>OU830595.1:106323999-111123999 GCA_917563855.2 Limnephilus lunatus
GTCTGTACACAAATCAATCATAAAATCTTCCAACAGAAGAATTTTAATTTTCTTCATACAAAATTTCATCATTTTATAGGCACTTTGTCAAACTTAGGTTCGGCCATAACTTTGGCCCTATAGCACCAATTCGACTGAAATTTTGGATTCCTACTAAGAATCATGGTCTCTACACGAACCAATCAAAATATCTGCCAAAAGAAGAATTCGATAAAAATATCATCGTTTTCACACTTGGGTTCGGTCGTTTAAGTACTTGGGTTCGGTGATTTAAAAACTTTTGTCGGTCATAACTTTGGCCCTATGGCACCGAACTGACTGAAATTTTGGATTCGTACTCATGACCACGGTCTGTACACGAATCAATCATAAAATCTTCCAACAGAAGAATTTTAATTTTCTTCATACAATATTTTCACCCTTTTAAAGGTACTTTGTCAAACTTAGGTTCGGCCATAACTTTGGCCCTATGGCACCAAATCGACTGAAATTTTGGATTCTTACTAAGAATCATGGTCTGTACCCGTACCAATCAAAAATATCTGCTAAAAGAAGAATTCGATAAAAATATCATCGTTTTCACACTTGGGTTCGGTCGTTTAAGTACTTGGGTTCGGTCATATAAAAACTTTTTGCTGGTCATAACTTTTGCCCTATGGCACCGAACTGACTGAAATTTTGGATTCTTACTCATGACCACGGTCTGTTCACGAATCAATCATAAAATCTTCAAACAGAAGATTTTTAATTTTATTCATACAAAATTTTCATCCGGCACTTTATCAAACTTAGGTTCGGCCATAACTTTGGCCCTATGGCACCAAATCGACTGAAATTTTGGATTCTTACTAAGAATCATGGTCTGTACCCGTACCAATCAAAATATCTGCCAAAAGAAGAATTCGATAAAAATATCATCGTTTTCACACTTGGGTTCGGTCGTTTAAGTACTTGGGTTCGGTCATATAAAAACTTTTGCTGGTCATAACTTTTGCCCTATGGCACCGAACTGACTGAAATTTTGGATTCTTACTCATGACCACGGTCTGTTCACGAATCAATCATAAAATCTTCAAACAGAAGATTTTTAATTTTATTCATACAAAATTTTCATCCGGCACTTTGTCAAACTTAGGTTCGGCCATAACTTTGCCCTATGGCACCAAATCGACTGAAATTTTGGATTCCTACTAAGAATCATGGTCTCTACACGAACCAATCAAAATATCTGCCAAAAGAAGAATTCGATAAAAATATCATCGTTTTCACACTTGGTTCGGTCGTTTAAGTACTTGGGTTCGGTGATTTAAAAACTTTTGTCGGTCATAACTTTGGCCCTATGGCACCGAACTGACTGAAATTTTGGATTCGTACTCATGACCACGGTCTGTACACGAATCAATCATAAAATCTTCCAACAGAAGAATTTTAATTTTCTTCATACAATATTTTCACCCTTTTAAAGGTACTTTGTCAAACTTAGGTTCGGCCATAACTTTGGCCCTATGGCACCAAATCGACTGAAATTTTGGATTCTTACTAAGAATCATGGTCTGTACCCGTACCAATCAAAATATCTGCTAAAAGAAGAATTCGATAAAAATATCATCGTTTTCACACTTGGGTTCGGTCGTTTAAGTACTTGGGTTCGGTCATATAAAAACTTTTGCTGTCATAACTTTTGCCCTATGGCACCGAACTGACTGAAATTTTGGATTCTTACTCATGACCACGGTCTGTTCACGATCAATCATAAAATCTTCAAACAGAAGATTTTTAATTTTATTCATACAAAATTTTCATCCGGCACTTTATCAAACTTAGGTTCGGCCATAACTTTGGCCCTATGGCACCAAATCGACTGAAATTTTGGATTCTTACTAAGAATCATGGTCTGTACCCGTACCAATCAAAATATCTGCCAAAAGAAGAATTCGATAAAAATATCATCGTTTTCACACTTGGGTTCGGTCGTTTAAGTACTTGGGTTCGGTCATATAAAAACTTTTGCTGGTCATAACTTTTGCCCTATGGCACCGAACTGACTGAAATTTTGGATTCTTACTCATGACCACGGTCTGTTCACGAATCAATCATAAAATCTTCAAACAGAAGATTTTTAATTTTATTCATACAAAATTTTCATCCGGCACTTTGTCAAACTTAGGTTCGGCCATAACTTTGGCCCTATGGCACCAAATCGACTGAAATTTTGGATTCCTACTAAGAATCATGGTCTCTACACGAACCAATCAAAATATCTGCCAAAAGAAGAATTCGATAAAAATATCATCGTTTTCACACTTGGGTTCGGTCGTTTAAGTACTTGGGTTCGGTGATTTAAAAACTTTTGTCGGTCATAACTTTGGCCCTATGTCACCGAACTGACTGAAATTTTGGATTCGTACTCATGACCACGGTCTGTACACGAATCAATCATAAAATCTTCCAACAGAAGAATTTTAATTTTCTTCATACAATATTTTCACCCTTTTAAAGGTACTTTGTCAAACTTAGGTTCGGCCATAACTTTGGCCCTATGGCACCAAATCGACTGAAATTTTGGATTCTTACTAAGAATCATGGTCTGTACCCGTACCAATCAAAATATCTGCTAAAAGAAGAATTCGATAAAAATATCATCGTTTTCACACTTGGGTTCGGTCGTTTAAGTACTTGGGTTCGGTCATATAAAAACTTTTGCTGGTCATAACTTTTGCCCTATGGCACCGAACTGACTGAAATTTTGGATTCTTACTCATGACCACGGTCTGTTCACGAATCAATCATAAAATCTTCAAACAGAAGATTTTTAATTTTATTCATACAAAATTTTCATCCGGCACTTTATCAAACTTAGGTTCGGCCATAACATTGGCCCTATGGCACCAAATCGACTGAAATTTTGGATTCTTACTAAGAATCATGGTCTGTACCCGTACCAATCAAAATATCTGCCAAAAGAAGAATTCGATAAAAATATCATCGTTTTCACACTTGGGTTCGGTCGTTTAAGTACTTGGGTTCGGTCATATAAAAACTTTTGCTGGTCATAACTTTTGCCCTATGGCACCGAACTGACTGAAATTTTGGATTCTTACTCATGACCACGGTCTGTTCACGAATCAATCATAAAATCTTCAAACAGAAGATTTTTAATTTTATTCATACAAAATTTTCATCCGGCACTTTGTCAAACTTAGGTTCGGCCATAACTTTGGCCCTATGGCACCAAATCGACTGAAATTTTGGATTCTTACTAAGAATCATGGTCTGTACCCGTACCAATCAAAATATCTGCCAAAAGAAGAATTCGATAAAAATATCATCGTTTTCACACTTGGGTTCGGTCGTTTAAGTACTTGGGTTCGGTCATATAAAAACTTTTGTTGGTCACAACTTTGGCCCTATGGCACCGAACTGACTGAAATTTTGGATTCTTACTCATGACCACGGTCTGTTCACAAATCAATGATAAAATCTTCCAACAGAAGAATTTTAATTTTCTTCATACAATATTTTCACCCTTTTAAAGGCACTTTGTCAAACTTAGGTTCGGCCATAACTTTGGCCCTATGGCATAAAATCGACTGAAATTTCGGATTCTTACTAAGTATCATGATCTCTACACGAACCAATCAAAATATCTGCCAAAAGAAGAATTCGATAAAAATATCATCGTTTTCACACTTGGGTTCGGTCGTTTAAGTACTTGGGTTCGGTCATATAAAAACTTTTGTTGGTCACAACTTTGGCCCTATGGCACCGAACTGACTGAAATTTTAGATTCGTACTCATGACCACGGTCTGTACACAAATCAATCATAAAATCTTCCAACAGAAGAATTTTAATTTTCTTCATACAAAATTTTCATAATTTTATAGGCACTTTGTCAAACTTAGGTTCGGCCATAACTTTGGCCCTATAGCACCAATTCGACTGAAATTTTGGATTCCTACTAAGAATCATGGTCTCTACACGAACCAATCAAAATATCTGCCAAAAGAAGAATTCGATAAAAATATCATCGTTTTCACACTTGGGTTCGGTCGTTTAAGTACTTGGGTTCGGTCATATAAAAACTTTTGTTGGTCACAACTTTGGCCCTATGGCACCGAACTGACTGAAATTTTGGATTCTTACTCATGACCACGGTCTGTTCACGAATCAATCATAAAATCTTCAAACAGAAGATTTTTAATTTTATTCATACAAAATTTTCATCCGGCACTTTATCAAACTTAGGTTCGGCCATAACTTTGGCCCTATGGCACCAAATCGACTGAAATTTTGGATTCTTACTAAATCATGGTCTGTACCCGTACCAATCAAAATATCTGCCAAAAGAAGAATTCGATAAAAAATATCATCGTTTTCACACTTGGGTTCGGTCGTTTAAGTACTTGGGTTCGGTCATATAAAAACTTTTGTTGGTCACAACTTTGGCCCTATGGCACCGAACTGACTGAAATTTTGGATTCTTACTCATGACCACGGTCTGTTCACGAATCAATCATAAAATCTTCCAACAGAAGAATTTTAATTTTCTTCATACAATATTTTCACCCTTTTAAAGGTACTTTGTCAAACTTAGGTTCGGCCATAACTTTGGCCCTATGGCACCAATTCGACTGAAATTTTGGATTCTTACTAAGAATCATGATCTCTACACGAACCAATCAAAATATCTGCCAAAAGAAGAATTCGATAAAAATATCATCGTTTTCACACTTGGGTTCGGTCGTTTAAGTACTTGGGTTCGGTCATATAAAAACTTTTGTTGGTCACAACTTTGGCCCTATGGCACCGAACTGACTGAAATTTTAGATTCGTACTCATGACCACGGTCTGTACACAAATCAATCATAAAATCTTCCAACAGAAGAATTTTAATTTTCTTCATACAAAATTTTCATAATTTTATAGGCACTTTGTCAAACTTAGGTTCGGCCATAACTTTGGCCCTATGGCACCAATTCGACTGAAATTTTGGATTCCTACTAAGAATCATGGTCTCTACACGAACCAATCAAAATATCTGCCAAAAGAAGAATTCGATAAAAATATCATCGTTTTCACACTTGGGTTCGGTCGTTTAAGTACTTGGGTTCGGTGATTTAAAAACTTTTGTCGGTCATAACTTTGGCCCTATGGCACCGAACTGACTGAAATTTTGGATTCGTACTCATGACCACGGTCTGTACACGAATCAATCATAAAATCTTCCAACAGAAGAATTTTAATTTTCTTCATACAATATTTTCACCCTTTTAAAGGTACTTTGTCAAACTTAGGTTCGGCCATAACTTTGGCCCTATGGCACCAAATCGACTGAAATTTTGGATTCTTACTAAGAATCATGGTCTGTACCCGTACCAATCAAAATATCTGCTAAAAGAAGAATTCGATAAAAATATCATCGTTTTCACACTTGGGTTCGGTCGTTTAAGTACTTGGGTTCGGTCATATAAAAACTTTTGCTGGTCATAACTTTGGCCCTATGGCACCGAACTGACTGAAATTTTGGATTCTTACTCATGACCACGGTCTGTTCACGAATCAATCATAAAATCTTCAAACAGAAGATTTTTAATTTTATTCATACAAAATTTTCATCCGGCCCTTTTTCAAACTTAGGTTCGGCCATAACTTTGGCCCTATGGCACCAAATCGACTGAAATTTTGGATTCTTACTAAGAATCATGGTCTGTACCCGTACCAATCAAAATATCTGCCAAAAGAAGAATTCGATAAAAATATCATCGTTTTCACACTTGGGTTCGGTCATATAAAAACTTTTGTTGGTCATAACTTTGGCCCTATGGCACCGAACTGACTGAAATTTTGGATTCTTACTCATGACCACGGTCTGTTCACAAATCAATCATAAAATCTTCCAACAGAAGAATTTTAATTTTCTTCATACAATATTTTCACCCTTTTAAAGGCACTTTGTCAAACTTAGGTTCGGCCATAACTTTGGCCCTATGGCACCAAATCGACTGAAATTTTGGATTCTTACTAAGAATCATGATCTCTACACGAACCAATCAAAATATCTGCCAAAAGAAGAATTCGATAAAAATATCATCGTTTTCACACTTGGGTTCGGTCGTTTAAGTACTTGGGTTCGGTCATATAAAAACTTTTGTTGGTCACAACTTTGGCCCTATGGCACCGAACTGACTGAAATTTTGGATTCTTACTCATGACCACGGTCTGTTCACGAATCAATCATAAAATCTTCAAACAGAAGATTTTTAATTTTATTCATACAAAATTTTCATCCGGCACTTTGTCAAACTTAGGTTCGGCCATAACTTTGGCCCTATGGCACCAAATCGACTGAAATTTTGGATTCTTACTAAGAATCATGGTCTGTACCCGTACCAATCAAAATATCTGCCAAAAGAAGAATTCGATAAAAATATCATCGTTTTCACACTTGGGTTCGGTCGTTTAAGTACTTGGGTTCGGTCATATAAAAACTTTTGTTGGTCACAACTTTGGCCCTATGGCACCGAACTGACTGAAATTTTGGATTCTTACTCATGACCACGGTCTGTTCACGAATCAATCATAAAATCTTCCAACAGAAGAATTTTAATTTTCTTCATACAATATTTTCACCCTTTTAAAGGCACTTTGTCAAACTTAGGTTCGGCCATAACTTTGGCCCTATGGCATAAAATCGACTGAAATTTCGGATTCTTACTAAGTATCATGATCTCTACACGAACCAATCAAAATATCTGCCAAAAGATGAATTCGATAAAAATATCATCGTTTTCACACTTGGGTTCGGTCGTTTAAGTACTTGGGTTCGGTCATATAAAAACTTTTGTTGGTCACAACTTTGGCCCTATGGCACCGAACTGACTGAAATTTTGGATTCTTACTCATGACCACGGTCTGTTCACGAATCAATCATAAAATCTTCAAACAGAAGATTTTTAATTTTATTCATACAAAATTTTCATCCGGCACTTTATCAAACTTAGGTTCGGCCATAACTTTGGCCCTATGGCACCAAATCGACTGAAATTTTGGATTCTTACTAAATCATGGTCTGTACCCGTACCAATCAAAATATCTGCCAAAAGAAGAATTCGATAAAAATATCATCGTTTTCACACTTGGGTTCGGTCGTTTAAGTACTTGGGTTCGGTCATATAAAAACTTTTGTTGGTCACAACTTTGGCCCTATGGCACCGAACTGACTGAAATTTTGGATTCTTACTCATGACCACGGTCTGTTCACGAATCAATCATAAAATCTTCCAACAGAAGAATTTTAATTTTCTTCATACAATATTTTCACCCTTTTAAAGGTACTTTGTCAAACTTAGGTTCGGCCATAACTTTGGCCCTATGGCACCAATTCGACTGAAATTTTGGATTCTTACTAAGAATCATGATCTCTACACGAACCAATCAAAATATCTGCCAAAAGAAGAATTCGATAAAAATATCATCGTTTTCACACTTGGGTTCGGTCGTTTAAGTACTTGGGTTCGGTCATATAAAAACTTTTGTTGGTCACAACTTTGGCCCTATGGCACCGAACTGACTGAAATTTTAGATTCGTACTCATGACCACGGTCTGTACACAAATCAATCATAAAATCTTCCAACAGAAGAATTTTAATTTTCTTCATACAAAATTTTCATAATTTTATAGGCACTTTGTCAAACTTAGGTTCGGCCATAACTTTGGCCCTATGGCACCAATTCGACTGAAATTTTGGATTCCTACTAAGAATCATGGTCTCTACACGAACCAATCAAAATATCTGCCAAAAGAAGAATTCGATAAAAATATCATCGTTTTCACACTTGGGTTCGGTCGTTTAAGTACTTGGGTTTGGTGATTTAAAAACTTTTGTCGGTCATAACTTTGGCCCTATGTCACCGAACTGACTGAAATTTTGGATTCGTACTCATGACCACGGTCTGTACACGAATCAATCATAAAATCTTCCAACAGAAGAATTTTAATTTTCTTCATACAATATTTTCACCCTTTTAAAGGTACTTTGTCAAACTTAGGTTCGGCCATAACTTTGGCCCTATGGCACCAAATCGACTGAAATTTTGGATTCTTACTAAGAATCATGGTCTGTACCCGTACCAATCAAAATATCTGCTAAAAGAAGAATTCGATAAAAATATCATCGTTTTCACACTTGGGTTCGGTCGTTTAAGTACTTGGGTTCGGTCATATAAAAACTTTTGCTGGTCATAACTTTTGCCCTATGGCACCGAACTGACTGAAATTTTGGATTCTTACTCATGACCACGGTCTGTTCACGAATCAATCATAAAATCTTCAAACAGAAGATTTTAAATTTTATTCATACAAAATTTTCATCCGGCACTTTATCAAACTTAGGTTCGGCCATAACTTTGGCCCTATGGCACCAAATCGACTGAAATTTTGGATTCTTACTAAGAATCATGGTCTGTACCCGTACCAATCAAAATATCTGCCAAAAGAAGAATTCGATAAAAATATCATCGTTTTCACACTTGGGTTCGGTCGTTTAAGTACTTGGGTTCGGTCATATAAAAACTTTTGCTGGTCATATCTTTTGCCCTATGGCACCGAACTGACTGAAATTTTGGATTCTTACTCATGACCACGGTCTGTTCACGAATCAATCATAAAATCTTCAAACAGAAGATTTTTAATTTTATTCATACAAAATTTTCATCCGGCACTTTGTCAAACTTAGGTTCGGCCATAACTTTGGCCCTATGGCACCAAATCGACTGAAATTTTGGATTCTTACTAAGAATCATGGTCTGTACCCGTACCAATCAAAATATCTGCTAAAAGAAGAATTCGATAAAAATATCATCGTTTTCACACTTGGGTTCGGTCGTTTAAGTACTTGGGTTCGGTCATATAAAAACTTTTGCTGGTCATAACTTTGGCCCTATGGCACCGAACTGACTGAAATTTTGGATTCTTACTCATGACCACGGTCTGTTCACGAATCAATCATAAAATCTTCAAACAGAAGATTTTTAATTTTATTCATACAAAATTTTCATCCGGCCCTTTTTCAAACTTAGGTTCGGCCATAACTTTGGCCCTATGGCACCAAATCGACTGAAATTTTGGATTCTTACTAAGAATCATGGTCTGTACCCGTACCAATCAAAATATCTGCCAAAAGAAGAATTCGATAAAAATATCATCGTTTTCACACTTGGGTTCGGTCATATAAAAACTTTTGTTGGTCACAACTTTGGCCCTATGGCACCGAACTGACTGAAATTTTGGATTCTTACTCATGACCACGGTCTGTTCACGAATCAATCATAAAATCTTCCAACAGAAGAATTTTAATTTTCTTCATACAATATTTTCACCCTTTTAAAGGCACTTTGTCAAACTTAGGTTCGGCCATAACTTTGGCCCTATGGCATAAAATCGACTGAAATTTTGGATTCTTACTAAGAATCATGATCTCTACACGAACCAATCAAAATATCTGCCAAAAGAAGAATTCGATAAAAATATCATCGTTTTCACACTTGGGTTCGGTCGTTTAAGTACTTGGGTTCGGTCATATAAAAACTTTTGTTGGTCACAACTTTGGCCCTATGGCACCGAACTGACTGAAATTTTGGATTCTTACTCATGACCACGGTCTGTTCACGAATCAATCATAAAATCTTCAAACAGAAGATTTTTAATTTTATTCATACAAAATTTTCATCCGGCACTTTGTCAAACTTAGGTTCGGCCATAACTTTGGCCCTATGGCACCAAATCGACTGAAATTTTGGATTCTTACTAAGAATCATGGTCTGTACCCGTACCAATCAAAATATCTGCCAAAAGAAGAATTCGATAAAAATATCATCGTTTTCACACTTGGGTTCGGTCGTTTAAGTACTTGGGTTCGGTCATATAAAAACTTTTGTTGGTCACAACTTTGGCCCTATGGCACCGAACTGACTGAAATTTTGGATTCTTACTCATGACCACGGTCTGTTCACGAATCAATCATAAAATCTTCCAACAGAAGAATTTTAATTTTCTTCATACAATATTTTCACCCTTTTAAAGGCACTTTGTCAAACTTAGGTTCGGCCATAACTTTGGCCCTATGGCATAAAATCGACTGAAATTTCGGATTCTTACTAAGTATCATGATCTCTACACGAACCAATCAAAATATCTGCCAAAAGATGAATTCGATAAAAATATCATCGTTTTCACACTTGGGTTCGGTCGTTTAAGTACTTGGGTTCGGTCATATAAAAACTTTTGTTGGTCACAACTTTGGCCCTATGGCACCGAACTGACTGAAATTTTGGATTCTTACTCATGACCACGGTCTGTTCACGAATCAATCATAAAATCTTCAAACAGAAGATTTTTAATTTTATTCATACAAAATTTTCATCCGGCACTTTATCAAACTTAGGTTCGGCCATAACTTTGGCCCTATGGCACCAAATCGACTGAAATTTTGGATTCTTACTAAATCATGGTCTGTACCCGTACCAATCAAAATATCTGCCAAAAGAAGAATTCGATAAAAATATCATCGTTTTCACACTTGGGTTCGGTCGTTTAAGTACTTGGGTTCGGTCATATAAAAACTTTTGTTGGTCACAACTTTGGCCCTATGGCACCGAACTGACTGAAATTTTGGATTCTTACTCATGACCACGGTCTGTTCACGAATCAATCATAAAATCTTCCAACAGAAGAATTTTAATTTTCTTCATACAATATTTTCACCCTTTTAAAGGTACTTTGTCAAACTTAGGTTCGGCCATAACTTTGGCCCTATGGCACCAATTCGACTGAAATTTTGGATTCTTACTAAGAATCATGATCTCTACACGAACCAATCAAAATATCTGCCAAAAGAAGAATTCGATAAAAATATCATCGTTTTCACACTTGGGTTCGGTCGTTTAAGTACTTGGGTTCGGTCATATAAAAACTTTTGTTGGTCACAACTTTGGCCCTATGGCACCGAACTGACTGAAATTTTAGATTCGTACTCATGACCACGGTCTGTACACAAATCAATCATAAAATCTTCCAACAGAAGAATTTTAATTTTCTTCATACAATATTTTCACCCTTTTAAAGGCACTTTGTCAAACTTAGGTTCGGCCATAACTTTGGCCCTATGGCATAAAATCGACTGAAATTTCGGATTCTTACTAAGTATCATGATCTCTACACGAACCAATCAAAATATCTGCCAAAAGAAGAATTCGATAAAAATATCATCGTTTTCACACTTGGGTTCGGTCGTTTAAGTACTTGGGTTCGGTCATATAAAAACTTTTGTTGGTCACAACTTTGGCCCTATGGCACCGAACTGACTGAAATTTTGGATTCTTACTCATGACCACGGTCTGTTCACGAATCAATCATAAAATCTTCAAACAGAAGATTTTTAATTTTATTCATACAAAATTTTCATCCGGCACTTTATCAAACTTAGGTTCGGCCATAACTTTGGCCCTATGGCACCAAATCGACTGAAATTTTGGATTCTTACTAAATCATGGTCTGTACCCGTACCAATCAAAATATCTGCCAAAAGAAGAATTCGATAAAAATATCATCGTTTTCACACTTGGGTTCGGTCGTTTAAGTACTTGGGTTCGGTCATATAAAAACTTTTGTTGGTCACAACTTTGGCCCTATGGCACCGAACTGACTGAAATTTTGGATTCTTACTCATGACCACGGTCTGTTCACGAATCAATCATAAAATCTTCCAACAGAAGAATTTTAATTTTCTTCATACAATATTTTCACCCTTTTAAAGGCACTTTGTCAAACTTAGGTTCGGCCATAACTTTGGCCCTATGGCACCAAATCGACTGAAATTTTGGATTCTTACTAAGAATCATGATCTCTACACGAACCAATCAAAATATCTGCCAAAAGAAGAATTCGATAAAAATATCATCGTTTTCACACTTGGGTTCGGTCGTTTAAGTACTTGGGTTCGGTCATATAAAAACTTTTGTTGGTCACAACTTTGGCCCTATGGCACCGAACTGACTGAAATTTTGGATTCGTACTCATGACCACGGTCTGTACACAAATCAATCATAAAATCTTCCAACAGAAGAATTTTAATTTTCTTCATACAAAATTTTCATAATTTTATAGGCACTTTGTCAAACTTAGGTTCGGCCATAACTTTGGCCCTATGGCACCAATTTGACTGAAATTTTGGATTCCTACTAAGAATCATGGTCTCTACACGAACCAATCAAAATATCTGCCAAAAGAAGAATTCGATAAAAATATCATCGTTTTCACACTTGGGTTCGGTCGTTTAAGTACTTGGGTTCGGTGATTTAAAAACTTTTGTCGGTCATAACTTTGGCCCTATGGCACCGAACTGACTGAAATTTTGGATTCTTACTCATGACCACGGTCTGTTCACGAATCAATCATAAAATCTTCAAACAGAAGATTTTTAATTTTATTCATACAAAATTTTCATCCGGCACTTTTTCAAACTTAGGTTCGGCCATAACTTTGGCCCTATGGCACCAAATCGACTGAAATTTTGGATTCTTACTAAGAATCATGGTCTGTACCCGTACCAATCAAAATATCTGCTAAAAGAAGAATTCGATAAAAATATCATCGTTTTCACACTTGGGTTCGGTCGTTTAAGTACTTGGGTTCGGTCATATAAAAACTTTTGCTGGTCATAACTTTTGCCCTATGGCACCGAACTGACTGAAATTTTGGATTCTTACTCATGACCACGGTCTGTTCACGAATCAATCATAAAATCTTCAAACAGAAGATTTTTAATTTTATTCATACAAAATTTTCATCCGGCACTTTTTCAAACTTAGGTTCGGCCATAACTTTGGCCCTATGGCACCAAATCGACTGAAATTTTGGATTCTTACTAAGAATCATGGTCTGTACCCGTACCAATCAAAATATCTGCCAAAAGAAGAATTCGATAAAAATATCATCGTTTTCACACTTGGGTTCGGTCATATAAAAACTTTTGTTGGTCACAACTTTGGCCCTATGGCACCGAACTGACTGAAATTTTGGATTCTTACTCATGACCACGGTCTGTTCACGAATCAATCATAAAATCTTCCAACAGAAGAATTTTAATTTTCTTCATACAATATTTTCACCCTTTTAAAGGCACTTTGTCAAACTTAGGTTCGGCCATAACTTTGGCCCTATGGCACCAAATCGACTGAAATTTTGGATTCTTACTAAGAATCATGATCTCTACACGAACCAATCAAAATATCTGCCAAAAGAAGAATTCGATAAAAATATCATCGTTTTCACACTTGGGTTCGGTCGTTTAAGTACTTGGGTTCGGTCATATAAAAACTTTTGTTGGTCACAACTTTGGCCCTATGGCACCGAACTGACTGAAATTTTGGATTCTTACTCATGACCACGGTCTGTTCACGAATCAATCATAAAATCTTCAAACAGAAGATTTTTAATTTTATTCATACAAAATTTTCATGCGGCACTTTATCAATTTTAGGTTCGGCCATAACTTTGGCCCTATGGCACCAAATCGACTGAAATTTTGGATTCTTACTAAGAATCATGGTCTGTACCCGTACCAATCAAAATATCTGCCAAAAGAAGAATTCGATAAAAATATCATCGTTTTCACACTTGGGTTCGGTCGTTTAAGTACGTGGGTTCGGTCATATAAAAACTTTTGTTGGTCACAACTTTGGCCCTATGGCACCGAACTGACTGAAATTTTGGATTCTTACTCATGACCACGGATTGTTCACGAATCAATCATAAAATCTTCCAACAGAAGAATTTTAATTTTCTTCATACAATATTTTCACCCTTTTAAAGGTACTTTGTCAAACATAGGTTCGGCCATAACTTTGGCCCTATGGCACCAATTCGACTGAAATTTTGGATTCTTACTAAGAATCATGATCTCTACACGAACCAATCAAAATATCTGCCAAAAGAAGAATTCGATAAAAATATCATCGTTTTCACACTTGGGTTCGGTCGTTTAAGTACTTGGGTTCGGTCATATAAAAACTTTTGTTGGTCACAACTTTGGCCCTATGGCACCGAACTGACTGAAATTTTAGATTCGTACTCATGACCACGGTCTGTACACAAATCAATCATAAAATCTTCCAACAGAAGAATTTTAATTTTCTTCATACAAAATTTTCATAATTTTATAGGCACTTTGTCAAACTTAGGTTCGGCCATAACTTTGGCTCTATGGCACCAATTCGACTGAAATTTTGGATTCCTACTAAGAATCATGGTCTCTACACGAACCAATCAAAATATCTGCCAAAAGAAGAATTCGATATAAATATCATCGTTTTCACACTTGGGTTCGGTCGTTTAAGTACTTGGGTTCGGTGATTTAAAAACTTTTGTCGGTCATAACTTTGGCCCTATGTCACCGAACTGACTGAAATTTTGGATTCGTACTCATGACCACGGTCTGTACACGAATCAATCATAAAATCTTCCAACAGAAGAATTTTAATTTTCTTCATACAATATTTTCACCCTTTTAAAGGTACTTTGTCAAACTTAGGTTCGGCCATAACTTTGGCCCTATGGCACCAAATCGACTGAAATTTTGGATTCTTACTAAAAATCATGGTCTGTACCCGTACCAATCAAAATATCTGCCAAAAGAAGAATTCGATAAAAATATCATCGTTTTCACACTTGGGTTCGGTCGTTTAAGTACTTGGGTTCGGTCATATAAAAACTTTTGTTGGTCACAACTTTGGCCCTATGGCACCGAACTGACTGAAATTTTGGATTCTTACTCATGACCACGGTCTGTTCACAAATCAATCATAAAATCTTCCAACAGAAGAATTTTAATTTTCTTCATACAATATTTTCACCCTTTTAAAGGCACTTTGTCAAACTTAGGTTCGGCCATAACTTTGGCCCTATGGCACCAAATCGACTGAAATTTTGGATTCCTAAAAGAATCATGGTCTCTACACGAACCAATCAAAATATCTGCCAAAAGAAGAATTCGATAAAAATATCATCGTTTTCACACTTGGGTTCGGTCGTTTAAGTACTTGGGTTCGGTCATATAAAAACTTTTGTTGGTCACAACTTTGGCCCTATGGCACCGAACTGACTGAAATTTTGGATTCTTACTCATGACCACGGTCTGTTCACGAATCAATCATAAAATCTTCCAACAGAAGAATTTTAATTTTCTTCATACAATATTTTCACCCTTTTAAAGGCACTTTGTCAAACTTAGGTTCGGCCATAACTTTGGCCTTATGGCACCAAATCGACTGAAATTTTGGATTCTTAAAAGAATCATAGTCTCTACACGAACCAATCAAAATATCTGCCAAAAGAAGAATTCGATAAAAATATCATCGTTTTCACACTTGGGTTCGGTCGTTTTAGTACTTGGGTTCGGTCATATAAAAACTTTTGTCGGTCATAACTTTGGCCCTATGGCACCGAACTGACTGAAATTTTAGATTCGTACTCATGACCACGGTCTGTACACAAATCAATCATAAAATCTTCCAACAGAAGAATTTTAATTTTCTTCATACAAAATTTTCATAATTTTATAGGCACTTTGTCAAACTTAGATTCGGCCATAACTTTGGCCCTATGGCACCAATTCGACTGAAATTTTGGATTCTTACTAAGAATCATGATCTCTACACGAACCAATCAAAATATCTGCCAAAAGAAGAATTCGATAAAAATATCATCGTTTTCACACTTGGGTTCGGTCGTTTTAGTACTTGGGTTCGATGATTTAAAAACTTTTGTCGGTCATAACTTTGGCCCTATGGCACCGAACTGACTGAAATTTTGGATTCGTACTCATGACCACGGTCTGTACACAAATCAATCATAAAATCTTCCAACAGAAGAATTTTAATTTTCTTCATACAAAATTTTCATAATTTTATAGGCACTTTGTCAAACTTAGGTTCGGCCATAACTTTGGCCCTATGGCACCAATTCGACTGAAGTTTTGGATTCCTACTAAGAATCATGGTCTCTACACGAACCAATCAAAATATCTGCTAAAAGAAGAATTCGATAAAAATATCATCGTTTTCACACTTGGGTTCGGTCGTTTAAGTACTTGGGTTCGGTCATATAAAAACTTTTGCTGGTCATAACTTTGGCCCTATGGCACCGAACTGACTGAAATTTTGGATTCTTACTCATGACCACGGTCTGTTCACGAATCAATCATAAAATCTTCAAACAGAAGATTTTTAATTTTATTCATACAAAATTTTCATCCGGCACTTTGTCAAACTTAGGTTCGGCCATAACTTTGGCCCTATGGCACCAAATCGACTGAAATTTTGGATTCTTACTAAGAATCATGGTCTGTACCCGTACCAATCAAAATATCTGCCAAAAGAAGAATTCGATAAAAATATCATCGTTTTCACACTTGGGTTCGGTCGTTTAAGTACTTGGGTTCGGTCATATAAAAACTTTTGTTGGTCACAACTTTGGCCCTATGGCATCGAACTGACTGAAATTTTGGATTCTTACTCATGACCACGGTCTGTTCACGAATCAATCATAAAATCTTCAAACAGAAGATTTTTAATTTTCTTCATACAAAATTTTCATAATTTTATAGGCACTTTGTCAAACTTAGGTTCGGCCATAACTTTGGCCCTATGGCACCAATTCGACTGAAATTTTGGATTCTTACTAAGAATCATGATCTCTACACGAACCAATCAAAATATCTGCCAAAAGAAGAATTCGATAAAAATATCATCGTTTTCACACTTGGGTTCGGTCGTTTAAGTACTTGGGTTCGGTCATATAAAAACTTTTGTTGGTCACAACTTTGGCCCTATGGCACCGAACTGACTGAAATTTTGGATTCTTACTCATGACCACGGTCTGTTCACGAATCAATCATAAAATCTTCCAACAGAAAAATTTTAATTTTCTTATTACAATATTTTCACCCTTTTAAAGGCACTTTGTCAAACTTAGGTTCGGCCATAACTTTGGCCCTATGGCACCAAATCGACTGAAATTTTGGATTCTTAAAAGAATCATGGTCTCTACACGAACCAATCAAAATATCTGCCAAAAGAAGAATTCGATAAAAATATCATCGTTTTCACACTTGGGTTCGGTCGTTTAAGTACTTGGGTTCGGTCATATAAAAACTTTTGCTGGTCATAACTTTGGCCCTATGGCACCAAACTGACTGAAATTTTGGATTCTTACTCATGACAACGGTCTGTTCACGAATCAATCATAAAATCTTCAAACAGAAGATTTTTAATTTTATTCATACAAAATTTTCATCCGGCACTTTATCAAACTTAGGTTCGGCCATAACTTTGGCCCTATGGCACCAAATCGACTGAAATTTTGGATTCTTACTAAGAATCATGGTCTGTACCCGTACCAATCAAAATATCTGCTAAAAGAAGAATTCGATAAAAATATCATCGTTTTCACACTTGGGTTCGGTCGTTTAAGTACTTGGGTTCGGTCATATAAAAACTTTTGCTGGTCATAACTTTGGCCCTATGGCACCGAACTGACTGAAATTTTGGATTCTTACTCATGACCACAGTCTGTTCACGAATCAATCATAAAATCTTCCAACAGAAGAATTTTAATTTTCTTCATACAATATTTTCACCCTTTTAAAGGCACTTTGTCAAACTTAGGTTCGGCCATAACTTTGGCCCTATGGCACCAAATCGACTGAAATTTTGGATTCTTAAAAGAATCATGGTCTCTACACGAACCAATCAAAATATCTGCCAAAAGAAGAATTCGATAAAAATATCATCGTTTTCACACTTGGGTTCGGTCGTTTAAGTACTTGGGTTCGGTCATATAAAAACTTTTGTTGGTCACAACTTTGGCCCTATGGCTACGAACTGACTGAAATTTTGGATTCTTACTCATGACCACGGTCTGTTCACGAATCAATCATAAAATCTTCCAACAAAAGAATTTTAATTTTCTTCATACAATATTTTCACCCTTTTAAAGGTACTTTGTCAAACTTAGGTTCGGCCATAACTTTGGCCCTATGGCACCAAATCGACTGAAATTTTGGATTCTTACTAAGAATCATGGTCTGTACCCGTACCAATCAAAATATCTGCTAAAAGAAGAATTCGATAAAAATATCATCGTTTTCACACTTGGGTTCGGTCGTTTAAGTACTTGGGTTCGGTCATATAAAAACTTTTGCTGGTCATAACTTTGGCCCTATGGCACCGAACTGACTGAAATTTTTGATTCTTACTCATGACCACAGTCTGTTCACGAATCAATCATAAAATCTTCAAACAGAAGATTTTTAATTTTATTCATACAAAATTTTCATCCGGCACTTTGTCAAACTTTGGTTCGGCCATAACTTTGGCCCTATGGCACCAAATCGACTGAAATTTTGGATTCTTAAAAGAATCATGGTCTCTACACGAACCAATCAAAATATCTGCCAAAAGAAGAATTCGATAAAAATATCATCGTTTTCACACTTGGGTTCGGTCGTTTTAGTACTTGGGTTCGGTGATTAAAAAACTTTTGTCGGTCATAACTTTGGCCCTATGGCACCGAACTGACTGAAATTTTGGATTCTTACTCATGACCACGGTCTGTTCACGAATCAATCATAAAATCTTCAAACAGAAGATTTTTAATTTTATTCATACAAAATTTTCATCCTTTTATAGGCACTTTGTCAAACTTAGGTTCGGCCATAACTTTGGCCCTATGGCACCAAATCGACTGAAATTTCGGATTCTTACTAAGTATCATGATCTCTACACGAACCAATCAAAATATCTGCCAAAAGAAGAATTCGATAAAAATATCATCGTTTTCACACTTGGGTTCGGTCGTTTAAGTACTTGGGTTCGGTCATATAAAAACTTTTGTTGGTCACAACTTTGGCCCTATGGCACCGAACTGACTGAAATTTTGGATTCTTACTCATGACCACGGTCTGTTCACGAATCAATCATAAAATCTTCAAACAGAAGATTTTTAATTTTATTCATACAAAATTTTCATCCGGCACTTTATCAAACTTAGGTTCGGCCATAACTTTGGCCCTATGGCACCAAATCGACTGAAATTTTGGATTCTTACTAAGAATCATGGTCTGTACCCGTACCAATCAAAATATCTGCCAAAAGAAGAATTTGATAAAAATATCATCGTTTTCACACTTGGGTTCGGTCGTTTAAGTACTTGGGTTCGGTCATATAAAAACTTTTGTTGGTCACAACTTTGGCCCTATGGCTACGAACTGACTGAAATTTTGGATTCTTACTCATGACCACGGTCTGTTCACGAATCAATCATAAAATCTTCCAACAAAAGAATTTTAATTTTCTTCATACAATATTTTCACCCTTTTAAAGGTACTTTGTCAAACTTAGGTTCGGCCATAACTTTGGCCCTATGGCACCAAATCGACTGAAATTTTGGATTCTTACTAAGAATCATGGTCTGTACCCGTACCAATTATAATATCTGCTAAAAGAAGAATTCGATAAAAATATCATCGTTTTCACACTTGGGTTCGGTCGTTTAAGTACTTGGGTTCGGTCATATAAAAACTTTTGCTGGTCACAACTTTGGCCCTATGGCTACGAACTGACTGAAATTTTGGATTCTTACTCATGACCACGGTCTGTTCACGAATCAATCATAAAATCTTCAAACAGAAGATTTTTAATTTTATTCATACAAAATTTTCATCCGGCACTTTGTCAAACTTTGGTTCGGCCATAACTTTGGCCCTATGGCACCAAATCGACTGAAATTTTGGATTCTTAAAAGAATCATGGTCTCTACACGAACCAATCAAAATATCTGCCAAAAGAAGAATTCGATAAAAATATCATCGTTTTCACACTTGGGTTCGGTCGTTTAAGTACTTGGGTTCGGTCATATAAAAACTTTTGTTGGTCACAACTTTGGCCCTATGGCTACGAACTGACTGAAATTTTGGATTCTTACTCATGACCACGGTCTGTTCACGAATCAATCATAAAATCTTCAAACAGAAGATTTTTAATTTTATTCATACAAAATTTTCATCCGGCACTTTGTCAAACTTTGGTTCGGCCATAACTTTGGCCCTATGGCACCAAATCGACTGAAATTTTGGATTCTTAAAAGAATCATGGTCTCTACACGAACCAATCAAAATATCTGCCAAAAGAAGAATTCGATAAAAATATCATCGTTTTCACACTTGGGTTCGGTCGTTTTAGTACTTGGGTTCGGTGATTTAAAAACTTTTGTCGGTCATAACTTTGGCCCTATGGCACCGAACTGACTGAAATTTTGGATTCTTACTCATGACCACGGTCTGTTCACGAATCAATCATAAAATCTTCAAACAGAAGATTTTTAATTTTATTCATACAAAATTTTCATCCTTTTATAGGCACTTTGTCAAACTTAGGTTCGGCCATAACTTTGGCCCTATGGCACCAAATCGACTGAAATTTCGGATTCTTACTAAGTATCATGATCTCTACACGAACCAATCAAAATATCTGCCAAAAGAAGAATTCGATAAAAATATCATCGTTTTCACACTTGGGTTCGGTCGTTTAAGTACTTGGGTTCGGTCATATAAAAACTTTTGTTGGTCACAACTTTGGCCCTATGGCACCGAACTGACTGAAATTTTGGATTCTTACTCATGACCACGGCCTGTTCACGAATCAATCATAAAATCTTCAAACAGAAGATTTTTGATTTTATTCATACAAAATTTTCATCCTTTTATAGGCACTTTGTCAAACTTAGGTTCGGCCATAACTTTGGCCCTATGGCACCAAATCGACTGAAATTGTGGATTCTTACTAAGAATCATGGTCTGTACCCGTACCAATCAAAATATCTGCTAAAAGAAGAATTCGATAAAAATATCATCGTTTTCACACTTGGGTTCGGTCGTTTAAGTACTTGGGTTCGGTCATATAAAAACTTTTGTTGGTCACAACTTTGGCCCTATGGCACCGAACTGACTGAAATTTTGGATTCTTACTCATGACCACGGTCTGTTCACGAATCAATCATAAAATCTTCAAACAGAAGATTTTTAATTTTATTCATACAAAATTTTCATCCGGCACTTTATCAAACTTAGGTTCGGCCATAACTTTGGCCCTATGGCACCAAATCGACTGAAATTTTGGATTCTTACTAAGAATCATGGTCTGTACCCGTACCAATCAAAATATCTGCCAAAAGAAGAATTCGATAAAAATATCATCGTTTTCACACTTGGGTTCGATCGTTTAAGTACTTGGGTTCGGTCATATAAAAACTTTTGTTGGTCACAACTTTGGCCCTATGGCACCGAACTGACTGAAATTTTGGATTCTTACTCATGACCACGGTCTGTTCACGAATCAATCATAAAATCTTCCAACAAAAGAATTTTAATTTTCTTCATACAATATTTTGACCCTTTTAAAGGTACTTTGTCAAACTTAGGTTCGGCCATAACTTTGGCCCTATGGCACCAAATCGACTGAAATTTTGGATTCTTACTAAGAATAATGGTCTGTACCCGTACCAATCAAAATATCTGCTAAAAGAAGAGTTCGATAAAAATATCATCGTTTTCACACTTGGGTTCGGTCGTTTAAGTACTTGGGTTCGGTCATATAAAAACTTTTGCTGGTCATAACTTTGGCCCTATGGCACCGAACTGACTGAAATTTTGGATTCTTACTCATGACCACAGTCTGTTCACGAATCAATCATAAAATCTTCAAACAGAAGATTTTTAATTTTATTCATACAAAATTTTCATCCGGCACTTTGTCAAACTTTGGTTCGGCCATAACTTTGGCCCTATGGCACCAAATCGACTTAAATTATGGATTCTTAAAAGAATCATGGTCTCTACACGAACCAATCAAAATATCTGCCAAAAGAAGAATTCGATAAAAATATCATCGTTTTCACACTTGGGTTCGGTCGTTTTAGTACTTGGGTTCGGTGATTTAAAAACTTTTGTCGGTCATAACTTTGGCCCTATGGCACCGAACTGACTGAAATTTTGGATTCTTACTCATGACCACGGTCTGTTCACGAATCAATCATAAAATCTTCAAACAGAAGATTTTTAATTTTATTCATACAAAATTTTCATCCTTTTATAGGCACTTTGTCAAACTTAGGTTCGGCCATAACTTTGGCCCTATGGCACCAAATCGACTGAAATTTCGGATTCTTACTAAGTATCATGATCTCTACACGAACCAGTCAAAATATCTGCCAAAAGAAGAATTCGATAAAAATATCATCGTTTTCACACTTGGGTTCGGTCGTTTAAGTACTTGGGTTCGGTCATATAAAAACTTTTGTTGGTCACAACTTTGGCCCTATGGCACCGAACTGACTGAAATTTTGGTTTCGTACTCATGACCACGGTCTGTACACGAATCAATCATAAAATCTTCCAACAGAAGAATTTTAATTTTCTTCATACAAAATTTTCATAATTTTATAGGCACTTTGTCAAACTTAGGTTCGGCCATAACTTTGGCCCTATGGCACCAATTCGACTGAAGTTTTGGATTCCTACTAAGAATCATGGTCTCTACACGAACCAATCAAAATATCTGCCAAAAGAAGAATTCGATAAAAATATCATCGTTTTCACACTTGGGTTCGGTCGTTTAAGTACTTGGGTTCGGTGATTTAAAAACTTTTGTCGGTCATAACTTTGGCCCTTTGGCACCGAACTGACTGAAATTTTGGATTCTTACTCATGACCACGGTCTGTTCACGAATCAATCATAAAATCTTCAAACAGAAGATTTTTAATTTTATTCATACAAAATTTTCATCCTTTTATAGGCACTTTGTCACACTTAGGTTCGGCCATAACTTTGGCCCTATGGCACCAAATCGACTGAAATTTCGGATTCTTACTAAGTATCATGATCTCTACACGAACCAATCAAAATATCTGCCAAAAGAAGAATTCGATAAAAATATCATCGTTTTCACACTTGGGTTCGGTCGTTTTAGTACTTGGGTTCGGTGATTTAAAAACTTTTGTCGGTCATAACTTTGGCCCTATGGCACCAAACTGACTGAAATTTTGGATTCGTACTCATGACCACGGTCTGTACACAAATCAATCATAAAATCTTCCAACAGAAGAATTTTAATTTTCTTCATACAAAATTTTCATAATTTTATAGGCTCTTTGTCAAACTTAGGTTCGGCCATAACTTTGGCCCTTTGGCACCAATTCGACTGAAATTTTGGATTCCTACTAAGAATCATGGTCTCTACACGAACCAATCAAAATATCTGCCAAAAGAAGAATTCGATAAAAATATCATCGTTTTCACACTTGGGTTCGGTCGTTTAAGTACTTGGGTTCGGTCATATAAAAACTTTTGTTGGTCATAACTTTGGCCCTATGGCACCAAACTGACTGAAATTTTGGATTCTTATTCATGACCACGGTCTGTTCACGAATCAATCATAAAATCTTCAAACAGAAGATTTTTAATTTTATTCATACAAAATTTTCATCCTTTTATAGGCACTTTGTCAAACTTAGGTTCGGCCATAACTTTGGCCCTATGGCACCAAATCGACTGAAATTTTGGATTCTTACTAAGAATCATGGTCTCTACACGAACCAATCAAAATATCTGCCAAAAGAAGAATTCGATAAAAATATCATCGTTATCACACTTGGGTTCGGTCGTTTTAGTACTTGGGTTCGGTGATTTAAAAAAATTTGTCGGTCATAACTTTGGCCATATGGCACCGAACTGACTGAAATTTTGGATTCGTACTCATGACCACGGACTGTACACAAATCAATCATAAAATCTTCCAACACGTCGGCCTACTGGCAAAGTCCACTAAGTCACTAAAACACAATCCTGAGATAATCGCATTTCAATATTTGGCAATTTTGGAAAGGCTATAAGTGGATGAATATCTCCAAAATATGTATTTTTAAATATTTTATAATTTAGAATGAACCCTTAAGTACCTTATCAATACAAAATATTAGTTAAAAGCAATAACAGCACCCTTTAATCATAGATTAACAAAAAAATGAGCCGGACTTAGTGGGTTTTACCAGTCAATAATGACTTAGTGTAATTATTATTTTTAATTGATAAACTAACGTTTAAACAAGATTTTTATGCATAGCACAAAGGGTAGATAACAAATATTATAATCAATAATTATCAGCCTGAAACACTCATCTACATTGAAAAAATCTTCCGAGAAAAGATACTGGCCGCCAACGGGAATTGAACCCGTGACCTTCTGATTGCCGGTCAGGTGCTCTTGACCACTGAGCAAGCCGCCATAGCTCAGTGGTCAAGAGCACCTGACCGGCAATCAGAAGGTCATGGGTTCAATTCCCGTTGGCGGCCAGTATCTTTTCTCGGAAGATTTTTTCAATGTAGATGAGTGTTTCAGGCTGACTTAGTGTACTTTGCTTGTTATGATTACTGCTAAATTGTTAAAATTGATGCCGTGAAATGCCTTTTAGATTATTTTAAAGCTGACTTAGTGTACTTTGCTTGTTAAGATTACTGCTAAATTGTTAAAATTGATGCCGTGAAATGCCTTTTAGATTATATTAAGCTGACTTAGTGTATTTTGCTTGTGTTTTAAATATTTTAAAGCTGACTTAGTGGATTTTGCTTGCGTTTTAACGGTCTTAATTGATGTATTATCGACATTTAGAGTATAATGTTTGACTGATTGTGTTTTGCTTGTCAATAATATCGAATATATGACTTATGGTAAATTTAAAAACACTTTTAAATCGTCAACGATTAAATATACGACTTAATGGAGTATGCCAGTCGAAAGAGGACCATTTTTTACATAAGACCTCATACTTAAGTCATTTCATGAAAAAACGTGACTTAGTGGACTTTGCCAGTAGGCCGACGAACAGAAGAATTTTAATTTTCTTCATACAAAATTTTCATAATTTTATAGGCACTTTGTCAAACTTAGGTTCGGCCATAACTTTGGCCCTATGGCACCAAATCGACTGAAATTTTGGATTCTTACTAAGAATCTTGGTCTCTACACGAACCAATCAAAATATCTGCCAAAAGAAGAATTCGATAAAAATATCATCGTTTTCACACTTGGGTTCGGTCGTTTTAGTACTTGGGTTCGGTGATTTAAAAACTTTTGTCGGTCATAACTTTGGCCCTATAGCACCGAACTGACTGAAATTTTGGATTCTTACTCCTGACCACAATCTGTACACGAATCAATCATAAAATCTTCCAACAGAAGAATTTTAATTTTCTTCAAAAAAATTTTTCATAATTTTATAGGCACTTTGTCAAACTTAGGTTCGGCCATAACTTTGGCCCTATGGCACCAATTCGACTGAAATTTTGGATTCCTACTAAGAATCATGGTCTCTACACGCACCAATCAAAATATCTGCCAAAAGAAGAATTCGATAAAAATATCATCGTTTTCACACTTGGGTTCGGTCGTTTTAGTACTTGGGTTCGGTGATTTAAAAATTTTGTCGGTCATAACTTTGGCCCTATGGCACCGAACTGACTGAAATTTTGGATTCTTACTCCTGACCACAATCTGTACACGAATCAATCATAAAATCTTCCAACAGAAGAATTTTAATTTTCTTCATACAATATTTTCACCCTTTTATAGGCACTTTGTCAAACTTAGGTTCGGCCATAACTTTGGCCCTATGGCACCAAATCGACTGAAATTTTGGATTCTTACTAAGAATCATGGTCTGTACCCGTACCAATCAGAATATCTGCTAAAAGAAGAATTCGATAAAAATATCATCGTTTTCACACTTGGGTTCTGTCGTTTAAATACTTGGGTTCGGTCATATAAAAACTTTTGCTGGTCATAACTTTGGCCCTATGGCACCGAACTGACTGAAATTTTGGATTCTTACTCATGACCACGGTCTGTTCACGAATCAATCATAAAATCTTCAAACAGAAGATTTTTAATTTTATTCATACAAAATTTTCATCCGGCACTTTGTCAAACTTAGGTTCGGCCATAACTTTGGCCCTATGGCACCAAATCGACTGAAATTTTCGATTCTTACTAAGAATCATGGTCTCTACACGAACCCATCAAAATATCTGCCAAAAGAAGAATTCGATAAAAATATCATCGTTTTCACACTTGGGTTCGGTCGTTTTAGTACTTGGGTTCGGTGATTTAAAAACTTTTGTCGGTCATAACTTTGGCCATATGGCACCGAACTGACTGAAATTTTGGATTCGTACTCATGAACACGGTCTGTACACAAATCAATCATAAAATCTTCCAACAGAAGAATTTTAATTTTCTTCATACAAAATTTTCATAATTTTATAGGCACTTTGTCAAACTTAGGTTCGGCCATAACTTTGGCCCTATGGCACCAAATCGACTGAAATTTTGGATTCCTAAAAGAATCATGGTCTCTACACGAACCAATCAAAATATCTGCCAAAAGAAGAATTCGATAAAAATATCATCGTTTTCACACTTGGGTTCGGTCGTTTTAGTACTTGGGTTCGGTCATATAAAAACTTTTGTCGGTCATAACTTTGGCCCTATGGCACCGAACTGACTGAAATTTTAGATTCGTACTCATGACCACGGTCTGTACACAAATCAATCATAAAATCTTCCAACAGAAGAATTTTAATTTTCTTCATACAAAATTTTCATAATTTTATAGGCACTTTGTCAAACTTAGGTTCGGCCATAACTTTGGCCCTATGGCACCAATTCGACTGAAATTTTGGATTCCTACTAAGAATCATGGTCTCTACACGCACCAATCAAAATATCTGCCAAAAGAAGAATTCGATAAAAATATCATCGTTTTCACACTTGGGTTCGGTCGTTTTAGTACTTGGGTTCGGTGATTTAAAAATTTTGTCGGTCATAACTTTGGCCCTATGGCACCGAACTGACTGAAATTTTGGAATCTTCCTCCTGACCACAATCTGTACACGAATCAATCATAAAATCTTCCAACAGAAGAATTTTAATTTTCTTCATACAATATTTTCACCCTTTAATAGGCACTTTGTCAAACTTAGGTTCGGCCATAACTTTGGCCCTATGGCACCAAATCGACTGAAATTGTGGATTCTTACTAAGAATCATGGTCTCTACACGAACCAATCAAAATATCTGCCAAAAGAAGAATTCGATAAAAATATCATCGTTTTCACACTTGGGTTCGGTCGTTTTAGTACTTGGGTTCGGTGATTTAAAAACTTTTGTCGGTCATAACTTTGGCCCTATGGCACCGAACTGACTGAAATTTTGGATTCGTACTCATGACCACGGTCTGTACACGAATCAATCATAAAATCTTCCAACAGAAGAATTTTAATTTTCTTCATACAAAATTTTCATAATTTTATAGGCACTTTGTCAAACTTAGGTTCGGCCATAACTTTGGCCCTATGGCACCAATTCGACTGAAGTTTTGGATTCCTACTAAGAATCATGGTCTCTACACGAACCAATCAAAATATCTGCCAAAAGAAGAATTCGATAAAAATATCATCGTTTTCACACTTGGGTTCGGTCGTTTAAGTACTTGGGTTCGGTGATTTAAAAACTTTTGTCGGTCATAACTTTGGCCCTATGGCACCGAACTGACTGAAATTTTGGATTCTTACTCATGACCACGGTCTGTTCACGAATCAATCATAAAATCTTCAAACAGAAGATTTTTAATTTTATTCATACAAAATTTTCATCCTTTTATAGGCACTTTGTCACACTTAGGTTCGGCCATAACTTTGGCCCTATGGCACCAAATCGACTGAAATTTCGGATTCTTACTAAGTATCATGATCTCTACACGAACCAATCAAAATATCTGCCAAAAGAAGAATTCGATAAAAATATCATCGTTTTCACACTTGGGTTCGGTCGTTTTAGTACTTGGGTTCGGTGATTTAAAAACTTTTGTCGGTCATAACTTTGGCCCTATGGCACCAAACTGACTGAAATTTTGGATTCGTACTCATGACCACGGTCTGTACACAAATCAATCATAAAATCTTCCAACAGAAGAATTTTAATTTTCTTCATACAAAATTTTCATAATTTTATAGGCTCTTTGTCAAACTTAGGTTCGGCCATAACTTTGGCCCTTTGGCACCAATTCGACTGAAATTTTGGATTCCTACTAAGAATCATGGTCTCTACACGAACCAATCAAAATATCTGCCAAAAGAAGAATTCGATAAAAATATCATCGTTTTCACACTTGGGTTCGGTCGTTTTAGTACTTGGGTTCGGTGATTTAAAAACTTTTGTCGGTCATAACTTTGGCCATATGGCACCGAACTGACTGAAATTTTGGATTCGTACTCATGAACACGGTCTGTACACAAATCAATCATAAAATCTTCCAACAGAAGAATTTTAATTTTCTTCATACAAAATTTTCATAATTTTATAGGCACTTTGTCAAACTTAGGTTCGGCCATAACTTTGGCCCTATGGCACCAAATCGACTGAAATTTTGGATTCCTAAAAGAATCATGGTCTCTACACGAACCAATCAAAATATCTGCCAAAAGAAGAATTCGATAAAAATATCATCGTTTTCACACTTGGGTTCGGTCGTTTTAGTACTTGGGTTCGGTCATATAAAAACTTTTGTCGGTCATAACTTTGGCCATATGGCACCGAACTGACTGAAATTTTGGATTCGTACTCATGAACACGGTCTGTACACAAATCAATCATAAAATCTTCCAACAGAAGAATTTTAATTTTCTTCATACAAAATTTTCATAATTTTATAGGCACTTTGTCAAACTTAGGTTCGGCCATAACTTTGGCCCTATGGCACCAAATCGACTGAAATTTTGGATTCCTAAAAGAATCATGGTCTCTACACGAACCAATCAAAATATCTGCCAAAAGAAGAATTCGATAAAAATATCATCGTTTTCACACTTGGGTTCGGTCGTTTTAGTACTTGGGTTCGGTCATATAAAAACTTTTGTCGGTCATAACTTTGGCCCTATGGCACCGAACTGACTGAAATTTTAGATTCGTACTCATGACCACGGTCTGTACACAAATCAATCATAAAATCTTCCAACAGAAGAATTTTAATTTTCTTCATACAAAATTTTCATAATTTTATAGGCACTTTGTCTACTTAGGTTCGGCCAAAACTTTGGCCCTATGGCACCAATTCGACTGAAATTTTGGATTCCTACTAAGAATCATGGTCTCTACACGAACCAATCAAAATATCTGCCAAAAGAAGAATTCGATAAAAATATCATCGTTTTCACACTTGGGTTCGGTCGTTTTAGTACTTGGGTTTGGTGATTTAAAAACTTATGTCGGTCATAACTTTGGCCCTATGGCACCGAACTGACTGAAATTTTGGATTCTTACTCCTGACCACAATCTGTACACGAATCAATCATAAAATCTTCAAACAGAAGATTTTTAATTTTATTCATACAAAATTTTCATCCGGCACTTTGTCAAACTTAGGTTCGGCCATAACTTTGGCCCTATGGCACCAATTCGACTGAAATTTTGGATTCCTACTAAGAATCATGGTCTCTACACGAACCAATCAAAATATCTGCCAAAAGAAGAATTCGATAAAAATATCATCGTTTTCACACTTGGGTTCGGTCGTTTTAGTACTTGGGTTCGGTGATTTAAAAACTTTTGTCGGTCATAACTTTGGCCATATGGCACCGAACTGACTGAAATTTTGGATTCGTACTCATGACCACGGTCTGTACACAAATCAATAATAAAATCTTCCAACAGAAGAATTTTAATTTTCTTCATACAAAATTTTCATAATTTTATAGGCACTTTGTCTACTTAGGTTCGACCAAAACGTTGGCCCTATGGCACCAATTCGACTGAAATTTTGGATTCCTACTAAGAATCATGGTCTCTACACGAACCAATCAAAATATCTGCCAAAAGAAGAATTCGATAAAAATATCATCGTTTTCACACTTGGGTTCGGTCGTTTTAGTACTTGGGTTTGGTGATTTAAAAACTTATGTCGGTCATAACTTTGGCCCTATGGCACCGAACTGACTGAAATTTTGGATTCTTACTCCTGACCACAATCTGTACACGAATCAATCATAAAATCTTCAAACAGAAGATTTTTAATTTTATTCATACAAAATTTTCATCCGGCACTATGTCAAACTTAGGTTCGGCCATAACTTTGGCCCTATGGCACCAATTCGACTGAAATTTTGGATTCCTACTAAGAATCATGGTCTCTACACGAACCAATCAAAATATCTGCCAAAAGAAGAATTCGATAAAAATATCATCGTTTTCACACTTGGGTTCGGTCGTTTTAGTACTTGGGTTCGGTGATTTAAAAACTTTTGTCGGTCATAACTTTGGCCATATGGCACCGAACTGACTGAAATTTTGGATTCGTACTCATGACCACGGTCTGTACACAAATCAATCATAAAATCTTCCAACAGAAGAATTTTAATTTTCTTCATACAAAATTTTCATAATTTTATAGGCACTTTGTCTACTTAGGTTCGAGCATAACTTTGGCCCTATGGCACCAATTCGACTGAAATTTTGGATTCCTACTAAGAATCATGGTCTCTACACGAACCAATCAAAATATCTGCCAAAAGAAGAATTCGATAAAAATATCATCGTTTTCACACTTGGGTTCGGTCGTTTTAGTACTTGGGTTTGGTGATTTAAAAACTTTTGTCGGTCATAACTTTGGCCCTATGGCACCGAACTGACTGAAATTTTGGATTCTTACTCATGACCACGGTCTGTTCACGAATCAATCATAAAATCTTCAAACAGAAGATTTTTAATTTTATTCATACAAAATTTTCATCCGGCACTATGTCAAACTTAGGTTCGGCCATAACTTTGGCCCTATGGCACCAAATCGACTGAAATTTTCGATTCTTACTAAGAATCATGGTCTCTACACGAACCAATCAAAATATCTGCCAAAAGAAGAATTCGATAAAAATATCATCGTTTTCACACTTGGGTTCGGTCGTTTTAGTACTTGGGTTCGGTGATTTAAAAACTTTTGTCGGTCAAAACTTTGGCCATATGGCACCGAACTGACTGAAATTTTGTATTCTTACTCCTGACCACAATCTGTACACGAATCAATCATAAAATCTTCCAACAGAAGAATTTTAATTTTATTCATACAAAATTTTCATCCTTTAATAGGCACTTTGTCAAACTTAGTTTCGGCCATAACTTTGGCCCTATTGCACCAAATCGACTCAAATTTTGGATTCTTACTAAGAATCATGGTCTGTACCCGTACCAATCAAAATATCTGCCAAAAGAAGAATTCGATAAAAATATCATCGTTTTCACACTTGGGTTCGGTCGTTTAAGTACTTGGGTTCGGTGATTTAAAAACTTTTGTCGGCTATAACTTTGGCCCTATGGCACCGAACTGACTGAAATTTTGGAATCTTACTCCTGACCACAATCTGTACACGAATCAATCATAAAATCTTCCAACAGAAGAATTATAATTTTATTCATACAAAATTTTCATCCTTTTATAGGCACTTTGTCAAACTTAGGTTCGGCCATAACTTTGGCACTATGGCAACAAATCGACTGAAATTTTGAATTCTTAAGCATGGTCTCTACACGAATCAATTATAATACTGTTCAAAAGAAGAATTCGAAAAAAATATCATCGTTTTCACACTTGGGTTCGGTCGTTTTAGTACTTGCGGTCGGTCATTTAAAAACTTTTGTCAGTCATAACTTTGGCCCTATGGCACCTAACTGACTGAAATTTTGGATTCTTACTCATGACCATGGTCTGTACACGAATCAATCATATAATCTTCCAACAGAAGAATTTTAATTTTCTGCATACAAAATTTTCATCATTTTATAGGCACTTTGTCAAACGTAGGTTCGGCCCTAACTTTGGCCCTATGGCACCAAATCGACTGAAATTTTGGATTCTTACTAAGAATTATGGTCTGTACACGAATCAATCAAAATATCTGCCAAAAGAAGAATTCGAAAAAAATATCATCGTTTTCACAATTGGGTTGGGTCGTTTTAGAACTTGGGGTCAGTCATTTAAAAACATTTGTCGGTTATAACTTTGGCCCTATGGTACCGAACTGACTGAAATTTTGGATTCTTACTCATGACCTTGATCTGTAAACGAATCAATCATATAATCTTCCAACAGAAGAATTTTTAATTTTCTGCATACTAAATTTTCATCATTTTATAGGCACTTTGTCAAACTTAGGTTCGGCCATAACTTTGGCCCTATGGCACCAAATCGACTGAAATTTTGGATTCTCACTAAGAATCATGGTCTGTACACGAATCAATCAAAATATCTGCCAAAAGAAGAATTCGAAAAAAATATCATCGTTTTCACAATTGGGTTCGGTCGTTTTAGAACTTGGGGTCAGTCATTTAAAAACTTTTGTCGGTTATAACTTTGGCCCTATGGTACCGAACTGACTGAAATTTTGGATTCTTACTCATGACCTTGATCTGTAAACGAATCAATCATATAATCTTCCAACAGATGAATTTTAATTTTCTGCATACAAAATTTTCATCATTATATACGCACTTTGTCAAACTTAGGTTCGGCCATAATTTTGTCCCTATGGCACCAAATCGACTGAAATTTTGGATTCCTACTAAAAATCATGGTCTCTACACGAAACAATCAAAATATCTGCCAAAAAAAGAATAAGTAGTAGTTTTAGTACTTGGGTTCGGTGATTTAAAAACTTTTGTCGGTCATAACTTTGGCCCTATGGCACCAAACCGACTGAAATTTTGGATTCTTACTAAGAATCATGGTCTGTACCCGAAGCAATCATAATATCTGCCAAAAAAAGAATTCGAAAAAAATATCATCGTTTTCACACTTGGGTTCGGTCGTTTTAGAACTTGGGGTCGGTCATTTAAAAACATTTGTCGGTCATAACTTTGGCCCTATGGTACCGAACTGACTGAAATTTTGGAATTCTTACACATGACCACGGTCTGTCCACGAATCAATCATATAATCTTCCAACAGAAGAATTTTAATTTTCTGCATACAAAATTTTCATCATTTTATAGGCACTTTGTCAAACTTAGGTTCGGCCATAACTTTGTCCCAATGGCAACAAATCGACTGAAATTTTGGATTCTTAAGCATGGTCTCTACACGAATCAATTAAAATACTGTTCAAAAGAAGAATTCGAAAAAAATATCATCGTTTTCACACTTGGGTTCGGTCGTTTTAGTACTTGCGGTCGGTCATTTAAAAACTTTTGTCAGCCATAACTTTGGCCCTATGGCACCTAACTGACTGAAATTTTGGATTCTTACTCATGACCATGGTCTGTAAACGAATCAATCATATAATCTTCCAACAGATGAATTTTAATTTTCTGCATACAAAATTTTCATCATTTTATAGGCACTTTGTCAAACTTAGGTTCGGCCATAACTTTGGCCCTATAGCACCAAATCGACTGAAATTTTGGATTCCTACTAAAAATCATGGTTTCTACACGAAACAATCAAAATATCTGCCAAAAAAAGAATAAGTAGTAGTTTTAGTACTTGGGTTCGGTGATTTAAAAAACTTTTGTCGGTCATAACTTTGGCCCTATGGCACCAAATCGACTGAAATTTTGGATTCTTACTAAGAATCATGGTCTGTACCCGAAGCAATCATAATATCTGCCAAAAAAAGAATTCGAAAAAAATATCATCGTTTTCACACTTGGGTTCGGTCGTTTTAGAACTTGGGGTCGGTCATTTAAAAACTTTTGTCGGTCATAACTTTGGCCCTATGGTACCGAACTGACTGAAATTTTGGAATTCTTACTCATGACCACGGTCTGTACACGAATCAATCATATAATCTTCCAACAGAAGAATTTTAATTTTCTTCATACAAAATTTTCATCATTTTATAGGCACTTTGTCAAACTTAGGTTCGGCCATAACTTTGTCCCTATGGCACCAAATCGACTGAAATTTTGGATTCTTAATCATGGTCTCTACACGAATCAATTAAAATACTGATCAAAAGAAGAATTCGAAAAAAAAATCATCGTTTTCACATTTGGGTTCGGTCGTTTTAGAACTTGGGGTCGGTCATTTAAAAACTTTTGTCGGTTATAATTTTGCCCTATGGTACCGAACTGACTGAAATTTTGGATTCTTACTCATGACCATGATCTGTAAACGAATCAATCATATAATCTTCCAACAGAAGAATTTTAATTTTCTGCATACAAAATTTTCATCATTTTATAGGCACTTTGTCAAACTTAGGTTCGGCCATAACTTTGGCCCTATGGCACCAAATCGAACGAAATTTTGGATTCTTACTAAGACTCATGGTCTGTACACGAATCAATCAAAATATCTGCCAAAAGAAGAATTCGAAAAAAATATCATCGTTTTCACACTTGGGTTCGGTCGTTTTAGAACTTGGGGTCGGTCATTTATAAACTTCTGTCGGTTATAACTTTGGCCCTATGGTACCGAACTGACTGAAATTTTGGATTCTTACTCATGACCACGGTCTGTAAACGAATCAATCATAAAATCTTCCAACAGAAGAATTTTAATTTTCTGCATACAAAATTTTCATCATTTTAAAGGCACTTTGTCAAACTTAGGTTCGGCCATAACTTTGGCATTATGGCACCAAATCGAACGAAATTTTGGATTATTACTAAGACTCATGGTCTGAACACGAATCAATCAAAATATCTTTCAAAGAAGAATTCGAAAAAAATATCATCGTTTTCACACTTGGGTTCGGTCGTTTTAGTACTTGCGGTCGGTCATTTAAAAACTTTTGTCAGTCATAACTTTGGCCTTATGGCACCTAACTGACTGAAATTTTGGATTCTTACTCATGACCACGGTCTGTAAACGAATCAATCATAAAATCTTCCAACAGAAGAATTTTAATTTTCTGCATACAAAATTTTCATCACTTTATAGGCACTTCTTCAAACTTAGGTTCGGCCATAACTTTGGCATTATGGCACCAAATCGAACGAAATTTTGGATTCTTACTAAGACTCATGGTCTGTACACGAATCAATCAAAATATCTTTCAAAGAAGAATACGAAAAAAATATCATCGTTTTCACACTTGGGTTCAGTCGTTTTAGTACTTGGGGTCGGTCTTTACTTTGGCCCTATGGCACCAAATCGACTGAAATTTTGGATTCTTAATCATGGTCTCTACACGAATCAATTAAAATACTGTTCAAAAGAAGAATTCGAAAAAAATATCATCGTTTTCACACTTGGGTTCGGTCGTTTTAGTACTTGGGGTTGGTCATTTAAAAACTTTTGTCAGTCATAACTTTGGCCCTATGGCACTGAACTGACTGAAATTTTGGATTCTTAATCATGGTCTCTACACGAATCAATTAAAATACTGTTCAAAAGAAGAATTCGAAAAAAATATCATCGTTTTCACACTTGGGTTCGGTCGTTTTAGTACTTGCGGTCGGTCATTTAAAAACTTTTGTCAGCCATAACTTTGGCCCTATGGCACCTAACTGACTGAAATTTTGGATTCTTACTCATGACCATGGTCTGTACACGAATCAATCATATAATCTTCCAACAGAAGAATTTTAATTTTCTGCATACAAAATTTTCATCATTTTATAGGCACTTTGTCAAACGTAGGTTCGGCCCTAACTTTGGCCCTATGGCACCAAATCGACTGAAATTTTGGATTCTCACTAAGAATCATGGTCTGTACACGAATCAATCAAAATATCTGCCAAAAGAAGAATTCGAAAAAAATATCATCGTTTTCACAATTGGGTTCGGTCGTTTTAGAACTTGGGGTCAGTCATTTAAAAACTTTTGTCGGTTATAACTTTGGCCCTATGGTACCGAACTGACTGAAATTTTGGATTCTTACTCATGACCTTGATCTGTAAACGAATCAATCATATAATCTTCCAACAGATGAATTTTAATTTTCTGCATACAAAATTTTCATCATTATATACGCACTTTGTCAAACTTAGGTTCGGCCATAATTTTGTCCCTATGGCACCAAATCGACTGAAATTTTGGATTCTCACTAACAATCATGGTCTCTACACGAATCAATTAAAATACTGTTCAAAAGAAGAATTCGAAAAAAATATCATCGTTTTCACACTTGGGTTCGGTCGTTTTAGTACTTGCGGTCGGTCATTTAAAAACTTTTGTCAGTCATAACTTTGGCCCTATGGCACCGAACTGACTGAAATTTTGGATTCTTACTCATGACCTTGATCTGTAAATGAATCAATCATATAATCTTTCAACAGAAGAATTTTTAATTTTCTGCATACAAAATTTTCATCATTTTATAGGCACTTTGTCAAACTTAGGTTCGGCCATAACTTTGGCCCTATGGCACCAAATCGACCGAAATTTTGGATTCTCACTAAGAATCATGGTCTGTACACGAAACAATCAAAATATCTGCCAAAAAAAGAATAAGTAGTAGTTTTAGTACTTGGGTTTGGTGATTTAAAAACTTTTGTCGGTCATAACTTTGGCCCTATGGCACCAAATCGACTGAAATTTTGGATTCTTACTAAGAATCATGGTCTGTACCCGAAGCAATCATAATATCTGCCAAAAAAAGAATTCGAAAAAAATATCATCGTTTTCACACTTGGGTTCGGTCGTTTTAGAACTTGGGGTCGGTCATTTAAAAACTTTTGTCTGTCATAACTTTGGCCCTATGGTACCGAACTGACTGAAATTTTTGGAATTCTTACTCATGACCACGGTCTGTACACGAATCAATCATATAATCTTCCAACAGAAGAATTTTAATTTTCTTCATACAAAATTTTCATCATTTTATAGGCACTTTGTCAAACTTAGGTTCGGCCATAACTTTGTCCCTATGGCACCAAATCGACTGAAATTTTGGATTCTTAATCATGGTCTCTACACGAATCAATTAAAACACTGATCAAAAGAAGAATTCGAAAAAAATATCATCGTTTTCACAATTGGGTTCGGTCGTTTTAGAACTTGGGGTCGGTCATTTAAAAACTTTTGTCTTTTATAATTTTGGCCCTATGGTACCGAACTGACTGAAATTTTGGATTCTTACTCATGACCATGATCTGTAAACGAATCAATCATATAATCTTCCAACAGAAGAATTTTAATTTTCTGCATACAAAATTTTCATCATTTTATAGGCACTTTGTCAAACTTAGGTTCGGCCATAACTTTGGCCCTATGGCACCAAATCGACCGAAATTTTGGATTCTCACTAAGAATCATGGTCTGTACACGAAACAATCAAAATATCTGCCAGAAAAAGAATTAGTAGTAGTTTTAGTACTTCGGTTCGGTGATTTAAAAACTTTTGTCGGTCATAACTTTGGCCCTATGGCACCAAATCGACTGAAATTTTGGATTCTTACTAAGAATCATGGTCTGTACCCGAACCAATCATAATATCTGCCAAAAAAAGAATTCGAAAAAAATATCATCGTTTTCACACTTGGGTTCGGTCGTTTTAGAACTTGGGGTCGGTCATTTAAAAACTTTTGTCGGTCATAACTTTGGCCCTATGGTACCGAACTGACTGAAATTTTGGAATTCTTACTCATGACCACGGTCTGTACACGAATCAATCATATAATCTTCCAACAGAAGAATTTTAATTTTCATCATTTTATAGGCACTTTGTCAAACTTAGGTTCGGCCATAACTTTGTCCCTATGGCACCAAATCGACTGAAATTTTGGATTCTTACTAAGAATCATGGTCTCTACACGAATCAATTAAAATACTGTTCAAAAGAAGAATTCGAAAAAAATATCATCGTTTTCACACTTGGGTTCGGTCGTTTTAGTACTTGGGGTCGGTCATTAAAAAACTTTGGCCCTATGGCACCGAACTGACTGAAATTTTGGATTCTTACTCATGACCATAATCTGTAAACGAATCAATCATATAATCTTCCAACAGAAGAATTTTAATTTTCTGCATACAAAATTTTCATCATTTTATAGGCACTTTGTCAAACTTAGGTTCGGCCATAACTTTGGCCCTATGGCACCAAATCAACTGAAATTTTGGATTCCTACTAAAAATCATGGTCTCTACACGAACCAATCAAAATATCTGCCAAAAAAGAATTAGTAGTAGTTTTAGTACTTGGGTTCGGTGATTTAAAAACTTTTGTCGGTCATAACTTTGGCCCTATGGCAGAGAACTGATTGAAATTTTCGAATCTTACTCATGACCACGCTCTGTTCACGAATCAATCATAAAATTTTTTTAACAGAAGAATTTTAATTTACTTCATACAATATTTTCATTGGTTTATGGGCACTTTGTCAAACTTAGGTTCGGCCATTACTTTGGCCCTATGGCACCAAATCGACTGAAATTTTGGATACTTACTAAGAATCATGGTCTGTACACGAATCAATCAAAATATCTGCCAAAAGAAAAATTTTAAAAAAATATAATCGTTTTCACACTTGGGTTCAGTCGTTTTAGTACTTGTGGTCGGTCTTTACTTTGGCCCTATGGCACCAAATCGACTGAAATTTTGGATTCTCACTAAGAATCATGGTCTGTACACGAATCAATCAAAATATCTGCCAAAAGAAGAATTCGAAAAAAATATCATCGTTTTCACAATTGGGTTCGGTCGTTTTAGAACTTGGGGTCGGTCATTTAAAAACTTTTATCTGTTATAACTTTGGCCCTATGGTACCGAACTGACTGAAATTTTGGATTCTTACTAAGAATCATGGTCTCTACACGAATCAATTAAAATACTGTTCAAAAGAAGAATTCGAAAAAAAAATCATCGTTTTCACACTTGGGTTCGGTCGTTTTAGTACTTGCGGTTGGTCATTTAAAAACTTTTGTCAGTCATAACTTTGGCCCTATGGCACCTAACTGACTGAAATTTTGGATTCTTACTCACGACCATGGTCCGTACACGAATCAATCATAAAATCTTCCAACAGAAGAATTTTAATTTACTTCATACAATATTTTCATTGGTTTATGGGCACTTTGTCAAACTTAGGTTCGGCCATAACTTTGGCCCTATGGCACCAAATCGACTGAAATTTTGGATTTCTACTAAAAATCATGGTCTCTACACGAACCAATCAAAATATCTGCCAAAAAAGAATTAGTAGTAGTTTTAGTACTTGGGTTCGGTGATTTAAAAACTTTTGTCGGTCATAACTTTGGCCCTATGGCACCAAATCGACTGAAATTTTGGATTCTTACTAAGAATCATGGTCTGTACCCGAAGCAATCATAATATCTGCCAAAAAAAGAATTCGAAAAAAATATCATCGTTTTCACACTTGGGTTCGGTCGTTTTAGAACTTGGGGTCGGTCATTTAAAAACTTTTGTCTGTCATAACTTTGGCCCTATGGTACCGAACTGACTGAAATTTTTGGAATTCTTACTCATGACCACGGTCTGTACACGAATCAATCATATAATCTTCCAACAGAAGAATTTTAATTTTCTTCATACAAAATTTTCATCATTTTATAGGCACTTTGTCAAACTTAGGTTCGGCCATAACTTTGTCCCTATGGCACCAAATCGACTGAAATTTTGGATTCTTAATCATGGTCTCTACACGAATCAATTAAAACACTGATCAAAAGAAGAATTCGAAAAAAATATCATCGTTTTCACAATTGGGTTCGGTCGTTTTAGAACTTGGGGTCGGTCATTTAAAAACTTTTGTCTTTTATAATTTTGGCCCTATGGTACCGAACTGACTGAAATTTTGGATTCTTACTCATGACCATGATCTGTAAACGAATCAATCATATAATCTTCCAACAGAAGAATTTTAATTTTCTGCATACAAAATTTTCATCATTTTATAGGCACTTTGTCAAACTTAGGTTCGGCCATAACTTTGGCCCTATGGCACCAAATCGACCGAAATTTTGGATTCTCACTAAGAATCATGGTCTGTACACGAAACAATCAAAATATCTGCCAGAAAAAGAATTAGTAGTAGTTTTAGTACTTCGGTTCGGTGATTTAAAAACTTTTGTCGGTCATAACTTTGGCCCTATGGCACCAAATCGACTGAAATTTTGGATTCTTACTAAGAATCATGGTCTGTACCCGAACCAATCATAATATCTGCCAAAAAAAGAATTCGAAAAAAATATCATCGTTTTCACACTTGGGTTCGGTCGTTTTAGAACTTGGGGTCGGTCATTTAAAAACTTTTGTCGGTCATAACTTTGGCCCTATGGTACCGAACTGACTGAAATTTTGGAATTCTTACTCATGACCACGGTCTGTACACGAATCAATCATATAATCTTCCAACAGAAGAATTTTAATTTTCATCATTTTATAGGCACTTTGTCAAACTTAGGTTCGGCCATAACTTTGTCCCTATGGCACCAAATCGACTGAAATTTTGGATTCTTACTAAGAATCATGGTCTCTACACGAATCAATTAAAATACTGTTCAAAAGAAGAATTCGAAAAAAATATCATCGTTTTCACACTTGGGTTCGGTCGTTTTAGTACTTGGGGTCGGTCATTAAAAAACTTTGGCCCTATGGCACCGAACTGACTGAAATTTTGGATTCTTACTCATGACCATAATCTGTAAACGAATCAATCATATAATCTTCCAACAGAAGAATTTTAATTTTCTGCATACAAAATTTTCATCATTTTATAGGCACTTTGTCAAACTTAGGTTCGGCCATAACTTTGGCCCTATGGCACCAAATCAACTGAAATTTTGGATTCCTACTAAAAATCATGGTCTCTACACGAACCAATCAAAATATCTGCCAAAAAAGAATTAGTAGTAGTTTTAGTACTTGGGTTCGGTGATTTAAAAACTTTTGTCGGTCATAACTTTGGCCCTATGGCAGAGAACTGATTGAAATTTTCGAATCTTACTCATGACCACGCTCTGTTCACGAATCAATCATAAAATTTTTTTAACAGAAGAATTTTAATTTACTTCATACAATATTTTCATTGGTTTATGGGCACTTTGTCAAACTTAGGTTCGGCCATTACTTTGGCCCTATGGCACCAAATCGACTGAAATTTTGGATACTTACTAAGAATCATGGTCTGTACACGAATCAATCAAAATATCTGCCAAAAGAAAAATTTTAAAAAAATATAATCGTTTTCACACTTGGGTTCAGTCGTTTTAGTACTTGTGGTCGGTCTTTACTTTGGCCCTATGGCACCAAATCGACTGAAATTTTGGATTCTCACTAAGAATCATGGTCTGTACACGAATCAATCAAAATATCTGCCAAAAGAAGAATTCGAAAAAAATATCATCGTTTTCACAATTGGGTTCGGTCGTTTTAGAACTTGGGGTCGGTCATTTAAAAACTTTTATCTGTTATAACTTTGGCCCTATGGTACCGAACTGACTGAAATTTTGGATTCTTACTAAGAATCATGGTCTCTACACGAATCAATTAAAATACTGTTCAAAAGAAGAATTCGAAAAAAAAATCATCGTTTTCACACTTGGGTTCGGTCGTTTTAGTACTTGCGGTTGGTCATTTAAAAACTTTTGTCAGTCATAACTTTGGCCCTATGGCACCTAACTGACTGAAATTTTGGATTCTTACTCACGACCATGGTCCGTACACGAATCAATCATAAAATCTTCCAACAGAAGAATTTTAATTTACTTCATACAATATTTTCATTGGTTTATGGGCACTTTGTCAAACTTAGGTTCGGCCATAACTTTGGCCCTATGGCACCAAATCGACTGAAATTTTGGATTTCTACTAAAAATCATGGTCTCTACACGAACCAATCAAAATATCTGCCAAAAAAGAATTAGTAGTAGTTTTAGTACTTGGGTTCGGTGATTTAAAAACTTTTGTCGGTCATAACTTTGGCCCTATGGCACCAAATCGACTGAAATTTTGGATTCTTACTAAGAATCATGGTCTGTACCCGAACCAATCATAATATCTGCCAAAAAAAGAATTCGAAAAAAATATCATCGTTTTCACAATTGGGTTCGGTCGTTTTAGAACTTGGGGTCGGTCATTTAAAAACTTTTGTCGGTCACAACTTTGGCCCTATGATACCGAACTGACTGAAATTTTGGAATTCTTACTCATGACCACGGTCTGTACACGAATCAATCATATAATCTTCCAACAGAAGAATTTTAATTTTCATCATTTTATAGGCACTTTGTCAAACTTAGGTTCGGCCATAACTTTGTCCCTATGGCACCAAATCGACTGAAATATTGAATTCTTACTAAGAATCATGGTCTCTACACGAATCAATTAAAATACTGTTCAAAAGAAGAATTCGAAAAAAATATCATCGTTTTCACACTTGGGTTCGGTCGTTTTAGTACTTGGGGTCGGTCATTAAAAAACTTTGGCCCTATGGCACCGAACTGACTGAAATATTGGATTCTTACTCATGACCATAATCTGTAAACGAATCAATCATATAATCTTCCAACAGAAGAATTTTAATTTTCTGCATACAAAATTTTCATCATTTTATAGGCACTTTGTCAAACTTAGGTTCGGCCATAACTTTGGCCCTATGGCACCAAATCGACTGAAATTTTGGATTCCTACTAAAAATCATGGTCTCAACACGAACCAATCAAAATATCTGCCAAAAAAAGAATTAGTAGTAGTTTTAGTACTTGGGTTCGGTGATTTAAAAACTTTTGTCGGTCATAACTTTGGCCCTATGGCACCAAATCGACTGAAATTTTGGATTCTTACTAAGAATCATGGTCTGTACCCGAACCAATCATAATATCTGCCAAAAAAAGAATTCGAAAAAAATATCATCGTTTTCACACTTGGGTTCGGTCGTTTTAGAACTTGGGGTCGGTCATTTAAAAACTTTTGTCGGTCATAACTTTGGCCCTATGGTACCGAACTGACTGAAATTTTGGAATTCTTACTCATGACCACGGTCTGTACACGAATCAATCATATAATCTTCCAACAGAAGAATTTTAATTTTCTGCATACAAAATTTTCATCATTTTAAAGGCACTTTGTCAAACTTAGGTTCGGCCATAACTTTGTCCCTATGGCACCAAATCGACTGAAATTTTGGATTCTTAATCATGGTCTCTACACGAATCAATTAAAATACTGTTCAAAAGAAGAATTCGAAAAAAATATCATCGTTTTCACACTTGGGTTCGGTCGTTTTAGTACTTGGGGTCGGTCATTAAAAAACTTTGGCCCTATGGCACCGAACTGACTGAAATTTTGGATTCTTACTCATGACCATAATCTGTAAACGAATCAATCATATAATCTTCCAACAGAAGAATTTTAATTTTCTGCATACAAAATTTTCATCATTTTATAGGCACTTTGTCAAACTTAGGTTCGGCCATAACTTTGGCCCTATGGCACCAAATCGACTGAAATTTTGGATTCCTACTAAAAATCATGGTCTCTACACAAACCAATCAAAATATCTGCCAAAAAAAGAATTAGTAGTAGTTTTAGTACTTGGGTTCGGTGATTTAAAAACTTTTGTCGGTCATAACTTTGGCCCTATGGCACCAAATCGACTGAAATTTTGGATTCTTACTAAGAATCATGGTCTGTACCCGAACCAATCATAATATCTGCCAAAAAAAGAATTCGAAAAAAATATCATCGTTTTCACACTTGGGTTCGGTCGTTTTAGAACTTGGGGTCGGTCATTTAAAAACTTTTGTCGGTCATAACTTTGGCCCTATGGTACCGAACTGACTGAAATTTTGGAATTCTTACTCATGACCACGGTCTGTACACGAATCAATCATATAATCTTCCAACAGAAGAATTTTAATTTTCTTCATACAAAATTTTCATCATTTTATAGGCACTTTGTCACTCTTAGGTTCGGCCATAACTTTGTCCCTATGGCACCAAATCGACTGAAATTTTGGATTCTTAATCATGGTCTCTACACGAATCAATTAAAATACTGTTCAAAATAAGAATTCGAAAAAAATATCATCGTTTTCACACTTGGGTTCGGTCGTTTTAGTACTTGGGGTCGGTCATTAAAAAACTTTGGCCCTATGGCACCGAACTGACTGAAATTTTGGATTCTTACTCATGACCATAATCTGTAAACGAATCAATCATATAATCTTCCAACAGAAGAATTTTAATTTTCTGCATACAAAATTTTCATCATTTTATAGGCACTTTGTCAAACTTAGGTTCGGCCATAACTTTGGCCCTATGGCACCAAATCGACTGAAATTTTGGATTCCTACTAAAAATCATGGTCTCTACACGAACCAATCAAAATATCTGCCAAAAAAAGAATTAGTAGTAGTTTTAGTACTTGGGTTCGGTGATTTAAAAACTTTTGTCGGTCATTACTTTGGCCCTATGGCAGAGAACTGATTGAACTTTTCGAATCTTACTCATGACCACGCTCTGTTCACGAATCAATCATAAAATTTTTTTAACAGAAGAATTTTAATTTACTTCATACAATATTTTCATTGGTTTATGGGCACTTTGTCAAACGTAGGTTCGGCCATTACTTTGGCCCTATGGCACCAAATTGACTGAAATTTTGGATACTTACTAAGAATCATGGTCTGTACACGAATCAATCAAAATATCTGCCAAAAGAAGAATTCGAAAAAAATATCATCGTTTTCACACTTGGGTTCGGTCGTTTTAGTACTTGGGGTCGGTCATTAAAAAACTTTGGCCCTATGGCACCGAACTGACTGAAATTTTGGATTCTTACTCATGACCATAATCTGTAAACGAATCAATCATATAATCTTCCAACAGAAGAATTTTAATTTTCTGCATACAAAATTTTCATCATTTTATAGGCACTTTGTCAAACTTAGGTTCGGCCATAACTTTGGCCCTATGGCACCAAATCGACTGAAATTTTGGATTCCTACTAAAAATCATGTTCTCTACACAAACCAATCAAAATATCTGCCAAAAAAAGAATTAGTAGTAGTTTTAGTACTTGGGTTCGGTGATTTAAAAACTTTTGTCGGTCATAACTTTGGCCCTATTTCACCAAATCGACTGAAATTTTGGATTCTTACTAAGAATCATGGTCTGTACCCGAACCAATCATAATTTCTGCCAAAAAAAGAATTCGAAAAAAATATCATCGTTTTCACACTTGGGTTCGGTCGTTTTAGAACTTGGGGTCGGTCATTTAAAAACTTTTGTCGGTCATAACTTTGGCCCTATGGTACCGAACTGACTGAAATTTTGGAATTCTTACTCATGACCACGGTCTGTACACGAATCAATCATATAATCTTCCAACAGAAGAATTTTAATTTTCTTCATACAAAATTTTCATCATTTTATAGGCACTTTGTCACTCTTAGGTTCGGCCATAACTTTGTCCCTATGGCACCAAATCGACTGAAATTTTGGATTCTTAATCATGGTCTCTACACGAATCAATTAAAATACTGTTCAAAATAAGAATTCGAAAAAAATATCATCGTTTTCACACTTGGGTTCGGTCGTTTTAGTACTTGGGGTCGGTCATTAAAAAACTTTGGCCCTATGGCACCGAACTGACTGAAATTTTGGATTCTTACTCATGACCATAATCTGTAAACGAATCAATCATATAATCTTCCAACAGAAGAATTTTAATTTTCTGCATACAAAATTTTCATCATTTTATAGGCACTTTGTCAAACTTAGGTTCGGCCATAACTTTGGCCCTATGGCACCAAATCGACTGAAATTTTGGATTCCTACTAAAAATCATGGTCTCTACACGAACCAATCAAAATATCTGCCAAAAAAAGAATAAGTAGTAGTTTTAGTACTTGGGTTCGGTGATTTAAAAACTTTTTTCGGTCATAACTTTGGCCCTATGGCAGAGAACTGATTGAAATTTTCGATTCTTACTCATGACCACGCTCTGTTCACGAATCAATCATAAAATTTTTTTAACAGAAGAATTTTAATTTACTTCATACAATATTTTCATTGGTTTATGGGCACTTTGTCAAACTTAGGTTCGGCCATTACTTTGGCCCTATGGCACCAAATTGACTGAAATTTTGGATACTTACTAAGAATCATGGTCTGTACACGAATCAATCAAAATATCTGCCAAAAGAAAAATTTGAAAAAAATATAATCGTTTTCACACTTGGGTTCAGTCGTTTTAGTACTTGGGGTCGGTCTTTACTTTGGCCCTATGGCACCAAATCGACTGAAATTTTGGATTCTCACTAAGAATCATGGTCTGTACACGAATCAATCAAAATATCTGCCAAAAGAAGAATTCGAAAAAAATATCATCGTTTTCACAATTGGGTTCGGTCGTTTTAGAACTTGGGGTCGGTCATTTAAAAACTTTTGTCTGTTATAACTTTGGCCCTATGGTACCGAACTGACTGAAATTTTGGATTCTTACTAAGAATCATGGTCTCTACACGAATCAATTAAAATACTGTTCAAAAGAAGAATTCGAAAAAAAAATCATCGTTTTCACACTTGGGTTCGGTCGTTTTAGTACTTGCGGTCGTTCATTTAAAAACTTTTGTCAGTCATAACTTTGGCCCTATGGCACCTAACTGACTGAAATTTTGGATTCTTACTCACGACCATGGTCCGTACACGAATCAATCATAAAATCTTCCAACAGAAGAATTTTAATTTACTTCATACAATATTTTCATTGGTTTATGGGCACTTTGTCAAACTTAGGTTCGGCCATAACTTTGGCCCTATGGCACCAAATCGACTGAAATTTTGGATACTTACTAAGAATCATTGTCTGTACACGAATCAATCAAAATATCTGCCAAAAGAAAAATTTGAAAAAAATATAATCGTTTTCACACTTGGGTTCAGTCGTTTTAGTACTTGGGGTCGGTCTTTAAAAATTTTGTGTCGGTCATTACTTCGGCCCTATGGCACCTAACTGACTGAAATTTTGGATTCTTACTCATGATCACGGTCTGTAAACGAATCAATCATAAAATCTTCCAACAGAAGAATTTTAATTTTCTGCATACAAAATTTTCATCATTTTATACGCACTTTGTCAAACTTAGGTTCGGCCATAACTTTGTTCCTATGGCACCAAATCGACTGAAATTTTGGATTCTTACTAAGAATCATGGTCTCTACACGAATCAATTAAAATACTGTTCAAAAGAAGATTTCGAAAAAAATATCATCGTTTTCACACTTGGGTTCGGTCGTTTTTGTACTTGGGTTCGGTCATTTAAAAACTTTTGTCGGTCATAACTTTGGCCCTATGGCACCGAACTGACTGAAATTTTGGATTCTTACTCATGACCACGGTCTGTACACGAATCAATCATAAAATCTTCCAACAGAAGAATTTTATTTTTCTTCATAAAATTTTTTATCATTTTATAGGCACTTTGTCAAACTTAGGTTCGGCTATAACTTTGGCCCTATGGCACTAAATCGATTGAAATTTTGGATTCTTACTAAGAATCATGGTCTGTACACGAATCAATCAAAATATCTTTCAAAGAAGAATTCGAAAAAAATATCATCGTTTTCACACTTGGGTTCGGTCGTTTTAGTACTTGCGGTCGGTCATTTAAAAACTTTTGTCAGTCATAACTTTGGCCCTATGGCACCTAACTGACTGAAATTTTGGATTCTTACTCATGACCATGGTCTGTACACGAATCAATCATAAAATCTTCCAACAGAAGAATTTTAATTTATTTCATACAATTTTTTCATTGGTTTATGGGCACTTTGTCAAACTTAGGTTCGGCCATAACTTTGGCCCTATGGCACCAAATCGACTGAAATTTTGGATACTTACTAAGAATCATGGTCTGTACACGAATCAATCAAAATATCTGCCAAAAGAAAAATTTGAAAAAAATATAATCGTTTTCACACTTGGGTTCAGTCGTTTTAGTACTTGGGGTCGGTCATTAAAAACTTTGTGTCGGTCATTACTTTCGCCCTATCGCACCTAACTGACTGAAATTTTGGATTCTTACTCATGATCACGGTCTGTACACGAATCATACAAAATTTTCATTGGTTTATGGGCACTTTGTCAAACTTAGGTTCGGCCATAATTTTGGCCCTACGGCACCAAATCGACTGATATTTTGGATTCTTACTAAGAATCATGGTCTGTACTCGAATCAATCAAAATATCTGCCAAAAGAAGAATTCGTTAAAAATATCATCGTTTTCACACTTGGGTTCGGTCGTTTTAGTACTTGATTTCGGTCAATTATAAAGTTTTGTCGGTCATTACTTTGGCCCTATGGCATCGAACTGACTGAAATTTTGGATTCTTACTCATGACCACGGTCTGTACACGAATCAATCATAAAATCTTCCAACAACAGATCTTATAACACCGAGCCGACTGAATTTTTTTAATATAAATTTGCATGCATTTTTTTGCAAATTACGTATAGAATAAAAGTTGTAGACAATTTTGAGAGATTTTACTTATTCTAAAAAATATATAAATATCCTCTGCGATACACCGTTTTCGGGATACAAGCGGAAACCCGAATATTGGTACCTTCCTTTATTGATTGTTCGCCCCTTTTGTCTGAGATAAATTTTTTAGACTCCCTGGCGTTAGAACCAGAAATAAATCACTTTTTCATCTTGAAATCTCAGACAAAATTCTTTTATATTCATAGGATGCAATATATTTGATAAGAATTTTAATAATTTACAATTTATTTATTTATTTATACTGGGTTTTACAGATGTTTACATTTACATGAGAACAATCCAGTTATAAATCTCAGTTATTACACAATTATAAAAATCTTCAATTACGTACAATTAAATACAAATAATTACAATTATAAAAACAAAAACATCACAAATAAAAATACAGAATTAAATACAAGGTCACTCAAGTAACACATTACAATGAGTGGTAAAAGACATCTGAAATACGCGAGCATGCATGGAAAGACAATTCACACAATATATTTAGTTAGTACTTTTTAACAGCGCTAGAACTTTTTTTTAAATTTGTACAAATTATAATAATAATAATAATAATAATCTTTATTTGGAAAACAAACAGCTTTACATAAAAATAAAGAGTGCTAAAATAAAACAGTAAGCCTAAAAACATGTTTTCGCTGATAAAATTTGTTTTTTTTTTGCTGACAATAAAAACATAAAGAAAAACTAAGAAAAAAATAGTTAAGAGAAGCTAAATTAAACATAAAGAAAAACTAAGAAAAAAAATAGTTAGGAAAAGCTAAATACTTAAATATGCATGATAAAATATAGAAAAACACAATAAAGGGTAAGCTTATGATCTTTTAGGAGTATATTGATGATATGTATGTAATTAGGGAATATGAAAATATTTTGCAAATTAGGAAAAGGAATCTGATTAATAATATAATAAATAAATATATAAATATGGATGTTAAGTGGTGTGTTGTGATGCATTACATTTATCTGATAGTGTTGCTTTGAATTTGTTGAAAGTTATATTGAAGATGTCTGTATATGTGAGGTTTGTGTTATGATAGTGGCAGGCTCGATGTATGAATTCATTTTGTAAGTAGTTGGTGTTGGAGCGGCTGTTATAAAAAAGGGATACGTTTCTGCCATTGCGACCAGGAACTCTAATATCTATTGTTTGTAAAAGATACGTGGAAGATATCGTATTATTTAGGATTCTGTACAATAACGATTGATCAGAAATAATTCTCCTACAATTTAATTTCGGGATTTTAAAGAATTGACGAATATCTTCATTTGATTGGAATGCATAAAACGACCGAAAATTTATGTAGGAGAGAAATTTTTCCTGAACACGTTCTATTCTATGAAAATATGTTATATATCTTGGATTCCAAATTTGTGAGCCGTGTTCTAGGTGCGGACGAACATAGGTATAATAAAGCAAAATAAATGTATCGAGAAAATAAAATAGTTTTGATGTTCGTAGTATAAATCCTAAATTATCAACGAAAATATCCACATCAGCGCACTCTATGTCGACACATCTGGGTCAGAGGGCTGAAGTAGGCAATATTATTTTTAAATGTATTAATATGAAAAATGTTATGGCGTCTTAAACAATGGGAATTGGGGACATTAATTTTAATACTGTTAAGACATAATTTAGTATCAAGATGGCCGTGAATAATTTTATGTAAACATAATTGATCAGTCAATTGCCTTCTTGTTTTAAGTGTATCAATCTTGAAGTAATCACGACGTACATCGTATGATCTGAGATGGTCGTGCAGTCCACATTTGAAGGATAACATTCTTAGTAATTTTTTTTTTAACTGATTTTACAATGTTTTCATATTTGCAGTAATGTGGATTCCAAATAGTGCTTCAATATTCAAGTTTACTTCAAATTAAGGCATTGTAATTGATCGAGGCTCTTTGAAAGGTTTACATATTCTGTGAATAAATCCCATCATTTTTAATGATTTGCAGTTAATGTTGTTAATATGTACATCAAATATGAATTTTGGGAGTCCAATTCGAGCCGCGGTCTACAGTGGTTGTGTGTACCTTACCTATTTAGTGCCGTTCGCCCGTTCCTGTGCCTCATACAGATAAGAGATTATTGTTACATTTTATTTAATTTTGTTTATCGTATACCTATTTGTTTGCTTTCCTACTTACGGCTATTCCGTTTTTGTTTGTACAGTCAATGAAATAGACTGCGTATTCTTTTTTCAGTTTAATTTTTAAAAGTTAAGTTTTTTTTTATATAATGGAAGAAGACGAAGATAGGCCTCCCGACCCAGGGTCGATATTAGATTTTTCTGATTCTGAATCTAATACTAGCCAGGTTTCTATTACGCTCCCATCTCGTAAACGACGACCATCGCATAGCCTTCACATTCCATCGAAAGTTAAATCTATACCGCCGATTCAACAAACCTCGACCTCTAACGACCTTAACACCAATAGTAACATCCAGAAAACTACTTTAACTAGCGATAATACAAAAAATACTGACTTACTTTATCCTGCTTCCGCTTCCGGTCCTTTTATCGTTATTGTTCAGAGAACTGAACAAGGAAAACTTATTCATCCTTTAGATTTTGGTAAATTCTTATTTGACTCAAAAAATAATAACCTTGGTATTGTTAACGGTTCAATTAAACCGGAAGGGCGATATAAATTATCTATTGAGTTTAATACTGCCGCTTCCGCAAATGGATTTGTAAAAAAAATTGACTCGCTCTCAAACCATAAATATAAATCTTTCATCCCGACATTTAACCTTACGAGAATGGGTCTTGTGCGAGGGATTCCCGCGGAGATCCCAGAGGCCGAAATTGTTGATGCTTTGAATAATTCCCACGGAACCCCGAAAGTATTAAAAGCACGTCGACTGAACTACAAGGATTCTACTGATGGAAACACGATCTGGAAACCTTCCCAATCGGTTGTTATTACGTTTGAGGGACAGTCCCTACCGTCTCGTGTGTTTATTTATTATTCCTCGCTTCCAGTCGAAGTTTATAAATTTCCGACTATTCAATGCTTTAATTGCTGCCGGTTTGGGCATTCAAAACCCGTATGCCGCTCCCCCCCACGTTGTTACTTTTGCGGAGAAGGTCACCCATTTGATCAATGTCCGAAATCTTCCAATGATCCCATTTGCATTAACTGTTCGGGTGCACATACCGCGGTCAGTCTAGCCTGTCCGGAATTATCAAGACAGAAGAACATAAAACATAAAATGGCTACCGACAACATTTCGTACTTCCAGGCCTCAAAGTTATTCTCTCCTGCGAAAAAATCATTCGCAGAGATGACATCGTCCTCAACTCCTCTCCAAACAACCACCTTTTTAAATTCAACGTCATCTTCTCACAGAGAAACCATTCTCAAGCCAGTCAAACCCAATCCAAAATATACTCCTTACCTTGATAAAAAACAATTGAATAACATTTTGGTCAGCCCGAATGGGAATGCCAAATCCCACACGCCCAATGGGTGTGCCATTAATGGTAATACTTCCCCTCCTGCTCTCCCCGAAATAATGAATAATAATTCTTTTATACAAACTTTAATTACCCTTTTAATTTCTATCCTTACAAACAACAATACTGTACCGTCCAACGCTGCCGATTACATTAAATCTTTATCATCTTGCCTCCCCAATGACTTCGAAACTGTACAAAATTCTTCAGTGGAACAGTAGAAGCCTCTTCGCCAACAAATCTGACCTAATTCAATTACTCGACGAACACGACGTTTCAGTAGCCGCCATTTCTGAAACGTGGTTAAAACCCTCCTTTCACTTAAGAATTCCAGGTTATTATTGTCTCCGACATGACAGACCGGATGGTAAAGGCGGCACGGCTCTGATAATCCATAATTCTATCCCGTTTAAACAAATCAATATTCATTCTCCCTCCGACGATATCCAGATAATAGCAGCTGTCTTATCTGATATCACAATATTATCAATATATATTCCTCCCTCTACGACTTTTATTGAAAATGAATGGGCACCAATCTTAACTCAGATTTGTTCCCCTTATATGATCCTTGGAGATTTTAATGCACATTCCCCTTCTTGGGGTAGTAAAATAACAAATCGTTCTGGCCGCAATCTTTTAGATTTTATTGATACCCATAACCTGTGTTTTTTAAATGACGGATCTCCAACCAGATTCACCCCCCCTCATCAACGGAAAAGTGCTGTTGATTTATCTCTTTGTTCGTATTCGTTAGCATCTAAATGCTCTTGGGACATCCTAAACGATCCCCTCTCTAGTGATCATTTCCCAATTATAATCCGCTTCCACCATCAATCTAACACTTATCCCCCCCCAGTTAAAAATAATCTCAAATTTAGAACAAAAGATGCGAATTGGAGCACTTTCTCTTCTGAACTAGATAACCTTATTAATTTATCAAAATCGTCCCCGGGAGACATTAGAATGCAATGTGAGACGTTTCCGTCTATGGTTATAAATGCAGCAGAAAAATCCATCCCGAAACGCAATGCGAACATTAAAATGAAACACTCTACTCCGTGGTGGGACGAGGAATGCACTCGCTCCGTCAACTCTCGTAAAAAAGCAATTTCCTCTTTTCGTAAGTGTATGACTCTAGAAAAATTTTTATCAGTTAAAAAAGCTCAGGCAGAAACCAAACGAATTTTGAAAAATAAAAAACGCGCTGGATGGCGGAAGTTCTGTGAGAACCTGTCTCCGGAAACTCCCCAGTCTTCAGTTTGGTCTAGCTTAAAAAAATTCGGATCATCGTGTTCTCCGCCGAGAACCAAACATATATCAGAAGAAATTCTTATAGGATTTGCGGATAAAATAGCCCCCCCATCAGTGGCCGGATGTGAAGAAATGCCTTCTATTAAGACATATCCATCTCATTCTAACTGGCTAGATGCCCCTTTCTCCATTGATGAGATGAAACGAGTAATAAGAGCCCTTTCTGACTCTGCTCCGGGTCCCGATGGAATATTTAATAGTTTTATTAAATCATTTTCTGATATGGCGGTTGAATATTTCTTATCTCTTATTAATAATATGTTTGAAACAGGACTAATTCCGGATGATTGGAAAACTCAAAAAATCATTCCCATTTTAAAACCTGGAAAAAATCCATCTGAAATTTCGTCTTATCGGCCTATTGCTCTTTCATCATGTTTGATGAAAGTAGCGGAGCGTTTGATAAAAAACAGATTAGAGTGGTTTGTTGAAAGTCAAGATATTATCTCACCAAACCAGTATGGTTTTCGGAAAAAGAAATCTACAATGGATAATTTAAGTTTGTTCACAACTGATATCCGAGTTTCTCAATCCCTTAATTCTTATACATTGGCCACATTCCTTGACCTTTCATCAGCCTACGATGATGTTTTACTGAATGTTTTGAAAGAAAAGCTTATTAAAAAACAAATCCCCCCGAAATTAGTCCAATTTATTATTAATTTGCTCTCAGATAGGTCCATTATTATTGAGTCTTCCTCTAAATGCATAAGACGCAAACTATGGAGAGGTTTGCCCCAGGGTTCTGTTATTAGTCCTCTGTTGTTTAATATTTATTTAAGCGACCTAGACTCAGTAATTCCTTTTTCTATCAAGCGACTTTACTTTGCGGATGATATCCTTATATATTTGATACATAAAAATATTATTCTTGCAGCTAAGGAAATGAATTTGGCTTTACAATATATTAAAAGCTGGTTGTCAATAAATGGGATGAATCTGGCGTCATCTAAAACAAGGGTCGTGGCTTTCACGCGCAAAAGAAAAATTCCCCACTTCTCAATCTCTTTTGATAATGTGCCTCTACAAACCTCTACTCAAATCAAATTCCTTGGCCTTCTTTTAAACCATAAACTTTCCTGGCTTCCACATATTCAGATAATTTCTACAAAGTGTGAAAAGGGACTTAATATGATGCGAGCAGTTTCCAGAGTATGGTGGGGATCTCATCCTACCACTCTTAAAATAATGTATAATTCCCTAGTTCGGAGCCACTTGGATTATTCCTCATTTGGCTCATTCCTTTTTGACCCACTCCACGCCACTTGGATTATTCCTCACTTGGCTCATTCCTTTTTGACCCACTCCCTAAATATTTAGATAAGAAAATGGAAAGAATTCAATCAAAAGCCCTCAGAATGATTATTGGAGCTATGAAGTCTTCTCCAATTAATGCGCTGCAGGTGGAATGTGGGGAGCCTCCATTATATTTCAGAAGGCAATTCCTTTCCAATAAATATATTTTCAAGGCTTTATCGTTATCACATCATCCTATTAAACAAAGTCTTAATCGGTTAAGTGTTAATATGAATTCTAACAAAAGATTGAGAGAAAAACAATGTTTTCCTCTCTTAATCAAAAGTTTTCATCTCTATAATTCTCTATCATCTTCCCTCCAATATCTCCAAGAAGTTCCCAATCTCCCTATATATAATATTCCATTTAAGGCAATCACTTTTATGCCGAACACAATAACATCAGTCTTTCGGAAGGATATTTTATCTTCCCTAAATGAATTTCAAAATGTGGATGATTGTTTTAAAAGCATTGTGGCTTCAAAATTCCCTGGATTTTCCATCCTTTACACTGATGGTTCCAAATTTGAAAATAAAAGATGTGGAGCATCGATATATAGTCCAGAATTCAACATCAATCTCACTTATAAATTACCGAAAGAAGCTTCCATATTTACAGCTGAATGCTTTGCAATTGAACAAGCGCTAAATCAAATCCAGGTTCTCAACATTCATCGAGCCTTACTATGTACTGATTCGCTAAGTGCTCTAACTAAAATTAGGTCAAATATTCTATGTTATCCGGAAGACAATATTATATGTAAAATAAAAAATCTTCTCAATTCTCTGAGTGAATCCGGGTTTGAGACGATATTGGCCTGGGTCCCTGCCCATTTGGGTATCGAGGGTAATGAGATGGCCGATTTTCTCGCCAAATCTGGTTCAGATTCCGGAACTATCCCACTAAATTTTAGAATTCCTATCTCCGATGTCTTCCCGATTCTTAAATCCAACATGACTCGTGCCTGGGAAGAAAATTGGGCAGTCTCCAAAATAAGAACTGGATCTTTCTATGCTGGAATTCAAAACCATATCCCTGCTAAGCCATGGTTTCACGGTAAAAAACTTTCAAAACGATTCATTTCATGTATTTCGAGAATGAGAATTGGTCACTGTTCAATTGCATCGCACTTGTCTAGAATTAGAGTTTTAGATGACCCGGTCTGCCAGTGCGGTGTGGAAGAGGAAACCCTCGACCACGTTTTCTTTAACTGTAAAAACCATTCATCTTTCAAGAACATATACCGCCGGCTTATTAAAATCACACACCAGTCCCCCCTTAACATTTCACACCTTTTATCTCTTAACAATTCTCGTGTTCATACAGCTTTATCTAAGTTTATTAACTTGAATGAATTCAATATTTAATTTGTTTTGGTGATCTAAATGAGTCCAATATTTAATTTGTTTTATTATTTCCCCAATAGATTAACCGAATTTTTTTATCCACTTTAACTATTACCGGCACAAAGCACTCTTTTCAGGGTGAATTGCCTAAAACCAAAAAAAAAAAAAAAAATATGAATTTAGAATCAAGAGTGAATCCTAGATCCCTTATTGAAGAAAATTTTTGATAATATAAGAAAAATCCTTTATAATTCTATTTCTAGTAAAGTTTAAAATGTAACATTTTTCAACATTTAAGTGCATATCATTGACAGTACACCAGTTATTGAGTGTGTCGAGGTCATTTTGAAGCAGCTGATGATTGGTAACAGACTTAATTTTACGAAAAATTTTAAGATCATCGGCGAAAAAAGCATAATCACAGTTTAATTTCGAGCCAAGGTCATTTATGAATATAAGAAAAAGCAGGGGCCAAGATTTGAACCCTGTGGTGCACCAGAAGTTACAACTATAGGGGATGATTTGTATCCATTAATAAGAACTAATTGAGTTCTGTTATACAAATATGATTTCACCCAGCGTAATAGGTCTCCATGTATTCCAATTTGTTCAAGTTTTTTTAGTAAGATGGAGTGGTTAACTTTATCAAAAGCTTTTTGGAAATCAGTATAAATTGTATCTACTTGTAATATATCATTAAAAGAATTAAAAACATTATTACAAAATTCCAAAAGATTTGAGTTGATCGATCTTTGAGGAACAAACCCATGTTGCCTAGTGCAGAGAAGGGGCTTAAAATGTGAAAAAATATTTTTATATATCAGAGATTCAAAAACCTTAGCAAAACAGGATAGTATACTGATTGGCCTATAATTTTTTTATTAAAGATTGGTCTCCCGATTTTAATACTTGTACCACATGTGCTTTTTTCCACAGATCGGGAAAAGTTCCCGTGGTAAGGGATGCATTAAAAATGATAAAAAGCGGTAAACATAAAAAGTCTGCTCAGCAACTAATAAAGAAAGAAGGAATATTATCAGGTCCTGGGCCCTTATTGGGATCTATTTTACTCAAAAAACATTTTATTTCATCTGCACTAATAAGTATTTTACCCAAATTGCTTTGATTGTGTTCAGTTATGTTTGGCATTGAATCATTAGTAGATGATTCCGACTTGGTATAAATAGATGAAAAATATTTAGAGAATATTTTTGCTATGTTTTCACCGTCATTTGTGGAAATATCGTCAAGATGCATTACTTTAGGTATACAATTAGTTTTTCGTAATGATTTTGAGTATGACCAGAATAACGTAATGTTATCTTGCAGACCACTTTCGACAGAGTTGATATATGATTTATAACATTCGCTTTGTATTTTTTTTGTAAATTTCCTTAAATAAGAGAATTCCCTATAATCTGACTCGTAACCATGTTTTTTACCTTGAGTCTAACTTTGTTTTTTTTCTTAAGAAGAGCAATCAATTGCTGATTAAACCATATAGGATATTGATTTTTTGTTTAGTACCATATTTTTTAAAGTATTTGTCAATTATTTCCCACAATTTTTCATAAAATAAGATTACCATGTTATTCACATTTTTATTTTTAAAAAGAGTTATCCAATTAACAGACAATATATCCTGTCGACATTCATCAAAGTTTCCCTTCCTGAAGTTATATTTTGAATCACTTCTATTCATTTCTAAGAATTGATCTTTATTTTGTTTCACTATAATTTCAAATGAAGGGTGATAGGGATCCAATTTGGTTAAGCCTGGTGCTATATGTAATATCAATGTTAACTTTATCAGAAAAAACAAGATCCAATAAATTTTCATTTCTATTTAGTACATTATTAAATTGATACAAATTGCAAATTGATGAGAGATTGACAAGACTGTGTGCTTTCATGGTTTTATAATTAGAAGGGGAAAGTACATTATTTTTTAATGAATTGTCAGGTAACCATTTAATTTCGGGCAAATTAAAATCCCCAACAAAAATAAACTGCAAATTGGAAATTGAATACTTTAAATACAGATCCTGTAATTTTTCAATATGTTTACAATAATTATCAACGGTTACACTAGGAGGAATATAGAGGATGTATATAAAGATGAGCGAGTTGGAACGAGACTTAATTAGGTACAAGCCTCAAATCTTCATTGTCACTCTCCCACTCCATTTTTCTTGACACAAGAAGTTTTTTAGAAACGGCGGCTAGAACTCCGCCACCTTCTTTAGACACAGATTTGGTTGACTCACGATCTCTTCTAAATATTACATATCTATCATCAAACAATTCTTCACTAAATACTGTTGAGTTCAGCCATGTTTCGGAAAAACAAACATAATTATTGATATATTATTGATAATAATTATTGATTAAAATATTATTGCGCACACTTACGGTCTTTGTTCGAATACCCCTCACATTTTGATATAATATATTTAATGCGTCAACAGCAAGTACCACGCCATCTATTTCGGTATGCTTAGACGCCATAGTCAATGGTGGAGAGGTCCTTCAATAGTGCTGCTTTGTAGGCCGGGCAATCCTTATCTCCGGTGGGGTGGGCACGTGAAGCTGCAGGCTTTCCAAAACGTGCGCATGTGGCGCAACTGGGTGCTGCAGCAGCAGCGGTGCAGGCCTCATGCGCGTGTCCTTCTACACCGCAGTGGGAGCATCTATTTGTATCTTTGCAATACTTGTGCGAATGTCCGACCATTTGGCAATTCAGACACACTGTAAGTCCAACAAAGTCACGCACACCGCAAACGGTCCAGTCCACAAATACACTCCTTGTTCCACCAACGCATGACGAATGTTAGCAGGCACCGAGTACACTCTGTGGCAAGACGGTCCGGTTCGAGCTCCAGCCATATGACTTAATTTTCACTTGGATGCACACTCTTTGAAGTCATTAGATTCAGAGATTCCGGAGAGGGCCTTCTCTAAAAAGTTCTCGTCCGTAAGTTCACGGGGCACATTAAAAAATATCATTCTAGGCTGCCTCTTAATTGGAAGACGGGCACTCAGCAAGTCGGAGCCGCATATAACAGGATCATTTAAAAGCCTTTCTTGTTCCTGGCTGCTGGCAGTGTGGATAATGACCAGTGGCGGACTAAGGGGGGGGGGGGGCGGAAGGGGCGGCCTCTGGTTCTATTTATAATCTAATTTCTACCGATTTCTTATATATCCCCCTTAAACATTTGAAGTTTATAAGCTCTTAAAAAAATATATGTTATTTTTGTGGATAATATCTAGACGCTTTCCACGCCGAAACGCAAATTATATGAAATTCACTCGATAGAAAAAAATCGCAATGTTTGCTCCGAAAATTATTATAAACACGTTTGCTTCAGTTATTTTATAAGTTATGGTTGTGAAAATATTCACTATGTTTCTTTAAATGATACTTAAGGCGCCTTCCACGGGATTTTACTCTATTTTAAACGAGTCGAGTTTTTTTAAAACATTTTCACAATTTTCGCATCGATTTTATCGCGTAAAATATTATCACGCTCCTCTAACATTCGTAATGATGTATCACTTAATCTTCTTCTTTTTGAGCGCGGATGCGGCGCCTTAAGACTTGCATGCAAATCGGATGTATAATTTTTCTAATATGTTGTCAACCAGGTTGAAAAACGTAGTTTCGAGAAAAACGCGTTTAAAGTTTTTCTGAAGGTTAATTCAACATACAAACTGTTTAAAACTTTCTTGAATTTTTTTAGAATTTCCTTAAAACATGTGATAGAATTATTAACAAATGCATTTTTTAGAAAATGAAATTTAAAAAAATGTCAATTTTTTTTTACAGTGAGGCCCCCCAAGACCAGAGGCCCGTGTGAACTGAATAAAAATCTTGTAAAATTACATCAACTTTTTGAACTAGGTGGGGGGGGGGCCTCATTCAGCTTTGCCGCCCCGGGCCTCTGATGGGCTTAGTCCGCCACTGACTCCTTGGTTTTTGATATGTTTTACTCCCGTTATCCTTATTCCTAACTGCGATGGCTTAACGATGTCCTTAATTATTTTTTTGTGCCATCGCTATCATAAACCCCCGGTAGTTTTGGAAAAAAACATACAGATGGTCTTGGTTTCCCTATTTTGATGCTGGTACGGGTGAGTGGTGGGGGCACTGGGAGTTTTTTCTTTGTGACTTCAGCGAAAGAAAGGCTAGCCTCTGTAGCATCAGCCACTCGGCGCATTACTGGACCCAGATCTGACTCATGCTGTTGAATTTTATCCAGCAGCTGCTTTACATAGTTTTCCGCCATTTTCTTCTCAGCCTGCAAGACCTTGATGTTAGCTAGAGCCGAATTTAATGTAGACATATTCTTGTGTAACAATATAAGACCCTTAAAAATATGTCATCGCTAACTTTAAATAATTTTAAATAAAAAATATCAATTATACTTCCACAAGTTATCATTTTATTGCTGTGAATCCTTTCCAGTTACCTGTCATTCGATTTAGTTTAATGTGTTCATTTTAGTTGTAGGTACATGTTATTATTATTGTTGGTGTGTAGTGAGAATAAATTTCAGAATACATGTTTAAAATTTATGAAGCAAGTTTTTAGTTTTTATTTGGGATCATGTTCTTATTTACATGTTCTTTATCATTTATTATTCTCAATGTTGAATTTTTTAAACTTATTTGTTTACGGGTACACGGCCTTTAGTTTTTTATTATATTTTTTTAAGTTAAGTGTGAAAATCTTTTATTGGATTTTATGTATGTTTTTAATAGGGCCTCCTGTAAGGAGCTAATTTGAAAAAAAAATGTATTCTTAAAAATGAAAACAATCTGTTGATTTTCCTAAATAAATAAGAAAGTTTTCTTTGTTTCAACTAGTTGAAGCCATAAGACGATCGGTTTTTCCATATATCCCCATGAATTAAACCATGCTCCGGGATTTCGACATACGGCATTATATACAATGGACCTCCACAAACCAAATTTAAAAATGCTGCCACAGGCATAAAAAAAAATTGCCACAATCTCTACCATAAAAGATGTATATTAATATGCCCAAAATTATTCCCTCAATAATTTAACTTGATAATTTGGTTGGATACAACATTATTCCATCAATAATTTAACATTGATAATTTTGTTGGATACAACATTATTCCATCAATAATTCAACATTGATAATTTTGTTGGATACAACATTATTCCATCAATAATTCAACATTGATAATTTTTTTGGATACAACATTATTCTAACAATAATTTAACATTGATAATCTTGTTGGCAAGGACTCAATATTGCAGATTTTTTCATCTTTATGCCTGATTTTCGGCAAATGAATAAAATTAAAAATTATATTTTTTACAAAAAATCGCACGAATTGAAAAGCTTTGTCTTTCTGATGGAGCCTTGATAGAATTAAAGTCGACACGAGAGGATAAAGGAATATAGAGGTAGTCTCCCTTGAAGAAGAATAAATAATCAAACACTAACTTAATTTCTATCTAATCATTCATATTACCTTCAGTAGAATTTTTTATTATTTTTTCTTGTTTGAAAATACAAGTTGCTTTCTTCAAAGATTACAAATAACTTTCAAATTTGAGTCAGAAAGACGGGTAAGTACCTAGTACTAGAGTACTTCCGTGAATAGAGGTAGGAAAATATTAGCGAAACTCAATCGAAAATCTGAAAACAGAAAAATTATAAAAAGATATCTAGGTCATTAAAAATAAAAATGGATAAAATTTACCCAAGACACTAATCTAGATAGCATTTAGTTCGGATTTGAATCTTGCAATCATACATAAAGATAGCACCCAAACAGACCGCCAAACAGCTCTATCTCGGCACACTCTCCTTGCTTTATTCTAATTCATACATCGTGTCATATTTATATACCCTTCGTTTTTGTAACTCTTGACATGGTCCGACTCAGGTAGCTATTTTTTTTCACTTGATTGTGCCTTTTATTTGCCATGGCTTCTTCGGGTGTCCCCGAATTCTTCTACCATTCAAATTCGCGTCATATATTCCACTCATTTCATCGTTTATTCGCTCTACATGCACAAACCATCTAAGCGTCCCTTTCTCAAACTTACTCATTGAGGCCGAACACATGGTCAAGATTACCGTCCAATTAGCATGACACTTGAGGCTTGATAAAGTAAACTTGACCACGTGTAGCAGTCCAATATGCGTGACAAGTGTACATGAATTCAATCGATTTTTGACCTTGCCGACTTGATCGTGCAAATTGGACGGAAAATTTTTTCGGGTGATCGGCCACCCACGTTAACTACCTATTTTTTTAATAAACACGACCATTTCACTTTTTTTTTTTACTGTTCCTTTAAAACGGCCACCACATGAAACCGTAACCGGTACATAATAAACAAATTTACATGATGATATCGCTACACTCAGTCAATAATTTTGTATTAATATAATTATTTATTCATTTTGTTATCCGAAACAGAGGAAAAAATAAGAAGCATTTTGTCTTCAGAGGGAATAACCAGAGAAAACCGGAAATATGTCATTTTTAAATCAAATTTTAGCCGTATTGACTCTTTTCCGCAAAAAATTATAAATTGATTTCGAAAGATTGTTTTTTTATCTGGTAAAGTTATGTATTAAATTATGAGAAAATATGTTTATTTTTAGCATAATAGGGTTATACCGTAGATCGTTGGCAGATTTGTTAAATTTTAAAACATAATTTTGTATTATACAACACACATTTCAAATCATATAATCCAGTAAAATAAATTGAGAAAGTATCTGGGAAAGCTGCGTTTCAGAATTTTAATTTTAGTTCAAATAAAATCATTTAAAGAAATATCCGCGCACATGTTTTGTGACGAAAATACTTCAGTTTTTCTATTTATTTACGGTCTTACAAACTAATATATTTAAGATTTTTTTAACATTCTTATTTTGCTTAATTTTAATAGTTTTATCATCACGCCTTTAAGCATTTTTGAATGTAGGTATAAATTAAAGCAAATCTGGTACGGAGAATAATTCATCTTTCTCATTTAAACCGCCCTGTACGATCGTAAGAACATCTTTTGACAAAATTTGAATTCTCGGCCGCTGGCTGGTGATGTACCTTAACAAAAATGTATTCATATTTATGTTTGTTTAATTCGTTTTATTCTAAATAAAATCTCGGTCACGGATATCTGGTAAAATTTGACATTTCCTAAAGAATATCATGACGTGGGAATAATCTAATATCACCTAACTTTAATAATTATTATGAGATTAGCAATCCTGCTGAAAAACAGCTTAATTATGCATCATTCGATGATGTAAGATGAAGACATTTTCGAACTGTCCAGTGTCCAAGTTCATCGTATTTTGTGAACATATTTATGCCATAGATTTAAAATTTTCTATTTATATTAGAATACATTTATTAGAATAACTTTGTCAGGTTATATCCATCAATGTAATATATCATTGAAGAAGAAGATAAAGAAACACGAAACAGAACAAGACACGGAAAAATAAAAAGGTAAAGTTCGCAACTTAATTAAGTATTAAAAATTAATTCCAATAAAAATTGAATATTCATTGTATTTTCATGTTGTATTTTAGTATTTTATTTTATTTAAAACGTATATTTTATTATATTAGTAATTTTTTGTTATATTTCCCACACACAAGCAGTGCCTTTGGAGGGTTCCCATGACTTAAATTTGTTTTATAAATTACACTTATATTGTAAATGACGAATGAAGACTGAATGCTGTTGAAATGAGATCCCTGCGGCGTATGTGTGGTAAAACGATGTATGATCGTGTGAAAAATGTGGAGATCCGCAAAGAATGCAAGACAGACGTAAGTGTAATGAGTAATGAGTAAGATTAAGAGAAAAGGACCCTCAGATGGTTTGGGCATGTAGAGCGAATGATCTAAAAAAGTAGTGTAAGAAGAATATATGACGCAAATGTGAATGATCGAAGAAGTCGGGGACGCCCGAGGAAGACATGGCACGATCAAGTGAATCAGATACTTGAGTTGGGACATGTCAAGAGTCAGAATAATAGAAGAGTGTGTATGATGCGGGGTCCATTGCGCCGGCAAACGCCAGAATTTTGCTTGACAGTCCTATACAACAATCAAGGTCACAATTTTTGCCAACACTCAAGGCCGCAGTGTTTGTGCTTCCCGTGTTCGGCGGAAAACAAAACTTAAACATCTCATCCCGGGTGAAGCGGGAAGGCAGGCGGGGTCCAGCAAGGGGGGAGAATTCATTTTTTGACAGAAGTCGCGCGGTGCGGTCCACCGTGTATGTAGAAAAATCGGAACGGATTTCTGTGGTTATGTGCTATGTATGAGCGAACATAATCACGAGTTTAAAATATTATTATACCTAAATATAATATAATAATAGAAATATTTGATAATATAATATCAAATATTTATTATTATTCTGTTGTTGACGTAAATATTTACGTACTTTAGAGTAGAATTAGATTTTAGATAGATAATAGAATTTATATTAGTTCTAAATTATGTCGTGCAATAAAATGACGTTATTATATAATGTCATTGGTGCAATAATCGATATTAGTCGGAAATCTTTCCTGATAAACCCTGATCTGTGTTTTCTTCCTGATGCAGGTAGCATCTTTTCTACATCGAACGCATTTTAACATTTATGCAAACGATAAACGTCAAATTTTTTGGTACGCGGACCTAATAATTATGATTTTAAGTTGTAAATAAACACACTGTCGTAATGGATGATTATTTCTTTCGTGAACTCACTTGTAAATAAAGTCTATTAATGTATTAATCGGTTTCAGAGACACGGGAGAAATTGACCATTGTAAATTGATATTCTATTTTTGATGCTACGTAATTATTTACGTAGCAACAAAACGTATTCACTCTAAATTCTTAATAAATGGTAACTTTAGGTCGTGCGTATTAGTCGGAAATCTTTCCTGATAAATAAATATCTATTAAAACATCTGTGTTTTCTCCTTGATGCATCTCTTTTGTCATCAGAACGCATTTTAATATTGATATAAACGTCAAACGTCAAGTGTGCGTGCCGTGGACATGTCCGTACCTCAGACCACTTGTCAAATTGTGTGGACCGCGCGAACTTCACCCCAAACGATGTTGGTGTAAAGTTATGGCCTCGAGTGTTGGCAAAAATTGTAAACCATTTATGACCTTGATTGTTGTGTTGGACTGTCAAAAGTCTGGCTTTTGCCCGCGCAATGGACAAAGCTTAAGACGATGTATGAATGTGATGAATGAGGCAAAGCGTGTGTGCCAAGACCGAGTTGTTTGGCGGTCCGTCCTATCTGCCTACCCCTGCGGGGAAACGGGTCATTGGTTAGTTAGTTATGTTGTAAAATTATTGTGAAAAAATATATGTTTTCAGATTCCCAATTAAATTAGGTCAGAGGCGAATCTATCTCGGAAAGAGGAAGATTGGGAAAAATATATTCTCGGATGTTTCGTTCATCGAGGTGCAATATTGTTTTAATACAAAATGCGTCTTTCTTATCAAGAGGCGTTAATGTTGATTATCACAACAGATGTTTCTCTTTATTTTCTTTGTCTTACAGTTTACACTGATGGCATTTGGAGTTTGTGTATTAATTATACTAGTATATATTATCTATGAATGAATAATGATAAAGAACTAATGCAGACATGGTAAGACAAGGTCGGCAGGGCTTTATAAGGAGCGAAAAATATACTCCCACTCGAAAGCAGTGTGACGCGTACTGAATACATCTACATACAAGTACTATACCTATATGGTACCTATAGCATACCAGAATCATATATCTACGTTCTTACATCTACAGTACCTATCTACAAATGCCGTAATGTTATGCAGCCGCTTGCATGTTTTCATTATGTTATGTTCCCAAGGATTCAAATTTGTGAGGCGGGTATGGGTATTACTTACATTTTACATTATATGATTATATTATAACTGTTTTTTTTCCTCGTTCAATCTTTTATTTTCAGAAAGTTTCTTCGACTGGTTTTATAGCTCTAATTTTTCTTTTTCTTTTACTAACATTATTATCTCTATTTTTATGTTACCTATTTCAGAAGAATTTATTCAACGGGCTGCTACTTCTATTTCTCTTTTGTATAATGTTAATGTAAGTACTTGCATACTGCTTACTAACCTCGTATGCACGGATATTGGAGGGTCTAGATTCGTTCAAATTAACGTAGCTTCGTTCAGTAAAAAAATAGAGTCTTGACGTGTGCGGTAAGGAGGGAAACCATATGTTTCCTTATAACGCCACTGGGAAAGTGACGGGATTCCCTCCAATGCCCAAGTTCATGGGGTGAGGTTTTTCCGGGTCTTGACGGTGGATGCATCTGCCCACCAGCCGCGTGGCAGGCCGAATCGGGGGAGACTGATTAAGGGGGAGACATTTTGGCCTCTCCGGCAGGACTCTCTCGGAACATCGCCTTGCACTGCAGGACCCTCTGTCCGTTACTCCTGGAAACTGACCCCAGATTTCTACCCACCACTTAAACCATTTTTTCTCAGAACTTACCCTTCTTATTTTTCTAAAAATACTTTCCTCACAGCATCCCCAAAAATGACATAGGCCCTGAGGAGAATTATTTTCCTCGTCAATTCCAGGGAGCTAATGTAAAAAAAGCATTTTTAGATGTAAAACTATCGCTTGATATTTCTTTGCACTTGAGAGAAGCTATTGAAGTACAATAACGGCCGTTATTCCCAATCCTACCGATCAACTGTTGGCTCAATACTTCCCAAATGCACAAATACGCTCTTCCCAAGGCAACTCACCGACCAACAGGCGAATCGAGCGTTACTAAATACATCACTTAGCTGATGATAGGAGACTCAGAATGATTGATCTAAAAGTTGGGAAAAATGACCGTTGATATTTTTACAAAACTATCTACGTGACAAAAAATACTAGTTTTATTGTGAAATTTTATTATATGTTTTGTTAACATTTTGTTGTTTTAATGTTAAGGTATATACTTATCGTAGATGTTAAATAATATTGTAAAGAAATAAAAGAATTGCGTTTTGAACAGGTTGATAAATATGTTTAATATTTAAAACTTATAAGGGTTGTACTTAACTAAAATAAAACTTATTTAGAAGCGAGAAAACAATGTGGAATAGTGTTGATCCTATGTAAGTGAAAAGGAAGATGTTCATCTTATTTCATAGCTAGTCAGCCTTGTCTGCTAAAAGGGCGCTGATAATTGCTGGAAAACATCGAAAGTCATTAGTACAAAAATTATAAAATAAATAAATAAAACTCAAAAGGGCATAAACATTAAACATAGAATGCTCATTGAATAGGCCACTTGCATCACTTTTTTTTTTAAATCCGGTTTATGCAAATATTCTAAGACATTCAGTATTTTTTTATTTTTTTAAATCGTATTTTTGAAACCCTGGCGATTCTTTGCAAGCGCAAGTGGCCTCTTGTTGTGTCTATGGCAATGGAAAGCGTTATATTTATCACTTGAAAAGTTCTGATCAACTCAGGGAATCCCCAACTTCGTGTTCTCGATCAGAGATAATAGTAATGGAGCTTGAAAACTGTAGCCAATTAGGGTAAGTATATTGTGAGGCTCGAAGTAGTGGGTGGAGACGAGATGGGGAAGAAGAAGGAGGGGAAGTTCCAGGCTATTCAAATCTGGCCATCGAACACGGCTAAAATCATTTCAAGCACCGTTACTATTCTGAATGGTGGTCTTTCACCAGGATGATACTGAGAGTGTGATGATCTCGCCTTTAGGCCTACGAAATAATTCTTTTAAAATTGAGAGATCGATTTAGAAATATATTTAATTTTGTAACAGGGTATGGTTTCAGAATACAATTCTCTGTTCCAACTCTTAAGGGTGATTTATGAAACCGGGCCATTACTAGGAAAAACACGTGTGCCAAAATACTTTGGTTGGAGGAGGAATCCTAATGGATATTTCAGGTTCATTATCAAGTCAGGGGCGGCCGATGGATATTTGCCCGAGTGGTGACTGACTTTAACGCGAGCAAATTGATTTGTGAAACAATTGTCTTGTGCATTTTCTATGGCAGTGGGGAGTTGAAAAATTAGGCAATAAAGATTGATCGTTGGTGCATTTAAATATACGAGAGCGACGCGCCGATTACGGGTTGAAATATTTGACATATTTGTCAAAATAAGATTGCAGAATTCGTTAAATAGTGACGCACGCAAAAAGAACGAAAACGTGTACAGACAATGCTTATATAATGTTATTATATAACCAATAGAGTCAACGCAAGTATTGAGAAAGAGTATTAGATTGAAGTACGCCACTGAGCTCTTCTTTTAAGCGTTATTGGGATAGTTTATGACTCTGGCGCAGACGAAATTAGTTTACACCACAAAAAAATAACGAACATGGTTTCTACACAAAATTCTCTGAAATAATAGTTATTATGTGACAGAACACGATTAAACGATTGAGATATGCATATTGGGAGATGTGCTTATCACTTAAGATTTGAAAAAAAGTGACTAATAAATTATTGAAACCGCACAAGTAGATGGGTGGGAGTCGCGGGGCAGGGAAGTGTTGGAGGATAGTCAGGGGAGGGAAGTGTTAGAGGACAGTCAGGGAAGGAACCTAGGGGCGCGCAGACGGGATAAAAATCATCGAGTTTTGATAAACGGCAGAGTAATAATTTGGTGCGCGTAAACCGGGAATGATTCAGATAGTAATATATAATAATAAATACAGTCGGGGAGAGATTCTGGAGACGCACGGGCTAGCGAAAAATCATCGAGGTTGAATACACGATAGAATAATAACTCTGTGCGCGTAAACCGGGAATAATTCATAAAATTAAAGGAAAATAGTTCACGCGATTGAGGGGAGTCAAGATTTGGTCGTTGGGAAGCAAGGTTTAAATTAAGGGATCGAGGTCCGATAGTCGCGAGGAGACCAGTTTGGTGCGCCTAAATCGGGGATATTTCATTTTAATTAAACAAAGGAAATTCCGTTTTATTAGACAAAAAGAGTCCACGCGAATAGGGAAGTCAGAGATTGAGGCTTGCGAGTTCATATCGGTGAAGTTAAATAATATAATTTGTAAATTGAGGCGGTCGGGACGTACTTTCGGGGCGTCTATCAGGGTCAGGGTGAAATTTAAAAAAGAAATCTACGCGAGAATTGTGTTTGACGGCTGCATCTTGGAATAAATAACTGCATGACGGGTTGTGGTTTATAAGTGCTTGTTTGAATTAAATATTATTGTAGTGAATTGATTTGTGAAATTATTTTGTGCAACAAGGCGAATTTGGTAAGTTTGTATAAAATTATTAACATATTTAGTACGGGCCTTGCAGGAAAGAGTCAATTAGGGTTTATATACAAGCCTTAGGAATCTAGGACCTTTTTTTTGTCGAGCGGGGCTTTGCACGTTTCCGGGTTGACCGGCTAGCAAGTACCTTTGTTGGGTGAAGTTATTCTTGAGACAAGACCGTTGTAAAATAATAATTTAGTTAACTAAATAGCATTTGAAGCACAAAGTGCGCTTTCGGGCAATAAATCTTAGACGCGAGACTTCATTTAAAAGACAGGATTTTGAAACCACAAAACAAAAATAAAATCCTTTAAAAGTGCTTTGTTGGTGATCTAGAAAACTAGGTTACTGGGTATGCTCCAATACATAACGGGTAACAAAATACAGAGGTATAGAATATAGGTATAAATTAATGTGTAATGCGCCTTTGAGGCGATAATTATTATTTACGAGTTTCGTGATAATATTTTTAAATGTAGTTAGGGGACTATATTCAGGAAGGTTTTTTTGAAAAGGCATTGGGTAATATAACGGTTTATGAAGGGTGCGTAGCATGGGCATTTTTGATTACTAACAAAATCTGACATAATTGAATTCCCATTCCAAAAATTTCCCACACCTTATTCCAAATTTTAGGTATCACAACAAGTCTATTACATAGGACTTTGCATAAACTTGGTTCGATATCTAATCATATAATCACCTTTGGTTCACGTTTAGGTATATTTCTTTCGACTTAGCAAAAAACTTTCATATTGTCGGTTGAATGCAGCCGTCGGTAGGTATTCACATTTTAGCGTGATGCGCTATATCCACCTACTTAATTAACAAACTCTTTTTCTTCAAACTTAATTGAGCGGGTTACGACTCGAGAATGGACGGCGGTTGTCGAATGAATTAACGGGTCCGGCTTTCCTATTTCACCATGAGGAAGTATCTCACGCGACTTTATCGGGGGCGATGTGATCGAAATGCAGGTGGGCTTACACTATTTTCCTAATGTGGAGGCGAAGTAAGCGATGGTCGTGTCTGGTCCGAGCAAATTGGAATCCCTTGTGATCACATCTCGGTAACGTGGATCTCGTACCCGCTCTAGACTGGATTGGAAGCGTGGCCGGAGCCATTCCATGATGTCGACGTATGTACGTCACTAAGGCATTGGGGGACTTCAGGAGAACAAAGGACGTGCACCCATTTCGCCCTCCCTCTACCGCCGCTCCGAGGTACCAGCGGATAAAAGTTGTCGTCGCGGGAGGCCAGTTTGATGCAGGACGAAGATTACGATCTGGCCGGACTACCTTCGTCATGGGGGAAACGAAGTGACGAAATTTGCGTGGGCTTCACTACCTTTTAGGTTACGCTCGTGTGGGGTCTGCCTTGTCGGCGGAACGAAGGGAACATGACATATGGAATCGTTTGGCAACCGATCGGCGGTTCTTTGTTGGAATCCGGATAAGTTTTCTTAATTACCTTTTGGTTTACGCTTAGGTAGGTATATTTCATTCGATATTCGATTTAGCAAAAACTTTCACATTGTCGGCTGAATGAAGCCGTCGGTAGGTATTCATATTTTAAGCGTAATGCGTTATATCCACCTACATAAGTAGCAAAAGTTTTCTTAACTCCCTCACACTAGGAATAGGGATCATCCAGCATCAGGGTGGGAATGTACTCTGGACGAAAGCGCAGCGGGGGAACGCTTGTGTATGTTATGCGAGAGGACGTATTTTTCATTCAAATCAAATACCGATGACCATCGCGATTGCAGGCTGGCGCATGTTTTGTAGCGTGCCTAGGAAAAACGTAATCATTATTTCTACTGGTTCGAGGCGGCGTGCTGGACGGAGAACGGGACTATTGAGGACATGAGTGACTGCCAAGTCGAGGATCGGTGACATCAAAATCTTCCTTAATTAAATTCATACATCGCCAGATCAGAGGAGAGAGCGGCCCCACCGATCTCCTGACATTGCCGATTGTCTAATCAACTTCGGTTTAATGTTTATGCCGGTGCTTTAGGAGTAAATGGAACTCAAGTCATCGGCATGCTGAAGAACTTCAGAATCATCATCATCATCATCAATCCAGAGTAGGATGTCACGATCCAAAACCTCGTGCCACCCACACATTTCCTGAACAGTTCCTGACATCGGCTATCACGCCATTAATCGGAGCAGACCCTCATATCAAACGGTATGAGATGACCTCTCATCATCATCATCAACATATTTTTAATTTGGCGGCGTAGTGGTCGATATTATTCCCATTATCACTCTATGATCCAGAAACACACATCAAACCCTTTCCCGACAGAAGGCAAAACATGTCGATTTTCATTCGTCGCTTGCGACCTTAACATTCTCCGGAGGCGTTGGAATTGGAAGCTGATTCGGCGGTCTATGACCATCACCTTATCAGTTGGGCTATGGAGGAGTCCAATTATTTAAACAGCACATGTTCTGTCTCATGTTAATCCAAAATACCTACCCGTAGAATCAAATTAACAAGATAAAACAAGCTAGCTAACTAACAAACTGCATCTAGAACTGTGAGTGTAGAATTATTGCACGCCGTACTGCTTTGAGTGTAAATCTTTTGTTAGAATATACATAAATGTCAAATTATTTTCATGATAGCATTTTATAGAGCTGCAGAGAGTACGTGGCATCGCATCGAAAGGTAGGATCTTCTCAATTCGCCGTTTGAATGTAAATTTATATATTAGATGCTAGGAGGGAAAATGCAGATTACTTCAATAAAAATAGTCGTCGATGAGCGTAGGTGTATAACAGGTGCTAGGGGAGGAAGCTGAACGAATATAGATAGATAATTAGTTAATTTTCAAGCTAGTCAGACTCAGTCATTGTTATTCGAAGCCTTGCAAATTGTAACACGCCATATCTAAAAGAACAAGGGTTTACCACAAATAAATTATTAATTAAATTGGATTAACTATACCAAACCACTCAAACAAAAAAGTACACAACGTTGTGGGGTTAATTACAATTGATTAATTGAGAGCATCTCGTCACGTTTGCATAAAAGTATTACGTGATGGGGTTGAGAAGGCGCTTCAAAAGAAATGCAGGGGAGAGACGCGAGAACGGGCGAGCTACGAGCTTTTTAAAGGCCGAGCGGGGTAGCTGTAGCAATGTAGAAGCATTTGGAAATCAAGTGAAGGTTTTACTACTACTTCGTAGAGGGGGGGGGGGTTATCACAAGAGTATCCTCCACTTCGGAACGTTCCACAAATATACTTAAGACGCCTTGATTTAAACCCGCTCCGATAGTAGAACCACGGAAACCGTCCACTAATATATATATATATATATATTTTTTTTAAACGTCCTTACGTTCCTTAGGTTCCCTAAAAAATATAATATTTTGAACGAAAAACGTTTAAATTGCTATTTTCAAAACTGTAACAAATTTTTCGAGATTGTAGATCATCCCGTGATTTTTCACGGGTCTGCGCTAGTGATTTAATAAATAATTGTCTTGACAGTGTTAACATATTTTGGGTGTGTTGTAAGTCCAGGTTTTTCTCAAACTCTTAATAAAATCTCTGGAATCAACAAAACACTTTGGACTTTATTGTGATAGATCAACGATGAGCTCAGATGTCTTATCTAGCAGGCGGTTGGAATAATCTGGTCCCCGACTTTAGGTTCCCACAGTATTTATTAAGGGTATTTATTATAACCGCCATCTACGGGTAACTTAATAGACTTATAATTAAATTTATCAACCATATTATACAAATTCGCTTTCTGTAAATTTCACCCGCCATAACACGGGGACATCCCTAGCATGGCGGATGAAATAACACAAAAATATATACAATGTACAAAATTCTTAAAATAAATACATAAATAAATTATTTACTGCCATCTATGTGTTAGATCTTGGATATTACAGGGTGAATACCTAATAAATAGTATTACCTGTCATCTCCGCGATCTGTCCAGTAGCTTGCCTCAGTTGGTTCTGCAGTTCCCTCTCTCTCTCCTCCCATTGCACCCTCTGTTCAAGTAGTCTCTCGCTGCTGGCTATTTCTGCTTCAATCTCTTTCTCCAACCGAGCTACCATGTTCTCGGAACGTTTCTGTCTCCTAAAAATGATGTAATTATATGGGTTTTTAGACCGCTGGTAAAGTGCTCAGCAAGATCATTGAAGAAGAGAATAAATGGTTCAAATTGAATGTTGACACGGAAACTTCTAAGATAGATATAAATATGAAAATGATTTGTAGGAAGCTAAAAATTTGCTTTAAAGCGAATATAAAACAAAACAAAAAATTGACAACGATAAATGCTTTGCAAAAAAAACCATGCAGATGAAGTAAGAAAAAAATAAACGGTAGTAGACAATGCTTCAAGAAATAAGATAGGTAAGAAATACAGTTATTGAAGCTAGTGATAAATTAAACAAAAATAGAAAGGGGGGGACAACCATAATCAAAATGGTAGAGTTTTATTTAAAATCTGCTAAATTCACCCCTATGATATACATGGTGTCCGGGGGTAAAGTGCATTAACTTCGGGGGGTGATTCTACATGATGGTAGGAGTAAAAAAGATTAACAACTTTTTCCGAAATTCCAACTTTTTTTTTCCATACAAAAAGACGTAGGTACCTACAAAAAATCCTTAGTGTGAGGTAGGATCTTACTTGCTGAGCGCCCGCCGGGCACGATCGTGGCAACGTTGCATGGTTGTGATTGGGCCGTATCATAACAGAGGAAAATAATAAAACTGGCCGCATACGCTGGACTAATTTTATCTTTTTACCACAAAACTACCCCTAAAAGTTGAAATTTTGAAAAAAGCTATTTATCTTTTTTACTTATAATATCACGTAGAATCACCTTCCGAAGTTAATGCACTTTACCCCCGGACACCCTGTATTTAATTATAATTGGTTCTTACAAATGTTCTCACTTACTACGTGAGGACAAACCAGTTCAAATATGTAAAAAAATTACAAAAACCTACTCAGTCAAATGATATAATAATGTCTACATAAAATTTCATAATTACAGGAAAACTCACTCAAATGGAAAATAATACAAAGACAGACAAGGGATAAAAATGATACATAATATAATTAGCTCAACAATTGTTTGGTACATATTTTTGAGCAAGAGCAGGATATTTTTTCCGAATCTTTATAAATAATTACCGACGAAAATGTCTACTTTAGCACACTCTTTCTTATTATATTACTAGCTGGTACCCGGCATGCGTTACTATGCTATTTAATAAAGAAATTGTTTTTCCCTGCGTGTCCTTTCCCATTATTTCCGTTCCCCTTCCACCCCCCGCATTCCCCTCCCGCCTTCTCTTCCCCTCTTAGGTTTCCACTCCGCCTCCTCCACCTTTCCTCTCCCCACTCCACTCACCCCCTTCCCCCGTCCCGCAAACTTCCCTCCCGTGTTCCCCTCTTCCCTCCCAGGTTCCCCCCCCCCCCCCCCCCCCCCACGCGTTCCATAAATTAATTCCCGGTACATTTAGTTTTCAAACTGCTCGCGCACCACCTATTGCAATTTTTTATACAAATTTCATGATGCCAGAGCTCACCCAGACAACAACGAACACAACAAAAAAGAATTATCCAATTTGGTGCAGTCGTTTGGAAGTTATGCGCGTATATACATTTCGGCGATTCATTTTATACAAATTTCATAATGCCAGAGCTCACCAGTAGTTTTGTACCTTGTCCTGACAATAAAGAACACAACAAAAAAAGAAGTATGCGCTCATATTATGAATCCACTATGATGATAAATGATGATGATCAAAAAAATCAAATAATGGTCAATACCTGTGAATTATTTTATGAAAACATGTCAGATCAATCAATCATCTTCTAATTATTTATAGTGTATTAATGATGAAGTATTCACGACTAAATAGTCACGTAGAAAGATATTTGAAAGGTAATAGTCTGAACACCATTGTTCGCAATCCCATTGATCGACTGTTGAGCCGAAATTTTGGCGCAACACTCTTGTGCGCTCTTCCTAGCGCAACTCTCCGACCAATGGGCGAATCGAACAAATCACTTAGCTGATCGGAGAATCAGATTGATCGATCGAAAAGTTGGGAACAACTGCCGTTAACATTTTTAAAAAGATTAAAGTGATATAACAATAACATAGTATGTCCTGGTGGTATGTGTTCATGAAAAGTCCTACTTACTCCATCATATCGGCCGCCATAACCTTGGCACCTTCAATAGCGGAAGTCAGCGATCTCTTCCAGGCTTCCTGCGTGGCGCGCTGGGCGAGCGCGTCTCTTTCGCGTCGGGCGTGCTCGCCCAGCTCTAAGGTCAATTCGCGCACGCGTGTCCGCAGCAGCTGATTCTCTTGCAGCTAACAAAATTTGAACAGCTTTAAAAGGGAAGCACAGAAGACGAGATTTGCAACTGCCGAAACACGGCGAAGCACAAAAGATTTAGGAGAGTTTTGATGGAACGGTAGTTTACCGTTAATATATGCTTGGTGTAACTCTAAGTGACCAGCTCAGATATGGGGGCTTCATCGTAGCTATGAGTAAGGTTAGCCTCTCAAAAACTGGGCGTACTGTTACAGGTCCCTCAGATACTTTAATAGTACACAACTGCTAACCCTGTACAAATCACAAGTGCGCCCCACGGTTGAATTTGGCAGCCACCTCTGGTCTGGAGCACCAAAATACCTGAAAATACCCTCGAATCTGTGCAGAAACGGGCGCGCTGTCCGTTTGATAGATTCTCCCATCTTAACAGACAGACTGCAATCTTTAGAGCACAGGCGTCGGGTGGGAATACTATCCTTGTTCTATCAGTATTTCAATGGAAGATGCTCCGAGGAACTAGCGTCATTGATCCCTTCGGCACCAGTGCATAGTCGGGAAAAACGCCAAACGCGTGCCCAACATATATGTACACGGTTGAAATTTGTCACATGAGAACGGGTCGCTTCTTTGATTCGTTCTTGTGTTCAACAGCTCGGCTGTAGAACGATTTGCCGGCCTCTGTGTTTCCTCCTTCCTAAAACATGAGTCTCTTCAAGACCAACGTTCATTCCTTCTGAAAAAGACCCTCCACACAGCATCTCAAATGACATAGGCACTAAGGGAAATTATTTTCCTGAGCGCCTCCTGTGTGGAGTTAATGTAAAAAAAAACCTTTGCAGTTCTTGCAGTTTGGTCGTAGTTCGACGCGACCTACCGTGGCCTCTAGTTTTGGGGTGAGGTCCGCCGCCCTCCTGACGCTGGTCTCCCCCTCGGCGGCAAGGCGGCGGGAGGCCGCAGCGGCCTTGCACGCCACCTGCTCGACCAGTTCTGCGTGTTGGGTGATCTGACGCACGCGCCCCGCCCACCCGCTGGAGAAGGTCGCCATGACATCCTGAATGGAGGACTCTTTCTGGAATAAACGGTAACTTAATAACATGACCATTAAGGTACCAGAACACTGTAAAAAAATCTCTTTGTCATTTTTTAAAATATCATTTTCAGAAAGATCCATTTGTTAAGATTAATAATAATAGTTTATTCCGGAATGGTATGCAGGGGTAGTGCAATGCAATATATTCCATATTTTGAAACAACAAAAGAAATTAGACAAATAATAGATTAAGGTTAAAATTAAATAACAACACATAAACAAAATGAAAACGAATAAGCATGAAAAACGTGAGAAATAAAACTGAAAAAAGAATAGCACACTAAAATGTATTCATGCAGCTGTTTACGGAGGGTATTTCATCGTCTCCCATCTCCAGTGGGCCATCAGGGAGGACTCCATCCAGGCAATCATGGCGGTGATGATCGCATTCTTCGATTGGCGTCGTCTGCGCCATAAACTTCCCATGCGGTGGTGGAGAAGTGCTCGGAAAGTGTGCAGGTGCACTCGTCCCTCCAGGAACATTTCCGTAGCATTGCAGTATCTCGGTAGGCGGAAAAGTTGGCGATACTAGTTAATGTAAACAAACCTTCACTTATGCCACTGGGATGCAGAATGCTCTTACTAAAAGTTTTAAAGAAATTTGTAAAATTGACGGAGGTACAGCATTTTATGTGAAACTGTTTGAAATAGTTTGTATGTTAAATTAGCCTTCAGCAAAACTTAGAACGCGTTTTTCTCGAAACTACATTTTTCAACTTGGTTGACAAGATGATGTCACGTATTAAAATGAAAAATCAAAATATTTATCCAATACACTAACCTGGATTTCAATTTAATTCGGTTAAAATCTTGCAATCGTATATAAAGATGGCAGCCAAAAAGCATGCGTTAAGAAAACGAAGACAATGTTGTTTAGTCGAAGTATAATATACTTAAAAATTACGGAAGTTGATTTACAGTGGTCGGAGAAATGCCCTGGCAAAGCAAATGTCCTGGGTTCAATTCCCAGATGCGAACGAATTCATTTAAAATTATAACCTTTTCAATTTTCAGCATGTTCATTGTTCAATCCGTTTATTTACACTAGACTTTTACAGACAAAGCAACTACATTCTATTTCGAGTTGTCTAACAGAACCTTGACAATTGACTTAAAAATTTGATGAATTGTTCAAATTCTGTAAAACAACCCACCCCAAGTTTCAAGTACTTATAATGTGTTATACACGAGATTGCGGGTTCAAATCCCGACGCGAGCAAGTAAATTTTATTGAATTAACCTGTGATGTTTCAAAATTAATTAATCTCAAATAATATAATTTATTTGCGACATGTTTCAGACTGGAAAACCCTTTCAGTATCGCACTGCTGAACGACCACCATTTCAAATTGAAAAATTGCTTGAAATAGCTTTATTAGTGTATGGTAACTAGATCTAAACAGCCAAGCTTCCTCTTCCCCGTCTCCGTCACTTCCCCGCTACCTTCTGCGTCACAACATACCTCATTTGAGGACCCACTGGCTTCCTAGGTTGGGATAAATTAAAAATCTTGTAAGGAATTCACATTATAAAAATGCCGTAAAACCGCGTTGTTATATTGGTTTATTGACTGAAGGTTAGTTACCCTCCTGCCCTGCAGTTCCGTCAGCAGGTGCTGCAGCGACTCCTGCGTAGCGGCCACGTGTCCCGTCGGGTCCCCCTGCCACGTGGGCAAGGCAGAACCTACTGCGGCACCCTCTGATGGCTGCTGGAGCTGCTCATCCAGTAACTCCTCGAAACACGGAGGACTCGTCATGGCAGGACACTTTGACCTGATATAGTATGAGAATGGACTAAATATAATTATATGTTTTTTTGACGACCCAAATAAACAAGGAAAGAAAGAAAATGTGTTAGCAATTACATTCTACTGAGTTAACCCATTGACACACAAAGCCGGCAAATCACCGGTCAACTATACCTCCATACAGGAGGCCCTGAGGAAAATATTTTCTATTTTCCCCAAGGGCCTATGTCATCTTTGGGGATGCTGTGTGGAGAGTTTTTTTTAACGTAAGGAAGGAGAGGAGAGATCTGGGAAGGAAAAGGGTTTTAGAGGTGGGTAGGAATCTGGGGTTCAGTGTGTCCTGGTCATCCACCTCCAAGACCTAGACAAACCTCATCCGGGCACCCCTGCTAATCACCAAACGTAGCGAACCACTTGGGGTGACCCATGGCAGAGGTTTTGGTTATCGGGGCGGCGGTACCCATTCCCGGATCCCAAATTGAAGATGAAAATTAAACATATATCCAAAAAACAAAAAAAATATAATAGTTTTATATTGTACCGTTTCAATTTTATGTGAAGTTTTGTGTAAGTTTCTCTGAAATAAAAGTTGTAATAATTAAATGGTGTTTTTAAATTACAAATTAAGTCATATTATTGGTGGTGGAATGGGTTAATCCGTATAGGTAGATAGGTACCTACAATTTTTTTTAAATCAATATGCCATCTAAAAGTATATTTTAAATTAAAGCTACATCTGGATTCTGAGTAACGCCAGGCACCAATTTCTTTTTTTTTTATCAACATGTTGTGTCAAAAGAGAATTTTGAAACGTGTTATGAGGGATCTCAAACATAAAGGTTCTTCATCAAATAAAATACGTACAAAACGAACAAATAATTTGAATTCTGAAATTATTATTCTTATAAAGTGTGGGTAGCTCAGAAACAAATATTTATGAATAAATCAAATCAGGCACGTTAAAAAAAATCGTGAAATAAATCATTAATATTGATGCCTACCAACTAGTTTCTTGTTAAAATCCTATTGGATTCGTGTTAGGTCTAAATTCTGTGAAATGTTCTATGGAACATTTAATAAAAAAAAGTCACCTATTTTGTTGGAACCAAAATGACCGCCTTTCTGCAAAATAATTCTAAATTTTATAACAGCATTATTGAAATATCTGTCATGTTCATCGGCTAAGTTGAACACAAGCTATAACCAATTAACTCTTCCAATTTTTTTGCGAAAAATCGTCTCAAGAGTTATCTACAATTTCGTAACACTCACAATTCACAACAATATTTTGCATTAGTAATTTTGCAAAGAGTAAATAATGCAACAGTAGATAAATGCCATTTTCGGAGAATACAAAAGAAATAGTGTAAACGGTTTCGAGATTTTAAAAAGTACATCGATTAAATTAACATTTGATGTTAAAACAATGTCACTACTTTTACTTTCAATTACTTTTTATAAATTCTTCACAACAATGGAAATCCAATCCCTAATGTCAAAGTTAATATTGAAACATTATGGTCATAGATATTAACCAAATTTTAAATTCAAAATTTAAATTTGGAATTTCTTTTGCTGCGCTGCGGCCCAGTAGGTAGTAGCCATAAAAAATATTCGCGTCTATGAAAATACGATTACATTGGTAGTTGGTAGGTGCTTACCTAGTAATATGAAACTTTCGGTAAACATGATAAGTAGGTACTTTACAGTACTTGACTTACGATAAAATAATCTTTTTTTCGAAAACGAACGACTTTTTATTGACTAAGAAAATGAGAGCCACTGTTGTTGTGTTAAAGAATTCATGCTGTAAAAATAACCTTAATGATAACGTTCATAATTTGATATCTGTCAAGTCTTATTTGCGCGGAAAGGAGTATTCGTTCTGAATACTAAGACCTGAGGGATTTGCAATTCCCCAGGGCGTTTGCATAAAAGGAGCGTTTTCTTTCAGAGGATGTCAGAGAAGCATAGCTTTCCAACAGTAACTGGTCTGAGCAGTTATATAAGAAGTTAAAACATTTCAAATAATAATAATCACATATTTTGCTTTTAAAATGCAAATAAAAATAATACAGTTTTCCTGAGTGCTGCCATTTACAGAAAATATAGATTTTTAAAAAGTTGAGACTTACACAGGAGATAACAATGAATATGGGTTTCCACGGTATATTCTCAGTGTTGTTGGTAATTGCATTATTTTACACCATGGGAGCAAGGGCGAGGGAGACGCAACAGCCATCCGGAAATGGAGGGGGTGGCGTTGGCAACAGCATTGGAGCAAGGGGGGCAGGACTAGTCCTGGCCCCCAGGGTCAGGTATCGCGCCAGGCTGTCCCCAGGACCCCCGGAGAGATTTGTGATCGAAGACGATGACATCATTGAACTCAGCAAAAAGCAGATGGATGACTATGGCCACCTTCGATTTGGGAAAAGAGAAGACCAGTTTGACGACTATGGACATCTCAGGTTTGGCCGGGGAGATGTTGAATAATGCCAGACTGTGATCTACTGAGGATTTTGACCGACCGCTGATTTCCAATGGAGAATAAAATGATAAATGATAACTAAAGTCAAATAATATAATAATTGACTGAATATTTAAATGAACGCACTTCTATAAAATTTAAAACTAACTTAAGTGAATTAATTATTTAGGGTTAGTGATTGAAAACATTTTCTTCTCAGAATATTGTGGTTTCATAATGTCTACCTACAAGGTCGACTTCTAAAACTGGTGTAAATTTTTTTTTTATATTTTGTTAAAATTATGTTCTCAAATTACATGTACATAATGCAAGATTTTTTTGGCCAGTAAACGAGAATTTCTTTTCTTTGTGTCTTATTTTCTTGTGTATATGTTTTTTTATTATAATGTAGGTACTTACTTATTTTTATATTTGCTTCCAAAACATACCATAGGTGGCTGGAATACCATCTGTACAGAAATGTATATCATGTGATTCATGTGACCGAGTTATATTAGGATCACTGTGTGTTTTGGTAGTGAAATATTGTCATATTTTAGGAATTTTTTTGTAAAATTATTTTTTAAGATTATTATTGCCTACTTAATTGAATTGTACTAAAATTGTGCTCATGTAATAAAACAATATTTTATTGTAATGTATTGTGTTGTTTTTGTTTTTAAATTAGGTCAAAAAAGTTAATGGCTACTTTTTTCTTTTAATAGACGTTTTAATATTCAACAAAGTCGTCCATCCTTATTATTATTACTGAAAACCTGATAACATTTTGCAGTAGGTGTAAGCCAACTTTTTTTTTATTTTTTCTTTATTCATTGCTTTGAATGGTTACATCATTTGTGGATTTTTCGACCACCATGCTAAGCTCATGCCCGTGTTATGGTGGTCGAGATTGATTTATAATTTCAGTTCCTTACCAGTAATAAAGGTTTTTCAGATTTCACAACCAGACATTTTCATTTCATATCACTATTGTAGAGAGAAAAGGGTTACAACAGAAAACCATTGGTTATCTGAATAAATACACCATTTTATTTAATATTTGTTAAATAATATATCGTAGAATTTATTGCAAATCAATAAATACACTAAATGTATAATATGGTAAGTAGAATACAACTTAAACATTTATGTTGTTAAGCACTAATATATTATCATTAATGTTGTGTGGGTTATGCCTACGCTTAGTTCAGGCTTAGTTGGATTAGGCCTAAGTTTGTGAGTTTAATTTAAGGACACTTTTTCTTTAGGCAAACCAAAATAGTACAGGTTAAAGTACATACAAAGATAATATTATATATTAATATACTCAACATTAATTTCCTTACTTTCTAAATTCTTTTCAAAACATCAGATGTGCCACCGCTAATGAACATCTATGTACCCTAAAAACTCTAAACTTCTACAATAATAATTGGCAATAAATGGTGTTAATTTATAAAAAACTCAAAGTAAAATGTAGGTATGTACCAATACATTTCAGGCAATAATTGAAACACTATTAATATTTATATTTTATATAAAATAATGTTCTGTTTTTGGTAAAATATGTTAAACGTGTATTTTATATTACTCTGAGAAAGCTTTTTATTAACATAAATATTTGTACAAAAGAAGTAACTTCCAGTTGAAATAAATGCATAGGTATTAGTAATTTTAATGGAAAATAAACTACGAATGTTTCTGATAAATATGATCAGATAAAATCAGTAAGTAAAAGAATTCTCATTTTTTTCATTAAAAATACTGAAATTCACTGGTAATGTTAAATATTTCCACTTTCATTTCATTAATCAGATGCAATACATTTTAATTGAACCAATTTACACTTACTTGTTTTCTAATCTAGGCACAAAGTTAGTTTACATTGAATAATTACATGTATAATTAATATTTAACATTAAATAAATTGACTGTACGATGAAGTAATACAATCAACACCTTGCATATCTACCATAAGGAGACGACTAGGGTTTAGAAATAGAAATATTTTATTTCAATACTATTGTTAACATCATTTTCTCAAGACTAGTTATTTCGTACATACAATAAACAAAAAATATAAAAATTGTTAAAAGACATAAATATCTTACATAAATCACAACGCTTCGAGAGAAAAAATTACAGAATCAAATTGAAAATGTGTTGTTGATGCAAGCAACACTAAATAGAAATACACAATGGTTGTTTTTTTCTTTATGGCAGTATTTTGACACTTTGACACTTTTGGATTTATCTGTGAAAAGTTAAAAGTTCCGAGTGGTTTATTACGGGTTTATGTGGGTGGTTTGGTATATTTATGGGGTTTATTATGGTTATGATAAAACTGACAAGCGCAAAGGGTTTGTTTATAATACTGAAGAATAGCATATTTCTGAAATTTTCTGTGAAAGCTTTCCTGTATTAATGAATTAAAAATTCATAATGAATGTTCGTTTTTAATTGAAATCTTGAGCCGCCTTAATTAAAAGGCGGTAAAGAATGTATCAGTGCATGCCAAAATATTTGTTTTATTGTTCTGATCAAGAAATACACTATCTACAATCATTTTTTTAACAAAATTATTTTAGAGAAACATTGTGATTTATACTAGATTTTTGGTTTTCAGTTTGCATATAAAAACCCAATATTCGGATTTCCTATGTATAGTGTGCTTACGTGTTTGAATCTATTGAATTAATACAAGAAATTTTTATTTCTTCGGTGGGACTCTAATAACTATAAATATATTGATTTTATTAATTTTAGTTACTAACTATGAAAATTTTGTGTATAATTTGATATCATTGAGTTTTTAGTGCAAACTTTTCAAGAATGAAAATAATAATATACATGTAAATGTATGGATATAATAAATTTTTACATTTTAACATTCATAATAATAATCTATTGTAAAACTCATAAATTAAATTAAACATAATTGAAGTAGTATTAAAGGTAATGTTTGTGTATAATATAACTGCACCATTGTCCAAAGCACTAGCACTGGTAAAGACATAAGTTTTTCATTAGATATAAGATTTAGCGCACCAAGCTCAAGAAGAACCAACTTTATAACTAGAAAAATGACATTTTTAGTATCAAAATGGATAGAATTAAGTGCACAAAAGAGCTATTCGAGTGTTGCATGCAGATAATTTCCTCACACTATGAATTAAGATATTTTAAAGAAGAGTTGATATCGTAGATCTTCATGTGACTCACATATTAGAGGTTATGTTGCCTTTTCACAAACTTATGAAGCCAAAACATTGCGGCAAATTAAAATTTTATTAGCGTTCAATGCTTTTCAGACAGAAAACACGATGGCCGAAATAAGGGAAATGTTATTGAAATATAAATGGTTGTATTTTTCGCTTTTAAGATCATCTTTGCATTTACGCAATGATTCCATCATGGAAGTACTTCTCACAGCAATGAAGAATCTAACAATTTCATTTTCGAGAGCTTTATCAAAAATCTTAGTTACCCCACTGCGTCTGTGTTTTTTCTATTGAAAATTCCATTTTCCAAATATACATTTTCTTATTGCAAATTTGAAAACTACAGATCAAACAATATGGCGATTCTTATTTATTGACGGTATGCATATTTAAAAGCTGCATGGATCATAAATGAAACAACGTTGCGAGCTGCAAATAGTCGCATTGCCCTACAAATTTGATAAGCTTTGCAAATAATATGTATGTGACTTCATAAGTTGTGGTTGGCGTTCTAACCTCAAATTACATTGTCATTATTGAATTTTGTCATTATGGTATTCATTTGAACTTGATGGTTGGAATCTTCCTGGCGCCCCGTGGCGGGCGTGCCAGCAGCATCAGCTAGGGCGGCCTCTTGTGTCAGATGATGTGGTTGGCGGAGGACTGACCCAGCATAACCTTGGAGACGAAGTTCACGATGGCTGGCGCCGGCTGTTGGGGCTCGAGCTCGGCAAAGATGTGGCATTCGTTGTCTGTGGTGCTGCCCGCCTTCCGGGCGACGAAGCCGAAGATTCTACTGTTGGAACAAGACAAGATTGATTAGTTTCAAAGATAGGATTATGCAATTTCAGTACTTTCTCATGATCTGGCGAGCTATTCTATATCTTTTGTGGGAACGAGATAGTTCTCGGCCGAGATCTGCTGTCAGATTTTTGAGATTAGAACCCATCTCGATTGAGACATATATCGGACGAGATCTCTTGTCAGATTTGTGTGATTTTCTAATGCTGTTAAATGAATAAACAATCATGCATACTTGCATGAATTCGTGTTTATTGTATTGCAAAGTGCCAAAATGCCCTCCTGTGTGTCTCATTTTACCCGCCGTTACACCGCCTGTGTAGTTTAAAGTGGCGGGTTTCCCACGGCAGGAGAATCGCTCATAGTAAATTGTGTCTGCTGCGGGAAACCGTGGCGGGAGAACCGCTCGTGTAGCTTAGACCTTACCCTTCCCTGCGCATAGTCTAACCGAGTGAGAGTATCTTGTTTTCTCAGTCACACCCGTGATATGAAATAGATATTCGGCGAAGAAATTAATAAGCCGCCCGACCATATATCTATGACATTCATACACACACATTCTTTGATTGTCTATCTTTATCACACAGGAATAATCTTTTGAATTTAGAAATTATACTGAAAACCGCTAAAAACAAAAGAGTTTTGCTTACTTTCCACATTATATTGTGAGTATGTGAGACTATGGCGAGTCTATTTTATAATATATGACGTCATTGTATAAAATCACATAAATCTGACAGCAGATCTCGACAGAGAACTATCTCGTTCCCACAAAAGATATAAAATAGCTTGTGAGAAACCATTTGAAGAAATAAAAAAATAAAAAAATTTCATTACATTATTTGAACAACAAAATTCATCAATATAACCTAACTTCTAACAAAACAATTCAATCTAACATAAACTAATCTAACCTAACATGGCTTTTTTTGTTTTGAAAGTGAAATTATTTCAATTTCAAGGATCAAATTAAAAGAATTATATCACAAATCATCGCTGGGCGCTAAAGTGGTAGCTAAAGAGTTGGTTAAAATATGATGTGATAGATATGTACTTACTTAGAGCTAGGAATTCCATTAGCATCAGTTGTATGACTCCACCTCTTATCTCCGGGATCTAGTCCACAGTATGACACAGATGTCTTGGGGTAATGTCTTCTGAAGAACAATCGTCTCGCCGAATCAGTCAGCGTTATGCCTTGTGCTGTTACTTTGAAATGCACCATCGCAGGTTTCAGTTCTGGCCTTTGAGGGAATAGCTTCGAAACAGTTCTGGCAATAGCTTCAGGTCCTGTGAGGGCTTCGCAGCCAAGTCCCCCGATGTAGAGGACAGAACAAGCTGCTCCTGCTGCGAGAAGTTCTCTCGCAGCCCCTTCTGGTATTGGGGGAGCAGGATCTGATCCTGGCAGCTTTAGCTTAGCTGGTAGTGCTAGAGGTGTGACAGAATGCTGGTAGACTAAAGCGGAGAGGGATGAGAAGACTGGTTCGTCGGCGCATCCCTTGAGGCGGACTCCCTTGGAGGTGGGTTCGATGAGGAAGTGGCGCACCAGGTCACCGGGCTGCGCGGGCCCGCCGGGCGGGGCGTAAACCTTCAGGGCCAGGCCGAAGGCATTGGGGAAAGAGTTGGAGTCGCGGATGATGAAAGCGCCAACTTCTTGGTTTTGCAGCAATGCAATTGCTGAAACAAAATCACAACTTTGAGTAAAATGCTTCATACAGGAATGTCACACTTCTTGCATCACGCATTGACTTATAGAAGTTCATCTGAAATACTCATACACTCCTTCATCTATTCTTCTAACAGTCTTTTCTAGTTACGTACATACATTAAATACATTCTATTAATAGTTCTGTGAACAGGAGGCTTCGCAATCAAAAAAGTAAGTTTCAAATTTTCTCTTATATAATAAATCAATGCCCAAATTTTTACTAAATCATAATACTTGAAAGTAGGTACTTATATACCTGCCTACTGAACTACAAAACATATATTTTATTTAATATTAAAAAAAAAAATTATACAATTTGTCTAAAGAAACTTCACTATCTCAAACTTTCTTCAGGCAGGTAGTTACCATAATATTAAAAAAATTTCTTTCACATTTGAAAGAAGCACCGGAAACGGAACTGCTAACAAATTTACAGACAGATTTGCTACGCTCAGTCAATTACAGTTTCCAAGCAATTCCTGGTTTTGACTAATATTAACTAACCATCGAATTATATGAACTATAGACATAAAAGGTGTTGTTACCTTCATCTCTGGAGATGTGCGGCTTGTACCAGAACTTGGAGGTATCACGCACGAACTTGACGTGGTCCGCTGACACATCTTGCAGCTCAGGAGACACTGGGGTGGTGGGGGAGGGTGAGGACTGCATTAGCGGAGAGGGAGGACTCCTGCCCACTAGTGTTGAAAAGTCCTTCCTGCAAACACAAAACAAACAGCACACATCAATTTATGTCCTTTTGTTACTTCGACAATGATAATACATAGTGTCTTACGTTTCATTGCCGGACATTGATTGATATTATAAATGATACCTTCCTCACCAGATGACGTCTGAGACATTCATTATTAATTTTAAATTAATCTACCTTAAATATAATTAAAAAAATTGAATTACATAAAAATAAAATTTTAATTATATTCCTATATGCAAAAATTTATTAAACGCTTGCGTAAAAAAATATGTAAAGCAAATATAAAAAATACATGAAACTATATACCTACATAAAGATTTTATAATACCTAAAATTATCAGATATTATTGAATGTTGAAATATGTAATGACATAATAAGCAAATTGTCTTAAATTTAAACTTTTAGATGTATAAATGTAAATAGTGCTGACCGCTGAGTTAAAGGACTGCGCGGCGGGAGGCGCGAGTGTCCCAGGGGTGGGGGCGTGGCGGAGGGGGGGTATGGTGTGCGCGGGGTGGTGGGGAAGGCAGGAGTTGCCCCCCGGCTGTCATCCCCGTCGCCTGTGCCCTCCCAACCGGATACCGACTCGCTGCGCCAGGATGACAGAGACTCTTCTCTGGTCTAAAAACACAAACAAGCAAAATTAGAATATTAGAATATGTATGTCAATGTATCAATGTGATGGAATGCAGGACTGTTCTTACAGAACTCGCTACCATTAATAAAATAACACTGATATGGGTACCAGGACATAAGGGTATTGAGAGCAACGAGCGGGCTGACGAACTAGCAAGGAAAGGGGCGAAAGCACCACTTGCGGGATCCGAGCCGGCCGTAGGAGTAGCAGCTTGCCACACGAAATTACATATTGAGAGGTGGGTCAAATCCCAGCACTGGAAGGAATGGGAGAGGGCACCCGGAATGAGGCAATCCAAAGTACTCATAAACGGACCGGACCCCAGACGGACCAGGAAACTACTCGATATGGATAGAAACTCGCTGAGGGAACTGGTAGGACTACTAACGGGACACTGCCATCTCAGGAGACACATGCAGCTATTGGGAGTGGAAAGCACCAAAAGATGTAGAAAATGTGAAGAGGATGAAGAGACTCCAATTCACTTGTGGTGCCAATGTCCTGCCCTGGTGGGAACTAGGCTCAGATACCTGGGGAGACACATCGTGGAACCAGAAGACTTAGCCACATATCCAATGACAACTCTGGTGAACTTCATTAAAGGGACTGGGTTATTCTTAAAGGATTGAGGTAAAATGGGAGATAGTACAATGGGCCTGTGGCCTAAGTACTCACGGGAACTAACTGTAAACCGTCTCCGTAAGTTAAAAAAAAAAATGTATTATGGGGAACTTTCTAACTTCAAAACCATAATTTATTAATTTTCCTACTGCTGATTGCTCTGTTAACTTTACTTTCTATTGTGGGCAATGGCGTTAAAATATACATATATGGAAGCGTGGTAGAAATCTCAAAGTGGTAAGCCAAAAACAAGGCAATTGTATTGTATTCAATTTCATAATTTTTGAACTAAACTGCAACGCATAAGTAAACTGCATTAAAAAAGTGCCAAAATTCCGTTGTGTTTGATAAGACAATGATAATGTTTTCATTACTCGGCAATCACTAGTAAGAGCCAAGGAATAACATTTCATTTGTAAATATGTATGCGCAATTACAAAGTCAGTGCTGTCACTACCGCTAAGTAAATTTTACTCTCTAAAATGGTCTAATCACTCTATATACATGCTTGAGGTAAAACAACTTACAAATATGTCATACATGAACAACGTTTGAATCAAAAATATACTGGAAACTTGAGTATTTCTTACTTGCCATATATAATTTTGAGTTTGTGAGACAATAGTAAGTTTAGGTGTATTATGTCATTGGTTATTGGAACACGCGAAAGAACCAGGGTTATCTTAATTATTTAATGAGCTAGTTCAGACTCATATTATTGTATGCAGTACATCGCTAGTTAATATCTTGCCTTTCATGTCTATTTCAACTCGAAGGATTGGATGATCTGATAAATGAAGATATATGCAACTTCCTTTTCAGTAAAGTATCAACAGCACGACACTAGGAACTGGGATCATTGAAGATTACTTGTGGAGGAGGCTAAATACCATCCGGGGCTCTGTGATGATAATATAATACCATAATACAAGCTTTTCAGCAAAGTAGCTACGTACTGTTTGAAGAAAATGGCACCATAAGAAGATACATAATCTCTCAGAAGGTTTAATTTATGCATTGGGTTTGTGTTGTTAACTTTTTATTTTTGAGACAGTTTAGCCATAGATACATCACTGGTCGGCTGGACGAACTCTAATCTTCAAGATATAAGTACCGTTGAATAATATTTATCTCCAAAAGCTATCTTTAGATTTAATTCAGTCCTACTCACAGATAAATAAATCTGACATTGAACCAAGTGACAAGGTTGGAATTAATTGGAATATTCACTTGTCAATGCGCCCACCTTGAACATTACACTACGGTATTTGCATAGTCAATTTTCTCAACCACATAATGTTTGCATACTTCGGAACTAGATTGTTTTAGTAATTAATTTTCTACAACAATTTTAGCAACAGCACCTGTTGAAGAAGATAGCTAACAAAAACTGATTGTTTATTCTCAATTGGTAAAAACCAAAAAATGTGTTTACTGGAATGAATTTGGCCATGTTTATTCATTGCACGAGTAGGCAAGATGGTAGAATGCCATTTATCCCTTGCCTCATTCACATTCACACTTAGTTTTATAGGTTCTATCCTTGTATTCCACTCTTGACATGACTCACGATTTGATTAACTTGATCGACCCACCTTCTTCCACTTCCGTCCTTCTGCGTGATCAAACCATCTTAGCGTCCATTTCTTAATCTTGTTCATTGCTTACTACCTACATCAGCTCTCCAGCACTCTTTTCGGATCTCATTCGTAATACTGGCTCTTAAATACTTTTACCATAACACACCAAAATATCACAAAGATACTTTTAAAAAATTTTGGATTAATATCACAATAACTTATTACCATAGTTCCATTTTGTGAGAACAGGGCAATGTCTCGTGGGGAGTCCAGCATATCGTGCCCAGGGGAGATGCTTCTTTCTCTCAGCACTCTCCTCTCCATGCTCATGAACTTTCGAGATGATGTCCTGAAACAAACACACAAATTATTAGTTTGTTATACACACATCAGAATCCTTCATTACATCCTATGCAAAGAGTGTGACTGTGTGCTTTTATCCACTGAAGCGTTTTTTGGTTTATTTTGGCTAATCTGCAATACCCAAAAGCACCAGCTGGCCAAAATGTGGTCAATTTGAAGAGATATTTTTAATTTTTTTTTTTTTAAGTAGTTTCACAGTTTAACAAGAGATGTCTCGCATCTCTTTATAATTATTTTTATGTATTAACATTCCGTGAACTGAAATATTTTTTTCTTACCAATCATTGATCATGTGTTTACATATTTAAAGAAAACGCATGTTTGAATAAATGTTTGTGTGATAATCGACTGGGCTATAGACAACATACGGAAATCGTAGTATTTAATATATTCCAAATAGGTACTTTTAAAGTAAATAATTGGCAGAATTCACGCGTTTAAATTTAACAATTTTTTAATAATTTTTTTATGAATCATTAAAATATGGGATAAACGGTCAAATATAGGTGCATTCCATGGCTCTCTAAAACTATAAGTTGTTTATATGTCTCCATATTGAAATTATATGTAACACTCCAGTTTATGGATCTAATGAAGATTTAAGTTAGAATGAAAGCAAAGAGAATGAAAGTCAGATAAATTAAGGAGGTGTAAAGATCTTACCTGCTAGGTAAGAGTGGTTCCGTGGGGCTGGTCCGATTGCGACTATTAATGGTCTGTATGTGCAGGGGAACACTGAAGTCATCGTCGTCGTCAGCGAAGGCAGTTGTGTCACTAGTATAGCCATCAAATCTGTAAAATACAATACGCACTGTAAGAAGAATATTTGCTGATTGCTGACATAAAAATAGATTACGACTACAAAATGAGACATGGTAGGAGAGAGAAAACAATGTATCTTATAGGTCTAAGCCAAAATGAACGGAGAGTAACGAGAATCAACAAAATAAGATTTTTTTAAAACAGAGTGTGTAATACGCGGTGGAAGTGAAACTAGAAAGTCACTAGATGTCACTTTCTTTTCTTTTGCTTGATTGGATATTGATTTACAAAAAATAAAAATGTTTATTTTTTTTGGATTTCGTAGGATTCGAACCTCCATTCGATGGATTTCTCTGGCCGCTGAGATTTGCGACTTTACCGACATTTTTTTTATTTTTTTTATTTGAAATATACATATATATAATAGATTTAAGAAAGAAAATATTTGGTTCTTAAAAACTAATTACAGATAAAGTTATTTCTTGTTAATGAATCTACCCAATTTACCCTAGGAGTTGTGAATTTACCGTAATATATAAGACCCGAGGACCCGTTTTATAATAAATTTTGGTGACGCATTTCCTTTTCATCCAAATTTAAAATCACTGACGGAGCTATAGAAGTTTCAATTAAATAAATAAGAAAATGAAACAATAGATATGGATAGATAGAACCTCGACAGGACAGGCTATCTCAATTTCAGGGAGAATAAACAAACAAACCTAATTACTGGGAAAATGAACAAATTTTGAATCAACCATTGGCAGATTGGCCAAATTGAGCCACTAACATACATATTTTTTTAACACGAGAGTTACGTCATTGGGAGATCGAAAAGATTAGAGTCTCACTAACAGAGAACTCACGTTTGGACCTCTTCCTTGACACGACATCGGCCAACCAGGTGGCAATATAATTCCCCCGGCTTTATGAGGATCGTGACCCATACTCAAATTTTCCTGGTGAACGAGGCTTCTCCACTCCTCATGGAGAGTTGAGAACACCGACAATCCGGACAAAGATAATATTTGATGATATTCTCAGTTTGGCAAAATATCTTGGAATACTCTGAAGACAGATGGTTGGTAGCCTGCCTTGTTATTCCGAAGTGTGTTTAAATAAATATGATACCTGTGGCTGGCAGAAGTCCTGGTGGGCAGCGGCCGCTCCATAAGGCGGTTGGCTCGCATCCTCACGTCCTTGTGTGCCCGCAGCCGCATCTGCTGGCGCTGGAGCCAGGTGAGGCCATCTCCGTCCCCGTTGGTGAGGGCGGGAAGGGGCTCGGGACGGCCGCGGGGCGTGGTGCCGTACTCGCGGCTGATGGGGAGGTCCACACTGGAAGAAGGGAGAATTGGTGGATGAGTAAAAATTTACCATTAAATAAATAATACATGAAAATTAGACTAAACGACTTGAAGAAAGCGGAAGCGCAAAACAACTAAATACCCGATTCGCCTGTTGGCCGGAGAGTTGCGTTGGGAAGAGCGTATTGGTGCATTTGAGAAGTGTTAAGCCAAAATTTCGGCTCAACAGTTGATCAGTAGGATTGAGAACTGCGGCCGTTATTATTGATACAGTCATACAGAGAGTGTAAACCAAAAAGTTGAATCAAAATTTTAGAGATAGCGAAATGTTGGTACTTGCCTACACGGTGCCAGAAAACGCGTAGTAACTTAACTACAAGCGGTAAACTGGTGAACCTGCATCACAGATAACCCCATGATAAACCAAAAAACCTCTTTTTTTCGATCAAAAGAGCGATTTTATATCTTTTGTGGGATCGTTATGACATAACAGACGTGATCTCCTGTCGGATTTGTGTGATTTTCTATGGCTGTTATTTGCTTTTTCTATGTACAACGTACATTGGAATGAATAAATAATCATGCATACTTGCAGGAATTCGTATAACGATCTAAACTAAAACATGTGACAGTAAATATGTAAAAACAAATCTGACAGGAGATCGCGTCCGTTATCTCATAACGATCCCACAAAAGATATAGAATCGCTCTTCAGAGCATTTTTTCGGGGGTAGAACTTTTGGAGTGGGGTTTGGTAAAATGTAGGTGTTTTCCCGCCAGGGATGCCCATCACCTTTGGCTTCCCCTAGATTCGGCATTGCTATCATTCCTAAAAATCCTTGTAAAAGGTATCAAGGAGATCTACATCTGGGTAAGTAAGTACCACCACAAATATGGAAACATATAATAATTTTTTTGATACCGTACGATAAATTCAATACAATTTATGCAATATTTGCGAGAGAGGGAGGAGAGGATTGAGGCCGTAGGGCTCAAGTAGATAGTTACTTAGTTAAATAAGGATTTGGCATTTGAAAGAGTGGTCGACAGCAGCTGGACTACCATACATAGTCTGCCATATCGGTAATATTATATTATTATAGTGTCGCCGAGGCCGAGGTCGATAAAGGTACAGTCTCCCACACAAAGGCTCAGCTTTGTCTGTGTGGCCCTTTAGGTACTTGCAACAACCGACGACACCGAGTCAGAGCCGATGGGAACAGTTAAAGAATAAACAACTAAGTTTATAGAAACTTTTACACTCAACACAAATCAGTGTAAAGACAATAAAGATATTGATACATCGAAAAGATAAACGCTTGCGAAATAAGTGTTTATTTATTAGCTGGTAGATCTGGCATATCTATCCGTTTTATCTACTAATAATAACTATTAATTAGCATTAACCTACGATAAAGCAGAGCTTGCCAAATTTCCAGGAATTTTAATCGACCAAAAGATTAATGACAAGTGTTTTTTTAAAGTTAAACGATAGTGCCATTCAAATCGGCAATAAAAACTACATTAGAACGGAAGAAAAATCATGATATTAAAGTTATTCATCTAACTTTCGACGCGTTCTCAATCACACCTTCCAGAATAATATTCACGACTGCTCTCATGCTCATACGTCGAAGTACTTTGGCCTGTGACCATTTCGCTGAATCCTAAAAGACAACTTTCAAATTGCCGATCATGTGTGTAAAAGTACTGTAAGTGTAGGTAGGTACATTACGAGAGGGAAAATGGATAAAAGGTCTGATTATGAAACAAGTTACGACCCTATTAGGGCAACGTTGTGTCCAAACAACTTTACGGACTAATATAAAGCCATACTAAAGCCTAGATAAGTCGATCTATTGTCATGCGAATAAGGCACGCTGTTTTCGTAATATCTAGTTACTGCTTACTTATCTACTTATAAATTAAAACAATTACTTAACATGATTTGTGTTCTACACAGCCAACGATTTAGAGATAATCTGCAGTTTATTCCCTTGACATTATGCCTTTCGATTCGATGATTACCGTGATGCAATTGGTCTATTTTCGATTGATACATTTATACGTAGTAAAATTTATGCAAATTATGTATGTAGGTATCTGCGTATCTCATTTCAAACTTATTTCTAAAGCCACTATTTCTCAACCGTTTTCCCTCCTAAAAATGGATCTGTTTTCCCGCCAATAAATAATCTATGAATGTGTCAAAACCACCCACAATAATATTATTCGTTTAAATAAAGGAAAATATTAGGAAGGTTACCAATAGTTAATTTTTTGAAAATTTGGCAAGAAATTTAAATAACGTTAGGTATAGGCAATTTTTTAGAATGTTGGTATAATTTTACAAATCAAATTTACAATTCAAGCCGCTGCCTTGCCTACCGATGCTGAATCGTAATGAAAAAATGTTGCTTAAATTTCTTACTAGCTTTTACCCCCGGCTTCGCTCGTATATTCGCAGCATAGCTGTTGGCTTAGGTCAAAATGTAGATAAGTACCTATTTTATATTTATACTAATATTTGAATTTTCGCTATCAAAGAAATAATATTGACAGCCCACGTCAAACATTTACTTAGTAACACGCTTTGCCAATAAACGTATAATAGATAATTTCATAACGCCACAGCTTATTCATAACGCCAGAGCTTACCAATATATATAGCCCATGTAACTCGCAAATAAAGTAGCTTTCGATTAGTGAAAGAATTTATAAATTCCATTCGATATTTATTGCGTGAAAGAGTAAAATCCAACCATCCATCCATACAAACTTTCGCATTTATAATATTAGTAAGATAGTAAGAAGATTATAAATTGTTGGATAGATGCCAACGGTTTTGAGCTCTAAACAAAGATGATTTGTTCAGGATCCTCTTATTTGAAAATGATTTCGAACGCTGTTTGACGCAAATCTGGGGATTTCTTAGTATTCGTTACAATGACGTTTGCATTTTCAGGCCTGTTATTATTATGTAGATAAATGTCTTGTCGAGATGATAGATAAATGATATGCATAATAAAGTAAGTCAAGGTTCACTATCGTAAATTATGGAAAACGTTTTCCCAGTAAACACCTCATTTATGTCGCCTATTGGCCTCAGTAGGTACGAAACAGGTTCGGACCATCATCGATCTTGAATAATTCTAAAATGGCAGACACGTGGGAATCTTATAGGTGGAATACATTAGAGATTAGAGTTATATAAGCAGAAGTATGAAATGTCATGTTTACAACAAGCAGTTTATTATTGCTATTGGTCCTTCACTCTCACTGGTCGGTGTTACTGTCTGCTGACCCGAGTTAATCCGGACTCCGGATGAGTTTATCTCGAAACTGTTGATGATTGAACATTGTCTAAGACAGTAATATCACCATGATTAACTTAGATGAATAGTGATGGTAGGTGTAGAGCCGGGTGTGGATAGGGAAACCGGGATCTGTCTCAAGAGCGATAATATTTTAAAGGGTTTTGTAGGAATTACTTGTAATTTGATTTTAAATACTGGCCATATTAATTTAAGTGCCACTCTGAAAGGCCTGCCTTTTGAAATCGATCGAACCGATCTCTCGAATAGAAACGTTTCTTTCAGTTTCGGAACTTTGTTCGGCTTTAGAAATTCTGTACTTAACTCAGTTCTGTTCACAAAAATAAATGCGGTTCGTTTTAAAATATTGTCTGAAATGTTTACTTCAAACAAAATAATTATTACACAATTTTAAGAAGAGAATTAATAGGCACCCAAATAGTTGCAATTTGTGTTCAAAATGAATGCATCTAACTTCAGCAATCTCTAAAATCTACTAAGATCTAAAAACCCCAAGAACATTTGTTACAGAGATTTTAAACAATTTGAAGCCTTTTTAGGCAATTGGGCATCTTTAAGGCATTGCGTACAATATGAAAAAATAGAAAATAAAGTTAGAGAAGCATTATAAAAATACATTTCGGGTACATTATTGAAACATCCCAGGTTTACGACCAACATTTGATTTTTGCACTAGTACCTACTTACATACATTAACCATGAATCACGATGCATACGTATTTACTTTCCTGGAAGTGTGAAAATCCGGTTCTGGGCAAAAAGAGGTTCGGGGCAAGTATCTACTTAGTAGGTACTAACATCCTCCTATCGCGGGCGGACAAATCCTAGTTATTGTTAGCTAGATTAAAAAATATTATTATGTGAGAATTGGTATTTAAAATTACGTAGGAGAGCAGGTTCACGACAGGTGGATTCGCGATTGAAATAAAATCAATATTTTTTCTTTCCTAAATTTTGTTTCACAGAGTGATCGATACTTTGTAATATACAGTTACAGTGTACTTTGTCTCATCTATGATAAATTGAACGATTTCTTAATAATTTGTTGAAGGTAAATATTTTTTTTTTGCCTGCAATCCTGAAACCGGTCCCGAGATGAAATAAATCATTAGTTTAGGATATCTATGGTAACGAAGTACGAACAAAATGTTTAAAATTTTCTTGCTCTTCCCAACGTATGTTCGACCAACAGGCGAATCGAGCGTTACTAAAAAAAATCACTTGGTTAATCGGAGGCTCAGTTGTTCGATTGAAAAGTTGGGAATAACGGCTGTCAGAATTTTGGAAAATACCGATTACTAACGAAGAAATAAGGCAGCAAAATTTGTGGCCCTCCGAAAAGTTTGTGACACCACGGACCACGGAAACAATGCCATTCATTTACTATATTTTTTATTAACATTTAAGCCCGCTAAACTACTTATGTAGTTTGTTATCAGGTACATAATGACAACATTTTATGCAATAATTTGGTACATTTTCATACAGTGTATATATTTTTATATTTTTTAAGAAAGACAAACATTCCCGAGTTACGAATAGCCCAACAATGTTTTAAAATCTCCTACTACCACCACAGAAAGCCGAAAATGTTGCTTGTGTTGTGATGGAGGACTTAGCCAGCCGAGGAATCGAACATGCGACGCCCGGGTGGGACCCAAGCGCTATGCCCACTCAACCACTGACCGGTATATTTTTATTTTTTTTATTGATCTATATACGTGATGTTTACAATATATTATTCGATGCCTGTCTCGCTAGGGTATACCTGTGTTGAGACAGGCGTAGAGGTACATAATTACATATCATATATAAGAGTAATATAATTAACAATTAAACATAAAGATGATTGAAAGTGTGGGTAAATCACATAAATAGAGTTTTCTTATAAATGAGGGAAGAGATACAGTAGCTACAGTAGTAAATCCTGTCAAATCTATTTATGGATTTAGATTATTTAGGATTTTATAATTTTAATTTGTTTTATATGGGTAAGGACGTATGTAGATGGATATTTCTGTCTATTTGTAGTTTATTTTACAGATGTTTGCAATAGTGTGACGACCAGTACTTATAATCCATTTCTTTACAACTTGTTTGAATTTGGTCATATAATGCTGATGCTAAAATAACAATTAGATAAATTGTTTAAATTACTGAATAGTATGTGTATGTAAATAGCGCTATAAGCCTTATATAATAAACAAGTACAAATGAATTTACTATGAACAAATGAATAGTTTCATATACATGAGGTACCTATTAAAAAATTATAATGATTTTCCACGAAAGTGAATTCCAATAAAGAATACAAGGGATTCGGTAGGGCATCAATATAAATCATCAGTACCTACCTATCTAATAGATATTTTCTTAGATTATATTTGATTATACTTATACTTTATTATTATTTTTATTGTGAATCAAAAGCCCATTAACTACGATAGTTTGTTATTTATGGAACTAATTTTGCTGTCGTTATTAACCTTAATATAAATAAATGTTCATCAAAAGACAAAAACAAAATGAGGAGTCAACCTCACTAGACATGTAAAATAAAAATACAAATAATTACGTATAATATGTGGCTTTCAAAGGCGGAAACGATATATAAACTAGCCACCGCAAAATTTACAAACATCATTATCTAAAAACGTACCAAAAACAAGGATTAGCAAAAGTATCCGGAAGCGTTTGAGCAAAAATGTCTATATTACGTGTAGGTGTTTGTTTGTTGGTCGGTTGAGGAGCGCAGACATGAGCCATTAGCGGAATGTTTTTAGGTCAGATACTCGATCTCCTCATATATGGAGGGACAAGCCACAGGTATTCGAGGACCGTTACCATCTCGCTCTCTGGGATGCTGCAATGGTCATTGGAGCCACGACAAGATTGGGTTCGTCATTGGTCAGATTGAATTAAAAGCAAAAGGGAATGAGAAGAGAAACGTAGAGTGAGAGTTGGGGAGACAGTTTATTTAAATTAAAGATATATTAAATTACTGTTATTTGAAGAAAACACGTAAACAATAAGACAAAACTGCAGCTTCTAAAAAAGCAGTAGGCGAATCATTCTCAACAAATTAGTGTAGGACCTTTACTGTAGGCAAATAGTAAAAAAAGTACCTTCAGTTATTAATTTCGGCTACTTCCAATTCCTATCGAAAAAGCCGAATGTGCAAAAAACCGGTTAAGTCTCGTGTCTCGTTAGAAAGAAATATGTCATTGTTGATTGATTAGATATTTTGCACTACTGATAGATTTTAATATTGATTTTGAAGAAATATTATAGCGACTTTTGTAAGCTAAAGTTGTTTTTTGGGCAGTCGGTTTTATGTGAAGAAACGTCGAAAAAGTACGATTCTGGGGACGCTTTCTTTACAGAATTTGAACAATTAATCAAATTTCAAGGTCTGTTTTATTTCACCATGGACAGCTTGTTTCACAGTAAAGTCACGTGGGGTAACCGTACGCGGAGTGTAAGTATTCGCAGTGATGTTTCCGACAAGATCGTACCTATTTCGCGCCTGTGCGCCCCTTAATTCATTAGCGTGTTGGGTCGTAGGAAATGAGTATAGTGAATCCGAATTTGAAAATAAAAATTGGTAGGTAAATTACTTTTTTTCATTCTTTTCTTAAATTTTTCAACTCCATTACCGATGTATGCTATTTTGTAAACATCTGTGTCAGAGCGATTTGGTCCATGATAATTTTTGGTGTAATGTTGTTAGTTACACGGTTGCAAAGCGGTAATTCTAATAAAGATAACCACTAATCTGATTTTTTAAATTTATTGAATTTTGGTGTGATGGGGTAAGTGTGCTGGGGTAAGCGTACGCGGTTGGATGAGTACGAACACTTACCCCTCTACATAAAATGGATTTTGTAGCATAATATTTCAACTCTCGTTATCAATAATAACAACTATTCTGAACAATCAGATATCTTGCTTTGCCGAAATACATGCGGCGCTGAGGAGCCCACAAAGGCCTGTCAGACCTAATAAAAATATTATTCGTCTGGTTTTTACAGCTCCGATTGAATATGTAATTGAAGTTCAGGCCAGCTCTCCATCACAAACTCAGTCCTTCACGTCCCAATATTTGATATAAATCCTCGGCCAAAGCAACACATACACAAAAACAATGAAAAAGTACTTGCAAGTCTGAAATAATTACCTCAAGTCCCTATAAAAAGAAACTTCAGCAGAAACAGAAAGACGCAGATGCAAAAATTGTAATAAAACCATCGAAATCCGACGTCCACCTCTTTTCAAGAAAGCCGCACCACAAACAATCACCACAAAGCCGTAATGCGGCAGATTCCAGAGTGCATAACAGTTTTAAGAGCACAAAAATAGGCTTGTAAGGACTATTTTTGCCCACAATGCAAGGATAAATATCGAGATCCACCGACAGAAGATTGGATAGAATGTATTCTGTGCAAAGCATAGGGACATGAGAACATGAGAACTGCACAGACTGCGATAAGGGGCAATTTAAGTATGATAATTGCGATGGAGGTAAGTGTTCGCGGTGCGAACACTTACCCTATGGTATGCGAATACTTACCCCGCACCTGGGGTAAGTGTACGCAATCGACATGCACGTAAAATTTTGTATATAACCTTTTGATTTATGAACCGTATGAGGTTTTATGTTTATTTGAGATGCTTTAATAATCAATCGTATTAATAAACAAAATAGTTGAGTAAAATACCTATAGATTTTTAATCAAAAATTCCAATGTTAAAATTGCGCACGGTTACCCCACGTGACTCTATTTGTATAATAACAGAACTTGAATAAGTGCCGAAAACAAATATTAATGAAAACGTTACCTTATCAGCCAACAATGTCGATAATCAGATTCACATACTTAAAAAAAAGCACTTCGTTTGCATCCGATTCAGAGCAAAGGCGTCGAAAACAAACGATATTTCGAGGTTATGACAATAAACAAAACAAAAGCGGCCCAGCTGCCGATCGAACCAGTTAAAATAATAAAAAAGATTGCTATCATTCCGCCTATCGGAGCGTATAATTAGTTGGCTGCTCTCGGAGCGGTATCAGACCTATACTAGGTGCAGCGGCGCGAGGAAGCCGCCCACCGGTCTGATGATGCGAACAGTGAACACGGCGAAACGCCCACACGTCTCTAACCCACGGAGATCATAACACGAAGGAGCCTTATATAGGAACCGAACCAGGAGTTTGCTGGACTGGACTTTAATATCCCCAGAAGAGGAGTCAGGGTATTAAAGATATCTGGAACGAGTCCTGGCCGATTCTTTAAACGAATACCTACGTAATACATAATTGTGTAGGTGTTGGCACTTAAAGTGGACATTTAAATATTGGCCTTTATGAACTTTACATATTTTAAAGATATTATTGTTGATTTAACTCTTGATTTACTCTGAATATATTGTTAATCTGAAGATATTTCGCGAAGGTTTGAAAGCTTTTTGAAATTCTAACTGTTTGTCAAAGTCATGTTAATTGTAAAAATAGTGATTTTTGATACAATTCTTTCACACCCTATTTTCATATAATGTGTTAGTGTACGTATTATGCATATAATGTGTTAGTGTACGTATTATGCATATAATGTGTTAGTGTACGTATTATTTGTTGGTTTAATCTTTGAGTGACCGTAAAAATGTTTCAATATTAACATTGAAACATTTTTACGGTCACTCAAAGATTAAACCAACAAATAATACGTCAATGTTAACATTGCAACAAGAGGGATGTTATAAGTTTGACATGTCTGTGTGTCTGTCTGTGGAATCGTAGCTTCTAAAAGAATGGACCGATTATGATGCGTTTTTTTTATTCGAAAGCTGACGTGATCGAGATGGTTCTTAGTTACAATTCATGAAAATCTGATCAGGCGTTTCAAGGCCATCAGCTCTTTTTTTTGTCGGGGGTTACATAAAATTTTGATAATTTTACTTACCGTAGTCCAGTGGCTAAGACTCTTGACTCACAATCAGGAGGTCGCGGGTTCGAACCCGGCGTGCTCAAATAAATTTTATTCGATTAATTTGTGTTATTTCACAATTAATTCATTTTAAATAATATATAGTATATTTGCGGCACGTTCCAGAGTGGAAGATACTATCAGTATCGCCCTGGTGTAAGACCACCATTCAGAATTGAAACGTTGCTTGAAAATGGCTTTAGCCGTGTTTGGTGACCAGATCTGAATAGCCAGGTACTACCCAACCTTCCTCTTCCCCACCTCCTTCCCCTCCCCACTACCTTCAGCCTCACAACATACCCCAATTGGGGATGCCATAGTCTCACTGGCTCCAGACGGGAGCAGTTGAGATTCTTGTGCGGTATTCACAGTAAAAAAAAAAAAAAAAAAATTGCATTCGAGCTAAATATTATATATAGGTATGTAGGTTGCTTCCTTTCGATATCTGTCAAAGTTGTTTTATTAAATGATTTATTGTATTGTATAGTGTTGCATATAAAGCACTACGTGCCTAAAATATACAAATTTAAAGAAGTAATATGTTCCATCGCCAATACCATGCGTGTTTTGGATTTTGGTATAATTTCTCGTAAATTTATCACATTTATGTTATATTTTGTGAAATTAGAACTTTCTCGTTATTTAGATCGGACTCTCGATGAGGTTTTTGATTTAATTATTTTAAAGTAGATATCCATCATCAGAGCCATGTGTAACTACATTACACATTACACTGTAATGTTGGCTAAAGAAGGAGGTAGCATAATACCCCAAAAATAAATATCCGTTTGGCCGTGAAAATCGCAAATCATATCTCAATTTGGGAGGCGGGAATGGGTACCGTTATTTGGATAACCAACACCTCTGCCATAGGTCACCCCAAGTGGTTCGCTACGTTTAGTGACTTAGCAGGGGTGCCCGGGTTCATTTTCTTGGCGACGGATGACCTTGACACACGGATCCCCAGACTTCTGCCCATCACTCATACATTTTTCCTTGCCAGAACTTCCTCTCATTTATTTCCTTAAGCCTCGATTACATTGAGTTGTTTACAAGATACTAGTAGGCAAATTCACTATCTGCTAGTGAACTCGCTCAGTGCAATCATATTACTAGCTGACTAGCAGATTTTACATTGAAGGAGTTTACTAGCAGGTAGTGAATTCATCGGCTAGTAGCTTGTAAACTCGCTCAATGTAATCGAGGCTTTAATAATTTCGTACGATTGTTATTTTTGGAGTCGGTGTCAGCCAAGATCTCCACATCTCACCTATAACTACCTATGTATGTAGTTACCTTGGCTGACACCGACTCCAAAAATAACAATCGTACGAAATTATTTTTTTACTTTTTAGTGCATTTTCGAAGTAGTTTTTTGTTTTGTTAAAATTTTTGTTTATTTTTTTATTTTTAGTGACGAGCGTGCGTAAAGAAATCTGTTGGCGTAATATTCAGTTATTCGTCCATTTGTCGCGCACATACTTATTGCAAATTTAAGACATATATGGTTTTCTTATGGATTCCATTGTCAGAACTGGATCAAATTAAAATGGGACCACACGGGAAGCATAAGCTTTCTAATAAAAAAAGAATCACCAATATCGGTTCACCCAATCGAAAGTTCTGAGTTAAAAAACATAAAAAAATAAAAAAAATACCGTCGAAATGATAACCTCCTCCTTTTCTCCTCAAAAGATCCTCCACACAGCAAAGATGGCATAGGCCCTTAGAGAAATAATTTTCCTCATTGTCTCCTGTGGAGCTAATGTAAAAAAGCTTGTACTTTGGTGAGACTTAAAAGTTTCTGTAAATGTTTATGGGTTTTTATTTCGGTTCGTTGCTCCTAATATTATTATTGTTATTGTGAGGAGCGTCGCGGCGCTGAGAATGAGATCAAGGTGGATCCACGAAACGGAATGCGACGTCTTTGTTACGGGACATGTTACACTGTATGAATGAGTAATGATCCATTTGACTGACAAAGTGCCTTTTGTTACATGCCACAAGTCACCCATCAGTTAAGTTTATTTAAAGACCTTTTAACTAATGATCTTTTTTTAGCAGATGTTGGAAACGCCCCGAAAAACCCGGAAAAGGCGTACCGCTGATAGTTCCATTGTAACCTCTTTACTCCTACTCTTTCTTATAAAATACCCATGTACCAGAAAAAGAGATTAATACAATATATAATAATAATACCAAAACACGACTATAAAACGGCGTATAAAAGTGCGTTTTATAAAGAAAATCCGACTAGTTCGTTTTCGCTACACGTTGTATAGCCACAAACATTTTTTTAGGACCCTTAGGTCAATTTTTAGGGCAGGCCAAAAAAATTACTGAGCAAGGTTAAATTGCTATTACATATTATGAAACCGCGACCTTCAATGCTAGAAGGCATAAAATGACTATACACGCTCCTATGTGTGTACTTTGCACTCATCTTCCGCTTATTAAAATGACATGACCGGAAAAAATATACTAGTTGGAATTGATTGCTAAAATGAATTTCTAGTGCGGCCATGCGCCTGGCACTTTTCAACCAATACCTACTTCCTACGTAAATTAAAAAAGAAGATAAATGACTTAATAATGAATTTGAGATAACACAACTTTAAACATCTATACCTATGTAAAGCTTCTAATATAGTAGTCTCAGAGAGAGATCGCACGTGACGGCATCGTTTTACTAGTATCTATCTTCTTTTGTCTTTTTCGTTTTCACGTGATACGCGTGCGATGGAAGATTTTTCGCCGATGACGTGCATAAGACCTCTTCATGTCTTCATGGGGTCATTAAATGCACTCCACAATACATATAAGATCAAATTGTTATTGCCAATTTGTATACAATTACTTGTTAAATAAGATATAATTATTTCGATACGATTGAATGTATTTCAGTTATAAAATTTCATTAATTGACAATTTAATTGCTATAAGCCTATTGATGTCATAGCAAATATAAGTATTTGAATTGAACTAAATGTATGTAATTGCTTTATTATTATTTCTTATATAGGTACTGTATACTTTAACAGTTTTACATTTTATTTTACTTATTGTTATTTCACTAGTAGCATCTCAGTAACAACTAAACTTTGATTTAAGCGTGCTGTGAATATTTCCAATTAGAGTGTTAATATCTATACACATCATTAATGTAATTAATAATTGTTAACATTTTATAAATGTATTAAACAAATAACAGGTTATTATTATGCTGTATAAGGTGTTCATGACAATACTCAATAATGCGACCGTTTCTTAATCTTACTCGTTACCTTTTATGGTATTAGGCTCTACATTATTTACCTATAATAGTAATAATCTGTCCACCTACACACTATTGCCTTACGAACATTTTCTTATACGGTCAATATAATGTAAGTTATATTATAAGCTTCCTGCTATTGATAGGTATAATGTGCATTATTATATAGGTATTGCATGTATCTATGACAATACTAATCGACTGGTTGTTCCGCATTCCAAGCCAACTATTGTATTATAGATTTAAGTAAGTTACAAGCTAAGATATTGATAAAAACTAATCATTTAATTTAAAAAATCGTAACACGTATTTTAATTTTCCTTTTAACAGCCTCTCTGACGTGCATTGGCATTTATTATGATAAAAAAGTACGTTTTTAAAAAAAAGTGAGACTATGGCATCCCCAATTGGGGTATGTTGTGAGGCTGAAGGTAGTGGCGAGGTGAAGGAGATGGGGAAGAGGAAGGTGGGAATTATCTGGCTATTCAGATCTAATCACCAAACACGGCTAAAGCCATGTCAAACAACGTTTCATTTCTGAATGATGATCTTACACCACGGCGATACTGAGAGTATCTTCCACTCTGGAATGTACCTACTTCAAGTACCTATACTATATTTTATTTTAAATTAATTAATTGCGATATACCTAACGCAAATTAATCAAACAAAAAATATGAGTGCATTTTGTTTTGAAAACAGAAGAATATTTGGGACTACCTTGAAAGCAAGTTGTTGCTGTTTTTTTAATACGATCTAGTTTTTAAGTAAAAAGAAAGAATTTCACCATCTTGGAATTACAAACTAATATCGTTTTGTACTCATTCACTTAGTTGTGGCGATAATTACCTCGAGGTAATTGATAATAATTGATAATTGCCTTGAAACTATATAATAAAATTGTTTGTTCCTTCGCAGAAATACAATGGTAAGTGATCGGTTATATAGTGATATGTTTTTCCTATAGATACACATTATCACCCAATTCCAGCAATCGCTTTTATAATATGACTTCTAACCTTTCTTAATTAATTGCAGAGGAATTTAAATCTGGAAAACCTGAGGAATTTTAATTCAAGGATGTTTCTAATGTAATAAGTAAGAAGTAATGTGAGCAATAATCGCCATCTGCAACAGAAGAGACCACAAGTGGACACTGTTAAATGCAAATAGTGCATAAAGAATGCCATTAGATGGAAGATACAGGCCGTTTAGCCATAATGACAATATTAAATGCGGTCGGGAACGCGTAAAAACGTCAATTTCGCGTGGCATGTTGTACTGAAACTGTGTTAATTTGTTAATTTAGGTTAAATGAAGAAATTATATTAAAACTGTGATTCTTTATAACTAGATATGCTCTGTAAGCGGGAATTACATAGGTACAAAAACTGTTTCGTAATCATTCTACTTGGAGACGAGATTTTAAAAAAATAAATCTTTAATTAATTGAAAAATAACGTAAACTTTATAATATTAATGAATCACTATCACAATTATTAATGCTTATGACTTTTTTTTTTGCGATACCGCACAAGAGTCCAACTCTCGGCAGCCAGTGGAACTATTGCAAGATTTTTTTAAAACTAGCTCCACACAGGAGGCCCTGAAGAAAAATATCTCTTCAGGGCCTTTGTCATCTTTGGGGATGCTGTGTTGAGGGTTTTTTAGGGATAGGAAGTAAGGGAAGAAAAAAGGTTTGAGGGTTAGATAGGAATCTTGGGGTCAATGTGTTCAGAAGTAATGGACGGTTCCATGACAGTTCATCCTGCGACAATTCATCCGGCGACAGTTCATCCGGCGACAGTTCATCCGGCCGACAGTTCATCCTGCCGACAGTTCATCTTGCCGACAGTTCATCCGGCCGACAATTCATTCGGCCTGATCATTTAGAAGATTTTTTCTTCAAGTAAGTATGCAAAGAGGATATACGGCCGTACAACCAAAATCGATATACTTATATCTGAAGGCATCTTGAGTGGAAATCCGCTGTAACCTAACCTAACCTAACAAATTAATCAATTCACCCTAAAAAGATGATGTTAATTTCAGATAAAAAAAGTTATATTATATGCAATTAGGAATCTTTACGGTTTTTTACGGTGTTTAAGTATGTCGTATTTTGTTATTCACGCATGCTTCTTCGGAGAGTCGAAATTATTGTTAGTAAAAATATTTTTACAGCGGATTTCCACCCAAGATGCCTTCAGATATAAGTATATCGATTTTGGTTGTACGGCCGTATATCCTCTTTGCATACTTACTTGAAGAAAAAATCTTCTAAATGATCAGGCCGGATGAATTGTCGCCGGATGAATTGTCGGCCGGATGAACTGTCGGCAGGATGAACTGTCGCCGGATGAACTGTCGCCGGATGAATTGTCGCCGGACGAATTGTCGGGTCACCGTAATGGACATATGAAACCATGCTTCTCACTGCGGTGCAAGGCGATGGAGAGAGACCGGCTGGAGAAGTCAAAACGTCTCCCTCAACCAGTCCCTCCCGGTCCGACCCGCTACACATCAGGTGGGCAAACCCATCAGCCGCAAAGACCTAGACAAACCTCACCCCATGAACCCGGTCAACCCTGCTAAGTCACCAATGTTGGTTATTTAGAAAACTCTAAGCATGTATGGACTTGAAAGACAACCATTCAGAATCGAAACGCGTTGCTTGAAATGGCTTTAAAGGAGAATAATTTATTGACTAGGTAGATTCTGAATCGCCAGATCAACCTTCCTCTCACTCATCTTCTTCTTGCTTTAGTCGTATTTGTTGACCAGATGTCAATACTGCAGTACTGCGAATACAGGTACTTCTCAACCTCCCTCACAATCATCTTCTTTCTTTGAATCGATGTAATTTTTTAACTGAAATGAAAAGCACAGAAACAATTTTTTTTTTTACTTTGATGGGTACTCGTACCTACCGACAAAAAGCTTTTTTTTTTAAATTGTCCATAAAAATAAATCAAATAATAACATTTTACAAAAATTGCGTATTCTGTTGAGAGTTCAAAAATAAATATAATATAAATAGAAAATATTGAGTGGGTATCTAATTGTAAATTGTAGCACTGCTCGTTTCTCGGTTTATTGCGAAGCCAAAATCCTACGCACTGAATTAAATTGAATGAAAGCGGTATCTGGTTGATTGACTGCATACATTTAGAATCTGGACTCGAGCAGTTAGTTGCACAAGTTGATCAAAGTGAACATCTAGTCGAGTCAAGTGACAAGAGACAAGAGACGAGAGACGAGAGAGTAGAGACGGAGGGTGCCAATGTTTCGCAAGTAATGAAGTACCTACTCACATTTGCGGTGGAAACTGACCTAGCTTGGTTGTTTGACATTCAGAATCGAATTACAGATTATATTATTGTTAGTGGTCATCTTGTGTTCAAGGACATGAGAATAATAGATTATTATTTCCACATTGAAAAGAATATTAACAACTCTCAATAAAAAAATGTAAAAGACACGAAAATAATAAAAACGATAACGGTCACAAGTCACAACTACTGTGACACGAATTTAGATCCTCTAGTCTTACCGGGACTAACACCTAACACTCAACCAAATGAGTTACTGAGACTATTGAGTATGTTGAAGAACTGATGTTTTGTATGCAAAACTGATAATTTTCTGCATATCGAGAGGCTTTGGATGCAGAAAAACATCACTTCTTCAACGCACTCAGTAGGAATAGTAGCTCAGTTTTGGTCCCAGTAGACTATAGAGTTGCTTATAGAGGATCTGTATTCGAGTTCCATTTGCAATATTAACATTAAAATTTGATTAATTATTCAAGTTTGTCAAGCAACTGGCACATAATGGAATAATGACAAAACTTTCACAGAGCATTAATTTTGTATATCAGCTTTGAAATTTGATGAATTCTTAAAATTTTATGAAACACCCGACCTTTAGTTTTGTAATTAAGGTACTTCTCAATAAAATTCATTCTAGATTTAAAATGGGCAATATTTTTTCATTCTAGATTTAAAACGGGTAATATTTTTTCATTCTAGATTTAAAATGGGTAATATTTTTTCATTCTAGATTTAAAATGGGTAATATTTTTTCATTCTGTCAAAATATCTTAGTAATTATCAGGCCAATTCTTGCTGGTGATGTATACTTTAACGCTGTCAGAAACGTTTAATAAAGAAGGAGGAAATTCAACATTTCATGGTAAAAGTTTAAAATCATAAAATCAAAATCGCTAATTTTTCGTCTTGCATACTTTCATTATTTTTCACGGATAACAAAGAGTTAAGAAATAATATATAAAAAATTTATTCTATTGTATTTTTACACATTTATTGTGATTTAATTTTCTTTATAGAAAAGTCTCAATCCTTGGCAGACAAAGTGATTTCAAAATCGGAATTCTAAGGAGGTTAAATATACTAGAATTTCCCCACAGGCCACAGGCAGACAACGGGCGGGCGCCAGTTGTATTGTATATTATATGTATACAAGAGGGGTATTTTTCATTTGCCATCGGTCAGTAAAGTTGGTCAACTCTGGGATTAACTGACTTTATATCCCATTAAACGTGTGGCCGGCACAGTGTTTATTAACTAACCTATCAACGTGGCAGCTTGTAAAATACGATCCAGTCGAAATATCGAATGTCGAATGAACCAAAAAATAATGCTAACTAAGCTCTAAATTTGTCTATTTTTGGAGCATGAGATAAACAACTGATAGAAGTTTATGATTCCATGAGGGTCGATCTCCCGATATTTGGTTCCCCGGTATACTTAGGTATATACAACATGCAGACAGTTTGGGGAAAATACGGTATAGTTACCTACTTACACAAAAAATAACTAAGTGTCACCGAAAGGGTGTGGTACCGTCGAATATAACAATATTTTCATTCAAATGCATCAATGAAAAACTAATTTATGTCATAATATATCATATATACCAGCGTATACGAACAAATAATCGACGCTGTAAATAAATTCGTTTGATATTCATATCAACTTATAATTAACTAGCTGGTACCCGGCATGCTTTGTTGTGCCATTTAATAAAGAAATTTTAAATTTAGCACGAAAAGTTTCAAAAAACGAAGATATCGCGCAAAATCTATTTAATAATGATTTAAACAGGTTTTAGTAGCATTTGCTCACAATTCATTGAACTTATTGTGAAGTCAGTTGGTGTCTAGTTTGTCTGTTAATTGATCACAGCAAGAGCTTCGATTGACTTTGGCGACCTCTGGAATATAGGTCGATGCAATCAACCGCAGAATATTAATTGATATAAAAGTATGCAAAATCCAACTATTACTTCAAGACTTAGATGCGTTCTATACTCGGTCTGTTCACCGAGAAGATTGTTTTTGACATTTTCTCATCTTTTTTTAAATATAACAGATGGCGCCACTTCCATTTACAACATCCAAACTACTATTAGATTATAAAAATAATTTTATTGTGAAAAAATAATGTAGGTTTCTTCACGGATAATTTTAGAAGGAGGGTAGTATGGAGTAAAAATGATGGAAGGAAAAAAATTATGCAGTTTGTAAATAAGGTTTTTTTTTTGTGAAAATTAATTTTGAACTTACGAAAACTGTCTGAATGATACAATATTGAAAATATTTTTCATACAAGCGCCGACCATGTGAAAAATCATGGGATATTATGATTGTAGGATTTGTGAAGCTGAAAGTATTAAATTATTTGTCTCAGGATTCATTCCTTTCTAAAACAAAATGGTCAATTTTGTTTTTATCGTATAATGATAATTTTTTATCGACAAATTAAAGACACGATCAGAAATTTACCTTTAATAAATTTAAATTTTTTATTTTAGTTTGTAAATAACACTTTCTTGAAAATGGAAAAAGTCGCAGATCGTTGAAAAGGCATGTTATCTGACTAAAACCACGAAATTTAAACAATGAAATACACATTTCAAATATGGATTAAAAATAAATTTCTGGTAAAAAAAAATACATAGGTAGGCACTTCGTAGATTTGCAGAATTCTTGACACAATCAGTTCCAATTTTCAAATAAATTCAATATAATCACAAACAGACCCGACCGAAATTTGTATGAAGGAACATAGTATGCGTTGGCACACTAACATATTATGTGTATTTAGCACAAAGTTCGTCATTAGCTAGTTAGAAGAATTAAATTGAAAATATGTCAATTAAGTAATTAACAGGCGGAATTTGGTGATTAATTTTAACGCCCAGGGTTACAAGATCAAGCAGCGTTAACAAAAAACATCCATCTTCTTCTAATTGATCAGATGACCGTGAAATTATCGACGTTGGCGTTGACTCCCTCCCACTCACTGCATAAAAGAAAAAAGCAATGATCTATTGGCAATTGCATCTAATAAGATTTTTTAACACTAAATCCATAGAGGAAATAGAAAAAAAATGTCAAAACCAGGAAAAGAAGATTGTAATAAGAATAACTTGCCTAAATGTACTAAGACAACTGCTCTCGGTGATATTGCCTCTAAGCATTGCTATGCTGTCGTTGTTTATGTAGGAATCGTCTTACACATACAATAGCGAGTTAAGAAGTTTAAAAATGCAAAATCTTACTGATTATTAAAAAAGGAACTGTAATAAGTAATAACACTAATATATTTGTGTTAATAGTAATCCTGGAGAAGATTGATGTAGACTTGTAGACGAAAATACGTAACTAAACTAGTACCTATCTGCTTAACGACTGATACTAGTTCAGTTCAGTGCCGCTGAGTTGTTCATGGATGCAGCCTACAGGGGATTTCCCTGATGGTAGCCAGCCTTTAATAGAAGAGGACACCAAAAGAAGAAGATAAATACGACTTATAGATAGTCATTGTTAAAGACTCCATAAAACTTTTCATGATAATTTATTGATCTCAGTCACGCGCAGTTTTTCGTGGGAACATCCTCAGCAGTTTTTTGCTGGCAATATAATTCATGGTTTTATATCAGAGACCACAGCGTTTTTTTAAACACATTACATTTTTAATGTCTCGCTGCAACCAGCTACGAAGCTTTTGTATACCACAACTCATAGGAGCACGTCTCTAAAAAACCGTTTAAAAATAAATATTAGTTTAACCGTCAAACGTGCCATAATCTGGTGATTCATTTTCAAACATCTTCTGAAAAGTTTTGCAATCTCTCCAGTGCCAGTGGTACGGAATACAAGAGGTTGCCCATTAATACGGTGTCTAGGAGATCTAGGTCTACCAGGAATAACATCCAGTCGAACAGGAAAAGGCGTATCGCTGGTACCTAGTTCAATTAATGTATCCTCAAGGGTACGACGAAGTTCTCAGCGGCATCACCATCCAATCAAATTAGACAAAAAATTTCAGTACATAATTGCTTCATATTTATTTGTTAGTTCCGATTCCACAATACAAAAAGTTTCGAATTAACATATTATTATAATCCAAGTTGTACAGGTACAAATACACAAATCTTTGGCTGGTTCTAAATTAATCGAAAGTTAAAATTAAAGGGAAGATTTTGCTCTTAATTTTAACCCCCTCACCGAAAAATCCTTTCTTTAAATCAAAATATAGTTTTAGAATTCGAAATTTTTCGAATTATTTAGGCAAATTTGGGGGAAATCGCAAAAAAAATATATGTCTAAAAACTGACGTTGGCTCTTTTAGAAGCAAATTACAAAAAATTGAATAGAGAAACGGTATTTTGTGGCTGCTAAAGAAACAATAAAGTGGTGTTGATTTCCATTTGTTCTTATAGATAAATTTGCATTTTTTTAGTTGAGGTCTCATCTAGTGCTTTGCATGTCTACAATTCTGTCGTGTTGTTTTTTTTTATTCTTGCAAAATATGTGAAGTGTGAAAAGATAATGCAAACTGTGTAGAAAAATCTGCTAAGCATTTTAAACAAGGCGAACAAGACACAAGAAGGATTATTGCTGGGAGTGGTCTCCAAGGCAAATAATCGATAATTTTAAATTTATCACACGAATGCCCGGTCATAAATTCTACTCCTACTTTGCAAATCAACTCAGTTCCGAGAGAGGACAATAGAAAAGTTTATGGTCGTTTTATGAGATAAGATTTTAGATTTTAAATTTGGAAATTACACAATGCTTCTTGAGGTCAAATTTAATTATGCTTTTGGAGTACTTATAGCTTCCTAAGTTCATATTATGTACATGGTGCAATGTTATATTGGTTTTCTGGTAGGTAGAAGGTAGGAGGTATTGCGTGGATTAAAACTCTATTGTATTTTTTACATAAAATGTATTTAAATCCAGAAATGTTTCTTCATGTAAAACAGCAATCACGAATCTTATATGAAGATTATAAGAATCCAATAAGATTCTTGGATATAGGTAGGTACATATGTATGTTTGAAAATCATTGTCGTTGCCCTCTGGAAACCATTATGAGAAGGGTTCCCAAATTCCCAACGTTTTAGCTACCATCGAACGTTATTATTACGTTAACGCCTGTACGGTTGAAATTTAAGAATTCGGCTGAGAATGCAACACTGTTGCCGCGCCGTACGCAAAACCATCTTCGTACTTGAAGTTTCTTAAAAAGCTGCGTTTGTAATTCGGTTTCGAATTCAAGCAAGTAGCCAATAATGTCAAAGGATGGCGCCACTTACGTTAGCAGATCACATGAGGACGTGCACCTGGCAGGAGTGGCAGGTATAAGTACTACGGATTTGTAAATTTGATCATCTCTCCGTATATGAAAAGATTGACGGTAACATGATTATTATTGTAACTGACAGTTGTGAATAGTAGAATCACGCGGCAATATATAACATATGTCATCATTGCCTGTCGCGGTTACATTGTCCCGGTGACTAGCTGTCACTGGATCCGAGGAACTGGCTATTTTTGGAACCAGTTCCTATCGGATTTATAAAATGGTCACCAACACTCAAACTGGGCGAAGCCGAACCAAAAGCCGCCGCAGTGCCTAGTAGCAAAAACATGCAGAGCGGGTTTTTAACTGCTAGTTTACCTTAATTTTCACAAAGATCGACTTCCAAAAACAATCTTATAAGATCTTTTGTTGTGGATTCTTTTTTGTTCTCCAAAACCTATTAAAAGCGCTAAAGAGAAGTACGAATCTAGCAAAACCAATTTGTCCTACGACTGAGATATAATTATTTTAATCTGTAGTTTTAAATTGAAAATATGAAAATAATAATAAATTATCAAAATTCATAATTATATCTATTTATTGGGATCGACTAAATTTTGCTCCACTTATAATGGTGTTATAGTGTTGTATTTTTAGTAAAAAAAAACTAGCGCAAACCCGTGAAAAATAATGGTTAGTCTGAACTGTTTAACACATCAGTTAAAATAATTTTGTTTCCAAATATAATGTTGAAGGTACATACTTTATTAATTCTTGTCACAATTTTCAAAATAACGAATACATTTTCAAAACAAATCTGAGCTCATTGGACCAGAGTTACACACAGACAGTAGACAGACCCATAACCGAAATTAGTATTTTTGATTAAATGATTATATTTTTACTGTTACTGTAACTAACTTAAGCTTTTCATTAAATAGCAAAATAGAGTAAAGACTTTGATCTATGATTGAAATGAATTTCCTGACAAATTAATCTCAATACTTTAAAATGCATTATCTGTTTGTAGTTCGCGAAATGTTAACAAACCAAACAGAACGTCTTCGAATATCCAAACCGTGACTTTCAAAAAGCCACGAAACAAACCAGTTTGTTGCAATCTCGTATTTTAAGGCAAATAAAAAGGCTTTTATGCAAATTCGTCTATGTTGTGGTTTGGCCGGACGCAATTCTCGGAAAAATATATCGAAAATGTATAATTTTATATCCGTTGCCAGTTCTAAAACACGTTTAGTTAAATTTAGATTTTTTTAAACCGGGAAAAAACTGCGTGATTTCCTAATGTAATAAAGTAAAAAGCAGATTTTTTTGCTTGAATTATTGTTTACTGCCAGGGAATCTTTTAAATTAAAAAAAAAATACAGTACTTAAATTATCAGCATCTCGGTGTAATATAATAAAATGACAATTTTTACTTATGATTTTAAGACAGAAATTGTGGTAGTGTGATTTTTGTATTTTACAAAAGAAAATTGTATCATCTAATTAACAATTTTATAGTGTCTTTGTTTCATGGAAGCCTTTAGGTACGTCTTTTTTATAGTTTTGACTGCATATTTTTTTTTTGTAGAACGATGGCACGCAATTCGAGAGTTTCAAAACAAATTAGCGATAATTTATGTGGAATGTTTTTCGACTAATTTCAGGGATATTTTGTCTTGTGTTTATTTTAATTGGTTGTTGACAAGGGTATGGAATAACTACCTGGACATTAGTGGATACCTGTTTGGCTGCGAAAAGACTCAATATCTACTTCAACGGTTTTATCGAAGGTTTTCATACAAAGAACGTCCCAAAATATCAAACCAATTGGACTATTGTGATTTTAAAACTTGTCGTTGGAAGAAAAAAAAATACTTATAAAAAATCAATCAATTATAGCACTACAAGAGGAATGGTGCAAGTGAACGAAATGTCGAAATTTCAAAAACAGTAGATATATTCAATTGCTCTTTAAATAGTCTTAAACTTTGTTATATGCCTTACTTTCCAAAATTTAAAAATAGTTAACATAATCAATCTGTTGTACCGTAATTTTAAAAAAAATTATAAAAAAATCATCACATTCATGGTTTATTGTCAAAAGATTTTCTTCCGTCCAATTCGGATTTGCTTCTTATAAACTTTAACAAAAATATTTACATTTTATTTATGTATTGTTTGAAACATTTACAAAGTATTAACAATTATTATCTACATTTTTTTAATTATTTATTACACGGCCTAGTGGGCTTTTCTTATAAAATTTTGCAAGCTATTTGTATCAAAGTAAATACTGTTTATAATAAATAGTTAAATAATTCATATTCATACGGGCATAAATATCTTAATATTGTAAAGCATAACTTATGACTTTAATAGTGTTTTTCCCTAAAATATTTAAACTCGAGCCATCTATATAAGAGTAGATTATGAATTCATTTAAAATTACCATTGGGATGTGCATAGATGTTAACACTCCAACTAAACATGTTTACAGCATTCGTAAATCAATGTTTAGTTGTTACTGTGTGGAAATGCTACTAGTGAAATAACAATAAGCAAAATAAAATGTAAAACATAGTAAGTATAGAGCAAGAGAAAAAAGAAATAATAAAGCTTCCATTTACCATAATTCTTGTAGTTAATAGCAATTTTTTTTTTAAATATACGAGGCTATTTATGACGCTGAGTTATTTTACATCAAATTTTCTTTGAAAATATTGTTAAGTCATGAGAGTATGTACTTTTACGGAATATACACCATTGCCTAATTAAATAATTTATTGGGTTTCAATAATAATTGAAACTGATGGATTGGTTCTTTCCAACGAGAAACAGCAGAAGTTGTCTTTAAAAGGACTGGCCAAGAAAGTTGATTGTGTTTTCTTCTCTAGCCTACATTATTATTTCCGAGAAATCAATATATATTCACATTAATCTCAGTATGGTTATCACCATTTGTACAGAAACCTTTATGTTTTCTCGTAAATTTCCAAGACTACCTTCAAACAAAATTATTTAACATTTTACTTATTAATTTGCCTCATTTAGAATTCGAAAGCTTCTAAACTTTCACGGGTGTTGTGTATTAGGCTCTTGTATACTTAGATGGAAATACTAAATGTCACAGAATAAATTAATCGTGAATGGTGTTTAATACTTTCTAAATGTTAGAACATTATCGACAGATTCATGCATTATCCACTCGAGCGTTTGCATTAATAATTGAAATACGCGTCCAGCGTCCGGGATTTCTGAGCGTCCGATTTGGAAATTTCCCACCCTCATTAAAAAATCATTCTCAGAAAACTAAAGCAGACAAGAGTGGGGAAGCGACGAAGCACCGCACAAAGAGAAGACCGATTATACTATCTCATTCTCTCGCAGGCTAAATCGTATAAATGTTATGAGTTTGAATCGTTTTAGTGTCGCTATTTTTCATTTCATCGAGTTTCATATCACAACGGTGCTAAAGAAGTTTTCACTTCAAAAAATAAATTATAAAAAATCGTTAAATTTATAAACGCATGAAATCTGCGTATTATTTCTACGTACCATTTGGAGAACATTATTTTTTATGACTTTTGTATGTTTTCTATAGCCTAGTTGATAATCACAAAAGTTAATTAAAATTTTAATATGCATTTATTTTATATGTAACATATGATCAATATAACAAAAGAAAAAATATTTCAATAATAATTTCGGTTTGCGAAACGTCAGTAACAATTAAAAAAAATGCAAGACATTTCTTGTTAAACTTTGAAATTAAACTATGAAGTTAGCCTTGTTAGGGGGCATACATTAATTACGTTAGCTCAAAAGGGGGGGGGGGGGGCTACAAAATCTCATGTTACTTGAAAAGAATATGCAAAGTGGCTCAAATTTATCTCACCAAGGGGGGGAGGGGGGGTCTAGATTGGAAGAAAAACTGCTCACGTAATTAATGTATGCCCCCTTAACTGATTGTATAAATGTACTTTATCGGATGGAATCGTAAATGTCGAAGTAAGAATATTATTTCATCGCTAGAAAAATATATTTACATATTTCGAAAATAAATTTTTATTCTTGGCTGTAAGAGGTTTTTCATACGTAGGTGCCTATCTACTTTTTTAAATGTCCTTATTGTTTCCAGAGTAAAAATCGCTTGTAAATCGGTTTCAAATTGCTTTACGATACTTTATTATTTTATTTCTAGCTAAGTAGCAATCCCGGCGAGTTATAAAACTCATTTATTTAAATTTTATTATCATAAACGAACAACTGCGAATGACCGCAGAATATAAATCAATAAAACAAAACTAACTATAGGTAGCCGGCAACTTTGACTAGTTCAAGTTCGTGGCTCCACCGTTAGGACTATAATCAGTATTATATTGCTTTTACCCACACGCTGCGACCATGGATTAAGGATCCCACATGGAAGCCGAGTAGGTACGCCCATGCTCGATAAATTGATACAATCAACATCTTCGCTACGTCCTGCATTTCAAACATTCGGCTTTTAGGCCAATTGCGAATGTTATTGTATCAAAATTAAACCATTACACAATCTCGAACTGGGTGAAAATATGAGGAAAAGCAAACCATCGTACGGAAACAAAAACAATAATTACTGAGAAATATATTACTTTTGTATTTCATTCTGACAATGAGAAGCAATATTGTTATAACTGGGTAATATTTGTTATTGTTATAGTCCAGAAGTGCAGTATTAAAAACAGCTCTTAAATCACGAATTATTTCTAAGAAACTATGTATGATTACTAGAACAAAATGATGTAAATATTACTAAAACTTCTGTAAACATCAAAATGTGTAATTTTCGGCTTTTTTCGTTGTTAGTTTTTGGGGTGTTATGCCGTGTTGCGCTACCTCCTACTATAATTTTCGGCTTGCCTGAGTTCTAACAAATCTTATTAAAAATTTACAAATTATTATTAAAATTACACACTTGACCTAATTCGTATTTTTGAGTCCAAAAAAAATGTTTTCTGTTATTCTGTTACCACAAAACTGATCCCTTTGTGATACGAAAGTTTTGTAAATATTTTGCAATTGCCAACTGTTGTATGTTTTGAACAGTATGGAAAATAAATAATCCGTAGTTTATGTTGCAACTAGATTTTTTTTCCACAGATTTAAAGATTTGCCCGTTGCGTTTTTCTACAATTTTTATTTAATAAATGACTTTACATATTTTAAAACAGTATTTGATAACGTGACTCTCACTTTAAAAAAATTCAATAAAATATGAAATGATACATTTTAATAAAAAATATTATGAGGTACGGTTGATATGATGGTATTGGGTATTACGTATAGAATATATATTTTTATTATTTAACGTTATACAATTTTTGAAATATTGCCTTTTTTGTTCTTTAGTCCATCTTTTAATTTTTGGTCTGAAATTTTTTTGCTTTCTTCATTTTTTTAGTATAATTTGATAGTACATTTTTTTAGTACGTTGACTTAGTATAATTAAACTCATTTTGCAGAGTTTTAAAATCATTTAGGTATATTTGTTCGTATTAATACAATAATAATGGCGCAAAGGCCATCATAAAAAGGTAGTTTAAGAAAACTTTTTTTTTTAAATGATGATATTCTAAATTCGGTCCCGTAGAAAAACTATTTTGATTTATTTGCAGATAGAAGGCTAATCTATTTCACAAAAAAAGCATCATATAAATTTGACAAGAATTATTCTAAAACTTGATTGCATTCTGATTCCGAAGAATGATGGACCCACGATAATAATAAATCGTTTATTTTTGTTTTTAATTAATATACCGGATTTGAATGCATTTATTTATTTAACCGGTAGTTGAAGTTGAATGTGCATTGTAACATAAAGTAGGTCTCGAAGGTCCGGTCCGGTCGGTGGGAATGTCCAATAACGTCTGCAAAAAGTGTCGCCCGCAATCAAAGTCCGGAGACCACAGCCTTCCGTTTTGGACCGTAGCCCGGCTACCACCAACCCACCATCAGCTCGGTCGCCAGATATCTGGGACTAATAGCTGGCTGGAAGAAAAACGACAACCGACGACAGTCCTTTTATACAACTGCAGAAAAATGTTAACGCCAAGAGCTGGCACGCCAAAAGATGCAAACCGATTTAAATCATCTTATTTCGTGGTCACATACTATATAATGTGTTAGTTTACAGTCACTCGTTATATGTCTTAGTTAAGTCTTAGATCTAAATCACGAAAACCGTGCCAGATTAAAAACCCCAATAACTATATTATTATTAATAACTAAATTTGCACTTCCCCTTGTGACATTGTATTAGTTTTCCTTTCAATTTTGCCTCCAAAGTAAGGCAAAAGGGTAAAACTTCAAACTTTTTGAATACCTATCTTCCCAAATGTGATAAATGTTAAAATACATAAATATTGTACTGTAAATGTATAACTTATTTGTAGTACAAACGCTATACGTCCTGAAGTATTTTCACTTTTGAGCAAAATGGTTTTGATGCAAATTAAAGCTTTATAATATTAAATTGAATCTGTCTAAATATACTCGTATTTAGCACTAACAGAATAAAAATCTCTTTATTACAATTATTTAGAAAACCAGTGTTTAATTTAACACTACAGCGACAAATACATTAATTCAATTATGATATTTTTGGATATCAATAAACGTAGGAAGGTAAAACAGACGTCAAGTGGTAGCCTTGAATCAAAGTTGAGGTCACGAAAACCTACAAAACTAAGTTGTCATAAAATTGAGAGGAGCAAGCCAAACTTTACACATTACTAGCTTTATTACCCCACTTGGCCCAATATTTGCATTGATAAATGTAGAACAAACAAAATGACGTCATGTGTTATTTTTTGATAGTTTTATTATTACAAAGCTCTAGAGCTCGTGATTTAAATGATGTCATGAGTAGAGAATAGTTGCAATGGCGTATAAATGATGGCCTTCGTTGTTAAGTGAATCCAGAGGTCGCGATTTCAAATCCTGGCGTGCACAAGTAAATTTTATTAATTAATGTTATTTCATAATAAATTCATTAAAAATAACAATATGCAGTATATTTAGGACGTGTTTCAGAATGTTTAATACTTTCCGTATACCCTGTTAAACGACAACCATTAAGAATCGAATCCCTGCTTAAAAGGTCTTTAGCCGTGTTTGGTGACAAGATCTGAATAGCCAGGTACTTCCCCACTATCTTTTCCCTTAACTCCTTCCCCTCCCTACTACCTTCAGCCTCAAAACATGCCCGATCGGGGATTTCATAGTTTCACTGGCTCTAGACGGTTGGGAGTAGTTGGGACTCTTGTGCAGTAGGTACCTACCTACTCTCTTAAAAAAAAAAACACAGCCGGTAAAGGCTGCGCAATTTTTATGACGACAGAGCTTACCGTCATACACAATGGTCGTAGCCATTATGAAATAAGTGGATATGACTATTTTTCTTGATACGTACAGAATACAACCGATTTTATCACGTAACTTTTATTAACTTCCTTAGAATTCACTTTATATTTTAATATGACAACATTAACTATCAATTATTTTATAAAAGGTTTTGGAAAGAAGATATTTGAGAAGTCATAAATAATACAATAACTCGTCTTTCAAAAAATAACTCGTAAAACAATTTTGCTTTAACGCCAAGAACACCGTAAAATATTTAATAACTTCACAACAAAAAGCACAGATCCTTAGATCTTTTAGAATACCACAAAGTTGACAGGATTTTAAATATTAATGTTCACACATACATTAGATATTATTATGACGGAAATATTTTCCTCACTTTGTGGGTGGCGGGTGATCTTGAATATTATTGTACAATCGAATTTCGTAACGACACACGTAGAAAAACAACTGTCACAGGTAAGAAAATCAAGAGACGAATTACTTGATTGATGGCCGCTAAGCTTTTTGGCGACGGTTTCAGTTTCGTAATTTCTTTAGCGTTTTATTTTTCTCACTCAAACTTAAAAAAAAGAGCTGAAAAAATGTTTACAATTATAACTTATAACAAGTCGAAGGGAAAATAAGAAGCAAAGACAGCTGTCTTTAATAACAATCTCTGTGAAGGAATATCGTAAGCCATGGAAAAACGCTTTTTTCACCTTTCTTTCATGAATATTTTACACACATAATAACTTTCTCTAAAATCTCTCAAATTCTTCAAGTTGACAACGAAACAAAACTTTATGGTAGATTGCTGTGTTTGCTTTTATTGCCTTACTATTTGATAGGAAGAAAACGTTGACTCACCCCGAGTAGAGATTTTCGTAGGGCGGGGTCCTGGTCGTGGTGACAGTCGTGATCTGCTCCTCTCGCTTGAGGCGAGACTCCTTGCGGGGCACCACGGGGGAGAGGGTAGGTGGGGCGAGGGCGTTGGAGGGGCTCGCTCGCTGCACCCTGCTCCCTGCGGGGCTGCCTGCGCGCCCCAACGTACCCCCACTTCTGTTTAAGGCTTCGCGTCGCTCCCTTCGCCTGAAGGACTCATTGGCGTCAGCTGTGAAGATGCTGTCGATGGGGTCTTGATCGAAGATCTTATCCAAGTTGTCGATGTCGTTGTGTGCAATTCCATTTCCGTTGGGGTAGGTACCGCCGTTGTTGAGAGCCTTGCGCACTAGGCTCGGGCTCGACAGGTGCGGCTGACAGCGCAGCATGGCGGCGTCTGTCGGAGTCGTGTAGGCGAACGGGCGCGAGTCCGGCCGCGCGTGGTAGGGTATGTCCTCTGGAGGGGGCTGCGCGCTGTGCACGGCGTGCCCCACAGTGGCTCCGCCGGGAAGGGCTTCCACTGTGCGCATCATGTCGCGAAGCAGGTCGTCGAGCTCGCGGCGGCGCGCTCCTGGTGAGGGGGAACCCTGGCGGCGCCCTGCGGAGCTGATGCCCGAGTCCATGGAGGCGCTCAGCGGGCTGGGGGGCGCGGGGCCGGCGCTGCCCGAGCGCCGAGCCACCGTGGCGTAGATGGGGCCCTCGCCGCTGCTCCTTCCGGCTGCTGCAATAGGAACACGAATTAGTATCAGGAAACTGATTTCTTCAATAAGTGAGAGTTCTTATGGACACTGGTATCTAAATTTAAAAAAAGAGGCCGCAAACCAATGAAAGTATTTAAAAAAAAGACCAAAATAACATACTATTGATGGGAAGGGAACGCCTTCCGCTATTCAAGCGTCTGCATTTTTCCAAGGCGCAGTATGTTTTGACGATTTTTAATATTGCATCATGGATGGATTTTAATAACATCGTGAATATCATAAATTACATGTATTAAATAATTCAAAATATGTATATATAATAATAATAATAAATGATCTTGAGAAATAAAGTCGTAAAAAGGAAAAAAAATACGTTGTTTAGTACCTACATAATACATGTAAGTAGGTACCTGTATAATATATTATAGATACAAAATTATACAGTATGATATTATACATATTTCAAACATTATTATTATTTTACGATAATCAGGAAACATCGTAGGTACAACTACATAATACGGATACCGTGTATTATATATCTGTGAAATAACACAATTCAATCAAAATTAAATTTACTTGTGCACGCCGAATTTGAACGCGTGACCTTCAGATTGCTAGTCAAGAGTCTTACCCATCGACCACAATTGCCGTCAAATGTGTTATGTTTTTGGGAAGATTTAAAAGTGATCAAATAGATATTTTTTTAAAGAAAACGTTGAATTATGGGAACAAAAATGAATGGGAACCCTCAAAAATACACAATACACTATTGCATACAGGCCCGCATTTAGGTAACATGGGGCTAAAGGGTGCCTGCTTTCAATGTCACAAAATATTTAGTGGGTAAGTATTAAAATCAATTAAATGCAAGAAAGTCACGCCAAAAAAAAAATTACAAACGTAGATTGCCCCTTTTTAGCAAAACATAAAAAGTGAGAAACGGCTACAGCTGCTTTTTCCTTAAATTTGAATTTGCGACCAAATTACTTACCAAGCAATTTTTTTTAATCAAATGGTAGAGCGTAAATCTAATATGAATATGTGCTACTTTATTTATTTATGTTTTAAATTATAAAACGTAGGTCAGGATACAATTTTTAAAGATTTTTTGAGGCAACTTAGATATTTTTCGTGAGTAATTGTATTTAATAAAAAAATAATCTTGCCCAAAGTCCTATGTAAATAAAATTATATCTATATAAAGTAAATAAATAAAATATTGCAATAATGTATTTTTAGGGCCGAAACATTAAAATTTATCGATAAATTTGTGTTTTCGGTCGGTAAATCGGTGATGGTTTTTTAATTTTAAAATCATAGATCGGTGGTTTTTAATTTAAAAAAATGAGTCCCACCAAAGTGCTTTTCGCAACAATGTATAATTTATTTCATTATATTTATATAGTAGCTGGCATAAAGTTATTTTTTAAAATTAGTAATTTTAACTCTAAAATAATTACAATTAACTCACAAAAAGTTGCCAATATCAGGAAAAATTGAATTCTTTAATGGCCTATATTTTATAATTTAAATTATAAACAAATAAAATAGCAGATAACCGTACTAGATATTTGTGTACCTATATATTGTTAAACCTTATGATTTAAAAAAATATATTATTCAGTTTGGTCAAGTATTTTGGCCTCAAATTCAAATTTAAGTTTAGTGTGAAAAAGCATTCCTCTTAATAAAAGCGCTATTAGCGAACAACTTTTGCAAAAAAAATATTAAATGCACATATTTACTTCTATCAAATGGGGTCATACGAGATTATATTTATTATGTTGAGAATTTAAAAAAAAATTGCCAACACAATATCATTAGGTACCTACCTAAAAAAACGCAATTGAATAAGAAATTACTTCAGGGTCACCAATATGGAATAAAACATGCCATTAAAATAAACAAGCCAATCCGGCACTGGCATCCTGGGTATAGTTAAAGCTTAAATTAGAATTTTTTTAATCAAATATGTGTATTTATAGATACTAATCGTCTACAAATATGCAAATGGAATTAAAATATTATCATACCTAAATGTAAATATTTGGTAATAACCGTAAAAATATTCCTAACTGCTTCAAAAAACGTTAAAAAAATAAACGGATAATTTCTCTTCGATCGTAACTCATAAGCAATAAAAAGACATTCAAACTAATTTGAATATGTTTACCGTTTACATAATTATTAACAAATTATTTCAGCAATATCATCGAAAAACTAACCTTAAACTTGAACAATTAAAACGCCATATGTACCAAGAACCACGCACGACATTTTCATCACTAAACAATTCGCACAGCTTCCGGCAATATGCGGATGACTACAACAACAGAATGGACAGAATCGGTTACAAGTTCACGGCAAAAAAGGACAATAATAATGCTTCAACACTGGAGCAGATCCCGTGACCAACAACGTCCTTGAACTATAAGCAATTTCCGAAATACTCAAGCACAGAGCACGCATGATTATTTTGTTAAGTAGTAACGAAAGATACTCTTATACTAGAAATCTGCCACCAGATGTTTTGAAAAACATTAATATCTTTAAAAATATAATTGATGCAATTTTAAAAATAATTTTCATTGATTCAAGTTACCGTGATGATCGTTGATGATTTTTTTCGTAATTGTAAGATAAAAGATGGGGCGTGGAGGAGGGTTGTTGCGAACAGCTCGCGAATCCCCTCCAGTACAAGTTGTAGTTTTGCAAAGAGAGCGTACAGTACACGATAAACACCGCTTGAGGAAGTATTACGAACGAATTGAACGCAGCGTTGCTTATTTTGTTGTTGAATTTCTCTCGGTGGCTCGTTACAACGTTAATAATTTTATTGAGATTTTCATGACGTTCTGGCAGTCACAAGTTTAGTTTTTACTATTTAAAACGGGAACTATTTAAACGAACACCTTAAGTATTTTAATGAATTTTGACGAGGTGTCAATAAGGTGATGCACTACTAAAATACGAGCTATGAAAATTAGATTGCTTATAAACATTTTAGATGCTTAATTAAATACTGCGGGTAGAACATATATTTGCCTTCGAAATGATATAGCATATTTTTGATTAGTCTTTTTTTGTAAAAAAAGGCTTATGTCCAGAAAAAGATAAAGTATTAGGCCTATAACAACTGCTTTAAAGTTGAAAACCTTCTACTTACAAACAACTTTTCGGTTATGGTTTTATTGTCTGACGTGAAAAATAAAACACGCTTTTTAGCGAAGTTTTTTTTATGAATAAATCAAAACAGGCGCCTGGTATTAAACGGGAATTTAAACCTTATCGCCATCTAAATAGGAGTGATATTGTTAGCGGTCTGATCCCGAATTTTAAACGACGTGGTGCATCACCTTACATACGAATTCTGGTGGAAATGCCCTAGCAAAATCTAAAACATCAAAATATATTTTGTTCTTTTGGTATTAATAAGCCTACAAAATGCTGCATAGAATTTGTCGTCAAATTCGAACAATGCTTCGACATTTTCATTACACCATGAAATAGCCTTTTTGTAATAAGTTGCTCATTGGTCAATGCAACAATTTATGCATTAATTTTGCAATCAGCATTTACCTTAAAAGGTTTAAGGGCTTGGTAAATATGGTGAAGTTTTACTATCTTGTGTAAACGGAGTAATGAACGTGGTAATGATCATGACTCATGAATTATGTTTTACGCGAAACGAACTTGAGCTTTAAATATGCACGAGAACATTTAATTTAATGGACTACAATGAACCAGATTTATCGGCGTTGTAAAATACGTTCTTAGAATAATGCGATGCTTTTCATTGCAAATGTTATGGGAAAACAGCCGCAAACTATGGCAGTAAAATTGTTCTGCATGGAGCTGAGAAAATTGAGCGATTTTACAACAGATTGAAGTCTAGATTTCAAAAGTCGTGTTGGGTCCGCTTCCAATGGACGCTTTTATATATTTACCGTGACTATTCGCGGTAACGGTATCGCGACGGCATAAAAAAGCAATAAACATACGTTCCTTATCACAATATTGCTGCATCTCTTTCAAAAGATGAGATACACAAAGTACGTAGTTCTGTTCCCTTCAAAGAAAAATCATCATTTTCTTACATCTCTCTCACACACCGCACCGTGACCTCTCCGCAGACCCCCCTACCAATACTACTTGCCGCGAGGATAATTTTGAAAGTATGGAAAATAGTAACGCAATTCCCTCGCAAAAAAAGTAGTTACTTTGGAGTAACAGTCAGACGTATTTTGTGTGTGTCACCATTATTTAATGTGTAAGAAAGAGCTGCAGCATTATAGCGAAAAGGAACGAATGTTTATTGCCTTTTTTCCGTCACGGTAAATTAAAAAGCGTCCAATAGTTTAGTCTGCCTAAAACCAAGAATATCAGACTTTATTGTTAAAATTTTCTGGCATTTATTGACACATAATGGTTAATGATGTATTGTTTTCGCAAATACGGACAAAAGCTTAAATAATCAATGTCGTAATCAGGGTAAGATTCCGTGTGGGCTCAATGATGGTGCCGCCATTACTAAATAAAAATTTAACAACACTACGCCATTTAATAAAAATAGTAGTCTCTTAAGAAACAATTGTAGCTACTTTCATAGAAGTGAATACGTAACTGATAGATCCAATGAAAAATCGACAAAGTGGTTCTTTCTTTGTCACGAGAAGATAAACAATTATTACGGACCGATTGAAATGAGGTGCAGACTCAGTTCAAGTGACTTTAAAATGCGCATTGCGGCCATTGTTTACCGATGAGATAAGACGACAAAGGGGTAAAATGACATTGATTCATTATCTAATTTAAGGATATCACTTTGTAAACTGCACTTGATGTAAGGTTCTCACGAGAATGATATATTTCCGAAAGACTTTGTTATGCATATGTTACTCGTGACATTCTAAGAGTATTATACAATCACAATTAGATTGAGTGACGATCTTTGAGGATACAGAAAAGTTGTGGATTTTAAAGATATTAAGATAGATCGTATCTTTATTTTTTAAGTTAGTTCCACTTTTAGTCGCTTTCAGAGATAAGTATGTCAAGTCGTATAGTGATTTGTATACAGCGCCCATGAGGTGATTTTTCACGAAAACGGCGCTATATAAATTAGCCAAATATTATTATTATTATTATTTATGCATAAGGTATCTACCAAAGTAGCCTTTTTGATTTCTAAGACAAAAATGTTTTTGAAAGATTTATTTGACATGAAAATTATCAACGTTATTTTATTGCCACAGCATAATTTTATTTATTAACTAGCTGGGTTACTCGGCTTCGCTCAGAACAACATTCGAGAGTGTTCCGGGATATTCCCGATTCCCTATTCCCGAACATTCCACGATATACTCCGTCACTCCTTCCAGAACTTTCTAGAGCTCTATCGAACTTCTAGAACTTTCCGGAAGACTGTTCTAGAAATTTCAAGAGGGTGAAACTTCCAGCCCTTATATCTTCAAAAGTACGCATTTTAGGTAAAAACGGGAACCGTCATTCTGGAGGGGGAATAGAGATCTACCACACCATATAACTCCCTTGATCGTACTGGGACTCGTTTCTGAGTTTTTGCGGGAAGAACGTTTTTTTGGACTTTCTTTCATAATATATATTGAATAATACCTACGTTTTGACTTTTTCAGTATCAGAACCTCTTAGGTCACATATTTTTGGTTGTCCCGCTCTAACAAATATCCTCTCCTCTTCTATCAAGCCTTTTCTAAAATTTCCTCCCTTCTGTTCAACATCTTATCTCTTCTAAATCTTAATTCGAAACCAATCTTAAATATAATTAAGATTTTTTTTCATTTAAATAAAATTAATATATAACTTCATCCACCCTTTCCACATAATTTAAAATGATGTCCTAGAAACACCTTAGAAGGGTGAAAGCCAGAAATATTTGAAAAAAAAATTGGGTTCAATTGTAAATAATGCAGAAAACATAATATTGTACCTACTTCTTTTTGGAAGTTGGCAAAGCAATCTTCATGCCATGAAAATATTAATATTATGTAAGTAAATACTATTTTTAATAATACAAAATATTCTTTGTACATAAAATCTCCACGAACTAAACAACAAAGTATTATTTAACCTTGCAATGTGTTCCCACTAAAATATTACACCAAATGTATTATAGTTGTACAAAAAACTACTTCGGAAGATATATTTCACACTGTCGGAAGATATTTTTTTAGAGTCAAGTGTTGACTTTTCTAAAATAATCGACGTCTAAACGTAATATTAGAGAAACTTAAATTTAGGCCGCTTGCCGGAACGTGCCAAAACTATCAAACTTACGGAAATATCCCAGATGTTACGCCACTCGGGAAAAATTAAATCCATAACAAAAACTTACTTAACCCGAATAACACGTTTAAAAACAAACTATTTTAACTTAATTTTTTACAGAAAAAAAAGTAAAATTTAAATTCTTTTAAAGTTCTATCCAAGTGCTGCTATTATGTTTTCATGGGCCGGTTGCTTTCAGTACTCGGTTAATACAGAACTTGAATTTTAACTTTAAAATTTGATGAATTGTTCAAATTTTGTCAAACAACCCGTCCTTTACGTTTTGCTTCATCTAAAGAAATTGTCTTTGATTTTCATTTTTTCTTTGTTAAATCCATTTATACTTTTTATTTTGTTTTAAGTTCACTTAAAATATCAGATCTCAAGAATGTCTCTCTCATCCTAGTTATTCACCATTATGTTTGCTTTCTAGCACCAATGTTATTATCTTTTAATAGTCAAGACAATGTTATTATCTTTTATGCATAATTTGTAGATATAATAATTTATTTTCATGCTCTATTTCACCGTATAAAAATTCTACAGCATTGTGGCACAAAAATTCTACAGCCACAACACAGGTATCCAAGAAGTCTGGTTTCAGAAAAACCCTTCCTTTATCAGAAGTTCGTCGAAAATTACAAAACAATTTAAAAAACTTATTATATGGGCATTGAATAAATAATTATAATTGTATAAAGTTATTTTTTGGCTGAGCAAAATTTTCAAAACACGTCACTGCGCATTTTAAACTCTTTACTAGGACAAACACAGATTTTTCTAAGTAGTTAAATAATAGTTAAATGCGAAAATTAAATTGCTATGATGTCGTTTTAATAACCAAATAATGTCCATGTTGAAAAACTTTCGATTAAATTCTAAAGGGGTGTGTTTCAACAGCGTCATCAATTAAATAATACAGTTGAATAGCTGAGTCATCGGGAGAATCGACTAGACTCGATAAGAGTAGAGACTAGAGACCAGAATGTGTAGTGTATAGTCAGCAGAGTGTAGAGAATCCATCTCTCGTTTGGCAGCCTGTCAATGTCTGGAGATGTAACGTAACGGCAAGTTAGAAATATGACACGAGCGGGGTGGCCAGCCAACTCTATCTTGTTCAATTAAATGTGATACAAAACACTCGGCTGCTATGGGGAGACCAGAAGAGGTGTAATGAAATACGTGGGAAGCAATTAAAAAACCGTCAATGAAGATTAACAAATACACAATCAAAGAGAAGATCGAAAATAACTAATTGAAGACAAAATTTAAAACACTGCTGATAAACTTACCAACAGGGAACTTATCCAAAAATTTGAATTTAAAAAAATTTTATACTGTGTTTTTGCGAACTTCGACTAAATCTTGATGCACCTTTTTAAAAGAGTTTCGGGTTGGTATTATAACTTTGTTTTGAATATTCTAAGGCACACGCGTTTAAGAAGTTAAGTGGGTCCAAGTTTAGCACTGATTTAGATTCACAATCAAAACATCTCAATGCCAAAAGTCTTCGGATGTTTGGGCGAAAGCAACTGAAAAACGATCAACGAGAGTATTTTTTTGAATAAACAAGGATGTTAGCACTGAGAAGACTTGCTGCTTATTAATCAGTTAATTGTCTACATTTACATTTTTATAAAGGCACTGTTCGAATGTTTTACAAATCTGTCTAATTTGAATTTATGATTTGAACTTTTTAAGATTTTAGAAACTTTGCCAAATCTCGGATGTTACAAACTGTTACTGAGATTGTTTTTGCCGCCTAGAGCAGAGTCGTTGAACTGAGGAGTCGCGTATCACACTACCCGCCGTTCGGTTGGGCGCCCACTGGTTTAACAATAGCTCTGGGCGGCTGCGGGAGTTGGGCGGCTGACGAGGGACGGAGGGCGACGGCGAGGGCGGGGAATCCCTGAAATAGCGCCCCTCAGGTGGGAATGGCTAGAATATCCGCGGTGAATGGAAGTCCAACGGACACCTGGATTCTGACTAGAGTGGTCAATGGAGGAGTACGGTTCTAAAAGTCTAACCAAATGTTTCGATTTTGTGTTCTTTCGGGACAAGAGAAAGGAAGAATTTTTGTTAAGTATTAGAAATTTGACAAACTCAATTATAAGTAAATTCAATGGGCCGATTGTCGAATCTCGGATAATCCCATTGAATTCACGATTTCGCTACGTTAATACAATAACAGAATTGCTTACACATTTTCCCTCCCCAAAACCCAAATTACACAATCAAGGTCAAGGGATAGTTATGCATAGGTTAGGTATAGTAAAAATTATTGATTTCTTCAACACAATCCCTTAATACAAATCTGAACTAGGTAATTATTTTAGTATACCCTAACAAATTTCCATTATGAAGTTTATTTTAGTCGACACTTCTAATTTTGGTGTGTATTGTATAAAATTATATAATTTATTGCTAGTCCCTTTGCATAATGTGTTTGAGAATTTATTTTTATTTTAGTTCTATCTTTCTGCAAATGGTATTTTATTTGCCGTGAGTAAGATGTACTACTTTTGGCTTTTTATTGACAATCATTTGCCTACAATATTTTCATTACAAATCTGGCAAAAGAAAAAAAAACATTTCTTGCGTCGCTAAGCATAACATTACGTAATATCATTTAAAATGTAGTTCTTACCTACACAATGAATAATTACCCCCATGAATCCCACACACAATGTCAAAAGCAAGAAACAAATTAGCATTAGGTTTGATTAACGCGAATTTTTGACAAATCTAAAACAGTTTTCTTTCGACAGTGTCTCTAAAAAACAATTCTAAAATAATAGTAGAGGCTAGAGACGGCCAACTTTGTCACAGTGTGAACTAATTAAGTTACGAAATAGCGGTCCGGATATAGGGTGAGCTAACAATGAAAAGCTTGTCTGAAAATTATGATTGTGATATTAAAAATGTTCCAAATGTGAGATTTCACATTCCGATAATGTTAACAAACAGTTTGGGCTGGTGATTCTTTGACAAAGATTGAACATAAACTACGAATTGTTTTCTTCTGGAAAAGATTTTTTGGTTCTTAGAAAGATTTTCAGATATTTGTAGTATCTATTTCTTCAGAATCCCGTTCTTTAAAAAGAAAACAAAAATTGGAGTGTCGCGTATGCGTTTGTAATGTCATTAATCGCGGGCCCATAACTCAGCCTTGCGGAAATTCCGTTTTTCAATTACATATGAGTGTTTCACCATTTTAAATTATCGTTTTGATGGATTGATAATGTAGTTCATGTTGTTGTGTTACCGAATTGTCAAAGTAATCCTGGCATAAAAAACCTGCGTAAATTACAACACAAGTCGTAAATATTATTATACACAGTTTGCTGTTATTTACCGTCCGACTCATGTTTTTTTTATTATTTAATTGATCGTACCATATCTACTAGTGAATTTTTGAGGTATTATGCCGTGATTCGCATCCTTCTTCTTTTAAGGCCAAGGTTTCAGATGACGTTAGAGTGCCTATCACCAGGGTTGATGCGCAGGTTGTGGTAAAGTGTGTTTTAAGCAGGTATGTAGGTAGTGTTGCGCGCCTCAATCCTCTTATGGCCGGTATTTCAGTACAATTAGTTAAATTATTGTGGTTTTCGGCATTTAGTTTTGGTGTACCCTCACCACCGAATACATAGAATTATTAAGCTTAACACCGTCGGTCGTCTCAATTAATATGAATGGGGTTTTTGTGAATTTTAATTGCCTCCGTAATTAAGGTACTTGATGCGTTTTGGGTGTTATCAGGACTTGAGGAACAAATCCAAAGTAATGGCCGGTTTCAATTAAGTGTTCAGCAATTGCCGATTTGTCAGGAAAGCCTAATTTGCCAGCTCGAAGGCGTTCTAGGATCCTTTTGGAAATGGTCCGTTCTGTCTGGCCTACCTTGTCATACCCAGAACAGACGAAATCATAAACTCTATGTAGATACAATACTCCACCTCTTCATTCAATTTGTTATGATTACGACACTAGAATATTTTGGCATTATTTGATTCACTCGATGGTGCCAACCTTTTTATCCACCCAATTAAGTATTTTTTTTTATTTTTTTCACGTCTGCTTCGATCGGAAGTAAATTTCATCACAAGACAGATTAATATTTTATGACGAAACTCGCGATCAGCCGCGAGTAATTAACACATGAAGGCGTTTATTTTCAGGCCCGAGGAGCCGTCACCGGGACGAGGGGGGCAGAAGAGTGAGAGGGTAAAATATAAATAAATATCACCGGACGTCCCCATCTCCCCTCTTCCCCCATCACCACCCATCTCCCCCCGTCTCACCGCCAGATCAACACAAGTTTCTGCTAGAAACCCCATAAATCTAGTGTAAAGGAAGCAACAAACGTATATTTAGCACTAACCACTCTAACCAGCGGTTTTGCCTGTTTTTATCGAGACGTGGCTAATTACTGTCTACTAAACTTGATTGAGTGTGTAATGTTTAGATGTTTGGACCGCGGACTATATTCTGTTGACTACAGGATAAGCTGGGAGACTGCATTTTAAAGATTTCGAAGATTTATATATTATACTGGCTGACCCAAAGAACTTCGTACCGCCTCAGAATCAATAACTGTTGTGTTAACTTATTAGCTGAATTAAATTCAGTTTTCAAAATTACACAATGAAGCAATTATCGATGCGCAACTGTCAGTGTTTTGTTTTTGTCAATATCAGAGATGGCGTTGTGTACGGATTTTATGTTTGTGATTTTCTTACTTTTCGACTTACTTACGGGACTTGCGTTTCATTTTCTTTATACGTGTAAGGAAGTTTTATTATAATTTTGATATTTTTCCTTTGGAGGGGTGCAGACATACGTTCACCGTTTGTCTCATTTTTGACTGTTGACATTTAGTGTATAAGAAAGAGGGGCAGCATTATATATTTAATAACAAAGGCAAAACAACCAGCGCATTGAAATTTAACGTTTTTGATTTTTTGGAATTCACTCATCATTCAATATTATAGGTAGGTACTTATCACAATGTTGCTTCAGAATTCGTTCCATACAAAATGTATGAGGAAAAGAATTTTCTTCATAATTATTTTTTTCGTGAATTTTTCCGATGTTTCAATAGCTATTCTGCTATTCGGGGCGGAGATAAATCCAACAAATCAAAGATCATAAAAATCGGTCCAGCCGTTCTTGAGTTATAAATGGTGTAACTAACACAATTTTGTTTTATATATTAAGATATTTAATTACTGAATCAGTAAGAAAAGCGATTTTTTTTCTAAAAATGATTACTTACTTAAATGCTTCATACATACCCGATTTACTTTGACCAGTGATTTCTGACGTTACTTTAAGTAAAAAATGTAGAAGACGGACTCCGATGAATTTCTAAATTTTTTTCAAATAAATCCATTAAAAATTCTGTAGGTATCGGATAGTTAGGGTCAAAGTGAGGGTTTGTCGACTGTTCGTCGGTTGAATGATCAGTGGCGACAAATCATCAATCATCATCATCATCAGAAAGTATTAATAGGTTTAGAGACCGTATGGTTGAAATTTAAGAATCCGGCTGAGAATGCAACTCTGACGCCGCGTCGTAAGCAAAACCATTTTCATATGTGGAGTTTGTACACAAATGTACTTTTGTAATAGAATTAAAGCAATGCCAAAAGATGGCGCCACTTGCGTTCACAGATCGCATAATTAGCATCCCCTGGCACGCGTAAGTACTACGGATTTGTAATTAGAAAAAATAAAATAATTATTGTAACTGACAGTTGTGAATAATAATACCACGTGGCTATATGTATATTAGATACATATGACGTCAATGCCTATCGCGGTTACGTTGTCCCGGTGGCTAGCTGTCACTGGATCACAGTGGATCCAAGGAACCGGCTATTTTTGTAACCAGTTCCTTTTTATCCTATCCTTATCACTGCGGTGCAAGGCAATGTTCCGAGAGAGTCCTGCTTGAGAGGTCAAAAGATCTCCCTCAACCAGTCTCTCCCGATCCGGCACGCCACACAGTTGGTGCATCTTGCCGCCAAGATCCGGAAAAACCTCACCCCATGAACCCGTGCACCCCTGCTAAGTCACCAAACTTAGCGAACCACTTGAGGTGACCTATGGCAGAGGTGTTGGTTAACCAATAAATGGTTCCCGAGGCGGCAGTACCCATACCCGCGTTCCTATCGGATTTATAAAATGGTCACCAACACTCAAACTGGGCGAAGCCGAAGACTAACCAACCTGCGGAGCGGGTTTTTAACGGCTAGATGCTAGATAAACAATAATTATTTGTTTGTTTTCGAATAAAAAACAAAAAAAATATTAATTATTATTTTTAATTGATAAACTAACGTTTAAGACAAGATTTTTATGCATAGCACAAAGGTAGATAACAATTATTATAAAGCAATAATTATCAGCCTGAAACACTCATCTACATTGAAAAAATCTTCCGAGAAAAGATACTGGCCGCCAACGGGACTTGAACCCGTGACCCTCTGATTGCCGGTCAGGAGCTCTAAACCACTGAGCTATGGCGACTTATCTAAAACCCGCCAAATAATTCAATATATACTAGTGTTTCATTGGACAATTACTTCTTATTACATTTTTCCAACTGAAAACAACCAACTTTATTTTTGTGAGAGAGGTATTGTTAAATATTAAATCTCTCGCTAGATGGCGTGAGACTAATTATGTTTGCATTTTTTGGTGAAAATACTTTAACTTGTCAAATATTAATTATTATTTTTAATTGATAAACTGACGTTTAAGACATAATTCTTGATAATTATTGCTTATAATAATTGTGAAAAAAAATATCATTAATATATTTTACTCCAAAAAATGTCAGGAACCACTGGTTAAAATAAGTAAGGAATGCATCTTAACACCCCGAATTATAAAATTACCACTGATAGTGAGTGAGAAATAGACGGTGGAGTTATTTATATTATACAATTTACAATCCACGAAATGCAGAGATAAATAAATTAGATTTTTAAAAGGTAGTTACACGATCAAAATATGATCTATAACAAATGGTGCGAAACGCGGCTTGCGGTTGCCTCGTTCCTTTCCCATAATTCATGGCTCGGCTCGCGTTTCAGTTTGAAAATATTGTATACGCAGCATAAGACACACGGAAAATTGGCAGCCGAGTTCAGAGCATCAGGAATTTCTCCTTTCGATAGAGTTCTTCGGAAAATTCCTCACAGAGAAGAACACAAAAGACAACAACTATGAAGTGAGTGGCATAGATAAACTTTGCACGTAAGCCTTTACATTTCTACTGGAGGTCTAGTAAAAATCACGAAATCTCTAATGAATTTAACCAAAGAAATACACGTTTCAAACATGGAATTTTTATAATTGATAAAAATAACATAATTTTTGAAGTATAACTTTTTTACGCACGCTCGACACTTGGTGGTAAAATGATGAATGCGTCACGAAAAAGAACACTATATTTTTTGTGAAACGCTATGAAACACATATATTTAATGAGAAACACCATATATTTAATGTGAAGTTTTACTTCAGTGGTGTGGTACCTACTTTATCGCTTGTCTAAAGTCACACAATCAGTTTCAATTTTGAAAATTACAAAGCAAATCCGAGTTCTAGAGTTAATTGAACCAGAGTTACCCACAGACACACAACCGAAATTAGTATTTTTGATAATGATGATGTTGTCTTTAGGTTTTGGAATTTCATTTTATAACATGCAGGTGTCATATTGAAATCTGCTTATCTTTGGTTTGAGTCTTTGATAAAATTGATTCAGTTTGGGCATGTAGAACGGATGAATGAAGAAAGGATTGTAAGGAGAATGATAATTGAGGTTGTACCTAACTCTAGCGTTCAATGTCCACTAATACGCTGATTCATAGAATTCACTGGTTTACTGACCAATGACGGCCTATCACATGGATGAAGGAATTTCCTAAGACTGCTGACTGTGTGGCGAATTCAACAGAAGACTTTAGATAATGAACTAAATTATTGGAGTCCAATAGGGACCAAACTAGTGGTAGCAGTGGGATAAGGGATTTTTTAGTATGTATCTAAACGCTTGTTCTGATTGGGCTAGTCTTTGGATTAGATTATTCGAGTAACTTGCCACTTGACTGAACAAAACGCGTTCACATCACGGTCGAGTAGAGTTCATTAATGAGTGGCGTATTGGAAGATGAACGGATTGCAATGCAACAAACTAAATAGGCTAATTAAGCTGATTGTGATGGATATTTTAGAAGCGTTGGAAGAAGAATTTCACTAATTAGTGAGATGAAAGTAAAGAAACTATGGATACGAAAATGGATTAATAGAAGAACAAGTAAAAGAATTTTGTAGTAGCATCTTCAAGAAGAGACGACATTTCTGGGACTACTTATGAACTCTACTAAGGTTCGGACTTGTTTAATGGTTAAGCCAGTAAGCAGTGATACATGGGGATCACAGTGATACAACTCTACTAAACCATTGACTAAACTACTATACTAAATTTATGATAAATAAATATCATTTCTCCATGTCTCGTAAAGACTGATGCAGTAGCCAGCTGGCTACTCTCTTCAACATAATTCTTCAGCAAAATACTCACTAAAATAGTATAACACTAAATAATTAAATTGCAAACATACCAGCAGTATCTTCCTCGTCTTCAGAATGCAGGTGATTGACGTTATTGTGGTTGCTGTGATTGAGAGACGGCGCGTGGTTGTTGTTATTGTTGTTGATGGCAGGCAGATGCTGCAGACTGTCCCAGCGCGACAACACGTCGTCTGCGGGGCGCACGCGCACTGCGGGGGTCGGGGCAGGCGCCGGGCGGCCCCCCGCTATCTGCACCTCCACTGACCCGTCCGGGGGGAACTCTTCGTCTGGGGAAAAGGAATAAATTAGACGGTTAAAAAGTAAACAAATGGATATGGTTGAATCGCTGAGAGCTTTTTCTTTCTATTACATTCAACACTTGTAAGAAAGTATAAACGGTTGCAACAGAGCACTCGATAATTTGCCTATAAAAGAATATTTAAATGGACAGTAGTAGCGATATAGAGAAAATGACAATGAATTTAAAGGAATTAAATCAATAGAGCAAAATCGCAGCCAAATTTTTATAATACAGAATTATTATTAAATTTAAAACTTTGGTACCCATTTTAACGCTTGGTTCCCACAATCAGTTTCAATTTTGAAAATTAAAAGTTCATTGAATTTGAATAATTTTACACATTATATCACGTTGGAGTATTTCTCATCACACACAACATCGCAGGTGACGGAAATCAGATATTATTTTTTATTAGTATCATGAAGTTAGATTCATTTGACGAAAATATAATAGATGTTTACCATTACAAGCATAATCGAGGTGCTGCTTTGTGAACACCAGTGTGAAATCTGTCACGGCACACGTGTGGAACTGAACGGAGAAGATCAGGGCTCTGGTGTGGTGGGGGGCTGCAGGGGGCGGGGGCCGCCGGTAGCAGCGGAGCACCACGTCCCCTCGCACCGCCACTCCTCCGGGGGAGGAGCCCAAGGCTGCCGTGAACTGGCGGGCCCCGGCACCCAGTGAATAAACGTCTGGAAAAAACAAAATATTTAGATTAGTATGACAAAAACGTTAACAAAATGAATGCAAGAGAATCCGCGGATATACTAAAGATGCAGAGGATTAAAGTTACCAAAGTATAGAACAATGGAGACATCTGTTGGTGACTTGTCGAAGCAAGGAATCATTCAACTCTACTTAGTGAAAAGAGAACAAAAATTATAATGAAGCAACATAAATTAACATTTGTTGTTGACTGGTACTCAAGTATATTGTAAAGGTGAAGGTTTAGGTAGCAAAAGTTCAATAAGCAAGCAAAAATAAAATTGGCTCGAAAACATCAAGGAGTGAACTTTTAAATCCTAAGCAACAGAGATATACATTGTTGTAACCTTGGGTTTGTCTCCAACTATTAATAAAAACTCCAGGATCAACTAAACACTTTGGATATTATAGTGATAGATTGACAATAATGGGCTCTGATAACTTATTTAAATCAGTAGTTGGAATAATATGGACCTGACCTTGAGGTTTCCACCTTATTTATTAAAAACTCGGTCTCTGCAATACCGACAGCTAAACGCCATCTATGGGTAATCTAATAGACTACTATCTAGTGCCATCTATGGGTCAGCTCTTACAACTTAATATCTTGTATAAATATATATACAAAAGGTTACTTTGTATTTAAACACTATAATATAATTTATACCTATATTGTGTCAGCTAGCTTCGTTATATTATTCCAACTTTCTTCGTAACTTTTCATTTTATTATAATATCAAGCCATAAAGTAATTTCTTCTTCCGATAATTTAGTATAATAGTTTTAATGGTTAGTCGGATAATTGGATCTTACTTGAGGTATAAATTGGAACCATCCCTTCATAGAGCTTGAGGAAGACGTGTGACAGAGGAGGAGCACCAACCACAGTGATGTGAGTTAACCACAGCGGCGAAGCATTCACTCTGATACCTCCCGCCAGCAATCCAGCGAAATACTCAACATATCTGTATGAAAAAACAATGATATTAATAAACAATCACTTTAACATATATTATGATTATTTATAATATCTTTATGTGCATGGATCTGACCACACTGTACGCTGAAATAGGCCAAGCCCAAAAATGCTAGCTACGTTATAGTATAATTGGCTCACTAGCGGTCAGCCGCATGGGCGGTTCACGGCGCGGCTGGCCACATTTTTATTTTAATATGCAACTGCTCATATTCGTACACACTAAACTGCCGAAAAATCCAAACCGCGGTTGGTGGTTTAGTGCATACAAATATGAGCAGTTGCATATTAAAAGAAAAACTTAACCTTTAAAACTTACAAATTTAACCGCCAACGCGGCTGAACGCTAGTGCGCACAAGCCCTTACATGTGACTATACATCACATATGCATATAATTCAGTTTCTAGGTAGATTTAAAGTTATATAATATAAGTCATATTATGTAAAAGCCCCGAAAAAGGGCGTAAATAAATAAATATGCAACATGCGCATGATACTTGCAGACTATTATCAAATGACAAACAATAAAGTTGATAAGAGGAATTTAGATTGTTGAAATCAATGTGAAAGATATGTTTTTGCAATTAATAACAAACAACATATAAGTACTTAAATATTGGTTTTGTATTTATCAAATAAGCAAATGCCAATTATGATCTCTGCATGCAAACTGTATCAATAAACAGTGTTATTCTTAAGTGACCTCCCAGGTAGTCCTGTATGTTTTCTACATTTTACTATAGCATCAAGTTAATTGGTCAAATGCATTGTACATATAGTTCTGTATTAGTGATCGACGAACCAGAGGATGCAATCTGTTAGCTATAAGTTATAATAGTTTTTCTAGTAACTCAGATCATTGAAAAAATATGCCCTAAATTTGTATAGCAGCCTTGAGGTGTTTTTTTCACAAAAACATCACTTTATAAATCATCCAAATATTATTATTATTAAGCAATCGTGACTGTGGATTGTACAACTAAGTCTTTCGAATTGTGGGTCAGTAAGGAATCGACACAAACCGAGTGAAGTAAGATGCTGCGCATAAAAGTAAAGTTTGCTAAAGTCTGCAAACCATCGTGGAACTTTTTCATAGATAAACAACCAAAAATATTTCGTCTAGTTCGAACCGATTCACTATGTGGCGCTACCGATAACATTTTTAGTTTTATTAATAGGTGAATTCAGGTTACAAAGTTATTGCACTTGTAAAAAATTACAGATAGATGTCACTACTGTGTCTGTGAGAGGAAGTAAGGAGTTAGTTTTCCCAAAGAATGGCTTTCCTTGTACATCCGATAGGAAGACAACTTTATATTTCAGCTATGCTCATTTTCAATTAGTATACAAAAAAAACTAACGATAAATACAATAATAATATGTTGCCACACTTAGTTCTTATTTAAACTACAAATAATCTTTAATTGGTAGCACCCAGGAGTTCTGTGTTCAATTCCTTCGGTGGCTAAGTCCTCCATCACGACACAAGCAATATTTTCCGCTTACTTTGGTGGTAGCAGGAGATTTTCAAATGTTAACAGGTTATTCGTAACCGAGAATGTTTGTCTTTCTTTCTAAAAAAGAAATATCAATTAGTTACCTTCTGTCAGATGGGTTTAGTGATGGTGATCCATCGAGGAATTTCCTGATGGAACATCTGTCCAAAGCGTGTTCTTGTTTTCCACAGATGGAGCTGTATTGAAGATAAGCTGATACAGCAACTGCGAGGCGTTCACGGCTGCCACTGAAATAAACAAATTAATTAAAGTGATTTGAAAACAAACAACAACAAAATGGTAATAAAATGATCCTGTTTACAATGGTGATTGATTCATTTTCCTTAGCCAGGAACACCACCTTTCAGTGTTTCGTAAAAAAATAAACAGATGGCAGTATGATATGCATAATATCATTTCTGCTGGGAAACAGAAAAATAGCATGATTGAATTATTACTATGAATGACGACTTGATGACTATAATGAGGAATGCAAAGAACACTAATAATATAAATAATCTAAGGAATGCCATATTTTATTGCTTTATAATATTTGTGTACCTATCTATATACCTAAATAAAGTGTGCTTTGTGCATTGTGTAGATATTCCTATTCTATGACCAATTAAACAACAAGGAAAACAAACAAATATTTGCAATAGTGGGAACGTGTGTGTTAAATTCATTGCCAATTTGGTGTTTATTTAGTAAGGAAATAATATGAAAGCAAAACATGTGGGTTCTACATATTACGCACCAATATAAATAGTTTTCACCCGACGGTCGAATTGACATGTTTTTGGTGTTTATTTGGGAGACAAATTAGCGTACTTTATAAAAGAAGACTGATACTATTGACAGTTCGTAGCTGTATTTATTTGTAAATCAACTATCTATATACATGCTATATAAAAAAATAACATATATATTTAAAAAATCTACATACTTTTAATTTTTTGAATAACTTGATGAGTAAAAATGGTCATATATTTATCCAAGACACTTTCTAGAGTGCATTTAGTTCAGGAAGAAGACAACTCAGATCAACTCAGAACCTCCTTTGAGAAGTCATTAATTTTTTTTTTTGCTTAAATAAGTTACATTAGGTTAGGGTTATGTGCTATTTTAAAATGAATTTTTCGTAGCTTAATGAATTTTCAAAGAGGCGTTGAGTTGACTTGATTCTGAGTTGGCATAGAACCAGCTGGCAAGGCTAAGGTCCTGGGTTCCACCCTTTTAAGGCTCCAAAGATAAAGTTAATTAAGACATGTGCACCGAATGCCAAGCACACGAGTACCGAAGAAGGTCATAATCCTAACAGGACAACCGGGAGGTAAACGAAAGGCGGGCAGACCTAGACTGAGATGGGAGGACGATGTCAGGAAGGATGCAAGAGGAATACTCCATGTCGCAGATTGGAAGACAGAGGGCGGTGGAGGCTTATTTTGAAGGAGGCCAAGGCTCGAAATGGGCTGTAGCACCATTGAAGAAGAAGAAGGTACTTGATGCGAAATACTTATGCACCTAAATCATGTGTTATTTTTAGAATCAGTCTAACTCTTGGGAAAATAAGCTCACACAGAATGTTATCTGGTTTCTGATATGCAAGTTAAAGATACATAATATCTATTGTCTACATTAGTGCTATTAATATGCTTGCCCCTTGTAAACACATTTATTACTACGAATTTTACAATTACAACATTTAAATGGTGTACGCACACTGTACACTTCAGTGTTGTACTTATTGCATGTATGTATACATGGAGAGAACACGTATTTACCTACTACGTTGTTATGCAAAAATATGCCAGCCGTTTAAGAAAGGATATTTAACCGTCTCCCATCTCCAGACGGCCATCAGGGGGGACTCCACCCAGGCAATCGTGGAAGTGACGATCGCATTCTTGGATTGGCGCAGACTGCGCCAATCCAAGAATACGATAATAATCTTCTCATGCGGTGACGGAGAAGTGCTCTGAAAGTGTGTACTCGTCCTTCCAGGAACATTTCCGTAGAACTGTAGTATCTCGGTAGGCGGAAAAGTTGGCGCTAAGACTTAATGTAGGCGACTTTTAGCTTATGCCATTGGGATGCAGTCTAATGAACCCACAGTTTTGACGAGTACAGCGATGTGCAGAATGCGTTGAAGAGTATTTACATTTAGACTGCAAAAGTCTTTCACGATCCTGCCCACCATGCAGCAGGCAGGCACATGCATCGGACACCAAGACCTGGACAAACTTCACCCCATGAACCCGGGCACCCTGCTAAGACACCAAACATAGCGAACCACTTGGGGTGACCTATGGCATATGACCCAGGCAGTTGGTTATCCAATAAACGGTTCCCGGGGCGGCGGTACCCATAACCGCCTCCCAAATTGAAATACGAGACATCTCTTTTTAAAGTGTTAAACTACTAAGTTAACTTTGTGAAACGAAGATTACAATGCGCGGGAACTTTTGAAATAGTTCTAATAATTTTTTTTTAAATATCTCTTCAAATTGACCACATTTCGGCCAGCAGACGCTCGCGGGTGTTTGCAAATTTGCCAAAATATGGCTAAAAACGCTCCAGTCACTATACCGTCATTGGGAAAGTAGTGGGACCACTCCAAAGTTACAGAACCTTGCACCTCATCCACAACACTCCTGTACCACATAAATAAAATGATGTAATTACCAGGAGCGCAGGATGGCGACGTTAGCAGGATGTGCCGCCAGCCAACTGTCGAGGTGCTTGCAGAGGGCACACAACCTCTCCAGTGGCGGGGCCAGGCCTCGCGCCCAGCCCAACTCGCACACCTTGCCAGAGTGCTCCATCACGGCCCGGGCGGGCTGTTCGCTCACGTCGAATACCTGCAATGAAATAGTCAACATAGTTTAGTATAATAAATTACACTGTTTTGGTGCTATGCAAAACTGGACAATTTTTATATTTTTTTATCTATACCTATGTCGTCTTTGGGATGCTATATGGAGGGTCTTTTTAGGGAAAGGAACGAGTGAAGCAGGAAGGAAAAAAGTTTAAAGGGTGGGTAGGAATCTGGGGATCAGTGTGTCCAAGAACGACGGACGTGTGAGTCCATCCCTCCCACTGCAGTGCGAGGCGATGTTCCGAGATAGTACGGGTGGAGAAGTCAAAGGGACTCCCTCAACCATTCTCTCCCGATCCACGCAGTGGGTGGGCAAACACATTCGCCGCTGAGACCTAGACAAACCTCACCCCATGAACCCGGGCACCCCTACATTAACTTCACACAGGAAGCCCGGAGGAAAATAATTCCCCTCAAGGCCTAGGTCATCTTTGGGGACACTGTGTGGTGGGTCTTTTTAAGAAAGGAAAGAGAGGAAGTTCTGGGAAGGAAAAGGGTATGAGAGGTGGGTAGGAATCTGGTGGTCAGTGTGTCCAGGAGCGACGGACGTATGAATCCATCCTTCTCACTGCGGAGCGAGGCGATGTTCCGACTCCCTCAACCGTTCACTCCGATCCGGCCCGCCACGCAATGGGTAGGCAAACATAATCGCCGCCGAGACCTAGACAAACCTCAACCCATGAACACGGGCACCCCTGCTGAGTCACCAAACGTATCGAACCACTTGGGGTGACCTACGGCGGAAGTTTTGGTTATTCAATAAATGGTTCCCGGGGTGGCGGTACCCATATCCGCCTCCCAAATCTTGACATCTTGATAAAGACGAAAAGGATCTAGGGAAACATCCAAAATTGAGAATAATTTGAAGATTTTTAGAGCGCCGTTTTTGTGAAAAATTTAAAAGGATCGCGAAACTAGAGTAACCTAAGTAAGCTAAAGATGATTACTTGCGAAAGAAATTGGTGATACCAATTTCGAAAATGAAAAACTAAGATCTTTACATCAGTAAATTTCAATAAATACCTAAGTGACCTAGTCAAAATACGATCTTTTTAGGGTGATTTCTTTTTAGGTGAGAACTCAAAGCCCAAAGTTATATTTCAAGTGCATATATCTAATTTCGATAAACTTAAAATTTTTTAAGTTCGGAGTTGAAAGGAGAGATTTAAATAAGAGGCACGTTAAGAAAGTAAGTACTGATATTTTTTTAAAAGTGTATATGAAAAAAAAATACAGGATATTGTTGATACACTTGTTGACGGTTTTTCAAAATAATCGCCAACCCGTTCAATGCATGTGGTGAGCCGTGGCACAAGTTTCTTTTTGCCCTCCTCAAAGAATTCTCCCGCCAGATCCTTTCCCGACTTCAGGACCACTTTTTTCACCTGCTCGTCGGTTGAAAATTTATTTTCATCCATACATGCCTTCAGGAAGATGAAAAGATGATAATCTGAAGACGCCAAGTCAGGGGATTACGGGGGGTGTCCTGTCACCGTACTTCACTACTTTTGCATACTTTCGGAATAAACTGTTATTGTTATTACAAATATTGTCAATCCTCTTACCATATAGTGTTGTCCATGTTTAGTGTTGAGCATGTTGGCGACGTCCCTCTCGGGGCCTGCAGACAAGGAGTATCTGGGAGGTTCCCCCTTGTGTGCCGGCAGCCAGAGCACCATCAGCCTCTCGGCTGCATAACTCAGTTCCCAAGGTCGGGACTTGCCAGAGGTCTCGTCCGTTTCCTGAGGAAAATATAAACAAATTTAAATTATAAAAAAACAGTAAAGAAACAGGAGCACAGAATTCGATAGGGGTGCAGAGAATAAAAGAATATGAATGTATAAAATAAGAGTATTAGAAAAACTGGAATCACACTACTTTGGGGGCTTACATTAATTACGTGAGCTCAAAAGGGGGGGGGGGGGGGGTCCAGCAAAATCTCACGTTACTTGAAAATAATATACGAATTGGCCCAAACTTATCTCACCAAGGGGGGCGGGTCTAGATTGGATGAAAAACTGCTCCCGTGATTAATGTATGCCCCCTTTGGTAGAAATTTTAATAAAAAACATGTAGATTTTGGAATAATGACCCAATGGTCTTATTTTTTTTTAAGTTTTAATTTTAATTTTAGTTTTAATTTTACGATTTCGAGAAACGTTTCCTATTGCGCGTTAAATACATTTTTTACATTAGCTCCACACAGAAAGCCTCAAGGGAAAATAAACCCTTGGAGCCTATATCGTCTTAGGAGATGCTGTGTAGAGGGTCATTTTGGGGAAAGAAAGGTGAATTAGTTCTGGGAAGGAAAGAGTTATGAGGGGTGGGTAGGAACTTAGGGGTCAATGTGTCCAGGTGTAACGGACGTATGAATCCATCCCTCCCACCGCAGTTCAAGGCGATGGGTTGAGAAAATCCTACTGGAGAATTCAAAAGGTCTCCCTCAACCGGCTCGCCACGTAGAAGGTGGGTAAACGCATTCGCTACCAAGGCCAAGACAAACCTCACCCCATGAACCCGGACATCCCTGCTAAGTCACCAAACTAATTGGAAATATAATAAACGTTTCCCTAATTGGAAATATAATATACTACATATAATAATTGGTTTTATTTTGGCTATATAATACTTACGTAGGTACAAACTGAAAAAACGTAAACTGTTGTTTTTCCGAAAATTAATAATAGGTACAACGAAAGTTTAGAAACCTTACTAAAAGATTTTTCAAAAATTTCTTTACAAAGAAACTTAAGATAAGTACATTGTTACAAGATTTTTCAAAATTCTTCCAGAAAGAATAAAAAAATGTTAATTTAATTTTTTAAATTTAATTTAATGTCTTAAAACAATTTAAATGATTTGTCAACGTCAAAATTTTGGATCAATGGTAAGGCCTTTACCGGTGCACTCACCCAAATTCGAAGTTATTAATGCAACGAAACATTCAACCAAACTATAGTGAATATGTTTTAATACAAGTGTAGGTATGTTAATAGGTTTGCAAATAATGCAAACTAACTTAAAAAATTACTGCCTCAACACAGGCTAGGCCTACGGAGGTATGCAACGTATTATACATTTGCATACTTTAAGTATTTTCTACTATTTTTATGTGTACATTATTTTCTGTTGTTAACTTTAACTTATCCAATTTATAAACCAACTAGCTGGTTCCCGGCATGCGTTGCAATGCCATATTCAAATAAATGAATTGTTTCTCCCTGCGTGTCCTTTCCCGCGCATCCCCGGTCGCCATCCGCACCCCCTTCCCCTCCCGCTTTCCCCTTCCACCTTAACCGTCTACCCTCTTCCCTCTCCCGCTCCCACGTAACGCCGACCCCCCTCCCGCATTCCATACATTCAGTTCCCGTACATTCAGTTTTCAAACAGCTCGCGTGCCACCTATTACAATTTTTTTATTCAAATTTTCATTTTTGATGTATTACATATATTCGTTTTCGTATATTATAAGAACAATCAATCTAATTTGTGCCTAGCATGTGTAGGTAGCTATTTAAAATATATATAATTAAAAAAATCCATGAATAATTCTTTTGTTACAAAAAAAAACAGCTGCCTGCTAAATTCAATTTTATCAAACGCGCGAACTCAAACAACTGTCAAACGTGCCAAGTTAAAATAGTCGTTAAGTTTTCTCAAATTATACAATTTTCTGCGCAATTTTCTTAATTTTTCTTTCCTTAGAACCTTCTACAAGTATAAGAAAACTAAAAAACAAAGATGAATGAAATAGGTAATCTGTGCAGAAACGGGCGGTCCGTTTGATAGATTCTCCTATCTTAACAGACGAATTGCAACCTTTAGAGCACAGGCGTCAGGTGGGAATGCTGTCCTTGTTCTGCCGGTATTACAATGGAAGATGCTCCGAGGAACCAGTGTCATTGATCCCCTCGGCACCGGTGAATAGTCGGGAAACACGCCAAACACGTGCCCAACATTTGTACACTGTTGACATTAGTCACATGAGAACGGGTCGTTTTTACACCGGCCTCTGTGTTTCCCCCTTCTACAACATGGGTCTCTTCAAGACCCATGTTCACTCCTTCCTCTCCTCAAAAATACTTTCCACACAGCATCCACAAAGATGACATAGGCCCTGAGGGAAATTATTTTCCTGAGGGCCTCCTGTGTGGAGTTAATGTAAAAAAAAAGGTAAAAGTCATTCTGAAGATATGGCGTGACTAAGGGAAATTGAGATTCATTTTTATGTATAGAGATATACACTGTTAACTGCTGTTAACACTTAAAATATATTTTTTAGTTATACTCGTAGTTACGAATTTTTTTTCAATGAAGATATTATTATTAAATATTTCAAAATGCGATAAAAATATTTAAGATACGGTAGTTTTACGTTAGTTTTGTAGTTTTATAAAGGGATATGATGTTATCATAGTAAATGAGATCATACGTCAGGATTAGTCCATAAATGGGTACACAGTTAGTCTTGATAAGATAGAAGTATAAAAGACATTGCATTGTTACAAGAGTTTTCTCACACACATGGATTGTTCTGCTTGGGTTCTTGGTATTGAATATTATAGGTAATTCTATATTGTCAGTATCGAAGAAGTCCGTTGTTATCACCCACACTTTCCAAGATAATTATGTTAGGTATCTGCACACGCACAATTAATATCAATAAGTAGGTACTATAAAAATAAATATCCGGTGAAACAAGTTGGGAAGCGGGTAATTTGCCTTTCTACTGCATGTCAGGCCGGATCGGGAGAGATTGGTTGAAGGAGACCTAACCAAGACCTCTCCAGTCGAACTCTCTCGGCCTATCACTTTGCACAACAGTGGGAGGGATGGATTCATATGTCTTTCATTCCTAAACACAATTGCTATCAATTAACTCACACCGCCATTTATTAGAAACTTATGGAACTTACAAATAATTCCAAAGTATTGTCCTTTATCAAACATTTAATTCGCAATAATAAATAGTTGAGTTCAATAATCAAGATAAAAACTATACTATTTTTTAAGTTGGACAAAATTACATACAGTAAATTGAATTTCATAAAAATCGGTTAAGTAGTTTAGGAAATTATCGCGAACGAATATAGTGGCGCGAGATTTTAATGTAGATACTAGCTGGTCCCCGGCATGCGTTGCAATGCCATTCAAAGAAATATAAATTGATTCTCCCTGCATGTCCTTTCCCTTGCGTCCCCGTTCCCTTCCACCTTCCCTGCCTTCACACCTCCCTCGTCTCTTCTCTCTCAGCGAACCTCACCTCCTCCGTTCCCCTTCCCCCTGCCGCTAAAATATATGAAATACACACATTTTCATTTATACAAATTTCATAACGCCAGACCTTACCATTATATGTTAACGCCTATATGTTATTCTGATGTGTGAGCTATACATATACCTAATTGTAAAGTTTCATTAAAATCGATCCAGTAGTTTTTGCGTGAAAGAGTAATAAACACATATACATCCATACAAACTTTTGCGTTTATAATATTAGTAAGATAAAATATAAAGATTATCTAGAGGTCCTAGAGAAATATCTGTAATGCGGATTCTGGTTACATTATTATTTATTATATTATATCATCTACGAAAATGATTGCATTGCATTTGCTAATTATTGTTTATTGAACAGATAAGCAGTACCAATGTAAATATTGCGTATTGAATTAATCCCGTATCGAATGACAGCAATTAGCAGGTATTACAGAACTAGGTGTGGTGCGAGGTCTACCTATTACCTGCCTCACCGTTAAATGTTTTTCTACGCCAAAACGATAAGAGCATTGACATTGTGATAACAGAGTCAGCGCTAATGCAAACATGTCTGTGAAATATCAAAAACAACATCGGAATACTTGTAAATGTGATGGAGGTTGTAATCAGGGGCGGCCGGCGCGGTAGGAATTAATTGCCCTAATTATTGAACTAAACTAAACTAACGTCACCGAACTAAACAAACTGCCATCTAGCGGACTTTCGGGACAGCTCTTAGCACTGCCCTCTATTTGACAAGCTCGGAAGCTTTTAGATATACCACATCCTTCCCCTTGCTAAATCGAATGCGCTCCTATAGACTGCGTCCGGGCCCTTGCCCCCCTTCCCTGGTGCCGAAACTCCGAACTAAACTAATTGGCATCTAGCGGATTTTCGGGACAGCTCTTAGCACTGCCCTCTATGTGACAAGCTCGAAAGCTTTTAGATATACCACATGCTTTAAATAATAATATCGCGCCCAATTCTTAGCTAGATAACGATCATTCAGAAAAGTAGAATTAATTTTTAACACCTCAGGCCTCGGGCCTATTTCGTTGGAAGATCAAAATATTTCACTTCGCAATAAAATATAAATAAATGGAACATTTCTGAACGCACCCAAAAACTAAAAACTGTTATTGAAAGACGTGAAATTTAAATACGCTTTCAAATCATTTTTAATTCTAAATAAACATATAGTTTTTGAAATATAAAAAAAATTTAATAAAACATACAAAGTTTTAAAAATGACACACCTTAAGTTTTTTCTGTCTAAAATTACTGATAATGAAAAACAATAAAAACACATACATATTTTATCTAATGTATTATAAACGTTTTCGTCAACTCCCTTTTTTGTCGTTTCATGTAAAAATAATGAATAAGCGTCCCGTGTTCGATTCCTCGGCTGGCCAAGTCTTCCATCACGACACAAGCAACGTTTTCCGCCTACTGTGGTGGTAGTAGGAGATTTACAAATATTGTGGGGTTATTAGTGATCTGGAAATGTTTGTCTTTCGTTTAAAATTAATTATTAAAAAAAAAATTATAAAATTAGGTATATCGACTTTGGTCGTACGGCCGTTTATAGGTAGGAGGTACTCTTTGCAAACTTATTTGAATAAATAAACTTTTTTGTGGCAATCTAAGGGGACCAACTGTCTGATTAATCAATTGGCAGAGGATACAATTGTGCGAAGTGTCAACTGTCCGGGGGATCAACTATCCGGGATGAACTGTCCAGGGGATGAACTGTCCGGAAGATCAACTGTCCGCGGATTGAACTGTCCGGGGCCAACTGTCCGGGGGATGAACTGTCCGGGGGTGAACTGTCCGGGGACCAACTGGGGGGATGAACTGTGCGGGGATCAACTCTACGGGGCGTGAACTGTCTGGGGGATCAACTCTCTCAGGGGGGTTGAAATATCTGGGGGATCAACTGTCCGGGATCAACTCTCCGGGGGGGTGAACTGTCTGGGGGATCATCTGCCCGGGGATGAACTGTCCGGGGATCAACTCTCCGGGGGGGGGTGAACTGTCTGGGGGATTAACTGTCCGGGGATCAACTCTCCGGGGGGTGAACTGTCTGGGAGATCAACTGTCCGGGGATTGAACTGTCCTGGGGATGAACTGTCGGCGGGCCAATTTTCGTCGAATCACCACCGTAATCAGTAATAAGGGTTCAATACAAAAATAATTAAAAATGGGACCGAGAACATGTCAACATTATAGTTAGGGAAAAAAGACTTGTAAGAGAGTTCGTTACAAACATATTCAGAAAATAGAATCCCAGTTCACCCCTGATTGTATTTACTATTTACCTTCAGCTGAAAGCCTCATTTGAATACTAACTACGAAGTTTATTTTAATTTTGCGCGTAACGCTAATATCTAAAGTAGGTAAATGAGAAAAAGCATTAAAATCGTTGAATAAATTTCAGAAGTGACCTAGATTTAAAGACTTTGGTTTAAGATTGTTTTATGATAATATTGCTTAGCGAATTCAACCTCCTTCCAAAGTTCATTCATAACCCGGTATGCTCAGTGCACTGGTCAATACAACCGTTTTGTGCAGTAATGATAATGTTTATTCAATCGGTTGTCGATTTTTGATCATTTTTCTTACTGTAACAAAACCATCCAGGTGATTCAAAATCGAGCTATAAGGAATATCTACCATCTACCGTGTGATACACATATCAAACATATATATTCAAAGACAAATATACTTCCTTTTACGGTTCTACCTAAATATAATATCACTAGCGCAATATTACAAATCATACATAGATCCTCGCACACTAACATCAGACAAGCCTTTAATTCAGACATACACCAGCACAAAACACAATCCCAAAATCAAATACACTTAGCATCATTTACCCACACAACTAAATTTGGTATTAACTCATTACAATATATCGCATATAGACAATACAATGCATTACCTATTGAAATAAAGCATTCAGTAGCTAACAAAAAAACATTAGTTAAAACGCTTAAAGAATATTTCCTGAAAATGTATTTAAACCAGTGAATATTGGCTCGCCTTTATACGTTTGTTTTTAATGTTTTATGTGTATGGATGGATGTCTCTCAGTATTTCTAAAATCTCTTTTCTGGAAAATGCATTTTTTATTTATTTATATATATATTTTTTTCAATATGTTGTATTTTTTAAGCGTGTAATATCTGTGTAAAATGTACTTATATCTATCTGTCCTTCACGTAATGAGTTTTCTTCTCAACTCATTGGGAATAATGTGTTACTTACCGTGTTTTTGTAATACATTATAATTAATAAATAAAAATAAAAATAAATCTTTTTATTTCGAGCATGCATTGAGAGTTATTCTATCTCGAATGCCTTCTATTTACCACATCGTTTTGCATATTTTGCACACTCAACCTTCACGCGTGAATTCAAAAAACCACGCCCATTCATTTTTCACGACAATTTTGAAACGTTTTGATGTTTTAATAAATTGACGTTCAAAATAAGAGGAAAATTAGCTGGGTGGATTTCATAATATTTACAACAACTGTCGCCCGTTTGGTTCTAATATCCGAACGGTTACGAAAATAGTCGATCACATCCGATCTACAGGTAGGCACCTGCAGTGAGCGTTTCCCCTGCCCCAGATTATCATAGAGCACGTGACCTGCAGGTAAGTATGTTTCTGTATCCATTTGTAAATATTAAAATTAGATAGAACCTAAGAATTATGAATAAATTGTACAGCGCCCTTGAGGTGATTTTTCACAAAAACGGCGCTCTATCAATTATCCAATTATTATTATTATTATTATCATTAGTTAGAACGGACATTAAGAGGCGGTTCTCCGAATTTCAACCGATTTCTTGCAAACCTCCCTTAAACATTTGAAGTTTTTAAGCTCTTAAAAAAATATATGTTATTCTTGAAGATAATATCTGGACATTTATCGCGCCGAAACGCAAATTATATAAAATTCCCTCGATAGAAAAAAAGTATGCTCCAAAAATGATTATAAACACGTTTGTTTCGGTTATTTTACAAGTTATATGTATGAAAAAATTCACAGCGTTTCTTTAAATAAAATTAAAGACAATTACCGCGAGATTTTTGCTCTTTTTTTAATGAGTCGTGTTTTATTAAAGATTTTCATGATTATTGCATCAATTTTATCGCTGTAAATGTTAGTGCGCTCTTCTAACATTCGTAATTTCATATCTCTCCATCTTCTTCTTTTTGGAGCCGGGAACTAAGCCTTAAGTCCAGTTAGATCAATGTAAATAAGACAATAATAAACAAGAGTCGTAATCTAAACCGGAAAGTATTATTGAAAGTCCGGATCATCGGAGTTGTATTATTCATCAGGGAAGATAACAGTAATAATATTACCTCATTCATATGCCTGATGTGTGTCATTGATGGTGGAGCCGGAGTCAACATGTTGGAGGATTGAATTTCTCTAGGTGGCTGTAACAAAGGAGAAAACAAATATTAATATACTGCCAAATAATCTAAATTCTAACTGGATTAATTTATTTATTTAAACGCCATAAAATGGATTTTAAATTAAAGTGATACATGAGATTATAAGTGTGGTACACAGGATGGTATCAGTATTATATTAAGAGCCATTAACCAGCCAGCGGCCGACAATTCAAATTTCGTCGAAATATGTTCTTACGATCTAACAGGGCGGCTCCAATGAAAAAGATTAATTATTCTCCGCACCAGCTTTTTTTAAATAATAACTCAACATCGATTTTATTTCAAAGGGAATTTGCCTTCATTTTTACCTATATTCAAAAATGCTGAAAGGCGTGATGATAAAACTATTAAAATTATGTACTTTTTGTAATTATTTTTTGATTGATATTTATAATTTTTCAATAATGTCTAAGCAAAATAAGAATGTTAAAAAAACCTAAATATATTAGTTTGTAAGACCGTAAATAAAAAGACAAACTGGAGTATTTAAAATTATGAAACAAAGCTTTCCCAGATAATTTATTGATTTATTTTACTGCATGATTATATGATTTGATTTTCAAAATGTGTGTTGTATAATACAAAATTTTGTTTGAAAAATTAACAAATCTGCCAACGACCTACGGTATAACCTTACTATGCTAAAAATAAACGTATTTTTTCATAATTTAAAACATAACTTTACCAGATAAAAAAAAAAATCTTTCTAAATCAATTTTTCTTTCTAAACTAAATCACTTTTTTTTATGGAAAAGAGTCAATACGGCCAAAATCTTCATATTTCCGGTTTTATCTAGTTATTCCCTCTTAAGAACAAAATTAGAATGTATGAGAACACAAAAACAATTTCGCTGAAGTGATAGGTACAGTTGTTATTGGAAGTAAAATGAAATAAAAATGAAGAGAAGTTAAAAAAAAATAATATGTACTCGTATAATTTTTAAATAATATACTAGGTTTAAATAAAACCTGACAATATATACTTTTATCATACATACAACACAAGGTATACTGTGTGTTGTATGTATGATAAAAGCTAGTATTTAGGTATAGGATACAATTATTTAATGTTTGTTACAACCAAAAAAAGAATATGAAGTACTTTGAAGGTATAGAATGTAATATAATATCAGCGAACATTTTATTTAAACAATAACAATATTATGTAAAATGGTAACTTGTTAGCAAATAGAATCGGGCAAAGTTGTCAACATCAAGTAAGTATATCTATTGATTGAATTCTAGGACTTGACTTATACTTAGTATTGAGATTATTGTTAAATTCAAAATTATGTTTGCTTGGATTGGCTGGGCAGGTGTTGCAAGTTAGTTCTGTTAATGGCTGTCAGTTAGAGGTTTAAATAATAACATGAGTTTAAATGTTAAGCGAGTGTTTAAATTTAAACTCATCACAGGGTAAATAAACTTGCGGTCTGAAAGCTAAGTGAAAGGGTAATAAGGCTTTTAAAAGTATAACGTTCCAGGATTCCAGAGATATCAGGAGACGAGAGAGTAATGGAATGTAGTTAGAGGGCAGATTATCCTCCACGCAATAAGGTTTTCATCTCATTAGTAGCGGCCCCAGGCAACCATAATCTGCCACCTTGCTTAATGGTGTGCACATTATGACATCACCACATTTCATTACATCATTTTATAATTGAACTAACAATAAGGAATAAAAATATTTGATGCATTCCTGGAAGAGGTGATAAATAGCATTGAAGGCTTTAGAATGCATATAAAAAACCTTCTTATGTTAATTTTAATTAATCCACATTACACAATAATAACAAAATATTACATTAAAAAATTGTCATGAGTGAATGACACTTTTTGTTATGTTTTAACAATTACGGAAAAGAATTTTGAAAAAGCTTTCACCTTTTTCCTCATATTTTTTATACAAACTACGTGGCGGCATATTTTGACGGCCTCCGTGGTCGAGTGGCAAGGCTCTCGTTTTCAATCCGGAAATTTTAATTGCTTAATTTGTGTTATGTAAAAATGTTATTCAAATTAAATTAAAAATAATATTTAGTGTATTTGCAGCATGTTTCAGAGTGGAATATACTATCAGTATCGTCCTGGTGTAAGACCACCATTCGGGATTGAAACGTTGCTTGAAATAGCTTTAGTCGTGTTTTGTAATAGATCTGAATAGACAGGTACTTCCCGACCTTCCTCTCCCAAATATCGTTTCCCTCCCCACTACCTTTAGCCTCACAAAATACCCTAATTAGGGATGCCATAGTCTCACTGGCTCCAGATGAAACAGTTGGTATTCTTACGAGGTATTCACATAAAAAATAAAGGGTATTAAGAGACGTACGCTACTTTGATAAATGATTACTGAAGTTATTTGCAGTAAAAATATGTGAGGAGTTAGATGACGTTTTTGTCTACAGAAATTTAAACATTACAAAGTCAATCGGTATTCGACGGTTTGGTTCGGGATGAGGGGTTGGACGATTACTCGGCTGAGTGACCAGTGACAACATGTGTTTCTTTAACATGTTTTATTCCAAATAATGCCAGAAATCACCAGTTAAAACAAGTCAGGTAGGTCTCTTAACACCCTGTATAACGTTGTGAGGTGATGTTAGGTACCTATTTATTCTAACATTTACAGGAAATTGTGAAAAAAATTGTCGGAAGAAATAGCGAACTAAAATTGATAAAAAAAACGTTGACAATATTTTTCACGACATTTTATCCTGATCTTCTCACGATCACTTTATTGACCTTTCTTCTAATCAATGACGAATTCACCCTTAAATTATTTTATCCTTGACCTTGATAAAGTTTCATTTAACCTTGAAACTTTACAGTATTCTGCGTTACCTTGAATGCTGACTCCAGCAGCTGCGCAGTCCTCCACACGGCGAAGGCCAGCCCGAACAGGATGCGCCCCGTGTCAGGGGGGCCGGAGCGCCCCCTGGGCGTGCCCGCACCCCGCAGCGCCATCAGGGGGCACGGGGCACCCCACGCCTCGCCTCCCCTCCCTTCGCCCTCTCCGCGGGACAGGCAGTGGATGCACATGTCGTGGGTCACACTCACCCCCCTACCTATCTAGTTACTACCCCCCTGCACTTGACTGCATTGCGGATCGACTGCACTTTCACTGTCACCTTTATTTCATATGTTTATTCATTATATTGTAATGGCGTCCTTCTTTAGAGTCAGGGTCCTACTCAATTCAAATAAATTCATGTCCTTAAACTTTTGAATCTAAATTATAAAATTATATAAATTAACAAGCGTTCGTTAAAAATCTAGGATTCAGCTAACTAGTTCATCTAGTTCTTGTGTATAGCAGATAGGCAAGAATTTTTATATGATCAACGAAAGATAAATGAATTCAATAGCAATGGGATCTCTGAGGCATGTGAGTTGTTAATAGCGATATAAGAGCATCGTGAATGACGAGATATAAAAATTAACCCATAAAAAAACATACTATAATACACCTACTTTCAATATTAGACCCTTTTATGGTTGTGGATTTACTAAGGACTGAACCTTCGTCCCCTACTGACTAAAATGAGTGAACACCGCTAACTCCTGAGCCAAATCCTAATTGGATTGTACTGACATTTATTTCGTGTATTAACTGCAGAAATTTTTAAAATATAATGTCAATAAATTTCAGAAAAATGCGTATATGTGAGAGTGTGTATTCATGAGTGCCACCAAAACTTGACAGAATGTATTGTCATTGACAACGAGTCTATCTGCCGAGTTCCGGCTCGATTGGATGCCGGAAAGTGTGTTGATTTCCACTTCCGAGATCGGCATTTTTTCATACACGAAAACAAAATCAAAATTCAAATAGGTGTATTTAAATAATAGAGTATTAAATTATATACGTATTATTTCTAAATGTGCCATTCTTCATTTGTTCGTTGATGCTGCAGAGACGAAAAGTTAAAGATGCAGGCAAAGGCGTATAGCTGTAAATATTACATTTACATTCACAGCTCTATTTAATATTTACGTACTATTAAGAAACCTCTTCTGTACTTGTTTACGTATAAACTCGTTAATTTAATGTAGAGGCGTCGTGTGATAATAACGCACGACGATTTTCATCTCAAATGATAATTTTACCGAAGCAATGAATTACGTTATAGTAAGTAACGGATCTCAATAATGTTGGTGTTTAGCTCTGTATTGTGACACCTCGTTTACATATATTATTAATTTACCGATAAGGCTACTAACAGGTGCAAAGTTGATCAGCAAGGTTGCCACTTACACAATAAAAAACAAACAACGCGAAGTAAACAAAACAAATGTAGAAAGAAAATTAAACATTATAAAACGTCTGCATGGATTAAATATTATTTTTAGTGGTGCCGATTATCGATTACCAACGATTATCAACTTTTTTTTCGAACTTTTCCAAATCTGATATGTTCAATTTCGCAACCATATTGTAAGAGCAAATATTTTATTTTTATTTTAGCAGCAGTATTTTAGGATGTCAAAATTTATTGTATAACTTTTATAATGCAAAAAAAATAATCGTAAAGTCATAATAGATAAAATCTACTAAATAAATCTGCTTAAACACAAAAAAGAAACAGATGAACGAAATAATTGTGAAAAGAAATTGCTTTTTGCCTGCATTACTCATAATTTCATATAAATAACGTGCTTTCATTAGTTTTAATGAAAGAAATCGTAAACCTACGATTTTTGAAGTATTGATTAAATGACGCATGTTTCTTTTTTATCCCCAACCTTTTTGCACTTCGTATGTCTGCAAATTTGTTGTACGTTCCGTTTTCGGTTCAAGACGGTGACCGTTTTAATGGTTCCGAAAACATTTTTTTTCACTTTCTTTATTATTATATACTTTAATATTACTGTATCCACCTGCCTGAAAAATATAGGTCATATCTGGGACTCGAACTCAGGACCTTCGCCTTGCCGGGGCGCAACACGAAAAATTGAAAATAAAAAAAGTTGCATAATCATGTATCGACGATCCCGAAAAACAATGTCGGATGTTCAATTTTGTAGTTTTGGAGTACAGCCGTTTAAAGTGTAGTTTCTGCATTTTTACTGTTTTTTACATCAAGATATGATATTTTTATATTATCAAGATATTTTGAGATCAAATAAGAAAAATATACATATTTCATCCAAAATTTCGAAACTTCAGACTTTTAAATCAACAAAAAGAAATTAAAATAAGCTAACAGCGCTATTTTCAGATTTTTTTAGCAGATCCGACATTGTTCTTCGGGACCGTCGATATGGTTTATTTTTTAAGTGCATAGGTATTACGCACCGGAAATTTTGGTATTGATGTATTAAATAAAAGAAATTAAGAAAAAATAAAAATTGGACGTGAGGTCTACTGTTCACAGAAATACTAATTGGTAGGGTTCGGGTCAATTATCTTTGGTTCACGGTGGCACATATGACATACGTTTATTTTGAATGTATGATTCAGAAAGACGCGTCGGTTAATATTATATTAGGACTCAGATTTTCCTTATCAACATTGCATTGCAGATAATACATTAGCACTATTAGCAGGCTGTCTCATGTCTCCTGTCTCATGTCACGGTGAGTTCTGGCTTCTGGCAACCGTATCGCTCGCACTTCGCAGAATTCTCTCCATGCAAAGGTATCGGGTTATTTGTTATTAAAATATATTCAATACTAAACACTGCTGCATGATGAATAGCTAGAAATTGTTCGCCACAAAGGGAAGTGAATCTAAAATAAGTGCTGAACTCGAAGCGTCATTCAATTTGTATCATTCATCTTTCACATCTCCTTCTCTTTCCAACTTACTTCAGTCTCACAACATGATCCGGATAGTTGGGTCTCTTGTATGGTCACAAAAAATCTCGTCAATACCAACATATGTGAATATGACGTAAGTCCCGCTGACCGAAGCCAATGTGACAATAGCACTCATAATTAGGGGATGTTGTGAAGGCCGAAAGGGAACGGGTGAGCTTAATATGCTTTAATACTAATAATCGTAATGGTAATCGTAATCGTAATCCGGTGTCGTAGTCCAGCGGTAAGGCTCTTGACTCGCACCCTGAAGGTCGCGGGATCGAATCCCAGCGTGGCAAATAAAATTTATTTAATTAATTTGTGTTATTTCACAATTTATTTATTTAAAATAATATTGTATAGTATATTTGCCGCACGTTCCAGAGTGGAAGATACTCTCAGTATCGCCTTGGTGTAAGACCACCATTCAGAATTGAAACGTTGCTTGAAATGGCATTGGCCGTGTTTGGTGACCAGATCTGAAAAGCCAGGTAAATATATACTTTCCCACCGTCCTCTTCCCTATCTCCTTCCCCTTCCCACTACCTTCAGCCTCACAACATACCCCAATTGGGGATGCCATAGTCTCACTGGCTTCAGACGGGAGCAGTTGGGACTCTTGTGCGGTATTCATATAAAAAAAAATGAAAAGCGTAATCTTAATCGTGAAAGTAATCGTTATCGTAATCGTGATCAGGATCTTTATTGTAACCATAATAATAATACATATTAGTAGGATTTATCGGTCCAGTTAGGAGTTCTACCGAGCCGAACCCTCTGAAAATATCTGGAGTCGGTGAATTATTTTCCCATTCGGTCTCTGGTGGATTGACGTATTGTTCTTGTATTGTTTTGTATTTATTATATTTAAATAGTACACTTACATAGCGTGGATTGACTAGATAAACATTTGTGGAAAAGTGTGTGGAAGGGTTTAGTCTTTCCTGTGGGGAAGATTTAACCCGGACATAAAATCTGAAGTACCAAAAATAAATCGTAACCATACTGGTAATCGTAATCGTGAACATGATCGTAATCGTAATCGTGATCACGGTTGTAATCGTAATCATGAAAGGCACCTTTAACCTCCGCTTACGATCTCTTCTAACCGAGTTGTCAATATCTTTAGGCCAAGGTCAAGATTATGAGACAGATAATATCCCCTCATAGTTTTACCATTTCGAAATCAATTACGTAGTAATTAAAAGTTTAATTACTTCTTTAATTATTCAACTTTAATATTAGGTAATTAAAATGTATTGCAATAAAAAATAAGCAATTTATTATTATTGCCTTCTTTATTAAGTACCTACCTAGCTGAAATCCCCGGCATTGCCCGGTTTTTATGCATAAAATCAGTTGTGGACAGTAATTTTCCTCTACTTATGAATTTCAAGAGAGCAAAATTTCATCAAAATGAGTCAAAATTATGCTTGGGATGTGGGTAGGTTTTCCGAAATCTCATTTTGAAAGTGACTTTCCTTCGTTTTTGAAGGTCAAGTGGGCAAAATTTCATCATCATCTGTGTTTCTATAAACAAGCGGTACACTCATTTTTATATACCTATTTTAGATAGATGGATAAATTTAGTAGTAGTGAGAAAAGAAATTGTAGAGTTATAAGGACAGAATGAGAACAACATTCAAATAGACTATTTACTCTTTAAATTTCTTCATAGGAAGATGAAGTAATGTAGTTTTATTTATAGATTTTTATATTAACCCCTTGACACCGCGCAGAAGAAAGTAGATATTAATTAAAGTATTTTCTTAAACTTGCCCTATAATAATACAAGATTTGGATATGGGAAGAAATAATAGCGTCTTGCTTATTTTCGATATTTCAAAGTGCCATAGCTCATTATTGAAATGATTTCACGAGCAGAGAATATGGTAAAAAGTGATGCAACTTCACCGGTTTTAGCAATGGTAGACACCTAATATATGTACCGAGATGATTACTTATAATTTTTGCATACAATGAGGAAGTTACTTTAAGTATCGCCCTGGTGTAAGACCAGCATTCAGAATTGAAATTTTATTTGAAATGGCTTTAGCCATGTTTGGTAACCAGATCTGAATACCTAGAGACTTCCTCACATTCCCCACCTCCTTCCCCTCCCTACCACCTTCAGATTCACAACATACCGCAATTGGGGTGCCATAGTTTCACTGGCTCCGGACGGGAGCAGTTTGGACTCTTGTGAGGTATTCACATTAAAAAAAATACAATATTGTCGTCATTACTGAATTACTGAATGTTTACTGAATGGCTTGTTTTTATAATTCCAATGGCAACGGCACGGTGAGGGCGAATGAGGGAGATGTACGAAAATGACTACTTTTTCCTTTGTAGGAAGCAAACATACAAATTTATAAATGAAACTAATGTAAAAAGTAAGTAGGCGCTCTCACCCTTTTCGAATCAAAATAAGGAGCATCTGAAATTTTAGATAATTCATTACGAAAAAATGTACCTACATCATTGTGCAGTGCATACAAAATATTAAATCGAAATAAATTCACATATCGTGCAGAGAGAGGGTTAGGTCACTTGGCTTCAACTCTCGTATGAGTAAGAGAGTACTTCTTAAAATAATGTCACGCATTATAATATACTATTCACGCTGTGTGGAGCAATATGTCTGGCAAGTGACGAAGAAAAACTAAGTAAACTACTTACTACACCCAAAATAACATCGAAGAACAAACGACCAAAGAAATGAGCTTGAACTTTTTTGATCAAATAAGATCTTAATTTTTATCTTATTAACCATTAACACAAACTCTAGGGGACGCCCACGCCGAGAGTACCTGGACGACCTGCTGGTGGACGTGCGCTGCTCATCATATGCAGAATTCAAAAGAGCCGCACAAGACAGGGAAGAATGGAAGAGAAAATTAGAGGAAATTGCTGCAAACCAATCCCAGGATTGAAACCAGAGAGAGAGAACCATCAACTACCGCACCAACCAACTATAGGGCTAGGCACAGAGGAAGAATGCCTTATAGGTCCGTCTTTCCACGTCTTTGCTTCATTTACATTTATTCATATTCGGCACTTAGTCTTGCATGTCTTTCCTGGTGCGTCCCCGACTTCTTAATGTCTCCACTTGAGCTTTATACAGTATTCGCAGATATATAGAACAGACACTTAAGTACGTCAGTAAGAACATCGTTATAATGATAAAAAAACTAAACCATTCCAATAAAGAGAAAGACACAGCAAGAAAGCTCTGTCATTCATTTGTACAGAGTACCTAAACCATATTGGAAAATAAGATTGATAGAAATCAAAATATTACATAAAATCGTGAAACAATATCACAGCCACAATTTTACCACAACAAACAACTGTATTTACAATCATAACAGTACACAGCACCACACTTTCACTATCACTCTAGTAGACCACAGCGTAACGCGATGAATATTGACCAAAACTAAATATCTGCAGCATCCTTTTGCGGCTAAAGCGCGTATAAAACCGCAAATAAGCACTCAAATAGCTGTGTGAATCAGTAACGTCTCGAGTGTGCGGTTGCTGCAGGGGAATGCGGTGTATTCCCGTTGTAAGAGACGCGGTTTGCCTGCTTTGGCGGCCAATAGATAACTGCGGCGAGAAAGAAATGCGACGGAGATGAATCCCTAAAAAAGCGTCCCGGCGCGGGCCAAGGGGCGCCGTTGCCATAGCGACGCCGCTGTGGGCGTCGGTGTTTCACAGAAGGCAATTGCAGGGCTGGCCCTAATCATTTGATTTAATTTGCTAATTTTGAAATAATACTTGGTCAAATCACGAGATATGATAAACATAAAAATGCACAAGTGATCATCAAACCAGAGGAAAATTAATGAAAGACCTAATACGGGAAGATGATGATCTCTTTCCATCGAAATCTACATGACTGGTATGAGAATATCCCACAGAAAATGCGCCAGAAGAAAAATGCAACATCACCTTCATGCAAATTTTTTAATTTGAATTGAAGAATTATTTACCTGATTTCATGACAAACACCAAAATTAATGTGAGTACCTGTCTGTTTACAGTACATTAAGCCATATAAAATGCATGCCATATTTGGCACATTAAATTGCACTGCAATAAAACAGGCATAATAATTAACAAGCGTTTAATTAACTGGCGGTCTATTACTTGCGGATATATTCACAACCCCATCAATTCCCCTTGTCTTAAGTGCCAATAAAATCAATTAATCTCGACATTCATAGACAATTTAATTATTAGCACATCATGACAGTAATCTCGTACACACGTGGATTCCGGATGAAATAATTGCCTATGAACAGATCGCGCAGTCTCATAAATATAAATGATTATTGATTGCCAGCCTGTATGTAGATTTCATTCAAGCTATGTAACTGGATAATGATACCTCGCAAGACTTTTATCATCTGTGTAACTGGTAGCTTGGGTACTCAAATTATTGTGTATTTTATAAAGTGTGTGCATTTTATTACAGCCATTGAAAAGTATAGGCAAACACTAGTTTACAAGGACCAATTTAATATTCGTATTTTTTGCATTGAACGTAATTATTGTAATGAATTATTGGTAACTATAATAATACCCAAACTTGTCAGTATACGTATAATACCAAGACTCTTTTGTAGCATATATTATAGTACCGAGACACTTTTGTAGCGTATATTACAGTACCAAGAAACTTTTTAACATATTATATTACAGTACCCCGAAACTTTTGATTAGAAACTTTTGTTAAGAAACTGTAGCACATATTACAGCAACAAGATTCTTTTGTAGCATATATTCTAGTAGGTACCAAGACACTGTTGTAGCATATATAAGAGTACCAAGACACTTTTGTAGCATATATTACAGTACCATGACACTTTTGTAACATTTATTACAGTACCAAGAAACTTTTGACGTTTAACTACAAAATTCTATTTAATTTGAACAAAATAATTTTTACTGGTGGACAAAAATGGACAGAAATTGGCAAAAATATTTTTATCTTACGATGCAAGAAATAATAGGTGAGGATTCTCCAATTTCAAATATAAATTCCTATTTACTAATCGTAATGAACGTAAGTTAGTAATACGGAAGAATAGTGAACGTATATGTCTCTGAAGAATGTACGATGCGAAAGAAGACCATAAGAAGACCACCATACCAGTTAATAATAATTGGAGCGCCGTTTTTGTGAAAATCACCTAAAGGGCGCAGTTGTACTTTTAAATATTATCCTAAATATCGGAGACTACATTTTATTGTACGGTTAACATCGAAACATTATACTAACCTTTTAGGCTGCGCCAATGATGTTATCAACAATCCGATAAGAGCAGAATATGAAAAACCGAAAGAAAATTGAAAGCAATGGAGAATCACAAACATAAATTCATCAACTTCGATAATAAGAATAATATAAACAATTGCCTAGTTTGTTGGTGGTAGTATAAATAAATGAATGATGTAAGAAAAAGCATTTATACTTTCTTATATTTTAATCGTCATTCATGTTAATATGGTGTTTTTCCAGTCTCCAATTAATGATTTCAGTAACTACGTGCCTTTTAAAAAACGTATAGATCTTATGCTTCGGCGTGTTTTTATAAATAGTTTGATTTAATATGAAAAAATGAATCGTACCTAGCTACACACCTTTTCAATGTCTTCCTAACACAAACAAAAACTTACGTTACCCCAAATAATCTGAACTGACTGTTTAAAAGTTTTGTAATATGGTTGACTGAAAAGGAAAGAACAGACATTCTAAATATACTAAAGAACTAACAGGAGTACATTTTATAGACAAAAATAAACGAGCGGAATGCCGGCACTGGAATTGAAATTGAAAATTGAACTGAATTTAGCGACCGATTGGCATCCCTAACTGTCTGATCTTTTAAGCCAGGAGCGGGTGACTGCCAACTATGTACCAAGGTGGGTACATATCATATTGCCGTCTTCTCCCTTCTAATGCACATAAACCATATAGACTAGTAGTTTTAAAGGGAGGAAAATGGACGCCATTACATCAAAATATGCTAACACAACACACAACTAAAATTTTAGTGCCGTGGAATTCGTATAACCCTTTTGCTGAGCTCGTATGACTACCACAAAGGATTTCTTCGAGTAAAATAGAAGCTCAAGAAAACGTTGACTAGGAATATTATTATATTACGTTTTGTTACTTTTTGTGATGCACTCAAATCCATGAGATGTCCCTTAGAAGTTTCAATCTGTTTTAGAGATCGGTTATAAAACACGCAGCTTTTCTATGAGTTTCAGGAAATATATTATAATAAAATGAATATAAAACTCTTTTCCACTTTATTTTATTTGACCGTAACCGGTTTCAGCCTGTCAAGGCCGTCATCAAATTGGTACAAATTATTCATAACTCACGGTTTATATACACAAATATAGGGGAGGGGGAGAGGGGTGGTCTACAAGGATTTTATTCGAATATATGGGTTTTCTTGCAATTGTTACTAAGTGGTCTTTGGCTGTCTAATCTCTAATTATTTTGTTTTTTTTCAGTAGGCCTAATTACCTCGGGCTTGTAGCCTTACTTCAACATTGTTTGTTAAAAAATCTTACAAGTAATATGCATTTATAATGACCTAATTTTTATTGTTGTCAAATCGTTATTATATTTATAGTGATACGGAATTTTTTATTAAATTTTGAAGGGATCCATGTTTTAAATTGGAGTTGGAATAATCTTATAATGGTCATTATAATATATGTAAACAAAATATTCTAATTGTTTATTTATTACAAAGTTAGGGTCTATTTTTTTAGTTAGGCGGGTGATTTCTAATAATTCTAGACTGTATAGTTTACGGCCTTTATTACAAGTATGGAAAACTTTATAGTTACAGGAAAGTAACATTTAAAAGGGGGCATATGAGTGTGTGTATATTAGTTCCCTTGTTTTTGGTTGTACATATAGAATGTTTGCATAATAATATTATCATCTCCTAGCTATAAGGGTTGGGAGGGTGATGTTAGTTTTGCATAAATTTCAATATTGTGACCCAAGGGCAATAACGCGTTTATAATGGCCAATATTTTATAGATATCAATATATTCGTAAACTCTTGGGGTTGAACCGTCATAAGATGTCATCAAAAAAGGTTTTACAATACATCAATCAAATTAATCGGTATTTCAATGAAAAGGTTAACACTTCACTCAAATGTAATGTATCACTTTCCTTTCTAAGAAAGCTTTATACGCAAAGATCGATTGGTTTGTAAATTACATAGTGATAAAAAAATCACAGCCTAAATTGTTTCGTAAGTAGGTATTATAAAGAAAAACGATCCTCTAATTTTAAGGGGAAACCGGCCGGGTTTTGTCCATACAAACGTGTTCCCCAATTTCCTTTCTGGATTTTGACACTGGTGCAAATATTTTTTAATATAATATAGATATCGACTACTATCATTTGGACGATCGATACTTACAACAAAAGAGACAAAAAAAAATTAAATAAAAAATCAACAAAGCTTTACATTATAAATAATTCTTTATTTGGTAAAACTTGCGTATTAAATTGTCTTCACGCGTTATTAATATAATTTCTCGTAATAATGGAGTTTTAACGATTGGGTTTACGAGTTTATTATGGCTCGTGTCAATAAAATAAATCTGTTGCAATCATTACCACTCAAAACATTCATTACATTCCGAAGAAATTGATGGATATAATTTATTTTATTACGATTCAGGTCCGAACGATTAGTTGAAGGAAAAACACATAAAATCATAATATTTTAACGATAATTAAATTTAGATATTTTAAAATTTTCAATTAAGGTGATACAGTCCAGGAAAAAATCGAAATAATCGGAATTCACGCCCCTTTATAGGAGGAGTTTAAAAATACTTGAGAAAAAGCTTTTGGAGAGGTTGGAAAAGGTATTTGAAAAAAAAATACTGGTTGATTTCGTAAAGGCATGAAAAAAACATTAATTCCTTTTTTACGCATTGTTTATTGTAATAACAACGAAATTTAAAATTGATTTCACGGAACCAAGCAACGCGGAGCCGAATACGTCTATTCCCCGCGGGGCCGAACTGATGAAAAATGGGTATGGCAAGTCTGTAGTCCTTGGGTAGACGGCATAGGGTTCATTTTGAAAATCTAAATTCGTCGACTGCCAGCCGTATTGTAAGATAACAACGCGAAAATGCATATTGTATTTTATTTTGTGAATTTCGGGCGAAAATTTCAATTTTCTTGCGATTATTATAAAAGAAACTGAATTTGCCACATTAAACAATAAAACCATATCCGAAAAGAGTTCTATAAAGAGGAGAGTTTGGGCTTGAAAGTGTTTTTTATAGACCTATATTAATTATTTTTTCGAGGCTTATTAAAAGACTTACCGATATTTTAAGGGCCAAGATATATTCTACACGCAGAAGCAATTGCTAATTGAAGCATCTATAATACTTCTAAACGATCAGATTTTCAAAACAAAAACATAAGATTTTGCATTATTTAGTATGGCTTCATCTTAATACAACATAATTTTGAAATGCCGGTTTTTCCTCGTAAACTCGTTCACGCTACGATGTTTACCTGGATAAAATATTCGTTGTTTGTTCAGGGCAAACCTTGTACCTTTTTTATCTTGTGGCAGTATTATAATCTGATGTCATCAGAGACGGGTAAATTTGTCGTGTGTCACTACTTGCTTGTCGCCGAAAACTCTGAATAATTAATTGAGTTTAACATCTGGATTTCTCATTGTCAACGCAATATCTAAATAAAGATTTTTAGACGTAAACACATTAATTAATAAGACTTTGTGAAGAGGACCAAATATTATCAAGGTTGCCCAAGTGGTAATCCAAGTAAAGTTTGATCAAAGATGAGACAAATAAAAAAGACGCCCCTTTGGTTTCAAAACTTCATCAGGCAAAAATTTTGGGAATGAAATAAATATTTTGGATACGTATTGAAGAAGGACAATCCATTATAAAATGAATGGCTTTTCGCAAAGTAACAATTAGTAATTACAAATGCAGTTTCGTTTTTTTTTCTGACTGCAGTTAGCATGACGTAGATTTCTTTGATGATAAGTGAATATTCCTCACTTATTCGAATGACAATTTGACATTGTTCTGTTCCTTCTCACTTATTTCCGTATTTGACTCCCCAGATTGTACTTTGCGTGGTCTACAATTGGGAACTGGCTGTCTACTGGTTGTCCCACTCTAAACAAAATGTCCTCTGTTCTATCAAGCCTTATCTAAAATTGCCTCCCCTCCGTTCAACGTCTATATAAACTCGACTCCAACCTACCATGTAATCATAAAATTTGCAAATAATAAAAATAATATATTATATAAATTCACCTCCTCTCTCTCAATCGTTTGAAATGATGGCCTAGAATCTTAAAAAATGACAATGTTTGTTTTTTGTGAGGCAATAATCTTGAGACAAATACTCATTTAAAAAAAATATTTTTAGCTTAACAAATCCTACAATTATAATATCCTTTGATTTTTCACAGGTCTGCGCAATAGCTATAATAAAAAAGAACGCCCTTGGCGTAAGATCCAATCAACAGTTGCTATTCAATCTGTTTCACTATTCTTTCCCCGGACATGAATGGAAGTAACATGTAATAGATCAGAAACATCATTTAACGTCTCCCTTGAGGCAAAGCAAAAAAAATTTAGACCTACATTAAATATTTAATCATGCCCGTAGCTACCTGGCTGTCTAGCAAATCTTAACATAATTGAGAGATAAAAAAATGACGATTAATCAACAAAATGAGATGTACTCTGTACTGGTTCCCAATCCAGATGAACATAATATCTTAAATCGCTTAGCACAGGAAAAACAGTTAATGCTCCATCACCACAAGATGGAGATGGTCCATTCTTCATGTCGGCACTCTTGACACCTAAGACGAGGTCATTACTGATTTCCCAACCAAACCAGTAGCCACCACATCATGGCAAATAATCAATTTGTATTTTGTTCTACCTCTGTTAATGTGGTTTTAATATATGCAATGAGTATATGAATAATATTTAACTTTGGCAATGTAGGGCGTACATATTTCAATTCGAACCCACGCAAATATTCAGGAGATATTTTTTTACTTGTCTAGACTAAGGAGTTCAACAAGGTTTGGTTTTCGGACTATTTCTATTTAGAATTAAAATTATGTATAAAAGTGGTGTTTACAAAGTTATTGTTTTATTTTAAATTATAATGTCACATCACAAAGTAACTGCTTCATATGAACAAATATAAAGTATGTCATTAAGAAACTTTATGGATGACGCGCAAGACTGTAGACATCGTGTTAATAATAAATAATCGTTGCAGTTACCAAAGTTTAAAATATAGATGTGTGGAGTATGCTTTAAGCAAAACAATTTGAAGGGGAGAATTTACAGAATGCCGTTTGGGGGTTACCAAGAATTTAATTTTAAATAGTGCGGCTTACTGGTTAAAGTGCTGTCATTAGGGATCGTGACCCCAGACTCCACGTATCTTTAGTGCGCATACCACGATGACGGATACAAGCAGCAAATACAAAGTATCTTGGCACAGTCGTACAACGTTTAAAATGGCTCAGAAGTTTGTGTTTAAATACCATCAATACGCCATGTAATTTAATTGGACATGGTTACCGTAAGTTAATCGTTAATTCATGAAGTTATTGAAATAGTCCCTCCCCTCCTATAGTATTAAGGACATTGCAAATAATATTGAGATGCTTATTAAAATACTTCAGAATGTTTTATGTAAGAATCAATAAATTAAATAAACATATATTTCTTAAATTCCAACAAGCCTTTCGAGGTTAAATTTACAGGTTTCTGGCAATTCAAATACCTTACTAGACCCGCTTATCGCTTGCCTTTGAATATTTACCGAAACATTAAACACCATTAGGTACACATACCAAAAATAGCATTCCCAGCAGCATGCCTCCATCGGAAGCTATTAGCTCGTGTCACCCAAACACTGTTGCTACTAAACATATCACATATTATAACAGTCCCTTTCTCAGTGTTTACAGTGGGTACGCCTATATCTGTGGAGCAAACCTAAATATTATTTCGTTTAATGCTATAGGAAGATGCGGGTTTGTTTTGAGAGGATGCACCAGTTTACATTGCGTGACTCGGGTGTTTAATCAATTCACAGAAGCCGCAGGTGAGATGTGACATGTATTTCGAATGTTTCATATTATTTATCTGGAGAGTTAAATTTTTTAATGCTAGTTAAATTTAGTGGAATGGAATCTTTTCATGCTCTTTTTTTAGCCTCACACAAACTTGTGGAGAGACGATGTAAAGATTTTATGAGTCGGAAAATTCAGGAATCAGAACTAAATGACGATATCTTAAGATAGCAGACTAAAATGTTTATACACCCGGACAAGTTATAACAAACAGTGTAGGTTGTTGTACCATAGTATGTATACCAAGTGCAGGTATACATTGCGAAAGAAATTTCAATTTATTCAATACAGCGTATGTGTGATCAGATGCTTCATACTCAAGCAGCTGGCCCGAATCTACGTACTTGAAACCAGAACGATACACGTGAATGAATTCGAAAAAAAATTATTGAAAAGAATGTGTATTTGTATTATATGTTATTATTATTATTATTTTATTATTTATTGTATTATATGCCATTGGTAACCAAATTATGAACCTAACGTCAAACCTTTGTATTAGAGCGTTTGGGAGGCGGGTACCGGTAACGCCGCCCCGGGAACCATTTATTGGATAACCTCTGCCACAATGTTTGATTCATTTTATTGTTTCTGTTCTCTTTCTAGTTCTCATTTGTATAAAATGTGTATGTAGGACTAGGTATTATTTGAAATGCAAACAGAAGATACCATAATGTTATAATAATTTGCTTTTAAGTATGTATATATTACTTTTATGATAATTTAAATAACTGTGATAAGCAAAGCACGGTTATCTTTTCTGTATCAATTGGTTATTACTATTATTATTTTTTTTTTAATTCTTTCTCTTCTCTTTTTTATTTTATTTTATTCAACCCATCTGTGTAGAACTATGACATGCAATGCTTACACGTTTGTTCTATATCTATATGTTTTAATCCTCTGTAATTAAGTACCTACCTACGTAATTAATATTATTTAAAAAAAAAAACTTTGCTAAACAAAGAATAGTCACTTTGTTTTAATCTTTTATTTTTGTTTTGTTCTTTTATATTATTTACAGACAATGTTCCGTATGTTAATACGCATCCTAATTTGACTGTCCTAAAACGGGAATCCTCCTAGTTGGGCAGTCAAAAAAATTTCTTAAATAATGTATATAAATGTATAATCTTTTACTAAATAAAATAAATAAATAAATTAACCACCAAATGGTTCGCTACGTTTAGTGACTTGGCACGAGTATCCGGTTCATGGGGTGAGGTTTGTCTGGGCCTTGGCGGCGGATGCGTCTGTCCACCAACTTTGTGGCAGGCCGGATCATGAAAGAATGGTTAAGGGAGACCTTTTTATCTCTCCAACCTTTTGATCTTTCTGAACATCGTCTTGTACCCCAGTGGGAGGGTTGGATTAATATGTCCTTTACTCATGGACACAGTGATCCCGGATTCTTACGCTCCCCTCATATATTTTTCCTTCCCATAACTTTATATCCTCCCTTTTCTAAAAAGACTCTCCACACAGCATCCCCCAAGGTGACGTAGGCCCTAAAGGAGAATTATTTTCCTCAGAGCCTCCTGTGTGCTAATGTAAAAATAAAGACTGGAATAATTAAAACTGGGTCACAAAATCTTTTTTTTAGATTATTTCCAAATTGTAAACTATCAAAATGTACTGTTCGGGATGTACCATTGACGTCTGGGATACTTACATTTTTGTTGATTATAAACATTCAATGACACTTTTTAATTTCACAGCTCTCTTTGAGTTTATAGTTTATACATCGATTAACATCACTATAGAATAGTGCAAGAGGGATGCTGATCAAATAACGTAATTTGACAAACGTCTCGAGACTTTCAGCAACAAGTTCATAAAAACATTGGTTTATTTCGAGTTGTCATTGGGACTCTGGATACAACGGTCACAATAATAATTCTTCCTCGCCGTACTTCCACACAACATTTGATTGATATGCATAATGTAGTCATGTGATTGAAGTATAAATAAATGAAAAATCTCTTTTTGTCTTCCACTCCTCTTGTCTTTGGACATAGGTACTACCGACCCATACATCATTATTCGCTTGAACGATGCTTGATCATAAAATAATTGCGTAATGGTTTGCTGGTGTCGTATTGTCTATGTACTGCGATGTGAACCGAACAGAACAGTGTTGATATCCATCACTACTAATTGGCGTAGTTACCAGTGACCCGTTATTGTCCAATTTAGTTCCTGCTCTGAGCCATAAAACTTATTGTACAATGTTGAGGACAATAATGATCATCACCATAAATTGCGGTATCTACCTCTGCCTAGTATTGAATTGGACATAGTTTGGGAAATTGCGTGGGGTTTTACAGTATTTTTGTTTTGATGGTTCTTCAATCATAGGATAGCGGTCGGTTACGCCTTTGACCCTTCATTTGGTGACAGATCTATTGCTTTGGAAGTCCAAATAAATGATTTCGAGTGTCTTGCCCTTCGACCAAGCATATCCCTTGGTACGAGTATATCGGTTGGTCTTGCCCAATTTTGTCGAAATTGCTACGTATTTCGTCGTGCAAATTCAGGCCTACCCCAGACGCACGCTGAAGATATGAGAGTTCTTATATAATTTTGGTATTTTTGTAGTATTTTCCTGCTTCTAATGAGTGACACAGGCGTTTGCTCGCCCCAGGAGTTGGTGGTCTGCTCTCAGGAAATGGTGGAATGGGTCTAGGTCTAGAATCTAGTCTAGATAGAAGAGCGTCTCTTACTGTAATTCTGATATACGATTGCAGCGTGTAGGTTGCAGCGCCCTAGGAAATGGCGAGCAATGGTGTTTATTTATTTTTAGTTTTTTTTGTTATTTTAGAAACAAATAGTGCTTTGTTAAAATGAGTGGTAAACAATCGGTTTACTAGATTTTAGAAATTTTTGCAGAGATCCGTACCAACGACATAAATATTACATCTATGAAAATCTGGTGAGTGATTATGTACAATATATATATTATACCGGGCGGGGTTAGTACACGTTAAGGAATGATTTGAGGTAAAGATAAACCATATCGTATTTTTTTAAACTTAGGTGTGTAAGTGTAGTGTATGAGGGTGTGTGTGTGTGAATGTGTTTGTGTACATAAATATGTGTCTGAAGTGTATTATGTAGTGGAGAGACGTGAGTGCGAATTGATTAAGTTACGAGTAATGTTTTTCTTAAAAAATATCGTAAGGAGTCAAAAAATAATATGTCTGTATTTCAGTTAGGACAAAGATTATTGCTTGTTTGGAAAACGTGGAAAATTGGTGAGTTTGCAACAGCATTTGTTTGGTGTTTAATGTGTAAAATAGTTAGGTGTGGCTGGCACGTTTAGATGGTACGTTCAAGATAATTTGAGACAGAAGTTCAGACCAGTCTATTTGAATATTTCGGATTTGGTACATGATGATAGTGTCGGCTCCAACAGTTAGCCTTAGTTTTAGGGGTTTAGATAGAAAAGGGCATCTCTTACCGTATTCCTGATGTGTGCCTGTGGAGTCTCCTCGCCCCAGGAGTTGGTGGTCTGCGCCCAGGAGATGGCAGGAGTAAGGGGGCGCGCCTGTCCCTCCCCGATGACGTGAAGGGGCAGCTCCCCAGCGCGCCATTGCTGGTGAATCTGCCAGCTCGTATCTGAGAAGCGCTCGGCGTCCTGGGGAAGACCAAAACAAATACTTATTAGAAATGGTATTACTACAGTAGATAAACTAAAGGTGGGTGCTTGACCAAAGCTCTCCCACATAATATCACCTATTCGTACACATTTTGTAGGTGTAGTCAGTGCATAACATTAAAAACTAGTTAGTATCGCCTACTTACATATATGCATTATGTAAGAGTAGATACAATGATTATTTATTTAGAAAATTAGTACCTTCGAAGTCTTTGCACACACTCATCCATATGTATATACACCACTATATTTGGGATTAAAGACAAATAAATTATAACGTAAGCAAAATTAAACAAATATTAAAAAGTAAATATTTCAAACAAAACATATTATAACGTACAACATAAGTAAGAATCATGGCTCCCTTATAAGGGACAAGAGCTCCTCTTTTCTGATAAGGTATACATGATCAATAATGATCTTAAATATAATATTATGTAAAATATGTATGTAAAAAATGTAACTGTCTCAACACAGGTATACCCTAGCGAGACAGGCATCGAATAATATATTGTAAACATCACGTATATAGATCAATAAAAAAAATATAAAAAAATCATATTTTTTGTTTTACAATAAAAAAAAATCTTTGTTTTTTTTTGTTATGTTTATAATCCTAAACCTTAAACGAAAGAATGTAAGTTTTACTACACAGCTTCTCCTGAATTTCAACACTATTTTCCGAAAAAGTCTTGTAATATTTTTGACGTTTAGGTATATTCAAAGCACAATAATTCAATCAGAGAAAAATGTCTGTATTTATCAACAAAGTTGTCGTGTTCGCAAAGGTATTTGTGATGGTTTGAGCTACAAGCCATACATAGATGGTTCTAGTGTAGATAGATCTAAGAGGTTGTAGACTTATCCGATAGACATCGGTAGTATATAGGTTTGCCCCTCCATGATCAGAAATGAGGTGGGTTAGCAATTAGGCCTCTATAAAGCAGGGAGTTTTTTTAAATCATAATAGGGAGGACGTCAGTCTTTAGGCCGTCCTACATACTTCTTTCTGATTATAAGAGTTTTTTTAAATTTAAATTAAAAGCAAAGTTGTTATTTTGAAGATCCATTCACAATATTATTATAAAGTAAATAAACAGAAAATAGGAAAACGCTCTATGTAAGTATAATTTATTCTAATAACAGTATTTGAGTATTTTCTTTACGCCATGTTTTGACATAATATTCGAATAGGGTTTTAGGCTACCTTAAAAAAAAATAAACACAAACTAAGAACCTATTTTGTGATCATCCATTAGGATCAAAGGATCATATTTTCTTTTAAATAAGAGAAGAAAAAATCTAACCTTCAAACTATAGGCACTTCAATAATAATGGTCGCCAAGTAAACAATCCATTTTAATTTTTAAATAAATTATTTTCAGTTTTTATAAGAAAAACTTTCTTTTTATACTTTTTTGAAGGTTATTCCAGTCAGTGAAATATATCATATTAGAATAAGTTAACAATAATAATCTTAACGAAAATATGAAAGAGAACAAGACACGGAAAAACGGAGAGGTCTGGGTTCGAGTCCCAGTTGCGACCATTGTCTTTTTCTGTTTTTCTGTGTCTTGTTCTCTTTCATATTTTCGTTTAGATTATTATTGTTAACTTATTCTAATATAAATTATTTTCATTTCCGGAAACTAACACTTACATATTATCTAACTAGGTAGGTAATACGAAGTATTTTTGAAGCGAAAACTTCTTTAGCACCGTTGTGATTTGAAACTTGATAAAACGAAAAAGCGACACTAAAAAGACACAAGCAAATACATCTATAGGATTTGGAATGGAATAAAATAGGATAGAATAATCGTTCTCCTCTTTGTTTTAACGTGTATTTAATGTCCCTATAGTATATTTACCAAGTATTATAAATATACATATATATATATATATCTATATATATATATATCTATATATATATATAGATATATATTTTATTTATATGAATAAAGCACAAGAGTCCCAACTGCTCCCGTCTGAAGCCAGTGAGACTATGGCATCCCCAATTGGGGTATGTTGTGAGGCTGAAGGTAATGGGGAGGGGAAAGAGATGGGGAAGAGGAAGGTGGGGAAGTTTTTGGCTATTCAGATCTGGTCACCAAACACGGCTAAAGCTATTTCAAGCAATGTATTTGTCAAGTCGCACAAGGCGGTTAATATCATCTCTTCAATTCTCGAAACAAATATCACAGATCATTACCCGACCTTTTATGGGCACCATTTCAAAAATACTCCTCTAAACCAAAATTCTGAAAATCTAGAAAAAGTAGACATTGATTATGTAACTCTAAACTCTTTACTTCGGTCAGAAAACTGGGAAAATGTGATATCAATAGAAAATCCACATCTCGCACTAGAGAATTTTTATAAAACTCTGAGAGATCATACTCTAAAAAAGTAAAATAGTTGTCACTAACAATAAATATAAAAAAATTAAGCCTTGGATAACAGTTGGATTAATTATATCAATTAAACAAATAGATAAATTATACAAAGAAATGTTTAAATATCAAATAGATTGCCAAAAGAATAATCTCAGAACAACGCCTTATCTGAAAACAAAATATCTAATGTATCGTAACTTACTTAATAGGCTGATACGAAACTGCAAAAAGAAATACTATAGTATACAAATTGAAAATGCTAAAAATAATACTAAAAAAACTTGGAATATTATAAATGAAATTGCCAACAAAAAAAGTATGTCTTCAAATATTGTAAATGAGGTTTTAATAAATAATGAAATAATAACTAAAAAATCGACCATTGCAGAAAGCTTTAATAACTATTTTACAAATGTAGTAGACGTAGTACTTGAATCATCCGGCATTAATGTTAATGATGCTCATCCAGAGCAATTTAAAATCTCCACTATAATACCTGTTCATAAATCTGGAAATAAGAATAAATTAGACAATTATAGACCAATATCTCTTGTTTCAAACCTCTCGAAAATATTCGAAAAATGCATCAAGCTTAGAGTCATTGAACACTTAGAAAAATAAAAAATTCTATCGAAAAACCAATACGGCTTTCGTAAAGACCTAAGCACCGAGGATGCGATATATGAATTGACAAAAAAGAAATACTCATCTATCGATAAAAAAAAGAAATGTCTTGCCATATTCCTAGATTTAAGAAAAGCTTTCGACGCCGTAAATCATGATATACTCATTACAAAAATAAATCAACTAGACTTCAAAAAAGACACACTAAAACTACTCTCTAACTATCTTAAAGACAGAACACAAAAAACAAAAATTTTGAATGATTATAGTTCAGAGTCAAAGATAAAAAATGGAGTTCCACAGGGAACTGTGCTTGGCCCGATTTTATTCTTAATTTATATTAATGATTTATGTAATTTTGTAATCCCTGGTAAAATTGTTTCTTACGCAGACGACACGGCAATAATAGTGGATGGTAATCATTGGAAAGAAACTTTTTCGAAAGCAACTGATTGTATTTCACTGGTTTCAACATGGCTAAAATACAACAAACTCGTTTTAAACTATAGCAAAACATATTACTTACCTTTTTATAAAACCATTAAAAATAAACCTAAAGACAACCTTAAAATTAGAATCCATAATACTAGTTGCAATCAAGAAATGTGCTTCATGTGCAACGAACTCACTTATGTCGAAAATATAAAATATTTAGGAGTATCAATAGATATAAATCTTAATTGGAAATCACATATTAATCAAATCACTTCTAAATTAAGATATCTGACCTACATATTTTATAGACTTAAGGAAGTTCTAAACATTGAGAAATTGAAAATGATCTACTTTTCCCTGGTGCAATCTTCAATCACTTATGGCATTATAGGATGGGGTGGTGCACTTGATACATTTATTAATCCTCTACAAATAATTCAAAAACACATAATTAAAGTCATATTAAACAAAAATAAAACATTCTCGACAAACTTATTATACAAAGAAACTAAAATATTTAATATACGTAAATTATTTATATTACAAACTTTGAAATATGTATTTAAAAACAAATATAATTTCGAAATAAATGAAAACGGAACGAGCAAAAGAATAAATAATATATTTTACACCCCACAAACAAATACTAAATTATTACAGACACATAGCAGTTTCATTGGTCCTCGTACATTTAACCTTCTACCACTACAAACTCAAATGATAAATAAAATGATAAAATATATAAAAGAGGTAAAATTATGGTTGAATAATATAGATATTGAAACGCTTTTTCTATAAATTTATCCATCTTCATACAACTCACTTTCTGTAATTTTCTAAACTGTAGTACAATATGTTTTCTGTTTATTTTTTTTTTTTTAATAACAAAAAAAATATATATATTTTAAAAAATATTTAAAATCAGTATGTTTTTATCCATATTTTTATTTTACTTATATAATAGTCGAAAAAAACCTTTTTCACTTACTCTACCTATGAAATACTAACTTTATATTTTATATGTTTTTTTTTAAGTCTATTTTATACTTTGTGTACTTAGAAATATAGTATTTTGTTCTAATATTACCCACGCTCAGGCAGTGCCTTAGTGGGTTTTCATTTCTTGTTTATACTATATGTTATTATGTTTTATGTTATAATATGCTATTATCTATACATTATATGTACAAAGAAATGAGAATAAATAAAGTTAAAAAAACAAAAAATGTTTCAATTCCGAATGGTGGGCTTACACCAGGGCGAAACTGAGAATATCTTCCACTCTGGAACGTGCCGCAATTATACTATATATTATTTTAAATGATTTAATTGTGAAAAATACAAATATGTCAAATAAAATTTATTTGCCACGCCGGGATTCGAAGCTCGCGACCTTGGGATTGCGAGTCAAGAGCCTTACCGCTAGACCACGCCGGCCGTCGATATATATATAAGCTTTTTTAACAATAATTCTAATTCCAATTAGTCACCAAATTAGATCAATAAGGCTATATCAATAAAGATAAAGCTGTAAAAAAACTACTCGTTACAGCATCAAAAATCCAATTACAATATTATTTAATCATTATCTATAATAAAGAGTTCACACCATCGCGAGATAAGACCGCAGAGGAAGAAGGTACTGTGGTTGGTCCACGGGCCCAGATTCCTCGGGCCAGATCTCAATCAATCAATGATGGTACCAAGTTTGGATAGTAATTACGGAGATTAGGCGCTGACTGACGGCTCAATCAAACGCTCTATCATTATAATTTACGGTTCAAATCATTTATGCACGTTTCAAAAAAAAAACAAATTACATCAAAAGGACTAGGCGATAATGAGTTCAGAGATATCGACGGAAGTAGACCGTAGGAGCGACAGAATTAAGATGGTACCTAATAATATAATACCAAAAAAACACGGTGTAGCGTAATTTTAAAAAAAAAAACAAAAGAAAACAAACGTTTGTCAATTGAATTTATTATTGACTACGGTCTTACTTTTTCACAGTGAGTATGTAACACGTGCAAAAAACGCACGTGTGCTGTAGCGTGAAAGCCTGATTATTTTTATAATTAGATATAACAGCCTTTGGATTCAGTAGTCGCTGAATTATTATTCTATTCATATGTCGGAAATAGAAAAGTCGGAAAAGGAATACACCATTTTAGCGAAAAATAAAATGTACAAAAATATAGATAAGATTCTCATGAATTAAAAAATAAAATATTTAACAGTACGCTAGGTTAGGTTAGGACCCAAATCTAAATTATTTCGCTATTGTATTGTATTATTAATCGATATTTTATTGATTGCTTTATAGACTGTTGCGAAATAATGTTAAAGCGATTCAATGAATGAACGAATCGCGTGTGGGTACAAATTAACTGTTGGTTAATTGACACTCAAGACCGTTCTGATGTCAGCATGTTCGCCGGAGTGCAGACTTGATAAAAAATATCCGGAAAATAGCAAATTTTGTTGATCAGACAAAAATATTTGTATGGTGTAGTGAAATATCAAAACACTTTTTATCTTGAGTTATGTTATTGAATAAGTGCTGAAAATGACATTGACAGAGGGGGCTGCGGGAAATTGAACCAATAGTAGATTATACTACAGTAGTCACTATAAGTTGACAAAGGAGGCAAACAGAAAAAATATATATTATCTGATTCCCATCCTGATGCCAGTAATAGTGGGAAATGGAATTGGCAGTGATCGGACGAAAGTTGACTGAATAAAACTAGAGTGTTCCGAACTCCCGAATCTTATAAACCTACAAATACCCACAAGAACAACACAAAACAATACACTATTCTACTGCAGTATATCTAAACGCAACCACGTTACTCATTCCCCGGTACAGCGGTTTCACATTTTGAGAAACCATTATTTAGGTGAATTTAACATGTTTAATTTCACTCGGTGAATTTTGTGGAGCATATTAATCTGTTCCAACCCTATTCTAAAACCTACCTAATCAACTCTGATTTAAAAATAAAAATTATTTATTTTATTTTTATTTTACGTGTGTAGTTTTTTGCTGTTCTAATTTTAATTTTATTATTTTTTTCTCGTATTAAAGGTATTATATATTTATATAAATTTGCGTGGAAAATAAATAAATAAATTCTAAATAGATTTTTTTTAAACCCATTGTGGTATGTTCTGAAGCTATAGGAAGTGGGGAGGGAAGGGTATAGGTAAATGAAGATGGGGAACAATAAAGGTACAATAGGATAAAGTTGCCAAATTTCAATAAAAAAAAAATAATAACAGATTTTAACTGAATTAATATAGAAACAACTATTTGCATCGGGGGGGGGGGGGGGCAAGCATTAATTGGTTTTTAGGTACTTAGTTTGGGTTATTAGAATAATTTATGCTTATTTCCTAACCTTCTATTTTAACTTTGATAGAGATCTTTTACTGTCTCCCCCGACATAGTATAGAATAGTTGTTTCTCTTCTCATTTAACATGATAGTTCGTAGACAGAGTTGTTTAGCGTTCCATCTTATCTGCCTACCCTTTGTGGATTACTTTATTACTACACTATTAAACTATTAATAATATTTACCTTTGTCAGTGATGACACTGAAGCGGAACGTTTTCGTCTCCCAAACCAGCCCATTGGAAATCTTTTTATTTAACTTTTTATTTCCAAAATAAAATAATAATAAAAGATTCCATCAATCAAGAACGTTTCTCCCGTATTCATTTGAGTGCAAATGAAAGAGAGAATATTTCTAAATTACACTTATGGGCCACGTCTAAAATATCAATGAAGTTTCAAATTAAAACATCGATATTCAGCAAGAGATTTGTATTCAACTGGGAATTTTATCGTATCACTCTCGAGGCAAGATAATGCATTATTTATTCGATGATTTGCATTCACAGATCACTTGCATTTATTACGTATGAACATATTCATTTGAGTAGCGCCAAAGTCGCAGCAATGACACCCATTCATAAATAATCTATCTATGTACTCAACTTAAATTTCCAAGGCAGGAAAACATTACCAATGGCAAAACGTTAGATGTAGTCTATTGAGACAACGGGCTAACGATTGAATTATCTTTATTTTTAGCAATGACGCTACCCAATTGAATTTTAAATTCTCTTCACGCGTTTACACAACACCAAAACACAATTGTTTTTGTAACAAAGTAGATTTTAGTTGTTTTACGACAAATTTTGTAGTTTTATTTGTTATCATTTCCGCGTTTAACAGTAAAGTTCGCGCGGAAAACCATTTTCCCGCCCTCGCGGCTGCGCGTGCGCAAAATGGCGCTCATTATTTTGAATTTCAGTCCGATTATCGGGGTCTGTTGTTTGTTTACATAAAGCGCGTGGGGGCGTTCGATTTGAGTCGAAGTAAATGATCGGAACGGACGATAAAGCGATATAACGCGGCGTGGAGGCATTCGTTCAGTCAGATCCGCGGCAAGACTCCCAGCCCAGCTGTGAGCTGCTTCTAGACCGGAGCTTCACACAATACTAGCGACTATAGCGACTAGCGACATGCCAAATAAATTAGTAAACAAACGACAAGTCAGTGACGGCGCGTGTTTTATGCTTGTTACCGTTTAACAGCTGACAGTCATAATTCGATCATAATGGAATGGAATGCTATTTCTAACACGGCTTGATTTCTTGGGGATTGTACTTTTGCAGCATTGCGCAAATTAGGTTCATGCCAATAGAGTATTTGATAAAGGCTTACCTACTGCTGATAGCTCCGTTTATACTTTTCCCTGTTCCTCATAAACATCTCAGAAAGATTACAACGGAGCTGAAAACTGCAGGAACATTTTTTTAAATTAAAAAAACCTTAGTTTAAATAAATCATAAAATTATCACATTAACAAATCGAATGTTTTTTTTTTGTGAAGCAAATATCTTCAATCGACGGTTTGCAATCGGAAAGTAACTTGATATTATACAATCAATAGATCCTTGTCTCTAATTCATTAATTTGATATTACCATTAATTATTAATAATTCAGTTTTTAATTTATTTTTACCTGCTTGTCACGTTTACACGGTGATATTTTAAGGAATTTCGGAATTATAAATACATAAAAGTATTTTAAATGTGCCATGTATTTCTAATTTTTAAAGTTGTTGTTTTAGAAACCAAAAATAAAATTATATTTTAGATATTTTGTGTTTGAAATAAACATTGAGATTTCTAAATAATAAAATTTTAACATCATACATGAAAATGTCAATACAAAAACTTATCGAAACATTTTGACTAGAAACGTCCATAATTTTGAAAAAAATCAATATTTTGAATAAACATTCCTGTTGCCTTGAGCATTAGTTAGAAAACTGTCCCTTGACGAAAAAGTCTTGCCAATTTGTAATCATAAATTTTGTCAATTTTTTGGATTGTATCCATGAAATCAAGTAAAAATATATGAGACGAACTGAGAAGAATGATAATTTCTCTTTTTAAAGAAAAAAAACTTTTATATTGCATGAACGCCCGTAAAATTAAACGTCCTTACGAGGCTTAACCCCAAAATCATAAATTTAAAAATGCAATAAAAAACTCACGATAAAAAGAAATTAACGTTTATTTGAAGAAGAAGATAGCACTTATAATCGAAACTAAAATATGAAAACGGAAAAAAAAGAGAAAAAAATACTGTGTCTTATTCTTTTTCTTATATTCGTTTAGATTATTAGTGTTATCTTCTTCCCAAAGTTATAAAAAGACAGTTGTCTTAATAAAAATTAGTTAGGAATTAAAGTGAGATAAGTTTTTTTTTTGTTTTTTAGATTTTCACGGCCAAAAGCATTTTCATTGTTAGTTTTTGGGATGTTATGCCGTGTTGCGCTATCTCCTTCTTTAGCCGACGTTTTGGACAGCGTTGCAGTGTCCATCATCAGGGCAATCTGTTCGGCGCTGTCCGAAACGTCGGCTAAAGAAGGAGATAGCTCAACACAGCATATCATCCCAAAAACTAACAATTAAAAAGGAATTAAAGTGTTAACAAAATTTACTAAAATGTTTCTTCAATTTATTATTATCTAATAATATTACTTCTTTTATTTTAATTTTATCTTTCTAAATTCAATCTTGCTATATTATTGTCACTTTCCTATTTTTCTTTGCCTTCGATTTTTATTTTTAATCTATTTTATTATTTTTTAGCCTTGACTCTGTTTCATCTTAACTCTTATTTATTTATAATTATCTATGATTTTATTACATGCTGTACCTATACTGTGTATGGGATGTGTGGGATTGCACTCTCCTCCCCACATCCTGGAATAAAGACCTTTATTATTATTATTATTATTATTATTATTATTATCTCCCGTTATTTACTTACAATGTAACACATGCTTACAAACAATGGTCGATAACACGGTATTAAAACGTATGTTTACATGATTTATTGACTACAATTTATATTCAATTTGCATACGAAATAATTTTAAATGTCAGAATATACCTACCTACCCCCAACAGGCAATATGGCGGTCACGAACTGTGTTAATATCATCATAAAATGAACACATCTAAATGCCAAGAAGTTCATTAATATTACCGACCCACGCTCCATTGAAAACTATGATAAACAATCTCTAGATAAATAAATTAAATGTTTTATTTTCTCATTGATTAGCGGACATCCATCAGCCGCCAGTGGAGCAATGGAAGGGTAAATAATTGTTTATTTAAAAACTCGTTTAAATATTTAAAAGCCCGTATTAAGCCGATATTGATAAATGCTTCAACTGTCATTGAGCCGCTGCTAGAGATTGCGTATTGTGGGTACTGCGTTATTATTATCGGATGGTATTTACACATCTTACGTGTGTGGAATTAGAGAAAAATGTTTGGATTTTGATATTTGCTGATGTGCTTAAACTATGGGCGTGGGAATTTAAGTGTTCGTCGAAATTTTGAAAGGTCTCGTTTGAAATTTTCTTGCAAATAGGTTTCTTAGTATTTCTCAGAGGCTGGACCAAAGCTTTTTTTTTTTTTAATTTAAATTTATTAATGTGCTTACACAACAGAAATGACACAAAATCACAAAGAATAAATACGAACCGTCCAATAAAGGAGGTGTACAACAATCTATAAATATAAAAGTATGTTAAACAACCAAGAAACAAAACTTTGAGTGAAGTTAAAACAAGAGATTCAAGAAATTTTTAAAAGTTTTAAATTCTTGCCACTACAGAGGATGTCATAATATATTTCAACACATTCGCACAAGATGTTGGAAGAACGTTATCTTGGTTCTTAGGAAAGGAATACGGAAAGTTTCGTGATTTCTTAATAGATAAAATGATTGATATTGATTTTGAGTGTGGCCAAGTTGTCGAAGATTGAAGAAAAAGTGTTGATTGTAATAAAGTAATTAATAAAACTACGAAACAGATCATTAGTTTTAGAAATTATCAAAATCTTGATAGGTACATCTGTGGGCAGTTTTCGATAAATCATGCATATATGTTTGAAAGAAACGAGAACATTACAAAACGGATCTTTACTGAACGGAATTTTATGCAACGGATCTTTACGGAACGTAACTATACGGATTGGTACTGAAACTACGTAGAAAAAAATCTTTCAAAGCCTAACTGAGCGGAAGCAGTGGGAGGGAGCTTAAAACCATTAAAATATCACCATCTTCCCAAACATACCATAAATGCTGTTGGGGATAAACGGAAATGAACACACATCAAAGGAAAATGAGAGCAAATAGAAAATAGACGTGCGCACATGTTCCTTAAATGTTTACATGCACTATGAAATATGATCAAAATAAAACAGAGGGAACTGATAGTAGTAACGTATGAGGAATAAATATTATGTTAACTTTTATGATGAACTCGTGTGAATTTGAACACTCCATAAGTAGGTACTGGAGGAATATTCCGACTATCTAGTATCTACCAGTGGGTTTTTTGTAGGTGGGCAGCCTTTTATTGTTATGGTCTTGTATTGTTGCTATATGCAATGGCTCTAGCTAGTAAACTTTCAGTTTAAGTGCAATGGCGTGTTGTACGTGAAGATATATTTGATAAATATGTTAAAATTTATAACATAAAGAAGGAAATCTAAAATTTTATCGTGGATAAAACAATGGCGTTTTCAAAAGTGGGAGTTACGGCAATCTCTCGATCTCTCTTATTATTATCTACAATTACACGCAATTTTTGTATGTACATAATGCTAATAATATTGTTTTTACACAATGGTAATATTTTTGGAAATTTGAGGGTTTAAATAATAAATTATATTTACTTCACATAGGAGGCCGTGAGGAAAATTATTGTGTCATCTTTGGTAATGCTGTGTGGGGGATCTTTTTATGAAAGGAATGAGTAAATTGTTTATTTTTATCAAGTTTTTTGTAGAACTCCGTTGAAATTTTAAGTTTTTTTTTCTTTTGTATATTCATAAACAATATTACTCAATTTTTAGAAAACAAAGTTTATTTGTAAACAAGTTATGATGTGCACAAATCCTTCATCTAATATTTGTGACTTATTGACGGAAATTGAAGAGAGGAAGCTCCGCGCAAGAAATGTTATTCTTTTCAATGTTCCCGAGAGCACATCAGATCTAACCTCAACTAACATTTCCGATGACGTGAATAAGGTTACCGCGGCCTTGAAAAACATTGATATTTCCTTTAATCCTCATGACATTAAAATATTCAGGTTGGGAACGAAGAAAGTCGGAAATCAATGTAGACCAATTAAGTTGGAATTCAAAGAGGAGCATTCAGTTCGGACAATTTTGATTAATAACAAAAAATTAAAAGATGGTATCAAAGCCAGAAATGATCAGACCAGCCAACAAAGAAAACACCTGATGATGCTACGGGACGAGCTAGAGTCTAGAAAAAATAATGGTGAATCAAATCTAACAATAAAATATATAAATAACCTCCCCAAAATCGTCAATGTTTTGCCAAAAAACTCCAACTAAATAAATGTAACATCTATTATCAGAACGTCAGAGGCATCAGAACGAAATTAAAGGAATTCAGAATAAGTGCCCCGACTCTCTCACATGATGTCATCATGTTAACGGAAACCTGGTTAACACCATCGATTTTCTCAGCGGAACTTGGATTGCCCGATCACCACATCTACCGAGTTGACCGTAGTCCAAACACCAGCTCCAATACAAGAGGGGGCGGAGTCCTGATTGCTGTCCACAAACGTATTCCGTCAAAAGTGCTCAAAAACAAAAATAGTGACGTTGAACAAATATTCGTGTTGCTTGAAAATAAAAATGCTGTCAAATTAATAATTGGATGCATATATATACCGCCATCCTCCGATACACGGCTGTATATGAATCATGTAGAGGATGTGGAATTTTTAAGGTTTAAATATCCCAGTGCCAAACTTGTTTTAGTGGGTGACTATAACTTACCAAATATATCTTGGAACCATGATGACCCTGAATTGTCTGGTATTAATATGTCAACTGCCAATCTTAGTGAGAGAGAGATTCTGGGTATGTCGAATTATTTATCAATCCCACAACTAAACACTGTCGCTAATATAAATAGTCGCATTCTTGATCTAGTTTTTTGCAGTGAGCCCACGGCTAACGTATGTAAATCTTTAGAAGAACTATTACCTGTGGACGTTTACCATCCTCCTCTGGATATAGTTATTCCCTTTGTTAACAACACTTATCTCAAAAATATCAAGCCATCTTATAACTTCTCTAAAGCAAATTTAAAAAAAATTTCTGATTGCTTAAATACAACAGACTGGTCCTTTCTGGAAAATACAGATATTAACGATAATGTAAATAAATTTTATGCTATTCTAAATGATGCCATTGCAAATTTTGTGCCTCTTCGACATAATAGAATTTCTCATTTTCCAAAATGGTTTAGTCCAGAATTGATCACTTTAACATATCGTAAGAAAATAGCTCATAAAAATTACAAACGGTCCAGACTGTCGAGTGATTACAATGAATTTCAATTGTTAAGAAAGGAATGTTGTAAAATCTCAAAACTATGCTATAAAAATTACATCGACAAAATTGAAACTGATATTCGTGTAAATATAAAACAGTTTTGGAATTATACTAACTCGCAAAAAAATAATAACTTGGGTATTCCAACTACTATGAATTTCAATGGAAAAATTGGACGTAATGATGAAAACATTGCAAATCTATTTGCCGATTATTTTAAGTCTGTGTATGAAGAGGATATACCTAGCAACGAAATTCCAAAATTCTCATCGAATCTTAGCCTGGATATATCTGAAATACGCATAGAAATTAATGATATCAAAAACCATGTAAATTTGTTAGATGCTAGAAAAAATGCAGGACCTGATAATATTCCACCAGTGTTAATTAAAGAATGTTTAAATGGCATAACTGTTCCTCTTTTTCTAATTTTTAACCAGTCACTAGAGACAGGCAGTTTCCCTGATACATGGAAACACAGTTTTCTAACACCCATTTTTAAAAAAGGGGACAAAACGGACGTAACAAATTATAGGCCAATATGTATCCAATCATCGATTCCCAAGCTTTTTGAAAAAATTGTACTCCATAAAATATCTACAAATATAAAAAAAATTATAACACCCTATCAACATGGCTTTTGTTCAAATAAATCTACACTAACCAATTTACTAATTTACGAAAACTTCATATCTAAATCTTTAGCAAACAGGTGCCAGGTTGACTCAATATATACGGACTTTAGCAAGGCCTTTGACAAGGTGTGTCACAAAATATTAATCAATAAATTGGCGACACTTGGAGTTTATGGTAGCTTATTAATTTGGTTTGTTGGTTATTTGTCCAAAAGAAGTCTTAGTGTGAAAATAAATGGCACACATTCGTACAAATTTATAGCAACAAGTGGAGTGCCGCAAGGCTCCCATTTAGGGCCCATTTTGTTCATTATATTTATAAATGATATTGTTGATATATTCACAAACATAAACGTGCTACTGTTTGCTGATGACATGAAACTTTATAAAGAGATCAACCACATTAATGATTGTATTACACTTCAAACTAATTTGATATATCTTTTTGAATGGTGCTCTATCAACAAACTAGCATTAAACATAAATAAATGTCAGTTCATTCATTTTTCCAAAATAAATAATCCTATATATTTTCAGTATTCATTAAATGATGAAAATTTAAATTGTGTTAATGAAATTATGGATCTAGGCATTATGTTCGACAGTAAACTCACCTTTGTATGTCATATTAATAATATTATCAACAAATCCCTAAAGACTCTTGGCTTTGTTTTAAGAGCTGCAAAAGATTTTAATGATTTAGGCACATTTATTATGTTATATAAAACCCTTGTCAGATGCCAACTTGAATATAACTCTACGTTATGGTCTCCCTTTTTCAATATTCATTCAGACAACATTGAAAAGATACAACGGAAGTTTCTAAGGTTCATAAACTATAAATTGCGTATTCCTATACTAAACATTGATTATAATTACCTCCTGGATAAATTTTCTCTGTTGAAACTTTCAGAAAGAAGAATAAGCACAGATTTAATACTGTTACATAAAATACTGCATTACAAAATTGACTGTCCAGAATTACTTCAATTTATCAATATCCATGTACCCAAAAAATCATGTCGACATTTATTACCCTTTTACTTCAATAACACCAGGACACTAGCTTATCAAAATTCTCCGTTTCCGAGACTTCACAGTCTCGGAAATAAATATTTTTTATTTTATTTTTTATTTTTATTAATCATTAACGCCCTTATGGGCTTTTACATACATTTACATTTTTTTATATTTTAGTGCATACAGGTGTGTTCAGATGACAAAGAAAACATAATAGGTTTCAGACATGGTACACAGAAGTAAAGATGGTAGGTAAAGAGTATAGCATTATACAATAAAGAGACAGAAAAAAAAATCAGTTTAAGGCTAGGGACTCACGGAGCGATTTTTACCCGCGCCCGCCGCGGTTGCGGGCCCGCAGCCTTTGTAGAATGCAGATATTTATGTAAAAAATTAAAGCACATTTCACGACGCGTTTTACGCCCGCGGCGTGTGCGATTGTTTGCGGGTCCCGCTGCACCGGCGGTCATCTTGTACCGGCGGGCGCGGGCGCGGTCCCGCAACCGCTGCGGGTTGCTCCCGCGCGCTCTGCGATCGGTTGGCGGGCGACCGCAGTGGGCAGCGGGGAGGGGTGTAGAGAAATCCCGACGCATTTTGCAGTGACCAGTGGCAGTGACTTGTTATTAGTCGTTGCGTGGTGATGCGTTTGTGCACGTTTATCAACAAAATGGATATTGATATTGAAGTCGATCTACTAATTACTTTGGTTCAAGAAAGGTCAGTTATATATTATCAGTTATTCTAATTTAGGTGATATATTTCATCTTAAAACCAATCAGTATAAATGTTGCATATTCTATCACTTTTATTCTTCTAGACACAAATAGATTTACATAATTTCTGCAGTTTTTTGTTTATATTGAATGTGAGACTTCTTATCATATTTTTACATATGTACTTTTTATTTTATTATGTGGTTTTGTTTTTTATATTGTATTACGTATTTTCTTTTCTCATTGTATTATATTTTCTTCATTGTTTTTATACTCAACTTATAAACTTTAATGTAAAAGCCCATCAGGGCGTGTAATAAATAAATAAATAAATAAATAAATAAATAAATATTACACGTGATAGATGTTTCTCCTTCCGAAGGCATCAACAAACCATCTGAATGCAGAACCACATATTTTTTTTAATAAATAACCTTTTTTATTATAAATTTAATAATATTATTTAAAAAATTGGAATTAGTGAGTCTCGGTCAAAGAGACTCGTGTTGTAGAAAGGAAGAAACGCGGAGGCCGGCAAATCATTGCACAGCCAAGCTGTTGAAGAAAAGAACGAGCCGTAAAAGCGACCCGTACTGATGTGACAAATGTCAACAAATTGTATTGGTCAATGTTGGTCAAGCTTTTGGACATCATTACTGGAGTAAATTATATAATAGAATTTTTTCGAAATATTTTATCAAATTATGTACCTATTTTGAATTCGTACGCCACTGTAAACATAACTGCAAGTAAGTTTAGTACCAGAATGAAAGGTTTTGTAGAAGAGTATCGATTTTTAAAGTGGTATTTTAGGGCAGTGGTGGGCGTCGAAGTGACAAGGCTTTAATAGAGTATTGAGTCAAGATTGATAGCGGAAATGACCAAAGACGATTGACGTTCGATTATCCGGACATCTTGTTTCCTTTGTGGACAACAGTCAACACTAAACGCACTTTAGGCTAAGGGTTGACATTTGAAATCTATTTCAGGATTCAAAATTGAAATTGAAATTGTTTTTTAACATTGCCTATTATGCGTGCATTTTTTGCCACTACTCAAATACCAATTTTCAGATACCCAAAACGCCTCTAAATTTTTAATTTTGGAAGCGGTTTTCGGTACGGCCGCCTCGGGAACCATTTATTGGATAACCCACACCATAGTTCCCCCCAACTGGTTCGCTACTTTTGGTGACTTAGGAGGGGTGCCTCGATTCATGGGGTGAGGTTTGTCTAGGACTTGACGACGAGTGCATTTGCCCACTTACTGCATACTGCGGAGAGACTAGTTGAGGGAGACCCCTTGACCTCTCAAAAAGAGGCCGGGATTCCAATTTCGATTTTTTCCAGGACTAGTGGATCACCTTAAGTTATGCTTTTTCTACTCCACTGATATTTGTGACAATGGTTGCGAATCTTATTTGTATGTATCATAATATATATTTATGTACAAGGTTCGAATCTACGTAGACAGATCATCGTTCAAACCGACTGATGATGTAATGTTGTACCGGCAGTAACTTCAGATCTGCTGATGCATCTCACAATGGTGGTACAAGGAACATGCATAGGTCATAATAATTAAAATGTCCCACATAAAAGCGGGTAAAGTAGATACATTATTAATATCTAAATATGAATGAGGACGAACGTACCTACGTAACGCAATAAGACTTGCCAAACAATTACGAATGTCATGCAAGATTTGTTATACATATAGTCAAAGAAGAATTTTGCATTTATTCATTCAGTGTCAGTGACAGACTTGGCTACGCACCTGGTCCCATCCAGGTGACTTCAATTCTAGTTAACCCCTAAAGCCTCTACCATTTTGGAACGTACTGCTCTTATAGAACTGTCAGAATACAGATTCTGCCGAAAATATATTCCCATCACATTTGATTATTAAGAACAGCAGTATTTTAAAATATAATACTGTTCTTGAAAGCAGTCGAAGTCTTCAGACGATAGTTAAAAACAAAAGTAATAAAAATTTAAGCAAACAAAATTCTCCGTTAGCAGTGAAGGTAATGTCAGGATTGTTCTCTAAAATTATATTTATTTGCATCTATGGAAATTCTTTTAAATTGATTAATAAGCGATTAATTTTTCATTTCTTGTTAGGTTAAAATCGTGGGGCGCCAGTTGTTTTGTTTAAAGTGAAGAGTACTGATAGGGCATGGCCCTACGTTGGGCACCAATGTTAGGTTATAAATTAGGAGTTGGGCGCCAATATTAGGCTATAAATTAGGAGCCTCAAATTGGGCGCCAATGTTAGGCTATAAATTAGGAGCCCTAAGTTGGGCCCCAATTTAAGATGTTATATAGATTAGGAGCCTCATATTGTCGCCAATAGTTTGGTTTTAAAACGGGTGAAAGTTGACGCCAATTTTTGGGTTACTAATTACGAGGCTCATGTTGGCGCCAACTTTGGGGCTTTGTAACCCAACAATCAGCGCCAGCGTGAGGCTCCTAATATATAACCTAACAGGGAACTAAACAAAGTGAATTCTAAGTACCCCATCATTGCACAAGGAACATTTTGCCAAAATAAATAGGAATTCAAATGTTTTCAGATTATTTGTATCCCGGTAATGTTTGTGTTTTTTTTTCTTTTAAGAGTGTTTCTTTGCATTAGAAGTAGCGTTTGTGACGTCATCACAAATTAGGCGTGCTGGCGCTCTTAAGGAAAGTATTGCAAAACAATAATAGTAATGATTATTTCCTCACTTGAACGTAGAGAGAGTCTGGAAAAATATTAAAAAATCATAAATAAAAAACTCAATGATAAAATATATATCAATGTTTGTATTTTTAAAGGGAAATAGTATTTTTACTTCGTGTTTAGATAGGTTACCGTCGTAATAGACCGTGAATACATTTCTTTTGATAGTCAATTTCACGGGGAGGAAGTTAATCAATTTAGTTTTATCGTAAAGCAAGTAGATTTCACGGTTATTTAGATTTCATCGTTGCAACACGGAGATTTTTTCCACTGTAATCAGTTGTACCATTATAATCAGCCACCGTGCGATACTTCTTCTGACGTCATGCCGCTGCGCTGAGGTTAATTTGAATGGACTCTTTGCAACAATTGAATTACTGCCGACATCAGATGTCTACTTGCGTTAGCTTATTATTTATATGTGTACAATATGTATACAATAAATAACAAAATTGTACTGGGAAAAATACGAGAATTAATAATGTTTTTTTTTTGACTTAAAGGTGGCTTGATTAAAGTGTTTTTAAATAAATCCATTTACATTTCACTTTTGTTTTCCTGATTGAGTAAGGTGGATTCTTTGAAGTAGTTTTTGTTGGCAACTATATATATCTGAAACTCGATGATTTTACAGCAGGTAATGTACGAAATAAATGTTGACCTTATTCAATCGAATTTGGTTGGTAGGAAGGTTCAATCCTCATTCAAACAAGTTTTAAAAGACATTTGAAAATATATGTATTATAGTAAAAAAAAATCGTTTTTACTGGCTGATTTCTTTGCCATGACTTCCTTTTTCTGTTTACTCTTGTGGTTTGTCTGTATAAAAATGTTTTCAAGAGAATTGGTATTCCTGCTTTACAATATTGTTAATTAGAAATAAAAATCTAATGTTCGTATAAACACATTTTATTCTACAATAAAATAAATAAGAACCATAAAATAATAACAAAATTCATTTACAAACAATTAACTGATAATCAACTCAAGTTATTTTCTATTGAAAACGTGGTGTAAATAGGACAAGAATCTGGAATGATTTTTTTTTAACCCACATTTTTATTTGATAAGAATTTTTAAACAACATTCTTAAAAAATAACATTTTAAAAATTAAGGAAATAAGAAATAATAATGCAGGTAAAGTTTTGTATATACTTAGATACTTATTTTAATAAAAAGACAAATAACTTTGTTTACATTACTTTTATTGGTACACAATCAACATGTTTCGTAAGCAATGTTTACTTCATCAGGATCAAACGTATACTAAACTTAAAAATTAAATATAGATGACACATGGAAGGAAAGTATAGGAGGAAGGGGGAGGGGTAAGAGTGGGGAAAGTTTATCAATTAGGGATTTCAAAGCCATTAGCAGGGAAAGACCGGTTAAGTGGGAAGAGGTTCAAAAGAGGGTTTATAAAAAATTGCTGCTTATTAATTATGTCTGCTTTATTATTTACTTACACACTGTTTGTTTACTTACATACTGTTTGTTACAAGAATGTCGGAATATAGGGGGTGTCAGATTTGATAGCGGACGGATTGCAGCGGTTTAACTACTGTTCCTACTAATAAGAAGCCAATGAATATTTTCTACGCAGCTAATCATCAGCCACTGTTTACCAAATTTTTCGGTGAATTCCGTCCCACCCGTCTGCTCTGCTTGATGTTCCCACTCGTCTTAATTTCTTGATTTCTCGTTTTTCACTGCCACGTGTTTTCACCAAACTTGTTTTATTTATCTCGAATCAGTGGGTTTTACGGTTTCAGATCGGCCTTGGAGTTTCTTGGTTCCTCTTAGTGCCACCGAAATCACTGATTTATCCATCAACAGTTCATCTTCTGAACTACTAGACGTTTACTGCCTATTGACATATTACATTAATTTAGTTGGCATGTTGAAATAAATCATTTATATTACACTTTTATTTTCTTTTTTAACCATGCATTTCTTTTCAAATTTCTTCTAGTGATGCCTAGCATGCATCTTTACATCCCAAATTGCGTTACTTTTAGATTTTTGACCTCTATTTGTAGATATGTGTGATCGTCCAGTTGATTTGTCAGACATCTCCGAAAAATCGATATTTGAGTTGAGAATGCAATTATATGTATATAGAAGTGTGCCCTCTATCTGGTACAATATTCAGATTACTCATAAACATCACCAAATCAATTATATGCACAAAAACATGTAGTGAACTAAACCAAATGTTGATATTTTCTGGATCACCAGTAGGATATTTCAAAATATCTTTTTATGCCTTCCGGTATTTAGTCCAACATATTTAATATGTAAAACACGGAAACGTCAAAATAATATTTGATTTATGGTGAGCATTCGAATATTTGAATATTACTTTCCTCGTTAGATATCTCAAAACTTAGTATTTAAAGATGGCTGATTTCCTTCCCAAGTTAATTTAGTAAATTTTGATATGTAAGTACAACGGTCATATTGTTATGCTTACTAACAGATCACATTTTTTAAAGTATATTTTATTTAGTTATAAAATTTTACATATTATGTTTAATATATTCTTTTCTAAGACTACTACAATATTATTTACTACATACTTACTAAAATTTGGACTTCACAATATTGAGATAAAATCCACGAAAAACTGCAAGACTTTTAGCTTCCTTAACATTTACAGGGAGTTCATTGAACATTTTAAAACCTTTATGGTAAATTTGAAGCCTCAAATCTTTGCAGTTAGGATAGAAATGAATCGTACTAATAATTCTAAAATTATTCGACATATTATCTTGAAACATCTTATTTTTTAACTTATAAATAAATAGTAGGGTATTGTAGACTAATCGTTGCCATATATTTAAGATATTGAGTTGGCGTTGCATGGTTTTTATTCTAGTATATCTGCTACAGCTATATTATAGACCTCATGTCTCTGTTCTGAATTATTTTCATTCTTTTAACTTTTATTTGATTCAAATCTGGTCATCGAAAATTTAAAATACCGCTGATCTTCATGATGATCATCAAAATCAATTCTCACCGGAAGAATTTCGCTGTGATTTATATTTATAAGCGCTTACTTCACAATTATTTAATTACGTAGGTGCCTCTTTTAACAAACACGTTTTTTTGTTTATAATGACATAAAATTATATCGCCCGTGGGCACCTACTACTTCAAAAATAACCGCAAAACTCAAAGATCAAAGCCGAAATTATTATTAATAATTGAACATCGAACAGATGTCCTCTGAGCGGCGAGGAATCCGGAGAAATCGCCGTAAAAACTTAACGGATTATTTTCGCGAAATAAAACGCGAAATCGTGATAAATATAAAATCTGGGTCAACCTCCATTAAATATTGGCGGGACACTCTTTACAAGCGCTCTACAAAAACGTGGACTCTGTTTTGGCTCTTGATCGTGAAATTTTAATGCGTATGTCATGTTGTAGGTATCCACTGTTCGGTGTTAAAATTATGTTTAATTGCTTCTAATTTCAATGATAATGATACCATCCGACATCTGTTGGAAAAATGTAATAGTTTTATGGTAATTAGTTCTAAGAGCTGCCGCTAGGTCATGGCATAAAATATAATTGGTTTGAATGTGTCACGCAATGTTTTAGAATTTGAATTTGCTGGTGGAAATTTGTTGATAGAAAACGAATTGGTGATTGAAGATGTTAAAACTATGCGATCGCTAAGGATCGATCACAATTTCGGTGTCACCAATGTCGCACCTATAAGTACTTAGTTATGCTTTCTATTTGCATGTCTTGAACTTGAGACGTGAAATACCATCCGCCTATTTTTTCTTTGATAAATCACCAATCTATGATAAAACCAAATATTGTTCATGCAGGCATTCTAAGTTGTAAAGTTGTATTTAATCAGCATTAGTAAGACATTTTGCTTTTAATTAATTGTTTTTTTCTGTAACACCACACAGGAGGTCCTGAGGAAAATAATTTCCCTCAGCGCCTACATCATCTTTGGGGATACTGTGTGGAGGATCTTTTTGTGGAAGGGAATGAATGAACCCGGATCTTGAAGAGACCCTTGTTTTAGGAGGGAGGAAACATCAGGGAAATCAGGAGGGAAATTCCATCAAAACAGGAGGGAGTAATCGTTCCACAGCCGAGTTGTTGAACTCAAGAACGAGTCGTAGAAGCAACCCGTTCTCATGTGACAAATGTCAACGGAGGATCTTCCATTGAAATACCGGTAGAACAATGACAGCATTCCCACCCGACACTTTATTAAGATAGGAGAATTATCAAACGGACAACCCGTTTCTGAACTAGTTTTTTTTTTACTATTTTTTTAGTTCGTAGATTTTCTATACTTAATATTTTAAGCTCTTGGGAAATGTGCTCATTTAATAAACGATCGACCAAAAATATTGTTGAATTTTGTTACCTACATTTTTGTTAAATATTAAAAAAACGACAACAACATTGCATCAACATCAATTTGGGAAGCGGGTATGGGTACCGCCGCCCCGGGAACAATTTATTAGATAACCAACACCTCTGCCATAGGTGACCCCAAATGGTTTGCTACGTTTAGTGACTTAGCAGGGGTACCCGAGTTCATGGGGTGAGGTTTGTCTAGGTCTTGGTGACCGATGGGTCTGCCCGCCTGCTGTGTGGTGGGCAGGATCAAGAGAGACCGATTGGGGGAGGTCTTTTATCCCCTCCAGCCAGAATCTCTCGACCTATCGCACTGCACCGCAGTTGCAGGGATAGATTCGTACGTACGTCACATTGACACATTGACCCCCAGATTTCTGCCCACCACCTCTCCTTTCCTTAAAAAAACCTCCACACAGAATCCTCTAAGATGACATAAGCACCGAGGAAATTTATTTTCCTCAGAGCCTCCGGGGTGGATATAATGTTAAAAAAAAACAAAACGGTTGACAAACATTTAATGGATTGTTTATTCCGACGGAGTGTTTATCTAGCTAAAGGAAAACGGAAGATAAAAATATCATATGGTTTATAATAAATCACTCTAGACAACACCTTCACCAAAATTTTACTAGGTACTTCACTTAGCGTCCGCTCAGTTTTTCTTGGAACCGGCCGCAATCAAAATTTTGGTAAAAATAGTTTTTTACTACAAATTATTAATATCAATCGGTTACTCAATCATTTCTCACTGATAAGATGGATGTCTGTATATTTAAAAGATTATTCCATCCGCTATACAAAATGTAACGTTAGCTGCATGTTACATTAGCAAGAACTATAATTATTTATCGATCTGCCAGTCACACAATATCCGCAAATCGTTTCTACATCACTTCTTAACTAATGCAGTCGGTTGCAAATAATATTATTTCACAAGTCCATTTCTCGTAAGATATGTTTTTATTGTTTAATTTATTGGTTCTAGATAATTAGTTTCTCATTTGAAAAATCCGGTGTTAAATAATGCAAATTGGTTTGAGAGTTGATCAAAGTTTCGAAATCAACGAGAGAGCGCAATTTTATTTTATTCAATACATTATAAATCATATATACTATACTTGCGGCAGGTTCCAGAGTGGAGGATACAATAGCCCTGGAGAAAGACCACCATTCAAAATTAAAACGTTGCTCTGAAAAGCCAGGCACTCCCCCTCCTTCCTATTTTTATCGTTTTCCCCTTCCCACTACCTACAGTCTCACAACATACCCCAATCGGGGATTCCATAGTCTCACTGGCTCCAGACGAGTGCAGTTGGGACTGTTATAAAGCATTCACACTTAAAAAAAGACTTCGCTATAAAGTAGCCAGCGTTTTTGACAGTACCACGATGATCATAATCCACGTGAAAAAAAATGCATATATATTTTCAACACGACAAAAAATTTGCAAGGTTAAAAGCGGTAGTAAGCGCTCAAAAAGAAGCAGAAGATGAGTTGAAAGCGAGATATGTAAATACGAATATTAGAGGAGGAAAAAAGGTAAAAATTCGGAATGCGTGGTCTTAATAATATTCACTAATAAAAAAATACCAGTTATATTTAAACAATACGTCATACTTTACATGAGGAATGTATTGAATATATGTATATTTCACTCGATTTATAAAATAAAAGTCTAGTGTGCTAATGATAAGTTTCAAGTTTACACTCGAGCCAAGAAATTCCATTCACATATTATAAAAAAAAAAATATTTCATTCGGCTAGTAATAAACATTACCGAGCCAAAATATTTCACAGTTATTTTTTCGCTTCACAGCAAATCAACTTTTTTTAACGTGACTATTTTAGCATCGTGAATGGGAAGTAATGGGGAATGTAATTTGGACGCCGGAGCTCACATCATTGTCACGGTTATCAACACCTCCTCGATATACGAAACAGCATAACCGACATTTCGTGATTTAAATCATGTATTCATTTACATTTGTACATATCTTTTGATTGTAATAACGATATGCAAAGGCCTTGCGCCTGTGGTTTTGGATGCAGGAGATTGGCCTTTGTCGTGTATAAAATAACATACAAAATATGATTTTATTTATAACTATATTATTTTTAAATAAATTATATCAATTGCAGTTTTTTTTGCATCATGCTCTGTCATCTTTGGGAATGCTGCATAGGTTTTTTTTAAAGAAGAGTAAGTAGAGTACCATGTTTTAGGAGGGATGAAACACCGTGGCCGGCAAATCATTCAACAGCCAAGCCGTTGAACTCAAGAATGAGTCGTAGAAACGACTCATTCTCATGTGGTAAATGTTAGCTGTGTTGGGCGCGCGTTTGGCGTGTTTCCCGATTATGCATTGGTGCCGAAGGGATCAATGATGGTAATTCTTTGGAGCATCTTCCATTTTAATTCCGGTAGAACAAGAACAGCATACCTACCTGACGCCTGTGCTCTAAAGATTGCAATCTATTGTACAGAACGTGTTAAAACTTTCACAAACAGGTTCAGAGGAATATACCTACACATTCTTCAGATAAATTTGACTGCTTAGATTACGCTGGGTTTGGTTATGTTAGGTTAGGTTTGATCGGTCGGTGAGGTTAAAGTGGACTGCTTTGGTTATGTTGAATAGACGAGATGTATCAAAATTATCTCAAAGGAAATTATGCAAAATGTTATCATGAGTCGTTTGTTTCAATGAAATACAAAATAATTTTTAATTTATCTATTTCTGTGCAAGCATTTGAATTAAAGGGAAAGAAAGCGGATAAACGCCCTCGAAATGTGGTACTGGAGAAAAATACTTAGGATTCCATGGACAGCCAAATGTCTCCACAAGACTAGGCATCCACAAGACAGCCATTCAACTAAATTCCTCGCCAAATTGAGGACTCCAACTTAGAGACAGTGGAAGGCAGAAGAAGCAGAGTTAGATCTCCAATACGTTAAAATGACCAAGTACCACTGGCGTCCGGTACGTCAGTTTCCGCAACACTCCATGCGGCGCAGAACCTTAAGGAGTAGAGAATCCTTGTCCATCGTTGAGATTGGTGACGAGGTCACGATCCTCACCAATGAGGAATCTGCCTAAAAAGAACTTGAATCAAAACATCGTGTTCTTCATTTCTTACATACCTAGATTTAATTAGCTTAGTCATAGGTCTGGAAGAAACCACTTAAAACCGGCTATGACTTAGTGCATATCTAGCGAGTTTAATATCAATGCTTTGCGCATTTAGGTTCAGCGAAATCTAAATTTGTACGGTCACACCCTCCTCTGGTCTGACGCAACCAGGGGCACCGGGCATAGGCACCAGCGGAACGAGGAGGGACCTTTGGGCTCACGGATCAATAATCGACAATCGATCATTATGTAAGGTGTTGAAAGTGTGTTAGATTCATCACGATTCCGTCCAACATAACAACTAACAACAGAACAACTATGCCAGTTATCGCATTTTGCAATCCAATGGGGGCCAATTAAAGAGGAGATAGTTGATTACAAAAGTATAAGTAATCAGTAATCATGAAGCTTAAACATGCAAGTAATTCAAAAAGTAAATCCACCCGTTAGATTGTGGTGTAGATCAGTTATTTTGCGTAAATGAATTTGGTTGTTGTTTTTGGCAGATTCTTTGAACATATCTTGCAATCAATACATAAAGGTATACCGCTTCCTCAATTTTATAATTAAAAATGGCGGAGGTTGATATGATCGAATTAGCACAATGGTCAGAGCATTGTCTTGGGTTCAATTCTCAGATACGACCGAATCTTTTCTGTCTTTTCTGTTTCACATTTATAATTTGAGATGTTAATATTGCTTTCATTGATTAAATAAATAAATATTCGTAGAAAGCATTTACGTTTTCAACACATTTGTTTCAACACACTTGATTTTATCACATTACTCTTCATCTAACGTTTTCGGAAGTGCCTTTCCTTTATCAGAAGAATATTAAAATTAACATGAGATAAAAAAAAAACACTGACAGGAGTGGAAGGTCAACAAAAAGAGAGGGGTAATTAAGGGGTTTACAGGATTTATCCTCAAATAATGGGAAAAAAGAATTATAGCCCCAACTATTCAGAGCCGGAGGTCTAAATATTGGGAAAATTTATGAAAAGAAAAGATTAATGGGAATGGATGACGAAAGAAAAAAGGATGGAGAATGTAAGGAGATCTATAATGTACCGATGCGAGTTAGTGACATGAACGAATTTATGAACGGTACGGTGCTAAAAAGCACTTATTTGAAAAAGGGATTTTCTTAAAGCAATGTCAGAAATAATTATAAATGCATCGTTTTAACGACATCGCGACTAACATCGATATAAGCAAATAAGAAAGCAATTTATTATAATATATTATTAAGCCATAGCAGGTGGTACATGGACAAGAGTAGCTAATGATAGAGAGAAATGGCAACAGTTGGAGGAGGCCTATCTCAACTAATGATATACAGACATGCATGATAGGTGTTATAAATGTTAAAAGTTTATTATAAATAATGTAATGTAATGTACTGTCTGAATAAAGGCTATTATTATTATTATTTTACTAGCTTGTCCCCGGCATGCGTTGCAATGCCATTCAAAGAAATAAATTGATTCTTCCTGCATGGCCTTTCCCGTGCAACCCCGTCCCCTTTCACCTTATCCACCTCCTCCCACCCTCGTCTCTTCACTCTCCGTGAACACCACATCCCCCGTTCCCCTTCCCCCCGCCTTTCCACCCTGCCGCTAAAATATATGAAATACACACATTTTCATTTATACAATTTACTTACCATTATATATAGCCTATTTGTTATTCTGGTGTATGAGCTATATTATTGTAAAGTTTCATTAAAATCCATTCAGTAGTTTTTGCGTGAAAGAGTAACAAACATCCATACAAACTTTCGCGTTTATAATATTAGTAAGATTTATTAGTAAACACAAACAGTAAGGAGATACTCTATAATGCGTGTGGTAATTGCAAAATACCACTTTCGTCTCGCAATTGCTTAAATTTAATTTTAGCTTTCATGGCTAACTTATAAAAGTTAAGCTAGGTACTTACGCCTTTATAGTGTTTTAAATAGTTGAGTTATCGAATAGTTGTAATTCACTATTAAATATGTAATTAACCAGATTGAAGGATGACTCCAAAAACTGGTTTCACTTGAAAATCGTTAATTTTTTATTTATTATTTATTTAATTAAGCTCAACATGTCTGCTTTATGATCACAAGCGGCAACTAATTAAAGCTTCAGATTATTTCAAAACCTCGTTGATTTATTGATAGACAAAATAAGCTGCCGGTTGGAGAATGAAGGCGTACCGCTGATAACTCTCTTGGAACGTCTCCCTCGTTCATATAAACGACGCGTGTAACAGAATGAGAGGTTGCAACTGTAGGCCCAAAGCCAAATAAAGCTGCTGCGTCTTGGAAGACATATTTCATTAGAGTTTAGAGTCGTCTGTTATTAAAAATTAAACGCGTTCGTGTTTTCGGGCAATAAAATCAATTTGACATTTGACTTGTACGAAAGTTGTTTTTCATAAAGTCTGAGATTTATTCTTTTGACTTCCCGCCCAAGTTTACCGCCAAAATGTGGCGCCAATTAAATGAGAATCATACATCAACATCAGGCTGCGAGAGTGCGAGGGTTCTAGCCGTGTTTTTTCCAGCCGGATACACATAATCTAATCGCTGTATTAAAACATTCAGCAAATCCGCAACACGGAGCGGGATTTCCAGCCCGTGGACGTGGTCCATTCATTAAATATTACGTTAACCCTCTCGGAGAAGAATAACTGCATTTTCTGCAATGATACGGACACAAAAGTTACCTACATCAAATTATATGTAATATATAAATATATGTGTGTATGCATTCACATGTGTGCAAGTGTATGCGTATAAATATGTATGTGTGGGTGTATGTATGTGTGCATGCATTTACACATGTATGCATGCATGCACACCTATTAAACCAGAAAAAAGAATTATGTTTTTGTATATTATAATATTTGGCTGATTTATAAAGCGCCGTTTTAGTGAAAAATCACCTCAAGGGCGTTGAACCTGAAATATGATCTAATTCTTACGCATGTCTTTTTCTCTATTCTATTTCTACTTTCTGTTATAATTTTTCCAATTTTCATTTTGTACTTACTACTACAATTTTTCAAATTTTCAGCATGTTTATATATAATCAATGCTCGTATATGTTAACACTTGACGTCACAAAGTAACTTTATTCCATTGGTCACCATGAAAAAAGCAGCCGCCTAGTTTGGTGTATCGTATATTGTATGTAAATGTTTGAATGCATTATCATTTATTTTATAAATTAAATAAGAAATCTCATTTTTCTTGCATGATAAAACTGATGGAAAATCATTATGATATCAGACGGAAAAAATGTCAACACCAATTTGAACATTCCGTAGACAAGTCCACAATTTACTCAATAAATGTGATAAACGCATATAACAGATCACAGCTCACAAAATTTCACCAAAAAAAGATAAAATTTGGCAGTGAGAAAAACGATACAGGAACCACACAATGTTATCAATAGAATTAGAGCACATAAATTATGATAAATTAAAATAAAAATATCAAAAACGAAGATAGAAATTATAACAAAAAACGTAGGTATTGAATTAATATTATAAACTTGAGTTACTTGCCTGTAACAGTGAAAGTTAGATGTGTTTTTTATACCGAGAAACAAAAAAAAAAAACATAAAAAACGTGTTTTTAGATTTGGAACGTTACAATTCCAGCAATTGTCAATTGATGAATAATGGAACAACTTTTAAATGCTTTAAAACAAAAATAATTGGTCTCTGAGGGTTAAATGCACTGGCAATGATTACGGGTTATTTTTTTGAATCCATAAAAGTTTAATGACAAACGAGTGACGCAAAAATGTTGGGCACATTTATTACGAAACTTGGTTATGAAAATAACATTATATCCTTTAAATTTAATATTTTTTTTATATCTAAATTAGATGTGAAATTAAACAGTTGCGTATTATTTTTGAAATTTCATATGTGGTTTGATATAAAAATATTTCCTGGCCTCAGAAAGCGCCAACTTCGAGAAGCGGTAGAAATGGCCATAGTTCAAGGAAATGGCGATGTCCCTGTTTTTAATAAAATAACCCTCAGGCTGCTTATAACTTTGAAACAGATAAACTAAATATAGTGGGTCCAATGCCAACCATCTAAGTAAGTTCACATCGATACAAACAAGCATAACTTCACACTTCCTTTATGCATTAAACCTCAACGAACCTATACATACATTAATACTTTCTTTTATCTGTTTATATCATTGCCATTTCATGGGAGAAGGCTTCAACAATTTCAACATTGCGTAAAAATTGGCAAGACAAAGCATGAAAAACACCAAAGAGTGCTTTCGCAAAAATGCAAAAAATTTCAAATATCTTGTTTGGATTTTGCAATAGTGTTTGATTAGCCGTTTAATTATTCAAATGTAATATTTCATCGTAGCCGAGACGTGTAATTAATCTGCTTAGCGAGAAACCACTTTAATTAAAGTGATTGACGTCGGTTTCTGTCAAATAAATGTTTTGGCTAATCCTGTATTAAACCTAAGTCTGAGTGAGGATTGTTTGAACAACTGTACACCTTTCTCGTCTATTTATTAGCATATTCATTATCCTTTAAACTGTAGTTGTTGCCAAGTTTATGTTTGGATTTTGGATATTTTTTGCTTTTTATTTAATGATATCTCTCAAAATCTTTTTTAACAATTTAGCTGACGTGATCTTAATTAAAAATGCTTAGTTAGTGGTTTATGGTATTTCTAAAAAACTGGTTTTCTGAATATATTAAACACGGCAACCTGTCTCACTTCAGTTTGTATTTTAATCGTAAGCTTCTTGTGGTGTAAATTATTTGCAAAAATGCGTAGACAAAACTGCTAAAAATATAATAAACATAATTTATAATTGAAATTGTTTAACAAAAGTTTAGAAAGTTCGTAAAGGCTAAATATTATATTAAAATAACAACACATTCAGTAACGTTACAGCTATTGACGTGATTTTAAAATATCAGTTAAACTATTAAAAGCCTACACTTGGTCGAAGATTAAAAGGGAGAATACAACTTTAAAACAAAAACAGTAAAAATATTGAAGGGAAAGACTCAGGCGACGTCGAGCAGAAACTAGATACAACTAGAACATTGATGCTGATTTGTCAAGAATCCTTCATGATAAGTATCATCACTTACACCCAATTGAAAGTATCATTTACGGAACCCTATATGTATATCTATTCTGCTTTCCTATTTGATTTATTTGCAGAGCAACCTCTTCAGAAACAGAAGCAAGGGGAGTCCGGATCGAGTAGCATATATTAATTCCTACACTTGAGATGAATAATAGAATAAACGATTTAAAATTTTGTAAATTTCTGAATTCACGAGTTCCCCGACGGCTTTTCAAAAGTCAAAGTTCGCCAAACCGTGAACGCGGTCCAAAACAGACCGGGCGACCGTGAAACCCAAATGAGATATGATACGAATAAATTCGGCTTTGCAGCTTTAGAAGTCACCCGATTATGCAAATGCCCGGTGAATTAATTTCGACCTAATGAGCAACGTAATCTGAGACCATAACACATTTCTGAAAGACTCCCGATTACATTCCAAAAGGGAAATTCAATACACTGTACACTTTTGTTCAAGAGCAGTCAAATAATTGTACCACCCATAAACACGAAATATTTGGTTTTGAAATGAGAATATTATGCTTAGTTTCTTACGCGGATGTCATTTATCCCAGTTCCAACCTCTCCCTAACCATCACCTTGCTGGAAAAGTATTTGAAATTTGTAACAATGGCAAAAAAAATTGTGAAAATCCAAGTAGGTACTTTTTTTAAAGAGAAAAAGGATTGGGACTACCTTGGAAGCAAGTTGTTGGTGTTTTGGGTGTACATAATCTCCTTTTTAAATAAAAAAAAGGAAGTTAAATATCTTAAAACTTGAAAGTAAGTACATAATATTGTTTTTTACTCATTCGTTTTGTTGTCGCGATAATTATCTTGAGGAGTTGCGGTGGAACTGTAATTACATTGTGGTTATGTCGTAAAGATACAGTGGTAAGTGATTGGTTATCCCTTTTCCTTGCAAACCTTGTTTTTTCTACACATATTATCACCCAATTCCAGCTAATATCTATTTATCTCGTTTCATTTTTAGTATTTGCATTGCATTTGAAGCCATAATTCGTAAGTTTGAATGATTTTTTTTTGTTTCATCTATATTATTTATAGATAAAACGAGCATATGTTAATAACACTGTTACTGTAGGTACCTTATTAAGCTAACCACTAACCACTCGACTTTTAAAGAAAATTTTTAAGTAGTTTTTAAAGATACTTTGATAAATTGATCTGTGGATGGTTCGATGGTATTCGTTGATTATAGAGAACATTCACTTTTGTGCTTCTGTTGGTTATCTTCTCCATAGCCTGTTTTATTTGCAGACCTGCAGGACTAAATTGCTAATGGTCATGCAGGTGTGCAGAGCGATCACGGTATTTAATTAAATTACTTTAGCTCAATTTACTGTTCGTTAAATATACACACAGGGTTTCCCAAAAGTCAACGATATCGCTTGGAACGCTGATAGGCCAACTCACAATGGACCAAAATATAATAATATGACCTTAGTAAAATGACGTTAGTTTTCGAGGTATTGGCACTTTTATGAATTTCGTGAAAATCGACAACATGGATCAGTTTTTCGAGTGCCACAGTTAAAAAAATCCATATTTCAATACTTATTTCACAACCTGAAAAGCTTTGATTGATCAAAGTTCAATATAAAACTAACACTACCTGTAGATATACCTTTGAAAAAAAAACATTTTTATTCAGGATTAATTCCCGAAGAAAGCTGGAAAAAAGATTTTTCATTGAGATAGTGACGTTTCTTTCGTCGAACTGTATAATTCCTTATTTGTAAATCAAAAAAATATTGCACAATTTATAATTAACGTGGGTATTTAATAACTACTTTCAAATCTTAAAATTGTGGTTTCGATTGAATAAAAGAGAAAATTGGAAATATATTTTGTAACGTGGTCCACTTTTCTTAAACTACTATTGTTAAATATTCTGTAAATGTTAATCTGTACACTGAAGAAAAAATAACAGCTCAATTAATTAATCTAATTTGGATTAAAAAAAATTATAATTAAGTAACAGCCTTTCTCTTTAGGACCCTGTGCAACATGTGGACACTGCCCCCTTTCCTAGCGAAAAAAATACAGCAAAACTGTTCAAATTATTGCAAAATTGTTCAAATCATGCCAATTATTGAAATAAGGGGGCCTAGAAAGAAAACTTAACCACTATAATTATCAATCTAAAAGAAGAAGAAAAAAAAAATTTGAATTCGAATTTATTTATTATGCAAAACGGGGTTGTTTTTCCTTCGCTGAGAACTTAATAATATGGTACGATGTTTTGCAATACCTAATATATGCTAATACTATCAATTCGATGCAGTAGTTGGATATTGTCGATAAGGCGAGCGGTTAACATGCTTTTTGTAAAAATTAAACATAGTAATGAGTACTTAGCTAGTCGTTGTTTGATGTAGCAAACGGAATGAGTTGGAATTACTGCCTATTAACTTGGAAGAAAAAGAAATTACCACCCAACGAGATTTTTTTATGGATAAAGATATCCGTCTCATTGATGTCAGACATTTTTTTGCCTAGGGAGATTTGCAAACCAGAAATTTAATTTTGTTTTAGTATACAAGTTTCCCACTGGCTGGGAGCTGGGCTCTTTGTTTCATTTTGTGTGTGACAGAAGAATCTGGAGAAGAAGAAATTAAATTATAAGTTATTATAAAATTTGTTTTTCAAATTAGGTACGTCAAAGGCATTGATTGAATTATTCCAACAATTTTTCAAATAAGTTGTCGTTATCGATGGACTTTTGGAAAACCCGTCTATTTACCTGCTTGTGACTTAGCAGGGGTGCTCGGTATCATACGGTGAGGTTTGTCTAGGTATTGACGGCGAATGCTCGGGAGATAACGGTTGATGGAGATCTTTTGATCTCTCCAGCAGAACTCTCTCAGAACATGGCCTTGCACCACAGTGGGAGGGATTGAATCATACGCCCGTCACTCCAGAAGAGTTATTCTGTGGGATCGTTATCGAGATAACGGACGTGATCTACTGTCAGATTTATGTGATTTTTACATATTTACTGTAGCATATTTCACTTTAGATCATTTTAGACACGAATTCCCGCAAGTATGCATGATTATTTATTCATTTAATGTACGTTGTACACAGAAAAAGCAAATAAATCACACCGATCTGACGTTATCTCGAAAACGATCCCACAAAAGATAGAGAATAACTCTTCAGGAGACACTGTTCCCTTCCCAGGACTTTCTCTTCCCTTTCCCTAAAATTACACACACGGCATCCAGAAAGATGACATAGGCTTTAAGGGATATTTTTACCTCAGGGCCTCCTATGTAGAGAAATTGTAAAAACAATGCGACGTCATGTTTTTTTATCAAAGAACATTGTGTATTTTTTAAAATGTGTAATTTTCAACAAAAGTCAACTTCATCTCCTTTCTTTCCTCAAAAGATCCTCCCCACAGCATCCCCAAAGATAACATAGGCCCTGAAGGGAATTATTTTTCTCAGGACCTCCTGGATGTAGCTAAAGTAAAAAAATCAAAACCTAATTTTTTTAAAATACAAATTAATTAGATTAATCGTGTTATCTTTATGACCGTGAAAGTAAATAGTACCCGGTATGTCTAGGTACTTTGAGTTGAAGCAAATGACCTGAGTGATCTTTGTGCAGAAACTTTAGATTATGGGATCAAAATAGCAAATACAAAATTATTTAATGACTTAATAGATAACGAATATCTATCTAATACGCACATGTTTTAAAACAATCCAAAATTTTCACATAAACTTTGATCGGAACCCGATCATTTTTTGAGATTTTAATCAGGCTTAAATTGCATAAAGAAAACATCAACTTAAAATCTTATCATCAATTCACTTCCATGCTTTAATTCAATACATTAATTTTAAAACATGGGATGGTATTTTTCGTCTCAACTTCTTCGTTGTAGACTGCAGACATTATTTGCCCAAACTCTGCGAAATTCCAACGCTGAGAGAGGAATCTCTATCAATGTCCAAACTAAAATAGCACAATGTTAAATTCCAATCCGGAATTCCTGCCGAAAATACAGCGCATTCCGCTTCCATGTAAATTCTAAACGACTCCGCAATCAGGCGGCATATTTCAGGATCTTTAATATTTAACAATTTCCAAAATGATGCCAATAATAATCCATTATACATTTTTATTTTTTAGCACCTGACTTAACAAAACTAATAACATTCCGAGTACCAAATCGTGACACGAGACTTCCAGAGCTGTTCTTTGTTTATCCGCCGAAAACTAACTATTTCATTAACTCCCCAATCCAAAGACTACATAGGCTTGGAAATAAATTCAGTTCCGCGGATATTTTCATTTATTCTTTACCTAAATTTGTATCAGAAATTTCTAAAATTCTGGTGTAAATTTTATTATTATTATTCTGATATTGTTTTTGTTGTTATTTCTTTTTATTTCTGCTTACTTGTAAACGAAGAGAAATAATACTATAAAATAATTGGTATTTCATTGCTATTTCTACTATTACTATGTTTTACGATTGATATAAATGCTCCAAGGGCGTAAATAAATAAATAAATAATCATATTGTATCTCTGTAAGCAAACGCTTATACGGGTATTAGTACAATACAATAAAATCTCGGGTTATTAAAATTGCAGGATTTGTGAAGCTGAAAGTATTTATGAAAAAAGATGCCTCAAAATCATTGCCTCTCAAAAACATACATACATTGCATTTTTAATGAACACCAAACTTGATGAATAACGATATCTGTCAAAAATAAAATAAAAAGTATATACTTAAACACTAAATAATCATTTCAAAATAGAATTATTAATTCATGAATTAAAATAAAATAATTTTGATGCATACTTCATGGTTTATCCGAATTTTTCCGATTCAGTTCCAATTTCGAAATTGAATCTTAAATTCAAATCAAATCTAAATTTTAGAGCTCATTCAATCAGAGCTGCCGACAGAATCACAATCGTTATTATCATTTTTATTATTATTGTTTACGATAGTTTTTTAATTATTATAATTAAAAACTTAAATATTTCAGAAAGGATAAATAGTAAATTGATAATTCATTTGAGATTAAGGCCCATATATGTGTGCAAAAAATAAAAATATGTTACGTGGGACAAAATACGCCTATTTCTCTTAACTGCTAGAACTCTCTACCATCCTCAAACTTTTGAAAACAAGAATATGATCTGGAGATGTTCAGCGTGTTAGGAGATAGAAATGTGATCATGTTACCGTAATATCACGCAAAGGCTTTGATTTTGTAGGAATATTATTGTTACATTTTACCTTCAGTTTATCGAACATGTATCAAAAACTGACCAAAAATAAATAAAAGTGGTCCTGGAAATGGTCCATGAGGGATTCCGGTTGAGGGAGGAAATGGATTCCACGGCTATTGAATAGATTTGGTAAAGTAAGTCATTGGAAAAATCCTCCACGTGAGAGACAATCACAGATAGATTCAGTATAATACACCCACATCCTTGTGTTTATTGTATAGAAATATTGCGACCCACACACCACAAGCAATTCCAAGATTAATAATATCATGTTATAAATATTTGCGTTCACTCAACGATTAAAATCATAAATTGTGAAGATTGGAATAACACTTCATAATGTTTATGCTAAGTAAATGGAAAGAAATGAAATATTGGTAATCCTATTAACTACACGTGTGTTTAAATCACAATATGGTTAAAAAAAATATGGATTGGATCTTCGTTTAGATCTTTAGAAACCAAAGCAAATTTCAAACTAAGATGGTCAGTATAGTTCGGAAGCAATGGGCAAACGAAAAACAAATTGAATTCTGCTCTAAAAAAATGTAATACAGCTAATGATGAATCAGCCCCTGTGTAGTTTAGTGTGGCGGGATTTCGCACAGGCCATTAGCACGAACGCCAAACAAAGCCATTTGAGATTGGCGCTTTAGTCCCGACTCCAGCAAGAATGCCGGTAATGTAGGCATTTATTTATAGCCAGTCGGAATGGAATGAAATTGGAAGACGAGGAGGTACAAACAAGGTCCAGTTTGGGCCCGGGGACACGTGCTACGACTGTGATTGTTTATTTGTTAAAAATGGAAAGCAATCAAAACCGAATGAGTTTTTGCCCCAAGAATAAAGCTATATATTTGATCGTTAATTCAGGAATATGATCCTGAATCGACTGCAAAATATAATCTAGGTGCTACCGCTGAAAGCTTCGTTGTGAATCACTTTCTGTTTCACGCTTCACTAAAGTTGAGAAAAAACGAGCTGTTTTCGTTAGGCACTTTAGGGAAAAATTAACGTTTTTTTTAAGCATTCTTTCGTGAGCTTTTGTCATGGTCAGGGGAATGTTACCCAATGTTTTTTTTTCAGAGCGCAAAGTTCAGAGACTAAAAGTTACACAATGCAAATTTATTTTGTGAATAATGTTGTGCCAGAAAGCTTGATAAGAAATTCAGAAACATATTTTGAAATATCGAAAATTTGAAGAAACAAATTTAATACGCCACTCGCTAACATACTGGAAACTCGAAATGTGTGTATAGTATAGTTTGGAACATTTTCCTGGCTTTATAATAAAATTTTAAGATTTATATTGGTACATTAAAATAATGATTTTAAAGACGTGGAAAAGTCAATCGCTTTAACGATCCGTCTAATTAAAATCCAAGAACTATTTTTGTCTTTCTTAATAGCTGCATTAGTAAATCAACCAGTTTTTTTTTAACAAATGCCAAAACAACCATTAACATAATACATTTCGAAAGTCTTTTATTATTGGACACTCCTTTGCTAATTTTATTCACCAGACATATTAAACATAATCCTGCCATAACATTTTTTTAAATTCCCAGAACGACCATGAAATGTTTATGTCATAGTTTTGTTGTTAGGTACACCTACTCATTCACGGAGGTCCGTCGTACAAATATTAAGTACAATGAAAACCAAATTTTTAAAATCCTTTCATGATTCTTCCGTTGTATTTTAAACCAATTCATATTTTTCTTTGGTTACCTTTCTTGAGATGGGAAAATCTGAAGATATCATTTTCAAAATTTCAGATCCTTAAAAAAATACAAAAAAAAACATATTTTTTATAAATTGGTTAAGTATCAAAAACCAAAACAAAGCTTAAAAGAAACAATTGACATTTGGAAACACCAAATAACTGAATTGCTTCTGTACCAAAAAAATCGGTCAATTAACAAATCAACCAAAAAATAGTGAATTAATATGTATTCAACGAAGTATATTATCGTGGTAGACAGATGCCCACTATAGATACAACTAAACATAAGAGAGACACAAAGAGGAGACTAGCAGAAGTTTTGCTGCACGACGCAAATACATGGTACCTACATCAGGTATGAGCTAAAAACATGCATTATGTCAACGCATCATTTGATGTCTCACGACTCACGACCCGAGACAATAATGTAGTACGCATAAAACATAGAATACAGCATAGAGATAGAGCATAGAGCATTGCGGAAACCATAATGTCTGTCTTCTGCAGTAATAGTCGTGAAGGCAAATTGAGACGTGTACATTCGGAATCATCCATAAATAATAGGTAATGATAAACATCAGAGTTTCCTGCCAAGGCTGTTGGGCAATTTACTAAGCAAACAAAAAAAAGAAACAGATAAAGACGTTTAGGTGCGTTTTGGTTTCGTAAAACGCCTTTTTTTCTTAATCGCCGCCATTACCAACAACTGATATTTGAGACGTAATGTGTTTGTGTAATCGACCTAGCACTCACTCAGAAACTTGGAGTAATATTCTCGACAGTTTAACTAGCAATATTTTCTTTGAAATTACCACAGAATAACAGCATATTTATGTATATTTTAAAATGACTATATTTGTGGGATGGACACCGCCCTTAAGAATAAATGAATATTTATATCCGTAAATGGTAGACTAGCTTTGCGGAAATTTAAACCCATTCCCTTTTTTGTATTTTGATATACATTTTTTGATGGGATGACAGTTATTTCATTTATAAAAAGTGAATAGGAAAACTAATTGAAATAATGCGAAGTTATAATTATGCTGATACAAATTAACTAGTCATCCTGATCTAATCAACAGTTTGAAATGAATATAATCACATCACCAGTATAAATTTAGATATATCGTAATCAATTTAACCCCGATGTCAGAGAAATGTAAATCTCATGACGTAATAATTATTGTGCATTGATAGGATGAACACTTTTAAATCAATTATTAGTCACATCTATAACCGGTCGGCGTCTTGTAAACTCACGTTTCTGGTAAACATCAAACAGTTAGCAAAGAAAGCCACATGGCTGCGGTTTATTCTGTGGAATCACATTGAGGAATTCCTTTGAAATTATCGGACCTTTAAAATTTATTCACGAAAATGCTTATATCAATGGTATTTCGAAATACAAGACAGAAAGTGATATTTTTGGCAGGCATGTTTGCAATGTTGTGATAACTTCTATCTTAGACCCTCTTGTATAATGCAAATGTTGGTACTCATGCAGCAAAAGCTTTTAGCGACCATGTGACAGACGCAACAATTAAAACAACAAATTAAACCCAACACTATTAATTAAAGAGGTATAAAACATTACTCAAGACGTGGAGAGTGCTAAATGCAAAATTATCAACAAACCCAGAAAACGCGAAGTGAATCAGAAAAGAAAATTAGTAAACTGAGCTATCTGTACGATGAAAGTGCTAACTAATAACCATCTATATGTATATCTATATATCTATAAATATAATTATGTTTTTGAAATAAATAAATAAAAAACGCCGTTTCCCCGCAATTTCGATCGCCAAACAACTGGGTCTTGACACACTCATTGTTTTATTCACATTCATGCATCTTCTCATACACACCCTTCGGTTATTCTAAATTTTGACATGGCCCGACAGAGTATTTGGTTCATTTTATCACATGACAAAAAAAGCGCCAGCCCAGACATGGATTATCGGAAAGGAACGAAAGTCGTAGAAAGATACCTTATTGAACATGGTTTTATTACGCATACTCCTCAGATAATAATGCTTTTTAAATGTATCGTTGAACGTGAAATTTAAAACCCGGGAACCCAATACTAGCGACATGGCTTTTATTTCAATAAATTTCTTGGTCAACACGAATATTTTCGCAAAGTTTCGAACAAGAACAACTACAGACATGTTCATTAATTTGGCTCTTGTACAATTTAATTTATTTTGGAAGGAATATAAATATAAATAAGAACTAAATTCGGGCGATGAGTGTTTTTTTTATAAAACTGAGATTCTACATTATATAAAAAAATAGATAGAAAACCAATAGATATTTGTCGTACCTATGTGAGAAATAATAATAGAATGGCCTTATATTTTATAATATCTTACAAAAATACTCATTATGTCATCGTGTCCTGGCCTAAAAACATTGAATAAAATACATCTAAGTCAGTGAACCGTGTCAAGAGATGCCAAGAAAGTAATGATTCCATCACGGTTTGTACTGATAAAGACGAAATTGATGTCATTTTTGGAGAAGTATAATATTAAACTTTATGTATGTACAGCGTAGGTTTAATTCAAACGAATCCTTGATTAGTTTGTTCTTGAAATCGATGCTTACAGATTTCAATTATCAGATTCGCCAAAGATCAAACGATTCTGAAGGTTAATTAAGAATATCAACATTGAGAAACCTGTTTCCTATCTCAAACAATGCACTGAAAAATTATCAATTTCAAAATGTAGACAGCATGATACAAGATAAATGATAAATCTACCTGACAAAGGATTATAAGAAAATGCCCAGTTGCCAAGATAAAGTGAAACGTCATATCCGTCACGTCTTGGGGATAGATTCGCCTCGTGGATTTTATTTATGCAAATTGAATCGGCCAATCTGAAGGACGCGAGGATGCTAAAGGAAAAAGGAATGGCCGGTGTCACTGACTGGGCCACGACAGAAAAGGAATCTATAGACCGATGCCAAAGATAAGATCAATGGGTTAGCAATGAATTCTTTATTCATGTTTTCTTCAGAGTGGTGATGCACTGGAAAGATAACCATACATCATCAACATGCGTGGAATAAAGTAGATAGAATTGCAATTAGATTCTGACGTGCTCAAAGTATTCCAATGTTTATTTTATTTTATTTATTACATTTGTTTACACACTATTATTTAATAATAACGCAATATTCAGTATACAACACGAAATACAAGAGAAACAGCGAAGAGAATGGTAGGTACCTATAAATTAACAACACCCGAATAAAGCAATGACAAATTGCACAAAAAATACATCAGTAATATAATTTCTGAACATGGATTTGATGAAATACATGATTCAAGCAATATCATAAGCTTTTTTCTAGTTTCAAAGGAGTCCAGCGCTGATGAATGTAAAGCCATCTATATACAAAAGTACTTAGTTAAAATATTATTAATCTTTCTAATTTTTCAATCCATAGCAACAATTTTGCATTTATCGTTCACATTTTTTTTAATGTGTATAATTATTAAATAACTTTATTGAATGTGTACCTACAACACAACTTCCGAAATGTTCACAATCGAAGTTTATATGTTTTCGAATCCTGTTTGTCTTTTTCTGTTTTTATATTGGTCGTTTTTTAGGGGTACGCTAAAAAAATGTAAGTCATAGTACAACACAAATGTTTTATTATTTACCTAAACAGTAAAATTCTTCAGATAACGTTTATCATCGAGATATCTTAAATAATCAAGATATTTGGAGGTCAAAGCTTGACTTGCTGGGAATTTCAGTACAACTCAAACATTCTGAGATATCAGCAACATTATCGGGCTGTTATTATTTATTCTTGTTTATTATTATTTGTCGTTGCTGCAGGGACTCGTCCGAAAGGATGAAGGATCAATTATAGCCGGCAACAAACAACCATAATATTAATCCTATTACTTTGAGATATGCGAGTTGTTGCTGAGCCTGTCGGATGCGAGGACCATAATTCATAGTTCCACGATTGGAAGAGCTCCAAAGGATCTTCTTTATGAGATTAAGTTAACTGAGTGAACCATTGAACTATTTATCTTATTATCTTTTCGCAGCATTAGAAAACTCAGACACAAAATGGTACACAAGAATTTTAACGTAATATCCAGATTAAATCCTACTTGATCAATTATAAAATTATCAAAAGCATGTCTGGTAATTGACCCAACTATCTATTTGGGTGGTCTTTAGTTCACCAATAAAATGAATTTCCGACAAAAATACTTATTAAAATCAATACCAGAGATGAAATATTTAATTGCTGTGCTAAGCACTAAAAGGCCTCAGGCAACAATTAATTTATTAGAAAAATAATAATTGATTGCTGTTAACAATGAAAGCAATTATCCTCAATGATGACCAAGAGAAATAAAAAATTACGTTTCTTATAATTTGTCAGCATCTTTTGGCCATCGGCAATTCTCGTCAAACCGCACAGTGGATAATATTCTCTTTTTATTCATGGCTTGAGTTCTTGAGTAGGGGTCCAGAAAGTAATTGATGGTTTTCTTTCTGCTAAAGTCAAAACATGCAAAGGGTTCTCGGCACGATATAGGTCATTCAGGGATATAGGGATCTTACCTGCAAACCGGTTTTGATTTTGAGTAAGATTTTGGGTATTAAAGCGGCTTTTTGTTGGCTTTGTTTATTCACATCTCGGCGTGATTTGGCGGCAACTTGAAGGCAAGTGGAAGGTGGAAGGTATCCGCGCTGTACAAATCGATGCATCGTCCATCTTCGACCACAATCTTGGTGCGGCTACCAACAACTTTGGGTCCTTGACTAATTTTGGAGTGCAGCGTTTGCCTCGAACCAACACACTTTCAGAATTTTAGTATTTTTAGCTTCGTAAATTCAACAAGACATGTTTTAAACAACGCGACAGTTCTCGTAAGAATGTTCATAGAACATTCGGCTAATTATAAAACATTCTGAAAATGTGTATGGTTTACTAACGTTATATTCCATTAACTCTTTCTTGAACGCTCAAAAACATTTTTGCTGGTTCTTACAAGGCTATCACAAAAAAAATCGATATTTCAAAATTAACCCTTCTATTAATAATAAGAAAATAATATCCAATATCTTTTGCCAATCAAGGTTGGCGCGCAAAATTCCCGATTCTTCCCAAATGTACCTTTATATTAGTTTTTTTTTTCTTTGAAAAAACCAAAATTCTTCTAAAATCTAGATAAAATAAACTTTCCGAATAAAGCTCGTGTATTCCTAAGGCAATAAGGAGCATTATTTCTTTTGCATGACAGGAAGGGAGAAATCTGACATTTAATAAGGCACAATAACTCTGGGACAATTTGGGTCTCTTGTGATTAAACGGAAATACTAACTTTTAACTACGTTTATTGTTTAAAAAACAAACATGTTTCGTAAGCAATGATTACTTCATCAGGGTTTACTTAAAACTAATTACAACAATAGACATAAACTTAAAGGTGTCAATGGATAGGCGGGAGTTGGATTTCGATACCATACTATTTATCTATGAAAATAATTATTGCAATAATGGAAGCTATTTTTTTATAATATGTCATTATTAAAATCTAGACGAAAGGCCATTATTTATGTCGACGATAGAAATAGATTTATTCACGTTATACAGATTAGCAAAATGCAGGAAAAAAATTACAAAAATTTATTAAAACGTTCTTCAAATCAATCTTCATAAATTATTTTCACACCCCTCAACATCTGTCTAATACCTGACAAAACTTCGCGTCGTAAATCCAAATTCCAGAGAGAGTTTTTAATATATTATTTAATTAATACTTCGACCGGTGTGAACTAATAAATTGGAAAAAATGTGTGAATCCGTGAAAATTGTTTCTGCTTGCAGACCATTCATTATTGAAAGTAGGACCGACGAAAATGGATAAAAGTGGTTTTAATTTTTTTTAAGCCATATTGAAACCGAATCATAAATTCAAAATCAACAGCTTCAAAAATTAAAAAATAATACTTACAGTTTTCTTATTTCTTCTTATATAAATCCCACAGTTTTTCCTAATTTCCAAATTTAGGAGGCGGATACCATTTATTGGATAACCAATACTTCTGCCATAGGCCAATCCAAGTGGTTTGCTACGTTAGGCGACATAGCATGGGTGCCCGGGTTCATGGGATGAGGTTTGTCGCAATATTGAAGAACAATATTATAAGATATAAATCTTCTAAGACCAAAGATCTATTTCAATACGGACTCATTTCCATACCACGAATCTCGACCAATGTCCAGATATAATCTTATTTAGTTTCTGGTCCATCGGAAAGTCGTAAATTTTCGTTTATTACGTGATTTATCTCCGGCTTTTATATTACAACAAATAATTCACTGCGGAAAGTATAACTTTATGAACATATCAGCATTTTTAATCGTCAGTGTTGGTTGTCAATTAAAAATAAATTATAATGTGTTTTCGGAGGTCCGCGGGCGAATTGGTAAATGGGTTCCCATTTCGTTACTGCTGCCTACATCATCCACTTTAATGCGTCGTAATAACATATTACTATGTTTTGCCATTTACAGTTTTTTTGCTGAAGCTCTTCACACCATAAATTCTGATTTAATGGTTTTTGAATATGTTTAAGGAGCCTGCATTAATATATTCTGCAGTATTAGGTAGTTACTAGTGTTAGTTATTAGAGCTTCAACACTCTCTCGTTGAATTTGTGTGTAATATATAAATATTTATAATTATATGGAGTAAGTTGGGGCCTCGTCTAATTTCTCTACAATTAAGTTGGTAGTTTGGAAAGTCGTGGGAATTAACCTGCGGGGTGAAATAACTCACGGTGGCACAAGTTTTCTAAACTGCGAATTGACAAGACAGAATATTGTATATTGGAATATAAACATCAGGAAGTCTAGCATGGACGATCGGTAAAACCCTACATCAATACGATATTGACCAAATCCTTTATCTATGGTCAGTTTCAATATTTACTAGCACGGTCAACGATTTATATAAGATAATCCGACCGACAATAATTGATAAATTTTAGCGTAGCCTTTATAGTATCAGATAAGTATCGGTTAACTGTTAATATACACACATTTTTTAATAACTTCGGTCGTTATGCAAAATTATTGGCTTGTTTAATGAATGGATTGAACTAATAAAGCTCATAGAATAATTTAGAGAATTCGCATATGCGATTCATAGACTCAACTAAAAAGCGATGAATTTATTCCCCTCCATCTTTGAGAATCGAAAATGGTTGAAAATTGACTAAAGACCTCATTAACTTATTAACTCCCGTTTAGTGTCAAAAGTAATTGTTTACTGCACATTGCATATTTTGGTTAGTATTTCAATTCAATACTGCCAATTTATTAATATTTTTACACAATTGTTTGGACTTTGGCTTGTCGGAATGTCAATTCAAAGAAATATATCAATTCTATTTTGATCACTGACAATATCGGTTCGGCTGCCAACAGTGAAGCCACGCTCGGGATATCGATATAAAATCATCGAAAGTTACGCCGATCGAGTTATCGATCCGATATTCAAAACTAATCAATTTTACTGAGCTAGAGTTCCAGGGAATCGGGAAAATATTAACACCTTATCAACATCAGTGCGATTTAATTTTAGTTTTGCTATTGCATTTTCCTGTACTCGACCCAAATAATTATTTTATTTTAGCGATGCAGTCATAATGTGACGTATTATGCTTCACAAAACGAAGCAACCATTCAAAAGACAGACAGAAAGGCTGGTAATGAGTTCTCCCTGATATTGGAGGACCAATTAATCTTTGAAACTCCAAACAAAGCCTAAGTTCAACAACAATCGATCATTAATTTGGAGGTAAAAAGCGTACACAATGCGGGAACCTACAAACGTCAGATTTTAGTAATTATATTCATCAGTGATTTAAACCAACAAACATAGAGCTAGATGGACAAAGCGGTCATGCTGAAGAAAAAAATTCATTAAAATTATTATACTAACAGGGCCGCCGCGAGGGGTATGTACAAGCACAGCCAGAAAAAAATCCACCCAATATACAAAAAAACTCTACCAATAAAAAGTTTTATAAGGTCATGTATCATTTTGTTTTAATTAGGCGTTGTCGAAAGAAAGATTTGGTAACTGAATATAAACATGCTTTCAATTTGGGAGGCGGATAACCGCCGTAAGTCACCCAGGTGGTTCGCTACATTTGGTGACTTGCAGGTGTGTCCGGGTTCTTTAGGTTTGTCTAGGTCTTGGAGGTGGATGCTTTTGCCAATCTGCCGCGTGGCAGGCAGGATCAGGAAAGACCTTTTGATCTTTCCAACAGGATTCTCACCGGAAAATTGCCTTGGACCGCAGTGGGAGGGTGGGATTCATGCGTCCGTTGCTCCTGGACACACTTACCTCCAGATTCCTAGTGGATAGGAACACCTTTTTTCCTTCCAAGAACTTCCTCTTCTTTCTTTTCCTAAAAATACCCTATACACAGCATCCCCAAAGATGATATAGGCCCTGAGGGGAAGTATTTTCCTCAAGGCCTCCAGTGTAGAACTAATATAAAAAAATACATGGTTTTAACGTACAAATAAGATCTTTCTCTTTCAGTTAGTGACACTTGCAGATAATATTATCTACGATAATAAATTGCAATACTTTCTCAGAAGTAGTAGATGTGTTCAAGTGCATAAAATATTGTTACAAACAGGCTATAATAAGATACCTCGATAATAAAAACAATGTCAACATAATACCTGCCATTCTTCCGCGTGGGTTCGGTATAATTTAATAAATATATTTCACTTCATGATAACCGTTCCACAAAATGATTATGTATATCACATGTTTGTAAAAGCTTGTACAGCATATAGCCATATAAATCATTTATAATGAATCAGAGGTACAGAGACCGCCCCTTGTTTTTGGCGCTCGTGTGCATGCCACACAGAGCATATTGCATTTGATGATGCGACGCCTCTGTCTATGTAATATGTAATGTCGCGACCTTCGTCAAATTGTTAATCGTTTTCTTTTGAGATTGACGTGTGGAGGTGAGATGCTTATAACTTGTATCAATACGCCGAAGACAGATGGATTTTAAAGGAGTGAAAGTGAATGTTGACCGAAAGAATTATGTTCTCTGATTGACCAATTACAACATGTATCTCTTGAGAGGTTTAGCGTCAAACCCAGATCAATTTATAATGTAAATAGTTAAATGGTCATTCGTCATACCATATCTGAAGACGTAGGAAGATACTACTTGGAAACAAACTCGTTCATATGGCATATTTAATTAGTTCTTGTACTCGTACCTAGATTCAAGTGAAATGTAAATAGTGAATATGATAGCGAAAGTCTCAAGGCATGAATTATTATTATAAATCTGATTACAATGAGATACAATGTAGAACACAGAAAAGCATAGATATTTTGTAGGTATGTGAATACCAGGCAATAGTCCCAATGCCAGAAGCGAGTGGGACTATGGAACCCCAGTTGGGGAACAATGCGAGTTATATTGTAGACCCGCCCAGGGAAACTGCAAATGGGAAAATTTAGGTTTGGAAGCAACTATTCCTTCAAATCAAAGTTATTCGTTTCTGAACGATTTTGTGGTCTTTCTAACCGTGTCCATGGCTTTTATTACAAATCTACAGCTTTATTCCAAGATTGATGAAATTTTACACCTTGGCCTTCAAAACAAGATGAAGGTGTCTGAACCATCCCATCCCCATTTGTCTCCTCCGGATGAAATTTAACTTTCAAAATAAGAGGAATATTACTACGAAAAACTCTACATAAAGCCCGGGCAATGCTAAGGACATCAGCTAGCAAATATATAGATATAGAAACTAACAGCAGATATCATCATTAAAAAATTAGGTTAGGAATTAATTTTGCATGTAAAAAATGACAAACCCGAATCTTGCACAGACTTCTATACATCTAAACTTAAGATTTGTGTTTGTATTTCATACTGAGGTAGGTAATACAGATTAATATATATGGACGATAAAAAATATTCTATAGATTAAAATCTGAACGGATACGATCACAAAATGCAAAAATACAGCTATACAGCAGTCTCTTGGTGGCAGCGATCGTGACAAGACGTGTTTCAGGCCCCCTAGCACGGTCTATCGATAGGGATTGATTGGATCGGTAACTCCTCATCGTTCTCTAGGACAACTGCAGATCGCTAACGTACAAACAACAGTTGAAGTAGAATAAATTAAGAACAATTGTCATTGTGAACTGCTACTTGGCAATGTTACTGCAGTCATATTAGGGAACGATGAGAAGTCATCGAAAGTTATCCTATCAATCCTTATCAATTGACTGTGCTACCGCTGAACGCGCATAACTTACTAACTAACTAACTAAGATCTAGTGCAAGAGGCGCTTTGTGAACAACTGCGAAACGAAAAATCGAATTCTATTATGTCCCAACTGAACTTCGTCCTTATCTAGCAATGTTGATAAGATTGTATCGATATATCGATAGTATTATCGCTCCGCCCAACACTCACACTAATAAACGTTATATTATTATTATGTTGCTTTCTTGCCACAAAATTTATGATCGTTACAATTCAAGGTTAACTGTCGTTATTTTGATTGACGGTCTATCCTTATTATATTTTTAAAAAATTGATAAGGATTAATATTGATTTATAAAAAAAATTGTGGTCTCTAGTAAGAAATTAGTCTTACTAATATTATAAATGCGAAAGTTTGTATGGATGTTACTTACTCTTTCACGCAATCAATATCGAATGGAAAATTCTTTCACTAATCGAAAGCTACATTATTTGCGAGTAACATAGGCTATATATATTGGTAAGCTGTGGCATTATGAAATTATTTATTATACGTTTATTGGCAAAGCGTGTTGCTAAGTAAATGTTTGACGTGGGCTGTCATATTGTTATTTGTTTAGGTTAGTATGGAGATTTCTTTGTTGGCAAAAATTTAATATGAGTATTCTAATATGAATATTTAGTGTAAAAATATAAAGTAGGTACTTATCTACATTTTGACCAAAGCCAACAGCTATACTAAAATTATGAATGCGAAACGGCGAGTATTTGATTGTTGTTTGATTGGGGGAAGGGGAGGGGGAGTCGTGCGGGGGGAATTGGGGGAGGGGGTGCGAATATGCGAGCGAAGCCGGGGGCAAAAGCTTGTAATAAATATTATTAAAAGTTGATTAATGGAGAAGTGCAAATATGAGGTCCTCGAACTTAACTGACTTAACCCAGTTTTAACACTAGACTGTGAATGAATGACCAACGATTATGAAATAACTAAAACAGTGAAATAAATTATTTGACATCATCAGTCATTAGTACAAAACTTGCCATGTCTAGTATCGGTGGAAAATAGTTCGTGCTAAAAGCAACTAAAAGTTGTATATGTTCTTCCATATTAAATGACCGGATAATTCAAAGTATGTATTACTATTTGAAGTTTACATAAGTGTGAAGCTACTGTTGAGGGTTTTCATCTATCTAAGAAAACACTATTATCTCTATTTTTATGTTACCCATTTCAGAAGAATTATTCCACGGGCTGCTACTTCTATTTATATTTTGTATAATGTTAATGTATGTAAGTACTTGCATACTGATTACTAACCCGTACGCACGAACATTGGAGGGTCTAGAATCGTTCAAATAAATGTAATTTGGTTCAATAAAAAAGTAGAGTCTTGACGTGTGCGGTGAATGAGGAAACCATATTTTTCCTTATAACGCCATTGGGAAAGTGGTGGGGTCCCCTCCAATATCTAAGAAAACTAATATTAGCCTATCTAATAACCTAACCTAACTGCGGTGTTCTGTTGTTCTTTTGATGAACAATTCTTCTCGGATGATCGGGAGTGTCAATGGTACTCGGTTCGTCAGGTTAGGAATAGTGTTTATTATCTTCTTATTTATAATGAATATTTAACTCAACTCAATGTCCGTTCTAATCGATGCTCTGTGTTTATCTGCGGCAGGGGAAATGGTCACTGAAGGTGCCCAACTGACGATCGGATATCATAGGTTATTTCCTATATTACCCTCGAAAAAGGGGCGGCAGTTAGCTCTATCATATAATACAACTTTGCTGACATCTGTTGAAATACACAAAAACTATATACAAATTCATGTAAATTACACTGACGAATCAAATTAAATTACAAAAAATATAAATAAAGTAACTAACTACGAGATAATAAACTAAAACAATAAGACATACTGTTCCCCAGATTTCTACCCATCCCTCATACATTTTTCCTTCCCAGAACTTCCTCTCCTTTCTTTACCTGAAAAGGCCCTCCACACAGCATTCCCCAAACATGACACAGGCCCAGATGGAATTTTTTTCCTCCTGGGTATGGCTAACGTAAAAAAATAAAGATCGCGTACACAGAAGCAATCAAGAATTATTCGGCTATACCCATATTCAACAGCATCTGTTCATTGCACAAACAAAAGTGTAATAAATCAACATTATCGCTGTTATCGTAATTGAATAATGGTATTTTAAAATATGATGTAAAATGTTTTTTTCCAATCGATGAAAGAAATGCACATAATACCACTGTCCCAAAAACATCAAATTATTGTGTGATTGACCCCGTGGTGACCCTAATGCCGATTTTAGAACATCACTTCACGAATATATTAAGATGTTTTGTCGGTGTTTTGATAGCGATGTCGTCGTTGATGGGTTTATAAACAACAAAATACATCGCATTTTAATTCAAAATTATTATTACCACTTATGTACTCAAATCAATTTGGAATTCCTAGAATTCGGAAACTAATTTGTGAGAAGAATTTACCCAGTGTTTTGAATTGTAAACTATTTAGAATCTTTTGTAAGTTTTTTTTATAGTAGGTACATACAAAAGAGGTAGACAAACAAAAGACTGATCAACAAATTCCAAATAGCGCAACAGGACAACCTAATACCTCAAAAATAAATCATGATAATGGGTGAATTTAGTATACATGTGACGTTCGATCATAATATCTGCCCACCACAGAAAATTGTGTATTGGTTAGTCAATTAGGTAAATATTATATATTTGTTATGGGTGAACCCCTTTGCATGATTTTGGGTACTATAAATATTAAACGATTCTGAAAATCTAGGTGTAGGTTACCTGCATACAAATAACCTCCAATCGTGGGCGACCGTTTGAACAATCGAATGTGCGTCATGTTTTTGCTATAAAAATGATCGTAAAAAACAAAGCGCGAATAATATATCGATGCAGTAATACTTTCTTATCGAAAGCCTAAGGCATTTCGTATTAACCACAAATTCCCATAAACTACATAATAATTCTATGTGATTAACATGTACAGTGTTTAATGTTGGGTTGTTCAATATAAAATGCATTATATGAATTCAGAATTTTAGTTAGTGTAATGTATAACAGTAGTCTATGATCTTGTGCGCACTTTACCATAGTAGTCTACGGTCTCTTCGGGTCACATGATCTCGTTGCCGAGTTATGCCGAAAGTTACCGAAGGTAGATTTACGATATCTAGGTTTCAGGAGTTTTCCACATTTCCACATCAAAACTAGCCTTCAGCCTGGAAGGACGTTTGTTCTCAGAAGTATTACTTTAATTACAATACGACAATAAACAACCAACTGTGTTATTACTCGGGCCTTTTGGTCGAAATGTCAAAATATTTCCGTTTTGCAATGAAATCCAAATAAATGGAATATTTCTGAACGCATCCGAAAACTAAAAACTGTTTTTGAAGGGTGATGAAATACGCTCTTAAATTTTATAATGCGAAATAAACATATAAATATAAAATTTTTGAACGCAAACAATAAAAAGTTGTAAAAATGGTTCACTTTGCGTTTTTTGTAACTAAAACTACTGATAACGAAAAAAAAACACATATCTTATTACAAAAAATGGATTATAAATGTTCAACTCACTTTTTGGTCGTTTCGTGTAAAAATAATTAATAAAATATTCACAAAGTTTCAAAAAAAAAATTTTAATTGCGGTCGGAAACGTTGTATTCATAAAAGTGTTCATTTTAATTATTTTGCAGTTAATTTTTAGATTTGAATATAAAGCGCGTAGTTTTCTTATTCTAACACCGTTTAGATCATATTTATTATCATATATCTAGTAAGACTAAACTTCAATCCGTGTTTAATGCAGTGGCAAGGCTCATAACCGGGGTCTCTAAATATTCACACATTTCAGAACACCTTCGTAATCTTCACTGGCTCAAGTGCCCTGAAAGAACCCAGTACAAATTGTGCTGGATGGTGTTTAAATCAATCAACGAAATGGCCCCACCTTACATCTCTGAATTATGCGTCCCGGAAAATACCGGTCCGAGGCAATTAACCCTTAGATCGGCAACTTCATCTGCTATAGGCAGACTAATAGAACCCAAACGAAAGCCAAATACTAAGTTCGGAGATCGTGCTTTCGGAGTATCTGGGCCTAAGGCTTGGAATAGACTCCCTCCGGAATTAAGATGCATAAAAAGCCCAACAGAGTTTAGGTCCAAACTAAAAACCTACCTTTTCGGGCTCTCATACCCTTAACTTAATTTAAATATACCTATCTGAGAGTATCATACTTGTATTGCCTATGATATGTCTTAATCACACTTTTCTTACTGAATTAAAATTACTCGAATCCTTACACATCAATCTGTCTCTCGGAAGATCAAATCCTTGTACTACTGCACCGCCCACCATTAAATGTTGCTTTTACTTTCCAAAATACACTCATTAAATAATATATTACATATTACATATTAATATTAAAATATTTTCAGGATTAAACAACATGTGTGCATAATTATGTCCTCTGCGTGCGAACTCTATCTAAATTTCTTTAAATAGACAATAAACAGTATTAATTTCAAGCGACCTCCCAGGTAAGTATGGTCCTGTATTAATTCATTTTTAGGCAGCATCGCGTTCATTGGTCAAAATATTGTACATATATTTTCGTATCGGTGATCAATGAACCGGTGTATGCAATTTTTAGCCATAAGTTGTTTTTGATTGTTTGTCTAGGTTGTAGTCTTTCTAGATTTTAGGCATGTATGGTAAGTTTGTACAGCGCCCTTGAGGTGATTTTTCACAAAAACGGCGCTATATAAATCGTCCAAATATTATTATTAATAAGACACAACGATTTCTATGAGACGTATATGAGTTGTTCCAAAAACCGATCAATCTAGAATCTAATTCTTTCAATCAAGTATCCTATATTTTCGTTGTTAGTTTTTGGAGTGTTATGCCGTGTTGCGCTACCTCCTTCTATAGCCGACGTTTCGGACAGCGTTGCAGTGTCCATCATCAGGGCAGATCCGGTAGATCCGAAGATGTGTGTAGTATCCTATACCTAGTTTATAAGGAAAATAAGTACTGGGGAATACAGGTCTCGGTACTTAGCATATGAAGTGATTCTCTGGATAGAATATAAAAGACATTACAGTTAGGTATATAATTCAAATGAATTTATTTGGTATCGAAAGTCTCACTCCTTTTTTACAAACGAATGAGTGCCTACAAAATGTATAATTATTAATAATTTACTGAGGTATGTATTATATTATGGCTTTTAAGTTGTCCTATGCAATTTAAAGATATAGAAAAACGTTATAAAAAGCTTTATTGCTAGGAAGTCGCAACTTATAACTTCAAAAATAAATGTCGACCTTGTTAATTAATTATCGTTAATACCAAAAACGTGTTGTGGTAATAAAAAACATAAATGAAAAAATGGTTCAATTATGACATGATTATTAAATTACTTGATAAAATTTATAAACCTGTTTTATTGGGTATCTATATACAATATAATTGTTTTCCAAAATCTTGCAAAAGTCTTAAATAAAAGTTTGATATATAATTTATGGTAAATGTGTAAATTTAAACATTTATTAGTAATATTGTGTTTAAAATTTTCTATTCATGCTTAACCCCTCAGGCCTCGGGCATATTTTGTCAGAAGGACAGAAAATTTCCGATTTGTAATAAAATCAAAATAAATAGAATATTTCAATGTATCGGAAAGCTAGAAACTGTTTATGAAATGTTATGAAATATGCATTCAAATGTTAGTAAGTACTGTAAGTAATCATTTAATTTTTTAATATTAAATTTTTAATTGCAAACACAAAAAAGACTAAAAAATTATTCAACTTACGGTTTTTCTGACTAAAATTACTGATAACGAAAAAACCAAAACATAGACATATTTTGTTAGACTAGTTTTATAGTTTTGAGTTACCATAAGTGTTTTACTGTCACCTCACTTCTAGTCATTTAAAAAAAAATCACATATTATTTCAAATTGAGATCGGAAACTTTGTTTTTATAAAGGTGGTTTTAATTTTTCTGAGATTAAATTCTAGATTCGAGTGTAAAGCGTGTTTTTTTTTCTTTCTAACACCGTTTTGATCATATTTCTTACTATGACAGTGAGGGAGCTGCTACGATATCCGTGAAATCTATTTGAGCTGTTGTGAGACCTGTGTGATAAAATTAAAGTTGCAAAAGCACCTACCTATTATATGATTTTATCCGTTTGGTCCTAGAACGTACAAATGTACACGTACGTTACGTCTTTGGTGTTAATTTTTTACGGATTTATGTTAAAGTTAACAATGAAACAAAATGACGCCATAACAAGTTACAAGTAATGTTAAAATTCTACGTAATTCGAGTTATTATATTATTCATATGGATGACACTTTGAGGTTAGCCGCACGATTTACACATCTTTCTTTGTAATATGGACATTATCGTAGTTGGTATTCATCGCGAATCGTACTGCGGTGATCTATTGGACTTATTTAAGTCGGGATGGGTCATGTTTCTACAGAAAGTAGTTGCTTTATAGTTTATACAAAGAATAAAATCTTGAATAACCATGTAGAACAGTGATGTGAGTGATGAGCAACCCGCGATCCACGAGCCCCTTGGCGGCGAACATGGCTACATAAAATATCAATTTTCTGTTTTGCGCAGGGGTTAAGCGGAAAACTTAAGTATTTTTTAAAAGTCTTGCATTAGCCGCTTAAAATAATAAGCTTTTTCTTAAGATGAAGCCATACTAAATAATGCAAAATCATACAAAATCGTATGTTTTAGTTTTGAAAAATTTGACCGCTTAGAAGTATTATAGATGCTTCAATTAAATACTGCGTGTAGAACATACTTTGGCCCTTAAAAATATGAGTCATTTTTTTTTATAAGTCTTTTAATAAGCTTAGAAAAAAATAAAGTATTAGGTCTATAAAAAACATTTTTAACTGAAAACTCTCCTACTTATAAACACTTTTTCGGATATGGTTTTATTGCATAATGTGGCAAATTCAGTTTCTTATATAATTATCGCGAAAAAAAAAATGATATTTACGCCCGAACCTCACAAAATAAAATATAATATGCATTTTCGCGTTGGTATTTTTGACATCACGACGACAATACGGCAGTCGACGAATTTGCTATATCAAAGTGAACCTTATACCGTCCACCGAAGAACGACTGGCAGCCGCCCCCCTGTCTTCCGTCATTACTCCTCCGAACGGAGCGGAGAGCGGTCGTGTTATGCTCCGCGCCGCTTATTTTCGTGAAATCAATTTAAAAATTCCGTTTTATTGCTATAAACAATGCATAAAAAAGGAATTAATGTTTTTTACAGGCCTTTACGAAATCAACATGTAAAAAAAAAATCTCAAATATCTTTTCCAACCTTTCCAAAAGCTTTTTCTCAAGTATTTTTAAACTCCTCCCATAAAAGGGCGTGAATTCCGATTTCGATTTTTTCCTGTACTAGTGGATCGCCTTAAATATGCAAAAATATCATTAAAAAAAATCATGGAAAATTAAAAAAAAAAAAATCATTCATTTGATGCATTTAAAATTTTGCCGTTTAACCAAGCATTTTTGTATATTCTTTAATATTTACGAATGATAAAAATCGAAAGCGTTTATCGGTTTGGCCATGGAGATATATTTTTTTTTTTCATATGTATGTTCATTGTTCATATGTATGTATAAAAAATGTCAAGCTCTATGTACCCAACCCATTCGACCCACGAACAAATTGAAAATTATTAAATTGGTCCTCCTGCTAAAAAGGTTGATCATCACTGATGTATTTCCTTTTGCCAGTCTGTTTTACGTCCAGTGTAAATTTTTTCGAAATATAAGAGCAAATAATCTTACGGAATCATAAATGGATTTTGATTTAATCATTTAGGTATGAAAAATAGTTTTATATCTATCACAATGTAAAGGAACGAAGGTAGAAGGATATTTGTCCTGGACTGTTTGGAACGCAGTATGGCACTGGATTACAAATCTTATCCACGGAAGATTTCCACCATTCAAAATAAAAAAGGTAAAAAAAAGACGAAAATAGATTTAGTATCTCCCATGACTTTAATAATGTGCCACGTTTTCTGAAAGTCTTGTGAATAGGTAAACATCAAACACGAACATTATAATACATCCTGATAAACTAAAATGATAAAGATAGGAATAGAGCTACATTCTGTGAAATCTGTAACGTGATCCTACGTGCCTAGAATTAGAAACATAACTCACACAATCAAGTCGTTTGTCTCACAAAATGTACACGAGCAGAGGCAGCTTTCTCTGCGAGATAATGAAAATCAATAGAAACCTATCCGTCTTTATTCTGTGAATATTAAGCCAAGAGTATTATAGAGAACAGTGTTTGCTGGTTGCCCCACACGGATGCGGTATCCGGCTGCGGGCTAGAAACAGTGCTGCTGATACTACAGACCAGAGACCAGAGACCCGCAAGGTCGGTGCAGAACTCCATAAGTCCAGCGCAGAAGAAAAACTAAGTTGTTATTGTGAAATTCAAACGGAACTGCGGCGGCTCCAGAACTGGTCCCCAGCCCAATACTCCTTATGGGGAGAGACACGGGGACAAGAGGCATTCTTCATTCTTCGAGAGATGTGAAAACGGCAGATTCTTGCAGAAGCATTGACATCTGTGTTCGATTCTGCTCTCGCATTACATTGTCTTCCGCTGATTTCAATATATTATTAATTAAAATCAATCGATACCTTTTACAATAACCTAGATTTACAGATAATTTTTTTTTAATTTCTTTTAAACATTTGTAATTTTTAAGTTCTGCGTGGTTTATGTACATTATTTTTATAAAATACATAATGTATTGCCTATATTGGCTGCCTTCTAGACTTCTCGACGTTCTCTTATTTATTTATTTATTAACGGATTCTCGTCCAATTTACAATACAATAAAGATTAAATTTAAAAAAAGTGTAAATTATAAGAGCAAAGAATGGTATATAAAAGCAAAGACAAAATCAGAGATAAATATAAGCAAATAAAAGTGACAAGTCAAGACTTAGCAGTCAAAAATCATTTAGACTTACATATACCAAAAAAATCAAGGTCTTGACTTGAGTTGAAAAGTCTAGAAGAAACCAATAATGAAATCAAATTTTGCCAACGGTATTCTAAAGAAGAAATATTTAGAGTAAGTTCAATTTCATCATATGAGTAATTGCCTTGTTTAATTATCTTATGAATATGCTAATTTAAATTATTATTATAAACTTCAACATGTGTTATTTGAATAGTAACGTTTAAACATACACATATATCAATGCGATTAAATTGTTTTTATTCAATATAAATTTCCTTCGTCTAGATTTATAATAATATCTTTCATTAACCGTATACTTTGCTTAAATTTTATCTGCAAGTGTACTCTATTTACAATATCTATTTTTACGTTGTATGGTTTGTTTAAAGTAAACATTGGCTAAGTATTACGTTACGGAGCTTAAATTATGCAAACACCACTGTGGGAGTAATTTCCAGAAATAATTCTACGAATTGCTTCCCTGGTACAGATTATATAAGAAAATGTATGATTTTTACAAGTCACGCTATCAAGTGCACTTATATAACAATGTCAAAGTGTAAATATTATTATCTGTTAAGGGAAAATCTGATTGAATTAAATTTTTTCGGTGAAACTTAAAAACTCACGCTTCGATTGCAATATCTACTATTGATTCGGATTTTGTAATTTCTTAGTATCAAATTGTCCTTGGGTTGTTAATTTTAGTTGAGGTTAATCGCTCATATTTTGACTTTGCTCTTTTGCTGCTATTATAAAGAATATGAAAATAATCGTAAATTCGTTAATTAGACATTTCGTGGAAATTAGGTATCCACTCTTAAATAAAAGTACTTCTTTTTTATAAACTTGCTCCATTCATTTGCATTGTAATCTTGTAATCTAATATTGGACGGTGTCTTGTGTCTTGCTGGAAATACTTATAAATGTTAGTATTCCGTATTTACCACCATAATAAAAAACCGATCGAAACAACACGTTGCTCTAGAGATAAGAAATAAACGAGTTGACGAAATTAGAGATGAAATGCAACCAAATATCCGGTTCACACTCCTTCACAAAAATACAACTGCACCATCATCGGAAATAAGAGAAGATAATATTTTAAAATGTAAATATTATGAGGATATCCATTATGACGACAGTAAAGGTATACAACATGTATTTTGCTTATATTTGTACTTTTTCGTTTACATATTAGTTGATATCAGTATTATATTATATATTTCGTCCAACCGCACTTTTTTTAATCCTATAAATATTTGAGACAGAGGTAGATTACGTTAGTACCTACCTATATAACACATTGAAATTATCTGATTCTCATAAGATCATGGTTATTATTTATCATCATAATGATAAATTTTGTTATTGGCGAGAACTGGGTATAATAATGGAAAGTCCAGTTATCCCTATCAATTCATATAACTAAACTCCACATTAACCCTTAAACATGATTATAACTGGTGAATTCCTGACGTAAAATTTTACATAAGCATTTTCAATACAATATGTCAAAGATGTCATACCTCTTCCGAATTCAGACCGTCATTCCTTAATCGGATGATGGTTCCGTTTCCGATGGTGACCTTCTTCCTCGCGCCTTCCCGCGACCTCCTTCCTTCCTCAGGGAACATCACGGCACTTGCTTCACCACCGGTCACTGGTCACCGGACACTGTTAACTGCGCTCACACTGGTTCTCTAGAACTAGAGCCCTCTTGGAGCCACAGCGTCAGAAGACAAACACAAGATACCTGTTTATTGGGATCACACTTCTTTATCTTATCACGGACCCACTCAAAAATCAACACCGACAGTTCGACATCGGCGGGGCGGTCTGCAGGGACCAAAAAACTGGACTACAAACTACAAATGGTATGTTAATGAGTCACACATGTGTAATTTAACAAGAGATTGTTCAGATAAAAAGTAGCGAGTTGTTCGCAGGGTCCCCTCACTTCCAACTGTTTAATTGTCCATCCGACTATAAAGCGCCGCTGTTTAATAGAACGTGATCAGCGCGAGATGCCTTTAGATAGTTCAGATCCAGCAAGGCGGGTAATCCACTTCTAGGAACAAGGATTTAATGCAAGTTCCGTGACTGGAATGGTGGATGATTGCGGAAGATTCATATCGGCCCCAAAGGTAACTTAGGCCAGGCTAATTCGATGACGATTTGCCCTTTGAAGTTCGCGAACCCGCAAAGTCAACATCACGCTTGTAAACTGTACGAAGCACTTTGATTATTGAAACAACTTAGCCAAAAGCACGCCCGTCGTGATCGCTTTTTTGCTAGGTTAAGATATCAAGAATCTCTACATTAACGAGACACTGATTAATACTACCTATAATGTATTCGCTTTAGTAAATTAGAGTTTCATTTGCATATCTTTTAATTCCTTTTGCACGAGTATCCGCTTCTCGTAAAAGCAATCGGCTTCCATATTATTACAGAGCTGGGAAGTGTTCAGGAAACCTCCATTTAAAAACGTTTATCGCTTGAGGCCGTTTTGATTAAGATTATCGCGTGATATCGCAAAGATGTTATACACAATATCGGTTACACAGGTAAAGTGAGAGATTTATTTCTAACATTACGCTTAAAACATGAATATTAATTTAGATTGATCAGCTAATGAAAACGTAAAATGTTACAACGTTTTGTAGGCGTTGAGTCTCGTGGTATTTCACGCTTATCGGTGAAATGGTGTGCCGATGCTGAGTTGTCTAAACTACCTATTAATAATCATAATGTTTATTTGCATATAATCAGCTCCGGTGTGTTGAACAATGATCGATCAGTCACCGCTTTAATACAAGGCATGTGTGTGACACATTGCTGATTTGAAACGAAAGTCACGTATATCCATTTTAAACTATTGAAATGAATATCAACACTGCGAAATTCACTGTAATACTCTGTTCTATCAAGGGTATGATTTCTTACTGAAGAGTGAAGTGTGTGGAAGAAGCAGAGCGGACTAGGTGTTTGAACACACTTGAAGATAACGCAGAGATAAGATTGGTAAAATTCATAACAGTGATAACAGATAAGTGAAATGTACAAATATGCTATCGTAGTAATGAAGTAGAAGTTGGTTGATTTTTGGTTCCACTTCTGAAATCAGTTTGTAGATTCAGACATTCAGAGTTAGTATGGATTCAAGGTAGAAGGCAGGCGGTAGCGGATATAAACTGCACAACTTTCCGAGAATCCGAGTGAGGAGTAGGTGTACCTACATACAGCCTCCAGGGTAAGTACCGAAGCACTGAGAACTGGTCTGGGAACACATATCGCGCAATTCCTGTGTCACTGAGGTATTCTACATTATGCAACATTCAAATAAAAGGATTTTAATTCCTGTACCTTTTGACGGCATGTTTCCAACAACCCATAATTTGAATACGCCAAAAGTGGAGTTAAGATTCCTTATTAGGAGCGTGTCGCTAATCAAATTGATTTATGATACATTAGCATGTTGAAATATATAACCATGATATCAAAATATTGGACACAGTTTTTACATGCTAGAGAACAGTGGCAGAATCCATAGATAACAAGTGATAACAGAAGAGATGAAAGTAAATAAGAAAAAAACGTATACTTTACTGCGATAAAACAATTGTTATCTTATAACTTTTCTTTTCACAAAACAGCACGACATATTAACTGTTGTCAGAGTAATCCTTATTGCGGAGATGAGTACAAAATAAATTTGCAAGAACACAATGAACCGTTACAAAATGCTGTTTTAACATATTAACATGCTTTTTACGTAAAATATATTTTGCGTGCGTTTTAAAACAAACACCGTTAATATATTTTTGCGAGCTTTTGTGTTACATACGATTTTCGAAATGTCACTAATTCGGTTGATATTTTAACTATCAAAACACTTGTGCATAATTTTTGTCAAATTTGTGACAATTTGATCAAAATATGCGAACAAAAAATTGCGAACTCAATTGCTACACTTTGAATGATTGTATTAATTTATTAATATGTATTCCAGTGATTGGCAACGGTATTCTTCAGGAGTGCAGAACTGCAGCAGAGAGACCGTTTGGCTACATATTAGGTATGACGAGGCGGCTCGGTGACAGATAGCCGGTATGTACCATGGGAAACAGTTCGACAGGCCGGGATCGCGACTATCGACAGAGATACGGTCAGAGAGGACCGGCAAGCGGCAAGTCAGTCGGGCGCACTTCGCAAGCCGCCGGTGAGGGACTGAGAACGGAGACTGACTGAGGCTGAGGAATGAGGATTGAGGAAGGAGGTCTGACTGAGGCTGGCTCAGGTTGGAGGGGGCTTATCGCGGGGCCCCGCGCCCCCGACCCTCGGCGCCCCTTTGCCGCGGATTCATAACAGCAAAAGCGCGATTCTGCTCGACACGCGACAGGGTGTTCGGAGCTTTGCATTTTACGGGGCTTTTAATTTGTCAGGTAACTCAGGTAGGTATCTAAGCGAAATGATGAGAAAGGAAGTCAACCAAATGGTTGTTATTGTTATATTTATTCTAAGGATTACAAAAACATATTAATTTATTTATTTATATTATTTTAAACGCAGTAGGAACACCTTATTTAGTTAAATCACAATGAAAATAGTAAAATAAATGCTCAAAACTTAATAAAATACAGGAAACAGAAAATATAAATGGAGGAGAGGCAAGGTTCTCGACTGGCAATCCGGAGGATGCGGGTTTACAACCCCGGCGTGCGCAAATAGATTTTATTACATTTGTGGCTTTTTACAATTTTATCAATTAAAAATAATATTTAGCATATTATTTTGGGGTACGTTCCAGATCTCAGTAATGCCTTGAATTGAAACGTTGTTTGAAATGACTTTAGCCTTTTGTTCGGTGACTAGATCTGAATAACCAGATATTTCCCTGCCTTTACCATCTCCTTCCACTTCCCACTCCCTTTGGCCTCACAATATACCCCATTTCGGAATGCTATAGTCTCACTGGCTCCAGGCGGGAGCAGTTGGGACTAATGTGAGATATTCAAATAAAAAAAGTAAAAATATATATCACGAAAAAAGATAATCTAATACCAGAACGGTTACGAAGATATCCGATGATATCAGATCGACAGGATGGCACCTTCAGTGACCATTTACCCGATTCCAGATGAACACGGGCATTCTTTAGACTTTAGAACGGACGTTAAGTAAAGTTAAATATTCATTGTAAATCATACGATAATTAACACGACTCGTAATCTATAAGAACCGAAGTATTATTGAAACTCGCGATCATCAGCGTTCTATTTAATATATTATTTTATTTAATTCATTTTATTTCATTTTATTTTTTTTCATCAGAGAAAACAACAGTGCCTATACCACAGAAATAAACAAATTTTCATTATAATCCACAACCTCACGCCGAGCTTTCTACTCAGTCTCGGAGAATAAATAGAAGATTAATTTTGAAAAAATCTGCACAACTGGTAAACTGACTTATAGAAAAAATATTGCATGAAGTAAATCCATTGATTATGTAACAATTATTATAAGCAATAATTATTAGCCTGAAACACTCATCTAGATTGAAAAAATCTCCCTAGAAAAGCTACATGCCGCCGACGGGACTTACACCCGCGTCCTTCTGATTTCCGGTCAAATGCTCCTATATCCTGCCCGCTAAATAATTCAAGATATACTAGTGTTTCATTCAACAATTACTGCTTATTACATTTTTCCACCCGCAAACAACCAACTTTATTTATATGAGAAAGGCATTGTAATTGCTAAATTTCTCACTAGGTAGCGTTGAAACAAAGTATGTCTACATTTTTTGGTGAAATACCTTACCTCGTCAAATATATATTTATGTATATTTTTAAATAATACCTTTTTTGTTGAAGAGGGGTCACCGTGGGAAGTTGCTGCATTTTTGTTGACGTAATTATTTACACCAAAGTGTCACACTGCCATTTACATTTGCATATGGTGTGGTTGAGTTTACCCAGAAATACAAAAAAAATATCGCATCAGGCGTATTTTTAGATTGATGAGTTCAAGTATGTGTCATTATCACTATGGCGGTTAAACTGGAAATTTTAATAGTTTTTGCCAAATCCAAGAAAATAGGTAGGTGATTTGTAAATAATATGCTACTTGTTTCTTTATCTTTTTTTTACTCGATGTTCTCAATTGCGTAAGAAAAATCCAGTTATAAAAACTCAGTTAATACACAAATAGGTACAAACAAATACAAAAATCTACTCAGACAAAGGATTCATTTGCACACATCTAAATAATGTAAAAAAAAAATTATAAAAGTTCTCTCAAATGACAAATAAAACACTGGCAAGCGACAAAAGTGACACAAAAGACACAAGAGACACAAGAGACAAATGAGACACAAGAGATGAATGATACACAGAAGACACAGGAGACACAAGATACACAAGAGACAAAGAGACATAAGAGGCAAAGAGACATAAGAGACAAAAGAGATACAAGAAACACAAGAGACAAAAAATAAAAACACAAGTGATACACAATATATGATTAGCTAAACATATTTTTTTTAGCAATAGTGAAATATTTTTTCTGAATCTGTTTAAATTATCGACGAAAATATCTACTTCAGCACACTCTATCTTATTACATAGTCGACACATTTAGTCAGAGGGCTAAAAAGGGCGATATTATTTTTAAATGTATTCAGGTGAAACATGTTATGGCGACTTAAACAATGAGAATTGAAACATTTATTTCAATATTGCTTAGACATAATGAATACCTATACCATATTATATCGGTCAATAATTTCAAGTGTATTAATTTTGAAGTATTCAAGTCGCGCTTCGTATCATCAAGATGGTCATGTAGTCCTCATTTGAAAGATAACAGTCTTAGCATTTTTTACCGATTCTACATCTAAAATGTTTTCATATTTGCAGTGATGTTGATTCCAAGCTGAATGAAAAATAAAGAAAAGAAAATTAATTAAAGAAAACGACATAAGGGATTATATAATCTTGAAATTATTACATAAAAACATGAAATAGTCGTGTTTCTATCTTTTTACAATAATTACGCCAGTTTATTTTTAACTTCAGCTGTAATTTTTTTTTTTTTTTTTTTTATTTTTTTTTTACATTAACTCCACACAGGAGGCCCTGAGGAAAATAATTTCCCTCAGGGCCTATTTCATCTTTGAGGATGCTGTGTGGAGGGTCTTTTTGAGGAAAGGAAGGAGTTAACATGGGTCTTGAAGAGACTCATGTTGTAGGAGGGAGGAAACACAGAGGCCGGTAAATCGTTCCACAGCCGAGCTGTTGAACTCAAGAACGAATCGTAAAAACGACCCGTTCTCATGTGACTAATATCAACTGTGTACAAATGTTGGGCGCGTGTTTGGCGTGTTTCCCGACTATGCACCGGTGCCGAGGGGATCAATGACGCTAGTTCCTCGGAGCATCTTCCATTGTAATACCGGTAGAACAAGGAAAGCATTCCCACCTGACGCCTATGCTCTAAAGATTGCAATTCGTCTGTTAAGATGGGAGAATCTATCAAACGGACCAGAGACCATTAGACATATGACTTATGAATCAAGTCGATAAAAATACTTTAAACGACTAACTAAAACTCTTTGGTCGCATCGGTGGTTAGCTAATCTTGTTAAGTATTTGTAATCATGATTTATGTCTATTTTATTAACGTTTATCTTTATGACGAGTCTAGCGCGATAAGAACGCTTGTGAATGTTATAGTTTTCCGATAGAGTATTTTCCAATAGTTTTGGTAAAACCCTTCAAGTCACATTTATGTAGATGTTACTTTACAGTGGTTTCATGTATGTAGAATAAGTCTTCGAAGTAGAACGTGGTAAAATAATGTATCCAGGTTAAGACATTTTATAATATTGAAAGGCAAAATAGAGGGTCGCCGAGGGCCTGGTAGGAGACAAATGTCTTGGCTGCGAAATGTACGAGAGTGGACCGGCATTAGAAGTGTGGAGGAGCTATTCCGGGCAGCGCAAGACAGAGCGAAATTTTCCAGAGTGATCGCCAATGTCGGAGGGACCTGATAGGGCACACAAAGAAGAAGAAGACATTTTTAATACTAAAAACTAAACTTCTGCGTAACTTTTTCAAGGGTAGGTACTTTAAAAAAATTCATAATTATTAATAGAATTAAAAACTTTTACATTAAAATATTAAAAAAACAAATACCCCTTTTCATACCAACTTCAAGATTTTTAATTAAATGAAGACAATATTAGCAAAACTCAATCGAAAATCAGAAAACAGAAATATCAGAAAAAGATAAGGTCACATTTGGGACTCGAACCCAGGACTTACGACTTACCGCGCCGGTGCTTTACCAGCTGAGCTAATGTGTCCCTATCTTATTCGGTCATATTTAACTGTATCATTCTTTGACTAAGAACTGCCAATATTATCTTCATTTTTTTAACGCATTAAGGATTGCAAGATTCGAACCCGAACTAAATGCTATCTAGATAGTGTCCTAAATAATTTTTTATCCGTTTTTATTTTTAATATGAGAAATCTATTCACTTTTCTGCAAGGCTAGAATGAATGTTTATTTTCATTTTTATTTTTAACTTAAGGGGTAAAACTTTAAATTGTAATATTTAATTACATGAAGACAATATTAGACCATATCTTTTTCTGATTTTTATGTGTACAGTTTTTCGATTGAGTTTCGCTTTTATTCGTCTTTATCGTCTCCTGTAAAGTTTTAATTTTGTGGCAAAGGATTTTACCAAATCACAGACGATATCAAGATGTTTGATGACTTTCGGAAAAAAAAAATTATAATTCCGCGATGCTGATGACTCATAACCATGGTATAATTGGATTTAGGAATTTTTCACACAATTATCGACTTTATCTATAGAAGAAGGTTTCAAAATTGAGTACTTCCACAAATCTTGCTCATTTTTACCAAAAAGTTTAGTTAGTGACTTTTTGCTCCACAGAGATGGTAATGGTCCAAAACGAGAGTTTTATTTCACCAAAATAAGACATAATAACACGGCAGTGGCCACTTAATTATAAATAAGCTGTCAAACTTCAGCCACGGGCAAAATCGGTAGGCTTCATAACGCATTTTTTAGTTTAACATCTCATTAGCATTAGAGACCCGGCCGCTGCCGCTGCAGAACATCATTCTCATATTCAGCGTTCAGTAACGGATATGGGTAAATGTGTTTAGGTTTAATATTCCGTGCGGCGCGGGCGAGCGTCTATGGGTTGACCCCGACTACTCTCAATGTCAGCGGGGTGCAGCGACGGACTGGGCTATGGCTGGGCGGTGCGGTCCGCGAAGCGCACCCGGTACCGGCGCTTCCTGACGGTTCCACGACTTTTCATCCCGCGAAAAAATATCCTACGGACAAAACATCCCTTAACCCTTATCTACTAAAACCTAATCTAACTTAACCTATGTTTGGGTATGGGTTCTGCCAGAAACCATTCATTGGACAACCACACCTATGCCATAGTAGATATAGGCCATCACAATGGTTCGCTACTTTTTTAAACATTAACCCCACATTAAAGGCCCTAGTGAAAATAAATTCCCTCAGGGTTTTTGCCATTTTTGGAGATGGTGTGTGGATAGTATTTTTAAGGAAAGGAAGGAGAGTAAGGACCAAAGGGTCGAAAGGTCAAAGGGTCTCCCCAAACCAGCCTTTCCAGGCGCATCGGCCGCCAAGACCTCACTCGATGAACCCGGGCACCGCTGCTAAGTCACCAAACGTAGCAAACCACTTGGGTTGACCTATAACAGATGTGTTGGTTATCCAATAAATGGATGGTAGGGATTAGCAGGGATGCACACGTTCATGGGGTAAGGTTTATACAGGTCTTGGTGGCGGATGCGTCTGGAGAAATCGGTTGAAGCAGTCCAAAAGATTCTTAAAAAAAAATTGAATCTGCAATTCACAAGCCGTAGAAGTGAAACCTTCAGAAAACTAAAGTAGACAAGAGTGGGAAGGCTACGAAGAACTGCACAAAGAGAAGACCGATTATCTCATTCTGTCGCAGGCTAAATCCTATATATGTATGTTTATACCCCTTTTTAGTGTCGCGTTTTTCGTTTCATCGAGTTTCAAATTACAACCGTGCTAAAGAAGTCTTCACTTCAAAACGTGTCTCGTATATAAAAATCAAATTGTGACGATGTTTTAAAAAAAATCGAATGCCGTTTACACGTGGTAGAAGCGAAACTTTACCAAAACAATCTCAACCAATACTTGAAAAGTGAGGTCATAATCAAAGCTACCGATGAGCGCAGACCTTGCGTAATTGCCGTTTCATATCTCAACCAATAGGAGCCTTTAAAAGCGACATCATGACCAATGATCGTAGTTGATGCGTCGCAGGTGCAGTAATCGTCATTTCCGTTTCATCCGATATCCAAATCACAGCGGGGCTATAAAAGTTTCACTTCAAAAAAAGTTGAGGGGCATAAAAAGCAGTTTACGACTAGTACATCCCTGGTGGGTATTCGGGAACAACATAATACCTATTGGAATATCAGATTATGTAGGTAGCTCGTGTTAAGTTCTTTACTGAGAAAATGGCGAAGATGTTCCAAGTAACTTCACCACCAGGCCACCAGGGCGACATGAGACAATATCTACATGAGACACGAGTCCGGCAGATGTACAACACCGCATTTTACAAATAGATCATAAGTTATCTATTTTATCGTGTTTATTATAATGTACACTGTTACCTAATAATAAACATTTTTTAATTGCACAAATTATTAGCATAGATATTACTTGTGTACATATATAACCAACTGAAAAAAAGCAAGTAGGTACAATCGTTAGAGTGTACTGTTGCAAATTACAAGGTCAATCGAACTATTATTTAATAATGTCGTTTCCATTCAGAGTTTTGAAGATTCTATTCTACTACGCAAGTAGGTACCTACCGTATTGTATTGTAAATATTTAACAACTAGGTCAGGCCTGTGAAATATCACGGGATATAATAAAATAGGATTTGTGAAGCTGAGACCATTGCCTTTCAAAAGAAGATCAGAAATATTTTGAATGTTAATACATTTTTTAATAATATTTTTTTTACATTAGCTCCATAATATTACATCCGACAAAAATTTAAACAAACGAAATAAACGTTTCAAATGCAAAGTTATTATTTATTATTATGAATGAATAAAATACACATCACCGTAGTTATTATATTTAATAATATTATTCAAACAGTAAAAAATGCAATTGAATGGGAAAAGATGTGTTTTTTCCAAGGGTCCTGATCTTCTGGAACCAGTTAGTCTATGGCGTACCCATTTGGGGTATGTTGTAAGGCTCAAGGTAGTGGAAAGGGGAAAGAAACAAAGAGAAATAGGAAGATGGGGAAGTACCTGGCTATTCAAATCTGGTCACCAAACACGGCCAAAGCCATTTCAAGCAAGATTACAATTCTAAATTATGGTCTTTCACCAGGCGACACGAAAGTATCTCCCACTCTGAAACGTATCGCAATTAAACTATATATTATTTTTAATTAATAAATTGGGAATTAACACAAAATGACAATGAAAAAAAAGTGAATTCCAACCAAAAACTGCGTAGGCACTTTTGTAAATCGCTTAAAAAGTGTCTGAACACAAAGAAACCAAGAGTTGTCCATTTTTGCACGAGCCATCACGAGAGCAAAAGGGAAAATATATACAAAAAAGGAAAGATAAAAATACAAAAAAGTAAAGAATGGCCTACGAAAAAAAGCGTTGCGAAATATTTATTGAGTCAGAGGGACAAGTTAAAAAAGTTTAACTGCCTCGACCAGTATTCAGACGGCATTGTTGAAATGCAAGATTTTGTTCTGGTCGGAAGGAGCGGCGGTCTTCCTATGTTCTCTGCCTGCCCCTGCGGCGAGATGCTCTACCGAATACCCACAGTTAACTCTTATCTACAGAATAGATCTTAATAATAATAATATATATTACGAGATAATTTGCATATTCAACAGGTGTAACACATTTTGAAATATATTCTACGATCAGTTGATGGAGGAGGTCATTGGGTTGAGAATTTCTTGTGAAGAAGAGCCTCTCGCGAGAATGAGGCTGTATCCGATCTAATCAAAATTGTAGAATAAAAACAGGCTGTACTGTATTTAATAGGGCTGTGAACATAAATCCTGAACAATTGAATTGCACAGTGTAATCAATAGTCAAAATATCGAATAATAACGGATTTGTACCAAATATTTGAGTACCTACCTATTCCATTATACCTACACCATTTTTCTCAAATTCGAATAAATCTGAAATACAATATTACGATCAGTTGCTTAATATAAATTCAAATATAACATTGTCATCAAATCATTTAGCGCCATTTTGTTCTTTTGTCCTCTTCTGTTGATCACAATTTGTTCAAAAGCTGAAACTGTCTTAGGGAGGTTTGATTCACAGTATTTGAACAATTCGTCAAATTTCAAAGCTAACTTTAAAGTTCTGTGAAAGTCAAATTCAAGTCATCTTAATAATTCAGTTCTGTGAGCAAATGATATAATAACAAAACTTGAATAGAACCTTCACAAAGCTTGAAAATTGGCTTTGAAATTCTGTGTAACAATCCGTCATTAGAATCAGCATTTAACGGGGACGTATCATCTGCCAATAAAACGAAACGCTTCTTGAAACAACCCATCCTGATCCTGGTAGTCTTCGCACATTCCTCTTCGAAAAATGCACCTTAAATTGATAACTGGTGATTAAACCTCTCTTACATTGTTACGATATATGATAATGAAGTCTACGTAAAATGATATTTTTTTACCTGTATGTACAATATGTACATATGTTATCTTCTTCATTAGCCTTATTTGCTTCTTCTCGGTTCTAACTCTGTATCGCGTAGAATGCAATAAATCAGTGATAACTACTCTATTTGCCTTTCCACAGTCAATAAATTTTAAATTCATATATGGAAGTCGACAGTTTGACGTCCGAGTGTCGCGGATCGTGGAACCAACAATCCATTCAATAGGCCACACTGAACACGGCGCGGCGGGTGTTTGAACAGTGATTAACTCTACACTCTATTAGTCTATTGCAACACTTGCTACCTTTCTACTTCTCTCTGATGGTGTGAACTGTGAGCACATCCGACTGATTCAATATTTGTCTTCCTATTTAATTTGAAACGCATTAGCTTCGTTTTTTTAGTTGCCGCCGTTAGCTCTTCATTATTGAGCTGTAAAAAAATTATCACAATTTCCACAAAGATATCTTTAAATCGTTAAGTAAACCGATGTGTTATTTTTCTTCTTGTTGCTCGGAGGCCCTATTCTTCAAAGAACTTTAGCGACAATTCTGCAAAAGCTTTCACGGTCCTTTGAAAACAGTAAGAGATCATCTACGTCTTAAATACCTGTCCATTGACAAATTGTGATGTAGTATAGTTTTCTCTGATGATAAATACTTCTAAAACGATTGGGAGTTTCATTGATACTTGGCTCATCAGATTACGGGGTTAGGTTTGTGTTTATTTATCGTCTGATTTACATCATATTTAACTGGACCAAACGTCCGTTTTAACGGATCTGTGTATTTCTGAAGCAAGGGAACTCGGCACTGAAGCAGCCCAGCTGTCATCGGATATCATCGGCTATACCAGTAACAGTTCGGGTATTAGACACGAACGGGCGACAGCTGCCACTCTTCTGTAATACTGCTTTACCGAGATCTGTTGAGACACCTAAAGCCTACTTTTAACTACCTGTATTAACGACATCATTTACGATACGCTAATTACCTATTGCTACAATAAAAACAAGCTAATTAGCCTACTGGAATACAAAAATAATTAGAAATTCGACCGTCGAAAACGACTTAGTAACAAATGTAATTAATATAATTGATTTAAATTCTCCTAGACCACCCCTCTCCCCCCTCCCCCATATATTATGTATATAATCCGTAGGCTAAGAATAATATGTACCAGTCTGAAGATGGCTTTAACGAGCTGAAACCGGTCAAAATCAATAAAATTAAAGTGGAAATAAGTTTTATATTTGTTTTATTTTTACCATCTCTTTCATCTAATTGAAATATTTTTTTTATTTTTTATTATTTATTTATCTATAATAAAATATATTAACATTGGTTTTATTTGTGTGCCTGTCTCACTAGGGTATACCTGTGTCGAGACAGGCGTATTTTACTTCTTCAAACTTCGCAAAATTACTTCGTGGCATCATTAATTATATAAAGAATAATATATCACTTTGTTAAAACCAGTAGATGGCATTTTTTTGTATATGGACTGGCACTAATAGACAATTAAATATATTTTTAAATTTCATTAATAAACTCAAAAAAAAAAATTAAAATATACCCTAGAAATTGGAAATAACTGCAGCTTAAATTTTTTGGATTTAAATATTTCTATCATTAATACTAAATTTGAATTTAACATTTTTCGTAAAGATACATATACAGATATCATTACACATGAAACATCTAATCATCCATTTTCACAAAAATTAGCAGCTTTTAATACCTTGCTAAGTAGATTAATTAAAGTTCCTTTATTTTTGAGTAATTTTAAAATAGAATTAAATACTATTAAATAAATTGCAATTAATAACGGTTATACTTCAAAATTAATAGACAATATGTTAAAGTTTTTTAGATCTTTTGTTTATCCACACGTTGTTGAAAATGAGAATAATTGGAGAAAATTTGTATTTTTAAATAATAACATTTCAAATTTAATAATTAAAAACATACCAAATAATATACAGCCAGCTTTTTATACAAATAACAAATTAAAAAATTATATATTAAATAATTAGGATAAATATGATGTTTTGAACAAATCTGGGATTAATTTGTAATGATTGTAACTTTTTTATATTGGAAAAACTTCTAAAAATTTTAATAATTATTCTGAATTTGCCAACCATATTTTGGAAACAAGTCATTTGATATTAATGCGGGTCTTAAAATGTTACATACTAGCACTACGTGCATGCCATTGGATAATTTAGAAATTTTAGAAATTAGAAAAAGCATTAATAGTAAATTAAATATTATAAATAACCAAACATTTTTTTAAAATACTCGTAGCTATCTTTTAAATTTATTTTCTTATTAATACTTACAATAATTATAATTATTTATTTTTTGATTCAGGCTAATTATTTTAATTATTTGTTTCTTAAAAGTTTTTTATTATCGAAATGCAATTTTATTTTTCCTTAAATAATTTTTATATTTAATTTTGTGTAACTATTTTTATGAGATTTTTAAGCAATTAATCACCTCTACTTTTTAATATTTTGTCTTTGTTATAATTTGTCTAAACTTGTTTGTCATTTATTTTTCTTTAAATTAACATATCCTGATGAAGATAAAATTGTTATCGAATCATGTAGATATTGTTTATAATATACTGGTTTAAACAAAGTGATATATTATTCATTATGAAATATTTTAAACTATAAACATTTTAAAGTTATTTTTACTACAGTTTTACATTGTTTCAGTTTGTGGCGTTATAAAAATGAGCTTAAATATTATGAGTTATTAAAAACAGAGTTTCTAGGGGCTTTTATTTGTGACCCTGACAAACAGTGTGCATTAGCGAAAACTGTTTGCTTTTAGTTTACGCCCACACGATTCAAATATAGCATTGAGTTTAATTGCTCTGGCTCGAGCAATGCCGGGTATTACTGCTAGTAAACTATATTTAGAAACGCGGAATGTATTATTGTAACCAACAGAGTAAGAGAAAACTTGCAAGTTTAATGCGATATAAGAAAATAACCATTAATATAAGTCAACAATGGGGAAGATTGAATATGACACTGCACGGTAAGATCGCCCACTGGATAGTTGAATGGTTCCGGACTTTTCATCCTGCGACAAAATATCCTCCGACAAAATATCCTACAGATAAAACATCCACCAACAAAATATCTATTAAAACTTAACCTAACCTAAACTAACATAACTTGACCTAACCTTATAAAAAATAGGACAAAAATAATACAGTCATCCTGTATAGACAATAAATTGTTGTTCAAAAATAGTAAAATGGACGGCCGGTGTAGTTCAGTGGTAAGGCTCTTGACTCGCAATCCGAAGGTCACGGCTCGAATCCTGTCGTGGCAAATAAATTTTATTTGATTAATTTGTGTTATTTCACAATTTATTCATTTAAAATAATCACGTTCCAGAGTGGAAGATACTCTCTGTATCGCCCTGGTGTAAGACCACCATTCAGATATGAAACGTTGCTTGAAATGGCTTTAGCCGTGTTTGGTGACCAGATCTGAATAGCCAGATACGTCCCCACCTTCCTCTTCCCTATCTCCATCCCCTCCTCACTACCTTCACCCTCACAACATACCCAAATTGCCAATTGGGGATGCCATAGTCTCATTGGCTCCAGTTGTGAGCAGTTGGGACTAGTAAAATGGACAAAAATAATACAGACATGCCGTAAAGACAATAATAAGACAATTATTGTTCAAAAATATTAAAATTGGACAAAAATAGTACAGATATCCTTTAAAGACTATATTATATTGTTAAAAAAGAGTAAAATGTAAAATAGGGTTAGGTTAGGATAGGTTAGGTGAATTTAGGTACGGTTTTAGTAGATATTTTGTTGAAGGATGTTTTATCCATAGGATATTTTGTGGATGGTTATTTTGTCGGGGATATTTTGTAGCGGGATGACAACGCGCATTACCGAGTTGAATAGAGAGTGCAGAGGGTAGGTGTGTATTCAAAATCTATTCAAGTCTATTATTTAAAACAATAAACAACCCCCATTATAATAAACACTGCTGAGCCCCATTCTTCCCAAGATCTCCAACACCGCAATATTTAACTCCTTAAACGTACCGAACATTATTACCCAAAGAATGGCTATAATTATTTTACAAAATATGCGTCCGTTGGTAATTTTATTTGTATTAGTTCAGAGGTGAGAAAACTTTGATTGTTGTTCGATCTGCATACAAACTTTCTTCTGAACACGGAACATCTTTTTTAAGCGACTTCGAAAAGGGGGAGGTTATCAATTCGATGGATTTTTTTATTTATTTTCCATATGTTTGTTACCTCATAACTTTCGATTGGGTTAACCGACATTGATGATTCTTTTTTATTAGAAAGCTGGTGCTTCCCGTGTGGTCCAATTTTAATTTGGTCCAGGTATGATAATGGGATTCATGAGAAAACCATATATGTCTCAAATTAGCAATAAGTATGTGCGCGACAAATGGACGAATAACTCAATATTACACCAACAGATTTCAATGATTTTTTTTTAAGTAAAACTTATTAACGCACGCTCGTCACTAAAAATCAAAAAATAAACAAAAATTTTAACCAAACAACAAACGACTTAAAAAAATGCACTAAAAAGTAAAAAAATTATTTCGTACGATTGTTATTTTTGGAGTCGGTGTCAGCCAAGATCTCCACATCTCACCTATGTATGTAGTTCCCTTGGCTGACACCGACTCCAAAAATAACAATCGTATGAAATTATTTTTTTACTTTTTAGTGCATTTTTTGAAGTCGTTTTTTGTTTTGTTAAAATTTTTGTTTATTGAATGATATGAAATCTGTAATTTTTTTACGTCTTCGGGAAGACTAAGAAAATATTTTATGCCTTTGTAAATAAAACTATTGTGCATTTGTTGTGTTTAAAATAGAGGAATTTGGATGTTAAATTTATGCCTTATATGCTGAAGGGAACGTTGATTGTTTTTTCAAAATTATTTTAATAATTAGTTTTTGTACCACTTTTACAGGACTTCAAATTTTTTATAATTTAAAACAAAAATGAATAAGGTCGCACATATCCGTACTAGATATTCGTTAAAGCTATTTATTGATTAAAAAGAATATTCAGTTTGGTTTGGTACTTGGCATCAAATCCAAATTTAAGTTTTGTATAAAAAGGGCTGCGAAGCCGTTCCTCTTAATGTGATCTCTTGATATTTAAGGCTGTTGAAGAGTTAATAAAAGGTAAAAAATTCTGACAATGATAAAATTGACGAACACTTTATCTAAAAAATATAAATCATTTTGAGGGTTGAAATTTTAGTAAATTTGAATGAAATTGCGCGACTAATATTATTAATATAATAATTATGATTGAAAACCCCTGTAAACGAGAAACCTATAAATAATTTTAAGATAAACAATAGGTAAACCTGCACTTATAGTTTTTTGTGGGTCTACGTGAGGTGCTCTTAAATGCTAATTTAAATACGCCTAATTAAATCAATTGAAGAGAATGGTTATTATTCCATCAATTTTGATTGATCATCGGTACCTGTATTCAATTTCTACCTGTTATAATTGCAGCAATTTAACGATTGTGGATTGCGGTATCTACCTAAAAGATAAACAGAAGTTGTTGTACAAATGGTTCAGATAAAGAATTATTATGCCTATTACATAAGAGGCTGTACAATAATATTTACGATCCACTTAAAAGTCGACTTAAAAATTGTGGAAAACAAATTTTCCCGGGTTATGAATGGCCTGATAATATTTGATTTCTATCTACTTTCATAATTTTATCGCTTGTGCAAAGATGGAGAATTTCACTAGCAGATGATTGAATCCAGGGCAGGTTACTTAGCTCTTTTTTATGCAAACGCTGCCATTCCACATTTTCCTTCTTTAACCTTTTTACATTTACTCCACACAGGAGGTCCTTAGGAAAATAATTTCCCTCAGGGACTATGTGATCGTTGAAGATGCTGTATGGAGGGTCTTGTAAGTGTAAGTGCCATATTGCAGGAGGGAGGAAACACAGAGACCGGCATTTAAGTGTCATTTTCAAAATTGCGGTATTGAGAGCTTTCATTTTTAAACAAGCACAAATGATCTTTCTTAAAAAAATCAAACAAATTTCAGCGGGTTTATACCTCTGGGCTCACCATACCGCTCTTTTATTCCTAAAGGCAAATTAATTTATGTAGGTATATCGATCGTCCAGTTGATTAGTCAGATATTTCCAAATATAAAGTTTTGAGATAATGAAGAAAGCAATATTCTAATGCTCACTTTAAATCAAATATTTGCAGGGGTCGGTGTTTTAAATATTAAATATGCTATAAAATAACACCGGGAAGCATAACGGTCCGGTACATTAACCCAGAAAACTCAATCAAAAATATTTTTGTTTGTATATTTCTCTACAAGTTTTTCTGCATTGTAATTGATTTGGTGTTTATGAATAATCTGAGTATTATATAGCTTGATACAGGATACACTTATATAATCTGAGTATTATATAGCTTAATACAGGATACACTTATATAATCTGAGTATTATATAGCTTGATACAGGATACACTTATATAATCTGAGTATTATATAGCTTGATACAGGATACACTTATATAATCTGAGTATTATATAGCTTGATACAGGATACACTTTTGCATTCTACTGCATACTCAACTCAAATTTCGAATTTTTGGAGATGTCTGACAAGTCAACTGGACTCTTGAAAACACATTAACCCGTCAAGTCTATTAGTTTGGTTTTCGGAACAACTCATACAAGTCTCATACAAATCGTTGTGTCTCCCTTACTATCATGGTTAGAAATATAATGTAAACTGTGTTAGAAAGAGAAAATACCAAGCTTTATTTTAAAATCTAAATAAACCGCAAAATAATTAAAATATACACCTTTTTGAATCCTAATTTCCGACCTCAATTTAATTAAACTTTAAGAATTTTATATAAAATTTTTTTACATGAAACGACAAAAAAGTGAGTTGACAACGTTTATAATACATTTGCCTAAAAAAAATTTTGTTAGAAAAAATGTAGGGTAAGCCATTTTTAAAACATTTTTATGTTTAAAATAATAATGTTTATATTTCAAAATTATGTGTTTTATTCAAATTGTGTTTTTATCACCTTTCAAAAACAGTTTTTAGTTTTTGGATACGTTCAGAAATATTCAATTAATTTCAATTTTATTGGAAAGCGGAAATATTTTGACGTTCTGACAAAGTATGCCCGAGGCCTGAGGGGTTAAATCAAGCATTATAACCATAACACCACCCTCGACATCGTCAATTTCCAAATAAGCCTGATAGCAGTGTTGGACGTCGCATTCCTGTGAAGGTCCCCTGTCCGCTGTCCGCTGTCCCCGCTCGTGTTCACTACCGTCCATGCGACATCGGTTTCCGCAAGACAATCAGAAGACCACCATACACACCTCACAGTACACACTACACACTGTACACAACCCAGTATCGGTAAACTGCCCATAATAATAATATATTGATTCTGCGGTGTCGGACCATCGATCAACAATTGACTAGGTTTGTCCTCTTTTGCGTTCAAAGCGATGGTGTTGGAAACATTAATAATAAAAGTATTTGGTTAAATTGTATAAATTCTTTTTTGTGAAAAATCGCTACAAGGGCGCTGTATATATATAGATGTTACAGTTAAAACTCATTTTTAGTTATAACGCGTTTTCTCTAGTTAAAACTAGTTTTTACTATATGCCTTTGTTAAAACTGAAATTGGGATTGAAAATATAAATACGGTTTATTCAAATATTTAATAACTGTTAATTAAAAACCTAACCTAACCTGACCTAACCTAACCTAACCTGACCTGACCTGACCTGACCTGACCTGATCTGACCTGATCTGATCTGACCTAACCTAACCTAACCTAACCGGATGTCACTCGACCAATCAGAATTAAGCAAGATGAACTTTGAAACGGTTTAAACAGTTTTAACTGAATCATTTCGAGAAAATGCGTTTTGTCTAGTTAGAACAAGTTTTCACTGATATTCAGCAGTTAATTCTAGTTGTAACAAAGACATTTAGAGAAAACTAGTTTACACTAGAGAAAACGCGTTGTAACTAAGAACGGGTAGAAACTGTAACATATAAATATATGTATAGTCCCGAATAACAATGTCGGATCTGCTAAAAATTGAAAATCGTTTCGTTGGCTTATTTATTGGTTTATTTTGTTGATTTAAATGCATTTGTTTGGGAATTTTCGATGAATTGAAAGGAAATGTCAAATATCAAAACAACACTATATTTCTTGATATCAAAAACAGTAAAAAGAAATGAAACTTTAAACAGCTCTACTGCAGACCTACAACATCGCACATCCGAAATTGTTCTTCAGGACCGTCGATACAATGTTTAATGCACTTATCACTAACTATAGACTAGGCATACTATTATAACAACTTATGGCTAAAAGATTGTACCCACCGGTTCATCGATTGATAATACAAAACCATAAATATATGCAGTGCATTTGACCAAAGGACCAATTTTTAGCTCAATTCTTATCAAATTAATAAAGTGACATTTCAACACCCCTTTAAAAAGTCATTAAAAGCGAAGAAAAATAGATATAATAAAACCTATTTAACCAAGTTTCTTTTCATTATTTTTAATGACTTTTCAAAGGAGATGAAGTTGCGTTGCACATTGTTGAGTCAGTTGTCCGGTGAGCAATATATAATATCTATTCCTTAAAGATCAGGGGTCGGACGACAGATTGATTCAAAGGATCAAAAGAGGGTGTTTTGTAAACCACGAGTATGTGGTAAGCCTGTATTGGTTTAAATTTAGTGATTGAATCAATGCTCAATCAGACGCACATCTCTTGCCATGCGCAGAAAGGGCGTGACTTATTAGTAGTTCTTTCTAGCGTTGGTCGGTGGTTTGCCACACTGCCACTAGCCTTCCAAGGTTTCGTTTTTGGTTGAACTATATAATGTGATCATAGAACAGAGTCTCACATATTGTTGACGTTCACTGGCAGCTTACATTGTTGTCACCATCAAACAACAGCATTTGTACGAGACGGTCCGTCTAGTGTTCTGCATTTCGTCGCACCAGCCTCATTCCTATTCCGTGAAGTGACTGGTTACATTTCAGAGTGGTACAGTCTCCGGTAGTGGCTGCCGTCCTCGGAGCAGCGGTGCCTAGAGCGGGGGAGATCAGCAGGAATGCGCCCCCTGCCCCGCCCTACAAGGAAGCCTGCTCCACTGCGGACTGCAGAGGCTGAATCTGCCCAGGCCGGACAGCAAGGCCTGCAGATGCCATTATTCGCAACGGGGACATTGCCACTGCTTACATGACGGACAATCAAATCAATAGCATTGTTGGCCTGGTTAATAAATCTGTGAGCAATGGGAAATATTTGTACTCAAAGATCTTAATCGAATATGTTAAAGAAGTCGAATTCCACTTATTTAAAATGCATTTACAGATGAAAAATTATTATTTGAAGATAGATGTAATTGTTTCTGTCCCAATGTTAAGAATGTTCGTATTAATTGAGTTGTTCCTTGTGAAAATCACCTTCAACGTGATCACAGATTATATATTAAAACTAAATAATTCGATTATGATAACAAATTACTTCGTAAAACACCACTTATAGATGATATGTTAGTATTAAGAAGTGGTGTTGTACAAAATGATTTATTTTCATTTAATTAAAATGACGCCACAAAGTCATTTTGCTCACAAGTAAATAATTCGAGTTCATTTAAAAAATATTCAAGAAGGAGTGGAACAATTGGAGATGACAATACATTGAACAGGATGTATATTAGAAAGGAACCCCTGTAACTTTTCACTGCCGATAAATCGTACCTTTTGAAAAGGTTTGTTCATAAGCTTTTTTATATGAATACCGCACAAGAGTCCCAACTGCTCCCGTCTGAAACTAGTGAGACTGTGGCATCCCCAATTGGGGTATGTTGTGAGGCTGAAGGTAGTGGGGAGGGGAAAGAGATAGGGAAGAGGAAGGTGGGGAAGTACCTGGCTATTCAGATCTGGTCACCAAACACGGCTATTGCCATTTCAACCGACGCGTTTCAATTCTGAATAGTGGTCTTTGACCAGGGCGATACTGAGAGTATCTTCCACTCTGGAACGTGCCGCAAATATACTAAATATTATTTTAAATGAATAAATTGTGAAATAACACAAATTAATCAAATAAAATTTATTTGCCACCCCAGGATTTGATCCTGCGACCTTCGGTGTGCGAGTCAACAGCCTTACCGCTGGACTACGCCGGCCGTCAAAGGCTGTGGCGCTTAAAGCAATATTTTGGGTTTTCCTGTGACGAACATAAAGGCTCAGAATTAGGTATGCTTTTTTCCCGAAATTATTCTAATAATAAAGTAAATACAGTGGATTTGGAGATTTTCTGTCATTTTACGTTAGGTAGGTACTCGTACTATATGTATTGTGAGGTGTGTATTCATAGCTTACCCAATTACACGGTTGGTAGTCATTTGCTACTGCCGTAGAACTGTGTGATTACAAAGACTTACATATTATATTCGTACGAGAGCAAAGTTAATAGGAGTTTAGTATTGCATATTATTAAACTCAAGTTTACTTCGCATTGTCCCATAGACGTAAATAATAACTAACGTCAGTGGTCCCGTATAATTTCTCGCTACTCGTCATAATACAACTTTGTTTTGTATTGTACATTTTAATAACAAGAAACTAGATACCTTTGTACAGAGGGATTTCTGCGAAGTGCGGGCGATATGATTGCCAGAAGCCAGAACGCACCGCGACAGGAGACATGAGACGGGAGACGGGAGACGGGAGACGGGAGACGGGAGACGGGAGACGGGAGACGGGAGACGGGAGACGGGAGACGGGAGACGGGAGACGGGAGACGGGAGACGGGAGACGGGAGACGGGAGACGGGAGACGGGAGACGGGAGACGGGAGACGGGAGACGGGAGACGGGAGACGGGAGACGGGAGACGGGAGACGGGAGACGGGAGACGGGAGACGGGAGACGGGAGACGGGAGACGGGAGACGGGAGACGGGAGACGGGAGACGGGAGACGGGAGACGGGAGACGGGAGACGGGAGACGGGAGACGGGAGACGGGAGACGGGAGACGGGAGACGGGAGACGGGAGACGGGAGACGGGAGACGGGAGACGGGAGACGGGAGACGGGAGACGGGAGACGGGAGACGGGAGACGGGAGACGGGAGACGGGAGACGGGAGACGGGAGACGGGAGACGGGAGACGGGAAAACCTTTACCATATCTTATACAATTAGGAATGATTCCCCCTCAATAAGATTACGCGTAAACCTTGATGATGTAACTACTCTAGGCTGACGATTATGATAACATTAATACCTAACGAAAATGAATATTACTCATAGTGCCATTTTGCAACAATAGGATTTGGTTTCAAGACATAGTGAATAAAAATAGCTAAAATAAAAATCCCTAAAAAATAACGAACTACAGCAAATGCTCAGTTGTTGATTGCTGATGAAGAATCCATTGGGGAAGAATACTTTTATAATATTTTGACTGAGCGTTCGTCTTTTCGCAATAGAAATAACGTTACGGTACGTTACGTAATGACAAAATACAGTGCTAGGAACTTAATTCCAAAATCTTATAAGCGTTGATCGAAATGTGAGTTGTGAGTAGCTGTGCGTTATTTGAGATATTCTAGTTATTGATTAATTAACTAATCTATTCGGTGAATTGATTAGATTCTTAGAATAAGCTACCGAATAGATAATGCACACACACCTTCAAATACAAATGCCCTCCATGTAAATTTGAACAGAAACAAATGTCACCACTGATATAAAATACTTACCTTTTAACCATTAGATCTAGACAGCCAATCAAAATTTAACATTATGTCTCTCTTACACTGCCTTATATCGTCTCCTGTTTGGAGCTAATGTACAAAATGTTGAATGTACTGAAAGATTGAATTTCAAATTTAAGAGAGAATTTCCCTAACTTTTGGATCACAACTCACGCCCACGTCCCATTTCTTGTGTTCTTCTTTGAAATAGTCTTTCTTTTGGAATAATCGAACAGTTTGCATAACATAAATAATCATCAATTGTAGATAACTATAAGAACATATACATGACCGATAAAATCGATAGAAAATTGTTGCAAATGCTAATTAATCGATACTTAAAAAGCATTGAATTTTTCCATCACTTAGCTCTTGTAATCCACAACGCAGTTTTCGATAGCAGGGTGGAGTAGCTATCATCACTGTTTGTTTTTTTAATACATACGCCATAAACCTTCACAGTAAACTCACGCGATCGCTTCGTTCTAGTGACCCTGAAAGTACAGTTTGCCTGAGTTGCTGGGGGTGGCGGTGGTGGGGTAGGGCGGGTGGGAGCTATCGTAACGACCCCAGTAAGGCGCACCCGGAAACCTGATTGGGGCATAGGTAAAACGGGGAGCGCCCTGACAAAACACCACTTTACCAATAGGGGATGGTGAACTGGAATATTAAAGTGGTAAAAATAAATATATTTTTGAAGAGCTGTATTTTTCTTTATCGGCATTTTCTTTTCGATTTGTAAATGCATGAAATTTTCGAATTTATACAATCACATATAATGAATACTTTTTGTTACTGAAAAACGTTAATGCATGTTAACAATCGATGGATGACAAAGCAAAATAAAATATTTCTGCACAAAGGTAAATGTTGAGAAGAGCAGAAATAAACTATTTTTGGAGTTTGGTTTAACTTCTAACAAAAATAGATAAATTAATATTGAGTTCTTAATTCCATTCTTAAGAATGGCAATCATGCTCTCTTTAAAATAGAATTTAAAAAATAAGTTTGACCTTACGTATTTTAATTTTAATTTCAAACTAGCTGGTATCCGGAATGCGTTGCTATGCCAATTAATAAAGAAATTATTTCTCCCTGCGTGTCCTTTCCCTTTCTTCCCGTTCCAATTCCGCCTCCCGTTCCTCTACCGCGTCCCCTTCCCCTCTCGCGTTCCAACTCCGCCTCCTCCACCTTCCCTCTCCCCACTCCACTACCCCCCTTCCCCCATCCCGCGAACCCCCCCTCCCTAGTTCCCCCCCCCCCTCCCAGGTTCCCCTCCCCCATCCCCCCTCCCGCGAACTCCTTACCTGAGTTCCCCTCCCCCCTCCCGCATTCCATACATTCAGTCCTAATACATTTATTTTTTAAACAGTTCGCGTGCCACCTATTCCAATTTATACAAATTTCATAATGCTCACCAGTAGTTTTATACAAACCTTGTACTGACAATAACGAACACAAAAAAAAGAATTATCCAATTTGATGCAGTCGTTCGGAAGTTATGCGCGTACATACCTTTCGGCGATTCATTTTTATTTATATATTTAGATAGATAGATGATACACACTCATACGTCTTTATGTTATCAAACATTATCAGTTTTCTTGTTTACAGGAAGACTTACTTTTTAATTTATTTACTTCTTAATCTAAAAAAAACATTTCGTAATCAAATTAACAATGAATTGTATTGTACTAAAATTAGATATAAGGGTAGAAAACTAATGATTGACCTACGACCATAAGGTGATCTACGACTGTGGGGTGACCTAAGACCTTGGGGTGACTTACATCTTCGGGGTGATCTACGACCTTGAGGTGACCTACGACCTTGGGTTGACCTACGACCTTGGGTTAGTATGTACGCCTTACCTTAGTTGTGCAGTATGTACGCCTCGCCCGATCACCGTTCGCATCGATCACCGTTCGCATCGATTACCGTTCGCATCACACTTTTCGTAACGCATCATACTCTTCACCAGCCTACCGTAAGCGTCCGTAAAGAAGTTTTACTTCAAAAACTATTATTATCATTATCGTGGCAACCCTTAGAACACCGATTGATAAGAAACGTCGTAGCGAGTAAAAAATTGCATTGGCACTCCTTGCCTAAACAAACATTACCTCTGTGATGTAGGTCAAATCGCCTGCAAAGAGCAACACAGAACACCGTGCCGCGGTCATCAATCATTAATGATGGATTGCCGAGTAAATAAAGTACCCATTTAATTTCTTAAGTAATTCGTCTTTCTAACAGAATGCTCGCGAACAATGATGGACGTTAATTTATTATTTATTAGAAACCGCGACGCACCCTGTCCCAAAGACTGTAATCATTTGCTTGTTAGTTTAAGCATGAAAAATTGCAAAAACACGTGATATTATTTATGTTATTTCTCTCCATCATTTGTGGTGTATTGACATTATAATAATATATACCTTGTAGCTCGGTATTCCAAGGACTTTCAAATTATTTTTTAAAGTTGTTTTTGGAGTGATACTTTTTAAAACTTTGTTCTACCAATGTTTCAATGCTTTATTGATTCCTTCGGAACTGGTGTACCTATAGCCGGAATACACGCTCAACGCGCGTCCAATATTTGTACACGATTAACATTCATCATAATATGAGAACGAGTCGCATCTACGATTCATAACAGCTCGGCTAAGGAATGATTTACGTGTGATTTTAATATTTGTTTTTTTTTTACATTAACTCCACACAGGAGGCCCTGAGGAAAATAATTTCTATCAGAGCCTATGTCATCTTTGGAGATAGTGTGTGGAGGGTCTTTGTAAGGAAAGGAAGACGGGTATTTTGAGAAGGTGGGTAGGACTCTGGGGGTCAATGTGTTTAAGAGTAACTGACGTATCCATCCCTCCAACTGCGCTGTAAGTCGATGAGTCGTGAGTCCGGATGGAGAAGTCAAAAGCCTCCCTCCAAGTCTCTCCCGCCACGAAGATGCTGGGCAGGCGTATCTGCATCACCCAATGAACTCGGGCACCCCTGCTAAGTCACCAAACGTAGCGAACCACTTGGGGTAACCTATGGCAGGAGTGTTGGTTATCCAATAAGTGTATCCCGGGGTGGCAGTACCCACCTCCCAAATTGGAAAATGTGTTTCCTTCCTCCTTTAACATTTATCTTTATGACCCAGGTTTACTCGTTCCTTTCATTTAAAAAAAAACACACACAGCATCCGCTAAGATGATATAGGCCGTAAGGGAAACGATTTTTTGAAGTAAGTATGAAAAACATTTTAGAAGAACTTAGTAATCGTAAATTCATCCTAGTTAAACTCTTCGGTACGATGATACACGCCTCGCGAAGACCCGAGTTCACTACTTTATTTCTTAAAAAAAGGCCCTCCACGTTTTATCCCCATAACTGACATAATATTGTTATCATAAACTAGAAAAATTTCCCTTGTGCCCAAATTGGTAATTAGAATAATTCTAGAAAATGGAGCGATTTAGGTTCAAATTTGGATCGCTTTTATTTTTCAGCGATTGATATCGGTCCAAAATTAGACCACATTTAACGAACCTACAAATATGAGATAAACGGTGAAATCTAATGTGATTTATTAGCTTTAAACCGTAGTAAGCAGTTTATATATTTCCATATTAATATTTTGAGGAATGATATTAATTAAATCGAGTGGCCAAATCAAAAACTCGAGTGTGTGTTAACAATATTTTTTTAATAACTTAAGTAAACAGTACAAGAAGAAAACATTAGCAACTCTCAAACAAAAATTTGAAAAAGTTTTTTTTTTTAATTTGAAACATTTTGGTTAGAGTTTGGCAAGGCGAAGGTCCTTGCTTTAATTCCTATATGCAATTGTATCTTTTATTAATTTTTCTATTTCAAATTTTCGTTTTGAGACTTGGTCATATTGTCTTCAATATTTAAATATTACAATTTGAGGATATACTCACTAATTATTATTAAACAAATATTCATTGTAGACTTGTAGAAAAAATCAATAGATTTCGCACATTATAATAAAAATTGATATATTTATGCAAGACACCATCTAGTTTGCATTTAGTTCGGGAAGAATCTTGCAATCATACATAACGATAGCACCCATAATAAAAGGAAGAAAATGAAGATATTAAAGTTAAAAAAATGAAGATAATGTTAATAGTTCTTAGTCGAAATATGATACAGTTCGGACAGAATTAGCTTAGAGGTTAGAGTAGATTCCTGGCAATGGGTTCAATTCCTAGATGCGACCGCATCTTTTTCTGATTTTCTGTGTCAAATTTTCGTTTAAGAATTGCTAATATTGTCTTCAATTATTAAATAATTGTTGTGACCCATTTATCTTGTATCTATAATAAAATTTTGACATAACGAAAGCCGTTACCTATCTCAATAGATTTAATCAAATTAATTAGGTACCTATTTGAAAACTTCTCAATCAATCATTATTGATTGACACTCAGCTGTGAGGTTGACGTAATGATTTAATTTGACGCTCCTGTGGAATGCAGTTATTGCCAGAGTGCTTTTTTTTAAACTTGCAATCACGTACGCAATTTATTATGCATTTATAATTTGCATGCAGAAAATTCACCATTTCAACAGCTTTATTAAAAATAAATGTTACTTATTATTTGAGTTAATGTGTAATTACCAATAACTAACTATATAATTGAGATAGTATCCAAGTAAACAAATTATATATCAGCAAGAACTTACCTTTGTAAATTGCGTGCTACGCAGGTACAGAAGTAATAATTATTTTAAATCTATTAAGATTTATAACGCATGCAAGCAATGCACTGTTACATTTCATATTCACCAAAGCGTTCCGCTTTGTAATCGATTTCAATCTTGAGCGCTCGGAAATTTTTGAGCCTTCGATTTTGATTTTTTCCGTCCTCTTTCGAAAACCATACCCTCTAATTTTAATATGGTGACATGTAAACTGCTTATAGTGTTAGAAAGTCATTTAATGCAGGTACGTTCAATCGTTCATCCCATATTTTTAAGATTCATAAAATATTATTAAAAAAGTCGTCAAATTTATATATGCATGAATTCCGGGTTGTATTTACTTTAAAATTGATGTACGAAGTACCTTTTTGAAGAATATAAAATATTATGGCTTTTATTTGTTACCTATGGCCTAATCACAAAATTCGAAAACGAATTTTTTGTAGTATGTAGCACGTGATCAATGATGTGTAAGAAATTATTTTTCAACAATTTCCGCGAAATATCAATAACAAATAATTCAGAAGAGATGCGAGACATCTTATCTTCAAAAATTTGGCATTTTTTCAGATGGTCAAAATGCAATAAAATGCAAATATTTGGAATATTACTGAGCACATTCAAAAACTAAAAACTGTTTAAGAAAGGTGATTAAATACGCTTTCAAATTATATAATTCGAAATAAACATATTTTTTTTTTACTATAAAAATTTTGCATGCAACCATAAAAAAGTTTTCAAAATGGCTCATCTTACGTTTTTTTAACTAAAGTTACTGATAATATAAATTTTTAATTAAAACACAAACATATTTTATTAGACAAAAGTATAACAAGCACATATTGTTACTTCACTTTTTTGTCGCTCTATGTAAAAATACTTAATGAAAAATTCTTGAAGTTTCAAATTTTCTTTTCTATTTGCGATTCAAAACTTTGTATACATAAAAGTGTACATTTTACTTTTTTGGTGGCTATTTTTCAGATTGGAATATTAAGCGTGGTGTTTTCCCTTTCTAACACCGAATAGAACATATTTCTAACTATGATAGTAAGGGAGTTACAGCGTTTTTTTATATGAGACCTATGTGCATTCGGACAAATATGGTCTCCTGTGATTAAACGGGTTAAAATGTGAAACTACTAAGTTATCTTTTCGATTAATCGAAGTTTACAATGCGAGGGAACTTTAAAAATAATTCCAATAAATGTTTTTAAATATCTCTTCAAATTAGTCACATTTTGGCCAGCGAACGCTCGTGAGCATTTGCAGATTGGCCAAAATGTGGCCAAAAAGGCTTGACTGGTTATGGGAAAACTTAATAGTTATCAAAATACTAATTTCGGTTAGGGTAGATTCGCTTAAAACACTGATTTGCTTTGAATTAAAGCATCATTTTCAAAATTCAACCTGATTGTGAGAAGAATTAAGAAAAGTGATAATGTACCTACCCACATTATAATATTTTCACAGAAATTATTTTGTTTGTCATTTTAAAAATTATAACTGATATGGCAGGAATTCAGACTCTCCCATGATTGAATTTCATAATAAACAAAAATAAATTTTACCATTATAAGAAAGTCATTTCTCCACATAAAAAAGGGCCTTTATATAAATGTGTTTAAAATTTTACGAAAATGAACTAAATTGGTTGTTTTATCAGTTGTGAAAAATATAAAACAAGTTTATTAGTAAATGTGCTAGTATATATTCTATCTACTACCGAATGGGACAAAAAACCGACAGTTCGAAGAAGCGGAGAAATACTTTGATATTTATTTATATTTATTTATTTATAAAACACATGATACATAATTAAGACATTTACATAGAGTAGATATATAAGATCACCATACTAGGCGGCTGCCTGTTTCATGGTGACCAATGGAGTACTGTTACTTTGTGTTAAATATGAAGTCTAGTGTAAATATATAAATTTAGTATAAATTATGCTAAAAATGGAAAACATTATAATAAAAAAGTAGAAAATAGAAGGGGAAAAGAAGTAAATTAGCATTAGTTTAAAAAAATGTACATAACTTTTTTTTTCATTATGTGTGCATGTAAGCACACACTATATACGTAGGTGCACATCTATACAGATATAACATACGTGCATAACTTTTTTTTTCAATATGTGTGCATGCAAGCACAACGAATGCGGTGCACACATATATTATACAAACGTGCACATATCTATACTCGTACAGGTATAAACATACATTATATAAACATACATACACATATCATAACATATAACATTTCGTTTTATGAAAATTGTATAAAAAATGAAAACTTAAGTAATAAGACATGACATTACAATTTGTGACAGTAATTATGTTAAAACTAGAGTAATCTGTTAAAAAAACGTATGAATACATTATGTTGGGTACATACATCGTTAATGGTAGTGTAAATTATGTAATAACATGCGAGTGAAAAAATATGTATGGAATGATCTACCGATTTCTTAAGGAATATTAAAAAGGCTTTAGCCAAAAAAGGTAAACAACGGTATGAATAATTAGAAATTGGATAAGAAATTATTATAAAAATTATCTTGATACAAGAAAGTAAGAATACGTTATTTTGAGTATATAAATGGATAATAGTTGTATGACTCATACAAAAATATGCAAAGAAAAAAATGTTTACAGAATGTTCTACTTTTTTCTTAAATAATATTAAAAGAGCGTTTGTGTGGATAATATGAGGTAGAGTATGGTAATAATGTTTAACAATAATATTAACAGTTATTATAATAATTATGCTGGTACAAGAGAAATATACTAAATAAGGTAAGAACTCATTATTTTGAATATATACATTGTTAAGAGTGATACGATTCAAACAAAAACTTGCAAGGAAAATAATATTTGCGGAATGAACAAATTTTTTTCTTAAAGAGTATTGAAAAAAATTGAGCTCCAGCTAAAGGAGATAAAATATAGTAAGAATAATAAGTAGTGAGATTAGCAATTATCACAACAATTGTGTTGATACAAGAAAAAACTAATAAGGTGAGAAAAAATGCATTATTTTGGGTACATATATTGTTGTTAGTGGTACTACCGGTAAAAAAATTGCAGTGAAAATGATATTAGCTGAATGATTATTGTTTGCAGCAGAGTAGAGGTTGATATACCTTTTATCATCTGTCATAGTGATTGACCCTTTTCTCGATCAAGATCAAGGACATTTTTTATCGTAATAATTTTGGAGGTGTCCGTTTGTCTCAGTAGAATACGCCCAGAACTCGTCCAAGAATGTTTGTAGTTATTATCTCTGGCAAATTTTTTGGTTTGAGAAAGTAGAAATTTTCCTTTTTGTGTTAAATGTTCGGACACGTAAATCCGTTTGGCTTCATGCGAAAGTCCCAAATCCGCTGTATTGAGTTTATTTGCGCTGGTGGTAGTGGATTTTTTATATGCTTTGATTTTGTTCAGGAAGTCATCACGGGATTTAATATTATTGAAAGACACTATTAAAGATCTGGGGTTCTTCTCGGACAGTTTCGGTCCTAGCCTATACATTTTTGTAATTTCTGATTGTAAGGATATATCTCCATAGTCAATAATTTTTGAAATTTTTTTTACTGTTTCAATATTATTTTCAGTGTTTGATTCTGGAACACCTCTTATGTCGACATTGCATATTTGGGTTAGGTATTCTAGGCGGTCAATTTTATCTTCTTGTTGGGTAATAGTATTTTGAAGGACAGCATTATGATTATTTATTACCAACATATCAGCATTGACTGTTTTCTGGGATTTTTCAATATCAGTAATACGCTTTTTTAGTTCATCGTGTTGGTCCGATATAAATTGAATTGATTTTATTATTTCTTGGTTTTGCAAGATGATCGACTCATACTTTTGAGTATATGAGTCAAATTTTTGTTCGACAAAATCCATTATACTTTTTTTTAAATTGGATAATTCCATAATAAACAAATCAGATGTAAGTAGCCCTTGGTATGCACCATCTGTGGTTGTACTTGGTAAATTATCTGTGCCTTTCGACTGGGCGGGTGCAGATTTTGGTGATTGAGTCACCTGATTACGTTGTTTTCCGGTAGATGGCTGTTCATCATTTAATAATATGTCATTTTTTGTCTTCTGCTTTGGCTTATTTTTTAGATGTTGAATGCATTTTTTACACTTCCATTGTGTGCTCCTTGCACCACGACGGTTGGATTCCACAATTTCTGCACAGCCGAGGTGATAATTGCTTTCACAAAGACAACAGCACACAAAGTCTGATGGGTTGTCGATATTTTTTTGACATACGATGCATTGTGTATTCATTTTAGATGTTTTTTTTGCGAGTTCTCCGTAAAAAGTGATTGTTAGGTGTTTACTTTAAATATATGATGTTAATCACTTGATTTACACTTAAAGTTTTCAGGAAAGGGCACTTGTTTATTTTATAATGGCTGAGTTTTTTCCGAAAAGATTGACACTTGGTGACAGTTTTGTATTAGAAGTAAAAACTCTAAAATACGCAACTCTGCGAGATAAGAATACACAGGTGTGATGCGCGTTCCTCAATTTAGTATAATTTAAAACTTTAAACTTAGTTCGCAATCGTTTTGTTTGTTGTTTTTTTATTAATTTAATGTGGAGATAGAAATACGTCAACACTAGACTTGGTGGGTGGGTATATGAATATAAAAGCTTTTAATTGCTTCCTAAAAATGATAATGATAATGTTTGCAATACAGATTCGTACAAATCATCCAATTATAAAGTCGTTATTACTGTTTTTTTTGAGTTGGCGATCATTTAGAAGATGGCCATTTATTGTTGAGTTGTACAAATAATAACGGCTATAAATGTGTATTTAATTCGTGGCGATTATTATTACATCTGAGTGGTTTTATTATAATGAACCTGGCTACCTACTTGGACTTGATGAGCATAAAATACATCGTTCATTTTACAAACTCTGTTTTCTTTTTAATCTTGTCGACAAACATATTCTGCAACACTGAGTAAAGAAAAGGCATTTATTACCACCCATTTCCCTAAGTTTCTTAACCTGGATAACATCACGCTCTACTTTAACAATAATCCATTTGAAAACAAAATATCAATAGATATAAAACAGAATATTGAACGATTACAAGTACGAGGTTTTAATTCAAGATTTTAATCGCGAAAAATTTTTCTCGTTTGGCACAACCGTGACCAACCCTTGTGACTCTGCAAAACAGAGAAACCGTTTGATAAATAAATCTTTAGAGCACAGGCGTCAGGTGAGAATCCTGTCCTTGTTCTACCAGCATATCAATGGAAGATGCCCCGAGGAATTATAGCGTCACTGATCTCTTTGGCATCGGTAAAGAGTCGGAGAACACGCCAAACGCGCGACTAACATTTGTACTTGGTTGAAATTTGTTACGTAAAAACAGATCGTTTCTACGACTAGCTCTTGTGTTCAACAGTTCGCCTGCAAAACGATTTGCCGGCCTCTGTGTTTCCTCCCTCCTACAACATGGGTATCTTTAAGATATATTCCCAAAGATGACTATGCCCCGAGAGAAATTAGTTTCCTCAGGGCCTCCCGTGTGGAATTAATGTAAAAATGACGTCAGGTTTCAGAATAGATTTTGGTCGACACTTCGTCAAGATACTTCAAGGATAGGTACTTTATGTCCAAAGCTATAAGCCAGAAAACTTATTCATTTACTTTTTCAAATTCTCTATAAAATAGTTGTACTTTAATATATTGCAGAGAAGGTTACAAATTCAGAACTCATAAACATATGGTAATGAAATGATTAAAAAGAACAAAATTTAAACATTTATGAAAAAGAAGAACCATCAAAATGGTGATTGGTGGTGTGTGCCAAATAGAGGATGAAAAAGTCGTTAGGACAGTATTCCAATCTAAAACCGATTCGTAGCAGGCCAAGGCAGACCAAGACAACGTTTCATGGCCAACGTTCTGGTTACTCTGGAGAGTTTAGGAGAGAAGGAAGCTAGGAGCAAAAAGAAATATATCGTCGAAAGAGGAATTGCTTCATCAAGAGGCAAAAACTGAAGGCAGCAACAATAAGTATATTGGTACAGCGTTATTTTTTAGGCTGTAAAAATATTAGAAATCGTGATCGCTGTCTAATCAATGTAGAGTTATGAACATTATTGATTAGTGAAATTATGAGCACGAGCTTAAAATTCATGCTCTCGATTCCGCACAATACACAATGCTAGTTCAAGGACAGTCGTGCCAAAATCTAAAGCCGGCAAAAATACAATAAATTCAATATCATGATTAACGACTTTGCCTTCGGGGAAAATCCATATAGGTTTTTATAGCAAAACAGTTCAAGTAGTTCAATGTTGAAGCTCTGTATTTGGAAGAGATTCTGTGTAATATGGATCAATAGACAATCCTTGGTGGTCTTTGATGTTATGTTAAGCCGTGTAGGCGTGTGTACCAAGTACGTGTATAAAATGAAAATATCCATTTAATTTGGTTGCTACTTTACCAATTTTAGGAAACGGATTAGTTAACCTGGGCCTATGTTATAGGATGGAGGTCAAATTAAAACTGACAGGTCTTTTCAGAATCAAGCTTTTGAGCAAATGTTAACTATGCGCAATTACACTGGGTGGATGTTTTACATATCTTTCGATCTCTCGACTGTACATACACTGAAAGCGAATGTATCAGAGGTTCTACATCCTCAGAGCACCTACCATTTAAATATCGATGACATGGACGTGGAATTTCACTTCGTATTTCTTCTACACATTTTAATCCATCCAGGAGCTACAGACCATTAATGTTTAACCTAAAATTTTCCCAAAGGGATTAATTTTAATTTGGAGAAAAAGCACCCTACTCTTCTTCATCTTCTACATTCAATCTCACAACGCTCACCTCATACCCTAGTGGTGATGCCATAGTATCCTCTAAATGGTTGTAAGCAGTTGGTATCTACTATTATCGGTAATCACAAGTATTAAAAAACATTTATGTTCCTTCATTTTCAACTTCAGTTTCGTCCTGTTCATTTTGATCATTTGATACGGTTGTTTTTCTTTGCATATCATTCTCTCAATCGTACCTTCTATCTTTGAAGTCGCTTGCGGCTAAATCACTTGCGAGAACTGGATTCCAACCCAACCTCACCTGATTCCATACCTGACCCTTCTCCAACAGCTTATCGGATAATCACACCTCACATTCGTCATCAGTCACCATCGACTAAAGCCTTACCGCTGATAGAACCTTTATAACATATCCCCCTTTCTCATAAACCTTGCATGTAACAGACAGAGAGGTTGTAACGGACTAGCAAGACCATAATCCGTAGCCGTAACTAATTGATTGCTATGGCTTTGAGGCAACTTAAGATTGGTCATTTTGTTATTGTTAGATCGGTGTTATATTGCCACATTCGGGGCAATTATTGCCCATTATTTGGTGGTCAATAATTGGCCAAGGCGTCGATGAGGGAGTATTAAACAATTAATTAATTGAGAAATATTGCGGTGAATTAAAAGTATTAAAAAAACTAAAGTGTTGGCCGTAAAAGTAACCAGTACGAACAAGCAATTAGACTCAAATTGCGGTGAGCTGCATTGATAATAAAATGATTAAATATTTTTAAAATATATATTGTTTATCGGGAACTATAAATACAAGGAAATAAGGCAAACTATAAATAATTATAATATTATTCATGCCATGACCAAACTCCTTATCTTTTATAATAATTATAAATAATATTACTCGTACCTACATGTATAGTTTCGTATCCTAGTGGTTTCTGTTGTTTGTTTATGTACGTATTGAGAAAGCGCCTTGGGAGGTTTGCAAATTAAACCACAGTCAATAAAATTTTAAAAGGTTATAAGTTATTAGGTAATTTTTTATATATTTTATAAATGTTATCAACTTTCTACGATATATTTTTGATGTAACACCATTAAATCTCAAGTTATATAAAGAACATAAAAATCAAAAATTATATTTTAAAATAAAGAAAAATAAATTAAACATCTGACGCGTCACCTGTGTGAGTTAGAAAAATTATGTTTGTGGACACTTATTTAAACAGACACAATGAGAGTGGAAGATATGCTCAGTATCGCCCTGGTATCGGACCACCACTCAGAATTGAGACGTTTTAAGCGCTCAAAAAGAAGAAGAAGAAGAGATATATAAATGCGAATGTTAGAGGGAGCGTGGTTATATTAAAAAGGATAATAATGAAGCGGAAATTGCGAAAATGTTTAATAAAACGCCACTCGTTTAAACGTTTAACTCGTTTAAAATCTTATTTGAAATGTCTTAAAAAGCATTTAAAAGAAACACCGTGATTTTCTCATACACATAACTTCTAAAATAACAGAAAAAACGTATTTTTAATAATTTTCGGAGCATACTTAGTGATTTTTTTTCTAAGGAGGGAATTTCATATAATTAGCTTTTCGGCGTGGCAAAAATAACGTTTTTTTTTTAACTTAAAATGTTGTAGAGAAATATGATATAAACCGGTATAGAAATTCGGAATGCCGCCTCTTAAATAGTCGGGTACTTCTCAACCTCCCTCTTCCCCATCTCTATCCACCCCGCCGCATTCAGCCTCTTGGGAGCAGTTGGGACTCTTGAGCGGTTTTCACATAAAAAGGAAGAATGGTAAGATCAGTTGAGTATGAGGGAAACATGGCTGTAACTTAGAGCGTATTGCTGATTGCAAAATGTTAAATTTAATAAAAAAAATACTTGGAACATGAGTACATAGTTAAACGTAACAAAAAATAATATACATGTACGAGTGTGAACATAAAAATACTGCTAATGCACCAAGTTTAGCCACACACGCATACAATACGAAAGGCGAAATAGCTGTCATGCTAAGTAATGGTAACAATTAAAAAAAAAAATTCATATTAGAATAAGTTAACAATAATAGGGGAGACCGGGGACAGTAGTACCACGGGTCAGTAGTACCAAGGCGAATAACTCCCTAATTATAATAGGTACGTATACTATATGTCGTGCAAACGTCAGTAGCCCGCGTGACATAGTGGAACCCGGACGTTCGCAATCGGAAGAAGAAATTTTTGAGCCCTAAATCGTAATTTTTTCGATTGCGTTCATTCTCTAATATTACAATTACTATGTTCTGTTTATTAGTATTTTGCTATGTACACATTTCTTTGGACACTTGAGTTTATTTTAGGACGAGTTTTGAAGCGTTCTAGAGTAGGGATTAACCAAAAATTTGCGTTTTAATTTAAAATGACCCCTCGGGGATGGTTTTACCAATTTTTCCGGGGACGATTGTACCGGTACAATCGACCCCGTGCTACAACTAACCCCGAGGTTTTTTTTTTAAGATTCTGTGAGCACAGCTCTCAAGTCATAAATGAGTGTTCGTCCGTTATACTTTCAGAGTCCAAACCCCTTTCATTTTATGGATTTATGTTAATGTTGGTTTAATTACCATGTCAATGATCTCTACCTTTATAATGTTATTAATTAATAATAACATATTCATAATAATAATTTTATTCTTGCTTCTTAGTTTCTTAGACGTACCTTTATATGTTATTTAATACCTACTTATACTTTTTTTAGTTATTTTGTTATTTTGCCAGCATTTTTGTTATTTTATGTTTGTTACTGTGTTTTTTTGTGATAAATTTTATATTTTCATCACCAAATCATATTTGAATATATGTATTTTATGGTTACAAGTTTGTATTATAATTATTTAAATTTTAATAAGACTGTAATATGTAAAAGTTTGAGCCCGTGTAGTTAATTGTTCGTTGTATATTGTCATAGAAAATGAATAAATATTTTTATTGCAAAATGTATAATATATATATATATATATATATATATACATATTTTTGGGGACAATTGTACCGCGGGGACAATTGTACCACAGTGTTTTCATACAAAATTTTAATTATTTTTTCTTCTCTTTTTCTTGAGTTTTAAACATGCTACGGTATTAATATATATTTGTATTGTATTTTTATTATATTACAATAGTAAAGATCCTTGGTAACACTTGAACTGACGAATTTTATAAGAGTTTTCTTGTGGTCAGATAAATGGTGTATTACGTTCAATGTAATTGAAATTTTGAATAGTAATTTTATAAACTAAAAAACAAAATGTTTTTCCTAACCGAAATTATCAAAATTGAACACATTTATCGATAAATTCTGTGTTTTAATTTAAATTCCGCTACTGGTACAACTAACCCCGGGGTAGGGGTCTGTTGTAGCATTTCCCCCGATCTGTCCATGCGCTTATAGCTTAATTTATATAAGATTTAGAAAAATCATAGAATAAGAATTTGGTAGACAACTAAATTATCTGCCGTTGAGTATGAGCATTTTTTTCATAAACATTATACCTAAGATGTAGAAAATGGTAAAATTCAAATTGGTACAACTGTCCCCGGTCTCCCCTATTCTAAACGAAAATATAAAAGTATAGTATAAATATAAATATAAAAAATAATTATTTTTCTCCATATTAGTTAATTAGTTGACAATAATGTAATTCTAAAATTTGAAAATATGAGATTGACAAATATGACGGCTTTGACAGAAGGTGGCAATAGCGAAATTGGTTAACGCGCTCGTCCCGGTTAGACGGAGAGGTCTGGGTTCGAGTCCCAATTGCGACCATTGTCTTTTTCTTTGTCTTGTTCTCTTTCATATTTTCGTTAAGAGTATTATTGTTAACTTATTCTAATATAATATATTTCACGTATGGGAATAACCTTCAAAAAAGTATAAAAAGAAAGTTTTTCTTATAAAAATTGAATATTATCTTTCTTTTTGGTACCTATCTAAGATTACGTATAACAATAAATGTATGCAGTTTTGATTAAGGTTTCAGCAGTTAACTGCTTTAATTAAGTATTATAAATTTTAAAATATTACGAGACTGTCAACGTAAAAAAAAACACATTTGACAGATGCAATTGACCCATTTTTTGATTTATCAATAACGTTTAAGATATTAATAAATAACGGTTGCACTTTAAGCTGTCAGTTTTTAACGATTAAGCAATTTTACTTTTTTTATTCTGTATCAATATAACGCCTAAAACGAAACGCTTTTTATACTCTCAGGTGTTGATAAAATAATGCATTGATAAATTATACAGATAAGCCTGAAGTGTTACATTTTTATACCGTGTAATGCCTCTGTACTTGGATTGGTGAAAATACCGTTATATTATATGCAAGATTAGAGATATTTGCGTTAACAAAGCAGTCGCGTACGAAAATACACTAACTTATAGGTATCTATTTATCCATTATGCAAAACAATTTTTTGCTAAGTAAAAATTATATCTTAATTTATGATAGATACATAAAAACTTGTGCTTACGATAATGAATTTTTATTTATTGCGATATATTATAACATACTTGATTTCGATGGTAATTTATAATTTTCTATAATAAATTACACCTGTTCTATAATTCTTAGTTTTATTTTTGTCTGTCTCACTGTAAACATGCGTTCGAAACATTTTCGGGAAGCGATTGTCACATCTCTATGAATAAACTATGACTAGATTATTGTAACATGTCTATGGTCTACTTCACTTGTGTAATGTCAGGGAGCTAATAAAGAGCTGAATAAAATGTCGTCTGTGTAATAAGTCACAAGTGTTTTAATATCATAAAACCCACATTGAAACATGGTGTCAGAAGTGAGATAATAAAAATAATAAGTGTCATAAGTATAAAAAGTGTATAATAATATCACAGAATGTCGAAGGATTCAAAAGTTCACATGCAGCATGATTTTCATGCATTGTCAAGTCTGATTATTTCAGACAGTATGAATAATAATCAAGAATGGAAGGATTGGTGGAGATCATTTGAAATATACCTGCTGGCATCAGGCCTGGAGGATGCATCAGAAAAGAGAAAAATAGCTATTTTACTACACTCCATCGGATCAAAAGGCATGGAAATATTTAACTCATTTAACATAAATATTGAAGAGGTAACAATTAAACAAGTAAAAGAAAAATTTGATGCTTATTTTCAACCACAAAAGAATTTAACAATGGTCAGAAACTCATTTTTCACAAGATGTCAGAATAATGCTGAGAATATCGACAATTTTTTATTGGATCTTCAAAATATAAGCAAGCAATGTGAATTTGGAGATTTAAGGGAATCTCTGGTAAGAAATATTTTTATTGCGAATATGAACTCAAATTTAAGTCATGTACGTCAACGTCTTCTGCAAGATTCTACACTATCGCTTCAAAAAACAGTAGAAATTGCAAGAACCATAATAATGTCACAAAGGAATGCTGAAAAAATTGCACATCAAACAAATCCAGAACATATCCATCAGATTAGTCGGCATAGAAGTGCAACGAGGGGGTCAAGTCCGAGAAGATCAAGTCCAAGAGGATCAAGTCCAAGTCATTATGGATCTTCAAGTCAATACAATCGTCATGGGTCTACGTCACAGTCATCATCACCGTCAATGTCAAGTCAATACAATCGTCATGGGTCTACGTCGCAGTCATCATCACCGTCAATGTCAAGTGGGCATATACGCTGTGGAAGATGTGGTCAACATCATAAATTCAAATGTCCAGCCGTCAATGTCAGATGCAGGTCATGTAATTCCTTTGGTCATTTTGCTAAATTTTGTTACAAAAATAAAAATTGTCGCAATAATGTAAGAAATTTAAATTCACAAACATCAGTACCTAATGATGAAATTGATTTTTGCTCTGAGGGTCAATATGTTGGAACAATAAGAAATATTAAAAATATAAATTATCTAAGTCAAGCATGGCATTTAGATTTAATAATTAATAACAAAATATTAGACTGTATTTTGGATACTGGAGCTGATATAAATGTAATTTCATTGTCAAACTTTCGAAACTTAAATTTAAATACTAATCTACAAAAAGGTCACGTAAATGTGTCAGGTTTTGGAGGTAATAAAATACCGATCATTGGTCAATGTGATCTGGTATGTCAAGTAAATGGAAATATCGTAGAAAATATAAAATTTTTTGTCACTAATATAGAATGTCAATCAGTTTTAGGTCTTCCAACTATTATAAAGCTTGGTATTATAAAAAGAGTGTTTAATGTTCAATCTGATCGTAACACTATATTAACTGAATTTAATGACATATTTCAGGGTCTAGGATGCCTACCACCGGTCGTTCATCTCAAACTTCGCCAAGATGCTGTCCCATGCGTTGATCCTCCGAGGAAAGTTCCTTTTGCTTTACAAGACAGTCTTCGTGAGGAATTAGATCGCATGGAAAAGATGAAGGTCATTGAGAAGGTCACTAAACCTACTTCTTGGGTAAATTCTGTGGTCATAACAGTCAAAGAGTCAGGTAAATTAAGAATTTGTCTAGATCCTAGAAAACTTAATAATTGTATAATGAGAGAGCATTTTCCATTAAGAAACATTGATGAAATTAGATCTAAACTTATAGGAGCTGCTTATTTTTCGCATTTAGATGCTTATTCAGGATTTTGGTCATTAAAATTAGATGAAGAAAGTAGTGATTTATGTACTTTTCAAACTCCATTTGGAAGGTACAAATATTTAAGACTGCCGTTTGGAATAAATGCAGCGACTGAGATTTTTTATAGGATTATGGTAGATTTATTTGGAGATATAGAAGGTATTTTAATATTTGTCGATGATTTTCTAATTTATGGAGAAACTGAAGAAATCCATAATATTAGGTTAAGAAAAGTCATGGAAAGGGCTAGAGAAGTCAATTTAAAATTAAATAAGTCAAAATGTAAATTTCTTGTCAAAGAAGTATGTTTCCTAGGTTATATTTTTAGTAAGGAAGGTGTAAAAGTTGACAAAGAGAAAGTCAAAGCAATCGTGGAGTTGCCGTCTCCCAAAAATGTCAAAGATTTGCAAAGATTCTTGGGAATGGTCAATTATCTAGGTCCGTTTATAGAAAACTTGTCAGAAAAGTCACAAATCTTGAGAAATTTATTGAAAAACAATGTAGTATGGTCATGGGACGAGAATAATGAAAGATGTTTTAAGATTTTGAAGGAAGCTATTTCAAATATAACAGTTTTAAGTCATTATAATCCAAAAATACCGCTAACTTTGTCAGTTGATGCATCAAAATCAGCTATAGGTGCAGTCATTTTGCAAAATAATCGTCCAATTGCATATAGTTCTAAAACAATGACGCAGTCGCAGGAAAATTATGCTCAAATTGAAAAAGAATTATTTGCCATACAATTTGGTTGTAATAAGTTTCACCAATATGTTTACGGTAACAGAGTGACAGTACAGACTGATCACAAACCTTTAGTCTATTTATTTAAAAAACCTTTGCATGATGTACCTGCCAGATTGCAACGTATGATGTTAGCACTTCAATCTTATGATTTAAATGTTGTACATGTCCCAGGTAAAGAAATGTATATTTCGGATACTTTGTCTAGAGCCGCTTTGAAAGATCATTATATACCTGATTATGAGTCTGATCTACATTGTCATGTCAATTCAGTCTATATGAACTTAGCTATCACTGAAGAATATCGTAAAAAAATAAGTAATGCTACCGCATTGGATGAAGCTATGCAAACATTGAAAAAATATTATTACGAAGGTTGGCCAAATGGTAAAGATAAAGTTCACTGTATGTTAAAATCATATTATAACTTTCAAGACGAAATTAATGTCATTAATGATTTGATTTTTAAGGGTAATAAATTAATAGTTCCACAATCTCTGAGAAAAGAAATGTTAAATAAGATACACGAAGGACATCAAGGAATAAACAAATGTCTAAGATTAGCTAGAGATATTTTATATTGGCCTAATATTACTGTGGATGTCAAAAATTTAATTGAACAGTGTCAAGTATGTAATAAATTTAAAGTATCTAATCAGAAAGAGCCATTAATAAATTATGAAATAAATAAGTTTCCATGGCAACAAGTCGGTATTGATTTAATGTATTTTAATAATGTAATTTATCTCATTGTAACAGACTACTATTCAAAGTTTATAGAAATTGCTTTATTGAATAAGGATTCTACATCCAAAAATGTAATAATACACTTAAAATCTATTTTTTCGCGTCATGGTATTCCAATGTCTTTAGTATCAGATGGTGGACCGCCATTTCAATCTATTGAATTTAAATCATTTTTATATGATTGGGATATAGAACACGTAGTTACAAGTCCATATCATTCACAATCTAATGGTCAGGCAGAGAGTTCTGTAAAAATTGTAAAAAATATTCTAAAAAAGTGTAAAGAAACAAATGCAGATCCTTATATCGCTTTATTGCATTATAGGAACACACCGAAAGCCAACTTACCGTCACCTGCTCAATTATTAATGTCTAGAACTTTGAGAATGAATATTCCTTTAACTCAAATTAAATTAAAACCTAAGGTTGTAAGATTTTCAGATTATAAAAAGTGTGTTGATAAAAATAATTCAAAAAATTCCAAATATTATAATGAAAATGTAAAACCATTGTCTTTGTTAAAAACAGGAGATCATGTATACTTTAAGAAAAATCCCAAAAGTAATTGGCTACCAGCTGTCGTTAAAGATATATTAAAATGTAACAGGTCTTATATTATTGAAGATAATTATGGTAATAGGTATAGACGAAATAGAATACATTTAAGACTCAGATACAATACTGGAATCAATAATGACCATCTGTCCATGCGATCTAATCCAGCACAAGAAGCGAAAGAAGCTGGAGATGAGGGACAGGTGGGAGAAAATAATTCACAAAATCCATATATTACGAGATATGGAAGAGTTGTCAAACAACCGGATAGGTATTGTGACATATGAAATTTTAATGTATTTTATGTTTTATTTTATTTTATAAATTAAGAAGGGGGATGTCACATCTCTATGAATAAACTATGACTAGATTATTGTAACATGTCTATGGTCTACTTCACTTGTGTAATGTCAGGGAGCTAATAAAGAGCTGAATAAAATGTCGTCTGTGTAATAAGTCACAAGTGTTTTAATATCATAAAACCCACATTGAAACAGCGATACGATTTTTTATAAACATTCCGCTACGAATTTCGAGATTATTGCAAATATTTTCATATGATAAAATCGTTTCCATTTCCAATGAAAATACGTTTCTTTGTGAGTATTAAAAAGAACTAAATAAATATTCTAAGAAAGTACCGTAATCATCAGAGTATTAAGTAAGTACAAATATTTTTCTAGAAAAAATAACCTAAGAAAAATTCTAAAATTTCTGACAAAGGTCAAAATGAAAAGATTAAACCAGTGAAGGAGGGCATTTTTTTTAAATTATATTAAAGAGAAGTACAAAATGAAGACAGTATTTAGCAAGGGATGGTCCGATGCTCTATGGGGAACCCGCTTGCACAGCGCGGGTGCATACTGTGCGCCCTGTTAAAGCTTAGACTTACGGATTTCAATACTTCGTTTGTATGGAAACACTATGATTTGAAACAAAACAAGACAATATTTTTATGATAGAAATGGCACAATGTCCAAAAATAATCGTTTATAAATATTTACAAAGAAAGTTTAACGGCAAAAAAAAATTGGCAAAAAGTTTTTACAGAAAAATGAGAACAATGTACAAACGAAGTATGTAGATGTTGTTTTTGTTTGTTATGAAAACAGCTTTTCAATTTTCCTATAAGAGTGCATGTATCAAAAAATATGTCAGAATCCTTAAGGTTTGGTTTTGATTAAATATGTAATTCGCACATTCTTCTGATTTTATGAAGAAATAATATCATCAATAATACACATTATGAGAAGTGACATTAGAAAATATTTCAACTAAAACACTGTCTATGGTAACTAAACTAACTAACCATCATGCCATTTCCCCGCAGGAGCAGGCAGAGAGGACGGACCGCCAAACAACTCGATCTTGGCATACACTCCTTGCCTCATTCACACTTGACCGTGCCATGTCTTACTAGGGCGTCCCCGCTTCTTCTACCATTCGCATTTGCATCATATATTCTCTTCACACTCCTTTCTTCAATCATACGCTCTCCATGCCCAAACCATCTAAGAGTCTATTTCTTAATCTTACTAATTAGGCTTACATCAGCCTTGCATTCTCCACATTTCTCGTACGATCATAAATGACTTTACCACACATACGCCTCAGATATCTAATTGCTACAGCTTATCAGTCTACTTTCATTCTTCCTCTATCAGTTCCGTGCTTCCCTGCCATACTGGTAGGTATCAGCACTCCGTTGTTGACTGCTAGCTTCGCATTTACCCTTCTTTCACGTGTCATATTTATAAGAAAATTGTATATTTTCACGACTATTGAAAATTTCAAACCTAAACTTATCAGGAATATTACATATGGACCTCTAGCACGGTCAATCGATAAGGATTGTATCGATAACTTTCGGTAACTTCTCATTGTTCCCTAGGACAATTGAAGATCGGTAACGTACAAACAACAGTTGACATCGAATAAAGTATGAAAACTTGGTCATTTTCAACTGTTATTTATTCTGCAGTCATGCCAGGGAACGATGAGACGTTACCGAAAGTAATCGATACAATCCTTATCGATGGTCCGTGCTAGGGGTCCTGGAAAGAATAATGTATAAGAAAACACTTAATATGTGGTTACATGCAGATATTGGCTGGGGGTTCGTGTGTATCTGGTATTTTGTACATTTTCAATGTAAGGCTCATGAATTTATTACCCTGAAATTGGCGCATGGACGCTATTAAGTGGTGCGATTTGTGCAGCCTTCCTACTGCCTTCTACCGCCACTTCAATCTCCATCCATTACGAAAGTAGTTTCATATCACCGCCCACGTACTAGTCCAATGGAACTCTATGTTATATCCCGAGCCTGCGGATAGTGCGGATGCCCGGAACATGCATCGTGTCTTGCCTCGGCGAAACCAACCGGACGTTATATACCATGGAAAAGCTGTGTCTTAAAGTTCTCCACGAATAAATTATCTGGAGTACCTAGGCAATTCCGTGAACATTTTTGTAATGAAAAATTCTATAACACCATTGTGATTTGAAACTCGATGAAACAAAAAAATAGCGACACTAAAAAGAGACAAACACATACATCTATAGGATTTGGCCTGCGAAAGATTTATTTTTATTTTTTATTTATTAAATAACAAAATACATTTTGTACAACAATTTGAGTAGACCCACAAAGCTGTCATATGGCAGCTTGTCTGCAGGTTCTAACAATTTAAACATTCTTAAAATAATATCTAAGAAAATATTTGTAAATACATTTATAGTTTTAAGGAAACATTAAAATAGATCACATAGTAATATTAGATAATTTAACTTACATCTATAAATATATAAGATATTTCAATATACCTGCCTAATAACAAGATATGTAGGCAGCTATATTAAGATATTCAAAGATACATGGAGTTTTCGTTCATTAACCATAGTTTTATCATTTTAGGATATAGTCTCTCATTTTTTTCAAATTTTATGTTTTTATTGATTTTATTGAAAATCACTGGTATTAGATATTCAAGAGTACGGCTTCCATATTTATTTAATATTCGAGGAGTTTTTAGGCCCTTTCCTTCTCTAAATCTTGTGGTATGTTTGTGTACAAGTAGGTGTTTGTAAGGGCTTTCCCCCATATTATCCATAATAGTAGTGAACCAGTGGAGACCTTTTATTGTAAGTAGGCTCTCTGAGCCATATAGTAGTTTTAAGTTATGTCTCTGTTTGTAAATATTTGTTGTGACAATTTTTTTATTATGGCAGTTTGTAAATTTTGAATGAGATAGTATAATCGGTCTCCTCTTTGTGCGGTTTACTACTCTTGTCTACTTTAGTTTTCTGAAGGTTTACTTCCCCCGCGTGTGTTGCACACTCTGTTTTTATTTTTGTTTTTATTTATTGGGAAAACCAACAGTTTACAATATTTTATAAGGTAGGGTAAAATAATTCTAATAATTAAATCAATAATAATTTTCACTGATGTTTCAACAATTAGTAAATATATACAAAAAAAAGAGTTACAAAAGCATATAAGAATGGGATGTTGGGAGGGAAGGGAAACGGATGGATTTGTCAGTGTAAAATGTGTATTGTACGAACGTAATTTATTGATTTTAAATTTGGAAATGTAAGGTGTTAAGTTGAACAAATCGAATTTCCTATATGAAATGTTAAAAATGTGTGAAGCGCGGTGAATTTTGTTTTGAGTTAGGTAGTTTTAAATTGAGGAATGTTTAATGAGTAGTTTTGTTGGTTGTTTGATGGGCACTCCTAATTCGATTATTTCAGGTAATTAATTCAAATTAAGCAGATATCATGATCTCTTTGTATAATAAAATAGACTCTAGTCTACTTATCTGACTGTGATTCCTCAATTATAAATCCTATGGACAGATCTCACTTACAGTAAAAAGTAAATATTTTATACAAAACATATTATAATCTTACAATCTAAGTAAGAATCGTGGCTCCCTTATCAGGCACAAGAGCTGCTCGTTTCTGATAAGGTATACATGACCAAAAGCGGCCTTTATTATAATATTTAGTAAAATATATTTTCATATATATATCTCATCTTTTTTTAAATTACAATAAAAAATAAAAAAAATAAATCTAAACAATTTGATTCCCCGAATATTGGGGACACCAAAAAATTTAAAATATATACATAATTCAATCATTGGCAATGCAACAATCTCATTGGCTCAAGGCAACTGTACTGGTGGATTTCAGTTATTTAAATGATTGTTTACATTTCTCCAACACTAGGAGATTTATCACAGACGCCTCTGGCAGTGAACACTGGAGGAAGATTGGAGAAAGAGGATGAGGCGAAGGAAGTGTGTTCGGACCGCTCTAGCTGGGTGTATGTATTACATTGCATAAACCAGATGTCGAACCGGGGACTAATTTTAGACCGAGGGAATGCGCGCCTTACCTACACTCTCCACACCTCAACCTATACACCTATTATAGTTCACAGTACATCCACAGCCCACCATCTGGAGGTCCGATACCGTACACAAAACACCACACACCACACCTACCATGACCCATAACTCCCACGGGATATCTTGTACCAACATGTTTAATGGCACATTATTTAGAAAATACAACATTGTTTTAGATTTGTATTCCTTCACAAACTCTACGGTTGACTTTTATACAGCGTCCAATGTCCAAAGGTATTCGTGAATCTTTCTTATAAGAAACATAATATTTATTTATTTACGTCCGTTAACAAGGCTTTTACATAAGCATTTACAGAGTTTTTACGATACACTCATAAACACCTAAACAGAATGTATGCCTGATACAAACATGCTTTTTTAAAATATCACAAGAAAACAATAGCAAAATTAGAATAAGTCCTAAATGTGACCCCTGCGGAACACCACCACACCACCCGTTTTAACGATACACTCATAAATAATAAAAAGTAGATAAGACTGATATAAACATACTTATTTAAAATATTTTACAAGAAAACTAATAACAAAAATAGGATTGGTCCTAAATGTGTTCCCTGCGGAACACTTTAGCAATATTGGAGCGACGGAGTCTTGAGATATCTTTTCATTCTTGTACAAGTACTGTCATTATCAAACACACATGTGCGAACCTTATATGGTTTATAAAACGTTTCTCGAAGATAATATGGAGCCGACGAACAACAAACAATCAATGGACGACAAAGCAACTATGAAATGTAATGATCTCTTTTTGCAACCCATTCGTTGCACGTGGGTTAGAGAGAAATAATCAGTGAATTAAAGCAGTTTAATTGAAGAACATGATCTGAATTGGTACACGATATGTATGTAGGTAATTTATGATGTTGTAGGTAAATGGATAACTTCAAATTACAATTTCTTCAGTAACGAAGTGAAACGCCGTTTGTGGTTGCTTCGTTTCTTTTCCATAATTCGTGGTTCAATTCGCAAATTACAGAGAAGGGGACTCATGTGAGGTGACATATTAAAAAATAATAACATAAAATTATTATACTAATTTCGGTTGTCGGTGCGTGATTTGAAATTGAATTCCTACGTAATGCGTAAAATTATTTAAGTTCAATAATCTTTCAAGTACAAATTAAATTAGACAAGCAATAAACTATTGGAAATGTGTATTTCTTTTGTTTATATGTTTGTCATATACCGGTAGATGTCGTAATTTTTCATGTTTACTGACATTTAAAAGGTACTTAAATATCTTTTTTTTTAACATAACGCCTTCAGCTTTACAAATCCTACAATTAAAATTTCCCGTGATTTTGCATAAGCTAGTCAATATTACAAAAATTATAATGTATTTTGAAAAAAAAAACATCTTTTAAATTTTCAAAATTGTTATGGTGGAAAAACTTACTTATTGAGTAAAAACTCAAATTGTAACATTTTATCATCGAAGACAATATTAAATCACTCTGAAATGAAAAATGTGATACAGAAAAAACAAAACAAAATTCAACTTCTAAAAAATGACGGAAGTTGTTGAATTAGCTCAGTGGTCAGAGCAATGCCATTGCAAGGCAGGAGATCCTGGATTCAATTCTCAGATGTGACCGAATCTTTTCTTCCATTTTTGTTTCACATTTTCCGTTTATGAGTGATTTATATTATCTTCAATGAGTTAAATTTTTAATTAAGTTCTAAGGTAAAGCGACATCAATTTTTTAATGATTAGAATTCTAAAATGTACCTACGTGCACAATTGCACATTGCCGTGGGCCATTATTAAAAGAGGGGTGAACCTTTTATCTTTCAGGCATATGAAATTAAACCTCTAAGTGAGGCTGTATTTAGTAGATGGTTTCGTTATCAATTTAATTTATGGGTTTGTCCAAAGCCTTGTCATTAGCTGCTATCGCGATCTACTTGAATATATAATTTTCGCCATCCATAATATTATAGTATAATAGTATGTACTTTATGTTAACTCTACACACAAACTAGAGCGTCGCTTTATCTGGACCATCTTTGTTTTATTTGTGACAACATTTTGTTCCATAAAACTGAAAGTTATTGACATAACATAGCAGAAGACTAAAGATTATCTAAATTATCATACAAGGATTAACTAAATTATTTCGCCAACTGAGCATTCATGTAGGTACTAACGTTATTGTTATAAAAACATTCATATACCGCGAAACCTTGGAGGGTTTGGGGTTTTGTCATTAGTGTATACATAAAAAGATATGATATTACAATTTTTGTGTGGTTTACAAAAACGATCGTATAAACACGCATTTATTTATAATCATTATTTCTTCCACTCGGTCAGCTGTCCAAAATTGTTTTTCTTCATTTCTTTGAAATGTGAGGGTTTGAATTCTGTTTTTCAAACACAACATGTTTTCGTGCGTTACTCGAGAAAGTAAAGGTACACACTGGACAACTTTTCAAACTTTTTTTTGGTAATTAGAAATGTTTTGAAAAACTTTATAAGGGTTTATTTCGCTTATCATGAATCACCACTGCCAAATACACGCGGTATAAGCGCAGTGTATACTGTATACATCTACAGTACGTACATATGGTTATAAAGTCCAGTAAGAACAGGTTATTTACAAAATTTGAACAATTCATCATTTAAATTATTTAAACCACTGGCCAATCATAATATAAAAACACAACTTGAATAATAATTACCTTTACAGAACTTGAAAATTAAATTTCGAATTTGGTCAATTGTTAAAATTCTCTGAAACGACTGGTCCTAAGAGTTGATTGACAAGTTATTATTAAGGTATACAAAATGTGCATATTTTTTACGCCTAATCAAATTACATAAATCAACGCACATATTTTTCAATCTTGATTTAGACTAAATCAGTTGGTTTTTGTAATGTGCGATATTGAATCGGCATGTACATTTAAGGAAATAAATGACGAATGTATTTTTGTCGTGAATCACGAATATACGCGTAACATTGATTAAAACCTGCGTACACATTGGGATTTTAATTTTATTGTTAAATCCATAATAGAGTTCTTTGCGTATTTCCTTATATAAATTGATTTAAAGCTTACATTTACGTTTTAACATTTATGGAAACAAATATAAAAATTCGTAATCGAGCTATTACAAATCCAAGAAAAAATTCTTGAATTTTTCAAAATTAAGAAAATGTTAAAAGAACTAAATTGGCTAACAGTGAAACAGATTATGAACTTGAGCACGGTGATATTTATACGTAAAATAAAAACAACCTGTACAAAGGGATGAAGTATTATTATACGGCGCTGCCGAAAACTTTTAATTCTGCACCAATTGGTAGATTCAAGATGTATTGTAGGAGCCACACCAAGCAGAAGATAATATAGTACGTATGTTATAATTAATTAGTAATTTTTAAACTTTAATGTTTTAATTGCTAAAATAAAATTAATAAATAAAATTGAAATAAAGTTAAAAAAATTAGCAATAATCTTCAAGCACTTGAAAAGCAAATAAAATTTAAATAAAGTTAACAAAATTAGCAATAATCTTCAAGCACTTCGTAAGAGAAGCTTGCAGGTCAAATTTTAGTCATGATACTGAACAGTCATAGGCGATACCTTCTCTCATTAAATAATAGTAATAATTGGATAATTTGCGAAGTTTTCTCAATTCTCGGCCTATTTTAGTTGTTGATCAAATATTGAGAAAAAGTCTAGTAACTTTGATCAATTTTCAAAATATATAACGTCGTTAAATTTCATATGTGATTGAAGAGAAAAGATACAAAACATGATGATCTTGGTCACTTTTTGGTGTGGGGCAACTTTGATATACCATTTTTATAAGTTTATTAAATGATTAAAAAAAAATGTAAAAATGCGAGTAAATTACACGAAACTGTTGTATTCGTGGAGGAATTTATAAAATGTATTTACATTTTTCTCTGTCCGAAAATGTGCAAATAAAACATCTTCTCAATAATTCAACCATCTATATGTTTGAATTAACTAAAATCAATCTAATTTTTAATTATTTTTTAAGAGCGTCATTGTATCCACGTTGCCTAAAAAACGGCGAGAAAGAATATAGTAATTTCAGAGTGGTAGCGAGAATTGTGCAGATATCCGAGTTGTATAAAGTCACCTCCCGTTTCAAAGGTTTCCCCACATAACGGCCATTTAAATATCAAAAATGGCGCTAATCGAGGATTTGATGGAGAATAAAACACCCAATTATTTTTAGAATTATTAAAATCAATTAATTACCAATTTTAGATTTTGTTTTCACCGTCTTCAATAACACCGCAAACATTTTTTTGTAGCGGCTATAAAATGTTTACTAATCTTTTTTTCAAAAAATTTGGTGACCACAGAACGACAGAACTCGTCTCTTTTGTCAAATGGGACGACTTGTCCATTCTGACAACCATGGCATTTACGATACAGGATCTAGCTAAATTAACAAATAGGAAGATCTTATTTCACTTTCAAATACACGGATCTGCGATAGTGATCGAATTAATCGAACGACAAAAAAAAGATTGGTTTACAGATCGTATCTCCTTCCGGTCAATGAAACTAGGCAAATTAATCGTCTATTCAGAATGTAGTTGATCAGGTAATAGAGGAAAACCTATTAAGGTATCGTTTAATTAATCTTAATTAGATACATAGTAAATAAAATAAATAAATAATAAATAAATAAATGTTTATTCCGGTATGTGGGGAGAATAGTGCAATCCCACACATTCCATAAGGGTTATAAAATATACATTTTAAGTAGAGAAGCAGGTGATATGATTGTACATGAACAAAGGTAAATAATCACAACAACGATGCAGAACATTTATAAATCTATTCACAACTTTTTGTATGCCTTCGGGTCCAACTTGCTTACTTGATTAAAATATCTATATGCATGTAAAAAGTTTATTTCAATTAATATTTTAATTAAAAAATTCTATTTTCAGACTAGATTTACTAGAAAACGAAAGCTCAAATCAAAAAAAATTGTGCAAAAAAATCGATTCCAAATCAAGGTAGATTCTCGAGTTTATAGGTGGTATAGAGACACCAAATATAGATAGGTACTAGGAATAATACGATTGTTATTGAGTATTGTCATACAATACACATTAGGGGACTATAATAAAATTAGAATACGTGAAAAATCAAGGGATTTACCTATAACAATTTTTTTCGTGAATTTTTTTCTTGATAAGTTATGAAAGGTATCAATTATTTACATCTGAATTTAGGACACATTCGTTCTAATTTTTTTAAATTAACTTATATTCAAAACAAATCCGATTTCATTGAACCTGAGTTACAATCACTCACAGACAGACCGACAACCGAAATTTGTATCTTTGATGATGTAATTAAGTAGGTATAACAATATGTCGTGTAGATACTGGGGTCAAGTTATCAAAAGAGAAAAGACAACCCAACCAGTGAAATTGAATTAGAGATAAATATATATATTTTTAATGTCAAGTCTCTTGGACCCTTCTTTCTTTTAAGTTTTAATACTTTGCTCCCGTAATAAAACCTGTAGTGTTCTCCGAAAAGTCCGCTTAAAAGATGGAAGCTCAACAACCAAAAAACGGAGCTCCTTCATCTGAGTGATAATATTCCACAATACAATTGGCAGTAATCTACTACTTAATACAAAGTTAACCAGAATTTCCAGAAGTTAATATTGTGAAAGTTACTACTTATTACAAAGTTCACCAGAATTTCCAATATTTAACATTGTGACAGTTACTGCTCATTACAAAGTTGACCAGATATTGCTTAAGTTTACGTTTTATCCGTGTTATCTAGCTTCCTCTGCGAAAATAAATTTAGAAATTTGGTATAAAATTGCGTTTTTCCCCTGAGAACTAATTTAGATTGTGGTCGAACTGTGCCGACCCGTTTTGAGAATGAGGGCAAAAGTTTTATAGGTCAATTTATCCCGGTTAATTTGCTGTGTTCATCTCGAAATAACAATCGATCTGAATCAATCTTCGTTGTTTTCATTGGGGCATTCAATTAAATTATACGCAAACAATTATGTGGGAATTGAACAAAGAAGGTAATCGTTAAACGTTTTAACCGAATAAATGGCGGTAAAAATGAACACTCTATTTTATATTTTAATTAACACTCTATTTTTGCAAAATTCGCAATTTGACGGGTTTCGTAATGTCAAAATCTTGGGCCGTCATTAGTGGAGTACTACGTAGGTAACTTCCGTATTTCTTGTAAAAATCTTTAATAAGCATAGTAGGTACCTATTTACTACAAAGGCACCTGAAAATATTTACGGACCATAACAATGCATAGAAAAAAAAACCTTTTTTCCGAAGCAGTCGAAACTGAATGCGAACCGAAACGCCCGCGCCATCTCACGTCGACGCGACAAAGGTAAGAACGTCGAGTCATTCACGACTTTCCCGCCAGAGGCAATAGAAAAACGGTTCGCGTCTTGGATAATGTCCTCCCTTGAATAATAATTTTTATACTTAAATAATTCTTACCTTATTTTCGCAGGCTTCATGACAGATGTACTTGCAAACTGTAAAAAATAAAACAATAATTATTGACTCCACACAATATTTTGTTTTACTTGTTTTCAATCTCCTCCTGAAATGAATTCAAGCCTTTCAGTGATTTCAACATTACTATTTCGTTGTTTATTTTGTGAAGTTCGGAATATGGTTAACAGAGGGCAGCAATGATACCAGCGTTTTCTATTCGATATAGATAGGGATGTGATTATGTAGTTTTCAAAATGATTTCCAGTATGGGTAGGTATTACAATATTCAATGTGCGTGTTTCTAAATATTTTTTAAACATTTAATTCACAATGAGATTTTCCGCCAACTGTTAATTCCTTGTTAAATCAAACATGGAAAGTACTCTCAGGGAAGGGAAGGTTTTGTAAACAAACACCTTCAAATGAATTAAATTTAAACTTCTCACCTCAAATTCGTCAATTCAAAATCCTCTTGGGAATTATAATGAAAACAGATGGTAAGTACCTACTCTGCAAACATACCCACTAATTTGTAATTTAAATTTATTCATTAACTTTCAGTGTATAAAACTACTTAACGTTGAAAAGAAAATGATGTTTCATTATCATTTTGAACTGAAGTAAATTATATTTTTTACAAATATTATAATATTAATATTAGCAAAATATTAGTCAATTTTATTAGCTTTTCAGTCTGGGGTGTCGCTATAGGGGTAGGCAGAGAGGATGGATATCTACGCCGCACTGTCTTGGTATGCACTCCTTTATTAATTCACTTTCATACATTGTTTCATATTGTCTATCTACAAAAAATTTTTTTTTTGCTGACTCTTGGCCCGATTCGAGTATTTTAATCATTCGATCAAATTCTCTTCTTTGGGCTTCATCGACTTCTTCTACCATTCACGTAGAAGAAGTCGATGAATATATCGTTCGTTTCGTATATCTAAGACACAGTGCAGGCCTATTGTCTATATCACAATGTAGAATCAAGAGAGAGCAGTGCGCGCGCACATTTTCTTTCTCTCTTCTTTTATAAGTTAGAAGTTTTACTTCAGTCGTGTGGTCTAAAGCACACTCGTTTTTTTTTTTCCTTGGGGCGTCCCGTGGGGAGCTAACGTAAAGAAAAACTTTCCGAATCATAAAATATTTTATCGCACATACGCATTATGTAGTTCTACAGCATTTAGCCTACTTTCATCGAGTTCCATGATAACTCAGAAAGAAACCAACTCAGAACCACCTCAGAAAGGTCATTAGAAGCTATGAAGAAATAATTTTAAAATAGCCGGTAACCCTAACCTAACTTAACCTATTTAACATTTTTTTTTATCATCACTCTTAATGACCTTTCTGAGATGGTTCTGAGTTGGCCGGTCACCTTTCATCATTTCTCTGCCAGTACCATGCCTAACTGACATACATCAGGGTCACTCTATTGAGGAGCGTACCTATAATGAATATGGTTACATCTAGGTACATTTCTAATATAAATTGTTCGTTTGCCTCTTTCGCCAAATCGCCTTCATTTCTAATATCTATGATGTTGATAGTTAGGAGTTAAGTGGACAGTTAAAGGTCTGTTCACACAGTGCTCACCTCTGCAGCAGGATGCAGTCCCAGAGACGGGTCTGTGGCACGCGTGGCATGGCCGAGGTCTCCGAAGTCTCTTGGCTCGAAACTCATGCACAGGGCCGGATTTAGGGGACTTCTCCTGCAATAAAACAAAATAATTTTCGTTAGTTTATTTGTATCCATTTGGAGTATGGTAACGGATCTGCCGTTATGGAGTATTGCATTTTTGCTATATTTAAATGTTTTTAGGTCAATGAAACGTCAATGTCAAGCGAGCAATGTGATTTCCATCACGAGCTCTGTAACTTTGGAATATTAATTTATAAAATATGTGAAAATGTCATTCGTCATCGTGTCAATCATTATCGATCATAAAACAAAGATATTAATTTCAGTTGTGGGTCTGTCTGTGATTGTAGCTCTGGTTCAATGAACTTGGATTTGTTTTGAATTTAAATGTCCTTGTTCAAAATTCTAACTGATTGTGTTAAGAATTCAAACAAGCGATAAAGTTACTGCCAGTATTTTTTTTATATAAAATCCACACAGGAGGCCCTGAGGAAAATAATTTCCCTCAGGGTCTATACCGTTTTTGGGGATACTGTATGAGGGGTCTTTTGTGGAAAGGAGGGAGTGAACCTGGGTCTTGAAGAGACCCGTGTCACAGGAGGAAGCACAAATGGTCCCACAACTGTTGAACGCAATAACGAATCGTAGAAACGACCCGTTCTCGTGTGACAAATGTCAACTGTGTACGCGCATTTGGTACGTTTCCCGGTTGTAATATAATATTTTATCAGAAATTTTTCTTTAATTATCGTAATTTTTAAACTGACGTGACAAGAATTCAGACTATCCCGTGATTTTTCAATGTATTTAAAAATCTTGTTACTTATTGTACGAACGATTTTTGTAAATGTAAAAATATTTTACAATTACGAATCTATAAAAAGAATCATCGTATTATAATAATTAAAAAAATAATTAGACACCTTTTATAAACAAACAAAAAGCACATCTGCCCTGAGGATGGACACTGTAATGCTGTCCGAAAAGTTAGCTAAAGAAGAAGGTAGTGCAACACGGCACAATACCCCAAAATAAAAATCCTAATAAAGCAAAAAAATATTCAAAACACATAATGTAGGCAGAAGCCTAATTTTCTTCGCTCGAAAATTGATTTGCAATTTTCGTAAGCATAAGAAATGTACTATTTGAAAAAAGTTGGCGTATTGGCAATTTTGTTTTAAATTATAGACATTTTTAGGTTTCTATTGAGTTGGAATAATGATTGTATGGAATTATTTACGATCGAATATATAACCAGCGAAAAATTGATTGCTATAATACGCGTTATAAATCAACATATCGCCTTGTTATTAGTCAATATCAATCAACATCACGCGGATTGCGAAGCAGGTTTTACACCATCGGACGTTTTAGATATCTTCATAAAAAGTAACACGATAAGGCAGATTATTAGAATTAATTTGGGTGGACGCGAGGTAATCAATAATAACATATAGCAGTATACTTGTTAACGATTTAACGAGCCTGCGAGGATTGGAAATTATTTTCTAACTTGAAATATTAAATAACTAGCTATCCCGGCAACACTTGCTGTGGCTAACAAAACACAACGGCATCTACTGGATGGTTACCCAACCTTTGATAATTTAACTCATACCGCCATCGGTTAATTTGAATAGAAATCAAATCCACACCGCCCGCTTGCCAGCTCGCTCGTCCACCATATACAGACATTCTCCTTTATAAGTTATATATGCATGAAAATCCGTTCAGTATTTTTTGAGTTTATCGCGAACAGACAGACATACAGACGTGGCGGAGGACTTTAATTAAAAATATGTAGAGACATTGTAGTTACCAATACATATCTATTTTCAGTTTGAGAAGCGGGTATGGGTACCGCACCCATTTATTGGATAACCAACACTTCTGCCATCGGTCACCCCAAGTGTTTCGCTACGTTTGGTGAGGTACTTAGGTCATGGCGACGGATATGTTTGTACAACTACTGTGTGGCAGGCCGGATCAGGGGAGACCGTTTGAGGGAGACCTTTTGATGTCTCCAGCCGGACTCTCTCGACCCATGGGAGAGATGGATTCATACGTCCGTCATTCCTGGAGTTATTGACCCCCAGATACCTACCCACCCCTCATACCTAATTCCTTTTCAGAACTTCTCCCCTCCTTCCTTTCCATAAAAAAGACCCTCTACACAGCATCCCTAAAGATGATAGGGAAGAGGGATTTTTCCCAAGTCCTTCTGTGTGGAACTAATGTAAAAAAAATATCATCTGTTGACCGTGCTCGTAAATAACGCCAACTGACCATAAATGACGAATTTAGTCAATATCGTATCGACATAGTATGGTTTTTTTGATCATCGGTACTTGACGTGCTCCTAGTACTTCCCAACATTATTCTTCCCTACCTACTTCACCACAACTGTGAGCTTCTACATTGTGGAACCCTCATTGTTCTACTTATAAACCAAATATAGAAAAAGTTCAGAAAAAATTATGAAATATGTCACATATTTTTTTTAGTTCACCACATTTTCTCTCCTCAGCAGTTCGAATTTAAATAAAATCACTTCCTGAAAGATATTATTGATATCCATTAAAATTTAAATGTAAACCCTCGAAAAATTTCATTTATCACTTTTTGTAGATTTAAGTAAGAACATGCACTTTATCAGAATTGTTTATATCAGGAATAGGTATTGTTATATATTTTTGTATTATGGTTCTAAATTGGAATTGATTGATCGTAACGATTTTTATTAAATACTTTACTCTCACCGAGTCTATTAATATGTTAACTTTTTTCTTGCGGAGGTGCAGCAGTACCTCGTTCTAGAATCTATGAATATTTATATGCAAACATGTTATTTAATACTTCCACGGTACGCATTAAGAAGATTATAGTTGTGGTTTAGTTGCTATAAAAACTATGCCTCAGGTACAAAATAAATTGGAGCCATATTTACATTGGTAAATAGTATATTTTTTAATACTGTAGTTAAAATTTGATGAAGTCGATATTTTAACTGTATAATGCTATAAACGTACATACTTAACGATGAAATTAGGTACTTAATGTGTCGGTGGTTGAGTATTTTGTGTTTCGAGGGGTTCCATGCTAACTCAGAATGAAACTAACTCAAAACCACCTAAGAAAGGTCATTAAAAGCTATGAAAAAATAATTTTAAAATAGCCCGTAAACCTAACCTAACTTAACCTACTTAAAAAATTTTTGAATTTTTTTTTATCATCACTCTTTTCTAATGACTTCTCTGAAAGGGGGTTGTGTTGGTTTTTTTTAAATTCTGAGTTGGCCGGTCACCGTTTCGAGGGTGTTAAAAGGTTCCGCATTCAAATTAACATTTCAGTTAATGAAACGCTGTGAAATTAATGAAAAAAAAAAGTTTTTTTGTTTGTTTTTAATTTGATTAAAATATGACTGATTTTGCCTTTTACAAGCGCAGACCCGTGATAAATCACGGGATAATCTGATTTCTCGATAAATCAGTTACTACCTACTTTATACGTACCTACTTTCTTTACACAATGCGTTCCAATTTTGAATATGACAAATTAAATTCAAAGCATATTTGAGTTCATTGAACAAGATTTCAGGCAGGTGCATCACAGACAAACAGACTAGTGTCAAATGGTTATTAGAGAGCAGAGAAAACAATTCTCTATTTTCATATTATTTAACAACCCTCATTTTAAAAATACAGAAAATCACATTTAAAAAAGGTTATTTCCTAAAACTCCTTTTTAAAATCGTTTAAAATTTTCTCCTTTAAATGGTGTTACACGAAATCGCCGATAAAAACAATTTTCTGAATAAAAATCCTCAACCAGACCTTAATATTACAACGAATATAACCGATTTCCAAAAATGTCAGTCCGTGAACACAAAGCTCTTTTACTGTATTGGAAATTGTATTACGTATACGTTCCCACTAGATCATTATTTGTATGTGGTAGATATATGTGGTTTTCCGTGTATCAAAAATTCATAAAAGTAAAACCATAAATAAAGCCCGAAACAAGAGATTTAATGCCACAGCTTTTCAATCACAGTTACACGTAACTCGAATAGCAAGTTTGGGAAATTTATGGGCTGAAGAAAAATATATCAATTGCTAAAAAAAGGTTTGTTTACTTATTTTTTATATTAATTAGTAATTTGTCTACGTTTTTGTTTGTTTATAGTTTTATATATTTTTTATTTCTTGCTATTTATAGCAATTCCGATGAATTATAATGACGGCCGGCGTGGTCTGGCGGTAAGGCTCTTGACTCGCTATCCAAAGGTCGCGGAATCGAATCCCGGCGTGGGGAAATAATTTTTACTTTAATGATTTGTGTTATTTCACAATTAATTCACTTAAAATAATGTAAAGTATATTTGCGGCACGTTCCAGAGTGGAAAATACTCTCAGTATAGCCCTGGTGCAAGATCACCATTCAGAATTGAAACGTTTTCTTAGCCGTGTTTGGAGAACAGATCGGAATAGCCAGGTACTTCACCACCTTCCTCTTCCGTCTCCTTGAAAAAAAAAAATGTATGTTTTAAAACATACTTTAACATTTTTTTTGTACATAAATATTATTATTTCTGATAATTTCAGTTTATTAATATTTTTCATCCAATTATAAACCATAGAAATTATTTTTTGCAACCATCGTTCATTTTATTACTAACAAATAAATTTACATTTCACCGACCCAATGTAAAGCCTCATGGGCGAATAAAATAGTAAATAAATAAATAAAACCTTTTAAAAAAAAGTTAAACAGTATGTAACCTTGACCAAATACACCAACACAAATGTAAATCATATAATATCACAACGTCAGGAATTCAGACAGTAATGAAACTAATACCATTTATTTAACAACACTGAGAAATTGGGATTATTATGGGACCATCCGATCAATAAACAATAGAACATAATATATATTTACTAGGGCCATGTAGTTGATTAATGGGTGTGAATATTGTATGTTATGTGACACATTATTAGATTACCCTTATTATAAATACGAACGCATGATAAAGCGACGTCACACGCATAAATATAGCGGTTAACAGACAGAAAGGGACTTTTCTATGATATAGAAGACGTGAGATTGGTATAAAAGTAAGGTACAAAATATTCCCGAATAATATATTAATGTCACTGATAGGTAATCAGTAATAACTAAGCCTTATACTACCTGGATTCTCAACTCTTTTTCCAAAATCATTTTTCTTAGTGTTCATATTGATATTTAAAAACTCCAAAGCTCATAATGGAAATAAAGTTGAGAGCTCTCACTAGAATAATGACATATAACTTCCATATAAATATGTACAAATCTTACCATAATTTATTTTTTGACGTATTACGCCGTGTTAACAACTACTTGACCCAACGTTTCGATAGCGTTTCGGATAACTTCATCAGAGCAGATATCATCTGAATGTCACAAAACCCCAAAAAAAACCACTGTAATATTTTTGGCCGTAGTAAACTCAAATTATATCTATATTTGGGAGGCAAATATGTGTACCACCGCCTCAGGAACCATTTGTTGGAAAACCAACACCTCTGCCATCGGTCACCCCAAGTGGTTCACTACATTTGGTGACTTAGCAGGGGTTTTCCGGATCTTGGCGGTGGATGCGTCTGTCCACCAACTGTTAGCAGACCGAATCGGGAGAGACTGGTTGAGGAAGACCTTTTGCCGTCTCCAGCAGGACTCTATTGAATCATCGCCTTGCACCGCAGTGGGAGGGATGGATTCCTCCTTCCGTCACTCCTGAACACATTGAACCGTAGATTCCTACCCACCCCTCATATCTTTTTCCTTCCCAGAATTTACTCACTTACCTTTTCAAAAAAGAACCTCCACACAGTGTCCCCAAAGATGACATGGGTTCTGAAAATAATTATTTTCCTCGGGGCTTTCTGTGGGAGCTAATATTCCTTTGTTTGGGTTAAGATTAAAAAATATGGATATGTTTTATCAAAACGACAGGCCTTCTCCGGCTCTTTGAGGAAAAAAATAATAAGTGTATATTTATTTATACGGCGTCGTTTTCGCGAGAAAAAAAATTTATGTGTGCTTTTACTATTAATTTTGAGGCTTTCTAGAGAATGCCCATCTTTCGTTTGCTATATCATTGTTCTTCGTGTACTTTGTACTGTACATAACATGTAACCAAAGATCGTGTGGTATAAAAAGCTAGGGGAGAAACGCATAACAAATTACTTCGAAATGATTAAAATTAGGGGCTGCAAGCCAAGGGCTGTCTGGCCGTACGCACTATGCACAATGGACCTCACGCTTGTTTACTAGGTGGGTGGTAGATTGAAGGACACACCCTAAATGTATCATGGATGACTCATGTATATATACACTGATAAAGATTACATTGTTAAAAGTTTCTTTTTAAAACTGATATAAAAAACAGCTAAATATAATAATCGATACAATAACACATGTAAAAGCTCTCGAAGTGTTTTGGTTAAAAAACCGTGTAATAAAACACTACACGGTTTTTGGTGCCAGGAAAGCGTTCGATTAGTGCATTTCAAATAGTAAACAAAATATTACTCTAATTACTTTATTACTTCACGAAGAGCAATTGACAAGATTATGAGGAAAAACATAGGTGCAGAGAAATTTGATTAATACTTTATTTAAGTTTATTTTGTAGAACTGCATTTTAATTTATATTTCTTTTATATATTCAATTTGATAATGGCAAGACATTTGTTAACGTTTGATAATGCCTTCAATGCCTACAATTTGATGATGCCTTCAGAGGGCGAAACAGCTGTCACGCGTAATAATAATTACAAAGCAGAACTTGTTTATAATAAACTATTTTCATAGATCAAATAATAATATTATTGATTATATAAAAGAAATAAAAATTGATTAAATCTATGCCTGTACATTTTGCGTTTTTTAAATGCATTTATGAAATGTTGATGGCGTTCAAACTAGACCATTTTAAGGATTCTAACTCCTATGAAAAATAATTGAACAAAAAAGGATAGTAATAGGAACATGCCATATCTGGTGGTCGATATCTACATTATATTAAAAAAATGTTTGCACAGGTTAGTATCAAAATCCAGAGAGGTAATAGAGGAATACGTATGTATGGACAAAAAGCCGTCTGTTTTCATTAAAAAAAAATTATCTCCACAAGGAGGCTTCAAGAAAAAAATCCATAGAGCTGCAAAGGTTTACAGTCGCCTCAACCAGTCTCTCCCGATCCGGCCCGCCACACGGTAAGTGGGCAAAAGCATGCACTAATAAGACTTAGAGAAACCTCACGCCCATGAAACCGGACACCTCTGCTAAGTCACTAAACTTAGTGAACCATTTGGGGTGACCTGTGGGAGGGGTGTTGGCAAGCACTCCATAGCACTAGCCTAACCTAACATAAGGTTAATCTTGGTATATGACTTTTTAAAGATTTTCTTAAGAGTTAAATTGAATTTTAATTTTCGCTCTGAATTCAGTTGAGCTTTTAATCCACCTGTATGGGGCGGAATTTATTCAAAGCTTTAGATCCTGCTTCTCCAAAAGCAAGATCTCCTAACTTAGTTTCTGAACAGTTTTCTTGCTTGCTAATTATTTTTCGACTGCCTTAATGCGTGTCTTCAAAAATGCACTATTCAGGCACAGCTTTTCCATTAATGGCTTAAAATACAATTCAGCAGAGTTAACGAAATCCATTCAGAACGATTCTGAGACCAGATTAAAAAGTTTTGAAAAGTTTTGAAATGTAATGATAACCGTGTGTTCAGTCTTGCAACGAAGTTAAAATTTTCACTTTGATTATTAAGAAGTAGTTTAGTTTATTAAGACATCTTATGTTTATTTCGTTACAATAAGATAAGAAACAATGTTTGAGTAAAGCAGCAATTTTATCGCCTCTGCTGAGATGTTTCTTCATACTGAATGTGATTGTCTCAAGTAAAAAACACTATTCTAAGCAAGGGCGTACATGAAGTTTGAATCTTCTTCCAGAGTGATCGGAATCAATGGCGTTACCAACGTTGCTAAATCCCAATTTTTAAAACCGGCATTTATTGCGTATACTGATTGCCTTGAATTCAGAAAAATATTTTGTTATGTAATATATCTATGTTTGTTATCAAAAATTGAAATAAAATCATAGTCATTGACAACGAATCTATCTGATGAGTTTCAACTCGATCGGATGTCGGGAAGTGGGTTAATTTTCGCTACCAAGATTCTGCGGCATTCATTCATTCAATAAATAAAATAATAGTGAAATTCAAATAGGTGTACGTATTTGAAAAAGAGAATAGTACTCGTAGATAAAATTCCTGGAAAAAACAACAATATTATTTGCACAATCTCTTTTAATCAAGTGATGGAAATATTAAGTTGTCGTAAGCAAAAATCCCACTTTTTTCCAACAAATCCCCCCAAAGGATAGATCTCCCCTTAGGGTAGAACCCCTCCTTAGAGTAAAACTCCCTTAGGATTAACCCCCCTCCTAGCACCTCCTTAGGATAGAACCACCTTTAGGGTAGAACCCCCCTTAGGGTAGAACCCCCTAATGGTAGGACCTACCTTAGGGTAGAACCCCCCCCCCCCCCCCTTAGGGTAGAACCCCCTAATGGTAGGACCTCCCTCAGGGTAAATGTATGCTTATATGTACAGCGCCCTTGAGGTGATTTTTCACAAAAACGGCGCTTTATAAATCAGCCAAATATTATTATTATTATTATTAAAACCCTTCTTGAGGTATAACCTCCCCTCCCCCTTAGGGTAGAATTCCTTCCCCCCCCCCAGCTACGCTATAGCTACGTCCTTGGTTATGGTCGGCCATCGATAGAAGCACTTTCCCTGCTGGCATCTGTCGGCATCACTTGGAAGCTCTTTCAGTACATTACAATTTCTAAGTGAAATATATGACACACGTTGTTAATTAACGTGTGTGAAAATTAAATGAACGTTTAAAAAATATTTTCGAATCCATATTGTAAGGAGAATGTTTAGTAAAAATTTCTGGGTTGTAATCGTGAAAAAATACGGTTAATTTTCACCGGAAAGGTTTTCATATTTTTGCAATATCACCATTTTCAACATTCGGGTAAGCACTCTTAATGGAGAATACCCGCTTAATTTTGTACCTGCATAATTTTTACCATGTAAAAACATTTTTGTCTGTATCCCGAAAAAAAAAATTCAAAATATTAAATGAACGGGATACATGTACAAAAATGATTTTTTCGGCACAAATTTCAATTAAGCCTCCACAATGGAGAAAATTTCAAATTGTACCGTAAAAGGGTTTTTACGCAGTTAAAACAATTTGCGGAATAACGAAATGTTACAATGAATACGGATTCACTAGGGAAAAAAAATTCAGAATAATGTTTCTAAAACACATTGTATTTTTTATTACCAAAAGGAATATTGTACCTGCTATGAGTTATTAACTATGATTTATTAGTATAATAAACGACCTAATTATAGAAATCAGTTCATTTCATTTTTCTCGCTTGGCTTTTTTAAAAATGGGAAAAAACTGAAATATCTTTACTCAATTTTCTTGATGAAATACCGGACTTCTTTAAGCATAATGAAAATGATTACGAAAATGACACATAGATTGTATATAAAACAACATACATACAACTTACCCATATAAAACAAATTAAAATTATAAAATCCTAAATAATCTAAATCCATAAAAAGATTTGACAGGATTTACTACTGTACTGTATCTCTTCCCTCATTTATAAGAAAACTCTCTTTATGTGATTTACCCACACTTTCAATCATCTTTATGTTTAATTGTAAATTATATTACTCTTATATATGATATTCAATTATGTACCTCTACGCCTGTCTCAACACAGGTATTCCCGCGAGACAGGCATCGAATAATATATTGTAAACATCACGTATATAGATTAATAAAAAAAAATTTAAAAATATATATATACATAAAGAGCGGATAAACGAAGAAAAGAGTGAAAGGGCGCAAAAGCGAATGGTAGATGAGCTGTAGACAGTGGATAAAGACATGGCACGATCAAGTGAATCAAATACTTGGTAAGTAGTATCTTCTCATGAGTGAGAAAAATAGAAGAGTACCAACGTTTGAGACGATTTATGAATGGAGATAAAGCAAGGACTGGGAGATTAGACAGAGTTGTGTGACGGTTCATTTACCCTGCCTTCCCTGGCGGGAGACAGCGAGCATAAAGGTTGTTTCGTTAGTCAGAATTAATAATAAATAATTGAATTCGTTCTTTAATGATTTTTATTAAAACCAACCAAACCAGTAAATTAGTTTATGATTCAATCGGGGTTTATTACACATAAGGGCGCCTAATTTCAACAATGAAAAATAAATTAATTCTTTGGTTTAGAAAATGCTAACTAGCAAAATGAAAATATTTTTCAAACATTATGTAATTTATTACCGTGCCTGGTTTCTTTGCAAAAAAATGGCATTTACCACCGTCCTAATTCGCAAAAAAGGAAATTTAGCACATTAAGGTGACACTTAAATGAATTCCATTTTAATGTGACTCTTTTGGATCAAGACCGATTTAAAAGATGATGGTTATAAGGTGAAACCGGTCCGGTTATCAACAAACTAGTGAAAGAAAGTCATAAAGATATTCAACAACAACAAAAATAAATCGCGAAGTCTCTCCGTTACGGGTTACTTTTTATTGACTTTGTGTACGCTCAGTTTTGAATGACAATTACGGCCGTTAACTTTCACAATTAACCCCACAGGCTAATTTGTTCGCTTTTGGGAACAACTCATATACAAAGGTCATAGGTGTCATGGAAATCGTTGCGTTTCCTTTTTATCATGGTGATAAATATGGTCTAAACAGGGTTAGAAAGAGGAAAGACCTCGCTATATATACAAATCTAAATTTAAACTACAAAATAATTAACACAATTACCACAATTTGAAAAAAAAATTATGAAACTTTGGGAATTATGTATTTTTTATTTAATTTTTATTGATCTATATACGTGATGTTTACAATATATTATTCGATGCCTGTCTCGCTAGGGTATACCTGTGTTGAGACAGGAGTTATTATTAATTATTTTTGCATGAAATGACAATAACAACGTGAGTTGACGATAAAGTTTATAATACATTTACCTGATAAAATAAGTATGTATTTATATTTTTTGCATAATCAGTAATTTTTGTTAGAAAAGACGTAAGTTGAGCAATTTTTAAAACTTTCTTAGGTTTGCATTAAAAAAATTATATATTTGTTTACTAGCTGACCCGGTGAACTTCGTGCCGCCTCAGAATCAACGGGAAATGCGTTTTATTTTCTTTAATACGTGTGGGGGAGATTTATTGCAATTACTGTATTTTTCATTTGGAGGGGTACAGACATACGTTCAACGTTTGTCCCTTGACTGTTGACATTTAGTGTGTAAGAAAGAGGGGCAGCATTATATGTTTTTAGAACAGAGGCAAAGCCATCAGCGAATTGACATATGGCGTTTTTGAATTTTTGGAATTCACTCACTACTCAATATAATACTACTTAAACTGTATGTATCCCCACAAAATGTATCAGGAAAAGAATTTGTTCATAGTTATTTAATCCGTGAATTTTTCCGATGTTTAAATAGTTATTCTGCTATTCGGGGTGGAGACAAATCCAACAAATCACAGATCATAAAAATCGGTCCAGCCGTTCTCGAGTTATAAATGGTGAAACTAACTAACTTTATATATTAAGATTTCGAAATATAAAATTTGAAAGCGAATTTTATCACGTTTCAAAAACAGTTTGTAGTTTTTGAATGCATTCAGAAATATCCCTTTTATTTGGTTATTATTGCAAAGTGGACATATTTTCACCTTTCGACAAAATAGGCCCGAGGCCCGAGGGGTTAAGGACTTACCTGATAAATTATCATCTACATAAACATGTCCATACAAAGTAATTTCTCTATTAGTAATAATTCTTGTGCAAATTGCAACATACAATGTCGCATAAAGTATCGTTTAAACATCACTTTGTTCCTTGTGTACCTATAATCTATAATCTATGTGCATTAGCGCTGAGTGCCGGGCTATCCCGGCGCTTTTGCCGGTTTAGTGCCGGTATAAGCCGGGATACGTCGGACATGTTATGATTATTATTTTTAACCCGGCGGGCAATGAACCCGGCAGTCCATCTCCAGTCATAAACCGCGGCTGGTGTCGGTTGCATGGGATGCGTCGCTAATCACATCTAGTAACAAAACAAACTACATAATGATATGTTAGGAGTTGTCATGTATCGGTGTTTATGTTGTGTTAACGCGTGAAAGCTTCTATGAATATTTCATAAATATATTAAAGTAAAATGCGAGAACCGAAGAAAGCAATAACTGCAAACTGAGTGCAAAATCTTGGCGAGACATTTACATTACCAGCTATTTTATTCATGTTTATCAATGGAGTTCAAATATTAACATGAAGCCATACTAAATAACGCAAAATCATACAAAATCGTATGTTTTTGTTTTGAAAATTTGACTGCTTAGAAGTATTATAGATGCTTCAATTAAATACTGCGTGTAGAACATACCTTGGCCCTTAAAAATATCGGTCATTTTTTAATAAATCTTTTAAGACTTAGAAAAAAATTAAGTATTAGGTCTATAAAAAACATTTTTAAGTGTGAACTCTCCTACTTATAAACACTTTTTCGGATATGGTTTTATTGCATAATGTGGCAAATTCAGTTTCTTATATAATTATCGCAAAAAAAATTGAAATTTACGCCCGAACCTCAAAAAATAAAATATAATATGCATTTTTGCGTTGGTATTTTTGACATCACGGCGACAATACGGTAGTCGACGAATTTGTTAGGTATATCAAAGTGAACCTTATACCGTCCACCGAAGAACGACTCCGGACGGAGCGGAGAAACAACGTGTTAGGGTCCGCGCTGCTTGTTTTCGTGAAATCAATTTAAAAATTCCGTTTTATTACAATAAACAATGCATAAAAGAGGAATTAATGTTTTTTACAGGCCTTTACGAAATCAACATGTAAAAAAAAATCTCATATATCTTTTCCAACCTTTCCAAAAGCTTTTTCTCCAGTATTTTTAAACTCCTCCCATAAAAGGGCGTGAATTCCGATTTCGATTTTTTCCTGGACTAGTGGATCTACTTAAGGTGATGCTTAAAAAAAATCATAATCTACTCTTTCACAGATGGCGATAGTTTCAATATTTTAGGAGAAAACATATTTTGAAAGTCATGTTCCGTTCAGATTAGGATTACAAAAACAATATTGGACGTTGATTCAGTCCAATACTGTTTTTATAATCCTTTCTTGAAATATTTGGGTTTGTTTATGGACAAAACTATTTATTCAAATTCATATTGTAAAAAGATCGGGCGCAAACAAGTAATTCATCTTAATATTTTAAAGCGTGACTTGCAAAAAGTGTTTTCTCTTAAAATAATTAATTACCGCCATCTATGAACTTGCAGATTACGAATTATTTTAAGTTTACCCTTAGGGCTCCGCATCCGAGCTCAAAAAGAAGAAGACGGAGAGACATGAAATTACGAATGTTAGAGGAGCGCGCTAATATTTGAAGCTTCAAAATCGATGCGAAAATTAGGAAAATGTTTAATAAAACACAACTCGTTTAGAAAAGAGCAAAAATCTCGTGGAACGTATCTTAAGTATCCTTTAAAAAAACACTGTTATTTTTTCACAATTATAACTTGTAAAATAACTGAAGCAAACGTGTTTATAATAATTTTCGGAGCATACTTTGCGATTTTTTTTTATCGAAGGAATTTCATATAGTTGGCGTTTCGGTATGGAACGCGTCTAGATATTATCTTCAAAAATAACATATATTTTTAAGAGCTTAAATACTTAGTGTTTACGGGAGATATGTAAGAAATCGGTAAAAAATTCGGGTTGCGGCGGCTTAAGTAGCTACGCATTTTGGCAACGTTTAGTCATTATATACAAGCTTCCATACAGCATCCCCAAATATTACACAGGCCCGAGGAAAATTATTTTATTCAGGGCCTGTGTGGAGTTAATCTAAAAAAAAGTTATCGTCGACCTCTAAAGCTTGCAATAATAATTTTAAAAAATGCAATGAAATCTACTAAAACATCACTTTTGGCTCTATTTTTATTTATTTATTTTATGCACATATAACACTCATAAACATACATATGAATGTTTCTAAAACAATACAGTTTGAGAATACTATCCGATACACTCCTCAAACGACATAAAAACTGTTTTCTAATAAACAGGCGGGTACAAAATATTTTATGAAAACGGCAAATTGAATACCTTAGCATTGTCGTGACTTAAACTCTTCTCATAAATACATAATAAAAAAGCAATCAATAACGAAGGTTGAAGGTGCAACGTTATTAATCGATGGTAACAGGAGATACGATACAAACTTCACAATGTTATTATGCTTAGGTTGGTAAACATGTTGGGCAATGGCATTATCGTCAAGTTTGCTTGGTGATGATCTCCCGGACTAGGCGAGTTCAGGTCATGGATGACTTTCTGCTCCCAGACGTTTACCGTGACAATATTATCTCCCATCAAACATGGCCAAACACTTGGCTAATTCACCTGAGAGGTTGCAGGTTATTTTTTTTTATCAGAAATAACAAACGTGGGCGGTTAGCTTTAATATTTGTTCGGATATTCGAGCTCTTGTTTTGACAGCGGGAAGCGCCACGGGAAGTGAGCGTCGAATTTAGAGACGGATACGAACTTAATTTCGATTATATTTTTATGCTTTTGCAAATTTGGGAGGCAGGTATGGGTGCCGCCCCCCCGAGAACTTTTTATTGGATAACCAACACTTCTGCCATTGGTCATCCTTCGTGATTCGCTAGGTTTAGTGACTTAGCAGGAGTGCCGGGATCATGGGATGAGATTTATGCGTAATAGGCCGGATCTGGAGAGACTGTTTGATGGAGACCTAACCTCTAGGTAAGGCTCTCGACTCGCAATGCGAAGGTCGCGGGATCTAATCCCGGCGTGGCAAATACATTTTATATGATTAATTTGTGTTATATCACAATAAATTCATTTAAAATAATATATAGTATATTTGCGGCACGTTCCAGAGTGGAAGATACTCCCAGTATCACCCTGGTGTAAGACCACCATTCGGAATTGAAACTTTGCTTGAATGGTGAAGAATGGTGTTTGGTGACTAGATCTGAATAGCCAGGTTTTTCTCCACCTTTCTCTCCCACATCTCCTTCCCCTCCTCACCTACCTTCAGCCTTACAACATACCCCAATTGGGAATGCCACAGTCTTACTAGCTCCAGACGGGAGCAGTTGGAATTCTTGTAAGGTATTAACACAAAAAAGATGTTCGCGTTCCATTCGAAAGAAGTTCTAAAATATTGAAAATGAATATTTTATAAAAAAAATAAAATCTAAAAAATCTTCTAAAATCACTAGGTAGGTATTTAAAATAATATAATATATTTTAAGAGATCAGTAAAGCTGGAATTTTGTATAACATGGAACATTTAATGAAAGGTATAAATAGCCAAATCTCATCCCAGAAAAGGATTAGCATGTCGATAATTTTCCTATTTTCGGATAGTGGGTATTAATTCGAGATCGATCACTAGAAAGGCTTTTTGTTAAATATTCAGAGAAAATTGTTAGACCATTATTTCTATAATCAAAAGTCAAAGCCTCTAAAAACCACTTGGAGTTACCCTTATTAAATAAAACTCAAATTGGGTGAAAGATTACGTTTCATGTCTATTTTTGTGCCCTCTCTGATAAAAAAAATCTTTCAGAAAATATACAAATTAAATATATTTTTGAAGATAGCCAAGTATGTCGCCTATTGTATGCTGATGATGTGGTGCTGATTTCTAACAGTAAGGAAGATCTGCGATAAATGCAAGGCTGATGTAAGCGTAATGAGTAAGATTAAGAAAGGAACGCTTAGATGGTAGCATGTAGAGCGAATGAATGAAGAACGAAGTGTAAAAAATAATATATGACGCAGAGGTAGAATAAGTCAGAGATGCAGGAAGACACAACACGATAAAGTGAATCACATACTTGAGTCGAGTCAATAAGACAATTTATGAATGTGAATGAGGCAAGGACTGTGTGCCAAGACCGAGTGGTTCGATTCATCCTCTCTGCCTACCCTTGCGGAGAAACGGCATGATGGTTAGTTAGTTATTTCATTACTAAAAAATTTATTAAAAAATTAAAGTAAAAAAGCGAAGATATTACGATTAAGAAATTGGACTTTCCCCTGGTTTTATAATGAAACAATGTACTATAATATATATTATGTAGATCTCTGTCAAATTAAAGCTCGATTTGTCAGAAAAAATAACGATCGAGCACAAATCAATAATCTCATATGTGAACATTGCTGTTCCGCATTTTAAGTACCCGCAAAGTTGAATGAATTTAATTTTATCATATTTATTTTTACATTTTTTAATTGTATGTGTTTGGTATAATGGTATTATACTGTGTATCAGTAGGTAGAACACGTACGAGCTTACGTTTTACGCATATAAAAACCCAATTACTAAACCCATGGAGTCCCAGAGACACCATAACAACCGAAACCTCGATAGCACGCATTCACAGTTAACCAATTACAATCACCAGCCATACCAAACTAAATGCGTGTATTGTATCATGAGTCACACTGACACTAGCCTCCCAATTCTTCCACTACAAAGTGACCTCATCCTTGCCCTGTGTCTGTGTGGCCAATGAGTAATGAGAAAGAGTATCCCAATATAGAAACGACCTTTGAGAAACGTGCTTCATAATATGGACGCACAATGGCCTAGTCTTCTGATAAATAAAACAAACTGCGTGTGGGAGAACAGACAGGTCTGGGAAAGCTCAAATTTGAAATACAAACATACACTCGGACCCACACAAAAAGGTGCATTCAACTTGTCTTTGAAGTTCATTTTTTAAGATAACTGCATTGCCACAGGAAGGTAACACAACAAATTATAACAGCCACTACAAACGGCCACACTTTGGCTACCCGATTTCGACTAAGTTACTTTATTTTGTCTAAATCTTTGAAAAATATGGACGTGTGCGCTATCCGAAGGTAAAGTGTACTATCTTCGGAATTTAAGTCTGTGTGTTCGTACGAAATTTCGTTTAATTAATTTTAAGTATTGTAATGGTAATTGCTTCCCACAATATATATTCTTTTTTAAGAAAATAGGTTTCTACTGAAAATATAATTAAATCCCTTAATATTATACAAATAAATACATGAGAGGGTTAAATATAATTATACAAATAAGTCGTCTCAATGTGGTTTCGTCTCAAACGCCGAAACAGCTGTAACAGTAATAAAAACAAAAATACTTGCAGAGCTTTAACATAAAACTTTAAAATTTGATTAATTAAAAAAACATACACAAAAATAATGTTTTGGAAGCTGACATTTTTCAAACCTGTGGATTAAATATGTATTTTCATTATCCTTTTACAGATGTCGTTATTATAGGTAGTTATAAGTATTTTTAAGTAGTTTTAAGGTGTCTCAACAGATGTCATTAAGAAATACCTTAGAAGAGTGGCGATTGTCGCCGTTCGCGTCTAATACACGGTTAAGGAAATAGCCGATGATAAATGATGGTTCCATACCAACTCAGAACCACCTAAGAAAGGTCGTTAGAAGCTAGGAAAAAAATGAAATAGCCGGTAACCCTAACCTAACTTAACCAATTTAACTTTTTTTTTAATATTTTTTTATCATAACTCTTAATGACCTTTCTGGGGTGGTTCTGAGTTGGTTTTATTCTGAGTTGGCCGGTCACCATAGATGATATATGATCGACAACTTGACTCCCTCAGCGTCAAATTCACTGTCTTCAGAATTACTCAGAGCATCCAATAGAACAGACGTTTGGTCTAGGGAAATAGTCGTTGTACGATAACGTAAATAAAGTAACTTATGATCTTTATAGGAGATTCCCGAACACTCATTTTAAGTAATCTCAATCGCTGGGAGAAGAACATAACAAAATCCAAAATACATAGTTTTTAAAAATAATTATAATGTTGCAAAAACGCCATTTTTAGTTTAATTGTCATTTTTTTATGGCGTAGTTATCCTTAAAATACGTGGGACCATTTTTGTAAAATTTAACTAGACTGACCACAGCTAACTTTTTTACAGCTTTATAAATAAAATAATAAATAAAAATAAATAAGTGTTTATTCCAGTATGTGGGGAGGAGAGTGCAATCCCACACATTCCATAAGGGTATAATATAAACATACATGTACAAAGTATAAAATATTTGAAAGGAAAAAAAAAGAAAAGGAAGGTGGATATGAATGTACACGAAACAAAAAAAAAAAAAAGATAATAAGCTAATAGTAGTAAAAGGAAAACAAAAGAAATAATAATATAATTTATAAAGGGTAGGTATTAAAGTTTTCATCGTGGCAACTCTGGGAACAACTCACAACCAGCTTGTCACACAAAAAACATCGTGCCTAATTTAAACGAGAGAATATTAATGCCGCTATCAAAAGCACCGGCTTAATTCAAAGGACCATCGGGTCTTAAATAATGACACGCTTATTTTAAATGTTCAATGCAAATTTATACAGTGATTGTTTCCTTTTTTCTTCAGTTCATTGTTTGGGGCCTTATGCCATTTGTAACGCCAATATCTCTTATGCTAATACCTTCCTATTAAACATTATTCATTATATAAAAGATGATTAAAGACACTTAGGGCCAGTTGTTTCGGAAAAAATCACGTCTGACGGACCGTCAAAATCGTCAATCAACGAAATTTGGGTTGTTTCACCGTCCGTCAAATGAAATTTCAGGCCAAATCTGAAGGATTCGTCAGATTTTCCAACCGGCCAAAATCCGCGGGTTACATCTGAAATGATGGGCGGCACATGCGCAGAAGTTCGGAAAATTACTATCTGACAGCTCGCGGGCAGGTATGCTTTACTCTACACTACCGAAAGTAGTGATTATGGCTCGACTTTTTGCATATTATAACGCAAATAAAACACAACGATCGAAACTTCAGGATGGCAAAATAGCTAATGGCTTTGTGGGAAGAAGTTTAGATATCTTTTCAACGTATAATATTGTCGAAAATCGTTGGTTTTAGAGATTGAAAATGACGTAAACACTGGTGAAAACATTGAAAAAAATACAAACTTATTTCTCGTGTAAACCGATGATGTTACAATCTATTGCCATGTTATTCGTGTTATATTTATATTGTGTTAATTTATAAGTCTACAATAATTTAAAATAAAAGAAATCTTTTTCTTGTGATTGACATTTTTCTTGTGAGAACATAGAGATTTTGTTAGGTGTACGTGGTGACAACTGAAGGTTCTGATTTCGGTCAACTTCCGATTTCATACAAGATATAAAAGAAGTTGAGTTTGTTAGTGGATTGCAATTATAAATAATTATGTACTTCATGATTTTTGGCTAAGTACTTATATTAAAAACAGTGCTTCGAGTCGCAGTAGAGAATGAAGGACTGGCGCCATCATGACATTCTATATAACTGGTTCAACCCTCATAAAGAAAATTGCATAGTTTGAGAACTGGAGTCATGACCTAGCATATTAACATAAACCTGTAACTGACATTAATAAGGCAGGTCTTTGTGGCATTTCTTCGAATCGTCTTCCTCATATTTTGCCAGATGGATAGACAAATAGATAGTAAAATCCTGCTCTTTATAAAGTATATATAGTCTTATCTTACCTCTTTCTGTACTATAAATCGAGTGCTGTAAAAGCCTGCACACTGCACTGCAAACTGTTGACTCACTTTAGCCAACTATACTTTACTGCCGAGGGTGTTACACTGTTACAGCACTGGGTTTATGTGGATTCCTTACCGACCCTTGGGATGATGGGCTTAAATCTCAGCACTTTCTATAACATCTGCCACCTGGAGAGACACATACGCACAATCGTTACAAGAGAGGATATAATAAAAAGCCGTTTGATTTTCAAAATAATATATTTATTTAAAATAATCAACATTTCAATCACTTTTATTTAATTTTTCATAAAAACAACTCTCTTTTTATAACTTTTGAAGGTTATAGGTTATTTTAGTGTTATCTTCTTCTTCAATGATATAATCTTCTATTTATTTATAACGATTTATTCTTTAATGTTTTACAAAGCTGGTAAATTACTTTGTTTATAATATAAATAGTATTGGAAATGTTAATTAATGTTAAACGTCACGTACGTTATAATCTACGCATTCACAGATGGCGCCAATCAAATTATTTTAAGTTTTTAATGCTTTTTGCGCTTTAAAATATTAAGGTTAATTAATTGTTCGCGATCGTAAATATTTAATTAGAATATAAATAAATAGTTTTGTCCATAAACAAACCCAAATCTTTCAAGGCTGAAAAATTCAATTTTGTATCGGTGTCTCAATCCAATATTGTATTTTTCAGCCTTTCTTCAAAGATTTAGGTTTGTTTATGGACAAAACTATTTATTTATATTCTAATTAAATATGTACGATTGCTAACAATTAATTTACCTTAATATTTTAAAGCGTACCATACAAAAAGCATAAAAAACATAAAATAATTTGATTGGCGCCATCTGTATAATCTACGCATTCACAAATGGCGCCAATCAAATTATTTTAGGTTTTAATACTTTTTGCACGTTAAGCTTTAAAATATTAAGATAAATTAATTGTTTGCGCCTGTACATATTTAATACGAATACAGTGAAACCCTCTTAAGAAGTTCTCTCTTAAGACGTTTCGTGGCTTAAGAAGTTTGGTTTTTTCGGTCCCTCGGCTCAAAATTGGCCTAATTTTTCCCACATATAAGGTTTTCCTGCTTAAGAAGTTTGTTTTTTCTGGTCCCTTGGAAAACTTCTTAAGAGGGTTTCACTGTAAATAGTTGTGTCCATAAACAAACACAAATCTTCTAAGGCTGAAAAATTCCATTTTGTATGGGTGACTCAATCCAATATTGTATTTTTCAGCCTTTCTTGAAAGATTTGGGTTTGTTTATGGACAGAAGTATTTATTTATATTCTAATTATATATGTACGGGCGCGAACAATTAATTTACCTTAATATTTTAAAGCGTAACATTAATGCAAGAAGCATTAAAAACCTAAAATAATTTGATTGGCGTCATCTGTGAATGCTTAGATTATAATATACGTGACGTTAAACCTTAAAATGTGTTAGATCATTATTAAATGCGAATGAGCTGCTGACAGCAACTGCAACAGCATTCTTCCATCTAATTATTGCCTTATATATGTCTTCGACCTGGTTATACTTGGTTGCTGATGCCTGAAATAAATACATAAATAAATTACCAACGTGTATAATATATTTCATTTTATTTACGCCCTTGGGGCTTTTTTAAAAGAGAGGAATAAAATAACATAACAAGCTAAAAGAAAAGAGAAATAAATATAGGTACCAACAGTAAATAGCGAAAAATCAACAGAAAAGTCGGGTACATATTTTAATATATTACATAATATGGTAAATATTTACTGTTCCATTAGTAAAACAATACATTAGAAATTTCTAATAAAATTTATATTATGGATTAAATGAAAATTTCAATGGCAGTGAATTTATTTCTATGCCATGTAGGATTTGGACTGGGGAAATAATAAAATAGTTTGTTTTTGACGAATTAACCAACTCTGCAGCGTTAACTAATTTGCATAAAAATTCAAATTGTTACATATATATGTATAGAGTGAGTAAAGTCTTTATATATAAAAAAGTCAAATTACAGCAATTACTCCCTCGAAAGAGAAAGTATTTTACAACAAAAAAATATCTTTATACATATAATTAACGTAATATACTCCAGACGCTAGACTATTTTGAATGGACTAGTTGATTTAGTGCGAATGATCCATCGACCTTGTTAACATTAATTAACAAGTATTTAAAAGAAAAAAATATATACGCCACACAAGTAACAGGTCACGTAGCATTTAAAATATGCATAGCAGAAAAACCAATTATAACATATACAATCTGCATATTTATTAGCTTACAGATTACAAAAAGAAAAAAATGAAAATTGTGGCCTTACTGGAGTTTACCGTTGTGCGTGCACATTGTATATTGTAGTTAGCACATGATGTAACATTTAAAAATGTTTTATGATAGGTAATAATATCAATTATAAGCAAGAAAATACTTTATAAGAATTGTGCACATGAAAAAGAGAGAAAAATTAATTTTTCGAAGAAAACTTCTTCGGAAAGGTTTTCACCTTGTGATGGCATTATTTATTTTAATAAAAAGACAAATAACTTCAATCAGGATCAAACGTATACTCAATACGTTTGATCCTGATGAAGTAAACATTGTTTACGAAACATGTTGATTGTGTACCAATAAAAGTGATGTAAACAAAGTTATTTGTCTTTTTATTAAGAGAAAAATTATTGAAAACAACGTTGGATATCGATGGATATCTATACATATACCTTTAAATTCTTTAATTTGTAGATAGATGGTGAACAGTTTGCAAGAGCATGTCTCTGTTTAGTTTTAGCATGGTTTGGCCTTCAATATTGCTTCTTCCTGTCTCAACAATCTACATTTAAAAAAAAAATCAGTTGAATTGGCAAAATCATACATTCATATCATGTAAATATTATTAATAACTGCACAAATACATAAAAAAATGCATTAATTAATTATACCTTAAATGGAGAACCCATATATAAGGAATCATTGAAAGTTCTTACATGTAATAGAAACATGGCCGTCTAAACCATAATACACCTCGGTTGTGTCGCTCATAACACTTGCCTCCACCACCGGTTCCTGCAGTACTTAAGTGTCGACATCATCGTCAAAGACGCTGGGGAGACTGTCAATTGCTCCACATAAAAGTGGTCTCCTCCTTCACTGGTGCTGCTGGAGCTCCACCGCCAGTCTTTATGCGCTCTTGGATCTCTCTGCTACCGTCCTTGAAGCAAAAACTCAATTGATAAACATATCCATTCTACATGAATTGAATGATTCAACGCTACCAATTTCTAAATGTTACAGTTAATTTAACAGCAGAGTAATACCAATTAAGAAAAAGATTTCAACCTGTCTTGCCCGACGTTTCATGTATCAAATGGAGCTCGGAGCTGCTTGACAGAACGGTAGAAGGAGCCTTCGCCATTGAATTCTGCTGCAATGGTGTGTCACGTCGCCTCTCGCTGTTGGAAGCTGACTGCGTCGGTTATCTTCTTGGTAAGAATACGGCTATAACTATTCAAATCGATCGCACTAAGCTGCAGAAAAATTGCTCCCTTTCTGAAAACACATTAACATTTCTAAGTATAAGATCATAACAAAAAATCTCAGATATAAACTTAAAAACGCATATGAAGCATAGGTAATTATTTGAAAACACCGTAATATTCATACATAAAACGTTAAAGTGGCAGAATACACATGTAATACATAATAATCATAAATAAACTAATCTAATAACATAAAATTTGCCGCAATGATTCATTCCATAGCGGAATCGAACATTCCAGAAGTAATAAAATTCAACGCTTGTAGATAGTTCAAGTGTCTCATTTCACAACTATTAAAAACATTGGGTTACTGCCAATAAGAATATAAAGATGTTCTCGATTAAGATGTTTTTTGTTCGTTTTGTCGATCGTTTATGTCAGAAAAACGAAATTCCACATACTTTAATACAGTGAAACTTCACACAGGTACAAGCAAAAAAAATGCTTTCCAACTACTTGTACGGTTATAACAATGTGTTTTACCTACTATTTATTCATACTTATTATGGCAAATAAAGATAATAGTGTGTAATACTCACAGTAAGTTGGGATCCATTGTAATATAGGTTTACAAAATTGAGATTAACAACAGATAATAACAAGCGTCAATAATGGCGGTAAAAAGTTTGATGTGAAGCAGGGGGGTATAACTCAGTCAGTTTTTGTAACCCGGTCACGTGATCATGACGACGTCATAGTAATGACTACCAATAGGAATCTTACAATTTCCATAGAAAAACTTTTGAGAACTGAGTGGTATATACGGTGGGATATCTATGGTATTATATGTCAAATAGCACGTTGGCCGAAACAATCCGAACATTCAAAACAACGAAATACTTTGAAAAAATGTTTCCTAAATATCGTTTCAGTGTCGAAGGCTGTGAGGATAGTGTTTCAGTTCGACACAGAGTACCTAACTGCGAAAATAATGAGAGTCGTTATGGGAATGGGCGTTGAGAATCGGCAGATCTGACTATTGCTTATCCGATTTTGGGAAGTTGTGGTTATGTTTGGTTCCCATTTCACTAATAACTGCAAAAATTCCAATGGCACGTTAAAAAAGACGCTTTGCCGACCCTTAATCTTCATGGAATCGGAACACATCGGGGTTTACCTAAAGAAAACGTAAACGATCGTAGGATACCAAAATACAGGTGCGAATCTTTTGTTTGTTCAGTGTTCCTAATATACTTTGTAACTTTTCCCTAACTTCACCTAAAAATTGTATCTATTTTCATTTTTAGACTATCCATATTCTACCCGGAGTGTCCAGCACGAATGGTGCCGTCCAAGAACACAATTACAGTTTAAAAGGTATAAAGTCTTCTCTATACTCTATATGGCATCAACCTATTTTATTCATAGAGATAGATGCTGATTCACTGAGTCTTTCTTATTATAAAGATATTCAATACATTTATTATTTCTTCAAACACAGCAATTCCATTATTATTAAGATATTTAATATGACAGGCACGTATCCGAGACGAGTGGTCGTTGTTCTTAATTTATTTTCTCTTTTATACTCTGCAGTGGTAGGATATAGTTCATAGGATGAGGCTGGGTAATTTAATGAATTTTTTTTTGTTTCAGAACCAAACATGTTCTACCTGGGCTGAGTACCGTGCGTTTTGCTGCCAAAAAAGTAGTGGAAGATTATACAGGTATACATCTGGATTTATATTTCATTAAAGGAGATAATATTATATGTTTTGCTTGCGAACTTTGGTTAATGTGGTGAATATGTTTATTTCAGAACCAAACGTGTTCCCTGGGCTGAGCAGCATACCGTGTGTGAATTGCACTCTGTTATTACATTGTCTTCAGACCTCTGCAGCCATACTCGGTCAACCATCGCCTTAGCCGCAGTAAGACAGATAGATTCATACATCCATCACTCTTGAACATATTGACGCCCAGATTCCTAACTACCCCTCTGTACATGTTTCCTTCTCAAAACTTCCTCCCTTTCCTTTTCCTAAAAAGACTCCACACCGCATCCCTAAAGATGACATTGGCCCCGAGAGAATTTTTTCCTCAAGGCCTCCCATGTGGGCTAAAAATCTATCCAAACACTTCCTTTTTTATTATTATTACTCATATTTTCATTAATTATGATTAAGTTCCTTCTAAATGTGTTTGCACATGATTGTATTTCCGTTTTTTGTGTTATTCTGTTTAAAGCAATAAAATACTACATGCATTTATGAGTTTTTCATTTTATTTTTAAAATAATTTTTAGGCTAATGATTTGGGTAGGTACTGATATTGTCCAAGGTAGTATCTTTTTTTTTTTTTTTTTTTTTACTTTCCTCTATCCTTGTCGATGGTCCGTGACGTCATAATCGCGGAATGAGCATTATTTATGGTCAAATAGTGTTGACACCCGTTCCATACAAAAAGCCCGAAGATATCGATCTAGGTATTAGTTCATTTATGATGTGAAGTTTCGTTTCGCGAAGAAATGCGCGCTTGCCGCTGACGTAAATATGAAGTGTTGCCATCGTAAAAATAATTCGGGCCTCCGAAAAAAATAATTCTCTGGTATAATTGTCCGATTCGGCTGGGAACACTGTGTGAAATTTTCAAATCTGACGAACGTTAAATTTAAGTTGAAACAACCCAATTCTGATTTGACAAAAATCAACGGAATGACTGTGTTACATTTTTAAAATCTGAACGATTGTTCAGGTTTTCCGAAACAACTGGCCCTTAATTAGCGAGGGAATTACATTTAGCTGAGAACAATTAAATAAGATTTTGTGTTCGTAATGATTGTAATGAATAGCTTTAAGCTCTTTTGAAATGGAAAACAATTGAAATAAATCTTAATACAGATACAGATGCGTAGTATTTCCTTCCCCCAGGCAAGATTATTATTTAAAATCAAACAATAAATGAATTAAAAAAACTTTTATTTTTTATATACTATCCGAATTTCTTACATACCCCCCTTAAACATTTGAAGTTTTTAAGCTCTTAAAATTTTTTTTTTTGAAAATAATATCTATACATTCCCCACACCGAAACGCAAATTATATGAAATACCCTAGATAGAAAAAAATCGCAAAGTTAAATTATAATATTTCATATTCACTACATTTTTTCTACTTTAATTTAGTTCCTACAATACATCTTAAACTTGCGAATTGGTGTGGACTTCAAAGTTTCTGGTAGCGTGTTATATAACTTCATTCCCTTGTACAGTAAACTGTTCTACGTATTCGCTTTGTTCTTTTTTTGTAGCCTGATTTCCTTGCACGTCCCTGTGTTATGTCTGTGAAAGTCCTTGTTGTATAAAATTTTATTTGAAAAGTTTTATGTTAGCATATTGTTTAATATTTTGTGGATAAATATCATCGTGTTTGATGTCATCATCTGTTTCGCGGTTATCCTATTTATTCTTTTAACATTTTAATTATTTAAGAAAATCTATTTCGTCGAAGTATTATTCAAATCCCAATGGCGCTAAAGAAGCTTTCATTTCAAAAGATAGAAGATGTTATAACGATGACGTTACGTAAGAACATTTGAATTTAAAAAATCGAACGGGCTTTTCGAAAGCATTCCTAGAAAAAATACGTTTAATCTTGTTACACTTAAAGTACTTACTCGTTCCCGTTTACCTTCCCGTTGCCCCGAAGTAGGTACTATGGAGGTAGGTACTGGGACTTTATATTATCGGAACAGGAACCACTTTAGCTAAGAGTGACCACACACGGAGACACCGCCCGCCCCGGGTCCCGGGTCGCGGGTCGCGGGTAGGGATCCTGTATCACACGGAGGCGGGTACCTACATACTACCTACCCACCTACTGCTCTGCTCAGCGCTCACTGCTCGCTCTGGTGAATGTAAGGTGAGCTATACACGGGTATGCAAAGCTGCAGACGATGTGACGTAATGGACTGGAGTAGGTGAATTCGGGAGCTAGGGGATTGAGCATGTCAAAAAGGTACGAGTTTTAATAGAAGAAATTGTGTTTTACTATTAAAATACTTCAATTTGATTATTTATTTACGGTCTTAAAAAAAATATTTAAAAAAAACACGAACTTATTTTGCTTGAACTTTACTGAAAAATTGAAAATACTTAACCTTTAAGTAACGATGTGTACTCTCAGAGGCTACGCGCGGTTCTCAAATTCTTCGTTTAACATACTTCCCCTTGCTCCCCGCACCCGAGCGTCTCAGTATCTTAATTTTTAGTAGCAAAATAGACAATGAGGGAGGAGGTTGCGTCGCTGGGTGCATAGCACGTGAGTAATAATCATCCAAATATTATCTGTAGCCTGTCAGGCTCCACGTCCACATATAAAATATTTTGAGAGTTTTTGTGCATTTTTTAAAAATTTTGTTATGAAAGATGTTTTTTTTTACGTTCGTATATTAAATTAGTAGATAGAGAAATATTTTGGTTCTGAAAAGTTAAAAAAATGCCATGGTTGATTTTTCATATTTTGTATAATTATAATAAGAAAATTGATTACAAATACTTATTTTTTCTTATTAACGATCTATATGTTGATATAGATAAGGTTTTGTCGCGGTTATGAATCGGTTTCTAGAAAAAAATTGTATGTGTAGTATACAAATGAGAGAAATGCATTTGTAGTATACAAATGCCTGAGAGAATCCACGTCGGCACTAGCGTTAAAAATATTTGACGTCCATACTTAAAGTTAAGATCAAAAAATAATTACAAAAAGTACATAATTCTAATAATTTTATCATCACGCCTTTGAGCATTTTTATTGCTAACTTGAATTTTATTTTATTTTATTTTATTAGTTGGAGTTATAAACAGACATTACAAGTACATAATAATAATAATATTTGGATGACTTGTATAGCGCCGTTTTTGTGAAAAATCACCTCAAGGGCGCTGTACAAATTTATAAAACGTTTATACAATCTTATTTCAAACTATATACAACAACATCTTATGGCTAAAAATTGCATCCATCGGTTCATCGATCACCGATACGAAACTATATGTGCAATGATTTGACCAATGAACGCGATGCTGCTGTAAAAATGCACTGTACAGGCAGAAAATATATACAAGACCATACTTACCTGGAGGGTCACTAGAGATTAACACTGTTATTGTTTATTTAGAGCAATTAAGACACAGTTCGCACGCAGAGGACATAATTGGGAACTATAATTATAATATATAAAATGTTCTGTAATGAGCGTATTTTGAAAACAAAAGCAAAATTTTATGATACTCCGATAGGTATTTTTATTTAAGGGTATGAGAGCCCAAAAAGGTACGTTTTTAATTTGGACCTAAATTCTGTTGGGCTTGTTATGCATCTAAGTTCCGGTGGGAGTTTATTCCAAGCCTTAGGTTCAGACACTCCGAAAGCGCGATCTCCAAATTTCGTATTTGGCTTGCGTTTAGGTTCCATTAGTCTGCCTATAGCTGATGATGTTGCTGATCTAAGCGTTGATTGCCTCAGACCAGTATTTTCTGGGACACATAGTTCAGAGATGTAAGATGGGGCCATATATACATATATAACAGTGTTAGAGATAATCAAATCATTGACCAATAAAATATAGACATAAAAATTTGAGACCATAATAAAAAGAAAAACAAACAAAACAATATACGTATGTAATATAAACAGTTCTGAAAAAGTGCATCTACTCACTTAAATCTACAAAAAATGCATTTTCAAGGGTAATATATACTGTAACATTTTTGAAGAGGTTATTTAATGCAAACTGCTGAAATAAAAAAAAAAATGTAATGAAAATGAAAACAAATGAAAATGAAAAATGAAAAAGAAAGATAAAGAATTAATGAAACATTAAGTTTTCCATTGAATATTACTTTTTACGAATTTTATGAAGTTAGCAAGGTTCGTGTTAAACACGTCAACGTCTGTGCATAATTTATTGAAGGTGCTACAGCTTCTTCTTATAAACACATTTTGAAGATAATTAGCATTGCTCTTAGGAATATAAAATATGTCTAGAGATCGAGTAATTCTTATTAGACATCTGAAATTAATATTTTGTAATAGGTAAAGGCTATAAATAAAATTGTGGATTATCTTATAAAGCATTATTAGGTCTCTGATATATCTCCGTTGATCAAGGGTTTTGAGGTTCATAGAGACATAATTTACATCATTTCGCATGCGAAACGAAACATATTTTAAAAAAAATTCTGGACTCTTTACGATAATTTAATGTAGGTATATATTAAAGAAAATTTTGAATGACATAAAATCGAAATTGAGTTATTAGTTAAAAATGCTGATACGGAGAATAATCAATCTTTCAGCTAAAAGGGTATGATCGCATAGTATAGACGAAATTTGAATTCTCAGCCGCTGGTTAGTGGACCTTAAAAAAGAGCGGGCAGTCAATTAAAATCAATAATACAATTTATTAACTTGACATCATTTGACAATTGGTATTACTGAACAATTATCTTGGTTTGAGTGGTAACTTTATCATTGCTTTCAAGAATTTGACAACCTGTTAAAGTTGTTACTTTAATTTAATAAGCAGGTGTGTTCTCTTTATTAAAGATGTCGCCAGATAGATATGGCTTTTATAAAGCTGTCACTAGTAATAATTAGATAAATAATCAGTAATAACAGATTTAGAGTGCTCAGTCATTAAAAACTTTATTAAACTTACTGAGAGCTTTTTATTTGAAAACTTAACACTATCTCTCGGGAGCATGAGGAAAGTTTCAAAACGAAACTTTTGTTTTCCTGGCTGTGTTTGCTTTGATAACATTTACATACAGGGCGGTCTTATTCAGAGACAATGAGGTCGTCTCTAATGAAAATATATGCTTAAAATATTAACTAACTACGATTAATATGTACTTTAAACATATATAGTGCGCCTAACGGTCGAATTTGGCAGCCATCTCTGGTATGGATTCCCAAAATACCTGAAAAAAGCCCTCGACTCTGTGTAGAAACTTTCTATTGATTGATTCTCCTGTCCTAACAAACGGATTGCAATCTTTGGAGCACAGGCATCAGGTGGAAATGCTGTACTTATTCTACCGGTATTTCAATGGAAAACGCTCTGACGAACTAGTGTCATTGATTCCTACGTGCACACTGCATAGTCGGGAAACACGCCAAACACCTGTCAAATATTTGTACACAGTCGACATTTGTCGTTTCTACGACCCATAGGTACTTGAGTTCAACAACTCGGCTGTTAAACGATTTGCAGGCCTCTGTGTTTTTTCTCTCTCCTACAGCATGGATCTGTTCAAGATCTAGGTACACTCATTACTTTCTAGAAAAAAAACCCTCCACACAGCATCCCCAATGATGAACATAGGCCCTGAGGGATATTATTTTCCTCCGGAACTCTTGTGTAGAGTTAACGTAAATAAAAAAAAATCAGAATGTGCAATTCACACGCGGTAGATGTGAAACCTTCAGAAAACTAAAGTAGACAAGAGTAAGGAGGTTACGAATCACCGCACAAAGAGGAAACCGATCGGCGACAAAGCCACTCACAAAGGGGAGACCGATTATACTACCTCATTCTTTCGCAGGCTAAATCCTATAGGTAAAAGTATTTGTCTCTTTTTAGTTTAGCTATTTTTTTTTTCATCGAGTTTCAAATCACAACGGTGCAAAAGAAGTTTTCACTTCAAAAAAAGTTACCATTGGCAAAAGTTATAAATACCGCCTTCCCATAGGGCGACATTTTTTTCCAATCGCCAAAGGACCATTACCTAGTCTGTTTATAAAAGTGGGTTAAAGTGTTAAACAAATATAAACATAATTTCTTTCTGAGCTGGTACCATGCGGTAAAAGCACAAAGAGACAAAATAACGCAGGGAGAACAGAGTGGTGCAAGTCTTGATTTATAAATAAAAAGCACAGCTCCCGAAACTCCGATTTGCATAAACATGGCTCATATTCTGAATATATTCGTGATTCATGAGAGAATATAGAGGAGAGAAAGCTTGTGGTTGCCGGGAAAGGACATTTTTGGTGTGGCTTTTGTTCGGAGCTTTTAGCGCAGTGATTTATTCAAATGTGTCACTTTTGTTGTGAGCTTTACTCCGGCATTATTTACTGATCAAAAATTATTCAAGAAAAACATATTAACTACTGTACATAAATTGTTATTTGATGTTTTTACATTCATGTTTTTCATGGTGATCTGACAGAGCTTTTAATATAAAAAAATATATTGTAATTCTGATATAATTATCGTATTTTTAAATATTTTTTTTCCATATTATAGGAAACTACCCTTTTTTATTGGGAACAAACGTTCTAAGAACTGGTTTATAACTTAAATAGCGTCTCGGATAAATATATCCGATTTTATTTATATGAAACTATTACCTTTTTATTAAAAAAAAAATAATCGAAGATAATATTGTTAATTCATAAATTTTAAAAATGAGTTTGACAAATATGACGGTTTCTTAGAAGGTGCCAATGGGGGGATTGGTAAACGCGCACATCCCGGTTAGTCGAAAGGTTCTGGGTTCGGGTCCCACTTGCGACCATTATCTTTTCTGTGTCTTGTTCTCTTTCATATTTTCGTTTAGATTATTATTGTTATTTTCTTCTTCAATCATATATTATATTGATGGGAATAACCTTCAAAAGTTATAACTTTTGTAAGTTATAAAGAGAGTTTTTCTTTTTAAAAAAAAAATATCTTTTATTTTCATTATAAATGCATCGTTTTAATAATTAACCCTGAACTCACAAAATTATCAAAATTGGCTTAAATTACCTCTAAAATCATGAAAATTAAATCCTTTAACGGCAGATTGTTTGTAATTTAAAATACAAATAAATTAAGTAAATTACATAACCACTCTAGATATTTGCTGTTTTTCTTTTGATTAAAAAAATATTATTCAGTTTGGTCTAATATTTCGGACACAAATCTGTATTTAAATTTTGTATGAAAAAGGCCATGCATATTTCCAGTAACACATTGCATCGATTCTGAATAGTGGTCTCTCGCCACGAATATATACTACCTACTTTGGAATGGGTGAAAACATTCAGCAGGATAATGAATTTAAAATTTAAATTATGAAGCCTTGAAACCCATATCAATGGAATAAATTTGATGATTATATACAATATCTAGGTTAATGATTGTAGCCTTCCAAAAAGGGTTTGAAAGAAAAAGGTCAATGATCAAAACTGTAGTTACTGAACCATCAAATCTTCTCCATGCATTCATCTGATTCAAAGCACTGAAATATTTTTTGTTTCCGAAAGCGACCAGTTCGAGGAACATTAATACGAGCCACGGGATAAAAATAGACCATCTAAGGTTCGGTCTTTGTCTTTAATTAGTACGCGGGTCATAAATCACGATTCGAAATGGAATCCACTGTGGGGCACGAAGCCCATACAATAGACCACGCAATGGAACCCACAGTTATATCTCAAATGCTTAGTCAGAGAAAGCTCGGTTAGATCATACACAAAGTCCATAAAACATAGGTCCATAAATAACTTTATACAATATCTCATGTAAGTTTGTCGTGGCGCTTTAATTTCTAATGGTGTCGACATTGTAATTTTATGGTCTCTAGGTTAAATATTTGACCAAAAGGAAAAGGGGTAAAAAACGTAATGAATATCTGAACAGTTCCTGGCAGCAGGGCTGGATTTATCGATAAGCCGAAGAAGCTAAGGCTGAGGGCATCGCATTTTAAAGGGTTCCAAGACATGGCACTATAATAAATTGTCCACAGATTAATGTGATTATTTAACGTCGTTGGGTTTGAGTTGGGATCCTGTATTTAAAGCGAAATTCTAGTCCTTCTGAAAATTAAACTTCGGTGGATGAAAGACACACATCTAAGGTCCAGTTTCGCAAAATTCACAATTCATCAAAATTAAAAGCGTTGAAACTTAACAAAATTCAGCCGATGAAACCATATAAACTGATCTACGCAGAGTGGAAAGGGTGTGAAAATGTGTGAAACCCAAGTTGATAGAGCAAGAGTCTCAATTTCACAGAATTTAAACAATTCATCAAATTTCAAAGTTAATTTTCAAGTTCTGTTAAAGTTCAATTCAAGTTCTGCAATTATTTCAGTTCTTAGAACTTTAAAGGAATTTTCACAAAACTTGAAAATTTACTTTGAAATTTTATGAATTGTTCAAATGCTGTGAGACTTGCTTTATCAACTTGCGTTTCACTCATTTTCACAACCTTTCCTCTCTGCGTAGATCAGCGCATGTGGTTTCTTTACATTATTTTCAAATCTAATATTATATTTCGTTTTTAGTACTTTTATATTTTTACAACTTCTAGTATCTAAAGGGTAATCCGGCACTGCTTGGCTGTAAAATGAGAGGGGTCAAAAATATTCGATGAATTTGAATAATACTATTCAATAATTTAAAACGCATTCCGATATGAGTTGACTTATTAATTATTCGTAAACTTAAAATATATATTTTCAACTGTAGGAAGAGGTAAAATTAAGAATGGTAGGAGATTACCGTAATGCATTTATAGATTTGGTACACTGTGATACCCACCTGTAGTGGAAAATGTTGTGAACGGGGGGCGGAGAAAGAATATAGCAAATAAAAATGATAATCATGCTTTTTTAGATATAGTCACTAAAAAAACCTAAAAAAATTTGCAAAATTAATGTTTCATTTCTGATATGCTAAGAAAAGTAGGTACCTTCTGCTTTGTGAAATGAAACCAATTGTTATATTTGTCATAGAGTTTTGACGCTGATAAATAGTGTATTAAGAATAAACACTTTTGTTTCTTCGTACTTGAGAACCAATTTGATATAATGACAAACCGGTCCCTTATTTTAAATGCTAATCCGGGAATTATTGCATTTACTTTAGGACCCAATGTAATGCCTTGTGGAATGCCGTTAACGTCTAATATTACCACAAAGGTATCGAATATTGAATACTCGATTCTCAAATAGGCACATGCCCTACTATTATTAATCCGTTACCAATTCAATAGTAGGTAATGTTAGTCAACCACCCACGCTTTTGAATTTCAATGGCAGAGTTGTGAAACTGAATTTATTATCTGCTCAATATCAAAATGCATGCAAGTAACGGGAAAGGCATGTTGTATTGGAGTAATGCATCAAGGTATTCCTATGTGGGAGGTATTTGTTCCATTAACGAACTTATATGCTGTGGTAATCGATACAAACAAATCAATAAACAATTTTATGATAATCAAGCGAAACGAAATTGTGTTTGGTATTATGAATAGTATCAGGAATAAAGCACCAGAACTCTGTGGTATAAAGGGCAGTAATCCGCCCATTTTGTTTAATAATCTGCTGTGAATTTGAAACAAGGCCTTATCATCGTAAGAGTTAAAATAAAAAGACAGTTTTTAAACTCCCAAGAAATTTGTACAGAATTTAGACCAAAATATTATGGTTGTCTTATTTTTAATCAGATCCTTCTTATTTTTCGGTAAATTTGAGGTTATTGTTTTAAAACTTTAGCTATAGTCGTCACCATGACTTGTTCAAGATGTACTACACGGCAAAACAGGTGTTTTAGTATATCATAGCATGACAAGAGGAATGGTGTTGATTGTGAAATTGCTAAAACAGTAGATATGTTTAAATAAATTTGAAATAACCTTAAACCTTTTTGATACCTATCTTTTCCAATGTTATGAATATTAAAATAAGAAATTTTATAATTGAATAATTAATCTGTAATACAATAATGTTTACAATGTTGTTTGTTTTCATTTAATAAAAAAATTATATTTGTATAGTATGTTTGCAAGGTTTGAAGATGTAATACATTAATTATTATTTTTAATTGGTAAACTAATGTTTAAAACAAGATTTTTATGCATTGCACAAAGGGTAACAAGTATTATATGCAATAATTATTAAGTCGGCGGCATTTATCTTTTCTCGGGAGATTTTTTCAATGTTGATGAGTGTTTCAGGCTAATAATAATTGTTACCCTATGTAATACATTAATTCAAATAAATGTGTTGTGGTACCCAAACGAAGCCCCTATTTCAAAGCAAGCCCGTAACATCTAAATCCTGTAATACGCCATTTTCTTTTGACACTCTTATGCGAATTTTGATCCTTAAATTCTTTAAATGTGTCCTACATTCTTGACAGTTTATCCCACAAGTAATGTGAACCCTTTCAAATGCCGAGAAAAACTATTTTCGTTTCTCCAATAAAGTTTTGCTTAACCTTTTCATGTAAATATACCTAGTTTTGAGTAATATTTTAGCTTGATAAAACGCCCTAGAGGTGATATTTGTAAAAACTTTTATTATTATTTTAATGAGACACAGAATAGTGTCCGAACTATGATGATGGACTACAGAGATGCCACAAAATAAGCCCCAACGTGGTTGAAAGATTTTCAATCTTCGGTAGTGACTTTAATTCAAGATGGATAACTTAACCTCACACCCACCTCATAATAAAAATACACGCGTAAAGTAGAAACAGTAAAACCTATGGTTAACAAAAGAATTATTAAATAAATGAATACCCAGAATTGGTTATCGAAACTTGACGTGGAATGTTCATAGGACACAAGTCAGGAAAAGAAAAAGCTTCTTATGTTATATTTCTATTTTTGAAGCTGACAATTCATGGTGGAATTCCATTATAATATTTTATAATAAACTAGCTGGTTCCCGGAATGCATTGCTATGCAACTTAATAAAGAAATTGTTTCTCTATGCGTGTCCTTTCCCATTCGTCCCGTTCTCCTTCCGCCCCCCTTTCCTGTCCCGCCTCTTCCCCTTTCGCGTTCCCATCCCTCCTTCTGAGTTCCCCTCCTCCTCCCGCATTCCATACATTCGGTCCCGGTATATTCAGTTTTCAAACAGCTCTCGTGCCACCCATTTCAAATTTTGTATACAAATTTCATTATGCCAGAGCTCACCGCTTATTGTATTTAAATAAACCTTGTCCTGACAATAACGAACACAAAAAAAAAGAATTATCCAATTTGGTGCATTCGTTCGGAATTTATGCGCGTACATACATTACAGTGATTCATTTTTATTTATATAGATTCTTATTGACTCTTAGCTGACCCGGCCACACGTTGCTGTGGCTAACGAAACCAAACGCCATCTACTGGATGTTTTCCCAACCTTTACAACCACAATAAATTAACTCACACCGCCATCTGTTAATTTGCATACAAATCAAATCCACACCGCCCGCTTGCCATCCCGCTCATCTGTTCTGGTTAGGGACACCCTAATCAACTAGCGGTACGAAATATGCTTTGCGATCTACTCTCATATCTACCAAATATACCTTAAAAAGTCATAAAAATCGGTCTAGCCGTTTCAGAGGAGTGCGACCACAAACACCGTGATACGAGATTTGTACATACATACTTATTTATATATATGGATTATAATGGAATAAACTTCTTATGTTGTAAAGTAAATAGTGCATACTGAAAATAAAGATTGTTGAAAAGCAGATTTATCGTCAATTTTATGTATGCATGAGAACGCAGTATTTTCAGTCAAATTAAACTGAAAATTGCATAATACCTTTATTCTATTTTTTAACGGGAGAAGAATTCACCATTTATTTCAGAGAATCGAGTGATAATTAATTTGAATAGTGTTGGCTAAACAAACCGCGCGTAGATTCTTTGTTGTAACTTATAACGGCTTGAATGAGTGGGCAACTAACACTGTAAAACGCTTAAAACCTTAATACTTACTCGTAAATCAACATCACTAAGTCGCATTGAAACTATTATTATAATATTCACAACAAACTCACTACATACGACTTTATAACACTGATTAATATCGTCAATCTTTATTTATCTTTGCGGCAAGGTCTGAAATATGTTTAGGAAACCAGATCTCCATATTTTAGGCGGTTTTCCAACGTGAAGAAATGATTTAATACCATTTTAAGTGTAAAGCTACGTAGTACCTATACACGCCCCCAGCCGATTTTATAACCACACATTCATTATATTAGATCCATTCTTAAGATATTATAAATCATCTCAAATTACCCGCGTACATTTTTAATACGCTCAGAGGCTCAAAACATTACACCTCTTCATGGTTATGGGATCCCGATAGACATTTATCATAATGCAAAGCTAGAATCGTTTATACTTATAATCAAATTAAATGTTCGTGATCCACATAGATAAATATCAAGTTATCTAAACGTATTTCAAGTTCCTTAAATAGATTCACGTTCCCTATACACTTCGTCACTTTGGTTGGAGTTCTAACTCCACTTTACCTTGTTCTAAGATATGAGGTGTCAAAGTTTCTCATAATCTATTTACAGATTTCTGATTTTGAAGTTGAATCTTACATTTAAATAGAACGTATACTTCTCATATCAGACAGACTTAAACATGCAGAGAGAACCATACGCAACCAGTTAGGGCATAATAATTCACAATAAAAACACATATAAATTTGTTGTAGACCACTTTTATTTTATACACACTCTACCGGTTTCGGAAGTACCCTTCCTTTTATTTAAAGCGCCCTTGAGGTGATTTTCTTACGAAAATGGCGCTATAGAAGTCATCCAATTATTATTATTCCTTCGTCAGGAGAATATTATAACTGAATATTGTAACTGAGGAGAGTATTATAACTCAGTTACAGTTATAATATAATATATGTACAAAATAAAAGTGGTCTACAACAAATTTATGTGTTTTTATTGTAAATTAGTGCGAACCACAAAGTTAATGCTTTTTACGAATATGCGTAATAATTCGTTATATAAAGTTTTGATTACAATTCCCAGGTGTGTTTATCGGAAGTGACCTGCCAGGTAAGTATGTTTTCTGTATCTACTTATAAATAATACAGTTAGATAGATAGGTACTAAGAATTCATAATAAATTGTATATGCCCTTGAGGTGATTTTTCATAAAAACGGCGCTCTACAAATAATCCAATTATTATTTAAGCCAATCAAAGATTCGAGGGCCACTTTCTAATTAAATATTTTCCCTAAAATATGTAAAACCAAAATACTTTACACAAGATTGAACCTCAACATCAGAAGTTGTTAAATAGATTATGAGAATTCGCCTTTCCAAAAATATGACTAATAAACTGGTAAGGCGAATTTAGAACCCTGTCCAACTAAAGTGACTAACTATAAATACGGTGACCGGCCAACTCGGAATGAAACCAACTCAGAACCACATCAGAAAGTTTATTAAGAGCGATGATAAAAAAATTGGTTAAATAGGTTAAGTTTGGTTAGGGTTACCGGCTATTTTAAAATTATTTTCTCATAGCTTTTAATGACCTTTCTGATGTGGTTCTGAGTTGGTTTCGTTCTGAATTGGCATGGAACCATAAATACTGCGTCTCGTGAGAACGATCAACTGTCAGATACAACAAAATGGCAAATGCAAAAGGTTCAAAGTGACGATAAAACCTTCTAAAAAAGATGGAAGCCTTAAAAACTTGATTAGAACTTCGTCATTCAAGTATCTACGGAATACTTTTCGTTATAGAAATAAGCAAATACAGGCCATTATTGAAAAAAATTGTTAGTTTTTTTTTTTTTACATGAATACCTCACAAGAGTCCCAACTGCTCCTGTCTGAAGCCAGTGAGACTATGGCATCCCCAATTGGGGTATGTTGTGAGGCTGAGGGTAATGGGGAGGGGAAGTAGATAGGGAAGAGGAAGGTGGGGAAGTACCTGGCTATTCAGATCTGGTCACCAAACACGGCTAGTGCCGTTTCAAGCAACGTTTCAATTCTGAATTGTGGTCTTACACCAAGGCACAGTAGTAATAAGTCTTAGTCGTAAGTCACTAGCTATGTACATAATATATAAGTCTTAAATGTAAGTACCTAGTTATAATTTTGAATCTTAGTTGTAAGTCTATCGTATTAATTTTATTTTATTGTATGCTTATATGTACAGCGCCCTTGAGGTGATTTTTCACAAAAACGGCGCTTTATAAATCAGCCAAGTATTATTATTATTATTATAAGGCGATGCAGAGAGTATCTTCCACTCTGGAACGTGCCGCAAATATACTATTTATTATTTTAAAAGAATTAATTGTGAAATACCACAAATTTATCAAATAAAATTTATTTGCCACGCCGGGATTCGATCCCGCGACCTACGGTGCGCGAGTCAAGCGTCTTACCGCTACACTACGCCGGCTGGCCGTTAGACCCTTGTCCAACTGAGCTGACGATGTGTGTTGTCATACTTCCTGGGGCCAGGGTGATACTGAAGCCACGTAGGGTCCAGTGTTATACTTCTGGTCTCCAGAAATATGTCCCTCCCGGGGGGGGACAAGTGTTAAGCAGGCCCCCCGGGGGCAATATGCCTCGGCTTGGAAGGCTCAGCTCAGGGTCGTAGGGCTCCTCCGAGGCTGTCGATGGTTGACTCCAATGAAACAAGGTTTGGGCACAATTCAAATGTATTCAATAATGCAAGGGTGAACAGTACAGGCAACCAGGTAAGCTGTTTAAGGCCTAGCATAAGAGAGAGTGAGGCACTAGAAATACTACTGAATTTAGGCTCGGAAATACTATAAGAGGGTTTAGAATCTCACGTGGCGTCGTACGGATGCAGGCAGCTTCCTACGAAGTGGAGAGATCTAGAGCAAAGCTCATAGATCGTGTGCAGGAACGGGGCGGCTCGGGGTGCGTGGGCGGCTTCTCGGCGTCATGGTGGGCGGATTCGGTCAGCTTACCGAACCGGTGGGTGATAACGGTGAATTAAGCGGCTATCGGCAATGTAGGCGGATTAAAAGCCGTGCGCGTCTGGGCGGCCATGGTATTAAGTAGGCGGCCGTTGTGAATTACTCGGCTCGTCGGCACGTAGGCGGATTAAAAACCGTGCGCGGCCAGGGCTGCTATGGTAGGCGGCAGTAGGATTATACAGGCGGCTGTGGTGATAGCGCCATACTTGGTTCGTAGGTGAAGACTTAATTAGCCGCGTCGAAGGGTGGCATACTGCCCGACAGTACGTAGTAGTGCGTACGACCGCTCGCGCCGTTGTCTGAAATATGTCTGTTGCTTTGGCGATCGGTGGCTGGAACTCTCTGCCCGTGATGAGCGAGACGGAAGACTCGAACGCGTGCCCTATAAGGTAATGTCTTCTGCCATTGGCTGGATTTCGCGCCGTGTGGCCATATATGGTAATGTCTTCTGCCAGCCTGAGAGGGACAGCAATAATCATACGATGCTGAACATGTACTGAGCACGTGACACACAGCTGCCTGCCGCTTGTATAGTCCGTTCGTAGGATTTATGGGCAACTCATAACACTACCCTCCTCCCCTGAAAAATGAAGGGAAAAGGCAGCGAGGCTGATGCAGGGGACCACGACCTTCCATACAGCATGTGATGCGATGGTTGCCACAATGTGAGGTACAGAGCTACCTCTTCACCAGGATTTAAACACTCCCTACCTAAGAGCCAACAAAATTTTAACTACCTGTGAGCCAAGCTAAAAAAAACTAGCAATAACTGAACAAAGGTTGCCAACTCTCTCAAGAAATTAAAAAAATGTGACGTACCTAGTGCGATACAAGACACGCTAACGAAGGTGCATGAAGAAATAAGGAAAACATGACCCTTCCGAGAAGGATTATTACCATGTAAAAATCTTAAAATTAGACAAAAAATTTCCAACCCTATTCCTGTTATGGAATATTGTACGCTGACCAATGTCATGAAATGATCGAAACCAACTCATATTCGCGTCTTACAATAGAATTCTTAAAATTATACAACTTTGTTTTTATACACTTTATTCCTGTTATGGAATATTGTACGCTGACCAATGTCATGAAATGATCGAAATCACTCATATTCGCGTCTTACAATAGAATTCTTAAAATTATACAACTTTGTTTTTATACACTTTATTCCTGTTATGGAATATTGTACGCTGACCAATGTCATGAAATGATCGAAACCAACTCATATTCGCGTCTTACAATAGAATTCTTAAAATTATACAACTTTGTTTTTATACACTTTATTCCTGTTATGGAATATTGTACGCTGACCAATGTCATGAAATGATCGAAATCACTCATATTCGCGTCTTACAATAGAATTCTTAAAATTATACAACTTTGTTTTTATACACTTTATGCTATTTTCACAATTCAATTCTAACCCAAATGTTAGTTTCCCGCTCTCTCAGCTTGTCATGGTTTGTCTGGTTTGCATTTAATTATCAGGCATAAACGACCATCCTCTCATGTTCGCATATAATTGTAAGGTAATGCTACAAAACCTATCATGAATATTAATTTTCAGGCATAATATGAATCCTCTCATGTTTTCTCGACTCACCCTCGGTGACCCGTACAGCGCTGTACTTGGTATACTAGAAATATACCCTTGCCGCAACGACATAGACAACCGGATAGATCCCTTGGAATCCTCACGGTGAACTTGCGTTCGACGAACCCACATAGGACACCCTCTAGGTGTTCCCACCAAAATAACCAGACGAACCGTAATGACCATACGTGCAATTACATTATTCTCTAATAAGAACAATACGACCCGAATGACATAACTTTATGACATTACCGAGCTAATTTACTCAACTGGGTGCATACTCTTAAATCTTCTTACTACGAGAAGTACTACTCCTTATTTGAATACAGTGATATAGCAAGTTACAAAACACCGTACAATTGCGTCCTGATATGGCAAGGACTTTACACGCTGGCTTACCATATTGATACCGAAGTAATCAATTACGTGTTTACAAAATATTTATATAGTAATTTAATTAATTACATTTATCATAATTAAAACACTTGAATATACATTTGTTTACCCACCAAAAACTCTATGTGTGTGTGTACAATTTTGTTAAATAACTTTCAATTCGAGTTTGTTTCAACTCAACTTAAACTCTCAGGGTTTGACTATGTAAGGAGAGAAGAAGGAAAAAAAAAAAAAAAAAATTAAAATAAATAACAACAACGCCACGTATTTTTACCAAAAAATACGAAAATTTAATACTACCGACAATGTTATTAGAAGAGGAAAAAAATTTTTTTAATTGAGTAACGAATTTCTTCCTAACACCGGAATCATATATACTTTCATTGTTCGGAAATTCGCGTTTCCAACAATCCTTCTGCTCTAATTCTAAGGAGTTTAGCCATCCTATCACGCTTTGGATTATAGCTAACAGCCGAATGACACGTTAGGTCGATACCCAAGTTCCATCCTATCGGACTTGTAACAGCTCTATAATACCACACAACGAGTAACCGTTGTTATATGATCGCGGAAGAAGGTTAAAATTCGATACCACCACAACCTATGTGAACCGAATAGTGTTGTCTATTGGGCCTATTCTGATAACAAAAATGTGGTAATATAATTATTACATTGCCTTTTCATCGTGAATTCACTCCAACATACGCTAGAATTGAGACATACCCCGTTAAGGAGTGGGTAACTACCCGATTGTGAACGTTTTACCGCCCCAATTTCTCCTATTTCGCAACGTGTGAGATGTCCAATACCATAACGATTTAACCTTCATGTGAGAATAATTCGACAATGAAAGAGATTGAAAAACCCGAAAAAAAAAAGGACAAAAAATAAAAAAAATTATAATTGAAATGATATTTTCATTTATACATGACCTTATATTAATATATACACAAGGTTATTTACAACCATAAGGTTCCTAAGTTTCTTACTACCCAATGACCTACCCCAGTATGATGAGAGCTAGGCGCCTTTATACCTACCACTTGTACAAGAATTTTCTTATGCCGTCTCTTGCCAACGAAAAGAAAAGAATATGCTTGCATATTCTTTCATTGCATCTAAAATTAAGTACTTTCTAGAATGCAAATTGTTCCACGAAAATAGAAATTAGGTCTCTACTTCGGTCCCGGGCAGGATACTGAATACCTAACGCAGTTTTTTCTAATGAAAAACCTAGCCTAATTTAGGGTTCCTTGAACTACGCCCTCAATCAGTGTATCGTGTCGTGTTTCTTAGACGAATTTATATACTTATGTAACCATATTCATATATAAATTTAAAAAAATTTTTTTTTTTTTTTAAAAAAAACAACCTAAGTGGCTACGCACTAGGATGGAAAAGTAATAAATTATTACTACCAATAATAGTCATTACAATAAATGAACTAAATATCGCATCAGTAATTTCACTAGTGTAAGGTGAGTTACCTCTTTTTTTTTTATAATAATAACTATAATAACACAAGTCTTCACGTGCAGACATACCGGCGTCCCGGATTGTCAACACTTGTGATGACGATCCATTAAGAAAGGAATTGTATACAACTCTAATAACAAAAGTTAAGTTATATGCGTTATAACCTCGTACTAACCACTAGGGTTCATGACGTCCTTGGGTTATATATAAAAGACAATACAATACATGTACCTCGTGAATAAATTTACAATTTTTTATTAAGGTCATCCAATGATGGACAATAATGCTGACTAAGTCATGTAATCAAATGAAAATGATACATATTCGCATTTTAAACCCTTATGTAGAGGACAATACAATACATGCACCTCGTGTTTAAATTTACTGTGTTATTACAATTTGTAACCAATTTCTTTTCCTACTGGTGGACTAATTTCCATACTCTGTTCTGTTTTTCTGTTTTCCTCTCCGTGTAATTCTCAGGATACGCCTCCTATAGCGTCGGTCATATTATAAGGATACCTCCTATAGCGTTTGGCATATTATAAGGATCTCTCCTATAGTGTCGTATAATTATCAGGCTATACTATAATCCTCTCGTGTTTTCAAGAGATACGTTTGCAAACGTCTATCTCCGTGTGGCCACACCGTTACGTTCAGAGAACCGTAACCTTGCCTTAGTTCACCAACACAAATGAGAAATTTCCTTCCTCAAATGCCTGTGCTTCGGCAAAAAAAACACATAAAAATAACACAATATCCAAAAAAACAGAACTTCATTAATTATTTTAAAATTTATGATACTACCATTTCTATAAAATTTCTCTTTAAAGGTTACTCTATATTTAACAAGAATCGTTTCCAAATTTTAATAACACAGATTTATAACACCGCTATACGATGCGTTATACACACTGACTAAGTCGCTCAAATACCTAAGTATTCAATTCGTGTGTTTATATTTTAACATTACATGTTATAAGCTAACAATTTATATACATAAAAAAAAATAAAATAAATTCGAATCATAATTGAATTACTAACGACGTTGCTTCTTACTACAACTTTCAAAATTTAAAACTTTTACTTGTTTGACTGATTATTTGAAAACTCCTTTTTTAAAAAAAAATTCAATGTCTATTATTTATTTACTTCTTAATTTAACAATATTATCCGATGATAACTTTTTTTTACTAATAACTTTTCACTATACGTCTCAGTTTGATCTCAACTTTCCTGTTCATAACTTTTTTATCTTTTGTTTACTTTACTATCATGTTGTTTAAAAAAAAATTCCATTGTATCAAACTATATAAGGGCGCCATGACATTTTCTAAAATAGCTATGTCAAAACTATACGAATTTACAATTACCTAAAGCTTACTTGATGGGTTAATTCTCTAATTCCAATTCTTTCCTATATCACAAATTCCTTTTTTTTTTTTTGTTCAAGACTTCACATCTTAACAATCCCACCTTGCCCTAATTCTGAGGAAGGCATTCCTATAACGGTTTGAAACCAGAATTGTATACGCGGGTACTTATGTAACCGTAGTACATTTCTTGAGTCTATTAACTCAATATCTAATATGATATAATTTCCTAACAACGATCACGTTGACATATTTATGAATACGAGAAAAAATGAAGAAGATAATTTCTTATAATTTTATAACCCTTTCCTTCATTACAAGTAAGACATTATTAATTGGATTCTATTCACTATTTGTTTTTGTTACTAAATGACAATGACAATATCGATTTAACTGTCGTAGTTTACTTTTTAATTCTATGTTTTAATAACTTTCCACAGATGTTTCCAAAAAAAAAACTTATTTTATCTTTTCTATCCTGAAGTCCATTATACTGTTATTTATTCACGTAGATTTATTGCCGAAATCATTCCTAAATTCTTATGAAAAAAAACTTAATTGAAGCTAACATTTAAATGTTCTTTGTTCGAGAGATTATTCTGTTATATTTGACAAGGATTTCCCTTTAAAATTCTTCGTTATTTTTTATTTAAAACGATAATTTGAACATATGATGCTATTCACTTGTTTCTTTTGAAGTGTCTTTCCCAACGATAGTTTATTTTATTATCCGCATACTACTATTTAGAGTGGGATAGTCCCGATTAAAAAACAAAACATGTTCCAATACTGTCTCTATGGTAAATACCTATAGCATATACAAAATTTTATTATTAAACCTTCCTTAGATAATCATTCGAAAAAAAACAAGTATCTAGTAACGTATACCTTGAAGTTTGGAATTTATTCTTTAAATGATGTTCTACTGTTTTTCACTAATTTATTTAATTTCCTACCACTTAGTACGAAAGCAATTCAGATAGATTTTAAGAGACTTAAACTAACAAAAAAAACACTTAGCCAATTATATACATTGATATACACGTTGCCTTGTTTATATACATTTTATATACACGTTGCCTTGTTTATATACATTTTTATATACAAGTTTTTTCCCTTCCCGAACGTTTATTACTTTAACAACACTGTGTTTTCTAATTTGTGTAATATGGAGTATTAATTCAATGATGTACGATCTCTAACCGTGGGTTCATGACACTCATGATTTTCAAACGAAACAACATTAAACTTCTAAGAACTTTACTATTTTTAACCGATCTGTACCTAAACTTTTGTTTCTAAAAAAAACTTTTGACTGAATTTTGTTTATACCTTTTTTCTTCTAAAATTTATGTTATTAATCTACATTTGTCCTGAACTGTTCATTAATCCAATACGCAGTTAGCTACTCTGCCCTAGACAATCAACAATCAAAATTACAATTCTAATTTATTATGATGCATCAACAATAAATCAAAACTTCTATGAAGAAAAATAACAATTGTGGCTTTAACTAATATTACAAGGGAAGCTTTCCATATTAACTTATTCTGTTTTGAAAATTAATAATTTGTTGCTTTAAAATTTCTCTTTTACAACATTATGTAACGTCGTTTTCCATTTTGTGATTTAAAACTGCCTATTGAGAGAAAAGAAACTTAACTTTATAACTTGTACTCATTATTTATTGAACTTTTCGTTTAACGTTTATTTTTCAACTTCCGGGATTCGTTAAACTCAACACATTGTTTCCGTAAAGTTAAAAAAGCCCTTTTGGGAACTATGCCTCTATCCATCAACATTTTTCTTATTACAGACGCGTTTGCTTTCTCGAAATTTAATATTCTATCCATTATTGGTATGGTGGCCTCCATGATTTTGCGTTATTATAATGAACAAAGCAAAAAAAAATTTCGGACGATTATAGAAGACGAGAGCAGTTGCTGGCAGTCGACATTATATCCTCCTATTACAGGGAAACGGATGTGGACGAGCACAATCCGACAGTAGTTACTACCTTTTATTGGAAACAACCACTGCTCTTCAAGGAAGAAATAATACAACTAACACAGCCCCAGGTGGAGATTTTAAAATAACGAGATTCATTACTCAATTAAAAAAAAATTCCGCGCGAATGACGAACAACTCTGACTGCCGCGATAGAAACGTAATAGCGTGAGAATGAATGCTACGGTAGTAAGCGATGTTTAAAATACCTAACACTCGAATAGCACTAGCCGACGGACTCGCGACGTTTGGAATAATTCACACAGAGCTACAACGTTACGGTAATAAGCGATGTTTAAAATACCTAACCTCGAATAGCACTAGCCGACGGACTCGCGACGTTTGGAATAATTCACACAGAGCTACAACGTTGTTGATGGGAGCACAAATATAAAATATTTATAGCTAAGATTACATAATTATGTTTCTAGGGAGACAACAATCGACAAGACTTCGGCCCAGTTGGCGCGCCAGTGTCATACTTCCTGGGGCCAGGGTGATACTGAAGCCACGTAGGGTCCAGTGTTATACTTCTGGTCTCCAGAAATATGTCCCTCCCGGGGGGGGACAAGTGTTAAGCAGGCCCCCCGGGGGCAATATGCCTCGGCTTGGAAGGCTCAGCTCAGGGTCGTAGGGCTCCTCCGAGGCTGTCGATGGTTGACTCCAATGAAACAAGGTTTGGGCACAATTCAAATGTATTCAATAATGCAAGGGTGAACAGTACAGGCAACCAGGTAAGCTGTTTAAGGCCTAGCATAAGAGAGAGTGAGGCACTAGAAATACTACTGAATTTAGGCTCGGAAATACTATAAGAGGGTTTAGAATCTCACGTGGCGTCGTACGGATGCAGGCAGCTTCCTACGAAGTGGAGAGATCTAGAGCAAAGCTCATAGATCGTGTGCAGGAACGGGGCGGCTCGGGGTGCGTGGGCGGCTTCTCGGCGTCATGGTGGGCGGATTCGGTCAGCTTACCGAACCGGTGGGTGATAACGGTGAATTAAGCGGCTATCGGCAATGTAGGCGGATTAAAAGCCGTGCGCGTCTGGGCGGCCATGGTATTAAGTAGGCGGCCGTTGTGAATTACTCGGCTCGTCGGCACGTAGGCGGATTAAAAACCGTGCGCGGCCAGGGCTGCTATGGTAGGCGGCAGTAGGATTATACAGGCGGCTGTGGTGATAGCGCCATACTTGGTTCGTAGGTGAAGACTTAATTAGCCGCGTCGAAGGGTGGCATACTGCCCGACAGTACGTAGTAGTGCGTACGACCGCTCGCGCCGTTGTCTGAAATATGTCTGTTGCTTTGGCGATCGGTGGCTGGAACTCTCTGCCCGTGATGAGCGAGACGGAAGACTCGAACGCGTGCCCTATAAGGTAATGTCTTCTGCCATTGGCTGGATTTCGCGCCGTGTGGCCATATATGGTAATGTCTTCTGCCAGCCTGAGAGGGACAGCAATAATCATACGATGCTGAACATGTACTGAGCACGTGACACACAGCTGCCTGCCGCTTGTATAGTCCGTTCGTAGGATTTATGGGCAACTCATAACAGTGTATTTATTTTTATTAATTTATTTATTTTATTTAGTAAAAGATTATACATTTATATACATTATTTAAGAAATTTTTTGACTGCCCAACTAGGAGGATTCTCGTTTTAGGACAGTCAAATTAGGATGAGTTGAGATTAGATATTATTTGTGTATTCCCCATTCTCCAGTTAATTTAAATTGTACATACCCAAACTGTATTGCACTGAACAAACGATGATTGCTGGAACAGAAAATTAACTGGTAAGTTATTTTGTATTATTTAATGAAAATGTAATATGTGGATTTAAACTTCATCTGAACTATAATTAACTTCATTGTGAAACATTTCCATAAGATATATTGATGGAAAATAGAGATCTAATTCATTTACATAACCAGGTTAGTTTATATAAGGAAATTTCAACACGTCAGGCTTCTGTTATATCAGAGGGTCAAAATACTTCCACATTACAATAAAATCCAAATAAATGGAATATTTCTATAACTAAAAACCATTTTCGAAAGGTGATAAAATGCTGTCAAATTCAATAAATCGTATAAAAATATTGCATGCAAACATAATAAAGTTTTTAAAATGGCTCAATATCAGAGGGTCAAAATACTTCCACATTACAATAAAATCCAAATAAATGGAATATTTCTATAACTAAAAACCATTTTCGAAAGGTGATAAAATGCTGTCAAATTCAATAAATCGTATAAAAATATTGCATGCAAACATAATAAAGTTTTTAAAATGGCTCACTTTACACTTGTTCTAACAAAAATTACTGATAACGAAAAAAAAATTAAATACATACGATACGATACGAGAAAAATGTATTATAAACGTTCACCTCAAATCCCCTCACTTTTTTGTCATTCCGTGTAAAATAATTAATAAAAAATTCCCCAAGTTTAATAAATTTTATTTTATAAAGGTGAACATTTTACTTATTTTGTGGTTGGTTTTTGTATTTGAATATAAAGCGTGGCATTTTTTCCTTCTAACACCGTCTACATCATATTTCTCACTACGCAAGTAAGGGAGATAAAACAATTTCTATGATACCTGTTGTTCCGAAAACCGAAAAAAAACTTAAGGAGTTAAACACTTTAAACAATATTATAAATTATTTTCGATTATGCCAGTCCAAAGAGATTACGTCTGTAGGTGGTAGCGCCTGACGCTTTTTTGGACATCCCTAATTTAAAAATAAAAAAGCTCACTGTAATATCTCCCAAATTTTTATTTCTCTTGATATTTTCTTCATGCATGAAGAATGTTAATCGCGTTCTAAAAATGAAATATAAAAATAGATAATGGCATCTGATCGTAAAGGGCCCTCTCGGTTGTATGGAAAGTATTAAGGAATGCATATTCGTAAATATAATACGCAGCTGCAGCGTTATGACGTTATGAGCTATTTTGTTGAAGAGTGCATTATCGACTTCGTGTAATAAAGTAATGAACTGTAGCGAGATTTATACTGTTTGACTTTTCAGTAAATCCTTTTTTGTGAAACAATCAAGTATTTTTTATTCTCATATATTTAAAAGTTACGCTTCTTTGAAAAGCTCAGAACTGTTCATTTAAATTTAAACAATGATCATTGTTTAAAATTAAGGGAAACGGGGGCGCAGCTCTTTTCATACGAAACTTAATTTTGGATTTGAGGCCAAAAAACTAAATAAAATTAAAAAACATTCTAATATCTACTACGAATTTTGATACTTTATTTATTTGTGTTTTAAATTACAACATATAGTTAACTAAATAAATCTATTTTTCATGATTTTAGAGGGAACATTGGCAACGATTTATGAGTAAATGATAATTATTAAAAAAAAACTGAAAACTTTACTATAGAAATACGATGAAATATAAAATTAAACAATAAAAATCATAATAAAAGCATTTTGATGGTCGTAAATGCAAATTACTAACGACCGATTTACGTTGGTAACACAAATTTGTCGTAAATAAATAAAATTTTCATTTTAATGTTTTATTTTATTAGTTTAATTTCGAATTTATTTTTTATTATAGATATTAAATTAGGGGGTAGGGTAAGATTATTTTTTAATAATTGTAATTAACTCACAAAAAAGTTGCCTCTAAAACCATGAAAACTTAATATCTTTATATTTATATTTTATAATTTATAACAAAAATTAATAAAATAGCACACAATAGTGTAGCACAAAATAGTATTAAGTAATTTTTCATAAAAACGGAATTATTTTTATTTTTATTAGGGCTTGTAGGTTTTTTCAATAAGTCGTCATAAGATAATCACAAAATATCATAATAACGTACATAATAATATAAAAAAGATAATATACTAGAACGTGGAACGGACCTTAAAGATGCAAAAGTATTATTTTCATAGATTTCAGAGGGAGTTTTATAAACTACCTACCCCAAAGCACAGAGCAATTTATTTTCTATCTGAGCGACTAAGGCATAAATTTCCCTTGGTATATTTTTACCTTACACTTTAAAAAATCCCTAGGTTTTAAAATATCTCCATTCCACGATACCGAAAATGTTATAAAAATAATTTTTAATATTTCCAATTTTGGAACTGAAATGGAGCAATTTAGCCACAAAATCTATACGTCAATCAAAAGCATAGTCATGAATGTAATAGTAATAAAAAATTGACTAATTCATATTACCTACTTGTAAGGCATTCTCCGAACAATTTTGAGGTAAGCTACAAACCCGAGGTAATTAAGCCTACTGGGAATAACCAAAATAATTAGAAATTCGACAGTCAAAGACGACTTAGTAACAATTGTAAGAAAACCCATATAATATAATGAAATCCTTGTAGACCACCCCTCCCCCCTATGTTATGTGCATAAACCGTAGGTTAAGAAAAATTTGTACCAGTCTGAAGATGGCTTTATCAAGCTGAAACCGGTTACGGTCAAATAAATTTAAGTTTAATATTTGTTTTATTATATTATTAAAAAGAATGTTGTCAGTACTAATAATTTTTTTTTTACCAGTTAAGTGAACGACCATAATAATATAATATCCGATGAAGGCTTTGGCAAATTGATTGGCTCCAAGTGACAGATTTGCTTTGCGGTCTTATATCGTATCGAATGTAAGTTCACGAGTCAACTATTCTGGGAAATGTAATTATTATTAATCTGCGGGTGGCAGTATCGCCATTTCGATCAATGTCGATACTTTGTGTAATTGGTATAGCTTACGGAAGATGGGCCCCTTACATAGTAAACAATCACGTGGAGTGGGGACTACTTACTATTATTTCCAACTTCTGATACACAGGGGGATATTGTTTCACTATGCTTTATTTGCTCGTGTTGGCTAGCTGCGAAAAGTTATTCAAATACTTTTGGGGGTGTTTTTTTGTAACAGAAAATTCATCTTTCTCAACAGGTGGAAGTTTGATGAATTGACAACTTTTATAATATTATTTTCATATACTGATTATAGCGTGTGTGAATATGTAGTTTCAACGTCCCGTAGTATGTTTACAGGACAGAGACAGAGTTACGAAGATAGCTGATCATATCGAGCTGATCATATATGATAGTGGTTGAGTGGGCATAGCGCTTGGGTACCACCCGGGCGTCGCGTGTTCGATTCCTTCACTGGCTAAGTCCTCCATCACAATACAAGCAAGATTTTTGGCTTTCTGTGGTGGTAGTAGAGATTTTCAAACATTGTTGGGTTATTCGTAACCCGAGAATGTTTGTCTTTCTTTAAAAAAAAAAAATTCGATCTAAAGACAGGTTACCTTCAGTGGAACATTTGCTTCAGATTATCAGATAACGTCAGTTTTTTTTACATTAGCCCAGGGGGCCACGAGGAAAATAATTCCCCTCAGGGCCTAAATCATCTCTGGGGATGCTGTGTAGAAGGTCTTTTTAGGAAAGGAAGGAGAGTTCTGGGAAAGAAAAGGTTATAAAGGGTGGGTAGGAATCTGGGGGTTAGTGAGTCAAAGAGTGACGAATCCTTCCCAATGCAGTGGAGGGCAATGTTCCAAGAGAGTAGGTACGGCTGGAGAAGTCAAAGATACTCCCTCAACCGTTCCCTCCCGATCCGGCCTGCTATGCAGTTGGTAAGCAGACGCATCCGCTAGACCCGGACAAACCTTACCCCATGAACCCGGGCACCTCTGCTAAGTCACCAACCGTAGCATACCACTTGGGGTGGCCTATGGCAGAGGTGTTGGTTATCCGAAAATGGTTCCCGGGGTGGCGGTACCCATACCCGCCTCCCAAATTTCCAACAAATTGCTAACGAATTAGAACGGTCATTAAGCCTAGATAGAATTCATTGTAAATAAGACGATAATAAACTGACGTATTATTGAAACTGCCGATTATCAGAGTTGTATTGTTGATCAGAGAAAACAACACACTGATTTTTGTAGCTATGTATATTAAAGCCACTTTCCATTGTTAAATTTTTACCGAATAGATTTCAGCCTGTAAAGGACATAGCAGATATATTAAAAACTTTTCCGTTACGGTAAAATACCTGGGGGCCTAGTCCCTATCTTTTACGTTTTACTAACAGCCTGTTAGCTTAACTTGGTGGTTTGCGCAAAGTTGTCGCAACTGGCTAAAAATGGTAGTCAGTAACTTTTCTGTTAAGGTTTAGTTTATTTTATCGTCGCGACCGACAGAAAAGAAACAGAAAAGTTACTGACTATCATTTTTGCCAGTTGCGACAACTTTGCTCAAACCACCAAGTTAAGCTAACAGGCTGTTAGTAAAACGTAAAAGATAGGGACTAGGTTCCCTGTTTTGTCATGTTTAAATGCCGTTAAATTGTCCGAAAACATGACTCACTTCTAAAATTTCATGTCAATTAAACGATTATTGGCTTCAGTTATAATTTTATATAATAACATAGAACATTTTATTTAAGCAGAATAAAAGTAAGTAAATAAAGGTGAAGTGTTAGAAAAGTTGTCAACCTCAAGAAAATCCAATCATACATTCGCATTTGTGGTGTGCAATTTTTGATCAATATAACACTGAATACTACATAATTTATTATTTTTATTTTACTATAGTTAAATGCACTTGAAGTGAAATAACACAAAACTGCGCTATACAAATGTAAAATTATTATTATTATGGGTTTATTTCAAAGGCGGATCGTGGGTAATTTCTATCAACGGACGGATTTAATTGTCACGGTGTTCGTTATATCCCTTAGCATTTACAAGGGCTCCTGTATCTAGTATAAAGTAATCAACATTCAAGATCTTACTTTCTTAATTACGGACGCCAGATTGTATCTCGAGAGAAACATGCATCGATTATATCGAGCGAGCGAAAACGCTATAAATTTATTCGGTCCTATTTTAATCGAACAGCAAACATCTTCGTCACCAAACAAGTTAGTAGAGAGGGTAATAGCTAAACAATGTAAAGGGAATTTGTAGTGACAAAGGAAAGTAGTTACTATCAATATCGATATATAATTTAGTACAATGTAGGTACATCAAAATATCTGTATAGTTTTGGGGAAAAGCTTAAGTAATTTGAAGCTATTTAGGCTCATTTCTCGTTGGTAATTACAGGAGAGCCACTTAAGGTATAACATAAATCAATAATCAAGTAGCTGATGTATTATTATTATGTTTGTTTATACGAATATCTGACTGTGATGTACATTATGCAAAGCTAAAATAAAATGGGCAAGTTTCAAAGCATCGGTAGCGAATGGCTCGTAGGCACATAATAAAAAAATCACGTCAAACAATGATACTGGTTATATTCTTCGAACATAAAAAAACCTTTTTATCGAAGGTAAAGCGAATGATTTTATTCATTAATATTTATTATATTTAAGGTGAAATAGCTGTCACCCGCAACGTAAATAAAAAAAATCTCTAGAAAAGACTTTCCATTTATTAACCACAACTTTTTGGCTATCAACTACAAGATGTAAAACGCCCAGGATTTCTTCACAAAATGGCGCTTTATTAAAAATGGACATTCATGTTTATGTGAGTATCGCATGAGAGTCCCCACTGCTCCTAACCGTCTGGAGCCAGTGAGACTATGAAATTCCTACTTGGGGTATGTTACGGGGCTGAAGGTAGTGAAGAGGAAAAGTAAATAGAATAGAAGAAGGTGGGGAAGTACCTGACTATTCAGATCTGGTCACAAAGCACGGCTAAAGCTGTTTTAAGCAACTTTTCGATTCTTATACTGAACTAGGAAATCTTATTATTCTTATATTCATAAAATGAACACATAATGAACGAAGAATTTAATACTAATAAATCTGAACGAATCATGAAACAGAACAATACACAAAAATAAAAACGTAACGACAAGGTGAAGGCAAGCTAAATGTATAGTCCCAGTTGCGACCGTTACCTTTTTTTTATTTGTCTTGTTCTGTTTCAGTTTCGTTAATATGTATTAATATTATCTTCTTCTTCAATGTAACCTTAAAAATTTATTCCAATAAAAATAAAAAATATATATATTTATTGAAAAATCCCTTTTAAACGATGCTATCTAACAAACTTGATACCTACTGATTTCGATTGATAAATTCGAAAACATAGTGTATGTTGTATAAATGAAAACCTAAAATCAAACTTATCCAAGTAAATTTCTTTTACCATTGCAATCGAATAATTGTAACAATTACCTATAAATTCCTACGAAATGTAGAAACTATTCGATGCGGGCTTTCAAGTTTTCACCACAAACTTGTGCAATGTTCAAAGAGACCACAGTTTGTGGTCGGCGAGGCCAACGAACTGGGATTCTCGTTGTTAAAATGCAAAGACAACTGGGAACATAAGATACATGCGTATGTCCTAGATAAGAGAAGCAAAAGCTGCGGTCTTCGAGCTAAACCATACCTATGATACACCAATTCTAACGCCATACCAAAATCTAGCAGTTTATTACGAAACCATACACTAAGAGAAAAAATAACTGGCGGGATACCTTATAGATAAATTTGAATATTTTTGGCCTGGGGCTTGTAGGTGCTATATCGATTTTTTTCAAAATTACAACACTTAATAATAATAATATTATTATTATATTCATTGATGTTCAAAATCCATGTCGAGATAACGTCGAGATTATCAGATGAGCACCCGCTGGGGGGTGTATGAGTGTGGTAAAGCAGTGGACGATGGCATATGATTAAGGAGTTACGATAAGCTAGATTTTAAAAAAAAAATTAATTTCACACAGGTTGGCCTGAAGTAAACGATTTCCCTCAAGGCCTGCGTTATCTTTAAGGAAGCTGTGTGGGCAGTCTTTTTAAGCAAAGGACGAAGAGAAAGTTCTGGGAAGGAAAAGGTATGAGGGCTAGTTAGAAATCTAGGGGTCAGAGTATCCAGGAGAGACGGACGTATGAATTCATCCCTCCTTGTGCTGTGCAAGGCGATGTGTCAAGAGTCCGGCTGGAGAGATCCAAAGTTATCCCTCAGCCGACCTCTCTCGATCCGGCCCGCCACGCAGATGGTTTGGATCGCATCTGCGGTTTGGGAGGCTGGTATGGGTACCACCGCCACGGGAAACTTTACTGGATAAACAACACCTCTGCCATAGGTCACCCCAAGTGGTTGGCTAGGTTTTTTTTCACATTAACCCCACACAGAAATCCCATGAGAAAAATAATTTTCTTCAGGGCCTATGTCAAATTTGGGGATACCTCATGAATCCGGACACCCCTGCTAATTCACCAAAGTTAGCGAGCCACGTGGGATGTCAGAGGTGTTGTCTTGTATGGTGTGTATGGATATTGTGATAAATGACGAATATTTACCCAATTTTTACGAATATTATGTTTATATTTATATCGGCGGAACCTTTTCAACTGGTTTGTTCACCCTGCTCCAGATTATATGGTATTTGAATAACAGTAGTCGTTTGTTTGCACTTACACTTTATATACCGAGAATACACAATACAGTGTATGTAGGTATGTATGTATGTATGTATGTACAAGTCCATTAAACACTAAATTAGAGGCGCTTATCTCAACAGAGCACACACTTAAGTTGTGTAACATCTCAAAAAGCTTTTCAATGAAGAACACACTCTATTGAAGAGCGTAGAGAGTAATCTCATTGTCTAAACTCGAGGCCTTAAAAATACAAGAAAAAATAATATCTCATCCAGCGGAGACTTTTCTTTGGTTACGAAATTTATTTATATGCCCAGGGGTAAACGGAATGTCTAAAAATATTACGTTAATACTTGGAAAATATATATTCAAATATAGAATTAGAAGAATGATATATTCAACTTTTACCTACGAATACAGCAGGTACATTCAGTATTCTGCTCACTGAAAATAATCAACTTACTAATTTCGGTTGTATGTCTGTAAGTCCTGCGTGAAATCTGCTTCGGAGAACACAAATTTATAATTTGTTCATTACAATGCGATTATTTTTGTTTACAATTAATTTTTTAATTTCTCTAGGACAAGTCTGTGTTGATAATTTATAATTAATTTAGTTTTTAATAAAGTAAAGTAAAGTAATGAAAATACAAATAATAAAAGGCTAAAAGAAATAGAAGGCTTTATGCTTGCCATTCAAGATAGAGTCATTAATACTAAAAATTATAGGAAGCATATCATCAAAGAATTTATCTAGAAAATGTTTGGCTTTTCCGGAAAATATAGAACATATTATATCGGGATGTTCTGTATTAGCGCCGTCCGAGTATACATTTAGGCACAATCAAGTTTTAAAAATAATTCACCAAAGTTTGGTAACTAAACATAACTTGATTGACTGCCGTAATGTACCATATTATGAATACGAACCAAATTCATTTTTAGAAAATGAATTTTATAAAATTTATTATGATAAAACTATTCTAACAGACGGAACAATTAGTCATAATAGACCCGAAAAAAAACTTATATCATTGATGTCGCTATTCCAAATTCTTGTAATATTCAAAAACTGTTTCTGAAAAAACAAGAAAATATACAGATTTAGGAAATGAGATTAAAAAAATTTGGCATTCTCAGACTATAAAAATATAACCATTTGTTATTTCGGCTACTGGCATTATAACTAGCTCTCTCATTCAAAATTTAGGCGTATTAGATTTGTCAAAAAAATTGTATATACAAATGCAAAAGTCGGTCATTTTAAATACATGTAGGATTACGAAAGATTTTTTAAATATTTATGTTGAGGGATCAGTAGGATTTATCGGACCAGTTAGGATGTCATCAGAGCCGAACCCTCTGATATGAAAATATCTGGAGTCGGTGAAATATTTTCCCATTGTGTTTCTGGTGGATTGACGTATTGTTCTTGTATTGTTTTGTATTTATTATACTTATATAGTGCACTTCCATTGCGTGAATTTACTAGATAATCATTTGTGGAAAAGTGTGTGGAAGGGTTTAGTCTTTCATTTGAGAAAGATTTAACCCGGACATAAAATCTGGAGCACCGTAATAATTTTATATGTATATATGTATTGAAAGAACAATAATTATTTTTACATTAATATTTCTTGCAGATAAAGGATACCTACTAAGCTGAAGGAAACTAATAAATACTCTGTAATGTAGACATGTAGAATGTAGGGTGTTATGTGTTGAAATTTTATTAGAAATTATGTATTATGCTATTGGTTTAAAAAGGACTAAGATTTAATTGTGTCATTTTCATAATTGGAAATTTTGAAAATTACAGACAAATGCCTATCTGTGTTATTATACAAAAAAGTTATTTTAATTTTCGATTCTATATTTGAAACATACATTTATTTTGTTTAATGATTAATAACAAATTGTTAAATTTCATGATTGTTCAATAGTCGGCGCTTTTCATATTTTCAACAAGTTATTTACGTTATTTATTTAAGTAACTAACAAGGTTTACGAAATGCCAGTTATATTTATTATATTATAAAATATTGATAATGTTTATTTTTGGAAGGCATGGATTCTAAAGCAAATATTTTATAAATACTTTACTATTTCTTTCAACTCTAAAAGTTTCGTTAGTTCACCTCCATTCACTAATAACCAAGTTATTTTGCGCAACTAACGACATAATTCATAATAAATTAACAGTTAACTGAAACTCTTTGCCATCAGCTATCGGAAGGTTGAAGTAACCGAAGCGCATACCAGATACTAAGTTCGGTGAGCGCGCTTTCGGAGTGTCAGGATCTAAAGCCTGGAATGGACTGCCACATGATTTAAGAATGATAACTAACTTGGTGGAATTTAGAGCTATATTCACTCACCTTTTCAGATAATCGTATCCAAAAAAGCAAAAAACTTTCACCTTCACAGCCTGCGACATTTTTAATAACTAATTGTGTAAAAATGCAAGCAAATTCTTTTTTGTAAGCTTTTGTAAAAGTCATTTCATAAAAATTCTCCAATCCTAAAGACTCCGGTCTTTCGGAATAAATATTAACTTAGCTTTTGGCACTAATTTTCTTAATAATGTAACATCAACAGTTATGGGGATAGCAAATTTAAAGTCATGCAATGTCCAGTGTTTTATATATTTATACCCTCTATTCGCGTCGTATATCATCGTCTACGTTTACTTTTATTCCATAATCTCCGACCTACCTTCATATTTCATTTAACTAATGTTTGAGAATGGTTTATTATCTAATATAGTGTCAGGACGATAAAATAACATTATGGTCCTACCGCTGAGAGCCCTCTTGAAACCTCTTTTTTGTTTTATGTCTCACTCACGAGAAAGAGGGAGAAGTTACAACGTAGGTATCAGTTTTGCATGGCCTTTCTCGTAGAATGGACCCATAAACTAAGTTCATAACCAAATAATATAGGAAGATAAATAGGAGTTTATGGCAGTTCTTCCCTTTTCATTCCTTCCTATAACGTTCCTTTTTGTGACTGATCTAATAATCCTTAGAGGCGTAATCTTTTATTTATTTGAATAGGTGCACATGAGTCTCAACTACTGCTAACGGTTCGGAGCAAAACCTCCTAGATCACGTAAAATTCAGACACAAATGGAACATGATTGTACAGTTTCATCTGAAGTAACTGCGAACATTAGGCATACGATACACTTCTGTGTGTTTGTCTCTTTAGTGCTTCTTATAAAATCTTATTTTGTTTTGAAGATGCAAGCACCCCTGAAGGAGGTAACCCATTAAAAGGTTCGTAATTTAACGTGAAAAACATTAATTAATGAAGTCTCGCTGAAAGGTAATTAAATTTACACTTAAAGGAGTGTTATTATGACGTTAAAATAAGAATCTTTTAGCGTTGCAGTTTAAAAAGCTCTCTTGAATAATAAAATGATGAAAGTACTCGTAATTTAAGGAAAATAAGAAATAAAAAAACAATGAAAGAGTTCTTTCAAAATAATTATAAAACAATAACTTTTTGTTCTCTTTGTAAAATGAAATTTTCGCAACGATTGCATACTTAAACAGCATCTACTTTTTTTACATTAGCTCCACACTGGAGGCCACATCTTTGGAGATGCTGTATAAAGGGTCGTTTTAGGGAAAGAGAAAGGAAGAGGAAGTTCCGGGAAGGAAAAAGTTATGAAGGTTGGAAAGGAATCTGGAGGTCAATGTGTCAAGGAGTGACGGACATATGAATATATCCCTCCCACTGTGATGCAAAGCGATGGGTCGAGAGTCCGGCTGGATAGGTCTAGGTTAGATCTCCCTCAACCATTCTCTCCCAATCTAGCCGTAAGGCAGTAGGTGGGAAATCGCATTGGTCTCCAAAATCTAGACAAACCTCAGCCCATGAACCCGGGCACCCCTGCTAAGTCACCAAACGTAGCGAAGCACTTTGGGTAATCTATGGCAGGGGTGTTGGTTATCCAAGAAATGGATACCTTTATCAAAACAAATATATGTTTTTTTGTGCAATCGGAAGCGTATCTACTGTATATGATTTGGATCCGTCCACGTCCAGTCTCCACTGTATTGGACAGTGTAAAAAATCCTTCGTTAGTAAATGTATCTTCTTAACTTTAGTGCAGATAAGTTCAAAAACCTCAGAAAAGTTCCAACTATTCGGAGCCAGTAGAACTATCGCATCCCCAATTATATTGGAGATTCTGAAGGGAGTAGGACCGTGAAGAAAAACGATAGGAGAAAGGTTGGAAATTACGTGGGACGGATCTGGTAAGTCTGCAATTGCAGTTATATTCTCAAAACTAAAGGGTGAAGGTCCCGAGGATCAAATTCAACTAAATGAAGTAATCCGTGAAAACCCCTGTTTATCGTTTATTTTTCTAAAAGGTAATCTTTTGAAAAATAAAGTTACATCCCTTTACATTTTACTTATTACAACATAAATGATTTTTATATCTGCATTTTTTGCTGATTCCTTCCAAAGAATTTTCAAGAACCTATTTAACATTTAAACTGTCTGTCGCCACTTTTCAAATTTAATTCGATCTGACAAGTGAAGCAGCCATTGTATCTTGTGTCTATGGTGTTCGTTATTCAAACTGCATATTATTAAGCTCCCATATAGAGGTCTCTTAGGCGGGCTTTTCAAAGGGGAAACCATAGACCAGAACACCCGTAATTTATGGCTATCGTCCATCATTATTTATTGTTAGGCGCATATGGCCCGGTTTTAAATTAAGAACTAAAAGAAAAGCAAGAGGCAAGATGAACAAATTCAAAGACAGAACCATTGTTTATTCAGACGTTACTATGGATATTTTGTAACTTTTTGTGCGCGGGTGAGTTTTGGCAGGCAAGAAACGGGAAGTGAAGACGATTTCGAATATAGTGCAGTTGAATGGCGTACACTCATTTAGCATTTTAATGGAAGTCGAACACCACCGGGTCTCGGTAATGCATCAGGTTAAGAGTGAATAACCAGCACATGACAACTTCGATTCCGACACTAGCGCTAACACATCAGGGCTCGCGAGCGGGCGTTTTCAGAACTAAATTTCGTTCCGCGACAATCCGAGTTTTGAGGGTTTTGTTCACTCGAGCTAGGGCTACCCGCTACTATTACTACTTACTACTTTATATTACTATTCTCGCTTCCAGAATTTTAATTAGTAGTAGTTATTTGTAATTTGTATATTGAAGTGCATAAACATAAATAGATACAAGTGAAATGCGTAAACACAGTAGGTATTAAGTAGATACCTACATGAATAAACAATTTGTTATATTCTTTTTAATATTTTGGTTTTTTGTTTTTCAATTGTATTTTACGGCCATTAGAGTGGAAGATACTCTCAGTATCGCCCTGGTGTAAGACCACCATTAAGAATTGAAACGTTGCTTGAAATGGCTTTAGCCGTGTTTAGTGGTCAGATATGAATAGCCAGGTACTTCCCCACCTTCCTCTTCCCTATATCCTTCCCCTCCCCACTACCTTCAGTCTTAGAACATACTCCAAATTGGGGATGCAATAGTCCCACTGGCTCCAGACTTGTGCGGTATTCATGAAAAAAAACGAGTAATATTCAGTTGGATTGTAAAAAATGTCGCATTTTGAAATATTTATTCGTGTGCATAATTAATAATAAGCACTTCAACAAACAGAATTAAAGCGCACAAACCCTTTCTTTCTTTGAGTGGCCTTGCAATGCATGCCGGGTACCCGCTGTATATAATGTTATATAGTGCAGGCGCTTGCATTATAATTCCCGGGACTTGTGATGGAACCATAACAGTTTAGTTGACCGCGAGGTTACAGTGCCCATGAAACGCATGCCGGGTACCCGCTGTATATAATTTATTTATTTATTTACGGACAAATAGTCCATTAACAATATAACAATAACACGAAAAACAAGCGTGCGTAAAGGTCCGACCCGCCGAGCAATCGATCACCGTTCGCATTGATTACCGTTCGCATGTCATTTTTCGTAACTATCACCACTTTTCGTAACCCATTCACCAGTTTACCCCCAAGTGTCGAGCGTGCGTAAAAAAGATTTACCCCAAAAAATATTTTGGAGCAGTTGGGACTCTTGTGCGGTATTCACACTAGAATAATTTAAAATAAAAAAATATTCGAAATTATAAAAATTTTTGCATAAAAATATTCAATGAACATGAAAAATTGCGTTCGGGCAACCCTGTAGATTTAACAAACATGAATCAAGGAATTCGTGTTTATTTCAAATTTCGTTTTCAAATTTCATTTCCAAATATTATTATTCAAAGCGTCGCGAAGACGTGCTCTCCTGGCCGCGTTTGGGCCCGTAATGAAATCTGAAATTTGTGTTTACGGGCTGCGATAAAAATGGTAAAATGCGATGTTCAAAATTATTTAAAATTAAATACTTCCTGAAATTATTTTACGATCAAATTATTTATGATTTGTCAATAACGTCTTAGCAAAATAAGTATGTAAAAAAATCCGAAATATATTTGTTTGTAAGTGCACAAATAAATGCACAAACCGACCAATTTTCGTCAAGAAACACATGTCCGTATATATTTTTTAATAATTTTATTTAAACTAAAATTAAAATTCTGAAACATACGTTTACCAGATAATGTATTGATTCATTTTACTGCATGATTATATGATTTGAAATGGGTGTTGTATAAGAAATTTACTTTTTTGAAAATTGAACAAATCTGCGAACGACCTATGGTATAACCTTATTATTCTAAAAATATTTTTTTTTTCACAAAATCTAAAACATAAGTTTACTAGATAAAAGAACAATCTTTAGAAATCCATTTATAGTTTTTTTGTGGAAAAGAGTCAATACGTCTAACCACTGATTTAAAAATGACATATTTCTGGTTTCTCTGGTTATACACTCTTAATGAAGACATCTTCCAGGTTTAATTTTGGAGTTATCAATCACAAGATAATATGGATGGGTTTTGAGGTTATGCACTTGTCTGATTAGGTTAGGTTGGTTGAAAACAACATCTTTGAAAACACAACTAATAAATACAATAAAATAAGCACATTGAATGTTTCAAAATCTTTCTTAAACGTTAAAAATAAGGATTTGACGTCTAGTTTTCATTTATAGTAGAAAAGCATTTAAAATAATCGTAATAATAAGTGAAAATGGCCAAAGAAAGGAAGAAGAAGAAGATAAGAAGGGGACAAGAGATATCTCGATATAAGTTTTTTTTAATGTAAATACCGCACAAAAGTCCTAACTGCTCCCAACCGTATGTAGCCAGTGAAATTATGACTTTTTCCATTATTGGGGTATTTTGTGAATCTGAAGGTAATAAGAAGGGGAAGAAGATGGGTGAGAGAAAGGTGAGATTAAACCTGGCTATTCAGATTTGGTCACGAAACACGGCTAAAGCTTTTTCAAGCTACGTTTCAATTATTCCATTCCAATTCTAATTCCATTTGAATACACGAGAACAAATCATATTTTTTCCATAAGCCTTACCTAAGCAAAAAACAAATCATTTACATACAAAGATTCAACTCTCACACTAAATCTCACGGTTTAACATATTTATTGCATTTAGTTACCAACAAAACGACTTAAAAATATCATGTTCCGAGGCGTATTATGCGGACCGCCCCTGGCGTCGGCGTTGCATAACAGCCGGGAGACCTCAATAAATTCCCAGGTAAATCTTTCCCAGGAGGACAGCAATCCAGTGGCGTAGAAATAACAGTCGGGGAAGAACTATAAGCCCATAACTTCCGTCGCAAGGTGTGCACTGTATTCATTTCGAGATATGTGCACGAACTTTTTCGATTTTAGACGGTTTAATATTTATTTTAATAATACTGTATTTATAAAATACTTTGAGCTCCAGAATAAAATAAATGCTTTTGTTTTGAACAATTTATTGATATCTTAGAACTTAACTTTGATGATTATCGTGATTTATATCTGTTGCGCTACCGCCTTCATTATCCAATGTTTCTACATAACTTTGATATCTTAGAATTGTTTTTCGATATCTTAGAACATGACTTTGGTATCTTAGAATTATTTTATGATATCTTAGAACATGACGTTGAGATCTTAGAATTATTTTTTGATATTTTAGAATATAACTTTGGTACCTTAGAATTATTTTTTTTATATCTTAGAACATAAATTTGGTATCTTAAAATTATGTTTTGATATCTTAGAACATAACTTTGATATCTTAGAACAAAACTTTGATATCTTAGATTTATGTTTTGATATCTTGTACCTAAACTTTAATCACAAGATCTGTGTTGTACTCTTTCTGCAGATTTACGGACTTATTCTAGTTTGAACGATTCGATACCTATTTCGAAATAAAAATCGAACTCCACCAGTATCTACAATTCTTAGAGAAAGCGTGATATTTCACGTGCCACCGAATCGAATGGCACTAAGGTGTTATCAAATTTGTAAAAATTGTCGCATACACAGTATTGCACGCCAAACGACGTTGGGACTGTAAACGAATTATGATTATTTTTGTTCACATGGAGGACGCGATGATAGCAATCCACAATGGAACCATGATACCAACCCTTAATATTAGGCATGGCACTTGCAGCAAAGGATGAAAGTGAACTGAGTGCTGTAGAAAAGATATTCTTGAAGAAAGTGTATTAGACCATGTACATACAACTGTATTGCAAACGTGGAAAAGAATAACAAAGAATGAACAAGATACAGAAAGGTTGCTTAGATGATTGATAGGTGAACGTAGTAGAGTCCTGGGAAATTATATATTATATATATGTCGCCGAAGTTAACATTGGGGAACCCTTGGAATGATGGAATGTGAACGATGCAAGGAGTGTGCGAAAACAGAGATTATTGCGTCAGTACATCCTGTCTATGGCGTTATGGTTGAACTAATTGAATTGAATTAATTAATTCACGTCACAGACTACACAAACCACACGTTGGTGTTACCGAGTTTATCAGCTTTCCAAGATGCTGCTTGGCACATTATGCCATCCCAGGCTTGCAGTGCATCAGTATATTATATATTGTGACGTGTATTAATTTCACATTCAGAAGACGATGGATCGGATGTGGATCCGATACCGCATGACCACCGCAAGAAGCATGTTTATAATTATTCATGAAGGAATATTTTAAAGCAGACAATGCTCAAATTCAGCCAAGAACGTTAAATTAATAGCCTCAACTTAGAGCTAAGAGAGCCTTATGAATATTTTAATAAGAAATATGTGGATGGTTTCCGAAGTAAATATGATACCAATGACTTATCAGCATGAATAGGTACAATTATCAAAGGCATTTCCTTCTGAAAACTGACTTCCATTTGTACACAAAGTGGTGAGATTATTCCCAGAAGTCGTAAGCTTCAAAACGAGAATATTTTCAAAATACAGTAGATAAATATTTTCATCTCATTGCGGCCTCAGGATCGCTTGGTTTCCCCGTTCAAACTCAAATTTGTTGTTGTTCTAAAATACACGGAGATTAATCAATTTTATCACAATAAATTAATAGGCCTAAATAATAAAACGTCAATTTAAGGATGTTTGAACGATTTGCCTCATGACGATACAAAGACAAATACAAAATTTTAAGATTGATAATTCTTACATTTTCCTAACAAGGTATCTATCCAAATTCATAATATTGCTTTTTAATCAGATAATCTTGTTTTTTAACAGGACGTTTTATTAATTTGAGCATGTAATGTAAAATTCACTTACTTTTTTTTAACGATGTGACTTATACGATATAACGAAAATTGCCCTGTGAAATTATTCGTACAGAACTGTAATGTTATGGTGATATTGTTTCTAATATAACATTATGATGCAGAATTCCACACATATCTTAGGCATACCGAATTATTGAAGTGTTAGTAGTGTGTAGATCTGAATAGCCAGGTACTTCTCATACTTCCTACGCCTTTATCCTTCACCTCCACACACCCCCATCAATGGAAAACCTCTTAACACATCCCCTACATTGAGGTGGCCACAGTTTCTCTAGCTCTAAGGGATGTTAGTTCTGATTCAGTGATCTAAACTATAGATTTATTGTCTACTGTTATAATTTCATATTTATACAAATCTTAATTTTGGATTTGAAATCAAAATACCCAGCCAAACTGAAAAATTATTTTTTTAATCACAAATTATATCAAATATCTAGTAGGTGCGGATGTGAGCTACTTTATTTATTTTTACTTTTATATACCCCATTCAAGATTTTAATGTTTCATGATTTTAGATGAAATTTGGGCAATTATTTGTGATTAAATGAAAAACATTTAAAATAATACTTTTACTATATTTGTTATAAAAATACGATGAAGTACAAAACAAAAAATATAACATCGTTTAATAGGAGTTATTTTTTGTAGTAATTTTAATATATAAACCACAAATTTTTGTTCCGATGATTTTTAATTTCAATTTACACCCATCAAAAAGATTTATTTTATTAATTTTTATTTTATATTTCATCGTACTTTTATAATAAATATAATAAACTTATTTTTTATTGTTTTTCATTTACTCACAAATAATTGCCCAAGTTGTCCCTAAAATCATGAAACATTAAAATATTTAATGGCCTATCTCTTATAACTTAAAGCAAAAATAAATAAAGTAGCTTACATTCGTACCAGGTATTTGATATAACTTTTGATTTCAAAAATATTTTTTTAGTTTGGTTGAGTATTTTGATCTCAAATCCAAAATTAAGGTTTGTATGGGCCGAAACGGACCGCGCAAACGTTCCTCTGACACTAGAGTTAAGATAATTCTATCCTCTAAATTATTGTTCAGTACCATATGAATCACCTAGATTTATTAACATTTCAAAACATGAAATAAAAATAATGTTTCTAATGTAATACATTATAAAGCTACCTTTTCCGCCACCCTGTAATCTGCAAACATACGGAAATGAACACGTGTTTTTTACCTTCGTGTTGTACAATTTACATTCCATCTGCAGAGGCGAGGCGAAACTAAATTTCACGCAATAACGCCTCCGTTCATACTTAAAAATTAAGGAAGGCATGTAAATGTGAAGAATTAATGTTACTTTGCAATTCCTTTCATGCAAATAACATAGAAGCTTCCTTTGGAGATCTTTTCGAGCAAGAAAGCTTTCTACGGGAACCTTACATAAGATTTTCAGTGAATTGTTTTTAGTTTTTTTGTTTCGTGGTAATTTAAGGCTTAAATTTCCCACAGGAGACGTGGAGATATAGAAAATGGAATGATGTTTCCAAGCGTAAAAGAAAAAGAGGAACTCGTTTCACAATATAATATGAAGTGACTTGGTTTTAAAACCACGTGATATTAATCACTGGGTGTGCGAAAGTTATATAAAATAATGTTTTTTATTTATTACATTATAAAGCAAAAATAACATAATATTAATAAAAATGTTTTATTTTTATTAAATTCGTTAAATTTGTGTTTGGATGAATAATTTTAAATAAACCCCTTTAAATCCAATGAGTAAGCTAGTTCAAATGAATCTTAAAACATTGAAATTAAATCTGAATCTGCGTACATATTGCATATTATATTGCGTAGACTTGTATTATGTAAAATATTACTATGTTGGTAAACTTGTTAACTGTACCTCACTAAAATAATAATAATTACATAATTTGTAGAGCGCCGTTTTTGTGAAACATCACCTCAAGGGTACAACATAAAACGACGACATAGATATAGATTTTGTATGATTAAAACCTATTTATAAAACATAATTTCTCACAATTTCCTAACTTTATTTACTTACTTACATATAACGTGCACAAGCCTTACGTTGTCATACCTTAAGCTTTTATATACAATATTTAACAAATTTTATTAAAATCAAAATAGTTTCAAAACAAACCACATGTTAATATATACATGTAAATAAGTTGTGTAAAATTTATAACACGTTTACTAATAACGGGGCAAATAAAAAAGAACGAAACATAAATTGTTGAATAAAACACTAGTATATATTGAATTATTTAGGAGATAAGCCGACGTAGCTCAATGGTAGAGCTTTTGACCGGATATCAGAAGGACGCGGGTTCGAGTCCTGTCGGCGGCATGTATCTTTTCTCGGGAGATTTTTTCAATGTACATGAGTGTTTCAGGCTAATAATGATTGTTTATAATAATTGTTACCGTTTTTTCTATGCATAAAAATCTTGTCTTAAACATTAGTTTATCAATTAAAAAATAATAAATAAAAAAGAGTTTAGAAATAAAGGTAGGAAGTGTTATTTATCTTATCATTAGAACAGAATTCTTAGATGAATTAACGAACATATTAATGAAGAATCGTTAAATACACATGGGAAATGTGATATATTGGGCTCGAATTCAATTGGGGAATTATAACTTAATGATTCAATTAAACCAATTAATATCATGAGACCCTTCTCGCACATCTTCTTACATACAAGCTATTCAATTACGTTATAGCGAGGGTAGAGTTACAGAATCGTGCCTAATAGACAACTCGTAGGAATTACGTAGGCTCTGGAAATCGTTGTGCTTCTTCTCTTTTGAGTTTCTTCTAGTTTCCAGGCTTGAATTATCTCGTTTTGTACGCGGAATGTAAAGACTTTTGTTTGCAGGTTTCAAGTAAGTTATTTAAAATCCTTTGATATTTTTTAAGAATTGGGAGAATGCTAAAAATGGAATTCAATGCACAATGGAATTCAGGAACACAATATTATTAATTATCATATTTTTAATACGAATATCGCACAAGAGACCCAACTGCTCCCAATCGCCTGGAGCCAGGACTATGGCATCCTCAATTGGGGTAGGATGTGAGGCTGTGCGTAAGGGAAGGAGATGAGGAAGAGGAAGGTGGGGAAAAGGAAGATCTGGTAACCAAACACGGCTGAAGTCATTTTAAACAACGTTTCATTTCTGAATGGTTGTCTTACACCAGGGCGATACTGAGAGTATTTTTCACTCTGGAATGTACCACAAATATACTGTATATGATTTTAATTGATTATTTTTGAAATAACAAAAATCAATAAAATAAAATTTATCTGAACACGCCGGAGTCGACACCTTTATCTCTCAACCACGGAGGACGCCAATTTATAACATGAAAACGAAATCCTTGTTACAATTATGGTGAGATACTGAAATATATAAATATCTTTATGCAAAAGAGTGGATGAATTGAAATGTTGGAATTTTATAAGTGAGAAAAGCTATTGTTCAAAAATGCTTCTTCAGGTTTTTTTTTATAATTTGAATTTTTCCCACAAGTTAGAATCTTTTTACAATCCGCAATATCGCAATACATGTATAGGTTATTTTACCAATTAAAAATTATTGCTTTATTCATAAAGCCTCATTTATACCAAGGAATTTTACATGATTTTTCGCGGTTACACAAATTTCACAAAAAGCGATAAAAATATATTGATTATTGCAGAGAACACAACTTCGAAAAGATTTCTACTCTTTAACTTTAAAACATGGCAATAAGTGGGAAATAATTACATGGTGATGATGTAAAATCACGTACTTAAGAATACATTGTCGAAGTTTCGTAGTAATTTTTTCAGTGTGTTTGGTGTGGAACGCGGTCCTGTGGGAGTTTCTCCAATTAGTTGTGGGAAACAGACACAAACAGCTTTACATACCACATTATCCTAATTCAAACAAATAGGTCCTGACAACACGCTTTTATCCTTACTTCATGACGAGCTGAAGTCTTATTCACAAGTTCTGTGAGAACTGAGAAGGTTCCCGTTTACGTTGAACGTGCTCAGCGAAGAAAAATAAAAGTTAAACATAACATAAACCAAAGTTGCTTATGAACGAATTTTTACGAGCTCCCGGAGTAATTTCATTGACGATAGATAAAACCCTATATCAATACGATATTGACTAAATCCGTCATCTATGATCAGTTATCAATATTTGCGATCAATTTCAACACTTGGTAAGAGACATTCCGACTGATGATTGATAAATTTGAGCCCGGCGTACGCAGTATCAGATAAGTTTCAATAAACAACCAATATACGCATTTATTTGGATAATTTCGTTCGTTATGCAAAATTATTGGCTTATTAATGAACGGAGTTCAACTGACGAAGCTCTTAGAATTGAAAGAAATCGTATACGCGATCCATAGACAAATAATTTAACTAAGATGCGACCAATTTATTCCGTTCTAATATGATTAAATACATTATTAACTAATGAACTCCCGTTTAGTGTCAAAAAGTATAAGCGGACTGCCGATGAATATTTAGGTTAGTATTTCAATTCAACATTGCCAATTTATTAATATTTTTATTTATATTGTTTGGCGTTTGACAATTCGGAGTGTCAATTCACAGTAGTGTTGCAAGCGTAGGTATATCGATTTCTTATTTATTCCTGTCAATATCGGTTAGGCTGTCAACTGTGAAACCGTGCTCGGAATATCGATATGAAATTATCGGAAGTTACGCTTGTCGATCCGATATTGTAAAGTTATTGTTTTCACTGTGTTAGAGCTCCTGGTGTTTTAAATGTTTTTTTTTAAATAATTTTCGGTCACAATTTCGATAATTCTGTGATGCGGGAACGTTTGCATGTTAGATGCAGTTTAGTAAATATGGCTAGAGTTCTTAGTGGACAGATGCGCGCAGGATGATATGCACGAACTCCAAGAAGCCACCGCACATAAATTCCGCAAATAGTCGTCTTTATCTTGATCGCCGCGATTGAGGAAGGGCTTTATACGTAGGTACAGATTGTACCTAGAACCTACGGACTTAACTCAGTTGTCGGCTGTATCCTTAGCGAGAAGCGGCAGTACGAAGAAACCCCATACGCTTTATTTGAATAGTAATAAACCCAGAGTACCAAGAGGCATAAAAGCTCGCAAGCTGCTAGAGTTATGTGTAGAAAACTGAGGACAAAGGTTTAACCACGGGTTCGATAGCCGTTGTCACACAGCAAACGTTGACAATAAATACTTGGACAAACTGCAAATCCTACGTTAACTCGAATAGGCAATCGGATTTTATTGCTCAAAATCAATTTGAACTTACGGTTGACCAGCCACACAAAGCATTCATACATTCCGTCTGATTTACGCTTCATATTGTGTTATCAAGCAGGATTCGAGACGAGGTTCTGGCTGACCGCAGTATGCTTCAAAGTATTGCTTTGTTGACTAAAATATCTGTGTTACAATCAATCAGTGGCGGTCCTTCCCTCGGGTCAATTGGTCAAAAACCTTCCAAAATTATAAGATAACAGTAAAACATAATATTATTTAAAAAATGTTATGCAAATCAAAACAACTGGTATTATTCTAATCTAATGTATTTGAAAGGTACCACGAGATAGCTGGCAGCGGCAAGCAGTGACATCTAACGTCTTAAATGGAGGCTTTCTTTCCCACGCACTATGATTGGCTGGATCAAATTATGGAATGTCCCGATATCATATCTTCTGTCTCTTTATGAACCACACAATAGACGAAATGGCACTATGTCGCTTAGTAAAAAAATTTAGGATTCTGAAGACAGTTTGGGTCATTGCCGTGAGAGAGAGAGAGCATGCTGAATGTTATGCGTCTGAAAGAGATGGTTTGATAAATTAATGTAGGTTGATTTTGCATATTTTACGCTTGTCGCATAAAATAATTTACTAAATTAAATGTAATTTGACGTGTGTGGACGGATTTGACTCTCAAACTCGTGAGGTACCTACCTACAAATGAATATTATCATAATTAATTTGATATTGTATCATTATATAATTTTTTTAAATGATCTTCCACTTCTGGACCCCTAGAGCCGCCTCTGGGTACAATCATGTGGAACATAGGTAGAAATTAAAAATCTCTGTGGTAATTCGTAGGAAGCGTACGTTGCGTTATTTGGTATGTAAATAATTCAAAAAGACTTGTACAGTGCCTACAAAATGATAACGCCAGTTTCAGTGACGTTCTAAGTTCTAAGTAATGGTTAGATAATTATCTTTCGCAACTTCATACTTGTAAATATGTTGCGGCAATGAAAGGGATAAAACAAAGCAAAGCCATTAAAATTTATCTTCTTTGGAATCGCAAAGAATGCAAGTCTCATTTGAGCGTAATGAAATGAATTAGTACCTAAATATTAAGATTTTTTGGGTACGTACAGCGAATTAACAAAGAAAGAGCTGTAAGAAGAATATGTAACATGAATGTGAATGGTAGAAGAATTCGGTGACGTCCGAGGAATACATCGCACGATCAAGTAAACCAAATTCTTGAGTCGGGCTATGTGAAGAGTCTGAATAATGGCGAAAGAAGCAAATAGTGTGTACCAAGAACGAGTTATTTGGAGGTCCATCCTCTCTGCCTACCAGATTTCCTGATACAAGGTTCAATGAACTAGGTTTTGCTTTGAATTAAAATATAATTTTTTAAATTGGAACTGTATTTGTGAAGAATTCAGACAAGTGATAAAATACTTCCCCCCCCCCTATAATAATAACATGTTTGAACAGAAAATGATTTTAATTGTCATTTTCAACATTTGAACGGATGTACCAAGAATTCGGACAAGCGGTAATGTGTCTAAGTACCCATCTATAAGTCTTAGTTATGTAATATTTTTTTACCAGAAAATTATTTTTATTCTATCCTGTTGGTACTAAATAGGTATTTCTTTGGTTTAAATTTCTTAGGTCAATCTTGACAAGTAAATTCAGAATTGTTGATTTATCATGGGTCTAGTCGGCGCTTTTTAGCAAACATGACCGGTTAGTGGCTAAGTGGACATCGCGTTTTGATCCTAACTGGGCGTCGCGTGTTTGAATCCTCGGCTGGCTAAGGTCACGACACAAGCAACATTTTTTCGCTTACTGTGGTGGTAGTAGGAGATTTTCAAACATTGTTAAATAACTCGTAATCCGGGAATGTTTGTCTTTCTTTTAAAAAAAAATCATTTAAAAAAATGCAGTTATTATTAATCTCACAATTAAAATATCCCATGATTTTTTATGGGTCTGCGTTAGTATATTATGTTAACATATTTTGGTAAATTTTCGTAAGTGGTGTCCACGTGTATTATTAATAATTTTTAGAAAAAAAACTTTAGATTCGCCTTAATTACTATAAAAGGAAACTTTTTGCATTTCGGGCGGCGGAAAATTATGCATTTTAATTTTCAATTGCGTAAAACCAAAATTCACTTCGCGAACCGATCGGCGACTGTTAGCGGCCATTAGGTACGTCACTGTTATGTTGGTATCCCTGATACATTGCAAAGAACTAAATACTACTGTGGCCAACTTCTTGGGGTACATGAAAACACGGATAAACTACGAAAGCTGCATGTCATAAAAATTTTAAAAAACATCCCAGGTTTTGAATGGTTTGTTTGGCAAAGCAGGGTTTGTCTAGCGGGTTTGTGTAATAATGATTTAATTGTGTTTTTCATAATAACGCGCGTCTTCTTGTATCCCAAGAAGATGGCTACGGTCGTATTTGGCTCTTGTTAATGCATCAGGGATACCAACATAACAGTGACGTACCTAATGGCCGCTGACAGTCGCCGATCGGTTCGCGAAGTGAATTTTAATTTAAGCAATTGAAAATTAAAATGCATAATTTTCCGCCGCCCGAAATGCAAAAAGTTTCCTTTTATTGTAATTAAGGCGAATCTAAAGTTTTTTTCTAAAAATTATTAATAATACGCGTGGACACCACTTACGAAAAATTACCCATATTTTAATCACGGCAACTATTCAAACATTAGTTCTAAAGAGATCTTGATAATGAATTATGTAAGAGAAATTACTTATTAAGTTGAAGATCGTATCAAAATGGATCGAAAATAATAAAATTGTTAATGATATCCTATTGGCGAGGGCAAAGTTCCCCGGTAGGGCTGGCCGGACGAGGTGGGAGAGGGACAAGGGCCTGGGTACCGCTTGTAGGTTTTTATTTTGGCGGAGTTAAAAGTCAATTGTTTGGCCCCTGCGATCGACTGGAAATAGGTCGCCATTTCCGGATGAATGGACCTCATTCGGTTAGGAAGGGTTCACCAACCAAAAGTACGAGAAACGAAATGAACAAATCTTATATTGTAAAATTGTCATCGATGCGATTAGCAGTAATTTTTGTAAATATTTACATTACCGCCGCACTTTTGACAGGCACGCATTATAGAAATGAACACTACGTTTCAACTTAATTACTACACGACCAACCTTCACCAATTACTGCAAGGACATGCACAAAATAGGTTGTTAAGTTCTTAGTTTGGGTTATTTTAATAATTTGTGCGTATTTAGATTGTAATGAAATCTTTCGCAATCATCATTACATACAGTCCATACTAATAAAACTCAAAAATGGTGCCACAAGATCGATTTGTAAGAGAAATTTTGAACTTTGAATAATAATGGAACTTTATTGCACCTTTCACCATTCCCCACAGCGTACATAGTTGTTCCTTTATGAAATTAAGTTAAAACAAAGTATAATTTCCAAAATTCGTGACTTCTTAATATATATTGACGGCCGGCGTAGCGCAGCGGTAAGACGCTTGACTCGCGCACCGAAGGTCGCGGGATCGAATCCCGGCGTGGCAAATAAATTTTATTTGATTAATTTGTGTTATTACACAATTTATTCATTTAAAATAATAAATAGTATATTTTGCGGCACGTTCCAGAGTGGAAGATACTCTCTGTATCGCCCTGGTGTAAGACCACCATTCAGAATTGAAACGTTGCTTGAAACGGCATTAGCCGTGTTTGGTGACCAGATCTGAATAGCCAGGTACTTCCCCACCTTCCTCTCCCATATCTCCTTCCCCTCCCCACTACCCTCGGCCTCATAACATACCCCAATTGGGGATGCCATAGTCTCACTGGCTTCAGACGGGAGCGGTTGGGACTCTTGTGAGGTTTTCATGTAAAAAAAAAAATATATATATATATAATGTGGTTAGAAAATTTTTATAATAATTTTCAATCATAAATATTTTTTTAAGCTTTTTCCTTAAATTTCACAAAAATGTTTTTTTATCTACAATTATTACTGTTATTTATTTATTTTTTATTAAATCTAGGTACCAACTTTATTATTTTTATTGGTTGTACTACCTGGTGAACTACCTTTTTTAACATTTATTTCGGGAAAACAACAGTTGTCTACACAAGTAAAAAAATATATTTAAGTTTGCCTTTATGTTATTTTACTTCTAACTCCAATCAAGAGCACATAGTTTTATATTATTTGAAAGTTAAATGATTTAAATTCAAATCATTATTTTCTTCCCCATTCTTAAAATGTTCTTGCGTGCTTTTGCGTTGTCCAATAAATTCCGCACAGAAAAGCTATACTGATTTGAAAAAAAATCCGATTTTGTTTTTCTTTGAAAAGGTTCAGGATTCCTGGATCCAGAGAACATCAAGGACACACTTCACTACACCCAGTCAGCTGCACCACAACAAACAAATGGACGGATGATGGTTGGCAGCCGATCTGCGGCCGAGTGGCAGCTTTGACACCAGACTCACATACAGCCATATAGCCATATAACCAAATAGCCATATGGCACATAGCATATGAGGGCCAATTCGATAACCATTTGAGCCTATTAGAATTTACAACTCTATTATTGCTAAGCTTTAAATTTAGAATTTAGATCAGCTTTCGTGGTTCCTAGCTTTTGAACATTAAATCAGAGTCTAATTGCAATGCGATAGAGGAATTAACTTAATAGAAATCGGAAAGCAGTACCTACTTCTGTTTCTTGAACTCGACCATTCTTTATTTTATATAAGCATTAATTATAGCTCAATTTAGGAAGCGGGCATAAGCAGTTCGCTAAGTTTGATGACTTTGCAGGGGTGCCCAGGTTCATGGGGTGAGGTTTGTCTAGGTCTTGGCGGTGGATGCATTTTCTCACCTCCTGTGTGATGGACCGGATCAGAAGAGACTGGTTGTGGGAGACCTTTTTACCTCCCCAACCGGACTTCCTCGACCCATCACCTTGTACCACAGATGGATGGATGGGTTCATACGCCCGTCACTCCTGGACACATTGACCCCCAAATTCCTACCTACGTTTTTTGCCTTTATCTTTCCCAGAACTTCCTCTCCTTCCTTTCCCTGAAATACTCTCAAATATGACATAGGACTCAAAGGAAATTGTTTTCCTCAGGGACTCCTGTGTGGAGCTTATGTACAAAAGAACATAAGATTCTCTTTGTGTCTGGCTTAAACGATTCTAACAAAGATTTTGATTTTTTTTTATTTATATAAATTTATTGAAATTTTTTTTTTTATTCTTAGGTGAAATTTATCGTTTGACTGTAAAGGGCACTATAGATTCCCCGTGTCACCCTTCCGAATCAAATAAACTACATAAATCCTTCATTAGCCTAAATGCAGGGGGCTCTATTTCACAATATCAAACCATAGAGATGCCAATTAAGGATCAATTCACTGTTAATCCCATTTTACTTCCCCCAAAATCCCAGTAAATGGATCCAAATTGACAACCAGGTGACGCGAGTAAGTGTAGTATTACATGGACATATTTTATATGAAGGAATCTCATCAGGAAGCCCTATGCATTATGCCTAACCGCAAGAAATCCCCTGTACTACAGACTGAATTTGACGTGCAGCTGGCAAAGTTTTTTTACAATGTTTTTTACTAACTTGGAATCACGACAGAATGATTTAGATTTTAAGGCCAGGGTCATTTCGATAAAATAATAGTTTTCAAAAACTAATACCACAACAAACCAACTAACAGTGTTTTTACAAATAGTGCTCGTAATAACACCCTTCATTACCGACTGAGACAGAACTACTTGATTACAAAGTAAGTAAATAACATAAATGACAGCAGGGTTTAGTCAATCCGAACCTAATGCCTTTGAATTTTTACCCTGCAGAGGGCAATGGTAGTTATTTTTTAAGCATCTTGCTTTTTAAATAGGTACCTGAACTGTACCCTATATTCCATAAGACAATATTATTACTTATAATAAATCAATAATATTTGTAACAGTCTATTCATTATACACTTAGAGATCTCAGTTCTTATGTCTATCTGTCTTATATTAGGGTTATTATCAGAACCTTGTGAAACGCCGGGTTAATCCATTTAAGTAATCAATATGCATATTGTTACTTCAAAGTTAGACTGGCCTCCTTTCTTCTTCTTCAATGGCGCTACAGCCCATTTCGAGCCTTGGCCTCCTTCAAAATAAGCCTCCACCGTCCTCTTTCCTCGGCCGTATTCCTCTTGCATCCTTCCTAACATCATCCTCCCATCCAGACTAGGTCTTCCCGCCTTTCGTTTACCGCCCGGGTGTCCTGTCAGAACCTTCTTCGGTACTCGTGTGCTTGGCATTCGGTGCACATGTCCGGCCCATCTTAATCTTTGGAGCCTTAAATGGTTTAATAGTCTGGGAGCTTGGTAAATATCATAGAGCTCATTATTGTGACGGATTCTCCATGCCTCTCCCTCTCGCAACGCTCCTAAGATTCTTCGAAGTACCTTTCTTTGGAAGGTGACTGGCTTCCTTTAACAACTTTGATTAACAACAACTGCTATAATGCCGACGATATTCCGAAAAAATGGGTAGGTACCATAAAAATTCACTACGAATTCATACTCAAATAAAAAAATGGTGGTGTAAGGCCATTTCTAATAGGTAGGAACGTACAACGTACGTATGTACACAGGTACCTATTGAAATTGAAATAGTAGGTACGCGCTAAAAAGCTTCCCACTCTCTTAAAAATCTTTTGCTATAATCTGATCAAATGTTCTGAAACGTTTCATTGTTGAAAGTGCTGTACTACAAGATTGAATTTCAAATCCAAAGTACCCTGTTTGAAGTATCTTTTTGTACCTACCCTAAGCGACATGTGGTTATGTTACGTAGTCAATGCATGTTAAGTTTAGAGGAGGGAGGGGGGGTAGGGGGTTGTTGGCAAGCTGACAGCTGACTGCTGTTGGGGGGATGCTGACAGTCTAGACGCGTGGGTCTCGATATAAAGGGAGGATGAGGGGCAGAAAATTGATATATAAACAAACAATATGACTCTATGTGTGCTGTAAATTGTTGCATAGGGTCGATATTCATGACTTGACGACCTCCGTAGTCCAGTGGCTAAGACTCTTGACTCACAATCCGGAGGTCGCGGGTTCGAACCCGGCGTGCGCAAATAAATTTTATTTGATTAATTTGTGTTATTTCACAATTGATTCATTTAAAATAATATATAGTATATTTGCGGCACGTTCCAGAGTGGAAGATACTACAGTATCGCCCTGGTGTAAGACCACCATTCAGAATTTAAAAGTTGCTTGAAAATGGCTTTAGCTGTATTTGGTGACCAGATCTGAATAGCCAGGTACTGCTCAACCTTCCTCCTCCCCACATCCTTCCCCTCCCCACTAACTTCAGCCTCACAACATCCCCAATTGGGGATGCAATAGTCTCACTGGCTCCAGACGGGAGCAGTTGAGATTCTTGTGCGGTATTCACTGTAAAAAAAAAAAAAAATTGACCGAAATTAATAATGAATTTAAAAGAGCCAATTTTATAGCACACAAAGCTTTTGATCGATATTATTGTATCCGAAATTTTTTAGGGTATTTATTTACCTACTTATATTTTCACGGTAACCAAACACTTCGAGATGATCTATTGAAATAAGACGGACCATTAAGATCTAGTCTTCTAGTATGTGCTGCTAATGGTACATGTATTAAGTACCTAGGTTCCTAGGTATGTTAAATATATTTATATAACTATACCAACGATCCCTAAAATATTAAGTAAAGCCATTTTCTGTCATTTTAATTATTTACATCTTTACAAATTACAACCAGTATTACAATTTAAACTGGCAACGCCCATGTTTGAATTGAATAAGAATCAATATTATTTACAATTTAAGAGGCGGTTATAGGTACCGCCCTGGGAACTATTTATTAAATAACCTGTGCCATAGGTCCATGCACCCCAAGTGGTTTGCTGCGTTTGGTGACTTATCAGGGGTGCGCGGGTTCATGGGATGAGGTTTTCTAGGTCTTGGCGGCAGATGCGTCTGCCCACCGACTGCATGGATCGGGAGAAATTGGTTGAGGGAGACCGTTTGACCTCCTCTATTGGTCTTTTCCGACCCATTGCGTTGCAGTGGGAGTGATATATTCATACGTCCGTCACTCCTGGACCCACTGACCCTCAGATTCCACCTACCCCTCATACGTTTTTCCTATCCAGAACATCCCGTCCTACTCCTCCTCATTTCCTTTAAAAGACCCTCCACACAGTATCCTCAAAATTATTTTCTTCAAGGCCTCCTATGTTATGCTATTGTAATATTTTTTTATTTTTTTTATATGTTTATTCAGTTTTAATTTGACAATATTTTATTTTACAAATCTTACGAAACTGATCAATCAGTTTGATTGTAAGAAATCTCTCATTTTTTTTTTCTAATTATTTAATACAGTATACTTTTCAGTTTTATATAGTAAATACTTAATATTAAAATACTAATTATTACGATAAACTAATTATTATAATGTTTATGAATTGCATTGTATTCAAAATATTTTACACAGTACAAATATACGGTGAGAAAAAAAAATAGAAAGGAACTATATTATTTGATTTCATGTTCTTCGGAAGTAGAAAGATTTAACTTTTGTTTTGATTTTTGAATAAGATGTCTCATTTTTGATATTTTCAGGTAATGCATTAAATATATAATACAAGTGTGCAGTTCACATGCGGTAGAAGTTAAACCTTCAGAAAACTAAAGTAGACAATATTGGGGAGGCTACGAATCATCGTACAAAGAGGAGATCGATTATTCTATCTAATTAATCCTATAGATGCATGTGTTTGTCTCTTTTTAGTGTCACTTTTACCTTTTAAATCACAACGGTGCTAAAAAGTTTTCACTCAATTTGAAATATCTCAAAAAAGTTTTTGGGCTGAGGCGGGAACCATTTTACTACCAACTGAGATAGTGGGCTGGTGTTTGACTCTTTAATTATATTTCACGCATTTCCTAGACATTCAGAAAATGTATTTTCCCCTTACCACATTTTCTCCTTCACACGTGGGGATGTCACGTGTGACACACAAAAGTTTTTCATAATTGCATTTATTCTACGAAGAAGTTTCGCCGACGCGACCCTTATCAGAATATATTCTAACTCGAGGCGGTTTATTGCAAACTTTGGTCAAAGAGCAAAGGAGGTGTTTCCCGATTCCAATTTCGCGAACAAATCGCATCATTCCCTCCAGTTCTTTGGATTTCCACAAAAATGTGACTATTTTTCGGAAAAGGCCCTTTCGTGGGCACAAAGTTCTGCGAGAAGGCACTTAATATGTAAAACTAGATGGTATCGACTAGAGATGTATCCTTTTACACTGCATATTGAAAAGGATAAGATACCTCTCTATATTACTTTCAAAAGTAAAAATTTCCACTATGCTGAAAACAAAGAAAGTTTTTCACATATAATATGATAGAAATATCTACGTTCAAAGATTACCAACAACAACCTTTTGAAATTTTGGGGCTTAGATTAAAAAAATGGTGTTCCAAGATCACTCTCCGAAAACTTTTAAAATAATATCTAAAGTATCTAGTTATTTACCTTAAGATCATTGAATTTATTGATAAACATCCATTGCCTAGCCACTTTTTCCAATCCTGACGATTTTCTAGAACAATATTTTTAAGAATAAAATTTTTAACTCAAAAACATTTTTCATTAAATTTGAAAACAACTGCCCAGAAGCAATTATTTCAATTCTTCGATATTTCCGTTGTTTACATACAGAAACATAGAAAACAAGAACAAAAATATCTTCAACAATGAATAAAAATAAACAAAATTTAAAGTTTGTTTTCCACCTTACAAAAACAAAAGCAACCCTTTTCTCTAAAACCCAGCCTGACTCTTCATCTCTTCATTCAGAAGAAAAGTCTTAATAATTGATTACTGGTAACAAGTCGTAACATGTTAAAATATTTATGTAGGTTATAAAGCGTACTCAACTTACTTAAAGTAAGGTAAGTTAACGTACGTGAAATTACATTACGTTACGATTGTACCACCCCAGCCAGGGGCACTCCTGTCCTGGTGAGATCATTGGTACACCAGGGGGCACTGATTTGTTAAGACTTGGAACACGTGCTCTGAGGATGGGAAAGATATTGGAGCTCAATCGACCGGTATACGTGGCAACCTAAAAAGCCAGTATTGAAATTTTAGATGAGCTGGAATAAAGGAATTGATTGACCGTTGTTTATTTTTGTTGTTTTTATGTCTACCTTCTTCTTGCCTTTTCGTGTCTATTCGTGGTTCTTTCTGGTTTGTTTCTTCTTGGCTCTTCTTGTCTCTTACTTGGTTCTCTTCTTGACTCTTCTTTACTGTTATTTGGTCTTCTTCATTATTCTGGTTCTTCTCTCTTATTAACTCTTCTTAGTTCGTTTTTGGCTCGCCTTGGTTCTTCTTCATTCTTCATGACTCTTCTTGTCTCTTATTAGATACGAATCTAAACTATGAGAGAAACATTAAAGAAAATACATGCAACTTGCACTATGCACAACTAAATCAATTTATTTATACAATAAGTTATGATGTAGTTACATAGTGTTATCCGTCGCGCCCTTTATAGGAGATATTTTTTTAACACAGAATCTACATATAAGAAATAGGTGTGTCGCAATGTGCGACGGGTATAATGCTCGTAAATATAAAACTCAATTTAATAAACTACTTTGTTTTTACCACTATTATTGATTATAAAAAACCGACATGTTTCGTAAGCCAAGCTTACTCCATCAGGATTTTAATAATACTAATTTTTAAATATAGACATAGAACGTAGTGTCAAGGAAAAATTACAAACATAGACAAATAATAAACATGGTAACAATGGGAAAAATTAAAAATTAAAATGGGACAATATGGAACAATTTACAAAGGAAATAAGTTTAATATTGGATCATTTAAAAATAATTTCTGATTATTAATAATATTCAAATTCGCATTCACACTCTTTCTGATCTCTAAAATTTCAAGTTTATCCAAATGAACACCATTGACACCACAATGCATCAACTCTATTCTACTGTTGAAGTCAAAGGTATAACTAGTTTCTAACAAATGGTTTGCAAACTCAGAGAAACAATATAAAACTGTTCATACAGTCAGTAAACTAAACAAATGTTGTTAATCGTTACCTTTTTGTACCTACTAATAAGTGATAGCATCAAATTAACCACTGCGACTAACCAAGTCATAAAAGTAACTTCGTATTATGCCTACAGTAAAGTTTATTACTCAACAAGAGTAAAAAAAGCCACCGGTTCCGTTTAAAATTTCACAATATTGCCGAAGAAACACCAGAAAGGTGTATAATGTAAGTTTCTATTATCATATTTGTTATCGCCTCTAACTATGTGATTACCTAATCATCACACAATTTGCTTATGACTTCACAGCTCTGCCTTAGCACACACTACTCGCTTCATTTACATTCAAACGTTGTCTAAAGCACTTATATGCTTAAATTGTTAGTCAGAAGAATTTTGACTTGGTATTTCTGTAAAAAATTTTAAATTATGCAATTATGATAGTTCAGAATTGTTATCAATGTTAAGCTTTCGGATTCCAATACGTAATAATAGAAGTCCATATTTAGTTCAGCACAAAAATTCTGGGACTAACTATATTATATATTATGTACTCCTCAATCCTAATGTACCTCACTTTCCAACTTTTCGATCGATCAATCAGAATTTCCGATCAGCTAAGTGATTTGTTTAGTAACGCTCGATTCGGCTATTGGCGGAGAGTTGCATGTATTTGTGCATTTGAGGAAACGAGGAACAACGGCATTAAGTATTTTGGACAGTGGCCCAGAATTCTGATGTAGCGTAATAGTTGTGCCGAGTCAGTGGACATCTTCAGTTTATCCTTAATCAATACAAAAGATTGTTCGTGGGCCAGTTAAGTTACGTATAAAAAAAAAGAAAACAAAATCTAATAATAATGTGATATTTCAATTATTATTTTTTTTTTACTATTCCCATGAAAAATCCTAAAAAGGGCGTTAGTTGATATATAAATAAAAACATATTCTTGGTCGATCAGGCAACCCCGACGTCTTCAATTCACTTGCTCGTCATAATATCTCAAACAACAGCTTTTTAGAACGTAAATATGACCTGGATTACCTTTGCGCGTTAATAGATAAAGATGTGATTACAGATTTTACGGCAATTTTATCTTTAAATCTAACTTAACACACTGTAGGTAAAAGTTCTAAAGAACTTTCTTATGTCTGAACTCACGTTCATTCCAGCCTGAGGGAATAATAATAATTATTGAGTAAAAGATGTAAAGTAAAGATGCCAGATGCCACGCTTAATTGGAGTTGATTCGAGAAAATTAAAAGCCTTTTACTGTTTTTTCACTTCTAATGAATGGTTTTTGTAGTCACTGACATTGACGACTATAAAAGAGTTATGATAAATAATTGTGAACTGTGAATAGGTAGAATAGAGTAGCCCACACTTTCAATGGTAACCACACCGTGGTCTAAATATTCCGCGATGACCAGATTTGATTTTTTTCTGTTAGTCAATCGAAGATCTTCGTTATTTGTTGCGCTACCTCCTTCTTTAGCCAAGATTTCGGACAGCTTTGCAGTGTCCATCATCAGGGCAGATCCGGCAGATCCGACAGATGAGTCTGCCGGATCTGCCCTGATGATGGATACTGCAACGCTGTCCGAAACGTTGGCTAAAGAAGGAGGTAGCGCAACACGGCATAACACCCCAAAAACAAATAACGAAAATGCTTTTGGCCGTGAAAATCTAAAAACGTATCCAATTGAAGATCTATTTTGATATGCCACTGTTGCAGAATTCCGCTTCATGCTTAAATTATACCTCGTTTCAACTTAATTACTACAAGAAACAATATTAACGCCGGAAAACATAACTTTAACAGGTAATTTATTTTTATTTAAGCAACTATATAAAATAATTCTATATAAGTATACAAAATATAATGGTTATGTTAGGCAAAGATATTGTATTTCTTAGTCCTCCTCACTAGGGGTTCCTGTGCCGAGGCGGACTAAATTGATTAATTATAGTTTATTTGTCCTCTATGTCGTTTTAGTGTCTTCATTTGGGGTGTTTTCGTTGGCCTCTTTCAGCCATATTTTTATTCTTGATTTGTATTCATTCATTTTTTGTATTAGTTTCATGTCTTGGGGAAGAATTTTATGGAGTTTTGTTATAAAATAAGTGTAGTTTCTTTGTCCGAATGTGGTTTTATAGCTTGGAATGTTTTTTATGTCATTTTCAAGTTCTATGTTTGGGTTATTAAATAATGTAGGCGTAGCGACAGCTTTTTAACAGCTATTTCGTTAAAAAAAATACGAATAATATGAAGTATCTTGTTCACGACATGTTTAAACATAATTAATAATATGAAAATGGGTTTATTTGGCTAGTTTTTATAAATTAAACCCAAACAAAGTTATCTTAGTTATCGCTGGTCTTAAAATTGTTTCTTCACTTGGCGGCCATTCTTTTTCGAATTGGCAGTTTTAAGGCGATCCAATAACCCGGAAAAATTAAAAATTAATTCACGCCCTTCTATGGGAGGAGTTTAAAAATACTTGAGAAAAAGCTTTTGGAAAAGTTGGAAAAGGTATTTGAGAATTTTTTTTGCATGTTGATTTCGTAAAGACCTGTAAAAAACATTAATTCCTTTTTTAAGCATTGTTTAGTCTAATAAAATGGAAATTTAAAATTTATTTCACGAAACCAAGCGACGCGGAACCTAACGTCTGTTCCCCGCTACGTCCGGAGGAGAACTGACATAAAATGGGTGTGGCGAGTCAGTAGTCTTCGGTGTATGGTATAACGTTCACTTTGAAAATCCAAATTCGTCGACTAGCGGCCGTATTGTAAAATATCAACACGAAAATGCATATTTTATTTTATTTTGTGAAGTTCTAGCGTAAATATAATTTTTCTTGCGATCATTATAAAAGAAACTGAATTTGCCACATTATACAATAAAACCATACCGAAAAGGGGTTTATAAACGGGAGAGTTTGGACTCGAGAGTGTTTTTATATACCTTATATGTACTTTATTTTGTTTATAGGCTTATAAAAAAACGACCGATATTTTTAAGGACCAAGGTATGTTCTACATACAGTATTTAATTGAAGCATCTATATAATACTTCTAAGCGATCAAATTTTCAAAACAAAAACATATGATTTTGCATTATTTAGTATGGCTTCATCTTAAAAGTTACTCTAAAACTTTACCGAACATGTTTCTGTATTGCAAATTTCAAATTTTTTGAAACAATTTGCTTTGAGAGCCTTACCCAACATGTGTGATGAGTGATGAGTATGAGTAATGATCATCAACACTTGAAAATCTACAGTTTTCCTTGTTCAATAAGCAATGCACTCCACTGGTATATAGATAATCGATTATAATAAAACAAATAAAAAACTTTATTCCACTTAATTTTATTTGACCGTAACCGGTTTCAGCTCGTCAGAGCCATCTTCAGACTGGTACAAATAATTCTTAGCCTACGGTTTTTATACATAACATATGGGGGAGGGGGAGAGGGGTAGTCTACAAGGATTTTAATGAATTATTTTTGTTACTGAGTCGTTTTAGACTGTCGAATTTCTAAGTATTTTGGTAATTCCAGTGGGCTAATTACTTTGGGTTTGTAGCTCACTTCAATATCTATTGATTTGGGAAAAACCTTACAAGTAATTTGAATTACTAATGGACTAATTTTATTGTCAAATCGTTATTATACATATCTATGATCAATGGGATTTTTTAATTGCTTTTTGAAGGGATGCATGTTTACATTGGAGTGGGAATGGTCAAACCTAAATACATATTTTAATTTCAAAATTATTATGAAAATTATACCGGATAAAAACCTGGTGTTTCAGTAAATGATTCTAATAGCTTATTGATTACAAAGTTACTTTTTGAAGGGATGCATGTTTACATTACATAGATTAGGAATGGTTTAAACTAAATACATATTTTAAATTTCGAAATTATTATAAAAATTACAATGGATACAAAAGCGGAGACTTAGCAAATGATTCTAATTGCTTATTCATTACAAAGTTAGGGTCTATTTTTTTAGTTAAGCGAGTAATTTCTAAAGATTCTAGTCTATCTAGTTTATGACCTTTATTGCAAGTATGAAGAACTTTAACATCTCTGTCTTTATCAAACGAGTGTTTATTTTCTAATAAATGTGATGCTACATTCGACAATTCTCCTTTGTCATTCACCCAGTTAGTAAAGTGTTCTTTAATTCGGGTTTTGAATGATCTCCCTGTTTGACCAACGTAATACGATGGGCAGTCAGCGCAGTTTACTTGGTAAACGCCTGAGTTTTCAAGTTTTTCTCTCTTATCTTTATTATTGATTAAAATTCTCCCTAGAGAATTCACATTATAAAAAGCTGTTTTGCATTTATCATTATTAGTTAATCTGGATATTTTTGTTGATATTTCGCCAATATAAGGGATTTTAACCCATTGTTTAGTGATATCTTTTTCATTTTTAAGACCTTGTGAAATAATTGTTAATGTAAGTTTTTTGTCCTTTTTCTTTAATAAGTTATCAATAGTTTCGCTTTTGTATCCATTGTTCTTTGCTATGGTTTTTATTATATTTAATTCATTATTATAATTTATATAATTCAAAGGCACATGTAAAAGTCTGTGAACCAGTCTGAAGATGGCTCTGACGAGCTTAAACCGGTTACGGTCAAATAAAATTAAGTGGAATAAAGTTTTTTATTTGTTTTATTATAATCTATTATAATGGACTTCCACCACGAATTAACAGTTTCAAAAATAGAAATATATAGATAATCATTTTTATGATTAATATTATAATAGATGATAATTTTAATATCTTTTTCTTTCTCTCCCTTCACCGTTGGTTCATAATCTAGCCACAAAACGTTGACAAACGTCCTTAACTTTATTAGGTGCGGGTGTCATAAATAACAAACTCGTCCAGTAACAACTGCTTTTCCGTCAAAGAATTTTTAAGCCGAGTAATAAAAAAGATAGAGAGATAGAAGAAGGAAGAACCGAGAGAAGATACTCTAAAGTAGTTCACGCCGTCAGATGAAATGTGATGACAGAAGACATGATGTGTGGAAAAGTTCATGCATATTATGTTACCTAGAACTTAGACAGAGGTAGGTAGTAGGTACGTTTATTTTTTTATTATTTCAATCTGGCTGCTGGGTACAGTAGCATCTGGTGACGATATTGTAAACACATCAATGTTCAAGTTTTGTTTAGGTTACTCGTCAGAATATCTTTGTATACGTTTTGTTAATCGTCTAGATTTTTGAGAGATGTCAATGGGTTTCAAAATTTGTAGTTCCATTATAAGATAAATATTATGAAGCTTGAAGGTTTTCAACTGTAAATAGTTTAATCATCAAACATTGACGGTCTCAAGGTCGGTCTCTGGATAAGGGATAAGACTTTAGACCAGCAAATCCCGATGTAATCATTTATAACCACGTTTATCTGGGGTTTGCCCGAGGCTCACATTTTATTTATTTCAGCGAAATCGTAATTGAATTATCATTTTTATTTCCATGTCTCACAAGCGATGCGAATTATTTATATTTTAGATTAATAAAAACAGTACGTTGCCTTAATTTTTTTGAACGTACAACGCCTTTAAAAAATTGTAATACAAGTAAAATTAGCACCAGATTTTATTTTTCTAGACGATGAATTCATAACTTTGGGAGGTATACATTTAGAAACATCTTAAATATTAGTAACACGTTCTTCAGAATTTATTAAAATTAACCCGGCGGAAAGGTCGAATCTCTCAGGAATGCTAGGGTGAATTCGACCGTACGTACATTTGTTTACACGCTTTCTTTACTTACGTCGTTAAGATTCCCACATTATTTTTCTTCTTCTTCTTTTCTTTGATAGGGCAAATTCGACAGTAGGTCCGTTACAATACACGGGTCGCGAGTCGCAATTTATATTTGTATTAACGGCTTCTTTACTTACGTCTATAAGGTATATAGGATATATAAGTACATTAAGGCATAATTGCTGCACGATTTAGAGTGGCAGTAACTCTCAGTATCGCCCTGGTGTTGGACCACTATTCAGAATTGAAACGTTGCTTGAAATGGTTTTAGCCGTGTTTAGTGACCACATCTGCATCAGGTACTTCCCCACCTTTCACTCCCCTACCCACTACCTTCAGCTTCACAACATACCCCAATTTGGGATGCCATGGTCTCATTGGCTCTAGGCAGTTGGCAGGCTCTAGGTCTAGGCCGTTGGAACCCTTGAACGGTATTTACATAAAAAATAAACTTAAATAAAACGTACTTATTTCGGTTGTGGGTCTGTGTGCGATTTTAACTCTGATTCAGTGAATCCGAATATGGTTTAAAATTGAAGTGTTATTTTAAAAATTGGAATTTGATGATAAGCACAAAATTCAGACAAGCAATATAATAATTTTTTTCATATTTTTGAAATGTGATTTCTTTGAATACGATTAAGATGTAGTTTGACGGCCGGCGTAGCTCAGCGGTAAGACGCTTGACTCGCGCACCGAAGGTCGCGGGATCGAATCCCGGCGTTGCAAATAAATTTTATTTGATTAATTTGTGTTATTTCACAGTTTATTCATTTAAAATAATAAATAGTATATTTGCGGCACGTTCCGGAGTGGAAGATACTCTCTGTATCGCCCTGGTGTAAGACCACCATTCAGAATTGAAACGTTACTTGAAACGGCACTAGCCGTGTTTGGTGACCAGATCTGAATAGCCAGGTACTTCCCCACCTTCCTCTTCCCTATCGCCTTCCCCTCCCCACTACCCTCAGCCTCACAACATACCCCAATTGGGGATGCCATAGTCTCACTGGCTTCAGACGGGAGCAGTTGGGACTCTTGTGAGGTATTCATGTAAAAAAAAAAAAAAAGAGAATGGCCAAAAGTGTTATCGTGATGTAATGATTAAATGTAATACATAATTATCAATCTACAATCTACAACTATAATAAAACACTATTATTGCGGGTTAGATTTGTAAGAACGTACTTTCTTTAGATTTTTTTATTATATTCTTTGTAGATAGCCTTGCATAAAGTTAGATAGGAAAAGGGAAAAACCTTAATTTAACCCTTTGACATATTGATAAATCACCTCGCTTTCTTCCAAATGGGCAACATTGATTTCGGCGATTTATTTATCTGGCTGTAAAGGAGGATTGAGTGTTATTGACCAAGACGACTTGACCAAAAACATTTCTGGGACACTGGCGTCCTATTACGTCTCAAAGGGTTAAATCATTTATTTTTATTACTCGTTGGCAAGTTTAGAACATAAAGCTCTACCTAACTGTCATCAATAACGCGAACGAATTTCTTTTAAACCTTTATTGAAATGGATAATTTCTCTGGTCTATGGATTTGATGTACTTATGGGTACCTTCCTAATAACAAGATTAAGTAGCTACCTATCAGTAACGTGGAGTCTATAAAGGTTGGAAAGCTGTCCCTACCCTAAGAAAAAAAAAGCGAGAAACTTGTAGGCTCGTTTATTTAATTATTGGTCACACTAATCAGCGAAAGATGATAATATAATGACTTCTTTCAAATATCTCACGCACAATTTTAGCTGATTTTGAAAAACACTATGTATACATGGCCTCCCTTTTTATGTGTATTCCGCACAAGAGTCTCAACTGCTCCCAAACGTCTGGAGCCAGTGATACTATGGCCTCCCCAATTGGAGTATGTTTTGTGGCGGGGATAGGAATGAGACGAGGAAGAAGGAGTTAAAAGAAGTACTTGGGTATTCAAATCTGGTCACCAAACACGGTTAAAGCCATTTCAATCAACTTTTAAATTCTGAATAATGGTCTTACACCAGGGTGGTACCGAAAATATCTTCCACTCTGGAAAGTGCCAAAAATATACTACAATTAATTATGAAATAACAAAAATTAATCAAATAAAATTTATTGTGCATCTCGGGGTTTGAACCCGCGACCTTCGGATCGCGAGTCGAGAGCTTTATTTCTCCACCACCGAGGCCGTCGACCTGGTCATGGAGTAATGCACGCTACCTCTATCTATCTGTAGATTTGTGCCAAATTCTAAAGTGGAAGAAACTCTCAGATGCCATCCAGGAACAAAACTATATTACCCAAACTTTTTTCATCCAACGAATTTAAAAAAAATTACGGTTCCATGACAACTCAACAAGTTGGTATTTCAACAATCCTTTGAAAAGATTAAAAGTGATGAAAAAATGGCCTGTAACCTAAACTAACATACCCCTATTTAACCAAGTTTTTTGTTGTGACTTTTCAAAGGAGTGATGAAGTTGTACATTGTCGAATTGTCCGGTCACCAAAATTACACTGTCCCCTGGTAAATAAATCTAGGTATAATTAATTTTTAATCATTCTATATTTATTTCAAGCTCGCGGCGCACATATCGCAAACTTTTGCATTAGATTACATAAATATTATGATAACAGAATTTAAAATAAATTTTGGGTTCCTGTGGGTCTAATTTCTGATTCGCTCATCTTAATCTTAGAGGAGGTCTGATCCGATCGAATTAACAAAATGGCCACCGGTATATTCTTAATTTAAAAGTGACAACTGGACTCCTCCCGCCTTTTAGAGTTTAATGCTGGTTATTGCCACCCAGAGCGCTGATGCTGATGAGGTCCGTACAGAGTACAGAGCAGAGCGAATCGTAAGTGTCAGGAGTTGTGATGATGGATGCAGATGATTGTAAAGTACTTGTACTCTTATGACGTATTGAAATCGTTTCCCCCTTCGGCTGTTCCCTGATTAATGACTGATTCATGCTTTACTCTGTAGGTTGCGCTCCATTCGTTATTATTTTGTGTAATTTATGAAGGAGTACATTAATTTGAACTCATTAATATGCAGGCCGTCTTGAATTTACATTTCACCTCCTTCGATTAAAAGCTTTTAATATTAAATCTGGCTGCCTTTGTGAAATATGGAATTTGAAATTTAGAAAGCTTTGTAAATAAGTTGACACCTCTCTCTTCGTGTCAACGTTTCTTCAATAATAATTTAAAAATTGTGAAACAGGTACGTGGGAAGTTTGGAAAAATGATCTTATTATGTGTGTTTATCTTCAAAATTTGCAAATTCACTTTGTGGCGTCATTTTTAATTAAATGAAAACAAAACACTTTGTAAAACACTAAATTTAGAAATTTCAGAAATTAAAAAAAAGTTTTAATAGTCAATTAAATATTATTAATAACCAAATATTGTTTAAAAATAGCCATCTCTTAAATTTATTTTCGTAATAATACTTACATTTATAATTTTTTTATTTTTTGTTTTTGATTATAATTGTTTGTTTTAAAAGTTTTTATTATATAAATGCAATTTTATATAATCGCTTTTAATGATACTTTGAAGTAATTAATCACCTCTTCTCATATACTTTTTTCTGTACATCTTATATATCTATACTTGTTTGTCTTTTGTTATTTTTATTAATGTTAATCTTATCCTGACGAAGAAAACTTTGGTTTCGAAATATGTAAAAATTTTTGATTAAATAGTGGTGTTTTAAAAAGTGATTTGTTTTCATTCGATCTAATTATATATTCATACGTCCGTTACTCCTGAACACATTGGCATCCAGAATTCAACCCACCCCTCATATGTTTTTTTCCAGAACTTCCTCTCCTTCCTTTCTCTAAAAATACCCTCATCACATAGCATCCCCAAAAGAGTACAGCCTCCTGTGTGTAGCTAAAGTTAAAAAAAAATATTTGAAAACAGCTGGTTGTTGCATTAGTAGGTACATGTCATATTATATAATTTTCAGTAGGTACTTATTTCACAGGTGCACATTTTAAATAACCGCTAAGAGTGGCAAAATATACATTTTCACCCGAACAAATACTACGGATGCAGTCATATAGAGGAGAATGAGATCAAATAATAGGAATTTGTGATAAATTATTCATGATACGCCTATCTTGGTTCGGAAACTGGGCTCTCCAATACAATCTTTTTTACCAAACGCTTCTTTAACTACACACTTACTTAGTCCCTACATTTTTTTACGTACGTAGATCCTCGAATTTGTTGTTTAAAACACCATTAAATTAAAAGAAGCACTTGCCTTGGAACCTAATAATAATTGATCTCTTTCGTTACCCGGTTGTGATGGTCTAACTCGGAGATGTCAACCGCGAGAAAGTCGGGACGAGTGCTTAATGAGCTATTACAGTATCCAACTCGTTAATTGCACTTAACAACTACAGTCGAAATCCTACATGACTGTGAAGTAACTAATTGCCTCCTCAACACTGTAGCTACGAGGTACGGTGACTGGGTGAATGCTGGTTTGGGATGCCTGGGGAAATCAACACTCAACACGTCTTCTTGTGACTTGTGGTGATTGTGTCTTGCAGTGGGGTCTCGGTTGCAATCCCTTCCAGGTTTGGGTTAAAATTGGCTGGTCTGTGTCGTAGCTTTCCTGGTGTCATGTAATCTTTTGAACCACAACCCCAAGCACGATCGATCGATAAGGATTGTATCGATAACTTTCCTGTCCTAGCATGACTGCATAGAGCCAACGAATGAATAACAGTTGATTAAGTATTCTTAATATATTCGACGTCAACTGTTGTTTGTACATTACCTATCTGGGAATGATGAGAAGTTACCGAAAGTTATCTAGCAGGGAAAAACAATTTGGCTTTGCAACGCATACCGGGAACTTGCTAGTTCGAAATAAAAATATTATATTAGAAAAAATATAATTTTTTTTAATGCAATCAACAGAAAGTTTTAAAAATGGATCACCTTAAGTTTTTTTCTAAATTAAATTACTGATAACGAAAAAAAATAAAAACATACATATTTTATTAGGCAAATTGTATTATAAACGTTATCGTTACCTCACTTTTTTGTCGTTTCATGTAAAAATATTTAATAAAAAATTCCAAAAGCTTTTTTTTTTCAAATTGCTATCGGAAACTTTGATTTCATTAAGATGTGAATTTTAATTTATTGTTTTGCATTTCACTTTTAGATTTGTGTAAAAAGTAAAAAATGGATCATCTTAAGTTTTTTCTAAATTAAACTACGGATAACGAAAAAAAATAAATACATACATATTTTATTAGGCAAATGTATTATAAACGTTATCGTTACCTCACTTTTTTGTCGTTTCATGTAAAAATATTTAATAAAATATTCCCAAAGCTTCATTTTATTTTTCAAATTGCTATCGGAAACTTTGATTTCATTAAGATGTGAATTTTAATTGTTTTGCGTTTTACTTTTAGATTTGTGTATAAAGCGTGGTATTTTCTCTTTCTAACGCCGTTTGGATCATATTTTTAACCACGATAGTAAGGGAAACACAACGATTTCCATGAGACTTGCATAAGTTGTCCTGAAAACCGAAAAAATTAGCCATCATAAACACGAAATTTTATAATCTTGATTCTTAATTCCTCGAAAATTCAAGATTTAAAAATATATATAAGCATCGTGTGCGTACTGCTGCCGGTGCTCAAAATCTAAACGACAATCTGACAGCACGCTTACAGCGCCGAGCGCTCGTGCGAATGAACTCCCACGCCGTAAAAGTCTCGACGCCGAACATTTCACTCTCTTGTGAACGAGGCTTTACTACACCACGTAGGTACTCGAACTGATAATGTCCTTATCCTGTGCTGTGAGGATATATAAAAGGGTTCGCGTTTTCTGTAGGTACGTATGTGATTATAAATTTAATTATCTCGGCGTCTGGTTTGTCGCGGGTTCGTCCTTTTTTAACCCTCTTCCACCGTCAGATATCCTGGAGTAATAAAACACCGAACTCATTACCTTTTGTCATTTACATTTAGTTTCATAATATATGATAACTGATTGCCCTAAAAATGCTTAATAAAGGATTTTTGGAATCATAAATCACGAAAGAGTTTAATAAGTAGACATATTATATCTACTAAGGTATCTACATTTATTCCATTAACTTCAGGAATAATATTCGAGTGCGAATTTATAACGTAGGTAATTTTTTTTAATGTACTTATTTATTTTCGGAATCACGTCCAATTTACAACAAAGTAACACGAAATTTGGAAATGTACATTGTAAGGATAAAGGATTGTACATGAAAGCAAAGACAAACAGAGAAAACATAAGAAAATTGAAGTGTCAAGTCAAGTCAAGACTTTGCTAAAATTAGAGTAAATATAAAGTATCTTCAATTGTTTAAAGTGCGACAGAAATCATTTTAGCTTGTACAAAAAAAATTAAGGTCTTGACGTGAGTTGACCATTCTACACATTCTGGACAATGGTAAATTATAACCATAATTAGTCGAGTGCTGATTGGGGAAGAGCAGGTCTTTATTTCTGAGTCTACGAGAAGGTATATTGAATGGGATGAGTTGTAGTAATGTAAGTGAATCGATTATACAGTAAATGATTTTGAAAAAGCAAATGAGATCAGATTTTTTCCGACGGTCTTCTAAAAGAGAAAGGTTTAGAGTTTGTTCAATTTCGTCATATGAGTAATTGACCAGAAATGTACAGAATGAGACAAAACATAACATAGAATAAAAAAATAGTGAGATAGCATGAAATAAAAATTTAACGTAGTAACAGAGTGGATTTTTTCTCTCTGTTACTATGTTAGATTTTAATTTCATATGCCAACTCGCTTTTCCTTTATTCTATGTTATTTTGTGTCTCATTCTATTATATAAGCACACAATGTATTTTATAATTAGTTTAATTTTATGCCCTGACAATGCTTGTGTTAAGCAAAACCGGTCGGTCGCAATAAATTACATAAATTCCGCGGTTATAAATAAATCAATTATTTTATTTTATTAGTAGGTAGATATGTCAAACCACAAAGTTACTACTGTTTTCTACCAATATAAAAAAGTACTTAAAAAACAATGATTTAATTAGATAAAATTGTGAAATAGTTTTAAGGGTCTATAAATTAGAGAGATGAATTACGTAGTTGTAAAAACTATAATATTTGGAGATAATATATGTAATAGCCTGCATGCCAGAGGACATGGAAACAAGTTAACTAATATAAATCATATAGAAAGAAGGGGGGGCAGCTGTTGATTGGAAAGATCAAAAAGTTAATAATAATATTGTGGTTGATGCCCTTTTCCCTCATTGGACATTCACACAGTCATAGGCCATCAAACATACTATCCATAGATTAAAGAATAACACGAGAAGTGCCTTGCGTATGTGTTTCATTATCCAAATATAGGCCCAATTTGAGCCTACTTTCCCGAACAAAACTGTGTTTTCGAAATTCAAATGGGATGGAGATCTACGATTTTGATTTTAGGCGAGTGTAAGTTGGACTGATCGCTAGGGGGTTGGGATAAATCTTATAAAGAACTTTTCATTAAATTTTTTATGTAAGGCTTATTTGTTATTTTATTTTTTGGTTTTATTTTATTTATTTATAAAGAAACAAACAGTACATTGATTACAGTGGTGAGAAAATTTACAGATATTAAGTAATATTTCATGGTGGATACCTATGATATTCGTATGTTTCTCTGTAGTGTCTTATTTATGGTATGTATATTAAATGATAAAGTAGGTACCTACCTATTACTATGTACAGGGTTTTAAGGGACGTAATTGACTTACTTTAACCAGTAATTCCTGGCATTATTTGGAGTAAAAATTTAAATGAAATTTTGGTCTATCCTGGAAAAAAATAAAGAAAAAAAAGATTTATTTTGACAAGTTCCTGTGAATCACTTACAAAGGACCCACAAATTAAAAACCATCATTATTATTAAAATGCATGTCAGAATGCCTCAGCTACTGCAACGAGGAAATGTCACTCAACCCAAGCTCATGTGATGCATTCAGATTGATGTGACTCCACAACGCAGTTTGATACAAGAAGTATCTTTCTCATGATTATTTGTGTTCACTCAACCGAATTTAAACAGCATTAAATTACGTAGGCACTACATCAACACTCGTTTATCATTGTAAGTCCCAAGCTCGTATCTACAGAGCTTTTATTTTAAGTGGCAAGCTTCAGTACTCGGAACCATTACGACTTATGCTAGCTTTCCGGTATAGTTTGAAATTTTTGAATAATATCCCTTTATGAGGGTTTTCGACAGAGCTGCTTCAATTTGTGCTACATATGCTTAACCCATATTACGCTGACGTTGCGAAAACGCAACACTCAGTTTGGCCGATTATATTTTGAGATTTTTTTTTGAAAGGCTGTTTTTTTTGAATAATTATTAACGTTAACATAGTAAAAGGTGGCGCAAAAATCGTCACTGGCATATACTCTCATTTTTGCAAATGGCGTCTTTCTTCATCACGATTTTAGTTAGTATAATAATAATTAGTATTTTTAAAAGTAAAATTGAGCAAATTACAAATCAAGAATCGCTATCAATACTCCTCAAGAACGCAGAATTAACGTCATCTTGTATATTGTGACACAATATTTTAATAACTTTTAGTCAATAAATTTCTTATGTTGAAAAACAAATTAATGCTTTAAAAATAACTCATTTTTAATTTTTCTTTGAGTTAACGCAATTCTCAAGTATAAGTTTAAAAATAAATTCTTTGGTGTACATATCCAAATTCAAAAAAATATACTCTTTTCAGAGGAAAATCATGTCCTTAAAATAATAACCAAGCTTAAACCATGATTACTGAGCTAGCTCGGTTAACCAACCTAGTAAATCAAAACCTACATTTTAGCTACAATTGAACCATGTTTAATCTATATTCAAAAGCATTTTAATTTTTGAACTCCGGTGCAAATTTGTGTCTTTTAAAGTTCCTGAAAAACTAATGACACACGCATTAATGGGCTCTTTCATGGTCAGCACGATTTCCATTAATAATTTTTATATACGTACGTATGTATGAACGAATATTTGTAAGTATGTATGTAAGTACGTATGTATGTATGTACGAATATATGTGCGTATGTATGAACGTATGTATGTATTGTACGTATGTTTGTATACCTACCCGTTAACGTGTGTATGAATGACTAAGTGTTTTACGGTACCTACTTAAAAAATATAGTTTTAATAGTCCGAGTATTATTATAATAAGCGATGCATCTCTCAAAGTAAACAGGGGATCAGGATTTCAACCACCATCGTGTGATCTGTTACCTGCAGAATGCATGTAGCCAATATTAGCACCCGCCTTAACGTGACTGCGGGCAAGCCCATAAATGCACCTATAAACTTTATTACCTATGACTTATGTTGGGTAAGTAACTCAGATGATATTGAAATTTCTTGCCAAACACTTCACAATCCAAAATTTTCAGATATTTCACTAACATCGCGTAACTCTTCTGTCTTCAAAGATAATATATTTTAGGTATTTGACTAGATTGTTGAAAAAATATTTAACTAGGTACGGAAGCATGCACATAAATGACATTTATATTCGGGAGGAATTCTCCACCCTTTCAAGAGGATATTCGATATTGGTCAAAGACCAACGGAATGTAGAATATACTTCTTCCATCAGCACAAATATTGAATAGACTCTTCATATTATATTGACTGACCATTGATACGAAATTCTACTTACTGGCTAAGTGCATTGAATATGCAAGTGGAATATGTTTTCTAGGAACTCTAGTATAAAACTACTGGGCGTATATGTTAAATGTACAATATAGGTATATACGTAACATTATCGTTATCAAATATGCTCTGGGTCTGTCTGTCTGATTGTAAGTCTGGTTCAATGAGCTAGGATTTGTTTTGATTTTGAGTATCGTTGTCAAAACTAGAACTGATTGTGTCAAGAATTCATACAAGCGATAAAGTACCTACCCATTAATATAATATTTTTAACCGAAGATTATTAAGTAATGTGTCAAGAATTCTGACATAATTTATAACTTACATAACTGATTAAAATATATATTAACGAAAAAATTTATTATTAAAGAATTGCAGCCGTAATTTTATTTTGAGTCATTGTTCTGTCAGTGTTCTTAAAATAAAATTTGAGCTTCATGAATCCTACAATTATTATAAATTTCTGTGATTCTTCTTCGATTTTGGCTAGTAGTTTTGGCAAATTTTTTAACTTCTGACACGCAAGCTCATAGCTGGCCACAACTGGTGAGAATATGGGACCCCCAATTAAGGAATGTACCTATTTGTGGTAGGAGAATTTTCATTGGTCTTCAGACTTAGTACATCATACTCAACCATGGTAAAATCCTCCTCTCATCCATCACCACAAGCATCCATCGCACTGTAATTGTTCAATAATTGACTCTTTGTTTGTTCATCATTGGGTTTAATTTTGGCATTGTGAGATCCGTCTTATTTTGCCCAGTCACGTAGTTTGATTGGTGTGTAGCCTTTTGCGTGTTGACGGAGGGGTGTCGGTTCGACTTTTTTTCTCCCACAAGATTGACAGTGTTTACATTTCACATGTCCCAAACCACATTCTTCCTGAGCATGCAAGTTTACATATCTACTTAGTCTCTACAGGGAGCGAGGAGGAATCTAAATTATGAAATTCTTAACTCAAAATATTCTCTTTTATGGGCATAGGTACAATACGCCTGTCCATCAAAGCTATGAACATTGGAGTTTTACTCAGTGGCATAGCGATAAACTAACAGACCATGGGCAAGACTATTAACCTGCCCCACCACTTCCCAATGATTAGGATAATAATACTAATAATATATAAATAAAAGATAACCTAACCACACAAAACTAAATTTTAAACCAAGCTAAGGAAAACAGCCCCAGAAACTGTACGACAAGAGAATGGCCTGCAATGGACTGAGGTCGCTGAAGTAGTACAGGACATGGAGAACTAGAGGCACCTTATCGAAACGATTGGTCCCCGACTCGACTAAGATAGTGGGAAGAAATTAATGAAGACAACGATACATTTGAATATAATAAGCAATCATTTGCTGCTCTGTTTCTAAATAATTGATAAAACACTAGAGCAGACCCGTGAAAATCCCGGAATAGTCTAAATTCGTTACAAATCAGTTTGGAAATATTATTTTATGTTAATTTTTTTAAATTATGGGTAGGTACTATATTAGTTGTCTGTTTTTTTATACACTAGCTCCACCCAAGAGGAAAAAGAATTCCTTGGGGCCTATGTCATCTTTCGGAATGCTGTGTAGGGGGTCTTTTTAGAGAAATTAAGGAGAGGAAGTTTTGGGAAGGAAAAAAGTATGAGGGGTGGGTAGGAATCTGGGTATCAATATGTCAAGGGGTGACGGACGTATGAATCCATCCCTCCTACTGCGGTGCAAAGCAATGGGTCGACAGAGTTCGGCTGGTGAGATCTCGGTTAAGTCTCACTAACCAGTCTCTCCCGATCCGGACTACCTAGATAAACCTCACCCCATGAATCCGGTTACCCCTGCTAAGATATCAAACGTAGCGAACTACCTATCGCAGACGTGTTGGTTATCCGATGGACGGTTCCCGGGGCGGCAGTACCTGCCGACACCCGTCCGCTAATTTGAAAATAATGCATCCTAATTCCTGCAGTTACAATTTTGAAGCATTCAAAATAAAATGCAGAATATTATATAATAAATGTTTTCGGTTTAGTTCCAAAAAATAGTATAATGTTATACATAAAATGCATTTCAATGCTCAGACCCGGGTTGCCGCCCAATCCTCTAAAACATTAGCTACGCCACTGTTTATATTAAACATATATAACACATAGTAATAATGTGTATTTAGGAATGTTTGTCATCTCAGAGTAATAATTACCTTTATCTATGGAGCATGGGATTTTTCACGGTTGAATGCAATGTATATACATCTCTCTTCTTTCTAAAGAAGCTGGTTAAGTTGGACTACTAATTAGTATCATTAGAAAACACGACATTTTCACTTTGATATCTCTAAAATGCAATTAAAAAAACGCTTCTTCAATGTTCTTGAGATAAATGGGGCCCACTTATCTTAGTGTGAAAACAGGAAACGCCACGACTAAGTCGATTCTTTAAGGTAATCGTAATCTCTGATTATCTTTACGATTATCATATTTCGATATACAGTGGCTTGGAATAAACTCTCTCCGAAACTAAGATGCATAACAAGTCCAACCGAATTAAGGTCCAAACTAAAAACCTACCTTTTTAGGCTCTCTTTCCCTTAAATTAAATGTACCTATCTGAAAGTATCATTCTTCTTGCATTTGCCAATAATATGTCTTAATCACACCGTTATTAATGGATTAACATTATTCTAATCTTTACACATCAATCTGTCTCTTACCTAGGGACGAATCACCTTTAGGCAGATAAATATTCTGATCAAATCCTTGTAATGTTGTACCACTCATTATAAAATTTTGTTTTTACTTGTCCAAATACGATCATCAAAGAATATAAAATATGTATAATTTATTATTATTAAAATATATTCCAGAATTAAAAAACGGCATTTTCAATGACGTGTGTTTGCCTTCTGCGTGCGAACTGTATCTAAATTTCTCTAATTAAGCAGTGTTAATCTCAAGTGACCTACCAGGTAAGTATGGTATATTTTTTGCCTGTACGGGGAATAAAAAATAAAATATACATGGTCGAAGAATAAAACAATATATGTACATTTTTACGCAGCATCGCGTTCATCGTATCAGTGATCGATGAACCGGTGGACGTAATTTTTAGCCATAAGTTGTTATAATGGTTTTTCTAGTCTGTAGTTGAAAGTAAGATTGTAGAAATAAATTATAATTTTTTTACAGCGCACTTGAGGTGATTTTTAACAAAAATTACGCAATTCAAATCATCCAAATATTGTATAATATCTATATCTAATAATTATGAAAAAAATACTTAGAGCCTGTGATGTATACTTCACCACTACTGATAAATTCCAACATTCTCTTCGGACGGGGAAATGTGTTTTATAATTTAACCGCTTGCAAAGCTGGCATTTTCTTTTTCCTGCCTGTCTGTGAGCTGTATATATTTTTATCTATACGTGCTACGTTAGATAAATATATTTTACAAAATGTAAACGTTTTTCGTGAATTCAAAAATTACATGTCATGTAAACGAAATTCAATTTTTTTTTAACCCAACTGCTCACATTCGTCTAAAGCAGTGGTTCCCGACCTTTTTTTGACCAGGGACTACTATGACATTTATTTGGTCTCACGGGGACGCCAAGGTACAATAATGATAAACTGTTAAACGCCTACCTAAACGCGTCCTTGCAATTACTATCATTTTGCAATTCAATGTGCTGTTCTTGGACTTCTTCAGCTACCTCTCCATCATTAATACCAAAAGGGTTACGAATCAGCTTTTGGATTCCTTTCGATTCGGTTTTGTAGTAAATGAATAAATTCAATTAATTAATTTTGAATTAATGAATGTTTTGTGGACCACATTTTAGATCTCGCGGACCACCTTCCCGGTTGGTAACCACTGGTCCTAGAGCCTGTAATGGCGTACTGGCGTACCCATTTGAAATATATTGTGAAGCTGAAGGTAGTGGGGAGGAAAAGTAATGGGAAAGAGGGAGGTTGAGGGGACCTGCCTATCTATTCAGATCTAGTCTCTATTTCAAGTGACATTTCAATTCCGATTAGTGGTCTTTCATCACGGCGATACTAAGAGTATCCTCCATTCCTCCAAGATGGATCGTGCCGCAAGTATCTATATTATGTATCATTTTAAAATGAATAAATTGTGAAATAAAGCAAATTAATCAAATAAAATTTACTTGAACACCTTTATTGGAACCCCAGACCACCGCATTTGTAGTCAAGAGTCTTACCTCTAGACACTCTAGACCAGAGACCATTTTAAGGTGTTACTCAAAATAATTCGATAACAAATACAACATTCAATCGGTGATTTAATCCAATACTGTATTTGTTAATCTTACTTGAAAGTTTTGAGTTTGTTTATGGTCAAAACTATTTATTCATGTTCACATTGCGTATGTTAGGGCGCAAATAAATAATTCATCTTAATATTTTATAGCATAACTTGTAAGAAGCGTTTTTCTTTAAAATAATTACATATACCTATTGGCGATTCTATGAGACAGTAGATTATGAATTCTTTTGAGTATCACCTTAAGAGGCTAGATATCGCGACCGACGCGGAGCATTTAGGTATTTCATTAAATCTCTTCTGTCCCGCTCGAAATAAGCTCACCCATACTTACGATATTCAAAACAATAGAACACACACTTAGTGACACACTGCCGGCCGGACACCCCCCTTCCCCCTTGAACCACTGCCCCTACATCTCACCCGCGTCGCTATGATTTACAGCTGATATATTGTGTTGTGGGTCTAGCATTTTTACTATTCGGATCTCGGAAGTGCGTGAGCCGTGCATGTACCTACCTACCTAAGCAATCCGCATAATTATTTGTTCTTCGTAGTATTTTTGATCTCGCATGACTTAGTGATTCCTCAATCAATATATTTAGAGGGTATCGGCTCCAATAATCACTTTTTTGTTTTTGTTTTTGTGTATTCTTTATTTTTTTCCATTACATCTACATTTCAAAAGTAATTTTAAATATTTTCTAAATACAGTAAGATGTAAACATTAGGTACAATTAATATTAAAATACGTAGTTAGCAATACTTAAATATATAATAGACAAAAGTAGGTAATGGGAACCCACTACGGCACTTTCTGAGTGTGGGTAATATAAACAAAAATGCTATATAACATCAATAAGAACAAGAAAAAAATGTTAATTTTAAAGTAAATGTTTAGAAATTTAGGTATTTGTGAAAAATATGTAGTGAAAAAATGTTGTGAAAAATAGTGAAACATTTTTTTTGTTGATTGTTATAGTTTTAAGAAAGTAAATAAAGTTCGTCTTGAAGTTACCGTAGATTTGTATTGAGAAGTGAAAAATAAAGGTATACAAAAAATTTATAGGAAAAGTGTTTCAAAATCTGTATCATTCAGCCAAATTTTTTTTTTTTAATGTAAAGTGATATTTTATCTGTCATTTGAATGTATTTTGGTAGAAGATTAAATTTTCGAAGACCAATAAAATTGACTTGATTAGTACTTTTAAATGTACCACATTAAAAAAAAACCGGTTTAGGCAAATATTCTAAGACATTCCGTTTTTTTATCGTTGTTTTGAAACCCGGGCGGATTTTTGAAAACTTCAATCCGAAAAATCAGACCATTTTTTATAAACCGGAAAGACGGGACATAATTTTATGGGCGCGAAAAAACGATAGTTACATAGCCGAAAATCATTTTTAAAAAATAACGTTTTCCACGCGAATGGCACAGGAGAATAACGGGACATGCCAAAAATATTACTTCTCATAAATATTTTTTTCCTTGATCTATCTTATAATGTTCAACGTCTACATATGACTAAATCCAATGTAATATACTCGTACTTGTAAATTATAATAATAATAATATATTATAAAATCATCACCATTACCATTACACTTCTAAAACAGGTACAAAGGGCATAAAAAGTACGGAGTTCCCTTCGTAACATCTGTCAAAACGTCAAACCAAATGATAAGTTCGCAGAGAACAAACAATATCTAGTAAATGTTAAATGTCCAATTCAAAAATTCGCCTGAGATCAAAGTGTTACCATATAAAAAAAAAAATCAGTGTGGAATTTTACAAAATTAATAGAACATTATCGGAGACTAATGGATTTATTTATTTAAAAAAAAAATGTACATTTCTAAATTTTTTTACTAACATTTTCGTAATCTTAGTAAAAATATCTATCGACACTATTTTTTTCAAGTCGTTGTGAAATCATCAATTCTATTTTCATTTTTTAAGAAACAAATTTTGTTTTTAATACATATTTCATAGTCTCCAATTTAAAAATTAACGGATATTGAATATTTTAGTCTATTTTCTATTTGAATAATATCTCGGTCGAGAATGTTTTATTTCTATTATATATACACAGTGGTTTGTAAAGTGCATAGTGAACATGTTTCTTGATTACAATTTGTATTGTGGATTCTAATTTTAAGGTTATCATGAGGTTTGTTTTTAATGTATTTTATAAAAAGTTAAATAAAATGTTTTGCTGTAGTTTAAAATGAGTTTGTTACAATAAGAAATATATTTTATAAAAAGTTAAATAAAATGTTTTGCTGTAGTTTAAAATGAGTTTGTTACAATAAGAAATATTTTTTCCTGGGATTACAAAATTACATAAATCATTTATATTCATCGAAAATAGAATCGGCCCAAGTACTGTACCTTGCGGAACTCCATTTTTTATCTATGCTTCTGTACTATACATATTCCCAATTTTTTTTTTGTGTTCTGTCTTTAGGATAGTTTGTCAGTATTTTTAGTGTATCTTTTTTGAAACCAACCAATAGAATTAAGAACTAAGTCGGTGAACTGCCCCAAGTTTGACCAAACAGACCTGCCTGTGAAATCTGCAGTGAAAAAAACAGTGTTGTTGGGTTTTAATAAATGTGTTTCTACATAAATTGAACAGTTATCGTTGAGGATTTTTTCCATGAAAACGCACAGCTTTGATATCGGTTTATAATTCTCAATATTGTGTTTATCTCCCTTTTTAAAAACAGACGTTACAAAAGATTTTTTCCAAGTAGTGTGAAATACGTTTTCTTTCAGAGAATATGTGAATAGCAATGTCACCGGGGTAATAAGTTGTTCAGCACAATTAAAAATAAAAGTTTAATGTAATTTGTCACAACCAGCACCTTTTTTGTGTTGTCATTTTGCAGATATTTTAATACTTACTAAGGATGTATTAAATGTTAATGGAATTCAAATTTATTGAACTCATATTATTATTATTGTCATTATTTGTGAGTATGTATTAAGTTTGAGAAATGACAAAAACAGATTGAAAATAAACATTAAAAGATTGGAAATTTGTTGCCAATCACTAAAAGAAAAGTTTCCATGGAACATGTTATTAGGTATAGCAGAGGAAGATTATTTCGATTTCACGAAAGTCCAAAAATATTTCACATTATTCTTTGTGTTTAACTCGTCATCATTTATATAGTTTGCAAGCAACATTATGTGTTCACAGGAATAAGTTTGAGTATGTAATATCATAAAATAGTCATATGAAAACATATTATATTACGTATTGTTAAAAATGCGTTAGACCGTAATCTCTAAAATATATTATTATAAAACTAAACAGAACTAATGAATAAAATATATCAGCCCCATCACTATTGTTGTATAAAATAGTCTCAACATCACTATTGACTCCCTCCCCCCGACCATGCACTCCTTGCCGCGACATGTAAAACGTGCGAATGAGACAACTGCAGTAAACTATCTAATTTACCTACAGAAATCGCTCGGAGAAGGGTTCAGGGAGAAAACACTTTTCTACACCGAAACTTTCGCAAAATTGTAATTTGAAAACGGTAATATGTTCTCAAAAGAAGAAGCTATGTCGGTATGTTTTTATAATTTTGTAATTCTTTATAATAATTGAGTTAACAGCACTTTTACCTAGAATAATATTTTCCGATAAATTATGCATGTTTGATAGTGAATGTTTGCGTTAATACGAAACGCATCGAAAATTCAAAAACATACCGACATAGCTTCTACTTTCTAGAAGGCAATATAAAAAAAAATATATTAATTTCGTGTAATTTTCGATGTAGAAAAGTGTTTTTTCCCGGGCGTCCTTTTTGTATGGGCCGAAATGCGAAGTCTATCGTCTTAATCAATCATTGATCAAGAATCCTAAACTATCAACCAAAAGTAAACGTCAGCAATTTCTTTGATAAATTAGAGCTGGTAGGTACCTAATGATGATTGTAAGGTAGTTAGGTAGGTATTGTACTACAGTTCTTCTTCTAAAGAAAAAATACACATTTCTGTAGGATAAACGTCATTATTACCGTCTACAGTCACGGAAGGGCAATTTGATCATTAGAAAGTTCAATTCTCCCGTCACTTGTAGCATGACGATTCCTCTGGGAATATAAAATTTTAACTGATCATTTTAACTGACTTTTAAACCTCGTGACACCGCGGCTTGAAGAAAGCCGTGGAATCACTTTCGAAGAATAACTTCAATTAAAAAAGTTACGGCCCAATAAAAACTCCAGAACTGCCCAGCAGAACTTTTTAAGAGGGGAAATAGAGTTGAGACAAGAATAAAAGTATTCGTTCTCGTTCTTCATTTTATACTGGGGAGGCCAGTCAGATAAAATGTTAGATTTTGTTCATTTCAATATCGATTGGATCGATAAAGATAGAAGGGAGTAGTCCTCACTACTTGATAAAATTACAAATTAAGAGGAACATTTGCGCAGCCTTTTTCATACAAAACTTAGCAATGGAATTGAGGCCTAAAATGCTTAACCAAATTGAATAATTATTTTTTTATTCAAAACATACAACCAAATGTTTAAATCTACAACCAATGTTTACATACAACGTTTACAATACAATGTTTACAATACAACCAATGTTTAAATCTAGTGTGGATATGTACCATTATATGTAATTGGGTTTTAAATTATAAAATAAAAGCATTTTGATGGGTGTAAAAAAAATTACAAATGACAAATTTGAACACAAATTTGTCTTTTATAAGTTCAAATTTCGTCTCAAGAAAACGATTTTCTACGTTTTATTTTATGTTACTTTTCATCACAGTGGTGCAGTAGATAGAGTTAATTAATTTTTTTAATAATTATGCTGAACTACAAAAATATTGCGTCTAAAATCATACAACATTCAATTATTTGATGGCCTATGTTTTATAATTTAAAACATAAATAAATAAATTACCACAAATCCGTACTAGATATTTGCTGTATGGTTTGAAAAATAATATTATTATTCATATTTGCTTGGATAATTTTACCTCAATGAAAATTTCAATTTTGTAAGGAAAATGCCTCGTAGCCGTTCTTCTTAACTTCCCAAGTTACGAATAATATGTCAAAATTTGAATTTATCCTACTGTCATCAACATAAACGGAAAATGTAGCTATTTTCGATACTACATTATATAAACTAAAAAAAAAATACTTCCTAGTAGGTATGTGAATTTTTTAAATAATTGGCAATAATGTTTAAGAATCTACATAAAAATTCTAAGTTTACCGATTTCTCTTGAGTCTTCATGAATTAAAGCAATTTAAGTATCATGTTTCTATGCATAATTATGCATTATTCACGATTTCTTAACTACACAATGTATTTAATTTATGGTAAAGAATGTACAAAATATTGCTTGAGTGGTAGGTACCTACGTTCCAGTTCGGTTAAGATTTCAACCGCCCATGTTGATCAAGGAAATAATGATATATAAACTTATTGTATATAGCGCATATGAATTGAATATTTCAAATAAATTTGGTTTGCATACTAAATGCCACAAAAACTTTAAAAGAAGCATGCCCAACCTGCGACCAATATGAAGTTTTCAGCTTTCTATGTTTTGGATTTTGGCATTAATACAAAAAAATAAAATATTGTTCTCGAAAATTTATCACCTATATATTATATTTGGTGAAATTAGAACCTTTTTCTTCTTCACCTTCTTTATTAGACCTCGGACTTTCGCTGGGGGTTTTGATTTATTGCTTGAAATGTGTCAGGCGCATGGCCGCACTAGGACGCAACTGATCTGTTTTTAATAAGTGGAGGGTAAGTGCAAAGGACATTGAGGACAGTGCATTGAAGGTTGTGGTTTCACATTAATAGCAATTTTTGACACAGAATTGGACAAAGAATGAATACGATTTTGAAAAAGACGAAGGTCGGACTAGAAAATTAGGTAGATCTGCGTACTTTTTTGTGAAAGTGAATAAATTGAATAAAAATACTGTAGCGAATCCGACTAAATGACCCGTGAATGTATCCGCAACTAAAGACTCTCGTCTGCGTCTGCGGGCGTCCTAATTAAAAGCAAAAATTAATCACGATAATTCTTTTGGTCGTTGAAATCTCATACCATATCTAATTTATGTCATATTCGGAATCAGCGTTCGTTCAGAGATAGATCTACTCGAATATATTTCCTTTAAGGTCAGCGGACAAAAATCCACATGTCCTCGAAAGATGTTCTAACGATCGTACAGGGCGGTTCCAATGAAAAAGATAAATTATTCTCCGTACTAGCTTTTTAAAATTATAGCTCAATATCGATTTTATTTCATTCCAAATTTGCTTTAATTTAAACCTACATCCATAAATGCTGAAAAGCGTGATGATAAAACTATTAAAATTATGTACTTTTTGTAATTATTTTTTTATCTTAAGTAATTATAATTTTTCAATAATGTCTAAGCAACATAAATATGCATAAAATCTGAAACACATTAATTTTTAAGACCGTAAATAGGTAGACAAAATAGAGAATTTTCGTCATTAATAAGTGTTCGGATATTTTTTTTTTAATGATTTAATTTGTATCTACTAAAATTAAAATTTTGAAAGATGCGTTTATCAGATAACTTATTGATTTACAATAATGTATGATTACGTGATATGAAATATGTCTTGTAAAATAAGATTCTTCGTTTGAAAATTTAACAATTCTGCCAACGACCTATGGTATAACCTTATTATACTAAAAATAAACATTTTAAAAAAATTTAAAACATGCGTTTACTAGATAAAAGAACAATCTTTCGAAATCAATTTATAATATTTTGTGAAAAAGAGTCAATACGTCTAAAATTTTACTTAAAAATGGTTTTCTCTGGTTATACCCTCTTAAGTCATAATATTTTTTCACTTCAGTTGCAGTTCCTGATTATTTATCAAAAATTCCGTTGCCTTTAGGTACCTGCGCAAAAATGAATAATCATTTGAATTTTAATCAAAAAATAAATAAAAACAAAATTTCGAATGAAAATCAAGCTCTTGTTTATAGAAATCAGCATTTATATTATTTGTTCATTCCCTTTTTGGCGCTGACCACGAACGTTTACAGTTTTCAAGCGAAATTCCAGTTACCTTAAAAATAATTGTGTACTTCAAAGAAACAGTGAGTTGACTTAAGATGTCCCAAAAAGGCTGTGGACAAATGGAAGAGGATCGTGGAAGTGAATGTTCTGATTCTCCGGGAGAGATCTGGTTCAGGTTTGCAGAAGCTCCAACAGGAAGAGGCAGAGGAAGACCACCCGGTTCCAGGACTAGGAAGGTTCCCGGGCTGACGGTGGGGAGAAGGAGAAGGTCGCGGTCCAGGAGGAGCAGAAGGCGTCGTGGTGGAAGGAGGCGGAGGCGTCGCCACCCTATTTCTCCTGATGACTAAATTATATCCATACAATCAAAATCATCGTTTCAACAGCCAGTCTCCATCAACCATCAAACGAATTTCTAAACGGAATAGTATAAATTTTTCTGCATAGTATAATTTTCTGGAATGTTCATTTGTTTGTCCATATTTTTCAGCATATTGTTGTTTTGTTATTTTTAATATTATTTGACATCAAAAACAAATTCTAATTACTTCGTGATTGGATTTGCTTGAAACGTTGTATTTGAAATATTTGTTGATGTTTTAATAAATTGGATTTTGGAATAATATCTTATTATTATTAAACACTAGCTGACACGTCGTACCATCTCAGAATCAATAGGTAACTGTTGTTTTGACATAATAGCTGAATTAAATTCAGTTTTTTTATAAAGGTAAAAATTACACAATGAAGCAATTATCGATGCGCAACTGTAAGCGTTTTGTTTTTACCAGTAAGAGAGATGGCGTCGTATACGGATTTATATTTTTTGTACTTTCACTTACGAGAAATGCGTTTCATTTTCAGGTGTGAGTGAAATTTATTATAGTTATTGTACTTTTCCTTTGGAGGGGTGCAGACATACGTTCACCGTTTGTCTCATTTTCGACTATTGTGTAAGAAAGAGGGACAGCATTAAATGTCTAAGAACAAAAGCAAAACCATTAGCGCATTGACATTTGATGTTTTTGAATTTTTGGAATTCACTCACTGTTCAATATTATATCTATCGCAATATGGCTGCAGCTTTTTCAAAAGATGAGAATTCGTTTCAAACGCAATTTATGAGGAAAACTTAGATTATATAATGTCATCAAAGGAAGAAAAGAACTTTTTTCATCATTTTTTTCGTGAATTTTTCCGATGTTTTAATAGCTATTCTGCTACTTGGAGCGGAGATAAATCCAACAAATCAAAACGGTCCAGCCGTTCTTGAGTTATAAATGGTGTAACTAATCCGACTTTGTTTTATATATTAAGATTACATCGGATCAACTTGGAGCATGTGGGAATTAGCCAACTAGGAAAGGCAGCTAGTTTTTTTCCCAATGGGATTATTTACTTCAAGAATAGGTATTATTGATATGAGGGTTTGATTGGATTCGTTTGTATTCTATTATTTTTGGACTCGATTGACGTCCCAGAATGATCGAGAAATGTCTTTATAAGTTTGAAATAAGTACGGGCACAAAATATCCTACAACTTTTATCCGTTTTTTTAATGGCACGTAGTGCTGTATTTAAAATTATGCAATTGTGGCAAGCAACTGTTTAGCATTCTAAAGTAGTTTCATATTTACTAACACTTTTAAGGAGGTTGTTGTCACCCACACGCAAGTATCCGTTCGAAGCTCATCATTGACTGAATGACAGAAACGCAGTAGTGCACGTGTTCAAATCGGTTCCATGCCAACAATCGAGTCAACTCAACACCTCCATGAAAATCATAAAAGCTATGAAAAAAATTATTTTAAAATAGCCCATAACCCTAACCTAACGTGACCTATTTAGCCCTTTTTTCATCATTTTAAATGACTTTTCAGAGGAGGTTCTGAGTTGGTTTCATTCTGAGTTGTCCGGTCACCGTTCAAATCTTGTCCAAACGGTCACATAATCAAAAGCCGCAATCGCAAAAATTATTCGAAAATGTAGAGTACCTATCTAAAAGCTTCCTGCTTACTCACATATATGGCAGTACTAAGAACTGTCCTAAGAATCCGCTAGATGGCAGCTAGCTTAGTACAGGCTGTGGGCAACAGAGGTTCCAACATCTCAGAGGCAGTCTTCAGCAGTTCTCTCACCTCAGATTCCAATTAGCCAGTTCCTAGATAGGTCTACTATCGTGGTCAACACTGTACAAGCGAAGTATCAATAAACCAGATTTATACTAAAAGAATATTAATCTACCCATTGAATTAATCTCCTTCCTAAGTGAGTTGGAGGACTGTTGGTAAAACACCACAGAAAACTTGACAGTTCTAGAAGGAAGTTAATACGAACCTTCCTATTCTCGAAGATTACTCTAACAACGTATACTGTGAATTCCGCACAAGAGTCCAAACCGCTCCCGACCGTCTGTAGCCTGTGAGAATTCAGTAGTACGAAAGTTCAACTCAAAACATGGGTTAACCCATGAAAGATATGGCTAACTTTAATATTGTAAACCGCTGAGTGGAAATTGCACTCAATAACAATATGCATCATTTTCATAAAGCAGTAATTAAGTTTGACACATTAAAGCAACTATTTGTTATGGTATCATTTCCACAACAATTTACACTAACCCGTTTAATTACAAGAGACCATATTTATCCCAGCTCATATAGGTATCGAATCGTTGTGTCTCCCTTACTATCACACTGAGAAGTATAATCTAAACGGTATTGAAAAGAGAAAATAACACCTTTGTGTTTCAATTTAAAAATTTATAAAATAGTAATTAAAATGTACATGTTTATGAAACCAAAGTGCCCGAACACAATTTGAAAAAAATTACGTTTGTGAAATTTTAAAGACATAAATGTGATGTGACAATAACTTTTATCATTCATTTGTCTAATAAAATATGTGAGTTTTTTTTTGTTATCAGTAATTTTGGTTTGAAAAAAAACAAGGTGAGCCATTTGTTAAACTTTTTATAGTTTGCTTTCAAATTTTTTATAAATTTAAAAAATTACATGGTTATTTCTAATAATAAAATTTTAAAGCGTATTTCACCACCTTTAAAAACATTTTTTAGTTTTCGGATACCTTTACAAATAATCCAATTATTTGGATTTTATTGTAAAGCAGAAATATTTTTATCTACTAACAAATCACGCCCGAATTTTGAAAAGCTATAGAAAAAGACTATTGCTAGAAGCCAACATGTCAAAGTCAATTTTTTTCTTTTTGTTTCTTTTGATTGTCAGATTGTTATTTTATCATTATTACCCGCGCGCTGTAAACACCTCCTGTTAATAGTTATTAACACTAAATACCCCCACTGCTCTAAATCGAAATTTTTCACGAGGAAAGCGGTGTCTTAATATCTGTGGGAGTTTGACAACGAATTTGTCGCGTTATTTATTATCTCTGTCTAAAATAAAATATGTTTATGAAGGGTTAAATTCTTTACCCTTTGCACACAAACTAGCGTCGTGTCAGCCAAACACTACATCACACCAAATCCATGACATATAAGGGCACGTACCCGTATAAATCTCTGTCACCAAGTGATAAATTCATACCCAAAGTACAAAGTAAACTATACGGAGAAATAGTGCCTACGTATTTTGACTTCTCACGATCCATTGTGGGGTGTATTTTTACCCCAAGAAGTACAAAAGAACCACAGCGACCGAAAGTAAAAAGTATTGAAATCTTCGTTCCGACTTCGGATGTATTGTGGGAGTAGAAGTTATTTGGGAAAATCGAAAATCGTTTGAAGGTTGTTTTTCGGGAGGTATAATATAGTATTATATAGTAGGAGTATTTTGTAGTTTCTCTTGAAAATGCCAATAATTTTGTTCGGAAAATAGAAAACAAATGTATTTTTTTTACAATGTCTCTATACAGAAGGCCCTGAGGAATTTATTTTCCTCAGGGCACGTGTCATGTTTAGGGATGCTGGGAGGATCTTAGGGAAAGGAATGAGAGGACGTTCTGGGAAGGAAAAAGGTATGAGGGGTCGGTAGGAATCTGGAGGTCAATGGGTCCAGGAGTGACAAACAAAGCCATGTGAAGAAAGAGTCCGGCAGGAGTTAGGTCTGGGTTAGTTCTCCGTCAACCAGTCTCTCCCGATCCGGCCCGCCACGCAGTAGGTAAGCAAACAAGAAATAATATTAACAACAACTCTTTCATTCTCTTTCTATATTATTTTATAGTCATTTTCACTCCTTTTTATTCTTTAATACAGTGTTTTTTTACATTCTTTGATAATATCAAAGAATGTAATATATTATATATAGTATATTTTATTAATAATCTCTTATATATACTAAATCCACTAATTAAAACTCAAAAATCCATAATGAAAATTATACTGAAAGTTCCTGTAAGAACTAGCACTGATGAAATCTTCAACAATCTTAACATCATGTCAATTAAACAACTGTATTCTAAAACTATACTCATTTACATTCATAAGTACAAAACCCAAGAAATGACAACTTACACGTACATTAGAAACACTAGATCTCATGGTCAAAAACATATCCAACAAGTAACTACTAACACAACATTTGGGCAAAAAAGCTTCTTGTATTATGGTATTAAACTTTACAATAAAATACCACTCTCACTTAAAAACCTCAACAGTATAACATTTAAATCTCAAATAAAAAGCTGGATACTAAATATAGGGAGAACAGAAATAGAAAATATACTGATATCAAATACAGACTAAAACCGAATCTACTGAACTGAATTAAAAAAAAAAAAAAACACAATTTTATTTAATTTTTAATTATTTAACAAAATACTATATGATACCTATATGTTTATAACAAATTCATATTAATTTCTTATAATTAAATTATAATATGTAAATGAAATCCTCAGGACGGGAAATCCCAGTGAGGATATCATTATCTTTAGATGTTTGTAAAGAAAGGAAAACAATAAATCATTATTATTATTATTATTATATTATTTTGCCTTATTTCAAATGTTAATGCATTATATGTAAAATCGACCACCATAACAAGGGCATGTGCCTAGCACGGTTGTCGAAAAATCCACTAAATATGAAACCATCAAAACAATGAATTAATGAAAAATTAAAAAAAAAAAAAAAACAAAAAAAACGAAATCATCTAACGTAGGTTGTTGGTTATAAAATTTATCTAAATATTTAATTTTTTATATTCAACTGTTTCGAAGGCGATCTCATCTTCAGTACTACTCTTTTAAGATGCGTCAATAAAATTTTGGTACCTAGAACCATTATTTCGAAAGATTTTCGAATTATTGAATATTTAACATGGAAAGAATTTATGTTGGGGCATATTAGAGTATTCCAGAATTCGAAAACATGAAAGGGTGTTCGAATTCTTGATCGGAAATACAAATTCTTGTTCGGGATAAAACAATACAAGTCAGCAGGAATAGGGACACAAATAAACCGGTATAAAGGATCTATTTTAAGTGTATTGCTTCATACGACAAGAAAAAAGGGTATATTTTTAGTATATTTATTCACATAACATGAATATTCTCTCGGGTATTTATTTATGTTAAGGTGATGTGTAAGATTAAGAAAGGGACTCTCCGATGGTTTGGGCATGTAGAGCGAATGAACGAGGAAAGGAGTGTAAGGAGAATATATGATGCAAATGTGAATGGTAGAAGAAGTCGGGGACGCCCGAGGAAGACATGGCACGACCAAGTGAATCAGATACTTGAGTCGGGCCATGTGAAGAGTCGGAATAATAGAAGAGCATGTATGAGACGATGTATGAATGTGAACGAGGTAAAGAGTGTGTGCCAAGATCCAGTTGTGTGGCGGTCCGTCCTCTCTGCCTACCCCTGCGGGGAAACGGCGTGATGGTTAGTTAGTTAGTTAGTTAAGGTGACGCACCGCTTTCAAGTTCAAAATCGCTTACTTACGAACCTTTTTTCTGTGACGATTTTATGTATATTTTGAAAAATTAAATTGTTTAGAAAATGATCGAAATACATTTAAGTATTTGAATATAATAATACAGATATAAAACATATTTTCGATTAATTTATTTGTGATTCTTAGGGCTTTCAGTCTGTTAAGGCCATCTTCAGACTGGTACAAACGTTTCACTCTACAGTTAGTTTATACACATTACATTGAAAAATAAACATAAAACTAATTAAAATCCTTGTAGACTACCCCCTTCCTCTCCCGCACTTGTTATGTATATAAACGCCTATAACAGATTAAGCTTAATGTGTAAGATTAAGAAAGGGACGCTCCGGGCATGCAGAGGAATGGACGAGGAATGGAGTGTAAGGAGAATATATGACGCAAATGTGAATTGTAGAACAAGTGGAGGACGTCCAAGAAAGACATAGCACGACCAAGTGATTCAGATACTTGAGTCGGGCTAATAGAAGATCATGTATGAGACGTTGAATGAACGCAAACGAGGCGAGGAATGTGTGCCAAGAGTGCCAAGACCGAGTTGTTTGGCGGTCCGTCCTTTCTGCCTACAACTGCGGAGAAACGGCGTGATGGTTAGTTAGTTTGTAGATGAAGAAACATTTGTACTCGTCTAGAGTCTGGAAATGGCCTTAACAGCCTGAAATCGATTACGGTAACAAATAAATTAGGTAGAAATAAGTTTTATATTTGTTTTATTATATTATTATAATGAAACTTCACCACGAATTGTCAGTATTAAAAATAGAAATATTTAAGTATAAGTGCATAAATTTCGCAAAATAAAGTAAAACAATCCTTTTGGTAACGTTTTTTCGTGAATAAATCAAAACAGGCGGCTGATGTAAAATGGAAACTTAAACCATATCGCCATCTACATAAAGAGTGTTATTGTTAGTGGCCTGAGGGCGAATTTTACTTGAGGCGCAATATTCGCTCTGCTTTCCAATTATATGTATATTTAGGCGCAATATTCGCACTGCTTTCCAATTATATGTAAATTCCATTGAACACGATATCAAGCATGATCCCAACATGTTTTGGGACTACGTCAAATCGCTAAGGAAAGATGGTGGCATTCAAGACACCATGACGCATCGTGATCGGGAAGTTCGGGGAATAGATGTAGCTAACGCTTTTGCAACACACTTCCAATCCGTTTATAGTAATGAGTCTCCATTACTAAATACTAATATTGCTGCCAAGTTGAATATAAAAGGTGCCCAGAATATCGATATTGATCAAATTGATGAATCAGATATAGAAATTTCAATTAGAAAAATGAAAAATACACATTCCCTTGGTCCAGATTTTCTTCCTGTATTCTTCTTTAAAGGTTGTGCTGAATTTTTAAAAAAGCCACTAAGTTTCATGTTTAACCTTTCCTTAGAAACCGGTGTATTTCCTGATTCCTGGAAAATTTCGAAGATTTGTCCGATTTATAAAAGCGGTACAAAGACTTCTGTAGAAAATTTTAGGCCGGTAGCAATACTATCTGCACCGGCTAAATTGTTTGAATCGATTATTCATAAATACACACTGCCACAAGTGGAGCCGTACTTAGTTTCGGAACAGCACGGATTTAGAAAAGGTCGATCTACTGAAACCAACTTATTAGTGTTTACTGATTATGTATCAAAATCTTTAGATAAAGGCTATCAGGTAGATTGTTCTTATAACGACTTTTCAAAAGCCTTCGATAGAGTTAATCACGACGTCTTACTCAATAAACTGGCTGAAATAGGATTCTCCATGCGACTTCTCATATTTTTTGCTAGCTATCTTGCAAACAGGAAACAGTTTGTATCTCATGGACTATTCCAGTCTATTCTATTTTTTGTACGATCAGGAGTACCCCAGGGTTCTAATTTAGGCCCACTCCTTTTTTCCATATTTATTAATGATATCTCAGAAGTAATTCTGCACTCCAGGTTTCTTCTTTTTGCTGATGACCTGAAACTATTCTTAGAAATACTAACCCCAGAAGACTGCAATCGACTCCAGTCAGATATTGATAGAATTATTGACTGGAGTATAAGAAATCGGATTGAGTTCAATATATCTAAATGTTTAATTTTGTCATTCACTAGGGCGTGTCATACCTGGTATTACCGGTATACTATGAACGCCCAAAGTCTAAAACGTGTCTCCATCATGAAGGACCTTGGAATCATGTTTGATAGTAGGCTGACATTTCATACTCATATTCAGATGGCTTGTAGCACTTCATTGAGAATGCTGGGTTTTGTTCTGCGTACTGCAAGAAATTTTAGAGATACCCGGGTTCTCATAATCCTATTCAATTCCTTAGTAAGGAGTAGACTTGAGAGTGGGTTGGTGATTTGGAGTCCACACCAAGTAAAATATTCCCTCATGTTGGAGAGAGTTCAGAAAAAATTTCTGAGATTTTTGTACATGAGGGAGTATGGCTATTACCCGTGGCTCTATCCTACCGACTTTCTTTTGGGTATGCTCGGAATGAACCATCTACGGGTCAGAAGGGATGTACACATTGCTACGCATTTCTTCAGATTGATTCGTGGATGGTTTGAAAATACAGCTATCTTGGAGAGCATTCACTTCTATGTTCCCGATGGTTATCTTCGTCACCGACAGCATAGACTGTTCTATCTTCCGGCTTGCAGGACTAACTTGCCAATGGTCATGCCGATCGGGAGAGCAATCTTGCTGTTGAACAGAATTAATTCGGATATCGACATATTTAGCGTTAGTGAAGCTGCTTTTAAAAGGCAAGCTCTATTAATGCTTGTATAGTTTTTGCCTGCCATTTGTTTTATATTTATATTTATGTTTAATGTAATACTTTTACAATTGTATTTTAAAAACTCATTAAAATGTTTAATTTTGTAATGTTTTTAAAAGAATAAATAAATTGAATTGAATTGAATTGACGGCCGGTGTAGTCCAGCGGTAAGGCTCTTGACTAGAAGGTCGCCGGATCGAATCCCGGCGTGACAAATAAATTTTATTTGATTAATTTGTTTTATTTCACAATTTATTCACTTAAAATAATATATAGTATATTTGCCGCACGTTCCAGGTGGAATATACTCTCAGTATCGCCCTGGTGATTTTAATAGCCAGGAACTTCCCCACCTTCCTCTACCCTATCTCCTTCCCCACCCCACTATCTTCAGTCTCACAACATACCCCAATTGGGGATTCCATAGTTCCACTGGCTCCAGACGGGAGCAGTCGGGAATCTTATGCGGTATTCAAGTAAAAAAAAATAAAAAAATCATGACGTGATGCATCATCTTAATACTAGATCCTGCAGGCGACTTTTTAGGGTAAGTTGTAAAGGAATGGAGTTAATTTCTGGTCCCCAAATATAGTGGAAGCCATTTCAAACAACGTTTCGTTTCTGGACTATACTGATAGTGTCTACCACTCACTATTTACTTATTCATTCGGGAGCTTCTAATAGATTTCTATTATCAGTTTAAAAATGTTTATAAATCTTGAATAATATTACTAAAATATTTGTAGGCATAAAACTCAAAATGAAAATGAATAACAACCAATGATCATTTAACTGAATCATTTCCAAGAAATCAAAATTGATTAAATTACATAAAACGTTTAAATAACTGTGGTAAAAACAATAAACTAAGAATTATGTGGGTAGTAGATAGATAGATACTGTAATAATACAAAAACAAAAACCAATGAACAATTTGCACTAATATTATGATAACGTTTAAAGGAGATTTTAATGGCATGAAAATAATTAAATTTCTAAGTAGAGCCTTTTTTGTGTGAATTTATTTGCTCGGTAAAATTAAATTGTTTAGACGTCGTGATTTACAAAAAAAAACTTAATTAAAAGTGTAATCATCGTACCAAAACAATATTAGTAAAAAAAAACAAAATGTTCTTATCGTGATTCGGGATGGCGTTTTCGCTTTTTTGGGACGAGAAAATAATATTTCTGTGTTGAGTAATGTTGTTTTTTTTCGTGCAGTTTCCATATTGGTAATCTTTTCATTGTTAATTTTGGTACCATGTTAAGATTTTATTCCAAAATTTATAGATTACTTAGTTTTAACCACTTCATTGTTAATGAAAAACATGTTTCGTAAACAATGCTTACTTTATCAAGGTTATTTTAAGTTTTAAAGTTTTAAGTTAAATTAAAATTAAAATGGTGCCACAAAATGAATTTGCTGTGTTTGAAGAAGTAAGATTTGTTTACATAAGCTTCACACAAAAGGCCCTGAGGAAAATAATTAGGGCCTATGTCATCTTTGGGGATTCTTTGTGGAGGGTATTTATAAGTAGAGATAGAGGAGAACGTTCAGTGAAGAAAAAAGGTATGAAGGATCGAAAGGAATCTGGGGGTCAGTGTATCCAGGAGAGACGAATCGAGACAAGACAAGAATCCAGCAGCAGAAATGAAAGGGTCTCCCTTAACAATCTTCCAATCCGGCCCGCAGTGCATTTGGTAGGCAGATGCACCGCCGCCAAGGCCTAGACAAACCTCACTCCATGAATCCGGGCACCCCTGTTAAGTCACCAAGGGTAGTGGTTATCCAATGAACGGTTCCCTGGATGGCGGTACCCATACCTTTAAAGGTAACACTATATGTTGTAGATAAACTCAGATTTAAAGATATACACTATATGTTGTAGATAAACTCAGATTTATAGTTTAAGATGGGTCACGAAATATTTCTTCATATTTGAAAATATCTCAATGCGAAAATTGTGAATTCTTATTTTTTGTGAACTTGTCGTTCCCCACTTTCTAAATCTAACACACTATATAAAGAGGAAAGATTTGTTTGTTTGTTCGTTTGTGTGTTTGTTTGCATCGAATAGGCTCCGAAACTACAGAACCGATTTGAAAAATTCTTTCACTGTTGGGAAGCTACACTATCCCCGGGTGACATAGGTTAGGTATATTATATTTTCAAAAAAATTAGGTATCCTTACTAAAACTTCAATAATGTAACCCAGGGTGTAAAAAAATTACCTAAAATATTCTTTAAATCGCGTGCGCTTCGAAAACTATTGATGATAGAATAAAATAATGTACTACGACTTTATAGAACATATAATTATTTACAAAAAAGGTCGCGACAGCATATGTCTAACTATTATGGTTATGCCACAATAAGTATTCTTTTATTTTAAAAATTTAATTTAAATGTCGCTGCTTGAAAAGGCTCTTTATTTGTATCTTGGTTTTAATCCTTATCAAAATAAATTACTTCATATTCAAGACAGCTTCAATACCTTTATTTAACTTTTTGAATTTTTCAATTCTGATATTTAATTAGAAAGATATCACGAGTTTAAAATTGTTAGTATTAGAAAAAAGTTTCGGCTACGGGCCGGGCGGGAGAGGAGTCAAGAAATGCAGTGCCAGGGGGGTTGGCGGGACGGGAGAGCGGGAGAGCGGTGGTGGGGAAGGGGGAAGGTGGAAGTGGAACGCTGGAGGGGAACGCACGGGAAAGGACATGTGAGGAGTAACATTTTATTTATTTGAATATGGCATATATTATAAAAGAAAGTCCAAAAAAACGTGCAGTTCGCAAAAACTCAGAAACGAGTCCCGGTTCGATCAAGGGAGTTATATGGTGTGGTAGATCTCTATCCCCCCTAGGGAATAAGGGTATACGTTTTTACCTAAAGGGCGTGCTTTTTAAGATATAAGGGCTGAAAGTTTCGCCCTCTTGAAATTTCTAGAACAGTCTTCCGGAAAGTTCTAGAAGATTCCATAGAGCTGTAGAAAGTTGTGGAAGGAGTGGCGGAGTATGTCGTGGAATGATCAGGAATAGGGAATCGGGAACATCATTGTGCAACATTCCAGAACACTATCTTATTGTCCTGAGCGAAGCCGGGTAACCCAGCTAGTATTTATATAAAGGCACACCTGATATAAAGGCACACCTGATCGTTACTGATTTATAAATTCACCGCGTGTACATTTAGGTCTTTTCCAAGTTTTTGTTTTGCAAAAACCTATTTTAAGTCCGCATTTGTTCCTTTATGAATAGCGTAAGCATTTTACGATATTCTTAGCAGATCATTGCCATTTTTGGCACGTAGATAATCTGCGGATTTTATATTATTCCCCTGTGGACTTTATGTTAAAAATAGTTATTTCTTTAAAAAAAAAAACCACTGTCGGGTTTTCATAAAATTTCATTTTTTTGATCGCGAAGTATTTTCATAAAAACCCAATCAATACCGAAGTATAACTGCTTCGTGAAGAGTGATTCTGTATCTTTTGTGACAGCGTAACGCGTGTTACAGCGGCCGTATACATACAAGACATTTTTACAGTTGTCTTAAATGCGGTATTCCGTATCGCTTATGTTAAGACACAAACTCTTAAAAGTATGTAGTTACCCTAACGCCAGAGATGGCGATGCGTTTTACCGCGTTATCCTCGTTAATGCATGTCAGTAGCGGGAAAATATGCGATCCGAGTGTCATCGCGTACAAACTTAATGTGATAACCGGATAGTCATTTATGAACGCGTATTAGGCTTATATGTAAATCGTTTTAATGACTAATAAATAGTCATTCGTGTTTTTAAGTAGGTAATTAATCAATTTAACACACAACAGACACCGAAAGCCATTTTTTGTTTTGTTTTATACTTTAGCTCCACACAGGCGGCCCTGAGGAAATTAATTTCCATCAGGGCCTATGTCATCTTAGGGGATGCTGTGTGGAGGGTGTTTGTGTGAAGGAAAGGAAGGACAGGAAGTTTTGGGAAGGAAAAAGGTATGAAGGGTGGGTAGGAACCTGGGCATCAGTGTGTTCAGGAGTGACGGACAAATGCATTCCTCCCACCGAAGTGCAAGGCGATGGGTCGAAAGAGACCGGCTCAAAATGTCTCCCTCAACCAGTCTCACCGATCCGGCCCGCTACGCAGTTGGTGGGAAAACCGCCGAGACCAAAATGAATTATTTATTTTTGTTATTATTTTTTTTTTCTATTTATATTCTTGTTTAACTGTGTAAATATGTATAACTATATGGGACGTGTGGGATTGCACTATTCTTCCCACATCTGGCAATAAAGAATTATTATTATTATTAAACAAACGTCAACCTCCATGAACCCGGGAACCACTGCTAAGTCACTAAACGTAGCGAACCACTCGGGGTGATCTCTGGCGGATATGTTTGTTATCCAGTAAATGGTTCCCGGGCGGCGGTACCTATAGCCGCTTCCCAAATTATAATACAAGTACCTAGTAGGTACTTGTATTATAGTACCTACCCATAGAAAATCACAGACATTTGACTGCCAATAACGCACGACGGACGCCTTCCGATAATCGACAGATTTTGCCTTTTTGTCTAAATTATCTCGTAACAATCCATCACACACAAAGAATCACCCTTCTGGACAAGAACTTGACCATCTCCAATAAATTGCTTCTAAAATAGTTTTGATTGCCAATCTTTCTGCCAAACCCTCGCCACAAGACGTGGCGCTTCTCTTTGATCGTTTGTTCACTCCTTTTACATCAATGAGCAATGATTAATGTGAGAAAAGAACCACACGTCGTGACTGGATTTCGCTTTGCATACCCCTCCCCCTCACTGCCCATTCGGGACGGGCGCCCTCTGGAGAGGAACGGCCAACACGTGAGAACTTTAACTTCGCGCGGGAACCGCCGCCATTCCTGCCATTCCCGCCATTGCTGCCAACTTACCATAAATATTTGTTAGCGAGGTGGAAGATTCGCGCAATTATTATGTTAAAGAGAAGCAGCCCGGCCAGAGCCGTTTCAGAGAAATCCGTACTACTAATAATAATATTTTGCATAGAAACAATAACACCAAAGGCTATTGCCGGGATTTGAACTCTTGGATCTTACGCTAACCGATCAACTGCTCAAAATCATAAAGGAAAACATAAACCATTTCAGGGGGTTTCGCATGGACGATCGATAAAACCCTATATCAACGCGATCAGTTATCAATATTTACGATTCAACTGTCAACGATTGTTAACAGATATTCTGACCGAAGATTGACAAATTTTAGCGCGGCCTCCGTAGTATCAGACAAGTTTTGGTTAACTGTCAATAATAATATCGTAATGTCGTTCGTTATCCAAAATGACTGGCTTATTTAATGAACGGATTGAACTAATGACGCTCATAGAATTGAAAGAAACCATATACGCTATCCAGAGACTTAAATAATGCATCTAAGATGCGATCATTTTATTCCGTTCGATCTTTGAGAAAAGAAACTGCTTTAAATATGACTAAAGACCTCATTAACTAATTAACTCCCGTTTAATGTCAAAAAGTAAATGCAGAGTGCCAATGCATATTTAGGTTAGTATGTATTTAAATTAAACATTGCCATTTAATTAATAATTTTAACGGATCTAATTGTTTGGCGTTAACCGTATCGGATTGTGAATTTACCTTGTTGCCACTGTACATCGATTTCTTATTTATAACCCGTCAATATCGGTTCGGCTGTCAACAGTGATACGTGCTCGGTATATCGATATAAAATTATCGGAAGTTACATCTATCGATTCTTTTTTTTAAGTTAACGATTTCTCTGTTTTTGACCCCTAGTTTGCTCGGCTCGTCAAGTTGCTCTCTGATAGGAACCCTGACAAAAATCTGAATTCGTCTGCGACGTGCTAATATTACAAAGGGACCGAAAGTATGCAAATTTCGTATCAAGTAACCAAAGATTTATGTGCCATTTCTAACCCTTGGTTAATAAATCACCTACCTCTCGTTTATCTTGTGGTATCTTCCTAAATAATACAACGTTTAACATCTCACGGCGGCAAGGCTTCCACGAATCTGGTTACCTCTGTTAAATTATTCTCGGAAATTAACAGAAGCCAAGTTTTATGTCGGTTTTATTGTTTTCCTTGAGGTAAACAGGAAACATGTTCCTCAAAAACACATTTTGGAGCAAGTTAATTAACTATGTAAATTACAGGCGTGCACATAATAAGATTAACAATGAATGAAACATGAGATATATTTCATTCATCGGAATAATGAACTACCTGGAGAATATCGTCGAATATTTAAATAATAATATTAAAACAATACTTACGAAATCGGCCCATTCATAAACCTTCATACCAAACAAATTCATCAACCACATTAGAACCTGAGTTGCACATACATGAAAATAATTGTATATCAAGAAAGTACGCAACGAGAAAGCGTACGAGTCTATGATTTTAATCTTAACTATAAAACAGAAAAAGGATCTGTACGACTCTCTGAAAACTTTTGAAAATAAGCCAAGATTTTTTTTTACATGAATACCTCACAAGAGTCTCAGCTGCTCCCGTCTGGAGCCAGTGAGACTATAGCATCCCCAATTGGGGTATGTTGTGAGGCTGGAGGCAGTGGGGAGGGGAAGGAGATGGGGAAGAGGAGGGTGGGGAAGTTGCGAGTTAAGAGCCTTGCCACTAGACCACGCCAGTCGTCAGATGTCGTAATATTGTGTGGAGTCATCATATTTTTCAATTGTTCAAAGGAAAGAAGTGTGAGAAAACTCGGTTAGGGGGTATTTCATCATCCTCTTGATAGCTCATTCACATTCATACATCGTCTCATACATACTCTTCTGAGGCAAAGATTGTGTGTCAAGACCGAGTTGTTGGGCGGCCCGTCCTCTCTGCCTACCCCTGCGGAGAAACGGCGTGATGGTTAGTTAGTTAGTTTCTATTGATAGCTTATTCATATTTGATAACAATTCAAATTGGGGGGTGAGTATGGGACCTATACTGCGATACCGCCGCACGGGAACCATTTATTGTAAAATATGAATGTATGAATCCATGGGTCCGAGAGAGTCTAGCTGGAGAGGCCAAAAGGTCTTCCTCAACAGACCTCCCAATTTGGACTGCCATTGACAGGCTTCACCCCATGAACCCGGGTACCCAAAGTCACTAAATGTACACCCCTGTGTTGGTTTTAGTAGGTCGCTACAAATGGTTCACTACATTTAGTGACTTTGGGTACCCGGGTTCATGGGGTGAAGCCTGTCAATGGCGGTCCAAATTGGGAGGTCTGTTGAGAAAGACCTTTTGGCCTCTCCAGCTAGACTCTCTCGGACCCATGGATTCATACGTTCGAGTCCTCTTGTACACGTTGACTGCCAGATTCCAGTAAGCAGTGCCCTCCCCTCATACCGTTTTCCTTCCCTGAACCTTCTTTCCTTCCATTTCCTAAAAGGTCCTTTCACGCAGCCTCCCCAAAGATGATATAGATGATTTATAAGGTAATTAACAATATTATTTTAATTCTAATTAAGCGAAACGATAGGAAAAGCTTCGATTTAACCAAATAATAATTTTGGTAATTGCAATGAATCGAAAACAGTGATTTCACACACAGATTGTGTTTAAAATTATTGTCATACACGTAATATAATAATACAAATGCTAGAAATATTTCGATTTCTGCAAAATTTAAAATCGAGCGTCTTATTTACATAATTAATTAATATAATTTTTCTGTACATAATTTTATAAGAATGAAAAAAAGTTAGAACATAGAAAACCTCAAAAATAGTCTTAGCCATAAAGGGATATTTTCTGAAAATTGTTTCTTGTATTACTTCATAGTTAAGTCTCGAAAAAATATATTTTTTAGCGGTTTACGCTTAAATTTTTTGGTACGTAAATAATAATTTTATTATAATTCCAATGTATAGAAAAGCTAGTAAAAGCTTCAATTTATCCGTGGCATATTTTTAGATGTTCATACTGTAAGCCAATTCGTCGTAAAGATTAATCTAAATAGTATCAAAATAGGATTTCACGTATAACTTCACCTTAATCAGTTTAGACACTTTAGACTTTAGACCATCAATTCACACATGATTCGTGTAAATGCAATAATGTGAATGATTGATGTAAATTTGAAGCTGAACATATGAAATTCAAAATGAACTGACCTATTATCACTGCATTATTATTTGCATTCGTTGGCAAACTCGTGACTATTTAATCAGTGTGGAACGAAGGCTCATGAGCCGTTTAAGTGGTGTGAGTGTGCATCGTTTAAAAATGAATTTCAAAATATAAATACGTGGTAAGCTGAAAAACAAAATAACCTTGCAGTAAAGTCGATAGCAATAGAGCGGTCGCATAAATACACGTTAGTGGTCTTTTAAAAAACAGTAAACAGCCGATAAGGTTGTTTAAAATACAAAACGTTTAATAAACATGGAAACTAACGCCAAAATAAACCGCAGATGTGCGGTTTTACCTATAATATTTTACGCATAGATTATCGATGAGCCGAATTTTTAACTAATTTATTGCATCGAAGATATTATGGAAAATTGAAAATGGTGGTAAAAGATTGCGAGAACAACAAATTTACATTAATTTCTTAACTTACATACATTACACATTACATATTACACACAATAAACATACTAATCAACTGTGCCTAGATGGGTGTCATAAATCATCAAAAATACTGATTTCGTTTGTCTGTGCGTGAATTTAAGTGTCATTTTTAAAATTTGGAACCGATTGTGCGAAGAATTCACGCGCAATTTGTCAAGGTAAGTACTTCGTCTCATTCAAGCAGCACGGTAACACACGAATTAGCGCGTGAATTTAATCAAGTGATACACTTGATTCAATCGCGATGTGTAGGAGTATGATCAAATATAATCGGACAACTAAATAACTTCTACTTTTTGTACTATGCTCAGGAATAAATAGCTCGTATGTTTTTTAAATATTTTTTTTCATTGCATTTTTTATTATTAAAAGAGTTGAGAATCATTCGGGTACGTGCTGTTATACCCTGTATATTCCCATCCCAATTGATCGAAATAAAAATTTAAAATACTGATGATACGCAGTGCTGTATTTGACTTTTGGATCACGAAACCGCCCCGCATCGCTTTTGTTGGGTTCTTCTTTAACCTTCCACGTTCATATACTCGTATCACCTATCGTTCTTACTTTTAATAACACGCACGACTCATACATTGGTTCAATCCATCGTGTCATCTCTTCCTAGATAAGTCTAACAGTCCCTTTTTTTCTTGAGTGTTCGTCTCTTTCTACTCATTATTCATTCATTACACTTACATCGGCTTTGTTATTTTCAGTTCTCGTCATTCGTAATTACAGAAACATATATTTCATTTACATATACTGCATGTTACTCTCTACCATATACCGTCTTTCCAATACCACGCTTCGCTGTTATGAATCTGGGTATTTGTAATACTTCACTTTTCACAGAAACAATATTCAAGAAACTTGCTCGAACTATTTCATCTCAGAAAATTCAACAATACCGTACTCTGGAACAACGGAATATCAATATCTTACATACGGCATATGGCCATATGTTATAATAATACATATTATATTATATATTGGTAGAGTAAGCACACATTATATGTGGGTCTGTAAAATGGTGTGACTTTGATCAATTTTCATCTTTGAAACTAAATAACTTAATAAATGTCGTATTTATTGCACAAAAATGTACAAATGTTAGGGAGTATAAAATACATGGTAATCAAAGTAACCTCATAGAAAGAGGCGATATTTTCGTAATATGCTCTTCCAAAAAAAACTATATCAAATATTCAAGTCGTACTGTATAGTAATAGTCGACACTGTAATGACAATATTTACAATATAATTTTTTATTTTTTATTTAATCTTTGTTTGTTTTTACAATAATTATACATTTTTTTTTACATATTAAACAGATTTGTAATATTAATGTAATAAAAGCCTTTCCTCACCATAAAGAGACAAGGCTCTTGTGTTTGGTGAGTGAATTCATACTCAATTATGTTATCATTTCAGTAGGTGAATAATAATATTGCAACTATTAACAATAGATATAGTAAGAGAAACTTGAGATGTGTCGATTAACAGATTTAAATGAAGTGAAATAGTAATGTAACTCTTACAGTTGTTTCAGGTAATTTTTTAATTTAGTTTCGAATTTACTTTTATTTTCAATAATTTTTACTTCTAATGGGAGTTTGTTGAAATAATTTATACCATGATACAGATAGGAATTTTGGATGTGCTTGGTATTAAATTTTGGGATTTTAATATTGTTTTGATATCTTGCTGAGATATTGAAATGTTATTTTTTTAGATGTATTTCTTTGAAAGTTTGTAGAATTGAATATTTTTTATAAAAATTGTCTATTGTAGTTACTTTGAATATTGAAAAGATTTTTTCGGTAGAAAATGTAGATGGTTTTTTCAATATAATCTTAATTATTAATATTTGAACTATTTTGAGAGGATTTAAAATAACATCATATGTTCCTCCCCATCCTATAATACCGCATTGTAATATAGATTGAACAATTGCATAGTACACTCTTTTTAGGTTTTCCAGTCTAAGAATATTTCTGAGTCTTATAAATATATATATACATTTCCTAATTCTTTTGACAAGTTCACAAATATGTGTTTTCCATTTGAAATGTTGATCTATATATACACCAAGATATTTAATTTTAGAAGTTGAATTCAGTGTAGAACATTCTGGAGTGCAATTAGTTCCACTACATTTACTCTGATGTATTAGAATTTTTATTCCTTAAATTTATTGATAGAGAATGGGATAAAGTTTGTTTTTTCGGTATTTAAAGAGAGGAGATTTTTATCGAACCAGTTTTTCAGTGTATTGATGTCAATATTCGCTAGGTTGTTCACAGTATTCCAATCACCCCCTTCAATTATTATGACAGTGTCATCAGCATAAGATATTATTTTTCCGTTTATTCTTTGTGTGAATATATCATTTACATAGATGATAAACAGTAACGGCCCCAGGACTGTACCTTGAGGTATACCAAAATTACTTGTATCTTGTTGGCTAAGCACATTGTTGATTTTTACGACTTGAGGGCGTTTGAAAAGGTAGCTTTTTATCCATTCTAGAGCTGTACCGTTTAATCCAATGTTTCTTAATTTAGTTACGAGTTTGTCATGTGATATGCTGTCAAACGCTTTTTTGAGATCTATGAAAATTCCAATACATTTGAATGATTTATCTAATGAATTGAGAACAAGGCTAGTTAATTTTGCAATTGCATCCTGTGTGCTTCTACCTTCCATAGATCCAAACTGATTTTCATCAATTATTTTATTACATTTTATAAACTGGTTCATTCTTTTTTTTACTATCTTTTCAAAAAATTTTGCTATATTTGAGATTACTGATATTGGTCGGTAGTTGCTTACTTCTTCTGGATTACCAGATTTAAATATTGGAATAATGATAGTTTGCTTGTAAATAGATGGGAAAACACCGCTTTGGAAACTTAAATTTACTATATGCATTAATGGTTTAGTTAATATTTTTTTAAATATTAACCGTAACTCCATCAAATATACCGGTGCAGAACCTCCTTTCATATCGTTTATGATAGATACTATTTCATCCTCTGTTGTGACTTGAAATGTTGCTATTTTATTTTCTGTATCAATATTGCAATCTGAAAACGGGGTTGGTATTTATGTGATTTGCAAGATTTTTTCCTATGTTTGCAAAGAATGTGTTAAATATATTTGCAGCTTCTGACGGGTTTTCTTTACAGCATATTTTCGAGTTATCGTGAGTAATAGCATTGATTTCATTATTCCTGCATTTTTTCTTATCTATTATTTCATTTATAACCGTCCACACTCTTTTACTATCATTTTCCGCCTGATCAATCTTTTGTTTATAATAACTTTCTTTTCTGTGTTTTATAATATATGAAAGTTTGTTTTTATATGCCTTAAAACTGTTTAGTAAATTTTTATTATTTGGTTGTTGGGTAGTTAACTTGTAAAGGGCTTGTTTATGTCGTACAGATATTATAAGACCATGGGTAATCCACGGTTTTATAGGCTTGTACTTAGATTGTTTGGATTTGGAAATATTAATATTTTATGTCGAATCATTTATGTATGTAGATATTTTTTCTTCAAACAAATTGCAGCAAATATTGACATAGTAATTTATTCCAGTTTTCTGATTCAAATTTATGTAGTAACGTATCCATATTAAGTTTTTTTTTGAGGCATTAATTTGGTTAGGTAATGGAGAAGATATTACACGAACTATTATAATATTCGAGGAATTTATGAAAAGTATGTATTTACAATTTTCTGTGTCTGAAAATATCTAAAAAACAGATTCACAATTCAACTGGAAACAAACTAATTAAACACATATTTCCAATTCCATGACAAGTGATCCCCAGAAGGATGGCCCCCGGAATACTTATATTCAATTTAAATTTGGTTTAGGGAAAATACGGTATATCTACTTATTCAAAATATACTAGGACCGCCGAGTAACAAAATTATAAAACATATTTTCATTCAAATTCATCAAGGGTAACTACTTTTCTATACACCGTGTATACCAGCGTATGAGTACAAAACAGTGAAGATATCTTTACCAATTTATTATTAAAGGTATTTTGAAGTGGATTTTATCTTTGAAATTAGTAAATAACGCACAAAAAAAAATTATAATTGCGAGGCACCAATTGTCGGAGGATAAGAATTATGCAGAAGTCCGCCACTATCAAAGTCACACCATATTATGGTATCAGAGTAATCAAAAGATTGTCATAAAATAATATATATACATTTTTAATCAGCATCACGTTCGTTGGTCAAATGCACTGTAGACGTAGTTTTGTATTAGTGATCGACGAACCGATGGATGCAATTTGTTAGCATAATAATAATAATAATAATAATATTTGGCTGATTTATAAAGCGCAATTTTGGTGAAAAATCACCTCAAGGGCGCTGTACATATAAGCATACAATAAAATAAAATTAATACGATAGGCTTACAACTAAGATTCAAAATTATAACTAGGTAATAAGACGTTATAATAGTTTGTCTAGGCTGCGGTTAGAAGTAACATAGATCATTGTAGAAATATATTATGTCGATTTTTCACAAAAACATGGCTAAACAAATCATCCAAATGTCCGCGATGATCAAAGTCGTCCCCGGTTCGAAAGTCGCCCCTATGTACGGTTCCAGAGTAATCAAAAGATTCTGTCTTCCAGATTCTGTAGTATTCTCCGAAGGCTGGGGACTGGGACTTGCAAACAGCCATCAGCCAAAAGCCACATGTGTGGTTTCTTGATGAATGGCACATGTGTTTTTCCGCGGTATGCGTCATGTGCCCATTTCTGCCAAAATAGCACATTGTCTCCTACAAGGATACTAACTTCATGAATAATTTAATGGGCCGTTGAAAATATCGTCCAGCTTTGTTCGATAATTTTTTTATGTATTGCCGACGTTGTATTGAATTATTTTTTATTGAAAACACATTGGAGGTAAAGAGGTCGCATTAATACGTAGGGTTTTATATTGTGATTTACACAAGAGTAAAAAACGCACGCACCCGTCTATAACGACTTTTGGCCTCTTTTTCTATTTACTTATTTATTGTTTCTCTGCGTGGTAGTTATTATTTTTACAATTCAATTTTAAAATGTGTTGAGGTTAATAATTTTAGTGGAAAAATAACACAGAATAAAACAAGTATTGATAGCACAGTATTGTTACATTTATATTTCTTCTCAGTACGCTGAAACATGACAATTAATAATTATATAAAACGCTTTATTCAAAACATTTACAAATATCAAGGCAAGTCACCTCTCAGAAATTTTTAGCTTGTTGCCTCCAACCTACATACAGTTTATTACAAGTTCCGGTATTAATAAAAGTCAATCTATCGACAATCTTCTAGTTCCTTGCGTCTTATAGCTTTTTCCAATCCCTCCCTCTATCACCCCCCATCCAACCCCCTCAGTTCAAATCAAACAGCAAGATGAAAATATTAATAAAGTTCCGGTTACTCTTGGGAAGCAGTAAAGTCCACAAATAAGATGAGAAATTACCATCTCGCTCGAAAATTTCTATGTCGTCTTCGACATTAAACATCAAACCAAAGTTCAAAGATTTCGTTATTTTTACTTGACTGTGACAAACTTTCCAGTATCATGGCCTGAAAAAAAATTACGAACAAAATAAATTAATAAATCATAATGCAATTACAATTAAAAAATTAGAGGCAACATTGAATAACTGTAGCACCGTTTTTGTGCAAGGTGCCTTTATGAGTGGAAGGGGATGCATGGACCAGATTTTCTCCTTGCGTATGCTCACTGAGAAGTTTCTGGCAAAAAACCAAAAACTTTTTTGTGCCTTTGTAGATCTACAAAAAGCTTACGACCGAGTCGACAGGAAAAAGCTATGGAAGGTGTTGTCCAAGTATGGAGTGAATACAAATCTCATACAGGCAATTGCGTCTCTGTACGAGGGAAGCGTTGCATGTGTTAGGGTGAACGGTGGTTTTACGGGGTGGTTTGACATCACAAAAGGTGTTAAGCAAGGCTGCGTAATGTCACCATGGTTATTCAATTTATACATGGATAATTGTATGCAAGAATTGAAAGAGATGGGATTGGGCGCGAATTTGAGTGATCTGAAAATATGTTGCCTGTTGTATGCTGATGATGCGGTGCTGATTTCTAACACTATGGAAGATCTACAGTCTCTCGTGTCTAGGATGAACGAAGTGTGTATGCAAAATGAGTTAATGATGAATGTAAGTAAGTCTAAAGTCATGGTATTTGAAAGGGAGAGTACGAAAACAGTGTGCAATATAGTTGTGAATGATGAATACTTGGAGCAGGTGGATGAGTTTGTGTACCTGGGTAGTATGTTTACGAGAGATGGGAAGGCTGATAGAGATATTGAAAGAAGAGTAAATGCAGGTAACTCCATTAATGGAGGACTGAATGCCGTTGGCGCTAATAAAACACTGTCAAAAGACGCGAAGCTAGCAGTCCACAATGGAGTCCTGGTACCTACCTTGATGTATGGCAGTGAGGCATGGAGTTGGCAGAGGTAGGATGAAAGTAAACTGAATGCTGTCGAAATGAGATCCCTGAGGCGAATGTGTGGCAAAACCATGTATGATCGTGTGAGAAATGTGGATATCCGCAAAGAATGCAAGGCTGATGTAAGCATAATGAGTAAGATTAAGAAAGGGACCCTCAGATGGTTTGGACATGTAGAGCGAATGAAAGAAGAAAATAATGTGAGAAGAATATATAACGCAAATGTGAATGGAAGAAGAAGTAGGGGACGCCCGAGGAAGACATGGCACGATCAAGTGAATCAGATACTTGAGTCGGGCCATGTCAAAAGTCGGAATAATAGAAGAGTATGTATGAGACGATGTATGAATGTGAGTGAAGCAAAGACTGTGTGCCAAGACCGAGTTGTTTGGCGGTCCGTCCTCTCTGCCTACCCCTGCGGGGAAACGGCGTGATGGTTAGTTAGTTAGTTAGTTACCGTTTTTGTGAAAAACCTCAAGGGCGCTTTACAAATTTCATGACTTCTTAAGCTACTCTTATGTACAAACAGTAGTACTTACCTGTTACCTGGAAGGTCACTTCATATAGAAAATACAGCTTTGCATTCTAAAGACACAATATTAAAAACATACTGCGCTTTTGCTGATTTTTCAGTTGGTATTTTATCCTTTGTACAAATGATATTAATATTAAACATTAGTGGCAATAAATAGTTGACACTTGAATATTTATATTTTTGTTGTTCAATATTGTTGAAAATATCAATTGTTATTTACATTTTTTACTCATTGTTATTTAAAATGTTACGGACTGCGAAAGGTTTCTGACTTTTTGGCATGTCCTTTAAATGATAATAATAATATAGGTGATTCGGGGGATTTTTCACAAAAAAGTACCTATGCAGATTTATAATATATTTCTACAATTTTAATTCTTACTAGCTACACACTAGAAAAACTATAATAAATAACTTACGGCTAACAGATTGCGTCCACCGGTTTGTCGATCACAAATACAAAACTCTATGTACATATACAATGCATTTGACCAATGAACGTGATGCTGCTTTAAAATGAACATATATATACATATTGTGATTTACTTACATTCTATATAGGCAGAAAATATACAAGACCATACATAGGTACCTAGGAGGACACTTGAGATTATCGCTGTTTCTTGTTTATTACAAAAATTTAGATATAGTTGCAAGTTGCAAGTTGCAAGCAGAGGGCAAGCATAGTTTTGGTCATGAATATTGCTATAGGTACCTACGCACCTAACTTTATTTATATTTATTTAAAAAAAATTTAATCTGATAGATAGGTACCCTGAGTAAAGGGTGTAAATAAGTAACACGGGTTGTTTGTACAATGTATTTGTCCACGGAACCCTGTATCAGCGGGGTTCCACAAAAAATGTCTCCAGTGACAATTCAATGGAAGATTATCACCGTCTCCCTTTGTGGTATCCATTTTTTTAGCTCAAGGGCCGCCTAACAAGGGAAGGTTATTTATTTAAGGGTTTTTTAAAGTGACAATGCAGGTTTTAAAGGACATTGTAAAGGAATTAGGACTAGATTGATGGTTAGAAACTTGTGGCGCTCTGGTCTACTCTGATTTCTCAGTATGAGTAGAAAAATACAAACGATATTTTACTGTTTTACGAGATTCTTTCGAGTATTGAATCTATTGATTTAGGGTTTTTGTTTACCTTTTTGTTTGAGTATGAAGAGGTGACGAGACCCTTGAAAAAGTGGTATGATGAAGTCGAATCAACTTTGAACAGGGTAGCATTAGAAATCATTAATTTGCGGTTTAAAAGCATTTCTACGTCAGTTTTTTATCTCACTAAAAATTATAGAGTTGTAAGGCTCCACCGTCATGAATTGTCTGATTTCTGGATGTTTTAGGTCAACGCATCTATTTTCAGCCTCCAATACAATCTTCAACATGAGCTATGGAGCTTTGAAATATCCATTTCATTACCTATCAAAAACACATCAAGATGACACATTGTAAAAAAGATTTCCAAATACGAGTGTTGATACTCGAGTGAAATCTAGTAGAAAAGCTAGTTGTTCATAAAAGTGTGATTAAAATCTTAAGAAGAAGATATTAATAATAAATCTAAACGAAATGTGAAGCAGACCAAGACACTTAAAATAATAAAAGGTGACGGTCGAAACTGGGGATCGAATCCAGGATCTCTCACCGGGATTACACTCTTAACTACGAAGCCATTGAGTTTATTATTTTCCGACATTTTTCAATCTTAGAATTACCAATATTATCCTCAAATTAATTCCCTTTTTTACCTTCACATTTTTATTTTCCGTGGTTTGTTCTGTTTCGTATTTCGATTAGATTTATTAATAATATCATCTTAAAATGTTTAAAGGACATTGTTTCATTGATATGTATGACCTTCAAGTGATTCCAATGAAGAGATAAATATTTTTTATTTAAGTTTCTTTTCAGTAGGTTGGATACACACACAATCATTTTAGACTTTTTTTAATTGGTAAGGTTAGGTTGAGCCCTAAAAAAGGATTATGACGAACGGTCACATTTTTTCAAAAGGCCACCTAAAAGCAAAGAAATTTAGCCGGTGACACTGTCCATTTCCACTGATCTGACTGCAGTACAATAGAAACGTGACTTTAGGGACTCTGTAATGGATCAGTGAACACCAAACCCAAACCCTACAAACAACTCTGGTATGCGCTAAGCCTACAGATGGAGATTCCTAGGGTTCTGTACCGGTCACACATTTTGATAGATGGTTTCCATCCACTGAAAAAATATACCGATAGGCGTGTATTGTGGGCGTGTCCGTGAGCCTAAAATAAGATAAAATTCTTCTTACTTCTGGTGAAATTGATCATACATTTTCAAATATCAAAATTCTTTCTACTTTTTATAGTAATACCTCACAAGTGTCTCATCTGCTTCCGTCCGAAACCAGTGAGACTATGGCATCCCCAATTGGGGTATGTTGTGAGGTTCAAGGTAGCGGGGAGGGGAAGGAGATGGGGAAAAGGGAGATGGGGAAGTACCTTCACCAAACACGGCTAACATTTAATTAACATCGGCTAACATTTGAAGAACGTTTCAATTCTGAATAGCGGTCTTACACCAGGGCGATACTGAGAGTATCTTTCAATCTTTACTCCACTTTCTTGAACGGATAACTGTTTTTTTTATCCACCTTGGGCCAAAGAGTGGAAAGCTGAGTCCTGAAAAGTCCTGTTATAACTCGACCATTTGGCATTTAATTTGTTTTTTGCGTTCCGGTTCTGATTCAAGATGGTGGCTTTGTTCGATACTACATATTTACCCCTCCTGATATTGGTTCCTACTACGAGCTGTCAAATGGGAATAATCGATATTATCATACGGATAAAAGTTTTAAAACAGAATTGTCATTGAAATGATGACTTTTCTTTGTCCTTATATGAAATTTCAAAAAATGTTTTGTAGCATATTTATGGTTTTTAATTATGTAGGTAGGTATTAAGGTACCTACTTACACATGTTATCATCTTAACAATTCTACTCTTATTCACTGAAGAAGGAAAATACTCATAAATCTAAAAGCAAATATGAAAAAGAACTAGAAACAGATCATGCCGAAGAATGTTTGAGAAAAGAATTTTCAAAGAGATGACGACATTTCTTTGGACAATTTGTATAATTCCTTATTAAAAATTTTAAAAAAAAATCAGAGTGTGCAATTCACGCGATAGAAGTGAAACTAGAAAGTCTTTAATTTTAAAGTGGTTTGAAGATTGGATATTGATTTCACAATTTTTTTTTTGGATATTCATAGGATTCGAACATCCGGTCGCTGGATGTCTGTCTCTCTGGCCGCTGAGACTTGTCTCTGTACCCGCTGCGCTATCGGATTCTGACGCCGGAGCACTAATTTACCGCATTATATTAAAATCAAAATATTTATGGTTTAGGTAGGTATTTAAGTGACTACTTGCAAATCTTTTGATTTCAGACGCAATTTTATTTTTGATACACTAAATAAGTGAAAATTATAAGAAACTTATTTTTTGGATGTGTGGAGTTAACAGATCTACTAGTTTTAATATCTAGGAACTTCAGAGGAACATTTATTCAGTGGATAGGTTATGTAGTATTCAAGATACGTCAGGTAGGGAAGAATTTAAATAAAGAATTCACCGTGGACCGTTTCAATATCTTCATCTGAATTTAAACAGCTCAACTTTATTTTGTACTTTGTTTTTTTAGAATTTTCCATGTTCATTCTAATGTTCTAAACAAAATGGTAGATGCCTATTTTAATATTCTGAAGGAAGCAGTTCAGAATGAAACGTCGAAACTTTGTTGGTAGTTATAAATTCTAGTTAAACTTCACATTTAAGTCTTTCAGGTTTATAAACTTTTATACTATTTGTAATATTGTTATGTAGTATTTATTTGAAATCTTAATTTTAACAACATCATCAAAACATTTCAAGGTTCGATGAGAAATAATATTTACCTAATCTCTTGAGTTTAAGTTTGTTTGGGTATTATGTAGACATCACAACGGAAGTAATTTTAAACAAATTGAGTACTCATGGATAAATTATTTTGTAATACTTGCTGACCCGGAAAACTTGTTCTGCATACAAATTATTTATAGGGACATCCTAATCACCTAGTGGTATGAAATATACTTTACGACCTATTCTCATACCTAATACATATAAAAACAAAATTTCATAAAAATCGGTCGAGCCGTTTCGGAGGAGTGCGACCACAAACACCGTGACACGAGATTTTTTATATTTATATATAGAAGTATCATTTAAAGAGGCGGGTACGTGTACCGCTGTCCTGGGAACCATTTTTTATTGGCTAACCAACGCCTCTGCCAAAGGACACCCCAAATGATTCCAGTTAAAGAGATGGATTCATACGTTCGTCATCCCTGGACATATTGACCCCCAGATTCCTATCCACCCCTCAAACCTATTTCCTTCTCAAAACTTCTTCCTTATTTAAAAAACCCTCCACACAGCATTCCAAAAGATAACATAGGTCCTTAGGGAAAATCTCTTCCTCAAGGTCTCCTATGTGGAGCTAATGTAAAAAAAGTTCTCAAAAAACAATTTCTTACATTACGGTAGTTTACAATTGGATAGAATTGAAAAGAAAAAAATAAAATAAAATATACTGAGATTATCAGAAATAATATAAAAAAATTGTTTTAGTATGATTAAACATCAAATTTATCACATTAATAATGCCAACATCATTTGTATATTTCTTTGCTAAACTATGTATGTAAGCAAGGAATTCACGAGTTTGCTAAATAATTTGTTTGGGAATGGTGAAATTGAAATAGGTCCTTATGCCTAATGAGTCGAGCCGGGACTCTTAAAATAACTACACTCAACTTTAAAAAATTGTGAATGTTTGTATACTAATATAGTTGGTAAATTATTGGGTTCTAAAAGTAAAATATCCCATGATTGAACATTAGAGAATTAACCTTCGATCAATTAAGTCTAGATAAGCCCTACCTAACTAACTTGCCTGTGAATAATGACGCCATGATATTAATGTTAACAATACAACTCTTCATCGTATTCCACCGCCTCGCTCAAAAAGCCTAGAGAAGCCAGTTCCTAAAACACAAAGTTCGTTCTCAAATCCCATTATGTAGTTTTGACATTCATCAACCAATCAGATGCCTTGAATATCACGCGACAAATATTGTGGAGTTGAATTTATCACTCCTACTTGGTATAAACTAGCCGTACACGCTCGCTAAGTCACTTGAAGAAATAACCCGAGGGCGTTCAGTGTGTGACAAGATGTGGTCTTTTAATTTTAAACAAGCCGTTATGTTTTGTTTTGAGCCTGTATGTCAATGTATTAGTGAACGAACCGGGCTACGTGGCATGACGTCAGAAATATTGCTCGACCAAAATTAATTTCTTTAACATTATTACGTTTATTGAAACGCTGCCTAAAAGACATCTGTAAGGTATATTTTTTTTTGTTGTATTCAGATAGCTGACTACATTTTCAAAAATAAAGTCCGCGGTGTGTACCTTGTACAATATTCGGAAGTGGTATATTTTTGTGTTTTAAAAAAATTAACTCGGTCCGGACGGCTGACACACAAATTAGTTTCAGTGTAGATCTTGTAGACCGATAAAAGATACAACACAAAGCACTATGCGATCTGAACGGTGCAAAACAATGCAGGCACTTTTTTATAAATTGGCCTTGAGCCTGCTTTTGCTGGCTTCTTGCGTCATTTTGAATTTCACAGGGCTCGTCTAGATATCATACGTCAATGGAATTAACCTACAATTTGTCATCAGTTACTAAAATCGACTGATGTGATAATATTCGTTTAGATATAAAAAAATTTAAGGACGATGTTATGATAGTAAAATTGTTGCCCAACCGAGAATTTTGTTAAGCGCGTTGTTTATACTACCTAATCAGTTATCTAAATATTAAAGCGTTATTAAAGGACAATGTATGAGAAAGCAAACAAAAGTTATCGTCAACATGGATAATATAATGTAGCAGGTGTAAATGGGCGAGGCACATCGTCGGAGGAATGAAAACCGAAGTACAGAGCTAGTCATTTAGAAAAGAAGCGATAAGTCTAAGCCCATGGATAATATCTAGTAACAAGGGAGAAATAATTTAGATGCTCTTGCATCACTTTTTTTTTAAATTTCGATTTAGGCAAATATTCTGAGACATTCTGTTTTTTTTTTTTTTTAAACGTATTTATGAAACCCTGGCATTTTTTGAAAATTTCAATCCGAATAATCAGACCATTTTTTATAAACAGGAAAGATGGGGCATAATTTTATAGGTGCGAAAAAACGATAATTACATAGCCGAAAATCATTTTTAAAAAATAACATTTTCCAAACGAATAGCAATAAATTTTACAGGGTTCTCTTCGTAACAGCTGTAAAAACACCTCCATCTTTATCAAAAAATCAAACCAAAGGATAATTTCGCATAGAACAAACAATAAATCTAGTGAACGTTAAACGCAAATTCAAAAATTCGCCGGAAATCAAAGTGTTGCCATATAAAAAAAAATTAATCAGTGTGGAATTTTACAAAATTAAGGGAACATAATCACAAGCTCAAATAATGGATTTATTCATTTAAAAAAAAAAACTATACATTTCAAAATTTTTTTAATAACATTTTCGTAATCTGAGTAAAAAAATCTATCAACACGATTTTTTCCAAGTCGTTATGAAATCCATGCAAGTGGCCTATTAAATACTCGTACCGCTAGTATAACGCTTTTGAAGTAATCGAAAAAAAAATTATAAACTTTTTATTATTCCAGAAAAAAATAAAGTATCAGACCTTTTAAAACTGCTTTAATTTTCAAAATCTGCTACTTTCGAACCCTTTTTCGGTTATGGTTTTACTGCACAATGTTGCAAATTAAATTATTTTTAAAATAATCGTAAAACATGTAAACATTTGTGCCTGAACTTCGCAAAATTAAATAAAACATTCTTTTTGGCGACATTTTTTTGCATACATCAAAACGTGCGGCTCGTGTTAAGAGAATTTAAACCTTACCGCCATCTACTTAAGGGGTGTTATGGTTACATAAATGTTACATGATGTGGTATATGGTGCATCGCTTTAATAGCACAAAGTACACTGAAAAGATTGGAAGCAGCTCGGGCAGGCCTTAATTCAGAAGTTTAAAGATATATGACTGATGATGAAAAGGAAGAAAGAAATACTCCAATATATTTTACTTCAGGCATTCGTATCATGTTGCAATTGGACTTATAAGGAACGAATTAAGTAAGTAATAATAAATATGTATAAGTATGTACAAAATATTTATTGCGAATGCCTTAAATCGAGTAGGTATATGAGTTTCGAAACGGTTTTTTTCTTATCGGAATTCAACCCAAGGTCCCTCGGGCTACAAAACAATAGCATCGTATAATCAGCTCGCAATTGCAAGTCACTTTTTTCGTTCTTGCAATACTTAACAAGTTCCTACTTCATTGCAAGTAATTAAAATACAATAAAAACAGTACTGTATACATGACATTTCAATTAAAACAAAGGATAACCTACCCACTTAAATGATAACATTTTTATAGCACGTTACGAGTTACGACCCTCAAAGGCCGTAGGCATTCTTAAAGTTTATCGAAAAGGAATACCTTTCGAAGGCATTCCCAAATAATTATTGAAAATAAACGAATGATTCTGAAACCTTTTTTAAAGTATCAAAGAGACATTCTCTCAAGATGAGAAAGGGTTCAGAAAAAATTTCCGATATCAAATTCATTCATTCATTTACTGTGGTGAACGTATGTCTTGCGATATGAAAGAGACATGCGTGTATGAGCGAGACAATATGAGGAACGTATAAAAGGGGGTGGTTGTTGTCCATTCGCTCACTTACCATCAGACTTCCTTAGAAGAACCATTGTACTATAATCCCGGAATAAACTTCAACAGACTACCTACGTATTCTTATTGCATACCACCTGTACTGAGATCACTTAATCTGAGGAATCTGGATCCATCAACGGGAGTCCAGACTATCATGGGATAACCGGCTACGGTTAAAATTATTGATTATTTATTTAGTTCATTAAATACTTAATTTTGTTTTTCCAAATCAACCTATCTGGGAACATTAATAAAATTGGCCTGTTCTTGTCATCCTATTCCGTACATCATTGTAAGTTACTTGAAGGTTCGAAAACATATTAATATTGAAACGTATTTCGTTACAAGGACACAGTTTGAAAATGACCTTACAAGTCGAAACAGCTGTAACTAAAATACTTTCTTAAATACTTGCAGAACTCGATATTAACATATCAAATTTAAATTTAATTAAATTTCTAAAAAAAAAATAAAAATAAAAAAAAAAATAAAAAAAATAAAAATAAAAAAAAAATAAAAATCAGAAAAAAATACGGTCACATCTAGGACGCGAACCCAGAACCTACTACTTGCCGGGGCGGAGCTCTACCAACTGAGCAAATGTATCCCTATCGGATTTGGTCATATTTAACTGTACCATACTTCTACTAAGATCTGCCAACATTATCTTAATTTTATTAACGCATATTTTTATTGGCTGCTGCCTTTCGATATGATTCCAAACCCGAACTAAATGCTTTCTTGATGGTGTTTTGGATATATTTTATCCATTTTTATTACTACTGAAAGTAAAAACAACATATACGGATTTAAGGGACGTACTTGACTTACTTTAAACAGTGATTCCTGGCGTTATTTTGAGTAAAATATTCAACTTAAAGCGGTCGGAAGAGGTTGGACGGTAACTTGGCTAAATAACCAATGATGCGTGGAAGAAAACAAAAGTTTGTTTTTTTAAGAAAAAAAAATGACATATTTTTAAAAAGCATTTAAAAAGTCACCAGTGACCAAAAATACATTTTTTTTTTCAAATAATGTAAGGAATCACTGATCAAAGTAAACCAAGTTTATCCCTGGTATATTATAACCTTATATAATACTAGTGCTCTTTTTAATGTTTCAATCGAAAAGTTGAGAAATTGGTTGTTGGTTACAGTGACAGACATTACTTCTCCGTCCAAATTTATTTCGCAGAATGGACAAACAATAAACGAAAATACTGGGTACCTACTTGTGTATTGACTATGGGAGAAATCAATATATCTGGGTACAAATTAGGGGTGGAGCCGGGTACGAAAGCCTGTAATTATTTAAATAAATGTTCAGCTCTACGTGATCCCGAAGGGTTGTTTAATAAGTCCATGAGCAACCAATTATTTAATTACGAAATACAAACAATTGTTGACCAAAATGACAGAAAAAGTATAGGTCTCAATATCCGAGTTAGTTGTCTCAGTAAGAATTGAAACGTTACTTGAAATGTTTGATGACCAGATCTAAATAGCCAATTACTTCGCCTCCTTCGTTTTACTCATCTCTTTGTCCTAACAACATACCCCAATTGGGGATGTCATAATTTCACTGGCTCCTGACGGAATAAGTTGGGGCTTGATACTGTTGTGGAGTATTCAAATTTAAAAAGTAAGTTTTTATTCATTTATTCTTAGTATATTTACATTACAAAGGTATAGTATATTGTCCTAAAACACGAGGAGTTCACCTCTATTGTAGAGGACATTTTTCAGTTGTAAAATATAAATTATATATTGTAAGTAGTAAAACAAAACAAACAGTGACCTAAGTTAATATAAAAAAAGAGAAACAGTAAAAATTAAAATACAGAGAAACAATAAAAATTAAAATATAAAATTATAAATAAAAGTTTGTATAAAGGATTGTAGCCAGTTCCTTATGTTTTTTTGTATTCAATAATATTAGTTGTTTTATATTGTGTTGGAAGCGAATTATATATATATATATTTATTTTTACTGTGAATACCGCACAAGAATCTCAACTGCTCCCGTCTGGAGCCAGTGAGACTATGACATCACCAATTGGGGTATGTTGTGAGGCTGAAGGTAGTGGGGAGGGGAAGGAAATGGGGGAAAGGAAGGTTGGGAAGTATCTGGCTATTCAGATCTGGTCACCAAACACGGCTAAAGCCATTTTCAAGCAACGTTTCAATTCTGAATGGTGGTCTTACACCAGGGCGATACTGATAGTATCTTCCACTCTGGAACGTGCCGCAAATATACTATATATTATTTTAAATGAATTTATTGTATAGTTTTATGTAGCCTGGAATCTGTAGTGTTTTTGTCCAAAGGATGTGTTTGTTTTTGGTATTTGTAGTTGGTGTGCATGTCTTGTTCTAGTATTGCGAGAATTTTGTGAAGTGTTAAATGTGTTTAAGTTAGTATTTGTTTTGAATATAGTTTTAAAATTTTCAGGACTGGGAATTTTTCGAATATGATTGAAGTGGATGTTAGTATTTATAATTTAATAATTACTTTTATTAGGGTTTTCTGAGCTTTAAACAGTGCATTAATGTATTTTTTACTGGCACAGACCCAGGCAATAATGCCGTATTCCATTATGGATTGTGCTAGTGCGAGGTAAATATATTTTTATATCATATATGTTTAGAAATATGTACATACCTACAGGTATGGCGGGCAAGTGCATAGAAGATCAAGTCGGTTACGCCCAGAACAACATCAAATATAAAAATAAAATAAAAAACTACAATTTAACTTACAATCCATCCGGCGGCATAAATTCTTCCTGTATACGATTCCTAGAAGACCCTATTCAATATTATATCACAGGTAGCGAATTACCATTTTTACGATTTATTATTTCCCCTACGTGATATCACTGCATAGCTTAACATTATCAGCGGGCAGATTTGATCTGATACCGAAGCCAGAACCGACGATATCTCCTAGCCATTGTTTGCGAATAGCGAATAGTTTTCCAACTACAGATTATAAATGCGCATATATTATTGTATGCCCGCGCCGAACTAACAGCGTGTTCTTGAACTTGTCACCGGGTGACTAACAAACAACTAACTCTTCTGTTATACAATAACATAGTTTAGATGGCTTCTTCTAACTCTCAGGGTCGTTTGACAAGATACCTTATTATTTACGTCAATACAATATAGTGTATTGTAAATCTTTACGTATTCCGTGGATAAGTAGTTATGTAAATAATAAAGACTAATAATATTTATTGTGTAGGTACATACATTGATGTGCTGAAGAATGAAATGTTACCTAACAATTTTCATATATTTTTAGATTTTCACGGCTAAAGGCATTTTCATTGTTTGTTTTTGGGGTGTTATGCCGTGTTGCGCTACCTCCTTCTTTAGCCGACGTTTCGGACAGCGTTGCAGTGTCCATCATCAGGGCAGATCCGGCAGTTCCGACGATCTGCATCGACATCGTCGGATCTGCCGGATCTGCCCTGATGATGGAAACTGCAACGATGTCCGAAACGTCGGCTAAAGAAGGAGGTAGCGCAACACGGCATAACACTCCAAAAACATACAATGAAAAAATTCTTTTGTCAGTTTTTCTTTTTTTGTTCTGTTTTTTTTTCATGTTTTCATTTAGATGTAATAGAAGTATCTTCTTATTTAATGATAATATTATATTACATTTACGGGTACAAACTTCAAAATTTGTTATTTCAAATATGGTTATTTTTTTACCGTTGGTATGTTATCGATGAATCTATCATCTATTTTCTATATTAATAAACGACAATTGATCGCTTGGCAACTCTTCGAAAGTAGACCAAGATCAATCGTTTTATTTATTTGTTTATTTACTGATTAACACCCTTTTTCGGGCATTTTGAAATTTCTTTTTTTTTTAAATAATATGTTTAGGAATCATACTGATATTTATAAGAATGATAACACAGTAAAATCAATATATGATAAACCAATTAAGTTCCATTCATTATCTACATAAATAAACAGAAATAGGTAATGGTGATAACATACTATTTGGTTTTTCTCGCACTTGAACACAACGGAAACTATCTTATAGATGTAATCGCTTAATTGATGATGTAATAGCATAATAAGATGTTCCAAAATTCAAGACAAGTTTTGGCCAAAGAAACCACATATATCTGGCAACCAAACTTTACAACATCCTTCCTCCAAGTTTGAAAAAGATAGAAAAGATAAATAAGTTTAAGGAAAAAATCAAAACATTGGTGAAAGAAATTAATGCAGACATACTAGAGAATGTATTAAAAACATCATAGAAACTAAATAACGGAAAATCAAAGAAATCTACCAGTCAAAACAAACGGATTAAATATTTAGGTATATATATCATCATATCTTGTAATTGTCATCAAACCTGTAACTAAATAGTCACTAATAAAAAATAAAAAAATAAATAAAAAAATTAATCGTTCGTGAATTATTGCCGCACCCTTTTTTTAAATTTGCCTTCTGCCGACAACAATCCTTTATTTACTCTGTCTTCAATATAAATGTTATTTATCGACACTTGGAGATGAGATAATATATTACATACTGTATTTTTTGTGGCCCGATTTAAGTATAGTATATAACCCAATATAAGTTGAACATATTTTGAAAAAAAAACATATTTTAAAAATAAAATTTCCGGCAATCTGTTACTTTTAATATACACATATCTTCCATTAATCGATATTTGAATATGCATGTTTGCGTGCATAAAATAATAAAACATGATATAACATTTATTGTATAAGATAATAAAAATATGCCTTATTGTCGTGACGCGTGACAAGATATAGTAAGATTCAAGGTAAAATCATGCATTATTAAAATGCATTCATTTTGTGCATGCATTTTCCATAGCACGCTATTCGATGATTGTCAAGGCTCATGAATTTTCGAACCTTGAGAAGGTATTTATTTGGTTTACTGGATCGTATTATGCCATTATCGGATATGATCGATTTCTATTTGTGAGAATAAATCAGAATCTAATTATTAAATTGGGTATTTTCAACGTTTTTTTTTAATTATGAAAAAAATTACATTTAATTTTTTAATTTTCAACATCGTTTTAAAATGTGGCATTTTTTATTTGATGCCAAACGACACTTTGATTTTTGTTCGTGAATTTGGCGGCGTTGACGTCCCGCCAGCCAATGTCCGTGACAGCCGTCTTATCAGAGAGTGGCGTTTTCTATGTCATAATGAATCGTTTCAGAATGCGCAGTTTTTTAAATCAATAACTGTGAACGAAAATATTAAAACAAGACATCTTTAGTACGACGATCAGAAATAGAAAAAATATATTTATATCTTCCGCACCTTTTAAACGTTATTCATAGTTGTGAAAATACCTCATCCATATCCACCTGTGTTAAATAATTTTTCGAATTTTGCACATACAACATACTTTACCTACATTTTTTGAAGACTTTTTAAAATAAGTTTTTGCTAAATCGGTTCGGTAGCTCATTTTGAAACTACGCATCAAGGCAAAAAATGTAATTTATTGCAAGAAAACGTATAATTAGGTATTAGATTTTTGATTTTTAAATTTGTTTCTGAAATTTTCAGATCATATCTAAGGATTGGTTGTTTCAAAAAATTTGAACAATTCATCAAATATTTGAAGTTAACTATCACGTTCTGCGAAAGTTCTATTCAAGTTCTGTGATTACTTAAGTTTTATGAAGCAACTGGCCCATAATGATATAATAACAGAACTTGAATATAACTTACACAGAACGTGAAAATTAACTTAAAATATTTGATGAATTGTTAAAAAATTTTGAAAACATCCATCCTTAGAGTAACCTAATAGTGTTTTACGGTTCATATATTGACATCACGACAATTTTGTGAGTAACGTAGGGTCGGAAATGCATAATGTATCGACCCGCATATATAATAATTATCTTAAACTCAAGAGAAACTTAGTAATGCTTTATCTTTTATTATACATATATTGATTATTATTATTTATTTCTCAAGTGACAAATCTACATTATACGTTCGTACAAGAGAAATGAATTTAAATTGTTTGGGAGGATAATATTAAATAACTTCTTCTTACATTATTTGCTTGCGCAGTTTTTTCTTTATCTAATTCCTTACATCCCCTTTGGCGTCCTTTAAAAACCGCCATGTCACGTCTGTCTGAGGTATCTCATTACATAATTGGGTTTAGTAGTGCCATTTTTTTACAACCGGTTTGCTACCTACATATTTTACAGATTAACACATGGATTGTTTAGGCAAACATTACACGAGTTTTTTATGACAACGGATATCAGCTGCAGATATATGTAGGAATCGTGACAGTTATTTTTTGTCATCAAATGCAATAATAGAATATTACCTGCTATGAATTGATTATTTCAATTCATATTACCTATTATGAATTGATTATTTCACATCACATTAAATACTTATTTCAATTCATATTTTCTATTATAAATGAATTATTTCAATTCATATTTATTACTCTGGTTGACTATTTCAATTCATTTTACCTACTATGAATTGATTATTTCAATTCATGTTACCTACATCTAAATGGATTATTTCAATTCATATTACCTAATATGATTTGATTATTTCAAATTTTACCTTCATCTGAATTGATTATTTCAATTCATATTTCATTTTACCTACTACGAATTGATTATTTCTACAGATTCCCTAATAATTATTGTGAAAACTCAAGCAAAGGTGCGAAACATTCAACTACAAAAATACATTAAATCACTAAAAAAATAACATATTTTCTTTAAGCAGTTCGCCGCATGATATCAACTCCATTATCAGAACAACATAAAATATTAATTTAGATTGTCTGTGCGTCCTGTGTTACTCTGGTTCAATAAACCCAGAATTGTTTTGAATTTAAGGGTCATTTTCAACAATTGAACTGAATGTGTGAAGAACTCAGACAACAATAAAATACCTTGGTACCTATACATATAAGACTGTTAGAACCTGATTAAAAAATTGAAAAATAAATAAAATAATAAAATTGCGGGTGCCTAAAATCAAATTACGAGTAGTTCCCACAATAATAATTTTAAAGTGTCAAGAATTCAGACTAACCCGTAATTTTTCACGTGAGGTAAGATCGGGAGTTGGTAATGTTTTATGGATGTAATAAATGCAAAAAAAGGATGAAGACTGGCCTAATTACATTATGTACGTCTCGCTTTCTCTTTGTGTTGCTTCTATTTGCATTGTATCATTTGAGTGATTTTTTGTACATATATAAGGTAGGTGTATTGTATGCATTATGTAAAAACCAGAATAAGTACATAATTTATATAATTGATCATGCATAAAATAGATTGTTTTAAGTTTTCCAAGGCAGCAATTACTCGTAGATTTTCATTAAAAAGATTCATGGTAGATATGTTTAAAATTATTTTTAAGATTTATGTAATTATTTTTATCGCTGTACTATGAAATGATTCAAACCGATAGCGATGTCTAATACTAACGAACCGGCATAATAATTTCCCCACTGAATGCATTCAGCGCGATGTTTCATCCTTCCCGCATATTCCATGCAAATCACCTCATGGTGTGGATAATGCAGTCGGCAGCAGAGGCAGAATGCATGGGAATATATTATGCTAATGAAACAGGTAACCTAATCACCTACTGCACACTGCAGAGGGTCACCTCCAGTACAATGGTGTTACCGGAAAACAGGAGTTTCGTTTCGGCGAGATTCGTTTAGTTATTGTTATATCTACCGCAATTATATGCAAATAAGGATGTTTCAAACAGTGCTAATGCGAAACGAGTTGCTTTAGGCATGCCACTGATAGCTCTGTTGTAACCTCTCGTAAACGACACATGTTCATGTCAGAAAGAGCGGTTGCAAAGGATCTGTCAACGGTAGGTTAGGTTAGTTAGGTAACACATACTAGCAAAAGAGAGATTTTGTATCTTTTGCGACAGCGTAACACGTGTTAAAAGGGCCGTATACGACACAGTTTGACAGTGTTCTTAATTGCGGTGTTCCATATTGCGCTAACGAGCTACATACTGCGCTTATATTAAGACACCAACTCTTAAAAGTAGTTGCCAGAGATGACGGCGCGTTTGCCGCGTAATCCTCGTTAAGAGATGCCAGTCGCGCGAAAATTTGTAAATTTAATGACATCGCGTACAAACATCAAAATAATAGACAAACGGATAGTCATTTATGAACGACTTTTTGAAATATTGGCTCCGGGCCAAAAAGGCCCCTTTCTCTTTCATCATGAATTTATAACAATGGTTGTTGAATTTTTTTTTAGTTGTTTGTCATTTATGGAACACCTATGAGTGTATTTGTAGTCAGATTTAACTAATAAATAGTAATTCGTGATTTTAAGTAGATAATTAATCCACACCAACTGACATCAACACACAACTGGCATTTCAAGCTATTGAAAGCCATAGACAATCATAGAAATTTGACAGCCGATAACGCATGACGGACGCCTTCGCGTAGGATTTTGCATTTTTGTCTTAATTTTCTCGTAACGTTGGCTTAATAATCCCGCAACCCGAATTTCTACCGATTTCTTGCATAATTCATTACACAATCGAAGTTTTTGAGCTCTTAAAAAAATATGTGTTATTTTTTAAGATAATATCTATACATACCCCATGCCGAAACGCAAATATGAAATTCCTTCGATAGAAGAAAATACCATAGCATGCTCCGAAAATTATTATTTTCACGTCTGATTCAGTTAAGCTATATGTATAAAAAAATCACAGTGCTTCTTTAAATGCTGTTTTAGACATCCCCCAAGAGATTTTTGCAACATTTTAAGCGAGTCGTGTTATATTAAACATTTTCACAATTTTCGCTTCAATTTTATCGTTTTAAATATTAGCGCACTTTCTCCAACATTCGTAATTACATATCTCTCTATCTTTTTCTTTTTGAGCGGGGATACGGTGCCTTAATTGTGGTATACCATATCGCGCTAACGAGCTACACACTGCGCTTGTGTTAAGTGACCAACTCTTAAAATTAGTTAACAACGGCAGAGAGTTTAGTTAGCAGTGCGTTTGCCTTGTGATCCTCGTTAAGAGATGTCAGCTGCGGAAAAAAACTGTGTATCTAATGTCATCGCGTACAAACATCAAAATAATACGATAAGCGGATAGTCATTTATGAACGCCTATTGGGCTTATATGTATTTGTAGTCATAATAACTAATAAATCGTAATTCGTGTTTTTAAGTACATAATTATCCACACCTACTGATATCAATACACAATTGGCATTTCAAGTTACTGAAAGCCGTAGAAAATCATAGGAATTTTCTTCACGTAAGATTTTGCATTGTTGTCTTAATTGTCTAGTAACGTTTACTTAACCACTCAGCAACATAAGCAGATATACACGTTAATATGCCGACATCAGTTAAGTACAATAAGCGTGCTTACACGTCAACGCGTATGTTTATATAGAAATCGTCATAACTCCCTTATTGTTCTAGTGACATCCCTAAAACAAAAAGGAGAAGCTCCATAATAAATCAAGCTACCCATCACTATTCAAGATGTCCATAGAAATAGATAAAAAAAATCTTTTCTATCAGATACATGATAGACCGCCACATTGCCTATCCACTGTTCGACATCGTTATTTTTTTATTAAATATTCTTGTATGAAATGATAAAAAAGCGAGGTGATCAAATTGTTTATTACACATTTATAAAATAGAATAAATATTGTCTTTTATATAATCCGTGATTTTAGTACCGTTTTCACATAAAAACATCACGTAAGTCATTTTTTCATTTTTTTATGTTTGCATTCTAAATTTTTATGTTTACAAATGTTAATATTTATTTGTAACATAACAATTTGAAAGCTTATTTCATATCCTTGCAAAAACAGTTTTTAGTATTCGGCTACGTTCGGAAATGTTTCATTTATAGAGCTTTAATTGTGAAGCGGAAATAACATAAAGTTTTCGTAAAACTGACATGTCGTTTAAGACGTAAAAAGTGCATATTCGCGATGTATCGGAGTGGTTAACGCAAAAGATAACACAAAGATATAGAATCACCCCTAAATGTGGATGTTTCAAACAGAGCGTATTTAAAACGAGTAGTTTCTAGAAAAGCTTACCCCTGATAAATGCTTTGTAACTTTGTGTGACTTGTCAGTGGTTGAATGGGCATCGCGTTTGGGTCCCACACAGGCGTTCCGTGTTCGATTCCTCGGCTGGCTAAATCATCCATCACAACTCAAGCAACATTTTCGGCCTACTGTGGTTGTAGTAGAAGATTTTCAAATATTGTCGGGTTATTCGTAACCCGGGAATGTTTGTCTTTCTTTAAAAAAAAAAAGTGTAAATTATACCAAACCACATTTTGTGTTGTGGTAACAATGGACCTCTAAGCGACATGATCGTTTTCAGCACAGCGGCTAAAGCTTGTCAAAGTTATCTTTGCAAAATGCTAAAAAAGGTAATAGATAAGACTGTATTTTGTTATTCGGCAGTCAAACAACTATTTTTTGCTGTTTACATTTTTTTTTATTTACCTACACATTACGTTTTTATGATATAAGCGCCATAAATAATAAAACGAAAAAAAACTGATGCAAAAAACATAATACTCATAAATTTTTTTCCGGTGTTATAACCAATAAACAACCGCAATATTTGCAGTGCGATTAAGTTTTGTCAACAGCTTCCCATTGGAAGAGATAAATTTACCTATTTATGATTGATCCGCGACAGTTGCCCCGTCCCCAAAATTACGATTATTATAAAATGATTATTTGGTTGTGGATTATTTACCTATTTCAAACCTAAAATCGACTTAATTTTTTTAAGAAGAAGATGGAGAGACATGTAATTACGAATGTTGGAGAGAGTGCGCTAATATTTAAAACGGTAAAATTTAAGCGAAAATCGTGAAAATGTTTAATAAAACACGACTCGTTTAAAATAGAGCCAAAATCTCTTGGGAGATGTCTAAAACAGCATTTATAGAAACACTGTGAATTTGTTCATACGTTAACTTGTAAAATAACTGAAACAGACGTGTAAATAATAATTTTCGGAGCATACTTTGCGATTTTTTTCTATTGAGGGAATTTCATATAATTTGCGTTTCGGCATGGAAAATGTATGGAAAGTTTCTTCGAAAATAACATATATTTTTAGAGCTTAAAAACTTCAAATGTTTAAGGGGAATATGTAAGAAATCGGTAGAAATTCAGGTAGCGGCGGCTTAAAGCTTTAAAAATAAGTTGGTATGGATATCAAACGAATTTATTTACGGTTTCTTTATTTTTACAGAATTTATTTTTTGTGCTGTACGCTGCTATATCAGTGTATAGACAATTAGTTTTTCCGTGATGCATTTGAATGATAATAGGTTATATACTTTTGTTTTTCGGCGGTATATCCTCTCTGTACACACCTAAGTATGCCGGGCGATTAACGGCGATAAATTGTCATGGAATCACTGTATATTAGCATAGGTACTGCGATTGTGTAATTAATTAAGTTATACATTAAATTGTTTAAACTTTATATTCCATTGTATTCAGATAAAATCATCTAAAAAGTGACTAAATGTTTTCGACGCAAATATAAATTTTAAGCTCTAAATATTCCGCAGAGGAATTTATATGGCACTGGTAACCCTAATATCTGCGCCACCGCCTGCAAAGTTAACTGTGTCGGACTTTAAGCGTGATGTGGGTACGTAATATTATATGAGTTAAATTTCAATGCATGAACACGAATATCACAACACGTGAAAATTGTGCGATAACGAAAGAATTACAGCCTTCATAAATAATATAAATTATTTCGCTATCAGTTAGTAGCAAGGAACGAGTATCGTAAATCGACAAACGTGTTTGCATTTGGAAGAAGCGAATATATTGCTAAGCTTTCGCGATGATAGATAAATATGTCAGATTTAAGTAAACTAGGTCTTGTAAGGATACATTATTTTGAAACACAAGAATTTATTACAAATTGTACCCGACTTCTCGAGATTTTGTTTTTATAATATGAAATAAACAACAAAAAAATTGCGACGTCTTATTTGAACGATGTACAGTCAGGGGACTATATCACAGCTGAAAGGAAAAATGGCTAAAACTTCATACAGCTGAAAGGGAAAAATGGCTAAAGCACCATACAACTGTGACATTAAAGACGAACCTACACAATAAGCTTGTTCATTAAATCAAGTTTTCTAAAATATCCAACATATTCTGGGAAAATCTAGAAAACTTAATACAATGAATACAAGCAAAAACATTCAATATAGCTTTTTGTGTAGATTCAGCTTTAATGTCACAGCTATTTTCCTTTCCAGCTTCGATCTTATAACTACTTTGCTGGGTACCGTTGTGAGGCGTGTAAAGGATGTTTTTTTTTGTTCAATTAAATGAAGATGAATATCTACGTAGCGTCCTGTCTTTGTGTCTTATTCTTTGACAGCTTTAATGAATTTTTCCAGTGATGTTGGATGCTAAAAATAGTTGCGTTGACTTGAAAATTCCAAGAATAAAAATCTGTTGTAATTTTCAAGATGCCAGAGCTCACAATTCGATGGTTTTCATGCTCCATTATGTAGATTGATTTTATTTATTTAGATATAATATTAACGCCTTTCGGCTTTTACATATTATAACATATTTTTTTTTTATTGATCTATGTAGGTGATGTTTACAATATATTATTCGATGCCTGTCTCGCTAGGGTGTACCTGTGTTATACATAGTATATAGCAACAACATGGAAAATACAACTCTAGTGAGTTTGTAAAACAGTAAGAAAATAGTTGAGAAAGACATAGTAGAAATTCAGATAACAAAACGAAAATAAATGCTAAGATATTTAAATATTACAATATCGAAACAATGAAAAAATATATTTATATGTAATACATGCAAATAACTTAACTTTAAGAGGATAAATGATTTATTATTTCATGCTTATATTTTATAAGCGACACATTCCATGCACCTATGTGTGAAAACATATTGCCTAAGTTTTGAATTCTGTGTAGTGGTATATTGAAATGGGACATGGTCGTAGTATTGCCACAATAAAACGGTAGTACTGACCTTGTGTTTCTGGCTAGCACATTAAAATTTATGAGCGCCCAAACTTCAGGGCTGTTAATTTTATTATGCAAGATTTTAAATAAAAATACAACAGTTCTTCTGTCAACCGTTTTACGTAGAATGGGAATAAAAATTATTAATTTTTTATTTGTGGAAAAACAAATTTTTATGTTGTTTTTGTATCTTATATAATTTTAATTTTTTTGTAGTTAACAAAAAGATACATAAAATACAAATAAATTTTATACAGTAATTAATTACATGGTAGGTATAGTTGATGTACCTACCCCCATAAGTAAGCAGGGCTTGTGTCCTTGTGTGTATGATATCTAGACGATTTGTAAAGAATTAATTTATCTTAATTTTTCGCTTTTTGGGATACGTTTGATACTTTGGGATACTGAGAATATCTTCCTCTCTGGAACTTGTCGCAAATATGCTATGGTAAATATTATTTTTAATTGATTAATTGTAAAATAACAAAACTTAATAAAATAATCTAGATGAAATCCCCGGCGACGCCCGGACTTTACACAGAGTTTTCGAAATCAAATGCAGACAGTGACCCTCCTTTGCATACAAATCAAATCCACATCGTTCGCTTGCCAGCCCGCTCGTCCACCACATACTCCTTTATATATTATATATTTCAAACAATTTACACAAAACCTTGCCAAATTATATACCTAAACCTTCCCCATGAATCACTCTATCTATTGGTGAAAACCGTATGAAAATCCGTTCAGTAGTTTTTGAGTTTATCGCGAACAGACAGACAGACGCGGTGGAGGACTTTAATTTAAAATATGTAGAGATTTATCAGCGCATGCCGGAGTTTGAATCCGCGACCTTCGGATTGCTAGTCGAGAGCCTTACCCGTCGAAATGTACCATATTAGTTTTTCATATTCTTTATACCTTATTTATTAACCTCATCCATTCCATTAATATAATGACTCACAACTGTTCTATTAATTGTCCCACTGATTCCCAATGATCATTTTTAATGAACGTATATTTTTCATCCAATACGGTCACAATTAACTAAAGAAGTAAGTTTTAAGTTTCGTTTTGAATAGAGCCAAACACACGCGTCCTTGGTTCAGTAGAAGTTGTTTATCCCGAGCTTTAATGCCAGTCCTCCGAATGCTCAATCTACGAACTTAGTAACAGCTTTCTGGTTCCTTCAATCTGCCGATAGCTGATGAAGTTCTGGTTTATGAGTTGAGTATGGTAAATTGGTAAGTCAGCAATGCACATTTCAAACACGTAATACTGCGCAATTCCATTAATGGGTGTTAGTACAGTCCAGCAAAGTTAGAATTGAATCCTTTTAGAATGTGCTATGAAATGTGCAAATATTTGATTAATTATGAGTATGTGTGTTTATTAGTTGGGTGTTTAAGGATACCTACAAGTGTTTAAGATATGTTTATAAACCCTTTTTAAATGTACATTACGTATTTATCGGTTTATGGAAACTGGCCAACACTTTTCGCTTCAATCACATTTATTCATCTCTTATATCTACTATTTCATTTTCTTTACTACTGACGTGAATATTTGATTCACTTGCTCGTGCGTCGTGCGTGATTCATGTCTTCCTCGGGTGTTCCGAACGTCTTCTACCGTTCTTCTACTACGTACATATTATTTCTTACCCCTTCTATTATTATGTTTGGAGTTGCAAAACTTGATTGAAAATTGTCAAGGTTATTTTCCAGCGGCTTAAAAAAAATGCATTACATATTTTCTATTAAAATCGTTCCATTAAAAAAATTATTTCCGGTAAGGCATTTCTTAGGGCCAGTTGTTTTACGGAATTTGAACAATTCATCAAATTTCGTAGTTAATTTTCAAATTCTGTGAAAGATCTTGTCAGTTTCTGTTATTGCGTCACATGGGCTAGTCGCTTCGCAGAACTGAAATAATTCTGACAGCCGGCTTAGTCCAGCGGTAAGGCTCTTGACTCGCAAACCGAAGCTCGCGTGATCGAATCCCGGTGTGGCAAATAAATTTTATTTGATAAATTTGTGTTATTTCACAATTTATTCATTCAAAATAATATAAAGTATACAATAAAAACACATATAAATTTGTTGTAGACCACTTTTGTGGTCTACAACAGACAACAAAATAAAAGTGGTCTACAACAAATTTATATGTGTTTTTATTGTAAATTATGGCGAGCCACAAAGTTAATGCTTTTTACAAATATGTAATATAAAGTATATTTGCGGCACGGTTCAGAGTGGAAGAAACTCTTAGTATCGACCTGGTGTAAGACCACCATTCAGAATTGAAACGTTGTTTGAAATGACATTAGCCGTGTTTGGTGACCAGATCTAATAGCCAGGTACTTCCCCACCTTCCTCATCCCTATCTCCTTGCCCTCCCCTCTACCTTCAGCCTCACAACATACCCCAATTGGGAATGCCATAGTCTCACTGGCTCCAGACGGGATCAGTTGGGACTCTTGTGCGGTATTCATATTAAAAAAAAAAAAAAAAATAATAAAATAAAATAATATTTCAGATCATTTTGAAAATTAACTTCGAAATTCGATGAAATGTTAAAAATCTGTGAAACAACTGGCCCTTAGTGGGTACTCAGTAGGTATGTCAAACGCGTCCATTAAGCCTTCATGTTTTAAGTTTTATAAAAATACCATTAAAAAGCAAAGAACAACATCAAAACAATACATTTTTGACATGATTAATTTTGTGCTTTTTGATGATGGACACTGTAACGCTGTCCGAAACCAGAATAATAAACCTAAAAAATAATCACGATAATAATGCTCTTGACCGTGAAACTCTTAAATTAAAAACTTATCATATTCGAATATATTTGTCTACTACCTACACCTTTCGCCTACGCCTTATAAATAATTTTTTTTTGTATTTAGGTATGGTTGCGTAAATTTGAATCTGCTTTATGTTTAAACACACATATTTGAATAAATCTTTTTCATATTTTTATCCCCGACTTCTTCCATCTACTTCTCCTGACACTCCATCCTTTCTATATTATGTCCAAACCTCAGACTATAGAATGTAAGCCATCTAATCTCTTTATATTCGTAATTGTGTAAATTACGATCTTCTCAATCGCAATACGTTTATTAACTAATCAATTTCGCTTCCTTTACATTCAAACATCAGGGAATTCATTTCCAAAAGCAATAACTTATTAATGCCTTATTAAGGCTAACGAATCTGAAGGTAGCTGGTTCAAATCCTGACCTGCGCATGTAAATTTTATGGAATTTATTTAGTTTTTTCACAAAGAACTCGTATTCAATATATATTATGTGTCGTTCATTGTAAAAGCGGAGTAACTTCAGATTTTTAAAACACCGTTTCTTGCTTTATGGTGTCACAATTATTCATATCAAGTTACTAGAAATTATTTTATCTTTGATTCGTATTAATCGATAAAAATAGAAAACATTCAATAAATCATGTATATTTTTTCCTATGTACGCAAAGAGCTCGTTATTTAAAAATTGAGTTAATATGAGATAATTCACTTTTAAAATGAACGACACGTTGAGAATCGAAACGTTGCGCGTTGCATGAAATGGACTTAGCCGTGTTTGGTGACAAGATCTGTATAGCCAGATAATCTCCCACCTTCATCTCCTTCCACTCCCCACTACCGCAACCTCACAACATACTCTTACTGGGAATGCCATAGTTCAGGGAATGACATATGGATTTAGCCGTGTTTGGTGACCAGATCTGAATCGCCAGATACTCTCCCACCTTCCTCATCTCCTACCTTCAGCCTAACAGCATACCCAACTGGGAACGCCATAGTTTCATTGGCTGCAGATGGTTGGGAGAAGTTGGGACTCTTGTGTGATATGCACATAAAAAAGCATCATCCCATCCATCAATACTATCACAGATACGCCTCAGGGATCTCATTTCTACAAGAAATAACTTATTATGGCTGCCTCCGTAGTTGAGGGGTAAGGCTCTAGACTACAAATCCGGACTTCGCGGGTTCAAATTGCAGCGCGCGCATTTAAATCTTATTTAATTAGTTTGTTTTGTGTCGCAATTAATTAATTTAATAATATATTATAATATGCACATTCTAGAGTGTAATATACTCTCAATATATCTCTGGCGAATGACCAACATTCAAAATCGAAAAGTTGCATGAAATGGCTTTATCTGTGTTTGGTGACCATATCTGAATAGCCAGATAAACTCCTACCTTCCTCTTGCTCATGTTCTTCCCCTATCAACTATCTTCTGCCTCACACATACCATAATTGGGGGTGCCATAGTCTTATTGGCTGCAGACGGTTAGAACTCATGTGCGGTATAAAAATAATAAAAATCATAAATTATGCACTTAAAACCAAACAAAAGTGAAATGAATTTATATTAGATATATTTGAATACCTTTTATAACTCATGGCGTTGATTTTTACAACGAAATCATTAATTCAATTTTATCTGGCGGTCAAAAAACGTCGGACACATAATTTATAAAAAGTCAGGAATTCGGGTTCTAACCTGGAGTAATAGATGCAGGGGTGCTGAAACCAGGGGCGCAGCGGGGGGCTGGCGGCCCCAGGGGCGAAACCAGGGCATCCTAATCGGGGGCTCGAACAAACCACACACTAACTAACACTCATTTAGAAGCCCTGCAAACAAACTGCGCACAAAACTACTTTTGTCCCACTCAAAAAAAACAGTTAAGTTTTGTTTGACTTTTTCAAACTACTGTTTAAAACTTTTTACTAAATTAAGCAAAAAGTTACAATAATCACAGTTTCTAATGATAATTAATTTGGTCCGATGTTGAAAAATTCTTATTTCACTGTTTTTGTTCCTTTGAAATCTAATGCGTGTCGGACTAGCAATTATTTACGCTCTGCTGGCCGTTGATAATAGTATTAATGATTTTATACAATAGAGTTAAACTAATTTGTCTAATTCAGCGTTAAAAAAAATCAAAACTGGTTGAAATAGAGTTGTAACACTGATGGGTTAATCACGATAATCACTAACTATACAAAAGCAATTAATTGTATTGTCATTGTTTTTTTTTTAAACAATCCAAGATATAATAAAACTAGTCACATTTATTAACACAGTCATAAATAGACCACAGAATTTTAAAAAGTTTTTTCTTTTTTCAAAACACTTTTGTTTTTAATTTTTGTGTTCATAAACATTAAATTTGATTGTTTTCAATTATCCGTTAATTTGAATCAATCTCACACCCGACACTTCGTAAAATACATCGAGAGTCAAACGTATAAAGTGCGCAGAGACAGCACGCTACCGCTTTCGACAGCAGTCGGGCAAGTACTAAAGAACTAAAGCAGTACTGTACTGAATACTGAAGCGTACTGAAATATTGATGCTAATACTAATAGGGCCCTAAACGCAAAGAGATGACGTTGTCTCGTTTCCTCCCCTTCCCCCCTCTTCTTACCCCTTCAAAATCCCAACAAAGGTTCTGCAGGGGGTGAAGGTTTAACGTTTTAGGTCCTAAAGTTGCTAGTGTTAATGTTTCCGATAAAGGCTGCGTTGTAACATCTCTTTCTTCCTCACAAGCAATGCTTGCATCAGAAAGGGATTCTACAACAGATCTCTCAGCGGCTGTTTTAAATATCCCGTTGTAACATCTTCCTCTTTACCATAAACGACGCTTGCATCAAAAAGGGAGGTTAAAGCGGAGCTCTCATCGGTAGCAGTCGATACATAAAGGTAAGGGATGAGGATATGATAATTTGTTGAGACTCGCTTCGAGCCAAAACAATAAGGTTGAACGAATAAATTAGAAACTAAGTTCCTGCAATATTGTATATTCGCCTAACGGATTCAAATTTTTAATAAAACAATTCGTTAATGGCCTGTTTTTATTTTTGTACAACGTCCGATTGGAATAATGACGAGATTAATGTAAATTAATGTGCCGATGATCAATAGACAGTTAATATTCGTAAAAACCATCTTATTTACCTATTATTAGACATTTCGAATCAAGTATTATAAATCGAACAGCTTTTCGTCATTCCCTATTCATAAAACGTACCTACCTGTAATTAAGTTTTTTTTAATATTTTTATAGTTGAAAACAGCATTTATAAAAATAAGTGTGAATAATAATAAATTAAAAAGGGTCGAATAATCTTAATTTTTTTTTTGTTAAATGAAAAAACATTTAAGTACAAAATTACCTTCATTAAATTGGTCCTAAATTTGTAACACAAAAAAATTGCCGTTAAATAAAAATAAGCTGTTAAATAATAATTCAAATAAAAAGTGGTGTTTTACAAAGTGTGTTTTTTCATTAAATATATATAATGTCACACCACATTATATATATTTAATGAAAAAATTATTTCGTTCAAAAGTTGTCCTACTCTTAAACTGCCGATGCTAGACAAAATTGTTGTTTGTTTGTGTTTATTTAGATGTAAATAACAATTACTAAATAAAATGGCAAAATTCACTATAAGTTCACAGTTCTGTAAATTCTTTTTGTATTCCTGATGTATAATGACTTAATTTGCCTCATTTCGTTTGGCTGATTGGCAGTAAATTTTAAACTGATGTTTTTTTAATGTAATTCCTCCGTAGGTAGGTATTTCCCTACAAATTTCTTGCACGATTAAGACTTGAGTATTAGGTACCTACTCATGTTGTTTCGGTCAAAATTTTTTGCAGCTATCTACTTTTTATAGTGGTTCAGTTGAATTATAAATATTATTGTTTACGTGATTATTAAAATGAATCACGAATGTTCAATGTGTACAAATTTAGTTTTTTTAAATAAATACCAACATACCTAGCTAAGTAGGTACTCTGCTTGAAGTTTACTAATTTGTGTTTGTTTATCAAAAAAATGTCGTATGATTAATACTCTAAATATTTATAGGGAAAATTGAAAAACACTTTTTTTTTATATTAGCCCCACACGGGATAATCATAATGCAATAATTTCCCACAGGGTCTATGTCATCTTTCGGGATGCTGTGTTGAGGGTTTTTAAGGGAAGGAATGAGATAAAGATCTGTGAAGGAAATATGTATCAGAGGTGGGTACGAATCTTTGAGTCGGTGTGTCCAGGAGTGACGGACGTATGAACGTATGACGGACGTATGGGTGATGAGAGGTCTCCCTCAACCAATCTCTACAAATCTGGGCAGATGCACGCCGTTATGACCCGGACATTCTTCAACTCCTGAACCTGGGCACCTCTGTTAAGTCACTATTCGTAGCGAACCACTTGGGTGACCTGCGGCAGCGGTGTTGATTATCTAGTACATGGTTCCAATTAATTTTATTTCACAATTAATTCATTAAAAAATAATATATAGTATATTTGCGGCACGTTCCAGAGTGGAAGATACTCTCAGTATCATCCTGGTGGAAGACCAGCATTCATAATTAAAAAGTTGCTTGAAATGACTTTAGCCGTGTTTGGTGACCACATCTGAATAGCCGGGTACTTTCCCACCTTCCTCTTACCCATCTCCTTCTTCTCCCCACTACCTTAATCCTCGCAACACACCTTAATTAGGGATGCCATAGTCTTACTGGCTCCAAACGGGAGCCGCTGCGACACTTATGAAGTATTCACATAAAACAAAAATAAAATAAAAAAACAATTTCTAACATAATGACCGAACTTTTGGTAAATCGACATTGATACTTAACAAACTAAGCCGCCCCGGAAACCTTTATTGGATAACCAACACCTTTGCCATAGGTCACTCCAAGTGGTTCGCTACGTTTGGTGATTAAGCAGGGGTGCCCGGGTTCATGGGGTGAGGTTTGTCTAGGTCTTGGAGACGGATGACCAGGACACACTGAACCCCAGATTCCTACCCACCCCATAAACTCTTTTCCTTCTAAGAACTCTTATCTCCTTCCTTTCTTAATTAATTATTGGATAGTTTTACAGGCAAACAGCATTAGTATCGGTGTCTGCCAATTATTTTTGCTGTGATTTGATCAAATACCAAATAATGACTTCATTATAAGACCTCTCCCACGCAAAGAGACCACAGCATTCGTTCTACTAAAAAGGCAACAAGTGCCTATGCGAAATAATTTACACGGTCATAAAAGCAATACGTTGGCTGAGATTGCTCGTAAAAAATAGCAATACATTTCAGCAAACTTTTCGTTTCTTAGACCTTGAATTGTTATGAAACAATATGAATAGAATTATGATTTTATTTTATTAGCGATAAATTCAGGAGGAAGTAATTTTAAGAAAACTGTTGAATAAAATAAATGAGAATTATGATGATTACATTTAGATATGATATTCAGAAATTCTAAACTTCCTCAAAAATACAAGACACAAATAAGAGATAAATTGAATTCTTTAGAGGAGGCCTTCACCTTCGCCTCAGAGAAGGGTTCTTGCTTATGAAAAATTTAAGATTCCCATATTACATTTTTCGTAAATAGCATTAATTATACTTTTTCTGTTTTATAACTCTGCAACATACCTATTTGCAAGAAATAAAAGGCTTATTATTATTATTATGCAATTTCTGTTAGATATATACCTATGTATAAAAAAGTTTTTCTGAGACGTTTAAAAAATATATTGTTAATGTACATCGTGCGCGAGGGCGTCATTTTCATGATTTTATATGTGTTTTGTTTGCAAAAAAGCATACTCAAATATATACAATAAACGAAATAGTACCTACTCATACTCATGTGTATTGTGTACACTTTTGTTGTATTTAAAAAAAAAAAAAATTATTTGTTATTTGTGTAGGGGGCATACATTAATTACGTGAGCTCAAAAGGGGGGGGGGTCCAGCAAAATCTCACGTTACTTGAAAAGATACGAAGTGGCTCAAATTTATCACAGCAAGGGGGGGGGGGAGAGGTGTCTAGACTGGAAGAAAAATTGCTCACGTAATTAATGTATGCCCCCGTACGAATTATAATTTCTGTTAAAATATTATGAGAAAAAAATTATAAAGCAATATCTAGAAGAAAACAAAACAAGCGTTGGTCCTTGTTAGATTGCAACATTGTATCTATATTCTTCCTTCCCGTGGCCATAATCCATTTAATCATGCTTCTTTTGAAATCAGTCATTTTTAATGATTTTCATTTGAAGAGGGACAATATTAAATAATTTTATACAACTAAATCGACTAAGAAATATTCATATTTCTTAGTCGATTTAGTTGTAGGTTGGTGGAATACAATGTACTCGGACATATGTTGTAATGAGGATCTTTTGAATCACCTCGAGTTTGTATGCGTAGCCGGGGTTTTAAATATAGTTGTTTCAGAGACATTAAATTTAGGGCATTACAAACAGTCTGTAGTTCTGAGGGAACTAAAAATTGAGGGAAATTCTACTATGAACATTTATTACACGTTTGATAAAAGAATAAAGGAAAAGTTAAGCTAGCAGACAATAATAATTACACAGCAAAACTTGTTTATAAGTAAACTGAATATTATATTATTGAATATGTAAAATAATCTATTTAAATGGAGTGAAATTAAACTTGATAACAATAAACATGGCGGAAAGAACTAAGTTGCCCGTAAAATTTTCAAATCTTTTTAAATAGATGGAAGTCACTCTTAAATTGCAAAATAGAACCCTGTTATTTCAAAAGATTAACATAAAGAATTTTAAATAGAACTTTGTTGCATACTTCAGTTAGAAAAATTTTAGATCCACTAGTGAAGGCCCAGAAATCCATAATTAGAGTAATTATGCGTAAATCCTGTAGATTTTCTGGCGATCAGCTCTACAAAAAATTTAATTTACTTGATGTTCGTCGAAACTACATACAAAGGGTTATTAACCAAGTACACGAAAAACTAGAAAATTTTAATAAAATTGATCATAAATATATAATATATCACAAGAATATCACTAGAAAGGATCTCGTGGTACCAGGGAGCAATACGGCAAAGTTTCAAAAGACAAATACATATCTGGGACCATGGAACTATTATAATATCCATACTCTTAGTCTGGGACCGAAATTGTATAACAAAATCCCTCCAGAATAGGCGACTTCCATTGATTTCATAATGACTTAGAAAAAATCGTGTGGATAGATTTTTTTACTAAGATAACTTAATGCTAACTATTTCATAACTCTTGTATTTACACTAGTTATTTTTTTTAATTTTTTTTTTATAGTGAATACCGCACAAGAATCTCAACTGCTCCCGTCTGGAGCCAGTGAGGCTATGGCATCCCCAAATGGGGTATGTTGTGAGGCTGAAGGTAGCGGGGAGGGGAAGGAGGTGGGGAAGAGGAAGGTTGGGAAGTACCTGGCTATTCAGATCTGGTCACCAAACACGGCTAAAACCATTTTCAAGCAACGTTTCAATTCTGAATGGTGGTCTTGCACCAGGGCGATACTGATAGTATCTTCCACTCTGGAACATGCCGCATATATACTATATATTATTTTTAAATGAATTAATTGTGAAATAACACAAATTAATCAAATAAAATTTATTAAGTTATTTGAAGAAGATTACCGATAATAAAACGTTAGTAAAAATGTATAGTTTTTATTTTATTTTTAAATAAATAAATCTATTATTTGAGGTCGTGACGTCACTACATCAAAATGTCCCGTCTCCGATTATGTTCTATAAATTTTATAAAATTCCACACTGATTTTTTTTTTTATATCGCAACTCTTTGATTTCCGGCGAATTTTAGAATTTGACGTTTAACGTTCACTAGATTTATTGTTTGTTCTCTGCGAACTTATCCTTTGGTTTGATGATTTGATAAATATGGCGGCGCGGCGTTTTTAGAGATGTTACGAAGAGAACCCCGTACAATTTATTTACATTCGCGTGGAAAACATTCTTTTTTTTAAATGATTTTCGGCTATGTAATTATCGTTTTTTTCGCACCCATAAAATTATGTCCTGTCTTTCCGGTTTATAAAAAAATGGTCTGATTTTTCGGATTGATATTTTCAAAAAATCGCCAGGGTGTCAAAAATACGATTAAAAAAAATTAAAATACGGAATGTCTTAGAATATTTGTCTAAGCCAGATTTTTTTTTTAAATTTGATGCAAGTGGCCTATTAAATATTAAAACATGGAAAATGTTCAATAATAACTAAATGGTTGATTGGCTTGGGTAGGGTGAAAAATTATTAAATAATGTCACTTAAAACTTTAAATTTTACATTGTTAACTATTAATGGAAACATGGAAAATGTTCAATAATAACTAAATGGTTGATTGGCTTGGGTAGGGTGAAAAATTATTAAATAATGTCACTTAAAACTTTAAATTTTACATTGTTAACTATTAATGGCACACTCAGTAAAAACTAAGTATATATTATTTAATATAAAAAAACAACAATTTTATTTTTTTACAAAATACATTTTCACCAGCATTTGGTTCCTTAGAACGGGCAATCTGCCTAGCTAGGAACTAATATAGACATATAAGACATATGAGCTAGGAATTAATATAGGCAGCGCCCTTGAGGTGATTTTTCACGAAAACGGCGCTTTATAAATAAGCCAAATATTATTATTATTATAATAACACTTGTACACATTTTTAATATTTACTATTATAATATATGTGTATACTATTATAATATACTATCATCATGTTATTTTTGTTTTATCTAATGTAATAAATAATAAATTATTATCTGCGAACGTATTTCATTTTAATTTCTTTTTAATTCTAAGAAACTTAATGGAAAAAGGTCAATTTTGGCCAAAATTTCAGAAAGAACAACATCCCGAATATTCAGTTCTGGTCTCAAGCTTGTTTCAAGTAAGTTTTCAATTATTCTGAATGGCGGTTTCTGAAAAGTATCTTCTATTCTAACAATGTTTCTGTGATATTTTTGTTTGCAATTATTTAGACCACCCATTGTAGTAAATTCTCGTATAGGAATGCGGTAAACTTCTTCAAATAACTAGTGTAAATACAAGAGTTATGAAATAGTTAGCATTAAGTTATGATCGATAGTTTGGACCGATATTTGTCGTATTAATTTACAAGTTCTTTCAAACCAACGTAAAGAATGACTTGATTATATGTATAATAAACTAGTAGACCCGGCCACACGTTGCTGTGGCTAACGAAACACAACGCCATCTACTGACAACGCCATTACCCAACCTTTATAACCAACGCCATCCATTAATTTGCAGACATATCAAATCCACACCGCCCGCATGCCAGACCGCTGCTCGCAGCCCGCTTGCCAGCCCGCTGCCTTTATTTATATATTTCAACCAATTTACACAAAACTTTGACAAATTATATACCTAAAAACCTTCCTCGTGAATCACTCTATCTATTGGTGAAAACTGCATGAAGATCCGTTGCGTAGTTTTAAAGATCTAAGCGCACAGACAGCGGGAGCGACTTCATTTTATATTATGTAAAGATACCGCGATCGTCAAGACTTGATATATTTTCGAATTCAATCACTACCTTCAGAAGGAACTTTTAATTGCATATACCTGACGATCTCCTAACCTAGAGCCACTTTGTAATTATTGTATCATTCGCCTACTTTTGCATTGGCTCTATGTGTACATATATGATAATGCTAATATGTGTATATTTGTATGTGTGTACATTTATTTTATTTTTATTTTTTATTTATTTATTTATTTCTATATATTACAGTTTTTACCTTATATTTAATATTTTTACATAATATATTTTGAAAACATTTTTACATATTAATATTACATTTTATTATGTTGGGTGTGTGAGGTAGGTTTGAGAAGGTGAAACTGTTAGTTGATAATGTTGTATGTTTCGTGAACACCTCACTAGGAAAACCTGTGCTGAGGTGTTTACTTGGTTATGATTCGGTGTGACAAGTATAGGTATTTATGTGTTGTAGTAGAAAGTTAGTTTTTTTTATTTACATTTAATGGTTATTGTACATGGATTATTTGGAAGAAAAAAATATATAAAGTATATATAAATATATATGTATACATGACTAGTTGGTAAATTCTTGAAAGACATGTTTATTTATTTTACTAGATGATATTAGATGATATAAGTGCCAATATTATAAAAAGAGTTATGCACTATTAATTAATTTTGTAGATCTAGTGGTTTAATTTAAATACCAAGTGAATTTTTATGTTTGGTTTGGAGTAAAGAGGTTTTGGAAAAATAGTGTTCCTTTAATTTTTATCTAGTCTGTGATTTGTTTTTTTAGTTTATTTTTTGGTGAATAATCAGCAAGATGTTTCAGATAAGGTGGAATGCAGTTATATAGTTTAATGGAATAGTAGTTTAAGGATCTTTGTCCGTGGGTCGTGTGCTTTAGCGGGATGTTGAGTGTTAGGTTTGTTGAAGACCGGCTTGTAATTGAGGACTGAGAAAGTAAAGGGATATGTAGTTTGAATTTGAAGAGGTGAAGAATAGACGATTTAGCGTAGAGTTGTCTGATTGACAAAACGTCGAGCATCTTGTAAATTTTTACAGAGGCTGTGTCATATGGTACTTGAAGAATTAGTTTGATTGTTGCCTTTTGTGCCTTTTCTAATGGATCTAGAGAAGTATTACTTGCACTTCCCCAAGATAGAAGACCATACATGATTAAGGATTGGGAAAGAGCAAAGTAAATAGATCGTAGTATTGAGCGTGGGAAGATGTTTTTTATGTTATTTAGGAGATACATAATTTTTTTAAGCTTGGATGTAATTAAGTTAATGTGGTCATTCCAGCGTAGGTTTTCGTCAAATATGACGCCTAGATATTTTATTTGTTTGACATTTTCTATGATTTCGCAATTGCATGTTGAGGAGAGTTGGGAGCAGTCATGTAATTTCAGAGCGAAGGTTGGAGGAGGTTGATCTCTTTGAGTTATACTATGTGTAATGAATTTAGTTTTTTTTGTATTTAGAGTAAGTTTGTTTTCATTGAGCGATTGTTTGATGACAGCAAGACTTTTCTCAGCTTTAAGGAATGCCTTGATCCATGAGTCAGCTTGACAAAGTATTACAGTGTCATCAGCGAATGTCACAATATTGCCTTCTGTAATTAGTTCACAGATATCATTGACATAGATAAGAAACATTATGGGACCTAGAATACTACCCTGGGGCACTCCGTAACTGATCGGAAGGGGTTCACTTTTCACTTTGTTGATAATGACTTGTTGAGTTCTCTCTGACATAAAACTTTTCAGTAAGTTAAGTTCATTTCCAGTTATGCCGAGTTTAATAAGTTTTTAAAAAGTATATTGTGCGATATTGTATCGAAGGCTTTACATAAGTCTAGGTATATTGAAATTACTTTTTTCTTTGAGTCAAGGTTAGAGTTAATAAAGTCAGTTACTGAGGTTATAGCGTGTTGTGTATTTCTGTTCTTTCTAAAGCCATGCTGGTTCTTCGAGAGTAGATGGTTTGTTTCTAGGTAGTGGTAGAGCTGTTCTTTAATAGCTTTTTCCAGAATTTTGGACATAGTATTTAGAAGAGTGATAGGTCTATAGTTGTTGATGTCATTTTTAGGTCCTGACTTATAGATAGGAATTACTAGTCCATTTTTTAAGCAGCTAGGGAAAATACCTTCATTTAGGCTACGGTTTATCAGGTATGTAAGCGGATTGAGGAGTTGGTCACTTAGAGTTTTAATGGTTTTAGCGTCTATGTTGTCAGTACCTGCAACTGAGCTATTCTTTAATGATTGTATAATTTTAATTGTCCTATCACATGAGATGGTTTGGAGTTTAAATTGTATAGCATTATTGGAGTTAGGAGGAGTATCTTGTTGGATAGATGAATGTGGATTCTCTGCCACTGTACTTGTAATGTTTTCTGCCAGAATGCCTCCAATATTTGTGTAATGATTGTTAATGAAATTTAGAACTAGTGTAGGGTTGTTGTGGAAGAGGATTTCTTCATTGTTAATGACAATATTTTTGATATTATCATCATCGAATTTATGAGTGCAAATACTTTCCTTTAGTATCGACCATACACTTTTGGGATCGTAATTGGATTCTATAAGTTTATTTTTGAAGTGTAGCTCTTTAGCTTTTCGTATAATTTGGGTGCATAGATTTCTATATCTTTTGTAGAATGAATAGAGAGTAATATCAGAAGGGTTGAGTTTGATTTGTTTATGTAATTTATCTCTTTTTTTAATACAATTTAAGAGGCTTTGGGTTATCCAAGTTTTTAGTTTTTTTTTGCGGTGGGGTATAATTTTTGTTGATGTCTTAGTATTTTGTGTGATGATGGTTTGTAATTATGTAATGAAGTAGTGTCAAGCCTTATCTGTTGACTTTATACTCCTTAAATGCTCCCATGATTGTTCATCTAAACATGATTTTATGTTGTCATAGGCAATACTCTTAATTGTGAAGTAGCGTTGAGTAGGCAAATTTGGAGTTGGTGTAGTCAGGCCTAATAAAGTTGTGTAGTGGTCCGTAATGGAGGATTCGTAGACTATGCTTTTAACATAATATTTTGATTTTACCATAATGTGGTCTATACAAGACTCAGTGTTATTGGTTACCCTAGTGGGGGTATTAATAGTACTGAATATACCATGTTGCATCAGCATCAAAAGGTAACATATATGAATATATATTAAACTATGCGTTCAGTGTGCACACGCTTGAATATGTACATGTAAATATATATTTGTTAATGTGTATTTATGTATTACTAATATCTGATTTTGATCCTTCTTGTTTTATATACTTTTAATTGAATTTATTATTAATGTAATTTACCATTACACAAAGAATTTTGAGATGAATGGTGTGCTCACCTATAATTAGAATCATCAATATGATTTATAATCATACATAAATGTAAATTACTGTAATAATGAAGTGATGTATTCTGTTGGTGAGCCAATAAATTAATAAATGCAAAATATATTTTTTAAGTTATTATAACGGTTTTTCGAGGATACGAGAGAAGGGAAGAGTCCCGTCTTCATTCATAACTTAATTTTGGTTATTTCAGGGAAAGGGGTATAACGCTTATAAATATTTTATCTTATCTAGCCCTGACCCTCTAGTCGAGCTTTGAAGATGAATAAGGATTCAGAAGAAAGGGACCATAATATAATTTATTCATTACATAAGCCTGTGGTAAAAAGAACCGACCTTTTTTCTATGCACTTGTTACAATCTGTAATAATTTATCGCGGCGAGCCAAGATTTGTTCCCTTGTCGAGGTGAATGATTGCCTACAAGACATACCGAACAAGAGAAGAGAGGAGATTAGACAAGGCTCGTGTAAGTGGAAACCGAAATGGTACACATCCCAGATCTCAGGTGGTTCGGTGGTTAGAATCTAGATAATCTAGAAACTTATAAAACCTTACTGTGAAGGATATTATATCTGAAATTATATTCGAGAATAGCTAAATAAGTAACCAATAAAATTACATATAAGCCTACACTTAGTAGCTACCTTAAAGAAAAACAATGATTTCAGTATCAAAAATAATTTTGGAATAACTCAACGAGTAAAACCCCTTACTGTAATATTTAATCATGGAAGACAATATTAAAAGACTTTCCAGGGCTTTTTTTAGCACTGGGCTAATTTGACCCTAACGCCAAGTTTCTGGGTTAAAATCCTAGATGCAACCGAATCTTTTTCTGACTTTTTAATATTTTTTATGATAATAAAAATACATAAAATTGTATTCACGTCGCACAACTGGAGCATTTGGTTCCATGGAACTGGAAATCTTAGACGTATTTAACAAAAGGCATTGTACACAATATTGAAAAATTATTACCATGGATTGAAACGCTAGAAAAAATAATCGACATATAAAACTACTTTTGTGTGTTTGCCTTACCATCATTAGGTCTACAATGCAACCAGAAAAACTTATGATATTGTTGTATTCCATCAAAACCTTTTTCATAAATTATCTTCTTGATCTTGGTTTTTCTGCAATTTGTATTATTATATTTGGTTATTCCGTTTCCGTAATTATTTACTACACATATGTGTGTGGTAATTCATTCTTGCATCCCCTGCCAATTCCGCAATCGACTGCATATATCGGTAGATAAAATGTTTTTCAACGAATTCATGCAAAATTTCCAACTAAAATTGTGGCCTCTATCCAGTGTGAAACCAATTAAAAGGAAATAGGAAGGAATAATGAACCTGCGAACACTAAGACAAACCTGTTACCTGTTACTGTATGATTTTTAGTTGCAATAATAACAGTTTGAATTTAAGAATAATATTCCAAACGACAAACTATTAATTGGATTCTGAACCAGTTATTGCAACTACACTCGATCTCCTGTGTGAATTATATAACATCTCAAGCAAGATCTGTACCATTCATGCATCGCGGCTCCGGGATCCAGACCTCACAGGTTAATTGAAAAGGGACTTGTTGATAGTGGCGGTGCCTGAGAAACTATCTACCTTTCCCTGTCTGCCCCTGCGGAGCCGTAATCAAGCCAATACATGTAAATATCAGTGGCGGTTCGTGCTATGAGGCAGAGGAGGTTGTGCCTCCACAAAAAATAGAGAAGGAAGGATGAAAAAGATACAAGATACACGTATCCGTATTTTCAAAATATAGTGAAACTTTAATTTAATTATTATCAATTTATAAATTATAAAACTATTGAAGTTACTTCAGTTTAAATATTACCCTTGAATATTTTGAAAATATTACCAATGTATTTCACTAGGACTGTTTTTCTTTAAATATTACACTATAATAAAGAGGAAAAATTTGATTGTTTGTTTGCATATAACTTGTCATATTAGTGCAACGCTCTGAGTTGCTGTAAAACGCCATAAAATAATACGCTAGGGAGGCAGAGATAGGGCCCGCCTCCGAGAACCGCTTATTTCATGTAGGTGAAGCGTAGTGTGGAAGTAACATGGAATCAAAATGAACGGTAGCCGTTGTGCGGTACGTGTGGTTCAGTTTGAGGCTCGCCTCAAAGACGAAAACTTCTGAAATACTCGTAGAACCAATCATTTACAATTAGCTCTAGAGCACTAGTTTCTAAGTTTTGTTTGATTTTGTGATTATTTCATGTAGTAAATGATAGTACGCGGCAGTATGTACCTACGAAGCATGGCTATTTTGATTATTTTAGAAGGGCGAATTTACAGTAGACGGTATATCTTGTGTTTTCACATTATTATTATTATAGTCTGATGTAAGTGATAGTTTATAGGTTGAATATGATAGGTAAGTTTAGGTATACATAATATTTACTTTAATATAATGTTTGTATCTCCCCACTTTTCAACCCCGCAAACCGCCACTGGCAAATATGTAGCGTATACCTTGATTACTCCTAGGTAGAACTTTACCTTGATCACTAGTATTGCTATACGAACCTTGATTTCTTGTGTACCTATTTATACTTCTGTATACAGCTTACCTTTTAACTTGTGAAGGTATCGCCTTGATTACTAGTGTAGGTTTCGTCTTGATTACCAGCCCCATGTTGTTCAGCGGTCTCTAGTCCCCTGTTTACCGACAAACGTGTTGTAATAACGAATATTAATTAAACCCGCTTTATCCTGCGGGATAATGTATTGAAAACAATGAAGAAACTTTTATATCAACATAATTTTGATTAATTATGTGTAAAATCGATCGGGGTTTAACGCATGATATTTTACATGGGCTTTTATTGTTAGGACGAAGAGCTTTAAGTTTTGTTATCGGCATCAAGTGAGAAACGAGATACCTTTCTTCTCAAACAATAGAATACAAGTGTGTATTCGTACGGTCGTTCAATTATTTATTTTTTCTTCAATTCATACGTCTGATAATGTTGTAGGTAGCTTGAAAACAAGCTTATGGGTAAGAGTGGTTAAGTCAAATCATATTAGAATCAGTGTGTGCTCCACTAATATAATTTACATATTTGTAGCTACATACGTAAATTCTTTTTATATTTTGTTATTTATTATTTTCGCTACATAATTTCTACTGGAATCTGATCTGTCGTGATGGAGGACTTAGCCAGCCGAGGAATTATACACACGACGCCTGCGGGTGGGACGCAAACTTCATTCTTATTCTTCTACATAATTTAATTAGTATATATTACTTTGTGATTACTGCACTATGAAAATAATTATTTATACCTATCACATATTTGTAAAAGCCCGTACAAGTGTATAAATAAATACATAATCAAATTTAGCCCAACCGTCTGGAGCCAGTAAGACTATGTCATCCCTAATTGGGGTATGTTGTGAGGCTGAAGATAGTGGGGAGAGAAAGGAAATGCGGAGAGGAAGGTGGGGAAATGCACAATAGAAAAACAATAACAATGTTTCGTTTCTGAATGCTAGTCTTACATCAGGGCGATTGTGAGAGTAGGTATCTTCCACTCTGGAACTTACCGCAAATACACTATAATATTATTTTTAATTAATAAATTATGAAACAACACAAATTTGATACTGCAACCTCCGGCTTACCGTCGAGAGATTTACCCCCTGACCACGGAGACCGTCAATTATTATATTCAAGTTTATTTAGGAATGAAAATGAAATTCCTCATGGACTATTAACTTCCATTAAACCTCAACTTTTTACACTTTTAAAGCTCTTGAAAAGCATCTTTACTTTTGCAAGGTAATTATTTTAGATTTGGGTTTTTTTTTTCTTTCCCTGGAGAACTTTATTTCTTACTGTACAAGATATAAAACTCTTAGTAAATTCTGAGAAGTTGCCCTAAGCCCCATCCTTGGGGCATTCCTTCCTTAATTAGTTCACAACTTGAATAAATTAACACTCCATTCCGAGAGCTTTATAAATCCCTTGATGATATTATATAATGTTTTAGAGCTTTAACATATTGGTATTTCATTAGCTGTATTTTAATAAACTCTGAGAAATTCCACAGAGTGCACTCAAGTTTCATAGTTTATTAATAGTCCCAACTTAATACCTTATTATGAACCATTCGATCCATTAGATGAACCTTCTAATAGGACAGGAAAGTAAAAGTATTTTTAAATTCATCATCAGTCAGTCAAACGTAACAGTCATAATATTATTGCTCTGCGTTAAAGTAATTACTAAGTGACAAAACACAAAAACCGAAAAGTTAACGGTAGTGATTCCTTTTTGTGACACCAAGGACTAAAATCTATAAACTTCATATTAGTGATTTACCGTACCTACGGAGTATAATCAGCAAAAACAAAAATATAACTTAATATCATCACCAAGGTGTAACGCAGGTAGTAATTAAATTTATTTACAAAATGCATTGCAATATCTGCCCGGATCCAGTTATAACAGAAGAGTCAATTTTTATGTGCTCTACGTGCAAAGGCACATTTCATCTAGCCTGCGGGGGAATAACTGAGAACAGTTTCCGTAGGCTCACTCAGGAACGGCGTGCGCTACTAAAATGCAAACAGTGCAAAAATACGAAGACAGCAGTGGCGGCCGCTTCGGGCGTAGCGGAGACAATTAGCGGTAACGAACCTTTGGAGCCAGGTAGAAAAATGAACAATAAAGGACCGACGATCACCGCTCAGGCCCAAGCAAACTTAGAAGATCTGCAAGGGTTAGTCTTGGATAAGACATCCAATCTTGAAAGGAAACAAAATGACATCATGGAACAAAACAATAAAATTTTAGAAAGCATTCAATTCATGAGCTCACAATACGAGGACTTCCTAGTAAGGATCCGTGAAATTGAATCAAGGAACGAGGCGCTTACAAAAAAGAACATCGATTTGGAAGCCCGGATTAATGTACTGGAGGACCGTCTTGAATTCCAAGAGAGAGCTCTTAAGGCCAACAACTTAGAAATCAGAGGAATCCCGGAAAATAAAGGAGAAATACTACAAGACGTCATTTTTAACATCTGCCAAAAAACTAAGTCCAACATCCAAATCAAAGACATAGACGCTATTCATCGAGGAGCAAAAAAATTAAATAACAAATATCCGAGAGAAATAATAATCAAACTCAAATCGAATATAGCAAAAGAACAACTGTTAGCGGATGTGAAATCATATAACAAAAACAACCCGAATTTGGAAGACAAATTAAATACCTCGAACATTGGTATTGCTGGCCCGACTTCAAGAATCTACGTTTCCGAACAGCTGACATTTCGGGGCAAGCAACTATTTTGGAAGGCTAGACAAGAAGCGAAAGGAAAGGGGTACCGGTTCACGTGGACCCGAGCGGGTCAGATATATGTTAGACACGATACAGGTGCTAATGCAATATGTATATCTGATGAAAGCAAGCTCGCAGCGATGTAATACAACGGAAAGAACCAAAATATCGAGGTATGTACCGTCTCGCCCGTCTACAGGTATATGCAATAAAGCCGAAACTCAGCGATACAGCGAAGTTACCAGTCCTCATTACACTATTTACCATGATGTAAAACGATTAGCGTTGATTAATTATTTCACTAGTCAATTGTACGAACACACCCCATCCCGCTCATTTACACTTATTATTTTGTTACCATCAACATATTATAATTTTTTTATCACAACGTTTCAGCGATTGCAAACATTCTGATTTATATTATCAAATCACTGTCAACTTATTTCCACACACACCTATCTATTCAACTACATTGAGAAGAGTTTTAATTTTAATAACATATTATTGGAACGCTGTTTGCTATTCTACATTCAACTAACTTTTAATTATGTTTGATTTACCTTATGATATTAATAACCATTCAGGTATATTCTGTAACTCAAATATTATTGATAACTTGAATAAAATAAAAAACTATAATTGGGGCTCCTACAGTCTAAAGATTATACATCAGAACATAAGAAGCATATCTAAACTTGACGATTTCCTAATTTTCTTAGATCAATTTAATAACGCGTTCGATGTAATAATCTTATCGGAGTGCTGGATAAATAAAGAGTACACCTCAAAAGCAATTCAAAATTACTCAGAATATCATACTAACATAATTCTAAATAAATCAAGTGGAATTGTAATTTACATCAGAGATGGTCTACAAGCACAAGTTGATGAAATATTACTACCACAAGCAAACTGTATGAAAATCGTATTGAACAATAACTTATGTATTTTCGCAATCTATAGGTCACCCTCTTTCCAAAATATTGACACTTTTTTGAATTCTCTACAATCTAACATCAACAGTTCAAAACAATTAGAACGGCAAATAATTTTAGGCGATTTAAATATTAACACGATCCCCGAGTACCACCGTCAATCCGAAGATTATCTGTGTCTGTTAACGGAAAATGGGTTCATGCAAACAATTAACAGCCCTACTCGAGAACAGGGCTCAAGTAAATCTTGTCTTGACCACATTAACGTTAAAAAAATTAAACATTGCGACTCATTTGTTATTCACACCACAATTTCTGACCACTACACTACAGCTCTCTGTCTTAAAAATAAGCCTCCCACCGCAGTCAAAATTAAATACATACCTCGAATAAACTACTTCAATCTACTTGAGGACTTAAATTCAGAAAAATGGGAAAACGTTCTAGACCAAAGAGATACTGACTCAGCAATGACAGAATTCATCACCAAGTTACATGATTATATAGCCAAACACACTAGTAAGAAACTCATATCTAATAAACAATTAAAACTTACACCATGGATCACCCCTGGCCTTGTCAAATCAATTCATAGAAGGAACCAACTACACAAAAAGGCGAAAAGTAGCCCAGAGAATAATATATTACAAACCCGCTATAAAAAGTATAGGAACTTGTGTAAAAAAATAATCATTTCAACTAAAGAAAACTATTTTAAAAACATTATTTACGAAAATAACTATACACCAAAAAGGCTATGGGAAGCATTTCGCAGTATAACTAAAACCAAAATCAATAAATCATCTGAAATTAAATCACTACACATTGATAACACTATCACATCAGACCTAAAAAAGATAGTAAACTTTGCAAATAACTATTTCACGTCAGTGGGAACCACTCTGGCCAAAAAAATTCTCGACAAAATTAACACAACTGAAACTGATCTCGCTAAGAAAACTGGCTGTAATCTCGAGCATAAAATAGATAATATTCGAACTACGTCACACGAAGTGATGAAAACAATTGACGAACTTAAGTCATCCAATGCGTGTGGCCCAGATAAGATCTCTACAAACCTGTTAAAAATTATAAAATCCGCCATAGTATCACCCATAACGTTCATTTGTAATCTAAGTTTTAACTCTGGAAAATTCCCCAATCATTTAAAACAATCAATTGTTATTCTTCATCACAAAAATGGGGATCAATCACAGATCAACAACTACCGACCTATTTCTTTGATCAACTCTGTGTCTAAAATTATTGAGAAAATTGTTAAGAATCGGCTCACCCTATACCTAGAAAACAATAAAATCCTTTCCAATAGTCAATACGGTTTCCGTCCAGGTTTAGGCACTGAAAATGCCATTGCTAAATTGACAAAAATTATCTCTAATAACATAGATAGAGGTACAAAATGCATTGCGCTCTTCCTGGATCTAGCCAAAGCATTCGACACTATCTCTCATAAAATCCTGTTGAATAAACTACAGCGCATTGGTATACAAGGTCAGCTCTTCAATCTGTTGTGTAGCTATTTAGATAACAGGAGCCAAAGAGTGCTTATCAACGACACTATAAGCGATTCAGCTAATATTAAATTCGGTGTACCCCAAGGAAGTACTTTAGGACCACTTTTATTTAATATATATATAAATGATCTATGTAACAGTTCCTTTGCCGACCACATTATTACCTTTGCTGACGATACAGTTTTATTATTTGAAAGCAAAAACTGGAATGTTGTTCACAGTAAAGCAGAAGTGGGTTTAATTAAGGTTAAACAATGGTTAGACAACAATCTTCTCACGCTTAACTTAGATAAAACCAAATTCCTCCGTTTCAGTGCAACACAAGCAGGAAAACCAAAAGAAATACACAACATCCTTATACACCATTGTAATGACCAAACCACTTGTAAATGCTTAAACTTAGAATGTGTCGATAGCATAAAATATCTTGGAATCATGATAGATAAGTCTCTGAGATGGGACGAACATATAGTCTCAACTTCCATAAAGATCAGAAAACTTACTCATCTATTCATGTCTGTTAGAAATATTCTTCGCGTAAAAGATCTGAAACAAATGTACCATGCCTTGTGCAACTCATTGCTAGAATATGCTTCCTTGGGATGGGGCGGCTGTTCCAAAACAATAATGGATCCTTTAGCAAAAGCACAAAAATCACTTCTAAGGGTCATCCTTAAGAAACCCTTCAGGTATCCCAGTGATCTATTGTTTGAAGAGATACGTGTTCTTGATGTACGGCAACTATACATAAGAAAAATTATTTTACATACACAAAAACACCGACACCAATATTCATCCATTGATCATCTCCACAACACCCGCCATGCAGGGAGGAATCCAGTGGTTCCACCTACTACAAACACATCACATGCCCAAAGACAATACTCCTACTTAGGGCCTAAATTGTTCAACATCATACCCGATGCATGGAAATCGAAAAATACAAGCACTTTACGGAAATGGGTTAGCAATTGGCTTCTAGATATGGGGAGAGTCAAGAGCGAACATATGCTAACACAATCTCACATACCTAATATGTACTAAAAAGTTTATGTTATTCAAAAAAAAAAAAAAAATCTTTAGCTCTGTTTTCTTATCCTTGTAATATAACGACTGTTCTTGAATTCTTGTAAAATAACGACCAGGCGTTTCAAAAATAAGTCCTGAAATTATCTATATAAATACATAGGAAATTCATATGTCATGTCATAATTATATTCTGGTTTAAATGGATTATTTCTATTACTTACTTATGGTACTTATTAAAATTAAATAGTCAAAAATAAATTGGGAACTAATATGTCAAATATTGGCAAATTATAAATATAAATGTGTAAATTCTAATATGCAATTGTTAATGTTCTCCAAAAAGACCTCGAAAGAATTTCAAAATTGTGATCGCCCAAAAGAAGCTATTTACCTATTCTGAAGACAATTATTGATGTAATTAAATGTAGTAAATTTAAAATATTATATCTAAAATATAAAAATCCACAGTTCCGAACTCCTGCAACTTGCAGTGGGAGGTACTGAAGGTACTCGTACCATCGAAACAGCGCGCTGCGGCGCATTGGAACCCGAAACATACTAAGGTGTTATTGAAAGTTATTATTGCAATTTTGTAAACCTAAGATCACCTTACTTTAAATTTTGGTTGTATACATTTTTATATTATGTTTGTATTCTTTCTTATCGTAACTTATTGATAACACATATCTCACTGTACTTAAATTTATATATATTTTTTTTTGCTCATATCTTTATTTCATGTATATGTTTTTATTTCCATCATAACTTTATTTGTTCAAGTTTTTTTTTCTCTTAAAAAAAATAGAACAAATAAAGTGACGTATATAAAAAAGTTACGTATATAAAAAAAAAAAGTATTTATATATCATTTGTCATAATATATTGAGTATATAAATGGTTTCTTTCAAGATATCCTATGAAAGAAACCATTCACAAGTTAAAAATATTATGAACTGAATATACAATTTGGCTGTCCTGAAACGGGTATCCCTCCCAGTTGGACAGACAAAGTATAATTTTCTAACTTATTGTAATATGTATGCATATAAATAAATAAATAAAAAATAAAAATAAAAAAAAATGCTATTAGAAAGATAGAGAGTGTACGACTGACGAATTAAAAGGTTTTCGGTTTTCGATACAAATATTTCGTCTGCTAATAATAAATTTTCTTTTTTTAATAATGGTACGTTTAAATGTTTTTATTACACAATGCTGGTAGGTACAATTTGCTACCCGGTACGGCACATATTTCAACAAGATAAATAGATATTTCAAAGCTTTAGAGCTCATTATGGAAATAACATTAGGAGCTAACAATAGATGCAATTTTAGGGCAATATACATTTTCCAGTGAAAAATAAGTACTGAGTTCTTACCTCCAGATTTCACCGTTAGAGATATTTTTGCTGTTACATGAACACAGATGTTTTGCTTTATAGTAGACTAGCGAATGTCCTCGACGTTTTCCGTTATTTTTATAGAATTTTTAAAAAATGTCTGTAAACAGTGACCTTTCTTTTATTTCGAAGGTTAAGTGTGTACAATTTCATTAGTCTCATCATAAAACTGTAGATTTGTATACAAATCAAACCCACATTCTTTTTTATACATTACTAGGTAAAGTAACCGGCGTTGCCGGTCTTTACACACAGTTTTTAGAAATATAATGTAGATAGTGACCTTTCTCTGGTTTTAAAGGTCAAATATGCAAAATTTCATCAGTATCAGCATAAAACCGTATATTCGTTTACAAATTAAACTCATATACACTCTTCTTTATACCTACTTTACTAGATAAAGTAACCGGCGTTACTCGGGCTTTACACGAAGTTTTTCGAAATATAATGTAAAAAATGACCATTCTCTGGTTTGGCATAATTTATTAAATCTCGGAATAAAATTATAGATTTGTGTTCGAATAAAATCCACGCTGCCTTCCAACCACATACAACATTATTTAAAAAGGTAATGTTTTTACTAATAATTTTTGACGTCTCAGTAGAGAAAACCATTTTCACCTTCCGAGAATATTAATCTTTTCGTTTTCGAAATAAAATATAAACCTGCACCTATCCTGTTCGAAAAATGTATATATTTACATCAAATTACGGGACGTCCAATTTATCAGAAATTATGCCAAAATCGAATTTATCCCGAGTGAAACAGGGATATAAAATGTCCCGTCGATAACTCGTATGAAAGGCTTTTCATAATTAGGGTTCTGTTATATCTAACATACATAACAATATTACCTTCTTTGTCATGGATCTCTTTGAGCAAACGCAATTTGTAAACTCGTAATATGAAACTGTAACGAGGTAAATGTGTTTATCGAAGCCGTTCCGATCTCTGATAAGTGGGGTGGTTTTATTTTAAAACATGTGGAAGGTCGACTCTAAAGAGGCACAACGCCAACGAACCGTGAATAGATTCCAGTAATGGAATAAATTTGGGATCTCTGGAGTTTGGGGGGTCGCTTATGGGACATAACCCGTGACACTATTAACCCCAAGCTGCCTGTTTTACCCGCCGCTTATCAAAAAACCCACAACTTTTCTAAAAACAGCCTGAGAGCCAGCGATTCAATCAAATCTATTAAACCGTAGAGCGAAATGAACAAAAGTAAAATTTCCCTTAACCCTTCAAATAATAAGAAAATAGTATCTGTAACCTTTTGCCTGTCAAGGTTTGCGCGCAAAATTCCTGGTTCTTGCCATGCATCTTAAATTTTCCTATTTATGGGTTATTTTTTAACCCTTTTGCAAAAACAAAAATTGTTCTAAAATCTAGACAAAATAATCTTTCCGATGTGTTTATTAGAAATCAACTTTTTTTTTTCTAAATATTAAAATTTTGATATTAGAAATGTAAATTAGCTAAAAAATGCATACCTGCGAATATTGGAATTAAAGTACTTAAAATAGAATAAACTTAAAATTTTAAATACTGATTCCTTTTTTAAACAAAATTTGTAATAAAACTGTCACCTCACTTTTTATCTTTTTCATACAATTTTATTTTAAAATTAAATGTTTGTTGCGTCAAAAATTGGCTCGAAATAAAACCATCACTTATGATCGGGTTTGTAAAATATCTGAACAACATAGCTCATATAATCCTAAGGCAATGAGAAGAATTATTTCTTTGGCTCTCTAATATAAAAGAAATCACAAATATTTGCATGACAGGAAGAGAGATATATAACTTTTAATAATGCACGGTCGCTCTGGGACAATCTGGGTCTCTTGTTATTATAACGGCATATGATGTTTTGGGACAACTTGGGTCTCCTGTGATTAGACGGGTTAAATTATTCTAAAAAACTAATTTCGTAGCAACGTTAATTTTTAGCACCTTGGGTAATTTTGGTACCTTTTTGGCAGCTGTTGCCTGTTTTTAGCGATCAATTTTCTGATAAGGGTTTTGGTTATCATCCTTGTTGAAAAAGTGGCATTAATTTACTTGAAGCCTACACTTAATTTGTTAAATTTATCCGTAGTGTGCATGTCCAGTCTTAAACAAGCGCAAAAGCAGCAATCTATCTAAAAATAATTAACGTCCCTAACTTAGCGCCAGTTTACAATCCCACCGCCAATATGACTGATTTTTTAAAATCCAAACTCAACTGCAAATAGATTAGGTCCTACTACGCTTTGGAGCTACTTAGCTCTTTTCGTTTCCTTTTTTTGCGAATAGAATAGCAAATAGTGCTGTATGAAACTATACAACGCAAAAAATGTATTGTTCTGATGAGAAAATGCTGTGCAGAAGATATAAATGGCCAAAAGAGTCAAATTTCAAATGGTTACGGGGGCATTTTTTGACCGAGAATGGATGAGGGTATTTTCGTTAATTTCGTACCTACAACGACTTATTTCTCATCATGGATCAGAAATTTGAAAGTAGTCGAATGACATTTCTATACTTCTAAGACAATTGGAATTGCCTACGTTTAGTGAATTAATCAGAGTTATTGATGTTTGACCGAAAATCACACAAGATTCGGACACGTGATGAATTCTCTTGAAATACAAACCATGTAACCAAACATAACAAACAGTTAATCGCAACAACAACAATCAACCCACACATTATAGTAGGGAAGGAATTATCAATGAGGAGGTACCAGGAACTCGGAACGCTGCAGAAGGTTCACAAACTCCATTCCACGGCGTTTGTCCAAAGGAACCGGTATTGGGCATAACAAATAAACTTGTCGCGTGGGCTTACTGGAATGCCACAAGAACGTGTTGTGAATGGACTCGACTGGACTGCAGCAAAACCGGGAATCAATTCAAAGAGTCCCCAACAAAAAAATACGAGGAATACCATTGCTTTGAATAGAATCGGCCAACACACAAATGGCTCTTTTGTTCAGCGGTATTTCATTGGCTTGCTGTTTATATTTTAGTTCAACGCCTTCCAGGTGGACAATCGTTAACGTGCGTACTGCAGATGCATTTAATCCCGTCTGTTTTTGTCAAAGATTTTGCTCAGGAAATAGACAATTTGTAAAAAGGAAAGTTTTCAAATAATCCACTTCTTAAAGTAGCTTTGAAAAAAGCAGTGCATTTTTGCGTTGTAGCCTACAAATTCGCTAACTATTTCCTGTGACTTTGGACTTATGAGGCATATTACATAAGCTGCATTGTTGGGGTGATTTTCAATGAAAGGAAGAAAGCCGACTGCTTATAAAAGGCTTCGTTTTGATCAGATATCAATTTTCAAACATCTTTGTTCAATCAAGGCGGGTTGATATTATCAGCGTCGGGTTTATACTAAGTTTGTCGACAAGTGTTACTTTCTTTTAATAGGTGCAAGGGCGGATTTAGGGGGGGGGCACGGGGGCACGTGCCCCCCCCAGGATGGTATTTTTGTGTACTGTGGAGATTCCATCACAGTACATACTTGGAAGCAAATCAAATTATCAGAGTTGTTAAAATATATGAATAAAATAACAGAAAAAACATGAGTCAAACTCTTGTCTATTTCTGGCCGGAATTGCGAATTTCGTTCGTTGCATCCCTTTCATGCACTTGCAAATGAAATATGATAATCAGCGTTTGCGAGAGCGGTACGGTCGGGGGAAAGCACGGTCGGAAAAGTCCCCCCCCCCCCGATTAAAGTTGACAAAGGGGCCGTTCAAGTAATATGTAACGCACTTGAGGGGGGGTCAAACAACGCGTTACGTAACATGTTTTTTCTATTTAAATAAAAAATAGGAATTAGAAACTTAATGCACATTCTTAAGGCTACGTTAATATTTGGGTAAATTGTTTTAAGTTATTTATGTCTAAGAACCTAAAATGTAAAATCGCTTTGGTTTTTCGGGGCAGTTCTTCATCTCAAGCTATCGCCGTTAAATAATATTGTAGATGGATACATTTATCAAAAAACCACTTTTCTAAACCTCCAAATTTATGTCGATACTAACATACTTACTCGCACTATTTTGAACTTCTTCAGTGTTCAAATTTTGATGGAATAAAATTTTCTGATAAAGGGTTTTCTCCTCTGTTGGTAAATATAAGATTTTTTAGATATCCCTTTGTAGTACATGAATAGTTGCAGTCAGAACACGAAAAAGGTTACTCTCCACCGTGAATCAGCGAGTGCGTTCTTGTACGTCCTTTTTGAGAACATGATTAGTTGCAGTCGGGACACGAAAAAGGTTTTTATCCACTGTGGGTTAACACGTGATTAGAAGTCCCTTGCGATAAAATGAATAGTGGCAATCGGGACATGAAAAAGATTTTTCTCCTCTATGGGCAAATATGTGACGTTTCATTTGTTATTTCTTAGAACATGTATATTTGCAGCGAAAAAGGTTTTTATCCACTATGGGAAAACGCGATTTTTTTAATTTTTCTTCGTATAAGCATAGTTACACTCACAACATGAAAATGGGTTTTTTTTCACTATGAATCGCGCTGTGGATTTTTAAATCTCCCAGTCGAGAACTTGAATAACTGCATTCGGGACATGAAAATGGTTTTGTCCACTATGTATAAACATGTGATTTTCTTGGTATCTCTTTGAAGAACGTGAATACTCGCAGTAGAAACATTTAAAAGGTTTTATGTCAATGTGAGTCAGAAAATGAATTGTAAGAAGTTCCTTTGTACAACATAAATACTTGCAGTTGGGAGATGAAAAAGGTTTTTGACCAGTGTGGATATGTGAGTTTTTAGATACCGTTTTGTAGCGCATGAATAGTCGCCGTCGAGACATGAAAAAGGTTTTACATCGCTGTGAGTCAGCAATTGCCGTTTTAGTTTTTTTCGAGAAAAAGAATAGTTACAGTCAGGACATGAAATAGGTTTTTCTCCACTGTGGTTAAACATGTGAATTTTAGATTTTCGTTTACTTTTCGTCTACTTTCGTACATGAATAGTTGTAATTACTTCGTAGTACATAAATATTTGCAGTCGGAGAATTTTCTCCACTACGAGTCGGCAAGTGACTTCTTAGGTATCTCTTTTGAGAACACGAGTAGTTGCAGTCAGGACATGAAAAAGGTTTATCTCTTCTGTGAATCATACTGTAGATTTTTAAATCTTCCTTTTGAGAACTTGTAAAACTGCATTTGGGACATGAGGAAAGACTGTTAAATTGTGGAGATCCGGAAGGAATACAAGGCGGATAAATATAATAATGATTCCCAATTTTTTTATAAATAGCAACTTGCATAAATAAAATAAACAATATACGCATGTATCGCGAGTTAAAAATCTCTTCATTTATTTATTACCGCAAACGCGATTAAAACAAGAAAAATGGTATTTAAGCGACTTTAAAGTACTTTGCGCAACTTAATTGTGACTTTCAGGTAAAAATTGTCACTTGGGCGTTACGTAACGTTTAGGGAGGGGGGGTGTATAAGAAAACGTTACTGCGCGTTACATGGGGGGGAGGGGGGGTCAAAAATTTTCAAAAATTGCATTACGCAATACTTGAACGCCCCAAAACACAAATTTAGACTTCATAAAAAATTGGTCCGTCCCAGGAGGGGGGAATGTGCTCTTGCCCCCCCCCTCCCATCGGGTGGCATCCGGGGCGAGCCCCCCCTCCGCCCCTTGTGCCCCCCCCAGAAAAAAATCCTGGATCCGCCCTTGAATAGGTGATAATAACGGCGGCTAGAATGGAAATTTAACACATTGAAAATCGAGAAGCTGTTATTTTTTTGTTATAATGAGCACCTACTAAGACCTTTTTTAATATGCTTACTACCAATTTTGACAAAAGTTGTTGGGGCCAAAAGTTTTTTCTTAAAATAATGTTTACCACTTGGGGGGATCGACAAAAGAAAGGAGAAAATCTATACTATCCGTTTCGAGGTCAATAGTTTCGTACACACGACGCCCGCATAACGCACTGAGCTGTTCCAAACCAGCAGGTAAATAATTAAATTTATCAGTCAATAAATATAATATTAAATTGGGTGTATGAAATCAAGTGTGACTATACTAGGGTATTCAGGCTTTCTTATCAAATGATTGGTTCTTTGACGGCACCGCTCAGTTTCTCATAATGATATTATTTTACAAAATACGTAGTCGCGAGCCGTTCTCCACGGCATCTTGGAAAGGGTAAAATAATAGTATTTTCAAAGTGGCTTTGCAACACTTTGCAGCAAAAGTTAAAAATATGTATGACATGATTAGTAACAGACACTATATGATTTGCTTTTTCTTTAAATATGCAAGTAATTGCTTGGCACATTGAATCATTTTTGAAGTGAATATTTATTTAGCACCGTTGTGATTTGAAACAAGATGAAACGAAAAAAAGCGACACAAAAAAGAGACAAACACATACATCTGTATGATTTAGCCGGCGAGAGAATGAGATAGTATAATCGGTCTTCTCTTTGTACTTCGTGGCCTCCCCACTCTTGTCTACTTTATTTTAATTAGATAAGATTCCAAGTTTTTTTTTTGCTGTAGGAATTACTCGTAATTTGATTTTAAATTCTGACAATTTTCATTTAGTTGATACACTGCAACCATCTACCAAGGATTATGCTTTTTGGTTGGACCTTTTATTTAGTTTGGACCTAAACTATGTTGGGCTTTTTATGCATCTTAATTCCGGAGGGAGTCTATTCCAAGCCTTAGGCCCAGATACTCCGAAAGCACGATCTCCGAACTTAGTGTTTGGCTTTCGTTTGGGTTCTATTAGTCTGCCTATAGCAGATGAAGTTGCCGATCTAAGGGTTAATTGCCTCGGACCGGTATTTTCCGGGACGCATAATTCAGAGATGTAAGGTGGGGCCATTTCGTTGATTGATTTAAACACCATCCAGCACAATTTGTACTGGATTCTTTCAGGGCACTTGAGCCAGTGAAGATTACAATGCATTAATTCTATTCCACTGTTGAAGTTAAAAGTGTGACTAGTTTCCAACAAACGGTTAGCAAATGTGAATGTGAATTTGAATATTATTAATTAAAAAAAAATGTTTTTAAATGACCCAATAATAAACCAATTTCCTTTGTAAATTGTTCCATATTGCCTCTCGTCCCCTACCCATTCTCATCTTTTCATTGTTACCATTGTCTATGTCTATTATTTTTCCATTGACACATTTGTCTATGTCTATTATTTTAAAATATTTAAAATTAGTAATATTAAACCCTGAATAAGTGAACGTTGCTTACGAAACATGTCGGTTTTTATAAACAATAAAAGTGGTAAAAACAAAGTATTTTATTAATTTGAATTTAATCGTATTTCATACATAGTAGCCTCCGTGTTTCCAACCTTTTCAGAAAACATTGCTTTTTCTAAATTTGAGTGCTTTATAAAAGTTAATCTGTTTGAATATTAAATCTATTTACTTGAATGCATCCTATTATCCTAATACATCTTCTGTAGTCAGCTGATCGACATTAATTTACTCCCGCGATAGTTATAAATTTTGTCATTTGATCGATAAATTATAAATCATGTCGAAACTCGAAACTCGAGCAAAGCCAAGTAGTGATACTAGTAACAGTACAATCATAACCTGCTTCTGCATAATCAGTAAAGTAATGCGTAGATACCAAACCGAACACGTGGAAGACAGCTCATTGTGATTATGATTACGATGCTAATCTATGTAAAAAAGAAACAAATTTATTTATTGCATTTTAAGTAGGCGCCCAAGTATCGAGGAAGAATGTAAATGTGATCCGACCAGAAGTGAAAGTAAGCATAACTGACGAATAAGCCTATTAGGAGAACGGGGAGATGGGAGGTAACACCGCAGTATGAAGTACATAATCAATCCAGAAGGATTAGTGGTACGAAGACAGATTACATGAAGCGCTGTGTGCTATGAGTGACAGCTTATTTTAACAGTTAGGCCGAAATACGTCTAAAGAGAAGAATCGCTTGTCGGATTTAGTACCCATCCCATCAGCGACCTACGTGGATACTGGTCTGCATAGGAGAAGATTGAAGATTTAAATTGAAGATTTCTTACACTTATTAATTAATAAATTGGTTGTCGAAATGATCACGAGTCTAATACGTGTTTTAATTGGTATGAAAAATATTTTTGAATATTTTCTATCCTGCCACAAAAAATACCAGAAAGATCATCATAAATGAAGACCACAAGGGAAGACTAATAAAACAAAAGTAACAAAGCTATCTTGTGGCTTGTGGAACATCTGTGTGTCTTTCACACTGCAAAATTGTTTATCAACAACCCTCACCGTCGAAAACGATGACGTTTTTTGGTTGTTCATGTCAGGCAAGAATCACGAGCGTGTGAAAAAGTAACTAACAATGAATGCCAGTGACAAAAAAAGGGATTTTAGATTTTAGGATTTTTTTTATGAGAATACCGCACAAGAGTCCCAACTGATCCCATTTGGAGTCAGTCTGGGCATTTCCATTTGGGGTATGTTGTGAGGCTGAAGGTAGTAGGGAGGGGAAGGAGATGGGAAGTGTTAGGTGGAGAAGTACATGGCTGTTCAGATCTGATCACCAAATCCGGCTAAAGCCGTTACACGTAACCTTTCAATTCTGAATGGTGATATTACACAAGTGAGCTAGTGAGAGTATCTTCCAACCAAACAAAACAAAACCCGTCACCTTCGGATTGCTAGTCGCCTTTCCCCTCGACCGCAGAGGCCATCAATAACTTGGTCGTCTATCCTATTATTATTAAGTCATATAAACTTGTTTACAGGATTTTATCATATTCCATTAAATTACCTATTCACAATTCAGTGCCCATCAAGCCTTACAACTGTCTCCTGCTCCAGAGCTTTCAGTCACCAGCAAATTCAAGTTGCTAGGTAAATCCTTCTCAACATCTCAACCTAACATGGTCAAGTATTAGCTCGTATTATGGTCAAGCGGTAGAGTTTTTGCTGGCCTTTTATTATAACAGTGTATCTAATTTAAATACCGCATTGGCCATGCAAACTCTGGAAGCTAAACCGGGCACAGATAAAGGATCTTGAGAAATTATATAACAGGTAATTGAAGAAGAAAACCGCACGCGAATCGAATTGTAAAGCCTTGATGATGGGGGTATATAAAACTACAAGAACATGACAATAAAGTTTTACGAAGAAGTCATTCGTAAAAGTATTGCTGAGATTGCTGGTTAGTTCCCAATAAGTACAACTGGCAAAAAACTGCGAGGAGATTCTGGTATGAATTAAATTAATATTACCTAATGTGTTAAGCTCAAAAACACAAAGGTCTTATCAAATCGTCAGTTAGCGATTTTTTTAAAACTTTAAACACCAATTCTAGGTGCCTTTCAGCATTCTATCAAATTGTTATAAGCTGAAAAGCTTAACAGTTTGATAGTTGTCCTCTTCTGCTAATCACAATTTGTTCAAAAGCTGAAACGGGCTTAGAATCGACATTTAACGGAAAACTTTCAACTGTCAAAAAACAATATGGCAATTTGATGACTGTGTTGTATGCGAATTTATGCGAAATAACGGCCATAATGAGTAAATAACGTGAGATGCCTGATCTACGAAATCGTTTTAGGTATCCCACAAAAATCTATTGAATGGTGGACTTTAATGTGATGGAAATAGAACACCTTTTTCCCACTAAAATCTATTGAATGGTGGACTTTAATGTGATGGAAATAGAACACCTTTTTCTGTATAATATTCTAAGATTATTAGACATATTCTCATCTCCCAACGTCATCTTGAACATGAGCTGCAGATCTTTAAAACTTTAATGTAATTGACTAGATAAAAATGAATAATAATTGCATGAAAATTTTTGTTCTATATAAAATTTCAATTGCTCAATAAGGAAGAGTATTCGAATAAATAGTAGTGAAAATTAGGCGTAGCAGTTTAATAACTATCTAATAGAGTCACTAAGTTAATACATATTTAGAAAATGGTAACAATAGGTCACTCTGTGACACTGTTTCATGATTTTGTATTCAAAGTATTGTTGCAGAGTTCAGGTTTCAACTGTGCATTAATAATAGTGAATGCGGACCCCTTTGTCAACTTATGGAAGTATTTATGACATGCCATATTGATAATCTCTTGAATGTGCAATATCTTCAGACAGACTGGTAACTCGTGAGGAAGCAGAATGCGAAGTTCGTGATGGTAGGAAAAATCGTGAAAGAAATCTGATGGGATAATGCAACGCTTCAAATTTCACAGCAAATTCTTGGCCTTCTTTGCGAGCCTCGAAAGTCATGGGGGACACGCCGAATCACTAAATGATATTTTATTGTTTATTAATAAATAGGGGTTTTTTTCTAATATGCCTTTCAGATCATGAGTATATTTGAAAATACATAGATTTCAGAAGTTTTTCCACACCTAGAGCAAATAAAATTTGGTGGTTTTCGTTTTTCAATTGCTGATATAACTTGCTTTGTTCACTATAGTTTTATTGGATTTTATCTAGTAGGTCAGGCGGTAGCCATTTTTGCATTTTGAAAGACGATTTTGGATTTAGTCTTGACCGAATTTTTCCAGATATTTTTTTTAAATGTAATTTTGAATGTATTTTTCAATATTTATTTTTATAAATTTCTTTTTTTAATAAGAAAGATATATTTCCAGTTAACGAATAACCTGACAATATTTGAAAATCTTCTACTACTACACCAGTAAGCCGAAAATGTTTCTTATGTCGTGATGGAGGACTCAGCCAACCGGGGAACACGAGAGCCCTGGGTGGTACCCGAACGCTATGCCAACTCAGCCACGGACCGGTCTATATATTTAATTTTTAAAAGTCAATAGATGTCGCACAATAAAATAAAAATTGATACATTTATCCAAGACACTATCTAGATTGCATTTAGTTCGGGAAGAATCCTGCATTCATACATAAAGATGGCAGCCAATAAAAAAATCCTTTAAGAAAATGAAGATAATGTTGGCAGTTCTTAGTCGAAGTATGATTCAGTTAAATATGACCGAAGAGGATAGGGTCGAATTAGCTCATCCCCGGCAAGACTAAGATCCAGGGTTCAATTCCTCGATACAACGTATCTTTTTCTGCTTTTTTTCTGTTTCAAATATTCGTTTGAAAGCCGCTAATGTTATAATCCAATGATTAAATAAAAGAATTTAATATAAAAATAATTATTATGAAATATTTCTATCAGTTTAAATTGATTATTATTTTTGAATTGGTAAACTAATGTTTAAGACAAGATTTTTTTTATGCATAGCACAAAGGGTAACAATTATTATAATATATTTTCTCGGTAGATTTTTTCAATGTAGATGAGTGTTTTATTCTAATAATTATTGCTTATAATAATAGTTTCAATTGAGCCTCCTATATCCACAACCGCCCTGTTTCAACACATATTACTTTATTGACAAGACTAATAATAAGGGTTGTAATGTGGTTACATGAGACTCCAAAGAGCTCCCAGCATAGGGGCATTCGAAACTTCAATAAAAGCCTCAATTGGTACATACATCATCTACATTGTAGGTTACAGGTGATAAAAATAAAATTACCTGCATGATCCTCACAGGGTTGTCGCGTTAACGTCCACCAAAACCATAGGTTACGCGATTAAGTACTACGTAAAAGTGTTAATATTTTACATATTCACCTATCCATCGATAACATTGATCTGAAACTATAGAGTTAAATAAGTAACACATTTTATAATTTTTTTAACTCTGATTTGCAAAACAGGATATTATTTTATTTGTGGGACAAAGCCGTCGTCCTAATGTTACTTTCCCCCGTTAAAAAAACCGTTCGTATTTTTATATTAACCAAATAAAATTAAATAGTTGTAGAAACTCACAAATTGAATTTATGCTATTTATTTTATGCCGTATTGCACTACCACCTTCTTTAGCCAACGTTTCGGACAGCGTTGCAGTGTCCATCATCAGGGCAGATGTGACATATGTTTGATGATGGACACTGCAACGCCAAGCCCGTCCGAAACGTTGGCTAAAGAAGGAGGCAGCGCAACACGACATAATAACCCAAAAATAAATCACCACAATTCTTTTGGCCGTGAAATCTAAAATTATATCCCACAAATTGAATGCTTTTTAGTATATATGTTTTAGGTGCCCTTTTAGAACAAAATAAAACAAATACGTCAAAACAAATTAAATGTTATCAAACACCTAGATACGTTTTCAACAATAGGTACAGTATTTTTCGAGTTGTCTAAATCTTTTTTTATTCCAACGGAGTAAAGCAAGGAACCTTTTCGGTACCCATGTTAAATAAAAAACATGATAACATTATTATTTGATGTACACGTTTATAAGATACTGACTAGTATATTTATTTATAATGTGTTTAGTATTTGGTATTCTCTCCACAGTCACGCTATTATCCCAATGCTGTTCCGCGTCTTTAGAACTAGAGATCGTTAGTTCGGCACGCGATGCTGGCCCATGTGAGCAGAAGCGATTTGAGAGTAATATATGTTTATCGCTCACATTGAAGGGTTTTTTTTTTGTAATAGCATTATAAATACATTACCAGAGCTAAAGTTATACTGTATAATATTACTCTAATCGTAACCCACAAAAAGATTGAGCTTAGATAAATGCATTAAAAGTTTTATAATGCATATATTATTTGATTCCAGTCAAAGTTGCAACAAAGGTAGTGAAAGTTTTTTCTAGGTCGATCTATTCGCCTTTTTTTCATCAAACACAGAGAAATAACATAATAATTCGCCTTTTTTTCATCAAACACAGAGAAATAACATAATATTAATAATTAATTAATATTAATATTATTAATTATTTTCATAATTACCAGGTAATTATTTAATGGGAACCTATGTTATTATAAGCTTGTTGTAACTATATTTTGTGCAGTTTAGCATAACTACTATTTCTTCGAAAGTATTGCCAACTGCATCTATTATAAGGGTGTAACAAATGACTCAATTTTGATATAATTTTTGTACAATTAAAAAGAATTTTGGATCGAGTAGTTTTTTTTTTTTTTTTTTTTTCTTTTTTTAGGCAGTTGGCATATGGAAGGCAATTTGTCTAAATATATGTGGACGGTCTTATAATACCATCAACATCATTACATAGTATAAAATGAAGTCACTCAAAATGCATGTGCGCTTAGATCTTTTAAACTACGCAACGGATTTTCATGCGGTTTTCACCAATAGATAGAGTGATTCAAGCGGAAGGTTTATATGTCAAATATTGAATTCAGGCAGCGGGTGGTATGGATTTTATAAAGGTTGGGTAATGGCGTTGTGTTTCGTTAGCCACAGCAACGTGTGGCCGGGTCTGCTAGTAAACAATAATTTTTAAAATAAATTTCAAGTTGGAAACAAGTCTTCGAAGAGTTTTAATTTTTATTCTTTTTCAAATTATTGTAATATATGGTTTCAAAAAGTAGACCGTATTTGCCGTAAAAATATTTAAGAAGTTTTGTGGGTTACGCCACTTCTGCGCTGACCGCCTCAATTTCAGTATAAGTTTTTTTATCAAAGTTGAATTTGTTATAAGAATGAAAATATTATATCTGACTCTCAGTAGGCAAATAACAATTTTCTTAGCTATTTTTTCCCAAAACAGAAATAATATAAGGAGGTTACCAACTTTGTAAGAAATACACACACATACATCATGTATATTGTAAGTCTGTCAATTTAAAATTGTTAAAAAACCCACTTTGATTTACGAACTAGAGACTTCTGATTTTAGAGCCAAACATACATTTCCGGCACTGTCAGTTAAAGATATTGTGATTTTGATTGTTATTTTGATAATCATAACAAAATTGGCAAAGAAGCTAAAATTTTAAAGACAATAAAAAACATATTTCGAAAAGGAATAAATATTATGAACGATAATTATTACGATGAGAAGGCCCGTCGTTACTCCATTACACCCATCGAAATGCAGTTAACAGTAATTAATATTCATAACTGAACATGAAAAACAACTGTAAATCTGACCACCTATGGATACTCGTGTAAATCTTTAGAGGTGGTCGATGCCAATATATCCACAAGAGCAATTAACGGTGACACACGTGTGATTGTACATTCAGGAATCGTGCTAAGCTTCAATGGGTTGAGTGACGCGCGGAAAGCTGCCCACTTCCTGGTCCCGTCACCGTCGGCTTACACGCAACAATACTCAACTCACATCAACTTAACTCAACACGTCTCCTGGAACCCGCAGAATGCCTGCAAAGTCGCGGATTATAGGCTGAATGGCGAGCCTATGTAGTCCATTCTCCACGCCTTGTAAATTATAAATAATATTGTTGTACAGCGTCTACAAGTCTAGACTAACGATAAGCTAAGAGGAAATAATACTGTCAACTCATTGAGTAAGAAATGGTCTGAAACATATCAATTAATATTGTAGTAGGTATTTTGTCAAACAATATCGTGTTCAGGACACAATAATTTTTTTTCTCTCAGCATTAATTTTGGGCTGATGGAAAATAAAATTTTGCCTACTACATATATTGCAAAGTGTGTTTTAAAAGTCTATCAAAAATAATGGCAAGTATTTTAATGTAGGTACAATGTATCTACAAAAAGTCCTCGTAAAGGACTGTAATATGCCATTGGAAGATTTTTTTATCCGAAATACTTTAAAAAGCATACAAGCGAAGGTTGCAAATTTACTCACACAAGCCAAAAATATAATTTCGACAGAATATAAACAAAACATTAAAAAATAACGAGATGGAAAATGCAAGAATCTTTACAGGTAGTTGTTATTTTACAATATAAGATCAAAAATAAAAGATAAGTGAAATTTTACATAAGAACAGAAGTGGGAACATTTTTCACTGCAACATTATGTACCTATATATGTATGTATTATACAATTGACAGGGTATATGTAACACATCACATATTACTTTTAATAATTTGTTTTCTCCTATTATACCCCTGTATAATGAAAAATAAAACTAAAAATATCATTGCACAATTTAAAAAATTATTTGTTTGATTTGATTAAAAATTAACTAACCACATGCAAGTTGATGAATGGATCTCTAGTCCTTCAGAGGACTGTATAAATTTTAATGAAAAACTAAACAAAGTCCTTGGGAAATCTCAACGGCATTCACCGCCTCCATCACTTCGTTGATTTGATTTGAATTTAATTTTAACCTCTCATTTTCTCTAGAATAAACACGACATCTCCCGAGACCGTAGATTAAAATTCCGCAGATAATTTTAGCGGTGCTTTGACGTGGAATATTAAAAAATAAAAGCACTGATTTAATTCAGTGGAAGCGTGGTCATCGATGCGCGATCGAACAAGAAACCAGAATATGTTAGCTATGGTAAAAAAGACCGATAAAATCAAGGTGGATGCAATAAAGATAGAGGTTTTAAGATCTGATATATGACCTTCGTAAAGAAATCAAGATCATGCAGGATGCTATAATGTATATACGTACAATCCTTACATTCATGGAGTAACCATTAAAAGAAACCATGGGTACCACGGAAACATTACACCTTGATCAAAAGGTTTAAGGACCGGCTACCGTATGGCGCTTTCAGTCACCTGTTTGGAATTCTTTTTTTTATTGGGTTACCACATGCTTCCCTCCAAATTTCAGCATCACAGCTTGACATTTGTAAAAGTTACGCTTTACTTTGTGCGTGTTTTAGATTTTTACAACTCTTTGATTTTGCACCACGATAACGCACCGCGTCGCACAATGCGATCCTTATTCGTGAGTTTTTCGCCAAAAACAACACGAATACTATCTAGCAGCCTCTATTCGCCTGATCTGGCTTCCTGCGAATTTTTCCCGTTTAATCAACTTAAAAAACCGCGTCGCGGAACGCGTTACAGCACTCAAGAGGATGTCATGAAAAAAACGAAAACGGCTCTGATGGACATACCGAAAATTGAGTAGGGTCGGTGTTTTGAGGATTGAATCAAGCGCTGGCGTAAGTGCGTTGCTGCTATTTTGTTGAATAAACTTGTATTTTCGATTTTATGAATAAAGTCTGTGATAATCCCCCCCCCCCCCCCCACGATGTAAAACCTATCAATTTTTTTCTCCATAATGCTGCTACAGCTAGCCTGCTACAGCTACAGGCGCAACCCCGCCCGGCCTTTAAAAACTCGTAGCTCGCCCGTTCTCGCGACTCTCCCCTGCATTCCTTTTGCAGCGCCTTTTCAACCCCATCACGTAATACTTTTATGCAAACGTGACGAGATGCTCTTAATTAATCAATTTGTAACTAACCCCACAACGTTGTGTACTTTTTTGTTTTAGTGGTTTGGTATAGTTAATCCAATTCAATTAATAATTTATTTGTGGTAAACCCTTGTTCTTTTAGGTATGGCGTGTTACAATTTGCAAGGCTTCGAATAACAATGACTGGATCTGACTAACTTGAAAAATAACTAATTATCTATCTATATTCATCCAGCTTCCTCCCCTAGCACCTGTTATACACCTACGCTCATCAACGACTATTTTTATTGAAGTAATCTGCATTTTCCCTCCTAGCATCTAGTATATAAATTTACATTCAAACGGCGAATTGAGAAGATCCTACCTTTCGATGCGATGTCGCGTACTCGCTGCGGCTCTATAAAATGCTATCATGAAAATAATTTGACATTAATGTATATTCTAACAAAAGATTTACACTCAAAGCAGTACGGAGTGCAATAATTCTACACTCACAGTTCTAGATGCAGTTTGTTAGTTAGCTAGCTTGTTTTATTTTGTTAATTTGATTCTACGGGTAGGTATTTTGGATTAACATGAGACAGAACATGTGCTGTCTAAATAATTGGACTCCTCCATAGCCCAACTGATAAGGTGATGGTCATAGACCGCCAAATCAGCTTCCAATTCCAACTCCTCCAGAGAATGTTAAGGTCGCAAGCGACGAATGAAAATCGACATGTTTTGCCTTCTGTCGGGAAAGGGTTTGATGTGTGTTTCTGGATCATAGAGTGGTAATGGGAATAATATCGACCAATACGCCGCCAAATTATAACTGTGTTGATGATGATGATGAAAGGTCATCTCATACCGTTTGATATGAGGGTCTGCTCCGATTAATGGCGTGATAGCCGATGTCAGGAACTGTTCAGGAAATGTGTGGGTGGCACGAGGTTTTGGAACGTGACATCCTACTCTGGATTGATGATGATGTTGAAGTTCTTCAGCATGCCGATGACTTGAGTTCCATTAACTCCTAAAGCACCGGCATAAACATTAAACCGAAGTTGATTAGACAATCGGCAATGTCAGGAGATCGGTGGGGCCGCTCTCTCCTCTGATATGGCGATGTATGAATTTAATTAAGGAAGATTTTGATGTCACCGACCCTCGCCTTGGCAGTCACTCATGTCCTCAATAGTCCCGTTCTCCGTCCAGCACGCCGCCTCGAACCAGTAGAAATAATGATTACGTTTTTCCTAGGCACGCTACAGAAACATGCGCCAGCCTGCAATCGCGATGGTCATCAGTGATGTTTGATTTGAATGAAAAATACATCCTCTCGCATAACATACACAAGCGTAACTTGGGACCTTCCCCGATATGGTGTCACGGGCATATGCTCTACGATAGGCGTACCCCAAGCTCAAACTCAAAAATCAGCTCAAAGAAAGGAATGTCAAGCTCGGCGTCCAGGGTGCTGGGTCCAAGAATGAAAGGCACCAGGTCGTGAATCTGGATTCCCTTCCTTCTATTTCCCCTGCTGCGCTTTCGTCCAGAGTACAATCCCACTCTGATGCTGGATGATCCCTATTCCTAGTGTGAGGGAGTTAAGAAAACTTATCCGGATTCCAACAAAGAAACGTCGAACCAGTAGAAATATTGATTACGTTTTTCCTAGGCACGTTACAGAGACATGCGCCAGCCTACAATCGCGGTGGTCATCGGTATTTGATTTGAATGAAAAATACGTCCTCTCGCATAACATACACAAGCGTAACTTGGGACCTTCCCCGATATGTTGTCACGGGCATATGCTCTACGATAGGCGTACCCCAAGCTCAAACTCAAAATTCAGCTCAAAGAAAGGAATGTCAAGCTCGGCGTCCAGGGTGCTGGGTCCAAGAATGAAAGGCACCAGGTCGTGAATCTGGCTTCCCTTCCTTCTATTTCCCCGGCTGCGCTTTCGTCCAGAGTACAATCCCACCCTGATGCTGGATGATCCCTATTCCTAGTGTGAGGGAGTTAAGAAAACTTATCCGGATTCCAACAAAGAACCGCCGATCGGTTGCCAAAACGATTCCATATGTCATGTTCCCTTCGTTCCGCCGACAAAGCAGACCCCACACGAGCGTAACCTAAAAGGTAGTGAAGCCCACGCAAATTTCGTCACTTCGTTTCCCCCATGACGAAGGTAGTCCGGCCAGATCGTAATCTTCGTCCTGCATCAAATTGACCTCCCGCGACGACAACTTTTATCCGCTGGTACCTCGGAGCGGCGGTAGAGGGAGGGGGAAATGGGTGCACGTCCTTTGTTCTCCTGAAGTCCCCCAATGCCTTAGTGACGTACATACGTCGACATCATGAAATGGCTCCGGCCACGCTTCCAATCCGGTCTAGAGCGGGTACGAGATCCACGTTACCGAGATGCGATCACAAGGGATTCCAATTTGCTCGGACCAGACACGACCATCGCTTACTTCGCCTCCACATTAGAAAAATAGTGTAAGCCCACCTGCATTTCGATCACATCGCCCCCCGATAAAGTCGCGTGAGATACTTCCTCATGGTGGAATAGGAAAGCTGGACCTGTAAATCCATTCGACAACCGCCGTCCATTCTCGAGTCATAACCCGCTCAATTAAGTTTGAAGAAAAAGAGTTTGTTAATTAAGTAGGTGGATATAGCGCATTACGCTAAAATGTGAATACCTACCGACGGCTTCATTCAACCGACAATATGAAAGTTTTTTGCTAAATTGAATATATCGAAAGAAATATACCTGAACGTGAACCAAGGTGATTATATGATAAGATATCGAACCAAGTTTATCCAAAGTCCTATGTAATAGACTTGTTGTGATACCTAAAATTTGGAATAAGGTGTGGGAAATTTTAGGAGTGGGAATTCAATTATGTCAGATTTTGTTAGTAAACAAAGGTGCCCATGCTACGCACCTTTTATAAACTGTTAAATTTTTTGCCAAAAACCCTTTTAAAAATATAGTCCCATAGCTACGTTTAAAATATTATTACGAAACTCGTAAATAATAATAATCACCTCAAAGGCGCTTTACACATTAATTTATACCTATATTCTATACCTCTGTATTTTGTTACCCGTTATGTATTGGAGAATACCCAGTAACCTAGTTTTCTCGATCACCAACAAAGCACTTTTAAAGGATTTTATTATTGTTTTGTGGTTTCAAAATCCCGTCTTTTAAATGAGTCTCTCGTCTAAGATTTATTGCCCGAAAGCGCACTTTGTGCTTCAAATGCTAGTTAGTTAATTGTATCCCAAAATTATTATTTTACAACGTTATTGTCTCAAGAATAACTTCACCCAACAAAGGTACTTGCTAGCCGGTCAACCCGGAAACGTGCGAAGCTCCTCGTTCCCCAACGCTCGACAAAAAAAGGTCCTAGATTCCTAAGGCTTGTATATAAACCCTAATTGACTCTTTCCTGCAAGGCCCGTACTAAATATGTTAATAATTTTATACAAACTTACCAAATTCGCCATGTTGCACAAAATAATTTCACAAATCAATTCACTACAATAATATTTAATTCAAACAAGCACTTCTAAACCACAACCCGTCATGCAGTTATTTATTCCAAGATGCAGCCGTCAAACACAATTCTCGCGTCGATTTGTTGTGTTTAATAAAGACGAACTATCCTTTGTTCAATTAAAATGAAACATCCCCGATTCAGAAGCACCGAGCTGGTCTCCTCGCGACTACCATCCCTTAATTTAATGAACTATCCCCGGTTTACGCGCACAGAGCTATTATTCTACCGTGTATTCAACCTCGATGACTTCAATCCCAACCGTGAACCCCCAGAATCTTTCCCTGACTGTCTTCTCTTTAATTAAATGAATTATTCCCGTTTTACGCGCACAGAGTTATTATTCTACCGTTTATCAAAACTCCGATGATTTTAATCCCGACCGTGCGTCCCCAGGTTCTCTCCCTGACTGTCTCGTTCCAACCCCCCTACCCTCTGGCTCCCCAATCATCTCCTTGTGTGGTTTCAATAATTTATTAGCCACTTCTTCAAATCTTAAGTGATAAGCACATCTCCCAATATGCATATATTAACGTTTAATAGTCAAAAATGTCACACTTTAACTATTATTTCAGAGAATTTTGTGTAGGAACCATGTTGGTTTTTTTTCCGGTGTAAACTAATTTTGTCTGCGCCGGAGTCATAAAGTATCCCAATAACGCTTAAAAGAAGAGCTCAGTGGCGCACTTCAATTCACTACTCGTCCTAATTACTTGCGTCGACTTTATTGGTTATATAATAACATTATATAAGCATTGTCTGTACACGTTTTCGTTCTTTCTGCGTGCGTCACTATTTAACGAATTCTGCAATCTTATTTTGACAAATATGTTAAATATTTTAACCCCTAATCGGCGCGTCGCTCTAGTATATTTAAATGCACCAACGATCAATCCTTATTGCCTAATTTTCAATTCCCTACTGCCATAGAAAATTCACCAGATAATTGTTTCGTAAATCCAATCTGCTCGCGTTAAGATCAATCACCACACGGGCAAATATTCATCGGCCGCCTCTGGTTTTGTTAACGATCCTGCAAAATCCCTCTAAATGTTCTTCTGGGTTCCTTCTTAGTTTTGTGAAGAATGGCCTTTGCCGGGGCTCGCATGCACTTGGGGCCACCCAAACACATGTGGTTATTTAGTGGTCCGGATTCATAAATCACCCTTAAGAGTTAAGAACAGAGAATCGTATTCTGAAACCATACCCTGTTACAAAATTAAATATATTTCTAAATCGATCTCTCAATTTTAACAGAATTATTTCGTAGGCCCAAAGGCGAGATCATCACAAGTCCTAAAAATGTTTGGTCAAGGTATCCTTTGTCTTAAATGAAAAAAAAAGAATATCACACCAATATCATTAATTTTGTAACAATCTAAATATTTTAGAAGTTTTAAGAAACTGTACATATTACAAACACAATTATTAACACTTTAATCATTGAAGGAAATAGTATGAACAATTCTCAATGAAAATGTGTAGGAGATAAAGACACAGAAAATACAAAAAAAGGTAACAGTCGCAATTGGGACTCGAACGCATATCCTCTGGCCTTATTCACTGGTGTCTCTACCAATTGGGCTGTTGCATGAAAGTATAATATTAATAAAAATGAGGAAAATTAAGTAGGTGTCAATAGCGTAGAGACGCCAGTTCAGGTAAGACAACAAGATCTGGGTTCGAGTCCCAGCTGCGACCGTAACTTTTTTTGTTGTGTCTTCATCTCCTACATATTTTCATTTAGAGTTGTTAATATATTCTTCTTCCATGATTAAATATTGCAATGAGGTTTGCTTATTAATTTAATTACAATTATTAACACTGTTCACATAACTTTTAAAAATCAATTTAATCACGATTTGAAAAAAAAATGGCACAAAATAACATTTTAATATTGTCTATCAGATAGTGGGAAGAGTAAAAAATCATGAGTCTGTTTTTTTTTCCGAATGTTTTTAGTTTCGTCTTAAAGATATTGGATATTAGAAATCACGTAGCATTTTTCGAAACCAGAATATTTCCACGTAATTCCACATAATTTCCACTGTATTTAAAATCTCGTATATACATGTGGACTTGGGACACAATTCTAAAAGTTCCCATGTCAAATTTGTAAATCGCTCAGAGATGAAGATTGTTTATCTGGTATAAAAAAATGGTAAAAAATATTTTGTCTTCTACATTAGAAAGGTGATAATTTAATCAATCTAGAGCACCCGAATAGGTTTGCAAAGCATTCAAGTAAGGGACATTTCAAAGTACTTTCTGGTACCTAATTCAAATTACTAAAAACTGACATAGACACTTCTAGCATTAACCCTAGATTTATACTTAAGATGAAGCCATACTAAATAATGCAAAATCATACAAAATCGTATGTTTTAGTTTTGAAAATTTGACCGCTTAGAAGTATTATAGATGCTTCAATTAAATACTGCGTGTAGAACATATCTTGGCTCTTAAAAATATCGGTCATTTTTTTTAATAAGTCTTTTAATCAGCTTAGAAAAAAATAAAGTATTAGGTCTATAAAAAAAAATTTTAACTGAAAACTCTCCTACTTATAAACACTTTTTTGGATGTGGTTTTATTGCATAATGTGGCAAATTCAGTTTCTTATATAATTATCGCGAAAAAAAATGATATTTACGCCCGAACCTCACAAAATAAAATATAGTATGCATTTACGCGTTGGTATTTTTGACATCACGGCGACAATACGGCAGTCGACGAATTTGTTATATCAAAGTGAACCTTAAACCGTCCACCGAAGAACGACTGGCAGCCGCCCCGATTTTCTGTCTTTACTCCTCCGAACGGAGCGGAGAGAAGGCGTGTTATTCTCCGCGCCGCTTATTTTCGTGAAATCAATTTAAAAATTCCGTTTTATTACAATAAACAATGCATAAAAAAGGAATTAATGTTTTATACAGGCCTTCACGAAATCAACATGTAAAAAAAAATCTCAAATATCTTTTCCAACCTTTCCAAAAGCTTTTTCTCAAGTATTTTTAAACTCCTCCCATAAAAGGGCGTGATTTCCGATTTCGATTTTTTCCTGTACTAGTGGATCGCCTTAATAATAAATAAAAAAAAGAGGACGAACACCTTGACCAAGGGAATTCACAGATTTAACATTAATCATCTTCAGAAGTGGTGCTCATCAACGTAAGATTGTCAAGTTTAATCAGGGCAGAAACGAGTGATGATTAAATCCCCTGCCATTCCTCCCAGAGGTATATCAAATCTGAAAGATCGTTGACTGGAAACGAAAAATAAAAATGTTGAAATAATTTTACAAACTTATTTTTGCATAAAAACACTTACAGGGATTTAATTCAAATTGTAGAACTTTTTGACACTGAATTCTTTACCACTCTAAGTTTAACTACAATATTTTCCGAATCACTCTAAAATCTGCACAATGTGAATCTCCGTCTACTAAGAAAACCCGAAACTTTCCACATTCGTTTCCAAAGAACCAAATTAACCTTCTCCCAACCTCTTAGGTGATCGTATCAACTAAAAAAAAATAGCATCCACTGTATAGTGGCAAGTGGCAAGATTGACATAGCATTTATATATTATTAGCATATCCTACACTCAACAGCGATAGTTCCCAAAACTAAACAAAATTTCTCGAATCTCATATTTTACTTTACTCGAACTAAACTTTAATGTTTCATAAATTTTTGTTGTTGTTTTGAGCTGTAGTTTTATTCTTACATATTGCTGTACTTGATTATAGGATAGCTGATATTTATTCTCCGTTATTTTCTTGTATTTTAAGTAAAATCCCTGCCTGTTCTGTAGGTTATAAATAAACTTAAAATAAATATTTACGCTGGCATAACGAAAATGTATTTCATGTCAAATACCTTTCGTACGTGGTCAAAATCTAATTTGATGGATTACTAGTTAATTCTCTTTTAGAAAAATATCGACCTTTAAACTTTTACTTATGTAGGTCCTGTTTAAAAATAACTAGCCAAAGGTGAAGGAGACCCTTTAATTTGGCGTAAACATAAAAGGAAATTGTTTTGTACCGGAGCAAAAGGGCCATTACCTTATGATGGTGTCATAACGACCACAAGGAGATGCTATTCCATGGAGATAACCAGTTGAGAAAGTTACGATTACAAAAAAATTATTGTCATTGAAAAAATATAAACTGCCGCCTGATGTTTTGTCTTTTGGATCTCACGAATGTAAAATATGAAATTATTTTATCTGTGAATATGTATTTATTCAATTTAATAATATTTGCGGTTGTCTGTCTGTGATTATAACTTGGTTCAATGAACTCGGATTTGTTTTGAATGTAAGTGTAATTTAAAATTGTGTTAAAAATTCAGACATATGATAAAGTACATACGCACCTAAAAATTACATTTTTACAAGATTATTTTATTTCAATGTTTTAAATGTGTGTTTCATTTGTTTAAATTTCTTAGGATTAGGGGCCATCCATAAATAATGTCACACCTTAAGGAGGGAAGGGGGATAGATAAGTGTGGCAAAAGGGGGGGGGGGTCATCGGCTCTGTGACGTCATATGTAAAAATCTTAATTATTATAACGCCAAACTTAAATGTAAAAGAGAAACATATTTTTAGAATGAATGTAAAATTGCAAAATATGTGACACACTAGGGGGGAGGGCTCTCACAAATGTGACGGCGGGGGGGGGGGGGGCTCAAAAAAACATGAAATTCGTGTGACGTAATTTATGGATGGCCCCTTAATCGTGACAAGTAATTAATATTTTCTGATTTTTCACGAGTATGCGGTTTTTAGCTAACTGACAAATTATATTATTTTAAGATATCCTTTTATGGATTTTTTTTTACAACAAAATTATTTTAATTCAACATTTGAAATGCGTGTTTCTTTTATATAAATTTCTTAGGGTTAATCGGGAAAAACAAAGTAATATTTTGTGAATTTTGAGTCTACGCTGACAGGCAATTATTTTAATTTAAGATTTCCTTTTATGGATACGCTTTTCCATAGTGCTTATTAAAATAAAAACCATGGAAAAATAATAAATAGATACGATAAGATACGATTCGATACGATTGTACCTGCCCAGTCAGGAGCACTCCTACCCCGTTGTGCGACCGGTAGACAGGAGGGCACTGATTTGAGAGTAAATATAATATAATAAACACAATTAAATAACTTTGTTTAAATTCCACTTTTAAGTTATTTAATTGTGTTTATTATAATTATGTGTTCCCACAAAGTGTTTGCTACATGTGAAGATTAAATATAATATAACTAAATAAATAATATGAAATGGAACTACTTATTTAGGGATATTAACCACCCCTAAATCTAAATGTTCTTAATAAAAGTATCCATTTTTCTTCTTAAGTCCACAATAACAATACAGGGCAAACTAAGGAAGGTCATCTAAGTTGGAAGTTGGTGGTCGGGTTAATAAATCGTCCGGAGCAAATGACCCGTGCGCTGAGAAGTCAGGAACACGGGTCTTGATGAATTGCCCCCTAACTTACCATTGGAAGGTCAGAGTTCAAGGTCAACAAAAGGAGCCGTGAGTTAGTTCGAATTATTGTTTTTAAATTTTTTTTATTCATTGCATTGTTAATTACATTACTAAGGAATTTTTCGACCACCATGTTAGACACATACCCGTGTTTGTGGACACACTTACATTATTATTAACTAACCATCACGCCGTTTCCCCGCAGGGAAATGCAGAGAGGACGGACCGCCAAAAAACTCGGTCTTGGCACATACTCTTTGCCTCATTCACATTCATACATCTTCTCATACATACTCTTCTATTATTCTAACTCTTGACATGGCCCATCTCAAGAATCTGATTCACTTGAACGTGCCATGTCTTCCTCGGGCGTCCCCGACTCCTTCTACCATTCACAGTTTCGTCGCATATTCTCCTTACACTCCATTCCTCGTTCATTTGCTCTGCATACCCAAACAACCTGAGGGACCCTTTCTTAATCTTACTCAATACGCTTACATCAGACTTGCATTCTTTGCGGATCTCCACATTTCTCAGACGATCATACATGGTTTTACCACACATACGCCTCAGGGATCTCATTTCAACAGCATTCAGTCTGCTTTCATCCTTCCTCTGCCAGTTTCATGCCTCACTGCCATACATCAGGGTAGGTAACAAAACTCCATTGTGGATTGCTATCTCCGCTTCTTTTGACAGTTTTTTAGCGCCAACGGCATTAAGTCCTCCATTAATGGAGTTACCTGCATTTAACCTTCTTTCAGTATCTCTATCAGCCTTCCCATCTCATTGCACACTGTTTTCGTACTCTCTCTTATTTTTAACAGTAACTTTCAAGATCTACAGTCTCTCGTATCTAGGATGAACGAAGTATGTATGAAGAATGTGTTAATGATGAATGAAAGTACTTCTGATATTGTGCATAAAATCTCTTCTTATGTGAATAATAGATTTTACGGTTTATTCTTTTTTTAAATTACGATAGTGAAGGTATGTTTATATTAATAAATTCATTTTCTATCATGATTTAAAATGTATCATTTTTTATTTGCCTACAAAACGACAAGTTAATTTTTGTTCATGAATATGGCGTTGATGATGTCACATCGATCAAGTCGTTGAGAGCTAACCTTACCACTTATCTTACCAATTCCATTCAGTAGCGTTTTCTACGTCATAATGACATCGTAGCCAGTTGAAACCTTTTCGGAGTGTGCTGTTTTCTTTAAGATGATTTTTTAAATAAGAATTATTATTAAAAAATATGAAAATTAAAAATTTTCCGTACGATGATCAGACCTATAACCAACACCTCTGTCACAGGTCACCCCAAGTGGTTCGCTGCCTTTGGTGATTTATCAGGGGTGCCGGGTTCATGGGCTGTTCCTTCCCTGTACTCTCATCTCCTTCCTTTCCATAAAAAACCTCCACACAGCATACCCAAAGGTGACATAGGCCTTGAGGGAAATTATTTTCCTCAAGGCCTCCTGTGTGGAGCTTGCGTTAAAAAAAACTTTAAATCTTACGGAAATTTTAAACTTTAGTCCGTAAAAATACACCATTAAAAATTACGACGACGAAATACGGACTCGAAAATAATGCGTTCATTTTTGTTATTGATTTATTTTGTTCCCAAAAAACACAATAAAACTCAAACGGGATAAAACCGCAAATTTGAAAAGGCTTTCAAATATTACAGATTGTTTAACATTACCTATTGCAGTCAGACAACTAGAGTTACAACCTGTTTATACTTTCCGAGTTTAACTCAAAGCGTTTCTGACTACTGCAGTAACTGCATAAATCAAATCATTCAACTCAACCGAAGAATTTACGGTTTTTGTTTACTTTTGTCACAGCAATAACTAATAACTTTCTCGGTCTTACAGAACGGATTGAAACTAACACCAGTTTGCTGTAGTACCAGTACTTAGTACATAATTAAGGTGACCAGATTTTTGGCCTTAAAACGGGACATTGATGGTGATGAGGGGGGGAACACTATGAATTTAGTTCGGGTTTGAATCTTGCAATCATACATAAAGATAGCAGCCAATAAAATTTGCATAAAACTAAATGAAGATAATGTTGGTAGTTCTTAGTCGAATACAATAATTATACAGTTAAAAATGACCGAATCAGATAAGGACACCTTAGCTCAGTTAGGCTCGGAAATCCGGAAGTGCTGGGTTCGGGTCCCAGAGGTGCCAATATCTTTTTCTGATTTTTCTGTTTCCAGATTTTCGATTGAGTTTCGCTAATTTTGTCTTAATTTTAATTAAATACAATGAATTTTGTTTTTAATCCGTTTTGAATCGACCATCTCTAGACATTGAATCCATGATACCCTCAGAAGAGGTAAAATGATGGAAGCATGTTATGTGCTCAAAGTAAAGTCAATTTTATCTAACTCCGAGTGAAATTGATATAACATTATTATTAAATATCGAAAGTATTTATTTAACAAATATGGAAATTTCATTGTCTGCCTTGAGTCCAGGAGTCTGGTGGCTTGTCTAATTGGCGACATCAGTTCTCTCTCAAGTCGGTATAGATCACACTTCTAACACCGTTCGTTTTTCTACGACGCTATCTAATGATCGATTTTATAATTCCCATGGCAACGGGACGGCGACGGCAACTGCAACGGTGATTCATTTGTTTGATACCGTGCGAGGGATAGGTATGTACGATAATTTTAGTTAAGTATTTATTTTTGGAGTGTTATGGTGTATTGTGCTACCTCCTTCTTTAGCCAACGTTTCGGACAGCGTTACAGTTCCATCATCAGGGCAGATGTGTCAGGCTAAAGAAGAAGGCAGTGCAATACGGCATAACACCCCAAATATAAATAACGAAAATAATTTTGTGCTTGAAAGTCTTTAATCATACATGTTCGATAATTTTTACATTTTTCTTTGGGAGAATCAGACATACGTACATCGTTTGTCTGATTTTCAACAGTTGTTTCGTATGTTGTGTTGCGTTAGTATCTTGTGTTGTGTTGCGTGCCGTAACCTTAGTAATTATAAAAGCGGCCAATAGTTGAGATATTCAGATCTTTTACTCTAAATTTGATATCACATGTGGCCCGCTTTCTTGCGCGTTCATAACATTCCTTCGTAAGGGCGGGATAAGGTCCCTAAAAATGGGACGATCCCGATCGAAACGGGACGTATGGTCACGTTATAACATAGTACACTAAGGCATTCGTTTTTCTTAATTAAATCCGTACGTAAGCCATCAGATTTATCACTAAAAACCAGAATAACGTCGGTGTAACTGCATCAAAGATGAAATATCTCGTATTACGGTCGATTAATCTGGTTTCAGGAGCGGATCCGTGGCTTTCACAATAAAAATAAATGTGGAATTTCACGTTAAGTCGTGATGAAATAAGCCTGACGATGACATACCTGTAATATGTATTTTCCTCGGTGACAAAAACTTCAGATATTAAACCAGTCGTGATGAGATCAGGTTGGAATATAGAGTGGCGTACAGGTGCAAGGCTGTAAGTTGTAATTAAGTCAATTCATTAAATGTAAGCTGTACATTCAACTAGCAACACTTGTTTTATCTTTGAATCAATGTTTACAATGTGTGAAACTGTGAATAAAACGTTAAAAGTTTTCGGTTGGTAATAAATTAACGATGCGGAGAATATCGCCTTTGGGTTTTTGATTTCATTAATTCAGTAATTATTGTACTATCCCTGCTAACATTACGCACCATAGTTTTATGCGAAAGGATAAAAATAACCTTAATACTTAACCTATTTAACTTTTTTTTAATAATTTTTAATGACTTTTAAAAGAGGTTTTGAGTTGAGTTGATTCTGAGTTGTTCGGTCACCAAAATAGGAGATAGAGTTTAAACGTATTGCACGTTACAATTGTACAGAATCTGTATATTGTATAGAATTTCCTGTCTATGTATAGCCTGAAATCTGTTATCCGAAGAAAATCTCTTGGCGCAAAATCTGTCCAAATTAAATATATACATGCATAGAAAAGATAATGGGTAAAGAAAAAATTTCAGGAAACATGGGCAGTTACTTGGTTGAATTCTGATTTCTATAAAACTCAAATATAGATATTTATGTACACCTAATCGTGCAGATAATCAACAATATGACAAACTGAAAGGATATTTGAAACATGCGATGGTGTTACGATGCATCGGAATAAAAATATATCGTTGGAACACAAATGATTTTAAAACTCTTCTTTCAAGTTCTTGATTCTGCATATTTTAACTTGATGTTATTTTGGAATGAGTGAAGTTTAATAACGATTAAACCTATATACATAGCCTAGATTGAGCCTTAAACCTTTGTTTTTTTTTTGAAATTTTTGGTGTAAAAAGAAGGCTTTTGCTAAAATATGACAATAACCTTTTTTTGCAAGCCAACGTTATGCATAATAATAATAATTGGATAATATTTAGAACGCCGTTTTTTGGAAAAGTCATCTCAAGAGCGCTGTACTATTTATTATGACTTCCCAGGATCTAATTTTATCATTTACATTAACAGATCACTTCCGATAAATACACCTGTTTTAGAACGTTTTTTAGCATTTTTAACTTTCTATCATGTTTCTAATTGCTTTTCTTTTTTTAACATTTTCTGCTCGCTTATTTATTAAATGCAAAATATATGTACACAAATGAACACTTTGAACACCATGAAACAAGCCTCCGCCTATTTTGGTGACTTGAGCGTTTGGCGCCCTTGAGGTGATTTTTCATAAAAAATGGCGCTCTACAAATTATAAAACCATTATTATTATTATTGTGGTGAATTTAAATGAATTCAAAATGTCCTTTTCCATAGATGGCGCGAGTTTAATTAATTTAGGGAAAAACGCTATCCACAAGTTAGGTTTTAAAATATTTAGATGTTAGAATTGAATCACTGATGCAATATTGTATTTGTTAGACTTTCTTAAAAGAATATTATGGCATATGTACGGGCGCAAACAATTAAATTATCTAAATATTTTAAAGCATAACCCTAAAATAATTACACTCACGCCAAATCAAATACCATGTATTTTATTTTTTTTTAAATTTAAAATATTCAAAAGTTGGTAAATATTATGACGACACCTGATCACAATAATTCTAGCCTGTTTTACGCCTTTCTCTAGTTCCAGGAATTTTTTATTTGACTATCGATCTACGCGTAGTGCGGAAGAGTCACAATTCATTATTTACGAGACTCCCTGGGATTGATAGCAGTCGTCAGGTGTAATGTCCTCTCCCAAACGACTTCCGATTTGGCCATCTTTTTCAATAAACCCCGGCCATGCTGGACCCATCATTCACCGATCGTAGATCCCGGATAAAATTACCAAGGATATAAAATAAATAAGAATGGATTTAAAAAGAATATTTAAAATTATTAAAAAATCTTTATTTTATTCTTAACCCCTTCAAAACTCGAAAACTGGGAGTGGTAAAACATGTTATAATATAAATATATAATTTTTTTCAATACTTTAGATATTATTACTACTTTCATTAAAAATGACATTAGGTCTCTTTGGTGTACTGTCGTTTTTTCTAATGAAAAATACAACTCGGATGATGGCAGTTTCGATAATATTTCAGTTCGTCAGGTTACGGGTCGTGTTTATTATCATTTTAATTATAATTAATATTTAAATGGACTTAACGTCCGTTCTAAAGGATCCTGTGGGTTAACCTGCGGCAGGAGAAACGGTCACTGAAGGTGCCCACAAATTGATAGGATGTCATCGGCTATCTTCGTAACCGTTGTCTCTCTCATATAGTACAACTTTACTGACCTCTGTTGAGACATATTAAAACTACATATAACGACACTAACGACATCTGTTGAGAGACATTGAAACTATATACATATTCTCATACACTACAGTCTCAGAGGATGTGTTTCACATAAAATAACAAATCGTACAACGAAATTCATTAATATCGTCAAGTTATTTGTAAAAAAACATTTTAAAAAGAAACGGTTCAATCTGGGGATCGAACCCCGGATCTATGTCTTACCGGGATAACACTCTAACCACTGAGCTATTGAGATCCGATGTTTTTCGTCATTTTCATCGATCTAATATTTCAAGTTAAGATTTACTAATATTTACCTCAATTAATTTCCTTGTTTTCGGTCTCCGTTGCAACCCTTACCTTTTTTATTTTCTGTATTTTATTCTATTTTATACATTTAGTACATCGTCTTTTTTAATGATTAACGATAATACAATTTACTGAAAGGGCTTATCTTTTGTATTGTATGTCAATGACGAACTCAATACCCTTAGCTTTTATATAAGCTGATTGAAAATAAAATACAATGACCTGTGATTTTCCCAGAATAAAATATCGGGAGAATTCGAAACGACGAAGGTTCGATCTGTATTAGCGGAGATGTGATTTTTAAATGGGGAGAGAGGGATAGTTTTACTATCTCCCATCACCGCACCTTCCCCTTCGCCTTCTCGCCGGAAAAGTACCGGTAATGGTGGACAAAGGAGGGCACAGGACGAAGCCTTCCCTGGACTTGCAAATTAAATATTTAATCAGGCTAATGCAGTGGAAAAGAGATCAAAGAGGCATTAGGTGGTTCGCTCCTCTAGAATCGGAAAGGAGTTTTTTTTTGTAGAGGATGGTGAAAATCAATGAGGATTTCAGTAAGAAAAAAAGGGTTGAATGGTACAAATACCTATTTAAGTCCTAATTAAAGTCCAAAATAAATCTTTCAAAATTAAATTCCAATTAAAATTAAATTGTATTTTGAACGATAAGGAGACATACATTAATTACGTGAGCAGTTTTTCTTCTAATCTAGACCCCTCCCCCCCCCCACCCTGGTGAGATAAATTTGGACCACTTCGTACTAGTAACGTGAGATTTTTCTGGACCCCCCCCCCTTTTGAGCTCACGTAATTAACGCATAATAAGGAATAAAGAGGAAAAAACTTCTGGAGTAGATAGTCAGACCAGAGAATAAAACTTATCAGAGGTCTGGTTTTCTGAAATTTGCATGACTTCTATCTGGATTTTTTACGTTCATTAGATAGAGAAGGAGTGTCATGAGAACATATCACGTAAATTTGGATGGTGGAAGAAATCGAGGAGAATTATTTTCCTCAGTACCACCTGTGTGTAGCTAATGTAAAAAAAAAACAGAGTGTAGAAGTGAAACTATAAAGTCGCTAGATATCGCTTTCTTTTCTCTTGTTTTTTATAAAGTGGTTTGAAGATTGGATATTGATTTCACAAAAAAAGTATTTTTTTGGATTTCGTAGGATTCGAACCCCCGTTCGCTTAATATCTGTTTCTCTGGCCACTGATACTAAACTTGTCAGGCACCTTTCCCACTACCCTATGGAAGGCACGCGCCGGAGTGCGAATTTACCGCATTATATTAGAACCGAGTATTTGTGTAGAACTGACTTGTGACGCATTTCCGTATCACCCGAATTTCATGTCACTAGCGGCGCTAAAGAAATTTCATTTAAAAAAAACGAATAAAGCATTAAAATGAATTAATTTTTAAATCTGGCTGATATCTCCTCAAGCAAAGTAATAACACAATCTATCAATACAAATGAGCATCCTGCGTAAAGTTTAGACAAAATGCATCCATATTAGTTTAAAGCCTAAATGGTTATCCCAACTGTTCAACGGCATTATCAAAACATTCTAAAGGTGGCTCTAGTCTCTGCTACAATGGTAATTATTATAGTTGAGTAGTTCCACACACCTGAGACAGCTGGCCATAGGCACGCGACTATCATTCACCCTCCGCAGCCGGTTCTTTGTTCATTACCTATTCTGTTATTGGCCACTGCAGCAACAACTGTCAATACCTTTTGGTAACCTTCTTTTTCAAATTAAAAAAAAAGTCTGTAATGTTTCGTTTTGCTCTAGCGAATAATATACAGAGTGTCCAAAAATTCAACGTTATTCCATGGAGGGATGGTAGGCCAATTCATAACCGACCAAAATATCATAACATGACTTTATTATATTTTGGTAGGCGGTATGGGTACCGCCTACCAAAATAGTACCTAATTTTTATTGGATGACCAAACTTGACTATTACCATAATTGGCCGCAAGTGGTTCGCTACGTTTGGTGACTTGGCAGGAGTGACCGTGTTTATGGGGGTGAGGTTTGTATAGGTCTTAGCGGGGGATGCGTTTTCTCACTTGGCACACTGCTTGGCGCTCCGGATCGGGAGAGACTAGTTGAAGGAGACCATTTGGTCTGAACTATTTTGACCCGTTGCCTTGGAGGAATGGACTTATACGTCCGTCACTCCTGGAGACACTGACCCCCAGATTCCTACCCACCTCTCATACCTTTTTCCTTCCCATATCTTCTTCTCTTTCCTTTCCCTTAAAAAACCTTCCACACAGCATCCCCAAAGATGACATGGCCCTGAGAAAAATTATTTTTCTCGAGGCCTCCTATGTGAAGCTGTTGTAAAATAATTTTTTTTTTTTTTAATTTATTTATTTCTATTCTTCAACATACATACATATTACAGATAATTACAATGGTATACATAGATATTAAATTAAGTAATAAGGAGAAAAAATAAAATGTTACTGATCCGTAACTGTATATAGGTAAGTAGCTAGTGGTATTTTGTGAACACCTCACTAGGCGAACCTGTGCTGAGGTGTTCCCATGTTTTGAAATAATTGCAATTCTGACGACAAAAGTAGAAACACCGTATCCTCCTTGATATTGTCAAGAAGGAGACTGTGGGTCAACCTATGGCGGCAGTAACGTATACATAAAATAAAAGATTAGTTGCCGTTAGGATCTATACATAAAGTTATACATAGCATCTAGTTTATGTACAAGATAGATAGTAGTTTTGATAAATAGGTAGGTATATTATTGTAGGGACCACACGCAAATGGAATGATTAATATTGTGATTTTGTTGAATGTTTTGTCTTAAAACAAAGTTATAATTGCCCTGCACTAATTATAATAAGACTATAGTTTTCGAAATATTGGCACTTTTGACATCGACAAAGTTACAAAATTCCAAATTGATCACAGTCCAAAATAAAACTAACAGTGTCTATACTTTTGGGAAAAACATTTTTTTTGTCCTATTGAAGTGAAACTTCTTTAGCATCGTTGTAATTTGAAGCTCTATGATACGGAAACGACACGAAAAAGAGACAATCACATACTTCTATAGGATTTAACCTGTGAGAAAATGATATAGAATGAAACCTTACCACATTGGCCGCTTTGATTATGAGCTCACTTTTAAAGGCTCCTATTGGTTGAGATTGTGTGAAAGTTTCCCTTCCACCGCTCGATATTTTTTCAAATTAGTTAATTTTGACTATAATAATATTTGCAACGGTTTACTTCACAAAACAAGATTGTTGTTTTACTGCAAAAAGGGCTCGATTTTTTCCAAGGAATTGAGGCTGAAACGTGGAGAAGGCCATCTTTGATTTTTATTTATGTTTTGTTTAGTTCTAAACAAACACCTGTCACTTTAATTTAAAAAGCGTTTTTATTCGAATACCATTATTATTTAAATAATTTCACATTGAGCTGTTTGGTCATCAAATCCGTCTAAAGCTATTTCAAGCAGCGTTTCAATAATATGGCGGTCTTACACCAGGCAGGGGCGTGCACTCCATATAGGCACATAAGCACTGCCTACCCTACCGTATTTGTAAAACATAAGGATGTAAATTATATTATAATTTATTAAATTATTGCTAAAAATAAATAGACACTTTCAATAATAAGCGTGACACATCAAACGGCATACTACAAACGTGGAAACTACACGCGCCCTCCGACTGCCTCACTAAAATGAGGCTTAAGCAGGAATTATTTCTGCTTAGAGCTAACTTCATACAGGATATAATCAATGTTTACGAAATGCACGTAGCATAGAGTAGAACTGTCACTTTGAATTTGCTTCTATGAGGTTTTTTTGTTAGTATTAGGCAGTGATTTCTGGAACAAAATAAGCAAATGGCAACCAGTGGAATGACATCTGAAGTATGAAGTATGAGACAACGCCAACGGCCTTTATCAAGGCCACCTCGGATGTCCAATTGACTTGTGATAATATGCATAAATGATGCGATTATTTATTATTATTATTATTTGGATATTTGATGTGGCTTAAATCTTAGATAATCCAAACCTACATCATCTGCAGCTAGCAGCAAGCACACTTAGCGAAAACTTGTACGAAGGGAGTTATCTGTGGTAAGTTTATTTTTTATTTATTTGAATCAATTCGGCGGTTTTCTTACTGCCTACCCTGATCAAAAACCCTGTGCACGCCACTGACACCAGGGCAATAATTGGAGTGTACTCCACTCTTGAACGTGCCACAGATACACTATATTATTATTTAAAATGAATAAATTGTGGAATAAAACAAATAAAGTATTCTTGCGAACGCCGGGATTTGAACCCGCGACCTCCAGATTATTAAACGACCACGGAGGCAGTTGTTATTGCAACTACTGTCAGTAATGTTGAGTAAGTAGGTAGGTACGAGTACCTTATTTTCCAAATTTAAATATTCCCATAATGACCCGGAATGTTACGCTTCGGTGTTGAACAATTTACATGATATCTTGTATGGAATATTGGTTATTTTTATGGGTCATTACACCATTATTTGCTTTTGATGTTTTCGACGGCGCGCGGCGTTTCGTCATCGTTGGAAACACAAAAAACAGATGTTGTACGTTCATTTATTGTTTCTATCTTTCACTTAATCACCTACGATCCTATGGCCTATTTAACATTTTTTTAAACTAACTAGCTGACCCGGCCACGCGTTGCTGTGGCTAACGATACGCAACGCCATCAATTGGTTGGTTACCCAACATTTATGACCAAACGCCATCTGTTAATTTGCATACAAATCAAATCATTACCGCCCGCTTGCCAGCCCGCTCCCTTTATATATTATATTATATTGCAACCAATTTACACAAAACCTTGACAAATTATATATCTAAACCTTCCTCATTAATCACTCTATCTATTGGTGATAACCGCATGAAAATCAGTTCATAAGTTTTTTATTATTTATTTATTAGTGATAATATAATATTACAAAATTAGAAGGACATCATTCTACAACTAAAAGAAAATTAATTAAGAATATGAACTTGAAGGGAAGTTCAATAAAGAGTACATATATTATAAACCGGAAAAGACACATTTGATACAGTTACATAGAATAATATACAAGAGTTACGAAGAAAGACAGCTAAATTCGTCACTTTCTAATAAAGCTGCTGAGAAAATATCCTTTTAGAGCCTTTGCCAACGTTTTTTTTGTTAGATGCTGGAAGTTTTTAAGTCACTAGGTATAGGTAATAATGCGTTGTATTGCGTAGGTGCGACTTATTTTTAGGAGTTTATCGCGAACAAACAGACAGACAGACGCGTCGGAAGACTTTAATTTTTAATATGTAGAGATAATATTTTCAAATCAATTTGTCTAAGCTTATTGTGTTATACTTGTACATGGCAGCCGATAATAATAATAATAATAATAATTGGACAATTTGTAGAGCGCCGTTTTTGTGAAAAATCACCTCAAGGGCGCTTTACAATTCATTATGAATTCCTAGGTTCTATTTAATTTTATTATTTACAGAAAGATACAAAAACATACTTACCTGCAGGTCACTTCCGAAAAACACACTTTATTAGAAAGTTTATGCTTGGGAAAGGTATGACTTTGCACGTGGAGGACAATATATTAAAAACACTGGACATTGCATGACTTTGCTACCCTCATCACTGTTGGTTTTACATTTATATTTGTAAGAAGATTAATGCCAAAGTTGAGTTAATATTTTTTTGAAAGACTGGAGAATTGTAAGAATTTGCTTTATTTTTACAAAATTAGTTATTTAGTATGTCGCGAGCCGTGAAGCTGAAGTTGAAAGTTTTTTTTTTTTTTTTAAGGATACGACTGTCTGAAAAGATGAGTTTTTAGTTTAGCTCTAATTTCCGCTGAATCTGTGATCGTTCTTAACTCGTGTGGCAGTCCATTCCAGGCTTTAGGTCCTGACACTCCGAAAGCACGCTCACCGAATTTAGTATCTGGTGTGCGCTTTGGTTCCTTCAACCTTCCGATAGCTGTTGTTGCTGCTGACCTGAGGGTTGATTGTCGCGAATTGGAATTTTCTGGAATACACATTTCCGATATGTAAGCCGGAGCCATTCCGTTAAGGGATTTGAATACCATCCAGCAGAGCTTGAACTGGATTCTTTCAGGACACTTGAGCCAGTGAGTTGAGCGATGTTGTATAATAAATAATTAATGAACTCTGGAGGGATAATAATTTATTCTGACTTTGTCTAACGACTTAATTCTTTTAACGGACGTAGTGACGTGGAAAAATATGCATTTTATTTGCAAGTAGCTGAAGTCCCCGGCGTTGCCCTGTCTTTACGATGTGTTACTTTCTGGTTACATTAAAATTTAAATGGTTTGCTTGATAATACATAAAAAGTTTTTGCCCACCTTAATGTCTAGTTCATTGTAGATAATAATATTCGTGTACTTTGTATAATCTACTCGTAATCGATAACTTTTAGCCCACCCTAAAAGACTTGTTTTTTTTTACATTAGCTCCACACAGGCCCTGAGGAAAATAATTCCTTCAGGGCCTATGTCATCTTTGGGGATGATGTGTGGAAGGTCTTTTTGGGAAAGGAGGGAGAGGAAGTTCTGGGAAGGAAAAGGATATTAGGGGTAGGTAGGAACCTGGCGTCAGGAGGGAAGGAAGCATGAATCCATTCCTCCCATTGCGGTTCAAGGTGATGTTCCGAGAGAGTACCATTCGGGAAGTCAAATGGACTCCCTCAACCATTCTCTTCCGATCCGGTCTGCCGCTGGTGGGCAGACGCATCTGTACCATCTACCCCATGTACACACTGAAGATATAAACTAACAGAAACGTGTTGTAGGCGTGTTCGTACGCCTGAAGTAGGTAAGCTCAATTCATCCCTCACTTTCTGAAATTGATCAAAACGTTCTCAGATATCTAAATTCTATCTTGAGTAAATTGTTTAACAACGGTTGGTTGATGGCTGATGTTTATTTGTTAATCTATCATTCTTTCTCCTTTATTTTTATGATACAATATATAAATGTCTACGTAAAAGTCTAAAAGGGGAATAAAAAGATACATTTATTTCAATTAATAAAAATAATTTAAATTATCACAAATTTTCTGTCACACATCGCAACTTAGTGCTCGGGTATATCACTCGGCGTGTAACATGATAAGCACTCCGTCTCGTTCCAGCAACAAGGTAACACACGTAACAGGGCGCGAATTATTTGATCCCGTCGCGACGTATATTGGTGAGATCATTGGGGACGTGTGATTTATTTTTTTGTTTGTTTTATCATCCATCAGCAAAATGACATGTACATTTTTTACTCCAAATGTGCTCAGAAACCGCTGGCTGGTTAAAATTCTTCGGGTACGTGCAATTACACCCTGCATTGTGTAAAATTTCGACTTATATTATGTTTGTAAAAGCCCTACAGGCGTTAAATACATAGATAACTATTTTCGGCTTTTATTTATTTATTTATTTAAGGAACATAAATAGTCTTAGTAACAAAATATACATAAGAGGATGGCAAAAAACAGACCAATTATTAATGTTCCACAGATAGGTATTTAGAAACATAAAAGTAATTGAATGTAAACTAGAACATTTAAGAAAAACAAAAAATAAAATAAAGACAGAACTAAACAGCAAATTAAAAAATAATAATACTGATGTAAAGTTCAACAAGTGATAAACATATAATACACAACAATAAAATAAATGCCATTATAACTATACTTAAATAGACTGCGAAATAGGTAATTGGATTGGGACGGGTAAGGGGAGGAGAGGGATAAGGGAAAGTTGCCACGCAAGTAATACAAAAATACTAGGTACAATTATTCAATCGTCATGAATATGTGATATGTGTTTTTCGCACCTAGAATGTGATAGGTACAATGAAATTCTGTAGCGACAGTAACTAGCAATGAAAATGTCAGCAAGTGTGTGTATATGTGCAAATATATTGTTATAGTAGTTACATCTAAGTTATTAGCTTTACTAAAAAAAAAAAAAATTTTAATTTTACACAACTGGTAAACTACTGTTTACTATAAAAATGGTTGTTTATCAGCATTATAAAATGTATGTTTGTTAGTAAGGCTGTGTATGTTTAGCAATATGTCAACGATCTCCATGCATTACAATATTTGTAGTTCCGCAGTTAGCATTACAGTTCCGTGCTTCCGGCCGAACCATTTGTGATGAGGATGATATAACATGGGTACGTAATGGACGGACAATGAAACGGTAGATGTAGTGTAGATACAGATACCCACCTATTCATAGCCAGTCCCGATACGCGAGCCAATGAGCGCATATGACCCCAATGCATTCCTATTAGGAAATGAGCCAGCAGGGACGTAGGCAAGTATTCATCAATACATAATATTTAATAGACACTAACTTCAAAATTTGTAATATAAACATACGATATGAAACAAAGTTACTTTGTTTGAACAACTTGTATATTTGTTTGAAGCCGACCTGTTTCGGAACAACCATTCCTGTTTAACCGTTGTTTCATTTATCTATAATGGATTACCACAAAGTTATAGCTACATTCAAAAGTATAAACATAAGAAACTAAAAATAAAATATGGACTTGTAATTCCCAGATATCAAAATAAATCGGTAAAAGAACCTTAGAAATACGTCTAATAAACCATAAATGTCTCGAAAAGTATACTCCATGTTATCCAATTTTATACAAAACCAGCTGACCTGGCGAACTTAAGGCCGCTATACACGAGCCCGATTCCAATTGGAAACAAAAGTCAACATTTTTCGATTTGCGTGATCGCTATTTTCACCTCTATTTTCATATCTAGGATTTCAATTGTCATCACTGCAACACATGAACCATACTGTTTGTTGTGATGCCTACTGAAATTGTAGATATGAAAATAGAGATGAAAACAGCGATCGCGTAAAGCGAAAAATGTTGACTTTTGTCTCTAATTGGAATCGGGCTGAAAATCGGGCTCGTGTATTACGCTCATTAGTGCCGCCTCAGAATCAATAACTGCTGTGTTAACTTGTTAGCTCAATTGAATTCTGTTTTTTTTTGCACTTTCTTTAGGGTGAATTGCCTTACAAAAAAAGTTAAAAATGATACAATGGAGCAATTATCGATGCACAACTGTCCGTGTTTTGTTTTTGTCACTATCAGAGATCGCGTTGTGTGCGGATTTATATTTTTTGTGTTTTTCTTACTTTTATACTTTTTTACGGGAATTGCGTTTCATTTTCTTTATACGTGTGAGGGAGATTAATTATAATTATTGTATTTTTCTTTTGAGGGGTACAGACATACGTTCACCATTTGTCCCATTTTCGAGTGTTGAAATTTAGTAGATATGTAAGAAAGAGGGGCAGCATATATGTTTAAGAACAAAAGCAAAACAATCAGCCCATTGACATTTGACGTTTTCCAATTTCTGGAATTTACTCACTAATCAATATTATACTCATCACACTATTCCTGCAGCTCATTCAAAATATGATAATTCAAAGTATGAGGAAAAGAATTATCTTTTTCGTAAAATTTTCCGATGACTTAATATTAATAATTATCTAGCCAGAGACATAACACATGCGTGTTCACAGTGCCTCACTGCAAAACCAGGTTGGCCCAAAGACACATTAATTATATTGCCCCAAAATTGTTCAATTCCCTACCTCACTCCACCAACATGTGTCAAAATTTGAACGAATATAAAAAAATGTTAAAATCTGGATAAAAAATAATTTGGAACTGAGTAATTTTTTTCTGTAATTCAAACTAACAGCTTCCAAATTGCTAAAATATTCCATGTCGTTCTGAATATTTAGAATAAAAAAAGGAAATGTAAATGTATTTTTGTAAGGGTGTAAATATGCGATATAAATTTTTAAATATTTTATTATTGAAATATGTATATATCCAAATTTAAAAAAAAAAAATAAACTCCAGTAAAATCAATCATGTTGATTGATCTCTCTCTATACATATATATATTTTAAATTTTATTTTAACTACCACTGTTATCCACATAATATAATACCCACACACAGGCTTCGCCTTCGTGGGATTTTTTTTGTTACTTATATATATATTTTTTGTTATTATGTATTTACTTGTTAAATGTACCAAAAAAAATTTGCTAATAAAAAAAAATATAATAATAATAATAAAATAAAATAAAAAATAGCTATTCTGCTATCCGAGCAGACAAATCCAACAAATAAAAATCGGTTTAGCCATTTTCGAGTTATAAATAGTGTAACTAACCCGACTTTGTTTTATATATTAAGATTTAGAACGAGATGCATGCTGAAAAAAAATTTCGATTTCTAGAATAGCCAATAATAATTTTTTAGAAGTTCACATTAACACCACATCAATGTCATCCAAAGAGATAGAAGGACTCTTTAAAATGTGCAAGCAACAAACCTAGATCGCTGGAAGAGACACATGAAAAAAGAAAAACTACCCCAAATACAAACGCCTGCAGATCATTCCACAACCGACCCGCCGAACTCACCAACGAATTGTATAAACAACTCAGTCTCTTGCAGAAAAATGCCAACCGTTTTTCAAATGTAGGGCACGCATTTGGCGCGTCTCCCGGATGTACATCGAGTTACGGTGGGATCAATGACGTTTGTTATTTGGAGCACCTACCAGGAATTAACTAATTAACTATCACGCCGTTACGGCAGGGGTAGGCAGAGAGGATGGACCGCCAAACAACTTGATCTACGCACACACTCCTTTCTGTCTTATCATTCATACATCGTCACATACTCTTCTGTTATTCTGACTCTTGACATGGCCCAACTCCGGTAAGTATTTGGTTTACTTGGTCGCGCCATGTTGTCCTCAGGCGTCCCCGATTTCTTCTACCTTTCACATTCGCGTCATTTTCTCCTTACACTCCTTTTCTCGTTCATTCACACTCATTTTGCTTAAGTCAGCCTTGCATTAATTGCGAATCTCCATGGTTTTACTGCACACACTCACTCCTCAGGGATTCATTTCTACAGCATTCAATCTACTTTCATCCTTCCTCTGCCAGTCCATGTCTCAATGTCGTACACCAGGATAGGTACCAGCACTCCTTTGTGAACTACTAACTTGCTTTAGTATACTTTTTTTTTGCATTAAAATAATCCCTCAAAACATCTCAATATATACTACTTACATAATATTTTATAATTATATTGAAATTCTCATTTCCAATTACGAAATTCCTACTGCTTGTGATGTCTTGAATGTTATCTGTAAATATTATTTCGTTCATTTCCGCTCTTTCATTCATAAATAGAACACATCGATAATTTCAAAAGAAATCAATTATTTTTCTATGGAACAGGACTTGGCGTGACAATGCGCAATAGTCTATCATTCTGAGGTCAAGGAGTTATCGAAATACTCCGATAAAGGGTCAGTTTCACAGTGTTCCAACATCGCTTGGACGAGTCTACTCAATTCTCAAATTCATTCATTCATTTTTTGTCAACAACAACAATGTATTACGACGATGAGATGATAAATGTTTTGTTATTATTTTATTTCGTAACTCTTCAATTTAAATATCAATGAAAAAGCATTACTTGTAACCATATTGCTTCTAGCACCAACTATTTTCGTATACTATCGCGTATTTCGTATATTCTAAGATATTGCCGACATTTACTACCCTTCTACTTTAACAACACCAAGACACTCTCTTACCAAAATTCCCCAATTCCGAGACTTCATAATCTCGGAAATAAATATTCTGATCTAGGAGATTTATTTCACCTTAGAATAACCAGTATAAACATTGTTTATTACAATTCTTTTTCACATCTATACACAAATAGTCGTGGAAAATTTCTGCAATGTTTGTTTACATTGAATATCTTTATATGTGAGACTTCTTATAATTTTTACCAATGTGCTTTATTTTATGTTATGTATATCCTTTCGTTGTTACATTTTTTTTAATGTATTATATTTTCTTTATTCTTTTAGTGTTAAAAAATTAAAAATAACTGTTGATATTAAAAAAGAATGTAATAGCCCATTAGGGCATGTAATCTACTTCTACTACTCTACTATATTATTATTATTATTATAACACTATATAAAACATTTGTAATTCCATTTGCAATACACAAAAATGATACCCCTAAAAACATTGATATCATCATTCATGATAATTCTACAACACATAGTAAAAATTATTTTATCCAAAACTGCACAATATTAAAAACAACAAACACAATAAAATATTTAGGAGTTATTATCGATAAAAATTTAAAATGGAAGGAACAAATTTGTCAAGTTGTAAAAAAAATTAGAAAATTGATTTACATATTTTTAAGAATCAGAAATTTTTTATCTGTAAAAAATTTATATCTAATATATTACGCTTTGGTTCAATCAACTTTACAATATGCTATCATTAGCTGGGGATCCGCATACAAAACTAATCTTTCCCCAATTGAAGTTGTGCAGAGGCTAATTATTAAAATCATATTAAAAAAACCATCTGACTACCCAACGGATAAATTATTTAAGGAATTCCAAGTACCTTCTATCAAAGATCTGTACAATAGAAATACATTGATTCAAATTATAAAAGAAAAAGAGAAGTATCAATTTATAACTGAAAATCGTACTAGACATAAATATATTTTTTCATGCCCAAAATTAAACACTTCCTTCGCACAAAATTATTATACTTATCAAGGAAGACTTATTTTCAACCGATTACCGGATGAAATTAGAAAAAATAATGATAAAATCCAATTAATAAGCTCTGTTAAAAAATTTTTTAAAGATAATCTCAAAAAAAAAAAGTTTCCGACTAATCTAATCTAATTAATCTAATTAATTAATAATTAATCTAAACTAATTTATTGATTAATTTGTTTTGTTTTTAACAACTAATTACAATAACTCAAGATACCTTATTCTAATAGTAAAATTGTTTATTAGTAGAAAAATACTTTTAATTACATATCACCGAACTTACAACTTATTGTTTTTTTACATTCACATAGTAATTTAAGAACTCATAACATAATATAGCATTAAAAAATGTACACTACTCTTCCAGACACAAGCTAATGCTTCTATGGAAGAGTGGTATTAACATTCGAACATGAGCATGTATGCTAATTATAACATTATCTAAATGGATACTATAACTTATATGCTAATAAAAAAAAAAATAAAAAAAAAATAAAAAAAAAATAAAATAAAGAGTTAATATTTGTTTGTTTGTTTGTTTGTTTGTGTGTTTGTTTGCATCGAATAGGCTCCGAAACTATTGAACCGATTTGAAAAATTCTTTCGTTGTTGGGAAGCTACACTATCCCTGGGTGACATAGGCTATATTACATTTAAAAAAAAAATAGGCATCCTTACTAAAACTATAATAATGTAACCCAGGGTGTAAAAAAATTACCTAAAATATTCTTTAAATCGCGTGCGCTGCGAAAACTATTGATGATAGAATAAAATAATGTACTACGACTTTATAGAACACATCATTATTTACAAAAAAAGTCGGGACAGCATATGTCTAACTATTATGGTTATGCCACAATAAGTATTCTTTTATTTTAAAAATATAATATAAATGTCGCCGCTGAAAAGGCTCTTTATTTGTATCTTGGTTTTAATCCTTATCAAAATAAATTACTTCATATTCAAGACAGCTTCAATATCTTTATTTAAATTTTTTAATTTTTCAATTCGGATATTTAATTAGAAAGATATCACGAGTTTAAAATTGTTAGTATTAGAAAAAAGTTTCGGCTACGGGCCGGGCGGGAGAGGAGTCAAGAAATGCAGTGCCAGGGGGGTTGGCGGGACGGGGGAGCGGGAGAGCGGTGGCGGGGAAGGTGGAAGTGGAACGCTGGAGGGGAACACAAGGGAAAGGACATGCAAGGAGTAACATTTTATTTATTTGAATATGGCATTGTAACGCATGCCGGGGAACAGCTATAATAAAAGAAAGTAAAAAAAACGTGCGGACCGTAAAAACTCAGAAACGAGTCCCGGTACGATCACGGGAGTTATATGGTGTGGTAGATCTCTATCCCCCCTAGGGAATAAGGGTAACCGTTTTTACCTAAAGGGCGTGCTTTTAAAGATATAAAGGGTGGAAGTTTCGCCTTCTTGAAATTTCGAGAACAATCTTCCGGAAAGTTCTATAAGGTTCCATAGAGCTCTAGAAAATTCTGGTAGGAGTGGCAGAGTATGTCGTGGAATTTTCGGGAATAGGGAATCAGGAACATCAGTGTGGAACATTCCAGAACACTCTCGAATGTTGTCCTGAGCGAAGCCGGGTAACCCAGCTAGTAAATAAATAAAATACATAAATACTTCGTTTACTATATTCGCTTTACTATCCTACTTTCACCTGTTTTTTTACATTTGCTCCACACAGGAGACCCGGAGTAAAATAATTCCACTCAGGGCCTACGAGGGGTGGTTAGGAGTGACGAACGTATGAATTCATCACTCCCACTGCAGTGAAAGGCGATGGTAGGAGAGTCCTGCTGGAGAGGTGAAAAGTTCTGACTCAACCAGTCTTTCCAATACGGCCGCCAAGATCAGACACCCGATTAACCTGCTATGTTATCAAACGTTATAAACCAATTGGGGTGACATATGTCAGAGGTTTTGGTTATCCAATAAATGGTTCCCTGGGCGGCCGTACCCGCGTTGATATAATACGGCGTTGATCTTTTTTGTCAGTCAAATAGTACGCTCATTTTAAAGATTTATAGATTGTGATGGAAATTGTCTGTATATAATTTTTTTAAATTGTTTATGGGGGCGGGTGGTGTGGATTGGTTATTTATTCAAATCAACAATTTTATTCCGGAAATTATGAAATTTTGCACATTTGACCATCAAAACAAGAGGAAGGTTGATGTCTACGTGAGATTTCAAAAACCAACCCTTATCTCTCTTTCTCACTTCTTAAAGCAGACATTTGATACATGATGATATTTTGTACACTTGACGTTCAAAATAAGAGGACTCTCTACATCTGATTTCGAAAACTTCGCTTATGGGAAACACCACGACGGCGAGTTCATCTAGTTATTTTATAAACTATTTCTATTTAAGACTATTTTAGTAACAAAGAAGATGAGCAAATTTCATGAAACAAGAACTCACCGTTCGAGAGTTATAGCTGCTTCACCACTGCATGAAAATAGCACCATATCAAACCGTTGGAAGGTACGTATAGGTACAAAATGCATTAAAAAAATAATAATAACAGTTATCAATCACTGTAATGAACTATGTGAGGTTAGGTTTGTTATGCATTATCTTCAAAATATGTAATATTATTATGAGTCTGCTTCATAAATTGAAACTCCGATTAATTCCGGCCTGGTAGATATGCAAACGATAATTCCCCAAAAAACGTGCAACCATATATTTGAACGATTATTAAATAAAGAGTACTATTTGTCATGTCAATCACATGGTGACTGGACAACTCAGAATATAACCAACTCAGAACCTCTTCAGAAAAGTCATTAAAAGAGAAATGATAAAAAAATGTTAGGGTTAAGGACTACTTTAAAATTATGTTTTCACAGCTTTTAATGACTTTTCAAGGAGGTGTACAGTTGGCTTAATTCTGAGTTAGCATGGAACCGAGGGGTAAGGCTCTCGACTTGCAATCCGGATGTCGCCGGTTCAAACCCCGGCGGGCGCAAGAAAATTTTATTTGATTAATTTGTGTTATTTCACAATTTATTCATTAAAAAAAACAATGAATAGAAGATGCTCTCCGTATCGCCCTGGTGTAAGACCACCATTCAGAATTAAAACGTTGCTTGAAACGACTTTAGCCGTGTTTGGTGACCACATCTGAATAGCCAGGTACTCCTCTACCATCCTTTTCCCCATCTCCTTCCCCATCCTCTCCCTTCAGCCTTACAACATATCCCAATTTAAACATACCTATACTCGATAAGCCACAGACGGACACATTCCAAATTGAGATAAAATGAAACACAAAAGTTTTGTCATTTAAAATATATTTTATGGAGATGCTAGTCTCATAAAATAAAATGAGCCAGAAATCTGAATATTATAATTTTTATTTTGTTCAAACTTTAAAATTAAACAACGACCAAACCCCAACATACTAAATTGAAATTGTTGATTTTTTTTTCTTTTCCATCCCAAACAGGCATCTACCACCCTCTCAACATTTCGTGGTTTTTTACATCTACAAATTACCATGAAATATTCCCTTCCAATAAACAAACTTGTATGCAGGTACCTAGTTCCCAATAAAACATGTTGACAGCAGCCTTCCCTTCCTATGCCCTGAGTTGTACAACACTATTCGGAATCGGCGATAAAACACTACGAAAAACCATAAAATAACGGAAATAAATTTTAATATTTCCTTCCATTTTTTACGATCCGGACGCCTTTGTGCTCGTATATCCAATATTGTTAACCTTTGTCGCTGGGCGTGAATGCATTAAACACAAAATATGTAAAGCCAAAAAACGCTTTGTTTCCGAATGAAAATAAGCACAGTTTAACCAAATATTGGAACAGCATTGACCATCGATAAAGAGGCAACTAGATCAGCCTTCCTGTGGAAAGAATAGGAATATCATGAGTTTTTTATTCTTAAACATCGTTCTCGGTTGATTATTTATTTATTGAATCAGTTAGCCACACACGCTGACGTACTAAAAGGTATGTACTTATTATAAACGCTAAACTTACGAGTACAATTTAGTTGGATAAGTTGCCGGTACCCGTATCAGAGAGTAACATAAATTGTGTACTGTCATCGTCATAATCGGGAATTATACGTTATAAAACTAGCTAAAGTATCCAGCGTTTCCCGGGCTTAGACGTGGATAGTAATTTTCTCGTATTTTGATCGAGTTTGTGTGCAAACTTTCAACGATAAATATCAATATTCTGCTTAAGGTGTGGGAAAATGAAATGCAGGGTTATTTTTTGAAATATCATGTAGACAGTTATCTTTCTCTTGTTTTGGAGGTAAGTGTGCAAAATTTCATCGATCTCTGAATAAAACTATAGATTTGTATAAAAAAAATCATAGCCGTGCTTGCCGCAACAGACAATATTTTGTTATCCTTTGTTATATATATTTTGTTATCCTTGCATCATTTACATTAATACATCATACTTTTCTGTTATTCTGACTCTTGACATGGCCCGACTCAAGTACCTGATTCATTTGATCGTGCCATGTCTTTATCGGGCATCTCCGACGTCTTCTACCATTCATGTGTTCTCATTACACTCCTTTCTTCGTTCATTCGCCCTACATGTACAAATAGATAGATGGCCTTTACTCGAGCTGGATTTTTATTTATTTTTTTATTTATTCAAACTGATTTTTTGTAGAACTTTATTCACTATCAATTCAAGGTTCTTCTATAGATTGTCGCGATAGATCAATAGTTTGAAGAAGTCGAGCAGTCAATAACATGTTTTACATGCGATTTGATAATTTAGTTCGTAGCTCCCTTCATTTCGCTTTGAAAGAGCTATCAATAATTATTTAATAAAATACGTACATTAACTTTCATGTCACTCACGCATCGACGAGCTAGAGAACATGGTCTTTGGTATCGCGGGAAAGTCTAAACAGATTGTGTCGCATCATAAGGGTCAACATTAAATTGATTGTTTCCAACATGAAATAAATATAATGAGATATGCCCTCCACTAGAATAAAAGCAGACTACATCAAGCAGGTACATTTTTATTATTTTCATACTCAGAACGACTTACAAAACATAGTCAAAAAATTATACTGAAGTTATGAATCACTAAGTAAAATTAATATGGAAATTTCTTACATACTCGTTAATAATTTTTCATTTCTTGCAAGTAACAAAGACATAGAATGCAAAAGGGACCATTTTAGCGATTACTCATCGCCATGAATGGATTAATTTGAGGTTTTTTTTATTTTCGTTCGTCATTTTAAATAATAGATGTTCGCTTACCTGTCCTTAACAGCAGAAAACCGAAGTAAAAGGTGAAATCACTTACCTGAAACAAAGGGAAAAACACACATTAGTCATCAGTAGTCAAAATAAAACAATTTATTGTTCAATGTAAAAATAACCGAATAATCTACAAAACCCTGCACTACGGGTTTTCCATATTAGTCACAATATTACGAAATATATATTAGAAGACAGATATCTATCTATCTTCTAATATATATAGCAGAGTGTATATGTTCGGGTGATTGATGAAATTTTGCACACTTGACCTTCAAAACAAGAGGAACGTCACTGTTTAATTCGTCTGATTTTGAAAAACTCTGTGGAAAGCCCAAGCAACGCCAGGGGTTTCTATATTAACATGAAGAAAATTGTACATGATGGGCGGGTGGACACCGGACTGGTAGCGTGGATTTGATGTTTATAAATTTCTACAGTTTTATGAAATTTCGCACACTTGGCGTTAAAAACAAGAGAAAAGTCACTATTTACATAAAATTTCGAAAAACGCCGGCGACTTCTGCTAGTAACAAATAAATCATTTCGCTATTCAAAAAAGTCTTCTAAGCAAGCATTAGATTATCAATTTGGGAGGCGGGTGTGGATACCATCGCCCCGGGAACCATTTATTGGATAACCAACACCTCTGCCATAGAACTTAGCGGGGTGCCCGGGTTCATGGGGTATAGTTTGTCCAGATCTTGGCTGCGGATGCGTCTGCCCACCAGCTGCATGGCAGGCTGGATCGGGAGAGAATTGTTGACGGAGTTCTTTTGACTTCTCCAAATGCACCCTCTCGGAACATCTTCTGGCACCGCAGTAGGAGAAGCACTCCGTCACTCCTGGACACACTGATCCGAAGATTCCTGCCCACCTCTCATACCATTTTCTTTCCCATAACTTCCTCTCCTTCATTTCCTAAAAAAGACCCTCCTCACAGCATCCCCAAAGATTATATAGGCCCTGAAAGAAATTATTTTCATCGGGGCCTCCTGTTTGGAGCTAATGTAAAAAATAAAAAATAAATACGGAAGGGCTCACAAGAATTCTATTTCACTCTCGTAAAAGGGCGCTCGATGGGCCATCTAGCGTCTTTACATTTCAATGGAACGTATGGTTTTAAAAAACAGACATGATTCCATATTAGCAGAATTTTCATACCAAGCCTAACTTTTTAGATTGCTATAAACATGCATACTAGACGTAGATATTTTTTTCAATAAATCTTTCTAAAAGTGTCATAAAAACTTGCTTCCACGCCTGTGAATGACCTTACAATAACCCTGACGCTGACGATCTCATTATTTGCATCATGTTGGAGACACATCAAATTCAGATCAGATACTTTACAACTCAAAATATACTTCGAGGTTGAAAAAGACAATAAGTAATCTGTCTTCGTTTTTATCGACTATTTGACTTGAAAGAAGAAGCTATCACAGAGCAATCTACGAAATAAATTGAACACTTTCAAATTAGTATTAATTCCAAAGAAGTTTTACAGTGTAATGAGTCTAGTTTTTGCACTGTTAATTCGTGGTGGAATTCCATTGTAATAGAATTGAAATTAAAAAACTTTTTCACTTTGTTCCACTTATTTATTATTACCAGGACCGGTTTCATCCTACTACGGACATTTTCAGACTGGTAGTTGAAACTCTTATGCTATTGATTTTATACAAACTTAGGCAGGGGTACACAACATTGTCTATATATGCTGAATGATTCTATTGTGTTAATTTAAGGTATAATAAGTTATTTTGTTAATTTAGGGTACATTAGGTAATTATAAAGTGTATTTTTAAAAATTATGAATCATGTTACATAGTAAGTAAATATTTTTAGTTCACATGAATATAAAAGAATTTATATAATTAAAAAGGTTTGTGATTTCTGAAATTTTATTTTTGTAATGTTGGGATATTCCCTGTTGTTGCTTAGGGATTATTGTCAAATATTGGTAGCACTAAAGTAATTATTATTGTTAGGGTTCTCCACATATTTGGGTTATTACATTTTTTAAAGTACATACTTAAATTATACCACTGCTCTCTGAAGTAAAATTATTCTAAGATTATTATAATGGGTAAATTAATGGTGATTAATTTACCCCCATTAATTTACCTGGTGATTAATTTACCCCCATTAATTTACCCATTATAATAATCTTAGAATAATTTTACTTCCGAGAGCAGTGGTATAATTTAAGTATGTACTTTAAAAAATGTAATAACCCAAATATGTGGAGAACCCTAACAATAATAATTACTTTAGTGCTACCAATATTTGACAATAAGCCCTAAGCAACAACAGGGAATATCCCAACATTACAAAAATAAAATTTCAGAAATCACAAACCTTTTTAATTATATAAATTCTTTTATATTCATGTGAACTAAAAATATTTACTTACTATGTAACATGATTCATAATTTTTAAAAATACACTTTATAATTACCTAATGTACCCTAAATTAACAAAATAACTTATAATACCTTAAATTAACACAATAGAATCATTCAGCATATATAGACAATGTTGTGTACCCCTGCCTAAGTTTGTATAAAATCAATAGCATAAGAGTTTCAACTACCAGTCTGAAAATGTCCGTAGTAGGATGAAACCGGTCCTGGTAATAATAAATAAGTGGAACAAAGTGAAAAAGTTTTTTAATTTCAATTCTATTTTACAGTGTAATTTTGGCAAGTGAAAATGAACTAATTTTGATATTATTTCTGAATATAACATAAGTACCTAGCTACTATCATATAAATACGTGAGTTTTGTTATAAGAAAACTTGGACAGTAAAAATGAGATTTGATACTTAAAGAATTAGATTCGATTATAGAAACTTTAACAATTTTCGGGCATTGCGCACAAGCTATGAATTGTCCAATTCTATAAGAATTATATTAAACTTTGTAAGGTTATGATACTTTTGGATAATATTAAACGGTTTCGTTATATTGACTGCCTGCTTATTGATTTCGAAACTTCGATCAACTGTACATTGTAAAACAGTTGTACAACATTACGTTTAAATACGTGGAACGATTATGGTGGACGTACTTTTATGTTTCTCGAAGGCTCATACATAAAATCCTGTAATCAGCTGCAGCCAAACAAGTAAAACATATTTTTTAAAGTTTTTGTTTCCAGATGCCAGACTGGTTGTGCAACAAAGACATTAATACTGGACGCGGGGTAGAAATCTCAAAGTGGGAAGACAAACACAATACGATTGTAGCTGTCTCTATTCCTAGTACTTTAGTACTAAACTGCTACGCGTCGAGTGAGGTCGTGTCTTACCAGTAAGTAAATTGTATTGCAAAGCGCTCCTGCGCGATGAGAAAATGCTTCAATTAAACGGAAAATAGTCGAAAAGGAGACAGCGAAAATTGCATCACAAAGTGACATAAGCATAACAGGGACAACCTACTAACAGTAAGTCGGTTCACACAGCGTCCCGCATTCGTTTTATTCCATTGGGAAAGATGGGGTAAAACGTACAAACTGTAACGCGTTCATTAATTTAATAATGTCGTTGATGAAAATTGTAAATAGTAACGGTCTTAGGTGTTATTAATCTGTATAGATTTGTATAATCATTTGAACCTATAACCTGTACAGTATAATAAAATATGTACATAAAAATACTACTATAATAGTACCAATATTGTATTACTAATGAAAACTCATATAATAAATATAAAAATATTTGCCCGTGTGTCACGTTTTACCCGCCTTTACCCTTCCCTGTCATATTGTGTAACCGAATAAGAGTATCTTGTTATCTCAGTCACACCCATAGGTCACACCCGTGATGTGACAGTAGTATTCGGCGAAGAAACTAATAAGCCGCCCTAATATGAATCTATGACATTCACTCTCGTACATTCTTTGATTGTCTGTCTTTATCACACAGGAATGAACTTTTGAATTTAGAAATTAAACTGAAAACCGCTGAAAACAAAAGAGTGTTGCTTGCTTTCCACATTATTTGTGAGTATGTGAGACTATGGCGAGTCTATTTATAATATAACGTCATTGTTGTGCAATGCATTATTCATTGGAAACCAATCAACAGAAAGACATGTGGATTCATAATGCACACAAACATAGTGCTAGCATAATTACACGGCGGATAATAAATAATAAGGAACTCATCCAAGACTAAGTCAGAAAGCGCCTCTTGCATTTTATCTAAAATAATCATTCTTCCCCATATAATAGGTTATCATACTCATTTAATTATGTTACCCGGATACATCCCTTATGCGCCACACCCCCTTCGGCAGGACCACTACCCCTATCTTCAGGTTAGGGGTAATTTGTAATATTTTTTATCATGCCAGCCATTAATATTAAGTATTTAACCGCTGGCAGTGAAGAATCACCGGAGATTTGATGAATGGCGTCATTTTCTAAAGAACTCGAATACATTACAGAAGAAAAATCTCCGTATTTGAATAAGTAAACATTAAAAAGGTTTTTAAAAGCCACGACCGTCTTATCTCGGGGTTATTACGGTGGGGTATTCTACTGATCACCCAAATAGTCCATTGTGTGGCCTTTGCTTCTACCTGTGTTATACTTCGCGGAGGCAACATTAATATCCACCTCAAATGGTTTAATGAGATACGATTCTATTCAAAGGGCTTATCTATGACTTTTTGAATAGGCAATCCAAATGATATTGTGTACCCAAGATAAGCTTTGTTATGACATACTTTTTTTAACTTCTTCGCTAAAGCTAATCACGTATTTCGTATTCATCGTTATTTTTGTATTCTCAACATGGCTGATGTCAACTATGTCATCTTTTATGTAAAAATTTTTCAGTTCTCGTTTCTAGAACTAATTATCACCATACGATAAAAGTATCAATCAAGCGGTGAATGAAGAAAACCAGATGTACCCTTCAAACAAACTTAAATGGAAACAAATTCTGTCTCACTTTCAGTCGTCTGACATCGTAGATCTCCATCAAACACAGTTTTTCATTGGAAATTTAAGCCTCGATTAGGCAAATAATCAGATTACGAAAGACGCCAACAAGTCACTCCTACTTTACTTCTTTATTCAATTCATTTGGGATATGAAATCGACTTAAATATTGTTAGTTTATTAAGCTCGTTCACTCACTAGATAAGCTCATCCACCACTCGATAAAAATATCGTCAAAAATACGGGTTCAGACCTTTCAACAAAACCACATTTTCAAGTTGTTTGGAATCGTAACTCATCGAATTCTCGTCCGATTCACTTCATTCAACGCTTTTACGCAGCTGAACCTCGAATTATGAAAAATGGTTATTATGGAACAAAATTAATGCAAAATTAAAGACAATTTCTATTTTATATATACTTACGCCAATTTTGAAATCAACAACTTTTATTGCTGTGCATTCTACATAGAATACAATAACTTTTTTTAAATTTTACAAGTTTCAGATAATTTCCGAGGACTCCAGGATTCCAACCGATTTGGTAAGACCCTCCGCTTGCGGCCGCTATATTTACATATGTATGTATATATGTAGATATATACTCAAATCAAATTTTCAATGGTCATTTTTCTTGTTCAAGTGTACCTTTACATGCAGCAAAAGTTTTGTGAACGAAAATAAATTTCATCTTTGAAAAACAAAACGGCTATACAAGACTCCTCCCCTAAACAGATGTACCTACATTCCAAACATTCAACAATAGGCCACTTACATGGATTTCATAACGACTTGGAAAAAATCGTGTGGATAGATTTTATTACTAAGATTACGAAAATGTTAGTAAAATTTTTTAGAAAAGTATAGTTTTTTTTTATTTTTTAAATAAATAAATCCATTATTTAAGCTCGTGACGTCACTACATGAAAATGTCCCGTCTCAGGTTATGTTCCGTTAATTTTGTAAAATTCCACACTGATTATTTTTTTTTATACGGCAACACTTTGATTTCCGGCGAATTTTTGAATTTGCGTTTAACGTTCACTAGATTTATTGTTTGTTCTCTGCGAACTTATCCTTTGGTTTGACGATTTTATAAAGATGGCGGTGTTTTTACAGATGTTACGAAGAGAACCCCATACAATTTATTTCCATTTGTGTGGAAAACGTTCTTTTTTTAAAAATGATTTTCGGCTATGTAATTATCGTTTTTTCGCACCCACAAAATTATGTCCCGTCTTTCCGGTTTATAAAAAATGGTCTGATTTTTCTTACCATAGTTATTATAAGTCACTTCTCTTTACCATAGAAAATAAAAACTTGAATTTAAAAGCAATTCAATAGTTAACTGTACCGTGGCACTTAGAACCCAATATGCAAAATAATCAATCGTATAAGTGTCTTTCGAGTAGCGTGATGCCATGTGCCATTCGTCATAGCCCGTAGCGGTTTTGCCAAATAAGCATGTGAAATGACGCAATCAAAATATTAATATCCTTGACAGATTTGCAAAAGGAAGTGCCTAGCTAACCTTATAGTGTTTCATGTCATGACAAATTTGCATAAGTTAAGTATAAAAGAAATGTGTCTGGTTTGAGCATGCAACACCACAGACCGCAGTAAATAAGTTATTGCGAGTTTATTTATGCATGATAATCTTTTGAGAAAGCGAGGTCAGAATTCCATAATGGGGTTCTGATTTCAACCCAGATGGGGTTAGGTTAGGTTAGGACGTTAGGAGTATGGCAGTGGGGCATTGGACTGGCAAAGGAAGTATGAAAGTATACTAAACACAGTAGAAATTAGATCGCTATGGCGAATGGGTGATAAAACGTTGTACATTATGTATAACTGTATTACAAATAATGTCGTAAACCATAAAAACTAATAAGAGGTTCTTTACACTTACTGAACAGTAAAAAAAGGGACGCATAAATGTCAGTGGATGTATGAAGAATATTATCACAACGCGCGAGTGAATGAAAGATCTCGGGAACTTATTCGAGTCATGGAAGTAGTCCATTTCTTTTTTTTATATGAATACCGCACAAGAGTCCCCAACTGCTCCTTTCTGAAGCCAGTAAAACTGTGACATCCCCAATTGGGGTATGTTGTGAGGCTGGAGGTAGTGGGGAGGGAAAGTACATAGGGAAGAGGAAGGCGGGAAGGGAAGAAGGAAAGTACCTGGCTATTCAGATCGATCACCAAATATGGCTAAAAACATTTCAAGCAACGTTTCAATTCTCAATGGTGGTCTTACACCGGGCGATCTTGAGAGTATCTTCCACTCTGGAACGTGCAGCAAATATACCATATATTATTTTTAATTAATTAATTTGAAGTACCACCAATTAATCAAATAAAAAATTATTTGTGCTCGCCAGGTTTGAACCCGCGACCTTCGGCTTGTGAGTCGAGGGACTTAACGAGGGACCACGGAGGCCGTCCATTATATAACAGAAGAGTATCAATTGGATTGTATGAATATGAGAGAAGTGAGAAGTGGATACCAAGACAGAATTGTGGGCCGTTCCATCTTTTCTGATTACCCATGCCAAGAAATTGTTTGATAATCATAACACTTCAATTTGTTAGGTTGGTATGCGTACCGCCGTAACGGAAACCATTTATCGGATAACCAACACCTCCGCTTCACTCACAGTGGTTCTCCACGTTTGGTGACTTAGCAGTGATTCCCGGGTTCACGGGGTGAGGTTTGTCCAGAGCGATCTTAAAGGTAGATGCACCTGCCAGCCAGCTGCGTGACAGCCCAGATAGGAACCTCTTCAGCAGGACGCTCTCGACCCACCGCCTTGCACCGCAGCGGGAGAGATGGATTCATAGACCCGACACGCCTGGACACACTAATCCTCAGATTCCTCACCCACCCCTAGTAAGTTTTTACTTCCCAAAACTTCCTTTCCTCCCTTTTCTTAACTTTTTTCCTTAACTCTACAGAGCATCCCCGAATATGAAACAGGCCCTTAGGGAAATTATTTTCCTTCTAAATAATAATAATTGCATAATTTGTATAGCGCCGTTTTGGCGAAAAATCACATCAAGGGCGCTGAAAACTGCTTGAAGCTTATACACTTCCGAAGAAACGTTCAAGAACAATAATAATTATTGGTATTTATTACTACGATACTCCTAAAACTTTGTTGGTTTCTTCAGACATAATCCTCACCGTGGGACCAAGAAATGGTATAATAGGTACCCATGGATTCGTACTGCTGTAACAATAAAACTAAAGAGCCATCTACCGGAAACCACTCCAAAACTTCGGGGTGCAATTGAACAACTTATGCCAGTGAGTTGTACCGACTATTGTGCGGTGGACAAATTGCTACTACATCTAAAGTTGAGAGCTTTTATTAGCGAATGAAAGAACCCAAATCCTAAGCTTTTGTAGACTTTGTTCAGTTGTAATTGCAAATAATATTTATGCTAGTAGGTACTATAACGTAATAATATAACGTTTGAAGTAAGTAATTAATACTTGGATTGTAATTAAAAATCTGTATAAATCGCATTTTTAATTACAGATGTTAATTATTTTTTCTTGAACTAAGACGTGTTTGAACAAAGTAATAATAATTTTTTCAATTTTTCATTACAATAAATCTTAAATTATGGCGTTTTAGCATTATATAAAAATAATGACTTCTTTACAAATTGCGTGATTTTCACTCTGGCCATCCTTGTATGATAAATGATTGTCGTGGGTGAGTGGTTGTGTCTTTATTGCTAAGAAGGTCAACGAATAAGGTCAAAATCGATATTTTAAGCTTTTCGTCATAAAAATATATTTTTAAGCGTAGCAAGCAAAGCAAAAATACTAGCAAAAACTTTAACCAATAGGGTTAAATTTTGTAAATTTGATGTTGTATTGGGATCTCGTTGAAAAAATTGTTTAAAAATTTGTATACTACTTTCTTGGCAGATTTCGATAACCGAGGTTTTTATGTAGATATATTCGTCTTTTTGTACTCTGCTTGTTTTAACTCTATTCCCATAAACATTCCTCCTCTTTATTTATAAAACGAATTTAATTATAAAGTGGTTTCGATAACTAATGTGTGTGGGCAGTATAACATAATTAACTTCCTGAAATGTCAATTTATTGTGGTTAGCATTAGCAAGTGTGGTTGAATGAACTTAACATGTTTAATGGCTTCGCACAGTAGTCAAATATGGTCAAACAAGTTTATATTATATATCATATCTATTTCATGTCAACTCTTTGTGGTGAGAATCTTGTTTACAATTGCAAAAAATCATTTTTAAAGATGTAGCATAGTCAGAGCTGTCATGTTTTGTGGTTATTTATCAACGTACGTACTAGGGATTAGCTTATAACATGTTTAAATGCCAGATTGATATCCTTTGATTGACATTGATTCCCATTGTAATTGTAACACATTCAATCTATTCTAAAGTTTTTAACGAGGTTCCAATCAGTACAATTGATTGGAAAATAACAAATACCTATGTAAAAGTATTTTAATCGCAATAGCTACTAATATTTTTCGAATATGATGATCGTATAATATCAACATTCTGCATTTTGAATGTAGTTGTTATATCTACCACCTACTGTTCCTGAATGGACGATTATCGAATCCAAAACGAATCCTTACGCATTGATGCATTTGAAAATGACTGTAAATACAAAAAACGAAACGAGACGAATTGGTGTTTGATGGAATTGGATGAAAATATATGTGGGAAAAACAAGGTATTCAAGGCAAAAGAATAACCAATCACTTGCCAATTTATATCTGCGAAGGAGCACACAACACAACCACAATAAACATAGTCAGAGTGTTCGGGTGGTTTGGTATATTTATGGAGTGTTCCACCTCAATACCTTGCAGTAATTACCTACAACTACAACAAAACGAATGAGAACAAACGATAGTATCTACTTCCGAGATGGTCAAATTTCTTATTTTTACTTAAAAAATACCAACAACTTGCTTCCAAGGTAGTTCCAAATCTTTTTCTATTTTCAAAACAATTGCATTCGAATTTTCACTAGTTTTCGTGCCATCATTCCAAAATTTCAATTTGTTTCCAGCATGGTGATGGTTGGGGAGATATATGAAACTGAATAATGACATCCCGGGAACTATAACATATTCTCATTTCAAAACCTAACAACGATCGTTTCTGAAGTCAGTGGCTATAAAAAAATAAAATGTTTAAAAAATTTAATAATGTTTCACACAATATCCGAATTTTCTAAAGATAAGCGAAACATGTAGGCGAAGAGCATTATAAAGTGGTTTCAGATGTCCGGACAGGCGGATATAATATGCCAACCTTCCTACATATTAATTAACTTGTACGTAGTTGAAATATTTTACAACGATATTTGACAGCAGTGGCTTAATTCAATTTACTACAAGTCTGAGATTAAACTTTATTCAACGAAGCATATTTTGTAATGCATATTATATTCATACTAGCGAGGTACTAAGCTCGGTCAGACCATTATAATGAACAGATTGTGTAGAAGGTGTCATGTTTCGTTTTTTTTTTTATGTTTGCTTCGATAATAGGTACAAATATTATTTTAAATTCTACCCATTATTCCTACGTATTCGACATAGCTCTTAAATTAAGCTTAAATAAGTTGTAATTATATCTTTGTTTCTAATAACGCAATAGTTGTGGTCAATGCCAACTTAATATCTTCGACTTGCGGCTCTGTTACATTCGAAGACATTTTGAAAATTCTGTCTTGCACTGTTTTCGCATATGAAAGCAATTCTTTTATTCTTTTCGTGATCGCTTCTTTATTTTTAGTATCGTAAAAAAGCTTTTCGGATGCTTTCCGTTGAACCGCAAACGTATTTGCAAAGAACCGCATACGGCTCGGGAGCCGCCCCAGTCAACCCCTGACTTATTTGTAAGTTTTGTAATAATGAATTTGAATTAGTTTTACCCAAATATAAAATTGGCTGTGAAACAGATACCAATAAATTGTAAAGCGTCCTTAACGTGGTTTTCACACAAACAACTCTTTAATGGATCACTTTGTTATTTTCATTGTAATCTTTGAGAATTATTCAACTTCGGTAACTGTCATAATATTGTTATATTTTGAGGACCAAAATTAAATACCGTGCATTTCATAATATCAGCGTGAGAGGTTCCGGGTCCCGACAATGCATTTTATTTTTATGGGTTTACCCTTTATAACCATTTTATCAGGGATTTTTTTACAAAAAGAGAAACCCAAAGGGTCGGCAATTGATCAAATTAGATACCCCAAGGCCCCGAAGGGACCCGGACCCCCACGGAGAAACCCTTTGGGGAAGACCGACTTCGCACCCAAATGAAACGGATACTTGGTTTGATATGTATCGTAAATTAACATTACACGCCGTATTTTCATTTTGAAAGCCACTTGAAATATTTCATTCTGTGGTGAGAACGACTATTCAATATGCGATAAAGTTTAATGTTTAAAATAAATAATGTCCTTTTGCCCTTTTGGAAAGCTGTTATAATATATTATTATTATTGTAGAAAGCAATCACTTTGTGGTTTGACATATTTAATAAAATAAAATACTTTTTTGTTTAAAACCACGAGATTTATTAATTTTTGAACCGACCAGTTTCGCTTTACTCAAGCATCATCAGGGTACAAATTAAGATTATTAATTTGTTAATACTATTAATTTGTACCCTGATGATGCTTGAGTAAAGCGAAACCGGTCGGTTCATAAATTAATAAATCTCGTGGTTTTAAACAAAAAAGTATTTTATTCTTTTCAATTTTATTATTTTTATAACGGCTTTTTTATGAGAATGATCACCTCAAGGGCTTGTTTCCAATTAGTTAAATAATGAAAATAAAGAAAAATAAAATACACATTGTTTAAAATAAAACATTTCATCTAATGAAACACCTATTTCTGTGAAAAATAGACATGCGTCATAAGTTGTCTCTTATTCAATAAATCAAAACCAAAAATTCTTCTAAAATCATAAGATTTGTAAGTAAAAGACCTTTCCTAATACATTAAAAAAACCATAATTATATATCGTAACATTTAAAAAAATCTAAATCAATGACTTTTTTTTTCAAACCGCTTCTTCAGACAGGTAGGAACCATAATACTGATATTTATGGTACCTACAAAAAAATGGTGAGGCAAAATTTTTATGGTGAGACAAAAAAACCGAGAAAAGGCAAGAAGAATGAAGGAATATAGAAAGGGAAAAAAATCACAACGCTCAATCCATTCCTTTATTCCTGCCCATCCTAAATTCCAATATTGGTTTATTAGGTTGCAAACCGGTCGATTAAACTCCAACCTCCTTCCCATCCTCAGAGCACATGTTCCAAGTCTTAACAAATCAGTGCCCCCTTACGGTGTACCGGTCTCACCGAGACAGGAGTGCTCCTGGTTGAGGGGTACAATCGCATCTCATCTGTTCTTCAGGCCAGTGGGTACCATAATGATGATTTTTACGATTTCACAGCTCGTAGTAGGAACCGCGGTCATACGAACTGTGGAGGGACAAAAAGTAGTATATCATGAACCAGAATCGGAACGTAATAATCAAATTGACAGTCAAGTGAAATGCCAAATGGTCGAATTAAAAAATAACTTCGATACACTCTATTAATTATAACTACATGTAATGAAACAAATCACTCTCAACTATCTAACAGGTACCTACTACTAAAATATTGACCGATAGGGAGAAGGAGCCTGGGAAGTCCAAGATTAAGATGGAGCGACAACGTCCTCAAAGATATATCTACCTTGGAGCTTCTAAACTGGAGACAGCTGGCACAAAACCGAGATGAGTGGAGAAACACTCTTGAGGAGGCCAAGACCCACCAGGGGTTGTAGAGCCAACAGTGATGATGATGATGACCTACTACTAAAAACTATCATAATTCTATATTAACTTATTCTTTGATTTCTACGATATATCAGTAATTAAAGCAAAAATTGGGAATTAAACTTCACTTTTTTTATTTTTAAATAATCCCTCTTTTTACTCATAGCGCGAATATATTCCCAAAAACCAGACGGCTGTAATTATTTTCTCGACTATGGAAATAATTAATTAGACCGAGATGGTCGCCCATTTTCTCCTTTATACTAAACAAGTTCAGAAGATCGTGATTCCATCAAAATTGCCATCAATGTGATCATTTACAATATTAATGAATCGGGAAATGGATGCCACAATGAATACCAACGTCCCAAAATAAATCAAAGTCAATAATCCTAAATCATCATTAGGTTTATTATTAGGGTGTCCGATCATTAGTGAACAAAGGAAAATCATCATGTCTTTCTATTGTGGTCATCGGCCAGTCTAGCGGATAATATTGGATTAGGTGGCTTTGTCGGGTGCAGGAGAAATGAGGGAATAACTCTAAAATTAGTAGAGATCTATATAGATTCAGTGGGTGTACAAAGGATGGCTAGAAAATGCAACAACTCAAGATTGGTCAAAGCGGCTCATAAAATAACAGAGTTTAAAAATAAAGTTACACAAAGCCCTACCGAAAGATGGAACTTCTAGAGTTGCAATGAAAATCTTTTTTATGGTTAGTTTCAGTTTCTTTGTATGTTTATTTCCACGGGAGTTTCATCTCTATGGACAGTATGGATATTGTGCACAGTGTTGTTAGGGTGCCTCGATGTCGGCTTCTAAACCAACACCAGGGCCCAAAACACGTCCCTGACTAGCTCTCAGCGGGACTATGGTACTCTCTATTCAGGGGGGTGGGCAGCTCAAGGCTAGGGAACTTCTCTCCATCCTCCGGTGACCCACGGGATCCTCACTGGCCAACAATCCTCCCGCCGTAGCAGAATAATAACAATGTTAAATCATTTAGACATGTATTGTAAACTCAAACACATACATAGGTTTCTACAGTACAATTCAATTACAAGAAATGCAAATTACACAAACCTAGCTAAAGTGTTTAACTCTCTCTGACTCTCTCTCAAAACGAAACTCTCCGAGTCGTGATTTCCGCGGGGGCCCTACATTTCACTGAATTACGGACAACATTTAAGGAGGAAATCAAGATACAGCTTACATGTAGGTTGGCAGAAACCTCGTCTCATGTGGCAGCTTCATCAGGCACTTTCGTAGTCTAAATAGACCGAACTATAGTGGCAAAAGACTGATTCTACTCAAAAGTATTTCAATAATACATCGCGGCCCCATTGAATTGGGTCCGCCGGCTACAAGTGAGCCGCGAGCGTGCGTTCTCAAAGGCGCTCAGATCTCTTCTGTGTCGAGCGCAGCGGGAATGCCGAGTGGCAGGGCACGGGGGAGAGGCAAGGAGAAACAGGATACGGGGCGGGGAGAGGCGGCGGCCGAGCCGTGTGGACTTGTGCTGCGTTCTGTGCTCTCGTATTTACTCGCTTCAGGGGCGTATCGTAACAGTGTATTAAGAAGAGGGAGGAGTGTTTTAGTAGGGAAGAGATAGACAGTATATGTGATGCAGAGTCGAGATATTGAGCACAAGAACGAAACGTGACAACGACACGTTTTAAGGATATTGAACATGTACAAGAACAAACCTTTCCATATCATTCAACCATGCACTGGAGCAGAGGACAGTTCCTGAGACCACCAACTGTTAAAATATCGATAAAGAGACACTGCCTTGAGTGCCGTGGTCGAGAGGCAAGGCTCTTTCGCGGGTTCAAATCCCACCATGCGCAGATAAATTTTTAGTTATTATGATTGATTTGTGTTTACACAATTTAATCATTTTAAATAGTATATGGTAAGAAAGATACTCTCAGTATCGCGCTGGTGTAAGACCACCACTCAGAATTGAAACGTTGCTTGAAATGGCTTTAGTTGTGTTTGGTGACTAGATCTGAATAGCCAGGTACTTCCCCACCTTCATCTTCCCTATCTTCTTCCCCTCTCCACTTATCTTCAGCCTCACAACATGCCCCATTTGGGATGTCGTAGTCTCGTTGGCTCCAGACGGGAGCAGTTGGAACTTGGAACACTTGTGAAGCATTGACATTTAAAAAAAACTGCGTTCATCATGCCATACGTGCTCTAACGATTGCAAGCAAGGCGCCGCATCCTCGCTCAAAAAGAAGATGAAGAGATATGTATGTAATTACGAATGTTAGAGGAGCGCGGTAATGTTTAAAGCGATAAAATCGATGCTAAAATTGTGAAAATGTTTAATAAAACACGACTCGTTTAACATTGTAATTTTTTCACAACTAACTGAAACTAACGTGTTAATAATAATTTTCGGAATTTTTAAAACTTCAAATGTTTGAGGGAGATATGTAAGAAATCAGTAGAAATTCGGGTAGCTGCGGCTTGAGGGTGGAATCTATCACACGTTTAAATTTACTTGGTTTTAAAACGAGAGATTTTTACACGCCAAGGAGATTCTGACCAAAGGTGGCTGCCGATTAAATCTGTAGAGAGGTAAAGCTAGATCATTCAAACAATCCTTCATCTTTTCTACTCCCCTACCCCATCAAACATTTTTGTTTTCGCATTATTGTGGATGCCATAACGAGCTGTGAATAGATAGGACTCTTGTATTACCACCACAAAAATATATACACTTAGATATCCATCGAAATTTCTGCATGAAATTCTTTGCCAATATTACTGTAACTATAAATTTATATTTAACTATTGCTATAACTATAAATGCGACCTGTTGTTATTGGGAGCGAAATGCTTCCCAGCGTCTTTTTATTAGCCATTTAAAATAATGGCATACCTTTTTAAGGCGGTCGTTGTTCAATAAATACACCGGGAGCTTTTTACGCACAACAAGAACAATCCAATATGATGACATTCAAATAAAACATATTAGGTACTGGTAATCACTCATAAGTCTCATCACACTAAGATAAAATTGGAGCAAACCACAGCTTATAATAATAATTGCTTCATCATGATGTCAGGCTTATAAATCTGTTCTATAAATATATCCTGATATCACGTGACTTTATTTATGAAGTTACGAGTTATGGGAATGACTTACGAGCCTTGTTACTTGCAATCAATAATAAATCATCACATCATTATTATTCTTGCACAGTTACAACTAAAGCAGACAGAAAACCCTGGAAATGAACGCAATCAGCTCCCAAGATTGCTAAAACAAAACAATGATCTCATCAAAAGCAGCATGTTGCAAGAAGAGGTGGTAAAAAAAAATTGTGTGATGTCATTATGTTTAGTCAATTATGTAATGGCGTGAGAATGCTACAATCATAAAGAGAAGATGAGAAAAAAACATTCAATTAATGGGAAACTTTCTCACCAGATTTGTAACGAAAATTAAACTAATTTTGAACGGGTGTGGAATATACCTAACAGAAATTAGTGAAAATATTTTTGAATTTGCAAAATTTGAAGAAGTGAAAATATTTTTAGTGTTCATGATGTTTCCTATTTTGAGGCGTATTTTCAGACCGGTTTTAGAAAATGGATTTTGGCACAGACGTTACAACAATGAGCTAAATACTCTGTTTAAGGAGCTAAACGTCACAAAATGTATAAAACTGGTAAGACTTCGGTGGCTGGGTTATGTAGAGAGAATGACCGGGCATGAAGCACCAAAGTCCCTGCTGAGCTCAATACCGATAGAGCGAAGGACCCTGGGAAGGCCAAGATTAAAATGGAGCGATAACGCCCTCAAAAATATATCTTCCTTGGAGCTTCTAAGCTGGAGAGAGCTGGCACAAAACCGAAATGAGTGGAGGAAGACTCTTGAGGAGGCCAAGACCCACCAGGGGTTGTAGAGCTAAGAGTGATGATGTTGACTATTTTGTTGATGTTCATTGTTTTGATGCTTGAAATAAGTTAAACGTCATTGTTTGGAGAAAAATACTCAGGATTCCATGGACAGCCAGTCGTAGAAATGTGTCCATTCTGGAAGAGCTAGGCATCCACAATGGACTCTCAACTAGCTGCCTACAAAGTATTTTACGATACTTTGGACACGTTGCTCGCCAAACTAAGGACTCCAACTTGGAGAAAATCATAGACACTGGCAAAGTGGAAGGCAAAAGAAGTAGAGAAAGGTCACCAAGCTGGAGTGACCAAGTATATCCGGTGCTTCGGTGTCCACGGCTCTCCGCGCAGCGCAGAACCGCAAGGATCGTAGGAGCCTTGTCCACAATGGAAATTGGAGTAGGGGTCATGATCAGCAATGAGGAACCAACTTAAGAAGAAGAAGAAGTCAATGTTTAACTTATTATTTACATCCTGTGCTATTTGCTCCAATTATTATCAATTTAATTTGGAATACTGATATTTATAAAATCAATATGCACATAGTAACGTTGTTTGGTTAAAATTCATATTTAATCACGTAACTGAATATTGGATTACCCATGTTGATATTACTATGAGATTTATTTTAAATTAGAAGAGCATAAATAAATAAGTCTATATTTCTATTAAATTTATAGGGTGAGCTAAAACGTTACATCATTGAAAGTTATAATAATACTAATATGTAAATCTAAATGAAATTATGAACACGAACAGGACACAGAAAAATAATAAGGAAACAGTCCCAACTGGAATTCGAACCTAAGGTCCTGCCTTATAATCAACTCGGCCGCTTATTATTTGTTGCATTGTCATTTTTGCCCATCTCGTGGTTCAAATTCACTAATTAATTAATTAATTAACTAATTCCCCATGGCCGAGTTGGTAATGGCGTTTGTCCTTGTAAGATAAGAGATCCAGGTTTCGAGTCCCATTTTCGACCCTTTCCTTTTTAATAAAAAAAAAAACAGATCAAAATTAGACGTGTTTATCCGGGACAAAAACAAAGACAAAAAATCAAATCAAAATAAGATGTGTTTATGTGTTTCGGTTTAGTTAATAAGGTCAATTCTTGAGAACTTTCTGATAATTTAAAAAAGTAGCAGCCAACAATATGGGAAAAATTAGTCGAAGATAATATTTTGAATTCTGAATTTGAATTAGGATATCGACAAAAATTACTTAAAAATAAAAGGCCCCACTGGCCGAGTTGGTCTCTCGGTAAGGCAAGAGATCCTGGGTTCGAAATCAGGGCATATGTCATCTTTGGGGATGCTGTGTGGAGGGTCTTTTTAAGGAAAGGAAGGACAGGAAGCTCCGGAAAGGAAAAAGGTATAAGGGTTGGATAGGAATCTGGGGTTCAGTGTGTCTAGGTCATCCGCCGCTAAGACCTCACCCATGAACACGGGCACCCCTGCAAAGTCACATCGAACCACTGGCGCGACCTATGGAAGAGGTGTTGGTTATCCAATAAACGGTTTCCGGGGCGTCGCGTCGGTACCCGATCCCGCCACCCAAAATGGTGTTTTTTCATAATGAAAACCGTGGAAAAGCGTGATAATTATTATACAGGATCATTTCTGGTTCGGCGGGATGACAGTAAATGGGATTAACTCACCTGTAGAGAGAGCAATAATCCATGAGGCGAAGGCGCGTCGGCAAGATTATTAGGCAGAAGTTAATAAGTTTTGGTGAAACTCCTGAAAGGCTTTTCAGTTTTTTTTTCAAACAAACCTGGCATATTTCCTTTTTAATGAAGCCAATATACCAGGTTTATTTTTTAAAAGATTCTGAAAATGTGATGGAAAAGCTAAATTATGATTGGAAACATGACTGAAAAGCTATGTACGTGTGCTTATGGTCTAAGATTTCGTGGTAACAAACTCGTGATGAACATGAAATATTTTTGATTTTTACATAATAACTTGGTAGTGAATATTTCAAATGTGTAAATCGTCCAGGAATTTTTTTAGAAGAATTTTGACTGGACATCCAGGTGGAAAGAGAAAAGTGGGAAGACCCAGACTGAGGTGGGAAGACGAGGTAAGAGGGGATGCAGCACAGCTTCTCCAGGTACCAAACTGGAAGTCAGCCGCTGAGGACAGGAGGAGTTGATTGTTGACTGTTGCAGGAGGCCAAAGCTCGATATGGGCTGTCTGCAGCGAAATTGAAGAAGAAGAAGAAATCGTTCAGGAATGAAGATTGTTAATCTGTTTCTTAGAGTTAAAATACTGAAACATTTTTTTTACTTTTTCATTAGATATATGCTACAATTTCTTTGAAAACTGTTCATCACCAGAAACAAGGTTCTAGTGTTTGTTGAGGGGATTTCACACAAATAAAAAAATCACAAAAAAAAATTATATTTAGTTTCTACAATAAGGCGGAGAAAAGTAGAAAGCAGTTGTGTCAAATTTGCTACAGTAATAAAGGTTAGTAAATAAAGAAAACACAAGGTTTGTGGAAAACAACAACAGAAAAATAAAATATAAAAAATACAGGGTGTAAAAGCACGCACCCGAAGGATTTTAACCAACGATTCCTAAGCATATTTGGAGTCAAAAAGTAGACGTCATTTTGATGTTCGGTGATATCCTTTTAAAAACATATTTTTCAATAACGCGTCGCCACTGATCACTCCTACACGTCGCGACGGGATCACGTGATAAGCACGCTGTTTCGTGTGTTACGGAGACGGAGTGCTTATTATCCCGCTTGGCTATTACCTGACAGCTACTCAATTTCGACCTGCGATGGAATTTTATTTTACTGTTTTTAATTGAAAAAAAAAAAATGTCACCGGTCACAAAAACACATTTACATTTTTTACTCAAAATATGCTCAGGAATAAGCGGTTAAAATCCTTCTGGTACGTGCTGTTACACTGTATTGTACATAATAACAATACAGGACTGTTGCAGGAGTTTGAGGTAATATTTCCTATATTTTTAGATTTAAAGAAAGATTGTTAAATAAATTATTCCTAGATAGGTAGGTAGAGGTACTTAGAAAACGAGCATTCAATTTTGTGATTTGAATGTTATAATAATACATTGAGGGTTGTGAACAAAGAAAGACTTAGTTTTTTTGGTAGTAATAATTTTATTGTTCTCGTCTTTTATGCCTATGTTCTGTCCTAAATTTTAACCTCATCTCAAATTACTTTATAGAGTCCAATTTCGGAGCCTGTTTACAAAATATTAACAGTTTTATTGGTTTTTATCTTGTGGTTTCTCTCTGTTTATGGTCTCTGCAGCACGTTTCAATTGTTGCGTACCTCCACCAATACCACACGCACTAGCATCATTTTATGGCTTTGACGCAACTTTTCCAGCTCACGAACAAAAACAAAAGCAGATTACGTCCACGTTCACAGAATACCCAATTACCAGGTGACGTAATTTCAATGTTAATACAGTTTCTTTTTCAGATTTTTTTCGGAGGTCATTTTTTAAATCAAAAGCAAAAAGGTGCCGAATCACGGAATGTTATTTCGTGGCCTATTTTCTTGAGATACAAATAATAATCCATGACTCACGAGTCTAATTTTGTAAATTTAAGATAATTACCAAAACTTTGGCCAAATTGATTGGTAGAAAGAGTTTAATTGAGTAAGCTTTGCTTTACCTTTCTTTACAACGTTATTTTCATCTCATTTCTTTCGTTTTGTTTTGTTTATTTTAATTTATTCTGCCTTCAACGTTGTAACATCTCATGGCGTGTTTTTTTTACATTAGCTCCACACAAGAGACCGCAAGGAAAAAAGATCTCTTAGGACCTATCTCATCTTTGGATATGCTGTTTAGAGGGTCTTTTTAGGTAAAAGAAGGAGAGAAAGTTCTGGAAAGGAAATAGGTATGAGGGGTTGCTAGGAATCTGGGTATTAATGTATCCAAGAGTGACGGACGAATGAATCCATCCCTCCCACTCCGATGCAAGGCAATGGCTGGAGATAGCCCGACTGGAGAGGTAAAAAATTTCCCGATCCGACCCACCACACATCAGGTGGGCAAAATCATCTGCCGCCAAGATTTAGACAAACATTATCCATTAAATCAGGGTACCCATGCTTAGTCACCGCTGGTCTGAACCACTTGGGGTGACCTATGGCAGAGGTGTTGGTGATACAATTAATGGTTCAGGGCGGCGGTACCCATACACGCATCCCAAATTTTAAGCGTTTGTTTGCATGCACTGAGTACCGACAGAATTTTGTTGTAACTTTCTTTCTTCAACAATGTAACGCAGAATGTTTCAGCAAAAAAAATAACATAATTGTTTGTAGCTAAATATTTCTTAAGCTGTGCTGTTAGCATGTTAAAAACACATTTTTTTAGATATTTACACGCAAATGGAGTATATTGTAAATATTTTATTTGTTTTTCTAAATAAATAAAAATTAAGTAATTTACTCACATGGAGACGTAGGAAATCCAGCTAATTTTATTCTAATCTACGAGTATTTTTAATTTAATCTAACTTGTGTGACACAAATACCACCTCAAGAACGTTTAACGAAACAATAAAATAAAATAATATTATGTAAGAATATACGTAGTTAAATTGCCTTCGCTACCCATTAAGATTGGTATCTTGAACTCATCCTTATAAGAAGTGTTCACGTTTATTTGCTTTTGGTTTATTTGGCGTCTGAAGTTTTCACCCTGAAGTGTCAAAAACAACAACATCGAAAGACGACAGTGTTGTCAAACGAAGCGTATACACAAAATGTGTGCTTTATGCTACCGACATTCATTCTCATTAGTAGCGCAAAAGCATGCTACAATTGAGAAATTTTTATTTACTGGCTTGTGTGTCATCGACATTGAAATTAACAGCCGGTGATTTGTGAACACGCTACTTTATTCGCAAGTGAAAGGAGGTGTCTGAACAGTTTTCTTGAGAGCATTCTAGTATAGATTGGATAAATAATTCATTTTAGAGATTAGCTCATTAAATTTCTGCAAAAGCATGCGTAAATGACGGCCGGCGTGGTCTAGCGGCAAGGCTTTTAACTCGCACTCCGAAGGTCGCGGGATCGAATTCCGGCATGGGCAAATAAATTTTATTTGAATAATTTGTGTTATTTCACAATAATTCATTTAATATAATTTGTAGTACCTATATTTGCAGCACATTCCAGAGTGGAAGATACTCTCAGTATCGCCCTGGTGTAAGACCACCATACAGAATTGAAACGTTGCTTGAAATGGCCAGATATGAATAGCCAGATACTTCCCCACCTTCCTCCTCCCCATCTCCTTTCCCCTTCCCACTACCTTCAGCCTCACAACACACCCCAATTTGGGATGCCATGGTCTCACTGGCTCCAGACGGGAGCAGCTGGCACTCTTGTAAGATATTTCTATAAAAAAATGTTAAAAAAATATATTTATAATCATCGACATCTTTTTATTGCATCTCTACTAACAAATGTTTACTTGTTTCAAAATTTGCTTTTCTAGTTATCCAATTACGGACCGAAATCTACCTCTTTATTTTATTTTTATCTTACGCCAAAATTTTCTTAAATAAGTGCGTTTCAAGCATCAATATTATTTGTTTCGTTCTGAGCGAATGACACTAAAACTATTTTTACTGGCGCTGTTTTAATTACTGGTATTTTCTTGCTAAGCATGAGCATGCCTATAAATAGCATGTATATTCAATTGTATGCTTTGACAACCATAACATAGGCGTTTAAACAACCGTGTCATAGGCGATCAAATGTATTCAGTTGAAGAGCATGCTCATTAAAACAAGCTCGCAAGCATGCTTATTTATGAGTATGAGCGTGAGTACTTTTACGAATCACTGAGAGCGAAAGCAGAAGGGTGATAATATCCTCATTATTTTTTTTTACTGAAAACAGTAGTATTATCATTACTATGACTGCCAATGTTATATTTGTTCAAGAAAAAACTCCCTTTAGTACTAACAGCACTTTGAATCGATTTATGACGAGCAAAATGTTACACCAAATAGGCAGGAAAGAAGTTCTGGGAAAATTACTTTATCTTCTGATTGATATTTACGACGTGCGAAATACCTTGCGGGTGCGTTAGGAATTCTAACAGGCTTCGATGTCTTTCTATCGCTTAGTTAGTAGTTAGGGTTGTTATGCTTTACCCAGTACGCTGAATAACTAACTAACTAACCATTATGCCATTTTCTAGTAGGGTTAGATACAGATATAGGAACACCATTCATCATTGTTTTAGGCCACACTTTCTGTATTATAACTTTTGACTTGTCCATTTGTTTGCATTGTGTCTTGCTACTTTTCTATGTGTTCCTTTTTTCTTCTTCCATTCATTTCACCCACCTTCTCCTTTTCATCGGATCAACGAATCCTAACAATCTAAGCGTCCTTTACGGAATCTATTTCGTGTGTTTCCTAATCAACCTTGTATTATCTTTCGTTCATAGTACAGTTGTAGGTCTACAGGTCTTCACGTATATCATATATCTACTTTCTCAGTCACATCCATGTCTCTCTATCATTCATCAGGGTTTGTATTAGAATTCCGTTGTAAACAATAATGGCCTTACTTTCTTTAACGATATTTTATTGGAGACAGGCAGTCCTCCATGTTTATCTAAATTCCTTCAATTCCTCTTGCTATCAATGCCCTAAAAGCTTAACGTCTTTCACTATCAAAATTTGCAACTGACTCATGCCATGGTGATATCAAGTTGGTCGCTCTATCAATTCACCAATAAACCACAGTCTGGCCTTCCTTTCAAAGGCTTCTGCTACTTTGATTTGTTTCATGATATACCTACTGTTATTGCAACTGTTTATTTCATGATATCTTCAGAGATGTACTTTGCATTCCTCCCTGAGTCACTTTCAAGAGTCACTGAGGTTAAAATTGTGGTTACAAAACCATAAACTTTCACGGACAAGATACCAGCGTAAAAAATAGATATTCTTTATTGTTCATGACCGACATGAAAGTAACAATCACATGTCGCCGGGCCCTTCTATTCATAGATATCAGTGCTACGTTTCTGTGATGGTGTTTTCCTAAATGCTGCGGTTTCAAAAGTGAAAAAGAAGAGACAATAATGGTGCACGTTAAGTTGAATCACTGACAGAAAGAATAATCTGTCACCAGGATTTGTAGAAAATGTCTTCATATAAAAACAAAAACAAAGCCACAGACATCTAAACACGCTTTCATCCCGCAACGCCCGCATGTTACGTCTGTTAAATAACGCGTTTAAATTCCCTGCGTCTCTTCCCGGCCCAATAAAAGAGAGAAATGCTCAAACAGATAGGCGTATTAGGATGGACCGTTCATCGTCCTTGTGTGGAGACTTTTGTTATGTACCGTTCTCACGGGGGTTTCAAAAATGCGTATCACTATTTTGACTATAAAAAAACAAGAATATTTTTTAGATTCATTAGTAATAAAAAAATGCTGAAATAATAAATATTAAAGCCACAAAGATACTTTATGTTTACGTTTCAGCATTTTGATGTTTAGGTAATAAATAATATGACAAAAATTGGATTTAAAATATTTTCCACGGTTTTATTCAAAATTTCTAATGAAAGGCTGCTGTCAAAAGTTTAAGAAAAATCAACCTTTAAAAAACAAAGTTTATACTATAATACTCTTGAAATGTTTCGAAAAACTTTTTTTTGTTAGATCTAAGTTTGAACCTCCTTACCCAGTGAACAGAATCAACAGCGCTACAAGCCAAATCCGGAGTTGGTAAGTCCGACATTTAATTAGTATATTAAGTGTTTTAATTTCTTCGAATTTCAGAAAAACGAGTATAAATCTGCGTGTGTGCGTGATTGCCGCCAAAAGTTAACAGAATGCATTGTCATCGACAACAAGTTTCAGCTCGATTGGATATGAGGAAATAGATTAATTACCACTTCCAATATTCCGCTTCATCCATAAATTCATTCAATAAAAAAAAAACTGAAGTGAAATTCAAATGGATGTATTTAATAATAAAATTTTACTAAAAAAGAGGAAAAAAGCTAATACGTTTGAGGGTGGGAGTGTGTATTATCTATTCATTGGTTTTAGCTATGTTCTGATTGAGTATGATTTTATCAGTTAGGTATTTATGATATAAATGTTACAATAGCGTGCATTGCCATATGACATGACCAAAGGCAGACTGTAGGTATGTAATTTTCAAGTTTATCGTTTTACGATAATCTTCCGCTGACTTTTATTGCAAACCGATATGAATGGAAAATTCATGTAAAAAATATATTTTATACAACGCCTAAAAAAAGAAAAAAAAATAACCTAAAACTCCAAAAAGAAAAATTAAAAGAACGTTTTGTCCCTAAATAAAAATTACTGAACCCATACTTTGGTCTCTCCTACAGGGACAAGAGATGCATGGAATTTCTTTTTATACGAGACCTTAAAGTATCAAAATTAAAAAAAAAATCAGTTTGACGGCCCACCCTAACAGCCACGTCTGTCTGGGCCGCCTGCTCCGTACCTACTTCTGGCGGAGGAAACAGTTCCCGCCTTTTGTCTAATTTGACAGGGGAAATGGCGGTAAATTATTAGCCTAACTGATTTGAAGTTTGCCTGAGAGGTGACAACTTAAGGTGCGGTTTGTCAACGATAGTTCAAAATAAAAATCAACCAGAGTATCTACCTACGTATTTATTTTTATTTTCCTTACGCAGTACGTAACAATTTGGGGGTACAAAACACTGCTAGGTACGTTCGACTTTTAGAATGCTAAACTAACACCGTCCCATTCATTCGACAAAAAAATTGCACAGGCAGAAGGTATCTGCCTGTACAAAGTATGAAAATATGTAATAAATCGGTAGATATGCGGGAAGCCGGAACATTTTACTCTACATGACAGCAATGCATGAATCGTCAAAACACAAGTAATATTTCCACTAAGTCAGTTTTACTGTGCAATAGATAAACTAATTAACGAACCATCACGTCGTTCCCCCGCAAGGGTAGGCAGAGAGGACAGACCACCAAACAATTCGGTCTTCGCACACACTCCTTGCCTCGTTTATATGCATACATCGTCTCGTACATGCTATTCTATTATATTTACTTCTGACATGGCCCGACTCAAGTATCTGATTCATTTGGTTATGCCATGTCTTCCTCGGACGTCCCCGGCTTCTTCTACCATTCACATTTTCGTCATATATTCTCCTTACACTATTTTCCTCGTTCATTCGCTCTACATGCCCAACCCATCTGAGCGTCCTTTTCTTAATCTTACTCATTCTGCTCAGATCTTTAAGTTTCTCACATGATCGATTATGGTTTTACCACTGGTTTACCAATGGTTTTGGCTCAGGGATCTCATTTTTATAGCATTAAGTGTACTTACATTCTTCCTCTGCCAGTTCCATGCCTCACTGCCATACATCAGCACTCCATTGTGGACGGCTAGCTTCGCTTCTTTGGACAGTTATTTGTTCAATCTTAATACATCAAACAAAGTCGGTTTAGTTACACGGTCGGGTATGAACGGTTGGACAGATTTTTATAATCTTTGATTTATTGGATTTGTCTCCGCCCCGAATAGCAGAATAGCTATTAAAACATCGGAAAAATTAAGCAATAAAAAGTTATAAATAAAATTATTTTCCTCATACATTTTGTATGGAACGAAATCTCATCTTTTGAAAGAGCTGCAGCAATATTGTGATAAGTATTATAGTGAATAGTTATTGAATTCCAAAAATTCAAAAACTCAAATGTCAATGCGCTGATTGTTTTGCTTTTGTTCTGAAACATATAATGCTGCCCCTCTTTCTTACACACTAAATGTCAACAGTCGAAAACGAGACAAACGTTGAACGTATGTCTACCCCCCTCCAAAGGAAAAATACAATTATTATAATATCCCCCTCACACGTATAAAGAAAATGAAACGCATTTCCCGTAAGTAAGTGGAAAAGTAAGAAAAAAAAACAAAAAATCATAAATCCATACACAACGCCATATCTGAAACTAACAAAAAAACACATACAGTTGCGCATCGCTAATTGCTTCATTGTGTAATTTTTAACTTAATAAAAAAACTGAATTTAAATCAGCTAATAAGTTAACTAACTAACTAACTAACCATCACGCCGTTTCCCCGCAGGGGTAGGCAGAGAGGACGGACCGCCAAACAACTCGGTCTTGGCACACACTCCTTGCCTCGTTAACATTCATACATCGTCTCATACATGCTCTTCTATTATTCTGACTCTTGACATTATTATTCTGGCCCGACTCAAGTATCTGATTCACTTGGTCGTGCCATGTCTTTCTCGGGCGTCCCCGACTTCTTCTACCATTCACATTGCGTCATATATTCTCCTTACACTCCTTTCCTCGTTCATTCTCTCTACGTGCCCGAACCATCGGAGCGTTCCTTTCTTGATCTTACTCATTACGCTTACATCAGCCTTGCATTCTTTGCGGATCTCCGCGTTTCTCACACGATCATACATGGTTTTACCACACATACGCCTCAGGGATCTCATAAGTTAACACAACAGTTATTGACTCTAATAAGTTAACACAACAGTTATTGACTCTGAGGCGGTTCGAAGTTTACCAGGTCAGCTAGTATTATATAAAATATAAGTAATCGCAATCGATAAACATGACCATTACGAAATTAAAACTCTTCAATCTTCAATGGAGGATTTAAACTATTTCTTCAAGATTAAAACCGTTTCACGCTTTCAAAAAGCAACAATGCTCCAGATACCAGAGAAACGAAAGGACGATTCTTTGTCTGTTTGATGTTCTAAGTAATATATTATACTCGTAATACAAAGAACATAATGCCCATAGTAAACAACCCATCCAATAAAAAACCAAAAACGTGAACATAAAACCACAAATTTAACTAGACGTATTTTAGAAATATTATGTAAGATAGTTAATATATTATGATTAAATTGAGCTTTTTAATACATTGGTGTTGTACTTTATCTTGACAGCTATTAGACGATTATGAGACCATAATGTTGCTGCTGAGATACGAGGAGCCAAGTTGGAGAAAGTGAGAAGACTTCTGCAGATGAAGGGATGATAGTGTTGATTTATGGAGGGTCAGTGAGTTGTCTCCCCGTAGTGTCGCCGGCCGGTGGTAATGCTGGACAAGGGTAGGGGTGGTCTGGACCCATCCCGGGGGTTGGAAATGTAAGATACGAGGGCAGGAACTGTTCCCGGACTAAGGGTTGCAATATTGGATGTCACCGCAGCGTCTGACCTGACCTCGTAAGTAATATCAATATTGTATTTGGCAGCGGAATAATTCAAGGGTAGTTCGAGAGTTGCCTTGTTACTACAATGATATATTATGTGTCTATTGAATTCCGGGAGACTTGGGGTAAGGCCACGTTCGTAAGAGAGTAAAATATACTGGCTTATTCATGCCGAGAATTATGCGTTTTTTCACTAAAAAAACGCTGTCTGTTTGAAGTAGTAATTTGAGAAAAAACGTTGATATTAAGGTTTTTCTAAAATATGAAGTCGGAATTGGACTACCTAACAATACACATAGAATTTATGCTATTTTTTAACATAACCAAAAACAAGGTTAAATTTGTGTGAATAATAATAATATTCCAGAATGTATCCGGGGTTATGCAATACAATACATTCCATATTTCGGATAACTCGTATATAATAAAAACAGAAAAGAAGTTAAAAATATTAAATTAAAAAATGTATGCGATAGGCGTTTATCGCCTTGGAGTGCAATGGTAGGGATGGATTCATACGTCCATCATTTCTCGACACACATTTTTACGCACCCCTTACACATTTTTCCTTCACAGGATTTCATCTACTTCCTTTCCTCAAAATACCCACCACACAGCATCCCAAAGATGACATAGGCCGTGAGGGATATTATATTCCTCAGGCTCTCCTGTGTGGAGTTAATGTAAAAAAAATAGATAGGTACCTAACCTACCTTAGAAATGTATATCTTAGGTAGATTTAAAATCCTGATTAATATTGTCAAATTTTCTAAATAATTTGTGGCACATACTGGCACCCGGTCCCGGTGAGAGAATTTGACCTATTTTAACGTTTTTATGTTGGTTCCCTCCTGTACCACCAATATGTCATTTTACTTTATGTTTGTTCACTCTACTGAACATTTTACGACCCAGCAAACAGCGAGCGTACATAATCTACGTGTTTTGAATTGTTGAAATACAAGCGAGAGAGGATGAACTTGTTTGCTGGTAATTGGAAAACTTGATTGATATTTTCGTGGAAAGCAATCATTGATTTGTTAATATTGCTACACGTTTCTTTTGCTAATATCATACACTTTTCATCTCTATTATCTTTATATGTATCTGCTTATTACATCATTTTCACAGCACATTACTCTAACCTCTAAACAATATGAAATCTTTTCCTAACCCCTCTGTTTCCCGCCTCATTTTCCCGCCTAAACTGTTCATCTGTCAAAATCAACACGTTTGCTTTTGTTTAGTACCTACTTTAGATAAATGGAACATTTTCAAACAGTGAGGGAAATCTACTATGGAAGTACTTACCCCATTTTCGTTGTTTTTATTACAGTTTAGGGGTAAATTTTCTACTTAAACATTAAATGATACGACTTGATGTTTAAAATAGTTGAAAATAAAGGAGGCGTTAATATTCGTAATTATAGAACGCTCCGTTTTTGTAAAATATCGACCGTTTATTGTTATATTCACCAAGTTTTGCCAGCAGTCCAAATTGTAATAAAAGTTTGTTAATATATACAGCGCTATTTTATGAAATATCACTTCAAGGGGACTTAATATAAAATCAAAAAATAAAATCTTAAAATAAATATAAAAAATTATCTTAAAAATAATTAAAATTTAAATTGGCTTTTCTAAATTACGAAAATTGGTATCCCTACTCTTAAATCATTGGTAAAAATCATTGGTTACATTCAGGATAGATTCGGTAAAGTTGTACGAGTAAACTAGTAATACAATAAGGATGATGAGATGGTAGTTGTTTTATGTTTCATTAGGTAGTATATATTTGATTTAATTGATAAAAAAAAAAAAAATCGGCACTTTTTAAAATCAAGAATTATTAGATGACTGAATGTAGCGACGATCGTTCGTACGTACGTTCTTTTTCCTTTTCAGTAAAGTTTATTTTTAAAATTGTAAAATCATCGTTTATATCTAGAGTTTACTTTTAGCTTTATTTCAAAATTATGAAGCCTGAAGAAATTTTGAAAAAAAAGAATTGTAACTAACTAACTAACTAAATAACTAACCATCACACTGTTTCCCCGCAGGTATAGTCAGACAGGGTGGACCGCCATACAACTCGGTCTTGGCAATCACTTCTTGTCTCATTCACATTCATACATCGTCTCAATCATACTCTTCTATTTTTATGACTCTTGATATGTCCCGATTCAATTATCTTTTACAATTGATGGTGCCATGTCTTCTTCAGGCGTCCCCGACTTCTTCTAACTTTCACATTTGCTTATTATTCCTTGTATATCAACTCTTTTTTTCATTGATTCTTCCTACATATTCAAGCCATCTGAGGGTCCTTTTATTTTTCACACGAACATGCAAAGTTTTACCATACGTACGCATCAGAGAACTCATTTCTACAGCATTCAGTTTACTTTCATCCTTCTTTTGCCAATTCCATGCCTCACTAACATGCATCAGGGAAGATAATTAGAAAAAAAAATGTCATTGGACAGCAAAATGTCATCTACGTTGTTTTACTCCAATTATAGCCGGTTAAAATCCTTCAGGTAAGTTTTATTAAACCTTGCATCGCAACTCTTAACCATTACAATTCCTTCGCAGATTTTCATTGGAGATATAACTCTTAATTAACTGATCCCGTTAACCAGCGGACATAATCTTCAAAATAATTTATCAGCGCGAACGTGGTACTGATTCGGTAAACACACAATTTATAATCACAGGAAATATGATTTAAAACCAGAATTCACAATGAGACCAAATGACTGGAAAGGAGGACTCTTTTGAATAACAATAATATTCTGTTCTACGGGGACTTCTGCCAGTGCCATTGAAATTGAAAACACCAGGTAGTACAACAACTTTCTTTTTATGCTAACCACTTAGTCCTCGACCGAGAGTTAAAATATTTCCTCTTTGCAATAATATGAACTGCTTTTGAATGGTAATGAAGTACGCTTACAAATTTTATAGATCGAAATAAACATATATTTTTTTAAATATTTTTGGGACGCGTGTATCCGGCATGTACAGAGAATGCCGGATACACGCGTCCCAAAAAGAATTTTGACTGGACACCCAGGTGGAAAGAGAAAAGTGGGAAGACCCAGACTGAGGTGGGAAGACGAGGTAAGAATGGATGCAGCACAGCTTCTCCAGGTACCAAACTGGAAGTCAGCCGCTGAGGACAGGAGGAGTTGGAGACGACTGTTGCAGGAGGCCAAGGCTCGATATGGGCTGTAGCGCCTTCGAAGAAGAAGAAGAAAATATTTGCAGGCAAACATAAAAAGTTTTAAAAATAGCTCACCTTACGTTTTTTCTAAAGTTTTTGTTGCCTGACTTTTTTGTCTTTAGATGTAAAAGTGATTAATAAAAAATCCCAAAATTTAATTTTGTTTTTCAAATTATGATCCGAAACTTTAGTTTTACTTCGTTTGGTATTAACATTTAGATTTGAATGTAAGGCATGGTGTTTTTTCATTCTAACACCGTTTACTTTATATTTCTCACGATCGTACTAAGGGAGACACAACAATTTATATGAGACCTATGTGAGTTGACCCCTAAAGCGAAAGACGTACTGGGCGGAACACAAAAAACCCGGTATATCCTTCGAAAGACGACCGCGACGTCCGTGAGGAAGGCTCTCGACTAGCAATCCGAAGGTCACGGACTCGAATCTCGGCTTGCGCAAATAAGTTTTATTTGATTGGATTGATTTATTTCACAACTTAATCATTTAAAATAATATAAGGTATTTTTGCGACACACAGAGTAGAAAATACTCTCAATATTTCCCTGGTGTAAGACCAACATTCAGAATCTATCTACCTTATCTTTCCCTTTCCCACTATTTTCAGCCTCACAACATACCCCAATTGGGGATGCCATAGTCTCACTGGCTGCAGGAAGCAGTTGGAACTCTTGTGCGGTATTCATATATTTAAAAAAAAATTATCTTTTAACCCAACTCACGCAGGGCAGGGCCTAAAATTTTTGATAAACCTACATGAATCTCTGCAAAAGAGGGCGGTTCGTTTGATTGAAAATCTATTGTTAGCAGACCGATTGCCATCTCGAATACACAGACACAGTATAGGCATGCTGAGTCTGTTCTACAGGTATTTTAAAGGAGCCAGCTCAAAGGAGCTAGTAACATTGATCACTGATGCACGTATACGCAAAACTCAACGGACACGAGCGAAACACCCATTCACATTTAATGTTGACTTCATGTGAGAACGGGCCGTTTCTTCACCTTATTCTTGTGTAGTTGGCTCGTATGTGGAACAAACTACCGGCATCTTTTTTTCTTCTCTGCTCTTCAAGACCTTAAAATTAGCCAGTCGCTACCTTAATCGCTTCACGACGCTGCCCAACCGGGTGGCAATATAGGTACCCTGTCTTCACACTTTACAGAGAGACACTATTGCGCTTATTACAGTTTACAATAGAGAGCTATTAAATTATGTAAAATAGTCCAGCTTTCAACAAATAATATTGGAATTGTTTAAATGTGTTCAAAGCAGGCGAAGGAATCCAATCTAATGTAGTTTATATCAAAGGACCTGTACAAACAAAGCCCAATTTGCTCCTAAAACAAAAGGTGAATAATTCAAGAAGTGATTTGCATTCAGTTGCTCACCTAGCGGCTAGCGGCTTCGACAGTATTGTGGCCTCTCCATGAATACCAGATGGGGAAGGTGAGAAGCCTTTGCTTATATCTTTGACCGACTAGCACAATAATATTTACTAATATCTTAAGGTGAATTGATGATAAATACCTAAACGATTTCCCTACAAACGGTCTACACCCCTTATCCCTTTTTGGTTGCTTGATAATGTCACCTTACCGAACTTTTTTTAGGTTGATTTCTTCTATTTATAATTTATTTTTTGACGCTGCACTGGCAAGATTTATTTAATCGCCACACTTTAATTGGACGCAGAAGCAAAAGTGAAACACTTGTCTAATAAGCTATGTTACATAATACTAATATCATACCAAAACTTGTTTATAAATATATAAACTGTTGTTAAATATATCTATTTGATTTTCACTTTTGTTTTCTTGATAACAAATGCCGCGGAATCTAGGAATTGGAAGTTAACCCACTTCTCGACATCCGATCGAGCTGAATAGGCTCGTTGTCGACGACAATGCATTCTATTAACTTTTGGTGACAATCACGCACACATCCATGATCATAAACGCATTTGTTTGAAATTCGTATAGAAATTAAAGCACAGCCATGTTGGTAGCGCGGATTATTTCGATCACCGGGTAGGAAGGTTCAAACCTTAGTCAAACGAATAAATAAATATTTGTATGTTTTAATAGACACTTAAAAATAGATACATTCTAAATCTTTTTTTGGAATTAAACTTCTTTGGCACCGTTGTGATTTAAAACTCGATGAAAGGGAAGCGAGCGACAATAAATTTTATACGTACAGTACCTACGAATCGTAGCGCTGCGCGCATTGACGGTTTGATTATGAGCTAACTTTTCGCTTGTGTGAGTGAACGTTTCACTTCTACCGCGTATGAAATGCACTCCATTTCTTTTTACGGTTGAAATGAAGAATAATATTGTTGAATAAATTAAAGAAAAACTTAGAATACCTTGAAATTTCGCTGTACGAACTAACATGAAACACGGTGTAGTTCTATTGGTAAATTTTGGTGTACATAAAAATAGTATAGGATGTATATAATTTATATAATGTCACAAGTTACTTTATATGAAAAAACCAATAAATATATATATATATATATATTTTTTTTTTTTTTTTTAATATGTTACATTACATTCGTGCGTTCCATTTTTAGTGATCAATAAATATGGCAAGTTACCTAGATATTTATTTGAGAAGGATCCTGAGTACCATTGGTGAAATTGATCGAATGTATAAATAATCTATTTATTTAGATTAGAGAGTCGCACTTTCATTGGTTCGCGTTGAGAATATTAATTGAAAACTAATTCAAAAAATCTATGCCAACGGTCTCCCCAACTGGTTGGCTACGTTTAGTGACTTAGCAGAGATGCCCGACTTCATGGGATGAGGTTTGTCCCGGTCCTGGCGGCGGATGCGTGTGCCCACCAGCTGCATGGCAGGCCGGATCGAAAGAGAAAGGTTTAGGGAGTCCCTGCAGTTTAAGGTACACAATGATTTGGATGATCTTCGTTGCAGCGCGAGAGTGACTTATGATTTATGATAAGGATTGATTCCTATTGGTGTATGGGGGACCAATAGACCAGTACGGCTGGAGAAGTCAAAGGGACCTCTTCGACCATTCTCTTACGATCCGGCCTGCCAATTAGCTGGTGGGCAGACGCGACCGTCTCCAAGACCCGGACAAACCTCATCCCATTAACCCGGGCACCCCTGCTAAGTCACCAAACGTAGCGAATCATTTGAGGTGACCTATATGGCAGAGGTGTTGGTTTTCCAATAAATGGTTCCAGGGGCGGCGGTACCCTAACCCGCCTCCCAAATTGAGATTCCTACCCACCCCCAATACCCCTTTCCTTCCGTTCCTAAAAATACCCTCCACACTGCATCCCCAAAGATGACATAGGTCCTGAGGGGAATTATTTTCCTCAGGGCCTCCCGTGTGGAGCTAATGTAAAAAAAAAAAGTTTTTTAGAACCCTAGAGCAAACAGACGAGAAGGAGGAAGTGTAAACGGAACCGGAAAAGGTTTATGTGTTCTGTATTCAAAGTGTGGGAAGAAAGGAGCAAAAAGGGAGGCTTTGATTGATTCATGCATATTAGAAGTCAAAAATGACAAATGGTATTCTTTATGACCCTTCGCCGGGGGCAGTTCATTTATATGCATGATATCGCCTCGGGCTGAATGATTTACCCATTTTTACAATGAGCACTACAAACATGATTTTATTTATTTTATGGCAAACAGTTTGCGATAATGCTTTTATCGAGATTTTGAATAAATATTCGATTTAAAGAATATTTTCGACTCGAAAGCCCGAATTTTTAAGCAGCTTTATATTGTAGAATTGAAGCGTTGCTTGAAATAGCTTTAGCCGTGATTGATATATCTGAAACGCCAAGTACAGTGTGTTTTCCTCTTTTTAGTGTCGCTTTTTCGTTACATCGAGTTTCTAATCTTGTGATTGTTGTCGGTGTTAAAGAAGTTTTCACTTCAAAATATTGTATTTGAAACTGAATAATAAACAAAATGCTTTTAATAAACGGAATATTAATTCTAGTAGATGTTTATAGAAGAAAATAACAATTTGAAAATAATAATTTGATAGTATTAATATTAATAATAATATGATAATTTGATATAATTTATAGAATAATTTACTAAAATTTACAACTTACATTTTATAATTTATAATTTACAACTGAAAAATGTCCTCTTTAATACAGGTGAACTCCTAGTGTGGAGGACAATATACTATACTTTGTAATGTAAATATACTAAGAATAAATAAATAAAACAAAATAATACATTACATTTTAATAAAACTATTTTCACCATTATATTAACATTTCACTGTGATGTAGTTACCTAGTTCTAGTTGTTACCTTTATTAATTTTTACTCACGACTAGAGATGGTTCATGCCAGCACAATATAAATAAAAATGTAAATAAAGAGCAATTCTTCAGTCTTCGAATATTTCGAACTTTTGATAAATTGCCACTTTTATGCTTTTGAAGAGAAGTTATAGTTGGCAAGAGAATCCGCAGCGTCAGCTAACTTTGAAACGAGATAATATTTAAATATATTATATTTTACCGAATAAACAGCGTTCCCAAAGTTGTTCACGGTCTGACGTACAATGTACTCAACCTAACAAATGCATTCTCCGGAGATGTAAGCAATGAAAATCACACCCCCACCTAATCTAATGGTTCGTCTGCTTATACGCCGTGAAACGCCGCTTGCACTTTTTTTTTTTTTTTTCTATTTTTTATTTATTAACTAATACATGTAATATACAATTAAATATATATAATATTAGTGGCAACAATACCTCCCTAATTGAGAAATTCTCGTGTTTAGAGAGGGAATATTGCTTCGTTCCTTTCACATAATTCGTGGCTCGGCGCGTGCTTGTGTTCGCAAATGCATACGCACCTTCATAACGATTGTTTCAAAAATATTTTGGTTGGTTTTAACCAATTTCGTATAAAACAAGTGTTGTCTTATTAAGAACATTTTTATTACCTTGTTTGGTCTCAAATTTAAAAACATCTAAAGCTCCAGTACAAGCAAGCTTTTGTTCATTATAAATCAGAATCACATACATTAGTCAATTGAATTGTACATATTTTTTTTACATTAGCTCCGCACAGGAGGCCCCGAGGAAAATAAATCCCCTCAGGGCCTATGTCATCTTTGGGGATGCTGTGTGGAGGGTCTTTTTTGGGAAAGGAAGGATGTAAAGTCGTGGGAAGGAAAAGGGTACGACGGGTGGATAGAAATCTGGAAGTCAATGTGTCCAGGAGCGACAAATGTATCAATCAATCCCCCCCCCCCCCACTGCGGGTAAGGCGATGTTGTGAAACTCCTGCTGGAGAGATCTACAGGTCTTCCTCTACAGTTTTTCCCGATTCGGCCTGTCACGCAGTTGGTGGGCAGACGCATCCGCCGCCAAAATCAGAACAACCCTCACCTCATGAACCCGGGCACTCCTGCTAAGTTACCAAACGTAGTGAACCACTTGGGGTAAGTGACTAGATGGCAGAGGTGTTGGTACCCATACCCGCCTTCCAAATTAGATGGCAGAGGTGTTGGTACCCATACCCGCCTTCCAAATTATTATATAGTTTTATATTAGTAATCGACGAACCTGTGGATGCGATCTGTTACCCATAAGATTTTCTAATAGTTTGTCTGGTTTGTAGTTAGTAAGATTGTAGAAATATATTACAAATCATCCATTTATTTACGGTGCTCGGTGCTTATTATTATTATATTGTGTTCGGGTAAAATTGCTCAAGTCCCGCTTAACTCTGGACATTAGCTACAAGCATAAGCTATAACCGCGGCGTGTTCTGCTTAGTTCAGCATCCTGCCACTTTACAGCACACTAAACTATGTGGAAAACTTCTCCTGAGATACCGAGTAGCTACTGTTGTAGGTGCCACCAACACCATTGGTAGAGAGGCCTGGACACAATATCAGCCAAGATGACTACCAATCTAGGCCACAATACGAAAAAAATTTTAACCAAGTTTTTTATCACAAGCGACTACTATTATACTGTAAAAAATGTCTATATTATATTATAGCTGGAACGAAAAAATACTCGAAGCGATATTAATGTTTTATGTAGAATCACTTTCAAAATACTTTATATTGTCATCGTGCACATCGCAGTGTTAATGTTGTCATAATTTTGTTAGTGACCCTTCACGCAAGTCCATTAAATGCATGAACTGGAACATAGTTTCATCTCTTCACCATTTGAATACAGTGATTTTTTACGGTATTGAAAACTGGCAGAATGCTACAGCTTCTTATTTGAAACGTGAAAAATTTTAGGGAACTCTCTCTGGTTTCAATCCTGGGATTGGTTTGCAGCAATTTCCTTTAATTTTCTTTTCCATTCTTCCCTGTCTTGTGCGGCTCTTTTGAATTCTGCATATGATGAGCAGCGCACGTCCACCAGCAGGTCGTCCAGGTACTCTCGGCGTGGGCGTCCCCTAGAGTTTGTCCCCTCGGTCATACCCTCCATTATGGTATGCAAGAGACCTTCTTGTCGTATAACATGTCCGATCCATCTTGCACGCCTTTCGGACAAGGTCCTGAGCAGGTGCCTTCCTCCTTCGATACTTTGGAGAACCTCCTCATTTGTAATGTGGTCTCTCCAGGAAATTCCTAATAATCTTCTATAGGACCACATCTCAAAAGCCTCTAGTCTCCGTTTATCTCTTTCGGATAGGCACCATGTTTCGCAGCCGTACATCAAGATACTCCACACATAGGTCTTGATGAGGAGTATTCGCAGTTTTAGGTCTATATTATTTGATTCAATTACTTTCGACCTTTTATTGAATGCAAGCCTAGCCTGGTGTATACGGCTGTCGACCTCGCTCTTAGACCGACCGTCCCATGTTATTTTGCTCCCGAGGTAGACAAACTCCTTGGTGTTCTTTAGTGGAACTCCTGCCATCTCTACTCTCATCTGGTGTTGCGTTCGGCCTACAGTCAGCAGCTTTGTTTTGTCTTTATTTATCTTCATGTTGTAGTTGTTTTGAAGAATGCTTTGCATGGTTGTTAAGGCCTCTTGCAGTTCTTCTTCGCTTTCAGCAACCAAAGCAATATCGTCAGCAAACCTTATCATATCCACCTTTTGCCCGTGTATCTTTACACCTTTTCTGTGACTCATTCTCTCTCTCAAGTCGTCAATCGCACTCTGTATATAAACGTTAAAAAGAACAGGTGACAGAGAGCATCCCTGTCTCACCCCTTGTCTTATACTGGCTTCTTTTGTATCATTGTCCCATCTAATTATAGCGGCCTCATTCTTGTATAGCGCCTGGATTATTCGTCTATCTCTATATTTGATATCAATTCTCTTCAGAATCTCGAAGAGTCTTTTCCATTCTACTTTGTCGAAAGCCTTCTCCAGGTCTATGAATGCGATGAATGTGTTTTGGTTTCTTTTTATTCTTTTTTCTAGTAGTATTCGTAGCGACAATATTGCTTCTCTGGTTCCTACACCTCTTCTAAAGCCATACTGGTCTCCGGAAAGGATGTTCTCTACTTTTGGTTCGATTCTTTTTAGAATGATATTAGTCAATATTTTTGAGGCATGGGATATTAGGCTAAGAGTTCTGTGTTGTTCACATTTCGTCGTGCCTGCCTTCTTTGGTAATGCGACAATTAGGCATTTCTCGAAATCCTCCGGTATCTCTCCAGTCTTATACATTGTCTGTATCATTTTAAACAGGGCATCTGTAGTTCCTTTTCCTGCTGGCTTAATGAGTTCAGCCGGAACGTCATCGATTCCGGGTGCTTTCCCTTTTTTGAGGTTTTTCAGTGCGAGGTCAAACTCTTCTCTAGTGATTGGATCTCCCAAATCATCTGCGTCTACCTCATTTTCTCTTTCTATCAATGTTTCGTTGTCAGTATTTGCCTTTCCATTGTACAGCATTTCTAGATATCTTTTCCATCTCTCTCCTATTTGGTCATTTTCGAAAAGTATTTTGCCGTCTTCTCCTTCTATTGCCTTACCCTTTCCAACTCTCATCCCAAAGAAGTCTTTCACCGCAGCGTGAGCTCTTTCTACATTTCCTCTCTTGAGGTCGTCGTTTATCTCATCGCATTTATTCTGGTAGAATGTTTCTTTGGCTATTCTTGACTCTCTATTTATTTTGTTTCTTAGCACTTTGTATTTCTTTTGTGATTCAGCTCTTTTATCATTTTTGAGCTCTCTTCTATCCTTTATCATATTTAGGATCTCATCGGTTATCCATTCCTTCCTTGCTTGGGGTTTTTCCTTGCCTATAGTTTCCTCTGCCGTAGTTATAATCTTCGTCTTTATCACTTTCCAGATCGCATTCACGTTCTCCTCTTCCATTAGGTTGCACTCTTTCGTCTTTTCCCTAAAACTGTTGCTGATCTCTTTTATCTTTAATACTTTTGTATCCCATTTGAAATTATTTCTCTTTTTTAATTTTTTCAGTTTTAGAAGACTTTTGGCCATTACCATATTATGGTCACTATCTATATCTGGGCCGGAATAGCTTCTACAGTCTTTTATTTGGTTTTTAAATCTATGTCTAACCTTTATATAGTCTATTTGCAGTCTTTGTCTGTCTCCAGGGGATTTCCAGGTGTATCGCTGTCTTGGGTGGTGTTGGAAACAAGTGTTTGCTATCACTAGTTTGTGTTTTTCGCAGAATTCTGTCAGTCTGTTTCCTCTGTCGTTTCTTGCACCCAGCCCAAAGGGCCCAATGCAAGTTCCTTCACGTCCTTCTCCTACAACAGCATTCCAATCTCCTAGGAGAATCAGATTTTCACCTGCTTTTATCTCAAATATAAGTTTATCTAGCGAACTGTATACCTCCTCCACTTCTTCTTCGCTGTGACTAGATGTTGGCATATATACTTGAATAATTATAGTGTCTACAGGCTTAGTTTCTATTTTGACTAGAATAATTCTTCCGCTATATTGCATAACATATAGGATAAATATCATATCATTTTTGAAATACTTAGGTTTTTAGTGACAATTAACCATTAGATTAACGACATCTTTACAAAATGATTCCCGATAATGCGTAATTGTAATTAATGACTTTATTCTCATGGGTGCTCAATTACAAATCATTTGATTTGATGAAACAAATGCAGTACTTTCTTGACCTTATACCGCGGTGGGATGGATGGATTTATATTTCCGTCACTCCTGGAGACACCGACCCCCAGATTCCTAGCCACCCCTCACTTTTTTTCTTCCCAAAACATCCTCTCCTCTATATCTCCTAAATACCCTCTACACAGCATCCCCAAAGACGATATACTCCTAGAGAAATTATTTTCCTTAGACCCGCTTTGTGGAGTTATATTTTATTAAGAGATAAATATAAAAATATAAGGACGTATGGATAAATCTGTCAATGTGAACAGATTCAAACAACAAAAAGGTTCCATGCAACTCAGAATCATGCAATTTCAACACTTCTTTGATAAATCATTAAAAGTTATGAAAAAAAAAATTGAACAATATCCCATAATCTAACCTAACGTAACATATTTAAACAAATTTTTTTTCATCACTTTTAATGGCTTTTCAAAGAAGGTGTTGAAGCTGCATGAATCTGATGGTCTGGTCACCAACGTACCGTATAAGAATTTCCACTCCTTCAGTTTCGCAGAGGCACGTCTGTACAGATTTTAGTAACTCTGTAAAAATCTCAGCAGTCAATCACAGTCTCTATCAATTTTCCTTCACCATACGAATAAGAAGGATGCTTGTAAACGAACTATGAATTGAATTTACCACTAGAGGCGCTGCTGGAAGCTGAGTTTTATAAAGAAGGTGTTGCTAGAAGATGCCGTATCGGATTCCTCCGCCATTCCTAGGACTGTATCCGGGATTTATGTCGCTTTGGGGAGAGCTTGAAGCTTTGGCATAAGTGATTCGGGATTCCCTTAAATCGGGTCGTTACGGAAGAGATTCCACACTTATTTCGTGCTGAAAAGGGCCAAAGCATCCCAACAGCGATAGCATCTTCAAGCGAAATTGCTTTCAGGTTATTGAGTGTATTTATTTACCATAAATCCGTGTCCTTAAAGGTCAAAATTAATTCATTACCTACCTCATCCATCTAGGTTTTTATTTATAATGGTTTAATTTCGGTGAACTTTATCATAAACTTTTTTGTGAGGTCCTTCAAACTTTAAAGTATTTTACATTAGTGCAGTTTTTGCACGTGAGTTCTCTACGCACTATGTATGTGAGTTGTCTACGCATTGCATATTAAGCATAGGAAAAGTTTGGAATATTTATAAAAGGTACCTTCTTTCCACTATCGCGAAGATTCTGGATTTTTACAACTACATGACAATACATTGCAAAGTTTTTTTAATCATCACAAAAACTCTTACGAAATTGTCAAAAATGTTACAATTTGAAAATGACATTTTGCAAACCATCGATTGTGAAATCAGAATTTAATTTTCGAATAAACTATTTAAATTAACGAATTTAATCGAAGTACTCACCTCTGGTCGGTACTAATCAAAATCGAATACTTTGAATCTAAACAAAAAATTTATTTAATTTACATAGGTAGCTATAAGCTGTGTTAGGTAGGGGAGACTGGGGATGGTTGAAACACTTTTACTTTAACTAGGCCTAGTAATATTTCTTATGTATTTATGGAAAAGATGTTTATACCAGATGTTCTATGATCTATCTAGTTATCAAATTAAATTTATTGTATGGCCACAACTCGTACAGGTAAGCTACAATGACCACTTAAAGACGATGGGGAAAACTGTTTCAATTATCCCCATAGTGTGGACGATTGAAACAGTATGTGGGGATAATTGAAACACTCTAAATATCTATGGAATAATTGGAATAATTTTAATCAATGTTCAACATTGTCATTATTAAAACAGTACTCAATGAGATCATGAATAGTGATTAAACATATCACAAGTATTTAAAAAATTATAAACATAAATGTCTTGAAATGAAACAACTTTAAATATATTTTTTATTATTTATGTTTACGTGCTCTTAGTTATACTTATTATGAGTATTTGGCATAATCAACATACTTTTACTGCGATATTGTCCTGGAGCAGAATAGAACGGTATTAAAATAAGTTTTTTGCTTTCATACAAAAGTGCTTGTTTCAACCATCACACTGTTTCAATCATAACAATGTAGAATTTACCTTTGAATTAAGAGCATTTTTTGTGTGTAAAATTCAACAATTAAGAAGTCGAAAAAATAAAAATTTATTGAATTTATGGTTTGGGATGTGACATTATACAAAATATCACAATATTTTAGATTTTTTTTTTAAATAATCTGTTAAGTGGCATTAAAATCTATTAAACAAGTAAATATTATCTATTAAAAGAGAAGAAAAATCTGGATGTGCAATTCACATGCGGTAGAAGTGAAATATATAGAAAACCAAAGTAGACAAGAGTGGAGACTACGAAGCACTTTTTTTATCAATGTGAAGGGTGATTTTTTTTCATATTTTTGTCCTCGGATTCCAGTGCACCTTTTCCTATACATTGGTCATCTTGTTTGTGGTTTCTTCTTCGGAGTCTCTAGGTGTAGTTTTTTTTGCCTGTTCATTTTGGAATGGTTTGAAGACTAAATATTGATTTTACAAAGAACTTTGCGATCTAAGGACGAAATGGTGAATTTTTGAAAATGAGTAAGAAATTTGGTAAAATCTTCTTCTTGCATCCAGACAGATTTGTTCGTGGTACCGATACTACCAATCGGACTATCTTTTAAGAAATGGCTTAATTGATACGTAGAAATGTGAACATCGGCGGAATTGAGTTGCCGCTACAGACAGTTTGCCGCTACAGACAGTTATGAAAGTTCCTCGTTCGGCCGACGTTACTGCATCTACTGCATCTGGCCATCCAATTTGTGTACCATGAATCTGGCCTTGTGTGGTCAAATCAAATGCCAATTGTCTTAAATCTTTTGAAGATAGCCCAAAATAGGTAAATGTTGGCTGTTTTTTTAGCATAGCTTGCAACCTCGGTTTCTTGAGAAGGGGAACACACTTTCTTCATAACTTAATTTTTTTCTCTGTTGTTTTGTACTTACATAATTGATAAAACAATGTATACTATTAACGTTGATTTTTTTTTAGTTATAAATGTAAGAAAATCAATAAAGATATGTTATTACGAAATTGTCACGTGAGGGTGTGTTACGTCGAATGTGGTCGAATGAGATCGACTTCATCAACCAAGATCACAGAAGTTCACCATTCAAGATCACAGAAGTACATTAGACTTAATGATTTGAATTTGAATAATACTTAATGATTTAAATTTCTGACCTTTTTTCATTATAACTTTTAAATTTTCTCTCAGTGTGGACGATTGAAACATGGTTATGATTGAAACGTTGCAATCATCCCCACACGAGTTGTTTCAAACATCCCCACGCTGCATTTTCTGCTTCAAAGTCAAAAACATGCCTTTTAAATAGACATTAACGCCACGAAAATGCATTATAAATACTCTTAAATAGATAAAGAAGAGAATGTAATTAAACATTTCGTCAAGCTGCGAGAGTAAAATGAGTTATAAGATAAGCAATAATGTCTTAAATATTTACGTTTTATTGCGAAATTCAATAATGTCCCCTATGCACGATTGAGTCACTCGCCGGCTACTGCGCTTTTGTAGAAACGTCCCAACAGACCTGACGGAGTTTCGAGTGTTGTATCACACTCTTAGGTATTATAGTTTTCGAGTAAATTGAGATGTTTCAATCATAACGTGTTTCAATCGTCCCCAGTCTACCCTACCAAATTTGATTGACTGTTCTTATAATATATAAAAAGGAATGTTTGTAATTTACGAACAATTAAAATTTGTTAAATAAAATTACAATAAAATGTACCGGAACTGAAAATATTGAACGCGGGAGAAGGGAGGAGATCGCGGGAAGGAGAGGGGAAAGGGAAGGCAGGGAAGGTGGAGGGGGGACGCGTAAGGGGAAGGGGATATGGGAGGGGAAGGGGAGACGGAAGAGGAACGGGACCAATGCGAAAAGACACGCAGGGAGAAGCAATTTCTTTATTAGTGGCATTACGACGCATGCCGGGAACTCGCTGGTTTCATGATAAAATAACTATTTAAAAGCAATCTTCTTATCTTTACATCAGTGTATCATCATCTCTATAAATGTAAATATGATATAATTAGTTGGCGCATAGCGTTCCAGCTACCGAATAATAAACTAAACGAAGATCTAATAATTATATAGGTAAATATGTAAATTTCTCATACCCAAAACCTATTATAATAGACGGATATTATATCTTGAAACAATATGTTAATTAAACCTAACTAATTGACGTATGGCTTGATTACAAACAACAAATAACGGTTAAAGGTGCACCTCGGCTAGTTAGGGCCTCTCCTATCGGAGGCCATCTTGCCTCGCCCGCCGCCATGTTTGTTTAGCTTCCCCGGAATATTAAGAGGGAAACGCCATCTTCTTTCTTTCTTCGTGGCGCTTCTCGGCGCGTGTTGAGAATGCCTGATAAGATTAAGACAATAGAGCAGGAGTTCCCAAACTTTGAAGGACAGCGACCACTTAGAAAGAACAGGGCCGCTTGAAGAGTGGATGTCTTTGAAGTTTGAAATCAAATTTGAGCCAATACTTTGGTTTTAAAATATCTATTTTTTAAATCTATTTAAGAGGGCGTACGTTGCTTCATCCATTTGTAAAAAGGTACCTACTCTTATGTTTTTCGGACCCTTGAAATAATCGGATTTAAGTGTATTGAATAATTGGGGATAACCAACACCTCTGCCACATTTCACCACAAGTGGTTCGCTAAGTTTGGTGACTTAGCAGGGAAGCCCTGGTTCACGGGCTGATTTTTAGCTGGGTCTTGGCGGTGGATGGATTTGCTCACCAACTACGTTGTTAGCCCGATCGGCAGAGAATAGTTGAGACGTTTTGTCTCTCCAGCAGGACTCATCTTGTACCGCAGTAGAAGGGATAGTTTCATATACGTCCATTAATTCTGGACGCTGACCACCAGATTCCTATCCTCATATCTTTCAACCCACATACCTTTCTCCTTCATTTTCTGCCAAGATCCTCCACACAGCAACCGCAAAGATGACATAAGCCCTGGGACGAATTAATTTCCTCAGGCACCCTGTGTGGAGCTAATTACAAAAATAGAAAACTCTTTTCTCTTACGTCTTGTACACACTTATTTCTCCATCCTGCTATTATTAGCGGTTCTTACCTACCGTTATTCTATTTAATAATATAACTCTTATGATCGGAAGTTTCAATAATACTAGAGAGATAATAGAGAGTTTTAATAATCGTCTAGATTACGAGTCTTGTTTATTATCATACCGTATTTACATTGAATATATATCTGGACTTAACATCCGTTCTAAAGGAAATAATATAATGTATAAAATATAAAAAGCCTTTTATTTCTAGCAAATAGGTATGTTGCAGAGTTATAAAAAGTAAGAAAAAGTATAATTAATGCTATTTACGAAAAATGTAATATAGGTATCTTAAAAATTTTCATAAGCAAGAACCCTTCTCTCAGGCGTAGGTGAAGGCCTCCTCTAAAGAATTCCATGTATGTCTTGTTTTGTTCGTAAGCATTTCTTGTGTTTGTGTCACTTCATGAATTTTTGAGGAAGTTAAGAATTTCTTCTTCAGAGGGTTTTGGTCTTGATCTTCCACGGTTCTAAAGGATACCTACTCTGTGATAATCTGAAACGGGGTAAACGTTCACTGAAGGTGCCCGCTTGTATTCCGTCTCTATTCTGTACGATTATCAATGACATCTACAGAGACACCTTAAAACTATGTACACTGATGACATCTGTAGATAGACATTGAAACTGTATACGTATTCACATACACTAAATAAAGCTTTCATCTTTCCTGGCTGGTTAATTTCTATATATTATGTAAGTATCCAGGGAAAATGCACTAACCACGAGCACGAGAGGTGTTTATCGTGGTACTCAAATACGATAAAAAAAATTGAATTTAAAAGACTTTCCCGAACCACCGTTTGAGAGTTTCTGTAAAATACTATCTGCTGGCATTTGTTATCTATGATGGAAACATTCAACACATAATAAAAATATATAATTCTTTTTTCTCTTCAGTAAAGGAAGGAATTCGCATCGGGAATTTTCTAGTTAACTATGCGCGTCGTGCATCCAAGATTCTACTATGATTAACTACTGTAAATTCCTTGCGATCCTGGTAATATCAGAATAAAACCAACACTTTGTTAAAGACACGTGCATTTTATTAATAACTTTTTAACCACTCAGACTTCGAGCCTATTTTTAGGAGGGGCAAAATATTTTGGCGTTCCAATAAAATCTGAATAAATTCAGTATTTCTGAACGCATTGAAAAAGTGAAAACTGTTTTAGAAATATGATAAAATATATGTACTCTCTAATTATATAATTCTAAATAAAAGCATTTTTTTTAAACATAATTTAAAAAAAAAAAAAATTGTGACGCATATTTTTTTTCATGCAAATGCATTACAAACGTTATCGTTAACTCACTTTTTGTCGTTTCATATAAAAATGATTAATAAAAAATTTCATAATTCTTTTTAAATTTGCGGCGAGAAACTTTAGATTCATGAAGGTGTAAGTACATTTAGATTATTTTGTGGTTATTTTTTACATTTAAATATAAAGCATGGTATTTTCTCTGGCTGACACCGTTTAAATCATATTTGTAACCATTACAGTAAGGGAGACAAGACAACGATTTATATGAGACCTACATGAGTGGTTCCGAAAACCGAGCAAAATAAATGAATGAATTATTGAGCGAAATGTTATTATTGTTAATTAATAAATGTTACATTATTATTGTTATTGATTTAGTTGGTCTGGGACAGGGACTTGTTTATGATTTTGAAGTTATATTTTTCTCAAATAGGTAAACTCTGATTTCAGAGCCTAAGATATTCCTTCCTTTAATATTTATCACTAATTTTCTCGAAATATAAAAATTAAACAATTAGATAATGTATAAAATGTAGTTTTTAATCTAAAGTTAGTAATTTGACTGCCTCCGTAGTCGATCAGTAAGACTCTGGACAAGAAATCTGCAGGTCGTGGGTTCAAATCCTATAAATTTTAATTGATTGATTTGTGTTATTTCACAATTTAATTATCTAAAATATCATAAGGTATATGTATAGGTATATGTTGCAGAGTGCAGGACACCCTCAGTATCACCCGGGTGCAAGACCACCATTCAGAATTGAAACGTTGCTTAAAATAATTTTAGCCATGTTTAGTGACCAGATCTGAATAACCAGTTACCACCTTCCTCTCTCCCATCTCCTTCCCCTCCCCACCACCTTTAACCTCACAACATACCCGATTGGGGATGCCACAGTTTCTCAGGCTCCAGACGGCAAGCAAAGTAATTGGGACTCTTGTGCCGTATTTAATTTTTTTAAATCTATGGGGTTCCAAAAATAATTAAATAGCAAAATAAACTGTCAATAAACTTTTTTTTTCAATTTAACCCCATGTCATGTATTTTCTATTTTCCCCGCTAACCCTTAGTAGTACCTTGGTTAACGACGCGAAAATTTTAACCAAAACTTCGCAATCATAAACTTTTAGTATCCGAGGTACGAGATGCACTCTTGCAATGGAAACAGAATAGTTAATTAATCGAATACATAACTCCCAGATATCTATGCATCCTTTCATCCTCCTAGAACCAAACTTAAATTGCTTATAAGTAAAGTAAAAATAGCAATAAAAAGTGACAGATGTATGCACATCTATAGGATTTAGCCTGCAAGAGAATGGGATAGTATAATCGGTCTACCTTTTGCCGTGCTTTGTAGCCTATCGGTCTCCTTATTATGCGGTGCTTCGTAGCCTCCCCACTCTTGTCCATTTTAATTTTCTGAAGTTTTTCGATTTTTCTTTCACTTTTAACGCGTGTGAATTGCACACTCTGATTTTCGTTTTTAGAAGCTTCGTAAAATGAGGTGAAAAACTCCAATAAATTCATCGGGTCTTAGATTTTGGTGTCTTAATTAATTAAGTCAATTGAACGCTTAGACGATTTCTTTCATTTTTATGAGCTCCGTCAGTTCACCTCCATTCATTAATACGCCAGTTATTTTGCATAACCAATGACATTATTCGAAATGTGTTGCATATTGACAGCTTATCTGACACTCAGGAGACAATGCTAAAATTTGTGAATCGCCGATCGGAATATGTCTTATCAATTATTGACCGTGCTCGCAAATATTGATAACTGACCAATCTGACCATAGATGACCGATTTAGTCAATATCATATTGATATAGGGTTTTATCTAAAATGTCGGTAACTTCTCATCGTTCCCGAGCACGACTGCAGGCCGCTAACGAACAAACAACAGTTGACGTCAAATAAACTAGGAACCCTTAGTCGTGAACTGTTGTTTGTTCGTTAGCGGCCTTCAGTCATGCTCGGGAGCGATGACAAGTTACCGACATTTTCGATAAAACCTATGTCGATCGACCATGCTAGGAGCCCTGTAGTGCCTACCAAGAATCTACTCTACGGGCTGATGAAAATATTATAGATATGATAAGTACATACTCTATTATTCAGCTCTCGATCCCGAGCCGAAGACACGTACGCTAACCACACGAACACCATACTAGTTAACTGGCAACACCATCTTTGACATCTAACCACATTGTGGCCTCTGTGGTCTAATGGTCTACGCGTTTTACTTCGAGGCAGAAGTTTGAGGGCTCTACTTCCACCAGAACTAAAAAACATGAACAATTTTTTATTGTTCCAAAATTTTTAATATATTTTATTATATAATAAATTTATTTCTATTGAACAGTTTACATACATGGATTGGATAGGCACTACGCGTAAGTCATTATTATTCTATACTGACTTAGTGATGATATCACTGCCGTATTTATTTACCAATATTTAACATGCCGACGAAACAAGTTTGGTTTCAAGAAGGACGGTGTCATAATAATTTCTTTTGGAGGAGAGGAAGGAGCGAAAATAGGTCTTGAAGAGACCCATGTTGTAGGAGGGAGGAAACACAGAGGCCGGCAAATTGTTCCACAGCCGAGCTGTTAAACTAAAAAACGAGTCGAAATGCAGGTAAAATAAGTACAGCATTCCCAACTAACGCCTGTTCTCTAAAGACTGCAATACAGTAAAATCTAACAAGGAAATAAAGAATCTGTTAAATCAACCAGCCCGCATCTGCAGAGGTTCAAAAGTTTTTATTTTTAGGTATTTTGGGGCCCCAGATCAGAGGTGGACGTACTTACGATTCCAACTTGCTAAACTGACGTATTTTAATCTGCGGATCAATTTCTATAACAATGACCGCCTCGATTTTTAGTTGCTATCATTCCAACATCAAATTGAGATCTATAATTACAATGTGAGACCAACAGCCGAAAAAAAACGATTGTCGATTAATATTGATACCATTCTGCAAATGGTTGTAAACTTTCCATGAATAGGTCAGGTTTAAAAGTTGCATAGCTAAACTCTATCCCACGAGTTTACTCTATAAAACCCTTTGGCGAAGTGGACATGGCAGAAATAAAAAAAATAATCGAAGGCATAAAAAGTAAAACAGCAGGAGGTAACATCATCATTGTAGGTTATTATCCACCACTTACCCGCCCTGGTATAAGTAACAGATGGTTACTGCTTCAAGGCTCTCGCAAGGACTCTAATTTTTTTTAAAGAACGAAGCTACATTTAGTTTAGAACGAATTTAGACCTCCAATGTCCCTGCATACGTTGTTAGCAAGCAGTATGCAAGTGCTTAGCGGGAAATACAAGATACAATATGTGTTAGTATTACAAAATATAAACAAGACAATGGGACAGGTTGGTGAAAGTCCTCGAGGTGGCAAGCGCTGGGTGATTGTATCCAGCGTATCCTACAAGCACCTGTTTGGGAAAAAGACACAGTACAGAAGTAATACGAGCATGGTAAACGGTTGGGAGTCCCCTCCAATCAATTGGCAGTCCCAGCAAGAATGCGCATGACGTTCGGTCTAGCCGTGAACCACACTCAGCCTCTGCGCCCCTTAGCCGGTTCCTCGGTGATGCCTCAAAGAAAAGTAAATGGGAGATTGGGGGGGAAATACCCGACGACCCTAAGGAATTCAGCGTCGAGTAGCCGGGGGCAAGGCGAAGGAGAGCAACATCATCAGTAATGCAATAATTCTATTGTGTTTTGTTTGCTGACGAAAATTACGACTTTCTTTCACTGAACGAAGAACTTAAATTTTATACCAGCACCATTCAATCCGCTGTCTCCGTAAACAGAAATGGGAAAAAAGGAGTGCGTGAAGAATCTACGACGCTAAAGTTAATGGTATAGGATAAGTCGGGGACACGACAGGAAGGCGAGATATGATTAAGTTAATTATATACTTAAATTAAGCAATGCCAAGAATCAGCATAACGTAAGATGAATGCGAATGAGTGTGTACCAACACAGATTTGTGTAGCGGTCTATCCAAGTGGTTTTTCACAAAAACGGCGCTATACGAATCATTTTTAAATTATTATTTTTAAACGATGTGATGGTAAGTGCGTCAATTTAATAATGTTGTTTTACTGACTAAACGTAGCGAAGTACTATTTTAACTCGACCGTTTTGCATTTCGTGTCTGTAAATTTGTTTGATTTTCCTTTAACAAAAATTGTCTATAAACTTTAACTTAATTTTATTTTATTTCTAGAATTCCGCCCAAACTAATGCCTACCTAATTCGCATAGATTAAATGGTAATGTTATTGTTATGTAACAGAATCACGAATACCAACATAACAAAACGACAGAAATTATTGCAAATGGCCATCAATCTCATACGACGAAAGGAAATTTTCATTTTACCAAATTAAAATTTCTAATGCAGTATTTTCCTTCGCCCCGTTTTTTTATAGTAATTAAGGTGCATCAAAATAAAGTTTTTTTTTTAATATTTGTATTAAGCGGGTCCAGCGATTTCGAAAGTCTAGCAAACATTTTTTAAGGAAAATGGATAAAGGAAAAAATCTATGGAATTTTAAAAATTTTTAGTTTTGTAGCCAAAATTCTGAAGCCAATCTGGGGAAATTCAAAAAAATCAGAGGAAATTTCTGGAAACGGTTCTTGGGAAAAAACACAACCTTCTGAGGCAAAACTGACTGCGAATAAAGTGATGGACAGACGAACAGCGGACCGATCTGATCAGCGTCGCAGGAATACATAGAAGGTTCAGTGTGTGAATACTACTGTCACATTCAGTGTGTGAATACTGCGCGTACCAATGTAAAACTCTAACTTACTCTGGAATCGAACTGAAAACCAGGAAACCCTAGGAACAGGAAAAATAACCCCAGTATCTTCCAGATTATTCCACGGCCTTCCAAAGCATTTTTAAAGGTGTTGTTCAAAATAGAACCAGTGCTTCTATAATCCATTCACCGCAGGCAATATAACCTGGGAATCTAGCTGATAAAGATCCCAATTATTTAAGCTGAATTTCTTAGTTGACAGTTTATCTTGTTGACGCAATCTCCTTGTTTTCTGGCATACAGTTTAACTAGGTTGGCACACTTCGGAATGCATAATTCTATTGGTAGTAGCCAATACTATAATGTAAGCGCTCCCTTCAAGGCGTTATAGTACTCGTATGTATTTATTTTTCCCTGTTTGATATTCACAGGATGTCCCGAAAGTCAGCGATCAGTTACCGTGGATAAAAGCAAAGACTTGTATCGTTACACATATCGGTATCTAGATGTTCAATCAAACGTGCTACAGGGTGGGTTAAAAGCCTGAAGGTTGGCACTTCTTCCTAAGTAATTATGGCTTCTGGATAGTTAAGTTTGATTATTTTATATAAGTCGATTTTTTATTGCTTTTTATTGGCTCGCCAACACGATACATCACGTAATTATTATAGCAATCAACATTTTCAATATGGTTATAGTGATGATTCCAATTTTAGATTAGCAAACCATTCATCACAACATTCTTTGTGAAATGATAAATTTATATTACAATAGAGTAAATAAATCGAAATAAGTTACTTGGCTATTCAGATCAGGTCATCAAACACACGCATAAAGCCATTTAAAGCAATATTTTAATTAGGAATGGTGGTCTTACACCACGGCTATACTGAGAGTATCTTCCACTCTGGAACGTGCTGCAAATATTCTATATATTATTTTAAATAGATAAATTGTGAAATAACACAAATTAAATGTACTTACCTACACCGAGATTTGAACCCGCGACCTCCGAATTGCTAATAGAGAGCCTTACTTTTCGACCACGGAGGCCGTCATAAATAAATTTGAGAATCAATTAATTGAACGCCACGTTAATTATTTTCCTCTTTGATTTTATATTTCGACTTCGTGCTGGTTTCGTTTTCCTAAATAATCAATAATATTCTCACCTACCCCAGATCGCCTTAAGCCTCGATGACGTTGAGCGAGTTTACAAGCTTCTATCTGGGAAATTTCACTATCTGTTAGTAAACTCGCTCAGTGTAATCTTATTACTTGCTATCTAGCAGATTGTTGACAATCTACGAAAAAAGTTGAAGGGTCGTCAACTTTACTTGCTACTCGCTTAGTGGTGATTGGTTTACTTATGCATTAAAAATGGCGGCCAACAAACAGCTGATTTCGACTGTCAAACATCTGAAAGAATTAGTTCACCCAGGCGTCGTTATTCTCGCTACTGGCTAGCTGTGGCGCTAGCAGCGACCTACGAGCTCAGTTTCCTACTGAGCGAGGGGACAGTTTTGTGTGTCATCATGACAATCTCACTCGCCGATTCACCCGCTTTCAAACTTAGTAGATAGTAGCTTGTAAACTCGCTCAATGTAATCGAGGCTTTACATAGTATGTCGTCCGCTTTGCTTTAATTTTTATTCATTTCAGATACCTCAACTTATTTGGTGGACAGTATCGTGAACATCCCACTTACAGTAATAGTGTAGGTTAGGTATGTTTGGTGAATGGAGCCGGGCCGATCAGATATGCCACTCAGCTGGAAGTTGGAGGTTCGCGTGGAATATTGAGCACCGCACCGAGCTGTTTACAATCTTACTTTAATCGGAATGGCAGCTAAGTGAATCTATGAATAAATAACTTGGCAGGTGAATAAATTATCACGAAAACAAGTGTAAATAAACCCTGTAAGCTGTGTTCCAGGAGTTAAATCAAGAAAATACAAAAATAAAGGTGCTTAAAGTAACATATCTGTAGTGCATAGGAATATGTATGCCGTCTCAATATCCTACAAAAAGATTTAGTAGGTATAGGTGGTAATATGTAGTTTTGAGGTGTCTCGTAGATATCAGTAAAGTAGTTCTATAGGATAGTTAAGTGTCAACTGGCGCCGTTCGTGTCTAATACGCAAACGGTTACGGAAATAGTCGATGATATCCGATCGGCAGTTAAGAGGAATATAAACGCTAGAAATATTTCGATTCTCATGCTTGCGAAATTTAAAATCGAGCGTCTTATTTGCGCGAGGCAAATAAGCGAAAAAGTGGTTTTTATTTATTCTGTGCATAAATTCATATGAACGAAAAAAAGTTAGAACATAGAAAACCTCAACAATAGTCTTAGCCATAAAGGGATATTTTTTTAAAATTGTTTCTTGTATAACTTCATAGTTAAGTCTTGAAAAAATATATTTTTTAGTGGTTTACGCTTAAATTTTTTGTTACGTAAATAATAATTTTATTGTAATTCCAATACAAGGAAAAGCTAGTAAAAGCTTCAATTTATACGTGGCATATTTTTTGATGTTCATACTGTAAGCCAATTCGTCGGAAAGATTAATCTAAATAGTATCTAAATAGGATTTCACGTATAACTTCACCTTAAGCGCCTTCAGTTCCGTTCTCTTTTTTTTTTATTTTTTTTTTTTTTTTATTCTTCATTTTAAGCACCCGCTAAACCGCCAAAGCAGTTTGTCAGCAGGTCAATTTAACAATATTAATATAACACAAAAGAACAATTAGGTATAACAAGAAACTACAATATAGAAAATAGAAACAGAAGAATAACCTTTAAGTAATTACAATATAAAAGCATAAAATACAAAGACAGACAGATATAATACAGGCAAATTACTCATAGTTATATTATACACAAGATTAAAACAAAATTCAATATAAAAAGTCTTGATCTATTAGCCATTTTTTCAGTTTTTTTTTTAGATCAGTGGTGCAATTTGATTAGTTTTTTATGTTCATTGGCATCTTATTAAATATGGTAGGGACAAGATAAGCGAATGTCCGTTGTCCGTATTTATTTACAATTTTGGGAATGGACAACCCCTCATTTTTAATTAATCTAGTGCCATATGCATGATCTACTTTTTCCTTGTACTTTGAATCCGACAATAGGTTTTGGCATACAATTTTAAACCATAATATCCCTCGCACAGGTAATATACTAATTGACTCACATAATAGTTTTATGTTTCTTCTACGGCATAAATGCTTTTGCTTACCAAGAGCTTAGTCATAGAGTTCTGAATTGTTTGAATGTAATCTATATTTGTCTTGCACGAGTTTCCCCAAGAAGTTATTCCGTATCTGATAGTAGATTCCGCTAGTGACAAATAAATTATTTTCAATGTACTTATGGGCATAAAATATTTAATTTTGTAAATTCGTCCCGCAATAGCTCGCAGGCGTTTACAGATGTTGCTTATGTGAATATCCCATTTCATATGCGTGTCTACTGTTATCCCTAAATATAAATACGTTTGTACAAGTGGAGAATTGTGTATACACTCAAATGTATGCGACTTTATTAAAGGCGTAATGGTATATTTGGCATGTGGAGATCGTATATGCATTAATTTAGTTTTTTGTGAATTAATTATAAGACCCGCATCATGTGACCATTTCTGTAGGGAAAAATCATGCTGCATGAGTTTAATTGCAATGCATAATTCTTCATGCGAAATGACTAGTGCCGTATCATCAGCATAAACGTAATGTTTAACGAATGTGAAAATTTTATTCATGAGTGAAACGAATATTATGTATAATGTTGGGCCGAGAATTGACCCCTGCGGGACTCCTGTTGACATATATTTAGCTTTGCTGTAAGTTTGGAAGAGTTTCACTTTAATTTGTCGATTGCTTAAATAGTTTTTGAGTAGTTCTAGTAATTTTCCCCTAATTCCTATCGCCTCCAATATCTGTAATAGTTTTGTCGGATCAATGGTATCAAACGCTTTAGAGTTGTCTATGAATAAAACCAGAATATGTTTTTTATTATTGAGTTCTTGATTTACGTAATTCGAAAAGTCTTGTAGTAAAATTTCTGTGCTTTTATTTTTTTGAAAACCGTATTGGTTAGGATCAATAATGGAGAAACTTTCTAGGTATTTTATTAAATTTACGGAGATGTATTTTTCTAGAATTTTTTCAATAGCTGGCAGTATACTGATTGGTCTGTAATTTTCTATCTCAGTATGTTTTCCCCCTTTGTATATTGGCCTAATAATACTACATTTAAGCTCATCAGGTATAACTGCTTGAGACAAAATTTTATTAATTAAATGGGTGATTACGGGACATAGAATAGTAATATGTTTTTTAATGTCGAACATTCGAATATTGTCGATGCCCGGCGATTTTGAATTATTAAGTTGTTATTTGTTATTTGTTTCAGAAATACACTGAATACCCGTTATAATGTAGAATAAATAAACACGACCTTGTAACCTGACGAACCGACTATCATTAAATCTCCCGATCATCCGAGAGGTGTTGTCATTCATAGAAAATCACAATTTCCAAATCAAAACCTCCAATCTGCACAGATCGTTCAAATTCCGTTTACCTACAAACTTTATTAAGAATTTATGGGTATTGGTAACTAACTAACCACGCCGTTTTCCGCAGGGGTAGGCAGAGAGGCCGGACCGCTAGACATCTCGTAGTTCGACACCCCAGAAAGATGAAATTAATTATCTTTTTATTAAGAATGAAGAAATAACATGCCCAACACAGATAGCTTCAACTTTTAACAACTTCTTTATATCAGTTGGGGAAAACTTAGCAGCTACAATTGCATCATATCCAGATGATTCTATCACTATAAACACGGATCAAAAAGCAATCCAGTCCCTACATATGGCCAAAACAAATAAAACAGAAGTTCTCAGTATCATCTCTCAACTAAAGTCTAATGCATCTCCAGGTTTAGATGGAATTACACCCGTGCACCTGAACTTTTGCAAAGATATATTAGCTGACCACCTTGTTTTTCTTATTAATCAATCCCTGGATAGTGGAATCTTCCCAGATCAACTAAAGATAGCAAAAATAATTCCGATTTACAAAGATGATTGCAAAAAAAATCCTTCTAATTATCGTCCTATATCCATCCTCTCTGTTTTCTCTAAAGTTTTTGAAAAGGTTATTAAGCTTAGGCTCACTAAATATCTCTTATCAAACAACTTACTCGTATCCCAACAGTATGGATTCAGAAACCAATCTAACACAAAATGTGCTGCTTTCGATTTTGTATATGCCCTCCAAAAACATATAGACCAGGGTAAGCATGCTGCAGGCTTATTTATAGATTTAAAAAAGGCTTTCGATACGGTTGACCATGAGATACTACTAAAGAAGTTAGAACACCTAGGCATAGTAGGCACTCCCCTGAAGTTACTGTGTAGTTACCTCTCTAACCGACACTGTCAGACCTTTGTTGGAAAAGGGACAAGCAGTATGGGAACGATAAAATGTGGTGTGCCTCAGGGCTCCGTACTTGGACCATTACTATTTTTAATATATATAAATGATATTGCTAAATGGGGACTTAAGGGTACAATACAACTTTATGCAGATGATACAGTGATTCTTTATCACAATAATGATTTAAACGAACTAGAAAAGGTAATGGAAAGGGATATATCTTGCCTGGCAAACTGGCTGCGATTAAACAAACTTAGCCTAAACATAAAAAAACACATTACATATTGTTTGCAAATAAAAAAAATGTAAGTCTTAAAATAAGTCTTGATAATAACCGCCTTGAAAGGGCTGATGTTACAAAATATCTTTGCCTTTTCATTGATTCACAACTCACATGGAATCACCAATTTAAACATGTTCTATCCAAAATTACTCCTATAACTGGTGTTTTATATAGACTTCGCGGGTTACTTCCTCCCTCTCTATTAAGATCGATTTACCATGCTATGATTCACTCACATCTAATATATCTCGCCGGAATCTGGGGATTTGCTACAAAAAAAATGATTTCAGAAGTCCAAGTCGTCCAAAATAGAGCCCTGCGAAATATATTCAGCTTACCTTGGGATACACACGTCAAAGACATTTACAGAAACACCCAAATACTTCCTTTTAACACCATTCCCACTTTTGAAATAACAAAAACTATATTACAAGTAATTCAACACTCGGCACATTCCAACACTACACTCAATTACAATTGCGACGTACACCAACACAACACAAGAAATCACAACAAACTTCATATACCAAAAATCAAATCAACAAAATATGGACTAAGATCCCTAGAATACATAGCTTACACAAAATATAATCAACTACCCAACGAGATCAAATGTGCAAGTCAATGTAAAAAGACCCAAACTAAAATGCTCAAACTTCATTTTATGAATGACTATCTGAAATAATTATGTTGTGTATGTCCTATGATATGTCCATTTAATACATACAGCTATATGTTTCATGTAATGCGTATCATTCCCGCAATGAGTTTATTAACTCTTGGGAGTACAATGCTTTATATAATATACTATATTCTGTATTGTATACTTTTAATAAATAAAAAATAAAAAATAATCTTGGTCTTGGCACACACTCCTTGCCTCGTTTACATTCACACATCGTCTCATACATGCTGTTCTATTATTCTGACTCTTGACATGGCCCGACTCAAGTATCTGATTCACTTGGTCGTGCCATGTCTTTCTTGGGCGTCCTCGACTTCTTTTACCATTCACATTTGAGTCATATATTCTCCTTTCACTCCTTTCCTCGTTCATTCGCTCTACATGCCCAAACCATGGGAGCGTCCCTTTCTTAATCTTACACATTACGCCTACATCAGCCTTGCATTCTTTGCGGATCTCCACGTTTCTCACACGATCTCACACGGTTTTACCACACATTCGCCTCAGGGATCTCATTTATGTAGCACTCAATCTACTTTCATCCTTCCTCTGCCAGTTTCATGCCCCACTGTCATACATCAGGGTAGGTACCAGTACTCCAATATGGACGGCTAGCTTCGCTTCTTTGGACAGTTTTTTGTTGGCGCTAACGGCGTTCAACCCTCCATTAATGCCTACATTTACCCTTCTTTAAATGACTCTATCAGCCTTCCCATCTCTCGTAAACACGCTTCCCAAATACACAAATTCATCCACCTGCTCCAAGTATTCACCATTCACAACAATGTTGCACATTGTTTTCGTATTCTGTCTTTCAAATACCATGACTTTAGGCTTACTTACATTCATCATTGACTCATCTTTATACATACTTCATTCATCCTAGACATGAGAGACTGTGGGTATTATTATTATATTATATATATTTTATAGTATGTATACATACATTGGTTGTCAAAGATTCTTTACCGTTTGATGTTTGATTCTGATGTGTTTTTTTTTTGTATTATCCCCAGTCCATTATTCCTAAATTAAAATCTGTTTGCCGGTCTTTTTAAATAGATGGAGGACTTCAAATCAACAACGATGCCGTAACCCATGACACTTGGGTGCGAGCACTGCGAACCCGATTCTTTGAATCAGTTTTTTTAGTGCAACTTTATTAAAACCAATAAAAAAAACACCAATACACAGGAGTTTTTCTTTATTTTCGTAGGATTTTTAACCTAATAAGATATTTTGTATTTTTTTTTTCCTCTAAAAATTAAAAAAAAAAACTACGGTTATTAACGTATTTTCATTTTATTTTTATATGGACAAATAAATTTTCTACAATGATTTAAAGTGTGCTATTTTCGATCTGCCGCCAAAACGACATATTCGTTTTTTCGTAAATTCGGCGGCGTTGACGTCACAGCAGTCTTACCTGCCAGTGGCATTTTCATGTCATAATGACGATGTAGCCAGTAGTTGGAACCGTTTCGGATTGTTCGGTTTTTCAAATTAATAATAATTATGATTGGAAATATTTAATTTACAATTTTTTAATACAATGATTTTAATTACAAAAATAGACCAAATAAAAAAAAACACACTTTTTAAAACACCATTTTTATTTGAATTAATATTTAACAGCCAACCAGGTTTCGCTTAGCTCAAACTTCCTCAGGGCTTATAAAGATAATTACATAGACACATATTTAAAAGAAAATAAAGAATAAGTGAAAGTAGTGAAATAAAAAGTGGGGTTTTACAAAGTGTGTTTTTTCATTTATTATAATATAATGTCACACCACAAAGTATTTACTTCCTTCGATAAAACAAAAATAAACTTTAAACCTTCCACACATTTGTGAAAATACCCCATTCCGAGGTTTTAAATTTGTTTTAAATAAATAATAAATTAATTACTTTTGTAACGCCAAAATAATGAATTAAATTACATTAGGAAACGGCAGTCATAAGCGGAGCTTTTATGCATTTCAGCATTTATTTTGGAAAACTGCTATTCCTAGCGCCAATTTGGCCCCAATTTTCCGCTTTAGTTGCCCGTTTTACCCAAAACCATATCGTATTATATGATTCCATACAACCAACGCTGGGCAATATTATTTACTTGAACCTTCAAGCAGCTTGATCTGGAGTGCAAGTCAAATATTAATAAAAACAACCCAAATACTTACACACTTACATCGCCATGTCCGTAAAAGAGAGATCAAACACACAATGCATTATTTTTCTTATACTCATCTTCTTGAACTTTCAAACGTGTCAATCCTTTTTCCCGTTTACCACTTGATAATGATAATATATCCCAAACAAACGGTAAGTATCCGAGGCATACGGATAAATAAATAAGCTTAATGATTATAAACAGCTGTCGGTGGCAGTGATATAAATAAGGTTAGATGATCCCTGTTGCACTGAGGAGTATCGACAGTTGTAATGAAAATGTCATTGTTGGATATATCGATTTGACCGGTCAGTGGCTGAGTTGGCATGGAGTCTGGGTCCCACCAGACTTCCACTTGGTAAGTTCAAATCCTCGGCTATCCAAGTCTTCCATCGGGACAAAAGCAACATTACCGCTCACTATGGTTGTAGTAGAAGATTTACAAATACAGTCAGTTTTTTTTTAAATTGGCTCCACACAGAAGACCCTGAGGAAAATAATTCCCCTCAGGGCTTATATCATCTTTGGGGATGCTGTGGGGAGGGTATTTTTGGGAAAGAAAGGGAAGTCATTTCTGGAGAGGAAAAATGTATGAGGGGTAGGTAGAAATCTAAGATAGTGTGTCCAGGAGTGACGGATGTATGAATCCATCCCTCCAACTACGGTGCAAGGCGATGGGTCGAAGAAGTCCAAAATTTAAAGGCCTCCCTAAACCAGTCTATCTCGATCCGGCCCGTCACGCAGCAGGTAAGCAGACGCATACGCCGCCAAGACCCGGACAAACCTCACCCCACCAACCCGAGCACCCTTTCTAAGTCACCAAACGTAGCGAATCACTTGGGTTGACCTATGGGAGATGTGTTTGTTATCCAATAAATGGTTCCCGGGGGCGTATTTTAGTAAAAAAAAACTTTTTACTTAAATAAATTTTTATATGTAAAAAAAAATGTTGAAGTATAAAAAAAACGCGGTCCATCCTCTCTGCATACCCTTCTATAATTACGGTCACCCTCATAGAAACAGATAGAACAACGAAGCGCGTAGGAGACTGAAGCGAGGTAGTGTTTGTAAGGTGATTTATGCATAACAATCCCTACCGCGTTTCAGTCGGTAGCGCGACTGTAATGCAGTAGGGATTGGAAATACGCTTCCCGGGGCGGAAGAGATTGATTGTCATGGTGTCAAATTATATGTTCTATTTCTCTTACAAATTTAAGTAAATGGATAATTATTACTAATAGATATTTGGTTATTCATCTCCAGCCCGGGGCTTTGCATTTCAATGCCAAATCTGGAGTAAACATTTCAATATGTCAATCGGATTGCCACTTCAGGATTATGGCTAACGCGGCACACTGATTGAATAAGCAGTTTGTTATTTAAGAAAACTAGATTTAAATATGTAATAATTAATTAGTAGTTAGCTGGTAACAGCCGGCGATGGATGATTATAAAAATATGTCAGAACGTTTATGACATTATAAACGATATGCGTTACCTTTTTTTATCCAGAGGATTTTCCACTGTAGCAAATAAGCAATAGGAGCATTCAACACTATTTTATTTTAAAACAACCTCCAAATTGAGCGAATTGTAATATTTTTTGGATATAGGAACTTCTCAAAATATTACTTAAAAGTATTCATAATATGCTCTTTCATAGATGGCGCGAGTTTAATGTTTTAGGGAAAAATACATTTTGCAAGATGTGCTTTAAATTATTAAGATGAATAATTAATTTGTTTGGGCTCGTACATACGAATATGAATGATTAGTTTTGTCCATAAACACACTCACATCTGTAATATTGTATTTGTAGGTAAGTAAGGCATACCTACATATAAATACAATATTGTAACGAATATAAATGGAAGAAAATCATAGCTCGGGCCAAAGCAAAGGCCGGACTCTTTCAGGGGCTTGCCTTTGTAAAATATAAACAAATTTAAACGTAAATTTGTAAATAATGATTCTTCATATAAAATGTTTTTTTACGTCACATGTAACAATCAATCTATTTAAAACGCAACGAATAAATAAATACAATAAAAACACATATAAAATTGTTCTAGACCACTTTTATTTTATAAACACTCCTTTTTTATTATTTTATTTATTACTAGCTGGGTTACCCGGCTTCGCTCAGGACAATAAGATAGTGTTCTGGAATGTTGCACAATGATGTTCCCGATTCCCTATTCCTGATCATTCCACGACATACTCCGCCACTCCTTCCACAACTTTCTACAGCTCTATGGAACCTTCTAGAACTTTCCGGAAGACTGTTCTAGAAATTTCAAGAGGGCGAAACTTTTAGCCCTTATATCTTTAAAAGCAGGCCTTTTAGGTAAAAACGGATACCCTTATTCCCTAGGGGGGATAGAGATCTACCACACCATATAACTCCCTTGATCGAACCGGGACTCGTTTCTGATTTTTTGCGAGCTGCACGTTTTTTTGGACTTTCTTTTATAATATATGCCATATTCAAATAAATAAAATGTTACTCCTTACATGTCCTTTCCCGTGCGTTCCCCTCCAGCGTTCCACTTCCACCTTCCCCACCACCGCTCTTCCGCTCCCCCGTCCCGCCAACCCCCCTGGCACTGCATTTCTTGACTCCTCTCCCGCCCGGCCCGTAGCCGAAACTTTTTTCTAATACTAACAATTTTAAACTCGTGATATCTTTCTAATTAAATATTCGAATTGAAAAATTCAAAAAGTTAAATAAAGGTATTGAAGCTGTCTTGAATATGAAGTAATTTATTTTGATAAGGATTAAAACCAAGATACAAATAAAGAGCCTTTTCTATTAGCGACATTTAAATTAAATTTTTAAAATAAAAGAATACTTATTGTGGCATAACCATAATAGTTAGACATAGGTATGCTTTTTTGTAAATAATGATGTTTTCTATAAAGTCGTAGTACATTATTTTATTCTATCATCAATAGTTTTCGCAGCGCTCGCGATTTAAAGAATATTTTAGGTAATTTTTTTACACCCTGGGTTACATTATTGAAGTTTTAGTAAGGATGCATATATATTTTTTAAATATAATATAGCCTATGTCACCAGGGATAGTGTAGCTTCCCAACAGCGAAAGAATTTTTCAAATCGGTTCAGTAGTTTCGGAGCCTATTCGATGCAAACAAACACACAAACAAACAAACAAACAAATATTACCTCTTTATATAGTGTAGTATAGTATAGTATATAATATATAATATAAATATGATAAAATAAATAATATAATATAATAATAATAATATATAATATAAATAATAATATAGTAGATTTAATTTACCTTTTTTTAAACGCCTTTAGCAAGGTATACGTGCTATATTATAAATAATAATATAGTAGATTTAATTTCCCTTTTTTTAAACGCCTTTAGCAAGGTATACGTGCTGACTTTATCACCAAATAGAGAGAGAGAAGAGTGTTTATAATTTTTTTTTTAAAAGTGGTCTATAACAAATTTATATGTGTTTTTATTGTAAATTATGGGGAGCCACAAAGGTAATGGTTTTTAAAATATGTAATAAATAAATAAATTTGTTGCTAGGGTTAATCGTTTCACCACTTTTTTAAAATTAGCTCCACACGGGAGGCCCTGAGAAAGATATTTTCCTTCAGAGCCATGTCATCTTTGGGGATGCTGTGTGGATGGTTTTTTTAAGGAAAGAAAGAAGAGGAAGTCCTGGGAGCTAAAAAGGTAAGAGGGGAAGTTAAAAATCTAGGGTTCAGTGTGTCCAGGTCATCCGCAGCCATATCCAGACAAACCTCACCCCACAAACCCGGGCACCCCTGCTAAGTCGCCAAACGTAGCGAACCAATTAGGGTGACCTATTGCAGAGGTGTTGGTTATCCAACAAATGATTCCCGGGGCGGCGGTACCCATTCCCGCCTCCCAAATTGTAGATATCGTATATGTTCAGGGAATTTTTCTTATTCAGGTTTTATACCATCCCAAAGCTATGAGTTTGTGATTTAATTAAAAGAAATTTTATTTTTATTTTTATTTTTTTATTTTAAATACATAAACGGCTATACTGCCTTTTATAAATAAACATATAATCGAGTACAAAAGTAAGAAAAATAAAATCATTACATAATAGTAGTTTTAAACTTAAAAATAACATATCTACAATCATTTTGTGTATCACAACAAAAAATAACAAAAAAAGAACAATGAGAAATATCATCATTTCATTTCAACATTTAATGAAAAATAATTTTTGAGTGCATGTTTATATTGCGCTAATTTTAAGAAATAAATGTCGCCGATGTTAGCATGTACATACATGATTCCCGTTAATACTAGTCATAGGAACAATAAAATAATATGTATATTTTATGGAAAGTAACCGCACTATGGTTTGACATTACATTATTTGAGATTACTCGTGGTTTTATATTATACTGACATATTAGAGGTTTATACAAAGCGTTCAGATAAAACGTGTCATAAATTAGATAGTTAATTAGAATTGATTATTATAGATGCTTCTAATTTGTGGGTCGCTGGCAGATAACGGGTAATTCGAGAGATAAAAAATTTAAACACGAATTTCCTAAATGCTTCGAATATAAAATTAACTCTCTGATTAATTTCTAAATTTATTCCTCGTTAAAATACGATTAACTCTTTAAGAGAAAATTCAAACAACCAGAAAAAATCCATATTATATACATATAAAAATCTCGTATCATAGTTTTTGTGGTCGCACTCCTACGCAACGGCTTGACCTATTTTTATGAAATTTTTTGTGTATATTTGGTAGGTATGAGAATAGGTCGTAAAGTATATTTCATACCGATAGATGATTAGGGTGTCCCTATCCAGAACAGACGAGCGGGCTGGCAAGCGGGCGGAGTGGATTTGATTTGTATGCAAATTAACAGGTGGAGGTGTGAGTTAATTTATCTTGGTTATAAAGGTTGGGTAATCATCCAGTAGATGAGTAGATGGAGTTGTGTTTAGTTAGCCACAGCAACGCGTGGCCGGGTCAACTAGTATATCATTAAAAAAATTGTATTAGCTCGAGGAGGCCCAGATGAAAACAATTTCCCTCAGGGCCTACGTCGGGGCATGTCTTTGTCTTTGGGCATGCTGTGTGGAGGTTCCAGGTGTGACGGACGTATGAATCCATTGCTCTCGCTGCAGTGCGGGACGATGGGTCGGGAGAGTTCGGCTAGAGTGCAGTAGGTGGGAAAACGCATCCGCCGTCAAGACTTAGACAAACCTCACCTTATGAACCTGGGCACTCCTGCTAAGTCACCAAACGTAGCGAACCGTGTTGTCAGTAATAAAGTAGCAATAGTTCATAATGGTGTCCTTTTCAGCAATTTCCTTCTCGTTCATAGATCTAGTAGGAACGCATACCAAATGAGTGTAGAATCACTGAAAATATAAACTTATAGAAATGCACCCCGAGGAAATGCCCCCCCCCCCTTCTAATTTAAATAATTGATTTAATTTTACAAGATTTTTATTCAGTTCATGTCCTCCCGTTTCCATGTCCCCTTGATCAAATCCTAAACAATGCTTTAAGGCACCAGGCAGGGCACTGTAAAAAAATATCATTTTCTTAATTTCATTTTTTAAAAGATGCATTTCTTAATAATGCTCTCACCAAACTTTGTCAGGAAATTCGTAAAATTGACGGAGATACAGCATTTTATATGAAACCGTTTTAAGCAGTTGCTATGTTGAATTATTATCCTTCAGAAAAACTTTTAATGCGTTTTTCTCGAGACTTTTTTAACACGCTTTTCAACCTGGTTGACAACATTAAAAAATATACATTTGATTTGCATGTACTAAGTCTTAAACTGTTAGAATATCCAGTCACTATGGCACCACGTATGGATTTTTTTAATAAAGGGCCCCCTTCTATTTACGAATAATTATGTTTAAGTCGACTCAGGCATGACCGTATTGTTTATAAGGCAGTGTAGGCCACTGCCTAGGGGCTCCGACATGTTTTATCTGGCCCTGACTATGACACCACGTAAGGGTTGTTTTATAAAGGCCCCCCTTCTATTTTTTTTTATAAACGATAAAAATTTTCCACTAAAACTCGAAAATTAAATTCGTCCGCCATTTTTTAGTTTTTTAGATATCGAAATTCCCCTAAATGGTGCCTTAGACACTGGATTTTCGAATTGTTTAAGAATTGGTGTATGCAAATCGGATGTATAGTTTTTAGTATAAACTGTTTCAAACGGTTTCACATAAAATGCTGTATCTCCGTCAATTTTTCGAATTTCATTAAAAATTTTGATGAGAGCATTCATTTTTTTACTGGTGGTTTACAGTTTTCCTGGTGCTTTAAAGCCTTATTTAGGATTTGATCAAGGAACAGATACTCTCGAATATCATTATATTAAATCTATTAACACAGGCCTCAAAGGCTCTCGACTAGCAATGCGATTATCGCGGGTTCAAATCCCTGCGTATTCGAGGAAATTTTATTTGATTGATACATCCTATATTTCACAATTTATTCATTTAAAATAACTGAATAAAACCATCATTCAGACTGGAAGCGTTGCTTTTGGTGTGTTTGTTGACCACGTCTGAATAGCCAGGGTACTTTCTACCTTCCTCTTCCTCATCTCCATCACCTCCCCATTACCTTTAGCCTCTCAACATAACCCAATTGGGGATGCCATATTCTCACTGGCTCCAGATGGGAGCAGTTGAGACTATTGTGCTGTACAGTTGACTCACATTAAAAAAATTAACAGATGAACAATTTTATCAGACTGTATGGGACGTATAGATTTGTGCAATTTGGCGACCTCAGTTTTTCTTCAAGTCGCAGTGATAAGAACGCTGCCAAAAATATATCATACCGCAAAAGTTTTATTTACTGATGAAAGAATGAATTTAAGTAACGGGTAGTTAATCATATAAATTTATACATATGTAGCAACATTCTAAAAAAACTGATGAATAATTAATACCTAACCTATATACATTACATACAAAGTCTTATGTTTATGTAAAGAGGTTCGCATTATAATATTGTTTGTTCTCAAGCAGTGCTCTTGGTAATGTTTGAATTTGTGCTAATAATATAATAAGCACTAGAGCCTTAATAGAGTCACATTTAAAATCTATTTATTGTCATCAAGTTTATTTTGTAGAACTCCATTTTAATTTTTATTTCTTTTATGTATTTTTATACGTGTGTTCCAGATTTTATGTGCGGGTTAAATTTTCCCCACAGGAAAAACTAAATCTTTTCATACACTTTTCCACAAATGCTTATCTAGTCAATCAACGCTATGTAAGTGTACTATATAAGTATAATAAATACAAAACAATACAAGAACAATGCGTCCATCTACCAGATACCAAATAGGATATAAATAATATTATTATTTAGGTAATCTACAAAAACAGTTTATTGTAAACAAGTTCTGCTGTGCAATTATTATTACGCACGACAACTGTTTCGCCTTCTGAAGGCATTATCAAACAGTTTGATTATAATAAACTGTTTTTTAAATGTGTATCTGTTAAATATGAAACAAAAAATAAAAATAAAATAAAAACATTTAAAATCTTTTAACACCCTAGTTTGTCAAACCTCTTATGGACAAACAAGTTTTAAATATAATGTTACTGAGGAATTCAATTATCTATCTACAGACATTAGAAACACGCAAACCAAAAGTTCTTTTACAAGTAAAAACATTGATTACCTCCAATAAACATGACCATCAGGGGTATTTCATAACATATATACATTTATGCTTACTGTGTGTATATATGTACTGCATGTATATACATTTGACTAAGTTTCACTTGCCTTTTTGTCTAATTAAAATTTAATAGCTTCTTATAGTTATTGTTTTTTCTTAATCTTCTATATTCATACTTGTATTGTATAATTTAAAAAACAAATCTGATTTTATTTTTAACTGTCATTTTGTAAACAAAAACCTAGCTGACAACCACTCTGTAAATTGCAATCTCAACACAGGCGTTTCCCACCTAGTGAGATGGGCAATACGTCATTACTGTAATCAAATGTAATATTAAAATAAATAAATATAATTTTCCAATGAGGAGAAGTATAATTAACTTCAAACGAAACTGTGTATTGAAAAGTTATGTTGATAAACTCCAGTCTGCTCCAATCTATTCTAGTCCATTATTTTAATGTTGCCATAAAATTGATATTCTGTACAAAGCTGTTATTATTTTATATACAAAGCCGCATTATTTTAACGTGGCCGTAAAACTGATATTCTGTACAAAGACTGTTGGATTTGTATATAAATAAATATAATGAAATCTCTTCGAAACGAACCTATGCATATCATTTTGGCGTTTAGTTTGAGCGATAGTCGTAACGGCGGTAATGTAGCTAATAAAGAAAATTGCGCGGAAAATTTAGAGACAGCTGACATCTATCGGCAAGGATCTGAACTAAAGTGCTAAATGTTATCGTTTTCTGAACCTCCTGAATGGAATAACGAATGCCTAGGTACTTTATTTATTTATTTATTTATTTATTTATTTATTTATATGCATACATATTACAATAAGTTAGAAAATTATACTTTGTCTGTCCAACTGGGAGGGATACTAATATACTATCGGTAAGACAAGTGCGAAATAATTTTATGGTTTTTTTTTAATCAGACTATAATTCTACTTTCCTTCAGGGAAATTTGTGCAAAAAATAAGATATAAAACTATGATTAGAAATCGTAGATATAAAATAATGGTAGGTATTTATTATAATCTTGTCGCTTTTTCTTTATACATTATGAATTCGCAAATGTTACGGGTTTTGCAAGGTATTCGATATTAGAAATTTTAATACTAATAGATTTATATTTCTTTTTTATGTGAATACTTCACAAGAGTCTCACAGCTGCTCCCGTTTGAAGTCAGTGAGACTATAGCATCCCTAATTGGGGTATGTTGTGAGGCTGAAGGTAGTGGAAGGAGGTGGGGATGAGGAAGGTGGGGTTCAACCTGGTTCGGGAACCTGGCTATTCAGATCTGGTCACCAAACTCGACTAAAGCCATTTCAAGCAACGTTTCAATTCTGAATGGTGGTCTTATACCAGGGCGATACTGGGAGTATCTTCACTCCTCTCGTGCCTCAAATATGCTATATATTATTTTAAACGAATTCATTGTGAAATAACACGAATTAATCAAATAAAATTTATTTTCCCACGCCGGGATTTGATCCCGCGGCCTTCGGATTGCGAGTCAAGAGTCTTACCCCTCGACCACGGCGGCCGTCGGTGTGGCTAGGCCTGAACTAGGCTTGTCTATAAGTGACGAAGGAGGTTGTGAAACAGTAGTGAAAAGAATAATTTCCATGACAAAAGACGCCACGAGTATAATACAAAAGAAATGTAATGAGAGGCACAAGGAAGACCTCCAAGGTGTGGAAACATAGACACTTACATAGAACCAGTGAAAGAAAGCAGATAGACGACCTCGAAATGATGCTGGGGAAAAATGTTCAGGATTACATGGACAGCCAGACACACAAATGTTTCCATTCTGGAAGGGTTTTAAGATACTTGCACGGTGCTCTCCAAACTGAGGACTCCAACATGGAGATACTCATAGTCACTGTGTAAGGCAGAAGAAGCAGAGGAAGGTCACCAGTGCGCTGGAGTAACCAAGTATCACCGGAATCCGGTACGTCGCGTCGGTGTCCTTGGCTCTCCACGCAACGCAGGACCGCGAAGAGTGAAGGAACCTTGTCCACAATGGAAATTGGAGTAGGGGTCACGATCCTCAGCAATTAAAATATAATATAATATAAATAATTATTTAATTACAAAACGCAAATATTAAATTAGTGTTCAGGGTGTGCGAGTTCAATTCCTACGTTGCATCATAAAATAATAGTAAGTAAAAAAACTCTGGATATAATTTTTTTTTCTGAATGTTAATATACCTAATACAATACTTCCAACTGCCCGGAGACAGTGGAACTATTGCATACTCGTGTGTAAGTGTGTTTTGTGGCTGAACGGAGTGGAGAATTGAAATAAATAAATAGAGGAAGGCTGACAAGTACCTGGCTATTCAAAGGTGTGATACTTAAACGAATTTAAAATCTACTCTTTGACACATTATGCTAGTTTAATTTTTTTAAAGAAAAACACTTTTTGCGCAATATTAATAAATAGCTTTGTCCATAAACAAACTCAATTCTTTCAAGAAAGGCATACAAATAACATATTATGTTGGTGATTCAATATTGTTTTATTGTTAGCCTTTATTGAATGATTTGAGTTTGTTTATTGGCAAAACTATGTAGGTATCTGTATTCACATTGCGTATCTACGGGCGCATACAATTAATTCACCTTAATATTTTAAAGCATAACTTGTAAAAAGTTTTATTTCTTAAAATACTTAGCATGTTCAGAAAGTAAGTGTACACCAGGGGCGTGCACAGAGTTTTTGATCAGGGTAGGCAGTAGGAAAATACAACAAGTTTCACAGGTTAAAATTTCCATATTTCATCAGATAATTTCAGAATTAAAGTATGACAAACGTTTTTGAACCGACAATTAGCATTTATGAAAGACAACTATTTGATAGAAATCCATAAGAAGAAGAAGTTCTAGAAAGCACTGCTTAATACTAACAAAAAAAACCTCATAGAGGCAAATTCAAAACGACAGTTGTACTCGATGCTTTGTGCATTTCGTAAACATTGAATTATATCTTGTATGAAGTTAGCTCTAGTCAGAAATAATTCCTGCTTAGGCCACATTTTAGTGAGGCAGTCGGAGGGCACGCGTACAGTTTCTAGTTACAGTTTATGCCGCGTTTGTAGTTTGCCGTTTGATGTGGCGCTCGCGTGGTTTCGGTTGCTCAGCTTTTTCGTGCTTTTTTTTGAAAATTTGTATTTATTTTTAGCAATAATTTTATAAATTATAGGTAATATTATTTACCTGCTTATATTTTACAAATACGGCAGGGTAGGCAGTGCTTATGTGCCTATATGGAGTGCACGCCCCTGGTGTACACTATACAGTGACCATAACGGGCAGTGGGTTTTGGTTTTTTGAGGGTTGGTAGAGAGGGGGATCTCCTGACCAAAGGAGCATCGCAGAAACATTGTAGTACGTGAACTCACGTTGTAGTGTCCAGTTGCGTGAAAGATGTCACCAAAAAATCCCACCAAGTGCTGTGATCCGCTTTTTACTCACGGAAGGAATAACACCTACACGAAAAAAATTAGGATTTCTGAGCTCTATTGTGACTGAAGATGATAGTGGGTGACTCATTACACGCCTGGGAAAAAACAGGCAAAGTGGCGTCACACTAATTCCCCATCTGCCAAAAAATTGAAAACCACAATTTCGGGCAAAAAAATCATGGCCTCAGTATTTGGCACTGAAAAGGCATCATTTTGGTCGAATTTCTGCCTCAAGTTGAGACCATCAATGCACCATGTATGAAAACACTAGGCTTCGTATTAAGAACAACCAAAACTTTAATTCCATACAAGCCATTAAATTATTGTGTGTATCTCTAGTTAGAAGCCTAATGGAATATAACTCGGCAGTTTGGTCTCCATCTTACAAAATTCACATTAATAACATTGAGCCAATACAAAAAAAAATTCTGCGTTTTATAAATTTTAAATGAAATATCCCTACAGGACTTAAAATATAATTTAGTATTAAATATTCTAAAATTACGCACACTAGAAGACAGACGTAAAATAAACGATTTAACATTTTTATTCAAAATATTTAACTCTAAATTCGACTATTGCGAACTCCTGCAACTCATAAACTTACGAATACCGACAGTAACTATATGACAAAATACACTATTCTACTGTAGTCTCATAAGCGGAACTACATTGACCACTCTCCGGTACAACGATTTCACACTATGTGAAATGAGTACTTACGTGATGTTGACATATTTAACATAAACTTGGCGAATTTTGTAGATCTTGTAAAAAAAACTTATTCCAAAACTATTCCTAAACATATTTGTATTTTTGTAAACCTATGAAATCGCTGTATTTCTGTATTTTTATGATTTGTGTGAATTTTTTAACTAATTTTATTTTTTATTATTTCTTTAATCATCTGTCATGAATTAATTGTACTACCAAATATGTAAAAGTATCACCTTAATAAATTTAAAGCCATAGCAAGCAACGCCAATGTTTCTATTCTGAATGATTTATTTTAAAAATGCAATCATCGTAAACAACGATTCTTATTCATTACATTTTAATCCAGACAGTTTTCAATAAAACCCATTTATCATTACATTACAATACTGATTAATGGATGTTTAAAAATAAAATCGACAGATCCATGCAGCATCGGATAACTTTTATTATTTCCTCTGAAAACTAGAATAAAATGACAAATGGTATTCTGTCAAAAAGTCCTTCAGCCGCGACTGAATTTAGTTTTTGGAAAATTGATTATAGTTTGATAATATGCCTTTAATACCAGCCGATTCAGAAAGGTTCTCTCTAAAAAGAGTTGAGAATGTGTTTTGCGTTATCCATATACTATTCAATTAAGGCAATTGAGGATTTTTCCCCCTCAGGGCCTGTGACATCTTCGAGGAAGCTGTGTAAAGGTTTTTTTTAAAGTAAAAGTGGAAAATTTGGGAAGGAAAATATATGCGGGGTGAGTAGGGATCTGGGGGTCAGTGTATCCAGGAGTGACGGACGTTTGAATTGATCCCTTCAACTACGGTGCAAGGCAATGGGTCGAGAGAGTCCGGCTAAAGAGGTTAGGTCTCCTTCAACCAGTCCCTCCCGGCAGACGCATCCGCATCCGAAAAAGGCAGACGCATCTCCGGCCAAGACCCCACGAACCCAGGTATCCTTGCTAAGTCACCAAAGTTGGTTATTCCGTGAAAGATTCCCGTGACGGCAGTACCCATGCCCCCAAATTTAAATCTATTTTTGTCATTATTTTAGATTAATCTTTAATACGAATTATTTATTAATAGGAGTTATAAATACTAAAAAATACCTATGCATTCGATATATTTAAACTTTCCATATCTACCATACAAACCTACTTAAGTAGAATCAAAACATAAATGTTAATTATTTTACAAAAAAATATAAGCGTAAACTATTTTTTTTTTTTCATTAGAAAATGTAATACACTACTTTAAAAAATACAGATTTATGACTAATATAAGATTATTTGTGATGTGTCCATTAATTAACTTTTTAATTAATTAATTAACTTAATAAAAAAAAAACCTTTTTAGGCTAGAAGGGTAAAAGGAACTCCCTGAATCAATCTCTCAAAATTCGGCCTGCCATGCAGCTGGTGGGCACAAGCATCCACCGACAAGGCCCGGACAAACCTCTCATAAACCCGGACACTCTGCAAAGTCACCAAATATAGTGAACTACTAGGGGTGACCTATGTCAGAGGTGTTGGTTATGAAAAAAATGGTTCCCGGGGCAGAGGTACTCATATATATACGATACGATATGATTGTACCCCCCCAGCCAGGAGCATTTCTGTCCCGGTGAGACCGGTACACCGAGGGGCACTGATTTGCTAGATAAAACACGTGCCACGGTGATGGGAAAAAGGTTGCAGTTTAATCGACGGTATACAATGTATACATGGCAACCTAATAAGCCAATGTTGGAATTTTTCACTCACAGCAATAAATAAATATATCTTAATATTATTGTAGAAAGCAATCACTTTGTGGTTTGACATATTTAATAAAATAAAATACTTTTTTGCTTAAAACCACGAGTTTTATTAATTTATGAACCGACCGGTTTCGCTTTACTCAAGCATCATCAGGGTACAAATTAATACTAAACAATAAGTCAAGTAATGTGTGCTTATATAAAACAAAACATATAGGGAGACAAAATATAGAGGGAAAAATATAGATAAAAAAATATAGATAAAAAAATTCCCAGTGCTCCTTACCACCATGCCAGTTGATGCTTTGTTTCTCCAAATTTATTATTGTAACCCATTAGGGCCATTAATTACATAATTATCATCCATATTTTGTCTCCCTCTATATTTTGTTTTATATAAGCACACATTATGATTTATTGTTTAGTATTAATTTGTACCCTGATGATGCTTGAGTAAAGCGAAACCGGTCGGTTCATAATTTAATAAAACTCGTGGTTTTAAACAAAAAAGTATTTTATATTATTAAATATATCTTATCTAAAAATCAAAACAAGAGACGTTCCTCTGAAGTGTAAGGAATAAATCATTAATTATATTTACCCATTAATTGAATGATTTATAAAAAAAATAACACTCATGTTATTTTTTTGCATTATTTTTCTTTTATAAAATTATAAAAACTGTAAATGCTTAAAAAATGAGATTGAGAAGTGAATTTTGTTGAAATTTTTACTGATAGATTTTTTTTAGCTATCTCTCAATAGCCCATAGGTAAATATTATGATTACTCCAAGATTTTAACCATACTAAAATCTCTTTCACTTGATACTATTAACCACAAGGATCAACAAAAATATTTTTCATTGGCGTGATTCGGAGTCGGTCAGTAATAATTGTTTTAAAGTGACTTCTTTTCTTGTCGGTCAAGTTTGACGCCCTTACATTATTCTGTCTCTGAACTTCTATAACATTCTCTCAATAACATCCCGATTCTCCTCTGCCACCATCTCCCGTCTCCCATCTTACGCAACAGCATCCGTATGTTTTCTTAATCTATCCTTTCGTCCGTCCATAGATCCAAAGAGCCAACGCCATCTGCCGTCTACCAACTACCAACATATGATCATCACAGCTTATAGGGCCCCACCATACACTATATGACTATACCCATACACTATAGTTGACTATACAATATAAGGCACGCGCTGTCCGCTATTGATGGTGATTGATGGATGCTGACCGCCCGCACAGAAATAGGACCTAGTTGCAGAGGTGGCCAACTGAACAGCCTTTAAGGTTTTTATACAAATCTTACTACAATTAATAATATATTTAACTTATGTATTTATATTTGGGTTTGCTGTGTCCATGATCTTTTTAGGGAAGGAAGGAGTGAAAGTGAACAGAATCTGGCTAGAGCAGTCAAAAGATCTCCATCAACCCGTCTCTCCCGATCCGGCCCTCGACAGATCTCAGACATACCGCACCCCGTGAACCCCTGCACAGTCACCAAACATAGCAAAATCCTTAGGGTGACATGTAGGCAGGGGTATTGGTTAGCCAATAAATGGTTCCCAGAGCGGCGATATCCTCCCAAACCGATAATATCTACAATTAAAACAGTTTATACTTTTCCCCACTTATTTTATTTTTGACCGGACTAACTACTGGACTGTCTTCAGGCTGGTACAATTATTATTCCTTAAACTATGTTTTTTATAGAAAAAATTTGTGGGATGGGGCTTAACGGGGGCGGTATACATTAATGTTATTGATTTTCCCATCTCCGTTGGTACGTGATACATCATGTTTCACAAATGAATTTCAAATATTTTGGTTGTTTTTATCCATTGAATTATTTGGCCTTAATGGGCTGAAACCGGTAACGGTCAAAAATAAAAGAAGCGAAGAGAAATCCTAACCACAAGCATTTGCTTTATTGGGAGAGGATGAAATATAATACTATGTTATATAAAATTGTTAACACAAAATATTTAAAAAAATAAAATTGCACCATGAATTGTCAGTATCGAAATAGAAATATCTTATGTTAGTTTTGGCCTACTGTATATCAAGGCTGAGGTGCGATTCAACACCATCCTGCTTCATTTTAATCATGCTTATTATTTTTAAAGGGAATTATGAAGAAAAATAAATATAACGTATTGAAGCTTTGATAAAAAAATCTTAAAAAAACCCAGATATTGGTACTCCTTAGTGGAGAAAGTTGCGCTAATAATGGAGTTAATATTTAAGCGATTGAAGACACGATTTTCCTTGAAATGCATTTTTTCGCGCTTGAGTCCCATTGCATTGGTAGGAATGTTGCGAGGATGAAGTAAATCTGTCCCCACGCACTGCTACTCGCATAAAAATAGAGGAACACGCTTCGACGAGATTTTAGTACGCAATAGCGACTCTATGACTATCCCGCGAAATTACTGAAAAGTTTCATACAAAACTAGTATCTGATGAAAAGATACATTAAATACTCATCAATCATATTTTTCATACGTCTTATTGTGTCAGATGCAAGTTCGCCTCCGAGAAGTTTTAATGTGTCCCGTGGTAAATGTGGTCGACTAAAGTTTCTTTTACGATTAGCCGTTCTTTCGGGATTTCAACTGTGAACTGTATTCAACTCACATTAAACCAAATAAATTTAAATAATCTGATTTTCGTCCGTTTTGAAAAGCTGTACTAATTCTTTGTTTCTACCACCCACAAACTTCTAATCTAGCTCTTCGAAAATAAATATACACATTTTCAATGCAATTTGGTAGGTGGGTATAGGTACCATCGCCCCGTGCCCCTGCATTGAGACTTTTTGACCTCTCCAGCCGGATTCTCTCGGCCGATCGTTTGGCACTGCAGTGGGAGGGATGGATTCATACGTTCGTCCCTCCTGAACACATTGACCCCCCAGATTCCTACTCACCCCTCATACATTTTTCCTTCACAGAACTTCCTCTCCTTCCTTTGCTCAAAAAAAAAATCAACAAAGCATCCCCAAAGATGACAGGCTCTGAGTGATTTTTTCTCCTTTTTCTATGGAGATAATGTAAAAAATAATGTGCACATTATGTTTTTTAAATAAATTTGTTTGCGACCCCTGGGTTCAGATACCGAATTAACCGATTATTTAATACGGGCGCCCATTTAGATCAAGATGTTCGGGGCACGCTGCGCCACTGGAATTAGAAAAGTAAAAGTAGACGGACGAAAGCTGGGAGCAGATTGAGATCGGAGATCCATTTATCTTTTCTTCATAAAGTCATTAAATCGGCAAGATTTTATCGATCATCTTCGACACTAGCCACTCCCTACCAACTAGGGTATAATTAAATCAGATGAATCCATTTAGATACTATGCTCCACGCCAATACCGTAAAATTTTAGGGTATTCATGAAAAACTTTGCAAAAAATGCTATTTTTTTTTATTAATGCTCGAATTAAAAATATCTCTACATATTATAAATTAAAGCCCTCCGCCGCGTCTTTCTGTCTATTTACGATAAACTAAAAAACCACTGAACGGATTTTCATGCCGTTTTCACCAATAGATAGAGTGATTCATTAGGAAGGTTAAGGTATACAATTTGTCAAGGTTTTGTATAAATTGGTTGTTCAATGGGGAATGTTTGTACGTGGTGGACGAGCGGGCTGGCAAGCGCTTTGTGTGGATTTGATTTGTATGCAAATTAACAGATGGCGGTGTGAGTTAAAAGGTTGGGTAACCATCTAGTAGATGGCGTTGAGTTTCGTTAGCCACAGCAACACTTGGCCGGGTCAGCTAGTTCATAATTTTTATTTTTTTTTGTCTGGTTTACAAAACGTTTATATAACGATCGTCCAGTAGATTAGTGAGACATCTCCGAAAAATCGAGATTTGAGTTAAGTATGCAGTTATATGTAAAAGTGTACCCTCATTAAAATACTCAGATTACTCGTAAACACCACCAAATCATTCTACAGGAAAAATAACTAGCTAACTAACAAACTAACTAACCATAACGCCGTTTCCCCGCAGGGGTAGGCAGAGAGGACGGACCGCCACACAACTCGATCTTGGCACACACTCTTTGCCTCGTTCACATTCATACATCATCTCATACATGCTCTTCTATTATTCCGACTCTTCACATGGCCCGACTCAAGTATCTGATTCACTTGGTCGTGCCATGTCTTCCTCGGGCGTCCCCGACTTCTTCTACCATTCACATTTGCATCATATATTCTCCTTACACTCCTTTCCTCGTTCATTCGCTCTACATGCCCAAACCATCATGCCCAACTAGCTAACTAACCAATTATCACGCCGTTTCACTGCAGGGGTAGGCAGAGAGGACGGCCGGCAAACAACTCGGTCTTGGCACACACTCCTTGCCTCGTTCACATTCACTTTATCGTGCCGTGTCTTTCTCGGGCGTCCCCGACTTCTTCTAGCATTTACAATTGCGTCATATATTCTCCTTACACTCCTTTCCTCGTTCATTCGCTCTACATGCCCAAACCATCGGAGCGTTCCTTTCTTGATCATACTCATTGCGCTTTTATCATTATTTGCGGATCTCCGCGTTTCTCACACGATCATACATGGTTTTACCACCATACGCCTTAGGGATCACATTTCAACAGCATTCAGTCTACTTTCATCCTTCTTCTGCCAATTCCATGCCTCACTGCCATACAACAGGATAGGTACCAGTACTCCATTATGGACGGCTAGCTTCGCTTCTTTGGACAGTTTTTTTGTTGGTAAATTTTATTAAATGAATCATGATTTCCGGTTTTGTCTGGTTATTTCCTCTTAAAATAAAATCACTTGAGGATCTCGGCAAGCATTAGTACACCATTATTCATCAATTCAAAATAAAAATAATTGATATTTAATCCATCAATTTAAAAAAAGAGGACTAAAATAATGAATTATTACATAAACACTTTATGAAAAATGATACCTGTAACATAATTCCAACAGACAGCTTAATCCCATTATTTCACATTTTGTGGCTTTATTCGGTCAATATTAGCCACTTGGGATCAGAGTGGAAGCCCATTGCCTGTGGCCAGTGTTGCCATGTGCATGGTTTATACCATTTTTCATGAATTTTTGGGTCATTTCCACCTCTACGGTTTTTTTTTTTTCAAAAAACAATGTCGAAGACAACATGTTTTTTACCGGTCAACAAAAGTGTATACTTTTGAGAGGGATACATTTTTTAGCATGGGTCGCTTGGAGAAATCCTGAAATCAGGAATGTAGTTCTTCAACTTAAGCACGGGTTCAAAATTCGCAATGTCTCTTTACATAATTAAACTTTGTCAATAAGTAATATTAATAGATTCTTCGTCTTCTTCTTTGTGTGCCCTATCAGGTCCCCCCGACGTTGGCGACCACTCTTGAAAAGATCCACTCTCGTATATGTATTTCGCAGCCAAGACATTTGTCTCCTACCAGGCCCTCGGCGACCCCCTATCTTGCCTTTCAATATTAAATGAAGCAAGTGATACTTCTCCCCTCGAAGTATATGACCCAGATATGAAAATTTTAAATATAAATAGATTAATAATAAAAAAAAATCATATTGGTAATTTTAATTAGGTACCTACACTAACTACCTACTTAACATCTAGAGAAAAAATATTGGAGTTGTTGGGGAATTTTTTCTCCCTCATCTCATTGACCTGAAAAGTTTATTTTAAACAAAAACGTAATTTACGTTCTAATAAGTAGTTCCTTCAAATAGTAGTATAAAACTCTTTTATAAAGAAAAATTTCTTTTTTTTTTAAATCGACTGCAGTTCATACGCAAACCTCCACCCGCACAATCTCAACTCAATCAAAGCGGCTAATGCGCGCAACTTGACAGAGCGCGACGCTTCTTAGGTACTGTACATAATAAGGTTTCATTCTATCTCATTCTCTCGCAGGTTAAATTCTGTAGATTTATGTGTTTGTCTCTTTTTATTTTCACTCCTTTCCCATTTATCGAATTTCAAAATATTTCAATGTTTTATTTTTTTGAAAATTATAAAATGATTGTTTTTAATAAATCTTTATAGATTCTTTACTTAGGTACCATTACTTCATAATTTATACCTTTTCTCAATGTTATGAAAAACATGGTTTTTTCTAAAAAAAATTTCAACCTTCAAAACATGTTTTTTTATCCCTGAAACATGGTTTTGCATTTTTGGAACTTGGCAACACTGCCCGTAGCTACAGCCAGAAGCCCGTAGGGTGCGGTGAACGGTTTACCTGTCGGGGTACGAGCGAAAATAAATCACACGGATTACAAATAATGTAAGATCACGTCTGAATATAATGTAGCGCACGTGTTTGTTGCGTAAATTGGTCGCGGTTACCTGGTTAGTAGTTACTCGGGTGAAATATGGCCGAGGGTGAAATGTGGGTGGGGCATTTTTTAGGCCAAAATCGAACAGGCTCCACTAACCGAATAGCGGACTTGTAAAAGTACTATCGGGATAATGGAACAACTAAAATAACACCTAACACCAACTAAAATAATAAATAAAAATAGAATGGTAAACAATAAGATATTTTAGATTTTCACGGCCAAAAGTATTATAGTGATTTATTTTTGGGTTATTATGCCTTGTTACGCTACCTCCTTCTTTAGCCAACATTTAGGACAGCGTTGCAGTGTCCATCACCAGAGCAGATAAATAAAGCGCCCTTGTGGTGATTTTCTCACGAAAATGGCGCTATAAAAATCATCCAATAATAATAATTTTTTTTTTCCATAGGAAAGCTGATAGTTCAGAAATGCACAAAATAATTTGCAAGGCAGAAATATTTCAACATTAAATTTATACGACGAGAATGCCAGCATTCTTATAAATACCAACCAGGAATTATTAGATTCCTGGTTAAATAAAATTCTTCACGCAAAACACTTCAATTATCTCAACCAAACATATGTTGACAAATTTTCGTCAAACAAATGGTTGAGTATTGGAGAGTTGAGCGCAGAAATAGAAGGCTTTATGCTTGCCATACAAGATAGAGTCATTAATACTAAAAATTATAGGAAGCATATCATCAAAGATGCAAATCAAATTGATGATTTATGTAGAAAATGTTTGGCTTTTCCGGAAACTATAGAACATATTATATCGGGATGTTCTGTATTAGCGCCGTCCGAGTATACATTTAGGCACAATCAAGTTTTAAAAATAATTCACCAAAGTTTGGTAATTAAACATAACTTGATTGACTGCCGTAATGTACCATATTATGAATATGAACCAAATTCATTTTTAGAAAATGAATTTTATAAAATTTATTATGATAAAACTATTCTGACAGACAGAACAATTAGTCATAATAGACCCGATATAGTTTTACATGACAAAATTAAGAAAATAACTTATATCATTGATGTCGCTATTCCAAATTCTTGTAATATTCAGAAAACTGTTTCTGAAAAAATAAGAAAATATACAGATTTAGGAAATGAGATTAAAAGAATTTGGCATTCTCAGACTATAAAAATATTACCATTTGTTATTTCAGCTACTGGCATTATACCTAGCTCTCTCATTCAAAATTTAGGCGTATTAGATTTGTCAAAAAATTTGTACATAAAAATGCAAAAGTCGGTCATTTTAAATACATGTAGGATTACGAAAGATTTTTTTTAAATATTTATATTGAGGGATCAGTAGGATTTATCGGACCAGTTAAGATTTCATCAGAGCCGAACCCTCTGATATGAAAATATCTGGAGTCGGTGAAATATTTTCCCATTATGTTTCTGGTGGATTGACGTATTGTTCTTGTATTGTTTTCTTCTTATATAGTGCACTTACATTGCGTTAATTTACTAGATATTCATTTGTGGAAAAGTGTGTGGAAGGGTTTAGTCTTTCATTTGGGAAAGATTCAACCCGGACATAAAATCTGGAGCACCGTAAAAAATTATTATACAAATGGCGTAATAACCCACAAATGAATCTTGATCCAGCCTTTTTTAACATTCCTGAGAAAGTCATCGGTAGAAGATCAAGTGATGGCCATTTGATAGCCTCCGTAGTCGAGGAGTAAGGCTCTCGACTAGAAGGGGTTGTGGGTAAAATCCCGAATAAATTTTATTTGATTAATTTGAGTTATTTCACAATAAATTTATTTAAAATAATATACATATAGTATATTTTCAGCACGTTTCGGAGTGGAAGATACTTTCAGTATCGCTCCGGTGAACGACCACTGTACAGAATTGTAACATTGCTTGAAATGGCTCTAGCTGTTTTTTGTGACCAGATCTAAATAACCAGGTACTTCCCCACTTTTCTTTTTCACATTTCCTTCACCTCCCCACTACCTTCAAACCCACACCATACCCCGATTGGGGATGCCATGGTCTCATTGGCTCCAGGCGGGAGCAGTTGGGACTCTTGTTATACACATAAAAAGGTGAATCAAATAGTTGAGTCGGGTCATGTCGAGAGTCGTAATAATAGTAGAGTATATATGAGACGATGTATGAATTTTAATGAAGCAAGGAGTGTGTGCCAAGACAAGTTTGTATAGAGGTACATCCCCCCTGCCTACCAATGTGGAGAAACGGTGTGATGGTTAGTTAGTTTTAAGAGATATCGTATTTACTTTGATGGTCTTCGGAGATACGAATTTCTACCAATTTTATTCTTAATTAAATCACACAACTCAATAGTTTTACAGCTCGGAGCCAGTAGTGATAGGTATATATTCATAACACCCCTTTTGGGGAAATGATTTGAGGAGAAAGGAAACGTAAATATATATTGCCTTTTTACAATAAAATTCAATTCCGAAGAAGGGGAGTCTACCTTTACAGCTGTCGTAAGAAACAATAGATAAAAAATAAGATTTACTCAAAAGAAAATTCACTTGTACTTTCACATTATTTTGGGCACATTTATTTTTTTGGGATATGTAATTATAAGTATTTGTATATTATATGAGTAAATGAGATGTCCATGTATTGCTTCATTAAGCATAGGAAATGTTTGAAACTTTCAAAATACCTTCACTCCACCCCTGCGAAGGTTTCTGGATTATTACAACCACATGACAATATATCTGAAAAGTTTTTTAATCAATACAAAAACTCTTGCGAAACTGTAAAAAATGACACAATTTGAGAATGATACTTGGCAAAACAATGATGTTCAATCAAAATTCAATTTTCGAAACTCTTTAAACTAATGAATTTATTTACAGTATTCTCTTCATACTTTGAATCGAATGAAGAATTATTATAGATATTTTAAATAGTTTCCTATGTTGGGTACCAAATTTGGTAGATTGTTCTTATGATATATAAAAATGAATATTTTTAATATATGAATAATAAAAATTTGAATAAAAAAATAATTATACGTGGCACGCGAGCTGTTTGAAAACTGAATGTACTGGGACTAAATACAAGGAACGCGGGAGGGGGTTGGTGTGACGGGGGGGGGGGGAGGGAAGGCGGGGAAAGGATATGCAGGAAGAAATAATTTATTTCTTTGAATATGGCATTGCAACGCATGGCGGGAACCAGCTAGTGACTAATATTTATGGCTAAAGCTATTTCTATCAATGTTTCGGTACTGAATGGTGGTATCTCACCAGGTGAAACTGACAGTATCTCCCATTCGAGGAAAAAACGATTTGACAATTCAAATAAAATCTAGCTTCATTTAAAATGGATTTGGGTGGATATAACATTCAAAGAGTTTTCCGAGCATTGCTGGATTCCCTGGGATATGAATTTTTCGGATAAAACTATTTTTCAAAGTTCCTTCAATAAACTACGTGGGAAACACGTCCATATTATTGAATTGTGGGATTTAAGACTCTTTTTTTCGATTACGAATCTACTTGTTCAATTTCGAACCAACCCCAAACTAAAGCCAAAATTAATGTTTTTTTTTCAAAAGTGGATTCATTCTTCAAGAGTGTTCGAGGCCATCATTTCAAATTATGGAGGAATGGTAGTTTAATTCATATATATATATATATATAAGTTTTATTAATTGCCGTAAATATAATATGGAAATTTTTGGTTGAGATAATGATGAGATCTTCAACGGAAGGAAGGCAATTTCATATAAGAATATATATTTTTTAAATATGTAATAAATAAAGTTCCCATTTCTAGACCACAGAAGGTAAAATATAGGTATATAGGGAGTCAAGCATGTAATTCGCCCAATTAGACGGCATCCGTGGTCGAAGGATATAGCTCTTGACTAGCGATCCGGAGGTCGCTGGTTCAAATCTCGGCGTCCGTAAGTAAATTCTATTTGATTGATTTGTGTTATATCACAATAATATAAGGTATATTGGCGGCACGTTCCAGAATGGAAGATATTCTCAGTATGGCCCTGGTGTAAGACTACCATTCAGAATTGAAACGCTTATTGAAATGGCTTTAACCGGGTATGGCGACCAAATCTGAATAGACATGTACTTCCCCACCTTTTTATTCCACATCTCCTTCCCCTCTCCATTAACTTCAGCCTCACAACATACCCCAATTGTAGATGTATTGAAGATGCCATAGTCTCACTGGCTATTCGTGTTCATATTAAAAATAAAAAAAAACCTAAAAATTTATGTTAGAAAAAACCGAAATTGGGTGTATATTGGGTAGGTACATACATCAATACGATTAGGTGCTCCCATAACCGTTGTGCTCACATGATGCATAGATGGGGCCTTAAAAAGTCGGCTATGTGTGAATGCGGTGCGGTGCAGACCACCGAACATATGGTCAACGTATGCCCGCTCCATTCATTCTCCGACGGGATTGATGAGGCTCACAGGGCAACGCCTGAGGCCCTACACTGTCTCACAGACCTAGATGTCGCCCTCTGACCCTCCACCATAAGAAAGAACAAAACAAGGGTAGGTACAAGTTCAGAAACAATTTTAACGTAAATATAAATTTATGTTCATATTAATTAATATTTATTATGCAGGTAATAAACCTAAAAATGTTTCTTTTCCCTTGGTTTGATAAAAAAATGTTTGTGCTTTGGTATTTTGGACCCAAACAAAACATCAACATAATAACATTTTGGCTGAAACAGCCATAAACCGAACGTTCGTTTGGACTTAGTGATTTTGTCGTAAAACTTTTAAATATCTTTTGTTAAAAATATACCCACGCTTTTAAACTTCAGACAATGGACGATACGTCTACATTTAATTTCATTTCTTGAAGCCACTCATCCGAGTAATGACTTAAAAGTTAAATTCCAGAAGACCCCCAAAGACATAAATTAATTCCATTGCAATACGCCATACCTTCTTTCTTTTGAGTCTGTTATATAATTCGTGTTTTGCTTGAGCACACAAAAAAAAGATATTTTAAGTGCCTTATTCAACAATTCTGCGTGATCTAGTGCCTACCTAATTCATTATGGTTCAACAAACTAAAAGATTATCTTCTCTTCAAATGAATGTCGCTTTAATTCAATTATGTCAATTTTGGATGTCGTAAATAATGCAACAGTATCAAGGACTCGATGACCATGGCAAATAAACATCCAGCCCACACAACAAACAAACAATTTATTATACAATCAAAATGCCATTAGGCCAGTGCAGAACCGGGATGAGATATTAAAATATTTTCAGGATTAAACAACATGTGTTCACAACTATGTCCTCTGCGTGCGAACTCTATCTAAATTTCTTTAAATAGACAATAAACAGTGTTAATTTCAAGCGACCTCCCAGGTATGTATGGTCCTGTATTAATTCATTTTTAGGCAGCATCGCGTTCATTGGTCAAAATATTGTACATATATTTTCGTATCGGTGATCAATGAACAGGTGTATGCAATTTTTAGCCATAAGTTGTTTTTAATTGTTTGTCTAGCTTGTAGTCTTTCTAGATTTTAGTCATGTATGGTAAGTTTGTACAGCGCCCTTGAGGTGATTTTTCACAAAAACGGCGCTATATAAATCGTCCAAATATTATTATTTATTATTATTAAGGAAAAAGGTATGAGGGGTAGGTAATAATCCAGTACAATAACATAATATTTTGAAAACATCACAAGTACATGAACACTACACAAGACAACATAATATTTTTTACACAAATACACTAAATACCGAAAGTGGCAAATTAAGGATAGGCCATGAGGGTGTATGCACATATAACCCTCCATAGAGCATTTCAAAGACATGTGGAGTTAATGTAAAAATAAAAATAAAAAAATCACATAAAAAATATGGGAAATATTTGAAGAGTATATGTATAAGTAAGCATGTAAATTTAAAAAAAATACATGTCTGCAGTTCACACACGGTAAAAGTGAAACCTACAGAATACTAAACTTGAAAGAGAATTAGACGAATGCAGAGTATCAGGAATAGGATAATTGTAGGGTTTATTTATTATAATATTGTTACCAAGTTTAAAAAATATTTAACATTTCATTCTACGAAGCACCGTACAAAGACGAGGCCGATAGGCTAAGAAGCACAGCACAAAGAGGACACCAATTATTCTTATTCTCACGCAGGTGTATGTGTTTGTCTCTTTCTAGTGTCGCTATTTTCACAATCACAACGGTGCTAAAAAAGTTTAAATAAGAGAAAGCACAAAAAGTAAAACAGCGGCTTGTAATATCCTCAGAAATGCAATTCTACTAAGAGATTGATTAAAAATTACGGAATATAATTGTATTTTTTTACCGACCCATTTATGAACATTTCAAATGTAGCGGCCTATGCCAATTCCCCGTCTCCCCGCCCTTAATTCGGCTCTGTTTGCCTACTTTATGGTTTGTTCATCTTTATCACTAGCAGCCATTGTGGATGCATCAAACAATTAATTAATATTATTGTGTATGAGTGCACAATGGGACAGCGTGGAGAGGCCGCCATGTTGGATGACGCACAAATACGCGGGAATAAAGAGGTTATTGAATAGACGGAGTAGATCGGTAATAGAGCAATAATAGGGACTTCCCACGCTCCATTACGTTTTACGTTACGCTGGCAACATTGACTTTATAGTGCCGTAGAAAAGCGCGCACCTAACTCGAACTCTAAACATAACAATGTTCTTATTCGTAAAACTATTTATAACAGAAAAAGTTTTATTTTTTACTGCAAAGCGATCAGATCGTTCTTTCACCATAGATAGACAAAAATACTAATTTTGGTTTTCTGTGATTTCTTCATGTTATGCCTGCATGAAATCTGGTTGAATGAATTCAAATTTAAGTGTAATTTTTAAAATTGGAACTGGTTATGTGGAAAATTTAAACAAGCGATATAGTGTCTACCTATTATATATAATACTAGCTGATACCCGGCATGCGTCGAAATGACATTCAAATAAATAAAGTGTTTCTTACTGCATGTCCATTCCCATGAGTCTCCGTTCCCTTCCCTTCACCATCCCCGCCTTACCCCTCCTTAGTCACCCTTTCCGCGAACCCCACCTCCTTCGTTACCTTCCCATTCCTGCCTACCCTCCCTGCAGGTTTTTCAATTTTTCACTTCAATAAATAAAGCCCTCTCTCAGACACCATTTGCTACGCGATTTTTTTTTGTCTATATAACCAATATCAGTGCTATAAGGAATACTAAGTTTATACACAATTTTGGCTTGTGTATTCCTCATAACGAGGTCTAGATGTATGTGGGTGTGTTTGTTAGTTGGGTTGGCTTTCGCCACATAACCCATAAAACGTGACGTAGACTCGGTGTAGGGGATCAGAGAGTGTGGAGCCAAACCAATATATTATGAGCATACACCATGCATGCAGCATGATTAGCTATGACAACAGTATTACTAACTCAGGGGAACATTTTAGATTAAACCATTAATTATTTTGTACAATACCCACGTAATATCTGAAATACAATGCGTAACTAACTAATCAATCATCACGCCGCGCCGTTTCCGCGAAGGGGTAGGGAGAGAGGACGGACCGCCAAACATCTTGGTCTTGGCACACACTGCTTGCCTCATTCACATTAATACATCGTCTGATACATAGGTACTCTTCATTTGTTATTCTGACTCTTGTCGTGACCCGACTCAAGTATTCGATTCAATTGATTATGCTGTGTCTTCTTCGGGCGTCACCGACTTCTTCTACAATTCACATTTGCGTCCTATATTCTCCTGACACTCATTTTTTGTACATTCGTTCTATATGCGACGGCCGGCGTAGCGCAGCGGTAAGGCGCTTGACTCGCACACCGAAGGTCGCGGGATCGAATCGCGGCGTGGCAAATAAATTTTATTTGATTAATTTGTGTTATTTCACAATTTATTCATTTGAAATAATATATAGTACATTTGCGGCACGTTCCAGAGTGGAAGATACTCCCTGCATCGCCCTGGTGTAAGACCACCATTCAGAATTGAAACGTTGCTTGAAATGGCATTAGCCGTGTTTGGTGACCAGATCTGAATGGCCAGGTACTTCCCCACCTTCCTCTTCCCTATCTCCTTCCCCTCCCCACTACCCTCAGTCTCACAACATACCCCAAATAGTCTCACTGGCTTCAGACGGGAGCAGTTGGGACTCTTGTGCGGTATTCATATAAAAAAAATATATGCAAAAACCATTTTTGGATTTTCACTTTTTTAATCGTACTCATTACCTACGCTTATTTCAGCCTTGCAATATTTATTCCTCACTGCAATGGATCAGGGAAGGAGCAAGTACTTTAAACAAGCACTTTTTTTATTATTATTATTTTTATTCCAGTTAAAAGAAAATTACGTTTTCACTCATTTGACTAGAAATAATTATACACATAAATAAACTAAATATTTCAATACAGCACTATTCTATTTCATTATTTTGTCTATCAAGAATAAATATTAATACTTTTTTTTTTAATTTACTCAATTTATTTTCGTTTTTAATGTCATTTGGGAGGCAATTTTATAAGTTGCCCCCCTCGTAACCAACGGATTGTTTACCATAGTTAGTGTGGATGGTTTTCGTTGCTGGTTTTTGGGGTGTTTTAGTTAGTGTGGATGGTTTTTAAATATCATGTTGTCGTGTAAAGTGTTTATGTACTTGAGACGTTTTAATGAATTCTGTGTTTGTGTGTACGAGATTATTTTGTATTTTGTATATAAGGAGACCTGTCATGTATTGTATTCATATAGTTTTCTTTATGTTAATAGTTTTGTTTCTATATATAATTTTTTTGTGGATGTTCTGTTCACTTTATTGTGGACTGCTGCTAGCTTCGCTAATCTGGAATGTTTTTTTTTAGCGCCGTTCAGTTGCCTGCATTTACCTTAAAAAACTAACTAACTAACTAACCATCACGCCGTTTCCCCGCAGGGGTAGGCAGAGAGGACGGACCGCCAAACAACTCGATCTTGGCACACACTCCTTGCCTCGTTCACATTCATACATCGTCTCATACATGCTCTTCTATTATTCCGACTCTTCACATGGCCCGACTCAAGTATCTGATTCACTTGGTCATGCCATGTCTTCCTCGGGCGTCCCCGACTTCTTCTACCACTTCTTTCGATATCAGTCTTCCCACCGATCGTATAACTAAATCATTTGAGTTAAGCCTAGATGCTAGTTTCGGACACTGCCATATCCTCTTCGAGGCAGTAAAAAGTAGAAGAACTGAGAGAAATAACTTAGGTAATATACGGCACATATTATTTCCAGTAAAATCTTGTGTTTCTCCCATTCTCCTATTTATAATTTATAATATACTACCTTCTCTCGATTGCTTCACTATTTCAGCTGACATTATAGATATATATATATTTGTTTTTTCATTTCAAGTATTGCAGTTGGTAAAGGAATTTGATTATTTTATCAATGAATTTTAACTTCTGTGCTTTAATACTGCCCTAAAGACAGCACAAAAAGTATATCAAATTTTGCGCACCTAAAGTTCAAAATAGGAGACTGAGAAGAAAAAGATACTGTCTACGTCTGATTTCCAAAAACTCTGTGTAAATCAGGGCAACACCGGGGACCTCAGCTAGTAAGGGGATATACATTAATTACGTGAGCTCAAAAAAAGGGGAGGGAAAAAATCAAAACAAAAGTTAAATCTTTCTACCTCCGAAGAACATGATATCAAATAATATAGTTCCTTTCTTTTTTTTTCTCACCGTATATTTGTACTGTGTAAAATATTTTTACTACAAGGCAATTCATAAACATTATAAAAATTAGTTTGTCGTATTAATTAGTATTTTAATATTAAGAATTATATTTAGTATTTACTATGTAAAACTGAAAGGTATACTGTATTAAATAATTAGAAAAAAATGAGAGATTTCTTACAATCAAACTGATTGATCAGTTTCGTAAGATTTGTAAAATTAAAACTGAATTTTTTTTTTTTTTTTTTTTTTACATTAACTCCACACAGGAGGCCCTGAGGAAAATAATTTCCCTCAGGGCCTATGTCATCTTTCATATACAGATAGAGAATAAACAGATTCAAAAAAAGCATGCTGAATTAGGCTTCCCAAAGCACTGTTTTTCACGTTATACTTTTTTTAGGTATATTACGTACCTACGCCAGACAAGAGTCCTTTGTCCGTAACCAGGGGGACAATAACAACAAGACAAGAAGGACAACGAAAATGGGAAATAATGAAGTACCCGGTTATTCAAATCTAGTAACTAAACATAGTTTAAGCCATTTCAAGCTATACCTTTTTACCTCTCCGGCAGGACTCTCTCGACCCATCGCATTGCAACACGGTTGGAGGGATGAATTCAAACGTCCGCCACTCCTAGACACACTGACCCCCAGATTCCTATCTAGGTATCCCTCATACGTTTTTCCCTCCCAGATCGTCCTCTCCTTCCTTTCCCTAAAAAAACCCTACACACAGCACCCCCAAATATGACATAGGCCCTGAGGAAAATTGTTTTCATCATGCAAATCAGTATGGAGATAATATAAAAAGAGATTGTTAGGTGAACTTATTATTTCTTTCTTTGCTGCTTTATGGCAGATACAATTTTATAACTAACACTTTTATTTTGCTTGATAATACAGGTATTTTATTTGTTCTTCGCACTATTTTTACAATTTCGAGCAAATACTTGTTTCCCCTAGTTATAAATTATGCCCAAATATAAAAATGTTAAAAGCAACGATGCGAAACTATCTTTTAAAACCATATTAAAATAGATAATAAAATTTAACAACGAAAATAAAACCTAAGCGAGATGATAATGATCACTGTATTAAAATCCACCGAAACGTATCAAAATTACTCTCATACTTGTGATGGGACGTAATTTACGTTTTAATTTGGCACTTGCGTAATGATCACGTTAATAAAGTATCCACACACCGTTCATATCATAATTATAATTAATATGTGAATAATATTAGGTGTTTTTTTATAAAGCAGTTTGATCAGCTGCTTCGGGTTCTGGAAAACATTTTGGTTAAGCATCATAATGTAAAATTTATTTTTGTAATTGTGGCTAGTTTGTAATTACGCATTAGTTTTAAATAAGTACCTACCTCAAAGATTGCATTACATGACTGTATTTATAATGTGCACTAATCTGGTAGGTACTTATCCAAATGCACGACCAATGGCAGTTAGTCTATTTTCAATGTCAAATAATTCAAAATTAAAATTCTTCTCTGCCTGTTTATCAGTGTTCAATTAATAATTTGTCATGTTATTGAAAATTCAAGATACAAAATTCTTAATTCAAAACATAATTGATCAAAGAATTGTGCCGCTGCTGGAAGAATTAATCTGCCGGCCGATATTGCACAGATCGATAGGCCTACACTATTACAGAAAGAAATCTCCTTCAGTTTAGTGCGCGTTTTCATTATACGTTTAGGCAATTCTTGACCATAATGTTTGAGATGAGAACGCCTCGTTTATTATTAATTATGTGTTAACTTTTTTGGGGTATAAAGCCCGCCTATATTGGAACTATTTATACGCTCCACCATATCTTAATACCCACCTGTATACATTATATTATTAAATTTATGATGAAGCAAAGTACAAATTTTCTTGGGTTTATTTTGTTATTTTTATCATTCTAACTAAGTACATTTGACACCAAGGAGGGTGGAACGCTTGTGGAACGCCGCACATTCATTCATCATACATCAAACATACCCATTTATTATAATTTATTCTATTTCAACTTGTTCTGACTAACATCCTCGCACGGGTAAGCAGAACGGATGGAACGCCACATAATTCTGTCCAGGCACACCCTCCTTGCTTTCCCGCATGTATATTATTATCGTCGAGTAACCATGTACGATCGTGAGAGAAACGTGGATATCCGCAAAGAATACAAGGCTGATGTAAGCGTGATGTGTAAGATTAAGAAAGGGACTCTCCGATGGTTTGGGCATGTAGAGCGAATGAACGAGGAAAGGAGTGTAAGGAGAATATATGATGCAAATGTGAATGGTAGAAGAAGTCGGGGACGCCCGAGGAAGACATGGCACGACCAAGTGAATCAGATACTTGAGTCGGGCCATGTGAAGAGTCGGAATAATAGAAGAGCATGTATGAGACGATGTATGAATGTGAACGAGGCAAAGAGTGTGTGCCAAGATCGAGTTGTGTGGCGGTCCGTCCTCTCTGCCTACCCCTGCGGGGAAACGGCGTGATGGTTAGTTAGTTAGAGTACATTCTCTTCTGTAATTCCGACTCTTTACACGACCTTACCAAGTGTATAATGCTTTCCTTAAATGTCCCGGACTTATTCTTCCATATATTTGCCCGCCATAAATCGCTTGATTTTACTACATCACCTTCACCCTTAGGAATTGCATTTCTACAACATAATCTTTTTTCGTCTTCTTCTTTCTTATATAATACTAGCTGGTTTCCGGCATGCGTTGCAATGCCATATTCAAATAAAATAAATAGTTTCTCCCTGCATGTCCTTTCCCGTGGGTCCCCTTTCCCCTCCCGCATCCCCTACCCTCCCGCGTGTCCCTTCCACCTTACCCGCCCACCCTCCCCCGTTCCGCAAACCACCCTCCCGCATTCCATATATTCAGTCCCAGTACATTCAGTTTTCAAACAGCTCGCGTGCCACCTATTACATTTTTTTTATTCAAATTTTCGTATTTTACAAATACTCATTTTTGTATAGGTATTATACGAACAATCAATCAAATTTGATACTAACAGAGATACCTACCTACCTATTTCAAATATCTATAATTTAAAAAATCTACAGACAATTCTTTTAATACAAAAAAAGAGCTGCCTGCTAAATTCGATTACATCAAACGCGCGACCTGTCAAACGTGCGAAGTTAAAATAGTCGTTAAGTTTTCTGAAATTATTCAATTTTCTGCGCAACTTTCTTAATTTTTCTTTCCGTTAGAACCTTTTACAAAGTATTAGAAACCTTTAAAAAAAGCTGAATGAAATAGGTAAAGTCGTTCTGAAGTTATGGCGTGACCAAGGGAAACAGGGATTCATTTTTATATATATAGATTCTCCTAACACTCCTTCCATATGCTATACATTGAACCATTATGCCTGCATCTATGTACGTGCCGGAAGGTTTTTTATTAATGACCAAAGCTTAAGTCGGCCAGTGTTCTATTCGGTCCTCTTAATTTGTAATTCAATCTGCTGTACGCCCGAACGATCTCACGTAAACCGTTCACTCTATGTTCATCCTTACTCTGCCAATTCCCTTTCTCTAATAGAGAATAATGTAACGGAAAAAATAGGGGAAGATACGATTTTAGCAAAGCAGACTATTATTATTATTATCTTGACCAACGTGTAGCAAGTTTAATGTTGTTAATGTGTGACATTGTTATGTAATTATAATCATTACCTACTCGTAATCTTCTCAGTTTTGCGGACTTGCATACGTTATTAATTATTACTTATTATGTTGTATTAAGTAAGTTGGAATACCACTCAAAGAAAAATTGTTTCTCCCTGCGTGTCCTTTCCTATGCGTCCCCGTTCCCGCCTCCTTTCTCCTCCCGCGTCCTCTCTACCTCCCCCCCTCACAGATGCCCCTCCCGGCTTCCCCCCTGCCGTTATATGAAATACACATATTTTACAAATACTCGCACCACCTATTGTAATGTTTTAACGTATAAATTTCATAACGTCAGAGCGCATCATTATATATAGAAACCTTCACGAGCGTGCGCATAACAAATCACCAAAGTTTCATTGCAATCGAATGAATGCTAAAGGAAATGACAAAGGACAAACAGAAAGAAACATTCTCGTTATTTGTTTTTTGGGTATCATGCCGTGTTGCGCTACCTCCTTCTTTAGCCAACGTTTCGGAAAGCGTTACAGTGGGAGTAAAAAGGAGGTAGCGCATCACGGCATAACACCCCAAAAACAAACAACGAAAATACTTTCGGCGTATCCAAAGAAACATATATATATATATATATATATATATATATTTTTTTTTTTTTTTTATTTTTTTTTATTATTTAAAAATATAACAAGGTTACGTTTTACAACATAATATATACATAAATATTTCAATCACTCTCCTAATAAAGCAGCTGCTTGTGTTTAGGAGAGGACAACTAAAAAATATTACATTTGTTTAAATTAAAACAAAAAATATTAGTAATTTAACAAAAAATATTAGTGATTTCATTAGAAAATGCCAATGGAAAATACAGATAAAAGTAATAAAAATATAGGTTAGTTAAAATAAATGATTTAAAGTATTGATAAGGCAAAAACATATTTCTAAATATTCAATACTTATTTCTAGATATAATATAATAATAATATAATATGTGAAAAGATTCAGAAAAAAAGGATCTATTAGGTACCTAAACTAACTAACCACCACGCCGTTTCCCCGCAGGGGTAGGCAGAGAGGACGGACCGCCAAACAACTCGGTCTTGGCACACACGCCTTGCCTCGTTCACATTCATACATCGTCTCATATATGCTCTTCTATTAGTCTGACTCTTGACATGGCCCGACTCAAGTATCTGATTCACTTGGTCGTGCCATGTCTTTCTCGGACGTCCCCGACCTCTTCTACCATTCACATTTGCGTCATAAATTCTTCTTACACTCCTTTCCTCGTTCATTCGCTCTACATGCCCAAACCATCGGAGCCTTCCTTTCTTGATTTTACTCATTACGCGTTACGCAGGTACCTATTGTTTAGCAAAATATATTTTTCTTGAATTATACGTTTTTCAAACAATTTTTTTTGATGAATGCTTTAGCTTTTCAGAACATCATAACTAATTAAAGTGTATTTTACAAGAACTTGCGTAATGTAAATGCTAAATACTAAAATTCTATTAAAAATAAAAGATTAAACATTTTAGTTTTATGGTAGCAACCTTGCAACTTTTAGAGTTTTACGATCAATTTAAACAATAGGTGGAAGCTACTTAGATAGAAGGAAATATTTTCAGATTTATATCTGGGAATGTGTTTTTACACTTCCATTTATTATTTATATTATTTTAAGTCGCATCATGTATAATTACTTCAATTCCAAATTTCTACCGTTTTATAACATATTTCTCTTGAACAATTATAAAATAAGTTTTTAAGTTTCTGAAAAAATATATGTTATTTTTCAGATAATATGGTAGTCGAAAAAATACAATTAACTGTAATATATAAAATATTTAATTAAATGAAGACAATATTAGCGAAACTCAATCGAAAATCTGGAGACAGAAAAATCAGAAAAAGATATTAGCTCCACTAGGACAGCACCAGCGGAGCCATTATCTTTTTCTGATATTTCTGTCTCCAGATTTTCGATTGAGTTTCGCTAGTATTGCCTTCATTATTAAATATTATAATTTGAGATTTTACTCATAAAGTTAAAAATAAATATACAAGATTTTTAAATAATTAAAAAAAAAAATTAAAAATTTGCCACGCATTTTTTTTCCACGCCGAAACTGTACCTACTTATATGAAATTCCCTCGATAGAAAAAAATCGCAAAGTTGTTTCGAAAATTATTATAAACACGTTGTTTTCTGTTATTTTACAATTTATGTGTGTGAAAAAAATTCACAGTGTGTCTTTACATGATATTGAAGATATTTCCAACAAGATTTTTGCTCTATTTTAAACGAATCGTGTTTTATTAAACATTTTCATAATTTTTGCTTAAACATTACCGTTTTTAATATTAGCGCGCTTGCACTAACATTCGTATTTAAATATCTCCCCATCTTCTTTTTGATCTACTACCGGGCCTTAATTAGCTTACTTATCTGAAATCCTAAAATCTGCTATTTAAGATCCTAGTAAGTAGGAACCCACTAATCTAATAATAATAGGTAGGTACGTACACAAATTAGAAGTAACTTTGTAGATCTACCGAAATTAAATCTGCAGGATGCTGAATAAAAGATATAATAAGACCATATATTTTAATATAATTAGGTACTTGTATTTATTCAGAAATTTCTTCTCCAAAGCATGAAGATAACGTAATCCTACAGAGGTAGGTAGACACGTTAAAAAAACTTAAACTGTTCACAAAAACATAAACGAAATCATCATTTTTTCGGGCTGTAGTTTCGGGCGTGAAAAGATTGAGATTTTTGGAAAAAATTTCAAGGTAAAGAATTTCTGATTTCCACAAATACTCACATTTTTACAAATTTCCGTAATAGTAAAAACTGTAATAGATAGAAACATGTAAAAAACCTAAACTCACATGTAAAATAAACAAATACCAGTATTTTCATAAAATGTGCTGTGAAAGGATTCAGATTTATTGAATTAATGCCTAGAAAAACCAAGTAAAAAAAAACCAGCTCTTTCGCATTTACATATTTCCACAAGAGTACAAAAAAATGTTAAAATGTGGTTAAATTTAGTTTTTGCGGTATAGTACAGTATCTCCAATACTCTGTAGTAAGCTGGGGAGCTGCATACAAAACAAATCTACTCCCTGTTGAAATTGTGCAACGTCTAATTATAAAACTTATATTGAAAAAACGAAGAGATTATCAAACTCACCTTATTTTTGAAGAATTTAAAGTATTAAAATTTAATGATCTAGTTCGAAAAAATATAATAATCCAAATAATAAAAGAAAAACAAAATCATAGCTTTTTAACTGAAAGTCGTACTCGTCAAAACATATATTTCCAATACAAAAATGTAAAACCTCATTTGCACAACATCATTACACATATCTAGGAAAAAAATACTTCAATAGCCTACCTGAAAACTATCGAAGACGATAAATGCCTACTAAAAGCAATTAAAGAGCAATTTAAAGTAAAAATAACAAATTGATAAAATTTATCATCATAACTTATATAACTTGTAAATTTGTTTTTTTAAGTATCTACCACAATTAAATTAAAAGATACAAAATATATTTTGTTAACATATTTTAAATATTTTCTCATCCCGATACTCGTCCCTCTTTTAATCACAAGCGTCTGCTTCTATAGAAGAGAAATATCATACAAAAAAATCTGTGAAAATTTATTATGTAGCTATTTGTATCAAAAAAAGGTTATTTTGAAATATAAATATTATGTTTTATATGTTATTTTTGCTGTATAAATAATGTATCTTCTGTAATAAATAAATGAAAAAAAAAATAAAAATAAAAAAAATAAAAAATTGACTTGAAATCGCAAAATCAGTAATCGACAGTAAATAATAATATAATGTTTTTTGAATGAACAATTTTAAACAAGCAGTAAACTTTTTAAAGCTCATTTATATTCTGAAATGCGAATCGGTGGATAAAATCGACTGGCATAAAAATAGAAGAAGGCGATGAGATGATTGAAGCCGAGTCGTCACTCCAAATGCCAAGCTAATGGATAACGCGACGGCCAGATGGGACGTGGATGACGCAGGCAGTCGGTGATGCCATCCTTGTGCTGCTGATTGCTGGAAGCTGTTTCCCTCATTAGTGCCGATATAAATTTTCCAACACATATCAAGGGAATTGATAAACCACAACTGAATTAAATGACTGATATGAATTCTCATTTGTAATGTAGGTCTTATGAGAGAGGAATTATTTAAAAAATCGTACCATTTATGAATCCTAACATCTTTTCAATACAAGTAATAAGTCATGTTCTCAAGTATCCGGTAATCGTTTGGTTTTGGTTTCCTCCTAATTGTACTTTTATGTTTAATGTCTGAATTTTTTGTAAGAAGTTAGTGTATAATATTTTAGTTTAAAAGTTCTTGTTTTGTCCTGTGCTACAATAACACTGTTTTTGTATATTATTATTTTCCTCTGTGCTATAACAGCACTGTTTTGTTAATCTTTGTTCTCTTGTCATTGTTTTGTAAATACTGTATATTCTTTATTTCATAGGTATTATTTTATAAATATTTTGTAATGATCTCGTAAGGAACACTAGGATTATTTTTAAATTTATTATAGTTAAGCGCACTTGAAGTGAAATGACACAAAACTGCGCTATACAAATATTACGTTATTATTATTATTATCACAGATCAGATAAACCTTCTCACTATTCAACTCCTTGATTGTACACATTCCAATTAACCTGATGAAACATACTGATTTTCTCTATGAAGTTGGAGAAATCGATGTTTTGGACGCTTCTTACAAGAAGAATTTATGATAATAATTTACAGCTTCCAGGTTCTTTACATATTTTTCTGGCCTTTTAATTTATTTATTTTTTCTTAACTTTTTACCCTCTTCCCCAAGTCATTTTAAGTGTTGTTTCACCATGATGCTACTGAGAGTGTGTTTCACTCTGGAACTATTTTTTCTACATAAGCTTCACCTGAGGAAGCGTCTATGTCATTTTGGGAATGCAGTGAGGAGGATTTTTAAGAAAAGGATAGAGTGGAAGATCTGGGAAGGAAAAGGTTACGATCTGTGGGTACAAATTTGAGGGTCAGTGTGTCAAGGAATGACGGACGTTCGAATTCATCCCTCACATTGCGGTGCAATGCGATGGGTCTGCCGAGTCCTGCTGGACTGGTCAAAAGATCTCCCTGCACCAGTCTCTCCAAATCCGTTACACCGTAGGTGGGCATCCGCCGCCAAGACCTAGACAACCATCATCCCATGAACCCTGGCACCCCTGCGAGTCACCAAGCAAACCACTTATTTAACAAATTTAAAATTTAAAAACTTAAAGGAAAATTTTCTTACTATTTTAGAAGCAAACAGTTCATAGATAAAAGCGATAAACATTATATAAGGTTTTATAAATAATATAACAATTTATTTTTTTTTACAGTGAATACCGCACAAGAATCTCAACTGCTCCCGTCTGGAGCCAGTGAGACTATGGCATCCCCAATTGGGGTATGTTGTGAGGCTGAAGGTAGTGGGGAGGGGAAGGAGGTGGGGAAGAGGAAGGTTGGGAAGTACCTGGCTATTCAGATCTGGTCACCAAACACGGCTAAAGCCATTTTCAAGCAACGTTTCAATTCTGAATGGTGGTCTTACACCAGGGCGATACTGAGAGTATCCCACTCTGAAACGTGCCGCAAATATACTATATATTATTTTAAATGAATTAATTGTGAAATAACACAAATTAATCAAATAAAATTTATTTGCGCACGTCGGGTTCGAACCCGCGACCTCCGGATTGTGAGTCAAGAGTCTTACCCACTGGACTACTGAGGTCGTCAAATGATCGATACCAATGACGCCTCTCTTTGAAATATCTGGAGAGTGATAACATCCATTTCACACTTTCTTATAATTAACAAATTCCAAAATCAAACAATAAAAAATTACAGTTTATGAATTTGTGTTCAAAATGATACACTGTTATGTTATACGAGTATATAAGCAGATTGTCAACATACTAAATTCAGCAAATCTTCTATTTTTTCTCTTATATTTCTATCTTTGCAACATCTTATAATTCTATTTTTGCAACAACTGACGAATGAAGACCTTGGTGGAAATCAATCGTAATGATGAATCAATGAAATCATGGATCAATGTACCATTCTGAATATGAACGTGGTTGTTTAAAACCGGTCCAGTCTGATAAAGCAAACAAGTGGAATATAGTTTTAAATTGTTTTCTTAGGTTTATAATATTATCTTAATATGGTGCACCATTTTTGCATTCAATTCCAAGGCTGTAAGCTCTAATTAATGCACATCGGCTACTTAAATCACCCGTTTCTTCGTCTCATTCATATTCTAATAAAGTATACGATGGAAATATTTACCTACAGGACCGATTTAGCCATTGCATAAGTTCTTTTTTCATTTATTTATTTTTATTTAGGAGAAAACACAAATAAAAAAGTGATAAATTTTAATTTTACTTAGAGGAAAGGCTTTTATTACATTAATATTACAAATCTGTTTAATATGTAAAAAAAATGTATAATTATTGTAAAAACAAACAAATATTAAATAAAAAATAAAAAAATAAATAAAAAAATAAATAAATAAAATAAAATTATACCTACCGTAAAAACTTAGAAAAGCATATTATTTAGTGTAGTGTGTAGGTATATAGTATGTATGTATATTGTATATACGTACGAAATTTCAATGTCTGCTAACAGATTTCGTTAGTAGGTATATACATATATAGTTATATGTAGTTTTAATGTAATAATGAGGCGTATGTGTGGAAAAAAAATATGTATGATCGTGTGAGAAATGTGGATATCCGCAAAGAATGTAAGGCTGATGTATGCATAATGAGTAAGATTAAGAAAGGGACCCTCAGATGGTTTGGGCATGTAGAGCGAATGAACAAAGAAAGCAGTGTAAGAAGAATATACGACGCAAATATGAATGGTAGAAGAAGTCGTGGACGTCCGAGGAAGACATGGCACGATCAAGTGAATCAGATACTTGAGTCGGGCCATGTCAAAAGTCAGAATAATAGAAGAGAATGTATGAGACGATGTATGAATGTGAGTGAGGCAAAGAGTGTGTGCCAAGACCGAGTTGTTTGGCGGTCCGTCCTCTCTGCCTACCCCTGCGGGGAAACGGCGTGCCGGTTAGTTAGTTAGTTAGTTTTAATATGTCTCAACAGATGTAAGTAAAGTAGTACTATATTAGAGAAACTGTGGCCTGTTCGGGTCTAATACACGAAATGTTGTTTTTTTTTTACTTTAGCTCCACACAGGAGGCCCTGAGGAAAATAATTCCCCGCAGGGCCTGTGTCATCTTTGAGGATGCTGTGTGGAATATCTTTCTACGAGAGGAAGTTCTGGGTAGGAAAAGGGTAGTAGGGATGGGTAGAAATCGGGGGGTTCAGTCAGTGTGTCCAGGAGTGACGGACGTATGAATCCATCCCTCCCATTGCGGTGCAAGGCGATGTTCCGAGAGAGTATGGCTGGAGAAGTCAATGGGACTCCCTCAATCACTCTCTCCCGATCCGGCCTGCCATGCAGCTGGTTGGCAGACGCATCCGCCGCCAAGACCCACACAAACCTCACCCCATGAACCCGGGCACCCGGGCTAAGTCACCAAACGTAGCGAACCACTTTTGGTGACCTATGGCAGTGGTGTTAATTATCCAATAAACGGTTCTCGGGGCGGCAGTACCCATACCCCCCTCCCAAATTGAATGATACGAAGATGGTCAATCGATAGGTAGATACCTTCAGTGACGATTTCCACTGCCGCAGATAAATACAGAATATCCTTTAGAATGGACATTAGGTCCAGTGAAATAGTCATTAAAACTCCCGATCATCCGAGTTGTATTGTTAATCAGCGATGTTTTATTATGTGATTAAATCGCACTTCAGAATTTAATATTTTTAATTGCTTGAGGGTAGTTGTAAATGTTTTAAAGACAGACAAGCGCTCGGTTGTTTCTTTCCGCGCCAAATTTAAAATACTGTTTTTTTAATATTTTTTTTTAAAATATATACTTTAAAGGAGAAAAAACAGATACAAATGTTAATTGACAAGAATATACAAAACAACAACTAGAGAATTCACCTGTATCCTAACTATTTCTCACGAATATACTTAAACAGCAGATAAAAACAAATATACAAATATTTTTACTTGTAAATAGGGAAAAAGTATACCTATGCATAAGAATATTATTTTAAAAATACAGAGATAAGATTAATTCGCAATACTCTTGCAAAAGTTTACAACTTATTTTTGGAAAAATTCATATGGCAAGATAAAATATAAAAATATTATAAAAGAAGTGTGTCTAAATTGTTGTATTTTGTAGGAAAACAGCCTTCAATTTTCTTCTAAAAGTACTGGGTGTTCAAAAAATAAGTCGGAATCCTTGAGGTTTTGATTTTGATTAAACGATTCGCACATTCTTCTGATAGGATCCCTGACACCAGCATTTGTACAGGTGCGGCCAATGTGGAATAAGTCATTAAGTCTTGTTACTCTGGGTGGTATTTTGAAGTTTATTAGTTTCAGTAGGTCAGCGATAAAGTTGTTGCATATTCTATTTGTTTATTTCGTTTTTCTTGGTTTAATTCGTTTCATTTCATAGGTCCGACCCTGTATTTCTACTTAAAGCAAGTAACAAGCCGGCAAGAAAATATTATTCCGTCTAGAAAAGGAAGCACGAGACATTGTTTTTTCCTGGTATCATCAATAATATTCATCGTAAATTCTTATAACGAGCTAAAGGGGAGGGACTTGGAGCATGACGCGTTTGGTGTAAAAAAAGTATTTGTGTATTTAAATCCCATTCCCGACCTCATCAGGTGATTTGTCGTACAAGAAAATGATTTATCTGGATCTAAGAAAACTCTCGCAGAGGGAGTCCACACATCATACAGGATGAAAGGTACTAAATAAAATGAAATTCCAAATACATTTTACAGAAAAAAGCGTTGTTATTTGGAACGAATGTAGAAAATTTACAATGCGTTGAAATTTTAGTGGAAAAGTCGATTAATTTTGGAGATGGAAGAGAAAAATGGGCTTCAATATTGCCTTCATTCGTGTTATTTATTACAAAATTGTTGTAAACATTTTATTTTTTTGTTTAACATGTACGTAACTACATATACCTATGTTTTTATCAAGCATAGACAAGTAGGTATTTATGTTTAATAGGTTATTTTTCAGGTTTATTGTTTTTTTTTTAATATAATATCGAGAGATCACGTCGCGTTGTTGAGCACAAACGACTAAGAATTGTGTTATGATATTTTTTTCTCATTTTAATACATTAAGTTTTGTTTTCTTGATTGCCTCAAAAGAGTCCCGCTCCCACCTGGAGCCATCGAGACTACGAAATCAAAAGTTGGGATTATTCATGTTGTGAGGCTGAAGGTGGTGGGGATGGGAAGGAAATGGGGAAGAGGAAGGTGGGAAAGTTCCTGGCTATATAGCTTTGGTCACTAAAAACTGCTAAAGCCATTATAAGCAACATTTTGTTTCTGAATGGTGGCCTTACACCAGGGCGATACTGATAGTATCTTCCACTCTACCACAATATGGATTTTTCTAAAATTATCCAATTTTCTACCCAATTTTCTTAATTTTTCTTTCCTTAATAACCTTCCAAAGTATTAAAAAAATGATGAATGAAATAAGTAAAGTCATTCTGAAGTTATGGCGTGGCCAAGGGAAACAGGGATCATTTTTATACATATATATTCTTCGTTAATATGATTTTTTTCTAAGACTACATCAGTTCAAATTTTGAAAATGTCGCATGCTTTAAGAAATTATATTGTTTAGTAAAAATTCTAAAGGTGAATCGCATAAAATTAGAATTGCTTGAAAAAACCATTTTACTATCACGGATTACGATGAAAATTTCTGTTCAATTTTGAGGTTAATCAAGTACCTACGCGATGCATGAAATTGTTCGCGAATTGTTTAAACAGCGGATGTCCTGATTAGCTGAGCTGCTGCAGCGAACTGGCACATCGAACCAACTAACTACCAAACCGGAGCAATAGCGTGCCAACACCTAATTTCTATGTAATTACGAACATCCTTACGTTATGCTATTTATATTTCTATAATGTCTTTCACCCTTCTGAAATATTAGTTTTATCATATTTAATTTTTGAGGAAAATGATTCAAATTTGTACCCAACGTTGTTCTTCCAAAATAAATTATCGATGATTGAAAAGCACCGTTTTAGAGAAAAATCACCTCAAGGGCACTGTACAAATTTATAATATTTTTCCGCAATACTCTATCTTACTTCTAACTACAGACTATACCATAGATTCTCAACCTTTTTTTTCCCACCGCCCACTTTCACAGTATATTTTTTTCTAGCGCCCCCCAACTGCTTTTACATACCATCTTGGGGGGGGGAGGGCGATGGGTTTCCTGAAAGTCCGTTTTTATTTTTTACATACTAGGTACCTAATATGTAAAAAATAGTCGCGAATCTGAAACAGCTATTGCCACGATTATATTTAAACGTGTAATTACACTGTAATATAACGTAATCGTAAGAAAGGCTATAACTCCTATCATATTTCTGAGAATAATATTGTTTTAATGACAACAATTAAAACGCATACTTAATTATATAGAGAAGTATTTTTATTAACATGGAAAATATATTGAATTTATAACTTATCTAATCAGATGGTTGAATTTGATGCATTTTAAGAAGTTTGTTTATATTAGGCTCGATTTTACTTAAAAACAAACGTAAGTCGCCGCATCAGTAATATGGAGCCTATTTTTCTTTTTGGTTACCAACGTTGCTTCAGCACTAAATCCACGTTCAGCTAAATAGGATAATGGGAATGCTAGTAAAAATCGTTGAACTATCGACCACAATCCTGGGTACAGTTGCGAAATCGGCTTCTGCAGCCAAAATTCTTGGTAGCCATTATTAAATTTAATTTTTAATCCTTATTTGTCGTCAGTTTTATTAGTTCTTCTTCTAACTGGGATGATCCTGCTGTGTTGACATTTTAAAAAGGATCCAAAACCCAGTCTGGTATGTCCACGTTAAATATCCTGGAATCGTTCCTTGAAATCACTGTGGAGGTTTTCCAAGTGTTGACAGTAAACAAGCAAGTCGTCGTTCTGGAATGATACTGCTGATAAATTTCGGAAGTTATTAAATTCCCGTCTGCCGATATTTCTTTTGTATAATAGTAGTTTGGATACAAAAGCTGCAACGCAATTTTTTGTTTTAATTAAATTTAAGTCGTCGCCTTGAAGTTGGAGATTGACAAACAATTTAAACAGGTCTGTCAAGTACGCAATATCGTTCTTCGATGAGGTGAGGTTGTCGCGCAATTCTGTGTCTTTGTTTCCTAGGAACTCTATCAAAGGCTCAAACAGATTGTAAAATCGAGTCAAACAAGAACCTTTTGACAGCCAGCGCACCTCTGTGTGAAGCAGCAATCGGTTGAAATCTTCATCATTGGCAATGCAAAGCTGACTAAATAATCTGTCATTCAATGAGTTACTTCTGATTTTATTAACTGCTCTGATAACATATTGCAGTGATGTATGTAGGCGTTCACTCAGATTTTTCGCAACCAAATGCTGGCGATGAATTACGCAATGCACAACAAGCACGTCAGGAACATTATTTTTTAAGCACGCTATGAAGCCTTTGTGACGCCTTGTCCAGCACCATCCGTAGCAGCTGAAAAAATATTATTAAAAGGAATTTTGTTTTCGTCACAAAACTTTTCCAGTGTATTAAATATGGTTTCTCCTTTTGCATCTGTTTCCAAATTTGTAACACACAATAGTTCTTGACATATTTTCTCATCTTTGATGAACCTCGCGTATGACAATAGCAATGCTTCATTGGTTGGTAAAGTTGACTCATCCAGCTGAATTGAAAATCGACAAGACTGCAGATGATTGCACAATGATTCTTCAATGTTTTCAGCCATTTCATCAATTCGTCTTTGCACAGAACTATTGCTCAAAGGAATTTTTCGGATAATATCTGCAGCTGGTTTATGTAGCGCAGTGGTAATTACTTCTTTTACTGCTGGTAAAATTAAATCTTCCCCAATAGTATGTGGTTTGCCTGTTTTAGCAATCAACAATGAGATATTGTACGAAGCTCGAAGTCCATCATCTTTATGCTTAGAAGCTGTTGAAAATTATTTTCATATAGTTGGCTGAATTTTGTACTTCTTTTTTATGTCTTGAAAATAGGTCACATCTTTGTCTTTCTTATCCGGGTGGATTTTATAAAAATGATCTTGAAACCTAGAAGGCTTCATCGCATGGATTTGTGGGATCTTCGATAAATCCGTATTTAATATAATCCACACCATATTGCCGTATCTTACTTCCGACATGGGTTTTTAATAACAAAAATTAACCAATATTGAAGTTTACTTTGCTTTATTAGTATGTGATTAGAGTGTTTTGTTTGTCTTTTTTAGATCATATTTTTTTACTTGCCAACGCCCCCCTGTGCCATGTCAATGCCCCCCAATTGTCTCTGGATCTTCTACCGCCCCCCTGAAGGTCTCAAACGCCCCCAAGGGGGCGTTATCGCCCACGTTGAGAACCTATGGACTATACAAACTATTTTAACAACTTACGGCTAACAGATTGCATCCATCGGTTCATCGATCACTAATAGAAAACTATAATATGTACAATGCATTTAACCGATTAACGTGCTGATGCTGATGCTGCATTGAAATCTACAATACATGTATTGTTTTATTTATATTTTATACAGGTAGAAATATACAGGACCATACTTACTTTAGTATCATTTTCTTCCCTTTTCACTACATTTTCACCATTACTATTTATTTATTTATGTATTTATTGCTTCTCACCGCACATAAATCATTATTTTTCACATAAAAATCAATCTATCGAGGTTATAACAGTTGGATTACGTCTGTATTGTGTCTATATTATATTACGAAGTTTTTTTAAATTTAATTAAAATGATATTAGCAAGTTCTGCAAGTATTTTAGTGTGTATTTTTGTTACACCTGTATTGGTTTACAAGACTATTTTTAAACTGTCAACCAGGCCCAGGTCAGGAGAGTGTTTTCTCTTGGGGTAAGAATAACCTCGTCGAATTAAATGTTTCAAAGACCCAATCATGTTTGATAACGTCTAAAAGGGATCGAAATGATTATCTAGTCTCCTTCAACAGAAGCATTCTTCCGAACAGGACCTCCATTGACATGCTTGGTGTAACTCTAAGTGACCAGCTCAGGTACGGGGGCTCCATCGAAACCAGAGTTAAATTAGCCTCTTAGAAACTGGGCGTACTGTACAGGGCCCGCAGATACTTTAATAGTACTCAACTGCTAACCCTGTACAAATCGCAAGTGCGCCCCACGGTTGAATTTGGCAGCCACCTCTGGTCTGGAGCTCCAAAATACCTAAAAAAACCCTTGACTCTGTGCAGAAACGGGCGGTCCGTTTGATAGATTCTCCCATCTTAACAGACGGATTGCAATCTTTAGAGCATAGGCGTCATGTGGGAATGCTGTCCTTGTTCTACCGGTATTACAATGGAAGATGCTCCCAGGAACTAGCGTCATTGATCCCCTCGGCACCGGTGCATAGTCGGGAAACACGCCAAACACGCGCTCAACATTTGTACACGGTTGACATTAGTCACATGAGAACGGGTCGTTTTTACGATTCGTTCTTGAGTTCAACAGCTCGGCTGTGGAACGATTTACCGGCCTCTGTGTTTCCTCCCTCCTACAACATGAGTCTCTTCAAGACCAATGTTAACGCCTTCCTTTCCTCAAAAAGACCCTCCACACAGCATCCTCAAAAATGACATAGGCCCTGAGGGAAATTATTTTCCTCAGGGCCTCCTATGTGGAGTTAATGTAAAAAAAAAGGCCCGGACTGGCCAGGTCCGCAGGTCCGCGATCGCGAAGGGCCCCCGGCACGAGAGGGCCCCGAAGGGGCCCCACAAAACGTACAAAAAAAAAGTTTTTGTCTTGTTAGTAGTTATTTTGTGTTCTTGGTAATGTTTTTTTTAAATTTTTTAAAAAAAATTACATTTTCCAAAAGTAGAATATGTCCAAAAACTGTTTATATCTCGCCTTGTATAAGAAAGCTTTATACGATCCAATGTCATTCCCATCGTCTGCGCGGTGACGTGTGTCGTGTGTCCACTGTCCAGCAGACAACTCATAAATGGTTTTTGGTCACTTCCCCTGTTTCCAAGTTCTTGCAAAGTAAAAGCATTGATTATGCTTTAGCTTGGAACTTAGTACAAACACTGCTCCATCAAGTTAAGGACAAAAGGAATGACGCGTATTTTGAAGCATTGTACGCAAAACAAAAGCCCATGTAAGTGCAGTTAATCTTAAGCTAGACGAAAATAACATTGACGTGTTTCTAAACTGTGTAAAATTGAAAGAAGTCGGCTGTTGATAGAGCTGCAACAGTTTACATAACAATACAGCAACTTCATAGCGGCAGAGTCCACTGAGAACTACGGACACAGGTGCAGTGACGAAGAAGACGATTTGGACCCAACGGCAGCGGAAACAAATGCTGCCATTTACTGCTCTGAAAATAGACAATGTTTCTAGTGTTTGACGTGTGCTTTTCTGTTCTGTTTAAACTTATCTGGACTGTTTACCAACCTGTATATTGTATAAAAATATGTTCTTACCATACCTTGTACCCAAGTCACATGTGAACGAGTTTTTTCTAAACTTAAAATCGTCAAAAATCGACTTCGGTTATCCTTAGGCCAAGACCTTATGTCCAGTCTGCTTTTTATTAATGTTGAGAGGGATTTATTTTACAATTTTGACAAAAATAAAACCACAACAGCACAACACCATTATGTATTCAAGGGTATAAAATTATTTAATAAATTACCCCTTGATATAATATCGGAAGAAAGCTACGAAAAATATTAAAAAAAAAAAAAAATTAAAATATTCTAGTACCACCTCATAACTTAACTTATTGTATATTATATCTAGAAATATGTATTGCATATTTAGAAATATGTTTTTGCCTTATCAATACTCTAAATCATTTATTTTAACTAACCTATATTTTTATTACTTTTATCTGTATTTTCTCATTAAATCACTATTATTTTTTGTTAAATTACTAATATTTTTTGTTTTAATTTAAACAAATGTAATTTTTTTTAGTTGTCCTCTCCTAAACACAAGCAGCTGCTTTATTAGGAGAGTGATTAAAATATTAATTGTATATTTTATGTTGTAAACTGTAACTTTTTTATATTTTTAAATAAAAAATAAAAAAATAAAAAAAAAATAAAAAATAGATGAAGTAGCTTTAACAAGTGAGTTGCTTATAAAGAAACTGTTACTTAAGAGCGCGCAGGAGCGCCGAGAAATTTTAACGATAGGTATTTGTAAAAATTATTTCTATTTCGTTCATCTCAGCGGGGACAGCAAAAGCGCTATCGGTGTATTGGTGAACCCCAATGCGTGTGTGTGCGTGGCTGCAGGTGTTGGAAGCACGAATCGCCGCGCCGCGCCCGCCAGCGACTTCGCGTTCTTATTATTTCATTTACTGTTATTCATTTATTCCAAAAATTAAGTAGGTGCCTAGGTACATATTCGTAATAAAATAGCGAGGTCTACATTATTTAATATTGTATTGTACTTAACTTTATTATTATTATTACTTACTACAAATACATGTGACTGCCTGCTCCGAACTCATCTTCTGCACACGCACAAGTCAATGAGACTTGTGGGTGCGTGTATACAGGTTGCTGCCTGCTGCAACAGATAAGTCAATACGCGTCGCGACTTGAGCGTGCGTATTCCTATATAATAGATATCTTCTGCGCTCATAGTTCATTCATCTTGTTACTATTAGTAAAGTAAGATGCACGCTGTTTTGGTTTAGTAATATCGGGAGATTCATACCATCTTTTTTTATAAAACGGCAGCATAGGCGCAGTAGGTACATCACGTACTTTGTGATTGTATAGTGTTTTTATTTTTCGCTGGCTGCATCACTCTACTGTTTTTGACTAGCCTTTTTACTGGAAACTATTCTACGTCAAATACAGACCTTCGAATTTTGACCCTGAAACCCCCTTGAATATTGAAATCTGTTTGGTCATTTCTCACGATTTACACATATAGGACATATGGTGAGTAGATACCTACTAAACTATTCATAAATTATTCATAAACTATTATTATAAACATAAACTATTCATTCATAAAAACTCAATATTACAACACAATTTCCTTTTTTAATTAAACATATAAATATCGCTAAAAATGTTGTTGTTTTTTGGCTCTCCCTGAATAACGTAAATTCATCAGTTTTGACTGTATGCATAAAGTGCATTAGTGCAAGTCGGTACATTTGTTAACATATCTAGTAACCTATAATAAATATTATTCTACGTCTTAGGCTGCGTATACACACGCCAGCCGAACAACGGATTATGGGAAAGGAACGAAGCAAAAGCAAACTGCCCGAAACGCTGCGCCGCTTGCGGTTGCTTCGTACCTTTACCATAATTCGTGGTTCGGCTCGCGTCTCTGTCCGCAAAGAGTGGCGTGCACTGATTTTTCAGTGGGCTAGAATCCTAAGATTGAAAATACGACATTAATGATGTTGTCGAAGCTGAAAATTATTTTTTTTCCGAAATTTCAATTTTCAAATTCTGTGCACGCCACTATTCGCAAATATATACGTAGCATAAGATATGTGTATTTAGAAATTGAGTTACATAAAATCGACTACTATATTACCTACCTTCAACTCAAAAAATTTTTTCTTACAGATAAATAATGGGTAAAAGAAATGGAAACAAAGCGCGTTTGTTTTTATCTACTAGACGAAAAAAACCGATTATTAGTATCAAACGACAGATTCATGTTGCACCACGTTCGACATCTAGGTAAGTCGAAATATCGCTTTCCTGTCACTCTTACTACTGAACCTTCCTAAGGTTACCTTTACGTACGTAAAGTTTTTTTTCCCGTAAGTTGCTCACATAAGAGAGTTATGGCAAAATTACCAATGGGTATCGTTTACATTGATAATTTTGCCATAACTCTCTTACGTGAGCGACTTACGAGAAAAACCTAAAGATTTATGCTATGAGAGCCGTGTATTATGTAGCATGTATAACGGGAAAATGGGATGGACAAATTTAAATAAATAAATCATTTGCATTTACAGGGATATGGATGTCATCGATACTACTTTTGGAAACTTAACTACATCTTCACTAATGCATGAAACTTCCATGGATGAATCATTTGCTCCAAATATAGACGAAAACGCAAGTTCATCATCATCAACAACGCTTGATGATTTGGTGATAGAACCAGACCATATTGATGAAACCGATAATTTCGAAGGTCGCAGAATTGTGGATATAAAATATTTGTTTTCGGAGATATCAAATATAAAGCACGAACACACCAACTGCACATTTTCCGATTTAAAATTTATGAAGGAACGACGAAATGGTCTTCTAAGCCAGTATGTTTTCGAGTGCAAAATGTGCAAGAAAATAGAATACATTCACTCCGAAGACCCGAAACGGAAAATGTCTATAAATACTGCTGTCGTCGAAGGAGTGATGTGTACAGGAAATGGGTATTCACAATGGAATGAAATTTGTGGGGTTTTAAATATGCCAAATATGGATTGTAAGACTTACACGAACATAGAACAATGTTTAGCGCCAACAATTGAAGAATGTGCCTTAGAAGAAATGATCGCAGCTGGTGAAGAAGAAAAAAGGCTAGCCATTTTAAACGGTGACGTAGACGAGGGTGGCTATCCTTTGGTAACGGTGGTTGCAGATGGCTCCTGGGCAAAGAGGTCGTACAAAAGTGGATTTAGCTCCTCATCTGGCGCAGGGTGCATAGTTGGACTACGAACTAAAAAGGTTTTATTTCTGGGAGTGCGAAACTCATACTGCTGCATATGTGCTAGAGCTACTAAACTACACATAGTTGCTGCTGAGCACAGGTGCTTCATAAACTGGCGTGACAGTGCTAATGCCATGGAAGCCCACATTATAGCAGAAGGGTTCTCGAGAAGCATGGAAATGCATGGATTGAAATTTAACAAACTAGTTGGTGATGGCGACTCCAGCATCATGAAAAAAATAATGCAACAAATGCCATATGGTCCTAACCTTATAGTACAAAAAATAGAGTGCAAAAATCACTTACTCCGCAATTTTTGCAACAAAATGAAAGCACTTGGAAAAAAAACCAACAACGCTAAAGGCTTTGTACCAGTTCATATAAGGAAAAAGGTTGAAGCAAACGTTTTACGCATGAGAAGAGCTGTAGTTGGAGCAATAAATTACAGGAAAGAGCAAGAAAACACAGTACAAAGTGATAAAATAAAAAATTTGAAAATGGACATAAAAAATACCGCAAATCATGTGTTTGGTGATCATAAAAATTGTGCATCGTACTATTGCAAGCCGGAGAAGTATACTGATGATCCAAATTTAGTAAGCGATCTTCGAGATTGTGGAATATGGACTGATATCCAACAATTCTTATTGTCTCTAATAGCAAATGCAGAAAGTCTTATTATTGACGTGACAAATAACACTGTGGAGCAATTCAACAACGTTATCGCCAAATTTATAGGTGGAAAAAGGGTAAATTTTACTACAAGAGGATCTTACCAAGCAAGATGTTTTGGAGCAGTAACTTCGTGGAATAGTGAATTGGCAACTCATTCAAGAATACAAAAGAAAATCCAAGGCCACAGTCCCGGCAAATACACGAAGCACTTTATAGAGAGAAAACGACGTTCGAAGGAGAATAAACAAATGTGTCGAAAAAAAAAACTAAAGTATAATGAAAATACGACAGAAAAAAGAAAAAAAGTTACAGGGCCCGATGAAAATTATGGTCAATTGGAATTAGAACCAGATATGCCACCTGAAATATTTGAAACGAAAAAAGAGGAATTTCTCAAAGAATTATCTTCAACCAATAAGGAAGAGCTCGAACGGAATACGGTAGGCCAAAGCAATAACAATCTGTGGGCAATTGAAAGACGTAAGCGGATAACGGCGTCTAACTTTGGAAAAATATATAAGCTTCGGCAAAAAACTTCAGTTACGGGAGTACTAAACTCTTTACTGTACTCACAATTCAAAGGAACTATGGCCACAAATTATGGAAAAGAAAATGAAAGCCTAGCAATAGAGCAATTTTCAAAAAAAACAAGTTTTCAGGTATCCGCTTGTGGGCTATTTATCGATAAAACCAAAAACTTTTTAGCGGCAAGTCCGGATGGCCTTATCGGTGAGGATTCTATAATTGAAATTAAATGCCCTTATAGTATAGCAAATATGTCACCAGAAGAGGGAATTGCACAAAAGATAATTGATTACTGTAAATTGGAAGACCATTCTTTAACATTAAAACGGAATCATAATTACTTCTACCAAGTACAAGGCCAGTTACATATTACTCGTCGTAATTATTGTTATTTTGTTGTGTGGAGTCCAAAAGGTTTGCTGTATGAAAAAATTGAGAGGGACGATGAAATCTGGCAAAAAATCGTTCCACTGTTAGAAAATTTCTACCACCAATGCCTTTTACCAGAAATAATTGACGGTCGCATACCAAGAAATTTACCGGCGAGGGAAAGGTCTGGACCATAAATTGTTTTAATTTCATTGTGTAGATGTTAAACAGTAATTTTTTTTACAATAAAGCGTTTAAAAACAAAAAATATTAGATCATTGAAGAAGATTGAAAATGTCAAGTGATGTAGGAGGTATTCCCAAAAGTGCATTTTTCTGTAATAATATAACGTATTAAAAAAGTTAAATAAAAACTAAACTAGTTATGTGTATGTACCTAATATGTAGCACAATAAACAATATGGTGCCTCTTATACATAGATTTCAATATTCATTTGTATAATATGATATTATAATAACATAATCGATTCAACAACATGTGGTAGATGCATGTACCACTGAACATACGCTGTACCAGCATTCCATCAAACGATCAGTGGTGTATGTACTTACCATCACACATTTTCTTGTAAAATATAATTTTTTTGAAAAAAAAATCTAGAACAATATATTTAGTCAAATATAAAAGTTTTTTTTTGGTTCGGTAGTTGTATCTTAAAAAAAGTGTCCTATAAAGGGATAATATTATGTTGAGTACAACCTTCAAAAGTTATCAAAAAATATTTTAATTAATTTTTGTGTTCCATATCCAACTCGGCAATACGGAACGGAATCATCTCGGGGTCTGTCTGTAACAAGTGTTTTTTTTTCATTTTTTTTCCATTAATTTATTTGACGTAAACAAATTAAATTTGTCACAATAACTTTAGTAAATAAGCTCGGTAAGTATTGGCACACTCAAAATAAGTCACCAAACAGAAAAATAATTTTAAAAAAACATCGATAACTCGGGACATGACAACACTAGTGGACTAGTGTATCGATATAATTATTGAGAATGTCACATCAATTCGTTGACTGTATACGTATTCAACAAAACCCTCTCCGCCCCCCCTCACCCCCGAATACTGAGAGAAAGGGACACATGCACCTCAGCCTGATAATACCTAAATAAAATTGTCAAAATCGAGGTTTTGTAGTCCTCATTTTTCTACTCCAAAACTGAACCAATTTCCAAGATTTTTTTTACCAAATGTATTGGAAGAAAACATTCTATGTCTGTACCTTTTGCTTTTTTTAAAAATACATCGTCTAATTTGTATACTGAACGTTTGTTGATGGCGTTAAAAAAAGGCAATTTTAACAATTTTTGAAGGGTTATAACTCCTATAAAAAGTAACTTATCAAAAAAATCAAAACGTACCGACACGCTTGCGGTCAATATTCATATTATGTAAAAAAAATATTTTCTCTAGTGTCAAAATTCAGAGAGGGAAATGAGGAATACGTTTGTATGGAAAAAACACCACCCGGTTTCCTCTTAAGGGCTAGGGGAGCAAAATGGCCCCTCTACAGGTTTAGCAGAGGGCCCCAAATGGTCCCAGTCCGGACCTGAAGCAACAAGACCATCTTCAGACGTCAACAAAAAACATACTAAAATACTTGCAGAACTTGGAAATAACATTATCAAATTAAAAGAATTTAATTGAAGTTCTGCGAATTAAACACAAAAAACAATATCATGAAGTAAGTGTTTTAACTGCTACTAACCTAATTACTACGCAATAACACTATCTAAAACATGCGAACACCTCAGTAAAGTTTCTTCTAGTAAGGTGTTCACAAAGAATTACTGCTTTACCATTTACATACAGTTACTCATTATTTTACACTCTACTACCCACCATGTTTTATAATATAAGGAGCATTTTTTGTGTACTTGCACTCATATAATCTGTTTACAACTATATTTACGATTTATGAGCATAGAAATACATAAATAAATCCAGTAATCGTCGTTTGGCATACAATACCTACCGCCAATGTGACAATTTTTCCAGGAATGATATTTTAAAGCAAAACAATTCGTTATTATTTTCTCATCAGAGTATATTCAGTTCATCCACAAAATGCCGAAATGTTCATTGTTTGGAATATGTAACACCGCTTCAGCGGATTTCGCCATGTAAGTAGTGGGATTTGTTTTTTCCCGCTCCTGAACAATTTGTTTTACGTACGCGGTGTTGAAAGCCGAAACACGATTTTATACATCTGATAGCGAATTTTAACAACAGGCCTCCGAATGTATCCGCAAATTTAAAAATTTTCTCTAAGGGTTTCGGGACAATTTTGAAATGCGTTGTAAAATTTTAAATGACTGTACAGCTACGGAAAAAGGTTGGAAATAGGAAGGCAATGCGGAGTAGACATTCGGGGGCGGGTACTGGTACCGCCGCCTCTGGAACCATAGATAACCAACACCTCTGCCGCAGGTCACCCCAAGTGGCTCAATGCGTTTTGTTGCGAGGTTTGTCCGGATCTCCGCGGCAAATGCGTCTGCCCCCCCGACAGGCCGGATCGGAAGAGAATGGATAAGGCAGACTTTTGACCTCTCCGACAGGTCTCTCTCGGAACATCGCCTTGCACTGCAATGGGAGGGGTGGATTCGTAAGTCCTTCACTTCTGAACCCCAAGATTTCTTCCCACCACTCATACTTTTTGCTTCCCAGAACTTCTTCTCCTACCCTAAAAAACCCTCCTCAAAGATGACATAGGCTCTGGGCTAATGTAAAAAAATGTAAAAAGCTTTTAAAAAAATAGGACTTTTTTTTAAGAACACGACCACCAAAATTTTGCATTTTAAAGTTTCTTCAGAGTCACATACGATCCAAGAGTTGAGTAAATTGTCTTTTAAAGTGTGAGAAGGAATGTTCAATTTTTATGCAAATTAGAAAATTTATTTTTTATGGCAGTTGTGGGAATTGGTGAAACCACGGCTTTGGTGGAATAATTATTTGAATTAAGACATGGTTTAGATAGGAATGTTCAGTTCTTTATTCGCAAAAAATATATATTTGAAGTAGGTGTTTTCTCTTAGGGAAAAAATAATCTCGTTGAATTTAATGTTTCAAAGACCCAACCATGTCTAATTACGTCTAAAAGGGATAGAAATGAAAATCTGGTCTCCTTCAACGGAAGCAATCTTCCGAAAAGGCCTTCCATTGATATGCTTGGTGTAACCCTAAGTGACCAGCTCAGATATGGGGGCTCCATCGAAGCCAGAGTTAAGTTAGCCTCTCAAAAACTGTGCGTACTGTACAGGGCTCGCAGATACTTTAATAGTAAACAACCGCTAACCCTGTACAAATCACAAGTGCGCCCCACGGTTGAATTTGGCAGCCACCTCTGGTTTGGAGCCCCAAAATACCTGAAAAAAACCCTCGACTCAGTGCAGATCTGAGAGATTAACAGACGGATTGCAATCTTTAGAGCACAGGCATCGGGTGGGAATGCTATCATGGTTCTACCGGTATTTCAATGGAAGATGCTCCAAGGAACTTGTGTCATTGATCCCTTCGGCACCGGTGGATAGTCGGGAAACACGCCGAACGCGTATCCAACATATGTACACGGTTGACATTTGTCACATGAGAACGGGTCGCTTCTTCGACTCGTTCTTTTTAAACCAATATAATAACACCTCCCATACATACAAGCCCTGCTTATTTATGGGGGTAAACCTAATATTAGGGCTGTCCGTAAAATAAGGTCCGCAAGGCGCTGCGGTCGCGAGGAATGATTTTACCCGCAATCCTATACTGGCGTGTAGCCTGCTTTCCCCTTGTCAAATCCTCACCAAGTTGCACCCTCTGTCACGCTTAGTCTCGGCGTGGTTACCATTCGCGATGGAGCTCAACTCGCCGAACCCGCCAGGTATAAGTTACGCTCTGTAATTCGTTTTTTTTAAACTTTGCACCGGCAAATCTGAATGATGTCACTGGGATTGTTCCATTATCTCTGGGGTCGTGTATTGTATCTGGGTCTCGTCCCCAGTCACAATTGAGTTCAAGAATTCTTCGCCATCGATGTCGTAGCACTCAAGGAATCTGCGCGCTGCTTCAACCCGTTGTTCTTTGTGATCTTCGGTGTGCGTTTTGGGACTCACCTTGGGCAGACTTTGTGATCTCCCAATTTTTTTGTGAAAATCTTGTCAATACTGGTCTTATTGACATCAGGGATCATATCACAGAGCTGCCGAACCGTCACCCGTCGTTTTGCAATAATTGTTTTTTCCACTTTGGCAATTTTTTCATCTGAAACCGATGGCCGTCCGGCACGCTTTTAAATTCTCTGCACCATTTGGGCGCGTTCTTGCATTCATACACTGTTTTCCGTACACTTCAAATAGCTGAGAATGAATTTCTACCGGGGTTTTGTCCTTCGCACAAAAAATCTAATTATAGAGCGTAATTCACACCTGGCGGGTGCGGCGAGCAGAAGCTTCATCGCGAACGCCTGCCACGCCGAGACTAAGTGTCGCAGAGAGTATAGCGTTGTGGGGATTTGGCGTAGGGAAACCAGGCTACACGCTAGAGTTAAAGGATTGGGTGTAAAATTGTTCCTCGCGACCGCAGCACCTTGGAGACCTTATTTTACGAACAGCCCTCGCATATTATGTTATTAGTTATTGTATAAAATTTATTGTTATTTATTCTGAATTAAAAAAATACAATTTTTTTTGGAAAAGCGTCAATACGTCTAATATTTTATGTAAAAATGATATATTTCCGGTTTAAACTAACTAACTAACTAACTAACCATCACGCCGTTTCCCCGCAGGGGTAGGCAGAGAGGACGGACCGCCAAACAACTCGGTCTTGGCGCACAGTCTTTGCTTCACTCACATTCATACATCGTCTCATACATACTCTTCTATTATTCCGACTTTTGACATGGCCCGACTCAAGTATCTGATTCACTTGATCGTGCCATGTCTTCCTCGGGCGTCCCCTACTTCTTCTTCCATTCACATTTGCGTCATATATTCTTCTCACATTATTTTCTTCTTTCATTCGCTCTACATGTCCAAACCATCTGAGGGTCCCTTTCTTAATCTTACTCATTATGCTTACATCAGCCTTGCATTCTTTGCGGATATCCACATTTCTCACACGATCATACATGGTTTTGCCACACATTCGCCTCAGGGATCTCATTTCGACAGCATTCAGTTTACTTTCATCCTTCCTCTGCCAACTCCATGCCTCACTGCCATACATCAAGGTAGGTACCAGGACTCCATTGTGGACTGCTAGCTTCGCGTCTTTTGACAGTGTTTTATTAGCGCCAACGGCATTCAGTCCTCCATTAATGGAGTGACCTGCATTTACTCTTCTTTCAATATCTCTATCAGCCTTCCCATCTCTCGTAAACATACTACCCAGGTACACAAACTCATCCACCTGCTCCAAGTATTCATCATTCACAACTATATTGCACACTGTTATCGTACTCTCCCTTTCAAATACCATGACTTTAGACTTACTTACATTCATCATTAACTCATTTTGCATACACACTTCGTTCATCCTAGACACGAGAGACTGTAGATCTTCCATAGTGTTAGAAATCAGCACCGCATCATCAGCATACAACAGGCAACATATTTTCAGATCACTCAAATTCGCGCCCAATCCCATCTCTTTCAATTCTTGCATACAATTATCCATGTATAAATTGAATAACCATGGTGACATTACGCAGCCTTGCTTAACACCTTTTGTGATGTCAAACCACCCCGTAAAACCACCGTTCACCCTAACACATGCAACGCTTCCCTCGTACAGAGACGCAATTGCCTGTATGAGATTTGTATTTCCGGTTTTGTCTGGTTATACCCTCTAAGAGATAATATGACCGTAATTAATTATAATTATTAATTGATATCTACTTAAATAATCATACTGATGATAATGTGATGTATGAAGTTAGTAAAATATATTGGGAAATTGCTTTACAATTTGGGAGATTGAATTATTTCAGTACAGTGAAGCGGTATATTAGTTTATAGTTGGATAAAGCATTCTAATAAACATTCGAACTATTGTGGTTAATATTACATCCATACGTAATAACCACAGTTGTCCAATCAATGCCCATCTATGAACCAATTAAACCAGAAACTATTCCCACAACAAAGGGAACAGACACACAGAAACCCGAACAACACCCAGTTGAAAATTGTTATTATTTCGTTTTACAGTTCAAAGGGCCGCCGACAGGTGCGCCCTTATTAGAGGACACGAAATAAAGGCAGAATTACACCTGAAGCATTTTTATTACAGTTAATTAGGCCTAATTGTCCTGCCGCTCTGCTAACTTCCCACTGGCGCAGCGTAATGCAATGCAGGTATCATGCGCTGGTGTAATTTGTGCTTAAACGATTCGGTATTTTAGAACGAATATTTTTGTACACTTGTTTTGTTAATTGTTTTTTCCCTGAAAAACATGGACCGCGTGTTTAAATTCAACATTGTCCGGTATCAATAAGCAGGTAGCCAATATTATAATAGCGTTAGCACTCACATTGTACAAAGCTAAACTAATTTATTGGAATTGTTTACGCGAATACCGAACAAGAGCTCCTATACAGTTTGACTAGTCCAGGCAACGAAGACAAAAAATACCGCATAGCGGAAATAATTCGTGTAGAAGCCAATTTTGGCACAGTTGTAGGGGAAGGTGTCCTTAACAATAAAAACTGCGTTATTTTTTAAATGTGATATTTTCCCCCCTCCATATCTCCTTAAGCATTAATCCCAACAAAAAAGTTATAGAAATTTTTTGTAGAGAATTTTACGTAGATAATTTAGTTAATACGCATTTTATCGCTAGAGGCTGTAGTTTTCGAGTTATTAACGAAAACCTGAAAAAAGGGACCTTTAGAGGCTTCTACACGAATTATTTCCGCTATTTTTCCTTCGTTACCTGGACTAGACCTGAAGCCAATGACACTAGTCATTGGAGATCCCCAATTGAGGTTTATTGCGAAGTTAAAGGAAATGGCAGAGGAAGGAAATGAGGAAGAGGGAGTTGGGAAGCACGTCGCTATTCAGATCTGGTCATTTAACACGGCTGAAGCATTTTTTTTTTTACTTTAACTCCACATAGGACACCCTGAGGCAAATAATTTCCCTTAAGGCCTGTGTCATCTGAGATGCTGTGTGGAGGGCCTTTTTGAGAAGAGGAAGGAATGAACATTGGTCTTGAAGAGACCCATGTTGTAGGAAGGAGGAAAAACAGAGGCCGGCAAATCTTTGTAGTTTATTTATTATAATTTTTTTACAAACTTTAAAAATTATTTTACATTTTATTCTACGAAGCACTGCACAAAAAGGAGACCGATTAGTCTATCTCATTATATCGCAAGCTAAATCCTGTAGATGTCTGTGTTTGTCTCTTTTTAGTGTTGTTTCCGTTTCATCGAGTTTCAGATCACAACGGTGCTAAAGAAGTTAGCTTCAAACGAGTTCTGATTAAGTTTGTAGCAGAACAGATTTGCAGGAATCTAACAGCATTTTTACAGTTTACCTACAGTTCGGAAGTAAAGGGAGAGTGTAGAGAGTGTAGGTGAAGTGTAGGGAGAAAACATTATGACCTTATTGTGTGAGCTCTGTTTCGAATTGGTGCTACAGTCGCTAAAAAACATCTTCTCGGTTCTGCTTTCAAGTAAAAATACAAAACTAATTTATCATCCATAAGAGTACTGTATCGGGGTTAGAGGTTTTGTTCAGCGCAAGGGGTCCTTTAATCCTGGCACTGACTGCTTCTTTATTTTCACCGTGTTTGTATTTTCACATCTGCGTTTTTATTACTAACTTTATGTAATCTAGTCTTTGTAATGCTTAGTTCTTGTATTGTTACATTTAAATGGCAATCATTGCAATCTATTGAAGATTCCCGTTTTTTTAATTTAAGTACGTACCTATCAGAAACGTATGATGGCGCAAATAAAATGATGCGTCGTATTTAGGGGTGGTTATTGACTACAAAAATGAATCAAAAAGCTTAGCACGGTCAATCGTTAAAACCCTATATCAATACGATATTGACCAAATCCGTTATCTACGGTCAGTTATTAATATTTGCAATCACGGTCAACCGTTAGTGGTAAATAATATTTCGACCGACGATTGATAAAGTTTAGCCCGGCCGGACCCCATAGTATCAAATAAATTTCGGTTAACTATCAATATACGAATTTATTTGTATAAAGTCGTTCGTTACGCAAAATTACCGGGTTATTAATGAACGAAGTTAAAATTGAAAGAAGTCGGATAATTTATCCATAGATTTAAATAATAGGCCACTTGCATGGATTTCATAACGACTTGGAAAAAATCGTGTTTGATAGATTTTTTTTTACTAAGATTACGAAAATGTTATTAAAATTCTTTAGAAATGTATAGTTTCTTTTATTTTTAAATTAATAAATCCATTATTTGAACTCGTGACGTCACTACATGAAAATGTCCCGTCTCCGATTATGTTCCCTTCATTTTGTAAAATTCCACACTGATTCATTTTTTTTTATATGGCAACACTTTGATTTCCGGCGAATTTTTGAATTTGCGTTTAACGTTCACTAGATTTATTGTTTGTTCTATGCGAACTTTTCCTTTGGTTTGATTTTTTTATAAAGATGGCGGTGTTTTTACAGATGCTACGAAGAGAACCCCGTACAATTTATTGCGTGTTCTATTCGCGTGGAAAATGTTCTTTTTTAAATGATTTTCGGCTATGTAATTATAATTTTTTCGCACCCATAAAATTATGGCCCGTCTTTCCGGTTTATAAGAAATGGTCTGATTTTTCGGATTGAAATTTTCAAAAAATCGCCAGGGTTTCGAAAATACGATTAAAAAAAAAACAAAAGTCTTAGAATACTTGCCTAAACCGAATTTTTTTTTTAATGTGATGCAAGTGGCCTATTGAACTTAAACGTCACCAATTTATTTCATTCGATCTTTGAAAAACTAAGTGGTTGAAGTATGACTAAGGACTTGATTAACTAATTAACTCAGGTTTTGTGTCGAAAAGTAAATACGGACTGCCAAAACATATTATTTAGGTTAGTGTTTCAATTCAACATGGCCAATTTATTAATATTTTCACGTAATTTCTTGACGTTTCGACATTTCGTAGCGTCAATTCATAGAAAATATCTTCAGTGTAGCCAGCGTATATCGATTTCTTATTTATTCCCTGTCAATATCGTTCGGCTGTGAACGGTGAAACTGTGCTCGGGACATCGATATAAAATCATCGGAAGTTACGCCTATCGATCCGATATTGTAAATTCATCTATTTAACCGTTTACAATACTCCAGGAACATTTTATTCCCTTTTTGAAAAAGGATTACAAAGAACGTACGAATACCGGATGATGTAAAATGTAAAGTATACACAGTACTTAGGTAAGTATGATATTATGCGTTACGAACGTGCCTCAAATAAAGCATTCATTGATGTTCAAAGTTGAAATCCCCACTTGTGGGTATGGCCATTCTGACAGTTGTGATAAGGGGTTCCTTGAGTGCTCCTTGAAGATTTCCAGAAGATCGCAGCATCCACTAAATGGTTTATTTATGACCACCAAGCCACCAACAGATGAACTGAGATCGGTATAACTGGGAAGTAATTTAATACAAATTTATATCAGTGGACTGAGTTATGCATCTATACAAACTAGCTATGCATCTAAAGGCAAGGCTACACATACCTATATTTATACTTCTAAGAGTAAACATCTAAATTCATCGTACTTATAATAAATAACCGGAAAAAGGACCGGAAAATTAAAAACTTTTTAATTAAAAATAATTCCAAAATAATAAGTCCTGTTTTAACTCGACGATTTTGCATTTCGTCTGTTTGTTAATTTAATTATTATTCCGTTTCCGATTCAAAATGGTTGCAGTTTTAATGGTTGAGTAAAGATTATTTTTTTAAATGTCAAATTGTCGTGTTTATTTGGACTCCCTTGTTCTCATTTTTTCTTCATTATGGTACCTACCTGCCTGAAGAAAGTTTGAAAATAGAATTGTGATTGAGATAGTGTATAATTACCTACTTATTTTAATAAGATTGAAATTATTATATATATTTTTCATCGCTTCGCTACAAACGTAACTTCTTCAGGGCAGTACAATAATCTACCAAATTTTACAAGTTTAGTACCTAACACATGTTGGATTGAAAAAATGGATTGATTCCAAAAAAATAATAAAAGTGGTGTTTATCAAGTTTTATTTTAAATGTTAATCTCACATCACAATGTATCTGCTTCATTTAAAAATATATGGTTTATAATTAAATAGATAGGTATTTAAGAATTTAAATATCTACTTACGATATCAGAGGAAATTTTGGTTTCGAATTATTAAATAAGAGAAAAACACATGTATGCACTTTTATGGACGCGAGATTATAGAACAACTAGTACTCAAATAAATAAAAACAATATAATATGTTTAATAATAAATAAAATCAATCCATCACACTCTTTACATATAAAAAAATCAATATTATTTGTGTAATTCGGGATGGACACAACATTTATATCGACGGGTAAAGCATCTATTAAAATACGAAATTATGGATGTTATAGTAACTGTAATTAATTTTAGATTTAGACTGCCATCATAAATTACCTTGGAGTTATCTTCCCTGTAAAGTGCCGTTATTTTCGTATTAACCTCAAAGCTCTTTTGGTGATAGACCTACAGTATACAGTATTGAAACATTACGGCCTCGAATGGGTTTCCCGTTCAAGGGCAAGTAGGGTATCTCTCCAAAATTGAATAGGTACTTTAGCTATCGAAAAAAGGTTTAAATTTATTACAGAACATATTTTCCGGAACAATCATAAAATATATCAGACGGAATGTTATTGAGACATAAGAGATAGAATTCGGTAAAAATATGGTGATGTCAGTGAATTTTTCATTTAATTATTGTTTTTATTATGTAATAAATAAAAATAATACTGGCCTGATTAGCATATCGCTGTTTTCGTGAAAAACCACGTCAAGGGCGCTGGACAACTATAAAACTTCTTACAAATTTAAAATTGTAAAATTTGGATGGTTTGTGCTATTTTTCATATTACAGTCGTTTGGTCCTTCGAAGGTATTATCAAACTGTGATTCAGTCACATTTAGTCGATTTCTCTCCAACCGTGGCGCGATCGGGTGCCTCAAATGTCGTTTATGTCGGGAACCATTACAGCGACGAAAAATATGAGGTCGAAGGAGACTACATTGTCATTTCCATCCATTTGAGGTGAAATCAAACATGATTGGATCTTTGAAACATCACATTCTACGAGGTTATTCTTAACGCAAAATAATAACCCTCTCGAGGTTACCGTCCATTCTCGTTCGTTCTCAAAGTCCTCCGATCTGTTGGAGCATGTGTGCCCTTTGAGGACTGACCGACAAAAAGCTTTCATGAACTGTATTGCCATCCACGAAACAAAAAGTAAATGACGTAAGAAAAATATATTCGGAGTCAGAACCGATCCCTGTGGGATGCCAGAAAGCATGGACTGTATGAGTGTTAATATTTGGTCTATGTATAGCTGCTCAGTAAGATTCTCTGATAGTCAAGATTTCCTGATATATCAATAAATAAATAACCAACTGAAAGATAATAATTAACTTCTGAAAATCAATTAGCCATTACCTATATATTTTCATACACCAGCAAATAATGGCGAGTAATCTGAGCAAATAATATTTCTTTCGATTACGATAGATAGCATTGGAAATAACCTAAAAATAACCTTACAAAAACATAATGCAAATTGCTGTAACAAAATATAGTATAATGACCGTCGCATTGAAAGATTTATTACGTGCTTGGAGATTATCAATACGGAAAGGGTAGTATATAATTGGAAAAATGATGGGAGAGGTGAAAGTAAATAGCTATCGGCAGCGAGATGCATGCGTCGTAATGCTTTTATACGCATTGCCATCAACGCCTGGTTAAATGCATAGAAGGTAGGTACCTACATGGGTTTGGTTTCATCTGCACGTATTCATCTACTGCTAGAATTTTATGTTTTATGCTTTATATCTACATTTTTTATCATCTATGTCTTATGTACCTTTATCTTATTCTATTGTATACATTTTGTTTCTATTTCTTTTATTTTTGTGAGACTTTTCTTTTTTGGTTATTTTATTTCTTTTCACATTGTTTTTTTAGATTTCACTAAGTTGCGCTTGATGATGTTTTATCGAGATACCTGTTTATCATTTTTATGATATATTACTTGTTTTCCAGTTTCCTATTCCAAGGAACACTGTTGTGATCCAACTAACATACTCGATTTTGTTTTTTTCGTTTGTTTTGGTTTCTATGTTTTCTTTTTCTTTTTAGTCTCTCAACCTCTAATTTGCTTCGCTCAGAAGGCTGAGCTGAACTGCATCTATCTATACTGTTATGTTTCTTTTTCCCCTTCTCTTGCGCTAGACCTCGTCCCTGAATCAACAGGAGTCGTTCGACGACGTCATGGTGCCCTCTAAAATCATTTGCGCCACCCCCAGCAACGTGTGCAGGCTTGAGGTTTGGGGGGGCGATCTTGGCTCTCCTTCAGCTTGCCCCCGGCTACTCGACGCTGAATTCCTTAGGGTCATAGGGTATTTCCCCCCAATCTCCCATTTATTTTTCTTTGAGGCATCACTGAGGAACCGGCTAAGGGGCGCGGAAGCTGAGTGTGGTTCACGGCTAGACCAAACGTCATGCGCATTCTTGCTGGGACGGCCAATTGATTGGAGAGGACTCCCAACCGTTTGCCATACCTAAAATATAAACTAAATGAAGCTTCGTTCTTTCAAAAAAATTAGAGTCCTTGCGAGAGCCTTGAAGGAGTAACCATTTGTTACTTATACCAGGGCGGGTAAGTGGTGGATAATAACCTCAAATGCACGTATTCATTTGCTGATAGGTAATTAATAAAAATATTTTTTTTCCAATAAAAAAAACAAGTGTGAAATGAATTTTCGGATTCCTTTAATGTATCTACTAAAAAAATCGGACAGTGCAATAAACTTGAAAAAAGGAAATACTATGTCCATCAAATTATATGTTGGATTCACAAGAAATGCCCTATTAACTCTACTGTTTTAGTAGGGATTCCTTAAGTTTGGGTCAGAAAACGGTTTATGTAGGTAGTAGCAAATACACGTCTCGTAAATTAATTTCCAAGTAGGTACTAAATTTTTCAAAAGTTTAAGGTCTTCGTGGGAGAAGGTACAGCAGATCTTCCGAACATTTGAAACAGTTTCCCGAACAAACAGGCCAACGTTGGAAATAAGCTCAGCCAAGTTTCTTGCAAAAATACAGCGGGGAACAAATATTCTCCCCCTGGAGCAACTTAACCCTTTCAGACCTGAATTAAAAATGGAAGTGGTAAAAGATATTTGATGCTTAATAACACCTAGTAAAATTATTAGAAAAAGCTTAGTGTAATTTTTAATTTAATGCTTCGTTCTTTTGAAACAACATTATGTCTCAAGATATTTCGCAATGTCGTCACAACTTTATTAATTGTTGTATTTCACAATTTAATAAATTAAAATAATATAAGGTATATTTGCGGCACGTTCCAGAGTGAAAGATATTCTCAGTATTACCCTGGTGTAAGACCAAGATTCAATATTTCAATATTGTTTGAAATAGCTTTAGCCGTCTTTGGTAACCAAAACCTGAATAGACAGGTACTTTCCCACATTCCTCTTCCCCATATCTTTCCCCTTCCCACTGAATTCAGCCTCACAACATACCCAATTAGGAATGCCATAGTCTCACTGACTCCAGACTGGAGCAGTTAGGACTCTTGTGTGGTATTCACATAAAAATTAATAATATATTGTAATGGAAATTAATAGTATCAATGTTATTTATTTATTCGTTACAAAGATATTGAAATATATATTCGTATCTTTGATTCTTTATAAGCACCCTGATGGATTAAATAAATTTTTTAAAAGTATTTGTACCAATAACTTTTACGATTTTGTTTGTCATTTGGTTTGTCGTTTATTATTTAAATTAATATGATAATTTATTCTGCGTGCATATAGGTATGTAAGCTTTGGGCACTATGCCATTTTATGTACATAATTTTTTTTTAAATAACATTACATCAAAATGAAACAATAAAATCGCACTTTCGAAACTTATATGCAAAAAAAAACAATTGAATTTGTGCAGTAATTGAGAATTACAATCGTCACCCGATCAAAATATTATATAATGTATGTTTAACCAAGGTTCGTAGAAAATATGGTTGCATGACAACACAGAATCAACTCAACTCAACACCTCTTTGAAATGTAATTAAAAGCTAAGAAAAAAAAATTGTCCATAACCTGACCTAACCTAACCTATTTAACCAATTTTAATGACTTTTCAAAGGTGTTGACTGAATTCATTTTGAGTTGTCCGATCACCGAAAATGTACGTCATATAATAATTTCTACGAACCCCGGTGTCTACCGCCTGAACCTGAATCTAGATCCAACTAAAAAATATACCAAGTCAGTATTGCCAGCAAATTTTTAATGAAAAATCGACAATTTTTAAATACAATCTGCGTATTTCAATATCGCTTTTGTTTCATTGAATGAATTTCAATTTTGGTGGCTATCACTTACCATACAGAATACAGGCATATACGCATTTTTTTAAATTATAATAAATTACAGCACTTAATACACGAAAAAATATCGGAAAAACTAGATAAAATAGCAAGGTTGCAAGCACACGCATTTCTCTGAAATTGGCTATTAGCCGTCCCAAGGGATGGCTCGAAAATTGAAAATAGATGCATTCATAGTTTTTAAAAAAACATTGTTTTTGCTATCATTGGTTCATTTTATCTTCGCCCTAGATAGTAAGAAAATATTCTAAAGAATCCATATATTTTAAAACGTAAGCACGGTTCGGAATGGTTAAAGGATGTTTATTTTATTTTCCTCCGGGGGTGGCGCCTTATCGGAAGGGAAAATTATTAGAAAAAGATAAAACTTCATGAAACTGGACGTGAGATCGTCGCCTGGGTAATGTTTGTTTACGATGGGAATTGGACAAATTTAATAAAAGAAAAACAGGACTGGAATTCTTTTCCGTTCTGGAAAGCATCGAGCACCAACTACTGAATTCTTTTGTAATCCTTAACTTTTTGAAAATCTATAATTTAATTTTCAAAGTTTGTTTATTTCTTTGTTTGCCCTACTTTAAACTCTCGCGAAGAGAACACTCCAGCAACATTAATGCAAAAACATTCTTCTGCGAATTTTAAGGCCAACACAACTATTTTCAGCCCAAAAACAGATTCCATTCAGAGCAATGGTTCCTTGACGTGTCTATTTTTCAATGGAATCATTAACTATTTGTTTTAAATCGAGAAAACTCACACGCGATAGAAGTGAGTATATATATTTATATGGCTATAGATCTATATGTTTGTCTCTTTTTAGTGTCGCTATTTATGGTTTCATCGAGTTTTAAATCACAACGATGCGAAAGAAGTTTTTACATCAAAAATGTGTCTAATTTTTTTTGTTAACAGTCGTCTAATGTGACGAGAATTGTCTTTAGAAAAAATGAGTGTTTCTCTCGTGGTCGATTATTTTTGTAACAATGTCGCGAGCGGAAAACAGTCGGTCAAGTTCAACGTTGAAAGTTACAACTTATTATAACTGGGAACTAAACGCTAATGAAAGTGGGTTGAGGACGTGACTTTTGGATGCGCCAAAGTGCTAAGTTTGGAAAATATGACGTAGGTAATTGATTGTGGTGTACAGTGACGGTCCTTCCTTCAGGTCAATTGGTAAAAAAACCTTAAAAAAATTATAAAATGACAGTAAAACATTGTTAAATATTATGCTAATCAAAATAACTGATATTATTCTATTGTTTTTGAAATGCACCGCGAGATAGCAGGCAGCGGCAAGTAGTGACATCTAACATTTTAAATGGAAGTTTCCTTTCCCACGCACTATGATTGGCTCTGTCAAGTTTTCAAATGTCCCAATATCATGTCTTCTGTCTCTTTACGCGCCATACAATAAACGAGATGGCACTATACCGCCAAGAAGAAATGTTTTGTAAAGACAGTTTGGGTCATGGCCGTGAGCGAGAATAAGCATGATGAATATTATGCGTCTGAAAGAGATGGTTGAATAAACGTAGGTTGATTTTGCATATTGTAGGCTGGTCGCATGAAATAATTTACTATATTAAATGTAAAATGACTCTCAAACTCGTGAGGAAAATGAATATTATCGTATTTAATTCGATATTGTATCATAATATCATTCTTTTAAATGACCTTCCACTTCTGGACCCATAGAGCCGCCTCTGGTGGTGAAGCCGAAAATCTTTTAAAAAAATGTCTCTTTTTCCTGACAATCTAAGAGTGGAAACAATTAAAGAGTGGAAGATACTCTCAGTATCACCCTAGTGTAAGACCAACATTCAGAATTGAAACGTTGCTTGAAATGGGTTTAGCCTTATTTGATGACTAGATCTGAATAGCCAGGTATTTTCCCACCTTCCTCTTGCACATCTCCTTCCCCTCCCCACTTACCTTCAGCTTCACAACACACCCCAATTGGGGATGTCAAAGTTTCACTGGCTCCAGGTGGTTGGGTAGGGTTAGTTATTATTTTTTTTAAGATAATAACATAATAAAATATTTTATTTTTTGTGGAGGGTCTTTTAAAGGAAAGGAAGGAATGGAAATTCTGGTAAGGATAAGGTATAAGGGGTGGGTTAAAATCTGAGGGTCAGTGGGTCCTAGAGTGACAGACGTATGAATCCATCCCTCCCACTGCGGTGTAAGGCGACGTTCCAAAAGAGTTCTGCCTGAGAGGTCACAAGGTTTCCCTCAACCAGTCTCTCCCGATCTGGCCTGCCACGCAGCTGGTGGGCAGACACATCCTAGATCCGGACAAACCTCACCCCAAGAACCCGGGTACTCCTGCTAAATCACCAAACGTAGCGAACCACTTGGGGTGATCTATGGCAGAGGTGTTGGTTTTCCAATAAATAATTTGCGGGGTTACGGTACCCAAACTCGCCTCACAAATTGAAACTTGTTGCGACTGAAAAACTGATTGAAAAAGTTGGGACTCTTGTGCTTGTGTATAAAACTTCACGTTATAAAACGTAATTACCATAACGTACGGCGCATTTTAAATTCGCGAAAGTTACGAAATTACATAAAATATTTAATTCATTCAATCTCCAATAAATTACGTAAATACTTCCGCCATCCCATCAATATTCATTATCTCTTCTAATTAGCATTTCAGAAGTGCTTTATATTCCATTTGTTGGAATTGTAGTCATTACAATGATCGTTATATTGTGTTCACTGAATGCGGATTGAGTTAACAGGGGGCGCTAAAGGAATAAGCTCTCTCGTAGCTCCAAGCCATTTATTTACAAAATATAAGAAGGACCCTCTGATAAAATCTGAGAAACAGAACCTCTAATCTATTTTAGATCCTTATTAAGTATATGGGAGTTAAGCTTAGTGGAAATAGGACCACAGCAAAAAAATCTAAATCAGTATTTTACAGACAAAGAATAGCACATATACATTTTTTTATATACTACTTACTTACTAACTAGCGACTTCCCAGCATGCGTTGCAATAAATAAAGAAATTGTTTCCCCTGCGTGTCCTTTCCCACTCTTCCCCATTCCTCTTCCACCTCCCCTTCCCCTCCTGCACGCGTCCCCTTCACCTTCCCCGCCTTCCCGCCCTGCCACTAAACTACATGAAATACACACATTCTTCAAACTATTCACGCGCCATCTTTTTTTAAATTTGTTGTACAAATTTCATAACACCACAGTTCACAGTTCTATATATATAGAAGCCTTCGCGGGCGTCCGCACCTCAACTCACCAAGGTTTTATCGCAATCTGATTAATGGTGTAGGAAATAATTTCATACCGCCAGAGCTCATTATTATACATAGGAATCACCGCGGGTATGCGCACATCAAATCCCCACAGTTTAATCGCAATCCGATGAATGGTTTAGCAACGCATAAGGAACAAACATACATACAAGCAAGCAAACATACATTGGTTTTTATGTATATACTCGTAGATATAGTACCTATATTTATGGGGTGAGGTTTGTCTAGGTCTTGGAGGCGGATGACCAGGACACACTGAACCCTAGATTCCTACCCACGCTTTAAACTCTTTTAAAAAAACCCGCCACACAGCATCCCTTAAGATTATTAAGGCCCTGAGGGAAATTATTTTCCTAATGTAAAAAAAAAAAAAATTCTGTGGAGTTAATGTAAAAAAAATCAAGACAGACATCGTCTAGTGAGGCGGGTAACTTATTAGCATTGTCGGGATATTTTATGTCAAAAAACGCCTGGGTTTGAAGGCCATTAAATTTCAAAAATATTGTAAATACTCGTACGTAAGGTTAATCTTTAATTTCTTCTGTGAATGGTTAAATGCTATTTTTATTGTTTCATATCGTTAACTCATATTCTGGAGTTGAGGTACGGAGAAAAGTAACCGAAAATACAGTGGAAGCTTTTAAATTTTGGATATGCGGTCGTTTATCATAGACGGTTCAACGGCAAGAATTTTTCAACATTATCATATTGCGTTTACCTATTGAAATTCTTTGAAGTCTTTGGCGAAAATGTAAGTGTGAATGTAGGAAGGAATATTGACACCTCGCTAAGAAATCTCCAAAAGTATAATAACCGATTTAACCGATGCTGAACATTTCTATTCCGGGCTGCAGTGTCAAGGGTTAGGGTCAGGAATAAGAGATTGAAGATCAAAATAATCATAAAACTCATTAACTTCTTTGTTTTGTAAATCTTATTTACTCGATTTGTAGCTCACTTCAGCCTCAAAAGATTTTAGAACCTATTCACCTGCACAAATATTGCCTAGAATGTAAACAACAGAAATATAGGATAACGTTTCAGAACCCAGTTTCTGAATAGGTCTAGTATTTACGCAATGGGGTCTAAAGAAGCTGATGCCTTACAGCACTAAAGCAGAAAGCAATGGGACGAATGATGCTAAATATACCGCTGCGGAAACATAAAACAAACTAATAGAACCATCAACAAACTAAAATAACAGTCGTTTAAAAGATGGCTAAACCCAAACGATTCTGGACTGGGCATATTATCGATAATAATAACTAGAGGAGAAGTAAGGCACATGGCCTAGTTTAAACCTCAAGGGCGCTGTGTAATACTGCGTAAATGCCGCTTGCGGTTCCTTCGTTCCTTACCCATAATTATTCGTGGTTCAGAACGCAGAATCGGATTGCATGTGTACAAACAGCCTTAGGTGTTATCAGCGCATCAATTGTGCTACAAAAGGACCCGCCGCCAGAGGTATAGAAGATACCAATTAATGATCGCAAAAACCCCAAGAAGATTTAAGACTCACTGGTCTTTCGACATCGAGCAAAGTGGATTAAGATAGGGTACTTTTAGGTATAAGGTATGAGAGGTGGGTAGGAATCACGGAGTCGATTTGTCTAATCCATCCCTCCCTCTGCAATGCAAGGTGATGGGTCTAGTGAGTCCAGCGGGGGAGGTCTTGGTTAGCTCTCCCTCAACCAATCTCAGTTGGTATGGCCCGCCATGCACATGGTTGGCAAACGCATTGGCCACCAAAACCTCACTCCGTGAACCCCGCAAAGTCACCAATGGCAGGGGTTTTGATTATTCAATAAATGGTTCCCGGGGCAGTGGTACCCATAGCCGATTTCCAAATTGAAACTAGGAAGTTGTCGAGTTCAGTTGACAGGAAGGAGAGACGAACAAGGTGGAATGTCCAAATGAGAGAAGACGGTGATAATTTGTATGAGTCTAGTCTGCATACTTGCCAGACTGGTTTACGAGTATAAATAACATATTTTTTACCAGTAACGCCAATCTTGGTTAAGCTATATCATTGTCTGTACAGCGCAATAAAGACTACTCCAAAGTAGCCGGCGTGATAATAAATTTCTGTCGAGAAAGGAAAGCAAACTCTTAAAGTGTTCCGAGTTATAAAAATAAATATCATTGCAGGAAAATGAAGACCTTTACGACGGAACTTTATTGGGAACATTCAAGACTCTAATAAATTACATATGATTATGTTACATTCCTGGTGAACTGCGTAAAAACACATATGTACATTACAAATATTTTTATTTTATTATTCTTTTTTTATTTACTTTAGGATTAATATTATGTGACGACTTGGCAGAGGGGTGCAATCCTTGGCAAAGAGCCCAGAGGTCTGGGTCACGGGTTCACGGGAATTTGGGTCAGCGATTCAAAACCGAGAATAGTTAAAATAAAATATGTTAATATAAACACATAAATTTGGTTTAAATCACTTTATTTTATTAACACGTCTACCGGTTTCAGAAGTGCCCTTCCCTGATTGCCTTCAGTTCAGAGTTTGCCAATCAATTCGTTTCTACCGACCATACTTTTAATAAAGAAACAATGGTTTAAATTCTTAACCGTAATAATAATAAAGTAAAGGTGAAAAATTTGATATCTTGGAAGCACTTGAAATTTAAAACCTCTTATATATTAACCTCTTATAATTCAAAGATGTTGAATAACCAAGTAAATTTATCTTGTAGCATTACAAACATACTTCCACCGCCCGGTTCTTCCCGTAAACACTTAATTACTCCTTCATCTTTGTTCACCCCCACTCCAACATCTTAATATTTATGTATATCTGTCAGTATTTTGTATTTTGTTTTAATATTTTCCTGATGAAGGGAAAGGGCACTTCTGAAACCTTTAATATATATAGTAACGAAAACTCATATACATATTTTTGATTTAAAAATTTGATCACATAGAAATATTTTAAATGATTTAATTAATTACTGCGAAAATCGAGCGTTTTTTGATGTATCTAGAAAAAAATAAAACATCATACTTATAAAAACCGCTTAAAAGTTGGAAATCTTCTACTTGCGAATCCATTTTCCGTTATGGTTTTATCGTATAATATTATATAATTTTGACAAATTAAGTTCTTTCGAAAATGATTGTAAAACATTTAGATATTTGTGACTGAACTTAAAATAAAATGAAACACATTTTTTGTAATGTTTTTTTCTTGATATGAAATCATATGAATTGTTGCATAAATGAAAACAGGCGACTGATGTTAAGTTAAGAGGAATATAAACGCTAGAAATATTTCGATTCTCGTGCCTGCAAAATTTACAATCGAGCGTCTATTTGCGCGAGGCAAGTAAGCGAAAAAGTGGTTTTTATTTATTTTGTGCATAATTTTATAAGAGTGAAAAAAGATAAAACATATAAAATCTCAAAAATAGTCTTAGCCATAAAGGGTAAAATGTTTCTTGTATTACTTCATAGTTAAGTCATGAAAAAACATTTTTTTTAGTGGTGTACGCTTATATTTTTTGTTATGTAAATAATAATTTTATTGTAATTCCAATACATAGAAAACCTAGTAGAAGCTTCAATTTATCCGTAACATATTTTTTGAAGTTCATACTATAAGCCAATTCCTCGTAAAGATTAATCTAAATAGTATCTAACTAGGATTTCACCGAAGTAATTTAAACCGTATCGCCATCTACATAAGGAGTGTTATTGTTAGCAGCCCGATTCCAAATATAACATGCATCGCCTTAAAACAAATGTATTATTTTATACTGCAATTATTTGCACGCCACAAATTAAATGCTGTTTACCAGTACAAATATGTATGTAAAATTTGTATTATACGGTTTTCTTCGCTCATAATATTTGACTGAGCGTAACGAAATCCTTTAGCAGCTCGACCACTTTGCATTTCGTCTGCCTGTAAATTTGTTTGTGTGTTGCGGGTCCGGTCAATCCTGTCAAGGTGGTAGCCGTGTTTGATAGTACCTCTTTATAACGGCAGAGCGCGCTCATGCGAGATAAATTGGAAGTACTATATTACCACTCGGCTTAAGTGGAAGATTCATTCAACGTCGCGTTGCCTATCTGGCTTGTCGAGAAGCCTGCATTCGAAATCGAAATGTTTATTAAAATTATAAGTTGTGAATGTCTTTTATCTAGATTGTTTAGTAGCAAATCTGATTAGCCAGGTTATCCTTCAAAATTTTCTCGGGTTACCAATTTTCTTTCACCTTGAAAATATATGTTATAGCTGACACAAATCCACTGTTTCAGCTGTTTTAGTACTAGTATGTGATTTGGTATTTTTTTAAATGTGCTAGTACAAATATGTTACCTCGTTTATGCGATTGGTCGTGCCTTACAGCGAAAATAGTTATTTATAACTAACTAACTAACTAACCATCACGCCGTTTCCCCGAAGGGGTAGGCAGAGAGGACGGACCGCCAAACAACTCGGTCTTGGCACACACTCTTTGCCTCACTCACATTCATACATCGTCTCATACATTCTCTTCTATTATTCTGACTTTTGACATGGCCCGACTCAAGTATCTGATTTACTTGATCGTGCCATGTCTTCCTCGGACGTCCACGACTTCTTCTACCATTCACATTTGCGTCGTATATTCTTCTTACACTGCTTTCTTCGTTCATTCGCTTTTAATGCCCAATCCATCTGAGGGTCCCTTTCTTAATCTTACTCATTATGCATACATCAGCCTTACATTCTTTGCGGGTATCCACATTTCTCACACAATCATACATTGTTTTACCACACATACGCCTCAAGGAACTCATTTCAACAGCATTCAGTTTACTTTCATCCTTCCTCTGCCAGTTCCATGCCTCACTGCCATACATCAGGGTAGGTACCAGGACTCCATTGTGGACTGCTAGCTTCGCTTCTTTGACAGTTTTTATTAGCGCCAACGGCATTCAGTCCTCCATTAATGGAGTTACCAGCATTCACCCTTCTTTCAATATCCCTATCAGCCTTCCCATCTCTCGTAAACATACTACCCAGATACACAAACTCATCCACCTGCTCCAAGTATTCATCATTCACAACTATATTGCATACTGTTTTCGTAATCTCTCTTTCAAACACCATGACTTTAGACTTACTTACATTCATCATTAACTCATTCTTCATACATACCTACTTCGTTCATCCTAGATACGAGAGACTGTAGATCTTCCATAGTGTTAGAAATCAGCACCGCATCATCAGCATACAACAGGCAACATACTTACACCGTTACATACAAACACCGTTAAAAATTTAATAACTATTCCAATTGGCAACAACGTCATTATTGACGTAGAAAACACTACTGGCTAGTAAGACAAATGTCACCGCGCAGACCGTGGTCGGTGTGACGTCAAAAACGCCATATTCACAACATGCCGTTTTAGCAGCAAATCAAAAATGGCACATTTCAAATCGTCGTAGAAAATTTATTCATCAACATTAAAAATATTTAAAAAATGCTTTCACTATCGTAATTTCTCCAAAATGAAAAACAATGAAAATACCCTATTGTGTTTATGAAAATGCGAATTGAAAACCCATTATAAAACATTATTTATTTATCAGTAAATCTATTGTATAAAAAAACAATTAAAAAATAAAATATTTCATAAATCTCATTCTAAAACCAAATATTTCTAAAGCATGGGATTACTACCTCCATAAGCTAGTGAGTAAAATGCCAGGTATGATGGTGATATTTTATTTTTATTTCTGTTGGTAATAAAGGTACCGCTTTTAAATCCAACCACGATGGTATAAAAATGGAATAAAAAATACATTTATATACGTAATACAACCGAATGAGGGAATTTCGCCACTTCTGGGAATACAACCCAACGCGAAATATCGTGATGTATTGTTGCATATATTGTTACATATACATTGTTTTAAATTATATTCACCCCTAATTTTATAATTTACATCATTTTTATTTTTTCACACAAAATTTACACTTATTATTACACTGTTCAATACTGTACACCCTTTTTGTACAAACTATTTAGACAAATTTTAATTATGTTTTTGCCTGATTTGTTTTTCCTACGTACAACAAAATATTATTTAACTATATTACCCACGCACAGGCTGCGCCTTAGTGGATTCCATTACTCTCATGATTTTCAAAATATGTATGTATAAAATGTAAAATTGGGAAAAATAAAGTATTTAAAGAAATAATAATAAAATTCAGACTGATATAAGAAAAGTAGGTAAATCACCCTGATATAAAACTTTCAGAATCAGTTAACATATTTTGTGACCAAGTCTGATTAGCCATGTTCTTCCCGGCACAAACAATCCAGTCGGTTTAGGGGTGCGCAGAGAGTATATACCGCCAAAGAACAAAAGTATTTAAAAAAAATTAATCCAATCCATCAATGATAAAACTATTTGTCTGTGTACTGTATACACCAACGCATAAGCATACAAAATCAATTCGTTTGATGTTCATTTCAACTTATTAAAAAAAATATTTCTTAAATCAAAATAGGATGCTTATTGTAGCTTCACGTCTAGGTACCACATACTCTACGACTGGCAAATATGCAAAAATTACACCACAGCGCAAAAAATCTGTCACCCATTGCAACCACTCTTACGCTGCGTTGTTTCGAAAAATTATATCGATAATGATTGAACAAGCGGGAAAATTCCTTACAAATTATTTTTATTTATTTTATTTATTTATTTATTTCTATTCTTCAACATACATACATATTACAGATAATTACATTGGTATACATAGATATTAAGTTAAGTAATAAGGAGAAAAAATAAAATGTTACTGATCCGTAACTGTATACAGGTAAGTACCTAGTAGTATTTTGTGAACACCTCACTAGGCGGACCTGTGCTGAGGTGTTCCCATGTTTTGGAATAATTGCAGTTCTGACGACAAAAGTAGAAACACCGTATCCTCCTTGATATTGTCAAGAAGGAGACTGTGGGTCGACCTATGGCGGCAGTAACGTATACATAAAATAAAAGATTAGTTGCAGTTAGGATCTATACATAAAGTTATACATAGCATCTAGTTTATGTAAAAGATAGATAGTAGTTTTGAAAAATAGGTAGGTATATTATTGTAGGGACCACACGCCAATGGAATGAATAATATTGTGATTTTGTTGAATGTTTTGTCTTAAAACAAAGTTATAATTGCCTACTAATTATTTTTAATATTTGTTTTTAGTTATGTTTGGTTAGGTGTTATGATTTTTTGAGTAAATTGAATACCTTGTTGTTTGATCCAGTCTTTGATGTATTTTTTGTGAAGAATTGTATATGGATTTGTAGTTAGTAGATGTTTCAGTGTGGTGGGCATGAGGTTATATAGTTTGATTGCGTAATACTTGAAGTGTCTTTGCCCGTGTGAGGTATGAGTTATCGGTATGTTAAGTGTTTTTTTAGTAGAGGCCCTGGTTTTAATTGCTAATTGAGGTTGCATTTGAATGTAAAGTTTATGTTGGAAGAAGTATAGTAGTACAGCTTTGGCGTAGAGTTGTCTTATTGTCATGACGTCTAGTGTTTCGTAAATTATATTCGAGCATGCGTAGCGAGGAACTTGTAGGATTAATTTAATTATTGCCTTTTGAATTTTTTCTAATGGATCTATTGCTATATTCGTTGCACTTCCCCAAGCAAGTATGCCATATGTAATAATGGATTGGCAAAGTGCAAAGAATATGGTTCTGAGGATTGTTATTGGAAATATGTTTTTTATTGTCTTTATCAGATGCATGACTCGTTTCAGTTTATTTGTGATGTAAGTTATGTGGTCAGTCCAGCGTAGGTAAGCATCTATTATAACTCCTAGATATTTTGTGTGGTCAACCCTTTCAATACGCTCGCATAAACATGTGCGAGAAGTTTGTCCGCAGTCGTGTAAGATAAGGTCTATGTGCGGTGGAGGTTGGCCTCTTTGTGTGATGCTGTGTGTAATATAATTGGTTTTTGTTGTATTCAGGGTAAGAATGTTGTTATTTAGCCAATTTTTGACCACAGATAGACTTTTTTCGGCCTTTTTATATACATCATTCCATGTTTCTGCCTGGCAGAGAAGTACTGTATCGTCAGCAAATGTTACGATTTTACCGTCGATATCAATGTCACACAGGTCGTTTATGTAAATAAGGAACATTAGGGGACCAAGAACGCTTCCCTGTGGTACACCGTATCTAGATAGAAGTGGCTCGCTTACCATGTTGTTGATTTTAACCTGTTGCATTCTACCCGACATGAAACTTTTCAGTAAGTTTAGTTCTATGCCACTAACTCCGACAATTTTTAGTTTATTGAAGAGTTTTTCGTGAGAAATTGTGTCAAAAGCTTTACATAAGTCTAAATAAATTGATATAACTTTTTTTTTAGCATCTAGGTTATGTGTAATAAACTCAGTTACAGTGGCAATTGCGTTTTCTGTGTTCCTATTTTTTCTAAAGCCGTGTTGGTTTATTGAAAGTAATTGTAATTAATGTTGTAGCTGTACTTTTATTGTTTTTTCAAGAATTTTTGACATATTGTTTAATAATGTAATGGGTCTGTAGTTGTTTACATTGTTTTTTGTTCCTGATTTATAAATAGGAATAACCAGACCTTTTTTTAAAATGCTCGGGAAAATTCCTTCTTTAAGACTAAGATTAATTACGTACGTTAGTGGTATAAGCAGTTGTTGGCTTAGTGTTATTATTGTTTTAGAGTCTATTCCGTCAGGTCCCGATGTTGAGTTATCCTTTAGAGATTGTATTATTTGTTTGGTGTCTTCCAGAGTTACTTTTTTTAGTTTGAAATGTCTGTCATTGTTTATAATAGAGCACTGAGTCATATGATTTTGAGGTTCTTGATTGTCGCTTCCAGTCGTAATTTTTTTTATATTTTCGGCTAGGCTGGCTCCGATATTTGTGTAATGTCTGTTTATGTAGTTAAGAATAAGTGTAGGATTTTCGTGGAAGTCTACTTCTTCGTCATTGATAATTAAATTTTTGATTTTATCATCTTTGTTTTTTTGTGTATGTGTACTTTCTCTCAGAATTGATCAGACACTTTTCGGGTCAAAGTTTGCAGTTATCAGTTTGTTTCTGTAATATAATTCTTAGGCTTTGCGTATAATTAGCGAACAAATATTTCTGTACCTTTTATAGTAAGAGTAAAGAAAATTATCATTTGGGTTGTGTTTAACTTGTTTGTGCAGTTTGTCCCGTTTTTTTATGCTATTTAGAATGCTTTGGGTAATCCATTTTTTAAGTCTTTTTTTACGGTGCGTGATAGAGTTGAATGTTGTTGTGGTGTTTTGAGTGATGAGCGTTTGAAGGTATGCTATAAAGTAATTCCAGGCTTCTTCTGTTGTGTTAATTTTTTTTAGATCTTCCCACGTTTGTTTTTCTAGACAATTTTTTAGGTTAACGTAGTCAGTTTCATATTTTATGCTAATATTTTGAATTGTTGGGTTCAACGCCTGTGGAGTCAGGCCTATCATTGTTGTGTAGTGATCTGTGATTGTTGATTCAAATACTACGCTACAAAATTTGCTTTTGGATTTGATCATTAAGTGATCTAAACACGATTCTGAGTCTCTGGTAACTCTGGTTGGAGTATTGATGGCGCTTATTATGCCATGTTCCAGGAGCATCAGCTGGTATTCGATATTTTGGGGGTGGCCTTGTGGAAGTATATTTATGTTTAGATCCCCAGCTATTATGATGTTTTTGAAGTGGGCAATTTTTTTAATATGAGTATCGAGAGCTAAAATAAAGGGCGCGATGTTGTGTCTGGATGGAGATCTGTAAATAGCGAGAATGCATGTATCGGGGTCGGCGATTATTTGTAAGCAGTTAGTGTTTTCTAAGGCGATTTCTGAGACAGAGGCGTTAAGACTATCTTTTATGTAAACAACAACTCCATCATTTTGATTTTGGTTTTTTGTTGTGAAATATGTGGAATAGTTTTTTTTGTGTTTTATAGTAAAAGCGGTCGAGATCCAGCATTCCGTTAGAATAATAATTTTGAAGTCTATTTTGAATGCGGACAAGAGTATGCTATATTATATTATATAGTATATTATACTTTGTTGCTTAAATTTTTTTATCGTAAGTGGGCCTGTGGCATTCCATATTTGGGTAGGTATGTAGGGAGGATGAGGATAGTTGGGAGAGAAATAAGATGAATGAGAAAAAGGCGAGGAAGTTCCTGGATATTCAGATCTGGTCACCAAACATGGCATTTTTCACTCCGAAATTTCGCTCCAAAATGTGCGGCATATTAAAGTTGTAACATATTGCCACGAAAGGTATAATGCAACCAGTAAAGAACGTTGCATTTTAAGTGATTCGGGTCTGGTAGTTTAAACCGGATAAGTTCTCACAATTTTTATATGTATTCATCCAGACTCACAACATACCCCAATTGGGGATGCCATAGTCTCACTGGCTCCAGACGGGAGCAGTTGAGATTCTTGTGCGGTATTCACTGTAAAAAAAAAAAAATCTGCTTGCTTTGGCCCCCGGCATCTATACGCAGAGATTTTTTTCTTAAGTTCATGTAGACAATGACATTCATCTTATTTTGCAAATCAAGTGTACAAAATTTCGTGAATCTTGGAATTAAAATCAAATCCACGACGCGGACAGAAGATAGACCGATTTGGTTTTTACGGGACAGAAAATGAAAAGTTCCTTAGTGCGAACTTTTTGTAAAGTTCATTAAAATTCAAAATCAACATTACAACGCCTAGACTACATGCCTCCAAAATAATTCAAATAAAATATCGAATCTAAAAGAAAATCGTATTCGAATTTTCTACGGATTCCACAACGTGCAAAATATATCGAGATGGACTTTTTGGCGTAATAATACGATATTGGCGCTAGCGGTCTGGATATTGGGTCTGATATAGAGGTTATAAAAATGTCTTTACGGGGGTCGTGAGGACAATTGATGCATAAATAATAAAAAATCTTAATAAATAACTTGCGAACCACAAGCGTATTATTCTGGGACATTTCCTCGCTCCGCCGCCATTTCTTTTTATGCGGATTATTCCGAATTTCCATATTATCATTTGCCTCTACCCAAAATAAAAATAAAGAAAACATGCAAATTTTTATTCATATATTACTCGTATATCATTTACCCTATATTTTTTCCATAACAAATTTGCCACCCAAGAGTTTAACTGACCGGAACATCGTATTTTTTGCCGATAAAGGGATGATCATTTAATATGTCTTTCCATTCGGATACAATAAATACAATAACATACCGCCTATAAATATAGATACCGCCGCCCTGGGAACCATTTATTGGATAACCAACACCTCTGCCATAGGTCACCCCAAGTATTTCGCTCCATTTGGTGATTTAGCAGGGGTGCCCGGGTTCATGGGGTCAGGCTTATCATCTTGGCGGCGGATGCGTCCGGATCGGGAGAGACTGGTTGCGGGAGATCTTTTGACCTCACCAGCAGGACTCTCTCGGAACATTATCTTGCACCGCAATGGTAGGGATAGATTCATACGTTCGTCACTTTTGGATACGCTGACCCCAGATTCCTACCCACCCCTCATACTTTTTCCTTCACAGAACTTTCTTTTCCTGAAAAGATCCTCCACACAGCATCCCAAAAGATGACATAGGCCCTGAGGGGAATCTTTTTTCTCAGAGCCTCCTGTGTGAATCGAATGTAAAAAAAAGAATTAAAAAATTAGATTTATACAGCCTCTATTTTTTGTTTTTTTGCTTCAAATGCGCTTATTGTAGTCTAGTCATTATATGTAGATGACCATTAAAACAAATTGGAGATCACACAATTAACAACATCAAAATATTTACTACTAAAGCAGACCCGTGAAAAATCACTGATGCAATTCTCGACAAATTAATTCCAATTTTGTAAATGCAAATTAAAACAATTTTCTGGTAAAAAATATTATAAAATCATATGTGGGTACTTTATCGCTTTTCCGAATTCTCCAAACAAACACTTCCAGTTATGAAAATGACATGAACCGGAGTTACTGCAGACAGGTAGACAGAGTCACAATCGAAATTAGTGTTTTTAATTCTTTGCATACCTCTTATCGTATTAATGATTTATCTATCTTTTAAGTCGACCTCCTTTGTCGGTACAGTCCTCGGAGGGGCCAGATAAAAAGCAAGAAGATGCAAAAAGAGGCAAGAAGAGCAAAGGAGGAGCAATAAAGGGGGGAAAGACACCAGAATGGGCAGGAAGAGCCAATAATAAGCAAGAATAGACTACAGCTAAGAAGAGCCAATCAGAGTAGAGAAGAAATCAATAATTAAAAAAAGATGCAGGAAGAGACCAGAAGAGCCAAGAAAAGTTAAGAAGAAGCACGAAGAAGAGATAGGAAGCCACAAGAAGCAAAAATAACATGAAGAAACAAGAAAAGACAAGAAGAGCCAAGAAGATCAAATGAGAATTAATAAAATTAAACAAGCTGCAGAAAGAGACTAGGAGAGCCAAGAAAGACAAGAAAAAGCACGAAGAAGCGAGAGGAAGCCAGAAGAAGCAAAAAGAACTATGAATAAACAAGAAAAGACAAGCCGAGCCAAGAAGATCCAATAAGAGAGGAGAAGAAACAAAGATAAACAAGAAGAGCTAAGAAGAAAGAAGACGTAAAGAAGGAAGAAAAAAACAACGCTCAATCATTTCCTGGTTATGGGCAGAACAAACTCTTGCGCAGTTATCACAAAAAATAGGTAGAGATTGGATTGCTTTTCAATTTGCATTTGAAAAAATGTACAGTTCCTACTGAAACAAAAATATATTAAAACCTATATCACACTTTTTAAACGACTTCGAAAAGGAGAAGGTTATCAATTCGACGGTATTTTGATTTTTTTAATTTTTTTTTATGTTTGTTACCCCTTGGTTACCCCAGAACTTTTGATTGGGTGAACCGATATTGATGATTCTTTTTTATTAGAAAGCTGGTGCTTCCCGTGTGGTCCCATTTTAATTTGGTCCAGTTCTGACAATAGGATCCATGAGAAAACCATATATGTCTTAAATTTGCAATAAGTATGTGCCCGACAAATGGACGAATAACTCAATATAACGCCAAAACGTAGAAGAAAGTAAAACTTTTTTACGCACTAAAAATCAAAAAATTAATACAAAAAACTACTTCAAAAAATACACTAAAAAGTAAAAAAATAATTTTGTACGATTGTTATTTTTGAAGTCGGTGTCTGCCAAGACCTCCTTATCTCACCTATAACTACCTATGTATATAGTTACCTTGGCTGACACCGACTCCAAAAATAACAATCGTACGAAATTTTTTTTTTAACTTTTTAGTGCTTTTTTTTAAGTTGTTTTTTGTTTTTTAAAGTTTTTTTTTCATTGTTAGTTTTTGGGATGTTATTTGTTTCTTTAGCCGACGTTTCGGACAGCGTTGCAGTGTCCATCATCAGGGCAGATCCGGTAGATCCGACGATGTGATCTACCGGATCTGCCCTGATGATGGACACTGTAACGCTGTCCGAAACGTCGGCATTGAAAATGCTTTTGGACGTGAAAATCTAAAAAAAAAAAAAAAAACTTACCCTTTATCACACTATTTGAATAGTACCTTTGAAATCACTTTGTGTGACAAGTTTAAGCTGGTCACTAACTAAGCCGGTAAGTAACTGAATTAGCAGCTTTTTAATATTTCACTCGTATGACCGAGGCTTAACCCGGCGTTCGCACAGTTGGGTCAATTTGACCCGCACCATTTTAAAATTAGCTTTTTTCTTAGAATTTTTGTGCAACGTTGTCATACTTCTCAGTAGCTGGAGCTAATAATCTCCCCTCCCCGCAGGCTATCGTTGTTCACTGGTGTAGTGGCCGAAACGGCGGATAGATGTGGCTAAACACGAAAAAGGTAAATATAACCCAACCTTACATTTCGTGTCGTAATTTCGCGCCATTACTTGAAAAGTATGTCATTGATTTGTTTTGTTATGTTTTGTTATTTTCAGAACCTTTGCTATTATGGATCGTGAAGAACGTAAACGGCAGCGAATTTTAAAAAATTTGGAAGAATCTGACTCCGATTGTGAAAATTTTACGTCAATTTTGCAGTCAGCATGCAATTTTGTACTGTGGAGATTGCGCAGATGCAAATGATAATATGTAAGATTAACTCATGGGAGTGATGTATTATTCTTAGTCCTACTATAGATCTCATTCATATGTATGATATTAGTTCACATTTTGAGGAAAAAGTTTATGTTTTATTTAAATTTTATAACTTTAAGACAGAGGTTGTCTATTTTGTTAAAATTTTATTATACTTTTATAAAAATGTCATTAAAAGATAGTTTTTTGAGAAGTAGTTTTATTTTACCCCAAATCTCGCAAACAATATACCTAGTTGTTTTATCAAATTATTGCAATATGTTACTAAATTTCTTTTTAATATTGAAATCGTAGCGAGTTTTTTATTCGGGTCTTCTAGTTTGCGCATTATTATATGGGATTGGTTGGGTATTGCATTTGCAGACTTGGTGGGTATAATATGTCAAATTCCTGATTTTATCCCACCTACCTAATATTCCTATCCCAAAATGTCACCTTGAAAAAGAGCAATTGTTGCATGAAGAAGAGGTGACACTATTTCAAACAGTACAAATTAATGACCCAGACAGGGAGCACATATTGAGCATATACTGTTGCAAAAATAATATTGCAAGTTATTAAACATAGTGAAGTGCACCAAAACCTGGAGATCAGAGAGGCCCCATCTGCAACTGGTGAGTCCTATTTTCCCTTTCCGTTCTGGGCTTATCTAATTGTCCAAAAGCCCAGATCTGAACATCGACTGACTATCCATCAGGTTTTGCGAGTGCATGCTATCTAATCGTCCCATGTAACATAGCGACCGCGTAGTTTCGGGACTGGTCCTTTGAGGGTTGCGTCAGGGCTTTGCTCTGAAGCAAAACCGCCAATTTTATAGTGGATTCGCAGTTTCGCGACACCATTTTTGGTTCTTTCGAGCCTGATTACCAACGGGGTATTTAAAATTAATATATTTTACCTGCAAATTAATATATTTAACCTACAAATTAATGTTATTTGCTTTTTATATTTTGTAAATTCGTTTATACCGACATACGTTTGTAATTATTGTTGCATTAAAATTCCTACATAGAATTAATCATGGCGACGAGTGATGGTACTCAGGATCTAGTTAAAATCAAATTACTAGAATCTAAAATTAATTTAATGCATAATCGTCTCAATGAGTTATATGAGAAAGCAAAAATTATCGCTGATAGAGAGACAAGGAGTTCGGATGAGTTCGTTAAACAAACGGTTAATGTAGCTACATATTATTCACAATTTAACACGTATTGTGATGACTTTCTTTCGCTCCAATTAAAAAGGGATCCAAACTATAATATAAATTTCGATTTATGGAATAAATTCGAAAATAAGTACTGCTTTGTAGTTAGTATACGCGAAAGTATTGTGGCGAAGCAAGATTTAGGTGGTACGCAGAAATTAAATAATTCGCAATTTATTAAGCTTGCAGCGATCGATATGCCATCCTTCGACGGAAATCAAGAGAATTGGTCAGTATTTTACGAAGCTTTTAAATTAAACATCCACTCTAATGAAAATTTGAATACTTCGCAGAAGATGCAATATTTGATAGGAAAACTTCAAGGAAAGGCGTTATCGGTTTTTGCTGGAGTACTTCCGAATGAAAAAAACTATTTTGTAATTTGGAATGCTCTCGAAAAGAAATATCAAGACAAGCGCGTGCTAGGTACCTTTTACCTGAACAATATATTAAATTTAAAATTATTGGCACCTTCTAACTCAAATGATTTAAATAATTTTATTGAACGGTTTGCGTCTTCCATGTCTGCGCTCAAGGAATTAGGTATTGATGACCTAACAGACTTTATAATTCTACATATTGCACTGAAGAAATTAGATATACAATTGGTGCAAAATTTCGAAATGTCTATACGGGAGAAAGATATACCTACATATACCGATTTAATAGAATATATTCGTTCGCATGTTAAAATTCTTGAACGAACCGGACTAGATAGTAAAGTTAATAATAATAAAAATAAAGTTTCGCATTCTTTCGCTGTGGTTGAACCGAAGTCGTTTGATAATAATCGTACTACAATTAATAATAATAAGTGCCGGAAATGCAATCGAAGCGATCATGTTGAATTGTTTAAGTGTGAACAATTTAATGAATTGAGACCTAAGGCACGTTTTCAGTTTGTAAAATTAAATAACTTATGTGTAAATTGCTTAAGCGATAAACATAGGACGGTGAAATGTTCATCTAAATCGGATTGTAGAATTTGTAAAAAACGTCACCATACCGCATTGCATTTTGAGGGTACGGTGAACAACGAAAGTAATTCTAAAAACGAAGCTGTTATATTAATAACAAGGAATAAACATCATAATGATTTTACTGCGGGTAATTTAACTACGAATGTACTATTGTCAACCGCGCAGTTATTTGCTTATGACAATAAAAATAATCAAGTAACCGTCAGGTGTTTAATTGATTGCGCCTCGCAACAAAATTTAATTAGTTTAAATACTTGTAATGAATTGAATCTTAAAATAATTCCTTTAAATAATTCAGTTATAAAAAGTGTTGGTTCGGTAGAGACACCAATATTGGGGCATGTTGCATTGACAATTAAATCCCGTGTTTCAGAAGATAAATATAAAATAAGCCTATTAGTGGTCGACAAAATCACGGACAAGCTCCCTACACAATATGTTGACACAAAGTCATGTGAGCATTTACTTGGTTTAAACCATAGGTTCTCAACGTGGGCGATAACGCCCCCTTGGGGGCGTTTGAGACCTTCAGGGGGGCGGTAGAAGATCCATAGACAATTGGGGGGCGTTTAGACGGCACAGGGGGGCGTTGGTAAGTAAAAAAATATGATCTAAAAAAGACAAACAAAACACTCTAATCACATACTAATAAAGCAAAGTAAACTTTAATATTAGTTAATTGTTGTTATTAAAAACCCATGTCGGAAGTTAAAAAGAAGATACGGCAATATAGTGTGGATTATATTAAATACGGATTTATCGAAGATCCCACAAATCCATGCGATGAAGCCTTCTAGGTTTCAAGATAATTTTAATAAAATCCACCCGGATAAGAAAGACAAAGATGTGACCTATTTTCAAGACATAAAAAAGAAGTACAAAATTCAGCCAACTATATGAAAATAATTTTCAACAGCTTCTAAGCATGACGATGATGGACTTCGAGCTTCGTTCAATATCTCATTGTTGATTGCTAAAACAGGCAAACCACATACTATTGGGGAAGATTTAATTTTTCCAGCAGTAAAAGAAGTCATTACCACAGCGCTCCAAAAACCAGCTGCAGATATTATCCGAAAAATTCCTTTGAGCAATAGTTCTGTGCAAAGATGAATTGATGAAATGGCTGAAAATATTGAAGAATCATTGTGCAATCATCTGCAGTCTTTTTTTTATTTTTTTTTATTAGGTTTGTCAACAGTGATTTACATCAAAGCTTTCACAGAGTCTTGTCGATTTTCAATTCAGCTGGATGAGCCAACTTTATCAACCATTGAAGCATTGTTATTGTCATACGTGAGACTTACGTTTTTTTTAAAGTAAAATCGAGCCTAATATAAACAAACTTCTTAAAACGCATCAAATTCAAACATCTGATTAGATAAGTTATAAACTCAATATCTTTTCAATGTTAATAAAAATACTTCTCTACATAATTAAGAAAGCGTTTTAATTGTTCTCATTAAAACAATCTTCTCAGAAATAGGATAGGAGTCATAGCCTTTCTTACGATTACGTAATATTACAGTGTAATTACACGTTTAAATATAATCGTGGCAATAGCTGTTTCAGATTCGCGACTATTTTTTTATACTAGGTACCTAGTATGTAAAAAATAAAAACGGACTTTCAGGAAACCCATCGCCCCCCCCCCCCCCCCCCCCCCCCCCCAGATGGTATGTAAAAGCAGTTTGGGGGGCGCTAGAAAAAAATATATTGTCAAAGTGGGCGGTGGGCAAAAAAAGGTTGAGAATCTATGGTTTAAACCTAGCGGATGAAAATTGGAACGTTCCATCTGATGTTGATATTTTATTAGGCGCTCAGTTATTTCCATATATTATGCTGGGAAATAAGGTTTTATCTAAACATAATATGAATGCCCCACCCGCTATACAAACGGTATTCGGATATATTGTAATGGGTGAAATACCTAAGTGTACGCCGGATGTTTCGTGGACATTTGGCCCCATAACCAACGTGGATTTATACAATGCGTTATCCAAATTTTGGACCATTGAAGACATGCCTATTAAGTCATTGATGAGTGCTGAAGACGCGGAATGTGAGAAAATGTACGTCGAGTCCGTCCAACGGGATGACTCGGGAAGGTATATTGTATCTTTACCTTTTAAGACAGATCCTAATAATTTAGGAAATTCGCTCAGTGTCGCGCAACGCAGATATAAATATTTAGAACGGAAATTTAATACGTCGCCAGAATTGCATCGGAGTTATAATGAAGTAATTTCTGAATATCTGGAAAAGGGATAAATAAGGTATGAAGTTCCGTCTTCATCTAATATTGATGAGGGATATTTCATTCCTCATCACGCAGTAATTCGTAAAGACAAATCAACAACTAAAACTCGTGTTGTATTAGACGCCAGTACAAAGAGCAGTTCAGGGCTGTCACTTAATGACATTTTGTATACTGGTCCAAACTTGCAATCTAACTTATTTACACTTTTAATTAAATTTCGCTTATTCGCTATAGCATTGACCGCAGATGTTAAGCAAATGTATTTACGTATAATGGTAACGGAAAGCCATCTTAAATATCAAAAAATTCTTTATAGATTTCACGAAGATGAAGAAATTGGAGTTTATCAATTTAATTCGCTCGTCTTTGGATTAAATTGTTCACCGTTCCTCGCGATGCGAACTTTAAGACAGCTAGCGAGCGATGAAAGAAATCGTCACCCGAAAGCCGCAGAAGTTGCAATAAATGATTTATATATGGATGATTTTGTATATTCTGTAAATACTATAAGTGAAGCCGTCACTTTGTCTACAGAATTAATGGCAATGTTCAAGTCTGGAGGATTTGAATTAGTTAAATGGTCGAGTAATTCTGTTCATTTGCTCGCTCAATTACCAGAATCGCACCGCGCAACGATGGATTTCTCGGATAATTGTAGCATTTTAGGACTAAAATGGGATCCGGTATCTGATTGTTTTCGTTTTATAATATGTCCCATGGAGGAGAAAACTATATGTAAAAGATCAATTCTTTCCACAATAGCACGTTTATTCGATGTATTAGGTTTGGTTGCTCCGGTAATTTTATATGCAAAATTACTTTTACAAGAGCTGTGGTTAGAGAAAGTGGGATGGGACGAAGAACTACCCCAAAGTATTGTTAATCGATATGTCAAATTCAAGGAAGAATTACCGATGCTTTCTAATTTAAATTTACCTCGATATTTGGGAGTAAAAGAGGACGGCACGATAAATATTATCGCTTTTGCAGACGCGAGTACGAAAGCGTACGGGTGCGTAGTATATCTTCATGTCACAGATAAGGGTGGCAACGCTACTATGAATTTGATATGTTCGAAATCCAAGGTAGCCCCATTAAAAATAATTTCGCTCGCTCGATTGGAATTATGCGCAGCGCTTATTTTATCTAGACTTGTTAGATCTATTGTAGATACTTATAAGAATCGCGTTTCGATAAACGATATATTTGCTTTTTCAGATTCAAAAATAGCACTTTCTTGGATTCACTCATCCCCGCACAGATGGCAAACTTTTGTAGCTAATCGAGTTAGTGAAATTCAGGAAAATTTACCCGCGAAACATTTTTATCATATAGATGGAGTTACCAATCCTAGTGATTGTTTATCACGTGGACTATTGCCCGCTCAGCTTATTGATCATTCTCTTTGGTGGCACGGTCCACCCTGGGCTGCGAACCCAGTGTCCGAGTGGCCTGTCAAAAGCTTTTCTCCCTCTGCTCAGGAGGAGAATACTTTGGAATTGAAAAAATCGCATACATTCACGATAACGTCAATAGAGAATAATTCTCCAATATATAATCTTGCCTTAAAAATTTCCTCATGGCCAAAACTGCTAAGAATTGTCGTATATATCTTACGATTTACGCGAAAGTTATCGCGTTCAACAGTTATAAATTCCACGGAATTAAATATTGCTGAAATAAATGTATTAAAAGCTTTACAGAAAAGGTATTTTTATGCCGATATACAATTAATACAGAGGAAAAAACTATGCTCATCTTCGATTCGAAAATTAAATCCGTTTGTCGATCATAATGGATTGCTACGTATAGGTGGTAGATTAACAAACGCGAATATACCTTATGAAAACAAACATCCAATACTTCTGCCAAAACAGGATCATATTGTCGATATAATTATAGATTTTTACCATCGTGTGAATTGTCATACTGGTGCTCATCTCCTTATGTCTATAATTAGACAGCGTTATTGGATCTTATCGGGAAGAAACCAAATACGCAAACGAGAACATGCGTGTAATTTCTGTTTTAAAACCACACATTCTAATATTATACCACCAATGGCTGATTTACCGACAGCTAGAGTTCAAGAAGCAAAAGCATTTACACACACTGGTGTAGATTTTGCCGGACCGATAAATATAACCCTTTCTAGGCGTCGGGGGGTAAAAAGTCAAAAGGCATATATATGTCTATTTATTTGTTTAACGACAAAGGCTATACATATAGAATTGGTATCGGATCTAAGCACGGACAATTTTTTAAACGCATTTAAACGTTTTCTATCCAGACGTGGACCGGTTTCATGTATGTACAGTGACAATGCGACAAACTTCATAGGCGCGAAGAATTGTCTGGATGACTTATATAATTTTTTGGAGGCAAATTCAACTAATGAAGTCCTTCGCAATGAATTTAACATTCGGAGAATTGAGTGGAAGACGATTCCACCTCGCGCTCCTCACTTTGGAGGATTATGGGAATCAAATATTAAATCCATTAAATCACATCTGTATAGGGTTGTGGGTACCCAACTTTTATGTTATGAAGAACTTCTCACAGTTCTGACACAAATAGAGGCTTTACTTAATTCACGTCCGTTATGTTTATTAAGTAGTTGTCATTATCCAGAAGCTCTTACTCCGGCTCATTTTCTAATGTCTACTCCGATTCAGCATTTGCCCGCTTATGATATGACTAATGAACGCATTAGTCTGCTGAAAAGGAAAGAGCTTTTGGACCACCTCGTTCAATCTTATTGGAAGAAATGGCATATAGAGTATCTTCACTCTCTGCAGATGAGACAAAAATGGAATAGTCCCGCGAGTAACATTCTAGTAGGTACTATAGTATTGGTGCATCAAGAAGATGCGAGTCCACTTTATTGGCCGGTGGGTGTTGTTGAGGAAATATTCCCGGGCAAAGACGGAGTGGTTCGTGTGGCACTCGTAAGAACCCCTTCTGGGAACTTTAAACGACCAGTCGTGAAATTATGTCCTCTGCCTACACAAGCTCTGCAGTCAGCATGCAATTTTGTACTGTGGAGATTGCGCAGATGCAAATGATAATATGTAAGATTAACTCATGGGAGTGATGTATTATTCTTAGTCCTACTATAGATCTCATTTATATGTATGATATTAGTTCACATTTTGAGAAAAAAGTTTATGTTTTATTTAAATTTTATAACTTTAAGACAGAGGTTGTCTATTTTGTTAAAATTTTATTATACTTTTATAAAAATGTCATTAAAAGATAGTTTTTTGAGAAGTAGTTTTATTTTACCCCAAATCTCGCAAACAATATAGTTGTTTTATCAAATTATTGCAATATGTTACTAAATTTCTTTTTAATATTGAAATCGTAGCGAGTTTTTTATTCGGGTCTTCTAGTTTGCGCATTATTATATGGGATTGGTTGGGTATTGCATTTGCAGACTTGGTGGGTATAATATGTCAAATTCCTGATTTTATCCCACCTACCTAATATTCCTATCCCAAAATGTCACCTTGAAAAAGAGCAATTGTTGCATGAAGAAGAGGTGACACTATTTCAAACAGTACAAATTAATGACCCAGACAGGGAGCACATATTGAGCATATACTGTTGCAAAAATAATATTGCAAGTTATTAAACATAGTGAAGTGCACCAAAACCTGGAGATCAGAGAGGCCCCATCTGCAACTGGTGAGTCCTATTTTCCCTTTCCGTTCTGGGCTTATCTAATTGTCCAAAAGCCCAGATCTGAACATCGACTGACTATCCATCAGGTTTTGCGAGTGCATGCTATCTAATCGTCCCATGTAACATAGCGACCGCGTAGTTTCGGGACTGGTCCTTTGAGGGTTGCGTCAGGGCTTTGCTCTGAAGCAAAACCGCCAATTTTATAGTGGATTCGCAGTTTCGCGACACCACCAACCCTACTATCGTTGTTACGTATTTTGACTGTACTGACGCCGGGTTAAATATCCTAAAGTGTGTCTAGGAAAATAAATGCTTGCTATATTTTAAGGCGACCTCCGCAGCAGAGCGTTAAGTTCCTTGGCTCTGGACCAAGAATATGCGGGCTAATGACTGTCCAAAAGAGGTAAAATCTTTCTAGTTGGACCTTAAAAAAATTATTAAAAAAATTGTATTATTTATATATTGCTTTCCGTATTAAATAAACTAATAAATAAGTAAAAATAATTTTTTATATTTCACTTACCGGTACGAGTAGGGGCTCAAGAGTGGCGCACCGTACGGGGGGCCTCTTTCGGCGCAGCCCGAAGCAGTTCCACAAGAAGGGCATAGCGGCCGCTGCTTGTTGCTGGGGCCCCGCTCGGCCGCAGCTCTAGGCCTCTGTACACGTCACCACTGAAACCACGAAACAAATCGGAGTTAGTAAAGAACACAGATAGATTTTTTTATCAATCAATGATAGTATAAAGCAATTATGAAACGATTTATTACAAAAAATAATTTACCCCTAATTGTCATCCTTTTAACGCAGTGATGTGCATTGTTCTATATCCAAAGGTAGGCTGTGTGTAGTTTTTCAAGATCTTGTATAAGTTGTGCTTTAAATACCTAACTGGGTGAAATATTTTTCTTCGGCTTACTTCCAAAAATGTCCAAATTATTGCAAAAACATTTCGTTTCTACTTAATTTGTACAAGAAACAATTACGTATGTCGGTGGAAATGGAAAAACATGCATTAAGTATGTTATTAGGTTCTTAGTTTGGGATATTTGTCACATTGTACTAACAGTATTAAACATGGTGTAGAAACACATTGAATTTTGAACTTTGATTGGAAATAAAAATTAGAACTTTATTGCATGTTATGTTAATATGTACCTAGTTGTTTCTTGAAACGAAATGTTATTTCAATATTTTGGGCGTATTTAAAAGTAAGCGAATCATGGAAATAACTTATTAAATAAGCCCACAAGTTCCCTGCCAAATTAATAAAATAATAAGAAAAAATTTCAAAATTTTAAGTAACCTCCGACACAAAGAAGAGCTGATGATCTTGAAACGCCGAACAGATTTTTCATGAATTGTAGCTAGGAACCATCTCGATCACATCAGCTTTCTAAAAACAAAAAACGTAACACAAACGGTCTCTTCGTTTAGGAGCTACGATGTCACAGACAGACACACAGACAGACAGACACTCAGAAAGTCAAACTTCTAACATCGCTCCTTGCGTCGGGGGTTAAAAAACATTGACAAAACTATATATGTTCGTATTGGGTACAGTACCTACGTATGGATGCAATCAATTAATTTATTTTATAAACTTGCGCCATCTATAAAAGAACAGATAATGCTTTCTTTTAAGTATCACCTTACAACCATTGATTGCTACCTTTCGATTATAAATGGTAGTTAACCTCTTACCAGAATGAACGTGTCCCCAGTCGGAATGAAAAAAATATTATTTTAAATCTTAAAATGCATAGAAATATTTTTTAAAACATATTTGTAATAGGATCTAACTTTCAGCACACCTGGCTTTGAAACCGGCAATCTCTGGCCCCAGATCCCCTCAACATTCTGCTAATAATATTATGATCTCACAGCCTCCGTACTGGATAAAGAGAAGCACCTTCAAACACCTGTCATAGCTAATCCATCAGTCATTATTGACGATGAAGTTGCTGAGTCACCAGTTACCATCGATCCGAGCATTTACCTTCCTTACTCGTGAAAATTTATTATTTTCAATTGCATAAAAAGCAGGTAAATTCATTGGATTTTTGAATTGGCCATTTCGTAGAAATCTACATAGGGAATAAGAATAAAAAAGATCGGTTTTGGGTGGATATTTCTCTTTGTGAAAACGCTCCTTAAATTAACTTCCTTTGCAATCTCCGCGCTGAAAATGACCTAGCATCAATCTAGCTAGTTAGTATGGAGACAATACTTTACGAATTCACATTTATGCTTTCCGCCAGTTCTAATATAATACATTTGACGGAGAGCTGTTAATAAAAACTCCAATGTAAAAAATGGGTGCCTTCAAAATTCAATAAAAAATTCCATATCATCATAAATATAATAACGATTTGACAAAATAAAAATTAGGTAATTAATAATGCATATTACTTGTAAGGTTTTTCCCAAACAATATTGAAGTAAGGCTACAAGCCCGAGGTAACTAAGCCTACTGGAAAAAACCAAAATAATTCGAAATTCGACAGCTAAAGACCACTTAGAAAAAATTGTAAGAAAACCCATATATTCGAATAAAATACTTGTAGACCACCCCTCCCCCCATATTTTTGTATATAAACCGTGAGTTATGAATAATTTGTACCAGTCTGAAGATGTCCTTAACAGGCTGAAACCGGTTACGGTCAATAAATTAAAGTGGAAATAAGTTTTGTATTTGTTTTATTATAATATATTAGTTTATTGGGTATTTTGGGGCTCCAATCTATAGGTGCCTCCCAAATTCACGGATTCACTGGACTGAGGTAGGCACTTGAGATTTGTACAGGGTCAGCAGCTGGTCACTATTGAATTCAGACATTCAATTATGATGATGTAAGATTGTTTCGGAAGCGGATATTTCGATTTTACCCATGACTAATATACAAGCAAGAAGTCGGCAAGAGAAACAAGCCAGAGATCTGAAAGGGCGGCTGTGTTTTGAATACGAACAGTACTTATTGTTTATTCAGATATTATCTCATATTCAACGGTCCGCCATCTGCCGATGCCGTGCCAAATGTTCTCAACCATCTTAAATTAACTGCCCTAATAAACATGTAATATTACTGAATCCCTGCTAAAGTAATTTATTAGCCCTTTATGTATTTTACACAGTGATTTGCCCGAAAATGTTATCATCATTTAAAATTTAATTTACATCAATAAAGAAAATATGCTGAGTGCACTGACGTCGGAACATCTTCGAATGCTTAGTAAAACTTGTAAAAAACTGTAATTTTCTTCAATCTCTGAGATTGCGATTACTTAATATGTATTCAGGAATCTCCAATAAAGATCGAGGTTCTTGGGGATTAAAAATGACTTTATTTACGTTATTGTGACTTGATCCAATTAAATGAATATTAAACTGGATAAATGAATATTAAAACGTCCGTTCTATTGAATGCTATAAGTAATTCTGAAGCCAGTGAACCCGACACATGTTTTTTTATGTGAATAGCTTACAAGAGTCTTATCTGCTCCCGTCTGGACCTATTGAGACTAATGGCATCCCCAATTTGTGTTTTGAGAGGCTGAAGGTAGTGGAGAGGGAAAGGAGATGGTGAAAAGGAAGGTGGAAGCATCTGGATATTCAGATTTTGTCACCAAACACGGCTAAAAACACTGAAGGAGACAAGCTGTCGATCGTCTATCATCGGCTATTTCCGTAACCGTTCGTACATTAGACACGAACGGCAACATTCTTCACTATTCTAAGAGACTCCAGATACTAATATCTACAGCCTGTATGTCGGACGAATATCTACATCTCATACGTCGGACAAATATTTATGAACTTCATAGTGAAGACTAATATCTACAGAGCTAAGGTCGGATAAATATCTATGACGGTCCCAGTGGTGACGAATATCTATGGAGCGTAGTTGGGACTAATATCTACAGAGGGCAGCTGAGCACCTAACCTAACCCAACCTCTGCCAGTGCTGTAGATATTCGTCAACATCACCTGTTACACAGATATTAGTCAGCAGTTTGAGCTGTAGATGTTCGTCCTCACTTTGGTTCCCATAGATATTGTTACAACATACCTCGTACAGATATTAGTCAGAACATGAATTCTCGTAGATATTAGTCCGATTTGTTTAGTTTTTGGAATTCCTGTAGATATTGGTAGACGCCTCCTTCTAAGATACTATTTAACTGACATATTTTGTGACACCTCAAAATACATATAACTACCAATAATAACGACATCTGTTGAAGGAAGCACCACAAAATCTATGATTTTCTTAATTGGGCTCATTATTTTATGAATAATAATTAATTGATACATCCATAAAAATATTCATTTAAACGCCACCTACTGACGTTTGATCGTTTCAAAAGTTTTAAACCAAGCTGGTAAAATCATCAACTAGAATAAAATTTAAACCCAAAAAAATCGCCTGCAGGTCCTAGCTGTAAATACCAGCATAATTGGGTTTTAAGCTCCTGGCAATAAACAATAATATACAGATTATAAAACAACCACTAACCATGTTCTGCGGCAACAGGCGACTCGTAAATAAAAAAATACTATAAAGCTTATAATATACCAGTTATACGACAAGGTAGTCCACTGAACAGAACATTTCTAGAGGCGTGATCTATTTACCAATGTGCAAAAAAACAGTTGTCGAAAATTTTATACAAGAACTTTAGACTCTTATTTTTCAAACGGGTCAAAGGAATTCGTACACTCGACAAGGATACAACGTACTGAGCCGCTCTCAACTAGCAAATAAATAATCATGCAGACAAAGGGCAAAATAATTAGTGTATCATACCAATTGTGACTATGATAGTGAAATCCTTCCTAACAAACAAACAATTTATTCATTTAAAATAATAAATAGTATATTTGCGGCACGTTCCAGAGTGGAAGATACTCTCTGTATCGCCCTGGTGTAAGACCACCATTCAGAATTGAAACGTTGCTTGAAACGGCATTAGCCGTGTTTGGTGACCAGATCTGAATAGCCAGGTACTTCCCCACCTTCCTCTTCCCTATCTCCTTCCACTTCCCACTACCTTCAGCCTCACAACATACCCCAATTGGGGATGCCATAGTCTCACTGGCTTCAGACGGGAGCAGTTGGGACTCTTGTGAGGTATTCATGTAAAAAAAAAAACGATTAACTCTACTTACGGCATCACTCAATTTTGTAATTATTATTTCCGTTTGAAATACTGCAGGTGTAATAATATATTTTGAATATACTAATGCTTCGATTCCATGACAATTAATACCTGACGGTCGGCCTCCTGGCATACTTACATACAATACGCAATCTGATTAGGGAAAATAATAATAATAATTGGATAATTTGTAGAGCGCAGATTTTCAGAAAAATCACCTCAAGGGCGCTCAAGAAAATACGGCATAACTGTCGCGAAGGGGTATGCAAAGAGGATGTACCGAAGAATAACAAAGGATTACCTAAAACGTGGGTCATTTAAAAAAAAGTTTTTAAATTCTAAGAGCGATAAAAAGGTGCCAAATGGGTTCAAAACGACGTGTTTAAAATTTTTCAAATTTCTGATACGATGTTTTTCCTCCGGATTCACTTCAAAGTTTTAAAAATTTTCATTTTAAGAGATTATTTCTAGTGTATATAAAAATTACTATGTATCCTTTAAACCTAAACCATATTTTTGTAATCTTCCTTTGCAAATGTAGTATATATTTACGAAATCATTTACAAAAAGTCGCAAGATTGAGTCTCGCCAAATAATGCCGAAATTTGAGAGTAAGAAGGATTTCGCTGGTATTTGAATACACTGCCTTGAGATAATTTGAATTATATTACTGTATTTTTATTACTATTTCGTGTTTTATTCAAAAATAATTCATTTTTTATGGTTTATCTAACATTTTTTAAAGATTTAACAAGGGTGGGTTTTTCTCTATTTTGTGAAATTTCAAAGTCATTCCGTAGGAAGAAGATGATTTCCAAATACTATAAAAAAAATTACGTGATTTTATATCTACATTTAATACCCTTTTATCACTATTAGACAAATCAAAACTTAAAAAAAAAATCAAATCGAAGATTTTATTCCCCTGCAATCGAGATCCATCTTAATATACATACCTAATATATACCAGCATACAAGTACAAAAAATCGACACTAAATAAATTCGTTCGACATCCATACCAACGTACCAATAAATATATTTTTGTAGTCGATTTTAGGATTGAAATTGGTAAATAATGCAGAAAAAAAAAAATTATAATAATTATAATTTGTTGGGGTCAACTATCGGATCACCAAATATTTGGCCATTTCAGGATGCTCGCGGCCACATACTTTGTATAATATAGCTACACACTTTGCAGCAAAGGGTCAAAATACTATATGAAAATATTGTGACCGATAATATGTTCATTTTGCTTTTTTTATGAATGCGCCAGTAATTTCTTGGCGCATGGAAAATCTTTATTATTATTTTAACGCAACTGCGTTATTTCAAAGGGAAAAAAATGGGAATAGGAAACTGAGTGATGCCGTCAAAAGTACTAACCCTTTGATGGGAAATTTTGAATTAACTATTATATAATAATTGAGTTCATACACATCATTTTACCATTTTTCTTAATTCAATTATATACTTGCTAGTGATTACCTGCTCGAGAAAGAATGTCGTGAAAACGTTTGATCAATTTCACTCAGATACTCCCACAATATTACTTCTACCGGGTTTTTCTCTTCAGAGTACCTATCAATATAAAGTTAATGATATTATACTATATGGTTGAACACGAAGCCAGTGGCGTTTAGAACGACGCTACGCGACGCCCCGGTTTATAGGTCACATTAAACTTTAATACGCGTATAAAACACAAGCGGGGTAGGTTGAGGTTAGGGCGAGGGAAGCCCACAAGTTACGATCTATTCAAAACATATCATTGACCTAATTTAGTCAATGAACTACGAGTATCTGCGTTAATCATAAATACGTTTTTAATTTCGCTATTATCGTAATATTTTTCATTCCTAAATTAATCAAAAATACTAAGGACGGATTCTCCACAGGGTTCCATGACAACTCATAATTTTTGAAAGCCTGTTAGAATCATCTTTTAACTAAGTAATTTCTTGGACCTACCATTCCAATATAAATTCATGAATTTGATTTGGTTTAGAGTGAATTTATAAGCTTTTATGTAACAAAATAATTGCACGTAACCATAAATATAACATGACGTAACTTATCGCACGGTGTACCCGCTCAAAAAGAAGAAAATAGATATATTTTTTTTTTTTTTTTATTGACAGTTTGATAATGCCCTCAGAAGGCGAAACAGCTGTCACGCGTAATAATAATTACCAGCAGAACTTGTTTATAAATAAACTGTTTTTATTAATTTAATAATAAAATTATTGAATATATAAAATAAATAAAAAAAAAAAAAAAAATAAAAAAAATAAAAAAAAAAAAAAAAAAAAAAAAAGAAAATAGATAGATATGTAAATACGAATGTTAGAGAGAAAGCGCTAATATTTAAAACAGTAAAATTGAAGCGACAATTGTGAAAATTTTTAATAAAACACGAATTGTTTAAAATACAGCAAAAATCTCGCGGGGATTGTCTTAAAAGCATTTACATTTTTGTGACACTGTGCATTTTTTTCATACATGTAACTTGTAAAAAAACCGAAAAAAACGTGTTTATAATAATTTTCGGAGCATACTTTGCGATTTTTATCTATCGAGGGAATTTCATATAGTTGCCGTTTCGGCGTGGGGAATGTATAGATATTATCTTTAACGATAACATACATTTTTTAAATATGTAATTAATCGATAGAAATGCGGCAAGCCGAGCCTTAAAATACACAAAATCATGTTAAGCGACATTGCAACAATAAAAAACTACACCAATTATTCTAATAAATACAACCTTTTATCAGGCAAGCTGATCCACATTCGCTTCATGCTCCATCCACAACAAATTTATCATTATCTACGTTGTTCGTAAAACGATGTACTTCCGTGATATTTTTCTATTTTGAGCTCAATAACAACACTGTCACTACCTTACAATTAGCCACGTACTAATACAGTGGTTAAACAAAGTATTCCAGTTTGGTAAAGGTAAAAATAAGCTATTTGCAGCCCATACTCGTACCGGTACTACTTCATTTACTAGCTCTGAAAGAATCTTTGGCGTAACTTACAAAATGCTTTCAAAGCGAAGGCTTTCACGGCAAAAAATCAACCTTTTTCTTTCATGGTTCTTTCCTTACTTTTTTCATCCCCGTAGTTCTCAGACACTTTTCTCTGATATTTCAGTCTTTATACACTAAGTTTCTCTGCTTAGTATCTCATTCCGCTAAAATATGGGTGTCATTCTCGTGAAGGGAAATACTTGCGCAGGTATTTTTCCGGTGGAAATCTTGGCAGGTTTTGGAGTGTTTTGTTCAATTTTGTATATTTTTTTCGTTTATGCAACATGAAATTGCTTTTAACGGAAGGTCATTAGGACGCGTGCGTATCGCCTGTCCAGGGACTGCCCACATTGCATTGTTTCAGTATGGATAAAATAAACATCTTTTTTTTTCACATGAGCTCTACACAGTAGGCCCTGATGAAAACAATTTCCCTCAGGGCCTATGTCATCTTTAGGGATCCTGTGTGAAGGGGTTTTTTTAGGAAACGAAGGAGAGGAGAGTTCTGGGAAGGAAAGGGTTTAAGAGGTGGGTAGGAATCTGGGGTTCAGTATGTCCTGGTCATCCGCCTCCAAGACCTAAACAAACTTCATCCCATGAACCCGCTGACTCCTTCTAAATCACCATACCTAGGTGAATTATTGGTAATTTTGTTGAGTTTTTATAATTGTGTATTTTTATATGTTTTTTGTTTTTGATTTTTTATTTAGATGTATGCAAATTAACGTATTCTATGTCTGAGTAGATTTTTTGTAATTAATGTACCTATTAGTGTGTTAACCGTTTTTTTATAACAGGATTGATCTTATACAAGTGAAAAAATCTGTAAAAACCCAATAAAAATAAATTAATTAATTTGAAGCATCCTTCCATTTATTTCCAATCACTAAAGCATTAATCAAATAATGTTTCAATTTCGAATAGTGGAAGATCAAAAGTTTCAAGAAATCGTTATTGATTCATAAGTTTTCCGTTCTCATTTAAAACTTTGGAACTTTTAGAACACTTTTTACCATTAAACATTTAATTGATACATACATAGTAAACCATTTACTTTCTGTGTGTATCAATTATATAAGTGACATTTGTAGATAAACTGGTTTGGCATTTTCAAATGCCAAATAGTCTGCAAAAAAGAACGGAGTGAATTAATGTGTTGTCACGGAATAAAGAATATGCTCAAACATAAGAGAAATAGGGTGGGAGGAACTACAAGACAAGGGTACTAGCCAATAATTGACCGAAGCTTACAACGTTATGGATAATCTAGACTCCAGAGTGTCTAGAAGTCATATATTTTAGTAGGTACAATAATGATGAAATATTTTGAAGAAGTCTTCGAAAGTACCCCGGGTGACTGTGATCCCAGCGGTGAATCGGGTGTGAACGGTGATGTAGTGAATGTTACCAAAATCAGCATGGATGAAATAAAAAGATCTATTAAATGTATGAAAAATGGTAAGGCTGTGGGTTTCGGCAATATTGCTGCCGAATACTTTGAGGGAGATAGCCGTATTATTCTCACATGGTTGTGCAAACTTTTTAACCAATATTTAGAGGAGGGTTATACGCCACTAGATTGGAGAAGGGCTGTTATCATGCCATTGTACAAAGGTAAAGGGTCACTTATGGAATGTGGGAATCATAGGGCTATTAGCCTTCTTAGTTCAGTCGGTAAGCTATATGGTAGAATATTGATTGAAAGGGTAAGAATGGAAACAAAAGATAAAATATGGGATGTGCAAGGTGCGTTTATAAGTGAAAGGGGGTGCATGGACCAGATTTTTTCATTGCGTATGCTCACTGAGAAGTTTCTTGCAAAAAAACCAGAAACTCTTCTGTGCCTTTGTAGATCTACAAAAAGCATACGACCGAGTTGACAGGAAAACGCTATGGATGGTATATATATAGTATGGAGTGAATACGAATCTCATACAGGCAATTGCGTCTCTACATGAGGGAAGCGTTGCGTGTATTAGGGTGAACGGCGATTTTACGGGGTGGTTTGACATCACAAAAGGTGTTAAACAAGGCTGCGTAATGTCGCCGTGGTTATTCAATCTATACATGGATAATTGTATGCAATAATTGAAAGAGATGTGATTGGGCGCGAAATTGAGTAATCTGAAAGTATGTTGCCTGTTGTATGCTGATGATGCGGTGCTGATATCTAACAGTATGGAAGATCTACAGTCTCTCGTGTCAAGGATGAACGAAGTATGTATGAAGAATGAGTTAATGATGAATGTAAGTAAGTCTAAAGTCATGGTGTTTGAAAGAGAGAGTACGAAAACAGTATGCAATATAGTTGTGAACGATGAATACTTGGAGCAGGTGGATGAGTTTGTTTATTTGGGAAGTATGTTTACGAGAGATGGGAAGGCTGAAAGAGATATTGAAAGAAGGACTGAACGCCGTTGGCACCAACAAAAAACTGTCCAAAGACGCGAAACTAGCCGTCCATAATGGAGTGGTGGTACCTACCCTGGTGTATGGCAGTGAGGCATGGAACTGGCAGAGGAAGGATGAAAGTAGACTGAATGCTGTAGAAATGAGATCCCTGAGGCGTATGTGTGGTTAAACCATGTATGATCGTGTGAGAAACGCGGAGATTCGCAAAGAATGCAAGGCTGATGTAAGCGTAATGAGTAAGATCAAGAAAGCAACCCTCCGATGGTTCGGGTACGTAGAGACAATGAACGAGGAAAGGGGTGTAAGGAGAATATATGACGCAAATGTGAATGGTAGAAGAAGTCGGGGACGCCCGAGAAAGACATGGCAAGACCAAGTGAATCAGATGCTTGAGTCGGGCCATGTCAAGAGTCAGAATAATAGAAGAGCATGTATGAGACGATGTATGAATTTTAACGAGGCAAGGAGTGTGTGCCAAGACCGAGTTGTTTGGCGGTCCGTCATCTGTGCCTACCCCTGCGGGGAAACGGCGTGATGGTTAGTTAGTTAGTTAGTTAGTTAGTTACAATAAAAGTTGGAACTTTAATTAAGCGGTCGCTCAGAAAATCGAATTTATTTTTTTTTTTTTTTTTTTTTTTTTTTTATTTATTTATATACATATTAATTAAATACATTACAAGTGGTACTTTGTCTGTCCAACTGGGAAGGATACCCGTTTTAGGACAGCCAAATTGTATATTTAGTTCATAATATTTTAACAAATAATATTAATCGAAATAACTATTAAGAACATTAAATTTTGTTTTATGAACGAAGCGATGGTTTCTATATGCCTTTGAAAGAATCGCAAAGATGTGTTTTTTCAAGGTCATTTTGAGGAACATTAATACTTGCATTCAGAGTGGATGAGTGGTTTCTTTAGTGATATCACAAGTAGGAGATTCTTTCCAAGTCATTATAGAGAACATTTACAATTGTATAATTAGGATTTACATATATGATATAAATTCTCAGTGTATTTATGACTTTAATAAAGTACTACAAATTTTATAATTTCTTAAGTAGTAGTATTTACACATTTATAAACCCAATATATGACAAGTGAAATTTTTTATTTTGAAATTGTTTATTTATTTGTTTTATGTTTTATTTTACGCCCAGAGGGCTTTTATATAAATAATAATAAAGGCAGTTCATCTTAACCATGAGAAAAAAATAGAACAAATAAAGTTACGATGGAATAAAAGCATTTAAATAAAAATATGAGTAATAAAATTTTTATGTTCAGTGAGATATATACTATCAATAAGTTACGATAAGAAAGAATACATACATAATATAAAAATACATACAACAAAAATTTAAAGTAAGGTGATCATAGGTTTGTAAAATTGCGATAATAACCTTGTCTAATATAACACCGTAGTATGTTTCGCTGAGTAGTAAATCGCCGCAGCGCGCTGTTTCGATTGTAGGTACCTACCTTCTGTACTCATACCTCTCTCTGCTAGTTGCAGGAGTTCGGAACTGTGGATTTTAATATTATTTTTTAGATAAGAAGTTAAGTCCTTTTTTTCAAAGAATTTACTGAGACATTACATTTAATTACATCAATAGTTGCATTCAGAATAGGTGAATGGCTTCTTTCGGGCGATCACAATTTTGAAATACTTTCCAGGTCTTTTTGGAGAACATTAACAATTGCATACTATAATTTACACATTTATAAACCAATATATGACATATTAATTCCCAATGTATTTATGACTATTTAATTTTGATAAAGTAATATAAGTAAGTAATAGAAATTTCACATTTATAAACCAGAGTATATGACATATAAATTTCCAATGTATTTATATAGAGTTTCAAAACTTATTTTTGAAATGGTTAGTCGTTATTTTACAAAAAACAAAGAACAGAGAACAAGGATCAAAAACAGAGCAAAAGATTAAAAAAAAAAAAAAAAAATTTTTTTTTTTTTAAGCATAACAAACTTTTTAGTACATATTAGGTATGTGAGATTGTGTTAGCATATGTTCGCTCTTGGCTCTCCCCATGCCTAGAAGCCAATTGCTAACCCATTTCCGTAAAGTGCTTGCACTTTTCAGTTTCCATGCATCAGGTATGATGTTGAACAATTTAGGCCCTAAGTAGGAGTATTGTCTTTGGGCATGTGATGTGTTTGTAGTAGGTGGAACTACTGGATTCCTCCCTGCATGGCGGGTGTTGTGGAGATGATCAATGGATGCATATTGGTGTCGGTGTTTTTGTGTATGTAAGATAATTTTTCTTATGTATAGTTGCCGTACATCGAGAACTCGTATCTCTTCAAATAATAGATCACTGGGATACCTGAAGGGTTTCTTAAGGATGACCCTTAGAAGTGATTTTTGTGCTTTTGCTAAGGGATCCATTATTGTTTTGGAACAGCCGCCCCATCCCAAGGATGCATACTCTAGCAGTGAGTTACACAAGGCATGGTACATTTGTTTAAGATCTTTTACGCGAAGAATATTTCTAACAGACATAAACAGATGAGTAAGTTTCCTGATCTTTGTGGAAGTTGAAATTACGTGTTCGTCCCATCTCAGAGATTTATCAATGATGATTCCTAGATATTTTATACTATTGACACATTCTAAGTTTAAGCATTTACAAGTGGTTTGGTCATTACAGTGGTGTATAAGGATGTTGTGTATTTCTTTTGGTTTTCCTGATTGTGTTGCACTGAAACGGATGAATTTGGTTTTGTCTAAGTTAAGAGTGAGGAGATTGTTGTCTAACCATTGTTTAACCTTGTTTAAACCTACTTCTGCTTTACTGTGAACAACATTCCAGCTTTTGCCTTCGAATAATAAAACTGTGTCATCGGCAAAGGTTATAATGTGGTCGGCAAAGGAACTGTTACATAGATCATTTATATATATATTAAATAAAAGTGGTCCTAAAGTACTTCCTTGCGGTACACCGAATTTAATATTAGCTGAATCGCTTATAGTGTCATTTATAAGCACTCTTTGGCTCCTGTTATCTAAATAGCTACACAGCAGATTGAAGAGCTGACCTTGTATACCAATGCGCTGTAATTTATTCAACAGAATTTTGTGAGAGATAGTGTCGAATGCTTTGGCTAGATCCAGGAAGAGCGCAATGCATTTTGTACCTCTATCTATGTTATTAGAGATAATTTTTGTCAATTTAGCAATGGCATTTTCAGTACCTAAACCTGGACGGAAACCGTATTGACTATTGGAAAGGATTTTATTGTTTTCTAAGTATAGGCTGATCCGATTCTTAACAATTTTCTCAATAATTTTAGATACAGAGTTGATCAGAGAAATAGGTCGGTAGTTGTTGATCTGTGATTTATCCCCATTTTTGTGATGTAGAATGACAATTGATTGTTTCAAGTGATTGGGGAATTTTCCAGAGTTAAAACTTAGATTACAAATGAACGTTATGGGTGATGCTATGGCGGATTTTATAATTTTTAACAGGTTTGAAGAGATCTTATCAGGACCACACGCATTGGACGACTTAAGTTCGTCAATTATTTTCATCACTTCGTGTGACGTAGTTTGAATGTTATCTATTTTATGCTCGAGATTACATCCAGTTTTCTTAGCGAGATCAGTTTCAGTTGTGTTATTTTTATCCAGAATTTTTTTAGCCAGAGTGGTTCCCACTGACGTGAAATGGTTATTTGCAAAATTTACCATCTTTTTTAGATCTGAAGTGATAGTGTTATCAATGTGCAGTGATTTAATTTCAGATGATTTATTGATTTTGGTTTTAGTGATATTGCGAAATGCTTCCCATAGCCTTTTTGGTGTATAGTTATTTTCGTATATAATGTTTTTAAAATAGTTTTCTTTAGTTGAAATGATTAGATTTTTACACAAGTTCCTATACTTTTTGTAGCGAGTTTGTAATATATTATTCTCTGGGCTCATTTTTGCCTTTTTGTGTAGTTGGTTCCTTCTATGAATTGATTTGACAAGGCCAGGGGTGATCCATGGTGTGAGTTTTAATTGCTTATTAGATATAAGTTTATTACTAGTGTGTTTAGATATATAATCATGTAATTTGGTGATGAATTCCGTCATTGCTGAGTCAGTATCCCTTTGGTCTAGAACGTTTTCCCATTTTTCTGAATTTAAGTCCTCAAGTAGGTTGAAGTAGTTTATTCGAGGTATGCATTTAATTTTGGCTTCGGTGGGAGTATTATTTTTGAGGCAAAGAGCTGTAGTGTAGTGGTCAGAAATTGTGGTGTGGATAACAAATGAGTCGAAATGTTTAATTTTTTTAACGTTAATATGGTCTAGACAAGATTTACTTGTACCATGTTCTCGAGTAGGGCTGTTAATTGTCTGCAAAAACCCATTTTCCGTAAGCAGACATAGATAATCGTCGGATTGACGGTGGTACTCAGGAATCGTATTAATATTTAAATCGCCTAAAATGATTTGCCGTTCTAATTGTTTAGAACTATTGATGATTGATTGTAGAGAGTTCAAAAAAGTGTCAATATTTTGGAAAGAGGGAGATCTGTAGATTGAGAAGATACATAAGTTATTGTTCAATACAATTTTCATACAGTTTGCTTGTGGTAGTACAATTTCGTCGACTTGTGCTTGTATACCGTCTCTGATGTAAATTACAAGTCCACTGGATTTATTTAGGTTTATGTTTGTGTGATGTTCTGAATAATTGTGAATTAATTTTGAGGTGTAATCTTTATTTAACCAGCATTCTGATAAAATTATGACATCGAATGAGTAATTAAATTGGTCTAGAAAAATTAGGAAATCGTCAAGTTTAGTTATGCTTCTTATGTTCTGATGTATAATTTTTAGACTGTAAGAGCCCCAATTATAGTTTTTTATTTCATTCAAATCATCAATAATATTCATGTTACCGAATATACCTGAATGGTTACCATTATCACAAGTTAGATCAAACATAATTAAATGTAAGTTGTACGTGAAATAGCGAACAGTATTCCACTAATATATTAATAAATTTAATAACTATTCCCAATGTAGTAGCATAGATAGGTGTGAATGTAAATAAATTGACAGTGATTTGATAGTATAATGCAAAATGTTTAAAGTCGCTGAAAAGTCCAAATACCAAATTATGATATATATATGGCAACAAAATAATAAGTTTAAATGAGCGAAGCGGGGTGTGCCCGTACCTCGTTTGTGATGTGAAATATTTAATTATCGCTAATCGATTTAAATATTGGTTAATAGTACAATAAAGATATATAGAATGAAGATTTGTAGAAAGATACATAGAATGAAGAATGATAGAAGATATATAGAATGAAAATTTGCTATCTTGCCGAGTTAGTGATTTATTGCATATACCTGGAGACGAGTGAAGCGGTACATACATCGATTGTTTGATTCTTTCAGTTGAATCACATAGCTGCGAGTTTGCGTTCATCCGATATGCAGATTGCATTAGACCCCGTATCTCGTCTAACATACACCTGACCCGCCTTCGACCACGTGAATCGATATCCTTATCCATTCATAAATGATTTTATTTATTTGAAAAAATAAAAGTGAAATACAATAAAAATCAAGCCGCTCATCTCACCAGCGCATTCCTACGTCGAGAGAGAGATGGCTTTACAATTATAGTTTTTTTTTTAAATATATATATAAACTTATTATTATTATAATAAAAATCATAACCTCTTATTACAAAAGAAACACTAAATACAGATATTTAAACTAAAATTACAACTGGGCTGTAAATTACGTTTATAGAATTGCAAAAATAACATTCTACTCTAAACTAAATAAATATATTACGGTACTAACAATTATTAAGGCTTATCAGCCACAATCGTAGGGTGACCATTCTGATGACAATGACAAGATGGTGGTATGAATAATTATTATGAAAATAAAAAGTAAAGAACGGTAATAATATTAAATAAATAAAATTCACTTATTCTTAGTAAACCTGCAAATGTTCGTTAATTATCTTATGTTATGTTTTTAGGATTATATATTTACTAATTCAAAATATAATCTATGCCGTGAATTAAGCAAAGCTACTGTTATAGTTTTTCAACGACTCCTACCTTCCAATGAGTTAAAAGAATTCATTCTGGGAATTGCATCCTGGTGAATTTACATCATGTTTGGGGTCAATTTTCTGGTACAACTTTTTTTTATATATTTGGCGTTTTCGAGAACATCGAGTGCGGAGTTTTTAGGTTAAATTTGAAAAAAAAAGGTCACTGAGAGATTAGATACCATCAACTATTTAATATCTTTTAAAATCCATCGAAGCGTAGACCCGTCTTATATTTTTAATCCTTTAGTTGCAGAAAAAAGTTTTTAAAAAATAATAATAATTGACATGCTCAGATCGAAAAAAAAAAATCGGCTTTTCTATGTGATATCTTCACGTTCTTCGTTCTTCATCTTCTCCGTTCCCAATTTCATGTGATGTCTTCACCAATTTCCCGTTTGTTTCACTAGCCTACGGACACCATATAGAGGTGCCAACATCGCCAATGTAACAATTTTCCAAAAGGGTTATTTTAATACCATTCGATTCTTTTTAATTTTCTTCGAGTATATTTATCCACGGGAGAAGAAAAAGGAACGCATGAAAAGTTAGAAAGAGTTACACGCTTTATCATTATAAAACATTCTTAGGGGTTTATTATTAAGATTTTTTTTTAACTTCTTGCTTCTGGAAGCTAGATAATGAATTATCTTGAAGATACGCCCAACCATTCTTCCCGGAAGCTGTCTCCAAAGTTGTGAAAGCCTTAACAATAGCCTCCCGATAAGAGAACGCCCCCTAAGCAGAAAAGAAGAAAAAGAATGTGACTCCGCGATTACGGAATAGCCGACATAACGTCCACAACACGGGAGATAGGAAAACAAGACACCACAGTGCGCCCTGTCGCCGTGCTAAAAGTCTTGCAACTTGTGGAAACATAGTACACAGTCTTGTGTCTTGTATCTCGTATCCAGAAACTGTCTTGGTTGGCCGGTTTGTTTCTTTGATGTTTTGGCCATGCTACCGGCTAACGGCTAGTGTGATACTGCAGACTAGGGTGGCCGTTAAAGTTCTTTTCCGTTTTCGAGGTCTCGAAGTTCGACAGTGATTCGATTTTCGAAGTTCGATTACGTTAATAAATTCCATACAAATGTTGGTCCTCTAGTTCAAAAATAAATTGCTAAAAATCTAATTAAACTACCTTTATATTGGATTGATTTGATATTTTAACGGCCAAAAATATTACCTGGTGTTATTTTAGGTTATTATGCCGTGTTGCGCTTCCTCCTTCAACCAACATTGCAGATAGCGTTACAGTCAAGGACGTACAAAATGGGTGGGTGAATTTTAGATGGTTGAACCCCCTCCCCCCATCGCCCTCAATATTTCTTAGGAAAGAGGAGAATAATACTCTAAGATTACATTCCTGGAAAATACAACAATATTATTTGCACCATCTGTTGTCAAAGTGATTTAAATAATAAGTTGTGGTAAATTGAGGTCCAGAGATACTTTTCAATAAATATCCCCCCTCCCCCTCTCCAGGATCGGACACCCCCCCCCCCCTCTCTTAGAGTCTAACCCCCTCTCCCATGTAAATGCTATAGCTTGGTTACAGTATCCATAATAAGGGCAGATGTGACGCTGTCCGAAACATTGGATAAAGAAAGGGGTATTGCAACTCGCGATAATAATCCAAATAATAAGTTACGATAATGCTCTTACGTAGTTTATTTTATAACAATATTCTCCAAAGCTAGTACATGCCTGAAAGGTATTAGTATTTTGTCTCTCAGTACCTATCAGTACCTATAAAAATTTATTTATTTATGGCAAAGATGACAGGAAATCTTAAATTATACATTCATGTTTTAATAATAAAATAGTTAATAATGCCAATTATGACCTTTCCACTGATGATAGCGAATGATAAAGTTGTGACGATAAAGTGTGTTTTTTTTATAAATTTATTTTTTTAACTAAAAAAAATATATTTTTTAATATTTAATATATATACAATGTGAATGTACATTTATATGATATATATATTTATTTTATTTTATTTTTATTTTTATTTTATTTGGGAGACCAACAGTTTACATTCATAACAGAGCATAATAGTAATTAAGTGACAATAATTGAACCATTTACAGGTTTCCACATGGGTATTGTATACAAGTGTTGTGGTTCCATAGATATTTGCTAAAGAAGAAAAAAATTACATTTCAAGAGAAAAGTTAATTAGGGGGGAATAGGGAGGGGGTAGGATGGGGGGGGGGAGAATGGGTTAGGTTGAGGTATAGTTATAAAAATATGAGTAAACAAAAAATTAAAAGAGAAAAAAAAAAGAATTTAATATAATGGTGACTGGTGGTATTAGAAATTATTGTTGTTATAAAGTGTCGAGAGAGTGTCTGTGTGATTTTAAGGAATGTGGTGCAGAATTAAATATGTCAAATTTTTTGTATTGTGTGTTAAAAGTATTGGACGCACGATAGATGAAAGAGTTCTGCTTAGAATTAGTATTACACCGAGGGAGGCTGAGAATCATGTCTGACCTGGTTCGTCTGTTAGGAACTCGTATCTGTATACGTTGTAGGAGTTCTGGGCAATCAACGACGGATCTGGCTATTTTTTGGAGAAAGAGTACATCGGCCGAGTTTCTTCGAACTTCCAATGATAGTATATTAAAGTGCGCGGCTGAATCTTGGTGACTTAGGTGTGGGCGGTAGCTCCGGAAATCTAAGTATCGTAGAAAACGATTTTGAACACGTTCTAGAATTTTTACATATGATATGTATTGCGGGTTCCAAACTTGTGACGCGTATTCTAGTAAGCTGCGGACATAAGCAAAATATAGGATTTTCATTGTTCTAAAGTTATTGAATTTTTTACATGTCCTAAGAATGAATCCTAACATTTTAGAGGCTTTTGATGTGACTGAGTCTATATGAATATCAAAAATAAGCTTAGAGTCCAAAGTCACTCCCAAATCTTTGACTTCAGTTTTGTTGATTAATATTGAGCCGTTCAGATTATATTCATTGATAATGATGTTTTTATTTCGTGTGAAATTCACGACGAAACACTTTTTAACATTTATTTTAAGGGTATGCTTTGAACAGTAAACATTAAGACGGTTTAGATCCTCCTGCATTTTTTGACAGTCAGCAAAACATCTGATAGGATAAAAAACCTTCATATCATCTGCGTAAAGTAAAGTTTTGGAGTATTTGAAACATTGGCCTATATCATTGATGTAAATATTAAATAGTAACGGTCCCAATAGAGATCCTTGAGGCACACCTGATGGTACGGTTACCCAGTCCGATTTAAAGCCACCCACAACTACGACTTGACTACGGTTCGATTCATAAGATGAGAGCCATCTGAGAAGGTCACCGTGGACGCCGATTTGCATAAGCTTGCGTAATAATATGTCGTGATTCACTAGGTCAAAAGCTTTGCTATAGTCCGTATATATTGCGTCAACTTGTATACGTTGATCCATATAATCTTGTAAGAACTCTGTGAATGCTATTAGATTGGTTGTTGTTGATTTTCCACTCATAAACCCATGTTGGTTAACATTGAGTAAGGATTTCAAAGCGGGAAACATTTGATCATATATTATTTTTTCAAACACCTTGCTGAATACACACAATTTTGAAATAGGACGATAGTTTTCAATGTCAGATGTTTGCCCGGTTTTGAAAATGGGTGTTATGAAGGCAGTTTTCCAAGTATTAGGTACCACACCCTCTTATATTATTTAAGTGCATATATTCAAATATTTTAATACCACTCTTCCATGGAAGCATTAGCTTGTGTCTGGAAGAGTAGTGTACATTTTTAATGTTATATTGTAATTAAATTACATGTGATGGTAAAAAAACAATAAGTTGTTAGTTTGGTGTTATGTAATTAAAGTCTCTACTATCAAACAATTTTACTGTATATGAATATCTCTGAATAATGTATCTAGAAATATTGTTATTATTTATTAAAATTAAAACAATGTTTAACTTTTTTGAAGAAGGGTATATCACTTGGAAATTGAGTTATAATTAAGTTCTCAATTTTAAATTAGTCGCAAACTTCTTTTTTTGAGATTATTTATAAAATATTTTTTTACATTGTTTATTCATCGGATTTTATGGTTAATGTTTCTAATTTCTTCCAGTAGTTGATTGAAAAAAAGTCTTCCTTGGTAAGTGTAATAATTTTGTGCAAAGGAAGTGTTTAATTTTGGGCATGGAAAAATATATTTATGTCTAGTACGGTTTTCAGATATAAATTGATACTTGTCTTTTTGTTTTATAATTTAAATCAATGCATTTTTAATGTACAGATCTTTAAATGAAGGTACTTGAAATTATTTAAATAGTCGATCCGTTGGGTAGTCGGGAGGTTTTTTTAGTGTGATTTTAATTATTAGCCTCTGTACAACTTCAATTGGGGAAATATTAGTTTTGTATGCGGATCCCCAGCTAATGATAGCATATTGTAAAGTTGATTGAACCAAAGCATAATATCAATATATGTAGGTATAATGATGTACCTACATTCTGATGATCATTCAATCTACCCTCCTATACATGTCCTTCGTCTCTTTATCATATAACTAGCTGACCCAACGAACTTCGTACCACCTCAGAATCAATAACTCTTGAAATAAATTAAGTTTTTTTATCAAATTAAAAATTACACAATGAAGCAATTATCGATGCGCAATTATAGATGCAAGTATCAGAGATATAGTTATTGTGTACGGTTTTTTTTGTGATTTTCTTACTTTTCCACTTAATTACGGGAATTTGGGAGGCGGATACGGGTTCTTCCGCCCGGGAACCTTTTATTAGATAATCAACACCTCTGCCATAGGTCACCTAAGTGGTTCACTACGTTTGGTGATTTAGCAAGGGTGCCCGGGTTGTCCGGGTATTGGTGGGGGTTGCGTCTGCTCATTTGCTGCGTGGCAGGACGGATCGAGAGATACTGGTTGAGGGAAGTCTTTTGACCTTTCCAGACGGACTTTCTCGACCCATTGCCTTGCACCGCAGTTGGAGGGATGGATTCATACGTCCGTCACTCCCGGACACACTGACCCCCAGATTCCTACCCACCCCTCATACCTTTTTCCTTCCCAGAACTTCCTATCTTCCCCTTTTTTAAAAAGACTCTCCACACAGCATTCCCTAAGATGACATAGGTCCTGAGAGAAATTATTTTCCTCAGGGCCTCCTGTGTGGAGCTTATGTAAAAAAAAATGCGTTTCATTTCACAGATTTATTATAATTATTGTATTTTTCCTTTGGAGGGGTTGCAGACATACGTTAACCGTTTGTCTCATTTTCGACTACTGACATTTAGTGTGTAAGAAAGAGGGGCAGCATTATATGATTAAGAACAAATGCAAAACCATCAGCGTATTGACATTTGACGTTTTTGAATTTTTGGAATTCACTCACTACTCAATATTATAGGTACTTATAAAATTTCGTTCGATATAATTTTAGTTCGAAAAAAAATGTATGGGGAAAATTTTTTCGTTAATTTTTGTGATGTTTCAATAGTTATTATGTTATCCGGGGCGGAGACAAATCCAACAAATCAAAGATCATCAAAATCGGCCAGGCCGTTCTCGAGTTATGAATAGTGTAACTAACCCGACTTTGTTCTACATATATGTTTTGCAAGTACGCATTAAGCACAAAAACAATTAATAAATTTTTATTTACTATCTTAGCAGCTTTGTATGTATGTATAAGACTGATTACTGTGACTTAATATATTAATAATAACTTCTCTTTTCCAATAACTCTTTAACTTCTTTACCTTATTCTTATAATCCAAAATACCAACATAAAATCTCTTATTGTAGAAGAATTTGTGTGCATAGTAATAATTAGTGAACATTTTCAACCAATACTAATGAATGTAATCCGAAAACTGTAAACTTCACCCACCATAACACAGGGTCATCCCTAGCATGGAGGGTGAAATATCATAAAAAAAACTGTATGTACTTAAAATGTAAATTAATAAAAAAAAAATCTTACAATCACAAAATATGAAGTTTTAGTGAAATGCTGGTTTACATACATACATTATATTACTCAGTTAATATACTTATGCATATTTTATATTATTATTATTATTTTACTATATTTTTACTTTATTATGTTTTCGTTATTGGTTTTGGGGTGTTTTGCTGTATTAAGTACCTCTTTTTTTACCCAACGTTTCAGACAGCGTTGCAGTGTCCATCATCAGGGCAGATCTGGCAGATCCGACAGATGTGTCCGAAACGTTGGCTAAAGAGGGAGGTAGCGCAACACGGCATTACACCCCAAAAACAAATAACGTAAATGCTTTGGACCGTGAAAATCTAAAAACATATCTTTGTTAATATGATTCAAATTTTATTCCTTAAAAATTGTAAAATTGTATAAATAAAGACTTACACATTGTATTAATGGTTTTTATTTGATTAAAGAGCTTTTTCAATAAAATTTAAATAACTGGAGTTGCACCATTATTATTACAACAAAATACATCTCAAAAGATTTTTAAAAATCATCATTGGAGAGCCACCCTACCGCAGACTTGCTACTAGTACTAGCAACTCGCTAATGTGTGTGAATGTGAATGTGTTTTTGACCCAGATTGTTTGTTTATTTACAGGCGTTGCCAATGGTGATGGTGATGATACCCACACTGGTTCCGTTTCCGCTCCCGACACATGTTGTGATGCTATTTTTTTTTAAACTCAAAACGTTTGTTGTTTTACTAAATGCAAATGGGAGCTGTCGATTGACTAATCTGCTATGATAATTATATTTTATTACGCCTCGCTAGATTTAAGCTCTGAAGAACTACTACAAACTTCAGACAGTGAGGGAGTGAGGCAATGTTTATATTAGTGATGCAAAGCATTGTATTTACAATCCCCATGCGTTCTAACAGTAAGTTAATAATAATAAAAATGATCTTTTATTTATCGTAAACGCCATGTATATAAACAATTGTGCGTTAATGAGGCGCTAGTCATTAGTTGATTCCACCCCCACTTCGACACCTAATTTATGTTTACCCATGATTGAATCATATAATTCATGTTAGGTTAGAATATATACATATATATCCTGATGAAGGAACAGTTGTTCAGAAACCGGTCAGTGTTATAATAATAATATGTACGTTTATCCATGAGTCCCAACTTCCCGTAGTTGAGTTCGAAGTTGGGGAATGTTGTGAAGCTGAAGACGAACTGGACTCTGTGCAGAAACAAGCGGTCCGTCACAGGCGTTAGAGCACAGGCGTCAGGAAGGAATGCTGTCCTTATTCTACCGGTATTACAATGGAAGGAGCTCCGAGGTCATTGATCCCTTGTGCACCACAGTCGGTAAATACGCCAAACGCGCGCCTAATATATGTACACGGTTGACATTTGTTCAACGGCTCGGCTGTCAGCAATTTGCCGGCTACAGCATAGGCCTTCTCAAGATCCATATTCACTCCTTCCTCTCCTCAAAAAGTCCCTCCTCACAGCAGGAAAATAATTCCACTCCTGTGTTGAGTTAATATAAAAAGAGTAATATTTCGATTCTGGACGACGGTCTTTCACCAGGGCGATGCTGAGAATATCAATCACTCTACTACGATAACTTACAATGTTATATTATATCCTGTTAGTGGACTGTACTGACTTACACGATACGCCTATTGGGACAAAAATATAAGTTATTCATTATGCAAGATTTATGACAGGAACACAGTTGTCAAATATGTCGATCATGTCAGATGGATAAATTCTTACAAAGTTTAAAACGCAAAATTCATATATGGATATACTCGGTGGACGGATCCGCCCGGGTATTTCTGCGCCGGACAGGCTCGGCGAGCCGATCCGCCGAGCAAATCCATGTGTAAATTATGCACTTAAGGCGATCCAATAGTACAGGAAAAAATCGAAATCAGAATTCACGCCCCTTTATGGAAGAGTTCAAAAATACTTGAGAAAAAGCTTTTGGCAAGGTTGGAAAAGATATCAGAGAATTTTTTTAATGTTGATTTCGTAAAGGCCTGTAAAAAACATTAATTCCTTTTTTACGCATTGTTTATTGTAATAAAACGGAATTTTAAAATTAATTTCAATTAAAAATGATTTCATGAAAACAAGCGACGCGGAACCTAACATGTCTATTCTCCGCTCCGTCCGGAAGAGTAGTGACAGAAAATAGGGGTGGCTGCCAGTCGTTCTTCGGTGGACGGTATAAGGTTCATTTTGATATTCCAAATTCGTCGACTGCCGTATTGTCGCCGTGATGTCAAAAATAACAATGCGAAAATGCATATTATATTTTATTTTGTGAGTTTCGGGCGTAATTTTTTGTTTTTTGCGATTATCATAAAAGAAACTAAATTTTCCACATTAAACAATAAAACCATATCCGAAAAAAGGTTTGTAAAGAGGAGAGTTTGGACTTCAAAGTGTTTTTTATAGACCTTATAATTTATTTTTTTCTAAAATGACCGATATTTTGAAGGTACAAGATATGTTTTACACGCAGTATTTAATTGAAGCATCTATAATACTTCCAAGCGATCAAATTTTCAAAACAAAAACGTATGATTTTGTATGATTTTGCATTATTTAGTATGGCTTCATCTTAACGGTTTCAAGCAAATTTTTCAATAACAAAAATGTTTGGTTAACATTTTTTTCCACTTCAGAAATTCCTTTTGTTTTGGTATTATTGATTCTTTTCAAAATATTCCGCTGGTAAATGAGGTATGCATAATGAGCAAAATTTGTAAATCATTTAGCTATGGCGGAATTGGAAATATGGTATGTACATTGTAAAATTATTAAGCAAATATGCAAAACAAGCGATATGAGATATGTCAAATAGGTACATCGGACAAAGTAGATTCAGATGAAAATAACTTAACACTCAATTGGATAGAAAAATTAGTCGAAGATATTACGATTTGCATGGCACGAAGCGAATCAAATACCTAACAGCGAGAATCTGAACAATAGAACAGTAATTATAAAAGTTAACTAAACAAGGAGTGAGTGTTAGAACAAAGGTCATTAATTTCCCTAAGATATATCAGTAATTCAGAGTTGTATTATATTAGAAACAATGTCACATTACATTACAGTTCTATACGAATAATTTCACAGGAAACACGAATAATGTAGGGCAAGATATTCTCGTGATATCTTATTACATTTCGTCACTTCATTAAAGAAAAAGTAGGTGAATTTTCTTTCGCCTTTTTTTATTACTACGTCTTGTTAAATAACAGGGTATCCGAATAAAATGTAATACTATGATTTTGGACGTATACCTTGTTAGGAAATAGTAAGAATTAATTATTTATCATTAAATTTTGTGGACATATTATTGTTGTTATAGTGTTTTTTTTTGTCCTTTCAAGTCCTTCGAAAATGAATTTCTTGGAAACCTCACACACATGCAGTTGCCAGTTACAGTTACGTGTTACGCATGTTTCAATTTGCGGGTACTGGTACTGGTACGGGTACGGGTACGGGTACGGGTACGGGTACGGGTACGGGTACGGGTACGGGTACGGGTACGGGTACGGGTACGGGTACGGGTACGGGTACGGGTACGGGTACGGTTACGGGTATGGGCGCGCCTGTGTTTCGCTGCGCTGACTTAACAGGGATGTCTGGATTCACGGGGTGAGGTTGGTCTAGGTCTTGGCGGCGGACTCGTTTGCCTGCCTGCTCCGTGGCGCGGTGGATCGGGAGAAACTGCTTGAGGGAGACCTTTTGACCTATCGAGCCGGACTCTCTAGACCCATTGCCTTGCACCGCAGTGGGAGGAATGGATTCAAACGTTCATCACTCCTGGACACATTAATCCTCAGATTCCTACCCACCTCTCATACCTTTTTCCTTCTCAGAACTTTTTCTTTTTCCTTCCTTTACCTAAAGTGTCTCTCCACACCGCATCCCCAAAGATGACATAGGCCTGAGGGTTTTTTTCTCTTAGTCTCCTGTGTGGAGCAATAAAAAAAAAGTTTTAGAAGACAGATCAAAATAACTACATACATTGTCGAAAATGGTTTGCTTTCAGAAAGATAAGAGTAATACAATCATGGAACGGAATTATTGAATACTCTTAGAATACAACATAAATATGTAGGGTAAATGCAGGCAATTCTATTAATGGAGGACTGAACGCCGTTAGAGCCAACAAAAAACTGTCCAAAGGAGCGAAGTTAGCCGTCCATAATGGAGTGCTGGCAGTGGCGTGCACAGAGTTTTTGATCAGGGTAGGCAGTAGGAAAACCGCCAAATTGATTCAAATAAATAAAAAAGAAACTTGCCACAGATGGCTCCCTTCGTACAAGTTTTCGCTAAGTGTACTTGCTGCTGGCTGTAGATGATGTAGGTTTGTATTATCTAAGCCACTTCAAATATACAAATAATAATAATAATAAATAATCGCTTTATGTATGCGTATTATCACAAGCCAATCAATGGATATCCGAGGTGGCCTTGATAAAAGCAACTGGCGTTGTCTCACTTTCATACTTCAGATAACAACAGATGTCACTGTCGCCACTGATTGCCATTTGCTAATTTGTTCCAGAAAGCACTGCCTGATACTAACAAAAAAACCCCATAGAAGCAAATTCATACGACAGTTCTACTCTATGCTACGTGCATTTCGTAAACATTGATATTTTATCTTGTATGAAGTTAGCTCTAAGCAGAAATAATTCCTGCTTAGCCCGCATTTTAGTGAGGTAGTCGGAGGGCGCGTGTAGTTTTTAGTTACAGTTTATGTCACATTTGTAGTATGCCGTTTGATGTGGCGGTCGCGTAGTTTTGGTTGCTCAGCTTTGTCGCGCTTTTTTTTGAAAGTGTGTATTTATTTTTAGCAATAATTTAATAAATTATAATATTATTTACATGCTTACGTTTTACAAATACGCTAGGGTAGGCAGTGCTTATGTGCCTATATGGAGTGCACGCCCCTGAGTGCTGGTACCTACCCTGATGTATGGCAGTGAGGCATGGAACTGGCAGAGGATGGATGAAAGTAGTCTGAACGCTGTAGAAATGAGATCCCTGAGGCACATGTATGTGTGGAAAAACCATGTACGATCGTGTGAGAAATATGGAGATCCGCGAAGAATGCAAGGCTGGTGTAAGCGTAATGAGTATGATTAAGAAAGGGACGCTCAGATGGTTTGGGCATGTAGAGCGAATGAACGAGGAAAGGAGTGTAAGGAGAATATATGACGCAAATGTGAATGATAGGAGAAGTCGGGGAAGCCCGAGGAAGACATGGCATGACCAAGTGAATCAGATACTTGAGTCGGGCCACGTGAAGAGTCGAAATAATAGTATGTATGAGCATGTATGAGACGATGTATGAATGTGAACGAGGCAAGGAGTGTGTGCCAAGATCGAGTTGTTTGGCGGTCCGTCCTCTCTGCCTACCCCTGCGGGGAAACGGCGTGATGGTTAGTTAGTTAGTTAGTTTTACAACATAAAAAAAATGGTAACCCGACAGTTGATCCGACGAAAAATGGCCCGCCGACGGTTGGACCGCCGCGCGCCGACAGTTTATACCCCGGAAAACATCAGCAGTTGAGACTCTTGTGTGATATTCAGATAACAAAAGTTATAATTTATACAAGTAGGAACTTTTAGGGTTTTTTTGGAAAGCCGACTGCTGACTGACTCACATACTACGTCGTATTTTGTGTTCGTCCGTATAGCTTTACCGCGTGCTCCTTCAGGAAGTCAGAATTATTGTTAGTAAAAAAATTGTATAGCTGATTTCCCCTCAAGACGCCTGAAAATATGGCTTTGGTTGTGCGGCCGTATATTCTCTTTACATACTCACTTGAAGAAATTATCTTTTTTAATAATAATAATAATAATAAATTTATTTCAGATAAAAATTAAACATATATGGAAACTTTGACTAGCCAACTAGGAATGGATCCTGTTTTAGGCCAGTCAAATTGACAAATTTAGTTCATAACATAAATTTGATCTTAAATTGTTTAAGCATATAACATATTATTTAAAGAAGGAAAAAAGTGTGAAAACAATTGAATTCCTCATATAAGCTTTAGATAAATACACAATTTTGTACTTATCAGAATTATCATATAAGCTTTAGATAAATACACAATTTCGTACTTATGAGAAAGAGAATACCTTAGTGAAGAGAAAAGATGAAGAATGCTTATGTTAAATGTGAATGTTTTGGAAAATGGAAAATGGGAAGCGTAGTGATATAAGTTTATAATCTAGATGGGGGATTAGAAAATAATCGATCGCATAAATTAATAAAGAATAGGCAGTTATGTTCTAAAGTGATAAGTATGCGTTTTTGTATTGTATGGACTCTAACAAATTATGTATGAGTGTGTGTTTTATTTTTATTTTTTCTATTTTTTTTTAATCCTCGACTATCTTTTGGTCAACATATCTTCGCTTTTGACCCTCCCTAAATCAAGAAGCCAGTCGAGTTTTAGGGGATCGAGTGTCCTAGGAATCAATAATTGGCAGAAGGAGCGACTGTCCACGATGTATCTTGATTTCCCGCTAAGCACTTGCATACTGCTTACTAACAACGTATGCAGGGACACTGGAGGTTCAAATTAAATGTAGATTCGTTCATTGCGAGATCCTTGAAGAAGTAACCATCTGTTACTTATACCAGGGCGGGTAAGTGGTGGATAACCTCCAATGTCCACGGGGTCAACTATCAACTCGTATCACGAGGTTTACTCATATCATTCCATCTTCCCCTTCTCATTCTGTAAAACGAGTGATGGTAAGTTATCAAGTCATCTAATATAAAATCTTTAAACATAAAATATTTTTTGAAGATTTAGAGCTTGATATTATAGACCTCATGGGAATATTCCAGAAACGGAACGAAAATATCATTTTCTCCTTGGGTGTGATTTATTATGCTGAGAAGTTTTTTGGAAATACGAGTACCAAACCAAGTAAATCTCAGATGAAACAAAGTTTTTTTTAAATATTTTTCTGAATCCGACCTCCCAAGTTTAGCAGTTAAACCGGCTGTCTTTTGTTTCAGAATTCAAGATGATTGAAAGGCGTTCAGAATCTAGAGATAGTTTTTAATGCTTAATTAAGGCTTTCTATTTATATAACGACCTGTTAACAAAAATCTCATTTCGGTTGTGTATCTGTCTTTTAGAGTTATTTTCAAAATTGTACCTGATTTATAAAGCGATGAATGATAAAGCACCCTGTTGCTGTATAACATTTTTCACCAGATTTGTTTGTATAAAATTATTTTATATCTTTTTAGCAATAAATTATCTTATAATAATAATATAATATATTTTTAATAATAATGTAATATTTTTCAACCAGATTATTGTTTTAATAATTAATTCTATATTTTAAATGTGTATTTTTTCTTTCATATGAAACAGATACTTTCTGATGTGACATTATAATTTAAAATAAAACAATAACTTTGTTTAAATTTTTATTTATTTTGTTTAAATTTTTTAGGGTTTTTTGTGATTTTTTCTACATCTGCGTTTTTTTTTCATTTTCAAAAGTGCGTAATTTAGGTACTATCTAGAAATCGGACTATCCTTTAATTTTCTGCTAATCTTTATATATAAAAATGAATGTTTCCTTGCTTGTCCCTTATGCGTTCCTAAACATTCGATTGAGATGAAACTTTGGTGATTTGATGAGAGCGTGGCCGTAACGTGCTTGCGAGCTCTAGCGTTATGAAATTTGTATAAAAAAATTGCAGCAGGTTGCGCGCGAATTGTTTGAAAAATGAGAGAATTTCATATAATTTTGCGGCAGGAAGTGAGGAAGGGGGTGGTTCGCTGGAGGAAGGAAAGCGGGAGAAGGGAAGGGGAAGACGGGGAAGGTGGAAGAAGAACGCTGGAGAAATTAGGGACGCGGAAGGGGAGGAGGAAGGGGAACGGGGACAATGGGAAAGGACACACAGGGAGAAACAATTTCTTTATTTAAATGGCAAATGGCATTGTAACGCAGGCCGGGAACTCGCTAGACTTATATAATACTTGAAAGCTTTGAAAAGTAGATAAAAAAAAGCAGTCTCGCATATTATTAACTGTATTATTAACGATATGTATTATATGGGAAAGGACACACAGGGAGAAACAATTTCTTTATTTAAATGGCAAATGGCATTGTAACGCAGGCCGGGAACTCGCTAGACTTACATAATACTTGAAAGATTTGAAAAGTAGATAAAAAAAGCAGTCTCGCATATTATTAACTGTATTATTAACGATCTGTGTTATTAACGATACAAGAACTCGAACTAGAGATGAACCGATAGAAATGCGTTAAGTGTACCCAATGTAAGGTCAATTTTTACATACTTCTTGTGGAATTGATAATCCTTTCTTTAGCCCAACCACCAAGCGCTTCAATTCGCTTACACTCGCCTGAAATCGAAGATCTTCATTCCATTTGAATTTCGTAAACACGGTTTTGTATGGAAATTTAAGCATTGATTAGGCAAATATTTGGATCACGAAATAAGCCCACAAGGTAATTCTTGCCTTTCGGAAGCCTAGGAAATGTAAGGTTTTATTTTTATTTATGGTTTTTAAATATATCTACATATACATACTTATCTGTCTTAATACAATCCTTATACAACATTGTACAAATTTATAAAGTAAATTCAAATTAAATTTGTTTATATTTTCTTATAATTTAATTTCCTCTGGTAATTCGCCAAATATCTTCATTGTTCCATGCATCAACGACTTTTGACTATGAGTTTATTTAAAGAAGTTTTTTTTTTTATTTGATTCCTTTTTCTCGTCTCTGTGAATGCTTGTGTCGCACGTTTTCCATTTCTTCTTAGGAATTTAATTGATGTATGGCCATTCATTATTTTGTACAATAAAAATGAAGTATTGAAGTAAACAGTTTTTTCAAGTGACAATGAATGATATTTAACTTCCTCAACATTTCCTTGGTTATCTATTATTCTTCAGTATAATTTTCATAACTCTATCTTGATGAGGGATGGGTAGGAACCTGAGGGTCACTGTGTCCAGGAGTGACATACGTATGTATCTATCCCTTCCATCACGGTGCAAGGAGATTTTTTTTATTTTTTTTTTTATTATTTATTGAGTTAGTTTATACTACATGAGTATAAACTAATAAGCACAATGTAACATTTCATTTGATAAATTTAAATATTTTTACAGTAAGCATAACATTTCTTTTTAAATACATTCATTCTTTCTTCATTCTTCATACTTTCAGGCATTTCATCATACATCTTTAGTCCTCTGTACATTAGGCAGTTCTGTGATTTTGATTTCTTCATTTGTGGCAATCGAACTCTGTTTATATTTCTTGTTTCATAATTATGTACGTCTCTATTAAAAACAATTTCATCCTTAAAGTATTTTGGCATTTGGTTTTTCATAATTTTATGCACAAAAATTAATACATTAAATAGTAGTCTTTTTTTTATTGGAATCCAATTTAGCTCCTCTCTCATTTTATTAATCCTTGCGTATTTGCCTTTTCCCAGTATACATCTCATAGCTCTGTTCTGTATAACTTCTATTTTGTTTAAATTTCCTTCATTGGCCAAATATAACATTGTAGAGCAGTAATCCAAATGTGGAGCAACAATAGTTTTATAAATGAGCTCCGTAGTGTTTCTATTTAATTTATGTCTTAGTCTTCTAAGAAAATTTACCTTTTTTGACACCTTTTTAAGCACATATTCAAAGTTTGCTGTGAAAGTCAGTTTTGAATCGAGTATTACACCCAGGTATTTGATTTCATTTACTTTTCCAATTTTTTCACCATTAATTGTCAAATTTAACCCTGTGTTACGTTTTTTATTGCCTATTTCCATATATTTTGTTTTGTTTACGTTCAGTTTCAATTTGTTTAATATCAGCCATTTTGATATATTTTGTAGGTCTTCGTTTATTTTGTTAATTGCATCTATGTAATCTTCACACGAAATATAGATTAAGGTATCGTCTGCAAATAGTCTAATTTTGCAATGTTTAATAGTTTTAATAATATCATTTATGTAAATTATAAATAGAATCGGACCTAGTACCGACCCTTGCGGAACACCAAGGTTGTTTTCTATCGGTTCTGATTCTGAGCTTTCAACTTTCGTTACCTGTTTTCTTTCCTGGAGATATTCTTTGAATAGATTCAGAGCTACGTCAGAAAGACCTATGTCTTCTAGTTTTTCCAAAAGTATTTTCCTTTCTATCGTTTCAAATGCTCTTTTGAAATCTAAGAATGCTGCAATGGTGATTTTTTTTTATCTGTTTCTTTCTTCCATGTATCAATCACTATATTTATCGCCGCTTCGCAAGAGTTGTTGTTCCGGAATCCTGATTGCTCGTCACATAATATATTATGTTTTTCCAAATACTCAACGAGTTGTTTTTTTATTACAATTTCTAGTAACTGTTCGTATTTTGGTAACATATTTATTGGTCTAAATTCTTCACATTTTCTGGTATTAACAACTTTCGGAATCGGGATCACAGTAGAAGTTTTCCATGTGTTTGGAAATTTTCCAGTTCTTAATGATTCATTTATTATATCCAGTAAATGATGTCCTATCGCTGGCATTGCATCTCTCAAAACTTTAAAACTTATTCCATCTGGACTCTCTTTTGATTTGGTGCTGTTAAGAATCTGTAAAAGATATGTTTCATCAATCTCTTTAAACACAAGTTTTTCTCGGTTTAGCCGAACATTTCTCACGTAGTTGTCTTTCTTCAGTATTGGTATACTCTGATGCAATTCTATTATGCTGTTTACGAAATATTTGTTGAAACAGTTCTGTATGGTACCCTGTATCTGATGAGGAAAAAGATGGTCAAGAGAGTTCGGCTGGAGAGGTCTAGGTTAGGTCTCCCTCAACCAGTCTCTCCCGATCCGGCCCGCCACGCGGTAGGTAGGCAAACGCATTCGCCACCAAGACCTATGCAAAGTTGCCTCCATAAACTCGGGCACTCCTGCTAAGTCACCAAACGTAGCGAACGAAGGGGGTGTTGGTTATTCAATAAATGGTTGCCGGGGCGGCAGCGGTAGCAATAACCGTTATCCAAATTATATTTTCTTCTTAAATGTGAATTATTCCTTTCCTCTTTTTCTTATAATTTAAATTTGTCTATTGATTCTCTGTTCAGTGCATGAAACCTTTTTGTGGAAAATAAAAAAAAAACTTTAAATATTTTCACCTTTAAGAAATTTTATAGCGTGTCGTGTTCGAAGAAACCTTCGGTACAAAGTGGGTATCACAAAGTGTAAAATAATAAGTGTCTACTAGGGAGGCGCCGGAGCTGAACTGTTTAAATATTGATTAAATTATTATTCCGATGGGAAAACAAGACTTTATTGTCGCCAAGCTCATCTCTGATGATTCTGTCGCGCATGATTAAGAAAGCAATCTCTCCCCGGCTAGCGGCTCCCCAAACTCCTTGGCTCACCGCCCAGTCAACGCCAATAATTACACGCTCCATGGCGTTTAGCTTATAACAGGGGCGTAGCGACCGGCTGGACAGCTTAAGCGGCCGCTCGAAGAGCCCTACCTCAAAGGGGCCAGCGAAATTAATTTCGATGTTACGTGGTAGATACTCAAATATATCACATTCTATTCAAGCCCTCTTTGTCCCTTGATTAGAGGTATCATAGTCCAAATTTATATTATACTAGCGAGTACCCGGCGTGCGTTGTAGTGTCACTCAAAGATAGAAAGTGTTTGTGTTTTAATTCTGTTTATTGAAGTGCTTTTGAATAACCATTTTTTTTTTGTTTTTCCGTCTTGTGCGTACACGAATAAATCGGAAGGTTTTCTAACCCATGAGCAGGCCATATACAGCTGTCCGTGTGAGAAGCATGGGTTTTCCAAATTTCCCCTGCTATCCCATTACGTTGTCTCCTTTACGATGCCTCCCTCCGTCCCTCCCTCGTCCCCCCATCATTCCCATTCCTGCGTGTCCTTTCTTATGCGTACCAGTTCCCACCCCCATTCTTCTCCCGTGCCCCCTTTCCCTCTCGCGTTCCTCTTCAATCTTCCCCGCCTTCCCCCTCTCCCACGTCCCCCCCCACCCCTCCCGCGACCATTATTTCGTTTCCTTCTCCCTCCCGGATTCCCGACCCCCTCCCTCCTTCCCATCCTACCGCTAAACTATATAAACCTTCCCTTTGCACCTGCCTCATCGCCCTACCCCCCCCCCCCCCCCTTCCCTCCACTCCACCTCTGCGTTTCCCTTCCTCTCCCACGTTCCCTTTCCACGTTTTACCACTCCCGTGTCCTCCTGTCCCCCCCCCCCCCCCCCCTCCCCTCGCCCTCCCTCCCGCAACCCCTCTCCCCCCTTTCCATCCCTCTTTCTTCGTCCCTCCTCACGCGAACGATCCCCCTCCTTCGTTCCCCTCCCCCCTCCCAGATTTGCTTCCCTCCCTGTCGCTAAACTATATGTAATACACACACATTTTTCTAACAACCGCGCCACCAATTGTAATTTTTTATATAATTTTCATAATTTTTTGGACACAATAATTCACCAACGTTTAATCGCAATAGGATAATGGTATAGGAAATAATTTCATACCGCCGGAGCTTACCATTACATATAGAAACCTTCGCGGGCGTGCGCACAACAATTCACTAAAGTTTTATCGCAATCAGATGAATGGTATAGGAAATCATAAGGGACAAACAAAGAAACATTCATTTTACATGTACTCGTATTATGGACTTTGTAAGTGTAAGTACCCTATCTAGTGAATTATGAAAAATATTCCCAGCATTGAAAAAGAAAGTGGTGTTTTTAGACCCCTTAACAAATTTAAAGTGGCCACAAACTTATCATTTATATTTTTTTATTATTTTCATTTATTGTGAATGCCCTGTATTTATTAAGAATATTTGACTTATTTTGATTTGTCAGATTCAGACGATATAAATCGACATATTGTCTAGTATGGTAACAAAATGCGAAATCACAGAAAACGTCCAAAGAAAACACAAATTGCCAACGAATAGTTGTAATTGGTGAATTATAACAAATGCCAGTAGAATCAACAGATTCCAGACTCGCATTGCAAAATGGTAGCAAAGCCAACCACAAACATTATAATAATTATAATAATTAGTTTGTCGTAAAAATTAGTATTTTAATGTTAAGTATTATATTTAGTATTTACTATGTAAAACTGAAAAGTATACTGTATTAAATAATTAGAAAAAAATGAAAAGTATACTGTATTAAATAATTAGAAAAAAATGAGAGATTTCTTACAATCAAACTGATTGATCAGTTTCGTAAGATTTGTAAAATAAAATATTGTAAAATTAAAACTGAATAAATATATTTAAAAAAAAAAATTCATTATTTATTATTACGATTTTGTGATATTTCTGATGAAAAGAAGAAATTACTCGTACTTACTCATTCCAACTTTTAGTTCAGCGGTAACTGGAAGATTGATGCAAACATTCAACTGAACTGACCTTAATTGTCAGAAAACAAAAAAACTGGTAAGTAATTAGATTTTTTGTAACATTTCTGGTGCAAACAGGGAACTCCGTTCCCCAATCCAACTTTTCTTCTGCGGTGACAAAGATTGATGAAAACCAACCGAACTGACCTATTCAGAAAACCAAAACGTGTATTAGTTTGGGACCGTTATGACGCAAAAAATTCGTTCAAACTTTTGTTCTGCACTCAAAACTTTACACTGATTTTTCGTAATAATAAGTTCTGGACTATAAAAGTCAGAAGGCCAAAACAGATTATTACATTATTGTGACAGCTGTGTAAAAACGAAAACACGTCCCCATTTCAAGTTTTTGTTCCGCAGTGTTTGAAAGTTTGATGCAAACTTTAAACCGAACCGACATTTCCCAACGGAAAGTTCACGCTATGCTATTTTCCTTCATAACAGAATACCAGCGGGAAACGACGGCTTCTGTACCTAATTCGATTACGTGTGTGATATAAAAGTCTACAAAATTACATCCATACTCGTTGGTTCGATTTTTTCCGAGACGTTTTATACTATATTTTGTATCGAATGGGATGGTGTTGATCGTAAACCGTTTGTAATAAAATTTACGCCAATAATCTGGGCGCCATTTAAAAAAATGTATATGATGTAACATCAGAGTGAGAATAATTCAATTATAGAACTCACTTAAAACATGCATAGTACAAAGAAGATACATGTTAGACCGTTATTATAAATGACAGATAAAGTAAAGAAAATAGGAGAAGGGAGAGAGATGTGCTGAAAAGGGAGTAATGAGCGTAAAGAGCGTAATACACGAGCCTGATTTTCAGCCCGTTTCCAATTGGAGACAAAAGTCGACATTTTTCGCATAACGCGATCGCTGTTTTCATCTCTATGTTTATACCTACGATTTCAGTAGGCATCACAACAAACAGTATGGTTCATGTGTTGTTTGCAGTGATGACAATTGAAATCCTAGATATGAAAATAGAGGTGAAAATAGCGATCGCGCAAATCGAAAAATGTTGACTTTTGTCTCCAATTGGAAACGGGCTGAAAATCGGGCTCGTGTATAACGGCCTTAAGGGCCGGTTTATCAGCCAGTCCGTATTCTTGCTATGTACGACATTCCTAAATCTACCGCTCAAGTTTTGATAAGCCGCAGAATAATTCCTATTTTAGACGCTGCGGCCGAGGCGCTAAATAATCTGACGTTTACATGAGAGAAAAATAAAATTTTTTGATTTTTTTTTTTTTGTTATTTAATTATGTACATTTCTTAATGAATAATACGAACTAAACATGTCAATTTGTCTGTCCCGGAACGGGAAACTTTCCTAGTTGGACAGGCAAAGCTTCCTAATATGTAATTTTTATTTTCTTTTGTATCTATCTATAATAAATAAAAAATTAAAATAAAATTATTTTTTAATTATTGTATAAAAAATTGTATACTTAAAATTTCTTACCCGCTAAGCTACTGCAAGTAGCTTGTCAGCAGGAGATTAGTTCCGCAGATAAGTTACAACTACAAATAAAATAATCATAAACGCGTTAGCATACCAACATACAGAAATACATATTTAACATACCTACCAACATTGTGATGCAGAATAGGAAAATATTTATTTATATATATTTTTTAATACATATCATGAAAAAGTTGAAAAACAGCAATACATTAATCACATACTTGAAATTTAATGCATGGTAAGAAAGAGCAAAATATAATCTTAATACATTAGGTTACTCCTTAAGAGCCATGATTTTGACATCAGTGAGAATTTTGTTTTAGAGCAAGCAATTTTCTTTAAATTCGTATGGAAATTTATTAAATATTAATGGTATAATATATTCAAGGGTTCTTTGACCATATTTATTTTAAAACACAGGTACTTTCATTCCTTTATTTTGTATGAGACGCGTATTGTGTGCATGATCCACCATTGTTTTTTATGGACTGCCGGATATATGCTGCAATACAATTTTTGCCACATAATAGCACGCACAGGTAACACATTGATTGATTTATATACGATACTAATGTCTCGCCTTTGGTTAAAAAAATAAATAATATTTGAATACTTCCCACTGTAAATTGCTTAATACAAGTGTGGACTATTATATTTATCGAGCCATAAGAAAAGACGATGCTATCAATTGATAATCAATCAAAAATAGTGTGATAAGGGATTTTAAAAGATTCAACGTCACGACAGATTGTTTTTAGCGGTTAATTTCAATAATAGTGCACTGAGTGCACTGACTCTAGCAAAACAAATACTATTTAAAATTAGTGTACTCACATCCGTGCTGTTTGAAGTGGGGACTTTATCAAAAACTAACTCGTACATTAAACCCACCCAAAAATAAACTACTGTCGTTTTTGAAAAATCGCGATTCCGATACAGGCAGTAGAGAGAATAGATTTATGTACCACTTATGTAGACAGTAGATTTGTTTTTCAAAGAAAAAAGAAACACATTCCTCTATCAAAATTCATAGACAATACACGAAATATTGGTGATATCTAGGCTTTCGACGTACTATATTATACGGATTACCTTCCAAGCTGTGCTAAGCTCGACATTCTAACCAAGCCGATCTTATAATCAATCGATGTACCGGGTTACCGGGTCTCTGTCGTCGGTAGCCGCTGTGAGAGTTGAACTTCTGTTCATCGGATTGCTAACCGATGAACAGAGTTGCTCTTTTAAAATTCGGTATTTAGATGAAATAAGCCGTTATTTGGATGGAATATTCTCAACAAGCCGGATATGGAATGGCGTGCCAACTTTTGTGTTTACTTCCTCCTACGATGTGGGCTTCTTCAAGACCGATGTTTCCATCACAGAAAAGATCCTTAATCTCTAAGAAAAGATAGTTTGCATAGCATCTCCAGAAACGATATTATTTATTCCACAAAATAATGTTGTTATAAAACTCAAGCACCCACTGTAATAATATTAGATATTTTTAGAAGGCAGTTATGGCCGCGTTGACATTGGATGAGTGGTAGAGGGTAAATTATTAATGTGTTAACTAACGCATTTTGATAGCGGATATAGATATGCAAGGTCACTAGCTAATAGATAGTGGCCCAGACGGCCTACGTGGTCGAGGGGTAAGGTTCTTTACACAAAGATTGCGGGATTAATTTGTGTTATTTCACAATCAAGTCGTTTAAAATAAAATACGAGTATAGTATATTTGCGGCACGTTCCAGAGTGGAAGGTACTCTCAGTATCGCCCTGGTGTAAGGAGCCATCCATAAATTACGTCACACCTTAAGGGGGGGAGGGGAGTAGAGAAGTGTGACGTTGTGTGACAAGGGGTATGAGGGGTCATCAAATCTGTGACGTAGGATGTAAAAATTTAAATGATTAAAACGCAAAACTTAAATGTAAACGGAAAACTTAAATACTTTTAATAAAAATAAAATTTGAACTACTATTTTGATTATTTTTAAATGTAAAATTGCAAAATACGTAACGCCACACTAGGTGGGAGGGGGTCTCACAAATGTGACTATATGCGACCGAGACAGGGGGGAGGCAAAAAATCATGAAATTCATGTGACGTAATTTATGGATGGCCCCTAAGACCACCATTCAGAATGGAAACGTTGCTTGAAATGGCTTTAGACATGTTTGGTGAGCAGATCTGAATTGCCAGAAACTTCCTCACCTTCCTCTTTCCATCTCCTTCCCCTCCCCACAACCTTCAGCCTCACAACATACTACGATCGGGGATGCCATAGTCTCATTGGCCACAGGCGGAAGCAGCTGGGACACTTGTGAGGTCGATGACCGCTATAATTTAAGGATGCATTTAATGATTCCAGGATCATAACTATTACAAAAAAACAACTAAGGAAAATTGAAACTACACACCGCAGTGTTTGCCAAACACGGTGACCAAATCGGAATAGTTAGGTTTTCACAAACTTTATTTCTGTTATTTCTTCATCCCGTCATCTATTAGTCTCCAATAATCATAACCTCACTGACGAGTAATTACATAAAAAATATTATTACCGAATATAAAACTACCAAATGTATAATAAATACTAGCGCAGACTGAATTCTTGACACATAAGTTGCAATTTTCTGTTAAAATATTACGTTATAATTATGTAGGAAATTTATCACATGTCTAAATTCTTAACACAATCAGTTACAATTTTGAAAATGACACTTAACCACTCAGACCCATAGGCTTGTTTTCAAGCTACCTTTTTTATAATATGAATACCCCACAAGAGTCTCAGCTGCTCCCGTCTGGAGCCAGTGAGACTTTGGCATCCACAGTTGTGGTATGTTGTGGGGGTTAAAGTATTGGGAGGGGAAGTATATGGGGAAGAGGAAGATTGGGAAGTACCTGATTATTCACATCTGGTTACCAAACACGGCTAAAGCCATTTTAAGCCACGTTTCAATTCTGAATGGTGGTCTTACACCAGGGCGATACTAAGGGTATCCTCCACTTTGGAACGTGAGGCAAATATACTATGTATATATGCTATTTTTGGTGACCAGCCAACTCAGAATGAAACCAACTCAGAAGCGCCCCAGAAAGGTCATAAAGAGTGATGATAAAAAAGATTAAAAAATGTTTAAATAGCTTAAGTTAAAGTTAGGGTTATTGGCTATTTTAAAATAAAAAAATTTATAGCCTTTAATGACTTTTCAAAGAGTTGTTGAGTTGACTTTATTCTGAGTTGGTATGGATCGTTATTTTTAATTAATTAATTGTGATAATCCACAATCATTTTTTAATTAATTAATTGTGAGTCGAGAGTCGAGGGACCACGGAGGCCGGCAATTTTATCTTGACCCTATGACGAAATAACCATGCATTACCCAGGTAAATGTTACAAAAGTCTTATAAAAAATAAAACAAAACTTATATAAATATTATAGATAACCAAAAGTTCAGTTTCGAATTCTCTAAATATTTCTCACGATATACATCACATCGTCACATTTAAGGTTCGCAATGGAGCAATAAAAAATAAATGGACATATAATACAGACATAAAAATAAATCTAAGCTTCTAAACGACATGATACGATGATACGCAGTAATGCGTGAAGCTTCATTATGTTTATCTGCTTATCCTTATTGCGACGACAAGGTAGTATATAAACATATTGCCAGTGAAAAGGGACTAACCCACATCGACAAATTTAAGAACATGATAAAAAGTACAAGCATTTTAATTATTGATGAAAATTAATTTTAATTTTGCAAAATTATTAAGGTGATGCATTACTAAGCAATGCAAAATCGTGTGATTTTGGTTTGAAAATTAGATAGCTTTGAAATTATATTAAAGGCTTTAATTAAATACTGCGTCTAAAATACATATATGCTTCTGAAATAATCGAGTATTTTTTTGATTAGTCTTTTTATAAATTTGCATTTTAAGAGGCGGTATGGATACCGCCGCCCCAGGATCTATTTATTGGATAACCAACTCCTATGCCATAGGTCACCCCAAGTGGTTCGCTACGTTTGGTGACTTAGCGAGGCTGCTCTGGTTCATCGGGAGAGACTTGTCATAGTCTTGGCGGCGAATGTGTCTGCTCACCTGCTGCGTGGCGGGCCGGATCGAGAGAGACTGGTTGAGGAGGTCTTTTGATTTCCGTAGCCAGAATCCCTCGACCCATCGCCTTGCACCGCAGTTGAAGGAATGGATTCATACGTCCGTCACTCCTGGACACACCAGATTCCTTCACACACCCACCTATTTCCTCAATACCTATTTCCTTCCCAAAACTTCCTTTTCTGCCTTTCCTTAAAAAACCCTCCACCTTGCATCCCCAAAGATGACATAGGTACTGAGGGAACTATTTTTCCTCGATGCTAATCTAAAAAAAAAAACAACAACAAAAAAATAAAGTACAGGCGTATTAACCCATTGACACACGAAGCCGGCGAATCGCTGGTCAACTATACTATGGTATTAAAGCGCTAAGCCGGCGAATCGCTGGTCAACTATACTATGGTATTAAAGCGCTAAGCCGGCGAATCGCTGGTCAACTATACTATGGTATTAAAGCGCTAAGCCGGCGAATCGCTGGTCAACTATACTATGGTATTAAAGCGCTAAGCCGGCGAATCGCTGGTCAACTATACTATGGTATTAAAGCGCTAAGCCGGCGAATCGCTGGTCAACTATACTATGGTATTAAAGCGCTAAGCCGGCGAATCGCTGGTCAACTATACTATGGTATTAAAGCACTAAGCCGGCGAATCGCTGGTCAACTATACTATGGTATTAAAGCGCTAAGCCGGCGAATCGCTGGTCAACTATACTATGGTATTAAAGCGCTAAGCCGGCGAATCGCTGGTCAACTATACTATGGTATTAAAGCGCTAAGCCGGCGAATCGCTGGTCAACTATACTATGGTATTAAAGCGCTAAGCCGGCGAATCGCTGGTCAACTATACTATGGTATTAAAGCGCTAAGCCGGCGAATCGCTGGTCAACTATACTATGGTATTAAAGCGCTAAGCCGGCGAATCGCTGGTCAACTATACTATGATATTAAAGCGCTAAGCCGGCGAATCGCTGGTCAACTATACTATGGTATTAAAGCGCTAAGCCGGCGAATCGCTGGTCAACTATACTATGGTATTAAAGCGCTAAGCCGGCGAATCGCTGGTCAACTATACTATGGTATTAAAGCGCTAAGCCGGCGAATCGCTGGTCAACTATACTATGGTATTAAAGCGCTAAGCCGGCGAATCGCTGGTCAACTATACTATGGTATTAAAGCGCTAAGCCGGCGAATCGCTGGTCAACTATACTATGGTATTAAAGCGCTAAGCCGGCGAATCGCTGGTCAACTATACTATGGTATTAAAGCGCTAAGCCGGCGAATCGCTGGTCAACTATACTATGGTATTAAAGCGCTAAGCCGGCGAAACGCCCGTCTGTCTTTGCGTTATCATTTTATGGATAAAAAATCCAAAAATCCAAAATTTCAAACTTTTTTTTTTAAATATTATATTAAAAAGAGCTCCTAACAGGAGGCCCTGAGAAAAATATTTTCCCCGAGGGCCTATGTCATCTTTTGGGATGCTGTGTGGAGAGTTTTTTTTATGGTAACGAAGGAGAGGAGAGTTCTGGGAAGGAAAAGGGTTTAAGGAGTGGGTAGGAATCTGGGGATCAGTGTGTCCTGGTCATCCACCTCCAAGACCTAAAATAACCTCATCCGGGCACCCCTGTTAATCACCAAACGTAGCGAACCACTTGGGGTGACCTATGGCAGAGGTGTTAGTTATTCAATCATTGGTTCCCGGGGCGGCGGTACCCATTCCCGCCTCCCAAATTGAAGATGAAGATTAAACAAATATTCAAATAACAAAAAAATATATATCTATAGTTTTATGTTGTATCGTTTCAATTTTATGTGAAGTTTAGTTTAGGTTTCTTTGAAATAAAAGTTGTAATAATTAAATAGTGTTTTTAAATTACAAATTAAGTCATGTTATTGGTGGTGTAATGGGTTAAAACTGCTCAAAAGTTCAAAATTTCCTACTTACGGAGCCTTTTTCGGTTATAGTTTTATTGTGTAATGTGGAAAATTAAATTCTTTAGATAATGATCGTAAAACATTTAAATATTTGTGCCTCAGCCTCGCAAAATAAAATAAAACACGCATTTTTGTGGATGTTTTTTTTATCTTGAATAAATCAAAGCAGGCGGTAGGTGTTAAGCGGGTATTTAAACCTTATCGCCATCTACATAAGGAGTGTTATTCTTAGCGGCCTGATACCGAATATTACACGACGTGGTGCATCACCTTAAGGTTACGGAACATATATTGTAATACACACGTTCACAGATGGCGCCAATTTAATTATTTTAGAAAAAAAAAAACACTTTTACAAGATAAGCTTTAAAATATTACATATGCAATATGAATAAGAATAACGTGTATTAATCATACACACATTCAATTTTTTCGAGAAAGGCATACAAATACAATAGGTATTATGTTGAATCATCGATTCAATATTGTATTTGTTAGCCTTTCTTGGAAAAATCGAGTTTGTATACGTACAAAACTATTTTTTCATATTCATATTGCATACGTACCGGCGTAAACAAATAATTCATCTTAATATTTTAAAGCTTAACTTGCAAAAGTGTTTTTTTTCCTAAAATAATTAAATTAAATCAATGAAAGAGCAGATCGTGATTTCTTCCTTTTCCTTTAAAAAAAATGTAATTAAAGAATTGTAAGTAACTTTTAATTTAACAGCTTGAGAAATGTGTCTTATTTCCTTCTATTTTGCTATAAAACTGACACATGACACCCACAAAATCACAAATACCTTATTGTCTTATATGGCCTTCCTGTGAAACAAACATCGGAATTGGGGCTAAACAGCCTAATTTTTATCATCACAAAACAATTTTTATACTCGTCTTAAATATAGTATGTTATTTAATCGAAAAGTTAAAAGTAATAATGCAAAGAATAATAACTATTCATGAATGAAAACAATTTGATTTAAAGAACTGACAAAGTTTGAAACATAAATAAACCCAATTTGCTACAAGCCAAAATAGTACGAGAATGATTGCGCAAAAAGTATGAAAGTAAAACAACCCTCTACGCGGCTACCTTTGCAGTAAACTCTACCCTACTTACGACTGTCACTCCATCACCTCAGTAGGGGTAGGTACTCGGAAGACTGAACTTTGTAAACATTACACAACCTCACTTAACATCAAACTGCGCGTATTATCAAATGCAAAACAGCGTGTGTCAAAAGGTATCGTATCAATGGGTTAGAATTGTAATAAAAAGTTGTTAATTAAATTATTGTTGTAAATGAATTAATTTAAATGTAATTGTTACCCCTTGCAGAGGTTGGTATGTTGGTAGGTTGGCCGAGCGGGGTGAGTTGACACGTTGACGTTTCCGGCGGTTCACTGTTACGTATCGCTAGTATCGCCAGGGCGGGGGAAAGTTCAGTTGGCGACTTGCCGCGGCGCCGCCCGCCGGTCCACTGCCGCCGCCGCCTGTCCCTGTCGCCTGCAGACTCCGCCGCCCTCCCCCTCCCGCCCCCCGCCCCCGCCCACCGGGTGCCGCCCAGGCGGGATCTGTACCCTGTAGGTAGCAGTAAGCAGCAGTACCCACCTCAGATCTCATTATATCATACTCACCGCGTACTAACTTCTCCTGTGTGACTTGTGAAACTTTTGTAATGTTTGTTTGTTTCTCAGAGGTGTTTTCTTGACACTTCGATATCATCTTACGTCTCGTCCTCTGGAAAACCAACACCTGTAATGTTTTCTCTATAAAATAATTTTTACTTTTTACCTTAACTTCACACAGTAAGCCCCGAGGAAAATAATTTCCCTCAGGGCCTAAGTCATCTTTGGGTATGCTGTATGGAGGGTCTTTTTGAGGAGAGGCTGGCAAATCGTTCCACAGCCGAGCTGTTGAACTCATGTAATAGTCTTAGAAACTATCAGTTCCCAGTTCCCATGTGATAAATGTCAACCGTGTACAAATGTTGAGCGCGCGTTTGGCGTGTTTTCCGACTATGCACCGGTGCCGAAGGGATTAATGACGCGAGTTCCTCGGAGCATCTTCCATTGAAATACCAGTATAACAAGGACAGCACTCCCACATGCTCTAAAGATTGCAATCCGTTAGTTAAATGGGGGAATTTATCAAACGGACCACCCGTTTCTTCATCCAAGGTTTTTCAAGTATTTTGGGGCTTCATACCAGAAGTGTGCAGGATCTGTAGGTGTGTACTATTAAAGTATCTACGGTATTTAGCTTCTGAGAATTAACTTGACTCTGGCTTCGATGGAGCACATCAATGGAAAATGTTGGGAAGATTGATTTCGTTGAAGGAGACTAAATTGCCATTTCAATCTCTTTTAGACATAATCAGACATGTTTAGCGGCTAGATCTGAATAGCCTCCATTTCCCACATCTCCTTCCCCTAGCTCTTCGCTTCCCTCAGTCTCACAACATACACCAAATAGTTTATAAGATCAAATATTTGGGTATACCTATATATTGATACAAATTTAAATTAGCAATCACAAATTAATAATACCGTTTCCAAATTAAGATATCTTACGTTCATATTCTACAGACTTAAAGAAGTAGGTACTAAATATTGACAAACTGAAAATGATTTATTTTTCTCAGGTGCAATCTTCACTCATGTACGCAATAATAGGATAGGGTGGTGCGCGTGATGCTTTTATAAAACCTTTACAAATTACTCAAAATTATATTATCAAAGTTATGTAAAACAAAAGTAAAACTTTTTCGACAGATGCATTATACAAAGAATCTAAACTATTCAGTCTTCGTAAACTATTTATACTGCAAACTATTAAATATGTCTTTTAAAACAAAAACAAATTTGAAAAAAATGATAACAGAATCAATATTAGAAATAATAATGTATTTTATACCCCCAAAACGAATACCAAAACAATGCAAACGCACAGCAGTTTCATTTGACCTCGTACTTTCAATCTTTTACCAAAATTATTCAGGTGACAACCAAACTTTCCCAATACTTACCTAAAAGAGTTAAAAATATGGCGGATGTGGAAACTTTATTTTTATAATTTATGTCACTTTTATTTTTTCACACCAACTTTACATTTATTATTACACTGTTTCACTGTTGTATCACTTTTTGTACAAACTAGTTAGATAAATTAAATTGTGTTTTTGCTTAACATACACTGTTCTATTTTTCCTAGGTACAACAAAATATATTTAACTATATTACCCACGCACAGGCTGCGCCTTAGTGGGTCCCATAACTCTTATGATTTTCAAAATATGTATATATAAAATGTTAAATTCTGGAAAAAAAAGGATTAAAAAAAAGTTCGGGGATCCTAAAATCTAACTGACTTCGGGCAGTTGGGACTCATTCATTTTTTTTAAACCTGTAACTTAAACATTTGTGTCGTACTCTACTCTGTAGAAATCTAGAATTGGGAAGGCAACTACGTAGGTAGCAGTGGCGTAGCGACCGTCAAGACATCTAAGGGGGAGCCCGTACCATGACATTAAAATACACCAAAAAACGTGTGTAATGTAAAAGTTACGCATCATTTCAGCTTACAACTACTGATTGTTTGTATTATTGTCTTATCAACGGAAGTAATCTTCCGAACAGGCCCTCCATTGGTATGTTTGGTGTAACTACCTATAAGTGACCAGCTCAGGTATAGGGCCTCATTCTAAGCCAGAGTTAAATAAGCCTCCCAAAAACTGAGCGTACTGACAGGGCTCGCAGATACTTTAATAATACACAACTGCTACCCTGTACAAATCGCAAGTGCGCCCCACGGCCTAATTTGTCAGCCACCTCTGGTCTGGAGCTCCAAAATACCTGAAAAATTCCTCGACTCTGCGCAGAAACGGGCGGTCCGTTTGATAGATTATTCCATCTTAACAAACGGATTGCAATCTTTAGAGCACAGGCGTCAGGCGGGAATGCTATCCTTGTTCTACCGGTATTTCAATGGAAGATGCTCCGAGGAACCAGCGTCATTGATCCTCTCGGCACCGGTGCATAGTCGGGAAACACACCAAACGTGCGCCCAACATATGTACACTGTTGAAATTTGTCACGTGAGAACGGGTCGCTTCTTCGAGTTCAACAGCTCGACTGAGGAACGATTTGCCGGCATCTGTGTTTCCTCCTTCCTACAACATGGGTCTCTTCAAGACCAATGTTTATTCCCTCCTATCCTCAAAAAGAACCTCCGCACAGCATCTCAGATGACATATGCCCTGCGGGATATTTTTTTTCTCAGGGCCTCCTGTGGGGAGTTAATGTAAAAAATAATTAAATTATTTTACGGTGTACAGAACAAACTGTACTTCGCCACTAATCCTGAGCTTATATATAATATAATATGAACCGATTTAATTCGGGATCAATGCATTCATTCGGTGCATTGGTCTAAGTTTATAAAAGTTGTAATCAAAAGAAAAAATTGGATGAGAAACCCATCTGATTCACAAATCGGTGTGGCTCTCCATTTTTTTATATTAACTCTACACATGAAAATATTTTCCTCAGGGCCTGTAGTTTGGGGATGCTGTAAGGGGGTATTTTTAAAGAAAGAAAGGAGTATAAGTTCTGGGAAGGAAAATGTATTAAGCGTGAGTAGGAATCTAGGGATCAGTGTGTCCAGAAGTGACGGACATGTGAATCCATTCCTCCCGCCGCGGCCCAAGACGATGGGTCGAGAGAGACAATCTGGAGAGGTTTAAGGGTCTCCTCACACCGGCCTCTCCCGATCTGGACCGCCACGCAGCTGGTGAGTAGGCCGTCAAGACCTGAACACACCACACCAGATGAACCCGAGCACCCTTGGTAAGTCACCAAACATAGCGAACATATGACAGTTATCCAATAAGTGGTTCCCGGAGCGGCGATACCCTCACCCCCTCCCAAATTACATCCACGGAACGAAAGTGTGATTTATACCGATTTGAAAGAAAAACTGATGTGACCATTATTTATAAAACGACTCTTAAGCCAGAGACGACCGTAACAAATTAATATTTGCAAAAGCCTGATCAGTTCACCCGAAGTAAGGGACATTTTTCCTTACTTCGGGCATACCAGAGACATCCACAACACACTTCTATGGTTCTAGTATTTCAGTGATTGCAGCTTGCATATTATATTAAGGCGCGCCGTATTTTTTTTTTTACATTAACGACACACAGGAGGCTCCGAGGAAAAAAAATCCCTCAGGGCCTATGTCATCTGAGATGCTGTGTGGAGGATCTTTTTGATGAGAGGAAGGAATGAACATTGGTCTTGAAGAGACCCATGCTGTAGGAAGGAGGAAATAAAGAGGCCAGCAAATCGTTCCACAGCCGAGCTGAACGTTCCATAAGCAAGAATAAATCGAAGAAGTTACCCGTTCTCATCTGACAAATGTCAACCATGTACATATGTTCAGCACGCGTTTGGAGTTTTTTTCCGACTATGCACCGGTGCCAAAGGGATTAATGATGCTAGTTCCTCGTAGGATCTTCCATTGAAATACCGATAGAATAAGGATAGCATTCCCACCCGACGACTGTGCTCTAAAGATTGCAATCCGCCTGTTAAGATGGAATAATCTATCAAACGGACCGCCCGTTTCTGCACAGAGCCGAGGGTATTTTTCAGGTATTTTGGAGCTCCAGACCAGAGTTGGCTGCCAAATTCAACCGTGGGGCGCAGATGTGATTTGTACAGGTTTAGCAGTTGTGTACTATTAAAGTATCTATCTGCGGGCCCTGTACAGAACACCCAGTTTTTGAGAGGCTAACTTAACTCTGGCTTCGATGGAGCCCCCTAATCTGAGCTGGTCACTTAGAGTTACACCAAGCATATCAATGGAGGGCCTGTTCGGCAGATCGCTTCCGTTGAAGGAGACTAGATTTTCATTTCGATCCCTTTTAGACTTAATCAGACAATATTGGGTCTTTGAAACATTAAATTCAACGAGATTATTTTTACCCCAAGAGAAAACACTCTCGAGGTAACCGTCCATTCTCTGCTTCAAAGCCTTTCGAGCCGTTAGAGTTTATAAGCCCTTTGGGGCTTGTCAAACAAAAAGCTATCATGGACTGTGCTGTCATCCGCGTAACAATGAATTGGTGCACATGACAAAAGGTCGTTGATGTGCAACAAAAACAAAGTCGGAGACAGAACCGATCCCTGCGAGACGCCAGCATTTATCGAGTGTGAGGAAGAGGTGAAACCATCGACTACGGTCTGAATCGACCTCTCCCTCAAAAAGTCGGCAATCCACATACACAAGGATTCGGGAAGTCCGTAGGAAAGCAGTTTGTTGACAAGTCCTCGGTGCCGAACCCTGTCAAAGGTCTTGGTCCAGTCTAACCGTTTGGGTCTCACCGAAACGTTCCAGACACCGCCCCCAAATATGCGTCACATACGCGAGAAGATCACCGCACGAGCGGTTCCGCCGGAATCCGTATTGACAGTCGTTAATAATTTTGTTCTTCTCGAGGTATGTGAGCAGTTTGTCGTTGATCACACGTTCCATCACCTTAAACAGAACTGATGTGATCGCTATGGGACGGTAGTTAGCCGGGTTGGAGCGGTCACCCTTCTTTGGAATAGGGTGGATAACTGTTTTTTTCCAACCAGAGGTCACAGAGCCAGACTTCAGGGACATTTTAAAAAGCTTCGTCAAAATTGCAGCTATTTCTGCAGCGCACCTCTGCAGTACCTACCAGGGCAGGTATTCCGTCCGGCCCACTAGCTTTTTTAACATCAAGCCCTCGTAAAACATGGAGTACTTCCCGATACCAGATACCTCTCAAAAAGAAGAAGATGAAGAGATGTGTCATTACGAATGTTGGAGAGAGAGCGCGCTAATATTTAAAACGATAAAATTGAAACAAAAATAGTGAAAATATTTAATAAAACACGACTCGTTTAGAATAGAGCAAAAATCTCTTAGGGGCTGTCTAAAACAGCATTTAAAGAAATACTGCGAATTTTTTCATACATATAACTTGTAATATAACTGAAACAAACGTGTTTATAATAATTTTCGGAACATACTTCGCGATATTTTTCTATCGAAGGAATTTCATATATGTAATTTGCATTTCGGCGTGGGGAATGTATAGATATTATCTTAAAAAATAACATATTTTTTTTTAAGAGCTTAAAAACTTCAAATGTTTAAGGGAGATAATAAATCGGTAGAAATTCGGGTAGCAGCGACTAATGGACTCATATAATGTAGAATTTGGCTGTGTAGGTTGGGTCGGTTTACAAGCTTTCCCAGAAGCCCGGAGGTTTTCTGCTAAGCCACTGAATATTTCCGAGTGTTTCCTGGTAAATTCTTTAGCTCCCTTCTGGTTTAATTGCTATAATAATTTTCCTAAACATACTCGTAGATCTCATTTTTAAATAGGTGTGCGCGGCAAGCTAAAGTTTAAGGCATTATTCGAAGTTCTCGAGACACAAATTTAATTCGAGCATTTTACCAACCGGAACGCCAACTTCCTAGTAATACGTTTTAAAGCTTTCTAACATTTCGATTTAGTTGACTGAATACACGAAACAGAGCGCAATTGAGCGCTTTTATAATTACCGCGACGATTCACGGTTACAGTACCGTGACGGCAAAAAAGGGCAATAAACATACGTTCATTGTCGCTTCAATGTTGCAGCTCTTCCAAAATATGAGATGCACAATGTACGTAGGTTTGCTTCCTCCAAAGGAAAAAAGTTATCATTTTCTTTCATCTCTCTTACACACCGCACCGTGACTTCTCACCATAGACCCCTACCATTGGTAGCATTGGCTACTAGCCATGACGATAATTTTGAAAGTATGGAATACAGTTACAATGATGATATTGAAGTGTGAGTGAATTCCAAAAGTTCAAAAACGTTAAATGTCAAAGCGCTAATGGTTTTGCTTTTGTTCTTAAAAATATAATATGCCGCTCTTTCTTACACACTAAGGAAGGGTTATTTCAAAAAAATTTACGAATTCATCAAATATTTGAAGTTAATTTTTGACGTTCTGTGTAACTTCTATTCTAGTTCTGCGATTATTTCAGTTTCTTGGTGAAGGCATGTCTGCACACTTCCCCCCCAAAAGACAACATACAATCATTATCATACATCTTCCTCACACGTATAAAGAAAATTAATAGAAATTGTCACACGTATTTTGTGTGTCTCGCCATTATTTAATGTGTAAGAAAGAGCTGCAGCATTATAGCGATAAGGAGCGTATGTTGCCTTTTTTTGCCGTCACGGAACCGTAACCGTGAATAGTCGCGGTAATTATAAAAGCGCACAATGGACGATAGATCGGGTTCATAGTTCACGGTAAAGAACCAGCGAAGCGATTCTCTCAGATTGAATTGTGGCACTTTTAATTTGTAGTATAATTTCTTTCGGGTTGCAGATCTATGTATGTAAAAATGAATCCCTGTTTCTCTTGGTCGACCTACCTATTTCATTCAAGTTTTCTAGAAGTAGAAGGTTTTTACGGAAAGAAAAATTAAGAAGAAAAATTAAAATTAATTAAGAATTTTTGTAGAAGGTTCTTACGGAAAGAAAAATTAAGAAAATTGGATAATTTCAGAAAACTTGACGACTATTTTAACTTCGCACGTTTGACAGTTCACGCGTTTGATGAATGTGAATTTAGAAGGCAGTTTTATTTTTTGTAACAAAAGAATTGTCTACGGATTTTTAAAATTAGGTATAGATATTTTAAATAGGTAGGTTCCTACGTTAGGTACCAAATTAGATTGATTGTTCTTATAATAGACACAAATGAATATTAGTAATATATGAAAAATAAAAATTTAATAAAAAAATTGTAAAAGGTAGCACGCGAACTGTTTGAAAACTGAATGTACTGGGACTGAATATAATGTAACGCGGCAAGGGGACTGGCGGGACGGTGGAGCGGGCGAGGGGAGAGGGTAGGAAGGGAATGCGGGAGGGGAACGGGGACGCACGGGAAAGGACACGCAGAGAGAAACAATTCATTTCTTTGAATATGGCATTGCAACGCATGCCGGGAACCATCTAGTAATCAATAAATATCTAAAGGAAATCTATTCCCTTACGTTTTGATTTGTAGTGTTCCGCGTTGTCGATAAAGCAGTGCTTCACACATAAATAAACCAAACCACTCACGCTTCACAGTAAGAATGTAAACGTCAAAACTGACAGATAATGTACGATTTGGAAAATAAAACAGACCAAGATGGCGAAATCGCGTCAGATTTTTACATAACCCAAAGAATACATCTGTATCTGGGAAGCACACGAATGCAACTCCAAAAAAAATGTTCAGGAGAACAAAAAAAATTGTTTTTCTATGACTTCGGTCTCATAATTTTTGCAGATATTCACGCTGATTGATATGTTTTTTTTTTTAAAATTGTTAAATTAATTAATTTTCTTTTAAACATTAGAAAATATTATGAAATATTTTAGAGGAAAAGCGTGAAAAAAATGTTATAGAAAAACGGTATGGACTTCAGTCCTTCTGCTACAAAATGAACTTGAATGTGTCGTTTGTCTTACATTTACATGTGGTGGTATTATTAGAGGATCAATGTTTGAAAATTTTCTTTGGAAGTAAAATAAAGTAAAGTAATTATAATTACTAATTATTGGAATTTTCCGTATCTTCGTCATTAGACAGGATTATGTGGGATATGGTATTTATGTCTTAAAATTTTTAAAAATAATAAAAACAAAAAAAATTATCCAAGACATAATTAGACCATCCGAGCTAGGCGTACGCATCACCGGGATTCGCAAAATTAGGAACAAAGGTGTCCTTTTAAACACGGCAACCACAGGTGAGCAAGAAAAGTTATTGAACGCACCGTGCTTTGCACTCAACTCAAGCACACTTAAGGCTCGGCTACCTACAAAACGACTCCCGAGGGTAATATTTTTCAATGTACCGCGGGACCTGAAGGACGCTGAATTCTTGAGGATCGCCCTCACGAGTATTCCCAATATACAGGACATCGAGGGAGAAATAAAAACGTGTAAGCTGAGTTACCTGGCCGGCGCTCGAAACGGAACCACCTGTCATCGCGTTTATGAGATGCCCGCTACACTACGAAAACTGCTGGTGGAACAGGAAAAAGTTTTCGTCAACTGGACCGTGTGCCGCGTCAGAGACTTCATTGGACTCACCGTCTGCACTAAGTGCCAAATGATTGGACACTCGTACAAATACTGCAGAGACACTCTCAGATGTGGACACTGTGCTGAAGAGAACCACACCACCGAATCTTGTCCTAATACCGCGGCCAAACCAGTGTGCGCAACGTGCGCTAGATTCGGAAAGCCAGCTGCGCATTCGACTGGAGATAGGGACAACTGCCCTGCCTACAAAGCTGCACTAAAAAAGGACCTTGCTACGATCGACTATGGCGTCCAATAATTATTATTTTGAGGAGGACAATGAGGTTGATTTTTTCAAAACCAGTGATCTTCAAAAATGGTTTGAGGACAAAACACACAGTGCTGCAACACATAAGGGTTGCAACTGGGAACAAGTAAATATTGTGCAACTAAACTTAAGGTCCATTTCCAAATACTGGGACACTCTTAACATCTATCTAAATACACGCTGGAAGCATATAGATATTTTGATGTTATGTGAAACCGCAATTACAAATGACCTTACTTGTCTCTACGAAATTCCTGGTTTCAAATCTTATAGCTATTGTCGAATAAAAAAAACAGGAGGCGGGATATTATTATATGTTAGAGATGAAATCACTTTTCTACAAAAATCACTAGAAACAAAATATTTTGAAAGTGTATTTGGCATTATAACTTTACCTAGTAATATATCAATGAACATTTTAGCAATATACCGCCCTCCAAATCATAGTAAATCACTGTTTCTGAATGAAATCTCATCCATATTATCAAATGCTATCAACCCCTTGGAAAATATTTTATTTTTTGGAGACATTAATTTAGATTTATGAAACCCTCAAAACCCGGTTATTATGTCATACGAAAACATATTATCTAGCCATTTTTTAATAAAGTGTATCAATGATGTAACAAGGGAAGCATTAGTAGCCGGTAATATAACACGCACATGCATAGATCACATTTTTGTAAGATTCAATAGCAGGCAGAAACAAGCTGACGTACTTTCATCTTGTATTTGTGATTTTACTATAGCGGATCACTTTGCGACAGCTCTCAACATTACATACAGTAGTGCAATTACAAAAACTAAACAACGCGGGGAAAGTATTTCAATATTATCTCAAAAACGAATTGATAAATACATACCTAGTTATAATTGGAAAGCCCTGCTTGCGGAACAAGATTGCGTTGACGTATATAGTAAATTCAAAAATATGTTTAATGACCTGTACGAAAAAAGTAAAATCAATTTCTATCCAAAACCTAAAAGAAGACCGTTTGCAATAAAATTATGGGTAACGGATGATATTTTAGAAAAAATTAAAATAAGAGACTCCCTATACAGAAGATGGAAAAACTCACCTACCAATAAAACTTACGAAATAAACTACAAATCATCCCGAAATACTGTTTCCAAATTAATCACAAAAAGTAAAACTGCATATTTTAATGAAACATTTAAAAACAATTTCAGCAATTCTAAAAAAATGTGGGATCAAATAAACACGTTATTGGGACGTAAAACAAAAACAAACTGCGATGAAATTATTTCAAAGTATATGCTAAATAGTAACGGCCAAACAGAGGAAATCGTAGTAAATAGATTCGCTGAGTACTTTTCAAACAGTATCAGCTCGATGTTACACAAATGTGACTACAAAGCGTCTAACATAGCTCCCGTTGAGTTGCCGCATAGCATGTACCTGCCCAGAGCTACGTGTGAAGATATACGCAGGATTGTCGGTCAACTTAATAATTCTAAGTCGCCGGGGATTGACAATATTCGAATGTTCGACATTAAAAAACATATAACTATTCTATGTCCGGTAATTACCCACTTAATTAATAAAATCTTGTCGCAAGCAGTTATACCTGATGAGCTTAAATGTAGCATTATTAGGCCAATATACAAAGGGGGAAAACATTCTGAAATAGAAAATTACAGACCAATCAGTATACTGCCAGCTATTGAAAAAATTGTTAAAATAATAATTAATTATTTCGACATTAATTAAAAAATTAATGTCGAAAGCGTTCTGGGCTACTAGTGGCCTACCGCAAGGCAGTCACCTTGGCCCGGTTTTGTTCCTCATTTTCATCAATGATATAACCAATTGCTTCAATGATGTCGAGGTATTGCTCTTTGCTGATGACATCAAGCTATACAAGAAAATAACTGATATAAATCATTGCCAAATATTACAGTCAAATATTAGTAATTTTAATGATTGGTGCATACAAAATAATTTATTTTTAAATGTAGAAAAGTGTAAAACCTTGACTTTCTTCAGAAATAAAAATCCTGTTTTATTCGAATATTCCATCAATAACACAGCTTTAGAAAGAGTCACGGAAATGAGGGATCTTGGAATCATTTTGGATGAAAAACTAAGTTTCGCCAATCATATCCACCAAATTATGAACAAAGGTATGAAAACACTAGGCTTCGTTTTAAGAACAACTAAAAACTTTAATTCCATAGAAGCCATTAAACTATTATATGTATCTCTAGTTAGAAGCCAAATTGAATATAACTCGGTAGTTTGGTCTCCATCTTACAAAATTCACATTAATAATATTGAGCGAATACAAAAAAAAATTCTGCGTTTTATAAATTTTAAATTAAATATCCCACTAGAAGACTTAAAATATAATCTATTACTAAATATTCTAAAAATACACACACTAGAAGACAGACGTAAAATAAACGACTTGACATTTTTATTCAAAATACTTAACTCTAAATTCGACTGTTGCGAACTCCTACAACTCATAAACTTACGAATACCGACAGTAACCACACGACAAAACACACTATTCTACTGCAGCATTCATAAGCGGAACTACATTGCCCACTCTCCGATACAAAGATTTCACACTATGGGAAATCAGTACTTAAGTGATGTTGACATATTCAACATCAACTTGGCGAATTTTGTGGATCTTGTAAAAAACGTGTTCCAAAACTATTCCTAAACATAAATGTATTTTTGTAAACTTATCAAATCGCTGTATTTTTGTGACTTGTGTGCATTTTTATCTAATTTTATTCTTATCATTTCTCTATCTGTTGAAAAATCATCTGTTATATCTGTATTACTGTAAAAGCCCTCTGGGCGTTGAATAAATAAATAAATAAATAAAAAAATTCTAGAAAAATACATCTCCGTAAATTTAATAAAATACCTAGAAAGTTTCTCCATTATTGATCCCAACCAATACGGATTTCAAAAAAATAAAAGCACAGAATTGTTACTGCCGGACTTTTCCAATTACGTAAATCAAGAACTCAATAATAAAAAACATGTACTGGTTTTATTCATAGACAATTCTAAAGCGTTTGATACCATTGATCCGAAAAAATTATTACAAATATTGGAGGCGATAGGAATTAGGGGAAAATTACTAGAACTATTCAAAAACTATTTAAACAATCGACAAATTAAAGTTAAACTCTTCCAAACTTACAGCAAAGCTAAATTTATGTCAACAGGAGTCCCGCAGGGGTCAATTCTCGGCCCAACATTATATATAATATTTGTTTCACTTATGAACAAAATTTTCACATTTGTTAAACATTACGTTTATGCTGATGATACGGCGCTAGTCATTTCGCATGAAGAATTATCAATTGCAATAAAACTCATGCAGCACTTCAGACAGAGCAGACTTCTTTTCCTTACAGAAATGGTCTCATGATTCGGGTCTTATAATTAATTAAAAAAAAACTAAATTAATGCATATACGATCTCCACATGCCAAATATACCATTACGCCTTTAATTAAGTCGCATACATTTGAGTGTATACACAATTCTTCACAGTCGTTCAAATGCGAAACCATTGAACTTGTATATTTGGGGATAACAGTAGATACGCATATGAAATGGGATATTCACATAATCAACATCTGCAAACGCCTGCGAGCTATTGCGGGACGAATTTATAAAATTAAATATTTTATGCCCATAAGTACATTGAAAATAATCTATTTGTCACTAGCGGAATCTACTATCAGATACGGAATAACTTCTTGGGGAAACTCGTGCAAGACAAATATAGATTACATTCAAACAATTCAGAACTCTATGACTAAGCTCTTGGTAAGCAAAAGCATTTATGCACAAAGAAGAAACATAAAATTATTGTATGAGTCAGTTAGTATATTACCTGTGCGAGGGATATTATGGTTTAAAATTGTATGCCAAAACATATTATCGGATTCAATATACAAGGAAAAAATAGATCACGCATATGGCACTAGATTAATTAAAAAGGAGGGGTTGTCCATTCCGAAAATTATAAATAAATACGGACAACGAACATTCGCTTATCTTGTCCCTACCATATTTAATAAGATGCCAATGGACGTAAAAAACGAATTTAATTGCACCACCGATCTCAAAAAAAAAATTAAAAAATGGCTAATAGATCAAGACTATTTATATTGAATTTTGTTTTAATCTTGTGTATAATATGACTATAAGTAATTTGCCTGTATTATATCTGTGTGTCTTTGTATTTTATGCTTTTATATTGTAATTGCTTAAAAGTTATTCTTCTGTTTCTATTTTCTATATTGTTATTCTGTGTTATATTAATATTGTTAAATCGACCTGCTGACAAACTGCTCTGGCAGTTTAGCGGGTGCTTAAAATGAAGAATAAAAAAAAAAATAAAAAAAAATAGTTCAAGGAACTAAATAATTTTTAATTCTTTTTTTTACATTAACTCCACACAGGAGGACCCGAAGAATATAATTTCCACCAGGGCCTTTGTCATCTTTGAAGATGCTGTGTGGAGGGTCTTTTTGTTAAGAGGAAGGAGTGAACATGGATCTTGAAGAGTTCTGAGAGAAGGCTGAGAGAGACCTGAGAAAACGACCTTTAAAGTTCGACCCCAAGCCCTTAAAATACAATAATAAAAATGGTAATTTTTCAACAAATGGTGCATTTTTTATATTTTTTATTGATTCCTATAAAGATCATAGTTGTTTAAAAATAATTAATTATTAGTTCTAAGTAAGAATCCAAAAGTTCAGTCAGTTCGGCCGCATAGTACCTAAGAAAACGTCTTTGAAAGTTCGACCCAAGCCCTACAACTAACTAACTAACTAACCATCACGCCGTTTCCCCGCAGGGGTAGGCAGAGAGGACGGACCGCCACACAACTCGATCTTGGCACACACTCTTTGCCTCGTTCACATTCATACATCGTCTCATACATGCTCTTCTATTATTCCGACTCTTCACATGGCCCGACTCAAGTATCTGATTCACTTGGTCGTGCCATGTCTTCCTCGGGCGTCCCCGACTTCTTTTACCATTCACATTTGCATCATATATTCTCCTTACACTCCTTTCCTCGTTCATTCGCTCTACATGCCCAAACCATCGGAGAGTCCCTTTCTTAATCTTACACATCACGCTTACGTCAGCCTTGCATTCTTTGCGGATATCCACGTTTCTCTCACGATCGTACATGGTTTTACCACACATTCGCCTCAGGGATCTCATTTCTACAGCATTCAGTCTGCTTTCATCCTTCCTCTGCCAGTTCCATGCCTCACTGCCATACATCAGGGTAGGTACCAGCACTCCATTATGGACGGCTAGTTTCGCGTCTTTGGACAGTTTTTTATTACCGCCAACGGCATTCAGTCCTCCATTAATGGAGTTACCGGCATTCACCCTTCTTTCAATATCTCTATCAGCCTTCCCATCTTTCGTAAACATACTACCCAGATACACAAACTCATCCACCTGCTCCAAGTATTCATCATTCACAACTATATTGCATACTGTTTTCGTACTCTCTCTTTCAAACACCATGACTTTAGACTTACTTACATTCATCATTAACTCATTCTTCATACATACTTCGTTCATCCTAGACACGAGAGACTGTAGATCTTCCATACTGCTAGAAATTAGCACCGCATCATCAGCATACAAAAGGCAACATACTTCCAGATTACTCAATTTTGCGCCCAATCCCATCTCTTTCAATTCTTGCATACAATTATCCATGTATAGATTGAATAACCACGGTGACATTACGCAGCCTTGTTTAACACCTTTTGTGATGTCAAACCACTCCGTAAAATCGCCGTTCACCCTAACACATGCAACGCTTCCCTTATATAGCGACGCAATTGCCTGAATGAGCTTCGTATTCACTCCGCACTTGGACAACACCTTCCATAGCTTCCATAGCCCTACAATATGCCCACAAAAATCGTGATTTTTAAATAAATGCTACTTTTTCACATTTTTTGTTGATACCTATAAAGACCATATTTTTAGTAAGAATCCAAAATTTCAGAAAACTGCTTTTAATGTTCAATTCCAAGCTTTACAATATATCCCTAAAAAGAAGATTCTTCAACAGATGCTTCTTCCTGCAGAATTTTTTAGTGATTCGCATGAATGGGTACGAGAGTTTTTAGTAAGCATCCAAAATTTCTGTCAGTTCGGCCGAAAAGTACCTGAGAAAACGTCTTTAAAATTTCTACCCCAAGACCTACAATACACCAACAAAAATGACGATTTTTCAAAAAAATTTTACTTTAAAAAAAAATGTATTCCTATAAACACCATTGCTCTTTAGTAAGAATCCAAAATTTCAGTCAGCTCGCCAGCAAAGGGCCAGAGAAAACGACCCCAAGCCTTACAATACGCCCATAATAAAGATGGTTTTTCCGCAGATTTTTGATTGAATAAAGACCATAGTTTTTAGTAAGAATCCAGAATTTCAGTCAGTTCTAGAGATACTTGATTCGGGCCATGTCAAAAGTCAGAATAATAGAAGAAAATGTATGAGACGATGTATGAATGTGAGTGAGGCAAAGAGTGTGTGCCAAGACCGAGTTGTTTGGCGGTCCGTCCTCTCTGCCTACCCCTGCGGGGAAACGGCGTGATGGTTAGTTAGTTAAGATGAACTATGAACGAGCAGATTATAAACTAGTTATTTAAAAAGCAGAATAACATTTTTTTATATGAATCCGTACAAGAGTCCCAACTGCTCCCTTCTGGAGCCAGTGAGACTATGGCATCCCCAATTGGGGTATGTTGTGAGGCTGAAGGTAGTGGGGAGGGGAAGGAGATAGGCAAGAGGAAGGTGGGGAAGTACCTGGCCATTCAGATCTGGTCACCATACATGGCTAACGCCATTTCAAGCAACTTTCAATTCTGAATGGTGGTCTTAAACACCAGGGCGATACTGAGAGTATCTTCTACTCTGGAACGTGCCCCAAATACACAATATGACTAAATTGTGAAATACAAATTAATCAAATAAAATTTATTTGCCACGCCTGGATTCGATCTCGCGACCTTCGGATTGCGAGTCAAGAGCCTTACCGCTGGACCACGCCGGCCGACAACACTGAAGTAGTTCTACTGTCAACAATCTGTTTGAGGCAAAAATAAAAGTGAACAAATTTTTGTTGGTATCAGTTCTACCAGGACAGGAGGATGAATATTTTTGTTCTGGATTCTTCTCAATACTGCGGCATTTTTCTAGCAATTTGATAATAACTGCTTGTTTTTTTATTTTATACGAAAACGAATTACTGCCATCTACCGGCGAATAGCAGTTTGAGCGATTAAAGAGTTATCAGATCAACAGAATAGTTCGAAAATCTCTTGATAGATGTCGGTAACTTGATTTCTTCAATAATAAAATCGCAATATTATTTTGTGGCTCTGCTTCATATTATATCGACACATAAGCGTAAGCGCCAAACAGTAAATTGTTCAGGAGAAGGTTTTTTTAATTAACTTTCTTAATTTTTTTTTTTACATTAACTCCACATAGGAGGCCCTGAGGAAAATAATTTCCTACAGGGCCTATGTCATCTTTGAGGATGCTGTGTGGAGGGTCTTTTTGAGGAAAGGAGAGACCCATGTTGTAGGAGGGAGGAAACACAGAGGCCGGTAAATCGTTCCACAGCCGAGCTGTTGAACTCAAGAACGAGTCGTAAAAACGACCCGTTCTCATGTGACTAATGTCAACCGTGTAAAAATGTTGGGCATGTGTTTCCCGACTATGCACCGGTGCCGAGGGGATCAATGACGCTAGTTCCTCGGAGCATCTTCCATCGTAATACCGGTAGAACAAGGACAGCATTCCCACCTGACGCTTGTGCTCTAAAGATTGCAATCTGTCTGTTAAGATGGGAGAATCTATCAAACGGACCGCCTGTTTCTGCACAGAGTCGAGGGTTTTTTTAAGGTATTTTGGAGCTCCAGACCAGAGGTGGCTGCCCCCCCCCTAAACGTTAAGTAACGCCCAAGTGACAGGTTTTACCTGAAAGTCACAATTAAGTTGCGCAAAATACTGGAAAGTCGCTTAAATACCTTTTTTCTTGTTTTAATCGCATTTGCGATAATAAATAAAGCAGGAGATTTCTAACTCGCGATATATGCGTATATTGTTTATTTTATTTATTCAAGTTGCCATTTATAAAAAAATTGGGAAATATTATTATTTTTATCCGCCTTGTATTCCTTCCGGATCTCCACAATTTAACACTGTCCTTTACATCACCCACTAACCTTTTACATGTTTCTATGGCGACTATTCATGTTCTACAAAGAGGTACCAAAAAATTCCCATGTTAACCCACAGCGGACGAAAACCGTTTTCCCGTCCCAAATGGAGTTATTCAAGTTCTCAAAGGGAAGATTTAAAAATCTACAGAATGATTCACAGAAGAAAAAAAACCTTTTTCATGTCCTGACTGCAACAATTCGTGTTCTCAAAAGGGATATCTAAGAAGTTACTTGCTGACTCATAGTGGAGAAAAACCTTTTTCATGTTCCGACTTCAACTATTCATGTACTATAAAGAGAAATCTAAAAATTACGTGTTTACCCACAGTGGAGAAAAACCTATTACATTTCCTGACCGCAACATTTATTTTTCTCGGAAAAATAACTAAAACGGCACTTGCTAACTCACAGTGATGAAAAACATTTTCCATGTCCCGACTGCGACTATTCATGCGCTACAAAACGGTATCTAAAAATTCACATGTTTACCCATACTGCACAAAAACCTTTTTCATGTCCCGACTGCAATTATTCATGTTGTACAAAGGAACTCCTTAGAAATCATTTGCTGACTCACAGTGAGATAAAACCTTTTACATGTTTCTACTGCGAGTATTCACGTTCTTCAAAGAGGCACCAAGAAAATAACATCTTTATCCACAGTGGACAAAACTATTTTCATGTCCCGAATGCAATTCTTCAGTTCTCGACAGGTAGATTTAAAAATCCACAGCGCGATTCATAGTGGAAAAAAACCCTTTTCACGTTCTGAGTGTAACTATGCATATACGAAGAGAAATCGCATGCTTTCACATTGTGGATAAAAATCTTTTTCGTGTCCCGGCTGCAAATATACATGTTCTACAAAATAACAAATAAAACGTCACATATTTACCCACAAAGGAGAAAAATCTTTTTCATGTCCCGATTGTCACAATTCATGTTATCGCAAGGGACATCTAAAAAATCACGTGTTAACCCACAGTGGACAAAAACCCTTTTTCGTCTCCCGACTGCAACTAATCATGTTCTCAAAACGGACGTACAAGAACGCACTCCCTGATTCACAGTGGAGAGTAACCTTTTTTGTGTACTGACTGCAACTATTCATGTACTACAAAGGGATATCTAAAAAAATCACATATTTACCCACAGTGGAGAAAAACCTTTATCAGAAAATTTTTATTCCATCAAAATTTTAACACTGAAGAAGTTCAAAATAGTGCTAGTAAGTATGTTAGTAACGACATAATTTTGGAGGTTTAGAAAAGTGCTTTTTTGATGAATGTATCCATCTAAAATCTTATTTAACAACGATAGCTTGAGATGGAGAACTGCCCCGAAAAACCAAGCGATTTAACATTTTAGGTTCTAAGAAATAAAGAACTTAAAACAATTTACCCAAACATTGACATAGCCTTGAGAATGTGTATTGAGTTTCTAATTCCCTATTTTTTATTTAAATAGAAAAAAAAATGTTACGTAACGCGTTGTTCGACCCCCCCCCCCCCCCCTCCCGTAACACACAGTAACGTTTTGCAAGACCCCCCCACCCAAGTGCATTACGTAATACTTGAACGGCCCCCAATACACAATTATTTGAATGCCTTCAGTTATTTAGATAGTGGCGGTAACGCTATTTTGCCTGTAACGCTGACAGATTTTTTCCCTAGGAAATGTCGCAAACGCAGTTTAGAGTACATAAGTAATTATTTTTGAAAAATTTATCACGCGATCATGATAGGTGAACAAATATCTAAATAAAATGGTTCCATGACAGTTGATCGTAAAGTTGACTAAATTCAATGATTTGCAAGTAAGTATGCAAAGAGGATATACGGCCGTATAACCAAAGTCTTGTATCTGCAGGCATCTCGATTGAAAATCTGTTGTAAAAATATTTTTACTAACAATAATTTCGGCTCTCCGAAGGAGCATGTAATGACAAAATACGACATACTTATACGTGCAGTCGGCTTAGCAAAAAACCGCTATATTACATTTTTTACCACCTTCTCCCAACCGTCTGGAGCCAAAAAGACCATGGCCTCTCCAATGTTGGTATGTTATGAGGCTGAAGGTAGTGGGGAGGGGAAGGATAAGTGTAGAATGTACCTGGCTCTTCAGAACTAGTTACCAAACACGGCTAAAGCAATTTCAAGTAATAAATCTAATACCTACACACCACACACCAGCGCACAAATACAAAAAATTACATAATATAACTTTTTTATCCGAATACAACACAAAAGTCCCAACTGCTCCCAATCATCTGGGAGCCAGTGAGACTATGGAATCCCCAATTTAAGCATGTTGTGAGGCTGAAGGTGTCTAGTGGAGAGGGGAGGGAGATGTGGAAAATGTACCTGGATGTTCAGATCTAGACACCAAATACTGCCAAAGTCATTTCAAGTAATAAGTCTAACACTTATATACTCTACACACCAGCGTAAAAATACAAAAAATCGTAAAATATAACTTTTTTTATCCAAATACAACACAAGAGTCCCAACCGTCTGGAGCCAGTGAGACTATTGAATCCCCAATTTTAGAATGTTATGAGGCTGAAGGTAGTGGAGAAAAGAAGGAGATATGGAAAATGTACCTGGCTATTCAGATCTAGTCACAAAATATGGCTAAATACGGTTACTAAATCTGAATAGCCCGCTACATTTTCCACATCTCCTTCCCCTCCTCACTACCTTCAGCCTCATAACACACTAAAATTGGGGATGCCATAGTCTCACTGGCTCCAGACGGTTGGGACTCTTGTGTTGTATTCGGATAAAAAAGTTATATTTTTTGTAATTATGCGCTGGTGTATAGTGTATAAATAGACTTATTACTTGAAATGGCTTTAGCCGTGTTTGGTGACTAGATCTGAACAGCCAGTTACATTTTCCACATCCCCGTCCCCTCCCAACTACCTTCAGCCTCACAACATACCAAAATTGGGGATGCTACAGTCTCAATGGCTCCAGACATAATTGGGATAAATTGTGATAAATGATATAATTTGCATTACTACTTTTTATACTAATATTCAAATACAAAACAATAAATTAAAAACACTCGAGCATTTCCGTTTAGTTTCCGATGCTTCTAGCCACCGACATGTCTGCACTAGTCACCAGATGGACGCCAACCGACTAAACTGAAACATTGTCAACCAACAGCCTAGACAGCGTAAACAGCGTAACCGACCACAGTCGCTTACGCTAAAAGTTACAGGTACTAAAAAAGTGTCATGCATATAAGATAGAGCTGCAATATTGATGCATTAGGCAGCGTTGAACAGTTTTCGTTAAAAATTGTAATTTTACAAAAATGTCGTTTACGCTGTTCTGCCGATTATGGGTCGACATATGTATAATAAAGTACTTTGTGTCAACCACTGTTGGTACAGTCAACATGTAAATTGGGAGGCGGGTATGGGTACCGCCGCCCCGGATCATTTATTAGATAACCAACACCTCTTCCTTGGGTCACCCCAAGTTGTTCGCTACGTTTGGTGACTTAGCAGGAGTGCCCGGGTTTATGGAGTAAGGTTTGCCCAGGTCTTGGCGATGGATGTATTTGCCCACCCAATGCGTGGCAGGCAGGATATGGTTGAGGGAGACCTTCTGACCTCTCGACCCATCATCTTGCAGCTCAGTGGGAGGGATGGATTCATACGTCCATCATTCCTGGACACATTAAACCCTAGATTCCTACCCATCCCTCATGCCTTACCAGAACTTATCTCCTTCCTTTCTATAAAAAAAGACCCTCCACACAGCATCCCCAAAGATGAAATAGACCCTGAGGGATTATTTACTCTGGGCCTCCTGTGTGGAGCAAATGTAAAAAAAAAATGTTCGAGGACCGAAGCCATGGGTGTAAGGGCCTCGAAATTAGAGGCCTCCCATCGATTTTCCGCCTCTAAAGCGCGGGTCACATTATGCTGGTTGCCAGCCGCGAGTTGAAGAAGCCGCTTCTGTCAGCCGTCGATCAGCTTGGTGTGACAACAAAATTCGGCGCTGGCGTCGCCAGCCGGCGAGTATTTGTCAGCGGCTGACGAAGTTGGACATGTTTAACTTTTGGTAGCAGGCAGCGGCGAATAATCAATCACGTGACCGCTGGCACCAGCCGATAGCGCAGTCTGACCACTATTGCGTCTATCAGCATCGAGAAAGCACGTGTTTTTTTTGTGAAGTTTAGTTGTGACTATTTTTTAATTTGTAATTTTTAATTGATATAATTAAAGTTATTTATAATGTCTGAGTTAAAGTGGACTTAGAGTAATTTCCAGCTTCGTTTTATACGGGATTGCCTGCCTGAATACTGTATCTTGTTTTTTAATTAAAGGTTCAACTAATTCTAACAATTCTTAAAATTGAGGGGCCGTCATTCTTAAAACATTTCTGTATGTTTCTGGATCCTCTTCTTTCAGTTCTTGGAGAAGTCTTGACGATGCCCCTAATTCTTCCCTTCTTGGTATTCATGGCCTTACCCACCATCGTCTCTGTTTGCGGTGAAGCTGGTTAAGCATTTCTAAACTAAGTTCCCTGACACCCTCTCTCAACAACTGCTTAATTAGCTTTTACGTGAAATGACAGACGACATATAGTGAATGACTAACTGGAGAGTGCGAGACGCGAGTAGCAGTAGCAGTAGTGTGACCAGATTGCCCGCCGCTGCTAGCTGCTACTACTACCAGCCGCTGGTAAGCAGCAGCTGGCAACCAGCATAATGTGACCCGCGCTTAACCAAAAAGGTGCCAAACTTAACAGATTCACTGCCAGCCTTATGCGCGGGTCACATTATGCTGGTTGCCAGCCGCGAGTTGAAGAAGCCGCTTCTGCCAGCCGTCGATCAGCTTGGTGTGACAACAAAATTCGGCGCTGGCGTCGCCAGCCGGCGAGTATTTGTCAGCGGCTGACGAAGTTGGACATGTTTAACTTTTGGTAGCAGGCAGCGGCGAATAATCAATCACGTGACCGCTGGCACCAGCCGGCAGCGCAGTCTGACCACTATTGCGTCTATCAGCAACGAGAAAGCACGTGTGTTTATTTAAATAGAAACTTTAAAGAAACTTTAAGATATCTCCAGTTGCGAGATATCTTAGAGTAATTTCCAGCTTTGTTTTACACGGGATTGCCTGTCTGAATACTGTATCTTGTTTTTTAATGAAAGGTTCAACTAATTCTAACAATTCTTGAAATTGAGGTGCCGTCATTCTTAAAACATTTCTGTATGTTTCTGGATCCTCTTCTTTCAGTTCTTGGAGAAGTCTTGACGATGCCCCTAATTCTTCCCTTCTTTGTATCCATGGCCTGACCCACCATCGTCTCTGTTTGCGGTGAAGCTGGTTAAACTAAGTTCCCTGACACCCTCTCTCAACAACTGCTTAATTAGCTTTTTACGTGAAACGACAGACGACATATAGTGAATGACTAACTGGAGAGTGCGAGACGCGAGTAGCAGCAACAGTAGTGTGACCAGATTGCCCGCCGCTGCTAGCTGGTACTACTACCAGCCGCTGGTAAGCAGCAGCTGGCAACCAGCATAATGTGACCCGCGCTTTAGATAGAAAAGGCTGGAAAAGAATCTTTTTGAAAAATGACAATGTTTTTAATTATCATTTCGGCACTATGCTTTGATTGTGAAATGTGCAAAATATTATATCAATTTTCTATTCTTTTGTCTGTTTCATTCAAGCATAAAACAATGGCAACTCAGAATGAAACCAACTCAGAATCACCTCAGAAAGGTCATTAAAAACTATAAAAAAATAATTTTAAAATAGCCGGTAACCAAAGATATTCAAATACAAAAGAGATATGCTATGATGTCCGCGCGACTGTCGCCGAACTACGGCCTAATGCACGTAGTTTGCATACAAAAGAATTTGTTCATTTTATTGATTTTTGGAAGGTGTGCATTATTGTTTGAATAGGGAAAGAATTTGTTCATTTAGTTTAGCGTTCGTTTAGTTTATACGTTAATTGGTAAACAACACCGGCGACATCCGGAAGCGCAGTCTCTCCTAGTAAAAATGGCGGATAGCACATCTCCTTATATTTCAATATCTTTGCCGGTAAACCTAACCTAACTTAACCTATTCAACCAATTTTTTTATTATCACTTAAGAGTGATTATAAAACTAAAAATGACCTTTCTGAGGTGGTTCTAAGTTGGTTTCATTCTGAGTTGACCGGTCACCAAAACAATGCATCGTGACAGTAAAGTTGCTGGATAAAAACTGAGCAATGAAAGTTATATTCACCCACAATGCCAATTAGCGGGTGTTGAGTTTCTCCAATGACATTAATACTGGACGCGAGGTAGAAATCTCAAAGTGGGAAGCCAAACACAAGACGATTGTAGCTGTCTCTATTTCTAGTACTTTAGTACTAAACTGCTACGCGTCGAGTGAGGTCGTGTCTTACCAGTAAGTAAATTGCATTGCAAAGCGCCAAAATGTGATGAGAATATGCTTAAATTACACGGCAAATAGTCGTAAAGGCGAAGGAAGCGTTCATTTGTAAGTACACGCAAATTACTTATTATTATCAATTATTATAAATATTACAATTAATTTTCATTCAACACGGTGATTCAAGTGTACGCACCAAATGTTATCGGTGAATATCAGCTGTTTATTAACCAATTAAGTGAAGTGCTTGCTAGTGAAATTAATAATGAATACGTCATGTTAATCGGGGATTTGAATGCGCACGTTGGAAACGACACAGAGAAGTGGAAAGGAGTTATTGGTAAATTTGGCTTGCCTAATGTAAACTCACAGGGAACAATGCTACTGGATATGTGTGCAGGGTGTGGATTAAGTATTATGAATACAATGTTTCAACACAAAAATATACACAAAATAACCTGGCAACAAAGGAGACCGAATGAAATAAGACAATCCCAGATTGACTACATTATAACTACCCACGAAATGCGCAAACTGGTGACGGACGTAAAAGCTAAAAGAGGTGCGGAAATTTCAACAGACCACTTCCTGGTAGTGTGTCAGATTAAACAGACAATAAACCCACTGAAAAAACCTAAAAGAAAACTGAAAGCATGTCACAGGATAAAGTGGGAACAGCTGTCCGACGACGGAGTACGAGAAAAATACAATAATACGATAGACCGACTCTTCTCAGAAGTTCCGAGTGTCACATCAAACGTGGAAAACGAATGGGAAATGTTCCAACGCGCAATAGTGGAAACAGCGAAAGAAACCTGTGGTACGAAGCGAGTTAAATCAAGTTCGAATAATCAGAGAACACCCTGGTGGACGGAAAGTGTAAAACGATCAGTTAACGAAAAGAAAAATGCATACCGAGAGTATATTGCAAATCCTACACAAGAAAACCGTAAAAAGTACTCAGAAAAAAAAACGATTGCCAATAAAGTGGTCAAGGAATCCAAAAAAAATGCCTGGGAAGAGTTTGGATCCAAATTAGAAGAAAATTATCACACGGCAAATAAGGTTTTCTGGCAAACAATACGACGACTTCGTAAGGGAGACGCAATCGCAACCAGATGCATAAAAGATGAGGCAGGGAACCTATTGAGGGAGGAAAATGAAATTCTCAGTAGATGGAAAGAATACTTTGAGAAGCTGCTGAACGCCCCCCAGACAGGAACCCAAGAAGAGCTAAATAGCATTCAAACGGACGAAGAGGGCGAAATTTCGTTGGAAGAAGTAAAACTGGCAATTAAGTCCCTTAAAAGGGGAAAAGCAGCCGGCGTAGATGAAATAAGGCCAGAAATGTTAAAAGCTATGGGCAACCAAGGCCTCAGGTGGTTAACGCGAGTTTTCTCAGTGGCTTGGAGAACGGGTAAGACCCCAAAAGCCTGGAGGACAGGAATTATAGTCCCAATATTTAAAAAAGGGGACCAGAAACTGTGCTCCAATTATCGAGGAATAACACTTCTTAGTCAACCAGGAAAAGTTTACGCTAGGATCCTGGAAAAAAGATGTCGAAGAGCGACAGAGAACAAGATTCAAGAAGAACAGTGCGGCTTCAGACAAGGTAGAGGCACTACGGATCAACTCTTTACACTACAAGTGACCATACAAAAATGTTGGGAATACGGTAAGCCATCATATGTTGGATTTATTGATCTAGAGAAAGCATATGACTTAGTACCGCGGCAACTACTGTGGGAGGTGCTTAAGGAATACGGAATTGAAGGCAACTTGCTAAAAGGCATAGCATCTCTGTATGAAAATAGTAGCAGTAGGGTCCGCATAAACGGTCAGGTTTCGGAAGAATTTGAAGTGGAAATCGGCCTCAGACAAGGGTGCCCTATGTCGCCAATCCTCTTCACTATATTCATGGACAGAATCAGCCGAAAAAGCCAAACACCGGATGCAGCCCTGGTAGGCAGTACTAGAATCAGCTCCCTACTATTTGCTGACGACATCGCGAGGTTAACGACATCACAGGAGGGACTACAAGAGTGGATTAACCGTTTCAACGAAGAGTGCACGGCGGCGGGAATGAAGATGAGTACCTCAAAAACGGAGGTGATGGTTATAGGAAGGGATCAAACTCAATGCAACATACTCGCTAATGGGACTCAGTTGAAACAGGTGAACAGGTTCAAATACCTTGGGGTCGAGTTTTCCAGCGATGGTCGGCAAGACGGAGAAATTGATAGAAGAATATGTGCGGCAAGCAGTGTATTGCGTCCTCTCTACAGCTCAGTAATAAGAAAAGCCGAGCTTAGCACCAAGACAAAGATGGCAGTGTTTAAAACGGTATACCGCCCAACGCTCACTTACGGCCACCAGACATGGATGCTAAATGAAAGAACACGCTCCAGAGTCCAAGCTGCCGAAATGAGATACTTGAGAGGAGTGGCAGGAGTTACGAAATGGGATCATATAAGAAACTCGACGATCCGAGATGATCTAAACATTGAACCACTGCTACTCTTCATAGAAAAATCACAATTGAGGTGGCTTGGGCATGTACTAAGAATGTCTGATGACCGAATTCCGAGGAAAATACTGAGTGCGATTCCAGAAGGAAGACGTCCAGTGGGCCGCCCTAGACACAGTTGGGCGAGGCAACTCCTGAAACTGTGTGAGGAGAGGATGGGTCTACCATGGACAGAAGCCGAACAATCAGCACAAGACAGGGACTTATGGAGGAGCCTTGTCGATGCAATGGGCCCCCGACCCGAATAGGACAAGGGGAAGAAGATGATGATGATGATGATGAATTTTCATTCATTCCTTCCCTGTCCATTGTGTAACCGAGTGAGAGTATCTTGTTATCTCAGTCACACCCATAGGTCACACCTGTGATGTGAAAGCAATATTCGGCGAAGAAATTAATGAGCCGCCCTACCATATATCTATGACATTCACACACGTAAATTCTTTGATTGTCTATCTTTATCACACAGGAATAAAGTTTTGAATTTAGAAATTATACTGAAAACCGCTAAAAACAAAAGAGTGTTGCTTGCTTTCCACATTATATTGTGAATATGTGAGACTATGGCGAGTCTATTTATAATATATAACGTCATTGAGTTTCTCCAAACGTTTGAACAACGCCAAATGACAGAGAACCTGTTATATGGCATTGTAACTGTTTCCATCAGTTTCCCCGTTTGAATCATATAATTGGCGAGATGTTCACGTAATAAAACAATCGCTTCATAAAATCAATGAAATATTTAAAATATCGAGTCTCTGTATTCATAGCAACATCTTTTCAAAATGATACTTTTCTAAGGGCTGTCTGTTTCAACGGTGGCTAGAGTAAAAGCTAAAGTGAAAGAAATTGCTACTGTTAAATATTCCAAAAATGCGTTTTTCAATCAATTTAACAGCCTGCTTTACGTCATTTTTAACTTTTGATTTTACTTTCCGAAAACCGACAGTTAAGCTAGAGTAAGTCTGCCATTTTGACACATTTAACAGTTCTGTTGGAGGTATGGTACGAAATTGAGCACTTCGACATGATTAATATTATAGAAGATTGTGATAATGACGAAGAATTCCTCATCCAATATGTCTAGCAGCGAAAATCAAAAATATTTGGACCCAGAGTTAATAATGTGGCTATTTTGGACGATCCCGAATTTTTGGCACGACATCGCATGTCGAAAGAATCTTGCTGTTGAACAGAATCGTTTCAGATATCGACATATTTAGCGAGTGAAGCTGCCTTTAAAACACAAGCTCTATCAATGCTAGTATAGTTTGTACACCTACTACTTACGTTTTAATGTAATTAAAAAGCTATAAAATATATGTTTTTCTAATGTTTTCGATACAATAAATAAATTGAACTGAAGATCTCGTAAAATATGTGACACTTCAAATGGAAGGATATTTATTACAACTACGGGAAAGTAAATTACATTTTTTCCGTGTAATATCATATATATTATAATAGGTCTTCATTCACCTGAATCGGAATATTTTTTATCGGAACAAAGCTGTCAGATCCTACAATGCGAAAGTTGTTTTTATTTTCAAATTTAATTTACGGTGTTGACGTATCAAAAAATATTGCAGTGTGTTTTTTTACATAATTTCATGGAATAATCTGCTCTTTAGACTGGCCACACTTAACGATGATTACTTTAGCAAAAGTACGCTCGAAACAGCGCGTAATCCTATTTAACATCCTTATTACTTTAATTGATGGTTAAAATTTTAATTTAGTCCACGATATAGCTTTCTGTTGAAACAGGCGGCCTTAGAAGCTGGAATCTAAAACACTACCAGTGATTTAGATTCCAGCTGCTAATAAATAGATTTATCTGCTAATAAATAGATTTAGCTGGAATCTATATCACTGCTAGTGATTCAGATTTATTAGGATCTGGAATCTAAATCACTGCCAGTGAATCAAATTCATTAGGAGCTGGAATCTAATTCACTCCCACAACGATTCAGATTCCAGCTCCTAATGAAAAATATCACTTTAGTTATCAACTTTGCCTCATGATACATTTTAAGTACCTATGAGGTGCCAAGGAATCTTGATGGAGCATAAAATGATTTCAAATTTCTACCAAGAAAAATTCCAGTACATCATCATGATTCACACCACACAAGAAAACATCTGCAGGATTGTGAGTGTCCAATGTCCGTAGAACTGTCAAATTAACAAATTATTGACATAAAAAGCATGCTCTGTTGAACTGTGCAAGGGCACATACATTAATTATGTGAGCTCAAAAGGGGGGGGGGGGGGGGGGTCCAGCAAAATCTCACACAGAAATATATGAAGGGGCCCAAATTTATCTCACCAAGGGGGGGGGGAGGGGTCTAGATTGGAAGAAAAACTGCTCACTTAATGAATGTATGCCCCCCAATGCATGTGTTGTTTGGAGGATGGAAAGATGGAAACAAAGGCAAGTAAATGACACAATTTAATATAGATATTTATATATTTGAAAACTCCAATAATGTACAAAAAATACTATTGTAATTAAATTATTTTTATCATGTACTTAGAATGCCTGTCAATTAAATATATAATATTATTTATAATTTCGTTTGTCAAATGGTGGATGGATGGATGGTTTTTTTGTTTGTTTGTTTGGGATCTGCTGTAATTGACAGAAGATGCGGGTCTGTCTGTACGTACATAGGTCTGTAGGGTGGCCCCTCCCGCACTGAGATCAATGGAGGGCCGTCCTAGCTGACACTGCTACACTGCCCAGAATGAACCAGCCCCATCTGGCTCTATACTTTACTCTGCACTATTCTACTTGTACAAACATATGTATCTTTACTTAGAAAAGGATTGTGTTTTGTATAGTTTTTTTTTACCAAAAATAAAAGCTATTTGTTTGTTTAATATCAGGGCGGTCGCGTAGAAAGGCAATCGAGTTGTAAAAATATAAAAGTGGCGCGAGGTGGGTGCGGCTATCTCCCTCTAACTGCTATCTGTCTCCTTCGCACCTCCATCTCGACTCGTCTTTATCATATATATTATAATATATATATATACTTTATAAAAAGGAATAATGTTAACATTTCAAACAACCTATTACGAATAATATTATTAAATCAACCATCTCGTTATATCGTTAACAACTTTGGTTGTGTATTCTACACGTAATAAACATATTGTTAATATGTAATATGTACACATACCGTACTTAACAATTACAACAAGGTATTCCAACTGCATCATCCTACATCCAGATCACAAGGGGGCTAAATAAATATACACCTAATCAATCAATCATCATAACCATATTACATATAGCCTTTCACACGGGAACCTTAACTGTAAACTGAAGGACATTCAGTTCTTGACATTGACATTGCGAGCTGACCATTGAAATTATACTGTCTGAGGTATATGGAGTACAATATTACACGGTTCCTATACAAAACATACAGCACTACCCTATCGGAATCTGCCTGCCCAGGATAGAGTACTAGCCCTTATCAACAACACTAATTAAATAAATAGCAAAGTCCCGCTGTCAATCAATCGCCAGCCGACAAATGACAAAAACAGATTTACAAAGAGATAACTTTAAATAGAAATGCAACATTACTTTCCCGAGGGAGCCTGGACCTCTCACAGACGACGGCGAGTGCGTCTCATCCTGACCAGAGAGAGAGTCCAAAGCTCCCTCCCCTTCCTCCACTGCTCTCATAGACTCTTTAAAACATAAGCAAAATACATACACACACATACACATATACACATTCACATTATATATGCATATACATATACTGCTTACTTTTTACACTTCAATAGTAAAATGACCGTCTCATTCCGTATTATTTTCATACGTCCGTGCGGACTTCAGTAATTTATTATACATTTGACAGATTAATTAATCTTAACACTTTTCCATAAATATGTTTTTATATAAGTCGTATACATTCTGAAAATAAAGAGGTTCTGCGTTAGTTTGTTTGTTTGTTTATTTGCTGGTTTGTTTGTTTGCTGGTTTGTTTGCCAGGCAGCCGGCGTCTGGTGCCCGGGCATCTGGCACCCGGGCATCTGGGGCCCGGGCAATCTGTCTGTAAATACAGCTAGTAAGTGAGTAACAGCCATTTAGGTACTGCGTAGACCAATATTAATATAACGTACGTCTAACAACTAGATCGTGTTGCATCAGTGGATAAATGCATCTGTCCTTCACTATTTTACAATACATAGCACATAATAAAATTCTCTTTCTTATATATAATATGTATAATGAAAGGCGGCCGCAGCGTCCTTAAAGAAATGTGAGGAATAGTTAACTGTCGGCACTTGTTAAAGTTCACTTGTAATATGTACACAGCGCAGAATCCTATATACTAGAGTTCTGGTCACAATTATATATGTATATATGTACACTGCTATCCCAGAATATCACAAGAGGCTCCGCTCGTCCCCAGGGACGGCTCGCGTCACTCCGCACTCGCACTCCGCACTCCTCACTCCTAACTCCTCCCGCGCACTCCACCCACTCCTCACTCCGATAGCAGCTTCTGGAGGAGAGAAGACTTGTGATCACCTCCCCTGACTTCCTCCATAGTAGTCTGCAACACACACGGGGAAACATATTAGTACAATATATCATCTGGCAATCAATCAACTAGTGATGTAAGCTCCTACTCTACCTTCAAATAAGGCTAAACCATATTAAGCTTGCAGATCTGTTCCTCTACAGGACTAATCTTATAAGTTTTTTTTTATTTCAACAGTACTGTGAATGTTGAGAGTTCCTCACAAATAATAATAAACTAAGCATACTATTTGATAATGTATTGTAAAGTACGGAAATAAAACTGTAAATTAGTTCCTGTAAAGATTTGCATATACAGAACACGTGGAAATAATATAACAAGGCATGTTCTAGCACCAATAACAAAATCCACGTTAAATTTTAATTTAATTTCGCAAAAATCATTGCTCTTGCAAGCTGTTTTGTGATTTCTACCAGAACTTCATTGATTTTGTGTATGTTGTAGACATGCATCAATTATTGACATGGGGACACATCAATAATTATTATAATTATAATCAAAAACAATTGTTTTTTTAAATTATAAATATTATTCAATTTGATGAAGCAAAAACTCATCAAGCTTACAAACTTATCTAGTAAAACTCAAAAAAGCAAAAAGTGTATATACTTATAAAAGGTTCAAAAGTAGAAAGCGTTATATATATCAGCATCCAGTAATACAGTTTAGAGAAATGTACAACAATAATAAATTGCAAACTTATGGTATAAAATAATGTTAAAACCCCATGCAACTCTCACAGTAAAACCACTTAAAACATAACTTAACCCATTCACCGCTAGCTGCTTAAAGTGTGTGAATAAAATCCGTGCCACCATGCGTTACGTGCATTTATAAGCAAAAGTTTTATAAGAAAATGCATCACTATCAAAAATTGGTACCGTATACTCGGTCATTCTATTTAAATCGAATTTTATTTTATTTTAATTGCTTTATTACTAGTTTTTAAAGAATCCCTAAGATTGGCCAATTTACGATTGAATTTCAAAAATATATATTTCACAGACACATTTTTTACTTTGGAAATATGTTGTAAAGAATAGTTTTCTCCAAAAATTACAAGAAATATATTTGTATTGCAACTGGAAACGAATCTGCTTTTACAGACTGTGACTATCTTCGTTCTTGTGTATCAAGTAACGTCGTCACCCTGTACAATTTATTAACAAGCGTTAGTTGTAATCAACTTAGTAGAGAATTTCTATAAATAAGTATAAAATTATAAATCTGGTGAAAAAACTGATTACAAAACAGGCCTGAAGCATGACGGGTGCACTTTCTATAATAATATAGAGATCTGACGACAGACCTTTCAAATTATTTTTGTAAGCATTATATTGTGGGACTTTATTGTAAAAACATGGGAAAAATAAAGCTTGTTAGATTAAATATCATCCAGTTTGCATGAAGCCAATCTGTCATTGTAAGAGATCATTTTCTTGCAAATTCTGATCTTATAAAGTAATAATTTTTCAGTATTAGTGGAAAAATGTATACTAAAATATTTATAAGAAATTACTTAATAAGTTCAGACATTTTTATTATAAAAAGATTGTATGCAGGAGCTAAAGTAAATGTGTATGAGGTTCTAAAGCGAGTGAGATATAATACAAGGGTTGTTTGTTTGGTAAAGCTTTAGTATCTTAGTTTTGTGATGAGTACGGGTGGTTGCGGGCGGACTCACCGGAGAGGTGGCGTCCCAGAGCTTCTGGGCCGGCTGCTGGTGTCCCGCGCCCCCTGCTCCACCTGCAGCAAGCAAGCGCCCACACACCCGTCACACACCGACACACACCCACCCGGACCAACCAACCCACAGCCACCGGGTGACTTGTCTCTACACTGTGGGGCCATTCAGACCCGTCAGCTAAATCAGCCTGGCTAAATCAGCTCGGCCGAATCAGCTCGGCTAGATCAGCCTGGTTAAATCAGCTCGGCTAAATCAACCTGGCCAAATCAGCTCGGCTAAATTAACCTGGCCAAATTAGCTCAGCCAAATCAACCCGGCTAAATCAGCCAAGCTAAATCAGCCTGGCCAAATCAGCTCGGCTAAATTAACCTGGCCAAATTAGTTCAGCCAAATCAATCCGGATAAATCAGCTGGCTTAAATCGGCGCAGCCAGTTTCACTAAGTAAAATTAATACCGAGTGACGATTGATTCAGGGCCAGGTGGTTTTATTACAAGGCACATATCAAGGCGTTACTGCCATAAATTGTCGAGTTCATATTTTAAGCATGAAGTGGCAATAATTTTTCTGTCTTTACGTGATTATCTATAGTTTGTAGGCCCTCTGATTTTGTTAAAATTTATTTTAAACTAATTTTATTCAGAACGGTATCAAAGCATAACAATTTCATAAGGAAATCTTATACCATGTAACAGGGACGATGCATATATAAACGATACGAAAACTGCAATAACTGCAAAACTGTAGTAAATTTATTATGAAATTTAAGAAAAGCCCAGAATATTTTAATACGGTGGTGCCCACATTTATGTTTTATATTTGAAAATACATTCTTATATATTAACATTGGTTAGGATTTGAATTGGCCGAGCCGACAAAGATTGACTTAGCTGAATGGTCCGAGATACTCCCCACTGGTTTAACTTAGCGTACGTACGCTCAATGTAAATCAGCAGGGGTTTAGATTTGTACATAATTCCAAAATACTGTGAGAATCCCTGAATTGTATATCAAATTAGCCTCAGACTAAAATTCCCAATGACACGAACCAAAGCTTGAGAACATTGAGTGATTTTAAATGCCTTACATAACAATACTGTGTTTGTAATGGGAATATTTAATAATATAGTACAGAAAAGTCTAATCGGGGAATTAACCAATAGGGAAAGACATTCTCATTTTGAGTAAAATAAATAAACTATAAAATGTGCATATTACATACACATAGTTTATTCTAAGGCCCAATTTATCTAGGCCAGTCAATTTTTAGCAATCTGTAATTTTTATTAATTGATTTCTTGTTTTTATCAGCAAAACCGTTATAAACCGGATTTTATTTTGTGATTTGCTAAAGTACTTATTCATCCAGTACAGTACAGATTCTATGAAGTTTATAGGTCCATTTAAATTGGGATAAGAATTATCAGCTTGTGTAGAGTGGGACCGACCAAGCGTTTTAAGACAGAGCCTAGATTTATCATATATACACAGCAGAGATGGAAGTTTATTTTGGGGGCCATAAGTGTTATAAATAATTCGATGATTTCAAATTTTTATATTCTAATTTCATGCCGTTACTGACGTGTGAAATTTACAATATTTTGTTTTATTTGAAAACATTAAAACCAGGCTTTGTCTTTCACCGATCTTAATACATAAATCTTTTTTTAATAATAATAATTTAGAATCATTTGGAAATAGCAAATGACAACATTTTATAAAAATGAATTCTTAGATTTATTGTACATATATTTAATCCGTCATCAATGCTTGTTCCATGTGATTTCATATTACTTATATACAAGTTGGGTATAGCCACAAGGTAAGGACACACTGGGCTCATGTGCGCAACGTAAGATATCTGGATAACTTACAATTAAAACATTTTCTATGAGAATAGATGATTTAGAAACACACTTTGTCACCCGTAACTCAATCCCATGCTTCCCAACGCAATGCCGATTTGAATGCTGATGAGAGAAAGATGGCGGTGGTGAAAGGCCTCCCAACAAGTTGATTTGACATGTAAGGTTATGATTGTTTTGATTTGTAATATTATGACTGATTTGATGTGTAAGATTATGATTGATTTGATATGTAAGGTTATGATTATTTTGATGTGTAAGGTTATGATTGATTTAACATGTAAGTTTATGATTGATTTGGCAAATGAGGTTATAATTGATTTGACATGACAGGTTATGTTTATTTTGATGTGTAAGGTTATGATTGATTTTTCATGTAAGGTTATGATTGATTTGATGTGTGAGGTTATGATTGATTAGAGGTGTAAAGTTATGATTGTTTTGACGTTTTCCATTTATTGCTCGTTTTCTTGTTAAAATGGGAGATAAACAGTAAGACGTTACCAAGTGATTTATAATGTAAAAATGTTGAATATTGCGATACTATTATTCAAATTTGCAATGCACAAGTAGTAGGACAAGTGTACACGTCAGTCGGAGAACATAGTATTGTATATGATGCTTGGATGGGCCCAGTGTGTCCTTACCTTTATCCATACTTGCTCAATTTTAACCTTAAAAATTGTAGGATCATCATTATCCAAATTTCCATTAAAATTATAGTGTATATTAGTCACCATCTTTATAATATATTATGTATGTATAGTTTAATTAATCAGACATTGTTAGTCCGATAGAGCATGCAGAGTGTGAAAAGTGAATGAATGAGATATATGATTATTTAAACTGCCACCTGTCGTTGATTCATTCTAAATTTTTTATGAAAATCAAATCAAAAGGTGGCTCTTTAAACAACCATGGTATTGTGCAGGTCCCATAGAAGAATAAATTGTCCCTTAGAGTTAAATCAATGATTTAAAAACCCATAACATAATTTGAAATAGGTGATAAAAATGTCAAAAATCTAAACATATTTAACATTAATTTACAAAAATGACAAAGAGAGAATTTCTTTTAAAATTAGTGAAAAAGGTTTTATGCATTAAGATGAACAGCTAGCTATGCAGCCTTTTTCACGCAAAATTTAATTTTGGATTAGAGTCCAAAATACGCAAAAAAACTGATTTCTTTTTAAAAATCAATAGGTATATAAAGCAAATATCTAGTATGGATATGAGTTATTTAATTTATTTTTGTTTTAAATTATTGAATTGATTTTTCATGATTTTTGAAGCAACTTTGTCGAGTTAATGACAATTATTCAAAAAATTTATTTTATCCAACTTCGTATGTAAATATGAAATATAAAACATAAAAAAAGTATTTTGAAGGGCATAAATTTAAATTACAAATAAACAACACTGTTCACCACAAATTTGTCATTATATAAATTGATATTTTGACCCAAAAAAATGCCCCTTTTCAATGTTTTAGTTTTATTTTGTATTTCATAATACAAATTTACACAGTAGCTACTACACAATTAGATTAAAAGTTGAAAAGGGCTGAGAATTGGTGTACGACAGATGATTTGATGGTCATCAAATGTGAAGTTAGGACACTGAACCTTAGGAGTGCTAATGGACAGTGGTAATGTGATTGGTTGTTTGGTTAGATTGAGAGTATAGTATTGTTGGTGTATATGTACCTGAAGGTGGCATCTCAAAGGACAGGCCGAGGGACTCGAGGTCGGGTGGCGGGGGGTTGGAGAGGTCAGGGGGCCGTGCCCCGCCGCCCCCTCCCCCGCCGGGCCCCGCTCCGCCCCCGCTGGTGCGCGCCCCCACCACGTTGCGCAGCTCTTGCCGCACGTACTCCGAGGTCATACCACCTGCAACCAAATACCAACCACACACACAGGTCAGTACGGCTTATCAAGGAACACAATCCAACAAATAACACAACTGACTAAAATTGAAGTTAACAGATATGCAATAATGTAAATGGACAAACATACCGCTGTCTAAATATACAATTCTAATTTAATGTGAGAAAAAAGTTCTGTGTTGTGCACAATACAATATTTTTTATAGGAAAGCCTTGTAAGTCAAAAGATAAAAATTGTTACTATATTTATAATGTTGACTGTTTTGACAAAAACATCATCATACATAATGCATCTCGTTTTCAGATAGTAGTAACTAGCTTCACAAGATAAAAAAAATTTAATAAACAATAATTTTGACTTCCTAATTTATATTTCTTTGATACATTTAATTCATATTATACAGGGTGTATCAGCATGTATCTGAAAGATTTTAATAAACGATTTCTGAGTATATTTGGAGTAAAAAATGTACATGTCATTTTGCTATCGGATGATTTCTTTTTCATCAAAAACAAACAAAAAAAATTCTATTATATGTACATGTCACCACTGATCACACTGCCACACGTCGCAAAGGTTAACATAATATGTGCTGTTTTGTCTCACAGTGCTGCTGGACGGAGTACATATTACGTGATGCGTTTTTTGAAGCGATAAATATTTGTTTTCAATTGTAAAAAATCATCAGACAGCAATATGACATCTACATCTTTTACTCCAAACATGCTCATTAAAATCTTTCAGGTATATCCTGATACACCTGTGTATAAAAACAAATATTATCAAAATAGGTATGTTGACAGTAGCATGAGTCCATTGTGAAAAATTTTTGATGCCCATTTAGTTGAGAAATGTGATAAATCTAATAACATTGAAAAAATAAAAATAAAACAATATGTAACACATTTATTGACTGATTTGTGGAAATAATTGACATCTGGGAGAAGTGAACATGAATTTTATTTTTTTTTGTAAATTGTTTACAAGAAGGTGAATGTTAGACACAACAAGGAGTGCTTTGGGAGAATATTAGCCAAGTGAACATAAAATATAATTTGCATGTGTAAAATAAAAAAAGCATTATATAATATTAAACACCAAATAATGAAATGCGGTACAAATATATTATTGACAACACAAACGATGAATAGCATAGTTTAACAAAAAGCATATAACATTGAGCCACATTGATCCTACGACTAGTTATTACAGCATACATACTTTATACAGACATATAGTTCACCTTTACAGGGTAAATTTAGTTTAATAATAATATGTACATATATAAAATACTATTTAAAATCCTTTATGATCCAACTAAAGAATGAACACATGGACTGAAGTTGTGGCTGACAGATAACTTACCGTTTTGAAATTAGTGGAACATGTACATGAAGGGGAACACAGGTGACGGAATGATACACTAAGTGATAAAGTTGGCGGGAATACAACGATCCAGAACGGCCACAGAATTGGCCAAACTAAAGTTAAATTGGTGCTTGTGTGTTATGGACAGCTTTGTTTTGTTGTGGATGTGAAAGCACGACAATATTGTTCACAAAATTCAATTTACCGTAAACTAACTGAAACTAGTTTCATCACAGAACTCTGTAAAGTACATATTCTAAACTAACCTCGTTCCTTCTATTCACTTTAGTTATTATCAGTTACAATCTCAAGTAAAAATAACAATTAGATATTGGCGACAATGTCTCACAGCTGAGCGTAAAACACACAAGGACCGTCAAATTCAATTTTCTAGGTAAAAAAAAATTCTAGTATCCAAACATCATTGAATCTTGTAGACTAAATTTCCACATGCGATGCCCGTGTCGCAGTCTAGTGAAATAGGGGCTAACACTGTGAGATGGTGTTAATGACAGATGACAGAAGACATGACAGATGACAGGTGACAGATGACAGAGTCGAACGCAGACACAGATAGAGTGAGTGAGATGGAGGATGTGGCAGGTAGTTGGTTGAGTGAGACACACACACGCACACACACATGACCCCTGTACTTACTCATGTGATTGTTGGCGTGGTGGTGGTGCTGATGGGGATGGTGGGGCTGGTGGTGCGGCGGGTGGTGCGGGGGGTGGTGTGCGGGATGCGGGGGCGGCGGCAGGAACACCTCGCCGCCCCCGTGGCCCCCGTGGCCCCCGTAGCCCCCGCCCACCCCCGCCTGCTCCGCGCCGCCCACGTAGTAGACACTACTGCCCCCTTTCCACATATTCATTCACAACATTATTACTTGCTCAGCACACCACACTCTGCACGCACTCACTCACTCACACCTCTCACAGGCACCGTTACACAACACGACACCGGCGACGGTGGCTGAGGTATTACCTTCCATTTCAAACATTATAATGCATTGTCATCAACAATACAACTGAATTCATTATATGAGGATCTACTATCTAGAAACAAGTAAGACAGTCTACCAATGTTTGGTATGCAGAACTTACTTACATAGAGTACTCTACCGGTTACCAAGAGTCAATGGTCATTTTGATAGAAATTATTAAAAATATTAACCCCTCAGGCTAATTTATTCACTTTTGGGAACAGCTCATATAGGTCTCAAAGAAATGGTTTTGTCTCCCTCACTATCATGGTGAGAAAATGATCTATACAGTGCAAGTAAGAAAAAAACATCCCGCTTTATATTTAGATCTAAAAGTTAATCACAGAAGAATTAATATGAACACATACATAAAACCAAAGTTTCCGAATGCAACTTGAGAAAAATTTATGAAATTTTGTGATTTTTTATTAATTATTTTTACACAAAATGAAAAAAAAGGCAGGTGATCCTCATGCATGCGTTTATTTTACATTTCGACCTTTTGGAATGACAAGATTTTATCTGCCGCGGTAAAGTTATGCGATAATGAACTCTAAAGTAGCTTACTAATGATCCCATTATCGCATGACGTTACCGTGACAGATGGAACCTTGATATTTCAATGGGTCGATTTGTCTAATAAAATGTATGTGTGTTTTTAGTTTTTCTTTTTTGTTATCATTAATTTTAACACATCGTCGGATCTACCGGATCTGCCCTGATGATGGACACTGCAACGCTGTCCGAAACGTCGGCTATAGAAGGAGGTAGCGCAACACGGCATAACACCCCAAAAACTAACAACGAAAATGCTTTTGGCCGTGAAAATCTAAAAACTTATCTCATTAATTTTAGTTAGTAGTATCTAAAGTGAGCCATTTTTAAAACTTTTTTTATGTTTGCAATAAAAAAATGTATATTTCTAAAATTATATGTTTATTTCTAATAATAAAATTTGAAAGCTTATTTCATCACTTTTCAAAAACATTTCGGTTTACGGATACATCCAGAAATATTACATTTATTTGCATTTCTTTGTAAAGCAGAAATACTGTGAACTTCTGACAAAATATGCTCGAGGTCCGAGGGGTTAATATTTTATAAATTATAATATAAGACTCATAACACTAGTTTTGATTACCAATCTTTCAGGAAAACTTGTTTATTGACACCTTTAAAGACAATAACTGATTTGTAGAAAGAGCACTTTATGTAAGACATATTGCCAAAATAAAACATTTTTGGATAAACTTTAAACAATGCCGTATTTGTTTCTAGATTCCTCTTACAGACAAGAGAGACCGCTTTCCTGTTAGGAAATACCTTAACCATTTTCACCCATATAAGTTGAGAGACTCTTAAAGAATGAGAGAAAGAAGATTCTTCTTGTCAGCCTCAAAATAGATATTACTCTAGTTTACAATACATACTTATAAATTACAAAAGTATAATCTAGAAAATATGGCTTTATAAATTATTTCAAGAATGAACAAATAAATCAGAAGAATTAATTAATACTCCCCTGTTCCGGCAAAAAATTACCAACCATAAAAAGACCTACTTGAAAGCATGATTTTTTTTAAATAAAACTTTTAATTTTACATATTTTAGACAAATTTTATTTTTTTATTTTGTCTCCGAATTTTCAAAATAATTGTATTTCGGATGTTGGTGATTTTTGGTCAAACGTGAGGCGAATAATAATAGGCAATGATTTTGAAATACGTAATATATTTTCACAATAGAAATTATTGAATATTAGACGCTTTTGAGAGTTTGTTGTAAGCTATTATAATGATCTACTAAAACCCATGCATCTAGGAAGACTCCGGTGCAGAAAGTACTTTAGAACAATTCAAATACCGTTTCACTCGAGAAATATATATAATATAATATATTACTTTCCTAGAGAAAACAACTCTAGTTATTTGCACTACTCGTTAGAAAGAGATGACGAGAACCTTTACACACATGCCATTGAGATATAATAGACTAAAATGATCACTGTTTACAGTTTCTAGTAGCCAAAATGGCATGCTTATTAATAGATAAAATAGTATGATTAAAAACACCATACACAATAATATATTATAAACACTTTTACCACTTTTTTACAATTGTCCCGAGCCAGTGGGACTAAGATGTACCTGGCTTTTAGAGAGTTAATAAAAGTATAACCTCTGTCGCTGTGGGTAAACCTCTCAGTTTTGAGTTCAGAGATTGCGGGTTAAAATCCTGGCCGAAGCAAATAAAGATATAGCCAATTTATATGGGTTATATAATATGCTCTTAGCCAGGGTTTTACTTGTAACCTCGGAGCTCGGTCATAAATCATACCGTTCTGGCATGGAGGTCATTTGAACATACTAAAAGTGCCAATAGCAAAATGAAACCGGTCAAAAATAAACAAGTGGAAAAAGTAGTATAATGTTAATAATCACACTACTACAATTAATAATTTCATAAATAGTAGATAGAACTTCTCTAAATCTAGGACATGACTAAGCTAAGAGTAAATAGTACATACTATAGAAAGTTGTATTATTATAGAATTATGGATGATGAATGGTGTAAAGTTATTTTGTTATGTATGTATTATAATATTATATAACGTCACTTTTTGGAGGAGAAATTGAAGACAGTATGTAGCGTGACCAGGAGAAACCGAAAGTTTAGTTTGGAAATCATTATTGTGAAAAGGGAGATTTATGAAAGTATGCAGTTAGAATGCTTCATTGCATGTTTGATCTGTAAAATCCAATGTCTAAAATGCAATATGATTTTGATATAATAATGCACAATAGGAGTACAACATTTGATTTGTATTGTATGTATAATCAAAATATACATTTTTCGTTTAGTCTACGTGTATTTACGGTATAAACTGATATTATGTGAGAATTGTCTGTGGGCGCCTAGGTAAAAATAGACACAAGACGTCTAATGAAGTCCGCATATTTATTTATTTATTAAATTTGAGTAAATGATTAAATCTGTACTGTTTTGAGTTGCGCTGACATATTATAATCAATTTATGGTGATATTGGTATGTTGTAATATATAGAATTGTGTTAGAATTTTTCTGTGTTGCCGATGGTAATCACATGTAGAAATGCATACGTTATTGTTGGCATGTTTTTTATCAAATTTGTTGCTGTGTATTAATATCGTATTGTGTTGCCATTAGTATGTTATGTATTGAATTTTGTTGCAGGTATGTTATTTATAGAATTATGTTGTTGGTATGTTATAATATATGGAATAATGTTGTTGTTGGTATGTTACACATGTTTGGTTGGTTTGGATGACGGTATTACCTTGCATGGTGGGCGGGTGATGTCCGGGGTGTGAGAGGTGGCGCTGCAGGCGAGGAGGCGGGTGCTGTGGGTGCTGCGGGGGCCCGGGGCCTAGCGGGTAGGGGGACAGGGGGCCGGGGTGGGGGGTCAGCGGCGTGTGGGGCGCCAGCGGGGAGCCCCGCTGCCCCGGTTGGCCCTGCTGCACCTGGTTCTGACTGTAGCCGCTCTGCTGAAGCACCTGGACAAGTCAATCAAATAATTATTTTTATTATCAAAATGATTGCTCACTGTATCAAGAACATTGATAATGAGGTATGGTACTATGTAGAAGAGGATTGGAGCAGGGTTGGACAGGATAGGTTGAGAACTGGAGGCAAATCCATCCATATCCTTGTTCTACCGGTATTACAAAAGATGCTCCGAGGAACTAGTGTCATTGATCCCTTCGGCACCGGTGCATGGTCAGGAAACACGCTAAACACGTGCCCAACATATGTACACGGTTGACATTTGTCACAAGAGAACGGGTCGTTTCTTCGACTCGTTCTTGTGTTCAACAGCACGGCTGTGGAACGATTTGCCGGCCTCTGTGTTTCCTCCTTCTTACAACATGGGTCTCTTTAAGACAAAGACTCTTCAGTGTTCATTCCTTCCCCTCTTCAAAAAGACCCTCCACACAGCATTTCAGATGACATAGGCCCTGAGGGAAACATTTTCCTCAGGGCCTCCTGTGTTGAGTTAATGTAAAAATAAATAAAATAAACTAAAAAAAAATGGAGAGGGAGCCAGTAGAAAGATTTGTGCAAAAGGCCAAATTTCATCCTGGTGTACAGCGTATCTGGTGGCAGAATCTTATAGGAACTTGGTTGATGTATTTGATAGAAGTGAAGTATGGGTAACTCACAGTGAGCTGGGCATTGAGCATGGGGTTCTGTTGCTGCTGGAGGCTGAGTTTGTACGGTGGAGCCTCCTGGCCCCCGGGGCCCGGCCCAGGAAAGCCCCCTCCCCCATTACCTGGAATCAAACAAAACAACACATATTATTTTAGGAAAATAACTTTGAAATTCATTCGGAAACTATAAAGTATTTGATTGTTTCCGACTAGCAGAAATTTGGTTAACCCTATTTGATTCGGACATACAATAAAGAAGAACACAAGAAACGCGATGTGGGAGTGTTTGTCTAGAAGATTATTTATTCCCTTAAACTTCATTCAATGAAAATCAATACGAAAATTTTATTTCAAATGGGAAAACTTCACTTCTATCAAATGGGACAGCGATATCAGATACCAAGCAAGTGCAACAGAGGCAAGAGCGCGTGCTAAATGGCTAGAACCAAAGGGTAATAAGTCAGTGGTGACTGCGGTTTCAATTCAAATCTATATGCAAGGCATTTCTGGTGTTTATTATCTATTCAGTGGCCTGATCTATGGAAATTCAACTAACTAAAACGTAAAACTTTCATCTTTGATCGATGTATGACAACTGAAAATGATAAATATTTGAAGTAAATAAGTATGGAGGGTTGACCAGCTTGATCTTCCACTTCTCTATGAAAACTTAAGCAATAGTCTGTTTGACTGGGGAACAAAAATTCGGAACTGTGCAAAAATTATTTAGAAAATTACCTTTAGCAGCTTTAGTAATGTTTTTTTTGCAATTGTTTTCTGTTTACCAGATAATGTATCTTAACATTGGTATGTATTTATTTCATGTTTATATCGTAAGATGTTCCCCCAGAATAGATAATTTTACCTAAAAAAAACACTCTCATATGGGAAGCAATTGTCAAAAAATGATGTGCAGAATCTCTAGCCGTCAGAGAAGCTCATCCACTACATTCAGCAAATAAAAAGTCATTTCTAAAGTGTCATTAGCACAAGCGATTCTGATTGTGTTGTTCATACAGTTACTTTATAAATAAAGGTTTAAATGGCATTAAAAAAAAAAGATTTTAGTAGAATGTTCACCGCACATCCATGTTAATAGCCTTTGGAGTTGTTGAGATGAAATATTACCATGATGGTGGTGGTGATGATGGTAATGCGGGGGCGGCGGCTGCTGGGGATAGGGCGGAGCGTCACTGGTCCTCTGCAGCGAGACATTGGGCGGGGTGGGAGCGTTGAGCAGCGCGTCCATGGTGACCTGACCCTGCGGCTGCGGAGGCCCGCCCTGGCCCCCCGCAGCGCCCACCACCAGCTGCTGCTGCTGAGCCTGGAGGAGGCGCGCCTTCTGCGCTTGCTGCTGGGCTTGCTGCACCTTCTGCCGCTGCTGCTGGGCGGGGCTCGGGGCCGTGGGGCCGTAGCGCCCGGGCCATGGGGGCGTCACCGCTTGCTAATAATTATTAACAAACAACTATTTATAACTTGTTCAGAATAAATAATAACTACACAAATTTTATTTAAGCCTTCAGGCTTTGAAATATGTTTACCTATGTACATTCCTACTAAAATTTTAAATCAAACATGTTAACAAATAAACTCACCGAAACATTTTGACTCAAAATGTCCATAATTTTAAAATTGGGAATTTAAGTAGAAAACACATTCATTTTGTTTAGGGAAATATGGAATTTTTAGTAATCTTGTACTGCAGAAGATTGATGTGTCGCACAATAATTTTAATTTAAAAAATTGAAAAAAACTGTTTCTCCTCATTCCATACTGACTGCAAACATTTACCAATAATGGGTGTTAGAATAATTGTTCCGTTGAGACCCTACTTCCCTCTCAAATTGGAATAATTATTTGCTGTACTTAAATTTTCCACAATTTGTAAGGAATGGTTTAGTTACCGTAGTGTTGGGATAGGCAGGAGGTACTCCGGGAGACGATGGACTCTTCACAACAGTTTCACACTGCATCAGACTCTCTTGGATACGGTTGATGGCCATTTTCTCAACCTGGAAGTTACATATTTCACAATGTTAAAAAAACAAAATAAGTAGGAACATAACTATGTACGAGTACTGTGTATAAGAAGAGATAATACATACGTACATTATACAGCAGAAATGTCTTTCATGTAGATTTGAATGCCAACCAAAGTCATCAAATGACAAAGCACATTTTGACTACCAGAAGGGTGAATCAGAAGTGAGAATATTGATGGGGTTAGGTTAGGTTAAGTTACCTGATAAGAGTTGTGATGGTGCTGGTTGTTGTTGGTCTGCTGGCCGGGCTGTATGGCGATGGCGCTCGTGATGAAGTTCATTAGCTCTGAGTCGTCTTGGGTGTACGTCTCCGGCACGATGTCCATTACCTCATCCAGGATGTCCGAGAGCATCGTGTCCGAGGTGACGTCGCCCAGGTACGCGACTCCGCCACCCGATCTGCAAACACAACATCATTAAATTCAATAAAGGAAAAAGGGAAGATACATATAAAGATTGGAAAGTACAGAAAGTTTAGAATAGATAACCTGACACTAACTTACTGCATATACCTCTACTGATATTATTTCTAGTAAGTAAAGGCAAATTGCTGATAGAACTGTTGTAATCTCTTCCTAATTCTCATAAACAATTCATTATCAGTGACAAGTCCTTACATCATTAGGCTGGGTTTAGACTCGTTATTAAAATTTACAGATTACGTAAGATTTTGACAGGTTACTCACAAGAGCGTTTACATATCCGACTTGTGGTAATTAATGATCACGGAAGTTCGACCTGTGTAAATGCTCATGTGACTGTTGACATCTTAAAATTTATTTGCGGTAAGATGGCTTTCTGTCAACAACGACCTGCTACTGTCAAATTTACGCGATTTTGTCAATAAAGACGAAAATGCCCAAATAAAGTGTTGAAATAGATTTTAGCTTTACATGAAACAATTCTGCACGCCCTTTTGTGCCGTCAAAGGCGGCAATTAATTTTGTTTTATCCGAATGACAGCTACCTGACATCTGCTGACAGCAACTGACTTCGAATTCAAAATTTCAAATACGTAAATGTTAAAAACAGAAACATTAAGATTGGAAAGGATTGGACCGAATTGAATAGAAGGATGCTCATTTTCCAGAAAACTTAAATAAGTGGAAATAAATACTAGTTTTGAGGGAAAAAATCCTATGAAAACAATTGTCTTTTAATTTTTGACATTTCGCAACGGCACATTTCGGAACTATTTCTTGCGGTAAGTCTCTTAGCTTATCAAACTGATTTTATAGGCTGTAAGAAGGCTGGAAATTCACGCAGGCGCGATTAGACCTGTCAAAAACCTTCCGAAAGCATAAGTTCCGTAACTTGCTATTAATTACGTTAAGTGACTTTTGTAGTCGTTTTTTATTTTATTTTATGTCTTTGTTTTTGTTATAAAGAATACATATTAAAGAAACTTTGACTGTCCAACTAGGAGTCTCCCGTTCTAGGACAGTCAAATTAGTGTGTTGTTACCTAATGACAAATTATATGTGATAACAACAGTAATTTACATTGGTAATTTGGCCATAAATCGCTTACAAGAGCAATTTACAGGAAAAAACTAACGAGTCTAAACCCAGCCTAAGGAAATGTCTGAAGAAAGTACTAATATAATAATTTTTCTGGCAGTAAGTTAGATGGCGCCAGTGCAGTTAAAGTGATGAGATGGGTACCTGTTGTAGTCGTTGGATGAGGCGGGGGCAGTGGGAGTGGCGGGGGCAGACCGATGGCCGCCCTGGAGCATCTGCTGCAGGGGACTGAGCACACTGTTCTGGTTGTTGCTGTTATTGTTGTTGTTATTGGCCATCTCGTAGCCAGGACCCTTGTTGCTATAACAAACAAGACAATTAATATTAGTATTATATAAATATAATTAAAAGCCAAAAGCAGACAGAAAAAAAAGGTACATTTTGAAAATATTCATTTTTATTTAATTTTTATTAGTTACTATTACTATGTACATATACAACTGTAAATCAGATCTACAATCAGTATTTTTTTTACATTAGCTCCACACAAGAGGGCCCTGAGGAAAAAAAATCTTTTTAGGGTCAATGGTCAATGAAAGAAGAAGAAGTTCCGGGAAGAACCTGGGGTCAATGTGTCCAAGAGTGATGGACATATGAATCCATCCTTCTGCACTGCAAGGCGATGGGCCACGAGAGACCAGCTGGAGAAGTCAAGAGGTCTCCCTCAACCAGTCTCTCCCGATCCGGCCCGCCACACAGTACGAGGACAAATGCATCCACCGCCAAAACGTAGACAAACTTCACCCCATGAACCCAAAAATTGTAAAAGTAGTGAACCACTTGGAGTGACCTATGGTAGGTGTGTTAGTTATCCAATAAATGGTTACGGCAGTACCCGTACTTGCCTCCCAAATTTCTACCTACACACCAAACGCATAAACTTCATTGTTTATACCACTTGGGTATTTGATCTTAGCTCGGTTGCAGTTGACACTCTTACATGTCCACCATCTCCCTTTATTTCTATTACCGTGGTTCGCATAGTCCAATTATTAGGAACATTGGAGGTTATCCACCACTTACCCACCCTGGTATAAGTTACTCCTTCAAAGCTCTCGCAAGATTCTAATTTTTTTTTTAAACTCATGAAGGAAATCAATATTACAAGCATTTTTTTTATTATTTATTCTTGCACGATTCCCTATAAAAAAGTAGTAAATTATATTATTTAATTTTTATAAGAAAAACTTTGTTGAAGGTTATTCCCATCAGTGAAATTTATCATATTAGAATAAGTTAACAATAATAATCTAAACGAAAATATGAAAGAGAACAAGACACAGAAAAACAGAAAAAACGTTAATTAATAATTAGTTGATAATAATGTTAATTCTAAAATTTGAAAATATGAGAGTGACAAATATGACGTTTTAACAGAAGGTGGCAATAGCGAAATTGGTTAACGCGCTCGTCCCGGTTAGACGGAGAGGTCTGGGTTCGTGTCCCTGTTGGGACCATTGTCTTTTTTCTGTTTTTCTGTGTCTTGTTCTCTTTCATATTTTCGTTTAGATTATTATTGTTAACGTATTCTAATATGAAGCTACATTCATTTATTTTGAACGAATCTAGACCTCCAGTGTCCCTGCATACGTTGTTAGTAAGCAGTATGCAAGTGCTTAAAAGGTAAAACAAAATGCAAAAAAAAATAGGTTAGTAATTATTAGGAACAATGAAAAGTGAGCAGAAGTAACCTACTCATCGAGCAGATTTGTCAATGTTGAGGAGTTTGGGTGGTCCAATTTTATTTATTGTATTTTTTTTATATTCATCTTATTAATTTTTGACTTACAATTTGTTTTATTCTATGCCTGTCTCACTAGGAGTACCTGTATTGAGAGCAGGCGCTTAGCATGAACAGGAATTAAATTAGGAGGAATATACCAGCAGAAGTGAAGTGACTTACTTATTGAGCAGAGTGGTGAGCGCCTGGTTCTGGTAGGTGAGTGGCAGCCTCTGCATCTGCTGCTGCTGCAAGAGGGGGGGTCGCGGGGGGAAGGGGCGCTGATTGAGGTGAGCGTTGGGCAGCGGCACGGGGGTGGTGAGGGCGGAGGGGCGGCGGGCCAGCAGAGAGGCCAGCATCCGGTTCTTCTCCCACAGCTTGCTGGTGTTGCCCGACTGGCCGGAGCCCGTGGAAGACACCTGGGAATTGCCACCATAGAACTAAATACATTATTGACATGATCGCTTCATAAATATTACACATAATAATGCTCGGTTATTTACTGTGATCAAAATGTGACAAGCGCAAGGAATGGTGACATTTTTGAAGAGATTCATTTTAAACCTCAATTTTCCTTGTATATCGAAATATAAAAGTGTCACTAATTTGTTTGGTGGATAGATCACCCTAAGGAAATGATGTGACAAAATTCCTGTAGATTTTTTTTTTTTACAGTGAATACCGCACAAGAGTCCCAACTGCTCCCGCCTGGAGCCAGTGAGACTGTGGCATCCCCAATTGGGGTATGTTGTGAGGCTGAAGGTAGTGGGGAGGGGAAGGAGGTGGGGAAGAGAAAGGTTGGGAAGTACCTGGCTATTCAGATCTGGTCACCAAACACGGCTAAAGCCATTTTCAAGCAACGTTTCAATTCTGAATGGTGGTCTTACACCAGGGCGATACTAATAATATCTTCCACTCTGGAACGTGCCGCAAATATACTATATATTATTTTAAATGGAATTAATTGTGAAATAACACAAATTAATCAAATAAAATTTATTTGCGCACGCCGGGTTCGAACCCGCGACCTCCGGATTGTGAGTCAAGAGTCTTAGCCACTGGACTACGGAGGTCGTCAGATAAATCCAACACGTCGATCGATCGTCTAGTTGATTAGTCAGACATTATTGTATTTTTTTATTTTATTACTTATATTTTATTTTCTTCGTAAAATTATTACTTTGTATTACTTAATTTTGTCTAGATGTAAAAATATATATTTATTCTCTCCTAAGCACAAGCATCTGCTTTATTAGGATTAATGAGTGTTTTTTTAAATATTTATGATATACTAGCTGGGTTACCCGGCTTCGCTCAGGACAACATTCGAGAGTGTTCTGGAATGTTCCACATTGATGATTCCGATTCCCTATTCCCGAACATTCCACGACATAATCCGCCACTCCTACCAGAACTTTCTAGAGCTCTATGGAACCTTCTAGAACTTTCTGGAAGACTGTTTTAAAAATTTCAAGAGGGCGAAACTTCCAGCTCATATATCTTCAAAAGCACGCCCTTTAGGTAAAAATGGATACCCTTATTTCCTAGGGGGGATAGAGATCTACCACACCATATAACTCCCTTGATCGTACCGGGGCTCGTTTCTGAGTTTTTGCAAGCCGCACGTTTTTTTGGACTTTCTATTAATTTGTGAAAAAGCCGCCGCACTTTTAAGCACAGATTATGGAAATTACACTTCATTTCAACAATTACTACAAGAAACAACTATTTACGTAGGCAAAAAGGTTATTAGGTTCTTAGTTTAGGTAAATTAAGTAATTCATGCGTATTTAGTTTGAAAAAAAAACTTTGCGAATATCAAATCCATACAAAAAAACATGGTGGCTATGGAGATGTTTTATATGGGCAATTTTTAACTTTGAATGAATATCGTATTTTACATGCATATTTTTCCATCTATCATTACTGAAACCGATGCTTCTTGTGGTAATTAAGTTTAAAAGTAGTTTACTTTTCAAAATGTATGCCTATTTAAAGTGTAGGGGCATGCGGCGGCTTCTTCACACTTTACCGACTTTCTTTTATAATATATATTGATTATGTTATGTTACGCTGTATTCACAAATAAATAAATAAAATTCTGAAAAATCTGAATTTGAGTTGAGTACGCAGTTAGTTATATGTAAAAAGTGTACCCTTTATCTGGTATAATATTCAGATTACTTGTGAACACCACTAAATCAATTATAATGCAGAAAAAAATTGTAGTGAAAACAAACAAATTTAATAAATTGATGTTTTCTGAGTACTATTAGGAAATTTCAAAATGTGTTATTAATTTACTAATGTACTATCCTCATGCTTACTGGTGTTATTTTATGGCATATTTAATATGTAAAACACAGACACAGACTATAAATAATTATTATTGATTTATGATGAGCATTAAAATATCGTTTTCCTCATTATCTCAAAAGTTGTATTTGGAGATGTCTGGACAATCGACATATGTAATAAATAGATAAAATTAATAAATGCACTAAGTTGCATGTCTGCCAAATAGACAGAACACTAATAAATAGTTGAGAGCAAATAATACCAATAACGGAACATGACGAAGAAGGCGAGTGAGTGAGTATCTATTAAAAATTGTAAAATTGGTAAAGCAAAAATCAATTAAGAATTTAATCTTTCTAAATCTCAGTCTCAAGTTAAATATAACAATAAGATATGGAAGGTAAATATATTCACCTGTTGTGGGTCTGTGGAGTGAGGCCTCTTGATGTTCTGCTCTTCCTGCTGCAGCTTCCTCTTCAGCGCTGACCTCTGTCCTCCCAGGCCCAGCAGCTGCAGCAGGTCCTCCCCTCCCGAGGGCGGCCCCACACTGTTGCCCGCCCCCACCCCCTGCTGCATGGCCTCGGCCCCTCCGCCTCCCCCACCCACGCCCCCCTCCTTCAGAAGCTGGGTGAGCAGCTCGCTGGGGGGATTGTTGCGTCTGCTGCGCTGCTCAGGATCCTCTTCATCGGATTTGTCATTCAGGAGCTGGAAAATATACAGAGTGAGTTATAAATTAGTTGAAAGCTTTATGAAGCTGTGCCTGATGCTTGCAGATGTTACTATTACTGCGCCAACTTTTTCTAGTTATTTCAACAAAACAAATTAACATTAAATTAAAACGTGGCTTGGATTTGGCTGTTCATTCTCTATCAGGTGGTGTTGGAGTGATCTTAGTAGAGTAAATATGAACTCTTTGATGATTAAATGGTAAATGAACTAACCCTGAGTAGCATGTTGTTCCCCAGCGGTCGTGGCGGATGTACATGTGGCGTCGGGGGAGGTGGACCCTCCCCCTGCAGCCCCCGCTGCGCCTCGTCTTCGTCCTCCTGATTCAGCAGTCCCTTGAGGATGAGGTTATTCCCGGCCGGCGTGACGGGCGGCGTCGAAGAAGGAGCCGTACTCGCCCCACTCGAAGGCACGTTGCCCGGCGTTCCCGGAGTGCTAGGAGCCGCATGCTCGCTAGACGGATTGGGGGTGGATGCCGGCGATTCCCGCTTACTTAAAAGATTACGCAATCTGACTGAGTCGGGTTCGTGGGCGGGAGGCGTGGGAGCACTTGGAGGAGGTAATGGTGTCGTTGACGCAGCGGGAGTATGAGGCGTTCGCGGAGTAGGTGGCCCTGAATGCACAATGTTGGGTTTCTCTTCTATCTTGTGGTCTTCTATCGTGATCGGGCTGAAGGGGAAGGAGCTGAACCCCACAGAGGGGGAACTCCGCTCGGGCCATGTGGTGGGCGGGAAGTAGTCCAGGTCGAACTCTGAGTTGGAGAAAGAGAAGGGCTCATGGGCGGGGGAGGGAGGAAACTGTCCGTTGCGTGGACCACCGTTACCGTTGACCACGGCTGAAGACATAAGGGGACCCCCCACAGGGGGGTTCTGACTGTTGTTGTTATTGTTGCCTGACTCTAAGAGCGTTATCTCAGCATCACTGGAAATAAAAGACAGTGCCATTAGAAACATTTCTAATAAAAGTGTGTTAATCGGAAGTGATCTGCCGAGTAAGTATGTATCTGTATCTGTTTGTAAATAATAAAACTGGATAGAGCCTAAGAACTCATAATAAATTGTACAGTGCCCTTGGGGCGATTTTCACAAAAATTGCGCTCTACAAATTATCCAATTATTATCATTATAAATAAATTGGTTTGGGTAGCCTAGGCCTGTACATAACTATTTTCACCGCTAACCATGTTATACAATGTGTAAATATGCTTCCAGCACTTTTTAAGAAATCGTGGGTGTTCTTAAACTGACCTAGATCAGATTTTTTGGCATCGTCTATTGTGTTACAAAAATTATTTTACAGGTGTTTAGCATTTTCTGAAGAAATGAGTTTTAATGTTTTACGATTGTCACTAAATGTGTGTTGAATGCTGTAATATTAATGAGACCACTCACGACAGCACGGTGAACGTGGTCATCACGAAGTCGCCTTCGTTTGTCACGGGATTGTGAGGGAACATGCGCGAGTGCGGGTGCGCCGCGATGTAGGGCAGGTTGGGGGCCAGGCGCAGGCGAGCCGGGGGCCCGGGCAGGGCGTGGGGAGCCCCCACGGTACCCACCGCCCCCCGGAGGTGTTCAGTCACTCGGGCCGTGTCGGACGGATGAAGGAGCTCTTGGAGATGTCGGCCTTCCAGACCATTTATCGTTGAACCCTCCATCACTTAAAACAAAATAATCTATTAGTTTTACATTACAAATTAGGTTTAGCTATCCGAAGACATTGTCAGAACTATGAAATAACAAAATTTCAATGTAATGGCAAATTCTGTTAAGTGACATTTTAAAACTCGTCAAGGAGATAATAAAATATAGTTTGTACGCTACACACCTAATTCTTTCAGTTTTTTAAATTTAAACATATATTTTTTACAATAAAAAACAAAATCTAAGTACACATAGAACATGAGAAAGAAATTACTTAACCATGTTTCAATTTTTCATTCAAACTATTCTGCCAAAGTAATATGTTGGAAATGGTGTCACTTAATATTATATTGCTGTCGTGCATTTCGATAATAATATAATGTTTTATTAATTTAAAAATACATTAACACTTCACTACGGCGCAATGCGTAATAAATTTAGTTTCCTCTTTGGAATCTTCTTAAAAAATGCGTTTCAAGTCTGGGCTCATCGTTCTAAATCACAAGGAAAAGAAATGATTTTATTTAGTACAGATTTAAATGAGCCGTCAGAGGGCATAAATTAATTACGTGAGCAGTTTTTCTTCCAAACTAGACCCCCCCCCACTCTTGGTGAGATAAATTTGGGCCACTTGTCTGTCTAACATTGCTAATAAGTTAGTGTGTAAGTTTCATTGTCACTTGTCTAGCTCATCGTAAGCACGCCTCATGCCGTCTTCCGTTCAATGCTAATTTCCAAATAAGTGTTTGTTAAACTCACGCAGGATCTTCCCCTGGGTGTCCAGCTTGAAGGTGAGTTGGTGCAGGGCGTGCGGAGGCGGGCCAGGAACAGGCGCAGGCTCCTCCTCACGCCGGATGACGCAGAGCACCGAGGGGCCGTGCTCCGCCTCACGCACCAGGCACGCGCTCAGCAGCACCTCTGCGTAGCGGTCCGTGGTGCCGTCCTTGGCTGCAAATTAAATAACGATAACACCTTAAGTTAATATTACATTAAGATAGCTGTATCGGTGAGTAACCATCTGTTACAATGGTGTTGAAGATCAATTTGATGATAATGTCAAAGGCGCCAGGGAGTTTAAAGAACTTGGCCTAAGATGATGTTAAAAAAGAATTTTTTTAATGGATTTTTAAATAGCTAACCTATTGTCAAAATGTAATGACTGAAGAAGTGGATAGGCTTATAGATATCCGTCTCTGAGAAATACAATCGAACCCCCATTTAGTGGGGTGTTTTACATATCATGTGAAGCATACTTATCAACAGTCGATCTCTAAAAATTTCACTTGTTCATGAAACAGTGGTGGACAATAATACAAAACAATTTCTGTAAATCTGTTGTCACGGTACTTAATAAACGTGAGGCATTGCCATAATTGTAAGAAATTGAGGTGGTTTTTCACAAAATTGGCACTCTACAAATTATCCAATTATTATTATTAAATGACAATTTAATACACTTGAAGCTACATATCGGTTAGGAAAATCCACAAAGAAGTCTAGCAGGAAGTTACGTAACCAAAAGAACGTTACAAATTATGAATAATTAAAAAGTATCAACTTTTAAACCTTTGTATTTACTAAGCGCCAAGACTACTAACTACAACAACAAAATATGTGTACGTAGTTACTGAAATAATCAATTAATTATTACGTTAGCGTCTGCATGTGGTTGAATTTCAGAACCCAGCCACAAGTGCATGTCGACGCGGCCGCGCCTCAAATAACATCTGTGTATGTGGAGTTTCACAGAAACCTACTGTTGTAGTTCGGTTTCAAATTCAAGAATTCGCCACGAGATGTCACTCCTTCCGTCAACAGCTCGCCGTAATTAATTCCCCCCTAGGTATAAGTGCTACGGTGTAAGTATCCTTCGATCCTTCAGGATTTACAAAGATTGTCGGCAATACTTGACGAAGTTGTTATAAATTACGTACACGTCATTGCCTTTCTCGATTATTTTGTCACTGTTACTTTGTCTCGGTGAGTCACCGATGGTGTCTAGCTGTCACTCGATCACAGTAGATCTGAGGACCTGGCTATTTTAGAAACCAGTTCCTATCGGATTTATAAAATGGTCACAAACACTCAATCCGGCCGAAGCCGAAGTAAAAGCCGCCCGCAGGGCCTAGCAGCAAAAACCTGCGGACCGGGTTTTTAACTGCTAGTAATCAATTATTACAGTACTCTCTCACTAATCTGCTACCCCAAAAACCAGGCAAGTGTCCAATTAGTGAAAGCGGCAGATTATAGTGAATACATTCAAAATATGCTAAAAATTAAAAGAGGTATTTTGTAAAAACGAACAAACAGCGCTATCGATCTTTCATAAATTTCCATTTTTTGGTTTAAAATTAAGGTGTCATGTTTACACATACGAGAAGACCCCATTTTATAAACTTATTCTAACAAAAAATGAGGCAGACCGGAGTGATCGGAAACACATTTGCTAGAATACAGTGGATTAAAAGAAATGTCCTAAGACAACAATAATTAATCCTGGTAACTGGTAAAATGGACAGTGAGAGCAAGCTAGACGGTTGTATAATAACGTAAAGTAAGTATAGTAAGTAATATTATAACTGAGTGAGGAAGAAAGATGTAATGCAAATGTGAAGTGCATTGAAAAGAAAACGAAACAGTCAATTTGAAACAAATTCCTAAAGCACAAAAAACACTTAGTAGTGTTATTTGTCAGTGCAAAAATGTCTACTGCAATAGCTAACATTTTGGAAATAAACTTAAAAACTGACTATTAGACTTAATTAAAAATCAAACAGACACAAAAGAAAAGGATATTCTTAAATGAAAACACATCATGGTATTATATTTTTATATCAACATAAACTGCAATTTAATTTAATAAAAAACGTTTGAATTTAGTACAAAACTCAAATGCTTGTTTTCTCAAAATCAGCGATTTTAGAATTAACATTTTTTGCCAGTCCACATTGACGTATGATATCTAGACGAGCCCTGTGAAATTCAAAATGATGCAAGAAGCCAGCAAAAGCAGGCTCAAGGCCAATTTATGAAAAAGTGCCTGCATTGTTTTGCACCGTTCAGATCGCATGGTGCTTTGTGTTGTATCTTTTATCGGTCTACAAGATCTACACTGAAACTAATTTGTGTGTCAGCCGTCCGGACCGAGTTAATTTTTTTAAAACACAAAAATATACCACTTCCGAATATTGTACCGCAGACTTTATTTTTGAAAATGTAGTCAGCTATCTGAATACAACAAAAAAATATACCTTACAGATGTCTTTTAGGCAGCGTTTCAATAAACGTAATAATGTTTTAAATTACTTTTGGTCAGGGGCGTGCACTCCATATAGGCACATAAGCACTGCCTACCCTGCCTTTTTTGTAATATATAAGCATGTAAATAATACTATAATTTATAAAATTATTGCTTAAAATAAATACACACTTTCAAAAATAAGCGCGAAAAAGCTGAGTAACCGAAACTACACGAGCGACACATTAAACGGCATACTACAAACGCGGCATAAACTGTAACTAGAAACTACACGCGCGCCCTCCAACTGCCTCACTAAAATGCGGTCTAAGCAGGAATAATTTCTGACTAGAGCTAACTTCATACAATACATAATTCAATGTTTACGAAATGCACAAAGCATAGAGTAGAACTGTCGTTTTGAATTTGCTTCTGTGAGGTTTTTTTGTTAGTATTAAGCAGTGCTTTCTAGAACAAAATAAGCAAATGGCAATCAGTGACGACAAAAACCTGTTGTTATGTATTTCTATCAAATAGTTGTCTTTCATAAATGCTAATTGTCGGTTTAAAACCGTTTGTCGTACTTTAATTCTGAAATTATCTGATAGAATATGGAAATTTTTATCTGTGAAACTTGCTGTATTTTCTTACTGCCTACCCTGATCAAAAACTCTGTGCACGCCCCTGCTTTTGGTCGAGCAATATTTCTGACGTCATGCCACGTAGCCCGGTTCGTTCACTAATACATTGACATACAGGCTCAAAACCAAACACAACGGCTTGTTTAAAATTAAAAGACCACATCTTGTCACACACTGAACGCCCTCGGGTTATTTCTTCAAGCGACTTAGCGAGCGTGTACGGCTAGTTTATACCAAGTAGGAGTGATAAATTCAACTCCACAATACGTGTCGCGTGATATTCAAGGCATCTGATTGGTTGATGAATGTCAAAACTACATAATGGGATTTGAGAACGAACATTGTATTTTAGGAACTGGCTTCTCTAGGCTTTTTGAGCGAGGCGGTGGAATAGGATGAAGAGTTGTATTGTTAACATTAATATCATGGCGTCATTATTCACAGGCAAGTTAGTTAGGTAGGGCTTATCTAGACTTAATTGATCGAAGCCAGTCCATGATATTATTATAGTCTCGAGAATATGTACTAGCGAATTATAGAACATGATTTTGTGTTTTCAATTAAATACCGGCGATTATAGCAGTTGTCGGAAAATCAAGCAGCAGATTACTAAGAGTACACTACATACACATATTATATCCAAAAGTTGAGGAAATTTTTGGTCAGAAGCATCGAGCATGAATGGCATCTAGCTGTTATTTTCAATAAATGTAATAAGCAGTAATTGTTGAATGAAACACTAGTATATATTGAATTATTTGGCGGGTAGGAGATAAGCTGCTGTAGGTCAGTGGATAAAGAGCAGTTGACCGGATATCAGAAGGACACGGGTTCAAGTCACGTCGGCGGCATGTATCTTCTCTCGGGAGATTTTTTCAATGTAGATGAGTGTTTCAGGCTAATAATTATTGCTTATAATAATTTATATTTTCAATGGCTAGATTATACAATAGAATCCTGATATATCGACCCTCAAGAGGCCGGCGATACTTTGTCGTACTAACCGGATGACACACAAAACGGCCGGATAATTTAAGCTTGTTTTTACATGAGACACGCCGAACTCCTTCGTGAGAGTTACATCTGATTCACCAGCTTCTAAACGGTGTGATATAGCACTTTTTTCTTCAATTAAAAAACACTTTCGCTTCAGGGAACTCATTGCGTCGAGCTTTTAACCTAGTCACAGTAGGTGATAAACACTGACTGTGATTTACGGGTGCTAATAAGAATAGCTGTTAGCGCATGGAGAGTAGCCGGGTGCGGGGTGTAGGCAAGGTGCGGTGCGGCGAGGTATTGGTGGGTAGGTTTTGTAAACAAAACACTGCGCGTCATTCTAACCAGACAAATTATCATTAAAATAGGTTGTTTTAAGCAGTTGCTCGCTTAAAATGGAGTCGTACTAAACGGATATGTTTTCCTAGTACCTAACTATGAAACCTAACTTGAGTTTACATTGTCGTCGCTAAAAACGGTAAGCCATTATAAGCGAAGTCGTTATATCCGAATTCTACTGTAATTGTGATAAGAGTACTAGGCACACAGAGTGTAATAATAGGCGTATGTTAAGTTTACCGTTGGGGTCGCCCTGGTCGGGCTTGACGAGCAGGCGCGTGCGTGCGGCCCGCAGGCGGTCGGCGCGCGCCCAGCCCAGCGGCGCGGCGCCCTGCAGGATGGGCAGCAGCTTGTGGTGGTCTCCATGATGCAGGTAACTGTAGATGGACTGGCGGTGCAGCTCGGCTCGCTCCCACCGCACAATGTCGCGGATGTTCTCAGTAACGCACTCAATGTCACCGTCGCAATTGATCTCCAGCAGCACCCAGCCCAGCGTAGTCGTGTAGTGCTTCAAAGCCTAAACACAACAAACAAGCGAACACATATTATTATTTAAAAAAATTTAAAATGTGGCAATTCCTAATCTAAAATTAAATTCATTCCCGAGCTGTTTCGTTGCAACAAATTCCCTTCAATATCATAGTAACAGCTTTCCTTCTGACAATCGTATAGTTGTATCAGAGGCCAATATCATAGTAACAGCTTTCCTTCTGACAATCGTATAGTTGTATCAGAGGCCAATATCATAGTAACAGCTTTCCTTCTGACAATCGTATAGTTGTATCAGAGGCCAATATCATAGTAACAGCTTTCCTTCTGACAATCGTATAGTTGTATCAGAGGCCAATATCATAGTAACAGCTTTCCTTCTGACAATCGTATAGTTGTATCAGAGGCCAATATTATAGTAACAGCTTTCCTTCTGACAATCGTATAGTTGTATCAGAGGCCAATATCATAGTAACAGCTTTCCTTCTGACAATCGTATAGTTGTATCAGAGGCCAATATCATAGTAACAGCTTTCCTTCTGACAATCGTATAGTTGTATCAGAGGCCAATATCATAGTAACAGCTTTCCTTCTGACAATCGTATAGTTGTATCAGAGGCCAATATCATAGTATGTAACAGCTTTCCTTCTGACAATCGTATAAGTTGTATCAGAGGCCAATATCATAGTAACAGCTTTCCTTCTGACAATTGTATAGTTGTATCAGAGGCATGCAATCCACATAGGCATTTAAATTTCTAGTTTCAATTTCTCGTATACTAAAATTTGTCAGTTTATTTTAGAACTTTCAATTGTGCCATTCAAGATTTTAAATCAAAACTATGTCACAAAACCCTTAGTTTTACATCGATTGTCCAGTTGATTAGTCAGACATCTCCAAATACTAAGTTTTGAGATAATGAGGAAAGAAATATTCGAACGCTCACCATTAATCAAACAGCTAGGAAACAAATACTCCGATGTTGTTGATATATTTAGTACATCAATTTTAACATATAAGCATACCCTATTGAAGTTTTTTTCATCAAGTAGGGGAATATTTTTATAAATCTATTTAAATTGTCTAAAACATTAATAGTATTTTTGGATTTCTATATTTTGTAATAAACTATTTTAGATTTCTTATATTTTGTACCTACATACTGTGTGGATCAATTCAATAATATTTTTATTTTATATTTATTTTTGTGCAAGTGTTTTAAACAGTTGTTTCCTGCACTGTATTAATGAGTAGAATTTTTGTAAATGTTGTTATATATACTTATGTAAAAGCCTAAATAGGCGTAAATAAATAAATAAATAAATAAATTATTTACACGTGTTTATTTATTTATTACATTATATTAGATACACTGCAAAAAATATCAGTAATAATTAATAATATTGTATAATAATTGAAAATATTTAAAAATATGAACATTGTTATAGTCTTGTAGGTTGTAGGTCATGTATGAATGTTTGATATACCAGACTTTGCTCGATTCCACTTGCTAACAAGCCACCTTTATTTTACATACAGTCGACTCTCGATAATTCGAAACTCGAGGGACTCTTAAAATATTACGAATTATCGAGTGTTTGAAATATCAAATGGTTCGAAATTTGTGAGAGTAAATAAATAAAACTTTGAATTCTTAAGTGTTAATCAATTATTATTTATTAACTCCTATTCTATAACAATGACAAAAGTTTATAGGTACATTCGTGTACATACACGTTTGAACTTGTCGCAAAATTGTATTTGTACTAACGTGTGTGTAACAATCTTTCCGCCTCTTTCTCTCTGCAACTTTGAATTGTCGAATGTTGAACGCCGATGAGTTCGAATTAACGCGTCGTTTTGTTATATAGCAATGATTTTTTCGTTTGAATTACCAAGTGTACAAAAATGTATGGATTTAGTTCGAAATATAAAGAGATTTCGTAGGGAACTCGTGATAACTTTGAATTATAGAGAGGTTCGAATTATCGCAGGTTTGAATTAACGAGAGTCGACTATATTTTTATTCTGCGCACATATAATGTAATTCCCCACATTATTTGTTTGGTTGTAACACATATTTGTATCATATACCTATGTATATACTAGCTTTTATCATACCTACTTCACTTTTTTTTATGTTAGGTCTTATATAAACCTCGCATTTTATTTAAATATTGCTTAACTGTTTTATTTCTGTTATTTTTAACATACTGATATCCTCCTGTGAACCATTGTATCATGTATCACTTGAATGTAAAAGCCAAATTTATGGCGTTTAAATAAATAAATATTAGTTCCTAGTTAGGCAGGTTGCCCGTTATAAGGACCAAATGCTTGTGAAAATGCCAAAAATTTAGCTAAATGTGCCATTAATATTTAAAATTTTAAGTGACATTATAGTTTTTCAGACCCCACTGTACCTTTGTGTTCGACATATTAAATATGCTATAAAATAAAACCGGGAGGCATACCAATCTGGAAAATTAGTGTGACATTTTGAAATATCCTACTAGTGCCCCAGAAATATTATTTTTTTGTTTAATTCACTAGAAGTTTTTCTGCATTATAATTGATTTGGTGATGTTTACGAGTGATCCGAGGATTGTAACAGATATAGGGTACACTTTTAGAGATGTCTGACTAAACAACTATGACATATTCCATCTGTCGCGGTAACGTCATACGATAATGAATTCTAAAGCAGCTTACAATAGATCTCATTATCGCATGGCGTTATCGCGACAGATGTAACAAAAGCGGTACAGGCATTTTTAAATGTTGCAAATTTAGAAGAGATGAAAGAAAGAAATCGGCAAACTATTACAAAGAAAGAGACAGTGGAGCACTTTTAACAAATAAGACCGGTTATCTTCATCTTGTATGCTTTTGAGTAGGTGGTTCATTAAACTTTGTCAGATGTTTTATCAATCATCAGCTAATTTAGTTTACATGTTGAATATCATAACATTTCATTGAAATGCAAATATACCCACAGTATAGGATAAATAGGTAAAGAACCTTGAGACACTGTCTGGAAATATGGTCTGCGTTGATAACTAAATATAAACTAACAAGGAAAAATGTGTCACTCCAAAGGAAGGAATTATTTAGTAATGGCCTTATCATCCACACCAATACAAACACACACCTTACTTTAAAAGCTACAATATTATACATAATATTGAATTAAAATACAGTTATTATTGAAATTGTGAAACACTTAGCAGAAATAAAATAATGTCACTTTTTGTACTCGACTCAAACTAGTTCACATTTGTTGTGTAAGATAAGAAGAATGGCTTTATTTGTGTCACTTCAGCTAAATTTTATATTCAAATAAGTGATGAAACAATTCTTACTTTGACAATTACAATAGTGACTACTAAACCAATAATCTTACAACTAAGATTGTGACAATCACCTAAAGTTTCACAAAATGAACATGTCCCCGAACGCTCCGTTGAAACCTCTTTCTCATAAACAACAAATGTAATAGAGGTTTTAACGGAGCTCTGAGCGCCAGGACAATACTGTGAATCTGCAAGGGTGATTGATTATAAGAGCATGAAATAGAGATGTATCCTGGGCTACCATAGTGGTGACTTACACTCTCTCCGTTCCCCATGCCAACGTTAGCGTTTTGATCTAGCATGAAGTGGATACAAGAAGCTCAAAAAATAAACTCAAGTCATGATTGCAACTGGAAGTGGTAAGGTAAATGCTAACCAAAGACCCCATTATGACCCTCCACATTCCACTAGAGATCATTCAACTGCAGATAGCAATTTTAAAAATGTATTTATGGGAAATGGCAAATCACGATACAACCACTTGTTGATGGAACATATCTTGCACCGCAGTGGGAGGGATGGATTCATACGTCCTTCACTCCTAGACACACTGACCCCCCAGATTCCTACCCACCCCTAATACCCTTTTCTTTCCTCTCCTTCCTTTCCTAAAAAGACCCCTCCACACAACATCCCCAAAGATGACAAAGGCCCTGAAGGGGTCTGACATCCGGTTTTTGTTGTCTGATTTTTAAATGAAAGTGGTGATGGGCCCTTATCCTTTTTCTTATTTCTTTGGTGGTAATTTTAGTTCCTAGAGCCATCTTCATATTTTGCTGGTCCTTTTCAAAACTCTCGGTAATTTAGTGAATCGTCTCTGTACCCCCTCTATTAGATCTATATATAAAAACAAAATAGTATAATATGTGCATGTTGGTTCACCTCGACAAGGGCGGAGATCTCCGAGTGGCTCTGGGGATGCGTGGAGGACACGTCCCCGTGCTGCAGCGGCAGACAGGCGGGCGGGCAGGCGGAGCAGCAGACCCCGAGACGGCGGCGATCCAGCACCTGGCGGATCTGCGCCGCCGCCTCCTGCACGATGCCGTTCTTGTCGGGCTGCCTCACGTCCGACAGGCACGCGCCCAGCAGCTCCTCCAGCTGGTTGATGGTGTCGTTCTCCAGCTCCCGCCGCCGCTTCTCATTGTTGCACTTGTTACTGGAAACAAACCATCATACACATTACTTACAGAGGTTCCCAAAGTGGGTGCCGCGGACAGAGGTCAGGGGTGCCGCGAGGCGCCCAGAGAATTGTGCTCTTGGGGGTGACACTCGGTCCCGAGGCTACCACAGATAGACATTATATGACAGGGGTGCCGTGAGAAAATTCAAATTTTCTAAGGGTGCCGCGACTTGGAAAAGTTTGGGAACTCCTGCATTACTACAATTCAACCAAAAAAATGATAGAGTCAATTAAAAGGATGATTGACACTGTAAGCCTACTTACTAATAATATACGTCAGTTTTTTTCTGGAATCGTAGTGCTGCATGGCATATAATGAATGTTTGTACTACTACAACGGATACTAGTCCGGCGTCCAGTTTATCCGGTGCATATACAAACATTCATTATAACCCATACAAAACTGCGAGTCAGGCAAATAAAATGGACCATTGTCCGGTGAAAAAAACGGACGTATACAAGCAGCCTAACGCTGTTCCTAACATTGGCTAAAAAGAAGGAAGCACAAAATGAAATAGTAGTAGTAAATAAATAACAATAATACTTTTGGCTATGAAAATAATATATATAGGTTTATTCCGAGATTGATGAAATTTTGCCTACTTGACTTTCAAAACAGGAAGAAGGTCAATGTATGCGTGAGATTTCGAAAAAACAACTTTGATACTTCTTGATGAAATTTTGCACACATCTACATCAGATCTCTAAAAACTCTGTGTAAAGCCCCGGCAACGCTGGGGACTTCAACTAGTAAAATATATTTCTAAGAATTCAACAATTTTTTTTAAATCTATAATCAATATAATTGCACCATATTATTTATTGCAGAAGTAAAATGTAGCTGCCTATATTATAGTGTTGATTTAAAATAAATGAGACAAAAACGGTATAATTTTATCAAGTTAATATAATTTTACTATAAATTTACAGAACAAATGGTTCCTACATAATATTCAAGAAGGTAACTAAGTCCTGATAAAAAAATAATTATATCGACTTAATTTAATTTCATTATTAAATTAATAAATTATAGTGAATTATCTTAGGTTACACATTTAACATTTTTATTTGTTTACAGACAGCGCACTATTCACTAATCTTGGAGTGGTCCATCATCAAGAACTTCTCTCTCGATTTCTTACTGTGATCTCAAGCCATCTGTAATAAACCCACATTTAACCAACTGTAAAAACTTCATAAAAAGATGGACTTGTGATTCTTCTGTCACTGCTTCCCTATTATTTTTTACATTAGCTCCGCGCAGGAGACCCTGAGGAAAATAATTTCCATCAGAACCTATGTCATTATGTCCGACTGAAGGGGTTAAAATGCCCAGCGCAACCAGTCTCCCTCGATCCGGCCCGCCATGCATTAGGTGGGCAGACGCAACTACCGCCGAGACCTGGGCAAACCACATTGCATGAACCCGGGCACCCCTGCTAAGTCGCCAAACATAGCGAACCACTTTGGGTCACCTATGGCAGAGATTATGGTTATCCATGGTTCCTGGGACGCTTGTACTCATACCCACCTCCCAATTGTTCCAATGTGAGAAAAGTTTGTTTCAGTTCGTCATAATTTCATAAATAGTGAACTGACTCCAGTAAAAACAAATACTACATAAAATTGGGTTCAATTTGGTGGGCAAATTGACATTATAAGGGTGTGGGAAACTTTATCAAAATTCAACTCGTAAATTAAACCCGTGTAAAAATAAACATTAATAATAATAACAATATTTGGATGACTTATATAGCGCCGTTTTTGTGAAAAATCACCTCAAGGGCGCTGTTGTGGTGAGAGTTTCGTTTTGCACATTGTGATGACAGTTTCGTTTTGCAAAGAAACACGTCCTCTATTAAAATCATACAAGTGTAATATTGGTGATATCTACGCTTGTGTGCTAAGCTCAACATAACAACGAAGCTGATATACCGGCATAAAGAGCAACTGATATACATACATGCCCATCGATTCAAAACGACAACCCGAAAATCTTTATTGGGTATTATACCCAGGGACCTGCATGACTTGCTAAACCAGTGATTTCTGACATTTTTGGAGTAAAAAAAAAATATATTATTCCGAAAAATATTAATGAAATTTTAGTCTGCGTAGCAGGCTACATTGCTAGTCAATCCAAGGGAATATGCTACGCCTCAATACAAAGGACTATCCCATCAAAACCGTGGTTTCAAAAATTCCCCCATTTTTCCAAAAAAGATATTTCCTCCCTTATTCGAATGAGAATAGGACATTGTTCCGTTCCTTCTAACCTTTTTAAAATTCACGTCCTTGACTACACGTATATCACGTATTTTAGATCACCTAGATCAAGTATTTTCAGATCATGGTTTTCCCTCTCTAAATAAATATCCCCTTTCTTCTATCAAGCGTTATCTAAAATTGCCTCCCCTCCATTCAACATCTCATCTCTTCTAAGTCTGAACTCAACTCCAATCTTACGTATAATTCTGAAATTTGCACATTTAAATAAAATTAATATATAAATTCACCTTTCCTTTCTCTGTAATTTTAAATGATGGCCTAGAACATCCTTCAAGGGTGAAAGACAGAAATATTTGAAAAAAACATTCTTTTCAAAACAGTTAGGGGGTCGGGTGGTTACACGGCTGAGTGACCGACTAGTGATGACAGGTGGAGTTTCTCTTACTATATCTATTGTTAATAGTTGCAATATTATTATTCACCTACTCAAATAACATTGATAACATAATTGAGTATGAATTCACTCACCAAACACAAAAGCCTTGTCTCTTTATGGTGAGGAAAGGCTTATATTAATATTACAAATCTGTTTAATATGTAAAAAAAAATGTATAATTATTGTAAAAACAAACAAATATTAAATAAAAAACTTACATTTGTGATTGGGGTTTATTGTCGGACTTTTTCCTAATCTTTTTGACGGGCGCCGCGACGCTCATCTTGCCCGGTACACCCCCCCATGAGTCTCCCAGCTGCAGCTCGCACGGGACCAGCCTGGAACACACAACAACACAAATAGCCTATTAATATTGTTATAATACATAATTCACACGTATTCCCGCGAGACCCATGTCCTAAATCACATCCCATATTATCCACATTCTAAGGCAGAGGATATCTTGTTTTCAAGCACTCTCAAATAGTTCCAAGTTTTATCATCATATTACCTATATATATATTGTTATATAAGATAAAACAATTTGATTAACTGTTTAATAATTAAAAAATAGATTTCTATACTAGTAAGGGGGCATACATTGATTATGTGAGCTCAAAGGGGGGTGGGGGTCCATAAAAATCTCACGTTACTTGAAAAGAATATACGAAGTGGCCCAAATTTATCTCACCAAGGAGGGGGGGGGGGGTCTGTATTGGAAGAAAACTGCTCACGTAATTAATGTATGCCCCCTAACTCAATAATATCAACACAATGTTCCACTATTCGGAAAAAAATCTCTAAGGGTCTAAATGAACGAAGGGCAGGTAGAAATCTGGGGGTCAATTTGTCCCGGAGTGACAGACGTATGACACTATTCCTCCCACTGCGGTGCAAGGCGATAGGTCGAGAGTCCGGCTAGAGGGTTCTAGGTTAGTTCTTCCTCAACCAGTCTCGTCCGTCGATCCGTCTGGTCTTTGCGGTGGGCAAAAGCATCTACCGCAAAGACAAACCCCACCCCGTGAACCCGGACAACCCTGCTAAGTCACCAAATGTAGCGAACCGCTTGGAGTGACCTATGGCAGGTATTGGCTATCCAATAAATGGTTCCCAGGGCGGCGATACACACACCCGCTTCCCAAAATTGAGGTCTGTATGAGAAATTCATTTTTAATACACCGCTAACAATCTAAAAACTTTAACGAAATTACACAAGTACGATTTACGAGTTAGCAAAAGTAAAAATATATAAACGCATGTAAGCACAGAACAACCTGCAATAAAATTATTATCAACGTATTTGTATGTTAAAGTTTCCAGAATACATTTTTTCTACAATACATCATATCTAACATTATTATAATAATGGTATTAGTTATTCTAAAAAGTCGCTCGAAACTTCAAAACTCTTGCTAGTGAGATAATCCGCTGGTTCTAAGAAAACTAGGAATCAGAACTGAAAGCGATTAAAAACTGAACTTTAAAAATAAAAAAATAATAATCATTTTGTAAACATTTATCCCATACGCCGTTAAAGGCTCACTTTGTAAAAGGTTATTTTATTTAAGTTTTTAATCCAGCAGGACTTGGTGGATGATGCAATCTTAGGTACCATATTACACGAGAATTACATATTACATTTCAAGAGAAAACAATATACCCTCGTATTATAAATAAAAAAAAGATAAAAATTAAAAATAATTTTAATTTGGCAATGTTTAACATAATATAAATAAATAAATTCACGGAAGTACACAGAAAAAACTGTGAAGATACACCTACCTAGTATTACTAATTTACTAAGAAGTACCAGGAGTATAGAAATGGCAAGGGGTATTTTTTCCTTCTATTCACGTGGGACCTTTATTCAGTTAGCCTGATGAATTTACTGACCCAATTCGATAGACAAAAACAATATTCATTCAGTGGCTAAGAATAATAAACAAGGGGAATAAAAAAATATAGAACAGTCCGCCCTTCGAGTCACCTCAAACACTCGCCTCACTCGAGGAGAGGGAAGAGGACTTTCATTACGCGAATGCTGGTACTGATTTTGTCAATAGACAAAAGTTTTTGCTAGGCAAGTTGAATCTTAGTGGCTCTAGACTTGCGTTATTTCGTTTCTTAAACCCTTCAAAAATCTGGCGTATTTTGTCAATATTACCGCGTTGCAATATATTCCAAATGAATGGAATATTGTTAAACGCATCCGAAAACTAAAAACTGTTTTTGAAAGGTGATAAAATACGCTTTCAAATTTTATAAATCAAAATAAACATATAATATTTGAAATATAAAAATTTTGCACGCAAATATAAAAAAGTTTAAAAATGGCTCGCCTTATGTCTTTTCTAACTAAAATTATAGCTAACGAAAATAAAATAAAAAACACATATATATTTATTAGACCACTTATTTGTCGTTCCATGTAAAAACAATTAATAAAAAATTCCCAAACTTTCAAAAATTAAAATTAAAATTTTGGTTTCATAAAAGTGTACATTTTACTTCTTTTGTGGTTAGTTTTGTATTTGAATATAAAGCGTGTTTTTTTCGTCATTCGTGTTATACCGTGTTGCGCTATCTCCTTCTTTAGCCAACGCTGTCCATAAAACCCCAAAAACAAATAACGAAAATACTTTTGGCCGTGAAAATATAAAAACTTATATGAAGCGTGGTGTTTTTTTTCTTTCTAACACTGTTTTTATTATATTTCTCACTATGATAGTAAGGGAGATACAACGATTTTTATGAGACCTATGTATATGACTTATTCCGAACAGCGAATAAACAGACTTTATACATCGAAAGGGCTGGGACTTCTTATTTCCACGAGCACGTCAAATAAACGAACTGAACAATTACAGGTAAGATGTTGAAACGTACCGATTTCAGAAATACGACATCCAGGAGAATTTCCGGGGTTACTTTCTAGTAAACTGCTCCTGTTAAATACTTTATAATAATAATTATTGATTGGAATGATCAATTGCGATAACGTCGTGGTAAAATGAATTAAAGATATCAAAGTAGCTGCATGAGACGCCACTAACACACTAACCAGTGAAATAATTGGATAAGATAAAGTAATCTTCCAACTGTACAATAGATAGTGTTATCCGAGCTGAACGTCGGGGGTAACAGTTAGATCCGTCTCTCTGTAAGTCTGTAAACACTAGAAATTCATACAAATTATTATATAATTACTTGCAGTTATTACTTTCACGATAGCGATTACGAATTTTATTAGAATAAATATACACAATGTGTATTATAAATTGAAAATAGATACAATGCAATTAGGGAAATTATTAAAAAATAATGGAACATTGTAAAATTAATGTACAGTTTTCATTTGCAAATTATCCGTGCCTAACGGATTGTCTTTGTATCACTAATGATTCTAATAAATGTCAAAAATCGTAAAAATTATGAATATTAATCTTGCACACAATACTTTATTAACAAATTAACAATTACTAACAATTTATTAACCCCTCATGTCTCAGGAGTTTTTGTCAGGTCTTCTGACTGAGTTTCTGTCAGGTCTTCTGACTGAGTTTTTGTCAGGTCTTCTGACTGAGTTTCTGTCAGGTCAAAATATTTCAGCTTTGCAATTAAATACAAATAAATGGAATATTTCTGAACGTATCCGAGAATTAAAAACAGTTTTTGAAAGATGATAAAATACGCTTTAAAGTTTATTATTAGAAATAAACATGTAATTGTTTTAAATACAAAAAAAAATAATGCAAACATAAATGGACAAACGTTATCATCGCCTCACTTTTTGTAAAAATAATTAATAAAAAAATCACAAACGTATTTTTTTTTCAATTTGCGGTCGGAAACTTGGTATCATAAAGATGTACATTTTAATTATTTTGTTGTCAACTAACTAACCATTACGCCGTTTCCACGCAGGGGTAGGCAGAGAGGACGGACCGCCAAACAACTCGGTCTTGTCACACTCTCTTTGCCTCACTCACATTCATGCATCGTCTCATACATTCTCTTCTATCATTCTGACTTTTGACATGGCCCGACTCAAGTATCTGATTCACTTGATCGTGCCATGTCTTCCTCGGACGTCCCCGACTTCTTCTACCATTCACATTTGCGTCGTATATTCTTCTTACACTACTTTCTTCGTTCATTCGCTCTCGTTTTGTTGTTAACTTGTAGATTTCAATATAAAGAGTGGTGTTTTCTCTTTCTCGTTTAGATAAAGTATCTCACTATGATAGTAAGGGAGATGCAAGAATTTATTTGAGACCTATGAGTTGTTCCCAAAAGCGAACAAATTAGCCTGAAGGGTTAAAAATATTGATATAATATTATAAATAATTTATATAAGATTGATATAAGATTTGAACCAAAGCGGCAAAAAATTATCATGGGCACTCCAAACAAAATCAGAAGAACAATTAATTATGTGTCTACAAATAATCATTGTACAAACTTACGCGCATTGTTACCAACAATAACTTTTCACATTACAAACACATATTTTACATTTACATCATAAAGCTAGATATTATGAACATATTCCGAATAACAATACTAGCGAGGTTTACACGCCTCCAGTATCGGACCTGAAATGCTTTACGATCTATAATACTATGTATTGTGAACATAAAATTTGAATAAGTCGACCAAACTAAACAATCGTTATTACAACAACAGCCAGTTTGATGATTTTCCAAAAGATAGCGCGAATTCGTTAACATTTTCCGAAGTAAACGAAGGTTCGAATTAAACGCGTGTATATTAATTAGGATGACTTTCAATTTGTGTATACAACTCCATCATTTGAAATGATGAAAACCCATCACAATATATCATGTATTTCACCAGAAACAAATTAGTATTTTTTTATGTTTTGTTGGTGCGTGGGAAGCGACACATAGATACACAATAAACTAGAAGAGCACCTTTATAACAAGCTATTTAATAAATAAAATAAAACAATTGGGCTCACTTTGGGGTTGATAATAGTGTTAGATGGGATACGACTTGAACGTGTTTGTCCACTTCGCGTTAATAATTGAAATACGCGTAAGCGTTCGGGATTTCTGAGCGTCCGATTTGGAAATTTCCCGACCTCATAAAAAAAATCATGCCTCCGAATATTAATATGAAGACATATAAACTGCGTATAGTGATAAAGAGCCATCGATTGCCCTTTTTTACCATATTTTTAGGATTTATAAAAAAAAATCGTTAAATTTATAAACGCATGAATTCTGCATGTTATTTACTTTAAAATTGTTGTACTAAAAACACATATTTGAAGAATATTAAATATTTTGACTTTTTGATATATGTTGTTTGTAGCAGAGTTGATAATTACAAATTTAAATTTTAATTCGAACATGCATTTTTTAAATATATTATCCAACACATTATTAATGATTTGTAAGAATTTTTTTTAATTGCCGGCAACCCGGGCGTTTATTGAAAAAAACATTAAATATCATATACAAAAAAGTAAGTAACCCGCCTCACTAGACGATGTCTGTTCTGGGACGGGTAGATACTAATGATGAATTTGGGTTCGCAAAATGTCAACAATTCAGAAGAGATGGAAGATGTCTCCTGTTGAAAAGTGAAAATAGAAGTAATGTTTGTGATTAGTCGAAGTATACAACGCGCGGAAACTTTTGAAATAATTCGAATAAAATATAACTTGAAATTGGCCACATTTCGGCCAACGAACGCTCGAGGATGTTTGCAAATTTGCCAAAATGTGGCCGAAAACGCTCTAATGGTTAATAATAATGAAAAGTGGATCGTTTTTCCGAGTTCTTTTGTTGGTTCGTGACTCAAGTTATTGTTAGAAAATATAACTTGAGTAGGTGGATGAATTACCAGAAAGAAAGCGAAGTGAAAAACTTTAAATCTGCGATTTTAGTAACTGGGGAATTGCGAAAAGTTGTTTTATTTGGAAAAATGATTTGTCCACGGTGACTGGCACTTGATACATATGGCAGGGGATACATTTACGAATTAGAATTTAAAATGTGAAAATAGGTTGAAAACGATAAACCGAGGAGTAGCGAGGGATAAAGGAGGCCGCATTCAGACATTTATTATTAAAAGGCTGCACGGTATATTTTTCTAGCCAGGCGACAATTTTAGTAGCCGCCATTGTGATTAGGAAAAGACGACGACTATTTTTATACTCTAGTGAATATACATTAGAATCGGTATGAAAACCCCACAGACCATTCCCTACATTCATCTCTGTCTCTGTAATATATTTTTTAATGCTCAAGTGACTGAATGTGTTTCCACTGCGTCCTTCAATATGATTCATCAAATACCAGTCACTCTGTATAAGGAGAGAAGCAATCAGCAGGTACATTTAAGAAATTGAAAAACTTTTTTTTATATATTATATTATGTTACAAAATGAAGCTAATAATGTCAAGGTTCGTACCGAATAACCTACTGACTCGCCTACCAACAAGAGATCGGTATGACCCGTACAATAAAATTAAGTTACCGACGATCACATTTCTCCACAGGTGTGAGCAGAGCGGATTTAACACCACACGCTCTGTCGTAGCATTATTTCCTACACACTCTCGTAAACACTTGTTGAAAATACTAATTTTATGACCATAGAAAGATATAGTTAGTAGTAGAGCCTAGGAGAAAAAAAAACAATATCCGTGAGGCGATTTTTATAATAAACTGCGCTATATAAATCATCCGACTATTATTATTTCACATTCGTACATTCCCCAGTTTATGAATTCTCAGTATTGAGGACCGTGCTGAGGCATTTGTTGAAATATGTACACAATGAAATGTGGTAATTGACCTAGTAATGCGAATTGGTACGCGTAACTTAAATAGTGATAGCAAAAAATCAGGCCAATCAATTAATGAGTTGACAATTATTTTAAAAAAATAATGACTCAGTGGCAATAATCATTCCATTCAAATCATCATTCACACAATCTTCATCAGACTTTGTCATCATCATAGCTACTCCATCATCATAGATGATGACAAAGTCTGAAATGCATCAACGGCATGGCAATACATTTATAAAGAATTTTATTTATTTACTAGCTGAACTACCCGGCGTTTCACGGGCTCTACACAGAGTTTTTCAAAATTAGACTTAGAAATTGACGTAGCTCTTTTTTTCTTTTTGAATTTATGAGGGGGTGATTTTTCTAAATTTTAAGTAAGCAGTGACCTTTCTATTGTTTTGAAATTTCTATCAACCTCGGAATAAATTTATACAATTGTACACAATACTGCCGCCCTCCCGCCACAGATAAAGAACTTTATATTTATATTTTAAAAGATTAATTAATACCTTAATGGTTTTTTGCACGAGAATAACGGAGATCAGATTAGGGTTTAAGATGAGTCATGCTTGCCTCTCGCTGGATGCATTACGTCAGACGATTGGAATGATTTATTTAGTAGTTAGTATCAACTGACAAATAGTTCACTTGAAAACATCATAGTTTGTATCAACTGATAAATAGCTCACGTGAAGGCATCATAGTCTGTATCAACTGTTATATAGTATAGTTCACGTGAAGGCATCATAGTTTGTATCAACTGACAAATAGTTCACGTGAAGGCAACATAGTTTGTATCAATTGACAAATAATTCTCGTAAAGGCAACTGAAAAATAGTTCACCTGAATACATCATAGTCTGAATCCATTGACAAATAGATCAAGTAAAGGCATCATAGTGTGAATCAACTGAGAAATAATTCACGTGAAGGCATCATAGTTTAAATCAACTGACAAGAAGTTTACGTGAAGACATCAATTAAAATACTTAATTATTAAATCTGGAACAATATCACAATCATCGCCATGAATAATTAATTACACGAAAACAATAGACATTTACCAAATTTCGCTAGGAAAAATAAAGTAGGCAAATATGGTCAAATCGATTAACGTGAAAAATAAATTTAAAAAATGCGCAATCATGATTTAAATAATTCGTATTTTGTTACAAACGTTGCTATTTTCGTTTCATTATACACACCTGCATCCTACGAGGCTTTGACCCAGCGCAAAAAAGATGGCACGTTTTGCCTTATTTGTGAATTGAAGACCTATTATATACTCCGCGATTTTGACAGTAGATAATATCGTAGTCTTCGATATAAAAAGACGAATACTTAGAGGGGGATTCATACGCTAAAAAAGATGTACACATATTATATTCACGATGATGATAATATCGTGTTTTTCATCGTGATCAACAATTATAGATAATCAATTTATAAATAACAAATCTTATAACCCACAAAATTATAACTAATTACTTAACATCGAAAATTTGATTGATGACGTAGTTATTACCAGTGAGGAAATAGATTTACAATGATAGTATAGATAGATTGTAAAATGCCTATAAAAACTACCAGGTATATAACTACGCAATACACTACACGTACCTTACACCTTGTAGTTCCATGACTCACATAACTTTTAATAGATATACATTCTTTTCATTTTATGTTTAGCAAGGTTTACAATTTTTTTTTATTTACCTAAAACGGTATTGGCGAAAACTTCGTGTTTTTAAACCCTCGGGCTAATTTGTTCGATTTTGAGAACAACTCGTATAGGTCACGTAGAAATTTTTGGTAATTCTTCGGAACAAACGTCAACGGTTAATACGCACTTTTTTTGATAAAACTTTTAGATTCTTCTTAATTACCATAAAAGACAACTATTTGCATTGGGGGAGGTTGAAATTGTTAATTTTTAATTTTAGTTACGTAAATTGAAAATTTGCTTTAACACTGTCAAATCACTCTGTTTGCAATATTATTGTTATTTTAATATGTTGGTATTACTGATATTTTACATTCCATGTTACACAAACCTAGCGTAGCCGCTAAACTATTTGAAAACTGGGATGTTTTTCTTGCCTTGACGTGAGTAGGCGTTATAAAGGGGCACTTTCTTTTGAATCACAAACCATGTTACACAAACCTAGCGTTATAGGTTTTTTCGGTTACGCCGGTTACGCCGGTTACGCGCCTTTGAATATATTGCCATGAAGTCAGTTACGGTATGATGTAGCCTTCCATATAGTATCAGGAATACCAACATAATAAAATGACAATAATCATTACAAATTGCATATGGTGAAGCGTTGTGTCTAAATACGAAAGCAAATTTTCAATTTACGTAACTAAAATTAAAAATGTTACATTTTCAACCTCCTCCAATGCAAATAGTTGTCTTTTATGGTAATTAAGAAGAATCTAAAGGTTTTATAAAAAAACGTGCGTATTAACTGTTGACGTTTGTTCCGAATATTTACCAAATTTTTTATGTATCCCTTTGAAAATTGATAAATATGATCTAAACAGTGTTAGAAAAATGAAGAAAAAAATAAAACTTGCAGAACTTAAAAACATTATTAAATTTAATTAAAAACATATTTTTTAAATTAAATGGAGTTCTATGTATTAACCACAAAAACAATTAATGAAAATGTTTACCTTTATAAAACCAAAGTTTCCGACCGCAATTTGAAAAAAAAAACATGAAACTCAGCGAATTTTTAATTAATTATTTTTACATGAAACAAATAAAAACATGAGGTGATGATAACATTTATAATCCATTAATCTAATAATACGAGATGTGGGTTTTTATTTTTTTTTGCATTCAGTAATTTTAGTTCGAAAAAACGTAAGTTGAGCCATTTTTAAAATTGTTTTTATGTTTGCATTCAATTTTTTTATATATAAAAAAACATGTTTATTTTTAATACCTAATAATAAAATGAAAAAAGCGTATTTCATCACCTTCAAAAGCAGTTTTAAGTTTTCGGGTACGTTAAGAAATATTCTATTTATTTCGATTTTATTGCAAAACGGAAAAATTTAGACAATGTAACAAGAACATGGCCGAGGCATGAGTTGGTCAAGGAAGTAATAATATACAAAAAATTATATTAAATCTCGCTGATTTGGAATCATCAGTGATTGGGAACCATGCAGGCGTAAAACCTATTACCTACTATTTTCCTCTCTCCGTTTGGGGGGTTGAATATTAATTATTTTATTTAACAATGACGAATAACGTAATCGGTTAACGAGGTGTTGGCGTTGCGTTGATTGAATCAAAGTATCAGAGATCTTCCCAAATTATCTCGCTAGATGTAGTATCACCTCGTCCAAGTCAAAACGTCACCTAATTGAGAAAAATCTCGCCATCTCCCAATTCAGAGGTTAGAGCATCGATTGAATTCATACGTCTGTTGTGATCGAGTCAAGTAGTTGACAACAGTTTTCCAAGTGAGATAAATGAACAATTATTTTTACGTGCCCTAATTCTGTTTATCGCTCTCCGGCTATGTCCCAAATAGCCAGTGCCAGTAAGTATTAAATAGTACCAACGGAAAAATCAATCTGTCACGGCTCCATTTCTTAGGCAGGTGTAGAAATTATTTGTTAACTTTGATATGCTCGTTTATTATACTTTATTTTAATTTACACGCTCTGTGAATGGAAAACACTATTTCCTTGTGTTCTGTTTGATAAGCATAATATAAGGCAGCGATTCTTGAAACTCCACCACAAGTGTCGCAAGTGTTGTAGACTTTATCGTAAAACCATATTTTAGATTTTCAGACATTTTTTTAATATCTTGGACAAAGTTTTTCCCATCGCTTATTTTTTTGGTAAGGTTTGCTCTATCGTGCATCAAAATTCAACCTCTTTAGGGTGAATTGCCTGATTTAAAAAAAAAATCTGACAAATAATACGATGAAAACTATTAATTTGATGGAAAATGTATTAATTTTGTACTTCGGAACTTTCAAACCATGATCCAACAACCAGTTTGATAGAATGACGAAAAATAAAAATCAAATAAGATGAATAAATAAATATATATTTTATTAAAGAAATACAAACATTTTTGCGTTACGAATAAACCTGACCACATTTGAAAATCTCCTACTACCACCACACTAAGCGGAAAAGGTTGGTTGAGGACTTAGCCAGCCTAGGAATTGAACACACGACGCCAGGGTGGGACTCAAACACGAAGCCAACTCAGTCACTGACCGATTGACCCATTCATTGTATTGTCGACTGACTTTTAACATAATCTAACATCAAAAGCAAGAAACTCGAGGAAATTGTCGATTGAATGTTCCCAATAAACATGTTCCTCGCGTGTATGAAGTTAATCGTGCGTCAGAGAATCGAGCCGCATGTAGAGATTAATATTTTAATCAAATTTACATTAAAGAAATTGGCGTGAAGGAGTCATTATTATCAGCTGGACGCAAGATAAGTAATTGTTTTAAAAGAAATTATATTTTACAGCGATAAAATGACGACAATAAGAAAAAATAAAATTGATTATATTTACATATTATTGTATTAAACTTTTTATGTAGTGTAAAGGTGGGTTTTTTCCTGGTGATAATTTCTTCTAAGAAACCCAGATTTAATTTAAGGTAGTAATAAAACTTGTTACTTTTTCTGCTTAGTACGAATAATTCTGGTATAAAATTTCTGGTATAAGTGCGCGAGGGTTGGGGTGGTGAAAAGAAATGTGTTACGGCGGAGAGAGGGCTAGGGGAGGGGGGGGGGTAATATGGTGAAAATAGAGAACGATATTTTTAGTTTTGTGGTGGTGGCCGTGGTGGGTGGGAACTTCGGGGTTCTCTCATCACTTCAATGAATCAAATCACATGTTTTTTCGAACTTACAACCTAGACCTCCTACATATTGGAGATCGTGAAATACGAGGTGTGTTTTATAAAAGTTGGAAAATAGTTTAAATTTACGAAAAACAATTTGCATCGTAAGAATCGAATCATCACAGATCGTGTGAGGAATTGAAATATCGGTCACTTAATCCCACGAGCCTCTCTCTGATGGACATTACTAGCCACAAACATCTTATTCCGTTCTGAAGGACAGATCAGACCCGGGCGTTACAATTGTCTACAGTTTTCTAAATATAATTCTTTCAAAATTATGGTCATTTCGGGTTAAAATATTTCTATAAATTTTTTGAACATTTTCATGTTTTATATTAAAATGTAATTATTTAAAAATGTCAACGTTTATTTTAAATAAAAACATGAATTTAACATTTTTTTATCTAATCTAGCATCTAAAACGATAATTTTTTATACTTCAAAACCGAGAAATATATAGCACATTTAAAATACCTCGGAAATTCTATGAAATTTCACCGTGTCGTTAGGACTTGTACGAAAAATATTTTAAAGACTGAAGGGTTAAGAAAGAACACGTCTAAGAGTTGGTGTAGAATACAAAATTGGTTAATTTGCGACACTCAAACATTATAATCAGGTGCTTAATCGTTTCCTAACCTTACTAAAGAATATAGTTGACGCCAAACTGTGATGTGCATTTAATTTATGAAAGTGCAATACAACAAAATAATTAAGAATGCATTACATTAATTACCTTCATATCTAAATTGAGAAACATTCCATCTATTCTATCCGATCATTTCACAGCTATTTGAGAAATGCGGCTTGATCTATTTTACCTTGCGGTAAAGACCTTGCCGAAAGGACAAACTAAAAAAATACGAGACACGTACCCATAAAACTAAACTTTTTAGAACCGATCTAGTTTAACTCCTTTTTAATTAAATGCACCTGCGAAACGCGAATTGTAGCGACTCAACCCGTTCTGCCTTGCCTTTTTCTAATGAAGGTGAATTTACATAATTATAATTTAAAAAAACTTCCAGCATACATGCTTATTGGACTTTTTGGCTTATTTCCTTTAGCCAGAATGTGTGTGCATTTTACCAACACCGAACATAATAAAAAAAGATGAATCGCAAAGGGGTTAAGAATATTCCCTTGTGACTGTAGAATCGTAGTAGATATCGGTGTTAGTAAGGCTCAATTTAGCCTAGGCAATCTAAAGCAATAACGTACCAGATCTATTTAAATATCCGGATCAGGTCTGGTGTGTCAAGGTGGACTCGTGTGTGCTATGCCTGCTAGTATGTACTAGTACTGCGAGTGTGTAGTAACAAGTGAGGACAGTCACAGTGGAGCACAGTGCAGCGAGCATGTCCTGAATTAGCATGGGGGCATTATCGCTGTGACAAACAAACACTGCCAATTCTACCAACACCGGCTATTCTCGTGCTAATTCCGACCAAATGGAAGCCCAAACTGATTATAATAGCCATACTTCTATTGTGACGTGTGAACAGAGGCCGCAGCTGTATCAATCATGTGCACTTCGATCTGATTTGCAAATATTTCATTAAAATATACAAATATTATAGTCGCCTACCTGGCTTTATTTGCCGGAACCAGAATGTGATGACGACTGTTGGAATTGCATGTTCACGTATTTATTTTTACCATTTTGACTGCCCTCACTCACTTTGCATTCTTGTATTATTGTGTTAAAAATAAAAAGTCTCATAAAATCCCATAAAATACCGAAAAATATTTATGCATGCTAAAAACAGAAAAAAAGCTGCAACAAATTACGCATCACGGTCTCAGTATAATACGACAAAAATAAATTATTTATCTACATAATTATAGAATAAGAAATAATAAAAAAAAACACAATATTATCTCATTTCTTATTTGACTGATCTTTGTATTTTTTTGTGTTGTTAAATTTACCTCTTCTATGATGTTTTCTTATTTATTTTTTTATTCATTTTATGTGAGATCATTAAGCCCGGATTTTTTCGTATTTGCATTATCATTGTCTACAAATCTGAAGAAAGGGTGCGCTGTAAAAGATTTACTGCAAAATATTTGCAAATCCTTTGACCAAAAGCTGAATTAAATCTAGGGTAGTTTAATATATCTTTGCGTCACGAATGTGAGGTTAATTAGGTCGTTTGATATTTTTGGATTATTTTTATTTTTAAATATATTATGAGACAAAATATTTTAAGTCCTCTTATTGTAGCTTGTATTCTGAAAAATGAAATACATTCGCTAACTTCGGGTAGGTATCAAGCATTCTAAAGACAGTATCAGAATGACTCGGATCTGATGTATTATGGATCATTAACAATTCAATAGCATTTTAGCTCGTGTTGTTTTCTTGGGAATAAGAAATGATTAGATTTACATTTAATGAAATGCAAAACAAGTAACGACATAATAACAAGCTCCTGACAGAAAACGATAAGAAATGTTTTGAACGAAGGCGCAGAGTGTGAGGACTGAGGATTGCCTTGATGAAAGCCTTACTCTGGCTTTTTATTGCACTAATCTAATAATATAACGCATACATGTAATGTTACATTTATTATTATTATACTAGCGCAGGCCTGTGGAAAATCACAGATTATCATCATATTAGCAAATAATATCTACATAACGCTTTCTTGAAAATGGAAAATCTGACTTTACTTGTCAAAATTAAACCTCAAGAAATAAAAAAAGAAATACACATTACAAATTTAAAACTAAAATAATTATCACGTAAAACATACTTATCATTGTTAAGTAGGTACTTCATCGCTTGTCTGAATTTTTGATACATCAGTTCCAATTTTGAAAATGACACAAATTCAAAACAAATCCGAGTTCATTGATCATCATTCACAGATAGCTCACAACCGAAGATAATATATTTGAAGATGATGTATTTATATGTATTAGGATGTATTTATATTGATTTCTACCATTTCTTGATGATTCGGTCTGATCGCGCCCTATACAACATAATCGTTTGTTATTAGGTTCTATTCATTTTAATAATGCACTTAGTGAGGAATATTAAGCGAAACGAATGAGTCCTTGAAGTTTCGAGATAGCAATAGTTTTCCACTTGTGTCGACTAACCCAAACATGTCTACATACAGATAAACCCATATGCGGTCTTGTCCACAAACCGTCAGGGTAAACCGCCGGAGAAATGAAACGCGGCATTTCAACGAGATGGGAAATCACCGGTAAATTTTAAATAATACAGAGGTATTAATAATGTGGCCTTTTGACGCCGCCCCCGCCTTTAGAGCGTCCAGTTGCCGTGGCATGTTGGTTGAGGCCGCGCTGGTGCCGAGTTCTGCGTTCTGCCAGAACCGGTACTGTTTTAATTACGTTCGGTATCCGGTACTGGAGTTGTGCAACAGTGAACAATGTCATATTCAAGTCTGAAACGATACACTTAACGTATTAACATTCATTAATATCAAATGCCGCGCTTTAATTGGCTTTTTCGGGCGCACATTCTCCACGGCGAACGCAATTTAGTATTCAAGAAACGATATAACACGCGAAAAATAAATTTTCGGGAGACACCACCGACATGGGATGGGGGCAACTGTCAAAAAATAACAAGGAGGATATTCCGTATGACCAACAGATGTTAGATTTGAATACGATGTGGGCGGCGGTGTTTTTTAGTCGCCTTTTAAATTACCGAGACTCGGAATCATGCAAATCCAAATGATAGCTTGCACGGGTCCTTGTCGAATTACCATGTGTAACGTGTTATTATTTATGTGGTCGGATAATCGGACAAACGACGTAGATAGGATGTTGGCCACCTAAACTCTGGTTGTGCCGAAACCAAACATCTGCGAGCATGTCATTAGCATTTGGAAGTTTATTTTTGAACGTGAGTTACACAGTGCGAACACGTCGGTCGTGGTAAATGCACTTTCAGTATTTACTGCTTGGGCGCCGAGATATCAGCACTCCGAACCTCGGCTTCAGCCGGTCGAGGAATCAATCTGGCTCCTGAAGCGGGGCAAAAGGGACGAGTCTTTCTGCACCACCCTTTTTAAAGTTATGTGAATATTCTTTCACTTTTGCCAGAGGATTTTCGGAATTGATTGAATATCCTATTTGAATCAGAGGCGTGTATTTGAGCTTTATTTACACGCATTCTCACATGCGGAATCTACCCACTCTGAAATACTTCTCTCCTTAGGGAGAGGCACATTAAGAAAATGATCATTATTATGAGTGCAAGTGGAAACAACGATCGAGGGAGATTTTCTTATTGTGTGAAAACAATCGATATGCTTTGCTTTGCAAATAGCGGCGTGAAGCAAACGGGAACAAATATAAAGAAAGTCTGACCCAATAGGGTAACAAAAGGAAAGCGGAATAAAGGAAATGGGTTATCCTTAGGCGGAGAGCTGACGCAATATCATAAAGCGACGCTGCTAAGTGCTAAGGATGAAGGACGGTGTGAAAACAGCGCTGAAGCTGTGAAACAAAACACAAGGGGAAAAACAACAAAGCTTTTTGCAAATACGTGGGGAATCATTTATTAATTAATTCCCATTGTGTAACCCAGCTTCCTGGTGCCTGGTGCAGTCGCCGGGCGTGAGTCATCAGTAGCCGTTACCAACCGACAGCAAGCCGCGGTGGTGGGTACTAGGCACTGCAACTAGCATTGAGCACTCAAGTGGTTAGGTCTCCGCCACGACTCACGGACACCGGCAACCAAATAACTTGTACAACAATGTTCATCGATTCGTCAACCCATTTCCTCGCGATGCCGGCTAAAATAGGCATGGGAAGCACGCTCGCTTACACGCGGGCTATTTGAGAAGCCAACGAGCACGGCCACAGAGATCTACGTCCGATGGTCCTGAATAGCTGTCTGTGCAGATGACAATAACAGTAGCGTGGCGACTAACTCCCGGTAAAGATTTGCAAATGTACTCCCACAAAAAGCAATTTAGCACCGCTTGTAAAATTTTACTGTCTTTCTAGAAAATAACGTGATCGAAACATCTCATGGTTTTAATCAAAGATATTAGATTAATTGAGAAAAACAAAGTAGGTATGTTTGAGAACTTTTATATGGTCACGAACGTTATACCGCTGACTGATAAAAACACAAAAATTTAATTAACCCTTCATTCTTCGGGCCTATTTTGTCGTAAAGTCAAAATGGTTTCGCTTTGCAATAAATAATAATAATAATAATACTTGGTTAATTTATATAACGCCGTTTTTGTGAGAAATCACCTCAAGGGCGCTGTTCAAGTAAATATATAATAAAATTGGTATAACTAATATTTGTAATTATAACTAGTGACTTATAACTAGTGACTTATATCTAAGACTTATAGCTAGTGACTTACGACTAAGATTCAAATAAATGGAATATTTCTGAACGCATTCGAAAACTAAGAACTGTTTTTAAAGGTGGTGAAATCAAAGTTTATAAATCGAAATAAAGTTTCAAAGTTTATAAATCGAAATAAACTTATACTTTTTTAATCTAAACATAAAAAGTTTATAAACGGCTCACTATATGTTTTTTTCTAATTAAACTACACCAACTAATTAAAGGTAACAAAAAAAGTAAAAACATAAATACTTTATTATGCAAATGTACTATCATATAACGTAGTCAACTCACTTTTTCTCGTTTCATGTAAAAATAATGTGTTAAAAAAAACAAAGTTTCATTTTTTTGTTTAAATTGCAACCGGTTATATAAAGGTGTAGGTACATTTTAAATATTTGTTGATCAAGTTTTAGATATTTAAATGTAAAACGTGATGTTTTCTCTTTCTAACATCGTTCAGATCATTATAATATTATAATCTCTCTAACCATGATAGAAAGGGAGACAACGATTTCTATGAGACTTCTATGAGTTGTTCCGAAAAGCGAACAAATAAGCCCGAGGAGTTAACGCTATATAATTGCCAACACCTCTAAGAAATTAACAACGAATCTTTGAAAACTGTAAATATTAAATATTTACGGCGTTAACCAGTATCCGAGAAGTTGTTTTCGTCTCTCGCAGATTAGTATTACTCCCATTAAAACTGTTCGTCTCCAGTTAAGCGCTTGCCGACTCTGAAACGTTCGTCTAATTAGCCTCCTACAAGCTACAAGCAGGTAACAGGTATCATGCAACAGGCAACTGGGCAGGTACGTTATGCCTAGATGATAATCCAATTAACGCTGTAGAGTAATGCAATGTAGATAAAGAGAGTAATTAGCGAAGTCGACTAAAGGTAAAGGCGAACACTAAACACTTGCAGTGTATAAAATATAAAGTAAAGCCAGCGAGGAAACTAAACAAAGCATAACAACGGACACGATAATGTATGCATATTGTAAGGTCGAGTCGGTTTTAAATTTCAAGGACAATGCGAAACAATGAATCAAGAGCGAGTAGCAACCATCGAGGTTTCTGTCTTTTACGTTATTACTGCCGCAACTCCGCTTCATAAAGGAATACATAGGTACCATTTTTGTTACACGACCAAAATCTAGTATAAATCGTAATAGTTGAACACAGTCGGAAAACAAGCCAAACGCGCGTTCAAAATTTGTATACAGATGACCTATTGTCAGATGAGAACGGGTAATTTCTACGACCCGTTCTCGAATCCGGCCGGTGAAACGATTTGCCGGCCTCTGTGTTTCCTCCTTCCCTTTCTCTTCTCCTCCCTTCCTCTCCTCAAAAAGACCCGTCAACACAGCATCCCCAAAGATAACACAGGCCTAGAGGCAAATTATCTTCCTTACGGCCTACTATGTGGAGTTAATGTAAAAAATAACTGAAAATGGTAACGGTTATAAATAAAAATGTGAATAAAAGCTTAGACGCACTGCTGAAAACCAGCTACCTACATTCCAGGAGAAATACCGAATTATATCTGAGCTGCGACCTTTTTGGCAATAGAATCAATGATAAATAAACAAAATATGTTATAAGAGGGAGAGAAGTAACAACTGAGATCTCAGCGGTAAAACCAAAAACGTCACTTTATTAAAAACCTACCTTTTTGGGCTCTCATACCCTTAAATAAAAATACCTATCTGAGAGTATCATAAAATTTTGCTTTTGTTTTCAAAATACGCTCATTACAGAACATATTATATATCATAGTTCCCAATTATGTCCTCTGCGTGTGAACTGTATATCAATTTCTCTAAATAAACAATAAGAGTGTTAATCTCTAGTGACCCTCCAGGTAAGTATAATCTTGTATATATTTTCTGCCTGTACAGTGCATTTTTACAGCAGCATCGCGTTCATTGGTCCAATCATTGCACATATAGTTTCGAACCGGTGGATGCAATTTTTAGAAATAAATTGTTGTAGTGGTTTGTCTATTTTGTAGTTAGAAATAAGATTTTATAAACGTATTATAAATTTGTACAGCGCCCTTGAGGTGATCTTTCACAAAAACGGCGCTATACAAGTCATCCAAATATTATTATTATTTTGCCCTCGTTGATACCAGCAAAACTTAATACCCATCCATGCTTGTTCTCGACTGCAGAGGGAATTGAATTGTAGCACAAAAACCCGTCGGCTAGAACAATAGAGATCGCATTCACTTTTCGCAGTGAAATGAACGAAATCAAACTGTGTTGGATGAGGCAGTGGGCGCCTCGCCGTGGCATCAATTAGTAATTGGTTCAATGTTGAGCGCCGAGAGTTATGCAAGTATCTCGTAACTGACAAACTACTTTCATCCGAGTTGATGGGAGGAAGCCGAGGGAGGGGGGGGGGGGGTGCGCGCCGCACTAAGGTCAGTGCGAATTGCCGGTGCACTTTTACCGAGCACTTGCCAGCCAATATTGTCATAGAGTACACTGATTCAACAGGAAATGTGCATTAGTTGGAACTGGTTCTCAGCAGACGTTACATCTGGGCTACGGTCGTGAATGATTCCAAGTCCATTGCATTGTTGCAGCGGTGTTCCCGCCCTTGAAGTGGATCGCATCATTGGATGACTCACCCCCACGGCCTGATTATTTACAGATAATTTTCATTTATTATTATTAAAACTGTTATCGCCTTTTCTGGAAGGAACGATTATACTCCGTCGAAGTATCGGCCGCCCGTTGAAAGCCCTCCAAATGAATATGAATGAATCGACTGATTTGGGGATAAAGGAATACAAATAAAAATATGAATTTAATTCATCCATAATGCATTAAATATTTCTTCCAAGAAAAAAAAGGGTCCTTTATATTATATATTATGGCTCACAAATGTATACCCGAAAAAACATGAACTCTGGATTTATAAAACTTGAAATCTGTTTTGATGCAAATAAAAATACATACATGTGAGGTAAGAGTGTGAAGTTGTTTTATTATTTCCCAACCTCCAAATCCTTTTCGCTTTGAGCCGTAGATTATAAATCGATCATCCAGTTGATTAGTCAGACATCTCCGGAAAACCGAAACTTGAGTTGAGTATGCAGTTTTATGTAAAAATGTATCTTAATATATGTTCTATCTGATGTAATACTACGAGTACTACGATTACTCATAAACCAAATCAATGGGGTATTTACACAAACGAGGAATTCTGTTAAAAATGTACGGAATATTTAAAGACAATTTTTCTGATTTTAATCATCCTACTAAAAATGATTGTTTTTTATGTTTTCATTTAATATTATTGATTTTAAAAACGTTCTAAAACTGACAAAATCAAAACGGACCGTAGTTGGCAAATCGGATTGTGACGTCACAAGCGTCGCTCAGCTGGGCCAGCATAAATAAACACTGTCAGTGAGCGTCCACGCTAATGACGTCACACGATAGTCACGCCCCAAAATATCGTTTTAGCGGTAATTCAAAAATTGGAAAGTTTGACTCGCCGTAGAAAACTTATTCGTCAACATAAAAATTAAATAAAAATGCTATAATCAGCTTAATTTTTTTAAGCAATAAAAAAACGTGAAAATACCCCATTATAATGCAGAAAAACTTGTAGTGAATTAAACAAAACATTGAAATTTTCTGTGTAACTATTAAGATATTTAAAAATCTCATACTAATGTAACAGACCGTTGTGCCTCCCAGTGTTATTTAATGCAAATTTAATATATACACACAGACAATTCGTAAGGAGATGTGGATGTTTCTTCAAGCCTTTCATAATCTAAATCTACTTTATCGTATGTGATTAGATCCCAAATCGTTTGCTCGAATCTCAAAACAATACCAAATATGCATCTCCCTGCACATGTCGCCAGTGTGGTCAGTGCCCAGAGTGCTCAGGTCCCACTACAAATAACAATAAATTAAAATTCCCGGCGGGCATCGTGTAATCAAATAACTCTGCGTATTTGAATAGTGTATTTATTTGCTGCAGTGAGGCAGCAGAAACAACATTACGATGTTTGTTATAACAAGGGGAAGCGAATTGCCAATTTGTACACGATACATACAACACGACACACGTCAAGAATTCATTCCAAACAATCGCAATCATGCCAATAAAACTGCCAGATTAATGATGGATTTTTCATTGATTATTGAGTTCAATAATTTTTTCCAAATGTAGCAAAATAAAAATATGTACATATTACTCAAAACCATAAATAAAAAAAAAACATCCATGTTTTAACTAGTGACAAAATACTTGGAAGAAAAATATTATTTGCGGGTAGTTTCAGACAATTTGAATAATTCGTCAAATTTCAAAGAGAATTAAAGTTCTGTTATTATTTTATCAAAGGCCGTTTGTTTTACAGTATTTTGTAAATAACAGAACTTGAAAAGGGCTTTCATAGAACTTGAATATTAACTTTGAAATTAATTAATTATGTTTTGTGTTAAATTCCTTTAATATTGTTATTATTAAGTTCTGCAAGTATTTTAGTTTTTTTTTCGTTTTATTATGAAAATAAATTATGTGAAAAATAAAACATGCCTTTTTAAATACACACGATGTATCGATCTATCAATCGTATTGATTTATTCTGTTTTCTGCATATATTTTTTTATTGTCAAATAAAATTATTTATAATAATATAATTTATTACGATATGTAATAATTTAATAATTTTAATTCCTAAAGCAAATCACATTTTTAATGTATTGTCCTGCTCTTAGTAGAATAATAATACAGATCCCGCATAAAATAAATTCGCTTTACATTTGATTCCAGATTAAATGTTTTTTTTTTCACGTATTTCAAAATAAAATACTAATCTTGAAAGCAGATTAAAGAATCTTTCACATTTTAATTAATATCGACATAAGCAATAAAAAATATTACAATTTTAAAAGCATACAAAAATAAAGTTTTTAAAGTCTATACTAAAAAAAACCATTTAATTAGATAAAACTAACTAACTAACTAACTAACTAACTAACCATCACGCCGTTTCCCCGCAGGGGTAGGCAGAGAGGACGGACCGCCAAACAACTCGGTCTTGGCACAGTCTTTGCTTCACTCACATTCATACATCGTCTCATACATACTCTTCTATTATTCCGACTTTTGACATGGCCCGACTCAAGTATCTGATTCACTTGATCGTGCCATGTCTTCCTCGGGCGTCCCCTACTTCTTCTTCCATTCACATTTGCGTCATATATTCTTCTAACATTATTTTCTTCTTTCATTCGCTCTACATGTCCAAACCATCTGAGGGTCCCTTTCTTAATCTTACTCATTATGCTTACATCAGCCTTGCATTCTTTGCGGATATCCACATTTCTCACACGATCATACATGGTTTTGCCACACATTCGCCTCAGGGATCTCATTTCGACAGCATTCAGTTTACTTTCATCCTTCCTCTGCCAACTCCATGCCTCACTGCCATACATCAAGGTAGGTACCAGGACTCCATTGTGGACTGCTAGCTTCGCGTCTTTTGACAGTGTTTAATTAGCGCCAACGGCATTCAGTCCTCCATTAATGGAGTTACCTGCATTTACTCTTCTTTCAATATCTCTATCAGCCTTCCCATCTCTCGTAAACATACTACCCAGGTACACAAACTCATCCACCTGCTCCAAGTATTCATCATTCACAACTATATTGCACACTGTTTTCGTACTCTCCCTTTCAAATACCATGACTTTAGACTTACTTACATTCATCATTAACTCATTTTGCATACACACTTCGTTCATCCTAGACACGAGAGACTGTAGATCTTCCATAGTGTTAGAAATCAGCACCGCATCATCAGCATACAACAGGCAACATATTTTCAGATCACTCAAATTCGCGCCCAATCCCATCTCTTTTAATTCTTGCATACAATTATCCATGTATAAATTGAATAACCATGGTGACATTACGCAGCCTTGCTTAACACCTTTTGTGATGTCAAACCACCCCGTAAAACCACCGTTCACCCTAACACATGCAACGCTTCCCTCGTACAGAGACGCAATTGCCTGTATGAGATTTGTATTCACTCCATACTTGGACAACACCTTCCATAGCTTTTTCCTGTCGACTCGGTCGTATGCTTTTTGTAGATCTACAAAGGCACAAAAAAGTTTTTGGTTTTTTGCCAGAAACTTCTCAGTGAGCATACGCAAGGAGAAAATCTGGTCCATGCATCCCCTTCCACTCATTTAGATAAATATATTATAAAAGTAATTGTCACTTCACTGTTTTCGTTGAATATAAAAATATATTTTTGCAAACGTTTTTAATGTTTTTCAAATGCTAAATATCGTTTCAAAAAATTATTTCACATTTTTCGTTATGCAGTAAAAGACTACGGTTGTTTGCTGTCTAGAAAGAAAATTGAAAAATTCTCCCAAAATTGCAGAAGAGGTTGAGTTGTTTTCATCATTATCGTTTCTGAGATAAAAGTATTCTAAACATTTCAAATACATGCACTATTCGGAGAGGTACGAAATTTTCGTCAACTAATTCAAAATAGACACGTTTTTTTACATAGCGCCATCTCGGCGAAAAATACTTAAAATAATCTTAAAGATTCTCATAATCTGCCGTTACGATGCATCGGATTTGTTGCGTCACTAGCATTAACGCGTGTAATGAAGACATATTTAAAAAAAGGATTGTTATCGGGTTACTACAGATTACAGCTGATAACGGTGAAAATAATACGTTCAAAGATATCTAATAATAATTAAAATTATTGATAATTATCAATATTTGTGATTGCGGTCGATTTCGTTACCACAAAATAGTAAAGACAGATGAACGAAAATATCAACAATCTATGTAATGTAGATACCAACAACATAGTGTGAAAAATTGCTTAGAAACACTTTAAATTTATAATAGACCAAACAGGTTCCTACGAAAATAATCGCGTGACCATTTTCACGAAATAAATTTATTAGAGAACTTGCGCCTTGTACTTTATGTAAGAAAGATTTTTTTAGGCGTTATTTCAAAGCGCGCCAGATTGTCAAACTAAATTATTTTCGAATGACTGTAATACAAATCTCACAAAAAAAAACACTTAGTGGGCGATTGCTAAATTGACGATTAACCTTAACCTACTAAACGGCAGTCGATTAAAATAAATAATACCGCCATTTAAGTCATGACGATCATTCGTGTCGAATATGTGCAAACACCACATAATGATAATAATATATTGTAATATGGCAGTCACAGTGTGGTGTAGTTCCGGTTTCCTCATTCCCTACGCAATGATTGTCTGTAAATCCCAAGTTGCGATGAATAAGCAATCGACAAAGAAACTAAACAGAGAGATAGAGAATATTATATTACCTACATGTACAGTCAGTGTATAGAGTGTATGTACGCTGTACGGGTACAGGCTGATAGCTCGCCGGTTGGTGGCGAACGATTTTCGTTGACACAGATTGAAACGGGCCCAAGGTCGCCTCGGCATCACATGGCCAGAATCACGTTTACGTCATACGTCACTATTATTTGGCATGCAAACCAACCGTGCACTGTTCATATATCTTTATTATTATTGTTTAAGGAGAGAATTACCTCCTTGCTCCTTGCCTCACCTGCCGAAAGGGGTGCGGAGCCGACGGAAACTTTAGGAACACGAACCACGAAAATATTTTTGATGTTGGTACTACTAAAATTGATTGTTCAGTCACTTGTCTAAGAGTGAATTAAGATGTGGAGGAGTATTGCTCATTGAACACAATTCAACCGTCATCATGTACTGAATGCCTCTACAAATAATAATTACGTAGGCTTCATCGTTTGTGTATAAAAAAAATCAGAGTGTGCAATAGACCACTTGTATCACATTTAAAAAAAATCTGGTTTAGGCAAAAATTCTAAGACATTCTGTTTTTTTTGAAACCTTGGCGATTTTTTGAAAATTTCAATCCGAAAAATCAGACCATTTTTTATAAACCGGAAAGACGGGACATAATTTTATAGGTGCGAAAAAACGATAATTACGTAGCCGAAAATCATTTTAAAAAAGAACGTTTTCCACACGAATAGCAATAAATTGGACGGGGTTCTCTTCGTAACATGAGTTCTGTAACTCATCGGGATTGCTCCAGCAAGTAATAAATACAATAAAAAAATAAATAAAAAACATCTGTAAAAACACCGCCATCTTTATCAAACAATCAAACCAAAGGATAAGTTCGCATAGAACAAACATTAAATCTAGTGAACGTTAAACGCAAATTCAAAAATTCGCCGGAAATCAAAGTGTTGACATATAAAAAAAATATAAACAGTGTGGAATTGTGTCGTCACGAGCTCAAATAATGGATTTATTTATTTAAAAATAAAAAATGAATTATACATTTTTAAAAAATTTTACTAACGTTTTCGTAATCTTAGTAAAAACATCTATCCACACGATTTTTTCCAAATCGTTAGGAAATCCATGCAAGTGGCCTATTCAAACGCTTCACCGTGTTTCAAAAAATATTACAATTCTTTCATCTTCTTGCAAATAATTTATGGTATGGTATGGTATGGTGGAACGGAAAGGTGGTATAAACAGTAATATTCTGGAGTTCGGAACCGTACCGCTACAAAGTGCCTATCTGTGGTCGGCAGATCTTTCAATCTACGACCCCTTGCAAATTAAATTGAGGTCAGCAGAGTACCACCGAAGTATCACACATTTTGAAGCAGCACACTAGCGATATAACAACACTTCTTACAAACCCACAGAAGCGAACTCTTTAATACTTAGATACTTGTTTATGCTAAGCCAAGCTTACCTTTCTGTAATAATATGCATTGTGATTCTAAGATCGTACCGAATTTAACATTTTTCCATTTGGGCAAAAGTCCCTCCATTAGTCATATAGCGGATTTCCACTCGGTTGAAGTTTATTGGGCAATAAATTACAGCATCAACATCCCAAATGATACATGAAAATACTTCAGCGTCTAAAATAAGCCGTATTCAATTTGTCTCCAGAATCCTTGGAGGGTTGGAACGCGAGTTAAAAGTTTTATTGACGGCATTAAAACGGCTAAATGTCTGAAGTGTAAAAGGGTAGGCGAGAGGGAACAAGTTTCCCTTTACAAAGTTATCAACAAATTAAATACACGCCCCGTTACCCGACACTTTTCACATGCAAAAGTTGACATTTGTGAGAACGATTTAAGCGAATAATAATCGGGCACGGTAATAAATGTTCCGCCGCATTTCGTGGTAAAAGTTAACAATTACGCGATTATTACGTTTTTATTTCGGTGGAATAATACAATATTTTGTCAAGATTAGGGTAACGAATAGGCGGCGTTTCTAATGGTTACACTGCCCGTCGGGTTCGTTCTAATGATTTTCTTTACTTGCGAACCGCTCTATTAAATATGTTATATATAACAAAGCGTGAAAATAGGCACTCGAATCGGAAAATTCTAAATGGTTTGTTCACTCACTATAACAAGTATTATTACTCTTACATAAACACTTGCAAAAGGCTTTTATGTTCATCCGAGTCTTGGCGTACAGTATACCATCGCCAAACTGGAAGCTATAGATAAGTGAAATAAAATTGGAGTAAAATAAAACGTGGAGATCCGCAAAGAATACAAGGCTGATGTTAAGCGTGATGTGTAATATTAAGAAAGGGACTCTCCGATGGTTTGTGCATGTAGAGCGAATGAAGGAGGAAAGGAGTGCAAGGAGAATATATGACGCAAATGTGAATGGTAGAAGTCGGGGACGCCCAAAGAAGACATGGCACGACCAAGTGAATCAGATACTTGAGTCGGGCCATGTGAAGAATCGGAATAATAGAAGAGCATGTATGAGACGATGTATGAATGTGAACGAGGTAAGGAGTGTGTGCCAAGATCAATTCGTGTGGCGGTCCGTCCTCTCTGCCTACCCCTGCGTGGAAACGGCGTGATGGTTAGTTAGTTAGTTTAAAAATAAAATTGCGAGATTACAAAAAAATGGTGTCCAAACAAATTTATTTTTAAATTTAAAAGACTTCGAAAAGGAGGAGGTTATCAATTCGACGGTATTTTTTTATATATTTTTTTTTATGTTTGTTACCTCAGAACTTTCGATTGGGTGAACCGATATTGATGATTCTTTTTTTATTAGAAATCTGGTGCCTCCCGTGTGGTCCCATTTTAATTTGGTCCAGTTCTGACAATGTGATCCATGAGAAAATCATATATGTCTTAAATCACAGATTTCGATGATTCTTTTTTTGAAGTAAAACTTCTTTACGCACGCTCGTCACTAAAAATCAAAAAATAAACAAAAATTTTAACATAACAAAAACGACTTCAAAAAATGCACTAAAAAGTAAAAAAATAATTTCGAACAAGACCTCCAAATCTCACCTATAACTACCTATGTATGTAGTTACCTTGGCTGACACCGACTCCAAAAATAACAATCGTACGAAATTTAATTTTTTTACTTTTTAGTGCATTTTTGAAGTCCTTTTTGTTTTGTAAAATTTTTTGTTTATTTCAAATTAAGACTAAATTTTGTTCAAAATTCATTCCAGAAATGATAAGTAGTCAAATTGATCTGTCGATGTCAATAAGGAAGTTAGAAAAAATAACAACAAGAATCTACTATCTGTACCTATTATACCTGTACCATAAAACTCATGTTACCGATGATGTTCTAATTGCGATGTGTTCTTCATAAACAGTCGGATCAATTTCCCTCTCGCTGCAAAGGTTAGGAGTTATTGATTTCTTTGCAAGTAGGGCGCGCTCAGTACTTAGAACAAACTAGCACCCTGCAGCTCACGTGGCCTCGGCCACTAACCAACCAACTACTACACACTTCTCTCTATCAGCGGGCCACTACATCAAACAGCTATTTCAAAGCCAAGAAGCTGTAAAGGGAATAAGTACGGCTTAATCTACTTTCTACAACAAATCCTCGAATTACTCGATCGCAATCTAGCAGTAAACGCGGAAGGGACGACACAAATGTAAATATTGTGTCCGTTCCTAAAATAAAGATGCGCTACCGATCTGCGGTCGAATCGTTAAATAAACATAATGTAGAACTCTACTAAGTTCAGTCAATTCTAAAATGCAGATAAACAAGATTAGGTAAGAAGCTTCGACAAATAATACACAATAAAAGGAGACTCGAAAAATAAACAACAGCGACTGTGAAATTTTAGAAGTGAAACGACTCACTTTTTATTGTATGTCAAAAGGAAAGCTTCATAGCGTAAAATGTTGAAAATCGAAGCGAACAGTATTAATACGGTAATAGCAGTATTAATACGGTTACGTCTGCGTGGTTAAATTTCAGAACCCAGCTTTGAGCACATGTATAACGCTACGCCATACGCGCCACGTCACAAATAACATCTGTGTACGTGGAGTTTCACACAAAGCTACTGTTATAATTCGGTTTCGAAATCAAGAATTCATCACAAGATGTCGCTACTTCCATCTGCAGGTCGGTATAACTGCTACCAATTTGCGAGTATGTAGTATATCTCCGGATATGGAAAGATTGACGGTAATACATGTTGTATCAAGCGGCTATACATTACATATGACGTCATTGCTCTGTCTCGGTTACTTTGTCTCGGTTACTTTGTCCCGGTGACTAGCTACACTGGATGGCAGTGCATACGAGGAACGGGCTATTTTTGGAACCAGTTCCTATTGCATTTATAAAACGGTCACCAACACTAGCTGGGCGAAGCTTGCACGAGGTGGCGCTTGCCATCTCGTGGACTTTCACCAACCTGTCCCATTGTCTTGTCTATATTTTGTCATACTAACACATATTGTATCTTGTATTTCCCGCTAAGACTTGCATACTGCTTACTCACAACGTATGCAGGGACATCGCAGGTCTAAATTCGTTCTAAACTAAATGTAGCTACGTTCTTTCAAAAAATAGAGTCCTTGCGAGAGCCTTGAAGGAGTAATCATCTGTTACTTATACCAGGGCGGGTAAGTGGTGGATAACCTCCAATGGGCGAAGCCAAACCAAAAGCCGCCCGCAGGACCTAGCAGTAAAAACCTGCGGGATTATTTCATTATGTTCACACTCGTATCACATCTAACGTTATTCATTTGTGTAATTTAATAACGAATTAAACCGTCATACAAAATTGGGGTGAATTAAAGTCCTAATGGGGTGGGCGGGATTTACAATAATTGTTATAATTATTACAATCGCCCTCACATAAAAGAGGCCATTTATGCCAAACGGAAATACTCAACTAAAAGGATTAAATCTCTCCGTGGTATGTGCATTTCATTACACAAACATTGGCCGCAATACGTTCTGAAAAAGGCCACCGAGATACGAAAGGTCAGAGCATTAAAGCAAAGAGACTTTTACATTTATTTTATATTACCTACGCTTTCGAAGAATTCCAACATTTTTTTGTTGTTTTCATATCATTGTTGTTCTGATTTTATTCGTTGCAAAGTTCGCGCGATTACTCCCTGAACAACTTATGTTTAATTTACGATAAAGAAGCAATAACGCGAAGCTCTCAGAACAAAATTAATCAAACAACGATCAAAACTAAAATTGCTCTCGAGCGAAGTTTTTTTTTTTGATCTCTCGAATCCATCTACCCCCGCGTGTAATTATCTCGTAAATTGATATATATATATATATTTTCTAAATAAACACAGACAGCTCGGTAAAAACAAAGTTAAGCTTTAGAGCTGCAGGGATTGTTGTGACACGATCGTATAAATTATAACATCAATGAAGGCACGAAGAGACAGTAGAGGGACATTAATAGCATATCATTAATAAACGAGTTAAAATAGGTGAGTGCTCTTTTTCAGTTGGAGAAAAAAACAGTGGACCCTCGGATGGATTTGCAGGAGTTTTTTTGGCATTTAAATAATTAAGACGGATGATGATGTAGGACACTTTTCATAATTTGAACTTTCTCTGGAATAATTGTATTTTATCTTATTAGCTTTATACACAATATATATAAATTCATATATGACGGTGATAAGAATATTTACGTCATTGACCAATAAAATAACGACAAATTGAAATTTAGAACCATAATACAAAAATACACAACAAAACCTATACCTGATATAAACAATTCTGATAAAGTGCATCTTCTTACTTAAACTTACAAAGTGTGTTTTCGTTGTTAGTTTTTGGGGTGTAATGCCGTGTTGCGCTACCTCCTTCTATAGCCGACGTTTCGGACAGCGTTGCAGTGTCCATTATCAGGGCATTATCATTAACGAAAATGCTTTTGGCCGTGAAAATCTTAAAACTTATCTTACAAAGTGTGAAATGAAATTTTTCGAAAATATATTTTTTTTTAATGTGAATACCGCACAAGAGTCCCCGACATCTGGAGCAAGTGAAACTATGACATACCCAATTGAGGTATGTTGGGAGACTGGAGGTAGAGGTGAGGGGAAGGATACGTGGAAAAGAGGAAAGTGGGGAGACCTGGCTATTCAGATCTGGTCTCAAAACACAGCTAAAGCCATTTCAAGCAACGATTCAAATCTGAATGGTGGTATTACAACAGGGCGATACTGAGAGTATCATCCACTCTAGAAAGTGCCGCAAATATACCATATATTATTTTTATTGATTAAATTCGAATACGAACCCACGACCTTCGGATTGCTAGACGAGAGCCTTACCTTTCGACCACGGAAGCCGTCAAAAACAAAATATAAAAAAATAATTATAGGAACCAAAAGGAAAAACTAAGTTTCAATTTCCGAATAAATTTTTTAGTTATCTATTATAAAAACAAATAAAAAATAGCAATCTCGTAACAACTGCTGGCATCTCTGAGAGATTGATTGAATAAAAATTGCAATTTGAATAGACCCTGAACACAATATGTCCCTGAAAAGAATCGACAAATTTGTTTACAATTTAGTATTAATATAATAAAAGCAGAGCCCTTGTCATTAGACAAAAAATAATAAACTATTTTAAAACAAGGACTTTTTGAAATAATTAAATTTAAGGCTTTCAATTGTAGAAAATCCGAATACCATGAAAAGTAATCAAAAGCTTTGATAAATTCTGTAAATCATTTCGTAATTTCAGCAACAGCGTAAATTATTATTAATTATTCGTTAAGTATTAATAATCGTCTCGCTTATTTCATACATGAGTATTATAAACCCAAATTTTTGTTGAATCACAAGTGTACCAAATGAATTTAAAAGGGCAACAACTTTAACTTTAAGAACCCACAGAGTTTGTATGAAATACGCTGAAAACTATGTGTAAACAAGGATTAAATTATAATTGAAATTCGCAATATTTTGTAGGTAGGTACCTAACACACAGGTGCCACCAAAGGCTAAATCAAATTGGATTTTCAAATATGTAATATTAAATATAAATATCGTCAAATAAATAAAACCCGGCCGATATTTTTTTTTTAATCTGTTCTCCTTTATAAAAAAAATATTTGAGAAAATAATTGATTTGAACGAGTCAAAAACGAAGAGTATTAAAAATATTTTATGAAAACCATTACATACACATCTGCTATTCGTGGAGTGAGGTTTTTCGAGGTCCTGGCTGTGAATGTTTTTGCCCACCTACTGCGTGGCGGGCTAGATCGGGAGAGACTAGTTAAAGAATACCTTTTTAACTCTCCTGCCGGACTATCTCGACCCATCGCCTTGCACCGCAACGGGGGGGATGGATTCATAATATGTTCATCGCTCCTGGACACATTGACTCTCAGATACCTACCCACCCCTAATACCGTCTCCTTCCTTTCCGTAAAAAGACCCTCCACCCAGTATCCCCAAAAGATGACAAAGGCCCTGGGGGAATTTTTTCCCTCAGGGCCCTTTGTGTGGAACTAATGTAAAACAATATATTTTTATTTAAACGCGTTGATTTCATTTTTTTGATTATATGTACATCAGTTTTCAAAAATATAGACACGAGATAATCTTCGATGGAGTGTCCTTAAAATTTAATCACAGAAATCTGAATTCCGCTATGTTGGATAAAATAATTGATGAATTTGTGAACTTCCACTATGTTGGATAAAATAATTGATGAATTTGCGAACTTCCACTATGTTGGATAAAATAATTGATGAATTTGCGAACTTATTCTTTGATTAATTGGAAAGACATTTATTTATTGCAATAATGTTGAAACCTCATCAATATATGTATTTATTGCAGATAAAAGCTACGAGTGTATTAACATTTTTACCTACAATATCAGGTGTTAGGATCCGAGACGCAGTTCTATAGATATAGACGAATGCAAAGGACGACGGTGTATTTTGATGGAAGAGTCACGAAATCGTAATAAAAATGGTCAGTGGTGCATAAAAAATATTTATTGAAAGGCCATAACATTGTAGCAAAATTCTGCCATACAAAACGTTCGAGACGGGAGAGCAAAGAATTTTATCAAGACACAATAATAGTTATATGATAATTTGACGACTGTAAAGTAATGCGCGCTTAATAGATTCAACGACAAATACTCGTATAATTCTGGAAATGATGACAGCAACAAAAAAGGTGACATTGAGCCAACGACACAATAAATCTCACCATAAAACAGTTACAGAGAATGGTCGCGCTAGTGGAAAGCTCGAAGCATGTAAGCTGGGGCAATCTCAGCTGGAACCATTTAAGCTGGAAATTAATGTAGAACTTTGGTATACGCCAACTCTTAGGGGCGACTTTAATACGTAAAACAATTAAAGCGACGTAAAGAGAAAGATTAGTGTAAAACATATATGTACAAGGCGTAAACATTATTATTCCTCGAGCGATCATTCGTTCTTAGAATTGTACGATGCATTTTTTATACAAATATACTTAGTAGTCCTTTAAAGACTAAAGTAAAAGATTACACAACAATCTAATTCTATTTCAAATTAAATAAACACTTCCTTATTAAAGTTTCTTTACCAATTTGTAGACATAGAAAGATTTTTTTTTTAAAGTTTTCTTTATTCATTAGATTTTTAGATATAATGCTGGGTTTGTTTGAAAGTAATATGTAAATATAAATATTTATTTTTTAAATGAAACAATGTTACTTTGTTTGAACCACTTGTATATTTGTTTGAAGCCGACCGGTTTCGGATCGACCGTTCCTTTCTCAGGGCAAACGTATAACGAAACGAAACCGGTCGGCTTCAAACAAATATACAAGTGGTTCAAACAAAGTAACATTGTTTCATTTATCTATAATGGATTACCACAAAGTTGTAGCAACTTTCAAAAGTATTTATTTTTTTATATTGACATCACACAGGAAGCCCTCAGGAAAATTATTTTCCTTAGGGCCTATGCCCTCTTTGGAGATTCTGTTTGGAGGACCTTTTTAAGGAAAGGAAGCAGAGGAAATTCTGGGAAGGAAAAGGTGTTAAGGTTGGATAGGAATTTAGGGGTCAGTGTTTCCAGGAGTAACGGTCGTATGAATCCGCCCCTCTAGCTGAGGTGCAAGACGATGGGCCGAGAGTCAAGAGTCAGAATAATAGAAGAGTGTGTATGAGACGATGTATGCATGTGAATGAGGCAAGGAGTGTGTGCCAAGACCGAATTGTTTGGCGGTCTGTCCTCTCATCCTACCCTGGAGGGAAACGGCGTGAAGGTGTTATGTTTTAAAAAAAAGTAATGTTTTTAAAATAGATACATAAGATTAATGCATCACATTAAATATGAATTATTTAGGTATTTTGATAAGTTTATAACTACAAGAAAACGGAACACATTATAAAATCAATTAAATTCGAATCTCAAAGGAAATTGTCACTAAATTTTAATGTAACGCATCAGTTTCCTTTCAAATTAGCGTACAAAGACAGCGTAAGAGACAAGGTTGAGTTTGCTTACAAACCATGTAATTTAAATACATATTTTAAAGGTCAAAATAAAAATAAAATAATACATAAATTAAATTCATTCATGTATAAAAGGACAACGTCACTCCAATTTAATGTCTCAGTTTATTTATTCAAATTTATTTATAAAAAAAGTTACGTTAACCAAACCTAGGCTATCTTTAGAAACAATAACATAATTAAATCGTAAACGTATTCTCTAATAATGAATAGGTTTTAAATAGGAATCGTTAAATTAAAACAATCTTATATAAAAACCAAAAATTAATAAAATTAAATTTTATGTGTCACATTCTATTGGGCATTTTAATTCTGAACATGTTTCATTTTAATTCCAAGAGAAATATCTCGATTACTTCGAGAAGAAAAATATTTATAATGTATAACCACTTAATCAGCACGTATAACACATATTATGTTAATTATCCATTACGCTATGTGATTTCAATGGAAGAAAAACCTAGAGGCATTTTCTGAATGTTTACATTGTATCGACACTGTAGGCTTTAATTGGCAATATGAAATTCCAGCAATCATTAATATTTAATAATAACATATTTTCCAAGATTTCTCGTGATTAATATAATACTAATGAAGTATAAACATTAACCACAAATAATAACACTCTGCAGTTTTATAATAACATTATTTCAATAAATAGAAATACCACAACGTGGGATCAATATTCAACCGTGAAGAAAAATCACAACATTTTTTATTCGCAATATAAATATATATCCTACCTTGTGACTGGCAGCTGTCCTGTACGCTTAATTTATGTTGACACGTCTGCGACATTTATTAAAACTCTGAATTTGTGTCACCTTCCTAGCGATACATTATTTTGATTTGATATCACAGGAATACAGATGATACAAGAGTAAAAAAAAAAAAAAACGATCATCCGCACTTTGACATTTCAGATTCGCAAAGTCATCAGAGAAAATTGTCACTCAATTAAATTATAACAACGTATCGTATCTACGATGTAAATTAGACCCGTCGTCACTTAATTTGGTGTCATCGTCACTTTTAAAAGAAAGCAAATTATTTATGTCTTACTCCGCTTCTCGGGTAACACGGAATATTTCTTATTAAAACATTTAGATTTAGGTTTATTACCAGGAAAATTGAGTATTTATGTCGGGGGAGACGTAAAAATATGCATGTTACATTTTAATTTTGTTAAAATTAATTCACTTACGCGATATACGAACTGCACTACGCCATATTTATATTTATGTTACATTTCATAGACAATCAACGCTGCCAATCGTATAAAAATTACTATTGCCATATAAAACATAAATTTATTCATGCTATGAAGTGAATGCATTATTAACAAGCTTGAACCCATATTTATAACAGAAGAACTTGGAAAGAAAGTAATCAGAATAATTACGCACGCAGCTTTCGCAGCTTGAACCTCAACCCAGTAGTACTGGAAATAATTCGAATTACGCACTTTTATTTTTATTTTAACGAGAATTTATTTTGTAAGACTGGTGCTTCCGACAAATGTCATATTTGATTGTCTATTAATTAAAAATGAATATTCCGTATTATCCGTGTATCGAACTTCGACAAGGAACATTCCGTATTATCCGTGCAGCGGACACAGAACATACATTTTTACAGAGAGCAATTCATAAGTCTGAGTGCACATTTAACATTCTAGAATTGTCACCGCGCTGTTATGGTAGGTGGTACATGCGCATTCAAATGTTCACAAGAAAAACTGACATCACTAGAAAGTACACCGCAAGAAAACGTTCACATGGTAAAACAATTTATATCTCAATTATATTACCTACGTTATATAGGTGAACATTGGACTCGGTTAAATAGGAGTTAGTAAGGTCTTGTAGGAATATTCTACCCACTATGGAGTCTAGGGACTAGGGGCGTAATATTTTCATTAGGCCTGCAAATAAATTGAAACAAATTAGGAATTACGGCGTTAATACCGAAGTTAGGTACGTTTTAAATAAATCCAAAATTCTATACGAGCTTATAAACGGTGGTAGTGCCAAACTTAACCATTTAACAAATTCTTAATGTAGATCACAAGTAAAGAACTGCTTAAGATGACCTGAAGTAATTAATTACGGAATTTTATTGACGATACAATGTGCAGCGTATAAGTTCTAGGATACGGAGGGCAAACATAGATAACAAGTATCATAATGGAAAATAATAACTGAGCACAACACAGAATGGTACTATTTCTAATAGTTTTTTAATAATATAATGTTATGCTGGGATCAATGAGTCACATACTGATATCAACGTGATTATTATAATTATCAGCCTTACTAAATATTATACTGAGGGATGAAGGAATCATAAAAAACCGTAATACGCCGGGTTGTCAATGAGATCTAGCACGGACGATCGATAAAACCCTATATCAATACGAAATTGACTAAATCCGTCATCTACGGCCAGTCAGCAATATTTGCAAGCACTGTCAACATATGATTGCAGCCGTTTTTTGGCACGGTCTCTAGAATGTCAGAAAAACTATCGATATACCCATCTTTTTTAATAATGTCGTTCGTTATGCTAAATAACAGGCTTATTAATGAATGGAACTTAACTGACGAAGCTCTTAGAATTGAAAGAAATCGTATACGCGATCCATAGACTTAATTAACTCATCTAAGAAGCGATCAATCAATAATAAAGACCTTATTAACTAATTAACTCTAGCGTCAAAAAGTACATGCGAAGTTCCAATGTATGTTAAAATCAGTATATCAAATCGAAATTTTATATTTACTAGTATTTTTAATTTTTACGTATCGGTTTGATGTTAAGAAATGTGAATCGATACACAGATCCGCCAGTGTTGCCAGCATATATCGATTTATTATTTATTCCCTATCAATATCGGTACGTTTTTCAACGGTGAAACCGTGCTCGAAATATCGATTTAAAATCGTCGGAAGTTACGCCTGTCGATCCTATATTGTAAAGTTATCGATTTAACTGTGCTAGACCCCCAGGCAGGTTAGCCATGTGAGACGCAACAATATCCTGACACAAATATTTTTTTAAATAAGCACAATCAAAGTATTTCAATGTCAAGGTGATCGTCATATAATAAACAACATTTATAATATATACTTAAAGTTTGGACTAAAAGACTAATGGAGCATTTCTCAAAAGGTACAAAGCTTTTAAAGTCATTAAGGACGCAAACTTACTTTAAAACATTCCTCATTTTCCACGAGATATTCTTCAGTTTACTTAAACGATTCTCTCCCCGAGGGAATAGGTTGACTGAATATCTCATGTCTCTATTTGCTTAAAGTAGAAGAAAACTCATCAAATTGTAAGATGTCATAAACCTGATGGAATACTGGATAATCTCACACTTAAACGACTCTCTCGTGGATACAGTTGATACTCTCGAATTCGAGTTCCAAGAAAGATAAAAAAATACGTCGAATAAAACTAGACAAAACCTGTCACTTTTTATCTCGATAGGAGAAAGAATATCAGAACGTGTAAAAAAATACTTTCCTCAGGTAAAGATTTTTAAACGGTGCTCCAGATTTTATGTCCGGGTTAAATCTTTCCCAAATGAAAGACTAAACACTTCCACACACTTTTCCACAAATGATTATCTAGTAAATTCACTCAATGTAAGTGCACTATATAAGTATAATAAATACAAAACAATACGTCAATCCACCAGAAACATAATATTTATTGAAAATATTTCACCAACAGATATTTTCATATCAGAGGGTTCGGCTCTGATGAAATCCTAACTGGTCCGATAAATCCTACTGATCCCTCAATATAAATATTTAAAAAATTTTTCGTAATCCTACATGTATTTAAAATGACTGACTTTTGCATTTTTATATATAAATTCTTTGACAAATATAATAGCATTATTATTTGTTGGAGAGGAATTTTACTATAAATAAAAACAAAATAGAAGTAGAAAGATATCTAAAATTTCCAAAAATAAAATAAATTACGCTCACAGTATATTATTCCCAAAATATTTCTCTAAAAGATTGAAGATTTTCCTACGCGGTCTTCATCTGACGGTATATAGAAAAAATTACATAGCTCCACACACAGGAAAAAACATTGTTCAGGGTCTGTGTCATCTTTGGGGATGCTGTGTAGAGGATCCTTATAGGGAAAGGAAGGAGAGGAAGTTCTGGTAAGGTAAAAGGTATGAGCGGTTAAACATCTGGGGAATCAACATGTCTAGGAGTGATGCAAGGCGATGGGTCGAGAGTCCGGTTGGAGAGGGTTAGGTCTCCCTCAACCAGTCGTCTCAAGACCTAGTTAAACCTCACCCCACGAACCCGGCCATCCCTATGCGACCCAGCGGTGTTCGTAATCCAATAAATGGTTACCCGGGCGGCGGTACCCGTACCCGCATCCCAAATTGAATGCTGCTCTATCAAAATAAAAGACCAAATAATTCACATAGGTTGGTCATTTAATATTTTAAACTTTAGTAAAACTTCTAAAATATATATTTTTAACAATAATTAATATAATTATTAAGGCTAATTTCGACTCAATAAATAATGTAGATTATTCTTTATATCAGTACTTAAGCCGAATAAGAGTGACACTTGTTGAGACAAAAACATTGAAACAATCTTAAAATGGAATTACGAGAATTTATTATTTGCTCAAATCTTTAAAATGCCGTTTATCACAAAACATTTTTTTAGTCGTGTCAGTATTGCATTCTCACGGCAATATTTCAATATAATGTCGGGTGATAAGAAGCAAAGAAAATGCCAACAGTTTTAAAAGGTACTAAATAAATGCATAAACATGAAAGAAATAATGCAATATTGTAGGCGAAGATAAAGCGCAATAAACAATAGAGAGTGGCACTTGACTTGTTGGAACATATGAGTACTCGGTGCCGGTACGGAGTGTGGAGTATGGAGTATGGATGGACGTGCGGAGAGAGGTGACTGGGAGATGTTTTTATTATAGATTCGATTATTCGCGAGGTGTTGGACGACGGCCAGAGCTAATGGAACCCCCAACGAGCATTCCGGAGCTAAAAGGAGAAGGCAGGAGCACCTGGGAAAATCGGGACCAATCGAAACAAACAACTCCTCCGTATGAAAAACACTCCATCTGTTCACCCCCACGGCCGCGGCGTCTCCCCGAGGATCATGGACACCGACAGAAATACGGTGGTGTAATAAGCGATATGATAGGACTCCTGTCCCAGTAATGCCGGTAGGCCATGGGGCACTGATTTGTTAGGACTAGGAACACGTGCTCTGAGAATGGGAAGGAGGTTGAAATTTAATCGACCAGTATACATGGCAACCAAATACGCCCATATTGGAATTTGGGATGGGCACGAATAAAGGAATGGATTGAGAGTTTGAATTGATTTTTTTTGTTTTCTTTATGCCTTCCTTTTTCTTGCCTCTTTTCGGCTTTTCTTGTCTCTCCTTGCTTCTTTTTGGATCTTATCGCCTCTCCTTAGCTCGTCTTGCTTCTTCTTGAATCTTCCCGTCTCTTCTTTCCTCTTCTTGAACCTTCTCGTCTCTTCTTGTCTATTATTGTCTCTTCAAGATACTTTTTGGCTCTTCTTGGCTCGTCTTGTGTCTTCTTCTGTCATCTGGTTTTATCTTGTCTCTTCTTGCATCTTTGGTATAATATGGATTTATTATAAATATTAATAGAAATCAAAGATTACATTTTGTAGTAAAATTTATAACATTAACCGTATAAATTCAAGATTATATTAATTTACAACGTGATCGTAGATATTGTAGTACAAAAAATGTGTACAAACACATAAATCAACTGAGAACGTGTTGTGATTATAAATCTCGTTCAAATAAATCCAACTCAATTATAGATTAATCTAGAATCTAGAATAACCCTTTCATCACTAGTGACATTCTTCAGGTAGGGTAGGTACACGAGGAAAAATATCGATATTTTATATTATAGTTTTGTGAAATGTAGCCTAACGGTTTGCATATTGTGAGAAAATTCAACGATAAAAAACATTTGTTTTTTAAATTGATTGGGATTTAAAAAATCAATTTACTTGTCAGTAAAAATGCAATGGTTGGTTCTAAGCGGTTGCATTTCGCACCAAAATACTAATTCTTTGCTTGCAACTAGACTTAAAATGTTTTTTGGTTAGGATAAGCCCGGCAATCAAAGGGTTAAAACAACTATTAAAATGATCAAGGCGTGAAATTACAGAGGTTTGGAATGAAGGAAAAAAAACATTCACAGAACCTCGCCAAGATAAAGTTAAAAACGTGAACGCTCTACTAGTTCCGTCCTTGGTGAATTATAAACACAATCATGATCTATTTATTTTTTAAAACTACACCTTCAGTCAGTAATAAATAGGTAGTAGCAATCAATCGTGAATTAGTTATAAAAAAGGTATTAAACAAAAATACAGATATAGATCATTGCTTTTTGAGATATACTCTTAGTTGAGTTCGCCGAGTTTAATGCAGGAGACAGAGGAAGTGAGTAATGCAAACTGTATGTGACTGCGATTTATTGTATTGTAAGAAGAATTTACGAGTCGTTCCTTGTCATTTATTATCTTGGCATAATAGGATATATTCAATCGACAAACAAGTAAATCTTCTCGCAAAGTAGGTCTCCAGAGTGCCAGCCGGGGAGGACTTTCCCGATATTTATTATTGTTACATTGGCAAAAAGTTGGCGCGTTTTCACATGGCGATCAAATAAATAAACGGGATGAGAATTCGATAAATAATACGAGATTTATTGAGCAGAAAGATCTCATTGCTTTGAAGTATTCGTTTTCATTTTCGAAGGTGAAAAACGAAAATAAATAAAAATAAAAGTGGCACACATTGTAGCGGCTATTCGAAGAAGCAATTAGAACAACATTATTAAAGTATTTGAAGAATTATTTTTTCCAGGAAACAAGAAGACGTAAGCATTTCAGTAAGGATAATGGTATTAATGCATGTTCAACCATCTTACCTGACGTCGCAAGCATCATCCATAAGAACATAAATCAATCATCAAAAATGGCGAGATCTGGCAGAAGACAATATATTATTTTCATTTATCAAACACGCAGCTGATATTTGCAGATGGCAGGGTGCCGAAATCTATAAATCAATTCACGTTTCGATACAGATCCAAAAAATCCGTTGGGATTGTAGATAAATAATCGTGATGCATTTGACGCGCCGCGTATTCTGTCGATTCGGGAGATTATTAACACAAATAACACCGTATTTTTTCACTCGATATTACTTTTATAAGCTATCGGCGAGAGCGTCACGGAATGAGTGCGTGGCGAGATTTAACAGCTTGGGATAGGTCACGGTCGCTTACGCTTTTATTCGGTCCCCCAAAATACTTTCCCAAACTGAGCCGACTCACACACACACTCACACCCATACACTCGCGGCCATGCGAGGATGCTGCCGATTCGGTGATTCGGTCCAGTATAAAGCTTACAAATAACAGGCCCCAGCTGCCCAAACAGACAAAACTTTTCCCCAAATACCCTTAGCACACTTGACAAGACAAGAGAAACACGATAAATCATGCCAACTAGTAGAAACGACGCGAATATCAGCACGAATCAAAGGTTCGAATTAATCCGATGAAGGGGACGTTTCTGAAAGGCGTCGTGCTGCTAGGATGTCGGTTCCTTTCAGGCGAGGCTTTGAATCCGAACGGTCAAAAATTCTGCGGTGAGACGGATTGTTCCCGCTTCACCCGGACAAAACTTTCAAGGACATCCGTGCAGTAACGTGCAGCTGGCAGAGAGGGGGATACGTGCAAAAACCCACCAAAAGAAGCCAAAAAAGTTCTGCCACACAAAGAAGAGAACAAGATCTAACAAGTCACTAACACCAACGGTCAAAATCATGTATACACCAAAGCTTTTTAAAGTTTAGAACGTCCAGATGACAAGAAAACCAAATTATTAGGTACAGAAAAAAGCAAATGACTGCACACTACATCATTAATTAAAAGGGCATCAAATGACTAATAGTTGCATCTAAAGGTGGATTATAAAGCTCTCGCTAGTTTTCTTTAGATTAGCCAATTAGGAACAGTTGTAAAACTTGCAAGAAAATTCTTAATTATTCGTCCCTAAGCGCATCTTGAAATAAAAGCGTAGTTAATGTATATAAAACTTTTACCCGTGTAATTGAATAGTTGCTGCACACCATTTTTGTTTATTTATCTAAATATGTTTCATGGTCGAGCTATCTGGAAATGGATTAGCGACAGTGATAATAATAATTATTATTATGAACGTGACATAAATCCATATTGAAGAACAAATAACCTGTATAATTATGTGTACAATAAAAAAAATAATAAAAGAAAAGCGAATACTCTTTTTTAGGTCAAGTAAATTGTACAAAATGAGTTTTCATACGATATAAAAGATAAGAAAGATTTCATGCTAAATAAAAATATGTCAACGTCAAGTAGTAAAGATTTCATTTCATGATTTATTATTTTTTTAGTCATTTCGCTTTTTTAATGGCGAAGACTACCTGCATATCGACAAGCAAGATTTTTTTAAATAAATTTTGTGAAAATAAATTATCTTCTTTGGAAAATGCTAGCAAGGTTCTCATAATCAGAAACTAGATATTACACGAGGCGCTTAAATGGTTTGGAAACGTACCAGAAAAATATGACACGATAAAGTGAATCAAATAACACAGTCGAGTATGTAAAATAAGATGTATGAATGTGGATGGAAAGTGTACGCCAGATGAGTAAAGAAACGATTTTTTTATACGAATATCTTCCAAGAGTCAGCTGCTCCCTTCTGTGAGAATATGACATCCCCAAATGGGGTATATTGTGAGGCTGAAGGTAGTGGGGAGGGGAAGGAGATGTGGAAGAGGAAAGTGGGGAAGTACCTGGCGATTCAGATCTGGTCACCAAACACGGGTAAAGCCATTTCAAACAACATTTCAATTCTGAATGGTGGTCTTACACTAGAGCGATACTGAGAGTACCTTCCACTCTGGTACCATGCATCTTATACATATATCGTACTCCACGATCTATTTTATCTTCCAAACTCAAGAAGGGAATTGGTGAAATAAACATCAGTTAAGTAAGCATCTATTAATTGAATTAAAAACAAAGGTAATGTACGAATGAAAAATTACTGACCATTGACCACAATTGACTATTATAATTCTACGACATGTAACACAACTCATTTTTCAATCACTCACTCGTAAAAATCAATAACACTATTAACAAGGAAGCAGGTGGATTGTAAAAATATGATAGTATCTATCTATGTATTATTAGGTTTGATAGTAAAGTTTCCGACGTTATTACTCTGAATATTTCTAACTACTTAGCAAGTGTATCGGAATATGAATGTAACACGTGACATCATCACAGGGCGAATAGGTTCGGTATTGGAGTACCCGGGACCAGGGACGATACTTCGCTGACATTTAGCTGCATAAATGTTTCAAGAGTGATTTCACTTTATGAGTCGACGATTAAATACTTTGTAAAGGTCTCCCATAAAGAAAGATCATCGTTTAATTACCCAATAAAATATTAATGTTTTTGATTAAAAATATTATAAATCACACGCAGCTCCGCAGCGGGGATTGCACCAAGGATGGAATATATATATATATATATATTATCATACCAACGAAGAGGGGTTATAATAAGTAGTAGGGGTTATATATAATAAGTAGTATAAGAGGTTCGGTTTCGGTTTCGGCAAGTTTCGGCAAAAAATCTAGTTTGGCATCAGTTTCGGTTTCGGCAGAAAATCTGCCGAACCTTTGGCCGCACCGAAACTCTGCGTTCGTGAATTATCGCGCGTCGTTTGGCTGACTTCGGGTGAGTTCGTGGCACCCGTCATCATCAGCTGAGTACGCCGGCCGGCTGGAGTATGTGTTATTTCTCGCGCACAGTGATTAGGCAATTATTTGTTTTTGTAATTACACGTGTAATAAGAATGTTGTGATTGGAAACGCAATTAAAAATAAAATACTCAATTAATATGGTCCTTCCTTTATAATACATATAAGTGTTGATTATTGACAATTTTTTGTTCCAAGAAGTAGTTAACATGTTTTGTTAATTTTTATAATTTGTTTGTTTTATAGCAGTAATATAAAAAAATATCAAATACTTCAACTAATGTTTTTTATTTCATTAAACACGTGCTAACTGTCTGTGTAAATGTAAAAAATAAGTCAAATTTCAGAAAACAATAGATTTTTAAAATGTCTAAAAAATTTTCGGTTTCGGCCGAAACTGAGACAGGTACCAAAGATTCGGTTTCGGTAGAAAGTTCTGTTTCGGTCGGACACTACTAATAAGTCTGCAGTGCGAAATATAATCACAAAATTAATACATTATTAAAACTAAATACACTCAAAAACACTAAAACAAAATACAATCATATGAGTCTGGTCATGAGTGTATTTTAGTAAAAAAGTAGACTATATTTGAGAGATAACAGTCTTAGCAATTAGTAATTATCAAGCTAACAGATTCTATAATGTTTTCTTATTTACAGAAATATAAAATAGTACTTCCATATTCCAAAACTTCTAATTAAGACGTAGTAAAAGTTAGTATTAACTGATGTGTACTTCAAATAATGTAAGTGTGATTTCTAGATTTCTTACAGAACACACTTATTTAAGAATAGTATTATCTCCCTCAATAAAATCAAAAGACGCCCGATTTAACTTGGTTAATCTAATCGATCGAATATAATTATCACAATGGAAAAAAAGTGCAGTAATAACCCTTTTATAAGTGCAAAGTGTAACATTTTTCAATTTGTACGCTAATTGCGAAAACAAAATGTTTGGCTTGAACCGAAAAAAACTAGAATACGAAGATGTGAAAACGAGAAACCATTACATTTTGCAGTATTGCGTAAGTATAAGTGATTCCGGAATGGGAGACCTTCGAAGGATTTGTTTGTACCGCGAATCTTTCAACTTTCGGCAATCGCTGAATGCTAAACGAACTAACCAAAGCCAGCGAGCTTAAACTATTAGCCTTGTTTAAACAAAAGGAGCACTCCGATTGCCCAACTAAAGAAGGCGTAAGCATGTGCTTAGCGCGCCGCTTAGCCTACTGCTCTACCTTGAATGCGCTGTGACGAAAATATAGCATCATGCAATAAGATTTATGAAATTGATACCCAATAATCAATAAATATCTTAATTCCCATTTGCAAACGAAATAATTGCATTAAAATTGTAAAACGACATAAATAATTAATCTTTCTGAGGGCCAATTAGTGTAATGCGTATTTTGATTTATGTACAGTTTAATTATCGATTAACCTTTTAATTTAATTTCGTAAACGTAGAATTACATTAAAATTAATATTGTCGGGAGCCACAAGTGCCATTTTTTGCCAAATTTAATTTTAAAATTCTAAGGACGGGTTAAGTTCATATTCAAGTTCTGTGAAGGTCCTATTCAAGGCGTTTTCTCTTGAAAAGTTTTATTTTCAAGTCCTGTTAGTGTTAGTCCTTTTCAAGTTGTGTTACTATCCAAGTAGTGTGAAATAGCCTGCTAATTATGAAATAATAACAGAACTTGAATAGAACTTTCACAAAACTAGAATTTTACATTTGAAAATTGATGAATTGTTCAACTTCTGTGAAACACCCCGTCCTAGTTAATAATATTTACAATGTCATTTACCGTGAATCCATTTGAAAAAAGGACATTGTAAAGAACACTTCGGTTATTAAAAACTCAATTTGGCAAAATCGGTTAGCCACTTGTCGTTCTTAACCGACAATGTATCAAAACAGGCAACTCGGAAAGATATTAGCAAATACCCCGACCAGCCTTTTTTATATAAATACCAAGAGTACCAACTGCTGGGACCCAGTGGGACTAAGACATCACCAATTGGGGAATATGAGGCAGAAGGGTGTGGTAGAGATGAGATAGAGGAAGATTAGGAAGTACCTGGCTATTCAGATCTGTTAGATTTTGAATGGTGGTCAATCACCAGGACGACAAGCGTACTTTAATGAAACATCAAAGGCATGCTAAATTAATGGAAGAAATCAAGAGAAAATTAACAAAACAGCTATCATTATTATTAACAATCCATGAATGATCCCAATACTGAATATTTATTTTTGTGAATTATTTTCACGGTTGTCCAGTCAACATAAAATGCCTCTAAAAACACACACACATGGTCGAAATATCTCAACCAAATATGTGAAACAATTAATGGTGTAGTTACAGGTGTTTCTGATTATTATTTATTTCTCACCACCGCGTGCATCATCGTGCATGTGTAAATTCCTGACTTCAGATCGATAAAATAAATAGATTAAATAAAGTATGTCAGTATACGCGAGATTACGGATGGATGACCCAATTATTTTAAAACAAAGCAAATATTTAAACACTAACGATTATACATTTGAGGCCATAAACTTATGATCTTGTTCGCAATAATACTAGTTAATAATTATGGTGCCATACATCAGTTTGTGTCAGTTAAATTGACTTATTAAAGATCTACACCTCGTGATTGAAATGCGATAGCGAGCTGAAAATAAGTGGGTGGTCATAGCAAATCCCTCCAGAAAAATTGTGCAAATTTCATAACTTCGAAACTTCAGAGGAAAGACACATATAGATTAACTAATTTAAGATGTTTAACAAACAGGCTTAATAGAATACCTCAAAAGTCCCAATTGCTCCCGTCTGGGACCAGTGAAACTATGACATCCCTAATGGGGATATGTTGTGAGGCTGAAAGAAAGTGGGGAGGGGAAGGGGATGGGAAAGAGGAAGGTGGGGAAGTACCTGGCTATTCAGATCTGCTCTTCCATCACGGCTAAAACCATTTCAAGCAACGATTCAGTTATGAATGCTGATCTTACACCAGGGCGATACTGAGAGTTTCTTCCATCCTGGAACGTTCCGCAAATGTACCTTATATTATCTTTAATTACTAAATTGTGAAAAACAATTCAAGAATTAAAAAAACGTCAGTTTTAAAGGTACAACGTTTTGTAACTTCAGTTCTACTAAAAAATAATACGATTTTGTATCCCCTGCATTATTATTTGGGTGCGATGAATAAGGACAGCGGCTGTAGAGTGTAGGCTCAGTTGGGTAATCATTTACTGCCTAGGACATAGGAACTAGGTACACCAACATAATAAAAATGGGCAGCTGGTGATCTAATGGCATTGAGATACATAACAAAGGGTCATCGAACATTATTTTTGAGACCTAAATTTAATGTGGTATCTTTAATCGCCATTCCATTTCAGAAAGGCGTCAAAATCAAACAAAGAATGGGGAAAAATATAAAATAATAATAAGATCGAAAAATATTCAAAATATATTCCGATAAGTAATGATATGTTTTTTCGGATAGCGTTGCAGTGTCATCATCAGGGCAGGCAGATCCGGCAGATCCGACAGATGTAATCCGACAGATAAGGAATGTAATAATAAGTATTTAAAACGTTGATCAAAAGAAAGTCTGTGTTTGAATACAAACCTAAAACGTTTCAAAATGTTCATTTAACATACCGACTGTGGTTCGTAAAACCCTTGAGGCCGCAAAATGAAAATTGGCAGCGGACGACAAAAGTGAATATTTAAAAATTCATAAAACTAATAAAAAAGTTTACATGAAAGCAATTTCAACATTTTGATGAAAAATATTGGAATTCTATTTATAATTATGAAAGATTTGAGCATTGCGTAATTTCATCTATGTTTTTTCGAAATAACTTAAAAAATTTTACATTTTTTAGGAAGAAAGTACTTAAAACATGTCCCCTTACTGTTCGAGTGCTACTCCTAAAGATTTTTTAAATATAAGAATGCATTACAAGAGTGCCAACTGCCCGGAGCCAGTGAAGCCGCGGCATCACCAATTGGGTTATGTTGTTGGGATGAAGAAGACAAGATAAATAAAGGTTAGGAAGCAACTGGCTATTCAGATTCGTTTGCGAGACACATTTAAATTATTTCAAGCAACGTTTCGTTTCCGAACTATGGTCTTTCACTAGGGCGATAATAGGTGTATATTAACAAAATACATCGTCCAGGCTCTAGTCAAATAACTTTCTGCTAACCCTTAAACCGCAATCACAATCTCGACACAGGTACATCCCGGTGAGACAGGCATCAACATACCCAATGTAAACATACTTTATTTAAATAAATAAATTAAAAAATGATAACGTATTTTTTTTAAATATTATTTGTTAGGTGTCAAAAAATGATGTCCAAATTGGACTCAATGGGGGGTTTACCTTATGTATTCTATATCTAAGAAGAATAAAGGTGGCCGTGTGTACCTGAGTATAGCGAGGTATGGTATGGGAGGACCCGTAGCGGATGGCTAGTACATCTCTAAATAATGCGATCCTTAATGGATTCCACTACTCTCAAGGTGAACCGCTCGTGAGGCGAATACGCCAAATTGCCGAGGCAATTGAACAAATAATAATATCTCCTACCCATTTGAATATTATCAAAACAATAACAATATATTCCACACAGCTGGCGGATTGAAAAATAATATAAGACAACAAACAATTCCCAAGTATTTGGAAGTTCTGCGATTAAATAATAACATAATATTGTTGATTTACTGTGAAATTTCTAAGGAATTCTTAAATAAAAATATAATATTGTTGATTTACTGTGAAACTTCTATCAGAAAATGAGTTCATATAATGTAAAAATTTTATGCTTTAAAAAAATGTTGTACCAAACCAGGCATTCCTCTAATGCTAAAATAATAGTATAATGACAACCACATTACCGTATGCTTGACAACACATCACAATTTATTAAAAAGGTGAAAAGTAAGAATCAAAAGATAAAAAATTAAAATTATCGACGATTGAATGTAGATCAAATTTGACAAAAGTTAGAAACAACTCAGCTCTAATTTTCTCCCATTTAATCTTAAGGTTAATTATTATTAAGTAATAATAATTGGTGGTGTTATGGTCAGCATAGTGGCTTTCCAAGCAGTTTATCGGGGTTCGATTCTCCTCCGTGGCAACTTTTTTTTAAATTTGTGATTTATCATGGAGTCAGCGCTAGTAAACTTATAAAATGTAAATGTTTTGTTATACCTATTATAAATCAATAAAAGATTTGTAAAACCGGTAAAACATCACTGAAGACGATATCAGAAACTCTCAATCGAAAAATCAGAAGATACGTTCACATCTAGGAATTGAATTGGGTGCTGCGGTGCTGCTCTTCCATTGAGCTAATGGGACCATATCACCTTTAGCCATTTTTAACTGTACCGTACTTCGACTAAGAACTACCAACAATATCCTCATTTTCCTAACGGATATTCGTTTTATTTATTGATATTAAGTTTATTCCGTAGAACTCCATTTACATTTATTTTTTTATTTTATAAATTTATACGGTGCTCCAGATTTCATGTCCGGGTTGAATCTTTCCCAAATGAAAGACTAAACCCTTCCACACACTTTTCCACAAATGAATATCTAGTAAATTAACGCAATGTAATTGCACTATATAAGAATAAAACAATACAAGAACAATACGTCAATCCACCAGAAACATAATGGGAAAATATTTCACCGACTCCAGATATTTTCATATCAGAGGGTTCGGCTCTGATGAAATCCTAACTGGTCCGATAAATCCTACTGATCCCTCAATATAAATATTTAAAAAATCTTTCGTAATCCTACATGTATTTAAAATAACCGACTTTTGCATTTTTATGTACAAATTTTTTGACAAATCTAATACGCCTAAATTTTGAATGAGAGAGCTTGGTATAATGCCAGTAGCCGAAATAACAAATGGTAATATTTTTATAGTCTGAGAATGCCAAATTCTTTTAATTTCATTTCCTAAATCTGTATATTTTCTTATTTTTTCAGAAACAGTTTTCTGAATATTACAAGAATTTGGTATAGCGACATCAATGATATAAGTTATTTTCTTAATTTTGTCATGTAAAACTATATCGGGTCTATTATGACTAATTGTTCTGTCAGTCAGAATAGTTTTATCATAATAAATTTTATAAAATTCATTTTCTAAAAATGAATTTGGTTCATATTCATAATATGGTACATTACGGCAGTCAATCAAGTTATGTTTAATTACCAAACATTGGTGAATTATTTTTAAAACTTGATTGTGCCTAAATGTATACTCGGACGGCGCTAATACAGAACATCCCGATATAATATGTTCTATAGTTTCCGGAAAAGCCAAACATTTTCTACATAAATCATCAATTTGATTTGCATCTTTGATGATATGCTTCCTATAATTTTTAGTATTAATGACTCTATCTTGTATGGCAAGCATAAAGCCTTCTATTTCTGCGCTCAACTCTCCAATACTCAACCATTTGTTTGACGAAAATTTGTCAACATATGTTTGGTTGAGATAATTGAAGTGTTTTGCGTGAAGAATTTTATTTGACCAGGAATCTAATAATTCCTGGTTGGTATTTATAAGAATGCTGGCATTCTCGTCGTATAAATTTAATGGTGAAATATTTCTATCTGCCTTGCATATTATTTTGTGCATTTCTGAACTATCAGCTTTCCTATGGAAAAAATTTCTTAGCATTTCTACCTGATTATGTTTTAAAGATGTTATTTTGACTATACCTCTACCTCCTAAATTTCTGGGTAAATTAATACGTTCTATAGCTGAATTTGGATGATGGCAATGAAATTTAGTTAATGTAGTTCTAATTAATCGTTCTAAGCTATCTAAATCTGTATTAGACCATTTAATTATGCCAAATGAGTAAGTTAATAGAGGTATTGCCCAAGTATTTATCGCCTTTACTAAATTTTTAGCAGATAGATTGCATTTCAAAATTTTTCTGATCCTAGTTTTAAATTTAATCCTAATATCATTTTTAATACTAGTATGATCTAATCTATTTGATTGCGGATATCCTAAATATTTATAAACCTCACCCCCTTTCATACTTTCAATTTTGAAATTTCTAAATATACCCTCGTCTCCATCTACAATTTTACCTTTCTCTATATGGATCGTTCTACATTTATCTAAACCAAAAGTCATTTTAATATCATCTGAAAAATTTTTAACTACTTTAATCATTTTCTCTAAATTTGGTTCAGAATTTGAATATAATTTTAAATCATCCATAAATAATAAATGAGAAATTATATTTCTCTCTCTAGTATTACCTTTAATTTTTATTCCAAACTTGCTTTTAATTAACATTTTAGATAGAGGATTTAATGCTAAGCAAAACCAAAGAGGACTCAATGAGTCTCCTTGAAAAATCCCTCTTTTTATTGAAATGCCCGGTACTATAATTTTCTTATCTTTCAAATTCAAAAGCAAATCGGTATTCCAAAATGCCATAATTTTTTCCAAAAAGCTAATAATAATTGGGTTAATTTTGTATATATTTAAAACTTTTATCAGCCACGAGTGCGGGACACTATCATAAGCTTTTTGGTAATCTATATAACAAATATGTAAATTACGTTTTTGGGTTTGAATCTGTTTTAGAATTACAGAATCAATAACTAATTGTTCTTTACATCCCATATGTTTTCTGCGACAACCTTTTTGTTGTTCAGATAAAACATTTTTTTCATCTAACTAACTAACTAACTAACCATCACGCCGTTTCCCCGCAGGGGTAGGCAGAGAGGACGGACCGCCAAACAACTCGGTCTTGGCACACAGTCTTTGCTTCACTCACATTCATACATCGTCTCATACATACTCTTCTATTATTCCGACTTTTGACATGGCCCGACTCAAGTATCTGATTCACTTGATCGTGCCATGTCTTCCTCGGGCGTCCCCTACTTCTTCTTCCATTCACATTTGCGTCATATATTCTTCTCACATTATTTTCTTCTTTCATTCGCTCTACATGTCCAAACCATCTGAGGGTCCCTTTCTTAATCTTACTCATTATGCTTACATCAGCCTTGCATTCTTTGCGGATATCCACATTTCTCACACGATCATACATGGTTTTGCCACACATTCGCCTCAGGGATCTCATTTCGACAGCATTCAGTTTTTTCTGATTCAGATGGCAACGGATTATTATTATTCGAAATAATATTTTGTTTATCGTCAAGTTTGGAATAAAATATTTTCTCATTTTTCTGAAATAATCTATTATTATTTTTTTTATTATACGTATAATTATATCTTTTTAATCTACTAGCTTTTACACCTAATTTTTGTTTTAACAAATCTAATAAATCATTGATTATATTTTCATTATTATTACTACCAATGCTATAACCAAATTTTCTCCCAATTACATCTACATGTCTCAAAATATTCCTACTTCTATTTCCATTTTTATACTCTATTACTCTAGCTATGCTACTTCTTAAAAATACTACATCATTTTCTAATCTACTCTGCCATTCTGGTTTTCTATAATTATATGATCTATCATCAGAAGACGTTAATTTAACTCCTAACTTGTTACATATAGTGATAGCACTAGCATACACTATTGTATGAAGATCTAAAAAACTAATGTCATCAAATATAATTTTTGGTAAAATTATATTATTTAATTCAGAAATTAATTTAGATAATTTCTTTGACGTATGTAATTTTGGTAATTTTGGTCTAACTGTGGGCTCTATATCTATATATCTATTTATATTATTATGAAGTAAGTTAGCTAATTCTATAATATTTTCATCTAGTAAGTTTAAATTTGCAATGTTGATTTCCCTAAGATTATAAATAACGTCTAAGTTATTTGAGTCTACTGTAATATCATTGGATTCTTCGACTAGAATATTATCTGAACTATCTACGTTCAATGTATCTGATATAACATTACTACTCGTATTAACTTGCTCTAAATTATTTTCTAATTGCAATCTATCTGCTACTTCCTTTTTTATCTGATCTAATGTTACTACAGGAATTAAATTATTTTTGAAAATTGCCCTCTTTTGGTCTGCTAATCTTTGTTCGTTTACTTGGGCAATCGGATAATTTTGTGAGAAAATTAAATGTAATTTTTTCCTATACAATAACATATCTGTTTCTAATTTAGTTACATAAAAATATGAACGAACGATGAACATATTGACATCGTTCGTCCATTTCATACGCTGCCTAGGAATACCTGCTTTTGTTTTTGGTGGTCTTAGACTATCATTGTTCATCTGTGTAGATGACATAACAGACCGCTCTTCATTTCGGTTGGTTGTAAATGACATATTATCAATTTACAAAACAACACGAAAATGATTATTATTATTAGTTCCTACATTCCAGTAACATTCATTATGTTCCTACATCCTTTCATTAGTTTATTATAAACGAGTTCTGCTTCGTAATTATTATTATGCGTTACAGCTATTTCGCCCTCTGAAGGCATTATCAAACTGTTTGTATCAAGCAGTTTGATAATGCCTTAAGAGGGTGAAACGGCTGTAATGCATAATAATAATTAGAAAGCAGAACTCGTTAATAATAATATGCTTTTATACATTAAATAATAATATTATTAAATTTATAAAATAAATAAAAAATAAAATAAAAAATATATTTTTATTGGCTGCTATCTTTGTGTACGATTGCTAGAATATTACAAATTGAGGTTTTACTCTTTAAGTTAAAATTAAAATAAATATATAATAATATGAACGGAAAATGAGTTCATAATAAAGCGACCCTATTGAAATAATTCAGGAATTTTCCAGTAAATGCCATATTTGTTGTGCGATTTCAATAAATTTCTAAAAACCGTCCTTATAAGGCTTGAAATCACGTGTATTATTGTTGTTGTTCAATAAGAAGACAAAGCAAACAAATAAAACGACATTGTTCGAGCTTATTACAATAAAGCTCATGAGAGCGAGATCGCAAACGGTGAAGATAAAATCACACTTTCTTTCAAGCGGCAGCTGTTTAACACATCAAATACGACGAGCGTTGTGCCAATTAAACTATGGTATTTATAAACAGAAATATATCGACTGTGAAAAGGCAGAAGGGAATAACTTACTCTTAATGGCTTTTTTTGCTTTATAACACATTCCCTATAGCTAAAGTAAATAAGCCGCGAAGTTCATGGGACGTGGCAAAATATTTCAAAGCAATGTAATTCTAAAATTACAGATCGGCAGATGCAGTTTATTTTGTAAATGTCGTTTTCAGAGGAGATTAGCTTAAAAACTGATAACTACAAAATATTAAGGAATTTTATAATCTAGCAAGATAGGGTTGGATACTCTCAACACGAAAACAACTGCGAATACGTTAAAGGGAAACGTTTTTCAAACGAAAACAAAAGGCTACTTTTTTCATACAAAACTTAACTATAGGATTTGAGGCCAAAACACACAACCAAGCCAAGCTGAATAATAATTTTTTTTAACCAAAATGTATAAGCAAATATCTAGTAAAGTTGTGTACTACTTTAATGATTTGTGTTTTAAATTATAAAATGTAGGCAATTTTGGCAATTATTTGCGAGTTAATGATATTTATTAAAAAATATATTCTATTTGCCATATAAATATGATGAAATATAATATTAAAAAACTAAAAAAAAATTGAAAAAAGCATTCTGATGGGAGTAAATTCAAATTACAAACGACTGATTCTGATTCAAGATATAACACAAAATTTGTCACACGTAACTTTTAAATTTTGATCTAAAAAATGCCGTTTTTCACGATGTTTTCTTTTATCCATTTTATTTATATGGTAGATTGGGCAAGATTATTTTTTTAACAATTGCTTCACAAAAAAATGTCAATATTTCCACCAAAAATGTGAAAAAATGAATCCTTTAAAGTTCTTTAATCTTAAATTTAAAATATAAATGAATAACATAGCACATATCCGTATTAGATGTTTGCTATGGTTCCATGCCAACTCAGAAAGAAACTAACTCAGAAAGGTCATTAAAAGCTATGAAAAAATAATTTTAAAATAGCCGGTAACCCTAACCTAACATAACCTATTTAACCATTTTTTATTTTTTTTATCATCACTCTAAATGACCTTTCTGAGGTGCTTCTGAGTTGGTTTCATTCTGAGTTGTCCGGTCACCGTTTGCTTATACCTTTTGATTTAAAAAATGAATTTTGGAGTTGTGTTAAGTATTTTAAAATCCAAAATAAAGTTTTGTATGAAAGAGGCCACGCAGCCGTTCCTCTTAAAAACAATGTAACTGCCCTAAACAAGTCAGATTGCATATTATAACTCAAGATATTCTATGATATCGGCTTAGAAGTACACCCGTGGATCTGTGGAGTAGGTTCTTAATATTTTTGATGACAGTTTTGCATTTTAGTGGCTCTAAAACTGTATCGTCAATGCGTCTTAGCCAAAAGATAAGTGATATTATAAGAAAGGATATTCATCATCGAGTATAAAATGGATAATAAATTGATTTTTTTACAAATATTCAGGTGCAGGTTTGCGAATCTAATCTTAATAAAAAGTATACAGACCAATCTAAAATTCAAGGGACACCCTTCACGGAACATTGAGCATATTGCCCGGTAACGAGATATTTTTATCGAAGGCAAATAAAGATATCTAATAAAACAAATATTGTGATTTCTACACCAGAACACGTAGAATAACGAGAAACGCTTTCCGTCGCTTTGTAGTTCGCACATATTATTTCGAAGTCATTTCGGATTCGAGAGGTCGTTGCCAAATTTCACATAAAATTTCGGATTCGTGAATTCATTACGTGGACAGGTGATATCTCACCACTCGGCCAAGAGGAAATCTAACGCCAAAACTGAACAGAATACGGACTCCGGTTGGATCCAGCTCGAACATGATATACAATAACCGCTAAAGATTACCAAACAAAGATGGATTATTGAATATTTAACGATTTACGCTTACGTGTCTGTAACGGGAAGGCCAATCAGTAAGATAACGGTTTTAACTACAGAATTACACAATACACAAAATGAGATAAGTAAATATTGTATCATTTTGGTTTGGAACGGAGGAAAAGAGCACTCTTCCAAATTGGCGATGCCGACAAGCCGATCGTTATTTGTTTGCACAACGTCACACAATTTAGTTTGCATTAACCGTGACCGCATTTGAGAGTGGCGCGGCATTGGGCTCAACGCCGCGAGAACCCACCCCGGCGCGGCGTGCCTCAGCCTCATACAAGCGAGCAACTACAACACCACAGTCTTACTTACTCTTCTTAGTCACTAGAGTGTAGGCGCGTCGCCAGTGCTAATGCTATCAGCTCGGTGACCGGTGACTATACTCGACTATCAGTCATCCAGCGTGCAGTGGCAGTCACTACTCAAGTCTACTCACTATCCACTATAGAGTATAGAGTATAGAGTGCCGCTAGCCACGCTGCTATCGCCGGCACCGTCCACGACTCGAGACCGTTGTGGGTCACACTGCGCTGGCTCAGGTAGAACAACTCAGCCGCTTGCAGGTGCATTGCAAATACCTACAATAATCACCACTTCAAGTCCTAACAATATTATTCATAATGCGCGAACGTTTCCAATTAAATGATTTAATCTATACAATTTCAATATGTTTTAAAACATCAGATTTAAATCCTGCAAATAATATTTGGCAAAATCACCTCGATTGCTAAAAAAAAGGAAGGACAAACAAATCGTAAAAAGGCGTAAGGCAATAACAGATGTTCAATAAATTGTGTGATAAACAAAGCGATTTCATAAAATGTATTCAATGACAAATTACCCAACGAGCGTGTTTAAATTTAACATCCTCCAATCAGAGTCCGCGTCTCAATCATACTCGAGTTTGGGAGACAGCGAAGAACCTTGATGAAAGCGAGCCCGCAACCCGCATACGGTAATAACAACAAACAAAACATTGGCTGTCAGCATCAAAGGATTTTTTACGTGTGTGAAGAAAATAAAGTGAGGCACACACAGTGATGGGTGTCCTTGAGATGGAGGAGCCGGATGGGTTATCCGTAGCCTCGGCTGATGTTCCGTATGTTCAGTGCTCAGTGCTCACTGCATGCCCCCACCCAGCCAGGTTAGTGGTTACCGGTGGGTGGAGGGGCATCTCGCCACCTGGCCACGGAACAAAGGAGCGGTGACGTCACCGCCCTATCACCGCTGACTTATAATCCATCATCCGAGCTGATTCGCTGATCGGAAAATGAGAAACAGTATTATTAAGGAAATCTGATCGTTTTGATTTGTGCGTTTACTTGCAAGAATCTACAAAGTTTTACCTTCTTTACACCCGTGAGGCACATAATCGAATGGGAGTTTATACTATGTTTCTTAATGTACTTATCGTAAAAACACACCCATTAAAGATGATACCCAGCCATTATTTTCGTTTGAAATGAGTTTTCAGGTTTCACGGGTATTTTATTTCCACATCCCTTTGGCGGGATAAAACGGTTTGAGTGGAACCTTATTCCAAAACGTACGCAAAATAAGCAATTACGACAAAGTACACGAAGGAAACAAAGAATCATTATATTTCTCCAAAATTCGAGCTCGCGAAGCCACTATTATCGAAATACAAAATAATATTATTTTTCTTAGAATAGGGAGCAAAGATATTAAATTTACCGAGGATACCGAACGTCTTTGGGTTTCGTCAGAAAAAGTCTCAGGTTTTAATACTTTGACCTTCACGCATCAGCGACTTTCATAACCAAAAAACATCTTTACAGGTTTTACAGGTATATGGTGTCTGCCCTATTCAAATCACTCTTCCTTTTAGGTGGAGCATTTAACTAAAAGCTTTTGGGAGTAAGATTTTAGTAATGGGGGCCATGAAAGGCCCGATGTGGGATGCGAGGAGCATTATAAGAAAAGCGTAGGTAAAATGTGGGTACAGGAATATTGAATGATTTTTTAGTGCGCATCTCATAACAGGCCGCAATGCGGCGGTACACTTAGGCAGATATATTCCAAGTGACATTTTCTCAAAACATATTGTCCATTTATCAAGTTGACAGTTTTCACGTTTCATTCCGAGTGAAATTTTGAAGTACTAAATCTTTCAGCTCGTATTCAAGTGCGCTGCATCGCGTTTGTAAAGCAGGAGATAACAACATGAGACACAGTAACCAACACCACTTCAAGATGTGATGCGAAGTCATCCAAATAAATTAAAACAGGGGTTTATAACCTGCAGGCTATTATTTGTTCTTTTGCGATTCACACAGAAAAAATATATCTAAAAATTGTGGCACATTGCGGAAGAAACGAGTCTAGCAAATTGTACGGGAGTCGCGTTGTGTGACTTCCACATCATCGATAAATTTAATCGACCGTCCCCCGTATGATAAAAAGGTCAAATTGATATTCGCAATACAAAATTTGATACGTAATTTCAACTGGAAAAGGTTTATTTTGTTTGTTCAGAAAATTTACGACCATTCTAATATCATAGGTGGCTCACTACATTTAAATTTAATACATATTTCAGGCATATATTAGATAATTTCACGTGAGGAAAGATATTTTATAGATCAGAATGATAATTGTAATTACGAATAATAATATCATAAGAAAATTTTATCTAAATATTTTATATAAATGTTTTGTTACGTTACCTATTGACTGTAACGACATATAACCCCTCGGGCTAATTCGCTTTTGGATCAGCTAATATAGATCTCAAAGAAATCGGTGTATCTCCCTTACTGTCATGGTAATAAATATGATCTAAACGGTGTTAGAAAGAGAAAACACCACGCTTTAGAGCCTATTCTAAAAGTTAACCACAAAAGAATTAAAATGAGTACATAATGAGTAATCAATTTGGGAAGCGGGAATGGGTACCGTCGCCCCGGGAACCTTTATTGGACAACCAACACCTCTGCCATAGGTCACCCCAAGTGGTTCGCTACGTTTGGTGATTTAGCAGGGGTGCCCGGATTCATGGGGTGAGGTTTGTCTAGATCTTGGAGGCGAATGACCAGGATACACTGAACCCCAGATTCCTACCAACCCTAAACCCTTTTCTTTCCCGGAACTATCCTCTCCTTCCTTTCTTTTAAAAAATCTCCACACAGCATCCCTAAAGATGACATAGGCCCTGAGGGAAATTATTTTCCTCATGGCATCCTGTGTGGAGCTTATGTAAATATATATATATATATATATATATCAAACCAAATTTTTCAATTGCATTTGAGAAAAATTGATGACACTGTGAGATGACTAACGTTTGTGATACATTTGTCTAACAAAAGATGTGTGTGTTTTTAGTTTTTTTTTCGCTAATAATAATTTTAGTTAAAAAGGAAAACGTAAGGCGAGATATTTTCAAAACTTTATTATTTCGAAAGTAAGTTTTGTAAGTTTCTCTTGTAAGTTTTTTATTTATTTATATATAGCTACTTATTTGCCTATACTTGTTTGTCTATTCTTATATTTGTATGCGTTTATTCTGGTGAAGAAACCATCGGTTTTGAAACATGTCTATTATTTTGGTTAAATGGTAATGTATACAAAGATATTTAATTATAATTACATTTACATAATTACGTTTTCCAGATAAAAGGTGCTTAAATATGACTGAATCATAAACATAATTACTTGAGTAGGTACAATGTCGGTAAACCGTTCATAACATAACATTGTTATGGCTAAATATATAATAACAAACAGAGATAACTTTATTATTTCGGCAAACAACAAATTATTAATCGTAACGTGTATTTTTGTCATTCATTCGTGATGCAGGACAAAACTGATAAGAAAGAAGACAGTAAGCTAACGAACTACAAAAAAAACAGTTTTTAGGAAAAAATTCTAAAATTATCAAACATACTTATTCCAGCGTGAAATTTCATTTGATTAAATCAAATTGGATTTGAAAAGTTTTTAAAATTGCAACTAATTGTTTAAAGAATTCAGATAGGCGATAAAAGTAGTACTACCAATCTTAACATCACTCCCGCTGTTTATGCGCTTAGATATTTTAAACTACGCAACGCATTTTCATGCGGTTTTCACCAATAGATTAAAGTGATTCATGAGGAAGGTTTTTATGTATATAATTTGTCAAGGTTTTGTGTAAATTGATTGAAATATATAAATAAAGGGAGTGGGCTGGCAAGCGGGTGGTGTAGATTTGATTTAGCAGATGGAGTTGGTTACAAATGTTAAGTAATGGCGTGGTGTTGTGTTTGGTTAGCCACAGAAACATGTAGCCGGGTCTGCTAGTATAATATAATATTTTTAACTGTAAATTATTTAATTGCCATTTTAAAATTGATTGAAATTGGAATAAAACTATTCCGTGATTTTTCACGGGTCTGAGCGTTAGTAAAGTCACGAAGATGAATTATAACTTATTGACAAATATGAAACTTATAGAGAAGAAGAAAGCGATATAGTTGCCATTTGATTGATGATCTGTTTGACGTCATACGATTTGCATCCAAAAGGGCCGGGAGCGTGGTAAGGAAAGGGAGAGTGGTGCAGAGTGCATACTGCAGGTACGGATGCAGTATAGATGTGCATGTGCAGTGTACAGTGTGCAGTGTGGCCGAGGCCGCCCACGCCGCTCCGGCGATAAATCAGCCGGGAATCCGCCCAGAGTGCCGCCCATCTTTTGTTCGGGCAGAGCAGCGCCGAGTGATTTGCGATACGGAGACGGCGATGACAAATTTCACGACGGCCGACTTCGTCAAACCTTCGCGCGTCTGACGAAACTCTCTCATTTATTCACTTCTGCACTGGGATTTATTAAATAACGATACCTACCACTAATAATAACGCACCACAAAACACACCCGTACGAAGAGAAAACACATCTCCACATCACAAGGATTAATATCTCGAGAGTATTCAGTCTGCGGTTGCGTCTCGTAACGGATCAACAAGGCAATTACAAGAAATAATCAAATTAGGCACCTACCTACAAAACTATCAACGCAATTAAATATTTATAAATACTGCTTGGTCATACTCACCTCACAAATAACATAAATATATCTACAATATTTCCCGCATACGCAACAAAGAGAAAAAGATAAAAATGTTATCTTCTTAATCTATTATCAAAATAAAGACCTAAATAATTTGATGAAATTTAAAGCGATATTTCAATGCATTTCTTGGGTTCCTAACGAATTCATTTGATATATTTTTTATTTGATTAATGAAGACAATAGAGATTCCCAATCGAAAATTTGAAACAGAAAAATATACGGTCACATCTACGAATCGAATCCAGAACTTAGCCTTGAGGATGCTATGCTCTACCATTGAGTAATAATATTTGGATGACTTGTATATTGTATAACGCCGCTTTTTTTTTCAAAATCACCTCAAGGGAGCTGAGTAATGGGACCTATCCCCGTATTTAAGAGTGTATAACCAGAGAAACCAGAAATATGTCATTTTTAAATCAGTGGTTAGACGTATTGACTCTTTTCCACAAAAAACTATAAATGGATTTCAAAAGATTGTTCTTTTATCTAGTAAACTTATGTTTTAGATTATGAGAAAAAAAAATTATTTTTAGAATAATAAGGTTATACCATAGGTCGTTCGCAGATTTGTTCAATTTTCAAAAAAGTACATTTCTTATACAACACCCATTTCAAATCATGTAATCATGCAGTAAAATAAATCAATACATTATCTGGTAAACGTATGTTTCAGAATTTTAATTTTAGTTTAAATAAAATTATTAAAAAATATATACGGACATGTGTTTCTTGACGAAAATTGGTCGGTTTGTGCATTTATTTGTGCACTTACAAACAAATATATTTCGGATTTTTTTACATACTTATTTTGCTAAGACGTTATTGACAAATCATAAATAATTTGATCGTAAAATAATTTCAGGAAGTATTTAATTTTAAATAATTTTGAACATCGCATTTTACCATTTTTATCGCAGCCCGTAAACACAAATTTCAGATTTCATTACGGGCCCAAACGCGGCCAGGAGAGCACGTCTTCGCGACGCTTTGAATAATAATATTTGGAAATGAAATTTGAAAACGAAATTTGAAATAAACACGAATTCCTTGATTCATGTTTGTTAAATCTACAGGGTTGCCCGAACGCAATTTTTCATGTTCATTGAATATTTTTATGCAAAAATTTTTATAATTTCGAATATTTTTTTTATTTTAAATTATTCTTGTGTGAATACCGCACAAGAGTCCCAACTGCTCCAAAATATTTTTTGGGGTAAATCTTTTTTACGCACGCTCGACACTTGGGGGTAAACTGGTGAATGGGTTACGAAAAGTGGTGATAGTTACGAAAAATGACATGCGAACGGTAATCAATGCGAACGGTGATCGATTGCTCGGCGGGTCGGGCCTTTACGCACGCTTGTTTTTCGTGTTATTGTTATATTGTTAATGGACTATTTGTCCGTAAATAAATAAATAAATTATATACAGCGGGTACCCGGCATGCGTTTCATGGGCACTGTAACCTCGCGGTCAACTAAACTGTTATGGTTCCATCACAAGTCCCGGGAATTATAATGCAAGCGCCTGCATTATATAACATTATATACAGCGGGTACCCGGCATGCATTGCAAGGCCACTCAAAGAAAGAAAGGGTTTGTGCGCTTTAATTCTGTTTGTTGAAGTGCTTATTATTAATTATGCACACGAATAAATATTTCAAAATGCGACATTTTTTACAATCCAACTGAATATTACTCGTTTTTTTTCATGAATACCGCACAAGTCTGGAGCCAGTGGGACTATTGCATCCCCAATTTGGAGTATGTTGTAAGACTGAAGGTAGTGGGGAAGGGAAGGATATAGGGAAGAGGAAGGTGGGGAAGTACCTGGCTATTCAGATCTGACCACTAAACACGGCTAAAGCCATTTCAAGCAACGTTTCAATTCTTAATGGTGGTCTTACACCAGGGCGATACTGAGAGTATCTTCCACTCTAATGGCCGTAAAATACAATTGAAAAACAAAAAACCAAAATATTAAAAAGAATATAACAAATTGTTTATTCATGTAGGTATCTACTTAATACCTACTGTCTTTACGCATTTCACTTGTATCTATTTATGTTTATGCACTTCAATATACAAATTACAAATAACTACTACTAATTAAAATTCTGGAAGCGAGAATAGTAATATAAAGTAGTAATAGTAGCGGGTAGCCCTAGCTCGAGTGAACAAAACCCTCAAAACTCGGATTGCCGCGGAACGAAATTTAGTTCTGAAAACGCCCGCTCGCGAGCCCTGATGTGTTAGCGCTAGTGTCGGAATCGAAGTTGTCATGTGCTGGTTATTCACTCTTAATTGTATCACACTTTGACTAAGAACTACCAACACTATCTTCATTTTCTTAGCACTTATTTTTTATTAGCTGTTATCTTTATGTATGATTCATCTCGAACTAAATGCTACCTAGATAGTGTCTTGGATATATTCATCCATTTTTATTTAGTATACGACATCTATTGACTTTTATGCAAGTCTAGAATGAGTATTAATTTTTATTTTAAATTAATACGTAAAAACCTCAAATTGTAATATTTGTAAAATATTAAAATAATTGTAAATATGTTCAAAGGGGATAGGCCCATAAGCTTAGCGGTAGAGCACCGTCCCGGCCAGTCGAAGGTCCTGGGTTCGATTTCTAGATACGACCGTATCTTTTTACAATTTTTCTGTTAAAATATTTCGATTGGGAGTCATTAATATAATCTTCCTTAATTAAATACAAATTGCAATTTAGTCTTAGATACTCATTAAGTTAAAATAAAAATTAATGTATTTTTAAATTCTAATTCTTCGATTTCTCATCTAGAGGAAGGTTCGAATGCAAATCACACTCCGATTGGTTTATATCTACTTTTTACCTCAAAAATAAATCAACCGATGCGAAAATCTTAAACAAACCAGTTTGCCGAGGTTCCAGGAAAGAGCTCAGTGGATACGAAAAGCCTGCTAGTGTGAACAACTGGATAGCGAACCTTCGACATAGAAATTAAATATATTACAATATAATACCGACAAATAAATTAAATATATCTTAGGAATAAGATATAGTTGTATAAAATCATTGATGTCAATGCCGTTTGGTCATCACGGGTTTTATTTATTGCACAATTTCATAAACATAAAAATTAAAGTTTGTAGGTCAGATTAGCAGTACTACACTTTGATAATCTTAAGTCAAATTATCTAAATGATGTAAAGGCTTTTGTGAATGAATAATTTAAAGCGAACATAGACAAAAGATGTCCGTATGCAATGACAGATTGCTAAAGAAGTAGGTGAAAGTAATAAGGATTTATAATATTGTAAAACATCAAGTAGGTAAGGATTAAAGTCGTCAATACTTGCATCATTTAGAATATGTTAGAGGGAAGCCTCAAGCCAAAAATGTATGTACATACTTACATCGTCACAAATATAGGTAATAGCAGTAATAGGCATGACAATCGCTTGGCAAACGCAGTCGCAATTTTAAGCGTATCAGTGTTTAATTATTTTGGGAATAATATCATAAAAAAAAAAAAAAAGTTCATTGGTAATTGTCACAGATAATTTAAGCCACAACATTTTTTTTGTATGTGTTCATACGTATAAATAACATTTACACATACACTTTACATTTTACACAATAGATCCACCCCTTTCCCCTCCCTCGCACCATCCCATCCCCATTGGCCATTGTAACTCTTTTATCTTTTACATTAACTAAATAATTAAAACGCATCAGTGGAAACCTGTTATTGGTTGAATAATTTACACATATTTTACAGTACACTATAAAAATTATAACTGTTCATTTTCCGAATAAAATAAAATATAACACATTTCAAATGAAAAAAAATTTTTTTTAGTAGTTTGCGCTCATATTTAAAAGAAGTTAACAATTTATTTTTATTTTACTCAATGGAAATAGGAAAAGCTTAAATTAATCCGAAACATATTTTGTTGTATTTAAGTATTATGTAAACCGATTTGTAGTAAAGATTAATCGCAAATAGTGATTTAGCATTAATCTTCGCCTTGATACAAATTAATATTTAAAATGAGAGTTGTGATTCTACGTGCATTATACCCCGGCTCAATGGTAGTTCGAGGGTACGGTCGTACTTCGGTGGTTTTAATTTACACCGGCCAATGAATAGACGCAGGGATAAAACAAATGTATAGATAGATATAAAGGGAACTGGGGCAGGATGGATGCATCTTTTTCGTCCTGCATTAATTAGAACGTGATATTTTAATAGTTATAAAGCAAGAAAACACTTATGAATGGAGAATAACTCTCTAGACATTTGCACAGCTTTGGTCTGACTATAAATTTTAGGTCAACGCATCTTTAGTCAGTTCGAATTTCGTCATTTTCGTCATGCGTTATGGAACTTTTATAGCATTAATATTAACTATCATACAATAATACAAGACGCCATTTAATTCAATACAAAAGAGGGTATTGCAATTCAGACAAAGTCGAAAATATAAGGTAACGGTAGGTATTTTTTATTTAATTATTTTTTTTTAATTCTTTAAAATATATACATATTACAGATAATTACATTGGTATACATAGATATTAAGTTTAGTTATAAGGAAAAAAATGTTACTGATCCGTAACTGTATATAGGTAAGTGCCTAGTAGTATTTTGTAAACACCTCACTAGGCGCATCTGTGCTGAGGTGTTCCCATGTTTTGGAATAAATGCAATTCTGTCGACAAAAGTAGAAACACCGTATCCTTCTTGAAATTGTCAAGAAAGAGACTGACTTTAAAGGCATCATTTTGTTATCAACCTCTGTTTAACTATGACACCAAAAGAAGATTAGTACCTCGAGAGTTGGGGTAAGAATTTAATATTTTTTGTCGTCGAATTTAATGTTTCAAAAACCCAATCATGTCTGATTACGTATAGAAAGGATCGAAATGTAAATCTAGTTTCCTTCCATGGAAGTAATCAGGCCTTCCATTGATATGCTTGACCAGCTCAGGTATGGGGACTCCAAAGCAGCCAGAGTTAGTAGTACACAATTGCTAACCCTGTACAAATCGCAAGTACGCCCCACGGTTGATTGAATTTGGCAGCCACCTCTGATTTGGAGCCCCAAAATACACGAAAAAACCCTCTGGTGAGAAAGCTGTACTTGCTGGAATTTCAATGGAATATATTCCGAGGAACTAGCGTAATTAATTCATTCGGCACCGGTGCACATTCGGAAAACAGGCCGCCCAACATATGTACACAGTTGACTTTTGTCATATGAAAACGGATCGTTTCTACGACTCTTGAGTTCAACAGCTGAGTGACGTAGGCCCTGAGGGAAATTATTTTCCTCAGGGCCTCCCGTGTGGAGTTAATGTAAAAAAAAGAAAAACCATGTAGTTTAAAGTTAAGAAATAAAATGAAATTAACAAAAATAATAAAATTCACCAACGTAATGATACAATTACTGAGAAATCCAGCAATCCGTGAAGAGTGTCTGTATGTATGTGTGCGGTGTGCAGTGTGCAGGGTGACGTCACCGTGGGTGGGGAGGCGCGGGGAGGTGAAGCTACGAGGTGCAGTGGACGCGCTCGCGGAACTTGACCGGCCGCAACGCGCGCTCGCCGTTTGCCTGTGGCCACGCCGCCGCGGCCGCGCGCCATCACCCATCAGTGTGACTGTTGTTGTGATTCGGCACTCGGCAGCGCTCGGCTATCTCCGCGGAAGGGGAAGTAAGGGCGAAACAGCCAAGGTCGCCCGGACTCGCCAGGACTCGGATACCCATTAGCCCAACATCTTTCAAGGACATGCCTTATTTTCGGCACTTTTTTACCACATACAAATTCCGAGAATTCCGACAAGTGAGCCGACATCCTCAAGGGCGATCACGTATTTATGAAGAAACCACTACTTAACACTAAATTGGCATATTCGAAACTTTGAAACACACAAATGTATGATTATCTTCCATCACGCTAATTCCATGCTTTGGAGGTGTGCAAAATAAAATATTCCACGTTTATGTTTTTTGTGTGATTAATTCCAATGTGAGATCATTTTAAAATTATTGGATATTTTTCGATGAAGCTAAAAATAAGCCGAAAACAATTTTCGTAAAATTTAATCTAAAATTTTCAAACTTATTTTATGATATTCGGAAATTTCAGTGTTTAAGTCAATATTAGCACGAACGTGACATAAACCATGTTCAAATTAAGTATAAAGGACGGCAAACTGGTTGGATCATCGTTATCCTCAAAATTCGCCCGAGAGAGGTTATCGCAAAATATATTTAAAGCGAACATTGTGCATCGCATTATTGTTTTCGTGCAAAAACGGGACATGTGTTTTGGAATTCATCAAAATAAGCTAAATGGATTTTTAAACAACGCAAATAACACCTTGAATAAATCGTCAGTGATAATACTGATAATTTTATCCAGAAAACTCGTGTCAGCATAAATCCGGGAATCGGTAAAATGAATTAAATAAATTCTGATATTTATTAGAGTTGCAAAGAATTATTGCAAGGTGGTGGGATATTTGGCCTAAATTTAAGAGCTTATTCTAGCTGAATAAGTAAACAAGAACTGTGGGAACAAACTGGATCTCAAGCAATAATAACACGTTTTAAACTACATAAATATGTAGGTGTAGTGTGCATAAGTTTTTACTTATTTTGTAGTCGGTTTGGAGACAATTATAATTTGTGATTAGAAAGTACTTTTAGTACTTTAAAATATATTATAAACGGTTGGAAGTGTAGTTAGTTAGTATGATAGTTAATTTAAGTTTTTAATATGATTATAAATTAAATAACATTTTTAAAAATACCGTTAGTCAATGTGTATTGGTATTACAACAGATACATTGGGACAAATATAACGTGTTTGACAGAATACTAACTGAATATAGCTAAGTTGCAACTCTAACGAGTTAATGACAGCATGCTACACTAGAACTCAAATAAAACGGATAGTGCAATAAGGAATCTGCGTGAAACATTATTTGTGGGATCTGTCATCATCTGACGTTGGATGGTATGAGAGGGGCGCGGTGAGACGAGTGTGCGACCTTGGCTGGCTGGTGGCTGGTCGGACCCCGCACACCCCTCGCCAGTACCTCGCCCCGCCAGGGATCCAGCCAGCCAGCCAAAACATCCGACTGCCGAGAGCCGAGAGCCGAGAGCCCGAGAGCTGAGAGCAGGGCCGGCGATATCCAATTGAACCGGCGACACACAGGTTCATTGTTCCAGTGCGCGTGGTCGCCAACCTTCGGCCGGGATAGGCCGGAAGCGAGGAAACCCTGCACACATACAACACACCATATGGGGGAGATTGATGATAATATTGATGCAAACAAACTTCGCCAAATAAACTTCTGTCATAACAACTAATCATCACGCCATTTTAACGCAGTGAACGCAAACAGTACCTATGAAACTCCACGCAACAACTATGTCTTGCCGCACACTCCTTGCTTCAACCACGTTCTTACAGTGACATACTTTTCTGTTGTCCGACTCTTGACGTACCCTGACTGTCATCCTGGGACGAATCCTTATTCTTGTTCTATTTCCACTACCGCATTGCGTTATACTTTATACTCCAAACACCGTCCATCCGCTATAATAAATGCCCACGTAAACTGAATGTCCTCTTTTAAATCATGTTCATTACGTTTACATCGACCTAGCATTGTTTTTGGATCTCCGCATTTGTATTCTGTCTTACTTGATATTTGCCTAACTCATTCCAACTGCATTCAGCCCACCTTCGTAATTCCTTTGCCATGTATCAAACCTCTCGATTATTTCTCTGTTTCAGTAAATCATTTAACTGCACAGGTGAGGTTTAATAATGATTACACTGTAAATCTTGACAGTGCCTATATTATTGCCCGATTAATTGTGTTAATTGACCACAGGCAATTGTGAAAAAGAAAATATAAAACAACGCATGGGTAAGAAGTTATTTTCGGGCCACAAAAGTGTTTTTAAAAACGTGGTAACTGACCTCGGTGACCGAGACCCCGAAAAGCGATTGCATTGGGGCATAGGAGATATCAAATCCACGGGAGTAAGCCAGGCGATAGCCTACTCTTTTATTACTCAAACAGCTACAACTGAAAATGATTTCTTATTGTAAAACTAAAGAATTTCATTAAAATTATCAGGAATTTTAAAATAAAACTTAAGAACAATAAAATTGTATTTTAGACGAAACTGCCTAATTTTGATTGAATGCATTTCGTATTTAATGTAATTATCTTCATTACAATAACCACAAATTCGTTCCAACAAAAAATCAACAAAGGTGACAGCGCTTTTCGAGATAGAACCCGCAGCCTCTCCACTCGTTTATATTAGATTATTCAATAATAAAGCACAAAACAGCAGTTTTCTGGTGGATATTATGCTGACAGTGTGTATCCTAAAGCCAGCGTTGTGTTTGCATCGATATCCCCAGGTGAGGGACCGCTGCCCGAGGGTCTGGCCGCGTTTTTTGCCTCAACCCGGTGCACGTAAGCGCAACCGCCCCGTCTCGAGCCGCTACCTACTACCGCTACCTATCAGCAAACCAGCAAACCAGCCGACTACCTCGAGTCTTAGCCACTAGCCATGCGGCCATGCGACCATCCGACCCGCGCTGCCACGTCATCTGCGCCGGGAATGTGCAGATTGTGCAGCTTGGAGTAAATGGCTAAAATCGCACTATTATTGGCCCGCCGCGCCGCAGCGAGACAGGTGCAGCTTTGCCCGCACTCACTCCCTACCGATCTAACTCGCTGCTTATGACTATCGGCGCATAAAGGCCGTTATACACGAGCCCGATTTTCAGCCCGTTTCCAGTTGGAGACAAAAGTCAACATTTTTCGCTTTACGCGACCGCTGTTTTCATCTCTATTTTCATATCTACGATTTCAGTAGGCATCACAACAAACAGTATGGTTCGTGTGTTGTTTGCAGTGGTGACAATTGAAATCCTAGATATGAAAATAGAGGTGAAAATAGCGATCGCGTAAAGCGAAAAATGTTGACTTTTGTCTCCAATTGGAAACGGGCTGAAAATCGGGCTCGTGTATTGCGCTCTTAAGGGAAGCCATATTCTCACTCCACTCCCGTTCCGATATGCGGAATGAAACGGAAATAGGAACGTGATATTAAAACATCGAAATAGGTATGAGAATTCAAAATGCTAATGGATATCAAGATGAGAATAGGTATGGGAATGAAAATTCAAATAGCGGAGAAGGTATAAGAAATCAAATATAGAATGGGAATGAGAATTCATATTTTATTACAATGGGATATTCTAATAGCAGAATATATCCATGAGGCGGTATCAATAAGAAGTTTAACGACAGTTTCTTTTACGAGCGGAGTGTGACGGAGAGAATCGCTGAATGATAGTCGTTAACCTTAATTTGATGTGCACCTGGGCACCTGTAGCCATTGCCTCTAGACTGCACTATAGTACTGCACTTCTGCAGCACCGTGGAGGGAGAGCGTGATTGACTGATTGCACTTGGCACTCGCCACATTCCACAGCGTGACGGTAAAATAAATATAAATAAAAATACTTGAGAATACTAAAATAGCATAATTTGATTGAAATTTTTAACAACGGATAAGAAACTGGGAAATCACATTATTACCTAAAACCTTTGTACAGGATATAATCGAATATATATTGTATATTAAAGAAATTTGAACATGAATATGAGTATTATTGTTTATATTATCTTATCTCAAAAATATTGTATCGTCTAATAATTAGACGATACAATATTTTGATAAGAATCTATTGTTACTTCTGCATGTCAAATGTTGATGTTATTTAAGCACCATAAAAACATGATTAACGCTATTGTCGATGGTTAGGTAATTAAAGATGTATAGGTAAAACAGTCCCATAACTATTACTTTAAAAACTAGAGAAAAATACTCTCATAAATTATTTCTCTTTATACGAGTAAAATATTCGTACGTTTATTGTTAGGCTAAAAACCGTTATTTTCAGGGACCTCGCAAATACTTGTGAACTTTTAAACCATGATAACTTTTTTTAATTATATCCTTTTTTTATTATATAGCTCTACTATCAGCCATGCGATTCTGTCTGTATCTTTTATGGATTCGGAATCGATTCCATACGTAATCGCCTGTCAAATTTGAGTAATTGTCTACGGCTTGCTATTGCTTTTTCAACTAGTATAAAAAAAACGAAATGCTGTAAGTATACATGAATATTTCTAAATAACATATTTTCTCCAAGTAAATAGTTGTTTTTCATAGTAATTATAAAAAAGAAGTGTAATTCCCATAATCCGTGCCTAAGAGTACGGCGGTTAGTAGGATAATGAATGTATTTCGAAATATTCAATAATTCTGTACGTTCAATTATTCTGTAAACTGCCTTATAGCTTTGCCTTAAATAGGTTCTTAATTAGGGTAAACTAAGTCATTCATGCGTATTTAGATTGAAATGAAACTTCGCAAATGTTAAATTAATGCTATACAACTTTAAACAGTACGTTAAATGAATAAATAATCATGTATGGGTCATTCCGCCGTTTCGTTCAAATCGCATGTTCACGCAAAAAAGTCATATGAAAGTTAATGTTTATCAAGAAAGTTTTATTGTAAGATGTAGCTATTTAAAAAAGGAAAAAGGAGTATTTCCCGAATTAGGCATTTGTTACTTAATTGCTTCATGATTTACAAAAAACATGCTAAAATTTCATTACCTTCCCTTTGCAAATGAGCGACCGGTAAATTGATCTATAATAAAAATCAGTTTACACTAGTAAAATCACTACATTCATTAATCGACCTGTATGTACAACTAATTATGCATATTTATTTGTGTTTAATTTATTTTTAAAGCTACTGTATCATAGAAAGAATTGAGATTTTGTTTTTGTCCAGAGAAAATCGTTGTCGTCTTCCGCGAAAGCGGTAATTAAAATTGAGACCGCTTTTATCCCTGTTCATCAGCTGTACACCGCCCCGCACCTGACACCTCCGTTACTAATCAGTGTACCGCTACATCCAGACGGGGGAGGACATGTGTCGCTGAATAAAGAAATATCTGCGATCTAAGTGCTCGAAAACAACTTTGTCACTGACCAGGCATCATTACCTTCCAGCATTTTTTAAAGTAAGTACATGTTTTAAAAATTCGAATCGTGTATCTATAAACTATAATTAGTCGGACTATTTTTGATTGAATCATAAAGATTTGTAATGTCATTATTAAGCGAGTAATTGAGGAAAGATTGTCAAAACTTCATTACCCTCCGATTCATTACCTTCCGTATCGTCAAAATTTTTGCTGGATGGTAATGAAGAGGTGTGGATGGTAATGAAAAATTTGTAAGGGTTATTTTTACGTACATCTGGGACCATGTTTGGGGTTAATAAAAGCTAATATTATTAATAAAAGCAGTTTCTTGCGTTCTAGCGTCTGACAATTTCGGGTTTGGTGAAACACATATTTTCATTTTATCTATTTTCTAATATGGAAAAACAATCTGTTAAAATTTACCCTTCGAATTTTATATTTGAAAATCGATTTTTTATTCAATAATATAATTATTCAAATGTAAACGAATATATTAAACAAATGATTTAACATTCCCCTACAGTCACAAGATGTTTCATTCCTTCGGTTGTCTATCAAAACTGATGAATTTTTACACAATTTCAAGTTTCTAAACAAATCCAGATTTAAACAAAAATCTACATAACTGGGCATCAAGAGTCCAACGCAAATTTCTTGATTTAAAAACGATATCACTTCTGTTAGATTTTCAATCAATTAGGCAAAAAATTATTAAACAAATATGTAAAAGCAGTAACAATTTTTAGGCTCTCTTGTAAAAGTTATGAAATTATTCATTTTTGTTCTTCAACTTCTCATTTAATCCGATACTTATGATAATTTTTCTTTATTATTTGTTACAGGCTTAACACTTTAAACCACAATGGCAAAGTTAAATAAAAAACTGAAAAAAGAATATAAGTTATCCAAGGACAGGCTACGTAAGCAACAAAAATATGCAGAGATTAAAAACAATCCGAAACTGTACAGTCTTCGGAAAGTGAAAGAAAAAAAAAGATACTTAATGCGAAAAGCGCAAAAAAAGATTTGAAGCATTGAAGATATGAGTGAAAGAGCACAGAGAGAGCAAAGACGAAGATGGCGAAAGAACTCTCTAAATTATTTGAAGAAAAAAGAGTAGCAGCGTAAAATAGAAACGATTACAGTAGAAAATATGCTTCCAATTCATGAAAATGTCACGAAACTACACAATAATGTGCAAAACACTGTAGATCCTGACCCCCTCACAGTCGAGAATGAACAACAAATCACACAAAAAACATGCGTGCTCTAACAAATGTTAGGAAATTAAGGTACAGATCTATGAAAATCATTAAAAAGTTACAGGACCAGATAAGCAAACTTAAGAATGAGAAAAGAAACGAACAAAAGAAAATGGAGGCGTTGCAGCTACAAAATGCAAATACAGCAATCGAAGATAAAGTAGAGAAAAAAGTAAACGACATAGCTAAATACATCCCAATGAATAAAGTCGAAGATGTAAAAAAGAAATTGTTGTTCAGTGAATCGCTGTCTCGAGGATTAAATGAAAAATACAAGGCTTTAAAAAAAACAGAGAAAAGACAGTTTGCGAATGAAATACTGAGAGACAAGAACAAGCTAAAGAAATATAAAGTCCTCAACAAAGTTCCCTTTCATATCAGAAAGACTTTAGCTGAAAACAAGAACAACAAAACAAATGAAATAAAAGGGAAGATACAAGATTTTTTTGAAGAAGATGTTAATAGCCGGGTAGCTCCCGGAAAAAAAAGAATTTGTGAAACGCAAAGGTTTAAAAAAACAAAAAAGATATATTACAGATAACTTCAAAAATCTCCACAACGAATTCTGCAAAGAACAAAAAAAAAATCAGCTATTCGACTTTTTGCAAATATAGACCCTACTGGACTGTTTTACCAAAAAAAGAACGAGACACTTGCCAATGCAAACTTCACTGTAACGTTAACCTTCTAATTAAAGCTCTGAAGAAAGCAAAGATAATTGCAGAAGGATCAGCGATAGAAATATTGACAAGTTTGTTTTTTTCCATTTGTATTTTGATATTTTGTCCATTCTTTTTTAACAATTCATACAAATATTGCAAGCATAAGTAAGCAGAACTGATTACGCATGAAAAAATGTATTTCTTGTCTCCAATGCTCAAAAGTCTGAATAAAGCATTTAGTTTTTCACTTTAATCGTTTTTTCTTCCTTTTTCCTAATCCGCTCCTCACTTCAGGTCAAATGATACTTATATCTATTTTATTATTCAATTTCAATTCATTTTTCATTATTCACAGAAATTTTAAGAACCTACAAGGTGTTCAATACCATCTATTAATGTTTCATTACCAAATTTCATTACCAAACTTCATTACCATCCAAATTTATAAATTACCATCCAACCGTTTTTCATTACCATCCACCCCTTCATTACCTTCCATCAATTTTCTACGTATCTAAGTGTCGCACAAAGGTGCCCTTTTCACCTCTCTACATCTGATAGGTACAGGAACCCATTTCTATAAAAATATATAGTAAAAACGCAAAAAAAAAAATTCCGCGGAAACAGGCAAATTTGAACGAAACGGCGGAATGACCCGTATACTTACAGCATTTCGTGTTTTAAACTAGTTGAAAAAGCAATTACAAGCCATAGACAATCACACAAATTTGACAAGCGATTACGTATGGAATCGATTCCGTATCGACAAAAGATACAGAATCGATTTTCAGGATACATTTTGAAACCCCTTTGGCTTACTTGAAAATACATTATTTTAGAGGTATTGTTTTTGCACCCCGCTACCTTAATTTTTTAATATATATTTATTCAAAAAATCAGAGTGCGCAATTCTCACGTGATAGAAGAGAAACCTTCAGAAAACTAATGTAGACAAGAGTGGGGAGGTTACGAAGCACCGCACAAAGAGGAGACCGATTATACTATCTCATTCTCTCGCAGGCTAAATCCTATAGGTGCATGTGTTTGTCTCTTTTTAGTGTCACTATTTTTCGTTTCATCGAGTTTCAAATCACCGAGCTGACAACGTTATAATTATTTTATTAAATATCCAATGATATTGAATACCACCAGTAAAATAACAACGATGAGACCCTTTCATAGACGGAAAATGATTAGATACCCAAAGAATTCCTCCATCAAAACGAAGATATTATAAATATGAACGTTCTAGTACAAATGTATCTACTAAAACAGCAACGTGTGTATCTAATTTGGACACAATACAAGTGTTATGAATTATAAATACGAAAATCACAAAACAACAGCTTAATTAATTTGCAAACACGTTTCAAATGAACGTGCTAAAATATGAATATCGTATTCGTCATTTCAATATACGTTTGATTAATAATGATACAAATTAACACGATACTGATTTTATAAACAGATGTCAATTCTGTGATGAGAGGATTTAAATTAATTTTTGATAATTTGAATTAAATTGGGTTTATTCTTCAATTACTGAATAGTACAAATCTGCATAGAAATTGTTATGAAATACGTGTATCTTGGATATAAATTGAGATTTTCATGGTCAAAAGTAATATAGTGAATTATTTTTGGGGTATAATGCCGTGTTACGCTACCCCTTCTAAACCCCAAGGGTTTTGGACAGCATTAGTGTCCATCATCTGGCAGATGTGTAATGGCATCATCAGGGCTGAATATGTACACTGTCCGAAACGATGGCTAAAGGAGGAGCGCAACTCGGCGTAATACTCAAAAATAATTCATTATAATATGTGCACCTTGTTTCTGATTTGCGGAACATCATATTATTATTATTTCTTTATATTGAATTTATGCTTTTGAATTATTATTAGTTTGAAAGATTTGAGAAATTGTATCGAACGGAATTGAAAAAAAATCTACTTAAAATAACAAAGAAAATTTTAACAGAAAAAAAAACGGAATATAAAAAGAGATGCTTCTTTTGCATGGTGTTATTATTTTTGAGCATTTGAATGTCTTGGCACATGCCCCTGGGCGTTGGCCAGACTGCCTAGGCGCCCCCAATGACACTGCTCTAATCACACAATTAAATTTTTTGTTTATAGAAGACATTCATCGTTCATCGTGCCATAACAAAAAACAAATACCTTATGAACTGCTCTAATCTAGAAGTTTGATGATTCTATGGATTTGGAAACATGGAATGGTAGACAATGTATTTAAGCCGCCCACATAATACATTATATTGCGAACAGTAATTAATACTTATTAATAAGAAGTGTACTCGTATCGCTATCTCTGGGCGATATTACACGTCGAATCCGCTTTAGTTCAGCGTTAGTCTACGTGTTTATAATAATTATAATTATTATTGTGGACATCAATGTCGTGTAAATGATAATTCCCAGTCGTTAACACCACATCGCCGAGCGAGAGACGCATAAAACTTCCCTACTTTAGTGGTGAATTAATGTGTTGCTTTTGGTCTAAATCCGATAGATCCAAAAGTTTGCTCTCAAAGAGACGAGCTGTAAACTTTCCCGACACGGTATAAATCAACTTTTAAACGCTGTCGAAACTTTGCCACAAGAGATGTGTCGTGTTTGCGGCGAAATACGAAACACGCCATGAGTGAAAAATCGAAAGACACTCAAAACTATATTTATTTGTCAAGGTTCTTCGTCACATTCCTGGGGAAAATAACTTGAATCGATGAGATTTTATTTGAAAAAGGTTCAGAAAAATTACGCAATTTTATGATTCTTATGTATCCTATATTATATATAGAGTGTTAAAGGAAGTACTTGGCTTACTTTAAGCATTATTTGGAGTAAAATATATTTATTGTCTGCGATGATTTTTTTAACATTTTTTTCCATTATTTTTTCTTTAAAAACAAACAAAAAAAAATCTTCCACGTGACATCACTGGTAACTCAGCTAGTAACCGCCCAACCCCTCCGACATCATCCGACCGTAACTGTCAAATACCTACTGATATATATTTTTTGTTTTTTATAAAATCAAACAAAATGTTACCGGAGACCAAAATTTCATTTACATTTTTTAATCCAAATAATTAGTTAAAGTAAGTTAAGTACGTCCCGTAAATAAATAAGTAGGAATGTCTGGCGGTCTAGAATCTATAGTTTTATTCAGATGTTGATGAAATTTTGAACACTTGATCTTCAAAACAAGAGGAATGTGACAGCTTAATTAAGATTTTTACAAATCACCCCCATCACATCCTTTCCCACCACTTAAAGCAGAAAATTGATATTTCTTGATAAAAAAATTCTCACTTAACGTTCAAAATAAAAGGAAAATTAGAGTCTACGTCGGAATTCGAAAAACTCTGTGTAAAGTCCGGGCAACGCCCGCCGGGAACAACAGCTAGTAAATTTTAATAACAAATTAATTAATATTATTAAAAATACGTTAAGTAGGCAATGGTCTGGAGCGATGGTCCAAATGAAAAATCAAAAATATTTTTTTTTATGAACTACCTCTTCGTGACCTTTAACTTAACGTATAATATGTTATGGTATTCGCAGCGTTTCACCCCACATGTGTTCAAACTGAGTGCAAACAATTCCCCTCGTAATCTGCCATACTGCAGTCATATCACTGTTATCAGCATAAGCAAAAGTTGTAAACATATTTGACGATAGTGAGAAACCCACACAATGTGGTAGCTAGTAGCTAGTACCCAGGCATTAGTATATTAAGTTCTAACAAACCTATGTAGATGGCACAACTTGCATTTTTCTATTTTCGCCTCTTTTCAAAACTAAATTTTACAAGAATTTTATCCTTGAACTATTTGACCGGGTGAACAGGGAACAGGCCATTGCTACTGACTTTTGAATGTAATATTAAAGCAAACAAAAATGTTTAATTGTAAACAAACCTACGAGAGTTATTTTTTCCTTTGAAAATTAGATCGCTTAGAAATATTTTAGTTGCTTCAATATACTGTGAATAAATAAAAATATGTTGCTGGTGTTAAGCAGGAATTTAAACCTTATCGCCATCTACATAAGGAGTGTCAGCGGCCTGATCCCGAATTTTACACGAAGTGGTGCAGCATCGCCTTAGTCCCGTAATGTAATACCGGCTCCAAACGCATGGCAAGCCTCTGCAAGCGTCCACAAGTCCCAACGTCTGGAGCGCGCGTGTGGCTTTGCTTGCGTAGGCTTGCAAGAGCTTGCGAGAGCTTGCGAGAGCTTGCGAGAGCTTGCCGCCGATCCGATCGAGGTCGGATATTTTGGCCACAAGCGGCAAACGCTGGCGTGGCATCCACACGTTGGCACAACTAACGGACAATAAACAAAATATTAAATGAATTACCTGGTACGATTTCTATGGATTTTATTCGTCGACTATCTTCTCTTTCGAATTCTTCGCTTTCTTTCGTTTTGTTTCGCTTTAAAATAGAAATAGGTTAGCGCAAAAATGATAGCTGATGCAGCTGCTTCGACGTCCGCCATCTTTGGGCGCTGCGCGCGCTGCGAATGTACTGGCGCGCTTGCAAGTGTGGGGACGCCAGCCATTCGCTTGCCAGAGCTTGCCTGAGCTTGCGACAAGCAGCTTGTCGCAAGGGTCTGGACGTACCATAAGCAAAGCGTGAAAAAGTTAGTGTGAGCGTAGGTACATTTGAAATTTAAAAAAAAAAAACAAACAAATATCGACTGCAATAAAAAAGTGAAATCTTCACCACACAATTTCAACCAATAGGAGCCTTGAAAAGTGAGCTGATAATCAAAGCGGCCAATGCAGTAAGGTTTCAATCTATCTCATTCTCTGGCAAGCTAATTCCTATAAATAATGTATGTGTTTGTATGTTTTTAGTGTCGTTTCCTTTAGTCGAGTTTCAAATCACAACGGTGCTAAACAAGTTTCATTTCAAAAACAAAATCACGTGTTCAAACAACACGATTACAAAACGAGGGATGCAAGAATGGTAATACTAATAACAGTATTATAATCATAATTCTTACTAAGCATAGTTTCCCGGCGGCGCTGTAAGCTGTTCTGTTAGTTGTGTTAGCTGTGATCTCACGCCCGCGCCGCCAGCCGCAGAATGCAGCCATGAATTTTGAATTGCAAAAACGACCATTAATTGCGCGAAAACAAAAAGAAAAAGGGCGGTAGAAGCAGCGTCTAGAAATAAAAATTGCACGTACGTTTTAGCCGACTATTATCTGAGCGAGTCAACAAAGCTTTTGACATTTGTCGGGTCATTCACCGCGCGTCCTCTCAAGGTCGTGCCGACTGAATTTAATTCATATCAAAATGCACACTCCTATCTTCCCGTTTACGCAATGGAAAACAGATTTTCAAGCTAAGATAATATTACCATTTCGTGCGTAATAGTATTGGCTAGTGATGGGCGTTATCGAAATATTTCAATCGAATGTTTCGAGTTGATTGCACACATCGATATAATAACTATAGATAAGCCCTCCCATAGCTAATTTCGAACCAAGAGTAACACCACTTACGAGTAATTTCATAAGATTTTTTTTTAGAATTATTTATATAACTGATTTAATTGTAAACCCATACCTAAATTACTTCGCGCTACCTTAATTTTGTGTTTTAAAAATGTAGGTACTTCAAAAAGCTAGTGACTTCGCTGCCGTGAACTTGCTGGAAAACAAAAATTAGCTCTAAGCAGACTAACAAAAGGTAAAAATCAACACTTCTTGCAAATTTTTGATTATGAGATAATCCATTTTCTTTTTGATAAATGTTTTCGTAAACCAATATACATATTTGATTCCGGTGTCATTTTTATGGCGCCGCATCCGCGTTAAAAGATAAGAAGATTGAGAGATATGTAATTATGAATGTTAGAGGAGCGCGCTAATATTTAAAGCGAAGAAATTTAAATATATAAAGAAAAAATCGATTGTGAAAATGTTAAATAATACACGACTCGTTTAAAATAAAGCAAAAATCTCGTGGAAGGTGTCTAAGTATCATTTAAAAAAACATTGTGATTTTTTTCACAACTATAACTTGAAAAATAACTGAAACCAAAGTGTTTATAATAATTTTCAGAGCATATGTTGCGATTTTTTTCTATGGAGGGAGGGAATGTCATATAATTTGCGTTTCGGCGTGGAACGCGTCTGGAAATTATCTTAAAAAATAACATATCTTTTTTAAAGAGCGGTAAGAAATCGGTAAAAATTCGGGTAGCGGCGGTTTAAGACCCACACTAGAAGACACACTTTGAAAATAATAAAAATATTATTATAGGAATCATACTTTTTAAAACGAATAATTTGAAATGCACATCTCGATTTTGGGCATCACTAGTTCACGTCTCGTATCAAAACAGAGCTGGCAAACTAAAATGGTATTTAAAAAAAACGCTTATCTACACGCGATAAGATATTTTTGCTTGCATTCCACTTAAGTGCGATGCAGCCGAGAGATAATAAATAAAAATGCACACATCAAGATTGTTATTTTGATACTATTTACGTCTGTGAAAATCTGGATTCGGGCAGCCATAAAATGGAATAAAAACTACTGCGAGTTGCAGTCAGTCAAATGTTATAGTTTAAAGTCCTTGCATCACCGAGTCATGGTGAGAAAATCAATATTTCCTTGCCGTATTTGGCTTGGCAAGCGTGAGTCAGGCTGACTTCAGACTTCAGACCTCAGAGCGAGTAGGTAACCGCGGCAAAGGGTGACAGCAGATTTCTTGCGAAGCTGCAGTTCGCTACAAACATTTCCCTGCAAAATGGGTCGACAAGGACTTCCATTATTATACTAAAATTCAAGCTGACAGAAGATTTTTCAGAACAAAATGACTGAACATGGCATTTTTGTACCAAACAAAATAATATTATTTCAGTTTTAAAATATTTAAAAAAAAAATTATCTTATTTACTTAAGTATTTATTTTATTTACATTTTTACGCCCATGGGGCTTTTAAATGGCTATATAATATTAACATTTTTTACAAGGCTTTTTGAAATAGACAATAGGTTATAATACAGTGGTTTAAAATTAGATAAATTTGAAGAAAATAAAAAGATAACAACAATAAATTGAAATGATCAGAAATAATACGTTCAGATAAAAAAAAATTAAAGCAGGTTTTAAACGGTGATCGGGCAACTTAGAATCATGCAACTTCAACACCTCCTTTGAAGTCATTAAAAGTGATGAAAAAATATATTAAAAAATTACGTTAAAAATTAATAGGTTAGGTTACGGGCTATTTTTCAAATTTTATTTTTTCATAACTTTTAATGACTTTCAAAGGGGCGTTGAAATTGCACGATTCTAAGTTTCATGGAACCGTTTTAAACATAGAAATTGTTACATTAAAAATGTCGCCGTCATTTGTATATTTGTTTATTAGGAATTGGCGAGTTTGCTACATAATTTGTTTGTGAATGGTGACATTGAAATAGGTTCTTAAGCCTAGTGAATCGAGTAACTATTCTTAAATTGACTACACTCAAGAATTCGCAACGGTCGATCAAGTTATTTTTAAATTAGATTTAAAGAATATAGCCAAGTGTGTACCGCAATATGTAATATTCTTCTAACATCGTGCATATTACGTCTATTTGTCTGGTATAAGAATACCAAAAGGAAAATCGGATTGCACGCCACTGCATGCCATGCTGGTTGGTGGTCGTAAGTCCGATAAAAGCGGGTCTGATTAAAGTAGTTTTTCTAAGAATACCTCAATAATAAGCCAAATTTTGGCATGCTAGACTTTTTCGAAACTAGCAAACACGAATGTCACGCGAGTAGATTGTATTATACGACCCGCAGAATTGCTCACATAAAATAACACTTCTAGTTTATCATCCCGAGTGTGCAGATAAAATACCGTTCTATTTATTTTCCTGTCGAATTTCTCCGAATCGTCGACACTAAAGTAAATAGGTACAACGGTTTTCTTTCCTACCCGCCGGCGGTACTAAAGATAGTCAAGAACCAGGCAAACAGGGGAAATTTACTTTGAACCATTGACATAATAAGTAAGTATAAAACATCGAAGCCAAGTTCCTAAAGTCCCATCAATAGAAATGCTTACTATAACTGCCCATCACTCCGGTTTATCCAACATTTTAAAATACACGCATTAAACTAAAAAAAAACTTCGTTCCTATCTACATGATGAGAAATATCATCTAAACATTCTAAGTTCCCGAGCTTTCTTTGACCAGGGACAACTATGTCGCTTATTTTTTCTCACAGGGACCACAAGGTACAAGAATGATGAACTGTTAATAAACGCGTCCTTGCAATTACTATCACCTGCAATTCATTGCGCTCTTCTTGGACTTCTTCAGATACCTCTCCATCATTAATACCAAGAGGGTTACGAAACAGCTTTAGGACACCCTTCGATTCGGTTTTGTAGTAAATGTATAAATGTTTCGTGGACCACATTTTAGATCTCTCAGACCACTTGTGGTCCACGGACCACCAGCTGGGAACCACTGTTCTAAACGATGCTAAAAAGAAAAAACACCACCCTTTATTTTCGAATCTAGAAGTTAACCACAGAAAAATTAAAATGTTCACCTGTATGAAAAAAAGTTGTTTAAGACCGCAATTTGAGAAAAAATTATGTAACTTTTTAATGCTTAATAATTTTTTTATAAAACGACAACAAGTTGATAAGTAATAATGATAAATTTTGCATTCAAAATTTCAATGTTTTAAAAATGATACATATATTTCCAATAATAACATTTGCAAGCGTATTTCATAACCTTTCAAAAACAGTTTTTGTTTTCGGACACATTCAGAAATATTCCAATTATTATAAAGATTTTAATGCAAAGCGGAGAATTTCTGACCTTTTGACAGTTTATGCTCGAGATCTCAGGGGTTAAATTGAAGACCAATAACGCTGTTAAAATACGAAAACATAATAAAAAAAATAAAAAAAAACATTGATGAAAAGGTTATTGGGTGTCTTGCCCACAGATATTTGTGAGAGTAGCTGTCGCAAGTTATCATGATTTGGTAAGAATGTGTAATATAATCCGACAGATATTATTATAGGCATGCCAAGAAACCTTACAAATGAACATAATGATAGCGGATTCGATTTCGGATAAACACGAAAAATCGTTAAAAATACACTTAAATGAAATAGATAATATGACAAAACAAATTAGTGATGAAACTAATATTGGGTTAGGGTAGATGAATAGCTCAAATGAAAATTTTCCTGGTAGTATGGTAATCCTCTCACGTGGAGATATCAGCCTTTATACCCTGTTGAGAGATCCTGATTTATTTATCATTCCGACAACTGTCTGGGAGCTGGAAATCTACCCACATTACTCAAACAGGCAAGTACTAGGAAGAACTAGGATATATAAAATAAATCAGCCTTTGCTTATATTCAGAATGTAACCGGCATTATAATTCTGTAAGGATGCTATTTGCTGAATAATTATTCAATTTCTTTAATTCAATCATCAAAACTTTCAGTGCTTCAAGAAGCTCTGCTGCGAATGATTGCTGACCTCACAGTCAACCGCACATCTTAATTTGATAGAATTTACAATGAAAGGAATACCTACTTGTTTTTGTGATCAGTGATCATATTATTTATTTTAAAATTTAATATTGTTTGCTTTAATTTTGATTTACATGATTTAATTCAATTTTAATTATTTATTCAAGTGAAAATTTCTTTAGCACCATTGTGATTTGAAACGCGATGAAAAGAAAAAGTGACACTAAAAAGAGACAAACACTTACATTTATAGGATTTACCTGCGAGAGAATGAGATAGAATAATCGGTTTCCTCTTTGTGCGGTGCTTCGTAGCCTATCCACTCTTGTCTACTTTAGTTTTCTGAAGGATTCACTTCTACCGCGTATGAATTGCACACTTTGATTTTTATTATGTGTATTAAGTATATTAGAGGCACTGCTAAAAACCAGCTGCATTCCGTAAGAAATCCTGAATGTATAAATTTGTAAAAATCTGTTGACAAATAAATGTTTTTATTATTATTATTCGATTTTTATTAGGGCTCATCTAACAACTTGTATTTCACCGTCGTCATTCCGATAATACACGACAGTGGCCACTTTCAGCAATGTCGAAATAAGTGAAACGTTCAACTTTATTTCAGGGTCCTAAACTTGGTGGACTGAAGAGGTGTCGATTCGGGCTAGCTGGGCGTCTCGCTCCCTCCGAGGGGACCGGCGCGGGAGGAAGCGGCGCGGAATGACCGCGAAGTGACGACGAGTATAACGAGAGACGGCACGAAACGTTGCAAAACATGGTGTAACGAAACGGAGATTCGTACCTACAAGAGTCAGACGTCAGACTGGTAGACAGTAGACATTCGATATTACGCGAAAAGCTCAATTATTATTATCGGTGATTGTTGAATCAATTAAATCTTCGATCATTTAAATCACTACGAAAAATGTTTGAATTATAGCATAATTTTATTTCAAGTCAGGGCTCCGAATTTAAACCTCATAAAAAACTAAGAAGTGAGTGTGCAATTCACACGCGGTAGAAGTGAAATCTTCAAAAAACCTTCAGAGACCTATTATACATTGATTGAGGCATACTTTAATTACGTGAGCTCAAAAGGGGGGGGGGTCCAGCACAATCTCACGTTACTTGAAAATAATATACGAGTGACCCAAATTTATCTCAGCGAGGGGGTGGGGGGAGGGGTCTAGATTGAAATAAAAAAACTGCTTACGTAATTAATGTATGCCCCCTGTTGATAAATGGTAATTGGTCAGCTATACATTGAGGGTTTCTCCCGGAAAGCAGCTGGTTTTCAGCGGGGCCTCTAATACAACACACATAATATAATAAATAATTAAATTGAAGAAAAAAACCAGTGTGCAATTTAAAACTAAAGTAAACAAGACTGGAGAAGCTCCGAAGCACCGCACAAGGAGGAGACCGATAGGCTACGAAGTGCCGCACAGAGAGGAGACCGATTATACTATCTCATTCTCTCGCAGGCTAAATAAATCCTGTAGAATATGTGTTTGTCACTTTTTAGAGGCGCTATTTTTCGTTTCACCGAGTTTCAAATCACAAGGGTGCCAAAGAAGTTTTTACTTCAAAAAGCTGTCGCAAATTGGTATATAATATAATTGAAACAAATAAGGCTAACCATCCTAGAAAATAAGAGACTGCATAAACTATTTGGAGTAAAATTAGTAAGCCATCGTTATCGGCCATTTATCTGACAGTTACAGCATCAGACAATAATTTATTCTTACCGACAGCACCGCGTTATCGGGCAGATATAAGTATACTTTACTACTGCTGATGATAAAGGTTAGTTTACACGCTAACGTACGTTTTATCGGTCATGCAAAACGGAAGACAAAATGCACTTTTGTGAAGGGTATGCTTCTCCTTCGTTTTCCACCTAATTTCTAAGTCCCAAGCCTGCATTATGTCGTCGTACCTATTTGCATTTAAAATATTAAATACTATAAATACAATAAAAATAGGTGCAAATGTAAATAGGTACGCATACGGTAAGTTTTACTAATCTGACTTGGGTTTCACTCCGATTTGTTGTCTACATGCTCGTTTGTCGTCTAGTGATAAATATGTTCTAAACGGTGTTAGAAAGGCAAAACTTTCAAATATATATGCGCTTTATATTCAAATCTTTAAAAACCACCAAAGTAAAATATACACCTTTATGAAACCAAAGTTTTGAATCGCAATTTGAATTTTTTTTTTTGAAATTTTGGGAATTTTTTATTAATTATTTTCATATAAGTAGAGGGACAAAAAAGGTGAGGTGACAGTGACGTTTATAATACATTTTTCGAATAAAATAAGTATGTGCTCTAATTTTTTAAAGTAATTTTCGTTAGAAAAATGTAAGGTGGTATTTGAAACATTGAAAAAACAATATACCCAAAAGAAAATTGGCAAAAAGATATCTTTTTTGGGAAGAATTCGGCCTAAAATTTCCGGAAAAACTGCCATCACCATATACAATCCAATTATTGCTCCACACTTCAACTAATGTTCAAGTATCCTTTTCCTGTGTAATGAAAGAGAACAGAATAAGTTTCAAATTCTCCAAAACAGAGCAATGAGAATAATTCTCCGAAGAAATATATTTTCGAAAATAAATAAAATGTTAAAGGAACTTAATTGGTTAACAGTGAAATAAATGCTGACCTTGAACACGTTGATATTTATTCACAAAATATTAAACAACATGTTACCAAAATACTTCTCAAATAAAATCGTATACAATAAGGACATTCAAAGACGTGCAAGGAAATAAGATTAAACAAAAAGGACAAAACGAATACGCAAAACAGTTTGCTATACAAAGGAATTAAGTTATATAACACACTACCAGAAACTCTAAAGTCCTCACCAATTGAAAAGTTCAAGATGTATTGTAGAAGCTACATAAAACAAGAAAAAAAGAAAGAAAAAATATAGTGAATTTGAAATATTATAATTAATTAGCTGAAATATAAAATATTATAATTAATTAGAAATTTGTAACCTTAAATGTACAAATTACTAAAATAAAATTCAAATAATAAGAAAATAGATTTCGCGCCGTACATTCTCCCTACCCAAAAACTGTAAAGTTGGTATATTCTTAAACAATTATGATTCAATTAAAAATTAAAGCAATATCTACTTTAAAGAAATATGCCGACCGGATGGACCGTTAAATATGACGTTTAAAGTTTGAAAATGTCTCGTAACTCAATGAATTAGAAAGTCTAAAATTTAACTTCTATTTAATTTGAATAGTACCGATTCGTATTTAATTAAATTTGGGTATAATCCAGACATTCTCCACAAGTTGAAATGAAGAAAAAAAGGTTTTTGATACCAAATTGCTCCAACTCAAATTGCTCCAACTCAAATTGCTCCAACTCAAATTGCTCCAACTCAAATTGCTCCAACTCAAATTGCTCCAACTCAAATCCGGTCTCAAGAGAAACGATAAAGTTCAATTTCCAGTTAAACAAATAATCTGGAGGGTTTTCAACAAAGAATTATATTTGAGATTTCAACAGCCAAAAGTATAATAGTGATTTATTTTTGTGTTATTATGCTATGTTGATAACAAATATTATAATCAATAATTATCAGCCTGAAACACACATCTACACTGAAAAAATCTTCCGAGAAAAGATACTGGCCGCCAACGGGAATTGAACCCGTGACCATCTGATTGCCGGTCAGCAGCTCTGACCACTGAGCTATGGCGGCTTATCTAATACCCGCCAAATAATTCAATATATACTAGTGTTTCATTCGACAATTACTTATTATTACATTTTTCCAACTGAAAACAACCAACTTTATTTTTGTGAGAGAGGTATTTTTAATACTAAATCTCCCGCTAGGTGGCGTCGAGACTAATTATGTCTGCATTTTTTGCTGAAATACTTTAACTTGTCAAATATTAATTATTATTTTTAATTGATAAACTAACGTTTAAACAAGATTTTTATGCATAGCACAAAGGGTAGATAACAAATATTATAATCTATAATTATCAGCCTGAAACACTCATCTAGACTGAAAAAATCTTCCGAGAAAAGAATGCTATGTTGCGTTACCTCCTTCTTTATCCAACGTTTCGGCGATCCTGACAAATCGGCAAATTACCAGACATTATTTTGGATTTGTTTCAATGGATGGAAGACCCAAAACGCATAGAGATAATAATCCAATTAATATTACACACCACACCACAATCTTCACGATAATGGACACGTAATGCTGTCCGAAACGTTGGCTAAAGAAGGAGGTAGCGCAACATGGCATAATAACCCAAAAATAAAACACGGTTAAAGAATAATATTCATTATTCGATGGTTTTCGATTAAGGCTCCGCAGTAAGCGTTCAAAAAAGAAGAAGATACGGTTTGAAAGGTAGATATATAAATACGAATGTTAGAGGGAGCGCGCTAATATTAAAAAAACGATTATAAATAAGTGAAAATTGTGAAAATATTTAATAAAACGTGACTCGTTAAAAAAAGAGCCAAAATCTCATGGCAAATGTCTAAAGTAGCATTTAAAGATACACTGTAAATAAGAGAAAAACATGTTTTTAATATTTTTCGAAGCATATCGAGGGAATTTCATATAAATACTGTTTCGGCTCAGCAAATGTATAGATTGTATCTACAAAAATAACATATAATTTTTTTACGAAAGTGTTCATTGAAAGTATATAATAAATCGGAAGAAATTCGGAAAGTCGGCCCTTAATAACCAAAATAAAATAAAGAAATCTAAAAAAGTAAGACTATAAAATAATATGCTTGATACGATTATGTAAATTAAAATAAAATAAACAATGGAACGATTAAAATAATTATTTACTTTTCGTCGTCATTGACAAGTGATGGTGGTGTTCGCTAATAAACGAATCCGTCGGCCACTTTCTCCGACCGAAGACCACGAAACATACCTATTTACATAATACGGCATAATGTTGTGTTGTGTTGTGTTGTGTGTTGTGTCAGCGCCTCACCATTGTAACTTGGTTGGTGGATGCAAATTATTCATGATTATTTGAGCGTGTTTTATCTCGCTCAGGGTAATGTCCTAATGTCCTAATGTCCCAATGTCCCGAAGGCGCTACATAATTTGAAGATAAACAACAGATAATACTTCTGCTTACACTATCTTATAAAACAGACTGATTATTCAAATAAAAATATAAAGGACGTAGGTATCGAACAGTATTATTACCGTAGCGTCTGCGTGTTTGAATTTCAGAACTCAGGAGTGCATGTCGGACGCCTCGCCATACGCGCCGCGCCACAAATAACATCTGTGTACGTGAAATTTCACACAAAGCTACTTATAATTCGGTTTCGAATTCAAGAATTCGACACAAGATGTCGCTACTTCCGTCAGCAGCTCGCGTGTGGACGTTTCTTCCCTAGGTAAAGGTACCTACTACGGATTTATACAATTTAAGTATCTTTCCGGATATGGAGAGATTATATATGGCGTTATTGCCTGTCGCGGTTGCTTTAACTCGGTGACTAGCTGACACTAAATCACAGTGGATCCGAGGAACTGGCAATTTTTGGAACCAGATCTCATCGGATTTATAAAATGGTTTTCCACACTAAAACTGGGCAAAGCCCAACCAAAAGCCGCCCGCAGGGTCCAGCAAAAACCTGCGGAGCGGGTTTTTTAACTGCTAGTAACAAATATTATTGAACATAGGAGGATTTCAATGAATCAGTAAATTTTTGGTTATTTTAAAGCAAGTAATAAATTCAATATAAACCAGTTTCAGTAGTACAAATAATATACAAAGGGAACAAAATTAATAATGTGCAGGTATGTTTCAATTTTAAAAGAAACCCGGTCGCGGAGAAATTTGAATAATAGGTATTTTACCAAACTGTTGCTGTAATTGTCGCTCTTACTCCCCGAATACTAAGCCCAATTGATAATTGCACCTTAGGCTGATAATACCTAAATATTATAATCGTAAAATTCGAGGTTCTGTATTCCCCATTTTTGTTCTTCAGAACTCGACAAATTTTAAAGATTTTTTTTTCACCGATTTAGAAGAAAAATATTCTATGTGTGTACGTTTTCTTTTTCAAATACGTTGATTAGTTTGTATTCTGAACATCTATCGACTGCGTTCAAACCAGGCAATTTTAACCTAACCAAACTTCGATAAGAAGTAACTTATCATAAAAAAACGTACCTAAAAGCTAATGGTCGATATTTATATTATATCCAAAAACAAATGAACTAATGTCAAAATTTATACAAGAAATTGGGTGGGGAAACGCCGCCCGGTTTGTTCTTAAGATTCTCAAGGCCAAAAGTAATGTTGATTTATTTTTGGAGTGACATGCCTTGTTACACTGCCTCCCCCTTCTTTAACCGAAGTTTAGGACAGCATTTGCTTTGTCCATCATCAGCATGGCTCGATAAACAGAAGGAAGTGCATCACGGCTTACTATCCCAAAAATAAACAGAAAATATATAGTAAATTGTTTAGGAATAAAAAGTGCAACGGTATACTTTTAATTGGAAACATGACTTTATAAATCATTTGTTTAAATTAATTATCTATCGATTTCCTGAAACTTTTACTTTTAGGATTAACAATGCTTATAAGTCCTTCCATCATAGATTAATTGAGGTTAAGTTGAGTTGAAACATGAGTAACACTTTATAAACGCGAGCTGATGTCATACGATCGATTATAACTATCGCATGGCTTAGAAATAGAACGCCAAACTAACACGTACGCGTGTAGTAGTAGTAGTAGTACCAAAAACATAAAGAAAGAAGAATGCACGCTAAATTAATCATCGGGGGAAAATTACAAACAGCAACAAGAAAACGAAACTGTTAAGTTACCGCAGGAGAGATTTTATAAATAATGGTAAATATAGAGTAATTATAATTAGCTATATCGTACACAAGCGCAGTAAGAAATGGATGCATGAATTCTGCACATGCTAGGTATATTATGTGCTACGGCTGCAGAAACATGAGAGTGAAATGTCGATCCGAGAAGAAAGTTGATTGTGCAAGTGCTGCGCGGAGAAATGGAAGATGAAGAGTGTAGAAAGCGATGAAACTCCCAACGGCTTCAGAGCACAGCATCCATCAATAGGACTACCAGTATCCACCATCGACCTGATATATGCTGCAGAATGCGATCAACAAGCCTAGTTTTCTGGTTCGAAAATCAACGCCGAAGAAAATCAAGAACACAAAATATAAAATCGGTTAACCCCTCAGACCTCGGGCCTACTTTGTCGGAGGGTCAAAATGTATCCGCTTTACAATAAAATTCAAATTTTTCTGAATGTAGCCGAAAACTAAGAACTGTTTTTTAAAGGTGATTAAATACGCTTTCAAAAATTTTAATTCGAAATAAACACATAATTTTTAAAACATAAATTTTTTTAATGCAAAGTTTTCAAAAATGGCTCACTTTACGTTTTTTCTACCTAAAATTACTGATAACGAAAAAAACACAATATTGTATCAGGCAAATGTATTATAAACGTTATCGTCAATTGATTTTGTTTTTGTTTCATGTATAGCTAATTAATAAAAAATTCCCCAAAGTTTCCCTTTTTTTTGCCGTCCAGATATTTGGTTTCATAAAGGTGAACATTTTAACTATTTTGTTATTAACTTTCATATTTATTTGAATATAAAGCGTGGTGTTTTCTCTTTTTAACAACGTTTAGATCATATTTCTAACCGTGATAGTAAGGGAGGCGTAGATTTCTATGAGACCTTTATGAGTTGTTCCGAAAAGCGAAAAAATTAGCCAGAGGCTGAATTCATGAAAATTTCCCACATTTTCTGGCTGAAATGTATAATATTCACTTAACTGTCAAGCAAGGCACACACCATATTGGCTAATTATTTAATTACCAATGATTGATGTCAAATATAATACAATATATTTTAGGAAGACTTGTGACGCGGAAGCTGCGTTATAAAATCATATATTTGGAATGAACACTTTTTTAACAGCGTATTTTTCTTCTTTTCAAAATAATTTAAATCCCACATCTTTTCAAAGAAAGCCATACACAAAAGAAAGTATTTAAATGAACGAGAGTTAATTAAAGGGAGTTTAATTTCTGTTGGGAAAAATTTTATTATTATTTGAAGCAAAGATTTCCAATTTATTTAATGAAAAACTTACGTCATTTTCACGTTTATTTTTATGGTGAAGGTAATCAACCAAGCTTAACTCCTATAAATATATTTGCAAGGGAAATTATAATTTTAGGAAAAGCTTTTGTTGCTTATAATACTTGATTAATCGAAACAAAAACAATCTAACGAGGAATAAGGAAAAGAAAAATACTGACGCAACCAAAAGGTTTCATTCTTTTCGTCGGCAATTTTAATTTCGTTAGCCAGAGGTTATCAACCCGTGCTTCACGTACCCCAAGGGGTACGTGAAATTGATCCAAACTTTGAAAAACGATGTGAAATTGATCCAAACCTTGAAAAACTATGTGAAATTGATCAAAACTTTGTAAAACAAATTCTATGCAAAGCAAACTCAACGGTCTCATAGACTGTATGTTTGGAGGCGGGTTTGCGTACCGCTGCCCCGGTAACCATTTATTGGATAACCAAAATCTCTGCCATAGGTCTCCCCAAGTGGTTCGCTACATTTGGTGACTTAGCAGGGGTGCCCGGGTTCATGTGGTGAGGTTTGTCCAGATCTTAGCGGTGGATGCATCTGCCCACCTGCTGCATGGCGGGCCGGATCGAGAGAGACTGATTGAGGGAGGCCTTTTGACATTTCCAATCGGATTCTCTCGACCCATCCCCCTTGCACCGCAGTTGGAGGGATGGATTCATACGTCTGTCACTACTGGACACACTGACCCCCAGAATCCTACCCACTCATACCTTTTTCCTTCCCACAATTTCCTATCCTTCCCTTTCTTAAAAATACCCTCCACAAAGCATCCCCTCAGATGACACAGGCCCCGAGGGGAATTATTTTTCTCAAGGCCTCCTGTGTGGAGATAATGTACAAAATACTTAGTACTAATAGTAATAATAGTACTTCCTTCTTCTTCCGGCGCTAACAATATTAATATTAAAAAGGGTATAAAATAATTGTTTAAATGTGTAGAATAAAATATGTATGTATGTATACACGTATATATAAAATCCTCAAACTGATTCGACTTGCAGCAATAACTTTCTTCTCTGTCTGTACCTATATCGGTAGAGTTTTGTTAATCACTTGGTAATATTAGACACCTCGCAAAAATAAAAATATTTAATGTAAATACCTATTTTAATTGTAAATCTCTAATTTTAAATCACATTTGTAAATTTATATGTATATCACTAGTTTTCAGTCAGTAGTAATAAGTCTTAGTTTAAGTCACTAGCTATGTACATATAAGTCTTAAATGTAAGTACCTAGTTATAATTTTGAATCCTAGTTGTAAGCCTATCGTATTAATTTTATTTTATTGTATGCTTATATGTACAGCGCCCTTGAGGTGATTTTTAACGAAAACGGCGCTTTATAAATCAGCCAAATATTATTATTATTTAAAAAAATATATGTACATATTAACTCTACTAAGACTACTCCAACACCACCAGATAGACGATGAACAGTCAAGTCCAAGCCATATTTTAAATTAATATTAATTTGTTTTGTTGGAATGACTAGAAACAGTTGGCATAGTAGTAACATCTGCAAGCATCAGGCATAGCTTCATAAAGCTCTCAAACTAATTTACAACTTACTCTGTATATTGGGTTTTTATTGATAAATGAGAAACTTTTTTCCTTCAAATTTTTTTTGAGGGGAAAAACATCCATCCTCTTAGTACATTTTGCGAGTTGGAGTTGTAAATGGAGAACACAATTTTTGAGTCGTCGAAATAAAAAGACGTGGAAAAAAAAGTTGAATTTCGCATGTGGAATACTGTTCAATACTGGTTAAAAATGCCCGAAGTCGTGTTAGACCCTGTATAAAATTCCATTCATCGTTTAAAGTGTGACTTGATTGTTAAATACATGTAATTTTGATGTATTAAAAGTAAGTATTATGTATTATGAGTAACAATTACAAATAAAACATGTATTTCGTTACACGTGTACACAAGGTAGATACATAGAGGGTACGGGGTACAACAAATTTGTAAAAATAGCCAAGGGGTAAAAAAGGTTGACAACCGCTGTCGTGGGAAATGGTTGATTTTTTGATTGATGGGCAATCGTGCTACTCCGCAGAACGCCAATACGAATGATATCATAATTTTCCACAAATGGTCATGTTGGTATACAAACTATTTTAATTGTTTATAATCGTATTCACGAATTTATAATGATGTAATACAACTGTTAGTCGAAGAAGGACGAGTAGCCCCTATTAATGATGGGAGGATGATTTTGGTAACAGCAAAGCATAATTATTTATTCTGGCCGGTAAGAACTTCTCAATAGAATGTATTTCCAATTTAATTATAATATCTTATTTTTGTATTAAAAAAATATTAATAAAAACGAAAAAAATTACATAAACAAGGTTGCTTCAACATACAGTAGTTTCCCAAGCAACACCTGAACTAGGTACCTAGACGAAAGAGATAGAATATGTTTATTTGATCAACAGGAATACGCACAAGCCAAAATGTTTAGGTATGTTCTTAGGTCCAGTTGTTTCGCAGAAATTCACGTGACATCATCAAATGGTCATTCAGCGCCATTTTATCTTTTTAATGGTTGAAAGGTTCCCGTTATGCCGATTCTAAGTCCTTTTCAGTTTTGAAGAAATTGTAATTGGCAGAAGAGGAGAATTATCATGTTGTCAAGCTCGTCAGCTTATAACTTGACAGAAAGCTCAAACGCTCTTAGAACCGACGTTTGACGGGGACCTTTAAAATGTCAAGAAACAAAATGGCGCTGAAAAGTCAATTTGATGACAATGTTTTATTTGAATTTCTGCGAAACAACTGGGGCTTAGTGTACAAAATATCACCACGAATCTAGGTAGGTAATAAGCATTGAAATCGTGGCTAACAACGGAGTCTAGGTCTAGAAACGGTCGATTTTAGCCCAAATGCGGTTTTTATTTATTTTGTGAATAATTTTATTAGAAAGAAAAATGTTAATCGAAGGAAACTGTCACAAATAAACTCAGCCATAAAAGTTTTTTCTCATACCTATGCGTTCATACTTTTCTAATGAAAAAAATAAATTATTAGGTAGTTTAAGCTAATATTTTTAAGTACCTAATCAACAATTTTATTTTAATTCTACTCAAGCGAAACGGTAGGAAAAGCTTCAACTTCTCCAAAGCACATTTTTAATATGCATTATGTAAACCAATTCACAGTAAAGATTTATTGAAAATAATGATTTCACATTAAGCTACCCTTACATCATACTTTCATCAGCAGGTGAGACGCTCTTCGTGCTTCACATGTTTTCCTATTCTAATCCAAATTCCCACTTATTTGCTTATTATTTGGGTTCATTTGTTACTTCGTGGAAAGTTTTAAATACACCCCAAATAACGAAACAGAGAAGAACATTACAATTTATCATTATTCATCAATTCAAACATTATTATTTTTCAAATGTGGTAGGTAATTGAGATTTTTATAAATGTGGTATTTCCAAACGCGATCCGTTTCAGTTTATTCATTTGCGATAGTGATCGAATCAGCTCCAAATTGAATTCCGAGCGATTCCCGCAACCTTGAAATGGTTTGGCCATTGCACACTGACGAAAAATTAAAAAAAAATCGATAAGCTTCAGCATTCGCTTGGCACAACTTAACATGCTACTTTTAGAGGGAGCCGAGACACGTTCGGCCAGAGCGAAAAATAAATATTATTGTTTTCAACCGAATCACTGCTCGCTGTACCAAAAAACAGCGATTGAATTGTTTTACAGGACGCTGAACCTACCTAGTTCCTAGGATTCTTATTGTGCTTCAGTGGGTAAGAGGAAAATTCTGCCCCCTTTGTAAAAGGCTTTTGGGTTGTCATTAACAGATCGTTGACCAGAACCTTCGGAGTCCGAGGACTCGAGGAAAGACCCGAATGTTCCTTTTGGACCAGGCACAGGTAGAGTTGAGATGAATTAGGTTAAATCCACGTTTGCCGGTCGAGTCGAGAGTTGTCAGTTCCTTCCTTCGCGTGCTCGACGCGACCTTGGCTATGTTTTATATCAAAAGTGGCAACGCCGCTCTGTTTATGTTTTGTGACGTAGTTGCAAAAAATAAGCATTTTTTACATTTCAAAACTGGTATAACAACGCCTCGCGCCGCGATGGGCCGCACTGGTGTTTTCATTATCTTTAGTAAAGGCCCGGACGTAAATCTCTCATAGAGCCGAGCGGCAGGAGGCAGGAGGGCAGGAGGCAAGCGGGCAGGCGATGGAGCACCTGATAACCTATATTCGGAGAACCCGCAGGTAAAACAAACTGTGGACACGTATTGCCCACTTTCAAATTGATTGGCCAATTTGCGGAGGAACTAAAGCACCTCTACAAATATTCTTAGACAACTCTACTCGGATTATTCCTAGAAACGAATTATGCAGGTTGATAATATATCATGAAGGATCGTTTAATTAAATGTCTCGCGTGAATCCGAGACGTCATTTTGCAACATTGTGCATACCTACTTGTATTAAATGTTTAGTGACATTAATATAATAGAATCAGACGCGCGCCGATAATTAAGTTATGTGCACATCTATTAAGTGATGATAGCGAGAGAAACCTTTCTACGTATTTATAGAGTTTCGCAATGACGGATCTATTGTGAACTTTCTAAAGGTATAATGACCTGGAGTCGTCTTCCTGGTGCTGGGAGAAGGGCGAGAAGTAGCCCGGCAGGTAAGGATCGCCGCCCACCTCGGCCGAGCAGAGCAGCGCCTGCAGGGCGGGCGCGCCGGGCGGCGGGGGCGGGGGCGCAGCCTCGCCCTGGAGCACGGGCAGCATGGGGCAGCCGCCCGCTCCCGCCCGACCCACTCGCGTGCTCAACACGGTGCCGGTCACACACCACTAGCACTAGCACTAGGTCTAGGTCTGTACCACGTCAAACTGGCAGAACCTGTGTGACAGTTGGGGCACTACACTCAAGCGAATAGACACAACACCGGTCATGGCTGTGACACCTCACTCTTTACTCCTCACTCGGCTCCGGCACCGGTACTATGGGCCGCCAACCGATCACTCTATCCGTGAGCGACACTGCACTATTCAACAATAAACAAATTAACAGCTAACAAACAGCACTACACTACACTAACTTTAATAATATGAATCCACGTCGATTACGAATTATTATCTTTCCACAGATATTGTTTGTATTTGGATCGCGGAATTGGAACTGTAACACTGGGACGTTTATTTTTGTCGGAGCGAAACACGGACGCAACCGCGACGCGAAAAGATTCGGCGCACAATGAGCGGCAGCGGAGCGGGTGCGGAGAGCGGAGCCCCCCGGTCCCCCGGCCCCTGACCGCCGGCCCGCACCCCGCTCCGGCAGCCCCCGCCCGTGGCCCCGCGCGCAGTCTTGACACACTTGCCTTATCTATTCAGCGCTCGCAATGACGTGTGCGCCGAGCGCTTCCCGCTACACGCACACCACACACTGCACACACACCGCGCACACACTGCACACACACTGCACACAGCGTTCGCCACATCTGCATCCAGCAGAGACTAGACCAGCCAGCAGCCTACCGTAGCAACCAAGCAACAGCGAGCATGCCTATTGCCCGGTGCAGCGGCGATGCATCAACGCGGAAATACAATATTTGCCTCGGCCAATATAAATAAACACTGCAACAAGGGTACAGGTACAGGCTTGCCTACTCTATTCCAAGAAACACCCGTGTTTTATTTTTCATGTGTATATAATGTTTTGTTTTGAAGTCCAGCAGTTAACACATAATATCATCATACAAGTAAAGAAAACTTAAAAACTTAACCAATTAAACGATTTTCTGGAAACCGGTGTCCTAGACAGGGGCGGATCTAAGACCCAAAAGGCAGTCGGCAAACACATAACCAAGGGGCCCTTGGGAGCTAATGATCTAATGCTAGCTAAGTCCTCCATCATTTGCAGAAACAACACCTTCCGCTTAGATAAAAATATTTTATTTCATTTTATAATTAATTTTATTAATTAATCATTAACGCCCGGGCTTTTCCACGTAAAATATTTTTGTCGAAGTCCTGTGTCCTCAATGTGCATCGTTTTGTGCAATTTCCTAGTGTCCTAGGAAATTAATATAAATTTAGTCTAGTCCTCGATGTGTACCATTTTAACAGCATCCCCAAAACAAAACAATTTCAGGTACAGATGGTGAAGATCGTGTCTATGAGAATCATTAGAAATTCCATTATGAATATCTCCTCACTGAATACATCGGAAAATATTTAGTTCAGGAACAATATATGTACACCACACCACCCCATCGGGAAAACCTGAGAAAGAGCAAGAAGATATAATCAATTATGATGTCGCTGTCTAAGAAAGTCATCAGAAACATAGAGACTCACGCGCTCCAAAATAACCGAGTTTTCGATATAGTCTCTCAGCAGTCTGAATAAGTGGGCGGCGGCATACACGTCTCTTCTGAGCTGCGAGGATAAAGTCAGAGCACGCTCAGAAGGAAGTTCGACAGGTAGAGCCACGGATAGTGGCCACACCACTCCCTAATGTAGAGAAATCTCAACTTCTCTGAACCCTCTATAAAAAGAGGGAGCACCCACCTCACGAGGATTCCAAATAACCGAGCCACTCTCAGTCTACTGTGGACCAAGGAAAAGTATAAAATTATCCGAGAGTGGATATCCCGAAAAACTCTCGACGTATCGGTTCGGGGAACAAACCCCAAAATTTTTAAGGCCGACTGGAACGACAAAAGCAACGTTTTCCGCTTACTGTTGTGATGATCTCGCCTTTTGGGCCTACGAAATAATTATTTTAAAATTGAGAGATCGATTTAGAAATATATTTAATTTTGTAACAGGAGGTATGGTTTTACAAAGTGTTGCATTTTGCTGGGAATATAAGAAAAAAATAAAAAATTTAGGAGAATACTTCTTAGGGTGAGGGGGTATATCACACTGTGGTGGTAGTAGGAGATTATCAAACATTGTTGGGTTATTCGTAATATAAATAAATATTCGGAAATATTTGGAATGTTTGTCTTTCCTTAAAAAAAAAATTTAAACTCGTTGACTCCATTCAGAAATGTTATCATTTTTAGCTTAAAGGTTTACGCAATCCTTAATATTTCTAATTAGTAGAAATAATTTTAGGTCAACAACAAAAAAGGAGAAAGCGATAAAATCGGATGACTTCAGCAATGTCATTAATTAAAATAAAAAAGAGAAGAGGCCCTGTGATTGATCCCTTGGGAACTCAATAGCAATAAAATAAATAACAATTATATGAAATATTTTTAAAATTTAGTACCATATTTGAAGATGTCGCGGGCCATTAAATGGCTTTGACTTAAAAATTATTGTCATAAATTAAAAAATATATCGATACAAGCTTTTCTCGGTAATAGATTAATGACAATACAGCATCTTGTAAATTTGTAAATTTAGGGGTTCGTAGACAACACCGCGGTATTCCCATACTAATTATTAGAGAAAAATCTAATCAAGGCCGAACCGACGAATTTCACCAACCACAACATTTGCTCGAGAACATCATTATCAAGGAATGTGTCCTTTGTATTATGTGTAATTTTGATAAAATAGTTTAAAATGAAATACAGACCACAATAAAGGAATATGGTTTAAGATTACAAAATAAAATCAGTGCCGCAATGCAGCCGGTTCGCACCGATTAGCGCCCACCGGTTTTTTAAATGTCAAATTATATTAAATGCATGATTACGAAGATGCAAGGAATGCAAGACCGATGAAAGCGTAATGAATAAAATTAAGGAAGGGACGCATAGATAGTTTGGAAAGGTGTCTAAAGTGAATGACGCGGGGAAAACATTGCATTATGAAATTAAACAAATATTCCATTCCGAATATGAAGCAATGAATTGGGGTTAGGAGAGAGGTGTTAGGAATCCTATCCTCTTAACCAACCTATTAAACCAAATCTCTGTGTAGTTAAATAGAAACAGGTCTTCATAACTCTTTTCGAAAATTCACATTTAGCTGAATGCTCATAATTAAAAGGGCCGACTCTTCCGTTGAAATAAAAACAAAAATTTTACCCAGGACGTTATATTCAACAGCCTTTCTGTCGGATATGGTGGAAATTAATAGCCTCGCCGATAGAATATTGCTTAGCTTTGCTTAAGAGAGCATATAATCTTCTGAACGGTAATATCTATATTCCTGAAATTTTACAAAAATGTGCGTTTTATGTTCTCGACAACTTCATAAGAGCGCGCGGGCAAAGAAATTTTGTTGTTCCGATATGTATAACGTATAACTAACCTACCATTGATAATGCCGCTCGGAAAATGATTAGTTTATTAAAGAACTTGTTCCCTAACATTAATATTTTTTAAATGAATGTCCAAAATTTTAAAAATGTTATTATTACTTAACTAAATATAATATATGTTTATTATTGATTATATTTACTGTAAATGTGCATTTAAAATAAATAAAAATCGAGTTCAGTTTACATGAGGTGGAAGCGAAACTTTATCAAAACAATCTCAACCAATACTTGAAAAGTGAGGTCATAATCAAAGCGACCAATGAGCGCAGACTAGCGTAATTTCTGTTTCATATCTCAACCAATAGAAGCCATTAAAAGTTTCATCATAATCAAAGTGGCCAATGAGCGCAGTCGATGCGTCGCAAGTGCAGTAATCGTCATTTCCGTTTCATCCGAAATCCAAATCACAGCGATGCTACAGAAGTTTCACTTCAAAAATTTTAAAATCCTTTCTAAACATGTAATAAGGTTGTGCTGTAAAATACCAATTGAATTGGCTGTTAGAATTATAACGATATCACTGAATCTACCTTTTTTTTACCCAATAATGAAAATATATATCAGAAAAAAAAACAAAATGTTCCGGCAGATGGCAGATGCTTGAGGAAAGCTGTTTTATAAAATAGTATAAATAATGTCCTATAACAATACCAATCAAAGTGTGCAATCTGCTGTAAAGTCCTTTTACGGGAAAATAAAAGAGAGTTTTGAATTTCATTCTAGAACTAAAAGTGTGGAATTTGAACACCTTTGGGGTTAGCTGTCGAAGGGGAACCGCTCGCCTTTGAAGTGGATTAGTTTTATTGGTGTGTGAAAAATCATTGACATTATTTAACATCAATAAAACAATTATTATTTTAGCTAACCAATTTATTGGCTCGCTAATAAAAATGACAATAAAACATTTTATAACAGTCGAGAGTCCAAGGCCCAAAAAAGAAATAAAATTAATTATCCTTTTATTCGTCGTATAAGAATATTAAAAGTTTACAATATTGCTTTTTTTGTGAATAGAGCAAGCATTCTAAGAAATATAATATTTATAATAACCATTTTCATAAATATTCTATAAACCGCAGTAATTTATTTATTTATTTATAAACAGAAACAAACAGTACATTAGACATATTGGTGAAAAAAAATTACAACTAATAAGTATATTTCATGGTGGGTACCATAAAATATACTTATTAGTTGTAGTCGTGGGTGGTTAGTGTCTTATTTATGGTATATAAATTTATGTAATTACCGGGTGATGTATGTAGTGGGAAGGTGTGTGTGTGAGTATGTGTGTATGTATGTAGGTATGCGCATTGAACATTTATATTATTGACGTGATGCTCTTTTTAAATTTGGGCAGTGAATAGGAGAAAATGTCGATGTTAGAATTTAGACCAAATTAATTAATTAATTAATTTATAATTAAAAATAATAATTTCGGTGGTGTGTCTTTGCATAATTCCGGTTCGTGACCTCTAGAACTGAGATTTGCTTTAATTATCAAAACTGGAACCGATTGTCTGATTGATAAAGAGAGTACCACAATTAATACAATCGTAAAAATTATATTTTTGAGATGTCTATTTCATTTATTAAACTTATTGAAAGATGTCGTAATTTTCAGGATTAAATATGGTGTTTATTCGAAATGTTAATTTTTGATCGTATTGTGAAAGGTAATAATCCCGAGGCAAATAATTTTTAATTCCTACAATTAAAATATCCCATGAATTTTCACCGGTATGCGCGAGTTAAAAAATAGTACAGAATTATTCGGTTGTACAGGATTCATTGTCAGGTGTGCATCAACAGATCCGTCATAACCGATCAAAATGTTTTCTGTATATATCGGTTTATACGTTACACGTTGTCCGGATACTCGTAGTACAAGCTGGAAACTGGTGAACCTTTGTGCGGTGCTTCCTAGCCTTCCTGCAATTGTCTTCTTTAGTTTTATGAAGGTTTCGCTTCTACCGCATGTAAATTGCACATTCTGTTTTTTTATGTGAGCATTACGATTTTCTTCATAACTTTTTAAAACATTTGTTGGCAACTAAAGGGTTATAAAAAACTTTTGGAGCCGGGACTACGCTTCAAAGCATTTTAAAGAACATTAAATACCTGATATTAACCCCCCAGCAACCGATTTTGACAATAAAAAAATTACAACTTCGGACTCAATTTATTCCAAAATGAAATCTCGAATCCAAAACCGTTACATAACAAAATCGACTTCAAATGTGATGTAAATTCACCAGTTACCCGCTTATAGCTAATACTAGTTTCCGGACACCGTGTACAATATAATATTGAACGTTTATAGCAATAATAGCTTTACTGCCTGTATAATATTGAATAACATAATATATACACACTGAATAACAAATACATATCGACCACCATAACACGGGCGTCAGCCCAGCACGGTGGTCGAAAAATCCACAAATAATGTAACCATAATATGCAATGAATAAATAAAAATTTAAAAAAAATATTGTTATAGATTATAAAAATGCCATTATTAGCGGAATCTTTATATTTTTATTTTTTAGAATTTATTAACCAAGATACATATTATACACGTATAATTATTTTAAAAACCTTGCTTAGGGGGCATACATTAATTAGTGCGTTCAAAAGGGTGGGGGGGGTCCAGAAAAATCTCACGTTACTTGAAAAGAATATACGAAGTGGCCCAAATTTATCTCACCAAGAGGGGAGGGGGTCTAGATTGGAAGAAAAACTGCTCACGTACTTAATGTATGCCCCCTTATGTTGTCCCGGATGAATCAACAAATAATTTTATGTAATAATAATTCTGTTTTTGTCACAAGGCTGAAGAATCGCGAGTCTAAATTTAAACGAAATTAATAAACGTCGCTACGCACCGCCATCTTTGGGTATTTGCGGGTAAGAGGGGACTGAGGGCGGGTGTTCCAAACTAGCATTTTTTTTTGTATAACCTTTCGGTACTATCGGAGTGCACAAATACACTCAAACACGTCATCTTTAAAATTATTTGCTTGTAGGCACTAAATTCAGAAAAATATATTAAAAAACTGTTCCGAGTTTTGTAAATCCAGTTGACATTTGATTTTAAATTTGACGTGTACTCTTACATGGACAGGCAGACAATCGAAATGAAATTATATTATTTTCATATCAAATACTATTTTTTAATTTCTGCTTCACAGTGACGGCTGGGGGACCTATTCGGTGCTTACAGAAAAAAAAATTCTTGCGAAAAATTATTATCTAATACATATTTGTATTATAGTCGGGCATTTGAAACCCACACCAGATTCCTGCAATACTTTATATGAAACTTTGACTGTCAAGAACATATTTTTGGTACCTAGCAATCACCACCCGCCACTGCTGACAGGCAGTCTAGTTTGATTGCGAATTGTCCACTGCTGACATGCAGACTATTCGCAATCAAACTCTAAAAAACTTTAAAATGACAGAAAGATAAAATTCGACAAGATTTTATGCGTGACAGCAGTTTCGCCCTGCGAATGAGGTATAAAACTGCCTTGGGATACAGAACAGCTGTTATGCGTAAAATTAAATTACTTCCAAAGTAAATAAATTGAAAAACTTCATCAATTCGAAAATATAAATATTCAAGCTGAACTTTTAAAGTAGGATTATCGGACCGTATTTTTTCACTGATATAAAATAGACATTGTTCCTTTAGCGATTTCTACACAATTTAAAACACAAATATTTTTTGAGAAACTCGTGGGGTAAATGCAATTGTTTTTTTTTTGGAATCATTGATGAGAACCTACAATGAAAAATCTATTTCCGAAACATTAATAATCGAATGAAGTTTCGAAATGCTCGTTTGGATACTCACTAAGTAATTTTGGATATCTAAAACTAGGTTTTAGATGTTTGTAAAACGAAGATGTGGACTAAATTTAATAGTTGCTTAATACGAAAATAATTATTATGGTTATACCTATTATCTCCAGTCGTTGATGTTGTATCTGAGCGACTAAGAAGAAGAATATAGCTGCATTGTTTTAATGTTTCGATTGTGCTAATTCATTTGAATGAATTACAATCAATTATTTCGAAATGTGTATCTCGATTATGCCCGTTGCTACTCCGAGTGTCTGGCATAAGACAAGATCTGATATAAATGCAAGAATCGTCATAGTGAGCACAACTGAATTGATCATTGCATAAACAATCAAAAGTGTTGGCAGTTAATGAATCACATTCCATTTCATCGAAGAAATTTCCTCAGCCTCACCGCCGCGATAAAGCGGAATGAAGGCTACCTACTGAGAAGTATTGACTACACGGAGAACCACAAAGGCTGGTTCCTTTTTGAGGATTTCCTCCTATCGAGAACCGTCATAATTCCACTCACCCGACCTCAATATTCTTTCGCGCTAAAATTGTCCGTGATTCAACGTTCTTGCACAGTCGAAATCACACCATCCTGTCTATGGGACACGCTGGCGGCCTAGGAAATATTCGGGGATTGGTGCAATGAGTTCCGGTTTGGGAAGCATTGTGCGGTTGTGCCTCGACCAGAGTCGGCCCGCGAGAAAGTGGCCGGAACATTTCGTCGAAGAGAAGTTACACCGATTGACGCAATATTGCTCACACGTAAACCACGCTGGTTGTTATACAACGATGTTAACTCATGTCGGCTGGCGGAAAGAGCGCCACGAGGAGAAGGCTGCGCTTTGTTCCGGTCCCAGGCTGTGCTGAATTACTGGACTACTGCACCGTGAATTGTCGAGTTGCTTCCTTCAGGAATCCCCGTCAATTCCCTTGTCAAATAGAAAGAATTTCGGAATGAAAGGAGGGTATCAGTTACTGGCTGCAAGACGCTGTTTGCAAAAAACATGTTATAATAAGACAACTCAACAGAACAACCAGGAATGTTTTACTTCGAAAACAAGAATTTGGCAAGGAAAACTTTCTTCTCTTTCAGCGACCGATTTCCTTTTTACCCCGAAGATCTATTTTGATCGCTCTCGAGTTTTCATAGGCAGAATCCTAAATGTCGCGATTTAAAAACGTTCTAGCAATTTGAGCACTTTCACAAAAGCACTTTTCGTGCCTTAGAGAAAGTTGGCGGTAGAAGCGAATAGCTGGCCCCCCGATACTCGACGCTTTCGATTAGATAGAGTTTTCCTGGTGGCAGAAGAGAATCGCGGAACGAGCGGGGAACGCGGATTGGTGCTCAGTGAAATCGGTGACCGGTTTCCTGAGCGCGGCCCCGCCGTAACCAGGTCAGTGGGTCACGGTGATGACGTCGGGGCCGCCCTCCCCGCCCCCCGCACCTATCCCCCCGCCCTACCGCCGCCCGCCCGCAACCAAGCGACCAGCTGACATCACCGACTGCGGCCGAAAAGTGAAATCGGCCAAAAGTGAGATGGAGCACACACACATACGTAACACTTCTGTGAATGTCACGCGGGATCGGCGCAAGCAACCAACCAACCCTTAGCGCCCATCAATAGCGATGGAGAGGGAAAACAGTGTTTCATTCATTCATTTCTATTCAACTCCTTTCTCTCTCGCCTTTGGCCTTCGCCTCCCTCGCACGCCCGCACCAACCTTCAATTAATCAGGTGCCTGGAAAGCCAATTCTTTGCGCAATTCACAGATAAAAAACGTGACAAATTCGAAGCATTTAAAAGCAGACAACTGAGACAAACACAAGCAGAAATAATAACAAAGTGTAACTAGAGTTCCTAATAAAATAAGAACTTCAATACAGGCAACTATCTATCTACCTGATATATTACAGGTACACCTCATGAAAGGAGTCAGTGCTTTCATTGAATAGGGTAGTTCTCATATTATTCATATTATCTATATGTATATACTATATTAATAGAATAGAGTGTTCGAGTCTACTTCCACGAAATATTAATCTAAAACATGAAAGAGCCGACAGATTAATTTTAAATATTAATAATACAAGTCCCTACGGAATAAATGCACCAGTGGTTTTAAACCTTTTCGAACAGTTTTGATTACATGAAAAAATGAGGAACTCCAAAATCACCAATGTCATGTAATATATAAGAACATACGCACCATTATTAAAAGCTAAAAAAGAAAAAGATTACAAACATGACATTAATTAAAAATACATATTTCTAAAATCTGTAACCAAAATAACTACTTTTTAAGCAAATCTAATATGATCCTTGTAGGCTTTGCAGTTTTTTAGAAACAGCAGTTCTAATGTGAGCCGTGGTTACCATAATTTCAGTAATATACATAAATATAAATTCAATGTAAAACGTTCACCATTTCAGGGATTACATATAAGCTAAAGCTAGTTAAACAATAATTTCCCAGCTAGTCGGTTGTTGGTGTCGCGGATTACTAGTTCCGAGAAACACCGGTTATGAACCACCGTCTTAACACTTCAAATAACAATAATGTTAAACATTGTTACAATATACCATTATTTCAGGAATTAAAAAAGAGATTCATAAATATTTGCTCATATTTCCTATTCAGAGATTCTGGAAATGGTAAAGATGATATGTTATACAATAAAATGTATGGATCGCAGTATTGAAAGAAAGTTTACATTATAAATTATAACTGGGCACGTATCGATTTGGTCATGTTGCCGATTGAAGCGAACGTTTGGTTTGTTCATCCCACATACGTTATTTTTACATTACACTTGTGATTATGTACATAGCCAGCAATCAGAGCACTCAAATAGATAAATAGACCGCGTCAGTAAATGCGTAATTTAAAAAGCATATTGAAAATAATCTCACTGCAAGGTTGCTGGTTGCGGCTTGCGACTGAATTGAATTTGATTCAAACAATATTATTATTTCTCATATCATTTGTTGGCCGTTGGCTGTTGTCAGGCCGACTTTTGGATTTAGAAACATTCACTAATGACCACGTAAGCGTTCACATTTTATTCACAAAACACCAAATCTTACATCATTATACGGTGAGGCCTGAATTGGCAGTTTGCTGTTCTTCGGTTTGGCTGTTTGATCGCACGGGCAAGGGAAGGGGACGTTATACAGAAAGAACGCCAAATTAGTTACGAACGATAAAATGAAATAATGCCCAGGAAAACTTCCATGGGTCAGTGTTTCGGTAACCACATTGCTATAGGGTTAGGTTGGGTTTGAGTGAGGTAAGATTAGGTTGGGTTAGGTTAGGCTACGAAACTAAATAATATAATTTCTGGTATCAGTATTTTAAAATTAATTTACTTCTTTTTTTAACAATTTTTACAAAAAAAAAAAATTGAAAATAAAGTGTCCTTATTTTGGGTACCCCGCTCGAAGGCCACATTTACGTATTTGAATTACAAGTAAGTATCTATCTATGTTAAAATATCACGAGAGGAAAATTATAAAGCAATATCAAGAAGAAAACACAATACAAGCTTTAATCTTTGTTGGGTTGAAAAATTGTATTTATATTCTTCCTTCCCGTGTGCATTATCCATCATACAAGTATCTTTATGCTTCTTTTGAAGTCGGTTATTTTTTTATGATAATTTTATAGATAAATATTGCACATTTATTTGTCCAAAAGACGTTTTAGTTATAATTTGGTGGAATGTATGCTGTAATGAGATTGGATTGTCAAACCACCAATAATATTGTCAATATGCGCATTGCCTATATTATGTTTCTATGAAAATCGTTCGTATATAAGTACAATTTGAAGTTCTTACTCCATGTGTGATAAAGTATTATTTTTGATCAAGCTAAATGTCACATGGTCAAATCGAATCATCAGGACATCAGGTAATCTATGACATATAGAATGCTGCCCGACTCTTGGTGACGTAGGGTAAATATTTGGGCATCAACTCACTATTTATGATACTTTGTTGAAATAAAAGCCAAATTATAATACATTAGAATGAACGGCGAATACAGACTTTATTTTATTTGTCTCGATTTACGATCGACTTTTCGGGGCAAAACGGTATCGCTAATAATCTAAACTATTCTTGAGACCCATAAACGGGATTTATGTTACGTTCAATAAAAGTGTTTTTCGAGCGAATACTGTAAGAAAAACATTATTGCAAAGAAATATTGGAAAACTAATTTGATAAACTTCAAAGAGCGAACGAAATTTGAATAGAAATTTGAATAGATCTAGTAATTCTAGGAAATCTCTAATCCCTTAAAATATTCCATGATAAATCACATCTATCCATTGAGGCCTTTTATAATTATCATGAAGGCAAATTATAAAAGCGCTATAAACATACGTTCCTTATCGCTATAATATTGCAGCTCTTTCTTACAGATTAAATAATAATGAGATACACAAAATACGTGCAACTATTTCCTCCAAAGTACTACTTTTTTCTTGCGTTTCAGTTTCTTTATACATGTGAGGAAGATGTACATATGATAATGATTGTATGTTATCTTCGGGGGGGTGGGGTACAGACATACGTTCACCGTTTGTCTCATTTTCGACTGTTGTTATTTAGTGTGCAAGGAAGAGCTGCAGCATTATATGTTTAAGAACAAAAACAAAACCATCTGCTGATTGACATTTGACTTTTTTTTTATTTTTTTGGAATTCACTCACACTAAAATATAATCCTTGTAAATAAATTCCATACTTTCAAAATTATCGTCATGGCTAACGTCTACGTCTAACGTTGACGGTGCGGTGTGTGAGAGAGATGCAAGAAAATTATCAATTTATTTCTTTGGAGGAAACAGACCTGCGTATATTGTGTATCTCATCTTTTCAAAGAGCTGCAGCATTATAGCGATAAGGAATGTATGTGAACGGTCACGGTAATAATAAAAGCACTCCTTCAAAATTCCACCGCGGATGAAAAATGTTTTTTCCACTTAAGACATAACACGTTTCCTTCTAAATGTTTATAATACGATTACCCTTTGTTATTTCGTGATGTTGGAGTATGGAAATCATGAAGAAAACAACACATTTTTCACCGCAATTGCGGCAATCAAAACTGATGTCGGTTAAGTGTGACATTAGGGAAAGGAATAAAGAAAATGCAATCCCATTAGGTGTCTCATTACCCGTAGTGGCCCAGTCAGGAACGTGACTTTGAGAGCGCGTGTAGAGGTTATATAACACATAATATAATAAATATAATGGCGGAATCCTACCCCACCCTGGGGATCTGGGGTTCCCGCAGAGGCAAGTTGGGACAACTACATCATTAGCAATTATATTAGCGTCGTTATGGCAGCCACTATCGGACGGGAAATGAAAATAATCGTACTGCTCGAATTAAGGATCATTAACTCTGCGAGAAGGAAAGCTCTTCAGAGTATTCAAGACCAGAGGAAATTGACAAACAACTCCTTCGTTAGGGATGCTAAATGTTGTGGCTTTAACCTTGTTAGGGAGGGATCGAGGGCAGGGGTTTAGGAAACTACCAATGTTTTGGTCAATCAAATTTGTAGATAATAAAATATGAAATAATAAAAAAAATATTTTCACCTAGGAAGTAATCGTGTAAATTATCATACACAATTTATCCTTATCTATAAATCAGAAATTATGTGACCCCCGCGTCATGGCGGTTACATAGCTTTTCTTCGTGAGAAAAACTATGGAGTTTTTAAATATTAAGTTAACTGTCAAAAAATGTGAACAAAAAGCGTCACAAAATGATTATTTTCTAAAAAAAAAGAGTGATAATACTCAGACGAAGATTAGCAGGTAGTGAATATAGGATATATTATACAGCCTTACTAATAAAAATAAAAACACTTCCCCACCGTTTAACGACGTTTTAGTTATACATTAAATAAAGATTGTGCAAGCTCTGCTTTCTTTGAATTCTTACTAATAAAAAAAGTCTTTAACTGTGCTGAGAAAGAACTGGCAACATCGCATTTGGCGGACTGACGCATGCGCGTGAGATTGTCGTTAAAATGACAGTTTTGATGTGTGATTCAAATCGTGTTTTTGTTCATAATGTCTCTACTAATGGCCAATTCAACTCCATCATTAGTATAATTCAATATAATTAGTATATGTTTTTGCGACTTCTTTAACAAGAAGAAATATAGCGTACCTATTTAAAATACCTTGGAAATATTCCAAAATTCGATGGGAAAATTCAAATTTATACAACAAATAACTACCCTGTTTGGCACTATAAACATTGTATAATTTATTAACATGTGTAGGTATGATTTTTTTATGGCTGTTAAATATCAATTTAGTCGATTTAAGTTAATTAGTCAGGTTTTTACATACACGGTTGTTTATCTATTAGGCTGATAATAATATATTCCTATATGTAAAATATAACCATTTGTTCAGATTGAATCAAAATATTGCCGAATGCGATTAAAAATATTACAAAACTATATCTGACTCATGCGACTGTTTTAAATTTCCGAAATTTCACAAACAACCTCCAGCGCTATGTTTGATTTCACAAAACGGCGCAGGTAAGCGAGAATGTTCACGACATCTGCCGGAAAAGTTGACAGCTTTACGCTGCTGTAAGATAACGAAGGAAAGACGCTGCTAAAAATGACTACTCAGCATTTGGTTGGAGCGCGAGGAAACTAGTCGAGTTGCTCCACTGCTTAATGCCCACTGGTGGCCGGGAGAGGGAAATGTTGACATTCAGTGATGCAACGAAGAGGACATCCGGAGAAATGGATCATTCTGTTATGGTCCAAGTAGAGTAGACCATAGAAGCTTGCTTAAAAGACCATCGCGGCCGTTCAGAATAGAAATATTTCGTGAAACGGCTTTAAGTGAACAAGTGAAGTGTAAGGTGCCGTAAGTGACCTGCTGAGCGATTCTATATCTTTTGTGGGATCGTTATGAGACGACATGCGTGATCTCCTGTCAGATTTGTGAGTTTTTTTTTTCCTTTTCTATGTAGTAAGTAGTATGTAAAAGCCCCGAAAAAGGGCGTAAATGAATAAATAAATAAATAAATTTAATGAATAAATAATTATGCATACTTGCAGGAACTCGTGTTTAAAACGATCTAAACTAAAATATGTGAAAGTAAATATGTAAAAATCACACGAATCTGACAGGAGATCACGCCCGTTATCTCGAAAACGATCTTACAAAAGGTATAGAATCGCTCGGCAGAAGTGTAAGGTGCCGTAAAATGGGTGGTCGATGTCAATTTTCAACTAAATAACTTTTTTCTAAAATCATTTATGTTGGAAAATTTTAAACTAACGAATATAAATGTAAATAAATGAACGGATTGTATTTGTTTGTTAAAACAAGTAAAAAAACTATGACGTTAAGGAATTTATAAAAATGTATTCATTTTTTTTCTGTTAAATTGTGTGCAGTTCACATGAGGTAGAAGTGAAACCTTCTGAAAAATAAAGTAGACAAGAGTCGGGGGGGGGGCTACGAAGCACCGCACAAAGAAGAGACCGATTAGTGTTTTCTCTTTTCCCTCTTTTTTTTATCAAGTTTCAAATCACAACGGTGCTAAATAAACTTTCACTTCAAAAACAGCTTCATAATTCAACCATCAATAAGTTTGAATATATGTAACTAGAAACTTGACACTGAAAAATTTGACACTTATTTTCAATCATTAAAAAGTGGGAAAATTTCTGAGCGGTAGCGAGAATAGTGCAGATTTCAGCGATGATAAGTCACCCCATATTAAAGTACTTCCCAACCTTCCAATTACTCTCTCATCTAACCCAACATTCTAACTAGACAACATTCCTCGAAGGGGGATGCTAGTGACGAAGCAGCCTGTGACGAATAAAATAAATCTATAATAAACCTATAACCATATATATAATTAATTTTCCGTACTTCAGAGGAAAGTTCTAACCTAACTCCACCAATTTTTTATCAATGTGAAAACGACAACATCTGAAAATGTAGTCTCCACCCCCTGAAAGTTTGTATTAATGGAGCTCCTTCCCCACAAAACTTTTTAATTTAAGAACTTTCGAAATATTCCAACTGCTTAATAATTTGATTGAATATGTTCAATAAGAATCTTAATAAAAGTTATTACCGATCTACTAGATACTAATAATTCATTCCAATGATATTTTTTTTTTTTTTTTTAATTCCTTTATTTTTCCCATATTTTACAATTTATATTTACATATTTGAAAATCATAAACAATAATGTGGGAACCCACTAAGGCGCAGCCTGTGCGTGGGTAATATATTTAAAAAAAGTTTTTTTTTTAATACCTAGAAAAAAACAATTGAATCCAAAATTTCTAAATGGTTATGTAGATTGTGCCCATCACTAATAGGAAACGATTGTCGTATATTCGAGGCGCTTTTGAAACAACTACAAACTGCTAAGCACTAACTACATAACGATATTATTATTCAAACTAAACTGACTTGAAGCTCATTACAACGAGTTTAAATCTGTTCGATGGAAAGTTTTGTACATCAAACTTAGTAGGTTTGAGTAGGTATTTCGTTGTTGGCCGAATTGTTCACGCACACAGTCTCGAGCGGTTCCCTTGGTAACGCTCCCAGCTTCCAATGGGCCAATTTCCCTCGGTCGGAAAACATCGCGATGACAACAGACCCAACAGCTAACGGCTTGCGCCAAAATGAGAACCGGCGGCTAATGATATTAGACACTTTGCGCAAAGTAAACGAGCAACGATTCGCGCAAAACCTGGCCGTTATAATCAAAACGGTACACTTTGTCGCGTTGCGATCGAATCAAACAGTTTCTAAGCAAATTCGGGACGAGTTTGTGCCAAAAAAAAAAAACGAGAAACGCGATGAAGGTTGAGGGACGTAATGGGCCACACGTCACACGAAAAAAACCATTCTTCAGGTATATCTTTCCCGTGCGCGTAATTGGTCGGGGGCGATTCCCTTTCGTAGGCAAAATGAGATTGTATTCTATACGTCTACATACAGCGAGATTCGAGACCACGTAGCGAAGGAAATTGGCGGTGAGAAACATCTGAAAGGCGGCCGCCCCCGCCTACCACCGCGATCCATCATTAGGGCGGCATATAAATTGGTCGGAAAATTTATGCTCGATCGCAACTCGTAAAAATAAATAATAAACATAAATAAATCATTACCCGCGTCGGCGGGGAAATGAGCAATGCGGAGAAAATATCCCTGAAAATGGATTATCACAATTGCTGGGAAATTTTATGCTCTGCGTTCGCCTTGTTGTGGAAATGTTTCATTCGAAATGAGAATACTTACCAAATATTTATCTTGCGTTTAATTCGTAGAGATAAAAGTTTATGGACTAGAGACTAAAGCCTGAGCGCAGTGAAACCATGACCATACTCAATTTGGAGAACATTGCGAGGCTGAAACCAGTAGAGATCCAGATTTCGGTCTGGATAATGTTGTTGATAATTGTCACATACACCAACTTTCCTGAGCGGCAGTGGTGGCTTACGTCATAGTAAGGAAGACAGAATACGCCTTAGTATGTATATCTGTATTCAAATATGCTAATTCAAAGAAACGTGGGATTTATGATAACTTCTAATTAGAATGGTAATATTATGAGTCACATTGGCTGTATAATACCAGAGCAAATCCAAATAACAATTATTATTATTAATCAAACGAAAAACATTACAAAAAGTAAGTATGCATAATAAAATAATCAAATGAATATATTTCGCATTCTGGCTTGTTCTGGCGACAGACTGTCGTTGAAAGTGGGTCCAAAAGACTGTTTAATATAACGAATTACTCAAAAACAATGATAAAGTGGGCAATAAAACATATTAATTATTGTGAAAATGGAGAAGAAATACAACAATTTTAGAGGTTCTCAGTTATCATAGTTTCTAAGTTTAAATATATGAATTCGTGTTCTTTAAAAAAATACTTGAAAACGAGGAATGTTTGTCCTCATTTTCCTATTTTGCTGTCTAGAGTTTTTACAAGTAAAATATCGTTTGTTAAAATACAGTCTAAATAGAATCAGATAAAGATATCGAATGTTTTGATGTTTGATGTCTAAATAACATGATACGTGGAAAATGTGAAAAATGAGGGCATTTAAATAAACTTTAATTCTGACATATTGAAACGTGAAAAAGTATAAATAGTTCTCACATATTTAAACCGTCAAAATATGCGGTAAAGGTTATAGATACGCATTAAAACGACATAAGAATTTCCTTTCGACATTGGTATTCTAGACTCTCTGAAAGCATCCTTAAGATAGAAAATAAACACTGAAGTTTTCACTAAGGTCCCCCTTTTGTATTTTATACAAGATGTTAAGGGACATACCTGACCAGTGATTCTTGAAATTATTTTTAGAAAAACATGTATATTAAATATTGGACTTCGGTGACATATTTGATTTTATTTTTCCAAGTAAAAACATTTGTTAAGTGTGCGGGTGAGGGATTGGGCAGTTACTCGGCTGAGTGACAGTGACAATACGTAGAATTCTTTTTATTTGATTTAAAAAAAAAAAATTGAAAAAAAAGACGTCGAAAAAGTCACCGGACACCAAAATTTCAATAACATTTTTACTCCAAATAATGGCAGGAATTACAGGTTAAAGTAAGTCAAGTACGTCCCTTAACACCCTATATAAACGCCACACAGTATTTATAAACTCTTGTCATTTTTGGGACTGCTGTATGAAAGTATTTTTAAATAAATAATGGAGTGGAACTCATGATGACGATAGAAGGAGAAGAAACAAAGTCAGCAAATCAATCCATATACTAGCAGTTCTCCAAGTGTGGAGTGTGACGGAATAGTTAAAGAAAAATCACAAAATTATTAGGCAGTATGTAACCAGCCTACGATTAAGAGCGTGTTAAATTATTGCGAACGTCTGTAATCCTTCACAAGCGAGTCTCCTTCGGAATACCTGGCGTTACAACACACCTCATATAAGCATTATTATAATAATAATCATGTAGTGGCTGTGCTTGTTCGCTATGTAGCTTGAATTTGAATTCGGCAGGACGCGAGTCGAGAGAGGCGGGTCGGGCAAGCCAAGAGCCGGTTAGAGGCGCCGCCGCACAGTGGTTGCAAATGCTCATTATCGTCTCAAAAATTTGTAACTTATTTGTTTCTTATCATAAAAAAATAAAATTTGGTGTACTGATTAAAAACTAAACCACCTTCATATTCCAAGTTTTTATTTAGTGAATTGTTATTATTTAGATATTAAACATGTCATTTCAAAAACAATTTATCCTTTTTTAGGGCTGCGACAAGTTAATTTTCGGATAAAAAAAAAGCAGGGGCAAACCCTGCGATCAGTGGAAAGTTTACCTGAACTTTGTCAAAATCTGGTTTCGGTATCATTTATTTAAAGGGAGCTCATAAATCACTATTATTTAAAACTACATTCTAAAAATACATATTATTAAAGCTTAAAAAACAACCTTTGCGGTGATATATAATAAGCTATAAATAAACTAGGTCAAAAGCTTTAAATTTGTACCACGAAATATTATGGGAGGCGGGAATGGGATATTGGATAAACAACACCTCTGCCATAGGTCACCTTAGCTACGTTTGGTCATTTAGCAGGGGTGACCGGGTTCACGGGGTGAGGTTTGTCTAGGTCTGGGTTTATGATCAGGACACACTGAACCCCAGATTTCTACACACCCCTTAAACCCTCTTCCTTCCCAGAACTCTCCTCTCCTTCCTTTCCTTAAAAAAACCCTCCACCCAGCATCCCAAAGATGACACAGGACCTGAGGGTTCCTCAGGGTCTCCTGTGTGGAGCTCATGTAAAAAAAAACACATTTTGATTCAATTAAATCTCGCAGCCCGAACCCGTACTTGGACATTATTTTAAATATACAAAAGAACAAAAAAAATTCCAACGGATAAAAGTTTATCGATCATTTGTATTATTAAAACCACTATAGGTAATATCTGAAAAAAAAAAGTAGTTTTTCGATTTATGAGACGGTCTTGTTCCGGGCCTTTCCATAGTGCGCCGGCCGTCGTTCGCTTGGTTTGGTGGACGGATCGGCCAATAATAACATTCAACATTCGACGCAATACCACATGACCTTAGCGAACAACCAACAGCTAGAAGCAAACTAAGCAGCCAGAGTGAGGAGGCCCTCTTACTTTATATTTTATACATACTTTGCTTCTCGCTATCAAACAGATAAATAAAATATTCACCAATGAATCTGATCTTTAATTGTTTACCGATTGATAAAAAAATACGTCTAATGAGCCCTTCACATTGACAAAAACATCGTCTACAATGGATAATCATGACAATTATAATTTGTTGTATTGTGAAAAAAAACAGTACCAATTTGAGACGTTACAAGGAAAATGAAAAACTGTGAAATCTAGGCTTTGATGATAAAATATTGAACTATTTATTTAAATACAAAATAAGCAGGTTTTAATAAAACTACCTAATAAAATTTGATTATAACGAAAGCTCTTAAAAAAGCACATTTGAAGTAAAAGAAACTAACTCCTGAAAATATAATTTATTTTCTTATTTATATCTAGCGTTTTTTTCTGGGCCATTTGTTTTATCTTAAACGGTATTCTTGCCATAACTCGTTTATGATAATATCTTTATCGGGGTAGTTCTCTACATATCATACGTCAGAAGCCACCTAGAGTATGCTTCAAAAGTATGGAACCCTCATTGTTCTACATATAAATCAAATATAGAAAGAGTACAGAAAAAGTTTTTGAAATATGTTTCGTTTCGCATGCGAAATGTTGTAAATTATGTCTCTATGAACCTCAAAACCTTGATCAACGCAGAGATATCAGAGACCTAGTAATGCTTTATAAGATAATCCACAATTTTATTGATAGCCCTTACCTATTACAAAATATTAATTTCAGATATCCAATAAGAGTTACTCGATATCCAGACATATTTTATATTCCTAAGAGCAATGCTAATTACCTTCAAAATGTGTTTATAAGAAGCTGTAGCACCTTCAATAGATTATGCACAGACATTGACGTTTTTAACACGAACCTTGCTAACTTCATAAAATTCGTAAAAAGTAATATTCAACGGGAAACTTAATGTTTCATTAATTCCTTATCTTTCTTTGTCATTTTTTATTTTCTTTTTTTTCATTTTCATTACATTTTCTTTTTTGATTTCAGCAGTTTGCATTAAATAACCTCTTCAAAAATGTTTCAGTATATATTACCCTTGAAAATACATTTTTTGTAGATTTAAGTGAGTAAATGCACTTTTTTAGAACTGTTTATATTACATACGTACATTGTTTTGTTTGTTTTTCTTTTTATTATGGTCTCAAATTTTTATGTCGTTATTTTATTGGTCAATGATATGATTATCTCTAACACTGTTATATATGAACTTGTAATGACTGTTTATAACGCTAACAAATAAAATAAAATAAAATAAAAATCCTCGCATGTAGAACCATGCTGATTGAAGAGGGGAAGTTTATCAAAAATCAACCCGAGAAAAAAATTACTAATAATAATGGTGACATCTAGGCTTGCGACCCGTATACGGATTATGTTCAAAGCCGCGCTAAGCTCGACCTTCCGACCAAGACGAGCTTAAAATCAACTGATATACCGGGGCTTTAAACCGTTCAGTACCACTTGTTAAACCTGTCGATTATCTAGAAGAAACTTGATGAACAAAAATGTAAATATTTCCAATATAACATACCTCATTCTTATTACTGATCAGTAAAAAAATCGAAGATTTTATTTTGTCTTGTATCCAGGAAGAACGCCAGTCCCGAGATATTCAATATTGTAATTTCCGAAAAAATTATCTAATATTAACTCGCGCGATGCAAGAAGATTTTTTGTTGTACGTACCCAATTCTGAAACAAGAAAAAACAACACGTTACGGAAAGTTAAAGGAAACAATAAAGCATGAATTTCAAATAAAGTACAAGGAAATAAACATAAACATTCAATAACGATAATAATACATTAGTACCTAAAAATAACAACATTTCGTTAATTTGGTGCTACCCAATATAACCTTGACAGATCACGTTTTGGGCGTCGATACCTTGTTTAATATTATTATAATAATGTGTCATGTGACAGTGCCCATTGGTGCAAAATACCCAAGATTGGTCTTCAGTCAAGGAAAATATTATTGTGGTTATGAAAGTCAGACCACTGAAATATTTTACTGACATAAAATTAACTTGAATACTTTTCCAATTTAGGAAGCGGGTGCGGGTACCGCCGCCCCGGTCACCACAAGCGGTTCACTACGTTGGGTGACCGGGATCACGCTTTTGATGCGTTTGACAACCCACTGCACGGCAGGAGAGACTAGTTGAGGGAGATAATATTTTGAATTCTCCAGCCAGAATCTCTCGAAAAATCGCCTTGCACCGCGTGGATTCAAACGTCCGTCACTCCTGGACACATCGACCTCCAGATCCCTACCACCATTCATTTATGTTTCCTTCCCAGAACTTGTTCTACTTCCTTTCCCTAAAAATACCCTTCACACAACATCTTCAAAGATGACATAGGGCCTGAGGGATTTTTTTTCCTCAGGCACTCTTGCGTGGAACTAATATAAAAGAAAATCGATGTGCGTGGTGAAATTAAAGGTGAGAGGACGAAGAAAAAAAAAAAGGTTTTGGAACTTAGGTTTTTGTCGAAAATGTTGCTGTTGCTCAATGGTTTTTCCAAAAACTTCAATTATCATTATTATTTTCCAACAACAGGATTACGCGAGTAAGGCTGACTTTCAAAAATTCCATAGGCAATTATTTGTAGTTAGCGGTAAGAAATGTATTATAAATGCGTACAGCGCCCTTGAAGTGATTTTTCATTATTTTTGACATTACATTATCTTTATTTTGCCCCAGTATCGTTTATCGAAAAAAAACTCGTTAATCATCGATATAGATGGTCGATGTCGTTAGTGAATGTTATGTCGATGGTCAGAACGGTAAAGCAGTAGGCCAATGTGAATTTTAGAATGTGGTCCACAAATGGTAGAGTTCTGGTAGAGGGTAGGCAGGTATTGTAGATTCGATCATGTGTGAAATAATTGTTCATAACAAAGAAATGATCGCAGACCACTGGACCGGAGAATTGTAAAATCAAAAACAAATTTGCATAAATAAATTGGAAGCAATTATTATTACTGTTTGTGACAGTACCTACCTACTCAGTTGAGCTCAGTCTTGCGTGCCTTCAAATAATATGTTCCTGTCTTGAAGGGAAATGTTCACGTACTTATGAGTACTTTTCCCAACTTGTTATTATTATTTGTTTCTTCTCATAAAATATAAAGTAACAGACAATCATGTTCTTGACGTGAACTACTAAACTTGTTGGATCCTAGAAAACAACCTTCACTCAGAGGTAATATTTATGAGACATATTTTCAACTATTATATTGTAAACTTTTCGAAACCATTTGTACAACTTTCCATGATAATGTAACTGGACAAAGATATTGAATTATAAGGAGATATGCTATCCGCAGTTTTTACTAGGTGAGACTGCGCTTCCGGGTGTCACCGGTGGTGTTTACCAATTAACGAATAAACTAAATGAACGAATATTCAACGAACCAACTAAACGAACGCTAAACTAAATGAACGAATTCTCTCCGTATTCAAACTATATTGTTAACCAATACTAATGCACACCTTCAAAAAATCAAGGAAATGAACAAATTATTTTCGTATGCAAACTACCCTGATTAGGTAGTAGTTCGGTGACAGTCCCGCGAACATCATAGCATATCTCTTTTGTATTTGAATATCTTTGTAACTGGACGATCCCAGGGTCTGGTCTCCAGACAGTCTGCTGTCAGGTGTAAGTTGAGCAGCTTTTGTTGACTTCCTTCGTTTCCACACCAAGTGATGCGTACACACAGAGAGAGAGATTGTGGTTTGAGATGTATCCTTTTCTTAGTAAAAACAATTGTATCGTGTACTGGATAATGTTGTGAAACTTTAATTAATTCAGATAAATAGCAATTTTACAGAGATTTGATTCTAGTTCTACGTTATAGCGGTTTACCTTGAATAATGAGTTGCGAGAAATGAAAACAGCTATTTAATCGAAAACAGAGAAAGTGACAGGAGGACCAGTAAGTAGTACCAGAGTAAATGAGAAAATAGACAAAAATGCATCGAAATATTTAGAAGTAAGGTGACGTAGAGGTTAAAGTTGAGGGTAAAAGAATCTACTCATGAAATGTGAAATGCTAAGTACTAAATGATTTTAAAATATTAGATATAGGACAACACAACAGTCAACACAGAGCAAGAGCCCGTGACGATCAGACCTTCGTTATTTTATAAAACCTGAAAATATCTCTGTGTATGTCCCAAATACAGGTAAAGACGATCCCCGACTAGGGATGTTATGGAGCTCCGTAACCGTAACCGAAACTATCGGATATCCGAAATAAAAAAAATATCCGTAACCGTAACCGAAACCGATATAAAAGTTTCGGATAGTTTCGGATAAAGGCGGAGTCAAAATTACAGGTTACGACAGGATTTTGTCTGTTTTGTCCGGCCGAGCCGTCACCTGTCACACAAACTCAAAACGCGCGTGTCTCTTGCAATTTGCATTGTTTATTATTTATTTTGTGATTGTGGGTGTACAAACATTAAAACTTATTATTTATGAGTACCATCTTACTTGGTTTCAAAGAGTTGTGTAAATAAATTGTTATAGTTTTGGCAAAAAGCAAAATGCGTTTTAAGTCTAGTTTAATTTGGACATTTTTTGAAGAAATTAATGTAGATTCTGCAAAATGTAAACTGTATGGTAAAAACTCTTCACGCAAAGGAGGTGGCACTACTTCTCTGGAACTTCATCTTATATCGAAACACATTGTTAAATATGGTTGTTACTGGAAAAGGATACTCAACAAAAACAACAACAACCACCTCAACAGCTAACATCTTTATAAGAGTGTAAAAAACAGTTGTCAATAATAGACTCTTTGAAAAATAGAGGTTCCTGGGATGATAGTAGTAAGTATGTAGTAGTAATTTTAAAATTCTAATATTCGTAACCGAAATTATCCGAAACTAGCGGATAATCCGAAATAATTTCATATCCGTAACCATATCCGAAACCGGTATAATATTATTCCAATATCCGTATCCGTATCCAGATCCGAAATATCATATCCATAACATCCCTATCCCCGACTATGAAGTTTGGATCACGGTGGCCGTGTAAGTAATTACTCATACAAATTTTATCGTATTCCGATTCTTGACATGAGTCAACTCAAATGTTTTATTAGTCCCCAACTTATTCTCGCATCTACTTACTCGTTCCATATTCTTATTCTCTTCTACATTATTCAAACCATGCAAATTTAACTCGTTTCTAAGAGATAATTAAAAATAATAATTGCGGTTGGAATAGATTGTGGGAACGATTCAAACAAGGGATAAAAAGTATTTTAATTAATTAATAATTCTATATTTGATATGAGTATTTCTTTTGTTAAAATTTTTGAAAAATGTTTTTGTAAGCTTACTGATGGTGTTTCTGCCGAAAAGTAAATTTCTGGTCGCCATTTGAAAGCCAATGATCCGGAGTCAAATATATATATATATATATATATTTTTTTTTTTTTTTAATATTTTTAGCTTCACAAATCCTACAACTTATAATATCCCATGATATTATATACTTCATAGTTCTGCGCTGGTAGACTAATAATATATTATGAAGTTTGGTAGAGTTGCGGGTAATGTTCACAACGTATGCACAAGCAAAGCGAAGCCTTTAAAATAATAGGCTGTGAATGTCCGAACCTTCGTTAATTTACCACGCATTAAATTATCGACAATCATAGCCCATTGGAAAAAGTATTATTATAAATTTATGTTATTATGTAGGCAATAAAACATAAATGAAAAATCATTATAACTGAAAAACCCGCAACCATAAAATGAATATATTTCTCATGACCCCATTTCTACTTCTACCGACCAACAAACTGCACACTATCGGAACGTGAATATAATAAATAACTACTCTAACTCATGTATTTGTCAGTTCACAGTTACAAAAGTAATGTAACGTTAAGATTATTGTATTATATGAATATGTTATTTATGACAACAATGCAATTTAATTAACCTGTACATATGAAAGTACATCGTACACGGACGCGATGAACAATAAATTACTGTTCTTTTGATTTGTAAGTGAAGTACCATCAAATTAAAAACGAAACTAATAATTAATATATTATTAAGTTCAATTTACCGACTTCGCTTTAATTTTTTTACCGTATTGAGTAAGAAAAAAACAAACGGACATAACTATTAACGGTTTTTATGTTTAGTTTATAAAATTTTATATCCGTTTTTTTTATAAATAATATAAATTAATTATGAGATTTTTTTTTAGGGTGTTACGTTTCTTTCTTCTTGAGCCAGGGAGATTTTATTTATTTTTATTTTTTATTTAACGACAATATCATATAAAGATAAGGTAAAGCAAAAATACAGATTGTGGTATAATATTAACTTTTATAATTTATACACTGCCTGGTGTAAAGGAGAGCGTCTATAGGGGGGAGGGAGATGGGGAAACTCTATGTAAACGAAAAAACTCTGTGTAAAACCGGGCAACGCCGGCGACTTCAGATAGTAAGTTTTAAAATGAGTTAGGATGTGAATGGTTATGATTATGAATGCAAACTTCCGAAAATCAGAATCCGGAATGAGCTAGGTACGTACCCAATTTCCGAAAGACAAAATACTCAACTTAAAAAAAAAATCACAATAAATAGTTAACGTTCCAATCGCAATTATTTTAAACTTTAAATTTTACATCCATGATGTAATTTACTAGGTAAATGTAACTTACCTAGTGACGATAAAGGTAAGGATGTAATTAATATTATATGGAGGTAATAAATAAATATACCTATTTAGCTTTCAACATTTAAAAGCTTTCAGGACCCACCGGGATTCTAGCAAATTAGCAAAAAAAGTTATAGTAAAAGCAAAATAGTTTTTAAAAACTTTCAACAATTGTACGCTTTTGTAAAATTGGTTACATAAGATTACAAAAAAATGCGTAATAGAAAATTTCAGAAATTTACAGATGAGAAGAAAAATAAAGTTGAGAAAACCTTGCACCAGATAATAGCATGAAGTTTGGAGGGAAAGCGGTAGTTGGTTGGTTTGCACTGTTTGCAGCTCTGAAACTTTGTCCAGGAAAAAGAAGCCAGACGCGTCGAGATCGAATAACTTTTACCGGTTGCGATGGACGTGTTAAACCACTTTACAGGTTACACGAGCCGTGAGCCGTCGACGGACTCGAAGGGGAATGGGGATGGGGAACCCACACCTCGGGGAACATAAATTTCTACGTGCTAATAAAATATCAGAGGGAATAAATTTTCTGAAATGATAATGGGAGTTGACAGGTAAGAAAACTTTAGTACTAGTACGAGATTGATGTTCAAGGCTAAATAATATGTAGTTATAAGTCCACTTATGGGGTAAGAACATGGTATCGAATTAATAATATTAATGTAATCATTTTAAATTAATTTATTTGTTTTCCGTAGCAAAACAAATCTTGCGTGACCCGAAAATGCGATAATGTATGACTCCGAATGCTGGACTATGTACAACACCTCAGATTCAGATGGTCCCGGAGAAGCGGAACGAAGACATCAAGATTACAATACAAAACCTGTGTACATCGGTGAACTATCCTGTAAAGGACGAACAAATAATTTCCTGTCATCGTACACCACGTCACCCTGACGCAACTCCCAACTCAAGACCAAAAAATATTGTACTGACTCTGCCCAGCCCTCGAATCCGTGACGAATTGCTGTCTGCAGTTAAGGTATTCAACAAGAGGAACGTGGATAGGAAACTGAACAGCCAACACCTTGGTTTCACAGATTCTTCTCCGATATACGAATGTGAACATCTGTCACCTTATAACAAGGAACTTCATGCAGCAACTAGGCGAGCAGCAAAGGACCTGAACTTCAAGTACGTATGGATTAAAATGGGCGCGTTTTCTTAAGGAAGAATGACATGTCTCCACCACTGCTCGTGAAGAACAAGGCCGTACTACAGAATCTTACCGACAAATCACCCTCAAACCCATCTTCCTCCGTCCTTTAAACTTAATGTATACGTCTTGTCAAAATTACAATATGGATCTGAAAATTTTCTACCAAAATGTTACGGGAATTAGAACCAAAACAAATGACATAAAAAACGAAGTTGTAATCAATAATTATGATATAATCTGCTTCACCGAAACTTGGTTGAGTTCATCATTATTAAGTAATGAATTGTTTGATGAGCGTTACCTGGTCTTTCGGAGAGATCGCGAATCCACTAATTCTACATCTAAAAAAGGTGGGGGAGTATAAGCGGCAGTCAACAAGAAACTAATAAAAACTAGAAAATCATCTTAGGAAAGTGATGGTGAAGATTTATGGTTAGTTATAAAACTGCATGAATATTCAAACTCGTTCATCTATATATGTGTACTGTACATTCCCCACAATTTATCTGTTGATGATTACTGTAATCGAATAAAAAATATTCAGGATATTTATTTACAACATATTAATTCCAAATCTCAAATTATAATCATTGGTGATTTTAATATACCTGAAATTAAATGGACACCTGACATAGCATATAATAACATAATACTAGCTCCATCCAATTATTCTAGTCACAAAGCTCACTCCCTTGTCAATTTGGCCTCAATGTGCAACCTTCACCAATTTAATTATTTACCTAACAAAAATTTTAATATTCTTGACCTTGTTCTTTCTGATAAAACCAATATTAATATTTCAACGACGGCAAACTTTGATCACCATCATCCCTGTTTTGAAATAAATGTAAATCTAGAAAAAATAAAATTCTTACAAGAAAATCACTCTCCCGTAAAATACAACTTCAAAAAAGGTAATTATGAAGGATGTTGTCATGATCTAACAAATGTAAACTGGATCTCACTTTTTAACAACTGTCATCTCAATAATAAGGTACAGTTCTCGCTTACTTTAGAAAGCAAATTAACAATAGACTAACCTAACAAGTAATTGAGAATTGAAAATACTTATATTCGATCTTGAACTTGAATGTGAATGGCTGTTTCTTTTACTCTATTTGTACCTAACTTTTTTTTGTTTTTCTGTTTTTCACATCGTATTTCGATCTTTTTTCATCTTTGTCATCTCTATATTTTATCATCACTATTTTTGTTATCTTTTTTTTACCTACCTCTGTTTATATTTTGCTATTTCTAATTTCTGTTAACTTCTATGTATATGTGGCGACCAGAACGGTCGCCCTCTTTTGCCACAATCCTTGCGCCGCCACTGATATAGCAAGCACATTCTCGAAATGTACATACTTTATTTTATTTTATTTTATTTGGGAGACCAACAGTTTACATTCATAATAGAGCATAATAGTAATTAAGTGACAATAATTGAACCATTTACAGGTTTCCACATGGGTACTGTATACAAGTGTAGTAGTTCCATAGATATTTGCTAAAGAAGAAAAAAATTACATTTCAAGAGACAAGTTAATTAGGGGGGAATAGGGAGGGGGTAGGATGGGGGGGGAGAATGGGTTAGGTTGAGGTATAGTTATAAAAATATGAGTAAACAAAAAATTAAAAGAGAAAATAAAAAGAATTTAATATAATTGTGACTGGTGGTATTAGAAATTATTGTTGTTATAAAGTGTCGAGAGAGCGTCTGTGTGATTTTAAGGAATGTGGTGCAGAATTAAAAATGTCAAATTTTTTGTATTGTGTGTTAAAAGTATTGGACGCACGATAGATAAAAGAGTTCTGCTTAGAATTAGTATTACACCGAGGGAGGCTAAGAATCATGTCTGACCTGGTTCGTCTGTTAGGAACTCGTATCTGTATACGTTGTAGGAGTTCTGGGCAATCAACGACGGATCTGGCTATTTTTTGAAGAAAGAGTACATACATACTACCTACATTGTAGTGTTTCACGCCGCACACGGCTAAACATTTCGGGAAGCGCATCGAAAGGCCTCGACCCAACAGCCGTCACATTCTTACGGCCGCGGAATGTTCCAGAGTCTTCTCTTCTTTGCGCGGGTGCTCAACATTACTTGCGTTCCGGGTACTCAACACGGTCGGCTATATAAAGCGCAGCGACACCGCGCTAGTCAGTCAGTCAGTTCCAGTCGCTAGTATCAGTAACATTACCAACACATAGACAGTGCATCGAGTGATAACGTTCCAGTGCGGTAACCGCCAGGTCCACGGCGAAGTGCCGGACCTGTGCCGGTGCCTCATCAACCTTCGAGGACGCAACATCTCTCAAGAGACACCATTGCCCATGACAAGTCCCACGGCGGGCCTTCTTGTCACGTGAGCAGCAACACCTCAGGTTCACCGCAGCCATCTCCGCGAAACCGCGTCGAGCATCCATCCTGGACGTCAAGGTCTTCTCCACCACCACGGTGCGGAACAACATGCTGGCGACATGCAGACCCGAGGTCTGCTACACCACTGCATCACCGACCTTAATCACTGCAACACCTAGGAGCTCATCGCTCCTATCTACCCTGTTACTTTACACTAAATTCACCATCGCTACGTAGCAGCAATAAAGACTGACTCATACATCGACTGACGCCTTTTCATTCAACCGTCCCCGTCTCTGCCGATCCGCGCGTCCGCTCCCTCATATACATAGCGAAAAAAAAATTAAACTGTGCATTCTGTGAACATTTTTAAGTGGACTATTAACATCTACGCTTTTTACAATGCTAATCTAATGACTTTTTATGTTAATACTACAGAAATGTTCCAAAACAATAAATAAATAAACCTAGTCTAGGCAACTCGAAACAGCAGAAATGCGAATGCTTAGATGGTCGGCAGGAATATCACTAAAAGATAAGATTAAAAAAGTGCACGCATTCGTGGTAGCCTGGGTGTCACGAACATAAGCAGTAAGCTGGAGGAACGACAGTTGAGATGGTATGGGCACATAAGACGGAGAGCACCAGGTCGGCGTAGCGCAGCGGTAAGACGCTTGACTCGCGCACCGAAGGTCGCGGGATCGAATCCCGGCGTGGCAAATAAATTTTGTTTGATTAATTTGTGTTATTTCACAATTTATTCATTTAAAATAATAAATAGTATATTTGCGGCACGTTCCAGAGTGGAAGATATTCTCTGTATCGCCCTAGAGTTAAGACCACCATTCAGAATTGAAACGTTGCTTGTAACGGCATTAGCCGTGTTTGGTGACCATATCTGAATAGACAGGTACTTCCGCACCTTCCTCTTCCCTATCTCCATCCCCTCCCACTACCCTCAGCCTCACAACACAACATACCCCAATTGGGGATGTCATAGTCTCACTGGCTTCAGACGGGAGCAGTTGGGACTCTTGTGAGGTATTCATGTAAAAAAAAAAAAAAGACCACACAGTGAAGCAGGCAATGTCTATGAAGCTTCATCGCCAGTCATCTAGAAGAAGACCAAAGAACTCCTGGATGACTCAACGCTCCAAAATCTTACAGAGAAACGGCCTGGATGAAGGCGATACCCAGAACCGAAGAAGATATAGCCTGAGAACGAGAACAGCCTACCTAGGCAAATGAGTTGGGACAGATCAAGTAAGAAGATTTGTTTTCCATTTAATTTGTGAAAAACTCTCGTTAGATATTTTATATTACATTTGAGGATACCTAGGCAATCTTGAATTTTATTCAAATTTATGTGCCTTTCATACAAGAAAACGTTATTAAGTTTTTGTTAGTTGACTATTTCGAAAAGGAAAGGTAAACTGATGTTGCGGAGAAGAGTCAATTCTTTTTGTAGAGAAAAATAAATTGGTAAAATGTAACCTTTTGATTCGAAGTAAAACCAGTTTTGTGTATAAACATTGTTTGTATTCAAATTTCAAAAAGGGAACTGACTCAAAGAAAACCTTTGATACACTCAAATAAAATTTAGGTGTACCCTTTTGGATCTAAAAATGTCTTAGGACTGTCTAACGTCTAACCTCTAACCGACTAGTTATCTTGGATAGGTTGAATTGGCAATTGGCAATAACATATAAAGTAATATTTTTTTTTTTTTAAGTTTTTAAGTTTTCTTTATTCATTAGATTTTTCATTACATACATTGGGGATTTTTCGACCACCATGCTAGGCACATGCCCGTGTTGTGGTGGTCGATTTTATATACAGTAGGTACATTAACAAATGAAATATGAAGAATGTGAAAGAATTAAGAAATTATATAGGTACATAAAATTATATGATATTCAAGAATACAAAAAAATATAAAAGAATCTAAATTGCTATAGAGTAATATAAAAGAGTTGTAATAATAATAAATAAATAAATTAATAAATAAATAATAATAAATAAATAATAATAAATATAACAAAGGTATGTAATTTTAAATATATAAAATAAGAGTAGGTACTATATGGTATGCATATGAGAAAGGAATTTTATTTTGTTGAAAATCTAAATGTGCATGGTTATATTGGTAGGTACATTATTTTACACCAATTTTTGTACAAATAAATGTTAGGTTTAAAAATAAAATGATGTTTTCCTCCAAATAAATTAAGTAATATGACATACTATATTATACAGATAACAGTAACAGAAACGGTTTAAGCAGATGTTGACCTTTATAATAAAATTAGACATGTTTTTTTTTTTTTAGAAATGTATCCCTGTTTTAGCAGAAAGTGTTAAGTTAAGTTAAGTCAGGTTAAGTTAAGTCAATTAAGTTAAGTTAAGTCAAGTTAGGTTAATTAAGATCAAGTTGACTCAATTTAGTGGTGTCAGGCATTCTTTAAAATAGTTCCTTCCCTTTATAATTAACCAGTTCTGAACACTTGTGATATATTGATTGTCAGTTTTCGATTTCCTGGTATCAATACTTAGCAAATTGAACATTTTGGGTGCAATGAAAGAGAACTGGTGCTGTGCGAAGGCTGTTTTTGTTGGAGGAATTATGCATTTTAGTTGGGATGAGTACCGGGTGTGAATTTTTTGTTGGGTTTTTTTCATCAAATCCTTTTTCCATAAGTATATGAGAATCGTCTTTATGTATAATTGTCGAATGTCTAATACGTTGAATTTTTTAAAAAGTGGTTCTGATGGGTGTGATGGGTTACATTTGAATATTATCCTTAGCAATAGTTTTTGTATTAAGACCAAGGGATGAAGAATTGATGTTGCACAGCCTCCCCATCCTACAATACCATATGTAGCAATTGATTGAAAAAGTGCAAAGTAAATACATCTTAGTGTTTGTAGGCTAAGGATAGATCTAAGAGAGTAGAAAATGTAACATAATTTGCGAAGCCTTTTTGTTGTAGAATTTATGTGTGCCTCCCATCGTAGTTGATCATCTATGATAACTCCCAAGTACTTAATTTCATTTGATATTTTTAGGTTATCGCATGAGCAGTTTTTGTGAGGTGATGTAGGCGTGTTAAGGTTCTGTGAACATGTATGTATGGTAAGTTTTTGGCAGTTGTGGAGGATATTTGGTTTACGTATGGAAAAAAGTAGGTATTTTGTTTTATCTATATTTAGAGTTAGAAGGTTAGAATCCAACCAGTTTTTTACTATGTTCATGCCATAATTTGCTTTTTCAAAGGTTGAATTCAAATCTTCGTCATCAAATACGATAACCGTGTCATCAGCAAAAGATATAATAGTGCCACCAGTATTCAGATTGCATAACGTGTTAATGTATATTAGAAAGAGAAGTGGGCCTAGAACACTGCCTTGGGGTACGCCATATGTGATTGGTAAACTTGTACTTCTATACTCTTTAGCCGAGTTGATAATAGTTGACTGGGACCTGTTTGTTAGATAGCTCTCAAACCATTTAAGGGGAGTACCTTTTATTCCTATCTGCAGGAGTTTTTTCAGGAGTATGCGGTGAGATACAGTATCAAAGGCTTTAGCTAGATCCAAGAATACAGCGAGGGGTTTGCGACTTTTATCGAGTTTGTCAGAAATTAGTTTAGTGAAATTTGCAATTGCATCTGAGGCACTACGACCTTTGCGGAAGCCGTATTGATTATTTGACAGGATTTTATTATCTTCGAGAAACTTGTAGAGTCTTCGTTTAACTGTTTTTTCAATTATTTTTGAAATCGGACTTAGTAAGGATATTGGTCTATAGTTATTCACAGATGATCTGTCCCCTGATTTAAAGACAGGAATAATGGTTGAATGTTTTAGGGTGCTTGGGAAAAGGCCAGTTCGAAAACTTAGATTTGTAATATGTTGAAGGGGTTTAGTGATGATTGGTTTGAGGTGTTTAATTAGTTTAGTGGATATATTGTCAATTCCCGTGGAGTGTGTATTTTTGAGTGAAGATATGATTTCATTGATTTCTTGTTCTGATGTTGGAGTGAGATTAAAAAGGTTATAACTCAGATTATCGAGAGAGATTTTATTTGCAAGGTTATCTTCAGATGTTCTATTTCTATTAAGGATATTATTTGCTAGGTCTGATCCGATTGTGGAGAAAAATTGGTTGAAATGCTTTGTGATCGTTTCTGAGTTTTCAGTTGCACTTAATGTTTTATCTGCGATTGTGATTTTATTTATGGGTGTGGTAACTTTTTCTGTGTAGCATATTTCTTTGATAATATTCCAGATTTGTTTAGTATCATTAGCAGCTTCGTCTATCTGTTTCCTATAATACTTTTCTCTGGCCGAACAGGCTATTTTTTTACAAGTATTTCTGTATCGTTTATAGAATAAGAGAGATTCGTAGTCGGTGGGATTATTTTTACAATATTTATGGAGTTTATCCCGCTTACGTATACAGTGTAAAATGCCATTTGTTATCCAAGGTTTTAGTTTAATTTTAATTTTATGTCTACTTTGGTGGTTGTTTGTGTTTGATGTGGCATTTACTAGATGTTTATGAAGGATGTCGATGAGAGATTCACATGCTAGGTTCGGGTCACTAAGTTGATAGAAATTTGACCAGTTTTCCTCGGAAACCAGTTTAAAGAGAGTGTCATATGAAATTTTGTTTAGTTGTATAGTAGATGCTGGTGATTTTGGTATTTTATGTGAAATGGATGTGATAGTGGCGTAGTGATCTGTAACAGTACATTGATATATTAAAGATTTGATATTTAGTTTGCATTTGGCAAAAACGTGGTCTATGCAACTGGCGGACAACTCTGTAACACGAGTGGGGGCTGTAATAGCTGCGGAGAATCCTTGTAGAGTTAGAAGATTTATGTATTCGTTTGCTTGGGGATGCATTGTATTTATAATATTGACATTAAGGTCACCAATAATAAGGACATTTTCATGATCTTTAATACGTACCAAAAATTGATTAAGTGCGTTTAAAAATGGTGTTATGTTGGATGTGCTCGGTGATCGGTATATAGATAGTATAGTAACGCTGTTTTCTATTTCGAGTTTGAGAAGATTTGAGTTAGTGATTGTGATTTCCTGTACAGAGTGTTGTATATGATTTTTTATGTAAATAATGACGCCATCGTTTTGTGATTGATTATTCTGGGTGCTGTATTGATTATAGTTTTTTATGTTTTTTGGAATATAGTTATCTTTGATCCAGCATTCGGTCAAAATAATCAAGTCAAAGTCTGAGTCAAGTTCTGTAAGTAGTATCATTAGTTCAGTAAAATTTTTATTAATACTTCTGATATTCATGGAAAATATTTTTAGGTTAGATTGCTTTAAGGTTTTTCGAACTTCTATAGAGCTATTTGTTTCGATACATGGAATCTGCGACATGTTGTCCAAAATATTTGTTATGCTATCTTCCATTTTTTAAAGTTGGTGTGGTACATTTAATATAGGGTGCTATTTTAATATTTTGTTCAGGTATTTCTACCATCGATATTGTTTGTAATGAAAACAGAGTTACTTGTATAAAATGTATAAACGGATTAGTCACACTGGTTAGAATAAGACTGAGGGGTTCTGCATGTTTAAATAATAGGTTGAAATTACCATATAAAATTTTATAAAACATAAGCACATAAAGAAAATATATAATAGCACATAAATAGTATATAACATAAGCATATAAAGTACATAGTGTTAGCTTTGTGATATAAGGATTTTGTTGTTGTGAATTTATAATATAGGCATATATAGTATGTATAACATAAACATAGGTATATAAGGTACACATATAGTTGTTGCGGAAATATAACATAAGCGTATATATAATATCTAGCACAAGCATATATAGAATATAAAATATAGGCATGTAAAGAATATAAAGTAAATAAAACATAGGCTTATAAACAGTATGAAACATCAGCATAAGCATAAAAAGTATGTAAGTGATATAAGAATTTAGTTGTTGTGAGTATTTAACATAAGCATATAAAGTATTAATAATATAAGCATAGGTGTATAAAGTGTACTTATAGTTACTGCGAATGTATGACATAAGCATATAAATAATATACAACATAAGAATATGAAATACAAGCATACAAAGAAAATAAAACATGAACTTAAAAAGATTATAAAACACAAGCATATAAAGAAAATAAAACATAAGCATAAGCATATAAAGTATACCAATGATATATGGATTTGGTTGTTGCGGATATTTAACATTTATAACATAGGCTTTAGTATACAAAGTATGCATATAGTTGTTGTGAGTATGTATCACGAGCATATAAAGCATAAGTATATAAGGAGTATAAAACATAAGAATATAGAGAATATAAAACATAAGCATGTAAAGTACACAAGTGCTATAAGGATTTAGTTATTGCAAGTATTTTACATGATTATAACAGGCATAATATAGTGTAACTACGAATTGATACATAGTACAAGATTTATATTTGTTAATACTAAAACTGAATGCAGTGTTTGGGTAAAGAAATAAAAGAAAACTAGAAAAATACCATTTAAATAATTTAAATAGCCCTGTCACCTGTGTACCTGCATACCTGTGCCCTTGTGGTTCATATAATAGGTTGATATTAATAGTTAAAATAGTGATATTAATGAGTTTTGGGTAAAATAAAGAATATGTAAACATAGGTACAATAGTTACAGTTTTTTTACAAGTTATTGAGTGCGGAAGAGGTGTTTGTTTTTGTCATTGATAATAATGACTGGTGTCCCAATATCTTTACGGACGTACACTTGCCCTCCACGGGTCCAGGCGAATTTATATAAGTTTTCCCGTGTAGCCTTACGTGCAAGGAACCACAAGTGTTTCGCACGAAAAGTCAGGTGTTCTGAGACGCATATGTGGGAGCGAGGTCCTGCAATTCCGACGAGGGTGGTGTTTAGTTTTTCCTCTCTATTGTTAGCTTCTTTGTTGAACTTTTTTATGTCTGTCAGGAAAACATCACGGTCAATACTGGTTTTAAATGATATGATTATGGGTCTGCATTGATCTTTAGGTATTTTTTGGGAGATGCGGTAAGCTGCGTCAATCTTGTTCATTTCCACGTTTGAATTAGTAGTTTTATGGATGTTAAATATGAGGTTTTTCAAGTTTTCCCCGTTATTTTCGGGGACCCCCCTGATTTCCACGTTTTTGGATCTATTTTGTCTATCGATTTGCTCCATGTGGTTTTCTAAGGCTTCAATTCTTGCTTCGAGGCCGGTGTTTTTTTTCTCCAGTTTGTTATTAGTGTCCTCAAGCTCGTGGACGCGAAGGAGAATCTCCTCATATTGCTTGCTCATCCCCGCTAGAGTGGCAAGAATTTGGGTGTTTTGTTCGAGGAGTTTAGAGAGTAGTTCACTATCAATAAGTGAACTGCCGCTGGGTTTGATAGTCGGTGTGACACAAATGCATTGTTTACATTTTATGAGGGCACGCCGCTCCTTAGAGAGGCGACGGTAGGTACTTTCCGCTACACCTCCACATTGCAGATGAAATGTCTCCTTGCAGGTTATGCACACAAAAATAGACTCGGCAGATAGTGTAGGTTCGGAACATTGTTGACAGATATTATTCATGTTGATGATGTATGTTATGTTGATGATGTTTGATAATGTTGATGATGTTTCACTGTTATTTTATGTTATTTGTAATAGGCAGTGGATAAGTTATTTAATAAGCAGTCACAGTTCTTAACACAAATAAACACTGGAAATCACAACAACTGTCAGTTTAGCGATCCCATTAATTAACCTTGATTTTAAACGTGTTACTATTATTTATCTTTTTTTCCAAAAAAACAAAAAATAAATTAAATTAACAGGATTTATTATTTTATTGTGTGGCTTTTTTTACGTTATGACCTGTGTTTTTGGTTTCTTTTTTTCAACTCTACACGAAATTTATCTTAATAATTTATATAATTTTGTAAAGAAATCATCACGCCTTTTCCCCACAGGGTTAGGCAGAGAGGACGGACCGTCAAACAACACGGTATTGGCACACACTCTTTGCCTCATTCACATTCGTACATCGTCTCGTACATAATCTTCAATTATTCTGACTCAAGGATCTGATTAACTCGATCGTGCCATGTCTTCCCCGGGCATCCCCGACTTCTACCATTCACATTTGCTTTACGAATTCCCCTGACAATCATTTCTTCGTTCATTCGCTCTACATGCCCAAACCATCTGAGGGTCCCTTACTTAATCTTACTCATTACACTTACTAATGTAAACTGTACTTTACTCCGCAAAGAATGTACCTTACATTCTTTGCGGATCTCCACATTTCTAACACGATCTTCACGGTATTACCAAACATTACAAGATGTCATCTTACAGCATTCAGCCTACTTTCATCCTTCCTCTTCCAGTTCCATGCCTCATTGCGTTGCATCAGGGTAGATACCAGCACTACACTGTGGACTGCTAGCTTCGCTTCTTTAGACAGTTTTTTTGTTAGCGTTAACGATGGTTTGGGCATGTAGAGCGAATGAACGAGGAAAGGAGTGTAAGGAGAATATATGATGCAAATGTGAATGGTAGAAGAAGTCGCGGACGCCCGAGGAAGACATGGCACGACCAAGTGAATCAGATACTCGAGTCGGGCCATGTGAAGAGTCGAAATAATAGAAGAGCATGTATGAGACGATGTATGAATGTGAACGAGGCAAAGAGTGTGTGCCAAGATCGAGTTGTGTGGCGGTCCGTCCTCTCTGCCTACCCCTGCGGGGAAACGGCGTGATGGTTAGTTAGTTAGTTAGTTAGTTTAGTTAGTTAACGGCATTCAGTCTTCCCAAGCATTCATCATTCACAACTATATTGCACACTGTTTTCGTACTCTCCCTTTCAAACACCATGACTTTAGACTTACTTACATTCATCATTAACTCATTATTCATACATACCTTGTTCATCCTAGACACGAGAAACTGTAGATCTTCCATAGAGTTAGAAGTCAACACCGCATCATCAGAATAAAACAAGCAACATACTTTCAGATAACTCTCTTTCAAGAAATTTTTCTAAGAAAAGTAATATGAAAAAGTATACGCAAACCTTTTCTAGGGAATTTTCATTTTGAGTACAATAAAAAAATGTTTAATTTGAATTTGAAAAGAGCGCAACATGGCTTACCACCCCAAAAACAAACCAATTTAAATTCTAGATTCTTTGTGGGTGTTTACATGATAAATAAGATGTACTTAAACAAACTAACTGTTGAAACAATATCAAGAAATAAGAGGGAGAGGAAAGGAAAGTGGAAACTTTGAATCTGTAATGTAATCGCGGGAAGCGGTTGGGAGTAGAGAGTTGAAAGGTGGGATGAGGGAGGAGGAAAATACGGGTAAAGTAAGCGGCCGCGGCTCCCGCAGAAGTATTCATCTTATTGGGCAAGAACTTTCTTTTAATGGCGGCTGACGCTTTCCTTTAAGGGTTATGGGTTAAATGGTTTTCCCCTGTCGAAGTTGTAACAATAAAAGATGTTTTTATTATCCAAAGGGATGCTTAAAAATTACAAATTTTGGTTAACTGGATTCATCCTTATTTTTAAAAAACTGAACACACGAAGGATATTTATAGAAAACTTATTAATTCCAAAAGCAGACATAACAATATTTTAAAAATGACCTTTATCGCGGCTATTAAATTATACTAGGGATGTTCAGAAAGTAAGTGTACTGTGACCATAGCGGGCTGTGGTTTTTTGAGGTTTGGTAACACTGAGTGGTAGAGGGGGATCTTCTGAACAGAACAAGCATCGCAGAAATACCGCAGTACGTGGACTCACGTTGTAGTGACAAGTCGCGCGGAAGATGTCGGTTAAAAATCCCGCCAAGTGCTGTGATCCGCTTTTTACTCACGGAAGGAATCACACCTACAAAAAAAATCTGAGGATTTCTGAGCTTTATTGTGACTGGAGATGATAGTGGGTGACTCATTACATGCCTGGGAAAAAAACAGTCGCCAAAGTGGCGTCACACCAATTCACCATCTGTCAAAAAATTGAAAACCACAATTTCGCGCAAAAAAAAAATCATGGCCTCAGTATTTTGGGACCGAAAAGGCATCATTTTGGTCGAATTTTGGCCACGCAGGGACCATCAATGCACAACAATATAGTGTAGCCTGAAAAAACTCACAAGGAGCATTCAAAACAAAAGTAGGGGAATGCTGGTCAGAGAAGTGTGCTTTTTTCACGAAAACGTTCGTCTTCACACAGCCTTAGCCACCAATACGATCATGGACTCATTTGATTGGGATATTTTGAACCTCTCCCCGTAATCTGCTGACTTGGGGTCTTCATATTATCATCTTTTCACCTTACTAAAGGCATGTAAGGATGAAAATAAATTTTCAACCGACGAGCAGGTGCAGAAAGTGGTCCTGAAGTGGGGGTGGGAGCTGGTGGGAGAATTCTTCGAGGAGGGCATAAAGAAACTTGTGCCACGGCTCACCACGTGCATTGAACGGGTTGAAAATTATTTGGAAAAATAGTCAACAAGTGTATCAACAATATGATGTAATCTTTTTTTTTTTTTTTTTTTAATTCAGTACACTTACTTTCTGAACATCCCTCGTATAACAACCTTGCACGTAAAATAAAATAATATGCGATATAATTAAATTCAAATCATCATTAAAAAAAATATTTTAAACAAATGCCACATGAATTAAAAACTTCTGTTTTTTTGCATATTCACACACTGTAATACATATGTACTATATATACTACTTTTTATTGTCATTTGAGGTGGTTTTCTTCAATTGGTAATATAATATTAACTTTTTGCCAGACATCATAAAAAAAATTAAACCGCAGTAAAATCGACAAAGTAATATTGACTGAAGATATAAAATGTAGTAATATTGACTGAAGTTTGTATGTCCCCCTAAAAATTAAGCTCACTAATGTCCCACTACAAACCTTAAAGGAAGCAACAAGTATTTGCACTTTTCGCAGGATATGTGCTAAGTATGATTATGGTTATTACCAAAACTATTTTGTTTGCTCTAATACTAATGTACTGTATTAAGTCCTAACTGTATTTTTCTATTTCACATTTTTATTACATATTTTTTCGTACTAGATATACGAAAAATTTCAAATCAAAAATTGTCAGAACGGTGAGCTCCATGGACTAGTAGTTTTAGGTCAACGTTACTATTTTCAGAATTTAATCATCTCGAGCTACGAAGTTCTGAAATAAATAACTTGCATTTATTTGTCAAAAAAATATACAAAACGCCATTTCTCTAAATTGTTCAATCAGGATGTTTTTTTCGACAAAACACAATCCTTTCTCGGGAACAATGAACCATGAATAGCACAAGTTAGTGTGCTACTTGTTACGAAAGGCCAAATTTTATAAAAACAACTTCAAAGTGTAAAAGTTTTGCAGAGTCGATATGATAATGCCACGAGTGGTTACAGCAGTTTCGCGTCCATTGCATAAGACAAAAGGGCCGTGCCACTCATGCATGGTTCTGCCTTATCGGCGCTGAGCGTCTGGGCGGGGGGCAGCGGGCGGCGCATAGCGGATGGCGGATGGCAGGGCGGGGGCGGCGATCGATGGCGGAGGCGCCAGTCCACCACGCCGCCCTCGCCGGCCGCCCTCCGCCCTCCGCCCGCAGCCCCCGCATACTGCCGCTACCAATGCACAGTCGCAGCACCGGCTTGCCAATAAGATGCAGTGCTTAATTCAGCACGTGCCTAAAACAATCTTTGCCCGAAATCAATAAAGGTGGTTCATCGATATGTTGTTCCCAATCGTATGTCACTCATCTCGTCTTCTTCCCAGTGTCATATTTCTATTCGCACAACGTGCAGGAAACCCATCGCCTCGACAGGGTGCTCCCAGGCGTCCTACCAATGCAGGCCCAGACTCTCCTCTGGAGTTGCTTTCTCCAACTGTACCTGGTGCGGTCCACTGGACGTCTTCTCTCCGGAAATGCTGCCAGTATTCTATGCATTAGTTGTGTTGAAGACTTTTCTTTTAGGTTCGATGCTAAGCACGTTTCGGATACTCGAGCACTCCTCTCAAATCTCCTTTCGGCACATTATACCTACCCTGGAACTTGCTGTCTATTACCGATTTTGTTTTGTTTATTTTTTATTGAACTTTTCCATTAAAAAATATGTTTTCCATATTTCAGACCTGAACGTGAAAACTTACTCACTGACTGCCTTTGGTCATAGAGCTATGCAAACCAATGCGTTTTCCCTAGATGACAATTAAAAAGTGAAAAAAATTAAAATGTAGATATTTCATACGCCGCCATCGCCAGCGCAGCTGAACGTTATTTTCGCTGAAAACTTAATTTACATGGAAAAGTTAAGTCATCAATTTTCAAGGAATAACTTCCGCTTAGCATTTGTGACGCCGGTGTAGCTTTTGGCCGGTCTTAATCATTACAATTTTTTTTCAATTTATTGAATTAGGGATACTTAAATAAAGTCATTTTTTTAAATTCCTCCACAGAAAATAATATAAAATATTTTTTCATGTAATATTTTAGATTTTACTTTATCTGTATGTCTATTAAATATTATTCATATTATCATTTTGGTGATGATATGAACAAAACAGGAATGCTTCATGGTCTATTTTAATTTTAATAAATTCTAGCTTAAGTTTATTTGAAGCGGTATTTTTTTTACTTAGCGTTCGATCATTCTCGGTTGGACGTACAAGATAAAACTACCATTAAACACAACGCAATGTTGAATGGTAGATTGTCGTTATAAATAAATAATTACATGAAAAAATGTTATTGAGTCAATTTAAATTGTAAATAAGCGTAAAAAATATACGTCCACATTAAATTTCTCGGTTTTCCCTATTAAAAATTCTTTACCTGAAAAAACTGGCATAATTTATTCGGTATTTTCCTCGTGTAGTTTTCGGAATAGATGTGAATCATTTCCCCCCCTGATGCGGAATAACAATGAATTTTGTTATTAAACAAATACCAATTCGCGGACCCCATTATCATGTTGAAATTCACTTGCAAATATAATTGTACGGCGTTGGAAAATATCCCAAATAATAATAGGCAAAACAAAGATCGGTTAGTGGAAGGACAAATTAAAAGACCGTAGGATGATGCCTGATGACTAGACTGGCACGTAACCATTTTCTGAAAAAATCATTTCATTTCATGGTGAAATCAATCTGACCAGGTCGAAGATGGATGACCTCAATGAAGACATTAACGCCAGCCGAAATAAAGGTGTCCCGGGAGGGTACATTAACATCAGGAGATGAATGTACGTTCTACGTGAACGTAAAAGAAAATACGTGATCATAAAACAAAACACAAGAAATGCGATGTGGGCGTGTTTCGAGAACCAAAAGTCTGGTCAATAGGGCAATATTTCCAAAATACAGAACTGTGTTCAATCATCATTATTAAATTCAAACAGGATGGCGGTAAACGATGTCAGGCAAGTGTAAGAAAGACAGTTCTAAATGGACTAAAACCATTGGGTAAGTCAATAGTGACATTTTATTTAGCGAAGGCATTACCAATGTTGAGGTATAATCTGTTGAGTATATCATGATCATGATAGTAAATATAAAGGCCAAAAATATAGACTTGAAAAATAATTGTGTTGTGACACGCGCCGGTTCCTTCCTACACGTTCGTCTCTCGCTTTAGCACATTTTATCATAAAGGCAGGTTTTCACAGATGATTTGTATGAATTCACTCGAGGAGGTACCAGCTAACTGAGTTGTACTTTGTTTTATTTATTTATTAAAGTGACAATCCTTGGGGAGATTTGGCTGACAGCAGGAAATATCTCATCTCCCTCTAGTTTAGGATGCCGTGCAGACCTCCACAGTCCACAGTTCCACATTTCCACAGCGCCTAGGTACCAAAGTTTATGTCTCCCGACACTATTAGGTCCTGCAGACTTGTTGTAATAGAAATGAAATTTTATGTTCGACTGTATTTGCTGTCTTCCTAGCGGAGCCTGTCATAATTTTACGTATAATATCGGCGGATTTTTAAACCAATGGTATTTGTTTCTTTTTTTTGAGTAAAACCTCAAATTGTAATCGAATTGAAAAATCAGACAATAATTGGTCGCATCTAGGAATTAAACTCAAGACCTTAACCTTAACGGGGCGCTGCTCTACAATTAAGTTAATTTGACCCTATTCCCTTCTGTCTTTACCTGGTTCATACATCGACTAAGAACTACTAACCTTAGCTCCTTTTAACGCATATTATTATTGGATGCTTATTTACGTACGATTGCAAGATTCTACCCGAACAAATGCAATCTAAAAATTGTCTATTGGAAAAATATATCCATTTTAATTTTAATTCAATTCCTAGATGCGACCGTACCTTTTTATTATTTTTCTCTTTCGCATTTTTGATTGAAAGTTGCTAATTTTGTCTTCAATGATTGAATGATATGTGATTTAAATTTATAAAAAAATGAAGCATTATACATTTTTGTACAAACTACGAGTTCCATCGCATTTGACTTCATGACAATCATAACATTCACAACGAGGGTTCCATGACGACTCAACAAAGTGGCATTTCAACACCATTTTGAAAAGGCATTAAAAGTGGTGTTTTTTATTTAAATAACCTAACGTATAGTTTGTTTTTTTAAAATAAACCTAACCTATTCAACGGAGTTGACTGACTTTTCAAAGGAGTGATGAAGTTGCTCATTGTTGAATTGTCCGGTCACCCACAACGAGCTGGGGGTGGGGGTGGGAGAAAAAGTCACGAAAAAACCTTCATCATGAAAGGGATTCACTCATGTAGACGAAGATACGTAAAATAATTATGATAAGTCAAGCTATTAGCAGCGACATTTCATAATCATTTTTCACTTATCATCCAAGATTTTTTCATGAATGTAAAAGATACATAACATAATGCATGCATGAAAAAACAGACGCTTTCACCGAAACATGGTGGATGTTGGTTGGTTGGTTACCGTCGGTAATAAGTTTGTTTCCAAACAGTTTACTTTATCTAGGTAGACCTAACGGTAAGCCCGCGCACGTGCTTCCTTCATTTCCACGTGCCAAATAAACGGTTACACTGTTTACTGTTTACATGCAAAGCGGTGCAATTGGCGTCCACTCGTCCGCTGGTTAGATACTCCGAAATGATAATTCTGCGTTTTTCTTTTTTTTAAGAGCGTATAACCAGAGAAAACCAGAAATATGTCATTTTTAAATCAGTGTTTAGACGTAATGACTCTTTTCCACAAAAAATTATAAAATGATTTCGAAAGATTGTTATTTTATCTAGTAAACGTATGTTTTAAATTTTGAGAAAAATGCGTATTTTTAGTATGATAAGGTTATACCATAGGTCGTTGGCAGATTTGTAAAATTTTCAAAAAAGATTTTGTATTATACAACACGCATTTCAAATCATATAATCATGCAGTAAAATAAATCAATACATTATCTGGTACGTCGTATGATACAGAATTTTAATTTTAGTTTAAATAAAATCATTAAAAAATATATACGTACATGTGTTTCTTGACGAAAATTGGTCCGTTTGTGTATTTATTTGCGCACTTACAGACTAATAATATATTTCAGATTTTTTTACATTCTCATTTTGCTCAGACATTATTGAAAAATGATAAATACTTATGATCAAAAAATAATTACAAAAAGCACATAATTTTAATAGTTTTATCAACATGCCTTTCAGCAGTTTTGAATGTAGGTATAAATGAAAGCAAATTTGGAATGAAATAAAATCGATATTGAGTTATAATTTTTAAAAGCTGGTACGGAGAGTAATTAATCTTACTCATTGGAACCGCCCTGTACGATCGTAAGAACATCTTTCGACGAAATGTGGATTTTCAGCCGCTGGCTGGTCAAACGCTCTTAATGTAAGGTACGAATTATTCTAATATTGAGCACGATATGTTGTCCGTCCATTATTATACACAAAAAAAAGAGTAGGAATGCGCCCTTTCAGTAAAAGAATTTAATTATTATTTTTTTTTTAATACCGCACAAGAGTCCCAACTGCTCCCGTCTGAAGCCAGTGATACTATGGCATCCCCAATTGGGGTATGTTGTGAGGCTGAGGGTAGTGGGGAGGGGAAGGAGATAGGGAAGAGGAAGGTAAGGAAGTACCTGGCTATTCAGATATAGTCACCAAATACGGCTAATGCCATTTCAAGCAACGTTTCAATTCTGAATGGTGGTCTTACACCAGGGCGATACTGAGAGTATCTTCCACTCTGGAACGTGCCGCAAATATACTATATATTATTTTAAATAAATAAATAAAGAAATAACTCAAATTAATCAAATAAAATTTATTTGCCACGCCGGGATTCGATCCCGCGGCCTTCGGTGTGCGAGTCAAGCGCCTTACCGCTGCACTACGCCGGCCGTCTAATTAAAAATAATAAACTATTTTACTGACAGCCCAAAATAAAACGTGAGAAAGAACAATTTTTTTAAACTGTGTTGGAAATCAAAAAGGTTCGCATAAAAATACTTGGTCCTTGTGTGTTTTACGTCCAGCTGAGAGATGTCGTCGCGATCTGAAAGGATTTTTCAAGATTTAATGATGATAATACATTATGTCAAATAAGAATGTAAAATATTATGTGAAGTAGGTTAGATTAGGAACGTTTGGGATTAGGAATAAAATCAATTTTTCAAGCATTTTAGGGGCTTTTGAGATTAAGTTAAATTCATTTAAAGCGAAACTTCTAACACAGAAATCGAGGATAGGAGGAAACACAACTATCCTCACAATCGATTAAATATATAAATTAAAATAATAATTTATTTATTGACGCCCTATTGGGCTTTAACACATCTTTTTTTTTTAAAAGAAAGACAAACATTCCCGGGTTACGAATAACCCAACAACCTTCTACTACCATCACAGAAAGCCGAAAATGTAGAATACAAATTTCATTTATAACAACAGTAAAACATAAATGAAAAAGATTACAAAATATATAAATAATGCATAAACTCAAAATAATAAATAAGAATAAATCTAATGCTAAATCCACATGGATGACTTCAGAGAACTCGTAGGTACAATTCATACACCTAACTATAATAGGCCACTTGCAATTTTTTTTACTAAGATTACGAAAATGTCAGCAAAAATTTTTAGAATCGTATAGATTTTTTATATTTAAATTAATAAATCCATTATTTGAGCTCGTGACGTCACTACATGAAAATGTCCCATCTCCGATTATGTTCCCTTAATTTTGTAAAATTCCACACTGATTAATTTTTTTTATATGGCAACACTTTGATTTCCAGCGAATTTTTTGAATTTGCGTTAAACGTTCACTAGATTTATTGTTTGTTCTATGCGAACTTATCCTTTGGTTTGATTTTTTGATAAAGATGGCGGTGTTTTTACAGATGTTACGAAGAGAACCCCGTACAATTTATTGCTATTCGTGTGGAAAACGTTCTTTTTTTTAAATGATTTTCGGCTATGTAATTATCGTTTTTTCTCACCAATAAAATTATGTCCCGTCTTTCCGGTTTATAAAAAATGGTTTGATTTTTCAGATTGAAATTTTCAAAAAATCGCCAGGGTTTCAAAAATAAATAAAAATACAGAATGTCTTAGAATATTTGCCTAAACCGGAATTTTTTTTTTAAATGTGATGCAAGTGGCCTATTCATGTAATAACTGTTTAAATGAAAATTGTGCGCCCTGTTCTCTGACTAGGCGGCAACATAACGTTATAAGCTGGTACATTAAACACCTCGTTAACCGGCCCAAGTGGAGAATACCGATGCCACATAACGCTAACACCTAAAACAGCGGTTTTCAACCTGTGGTACGCGTACCCAAAAGTTGGCAGAATGCAATATCGTGGCACGAATGTAAGTTTTAAAACTCAGCTCAACGTTTTCAAATTTCGGTGGTTTAAACTCGGTGGTATGAGTAGGGAGTAGAGTGGTGGTGATACAGTGTAACACGACTTCGGGCATTTTTAACCAGTGATTCTGCATGCGAAATTGAACAAATTTTGTTCCACGTCTTTATATTTAGACGAAAAAAATCATGTTTTCAAAACACTTGGTGTGTTTGCAGTTGTGTATGGAGAACATGATTTTTTTCGTCGAAATAAAAACACGTGGAACAATTTATTTTATTAGTCAAAAGAAAATTACATTTTCACTCATTTCACTAGAAATAATTAAACACATTAAAATAAACAAAATATTTCAATGCAGCGCTATTCTATTTCATTATTTTGTTTATCAAGAATAAATATTAATATTTTTTTTTCCCCAGCGTTTTTTCGTTTTTAATGTTGTTTGGGAGGCAATTATATAAGTTTCCCCTCTCGTAACCAATGGATTGTTTACCATAATTAGTGTGGATGGTGTTATATGTATGTTATCGTGTAAAGTATTTAAGTACTTGTAACGTTTTAATGAATTCTGTATTTGTGTGTAAGAGTTTATTGTTTATTTTGTATATAAGGAGAAATGTATTGTATTCATATAGTTTTCTTAATGTTAATAGTTTTGTTTCCATATATCATTTTTTTGCGGATGCTCTGGGCTTGTAGTAAAATAGTTTTTTGATTACCTTGTTTTGTATTTATTACCTGTAATTCATTTATGTATGTTTCACATGCGTTCAATTTCGCATTGGTTAAAAACTCACGAAGTGCATTAATTGCATTTGTGTGATTTGACTGTTAATTTCGTGTAGATAATAATGATAATATTAAAAAATTACAAATCTTTCTTTACAAGTTATCATTACACGTGTTCAGAAGATAGATAGAAGGCATGGGTACAACAAAATTTCAGTTAGAGTCAAGGGGTACGCAGGCTCAAAAAGGTTGACAACCGCTAACCTAATCGATACGATAACACTCAGACTCTGGGAGCTGGGGACGGGGGACTGGGGACACCAGCACAAGGAGGAAGGCAGAAGTGGTCGGGGACAGACCACCCAGAGCTGGTGCGGCTCGCGCCGGGATCATAATCGCGCTCAAGTGGTGCTTCCTTTCCAAAGACACGGCTAATTAGGATTAAAGCAATTCGCACTCATTTTACAGACATCCAAATGCTTAAGAACTCGATCCTTAGGTTCGAGAATATCCAAAAAACGGTTTTACCCTTGGAAAGTGGCAAGAGTACCGTTATCAGAAATTAATTAGAGATCGAGTTATCCAAAGCATCGGGTTTCCATCCAGACATCGTGCGTTCAAATCATTTTGTCAGGTTATTTATTGGTAACCTTGGGATTGACTTTATCTTTTTTTTTAAATCAGCATATTTTTTATTAAAATTATTGGTATAATGAAAATTACTTTTCAAGTTGTGCTACACCGAATTACGGCAAGGACTGTCATCGTTTTTAAATTTATTTTGTTAATGAACTTTTTAAATGTCGGATTTTACTTGAGTTCTCTCGACCACAATACCAGGCTCATGCCCGTATCATGGCAGTCGTAAATAATGCTATATATAATTTCAATTTTTTTTTCTTAATCAAATGTATATCTAATGCAAAACATATACAATGTTTACAAACAAATAAACATTACTAAATCATGAAAACTAGAAACGCATAATAAGACATCGTGCAATTTTCTAAGCGATGATGATCATCAGTCATCACACCACTCATCACGAAATATTTCAATTGGAAGCAAGAATTTGAAACACCATTTGGAATATTGAAAATAATAGATAATAATAAAGACTGCTGACGACAAAATTAATGATAAAATTCCTTCCCATTGTTAAATTCATTCATTCATTCCATGGAGAATTATGTGCCCTTTGTGAATGAGGAAAGTGGACGAGAGAGAGCGAGAGGGAGGTGACCGATTGGGCTGGCCCGTATTGAAAACGATCCTCTCATTCACAACTACCTCTCCCCCTACCCCTCCCTACACCCCGCTGCACTTGGTCCATTCCGTTCACAATAATGCAATAACAGATGCAACCGACGGATGCAGCTTACGAGAGAACTAAATGGAATATGTAATGCGAGCAAATAGATACCCCGTTACTTACAAGTACTCAAGCAAGCAACATATAATTAATATACACAAAATTTAATAATATGTATCTTCTCTTTGCTGATTTTGACTAAACTCCCCTTAGCTCTTACTAATTAAAATCCAGAATTTGGCTGATTTTAAACAGGCTTTAAAAACCAAATTATTTAAAAAATCCAACTATTTACAAGCCTTAGGTAACTTCTTTTAAAAATATTGTGATGAACTATATTCTCAAGCTTCTGATAACACGGGTCTGCAAATTGACTTTTTTTTAAAAAATAGTAATAGGTTTTTTTTATTTGAATTTTATTTTAGTAATTTGAAAATTTAAGGTTACAAATTTCTAATTAATTATAATATTTTATATTTCAGCTAATTAATTATAATATTTTAAATTCACTATATTTTTTCTTTCTTTTTTTCTTGTTTTATGTAGCTCCTACAATACATCTTGAACTTTCCAATTGGTGCGGACTTAAGAGTTTCTGGTAGTGTGTTATATAACTTAAATCCTTCGTATAGCAAACTGTTTTGCGTATTCGTTTTGTCCTTTTTGTTTAATCTTATTTCCTTGCACGTCCTTGTGTAATGTCTGTGAATGTCCTTATTGTACACGATTTTAACAACTTAAATTTTTTTTTTTTTTTTTTTTAAAGAAAGACAAACATTCCCGGGTTACGAATAACCCAACAATGTTTGAAAATCTCCTACTACCACCACAGAAAGCCGAAAATGTTGCTTGTGTTGTGATGGAGGACTTAGCCAGCCGAGGAATCGAACATGCGACGCCCGGGTGGGACCCAAGCGCTATGCCCACTCAACCACTGACCGGTCAAAATATTAAACAACATGTTGTTTAATATTTTGTGAATAAATATCAACGTGTTCAAGGTCAGCATTTGTTTCACTGTTAACCAATTGAGTTCCTTTAACATTTTAGTTATTTTCGAAAATCTATTTCTTCGGAGAATTATTCTCATTGCTCTGTTTTGGAGAATTTGAAACTTATTCTGTTCTCTTTCATTACACAGGAAAAGGATACTTGAACAGTAGTTAAGTGTGGAGCAATAATTGAATTGTAAATGGTGATGGCAGTTTTTCCGGAAATTTTAGGCCGAATTCTTCCCAAAAAAGATATCTTTTTGCCAATTTTCTTTTGGGTATATTCGGCATGTCTGTTGAAGTTTAGTTTGGAATCTAATATAACTCCTAAGTATTTCATTTAAGTTACATTTTCAATAATTTCACCATCAATTTTAATTTTGCTTTCACTGGATGTCTTCTTATATCCAATCACCATACATTTTGTTTTTTTTTTTTTGTATTTAATTTAAGCTTATTTATTTTTAGCCATCTTGATACATCATTTAGTTCATTATTTAAAATATTTATTAGTTCTTCATAGTTATCTCCAATTAAGTATATAAGTGTATCATCGGCAAAAAATCGTACTTTGCATTTTGAAAATATTTTTACCATGTCATTAATATAGAGTATGAACAATAGGGGTCCAAGGACCGATCCCTCCGGTACTCCTAATTTATTTTCCATTGGATTTGAAATTTGATTATTTATTTTTGTTACCTGTTTTCTGTCTTTCAAATACGCTTCTATTAATTTAATGGTTATAGATGAGAAACCAATTTCTTTAAGTTTTCTTATTAGTATTTCTCGATCTATAGTTTCGAATGTCCTTTGAAAATCCAAAAATATTGCTAAGATAAATTTATTATTATTCATTCCTTCCTTCCATTCTTCGACAATTACGTTTAATGCTGTTTCACACGAATTATTAGATCTGAATCCTGATTGCTCTTCGTACAAAATATTGTGTTTATCTAGGTATTGTAAAATTTGTTCTTTTATTATCACTTCAAGAATCTGCTCATATTTTGGTAAAGTGTTGATTGGTCGAAATTCTTCACATTTTCTAGTATTTTTAACCTCTGGAACCGGTATAATGGTAGATTGTTTCCATGACTGGAAATTTTCCTTCTTCAATCGTCTTATTAATAATATTTAATAGAGTAGATCCAATTACTGGAAAAGCATCCCTTATTATACTAATAGTTAATCCATCTGAACTATTCTTTGATTTAATTTTACTTAAGACTTTAAATAAATATTCTGCATTTATTTTTCTGAAGACCAATAATTCTTTGTTTGAGTCGTTATTTTCATTTATGGGGTTAGCAACAAAGTTGGGTATTAGCAACAATGTTGGGTTTCATTTATGGGGTTAGCAACAATGTTGGGTAATAATAATAATAATAAGTGAATCATACGTATTTCGGTATGCTGAATTCGAAAATGCCATCCATTTCGACCAATCACGTAACGATTTTCCGCAAAGTGGAAATTAAAATAAAGGCAATACCCGCATTACACTACTTCTGTAGGGAATGTTAAAAAAAAAAACTATACAAATTTAATTTATTTTAAATCATAAAATATTTTATTTACAATTATAAATCTTTATAAAATCTGCTTTTTTTAGTTTCGAAGTTTAGTTTTGTGCTTTTTCTTTTGTGGGACGTTATATTTTCCCTATGCAGCATCCAGCAGTAGTCGCCCATCATATTTGTATCCCATCGACCTTGATGCCTTCTCTCCATTTCCTTGATATCTTGGTGAAACCTCTCACCTTGTTTTTCATGAACTGCACCAAGATTTTCACTTCACTAACTGCACCAAATTTGTTTTTATTTTTATTTTTGGTACTATACCCTTGCACATTGCACGAACAAAAGTAGCAGTCATCGCTGTGGTTTCGAGGCTGTCTCCAGGTCATGGAAACACCAAAACGAAAAGATTTAACTTTACCTTTTGACCACATTCTAAGTGCTTCAACACACCCTGAACAAACTCCATGCGGGGCCCAAGATTTGTCCTGGTCCCCTATCTTCACACCAAAATACGCAAACTACAACAACTTTTAAACAAAATCAGTAATAATTCTTTGTTGTTTTTTCACTACAAATTCACCACAAATATAGCAAAAACTCTCAGAATAATTTACACAACCTCTTGAAGTCATTTTTGAAATGCACGTTACGAAAGTTGGAACAGAAATAAATAAATGAAAGGGCACGGAAGGGAGTGGGCACCTTGGGAATTCCGGAATTCTCTCATTATACTTACTATGGAAAATCCCGATATAATACAAAACTAATCTTTCCCCAATTGAAGTTGTGCAGAGGCTAATTATTAAAATCATATTACATAAATATATTTTTTCATGCCCAAAATTAAACACTTCCTTCGCACAAAATTATTATACTTATCAAGGAAGACTTATTTTCAACCGATTACCGGATGAAATTAGAAAAATTAATGATAAAATCCAATTAATAAACTCTGTTAAAAAATTTTTTAAAGATAATCTAAAAAAAAAAGTTCCCGACTAATCTAATCTCAAGAACAACTTATAACTCATTTCCAAGTGATACCCCGTTTTTCAAATAAGGTAAATTTTGTTTTGTTTTTAACAACTAATTACAATAACTCAAGATACTTTATTCTAATAGTAAAATTGTTTATTAGTAGAAAAATACTTTTAATTACATATCACCGAACTTACAACTTATTGTTTTTTACATTCACATAGTAATTTAAGAACTCATAACATAATATAGCATTAAAAAATGTACACTACTCTTCCAGACACAAGCTAATGCTTCTATGGAAGAGTGGTATTAACATTCGAACATGAACATGTATGCTAATTATAACATTATCTAAATGTATACTATAATTTATATGCTAAAAAAAAAAAAAAAAAAAAAAAAAAAAAAAAAAAAAAAAAAAAAAAAAAAAAAGATTCAACGCTGACTAATTTTATTGTCATGAGTTACTAAATGTTTTGTTTCAGTCTATAAAACATAAAACTATCTTATAATAAGTTGAAATTAATAAAAAATATATATTTCGGCAATAAACCCCGTTTTGCGCCTTAAGATAGGCAATCCCACGGTATTTTGCGTTTTGCGGAAAAACCTTACGTGATGGTATTTTTTCGAAAATTTTCCCGAATTCAGCAACCAAAAATACATGGGAATTACCTTTTATTTTAAAGAAAAAAAAGAGTCGCAGACCTGTGTAATAGTTTTGGGTTTCTTACTTATACTTTATGTTCAATGCCTACTCAGAATGTTCTTATTTCTGCACATAAACTGCCTTCTTTTTTATATCATACTTTAGTTTTAATGTTCCTGTTTTGACCTATGCTTAATAGCACTGTTATAGTTTATTAGTATTGTCCTGTGCTTGACAGCACTGTTTTTTGTTAATTTTTTGTTATGTTGTCATTGAAACTGTACATTTTTTGTTTCATATTATTCGGTCAATATTATGAAAGGACTCGTAAGTAGGAGTAATCTTAAGAATACGACTACTGAAAGCTATTTTATTATTTTTAATATTATTAAAGTTAAGCGCACTTAAAGGGAAATAACAAAACTGCGCTGTACAAATGTTATTTTAATATTATTCTCTTAATTTCAGAATAAGTCTGAATTATGTAAAATTATATTTTCCATTTTCGTGGGAGGCAATCGCTCAGTGCACAGTGGTTTGTTTAAAATTAGAAACTTAGGCCAATTGTTTCATAGAATTTGAACAATCAAATTTCTTAATATATAATATTACAGCACGTACTTTGCGCTCACGTTGCACTGAATGAAAGATATTTTCATTATAATAAAACAACTCCTCGCGTCTCAATGTCAATATTTAAAATGCAATGTTTGGTGAACAACAAACAGACAACCTAACATTTGGGTTGCAAAAGAAATGATTCTGGAACTTTAAAGAAACAAAAAAATTTTGACGATCAACACCGCAGATGTGTTTTCAATATTTACCTATAATAAAAATAAAATTTGTATACTCCACTGCAGCAAACAGAATCTTAAAATAATAAAACCATCCTAAAAAGTACTAAAATTTTGATCAAATCATAATTTATACAGCTGGTGACTTCCGTTATGCAAATCAAACTTTACAACACAACATACAACATGCAGGAGGAGGCGATTAAACTCTGAAATGAATTTACCCAACAAATAAACTATAATGTTTAGGTCACTAGCATTTCAGGATCCAATTAAAAATTCATATAAAAAGCAACTCGTAAAACGTAGAAGGCGTAGTTGTATAAAATACTTAAAAATAGTACCGCGGCAGTCATTGAAGTACCTACCAAGTAATTGTAGAACAAAAAATAAGCACCGACTCTAACCCGTATAATCACAGGAGACCAAATTTTATTCCAGCTCACATAGATCTCAAATAAATCGTTGTATCTTCTTTACTGCTATAGCGGGGAATATGATCTAAAATCTAAACGGTGTTAGAAAGAGAAAACTCTCACGCTTTTCATTCAAATATAGACTTTAACCAGAGAAAAAAATAAATGTGCACCTCTGTGAAACCAAAGTTTCCGACAGCAATTTGAGAAAAATATATAAAATTTTGAGATTTTTTTAATAATTATTTTTGTCGTATATTATACGACGTTCAAATACATTTGCCTAATTAAAATATGTGTGTGTTGTTCTTTTTTTCGTTATCAGTAATTTTAGATCGAAAAACGTGAGGTGAGTAATTTTTAAATATTTTTTTGAGTTTGTATTAAAATTTGAATATAAAAGAAATTATATGTTTATTTCTAATAACAACATTTGAAAGCATATTCTATCACCATTAAAAAACAGTTTATAGTTTTCGGGTACATTCAGAAATATTCAATTTATTTGAATTTTATAGCAAAGCGGAAATTTTCTGATCTTCTGATAGAATATGCCCGAGACCTGATGGGTTAATCTTATAATGCGTAATTATATACATTATTGAACCTAGACATCATTTAGAACTCTGTGGTTTTTTGCCTCTAATCGCAACATGTGGCATCCGTCATGAGGGTTACTACATTAAAAAAATCATTAAAAAAAGTTATTCCCTACAAGGCCGTCACCAAACAACATTTCATTTTCCTGAACAGACCAGCATAATATTATAATCTGTTCAGATATGAAATATTGTACAGATGATAATAACCTTCCACAAAACATAATTTAATGATCCGTTAAAATTTAAAATTTCTTACTAAACAAAAAACGTCATTACACATTACACAAAAATAATACGCATCGTGAACTAAATCACATAACGTAATACTGTCGGTGCTTGTTTTTCTTTCTTTAAGGTTAAGAAGATTGGTATATGTAATCGTATTTCTTTTTAAAATCAGCAATTCCCTTATTAAAAGCCCTGCGTTATTACAATTGATTTCATTTCATATTCCTAATAGAGCGTCACACGAACTAAAAATATCTTTTACTGCTACAATAAAGTCAATACCAATTATTTTATGTACATACTTCCTTACACCACGCATACACGGCTTACATAGGTAACCAATATGCAGAAGTAGCAGATATTTTCAATAGTACCGAAAGAACTTACAAAAAAGCATTTCACATATTTTTAAAAACGGTTATTAGTTTAAATTTTGTTTCCAATGAATAATCAGATAGCAAATTTATGTTAATTTAAAATATAATAATCTGTTGGCACTTCATAATCCTTTTGTGATGAATTTTTATGTGAAAAAACGTTTTATTCTGTATTTAAAGGTATTTGTACCGTAAATAAAAAATAATATGGAAACGTGTACGTGCGTCGAGGAAAAGCTGTAATCAGCAATACAGGTGTGAATATAATATTATGGCCCAGTCAATGAGCCAACATCAATTTCTAACTAGGTGGTGATCGTTCTAAGAAACTAATGATTTATTTATTTAAGGACTTACGTTCAATTTACAACATAGTATAACGAAATTTGGGAATGTACATGGTAAGGATGAGGATGGTACATGAGAGCAAAGACAGAGGAAATAAAAGTGTCAAGTCAAGATTTTGAAAAAATTACAGTAAATATAAAATATCATCAATTATTTACAGAGCGACAGAAATCATTTAAGCTTATACCAAAAAAATCAAGGTCTTGTCGTGAGTTGACCAATCTACATATTCTGGACAGTGGTGTAGTATAACCGTAATTAGTGTGATTGAGGTAGAGCAGGTCTTTATTTCTGAGTCTACGAGAAGGTATATTGAATGGGATGAGTTGTAGTAATGTAGGTGAATCGATTATACAGTTAATAATTTTGAAGTAAGACATGAGATCCGATTTTTTCCGACGGTCTTCTAAAGGAGAAAGGTTTAGAGTTTGTTCAATTTCAGGATACGAGTAATTGCCTCGCTCTAATCCTAGCCTCCTAGCAATCCCTTTTAGGAACCGATGTTGAACGGACTCAATATGACGAATATGGACAGCATAAAAAGGAGACCATATAACACAAGCATATTCAAGATGGGGGCGAACCAAGGAGCAGTAAAGAGTTCTTAGGGTATTTATGTTTTTGAAGTCGGATTTAATCATTTTTTTTATTTATTTTTTTATTTTTATTTTAAATACATAAACGGCTATACTGCCTTTTATAAATAAACATATAATCGAGTACAAAAGTAAGAAAAATAAAATCATTACATAATAGTAGTTTTAAACTTAAAAATAACATACAATCATTTTGTGTATCACAACAAAAAATAACAAAAAAAGAACAATGAGAAATATCATCATTTCATTTCAACATTTAATGAAAAATAATTTTTGAGTGCATGTTTATATTGCGCTAATTTTAAGAAATAAATGTCGCCGATGTTAGCATGTTCATTTCCCAACATGTGTAATCGACTGATTGGTGAGTAATAATGTGATAATGTATGTGTGTTATTATAGTAGAACGGTAGAGTGAGTCTATTGTTAGCGCGACCAGGGCAATGAAATCGTATTAGTTCTATTAAATCAGGGGTATCCAGGACCGAGTGAATTATTTTATATAATATTAATAGATCGCAGATTTTTCTGCGATCTGATAAATTTACGAGATTAGTCCAGTTTAATAACAAATTATAGTCCACGGATTCTCTTGGAATACCTAATTTAAAATTAATATACCTAAGGAATCTATGCTGGACTTTTTCAATCGCTTGAATATGCATATTGTAATGTGGAGCCCAAATCGTAGAATTATATTCCAAAATGCTTCTCACTAGCGTTATGTATAAAATGCGAATAGTATCAATGTTACAAAATTGTTTGGTTATTCTAATAATAAATCCTAAAATCTTCATTGCTCTATTAATAATATTAGTTATATGGCTAATAAATGTAAGTTTTGAGTTAAAAATAATACCTAGATCATTTATTGTTTCTACTGAGTTTAATATAATTTTGTCAAGATTATATTCATAAATGGTCGGTTTCTTTATTTTATAAAATCTCATTATTTGACATTTACTAATGTTAAGTGCCAGTTTATTGCTTATACACCAATTAAACAAGTTGTTTAAATTTTTTTGTAAAATTATGCAATCAGAAGTATTTTTAATTTTTTTATATAATTTTAAATCATCAGCAAATAACAGGATATCAACATCGGAAAAAACGTCTACAATGTCATTAATAAATAAAATAAACAGTACTGGTCCTAAATGGGAGCCCTGTGGCACACCACTAGTGGCAGAAAAGGCATCCGATATTACGTCATTTAACTTTACAAACAGTTGTCTATTTGTTAAATAACTCTCTACCCATTTAAGAAAGTTCCCGGTTATACCCATACTCCTTAATTTATTTATCAATATTTTAATGCAAACTTTATCGAATGCCTTGCTGAAATCAGTATATATCGAGTCTACTTGACATTTATCTGCAAAGGCATTCGCTATAAAGTTTTCATATATCAGTAGATTTGTCAGAGTTGATCTATTCTTCATGAAACCGTGTTGAAACCTTGTTATAATCCCATTTAATTTAAAACTAATTTTATCCAAAATAATTTTTTCAAATAGTTTAGGAATAGTTGACTGTATACACACAGGTCTATAGTTGCGTATATCGCATTTGTCACCTTTTTTAAATATGGGTGTGATGTAACTATTTTTCCATGCAATTGGAAAATATCCCGATGACAATGACATATTAAAAATTAAATAGAGGGGATACGACAAGGCATGTATACAGTGTTTCAATAGAATTGGTGGTATTTTGTCAGGACCCGAACTTTTTTTTATATCTAATTTGTTAATATGGGTTTTAATTTCATTTATATCAATGTGAATATTAGAAATTTGTAAATTGATGTTAGATGAAAAAAAAGGAATTTCACTATTATCAATTGTGTTGTCATATACATCTTTAAAAAATGAAGCAAATAAATTAACAATAGTTTCTGCATTATTTCCATTTATGCCGTTATAAAACATGCTAGCAGGTATATCTATTTCATTTCTTTTTAATGACTTTGAGTACTTCCATAAAGTGTTGATGTCATTATTTGCAATTGAATTTTCCACATTATTTAAGTATTCTTTGTAACAATTTTTAGAAAGATCGTGACATTGTCGACGAATTGAATTGAATTGAATATAATCTTTAATTGATTTAGAATTTTTGTACTTTTTATGTATTTTCTTCTTCAAAAGAGTCAAGTCAATTAAATCTTTACTGAACCACTGAGGGAAAACATTTTTTTTACATTTAATGTAAGGCACACTTTTTTCTATGATATTGTGAATTATTTTATAAAATATGTTGATATTTTCGTTAATATTTTCTTGTTTTAAAAAAGTCCAATCAGTAGCATTTAAGCATTCATTAATATGATTAAAATCAGCTTTATTAAAATTGTGAAGTGATTTTTTGCACTGTAGATTTGGTATTTTATTTATTGATATGCTAATATTTAATGGAGGATGATAGTTATCTACAGGTAATATTATTTCACTTGATTTTACTACAGTTACTGAAGTATCACTAGAAAATACCAAGTCCAGTATTTTGTTATTACAATTTTCAATTTTATTTAATTGTGTTTACATTACAGTTTTTCTAACTAGGCAGTGATCGTTCTAAGAAACTAATCATGTTTACATTACAGTTAATTACTCACATATTGTTATTAGGAACGTAATATCCAATTATAAACGTTTCTATTTAGAAAAGAAACAATAACGAATTTTAACTTAAATATTACAGTGTATTTATTAATTTTACATTGTACGTGTTACGTTAGCTGCAAGAAATAGAGGTCCTCCTAAATCCTTCGTTAAGATATTTTGTATGTACAATAAAGAATTTTAGAATGACATTGTGTCGGTACTTATTCCAATTTGTATGAATTTGAGGCGGTCCAGCGGAACAGCTGCCCAAAGCTCCCTGACCCACTGCGGACTGGCCACAGTGGCCACTGCGCCCACTGCCACTGCCAGCCACTGGTTCGCGTTCCTCAAATACCGCGATCATTTATTTCACTTTATTTCCAAACAGCGACGCCTAAAATAACGGGCATACACAAAAATAATGTCACATCGTCACATGCCAGTCGCCAATCGCCACTCGCCACTCGCAAACTACGGCACCACATCTCATAAAGCTGGCAGCGCCTCAGAGATTAGTATTGACAACGATATTGTTTGTCTTTCACCAGTGATGCGTCTGCCCACGACCAAGACTCGCCCGCCAGCCCGCCAGCCCGCCAGGGTGTGCAAACTTACCACATTTTCAATAACTCTAAATTAAATTCATTAAACATACCGGTTTTTCACACGACTCCTATGGCCGGTTTCATTAATCAAAACTAAGCAAACTCTAAGATTAAATATTAACCCTTGGCGGGAGACTTAATTTTAACAAAATTTTTACAAAGCGTTTTCTCAATATTCAATAGACCTAAATTAAACAAGACAAAGAAAAACTTTCTAAGATATAACTAATTACTATCAAATTTAGTGTGAATTAATGTTTAATTTACATCTTGGAATATCTTAACAATTTTTTATGGCATATAAAAAGAATTCGATTTGACTCAGTTTTTAGTGACCAAATTCAACGCAGAGCCGGGGTACGAAAATATCGATCGTGGAAATTTGAAACGTTATAAAGGAAAAAATATTAATGATTCAGGAGGGCGAAAATAATGTTTTTTTTATTTTTTCAAAAAATCATATCTTCTGTTTTTGTAGAACTATAATTATGATTTTTTAGTAAGTATAAAGAACATTGAATAGATCTTTTTATTTTTTCAAAAAATCATATCTTCTGTTTTTGTAGAACTATAATTATGATTTTTTAGTAAGTATAAAGAACATTGAATAGATCTTTCAGAATATATATTTAACATTTTTTGTAATTTTTTTTAAAAGCAAAATGTAATTTATTCTCAAAAAAAATCTTTTAAAATGCACGTCGTAAAAGACGCACTTATTTTCTAAGAAATATTTCGACGACGCAGGTCGAAAGAGAAAAAAACATATTGTTAGGATGCCTCGATGTCGGCTTCTAAACCAACACCAGGGCCCAAAACACGTCCCTGACTAGCTCTCAGCGGGACTATGGTACTCTCTATTCAGGGGGGTGGGCAGCTCAAGGCTAGGGAACTTCTCTCCATCCTCCGGTGACCCACGGGATCCTCACTGGTCAACAATCCTCCCGCCGTAGCAGAATAATAACAATGTTAAATCATTTAGACATGTATTGTAAACTCAAACACATACATAGGTTTCTACAGTACAATTCAATTACAAGAAAAGCAAATTACACAAACCTAGCTAAAGTGTTTAACTCTCTCTGACTCTCTCTCAAAACGAAACTCTCCGAGTCGTGATTTCCGCGGGGGCCCTACATTTCACTGAATTACGGACAACATTTAAGGAGGAAATCAAGATACAGCTTACATGTAGGTTGGCAGGAACCTCGTCTCATGTGGCAGCTTCATCAGGCACTTTCGTAGTCTAAATAGACCGAACTATAGTGGCAAAAGACTGATTCTACTCAAAAGTATTTCAATAATACATCGCGGCCCCATTGAATTGGGTCCGCCGGCTACAAGTGAGCCGCGAGCGTGCGTTCTCAAAGGCGCTCAGATCTCTTCTGTCGCGAGCGCAGCGGGAATGCCGAGTGGCAGGGCACGGGGGAGAGGCAAGGAGAAACAGGATACGGGGCGGGGAGAGGCGGCGGCCGAGCCGTGTGGACTTGTGCTGCGTTCTGTGCTCTCGTATTTACTCGCTTCAGGGGCGTATCGTAACAATATTTAACATCCTTTACAGTATTTCAAATTACTGCTATCGATATAATAAGGTGGCTCGTGCGAATAATATCACATACCTACATTAAATATGTATATATACATTGTTATAGTTGCACACGTGATTCAGGCAGAGGTACGGGGGGTGCTTGGAATTTTGAAATTATTTGTATTCACTTCTTGGCAAGCTGTCAGTGGCATTCGAAAAGTGATCTTAAAAACACAAAGAACATAATATTTTGCTGGCAATCGAAAAGAAATCTTCAAAATAAAATATTCCCCCTTCTAAAGGAAACTTCGATAATCGATATTAATGTTTGGGTTACGGTTATCGCTAACGTTTAAAAGCGGTGTTTACCGGTATGTAAATACATACCGGTTTGCAGGCCCTAGTGTCCGCTGTCTCTTGTCAAGATAAGCCAAAGGATCACTCGGACAGCTCAATTAAAGGCCGTTATACACGAGCCCGATTTTCAGCCCGTTTCCAATTGGAGACAAAAGTCAACATTTTTCGATTTGCGCGATCGCTATTTTCACCTCTATTTTCATGTCTAGGATTTCAATTGTCATCACTGCAAACAACACATGAACCATACTGTTTGTTGTGATGCCTACTGAAATCGTAGGTATGAAAATAGAGTTGAAAACAGCGATCGCGTAAAGTGAAAAATGTTGACTTTTGTCTCTAATTGGAATCGGGCTGAAAATCGGGCTCGTGTATTACGCTCTTAAGTTCGCCATAGTGAAACTCTCTCTTATCTCCAGAGATAACCGAGGGACATATTCCGTAGAGAACACGAGACGCGGCAGCTAAACAACTCCTCGGATTACGCAACAATTCATGAATAATAAAACGTATCACTTGTTATGATAATCAACTCGACCATTTCACATGCAAGATTAAAATAAATTGTGTCCGACGCTTGCGTGAATGACAATACTTTAAATCACAGTGATTCAGTTAGTGATATTCCATAAGTACAGATCTGTGTCAAGTCCGGAGGTGATCGAGAAACTGTTAACATTTCGTAACTAATATATTAGTGATTCACCATCGAATGCTGGAAATTTCAGCCAGTTATTTACAAACAAAATTGACCTGTACTTTGCTCCGCTGAACGAGCTTGAGCCGTATGGACTATCGACTGGCCATCAGGAATAATGGCTCTGTTATAGGATAGGTCATATTTGGGCTGTAGGGGAATACAGTCGAACTGTGTAGTGTAATAACTTGAAAAGTGATTGAGAAATAATAACAACGAGAGAGGAATTTATATCTTTAAGTACCTCTCTCTACTTCAGTATAAATTTCCGTAAATCTAAAAATTGACTCACAAATTTGAATGTTTCAGTGTGCGGAGAATGCTTTGCATACAGCACCGAACGAGCGGTGACTTGATATCTGAATGACATTATCAGTTTATTTTACTTCGTTTGATTTCATCGGAGAATTGATTTTTATTTATTTATTCTACAATATGATTGCATATTGATAAGCTTTTGTCTGGAAGCAATTTTATCCCACCAATATTGATTAGCAGAAAAAAAAATTATCTTTACAGGGTATTCATTACTATCAAATAAATAATTATAAATGATAATAATAATACAAAATTAAAGTTTTAAAATTTAAGAATAAATTAATTATTTGCCGGATTTGATGGATCGTGACCTATCAATATGGATCGGAGTGCTACCCTACACGTTCAATATTTATTGTTATTTGTCAACATTTAACAAATATCGTGATATTTATTGAACGAGTAGGCTACCTTATCGACGGATCACAATATGGATGGCAGGATTTCTAGATTCAAATATCGATTTCAGGATCGTGATATTAATCGTAGAATTCAGAATCGTGATATCGATGGCGTTAAATATTGAACATGTAGCCTACGCATCAATATTTATCACGCTCTGTGGGTTCACAATATGGAATTCAGGAATCTAGACATCCTATTCATTACACGTCCTTCACGTTCAATAAATATAACGATATTTGATAAATATTGACGGACCAAAATAAATATTGAAGGTATGTTCGCCTTGAAAGCAGATGATTTGAAGATTTCTGCTGGACTTGAAGACATCTAAGTTAGAAGTTTGCTAACGCAATTATGTATTATAAACCAATATAGGAATAATCTATTTATCAGTGCGACTTTGAAGTTGGATAATAAATAAGGACATCGCAGATGTGACATTAATAAATACGTCATTGTATAAAATAAAGGTACCTAACCATTATTTTTCTGGCGCCTGAATTGCCAGAAAAACGGGCAAATTGAAAGAAAATAGGTCCGTGCCAAATGCATTATCGTGCGCTATCTTTATGACAAAAAACTGACAATTTCAAAGAAAATTTAGATTTATTAAGCAATTTTGAAATATTTAAATGGTCTTCCGACCAAAATATAAAAACACTCATAGATCTAAAGATCAGGTAAGATTCTAAAATAAGCACAACACATTTCTTTATAAAAACAGAATTGCTGTCATCCTTGCTTCATACGTAGATTGTTACCGATTGCCTGGTGACCGGACAGTTCAGAATCATGCAACTTTAACACCTCCGTTGAAAAGTGATGAAAAAATATATCAAAAAAACTGATTAAATAGTTCTACAAAGGAGGCCTAGAAAAAAATAATTCCCCTGAGAGTATATGTCATCTTTGGGGATGCTGTGTGGAGGGTGTTTTTCGGAAAGGAAGGAGGAAGTTCTGAGAAAGACAGGGGTGTAAGGGGCGTAACGCATGAATCCATCGCTCCCACTGCGGTGCAAGGCGATGTTCCGAGAGACTACAGCTGGAGAAATCAAAGGGACCCCTTCAATCGCTCTCTCCCGATCCGGCCTGCCATGCAGCTGGTGGGCAGACGCATCCGCCGAAAAGACCCGGACAAATTTCACCCCATGAACCCGGGCACCCTTGCTAAGTTTCCAAACATAGCGAAGCACTCGGGGTGACCTATGGCAGAGGTGTTGGCCATCCAATAAATGGTTCCCGGGGCAGCGGGACCCATACCCGCCTCCCAAATTGTGATAATATATTTTTCTCATAACTTTTAATGACTTTTCAAAGGGGTGTTGAAATTGCATGATTTTGAGTCGTCATGAAACGCAATTCCCTGTATCGTACTCTTCAACCCTTGACCTTCGACGATGTTGTTATTGTTATATAGTTTCACCTGTCAGCACGTTCAAAAATAATCGTTTCGGATGCTCCGCTCATGTCATAGAAAAGGCCATGAAATAATCAATCTCCTACCCAGTCCTTGTTCAGTAGTCGGAAATTTACAAACTTTTCCCATATTCAAATTTCTGAAAATCTGAACGATTTCGCCAATTAAATTTCTGAAGTATGAACGAACCTAATGATTTAGATTTTAAAATCGAAACTTTAAGAGATCCTCGAAATGGAAAAGACAATTTGAGCTGAAACTCGCAGAAGAACAATCTGTTAAAACATGAAATCGCTAGTGTTCTGAGAGTCTTTCATAGGACAGATAAGAAGGTAAGAATGCCAATTATAACAACTATTATCTAACAACGACATTCACAGACGTAACACAAAAACGTTCAATTAAATCAGACTACCAAAGAACAAAGCCAATACGAAAAACAGTTAATTATACAAAATAATGAAATAATATAAAGCGCTGCCGGAAAACATAAAAAATTTCCCCAATTAATTAAATTCAAAATAGAGAGTAAGATTCACAAAAAGCAAGATAAAATAATGTAAGTAATACTGCTAGTAAGTTATGATTAATAATTTGTAAACTAAAGCACAAATTACTAACCCCTCTGGCTAGTATGTTCGCTTTTCAGAACAACTCATATAGGTGTCATAGAAATCATTGTCTCCCTCAATCATAATGGGAAATATGATCGTAAACGGTATTGGAAAGAGAAAACACCACGCTATATATTCAAATTTAAAAGGTAACCAAATCAAAGTTTCGACCGCAATTTAAAAAAAAAAATTAAACTCAATGATTTTTTTTTAAATTATTTTTATATAAAACGATAAAAAAGCGAGGTGATGATAACGTTTATAATACATTCGTCTAATAAATTTGTGTGTGTTTTTATTTATTTTCATTAATAGATAGTAATTTTAGTTAGAAAAAACGTAAGATGAGCAATGTTTACGTTATTTCTAAAAATTGTTACGTTCACAAATATTCCATTTATTTGGACTTTATTGCAAAGCGGAAATATTCTGACCTTCTGACAGAAATGGTCAAGGCCTGATGAGCTAAAATAAAGTAAATAAAAATTATTATATTATTGATTTATAACAGTTATTGTATCAAGGTATGTTAACGATATGATTCCCCTTCCGAAACTCCGTACCGAAGTGTATTACTATTATTAGATATAATTACAAATAGGTAGGCAACAAGCTAATAGGAATGATAATTAATGTTGAAATAGGTAGCTGAGATGCTTTTAAAGGATTACGAGGTAAAATATCATTATTAATTGAAGTAAATCGCATCGCGTTTCACGAAGCCCGAAACATTAATCGAGACGGGCCCACGCGCAGATTAAATACAAGACGTACCTACATAATAATAATAATATAAAGGCGGTGAGATAACAAGCGCGGTGTTGACTCGTAATTTTCCAGTAGCTGATTTTCATCTCGGGCTAGCATCTCCTAGCGCCGAGCGTCGAGCGCCTCTAGCCCAGTGCTAGCTCGTGGCGTAGCTCGCTAGGCGCTGTTAGCCCGCGGTAGGTAGTTAGCCCACATCACGGGGAGGAATGGCCCGCCCAAGGCCCAGAGGGTAGCGCCCGCCGAATGTCACCCTGGGAAGGCAGGCATCAGGCAGGAGGCGCCCAGGCAGCCGAGCAACCGAGCAACCGACCAACCAACCGGCACGACACTAACTTCCAATAGTTACAACACTGATCGATACAACTCCAAAATAAATAGCGATATATTTTTGCTCGTGTAAGATGAATCACCGTGGGTGATAAATTGACATATTTCAACGGGAAGATGCCGTGAAAGATGAGGATCAGGTGGTGACAGAATAATAAAAATATTGTACCTAATCCTTTTTGTTTGGTTATTTTGCGAATTCAGTTATCACTTGACGACCTCCGTAGTCCAGTGGCTAAGACTCTTGACTCACAATCCGGAGGTCGCGGGTTCGAACCCGGCGTGCGCAAATAAATTTTATTTGATTAATTTGTGTTTTTTCACAATTAATTAATTAAAAATAATATACAGTATATTTTTGCGGCACGTTCCAGAGTGGAAGATACTATCAGTATCGCCCTGGTGTAAGACCACCATTCAGAATTGAAACGTTGCTTGAAAATGGCTTTAGCCGTGTTTGGTGACCAGATCTGAATAGCCAGGTACTTCCCAACCTTCCTCTTCCCCACCTCCTTCCCCTCCCCACTACCTTCAGCCTCACAACATACCCCAATTGGGGATGGCATAGTCTCACTGGCTAGAGACGGGAGCAGTTGAGATTCTTGTACGGTATTCACTGTAAAAAAAAAAAAAAAAACTCAAAGAACTGTTAAAAAAATTAGAATAACTACTTTTGCAAGTTTGGACACCCTTTTTGCTTTACAATTATTATAAGCAATAATTATTAGCCTGAAACACTCATCTACATCGAAAAAATCTCCCGAGAAAAGATACATGCCGCTGACGGGACTTAAACCCGCGTCCTTCTGATTTCCGGTATATGAAAAAGGCATTGTTAAATTTCTCACTAGGTGACGTCTAGCTTTTTTTGCTTTGTTGAACAATTGAAAATACGATGTCTTGTCTTAATTTTAGACAGTTAAAAGTATCTCAAAAGTCATACTTAAAATGATGTTGGGGGCTGAAAATTGTTGCGTTGACCTATACATATATTAGTGACGACTAACTCAGTTTTAGAATTTTTGCTACTCTATGTTAAAGGATAACCTTAAATATACATAACTTTATAGATTTTACGCACTTCAAAATACCGCGGGATGTCACGCCGTAAAAGATTTAGATTTTGGTATTTGGTATTCCAGTACATCCAGATAGCACGGCTGGAAATGAACCAAAATTAGAAATGGAAATTTTAAACTCACATTATTGGGAGGACAAAATAATCAAGGATCAATGACCGTCAAAACCGCGCTTACAAATTATCCAATTATTATTAAGTAAATAAGCCACATAGCAAAATTATCTTAATTGTAGCAGATCGTTAATTAGTCACTACATTTTACTGCAAAGATTAAAGGGTAAAGAGAGATTTGAAGAAAGATAATTAAAAAGAAAATTAGTTCTCGTGTTATTAAAAGAATTAGGGGTGCAAATAAATGAAATTAAAGGTAGATCAGACCAAATTCCTAAGCTATTTCTGAGATCAAGCTTAATATCTATCATTCATCTGTCGAGCCTCTGAACTATACAGGGTGTTGCAGGAAGTAATTGATTTAATTTAACCAGTGAATCCTGACATTATTTTGGAGTAGAAAATTTAAACGAAATTTTGATCTCCGGTGACATTTTTGATGTTTTTTTTTCTTATTTTTCAATTTAAAACATGAAAATCAGTAGGTATTGGACGTTTAGGAGCGGGTGAAGGGGTTGGGCGGTTACTCGGTTGACTGACCAGTTATGAACCGTGGAAGAAAGCTATTTTTGTTTGATTTTGAAGAAAAAAAAAAAGAAATAAAAACGTCAATAAAGTCACCGAAAACCAAAATGTCATTGACATTTTTTACTCAAAATAATGTCAGGAAGTCAAGTTTGTCATTTAACATCCTTTATATTGGCCTCCGTGGCGATATGATCTACGAGTTTACGTATTTGACTTTGAGAAGGATTAAGGGCAAAGAAAAAATATTTTTTATTATAAGGGCTCACCACCAAAATAAGTAGCATCTGATGTAATAAAGGAAGAAGGAAGTCTACTGAATTATGGAGAAGAAGTGAAAGAAGAGCAAGAGCGAGGGGGTTGGGGGATGGGGCATTAGGTACTCGGAATATTAAAATTCTTATGAAGCAATACCAGACATTGAAAAAAGAACACGATGAATATTTTCTTCGTAACTACGATCTCCATTTTAACGGAAACAAAAAAAAGAAGCTCTTGAAGAATTCAATATTACCATCGATGTTTTTAAGATTTCAAAGATTCCGTTCCATTGATGAAAACTCTTACAGGAGACAATATTTAGAATTGCATTTTAATAAAAAAAAAAGTTGGTCCACAGTGGATGAAACACGTGTACATGCACCCGAGAGTATAAAGTAGAAACAACACTGGTGATTTTATTTTATCATTTCTTTTATATATTACATAATATTAAAATTTTTATTACATATGTTCTTATTGATTTCCGAGTAAAATAACGTTTTTTTTACATGAACTCCACACAGGAGGTCCTGGGGAAAATCATCTCCCTCAGGGTCTATGTCATCTTTGGGGATGCTGTGTGGAGGGTCTATTTAAGGAAAGGAAGGAGAGGAGAGTTCTGGGAAGGAAAGGGGTTTAAGGAGTGGGTAGGAATCTGAGGTTCAGTTTGTCTTGGTCATCCACCTCCAAGACCTGGACAAACCTCACCCCATTAACCCGGGATTAATTGTTATTATCCTTTATAAGATTCCCCAATGACTGCATTGTTTAAATTTGACCGAAGGACATCGTTAGTCGTTAAGTAAAAATAAAAGCAACAAGTTTTTCATCGTAAGTACCTATCTAGAAATAATAAAAATATATAGTCTGTAAGTGCAATAATAATTACCTAGCCGAATTTGTCAATAAATAAATCGTTTTTATAGTTTAAATAATAATATTATTGATTAAATATTAAATATTCAGAAAACTGTTTCTGAAAAAATAAGAAAATATACAGATTTAGGAAATGAAATTAAAAATATTTGGCATTCTCAGACTATAAAAATATTACCATTTGTTATTTCGGCTACTGGCATTATACCTAGCTCTCTCATTCAAAATTTAGGCGTATTAGATTTGTCAAAAAATTTGTACATAAAAATGCAAAAGTCGGTCATTTTAAATACATGTAGGATTACGAAAGATTTTTTAAATATTTATATTGAGGGATCAGTAGGATTTATCGGACCAGTTAGGATTTCATCAGAGCCGAACCCTCTGATATGAAAATATCTGGAGTCGGTGAAATATTTTCCCATTATGTTTCTGGTGGATTGACGTATTGTTCTTGTATTGTTTTATTCTTATATAGTGCAATTACATTGCGTTAATTTACTAGATATTCATTTGTGGAAAAGTGTGTGGAAGGGTTTAGTCTTTCATTTGGGAAAGATTCAACCCGGACATGAAATCTGGAGCACCGTAATATATTTAATTAAGTTCTACAAATTAAACTTGAAAAAATAATAATAATACTTTTACGTTTAATCGCAATATCAGAACCTAATTCAAACAAGGCATTTGAATAAAAAATGTTAAAAACAACAACTGGCATGAAAATTCAAGCCCTCGTTTTTATAACATTACATTACCTCGTTAAAAAATTTATAAATAGTGTAGCCGCAGTATTATCTGTATCGTGGGCCCTCCCTACTCGTTTACAGTTCGTCAAATTTAATAACGAATTTCATCCCCCATCTTTCCCACCCAATAAAGCCCTCCAGCTGTTTTGTGAAGAGAATTAAAAAAATATATGAAATTGAAACTACTAAATACTTGAGGAAGCAGAAGGGGCGATTTTATCACATTAAATAATCGCGAAAATTCTGTGTTGCGTAGTTCATTGCATTGTTAGAATTCGCTAAAACGAGAGAAGTAATATTATTACGTCGGTAAAGCTGTTCACCCAAACACCATAAATTCCAGCTATGTGCGTTTTTGTATGTCACAATTTTAAATGTGCACGTCCCTCTGATGAACCAAACCAATTTGGCTAAAGAGCGGAGCAACATTTTGTCGTGTGACACTAATGCTGGACATAGTTCAACGGAGGCGAGCAAAAAAAAACTAGCGTTGTCACGGTGAAAAATCGCTTGCATGATTGAATGACTGTTGGTAGTGTTCAATGTACCCAGGACGGCGGTGAAATGTCGCCGACAATGTAATACTTCACTCACTCCATCTCAAAACAGACAGCTAAGAGACTTTTGATAATATTTTAGCGGGAGGCACCCGAATGTGTACATTAAAATGCTTCTTATCGCTTTTCAGCCAGAATTTGCACGCAAATAAACGCGGAGAATAATAAATAAACATGTGTGGGGTATAGAGAAAAGCTTCGGAAACGGTGATTGCCCCAGCTTAAAATACTCCGTAACCAGTTTGTTGTGCCAATGCAGGAGGTGTGATGTGTTCTGATCGTAAAGCTGCAGGATTATAGTTGAATTATACGCTCTAAACTTCCCGAGGATCCGGCGTGATTGAAACCGGAGGTTAATAAATGTCGCGTCGGTCATTACTTATTATAACCGCTGAATTTTATAACCTAATCTCTGCAACAGACTATTTTTAGTGGTCAGGTATAAAAATAGTATCGAGTAATATTGTATTATAAGATTCGCTACATTTGGTTGCATGACTAATAGTGCGAGCATTCTTGTCCGAGTTTACTGGAGACCTTGGGTGGTTAATGACAGTTTTACGACCCTCGTATTACAACTACCGGACGATAATGACTTGTGCTAAAAAAATGCTTTGTGATCATCTCAAACGTTCCCAATTTTTTTTATTGAGATATGACTATAATTTTTTTTTCAGACGTCTTTGGGGATGCTGTGTGGCGGGTATTTTTAGGGAGAGGAAGGATCTTAAATAAACACAATTTGTAGGAGGGAGTTAACAGAGGCCGAACTCAAGGAGTCGTAGAAACGTATAAAAGTCAAATGAACTATATCATATTGAATCATTTTACGCGTGACAGCTGTTTCGCCCTTCAAGGCTCACCATCTGTGACTTAGCCACGTTAAGTCGACTAAATTAGTACCTATAACAAATATATTTTTTGTTGGTGTTTTTGTTGACATCATCTCTTGTGAAGGGGAATTAACAAATAAATAAGTAATTTATAGGTAACTCTTATAAATTGTCGTGATTCATTTACTGTAATTATATTTTAGTTGCCAGGAAAAAAACGAACAGTAATTTAGAAAGGGATATTGCGCCAATTACATCCGATTCTGTTTTTTAAGAGCCAGATAGTAATCAAACAAAAGGCAATTTGTTGCACGGTGCGTTACCTGCATCCGCTGGATAAGCTAGTTTCAAGTAATGGACGACGTTCAGAGGTATTTGATAAATGGAACATGTTTAAAAATAACGACAATAAAATCACGTATATCGCGCGAATTAATTTTATTATTCAATCGAAAATTAAAGCTATCAATCGCTATAAATCTAAATATAGCTGTGAACTATATAACTCAATAAATCCATAAAAAATAAATAAAGCTGTGTACGCTGCAAATCTAAATATAGCTGTGACACCTTTTTATACTGATTTTCATGTTCTAATAAAACATGTAAATTATATTCGTTAAATACAGGTATATTAAAGGTTAAAAAAATAATCATAATTTAGTTTTTGTAAGAAAGTTGAAGAATGAAACAAAATAAAAAATAAAACGAAGTTTGTCGAAATGAATTGCGAGTCCAAATTTAGATGGAATTTATAATAAACGCGGTGCGCACTCAGTATCTTTGGGTTAAGAGGGGACTGAGCAAAATACATTCAAATGTGTCCTTTTAAAAATGATTAGTTTGTACTTTTGCAATGTATGTAGCGATAAATAAAAATATATATAATTAAAACAATAGAAAAATGTTATGTATTTGTGGATAACAGAAACACATTTTAGATTTGTTTTTAAAAGTACTAGGTAATCAGTGCAGAGAGTCGTTAAACGGAAAATGTTGTAATGAATGAGACGCCCTCAAAGGCAGTTGTACTAAGTGGCCATTTTCAGTCACTCAGGGCTGGTTTTACAAATGCAAATATTATTAAAGGTAGTAGGCACTGTGTGCCTCAGATCAGGGGTCGTGGGAATGGTAGGTTGGTTGGTTGGTTCGTCTGTTTGATTTTAGGTTCGATCTTTATTATTTGCTAAAGTTTGTTTGCTTGCTCAGTGAGCTGTGGTGGGTAGGCAGTAGCTACTAGGTAGTAGGTAGTGGGTAGTGTGGAGTGGTGTGTGACGCAATGCGCAGAGCGGGGCTGGATGGCGGGATGGCTGGGGACCGGGGGTATCGATCCCGGAGCCTCAGACGCCGCCGGCTCTGTGGGGCAGGTCGCGCCAGGGTCAAGGTCGCAGACACGCACTACCGCCCTCCGCCCCCGCACCCCCCTACATCCACCTGGGCACGGATCCCATCAGCCAGAAAATACCACTTATTTATATAACCGTAATATTTCATTCGACATATTAAGCTTGCGGGGGATTGGACCAGCCACATTTAGCGAAGGTTACTGCGACAGAGCTTCACATACAAAAAGCTAGTTTCGTAATATTGACTGCTAAACTTTTGATCCTATTTTCTCTCCACGCAATTTTGATAGTATTAAAAAGATAATAAGAGGTCAAATCGAAGTGAATGACCAACCTCATTTACAAGAAAATCTCATGAAAAATAAAGGGGTATTATAATGACAATTTTGAAAAAGACAATAAATTAAATAATTTTCACTGAACCAGAGTTAGACAGACAATCGAAATCAGGATTTTTGATTGATTAAGATTATTATTAGGTACAGCACAGAAGAGCCCAAGTAGGTGTCAAAGTAAATCATATTTTCAAAGTTCATTGAACCAGAGTTCGACAGACAGACAGACAATCTAAATCAGTATTTTTGATTGCTTAGGATTATTATTAGGTACAGCACAGAAGAGCGCAAGTAGGTGTCAAAGTAAATCATATTTTCAAAGTTCATTGAACCAGAGTTCGACAGACAGACAGACAGACAATCTAAATCAGTATTTTTGATTGCTTAGGATTATTATTAGGTACAGCACAGAAGAGCGCAAGTAGGTGTCAAAGTAAATCATATTTTCAGAGTTCATTGAACCAGAGTTAGACAGACAGACAGACAATTAAAATCGGTATTTTTGATTGCTTAGGATTATTATTAGGTACAGCACAGAAGAGCCCAAGTAGGTGTCAAAGTAAATCATATTTTCAGAGTTCATTGAACCAGAGTTCGACAGACAGACAGACAATCTAAATCAGTATTTTTGATTGCTTAGGATTATTATTAGGTACAGCACAGAAGAGCCCAAGTAGGTGTCAAAGTAAATCATATTTTCAAAGTTCATTGAACCAGAGTTCGACAGACAGACAGACAATCTAAATCAGTATTTTTGATTGCTTAGGATTATTATTAGGTACAGCACAGAATAGCCCAAGTAGGTGTCAAAGTAAATCATATTTTCAGAGTTCATTGAACCAGAGTTAGACAGACAGACAGACAATCTAAATCTTGATTGCTTAGGATTATTATTAGTTACAGCACAGAAGAGCCCAAGTAGGTGTCAAAGTAAATCATATTTTCAGAGTTCATTGAACCAGAGTTAGACAGACAGACAGACAGACAATTAAAATCGGTATTTTTAATTGCTTAAGATTATTATTAGGAACAGCACAGAAGAACCCTAGTAGGTGTCAAATAATTTAATAGATATGAAAAAGTGAACATATTTCAAAACCCGGATAATAATAATTATTAGCAGCTCAACTTTTTACATTGCATAAAATTTAAGTAGAGCTTTCACACCTCTTCTAAATGATGTAAAAAAATGTATCATTCCGTTCTGCTTTTCCATATGATATTTTTGTTTCACTGACGTTGGAACCCTGTCAAAGTAAGATCGCGATTTGCTACGAGGACCAGGTGACGTCGATTTCGACCACTCGGCTCATTTCTATTGAATTGTGATAAATTGGACTTTTATTTCATTGCCACATTCTGGAATGATCAATAAAGCAGATGACGCTTCTCGCAAAATATTGGGGTTTACAAATTGTGGGAAGGGTAATGGTCAGGAATCCCATTTTATTAAATTATCAATTTTATTTTACAAAGGTTTTCTAAAAATTTTCAAGCTAAGAATTTTCTCGAAGTAAGAATCTTTGAATACCGAGAATACCGAGTAATTTAATTTCTCGAGATGTATGTATGTAAGTACCTACTTGTACATACAGATACATAAATATATTCAAATAAATACCATGATCGAAAAGTATTTCGCTGAGCGTAGTGAAGTCCTGTTGTAAATTTACCTTTTGTATTTCGGCTGTTTGTAAATTTGTTTGTATTTACCTTTTCCGTTTCGAAATGGTATCCGTTTAAAATGATTCAGTAAAGATTCCTCTTTTTGAATGACTAAACAAAATGCCTAAGAGAAGGGCTTGGCATACCGATCCAAATACATAACGAAAATTCTGTCCAAACGGTTATACAAATATGGCATTACATAAATATGGTTTCCAAGGTAAATTATTTAAGGTTATTATTCCTCCCTTCTACAACATGTTCACTCCTTCCTCTCCTCAAAAGATCCTCTACACAGGGACTTCAAAGATGAGAAAGGCCCCGAAGGATTTTTTTCCTCAGGGCCTCAAAATTACTGGTAACGAAAAACAGAGAAACACACACATATGTTATTATAAAATTTATTGTCATCTCACTTTTTTGTTGTTTCATAAAAAGATAATGAATAAAAAAAGTTTCATAATTTTTTCTCAAATTGCGGCCGGAAACCTCGATTTAATAGAGGTGAACATTTTAAACTTTCTGAGGCTATCTTCTGTATTCGAATATAAAACGTGGTATTTTCTCTTTCTAACACAATTGAGATCAATTTTCACACCATGGCAGCAAGGGAGACAAAACGATTTCTATGAAATCTATATAAGCCGTTACCAAAAGCGAACAAGAGGGGTTAAAAAGACAAGGTAAACGGTAAAGGGAGGGAGAGGGCGCTAAAAATTACGACACAAATTGCCAGAGCGAAACGTACAAGATCGCGTGTAATGAGAAAATAAATTTAACGTGAATGTTTTTTTTAACGTTAGGCAGTATGTAATTAGAAGATGGTGGGATGCGCCACATCCATATAACATCGGTAGGTCGGTTGTAATTACAAAATAATACGGGCTGTGACGCGCAGTCTGGGAACGGCCGCGCGCTGCGAACCTCTCGGCAGCTCGGCTCGGCTCGGGCTCGGGACATCACCCCCGACCCGGGGTTGAACAACTGATATTACAAAATGGTCGCCTCCTTCGTTCCTCTCCTCTCCACAGCTCCAAAGGCGGGCGGGACTGAGGTACGAAGTATCGAAAAGCTATTAAAAACAATTCCTACCCTAGTAAAAATGGAAAAAAAACGAGAAAAATGGATCATTGCGAAGGAAGCCAATCCATGTTCAATTTGAAGCATTTATATCATTTGTTCATCAACAGAACAACGACCTGTCCGGTACATCATTTTCATGATCACGTGGAAAACGAAAATCTCACGATAAAAACCGCTGAATGGGGCATTTCCACGTTTTTTATTGCTTAAAAAAATTAAGTAAAAAATTACGATGATTATAGCATTTTTATTTTATTTTTATGTTGACGAATTAATTTTCTACAGCTAGTTAAAATTTCCCATTTTTGAATCACCGCTAAAACGATATTTTGGGGCTATCGTGTGACGTCATGAGAGTGGACGCTTACTGACAGTGTTTATTTATGCTGGCCCAGCTGAGCGACGCTTGTGACGTCACAATCCGATTTGATTTTGTCAGTTTTAGATCGTTTTTAAAATCAATAATATTGAATGAAAACATAAAAAACAATCTTTTTTAGTAGGATGATTAAAATCACATAAATGATCTTTAAATATTCCGTACATTTTCAACAAAATCCCTCGTTTGTGGAAATACCCCATTCCGGTAGAAATAAATATATTTAATCTACATAATATTTTAAAATCACGTTCTTCGCATGAGAGCAATGAACCAGGGCGGCTCTATTTGTACAGGATTTTCACGGTGAGAAAATCTAAATTGTGTTTTCATCTGAATAAATTAATTTGCAGGCGTATTATTTGTAATTCTGGTTGAAAGACATTCGAGATACTCGTACTTACACACTGACATAAAACCCTCGCGTACATTAAGGGCTGTAGGCTTCAAGCGTGGGTGTGCGAGGAGGGGTGAATAAACCCTTACATAAAGCCTTACAAATATAAAATACGTGATTTATATGTATATTTTAAGTATTTTTTTATCGTACAGTATTCTTGGATACCGTCATTCTTGAGCAGATTTCAATGTTGAAGAATTGATATGCAAACTGGTATCCATTTGTCAACATTTTATCTATAAAATAAATATAATTCTAGAAATGTTGCATTGACAATCTTATAGATATTATAAAGGCGAAAGTCTTTACGGATGTGTGTTCGTTACTCTTTCACGCAATAAATACCGAATGGAATATAAAAATTATTTCACTAATCGAAAGCTACATTATTTGCTATAGCTAATAGACTATATACATTGGTAATCTCTTTCGTTATCAATAAGCTTTGGCGTTATGAAATTATTTATTATACTTTTATTGGCAAAGCGTGTTGCTAAGTAAATGTTTGAGGTTGGCTGTCATTTTGTTATTTGTTTAGGTTACTGTGGATATTTCTTTGATAGCAAAAATTCAAATACGAGTATTCTAATATGAATATTTAGTGTAAAAATATAAAATAGGTACTAATCTACATTTTGACCTACTATTATGAATTCGAAACGGCGCGTTTTTTATTGTTCGTTTATTTTTGGAAGGGGTGGGGGGGTTGGGAGGAGTTTTAAAGGGGGAGCCGGGGGCAAAAGCTAATATGTAATAATAGATACTTTTTAATGAAGCGAGGCCGCTTAACAACACTAAAAAATAACTAAAGATATAACTAAAATTACCATAACCTATATTATTATAAATTAATTCCTCAGGTCTTGATCGTATTGTCAGAGGGTCAAAATATTTTCGCTTTACAATAAAATCCAAATAAATTAAATATTTCTGAACGCATTCGAAATCTAAAAACTGAATTTGAAAGGTGATAAAATACGCTTTCAAATTTTATAAATCAAAATAAACATAGATACATTTTTGGAAATATGTACAATGTACATATAAAATTTGTGCAAGTTAACATTAAAAAGTTTTAAAAATGGCTTTTTTTCTAACTAAAATTACTGATAACGAAAAAAATTAAAAACACATACATATTTTATTAGACAAATAAACGTATTATAAACGATAACGTAATCTCACTTTTTTGACTTTCCATCTAAAAGTAATTAATAAAAAAATCCTAAATTTTCATAGATACATTTCAAATTGCAATTCGAAACTTTGGTTTTTCATAAAGGTGGACATTTTACTTATTTTCTGGCTAGTTATGATCGTATGGTAAATATAATTTCTATGAGACCTATATGAGTTATTCCGAAAACTGAATAAATAGACTTTAAGGGTTGAAAGCTTTACATAGATTTAAATATGTAATGACAATTAGTAATATAAAACGATGAACATATTGATATTTTCAAATGTCGCGGGTTCTGAACAATGACAGATCAAGAATTATGTAAGGGAATTTAGGTAGGTACTTTTGGGATAGTCTAGCTATGAAAACCACCGTGAGTAGAATGAAAATTAGCCATTACACCATATTTACACGATGAGTCAACTACTTTTGAGTTAATAATGGTGGGCGGCAACGGTAGAAACGTCTTTTTAAATTTTGCCTAATCCCGAAATTTTTGGTACTTCGGCATTTATCAAAACGTGAAATTTGCTAGTCTGCAGACGTTGAAATGTCTTTCAGTTTTGGAAAATAATGTATTATGAATCAGATTCTGGTTGCGTGATTTTTGACAAGTGCTAATTTATAAGCCGCGCACATATTCGGAAACAATGGGCCGTACGAGATTCCAGCGGGCAATATTAGCCGGAATGACTAATAATAAGGCTGGCGTAGGACTAGCAGTAAGCACTAGAGGTGCACTGAGCTAGAAGAGAGAGAGGCAGAAGACAGAAGATAGTTACTGTTCACTGTTTAGTTCACAGTGCGCACTGTTTGCTCTTCCTCCACAGTAGCTGTAGTGGGTGAGGTCGTGAAGTCGATTCTTGAACTAGTCAGAGGAAATTATCAACAATTGGTCTGAGATTTATCTTCTGGCATACCTACTACTTTATACATACCGCCTACTGTAAATGTATTGTACTAGTATTATTATCGCGTTTTACTAGGGAGAAGTTTCTGTACAAAGAATTTTCACACGGGAATGATAATTTTCCGGAATAAAAAGTAGCCTTTGTCACCTCTCAGTCCTTTAACTATCCCTAAACCAAAAATATGTCGATCGGTCGCTTCGTTGCGATATGAAAGAAGGAGAAACAAACAAACACACTTTCACCTTCATAATATTACTTGGGATATTAATATTACTAAGTACCTACGTTAAAATCTACGCATTCACAGATGGCGCCAATCAAATTATTTTAGGTTTTTAATGCATTTTGCACGTTACGTTTTAAAATACTAAGGTAAATTAATTGTTCGCGCCCGTACATATTTAATTAGAACACAAATAAATAGTTTTGTCCTAAAACAAACCCCAATCTTTCTCAAAGGCTGAAAAATTCAATTTTGTATCGGTGCCTCAATCCAATATTGTATTTTTCAGCCTTTCTTGAAAGATTTGGGTTTGTTTATGGACAAAACTATTTATTTATATTCTAATTAAATATGTACGGGCGCGAACAATTAATTTACCTTAATATTTTAAAGCGTAACGTGCAAAAAAGCATGAAAAACCTAAAATTATTTGATTGGCGCCATCTGTGAATGCGTAGATTATAACGTACGTGACGTTTAACCTTAAGATGGAGAAGAATAGCTAAGGAATATATATATTTAAAAGTTTCAGTTATCATCCAGTTTTACCTGAATTTAAACATGGAACAGATAACATATAAAGCTAGGTAGTTTTATTTTTTTCTTCAGAAAAACGGATATATAGGATATAAAGCTCCGTAGTTAATGATGGAAATGACAAATGACACTGAAAGGTGACAGTTGCGCTGACCGAGAAAACACTGAAAAAGGCCGTTCAAATTTCATGACGTTCAAACAATTTACGACTTTTATACAAGCAGATTATCTACTTTATAAAAACTTTAATAATCTAGGGTTGCTTGGTTTGATGTATTTTTATTTTAAAATGTTAACATTTAATAAATTATGACTCTTTCTGCCCCTGTATATAGGAACGAGCTAAGCATTGAAATGTTTCCAATCATGCGTTAACTTTGGCTTAACAATGATTTATTGGATCCGCGGTTATCTAACCCTCAAACTGATTCCGTTTAAAAGTAAAATCACTGTGGGAAAGCTTTACTTAATCTAAATTACGAAAATCAGCACTACAGATCGAAGAGATAAGGATAACTCGACCTCTGGGCAAAGCGGTAAACTGTTTTGGACCGAGATTGTAAATACAAAATCTTACATAGGAAAATAATATCTACATCTCATCAGAGAGATAAATATAGCATTTCGTCGCTTGAAATGCCTTAAGTTTATAGTTGTTTGTTTGGTGACCAGTTACGAAGAACCAGGTATCGATTTACCAATCTTCCTCTTCTCTCAATCAAATCAAAAAGATTTTTTTACCAACCTGTATTAGAAGAAAATATTCAATTGATATTTAAAAAAAACAGAGTGTGCAATTCACACGAACTAGAAGTGAAACTAGAAAGTAGCTAAATGTCGCTTTCTTTTCTTTTGCCTGTTTATTTTAAAGTGGTTTGAAGATTGGATATTGATTTTGCAATAATAAAAATGTTTTTTTTTTTTGGATTTGGTAGGTTTCAAACCTCCGCTCCGTTCGCAGGATGTCTCTCTGGGTGCTGAGTGTCGGGCGCTTCATACCGCGGCGCTTATTGTCGTGAATTTACCGCATTATATTAGAACCGAGGACCGTCAAACAATACATTTTTACTAACGGGGCTAAAGAAGTTTCATTTCAAAAAAATACATTGTCTTGTTTATATACTGAAAGTCTGTTGATGGCGTTCAAACTAGGCAATTTTAACGATTTTTGAAAAATCTTAACTCCTATAAGAAGTAACTTATCTAAAAAAACCAAACGCACCGACCCGCTAGTGGTCGATATCCTCATTCGGAAATACGTTTTGTACGGAAAAAACGCTGCACGGTTTCCTCTTTATGCGTTGTCATAACTAATGAAAACCTAATTTCCATAATTTAATGTTTTCGCATATAAAAGAGCCTTTTAGTGAGACGGAATAAGTAAGTTAGTAAATAAAATAGTCCCACTTGTGCGGCATCCATACTTTGTTTACGAGAAAACCCGAGATGAAAAAATACGTTGAAAGTAAAATATTTCGCTTCTACGTTTGCGGAATTCTCTCCTGGTAAAGTATTATTACCGGCAGAGGCAGACGGTTCACCTAATGCGCCATGCGCCAGCGGAATAACGGTACGGTCAAGTACAGCTCGGTCTCAGTGTTACAACCAACCAGCCAACCAACAATCAACCAACCGACTTTACATCACAAGTCGTCATAACGATAACTCCAACGCTGCTGTAACATTTTAACTTTCGAACCGACATGACAGCGGGCGCTGATTGCTATTTGGCTAGTTTGGTGAGATTCGTCGTTGGTTGTTGCTAGGCCATTGCTCATGTTCACTGGTAAATAGTTTATATTAAAAACCGGACTCGAGAATTTCACACTTTTAATGAGGGGAATAAGAAATGGTCAAGAAATTGGTTTTAATGTTTTGTGGACTGTCTTAATCGGAGCTACACAAAGTGTGGTACTGTTATCACTTGTGGAATGCGAACCTGTGAATCGCTGCGTTCTTCAAATGCTACGTGAACAGTCGGTAGAAGTAGGAACACAAGTTGTAGTATTGAAAATAAGATTATTGTGCAAACAACTCTTTAGTTGTGAAGATGTATTATTATGTAAACTGCCTTAATCAGAGTTACAAAAATTCGTGATACTGGTAACATTTGTGGATTTTTTTATGTGAATACCTCATCAGAGTCCCAACTGCTCCCGTCTGGAGCCAATGAGACTTTGACATCTCAAATTGGGGTATGTTGTAAAGCTGAATGTAGTCGGGAAGGGAATGACACAGGGAAGAGGAAGGTGGGTTTTTATCCGAATACAACACAACAGTCCCAACTGCTCCCAACCGTCTGGAGCCAGATAGACTATGGCATCCCCAATGTTGGCATGTTGTGAGGCTGAAAGTAGTGGGGAGATGTGGAAAATGGTACCTGGCTTTTCAGATCTAGTCACCAAACACGGCTAAAGACATTTCAAACAATGTTTCAATTCTGAATAATGGTCTTACACCAGGGCGATACTGAGATTATCTTCCAATCTGAAACGTGCCGCAAATATACTTTAATACTTTGAATCTACGACCTCGAGAGCCTTACCCCTCGACCAAGGAGGCCATCAAATTCAAAGTAATTGTTTGCAATTGCAAACCACTCAAATATTTTAAAACCACTAACAGTTTCAAATAAGAAAAATTTCCAATAGTTCGTAGTCTTACGGACATTATTTCTTTAAAATCACAATTTATCAAATATCTCATTTCGCTAAAAGGCCAAATAATTAAAATCGCGCTACATCTAGCTACCGCTGCGTGCTTTGCTAATGTTTGTATTACCGGCACAGTTAATTGGCAAAGGAAATTAATATAGGTTTACGCATACAGCACTGAGGCATCATTATTGCGAAAGGCATAATCAGTATGCATGATACGACTTTTTACAAGCAGTGGTATATACGAGTACTATACCTACCCTACACATCGCCGCCGAGCGTTAGACGGTAATAATTTATAACACTGACACAAGAGCCGGTAACAGTGTCTGCAATTGTGTCCCGGACTTTCTGGACAGCGCGAATAATAGAAATACATTCTCGTATAATTAGGTATGCGAAATGAGATTTTTGAGTGGCGTCTGTTCGAGAAGCCTTCGGCTTGAATCCCTCTTTACTCTTCATAGAAAAAGCCCACGAGATGAGATGGCTTTAGCTCTAGCCAAAAGAATTCAATCGGCAACATCAGAGAAAATACATCAAGTTTTAAAGCTACTATATAATTTGGAGGTTCCTTGCAGAAGCATTGGGTTTCCGGCAACTAGAAAAACGAGATTCACAAGTTATTTTTCGACATATAGACCAAGGTGATGCACTACTAAGTAATGCAGAATCGTGTGATTTTGATTTGAAAATTAGATCGCTTACTACGAGTAGAAAACAAATTTTGCATTTGAAAAAATCGTTTTTTTTTTTTGATTTGATTAAAATAAAGTGTCAGGCTTATTAAAACTGCCCTCAAGTTCAAAATCTCCTACCTACGTTTATTGTATGTGGAAAATTAAATTCTTTATAAAATGATCGTAAAACATGTAAATATTTGTGCCTGAACTTCACAAAATAAAACCAAACAAGCTTTTTAGTGATGTTTTTTCTTGAATAAATCAAAACAGGCGGCTGGTGTTAAATGGGAATTTAAACCTTATCACCATCTACGTAAGGAGTGTTATTCTTAGCGGCCTGATCCTGAAATTTTACACGACGTGGTGCATCGATAGTGTGTTTTTAACACCGTAAAGATAAACTTAACATTAATCTAATTCTCGTGGATTGAACGAAGTAATTCTGATTTTGGAGACTGCCTGGCAGATGTAAATAATATCTGAGTACTTACTTCAAAGCATTATTCTTTCCCTTTCCTTTTTTACTTCCATCTTAACAAACCCAAAATGGTATACCATGTCTCTCTGGCTCCATGGAATGGGATATTTTTTGATGTACTACAATTTTTATTTTACGTACTAAAGTCCCACTGGCATGGCACCGGTAATGCGAAACTGTTGTGTTGTCTCGTAAAAAAAAACAATAAGATAACTACAATATAATGTCTTCCGCAGTACTTGTATTTCGGTGTGCTGTGTATGCGTGCTTGGAAAGTGCCTGGTGGGTGTGACTGTGTGTGAGAATCGCGCCCTTTGAAAAGCAGTGCTTCCAGTTTCCTACCAATCGCGATGTCGAAAAAGTTTATCTATCGCCCGCTTCCTGTCACGAATTATCTACTTCCGACCAATTATAATTTATCTGATAGGAGGCCTTAACGGTGCCAAGAGCACTGTACAACAATTATTATTGTTATCTCCAATGTATGCACATAAAATAGACTTATGTTTCCTAGTGCTTTGTTTTGTCAAAAATTAAGTATTAGCACATAATTAAGATTGCGAAGGTTTTAGCATCCGTTAACTTGAATCATAGCAGAATATTATTAAAAATATATCTTGTGTTATTCCGCTTGTCTTGATGTTATCTCATGGGATTGAAATGTTGTATAAACGGAATCAATGCTCAAATAACACATATGAAATAAAAAAAGGATCCTTCTATTATTAATTGATTATTAGTTTATAGGTAGGTACAACCACAGTGCATGTCATATAAATAAATATAAATATTATATCGATAAGGTTATTAAAAAAGAAAATAAAGAGAGTGAAATACAATATAAATAATTATCACACCTCTTTTATAGTATCAAACTTTAAGACCGGCCTGACCATGGTACAATTCATTCTCGAGCCGTTACTGACTTTATAATAAACGTAAACGAAAGAAAAAGATGCGTAAAAACATACGTGCGACAGAGAGGGCGTAGGGCTTAAGCTCGCATATGGCGTCGATTTTTGATCAACTTCGGGTCGGTCTTAAACTTTTACGAGTACTATACTTATGGCGAGACTAGTAGTGGCTTAAAATCGGGTAGTTTATCGAGGTTAAAAAGTGGTTCAACTAGTTTTAAGATATGTTAGGGCAAATAACTAAAATAACCCACTTGAAAACGTATCCTATAGTACGAGTATAATTATAGTAAAACAAGATTGGTAGCAATAGGTAGTTAAGTTGAATCAGGTCTTTAAATATATTTTATGGGTTTAACGCAGTAAGGTCCAATTTACCGGAGACAGTAAGATTATTGAATCCCAAATTGGTATGTTGTGAGGCTGAAGTGAGTGGAGAGGGGAAAGAGATGGAAAAGAAGAAGGTTGGAAAGTATCTGGATTTTCATATCTGGTTACTAAACACGACCAAAACCTTTTTTTGTATTTCTTGGGCATTAACTATGTAACAATTTCTAGACATTTTGTTTTGAAGGGTTTTAATTTTCATGTACATTTGTTACTTAAATTTTAAATTTTCTGCGACCGGTTTCGACACATCCGTGTCATTCACGAGCAAACTTAAAACTAACTTAAAAATTCTATACAAGTACAAAAATGAATTAGGTGGGGGTAGTGGGAAGTAACAAATGTACATGGAAATTAAAACTCTTCAAAACAAAACGACCAAAACCGTTTGAAGCAATGTTTCGATTCTGAATAATAATGTTTCACCAGATCGTACGGACAGTATTGGTATTTATTAATCCTTGCAAGTGCGCGCAATAAAGATCTGTTTCATTTTGTTGGTTCTAACTGTTATCACACGAAGGCTTTGATCTGGCTGACGTGAATTCCCTGTTGCCAAATCTTGACATCAGCTCGGGAGAACATCTAACACCGAAAGAGGGAGGAAGGTAAAAAAGTATTGATTTGAAAATAGCGAGTTGGCTGGTGAAGCAGTGAATTCAGTCGGTTCGCTGCCAAAAGTGGGAAACTTGTTCACGAGCCAACAACCCTCGCACTTTAAAACCTCCAAATCGACATTTTGATAAGGCCAAATCGTCCGAGGCGTCGCCGTCGGCTAGCACCAAACAAACTCCGGCCAAATCGGCTCGAAACGGGAGAAGGATTACAGATTTTACACGTTCCACATACATATATGCATATATTGCCAATTACATTATAAGTTTAGATAAAAAAAAACACATTGTTTCAGAAAATTTTCGCTTTGCAATAAAAATCCAACAAATGGAATAGATACATACGAGTATTATGAATGTATCTGAAAATTAAAAACAGTTTTAGAAAGGTGGACGAAATGCACTTTCAAATGTTACAATTAGAAATAAACATATATTTTTTTATATATTAAAATTTTGAATGCGAACATTACAAAGTTTTAAAAATGGTTCACCTTACTTTTTTTCTAATTAAAATAACTGATAATCAAAAACAGAATAAAACACATATTATTATGTATGTCTCTAAAAACTCGAGAACGGTGAGCTCCGCCGTCGTGTAATGTGCACAGCGTTCCTGTTTGAAATTCACAGGTTAATGCAACTATTTTCAGCTGGCAAACTATACCCATTATAAGCTAGAAATACCTTATAATAAACTGTTATAAAATAAGATTGCTTGACTTCAAAAAATGATACCTAAATGTATCAATTATTGCACGATAAGAAAAAAAAAGAAGTTAAATGCAGGCGAAACCGGGTAGTAGCTGGAAAATTATGTGTGTAGGTACATGAGGAACTACCGGTAACACATTATTTTATATCTATGGATATTATAAATGTAGGATTTGAGAAGCTGTAGCAGTATTTATTTAAAAAAAATAATTTTCAGGACCTATGCCTTTCAAAAGACGACCAGAAATTCACCTTTTGAATGAACGTTAGTAAACTTTAAAAAAAAATACGCATTTGAAATATAGAAGTATCAACTAATAAAATAACTTTGGTACCTGCTTACACAGAAACACACTACCGAATTTATTACTTTGGTTGTAAATTATTGAAATAATTTTGTTACCTACTTTATCGCTTGTCCGAATCGTTCCCACAATCGGTTCCAATTTTGAAAATCAAAGCATATCTAAGTTCAAGAAGTCATTCAACCGGAGTTGCACAGAAACACACTACCGAATTTATTACTTTTAATTACGTACGAAATAGTTTTATAATTTTATTCAGGCACTTCACTACCGATTCGAATTCCAAAGCAAAAAAAAATCCAAATTTTAAACCATGCGATATTGGTTTTAAATTTGATCAACAAAAAACAATTCATTGTTATCGGTTATGCCTCTACAGTGGCCTCAGGCTGTGATGATATTTGGGTGAATAGACCAGATGGGATACGGGCATAGTTCTAGTTTCCTTCGCCTCGGTTCTCTTCCCAGCCAAGCCCAGGGTTCGGTTCCTCGCTCGACATCTGCCGGCAAATAGGCAACCGCCTCTACACAATACAATGCTTAATCCGAAGATGCACATCAGATAGACGCTCCATACAAAACTGTTACGGACAGATGCGGATTGAATGGATTCACGCGAAAAAAACATACCCACATGTTACCAACCGAATAAATAATACGTTAACATAATAAGTTTAATTAGCTGATTGACTAACACTATCGTGCAGTTTCTCTGTAGGAGAATACAGAGAGAATGGACCACCACACAACTTTGTATTGGCACACACACCTAGGCTTGAATTCATTCGCATCATACATCGTCTCATACAATGTTACTCTTGACCTGGCCAAGTATTTGATTCACGTAATCGTGCCACGTCTATCTCGGACATCCCCGACTTCTTCTACCACTCAATTTCGCGTCATATATTCTCCTCACACTCTATTTGGGACGTTCAGCAATTTAGGAGGTGGATATGGGTACCGCCGTCCCGAAACTATTTATTGGATAGACAAACACCTCTGCCATAGGTCAACCTAAGTGGTTCGCTACGTTTGGTGGCTTAACAGGGGTGCCCGGGTTCGCATAATAATAATAATAATAATATTTGGCTGATTTATAAAGCGCCGTTTTCATGAAAAATCATCTCAAGGGCGCTGTACATATAATAAGCATACAATAAAATAAAATGAATACGATAGGCTTACAACTAGGATTCAAACTTATAACTAGGAACCTACATTTAAGACTTATATGTAGCTAGTGACTTACAACTCTGCCTACCAAAACTGCGTGGCAGGCCAGATCGGGAGTGACTGGTTGAGGACCTCTTCACTCTCCAGTAGGACTCTCTCGGAACATCGCCTTGCACCGCAATGGGAGAGATGGATCCATACATCCGATATTCCTGGGCAAAATGACCCCTCATACCCTTTTCCTTCCTAGAACTTCCTTTCATTATTTTCCCAAAAAATACCCTTTACACTGCATCCTCAAATATGACGTAGGCCCTGAAGGGAATTATTTTTCTCCGGGTCCACTGTGTTTTTTTTTTTTTAAATTAACTCCACACAGGAGGCCCTGAGGAAAATAATTTTCCACAGGGCCTATGTCATCTTTGAGGATGCTGTGTGGAGGGTCTTTTTGAGGAAAGGAAGGAGTGAACATGGGTCTTGAAGAGACCCATGTTGTAGGAGGGAGGAAACACAGAGGCCGGTAAATCGTTCCATAGCCGAACTGTTGAACTCAAGAACGAGTCGTAAAAACGACCCGTTCTCATGTGACTAATAAAAAAACTGTGCAGCTAATAAAAAAACCTAAAACATACACTTTACTTTAATCCTTCCTTTACCAGTTCCATGCCTCACTTACATACATCAGGTCTGGTAACAGAACACCATTGTGTACTATTGGCCTCGTTTCCCCAACTATATAATTTAAATTAGTTAGTATTTATTTATTCTATGGTAATTAAATGTGATTACAGTTTGTAACTAAGTGCGAAGTTTCCTAAATTTTGACTACCCCAAAGTAATTATTTAAACGAGCCTAATCATCATCAGTTACTAAGTTTGCATTAGTTCAGTTATCTGGTCATTAGTTAATCCGGTTAATCTTGAATAATAATAAGATTAATAATTGGTTAATCTTCACAGCACTGTTTCGACAAATCATCGTCCAAATTTTCCGCCCTTTCCCGGCGTATTTTTGGTTTCTGCTGTTGCCATGGAAGCCATCATTGGCTAGAAAAATACATTTTTAAATCGTAAATCTCTTTCTTGTTCATAAAATAAATAAAATATTAAGGGTTAAAAGGCTTCCGGCGTACTTAAAAAAAGACAGTAACTGACACACTGACATAGACTGACGGTCATGACAATTGACAAATCGATAAAAATCTCATGAGGCAGTATTATTTTCCAAATTTCCCTACAAAAGAGAGTTGTAGGTTTACTTTAGTAGACGCAAACGTGGGCATTTCTTGGCACATTATAAAAATAATAAGTTTAGAAATTGAGCAAATTAGGTAGGTACCATATTTAATTGTCGCCCGAGAATAATATTAGATAATTAATTACCATTAGGTGCTTGGATAATTTTAATAGCGCCATTTCTGTGAAATATCATCCCAAGGGAACTTTAAAAAGTTAGACTATTAATTAAAACAAGGGTTAAATTTCTTCACAAACAGATTAAACGACTTGCTTTAAATGAATTATCTTCTTCTTCTTTTGGTATTGTGTGGTACAAAGTATAACCAAATAAAACCATATATAAAGAGAAGATCCTAAAAGGATAAAAGCGTTTTGAACAAGATTAAGAAAAAGACTCAGAGGCGATTACATTGGTTTCATAGTGCTTTCACACAAACGAAGTATTGAAATCCGTAAGTCTAAACTTTAACTTTAGGTCGCACAGTTTACACCCGCGCTGTGCAAGCGGGTTCCCCACAGAGCATCGGACAATCCCTAAAGTAGTGTAAGGAGAGTAGTATATATTGCGGAAGTAGTTGGGAGAATTAAGAAGTCCCTGGAAGGCATGGCACGATTAAATGAATCAAATAGTGATTTGGGTTATGCAGAATCGGAATAATATAAGATTATGCATGAATATGGATGAAGCAATGATTTGTGTTATGTTTCATCCTCTTTGCCAGGGGTACGTAAACATAATGTATGAACGAATTGTTATTATGGAAAAATAACACCTTTTTAGTGCATGCCCCTATTCCCTTCCTACCCCTGTGGGGTAAAACACTTTAAAATCCTGATAAAACGAAAAGGTTGAGCAATGAAGGATCCAGGTTATCTTCTTAGAAAGAACTCGCATAAAGACGTGTTCCGCATGTAATGACCCGGAATCCCGAGTATTCAGAGCGAGCGCTCTAGGAGCTGGGCAATAACCACCGTCCTTCTTCCCATTCTCCGGCAATAAGCAGCGGCCTCGTTGGCCCCATTCCTGTATTCTCCTTCTCCTTCCCCGCAGCATCAGCTTAACTCCCTTCAGCCAGCTGCCTCGTCAGTCTGCCCTACACTCTACACTGCACTAACTCCCTACGCGCTGCACTCCGTGGGGACGCATACGCGAATGTGTTCGCTATAGGTTAGCGAAACGGGATATAGCTACAGCGAGGAGAGCATGAGGAATGCCGCTCGTGACGAATTCCTGTACACGTTTAATTTGCACATATCTACCACATCATAAATAATATCGACTGTGAAAATGAAAAAGGGAATAACCCCGACTTCAAGCGAAAACCACTTTAACGTGGATTTATTACAAAATATTTATTCTAACACCCAAAGTTATCAAACCGATGGATATACCTCAACTAATCTAAGTACAAGAGTTGTATTCTTAAGGTAATTTAAGTAAAAGCTTTGTGTTATTGAGATATTTATTCGCTTCGTAAAGTTCACACAATTCATACATTACATCAGGGGTTCCCAAACTTATAAGTGTCACGCCTCCCTACTGCTTAAAATGAATATGCCCTCGGCCCAGGGCCCAGGAAGTGGGCTCGCCAAGCAATTGTAAAATAAAATAAGGGTAGGTAATAAACTGCAAAAAGTCAATGCGACGGATGAGCTTGCATGTTTTTGACAAGACTTGGAATGAAGAGCTGAGTGGTGACTGCCGCCTATGCCCGCGCCCGCGCCCCTTTGAAAATCAATGCATTACATCGTCCATTATATATATTCTTCCGTTATACCGACTGCAAATGACAAAACTCTTTTTTTTTAAATTCACCTGATCACGTTGTCATTCTCGGTCGTCCGCGACTTTTTTATTGACTTGCACGTCATATAGGTTTTACTAGAATACAGACTTTGTAGTGTAACCGCCAAATTAACTTCACAGTTTAAAATAGTCTAATCACTAGGTTTATTTAATACTAGATTTTACCCGCGGCTTCGCTCGCATGGTATTAATGGGACATTACTGTATAAAGAATTTTCCCACGTTAATGAAATTTTTTTTCCTAGTGAAAGAATTTTTAAATTCCATTCGATATTTATTGCGTGAAAGAGTAAGGACCATCCAACCAAACAATCATCCATACAAACTTTCGCATTTATAATATTAGTAAGATATAATATTAGTAATAATAATAATAATAATAATTGGACAATTTGTAGAGCGCTGTGAAAAATCACCTCAAGGGCGCTAGTAAGATTATGCTTGTAGTAAACAACAAACAAATCAGCAGTAGGTAAAACAACAATCGCCTCCATTTGAAAACTGTCTTTGCTCAATGGCACTGACTTCATTATAACACTTCAAAATCCATCGCGTCAAAATCATCCTTCTCTTTTATAAAACAATATTTTCTACAAATACTTTAAGGTTCAATTTCGAAAGAACATTTAGAATTTTTCTCTCCCACAAATCAAAACCCTTTCGCAGCCCGCCATTTGTAATTTTTTACAGTAATTCCGCTTACATTACAACACCTCGTTTAATCTAAGTATAATAGCCAAGTATTCTTAAGGTAATTTAACTAAAAGCTCCAAGTTATTTACTAGCTTTACAAAGCTGCTTTGAGGTGATATTTCACAAAAATAGCGCTATTAAAGTAAGCCAAGTACAAAATGTGAGCATAAACACATTTTGATACTAAGTAAAAATACAACGCAATTTTGTAAATGTGGGTTATTCCCTTCTGCCGTTGCAGAGTCGATACGTAGCGTACTCACGCAAGCTGAGAGTTTTATTATAACGGAACTCAATTAAGGGTAAGTACGAAAGTTCCGCAGAGAAAAGTAACAGCATTCCCTTCACTACTTGCCGAGATCTGCGCTAATGATAGAGTCGTTTGAAGAAGTACCAACCGCCAGAACTTATGAATATTATCATCACGCTGAATGGATGCTGGTAACTGGTAACTGCTGGCAACATCATTCTGCAGCATAATCAGAGTCGCGTATAAATACACACACACACACACACATGTCAGGATACGAATGCACGAGTAACCAACACACTCGCAGTTTATCACATGAAGTAAGCAACGTTATCGTTCTGCGTGGATTGTTCGAAGTTTAGAAGGCACTTGGTGAGAATATATAAGAAGAAATTTGGATTTACCCAACACATGAGATCACGATCAATAAATTCATTACACGTTTCATTGTGTCTCCTCTCTTTATATGTCAGTGTTGATACGACGTAAAATTTTTAGATTTTCACGGCCAAAAGCACTTTCGTTATTTGTTTTTGGGGTGTTATGCCGAGTTCTTTAGCCGACGTTTCGGACAGCACACATCTGTCGGATCTGCCCTAATGATGGACACTGCAACGCTGTCCGAAACGTTGGCTAAAGAAAGAGGTAGCGTAACACGGCATAACACCCCAAAAACAAATGACGAAAACGATGTAAAATTATTCACAAATTAGAAAAGAAAAAAAAAGATTTTTTTTAAAGATAGATAAGATCACTGGCGTATTTTTTTTAATAATTGATTAAATAAACAGATTTCTATAGAGAATCATAACATATTTAACTTCAATGTTTTGTTTTTTAGTTCTTAAAAAATAATATGTTATTTTTGAAGATAATATCTATCTATACATTTGCTGAGTCGATATGGTAATTATACGAAATTCTTTCGATAGAAAAAATAGCAGAGCATGCTCCGAAAATTATTAAAAACCCATTTTGTTCTATTATTTAACACTAGCTTTTACCCACGGCTTCGCTCGCATAGTATTAGTGGGAAATTATTGGCATAATTGTTATTATTCTTGCTATTTTGTCTAATATAAAATAATTATTGTTGGTAAATATTTCAAAATTTGAGAATGACATTTCGCAAATAAAAATTCTATTTTAGAAAATATTTAAATTATAGAAATAGAAAATTATTTTAAGTACCTACTCCCTTTATTAGTATTTTATTCATATTTGAATCCAGAGTAACGTAAAAAAATAACAAAATGACAGTCCACTTCAAACGCTATGCTTTATAGCAACGTTATGATTTTTGTTCGGAGAATAAACATTTTTAGAGACATGTAGATATTAACTACGACGCCAAAAAGTACTCTTTTCAATCACAACAGAGCACTCTTTTTAATCCTAAAATTTAAAAAAATACAATGTTTCGAAGGTAACAATTTGTTCGACGTTTGCAATAACTCGATTTGTTAGGGACAGAAAACGTATGATACATAATTTCATAACACCACAGCTCATTCATAACGCCAGAGCTTACCAATATATAAAGCCGTTGTTAATTGCAAATAATGTAGCTTTCGATTAGTGAAAGAATTTTTAAAATCCATTCGATATTTATTGCGTGAAAGAGTAAGGACCATCCATACAAACTTTCGCATTTATAATATTAGTAAGATGTTACAGGTATGAAATAAATCACAAAATAGAGATTTTTTCTCTATTTTAAACAAGTCGTGTTTTATTAAATATTTTTAAAATTTTCGCTCAATTATAATTGTATTTTAATATTAGCGCGCCCCCTCTAACATTCGTATTTACACATCTCTCTTTCAAACCATATCTTCTTTTTGCTTGAAGAAGTATGGTCCGAAGTAACCAAAGCTATTGAAATATAAGTAGATGTGCTATGATGGCCGCCCGACTGTCGGCGGACTACGGTCTAATGGTCCTAGTTTGAATACGGTATTTAGTTGATTTTTTTAAGGTGTGCAGTAGAATTGGTTAACAATAACGGTGACCCCACCCAGTAAAAAACTGCCGATAGCACATCTCTTATATTTAAATAACTTTGGTAGTAACCTTATATTGGTTACTTACAAAGGTGCAAACCTCGAGAAAAGCCCTCATCCATTGCGTGTCGATTATAATAAATTGAGTGTGTGCGATTCTCGGTAATATAGCTGACAGATAGAGACAGCCGGGAGTTGTTTCCCGTACCGTTAGATGCGATCGTGTACATAATGAACAGTACTCGCGAATGTACTCGCACACTGGGCTGGGATCACTATCAGGTACAACGTACAACATCCACCAGAGCCGTGATGCAAGAGGCAACACCAGTGTTGCCAGATTCAAGCTTTTTACCATGTCAGCCTGGTTTTTTACCGGTCACCAAATATATTTATTTATTTAAACGCCATAAAATGATTTTTACATTAAAGTGATATGTAAGATTATAAGTACACAGGAGGGTATCAGTAATCAATAAGTAATTTTGAATGAGGAATGAAGTTTTTGAACTTTAGTACTGGTTCACAATTCACAATATCTCTTTATTTGATAAATTATTATATTTGTTAATAAATAATTTGAACATTAATTCAATGAAATATAACTTTAATTAGGTATCTTCACTAGCTATTACTCTAAAATGCGGAAAAAATAAATTTGTTTGGTGTTTCTTTATTCAAAAACATTATTTTTTAGCGAAAACTCCTTTAGCATCGTTGTGATTTCAAACTCGGTGAAACAAAAAAGCGACAAACACATAAATCTATAGGATTTAGCCTGCGAGGGAATGCGATAGACTAATCGGTCTCCTCTTTATGCGATGCTTCTTAGCCATTCATATCTACTTTAGTTTTCTAAAGATTTCACCTCTACCGCGTGTGAACTGCACGCAATTTTTTCCTATTATTCAAAGGAAAATGATAAAATTATTGATTTTAATAAAGCATTATAAATAATTTACTTACGTAACGTTGTTTTCTTATTTAATTTCTCAATAAAACCTTTCGAAAAACATTGTTTTTTACGTGGTTTATTATCCTTCAAAACATGGTCAAACTTTTTTTTACCCCTTTTTATGTGAATACCGCACAAGAACCCCAACTGCTCCCAACCGCCTGAATCCAGTGAGACGATGGCAACCCCAATTGGGGTATGTTGTGACGCTGCAGGTATTGGGAACGAAAATGAGACAGAGAAGAGGAAGGTGGGGGAATAACATTAATATTCAGATCTGGTCACCAAACATGGCTAAAGCCATTTCATGCAACGATTAAATTCTGAACGGTGATACTGAAAGTATCTTCCACTCTGGAATGTGCCGCAAATATACCTTAAATTATTTTTAAATAATTATATTGTGAAATAACACAAATCAAATAAAATGTATTTGAACCCGCGAAAGCTAGTCGAGAGCCTTACCCCTCGATCACGGAGGCCTTAGAACATGTTTTATTTTTTAGACATGACACCACTGGGCAAAACTGAGGTAGAGGTGTATGGTGTGTAGGTTAGTTGGTTGGTTGGTTGGCTGGCCGGTTGCAGGGCAGTGGGTAGTGTAGGCACAGGCAGTGTAGGCACGCATACACAGGTCGGGTAGCCGTGATCCGCGGTCGAGACGTGTCGATAGTAACGCCCGCCAACGGGAGGAAATTAAAACAGTTTCACTGGAAATTTTAATCCGTGCATAGTAATATATGTGCTACAATTTTCCGAGTCGGACGTTGGCCCCAGCGCACGATACGAGTCATCTAATAGTTGTTTTATAACTTTAGAGCGAATCGGAACATGGAAAATTAAAATGTTTGCTCTACATTCATAATATTCATATTATACGGTTGAAATCGAATTAATGTTTAATTGTTTCTTTTTCTTAAATATTATAACTAAGTATTAAATCATTCACCACCCGAAAAGTCTCCCACAACACAGAAGAATTCCTAGCGTGGAGGACAGACAATACATAATATCTTTGTATTATGAATATGTTAAGAATAATAAATAAATAATAATTTCTTCTTCAAATTTTGCAAATTCACTTTGTGGCACCATTTTATTAATTAAATAATTAAAACAGTTTGTTTTTACCACAATAATCTTTATTTAAAAAGTCGACATGTTTCGAGAACGATGTTCTCTTCATCAGGACATTATATGTACTAAAAACTAAATTATCAAGCATAGAAAGACAGGCGTGGGTGGAAATGGAATTAGTTGGAGTTGGAGGGGGGGGGAGAGGGGTGGAAAGAGGAGGAGCTTAGCAAATTAAAGTTTTTTTTTAAAACCATATAGAAATTAAAATCTTTAATAGTTCTGCCTTATTACTTAAATATGTGTATTTTTAAACCGTATAGAAACTAAAATCTTTAATAGTTTCTGCCTTATTACTTAAATATGTGTATTTTTATAAACGTTACGTAGATGATATTTTTTTGTATATGGACCGGTACCAAAAGACAACTTCAAATGTTCCTTAATTTTTAAACAAAATTCATAAAAACATTAAATTTACATTAGAAATAGGAATTAATTGAAGCAACCTAACCTAACCTAACTGTAATTAAAAATAAGATTGAATTTAATATTTTTCGAAAAGAAACATACGCTGATATAATTATACACAACTCATCTAACCATCCATTTTCACAAAAACTCTTAGCTTTCCATTATTTGATCAATCGATTAATTAATATCCCGCTATCCCCAAATAATTTCAAAGCTGAACTTAACACAATTAAAATAATTGCATCTAATAATGGTTATAACCCCAAATTAATAGACGACATATTGAACAAAAAATATAAGAAAAAATTTCATACATTTACCCATTGCTTAGTGATAATATTAAAAAACAATGGAGAAAAATATTGTTTGTAAATTATCAAACCTCCAATTTAATCGGGAAAAAAAATCCCTAATACAATACAGCCAGCTTTTATACCAATAATAAATTGAAAAATTATATTTTAAATAACAAGGACAAAGACCAAAAAATGAAAAAATCCGGAGTTTACCAATTGAATTGTAATGATTGCAATCATTTTTACGTAGTTAAAACTTGCAGAAATTTTGCAACGAGGATTAAGGAACACTTGAGATGTCTAAATAGCAATAATTATTCGGAATTTGCTAACCATCTAATAGAATTTAACCATTCATTTGATATAAAAATACTGGTTTTAAAATTTTACACACTAACGTTAGTGGTTTTCAATTAGATCTTTTAGAAATATTATAAATTAGGAAAAATGTCAATAGAGATTAAAATATTATTAATAACCAAATTAATTTTGTGAATAACCCTATCTTAAACATATTTCCATTGTAATTTTGTCTATGATCTTCTAAGCAACCCACTCCCCCCTGTCTATTTGCTAAGCTCCTCCTCTTTTCACCCCTCTCCCCCCCTTCCAACTAATTCCATTTCCACCCACGCCTGTCTTTCTATGCTTGATAATTTAGTTTTTAGTACATATAATGTCCTGATGAAGAGAACATCGTTCTCGAAACATGTCGACTTTTTAAATAAAGATTATTGTGGTAAAAACAAAGTGTTTTAATTATTTAATAAATAATAATTTCCTCTAACCCGACACGAAATCGGTTAAGATGCTATTTTTAAAACCTTTTTTAAAAAATGTGTCTGATAATATCACAATTCTGTAATTTTGGCTGAGAATACCACAAATCTGTAATATTGGCTCAGAATACCACAAATCTGTAATTTTGGCTGATAATACCACAAATCTCTGAGAATACGGCAAAACTGTAATTTTGGCTGCGAATACAACAAATCTGTAAGTTTGGGTGAGAACACCGCAAAACTGTAATTTTGGCTGAGAATCACAAATCTGTAATTTTGGGTGAGAACACCGCAAAACTGTAATTTTGGCTGAGAATACCACAAATCTATTATATTGGCTCAGAATTCCACAAATCTGTAAATTTGGCTGTAAATACCGCAAATTTGTAAATTTAGCTGAGAATACCGCAAAACTGTAATTTTGGCTGAGAATATCAAAAATCTATAATTTTGGCTGAGAATACCACAAATCTGTCAACATGGAAATACCAATGATCTAAGATCTAAGTCAACAGCTTTCTACCTAAATACCGCTCAAGAGTCCAAATTGCTCCCAACCGTCTGAAGCCAGTGTGGCATCCCCAATTTAGGGTATATTGTGAAGCTAAAGGTAGTGGAGAGGGGAAGCAGATGGGAAAGTACCTGACTATTCAGATCTAGTTATCATGGTTTAAGCCATTTTAGGCAAAGTTTTAATTCCGAAAGTTAGTCTTTTACCAGGATAAAAATGAGAGTATTTTTCACTCCGGAACGTGCAGGAGCACGTAAGCTAAATATCATATGGTTTTAAATCAAGTACATCACATTTAAGATATTTATTACCACGAACAAACATTTTGACATTGGAAAAATAAATAAAAATCAGGGGCGTGATAAAAAAATAAAATAAAAGGTGAAATCAATTACGTATGTACCAATAAAAAAAAATCGGGATAGATAAATATTTATATCTAGACGAAGAATCCGTAAAAAAATTGTGTACAAATAAAACGTTTTTTGTCAAAATTGACACACTTGAGATAGGTATTGTTTCACGATTAGCCTTTCCTTACTGCCGATGATCAGTAATAAATTTGTCATACCCTGTCGAAGTCCATAAAACGTAATAGTTTCGAACAGCCTCGTCAGCCTCCCAAGACGGTTGACAGCCTACATACTAGTACTATTCCAGATTCCAGTTTAACTCAACACACTCGCCAAGTTTCGTGTGACACAGTCCCCGCTATCTCCCATATCCATCTCCTATTATATATATGGGGGGAGTGGGAGTGAGGGGTGACAAGTGGTGAGGGCGGGCAGGCGGAGGAAGGGACAAATCGGCAGCTGCGCCACCTGCCAATCCCGAAGGGACCTACTCAACAAAAAATATCTACCTCCAGACGGTCCCAAACAGCTTGAATCATCTTACTAACCAAATATTTGAACCGCCGGCATTATCAGTGCTGAATTTTGCCAGAATCCATCGAGTGTCGGGAACGCAGTTCAGGGTTTGTCTCGCAGGTAAAAATGGGGAACTTGGCGATATCGTGCTTCGTATAAACGCAAACAGTCGTCGTATTTAATCGGTGCAGCGATGTAAGTCTAGCGGTAAAATTACGTCTATTTTATCTATCGCTAGCGGAATCTAATTCACAAGATCGTTAAACGGTTGATGTGAACTTGGATTCCATAACACCATTTTATAACACTTTACGTTGATCGGTTAATAATTCGATAATTTGTATAGCGCCGTTTACGCGAAAGATCATCTCAAGTGCGCTGAGAAAATTTTACTTATTTAGGCTTCATCTCATTACTTATTATTTATTATGTACAAACAGATACAAAATCATTCTTAATCGAAGTTACTGAACTGAATTTATCGATAAATTATTTACATAATTTAGTTATTTACAATATCGCGACTGAGAAAAGTACCCATTACACTTTAGGGTTCCTAGCACGATCGATCGATAAAGGATTTATCAATAGTGTCGGTAACTTGTCATCGTTCCCTAGCACGACTGCAAATCATCAACGAACAAACAACGTACACGTAAAATAAATTAGGAACGCTTCATCGTTGTGAACTGTTTTTTTGTTCGTTAGCGCCCTGCAGCTACCATGGGTATAGCAGAAGATCGACGATTGACATGAAATGACGTCAGCGATTGGTTTATCGTGGACAACCAATATTCATCAAAGCAAAGCTGAGATGGATTGTTTCTGGACGCTTCAAAATAAACCCACTTGCATAAAACAAGTTTTAATCAATGCACACTTAAGTATGGTAATGCATAAAAACAAATAAACGCAAAACATAATAAATTTTCATGAATACTCAATATTAAATAGAGGTCAAAATCTGAATGGAGCGTGGGATAGAAAGTTGCATGTTAGATGCATTACCTGAAGACATCAAAAAATGATAAAGAAACTAATAAAAGAAAACGACACAATAAATCGAATATGTCAAAAAAAGGAAACGACGACAGGAAGTTGAGCACGACACACAGTTACGACTAATGTTATGGCAAATATGTCGTATAAAAATGCCGGCACAATATCGTCGCGTAAGTACTATACAGGTAACTCCGAAATCAGCGTTTTTGAGTTGCACACTAAAAGCATATAACTCTATTTCCTCATCTATAAATGCCACAAACAGAAAAGTCGTAACGTATTGGAGTAATCAAGTTATTTGAATATGTTTTTGTGAGTATCTCCAAGAAACAGTAATGTTAAATTCTATAATTAGGTAACTCTAGAGTTGTCCAAGTTTTTTCATGTTTCTATTAGGCAACTAGACTTTGTGGAATTGGTTATGTTGATTTCGTTGCATTTTTGTATGTAACAACTAGCTAAGTTATTCCATTTTTTTGTAAATAAATACCTACATAAACAAAATATGTTTAGCAATTTTCTCATTTCCAAAATATAAGTATTACGATTCCCAAAACATCAATTCAGTATAAATATACAACGACCGAATTTTCCGATTGGTTAACGTCTTATAATTCAATTTTCCAACAAATAATTTCAGAGTTACCTAGATGTAGTAATTACCCCACGATATAGAAACAGCTTTTTGGCATTGGATGGACAAATTTCGGCAATCAGTGGTGCCCCAGAGAAGTCAATAGAACCCCAAAACCAGCAGCGTCAAAAATATATAAGCAAGACAGACGAAAACACGTGGCAACAGCTTGGTGAGGCTTACAACCAGAATTGAATAGACACCGGTTACTAATAAAAAAATAACTGATAAAGAAATCTAATTGTGAATGATTTACCGTAAAATTTACTGTTTCGCAAATGTCGTTCTCTTTATTGCACAAGATAAGGGAAACGTTTTATTTGAAAGTTATTTCGGCGAGCACGTGCACCAATAGTGACTGAGTGGCATTGCGTAAAGCGTAAATAATAAGCACTAGCCTCAGACTGCCTCAGAGCCAGGAGTCCCGGTGAGCGTCCAACACTCCAACGTCCCGCAACAATGGGGCGTAAAGAACCACGGAACGGCAGAATGGTCGATGCTGATGGCCCTTTGTAACTGCATGCTTGGCACTCGGCGCACGACTATTGTATTCACCATAACGCGTGGAAATCACTAAGGAAATAATATATAAAATATATTGACATTGCGTAAGCCGTTAGCACTAAGAAGTAATCTCATACTGGTATTATGCTGAAGTATGTACATATTTCTGGAGAACGAAGCTCAGATTTAGTGGTTAAAATCGATGGTTCCACGACAACTCAACAAAGTGGCATTTCAATACCCATTTGAAAAGTCATTAAAAGTTAGGAAAAAAATAGTCCATGACCTAATACAACGTAACCAATTGAACCAATTTTTTTTTAACAATTTTAATGAGTTTTCAAAGGAGGTGTCGAAGTTATAAATTGATGAGGTATGAGTATATATTTTTATACCCGACCAGGAAAAATCAAACCAGCGAAAATAAAATGCGACATGTTTTCGCACTTGCAAATAGCAGAAAATACTCTTTACCCTTTTGTGAAAAAGATATCTGATATGGGTAGAAGGATGGAGTAGACTAATTGGTGTAGAAATGAGATCCCTGATGTGTGGAAAAATCATGTATGATCGTGTGAGAAACGTGGAGATTCGCAAATAATGCAAGGCTGATATAAGCGTAATGATTAAGAAAGGGAAGCTCAGATGGTTTTGCATGTAGAGCGAACGAAGAAAGGAGTTTAAGGAGAATATATGACGCAAAAAATGAGAATGCTAGAAGTCGAGGACTTCCGAAGAAGACCCGATAATGTATCAAATACTTGAGTCGGGCCATGTCAAGAGCGGGGATGGTTAGTTTAGTTTTTTTGGAAGAAGGACTCAATCACTAAAGTTTAAAAAAATAATAACATTTGTTAAAATATTTATCATTCGTTAAAAAAATAGAAATGAACAGCAGAAGAGTCGGCAGCTAATCTTATAATACATGATGTAAAAATTATATGCCTACCAGTACTTCACACTAAAACTACTAATGTACTTGAAATCATAGGTACTTGTAAAATTTATAATATCGGATAACATAATCCAGAATTTTTTACTTTTTATATTTTATATTTAAATCTTTGTTAAATTAAAATTAAAACTTTTAGAGATATCTTATATTTCTACATTTTACCTTTTATTGTTTTATTTCTTACTTTAAATTTATATTTTTACTTTTTACCTAATAATTTATATTTTATACTTTACACTTCATAATTTACTTTTATACATTTTGCATTTTATTCACTCCTTATTACCTTACTTTTTACCTTTTTTCTTTAATTTCACTTACATTCTTCATGTTGTTGTACTATTAACAAGTATGTCAATTATGTTAATGGCACGTGTTGTGCCATACATGTGTAAATAAATAAATAAATAAATTATATTGGCCTTCCTGAATTAGGAATCATTCTTAATTCTAGAATCTAATCTTGCGAGTTTCACTGACACCCAACATAAACAAATGCAGTGCACAATTTTACCATTTCTGGACATGCCCTTTAGATCTAGACTAAAAATATCTATGATTCACGCATCAAAGTCCTCGGGCATTCCGTCATTTTTCACCCGTCGATGAATGATGCAAAAACGTTGGAGGGAATTTTATCTTACTCACAGTGACGATATCCTGAGTGGCATACAATCAGATCAAGGAACAGTACAACGATTACTCAACACGTCCTACATAATGTAATCTACGAAACTGTTATTTTGCAGGATTCAACTCAAAATTCATGAAGTATTATCATATCTCTTAGATTTAAGATGCAAAAAAAAACCCAACAGAATTTAGGTCGAAACTAAAAGCCCACCTTTTTGGGCTCTCATACCCTTAAATTAATTATACCTATCTGAGAGTATCATTCTTGTATTGCCTATGGTATGTCCTAATTAAACAATGCTTATTGGATTAACATTATTCGAATCCTTACACATCAATCTGTCTTTTACCAAGGGACGCATCACATTTAGGAAGATAAACATTCTGATCAAATTCTTGTACTATTGTACAGCCCATCATAAAATTTTACTTTAGCTTTCCAAAATACGGTCATTAAAAAACGTATTACATATTATTATTAAAATATATCAGGATTAAATAATATGTGTTCCAATTTGTGTCCTATGCGCGCGAATTGTACCAAAAATTCTTTAATTAAACAATATCAGCGTTAATCTCAGACTTCCCAGGTAAATATGGTCCTGTATATTTTCTGCCTGTAAAGATTATAAATTATAATTGACAATAAAAAACAATGTATGTACGTGCACATTTTTAGATTTTAACAGCCAAAAGTATTTTCGTTATTTGTTTTTGGGGTGTTATACCGTGTTGCGCTTATAATAATAATAATTGGACAATTTGTAGAGCGCCGTTTTTGTGAAAAATCACCTCAAGGGCTTCCTCTTTCTTTAGCCAACGTTTCGGACAGCGTTGCAGTGTCCATCATCAAGGCAGATCCGGCAGATCTGTCTGACACCCCAAAAACAAATAACAAAAATATATGTTTTTATTTTAACTTTATGAGTAAAAACTCAAATTATAATATTTAATTGAATGAAGACAATATTAGCTATTGTCTTCATTTAATTAAATATTATAATTTGAGTTTTTACTCATAAAGTTAAAATAAAAATAAAAATATTCATCCTAGACTTGCAGAAAAGTCAATAGATTTCGCGTATTAAAATAAAATGGATAAATATTTATCCAGACACTATCTAGATAGCATTTAGTTCGGGTTGAATCTTGAAATCATATATAAAGATAGCAGCCAATAATATGTGCGTTAAGAAAAATCAAGATAGTGTTGGTAGGTCTTAGTCGAAGTAGTTAAAAGTGACCGAATTGGAAATGGGTTCCATAGCTCAATCGGTAGAGCAGTTGGCCATGAATGCTAAGGTATCTGGGTTCGAGTCCCAGTGGAACCAATATCTTTTTCTGATTTTTCTGTCTTTAGATTTTGATTGAGTTTCGCTAATATTGTCTTCATTTAATTTAAAAATATATATGTACTTTTTACGCAGCATTAAGTTGTTGTAATGGTTTGTTTAGTTTGTAATTGGAAGTAGAATTGTAGAAATATATTATAAGTTTGTACAGCGCCCTTGAATTGATTTTCCACCAAAACGGCGCTATAAAAATCATACAAATATTATTATTTGTTCAGAAAAACTAGTTTTCTGTTGAAAAATTCGTATAACTTATCTTTGATTCTCCCTTTTTCAGATGTGTGACAGTAAGTTGTCAAAGGCATATAATATTATAAAACAGAAAAGAAACATTATTATTTCATGTGAAATGAATACCAACATTACAAAAAAGAATCTGGAGTGTTCACACAAGCAATAATAAACAGTAATATACGAATCTTGATTTTAACCTAAACTATGCTAATCTTATTAGTATTATTATATTCATTTACAAGGCTTCATACCACGGTCAAAATCACGGTTATATTGTGTTACACCGGGGCTAGGCCAGATCTTGATAGCTTGCGACAACTTTACTATCTCACAACTGGAAGTAAAACGTACAAGGACCATTTTGGCTAGAAAAGTACGATAAGGGCAGGAAAAGGGTAGTCTTGTTTGAACTATTAGTATTATATCAATCTTAGTTATATTATCTTATTCATACCAACCGTAGAAATATTTAGGTTAGTTTTAGATTTAACGCTTGCCAAGCTCTAATCGCGTGTTTATTTATTTATTTACTCCCTGGTGGGCTTTTACATGAAAATTAAAACAAATTGATTACAGTAATTAAGTGTAAAAAAAATAAATGCAGTTGTTGTAATTGTAAGAAAACAACACATTTGTATATAATAAAATTAGCAAAATACTAATACGATGATTCAAATTGATAATAAGTTTGAAATAGTATCTAAAAGAACGTATAACATAGTATGAGTTGTACAATACAATTTAGCAAAAGTGAGATGAGGCAACGCAAGTTCCATTATATGAGCGCTAGGAAAAACGACAATTTTAATTTTGATTTTGAAACAAAATTGCAATTTGGGAGGCGGGTGTTACCAACACCTCTGCCACAGGTCAACCCAAGTGGTTCGCTACGTTTGGTGACTTGGTGAAGGGACGCACCGGGTTTCAAATGTGTGGTAAGCTGGATCGGGAGACTGGTCGAGGTTGGCCTTTTAACCTCTCCAGTCGGACTATCTCGGCCCATCGTCTTGCACAGCAGTGGGAAGGATGGATTCGTACGTCAATTACTCCTGAACACATTGACTCCCAGATTCCTACCCACCCCTCATACCATTTTCTTTCCCAGAGCTTCCTTTCCTTCCTTTCCCTAAAAAGAATCGCCACACAGCATCCCCAAAGATGTCAAACTCTGAGGGAGTTATTTTAGTCTGGAGATAAAGTAAAAAAGGTTCCCGTTTTAGTGAAACACGAAGGGTACCTAACGAAGCTATAAAATAACTTCAATTAGAATTACCGTAAAAATACTTAGCTGTTCTACATTATCTGAAGTCCTATAAAAATCCACAACAACATCAATAAACACTCAACTAATTTTTATAGCGCCACGAAAAAACACGTCGGGGGCGTTTTACGACGGAAGGAAACCGCTTAAAACCATGGATAAAATTACCTATCCATGGTTTGGAAACAATATCTACTAGTCGAGATTTACGGTCTAATGCACTATTCCGTAATGTGATGGAAGTACGAAAATAATATAGCGTCAGAAAATAGAGTGCGTGAACCTTGAAGGTCGAACACCGCAGGGGCGAATGGCATGACAGTGTGGCACACTCGAGCCAGACATCGGGACCGCTCGACTCGGCTCGGCTCGACTCGAGTCGTAGCTCGTAGTCCCAGCCGTAGCCCTCTCTCGCCCGTAGGTAATCTCACCCGAATAAAACCTGGTGAAGATACGTATCGAGCGAATTGAATAGAATATTATTATGTGCTCAGTCTCGTAAGCCGCGGGGAAGTGTGTATGCACAGGGCACACTGTAGACTAGTGACGGGCGAATTCGAAATAGTATGTGATATCGAGCTGTTTTAACTGAATGATTCGAACAAGTTAGTATTTGATCGGATACTGAAACGGATGTACAACAACAGAACTATTTTGATGTCTAAAAAGTAATAAAAGTTGGGAGGTTGCTGATTGATGCATGTTACGCTACATTTAGTGACTTAACAATGGTGCCCGGGTTCATGGGGGTGTGGTTTGTTCGGGTCTTGGCGGAAGCATCTGCCCACCGACTGCATGGAAGGCCGGATCGGGAGAGTCTGAGGTTGAGGGAGACCTTTTTCCCAGCAGGACTCTATCGACCCATCGCCTCGCACCGTAGCAGAATAGATGGATTCATACGTGCGTCATTCCTGGACACACCGACCCCCAAATTCCTACCAACCCCTCATACCTTTTTCCTTCCCGGAACCCTCTCATTTTCCATATAATATCCCCAAATATGACATAGATCCTGAGGAAAATTACTTTCCTCAGGGCTTCCTATGTGGATCTAACGTAAAAAAAAACTAACTAAGAATCACTTGAATTCCCGAAGGAATTCTGAAAATCGCAGATAAGCACGACACGATATTAAAAAAAAATATACTTCTTTGTTTTTTCCCAGAGTTTTTACTAAAATGACATATTAATATATAGGTACATTATCTTTAACATTTTAAATAATAATTGTATGAAATGGGGACCCACATAGGCATTACGTGAGACAATAATTAACAATAACTTATATTTAAAAAAAAAAGTTTTATCTAAATCTATTAAGTGTTCTACTTCTTTCTGCGACCATTTTTTACTTTCCCACAATCACACCCTTGTTGCATGATAGAGAGGAAAAAAAGCAGAAAAAATGGACTTGTACAAGCTTGCTTATTGGATGTGAATGTTGCATCAGCATTCAGATATCTAATTATACTAAAATAATCGAATTAATTTGAATCGATTATTTCGAAACGAACATACATATCAACGGCCATCCCTATTCAATAAATCATAACGTGAATGTCTTGGAGAAGGCGTGTCGACTGTCGATGTGACGGTGACGATGTTACGGGTTTCGGCCAGTCTGCGAGTTGCACAATGGCTCCTCTGTGCAATTCTTCTATTGATTTACATCGTGCGACGGAGGGGGGTGCTTCTGATAAAGGGACGGTTAGCCGGGACTACCTGACCAAATTCTAAGGTCTATCGACAGATGTACCTTTATCGGGTACGTGCAAACAAAATAATCGCACACAGAAGATAGCTGCTAAAGGTTAGCAGTGCCAAGAGTATCATCCAAAAGAAGCGTGAGAAGGAGCGTGTACATAATTTTAAGCATAAAGCATAAATCCGTTTCCTAAGGCAGCAAAAACTCTGAAACTGTGAACGGTGGAATTTAAATAAACTACTTTCAGTTCATTATAGTTACCATCATAAGCTACGACGCTTTTAGCAGTGGAGTTCGGTCCATGAGGCTGAAAAACTATGATGTACAGATTAGGGTATCTACCCTAAGAAAAACGAACCATTCATTAAACGAAAGTAAAAGAATTTTTTATCAAAATGTATTTTTTTCATTCATTTTGGATTTTTATTAACGAAATAATCGCCCTACGAACATTAATAAACTGTTTCTTTATGACGAATTTACACGTTTTAGTAAGATGACTAGCGCACCTGTGAAAAATCACGGGATAGTCTCAATTCTTATACTCTCAATTAAAATATTACATTTAGGTAGGTACTTAATCTGAATTCTTCACACAATCGGTTTCAATTTCGAAAATTAGACCTACAAATTCAAGAGCTCCTGTGCTCATTGAACCAGAGTTAGGCAACCGAAATTAGTATTTTTGTTGATAAAATGATAATTTATAATTATTTAAAGCACAATTCATAATCGAACATGATAAACTACGTAAGTCTACATTTGGTCATAGACCAATGCACGCCAACGCAACAACATATCAGACAAGACGCAATGTCGTTTGATCCAAATTTTTAAATTGTTAAAAAAATTTGAAATTTACGAAATTAGTTAATAATAAAACCAATCTAGTATTTCTAATCACCTCACAAGCACTCAAGCCACACTATGTATTATAGTAAAATTATCTTATCATTGCTTAGTGCTCACTAACGGATAAAATATAAATGTAGAATAAACGAAAAACTGCATTAATGTGAGTCAGCGCATAGACGGTGTAATCCACAAAATACCTTCTTAAAATGACATGGCACGAGGTTTAATATCATGAGATTTGACGACAAGTTTAGTAAAAAAAAATAAGTTGATAAGATCTATAAATTAAAAAAATTAAATTAAAGATCAGCTTTTACTTAAACAAGTCCACATTTCTAATCTGTAAATTCCGATTGCGCTGATTGCCTCGCATTTGCGGATGTTGCAGACTGGCAAGCTGTGAAAGGGTCCAGATTTGTGAGATAAACTGCAAAAGACAGACATAATAAGGAAGATAAACATCTAAATTTGCACAGTAGAAAGTAGAAAAGATAACAAAAAAAAAAGAAAAATCCTGGTTGGAAGTTAGAAAGTTTTTTCACTCCGAAATGTGAAACTTTACTTTTGACTGGTAGAGCAGCAGTATTACATTGGTATGACCCACGGAGGAAGGACACTAAACCGAAAACAAAACTGTGATCTTTACCGATTTAGAAGTAAACTCAAGTCGCTAATTTCCATAAGACCATTCGTTTCCTAGGGCCCAGATAGGCCAATGAAATTGATTGTCGAATTTCATTATCAATATTAATTTGTAAAAAGTTTTATCAATTTCATCAGAAGTGATAAGGGAAATTTGACCTTACTTCCGGCGTACCACACACATCTTTCGGTTTATCTTTGGATTGCAAGCTGTATTTTCGTGAACACATCGTCAAAGTACTTGGTTTCGTCAATAGATTTACCTTCGACTTCATTAATATAATTACCCTAAAAACTCTTTGTTTATTGGTTTGACCTAATCTTGAATATGCCTGCGTTATTTGGTATCCATTCTATGACGTTCACATTCATATCAAATCCGTACTTCGCTTCTTAAGATGAAATGCTTGGAGATTAAGGCTAGAAAGAGGCAATTACTCATACGATGGAACTTGAAAAAAATAAACCTTTCTTCTTTAGAAAAACGTAGGAAAGACTTTGATCTCATCTGCATTTCAAAAATTATTAACAGTGTGTTTGACTATGCTACTTTCTTGCAACTCATCCCTTTCAATACCCCTTCCCCATAGACTCAGAAGTAGTGAATTGCTTTTCCTTTATCAACCCTCCACAAATAATGGATACCATTAAACCTATGTCCCGAACTTGACAACTCAAATCAAAGCCTTGAATTTTTTGGACGCAAGTAATATTTTTTATTGATGTGGCAAAAGTTGTGAACTCCATCAAAACCATGTTCCTGTCTTGACTTGACATTATCTTTATTGTTTTTTGTGCCCTACTTTTGTTATCTGTATTTTTTCCCCCATATTGTATAATTTCTCCTTGTATTAACTTCGTGTAATATGTTGTAATTGAACATAGTCTGTTAATAAATGACCTTACCAGTATGACCGAGGTACGAATACGGAAGTCCGAAAAGGATGCAAACGTGTATGATTAAGTAATAGGATAGACGGGGTGGTTTTGTTCCATCCTGTATGTTTGTATCTACGGTGAACGGTGACGGTAATTTAATTAGAATCGTAATGATTAATTCATCTTCTTCAGAAACGGTAGTCCACACAATAGAGAATCTTCTAAGAATTGCGCAAGAACCGTTACTATTTACGATCGGATTCTTAGAAAGAAGTGCTGAAAAGCTCGAAATTAAATGCAAAGGAACATGATACTCGTATTAACAGGTCCGGGTACAATCGCAGCAGACGTAACTTCTTCCGGAGAAGGTAATGACGGCAGATGATGGTGACTCTGTATGATATGGGTGGAGAGGTATAATCACATCTCGCACGCACACTGCCAGGAGACCACGACTGTGAGCAGGTATAACCAGGAGTCGATGTTGCAAATAAATATGAAAACCGTTAGAACTTGGCCTAGTCGAGTGTGGCGCCTTCGAGACTTACCTGAGGCAACGTTCGCGGCCGGACTGCGAAGGAAACCTACCAGATACTAGATACACAGATTCAATTCTAGATTCTAGAGGAATACCACTTAAAATAATCACCCTAAATTAGGTGGTTGTGCCAAAGGCCAGTAATAAATCACCGTTGCAACATAAAATTAACTAATTTTATGACTGAAATTACAATGCATTATAACATTGCAACGTTACCGGGGAACATCACAACAGGTATATTATCAGCACCCAACGAGTCCTGTTTTGACTCGTCCACTTTGCATTTGTCTATCTGTAAATTTATTTTCGTATTTATATGTATTTCGTATCCGGTCAATCCCGTCAAGATGGTAGCCGTGTTTGATAGTATTTTTTTATTCCGCAATAGCGCATGAGCGTTGCGAGCCGTAATTCGGAGTAATCAACAATACTCACTGTTCGCAAAACTACTAGTTACTTACCTGGCTGGTAACTACACATCACGTACAGTCCTCAATGGTTTACAGACGTCAACCCTTTCTGCGATTACCTTTCCTATAATAGAAATCGCGTTGGAAATGATAATAATTTAAAACCGTTGGAATTTTTTACAGTAGAGTAACTTTCGTGCGCTTATCTTAATGTTTAAATAAATCATTCTTTCCAATATGGTTAAGTTTTAAGTGAACGTAGATTGTACCCAGTGGCGTGCATTGCTCTATTTCCAAAAGTCAGACCAAAAGTATGCGTAGAGTGTATATAGTTTTAGAAGTTCGGTTATAAATTGTGCTTAAAATATTTTAAAATTGCCATTTTATCATAATTTTCCTAAGGGCATCCATTAATTACGTGAGCAAAAACAGGGGGGGTCAAGCAAAATCTCACGTTACTTGAAAAAATATACGAATTGGCCCAAATTTATCTCACCGAGGGGGAGGGAGGGGTCTAGATTGGAAGAAAAACTGCTCACGTAATTAATTGATGCCCCCTAAGCTGATTATTGGAGCACTGGAATGAATGAATAAATGAGCTTAGAAGTTACTCACCAAATTCACAACAACAACAAAAAAACGTTGTGATCAGAATTTTCTAAATTTATTTTCATGGTTCGCTTTTCGCGTTTGGGGTGGGCCACGAAAAGGTTGGCGCAGTTTTTCAGTGTTTATTAGCTGCAAGACACTGATTGTACCGGATCTATTCAAGTAACACAACTCATGGATTTTTTTTGTAAAATCTACAGCATTTGATTTGTACCAAAGTTTTAAGGCATATAACAAATTTAATGTTATGTGGTAATAATAAATGTGATCTGAACGCATCAGTCAATCTTAGGCCCCGGTACGGTTCGTGTGGCTAGGTCAACACACCAACACAACACCCAGAGACCAGCAAACTATAGACTATAGACGATAAGTCAACAATCCATCTGCATCATCCAAACGGCAAACAGCCCCCGAGTAAACAAACGTCACTCAATCCCGGGAACGAACAGCCATCATTTGTTTAATGTCAGCAAAATAATATTCAATTATTGAAATGCATTTGAGCTTGCTTTGTTTCACTGATACTCGAACAACGCACTTATATTAAAATTTGTTCGAGCCAATTGCAAAACACGAGGAATCTAGATTAGGCTAGTCACAACAAGGGAAGGACTTTTCTATTATTGAGTCCCACAATCATACTGGCGTCAAGAAATCATAATATTTTGCAATAAATTGTGATAAGATTGTCCAGGAGCTGAGAATTCCGACCCATGCTGTTTTCAAAAAAGTTTTATAAACGGTAGTTGAACAAAAAACGTTGTCAGGAATTTGTGTATAATGTTTTTACTGTATGCTTCTTTTTTACATTTTACAGCCACACAACCACGAGTGTTATATGTTGGTACATCTATTTGATAATTTGAATCTTTGAAACATTCTCCACGCTAAATAGGTTTCTCGGATGTTGATTCAAAGAGATGTCGGTTTTAATGCGACATGATCACGTTTATGGCGAATCGTAAAATAAATTCGTACATTTCACTGAAACAGTGTAAAATGTTTGCATTGCTTTTATTTTACAATCGTCGTTAAACGGCTTCTTCTGCATTCCGGTTCCGATTGGCCGAGTAACTTTCCTAACCCACAGGCGGCGCGGGCGCCAGGGTCCAGCACCCCCGTCCACCCCACAACCACCCACCCTACCTCACCACCAACCCACTCGTCGGAGTTCTGCCCAAATTATATCTACCCTTGTGTGTAAACCGTTGCCGGTGAATGGAAAAACATCCCCGTGGGCTGAGCAGAGGAGTGTATTCTCCGTTTATAAATCAAACGATTTTGTAATCGTTAATTAAATTCTAATAGCGAAAAAAAATCTAAACCGGCAACAAAATCAGATTTCTTTTTCGGAATATCAAAATATAACTCAGCCAAATCGTATTAAGATGGAAATTACGCGAGGAAATAATTCGAAGAATTATCTTTGATCAAGTGCTCATAACTTCGTAGTTTTTAGATTAAAAATATATTCTGTAAAAAAGTACTGTATAATGGAATTTTAGACAATACGTAAAAACCAGCAAGGATGGTAGAATTGAATCACAGAATTCGTTGAATACGGAGATCAGAATACCATTCAAGTGTGTGTACATTCTTGGCATTTCAAATAATGTGGGGGTAGAGATTATTAAATAAACCATATTTAATCGAGATTAAATAAGAGAAAATTTCATCTCTGAATAGGATTATATAAGTTTAAAATAAATTAAACAATTAATAGTGGATGTACCTAAGTTTAGGGGAGAAGGGGCGGGAGGTTGAGGGGGGTGCAACAGCAGTTATCGATCAGTTCTGGGAACGCAGTTTCCACGGATGGAGCCGAGTGCGGGCGGGGGCGGGTCGGATAGGCGGCAAGCGGCAAGCGGCAGGCAGACGCCAGGGCGGGGCGGGGATGAGGGCGGGTGGGCACAAAGGCCAAGGTCAAAGGTTGGCGACCGCCGCCTCGGCCGGGGCTGGCGCTCGCAGCGAAGGGCGGGAGTTTGACGGCCTGCCCGCCCCAAGGCCGCCCCCTCCACACCTGCCAGCTGAGGACTGTCACCTCTCCCAACGGGTCATGTTTTCGGGACACGACGCACAAGCCGATGCGCAACGAGCGAACTGCCTAATAGACTCGCGGGTAAACACGCCGCGGGGGAACAGTTGAACAACCCCTACCGAGATACTCACAGCACTGAGCACTGAGCACTGGGCTTCATCTCATTAGATACTGTTACAGGTGGAAAACACTTTACATCCATTACTCAAATTACATTAATTATTTCTTGCGACAACGTTTCCTTAATTTAGTCAGAGCCCGAGCTTAACAATTTTACCAACGTCGAGGAAAAAAATGAGTTTTAAAATATTTTTTTTAGAAAAGAGCACAAATTACGTTCTTCTAGATTAAAAAAAAAATTATAAGTTTTTGATGGAAAAATGTACCCAACAGGCTGATTTTCCACAAGTCTTAATATTCATCCCATTTTCGTAAGAGGGTTAACGAACTATCACTATGTAAATAACAATGCACACATGTGCCCTATCTTGTGCCACTTCGGTGATCTCTATCCGTTACTTTCTTTTCGATTCTTTTCGCATAACCTCAAAAGTTTTTAGATTATTTATATCACTGTACTAGGTACTGCCGCCCCGGGAAAAATTTATTGGATAGCCAACACCCTTGCCATAGGTCACCCCAAGTGGTTCGCTATGTTTGGTGACTTCGCAGTGGAGTCCGGGTTCATGGGGTAAGGTTTGTCTAGGTCTTGGCGGCGGACGCATCTACCCACCTACTGCGTGGCAGGCCGAATCGGGAGAGACTGGTGACCTTGAATTAGACCTTTTGACTTCTCAAGCAGGGCTTTCTCGGAACATCACCTTGCACCGCAGTGGGAGGGATTTATTCATACGTCCGCAACTCCTGGACACACTGAACCCCGGATTCAAACATCCGCTCCTTCCTGTCCCAAAAACACCATCCACACAGCATTCCCAAAGATGACATAGGCCCATATTATTTTCTTCAGCGCCTCCTGTGTGAGATTCGATGATCTTTTTTCATTATTATGTTTCTTTTCGCATAACCTCAATTGTTTTTAGATTATTTATATCAATGAGGCAGGTTTAATTTATTTTGAGACATCCATTCCGTATTGGAGCATTTAATCTACTGATTTCAGGAAACGATTTTCCAGCTTGTTTGTATTAGATTCGGAAAGCATAACACAAACTAATAACAAATGAAAATGACTTAATCAGATTAGTTTAGATTTGGTTCAATATTATAAAATATATATTTGGTAAAAATAAATCCAGCACAAACTTTGGCTCCGTATCGAGCAACACTTTCCACACAAGCAGAGATTTAGTCCGATCGGTATTTATTCGCAGAAGTCAGTCTGCACGCTAACAAAGTCAACATTATTGAGCACCTACGTCCCAAGTGAATGTTTACAAGCCGGTCGGTGGTTTGGCTCCTTTGTTCTGGCCGGAAAACATAATGAAGCGCAGAAAGGGCGACGCTTAATTAATTTTAACCCGGTGACTGAGGAAACCAAATGAAATTGGCCTCGGGGAAAAGCAATAAAACTGCGAGAAAAGTTGCCGGCGGTAGAGAAGCCGTAAAACCGTTTCCGTTGCATAACGGGTAGTTTTATCGCGACTCCTCCCGCCAACCCTCCCAGTCCCACATAAACAATGCGGTGGTATTTATAAAAAAAAGAAAAAAGTGTTACGCGACAGTCGAGAATCATAAATATTTATAACATATATAAATTACTAGCTGAAGTTCTCTGGGCTTTACGCATACTTTTTTAGAAATCTGATGGAGAGAGTAATTTTCCACTTACTTTTTTAATGTCAAGTGCGCAAAATTTCGTTAAGTAATGCAAAATCATATGATTTTAGTATGAAAATTCGATCGCTTAGATATTGTAGATAAATACTGCGAGTATAACATAAACCTTTGAAATAATCGAGTATTTTTTTTATTAGTCTTTTTATAAGCCCAGAAAAATAAAGTATCAGGCCTATAAAAACTGATTTAAAGTTCAAAATCTCTAACCTCTGTTATGGTTTTATTGCGTAATGTGGGAAATTAAATGCTGTAGAAAATTATCATAATTTTTTTAAATACTTGTGCCTGAGCTCCTCAAATTAAAATAAACTACGCTTTTGGCGATGTTTTTTTCATGAATAAAACGGGAATTTTAAACTTATCGCCATCTCCATAAGGAGTGACTGAGTTAGCGAACTGATACCGAATTTTTCACGACGCGGTGAACCGCCTAAATTATCAGCATTCTGTTTTAAGGGGTGGGAAAGGAGGATAGGTGGTTTTTTAACATCCCCTATAGACAGAAAACTTCCCATTGTTTTAAGGTGAAGTGTGCAAAATTTCATCAATTTCAGAATAAAACTGTACATATTTATAAAAAAAACAAACCATAACAGTCACTCATCTTTACATAGATAGATATGTAGATTAAAAATCCATCATTACAATTTTAAAAATATATAGGTACCTATTGTCAAGAAAGTTTCGATATTAGAAATAGTTGTCAAAATAATGAAGATCTTTGAAGAACCCGGGCACCCCAGCTAAGTCACCAGACGTAGAGAGCCGCTTGGGGTGACCTGTGGCAGAGGTTGACAAATTGACATTTTCACAAGTGACAGCTTTTCAACGCTACAAAAGTGTGACTAACTCCGCTGACTTCGTTTGGACAGTTAAAATCTATAGATTGTCATACTTTATTATAATTCAGATCAACCGCGTTGATGACAGCGAGCTTGTGTATTTGAGTCAATTTTTGACCAGTAGGTCGCTTGATTCGTTGTAATGTACTTAATTGAATCTAAATGTAGTTATTAGTTTTATTCAATCTGAGAATGTTAGAAATAATATTCCTTATAAACCAGACTAGCATCATTATATTTAGCCACGTGGTGTTTGTTGTATTTATAAACTGAAGTACAAAGTGCATGCTTCCTGCTCGGTTAAAATCAACTGCGGAACTGTTGCACTTGTAACCAAAGAGTCGTAAAAATAATACCCAGTGCTTACTGGTATTATTAAAGATAAAACGTTCATTCATTCATTCATGTTTCCATAGGCGGTGGGGATCTTAAAGAACTATCAAAGAAACCATATTAGTGAAATATTTGCTTTGCGATCCATGAAAAGAGGAAGTGTTCTATCCTATTTAACGTTGAACTTTATGAAAGTGTTTATGCATATTATTCAAATTGAAAATAGAAGTTAGCTTAGTTCAAATTAACGCTGTTGAAAATTATTGGACAATGCAAGAGATAAACTTAATTTACAGAGAAAAAAAAAATGAAATTCACGTAAACAAATTCAGATCGCTAACGTCCAAACAACAGTTGACGCCGAATATATTAAGAACACTTAGTCATTGTGAACGGTTATAATAATAATGATATTATTATTGTTATTTATTCGTTGGCGATCTGCAGTCATGCTAGGGAACGATGAGAAATTTATAGATACAATCCTTATCAATCGACCTTGCTAGGGGTACAGAAATAAATAAATACATTTAAAATATGTATTCACATTCGTAATTACATAATTTATAGTTATCGGCATAATTTTAACATTCAAGATAAAAACAGGTCGATCGGCCAGTTGATTAGTCATACATCTCCGAAAAATCGAAATTTGAGTTAAGTACGCAGTAATAATGAGAGTTTTGTACGATATCTAAGTTGTTTTTTTACAGTACATACTCTTATAAAGAAATCCTAGAAAAACTAATGTAAAAGTGTATCCTCTATCTCAGTGATTCTTAACGGGGGCACCAGCGCCCGCTGTGGGCGTTTTGGAGGTCTGGGGGCGTTTTTTTAAATTTTTAGCTCTATTATCTTTTTTTTTTTATCTGTACTGTAGTAGGATAAACACCACCAAATAAATTATAATGCAGAAAAACTTGTAGTGAGTGAAACAAAATATTGATATGTTATGGGTCACTAGTAGGATATTTCAAAATATTATACTAATGTGTCGGACCGTTATGTCTACCTATATTAGCATATTTAATATGTAAAAACACAGACCCGTCTAAATAATATTTGACGTATGGTGGGTGAGCTTTCGAATATTGCTTTCCTCATTATCTCAAAACTTAGTATTTGGAGATGTCTGACTAATAAACTGGATGATCGATATGGGTCCATTCGTTTGAATACGATTTCAGTAACCAGGCGCTCGGAAGTATCAGAAGATATCTACGGAACACCTCTTCAATTTCCTCTAGAAAAAGCATTGCATAATATAGGTAGTTCCGGTCGACTCTCGACTGAGCCAGGCACGACGCTTCAGCATTAGAGGTTATCTCGTCCACAGAGTCACGACATTACTCCTGACTCTTGGCGGTGCGCAGTGCATTCCTCCAGTCACCGTGACATTCAACATCAAACTGATATTGTTTCAAGATTACTCCGCAGAGGCCATTTTCACAACAAGAAATCCTGATTTATTCACTAACTAAAGCTGTTCAAATTAACTAATCGGAATTTCCTCAAGAGATTGGGATTACGAATTTATGAGTTGACGACATCATAATGTGATTAGTAGAGCTTCCTCTGAATTTTGCCGGAAAGCGTGGGTTAACATTATTAAAAATGTCTAGGGCGGATGAAGGTTTCGCCAAGGAAAAATAAAACAAATAATCGGTATCTGAAGCCAGCGTTATTTCAACAGGGCGGGGGTTGAACAGAAATAAAAATATTCTGGAACAATTGAAATGTATTTACAGTCGCTTTTTTACCTTCCATAAATAAATATGCAATCTCAATAAATTGAAGCCCTTTTTACAGAGCCATCCTGTTTTCTACAATAATTTTTCTGCGTTTATACATTTTATAAAATCATTTTCACAGATTCTCCCACGAATTAATCTGAACCCTTCCAGAAAACGTGGTATCTTAGGTCAACCAATACCGGTTTTTGCTTGTTCTTTGCATGCGAATAGGTGTGCTTTGAAGGGAATTTAACATTATTTCTATATAATTATATTTATGACAGCTGTTTCGGCTTACAAGGCCATTTTCAAACATTTTCAAATGGTTAAACCACTTCGAGACGACTTATTTATAAGATTCTAAATTAAAAATTTTTGAAAGTCTAACTTTAACATTTGCGAGGAAAACAGATGTCGATGTACCCCACATAATAGAGTTTCTCCTGTCTCAATTATTTTCTCAACAAATTGGTTTAACCGGTAAAAAATCAATTTAGACACCTTCAAATTTTATTTTATTATAATCGTATAAATAAGTCTTCTCAAAGTGGTTTAACCACAGTTTGAAAATGGCCTTGTAAGCCGAAACAGCTGTTACAAAATAAAAAAAACTAAAATACTCGCAGAACTTAAAAATAAATTTAATTTTTAAAAAATTAATGGAGTTCTACGAATTAAACACAAAAACAAAGGAATTTAATAAAACTTTTCAATCTGGTTACAGGGACCTTGGGGTGACGTTTAAAAAAATGCCGCAACAAAAATTATCCTAGAATTATTATCATTATAAAGACAATTATCTTTAACACGATAGTGAGATTGGTGTGCCCATGCCCAGGCTTTTTCATAAAATGTCAAAATATAATTGTTAATTTAAAATCCTTTCCAGATATTAAAATTCAAAGCATCTCCTACGATTTCCAGGACATCGGAGTTAAAATTTTAACTCAAGCATCCTTTTATCCAAAAATTTGACAATATTTTATTTAATCTTAAAAAAATAAATAAATTTCCAAGGTCTGTTTCTTCAGAAGAAAGATTTATTTTTGTCGAGTATTAAAAACATCACGTTAAAATAATTTGACTTAAATTCGGAAATTAGAAAAGATGGCCGCCTGGTGACTGGAGGAATTAACTAGCTTGAGGTGAATCTCGATATATTTATTCAGTTAACAGTATTTATAATAAGTATAAATTACCTTAGCAACGCACGTATGCCGTATTTATTTACCTAAAAATAATTTATCCGTAGTAAGTATTATTAAATGCACGTCAATAACAATTTATGTTTTATATCGGGTATAATTTATCATCACAAATCTATGACTACATTAAAAATGTTTTTAACTATTTAATACACGTTGAAACTATTTTATAATGCACTAGCGAGTTCCCGGCATGCGTTGCAATGCCACTTCATAAAGAAATTGTTTCTCCCTGCGTGTCCTTTCCCATTCGTCTCGTTCCCCTTCCTCCGTCCCTTCCCCTCCCATTTCCCCATTCACCTTCCTCGTCTTTCCTCTACTCTCTCCCGCTCCCCCGACCCCGCTTCCCGCTTTCCACTCCCGTCTCTCGAGTTTCATGTATTCAGTTTTCAAACAGCCCGCGTGTCACCAATTGCATTTTTTTATAGAACTTTTCATTTTTCATACATAACAAATATTATTTTTTTAATATTACATGAACAATCAATCAAGTTTGATACCTAACATAGTTTTCAGTGAGCTAGAGTACCTACTAAGATTTAAAAATATGACATTACTGATGTTGCAGCTGAAAATGAATTTTATTTAATTTTCCAAATTTCAACTTTTTGTATGAAGATCTTTCAGTATGTGGATGCGGCGCATTCCTTGACTAAGAATCATGAAAATATTCATATAAAAAGTTGAAATTTTGAAAAAAAAAATAAATTCATTTTCAGCTACAACAACGTCAATAATGTCATATTTTTCAATCTTAGGGGACATATATTAACAGTTTTTCTTCCAATCCAGACCCTCTCCTCCCTTCTTTTCAAGTAACGTGAGCTTTTAATGGACCTCCCCCCCCCTCTCTTTGAGCTCACCAAATTAATGGATACCCCCTTAGCGATCTAGCCCACTGAAAACTCACGAACCGTCATTGGTACATATCTATTTAAAATACCTATAATACTTGATTAGATTCAAAGTGTTCGATTTTGGTTAGTAGCATAGGCAAGTACTTCAAGTAAATTCATTAATTTTAAGAGTTTATTCGAAAATTTCATTTGGATTTAACAATCGATGGCTAGCAAAAAGTCATTCTCAAAATTGTTTCACTTTTGACAATTTCGTAAGAGTTTTTGTAACTAACTAACCATCACGCCGTTTCCCCGCAGGGGTAGGCAGAGAGGACGGACCGCCAAACAACTCGGTCTTGGCACACACTCTTTGCCTCACTCACATTCATACATCGTCTCATACATTCTCTTCTATTATTCTGACTTTTGACATGGCCCGACTCAAGTATCTGATTCACTTGATCGTGCCATGTCTTTCTCGGACGTCCACGACTTCTTCTACCATTCACATTTGCGTCGTATATTCTTCTTACACTGCTTTCTTCGTTCATTCGCTCTACATGCCCAAACCATCTGAGGGTCCCTTTCTTAATCTTACTCATTATGCATACATCAGCCTTACATTCTTTGCGGATATCCACATTTCTCACACGATCAAACATTGTTTTACCACACATACGCCTCAGGGATCTCATTTCAACAGCATTCAGTTTACTTTCATCCTTCCTCTGCCAGTTCCATGCCTCACTGCCATACATCAGGGTAGGTACCAGGACTCCATTGTGGACTGCTAGTTTCGCTTCTTTTGACAGTTTTTTATTACCGCCAACGGCATTCAGTCCTCCATTAATGGAGTTACCAGCATTCACCCTTCTTTCAATATCCCTTCTTTCAATATCCCTGATGATTAAAAAACTTTTCAGTTGTATTTTCATGTGGTTGTAATAATCCAGAAACCTTCGCGAGGGTGGAAAGAAGGTATTTTGAAAATTTAAAACATTTTCTATGCTTAATATAGCAAAACACAAATAACATACATACATACAGACATGCAAGCAAGCAAACATAAATTGATTTATATATATAAAGATTTATATGTCTATGGGTGGAAATAGGTGAAAACTTATAATTCCGCTCGAACCATGTTATGATGCTATTTGATTGAGGACTTTATTGTAAGTTTTTACGATAAAAATGATTGCTCAGTTAAACAAATAAAATGAGAACTCGTGTCGAGTAAATAGGAAGCGATGGACATTACTTACATGGACTTGGGAATGATCGAATACTTCAAAATTCGGATTATACCGATTAAAGAAAATTAATTCGATTCAACAATATTTAGACTTTTTGGACGATAATTCTAATACGATGGAACCACGATGAAGGAAGGTTTTCTCTGAACCTATCGCAATACTCCTATAAAACACACGTCAAATAACATTACTGTAGTGAATAATGAATGCAGACCAGAATATGTTTAGAAATGCCATGGATTAAAAGTAGTCTAAAGTTAAGTGCAAGACTACACGTGCACAGACGAAATGGTCCAATAACAATATCAAAACAAAATATCATGATACAGTAATAATAAAATTAAATTTTAAAAAAAAAGACAGAATTGCAAAGATACGCTTTAATTGGCCTACGTAAGTGTATCTTCCTATCAGACCAACTGGTGGATCGAATTTATAATATTACTGTAGATATCGATAGCGAAAATTTGATATGCTGAAAGGTTAAGGACAATAATATCGACCACCATAACACGGGCATCAGCCTAGCATGGTGGTCGAAAATCATACAATAATGTAACCCTATTTTGTAAGTAATGAATAAAGAAAAATTAAAAACAAAAAAAATAAACCCAAAAATAATTTAAATGTGTCATTCTTCTCCGTTTTTTTTTACTTTCGATTTGCCTCGTCGAAATATTTCTAGGAAAATAAGTGCGTCTTCTACGACACGCATTTCAGAAGGATTTGTTTCTTAAAAATGAAAAATAAATAAAATACTGTTATTAAAGAAATTTACAAAAAATGTTAAGTATTCTGAAAGATTTATTCAATGTTATTTTATAATAAAAAAATATAATTATAAATCCACAAAAAACTTTCTCTTCGCTCTCCCGAACAATTAACATTTTGCCCTTTAGAGCATTTCAAATTTCTGTAATCGATATGTTATGGATTTCATTTATAAAACGTAATAGAATTAATAGAAATTATAAATTAATGCCAAATTTTTTCAACCAATTTTTTTTCATCACTTTTTAATGACTTTTCAAATGAGGTTCCGAGTTGATTTCATTCCGAGTTGTCCGGTCACCACTGCAATGATTCTGGCGTAAACCGCTCTAGTTTGTGCCAATCCAGGTTCTTGCCAGGACAAAACGCAGGCATACTAGCTTGCTACACTAACCTCATGTGCACGGGCTTTCGACCAAGCACGGGCATAACATGTAGCAAATTACTGTCACACATAATACTTTTGAGAATGAGAAAAACTGCTCATTACGGAGACAAAAACAAGAGATGTTATCTAACAGATTATTTTCAACAGTGAGTCGATTATCTCAGCGGAAGGTGTGCCCTAACATCGAGGAATGAAGAAATGAAGATTCAAAATATTGCAAGACGTGTTTTTTTACCAATCGGTATTCGATGATTGAAGACACCAAGTCGGCAATCCTAAACACGGCGCCAGCAAATTCAAAAGAATACAATGTAATTTATAATAGGACAGAGATGACTAGAAACAGGTTCCGCAACTTCGCGCACTGATGCTGCTGCTGACGGGTACTAGTTTTTGATTGACGAATTTGAGAGACGGCAAACAATCTACACACAAGCCACTGGCAGTACTGGGGTCGGCATTTCATACGAATAAAAAAATAGGTCTTAATCGAAATATTATTAGAACGATAAATAATTTGATAAACAGTGCAGTAAATCGAAGTGATAAATTGAAAAAGTTTTTTACTGTAATAGGTACATCTATTTTCAATTTTAGACTTATTGGCGTCATATTTGAGAGGCGGGAATGGGTACCGCCACCCCGTCAACCTTTATTGGATAACCAACACGTCTGCCATAGGTCACCCCAAGTGGTTCGCTACGTTTTGTGATTTAGCCGGGGTGCCCGGGTTAATGGGGTGAGGTTTGTCTAGGTCTTGGAGGCGGATGACCTGGACACACTGAACCCCAGATTCCTACCCACCCCCTATACCCATTTCCTTCCCAGAACTCTCCACTCCCTCCTTTCCTTAAAAAACCCTCCACACAGCATCCCCAAAGATGACATAGGCCTTGAGGGAAATTATTTTCCTCAGGGCCTCCTGTGCGGAGCTCATGTAAAAAAAAATAATAAAAATATCTTGGGCAGACTAGCAATCAATTTCAAAGATGTTTTTGGTTTGACTGAGAATTGAACCTTCTTTCCCAATAATAATAATAATAATAATTAGATAATTTATAGAACGCCGTTTTGTGAAAAATCACCTCAAGGGCGCTGTACAATTTATTAAAAATTCTTAGGTTCTAATTTTTAGGTTCTATTCCAAGGATTGGCTCTTAACTGCTGTGAACTTTAAAAATATCTTTTAAAAAATTGTTTGACTGAGGAACTTCGAATGAGTCAACACCTCTAAGATTTGGCCAAATCCTGATTGCATATTAGCGAAATTTATTTATTTATTTTTATTTATTTATTATTTATAATTTATTTTTTAATTTAAATACGTGTGTGGGTGAGTGTAATCAAAAGTTGATAGAATGCATAGTCATCGACAATTATTATATCGGAGTTTCAGTTTGATTGGATGTCGCAAAGTGAAAAATTCCTCTTCCAAAATTTGCATTCATTCATTAAAGAAAAAATCGAAATTCTAATGGATGTATTTTTAAATGTCAAGCCGTATATAGAAGAAAAAGGGAGACATTCTTACATTATTTACTATAAGGTACGGTGGATTTAGCCAAAGTTGTTAATTATTTTTTTAGTTTTTTTACAAAAATACCGCGATAAAAATTAGTTTTATTTTCACAGGCAAAAGGAACGGTTTGACCATTCTACGTTTCAGAATAACCAAAATAATAATAGAGAACCCGTCACCATCTAGGAATGCCAGAGGATGTCGTCATGCCGTGGGTATCAATCTAACGATCCTTATTTATAATATCCAAATATTGCACCTTATGAAAATTGTATCGTTCAACGGTGTTTGAGTTAAAATTAATCAAGTAGCCCTCCAAAAGTTGTTTTGATTCATGTGGACTTGACAGAAAGATATGTCCATGTCCCCGAACAACGAATGGACAAGAAAGGAGGACGAAATAATTTGAAAAAAAACATCGAAAGATGTTATCAGAATCATTACACGGGTAAAGGTAACCGTTGGGTGTTAAGATTTCAATTAGGTATTGATATCATGTAGACACATAAAACTAATAAATATAACAACATGGTACACGGTGCATCAGCGCATACCTGAAGAATTCAATACCAGCGATTCCTGAGCATATTTAGACTTGCTGTTCGAAGATACTTTTTTACAATTATCTTTATTTTTTTTTAAATTTACATAAGAACCACGCAAGCAACCCTTAAAGAAAATAATTCCCTTCAGGGCCTATGCTATCTTTGGAAATGCTGTATGGTGGGTTTTTCGTGGAAGGGAAGGAGAGAAAGTTCTAGGAAGGAAAAATGATTCCTACCCAAGAGACTTGGGTAGGAATCTGGAAGATCAGAAGTGGCGGATGAACGAATCTATCCCTCCCACCACGGTGCACGGCAATGTTCCGAGAGAGCCCGGGAGACAGTTGACCTCTCAACTGCCTCCCTCAACCAGTCTCTTCCGATCCGGCCTGCCATGTAGTTGGTGGGCAGATGCATCCAGAGACTGAGAGAGGAGAGGTTTTATGGATGGAGGCCGCTCAAGAGCAGGATAAGGACGCCTGGAGGCGCCTTGTCGATGTGAGGTCCCCGACCAATAAAACAATAAAATTAACAATAAAATAAATAATTAAGCTTGATGGGAGGTCTTGTACTTGTGCAAGTTGGTGTTATGGCAAAAAAAAAGGAAGCATGAACCAAATGTTCGATCCGGACTATCCGGTGAGCAGTAGTATTTCTGCAGTGGGATGGATGGTCGTTTGGTTTGTTGGTCGGTTGGATGGCTGGAGCTTGGTGGATGATTGGATGGACGTTTGGTTGGACTTTATTTGGCGAGTCTTTTGGTAGTTCTGTTGACCGGTACGTACTGTTGGTAATAATATTTGCGGCCTTGAGAACAGCTCTCGCCAGCGCGCGGTGCCGGCCTCTTTTTACATTGTGTTGCCATATCAATTTAAGTGTGTTTCCCGTAGCACAGGGTCAGCAGGCTTTGTGTAGATAATGGGACATTGATTTGGAGCCGACTGACGAATAGAAAAAAAGCAACAGCGTCGAAACACTAACCTGAAAAACTGCCTCATCATAACAAGAATCAGATAGGTGGTCGCAATCTCTGCATCTAATTTAATTACTTCTTAAATTCACATTAAACTCTTCCACAATTGGCGGAAATGAACGAACTCAAAATAGTTTTCTAGACCTAGGGACCCATGCAATAATATCTGTGCTCTTGATATAATGCCAGAGCTCACGAAAGTTACTTGACCCATAATAATAGTTGGCGAACAAATAGATGCATTGACGTAAAAAATTCTGCTTCAGCTCCAAGTTAAATATTTTTAATGCAAAACATTGAATCAAAATTATACCCAAAATGTTGATCGCCTCCCTAGCAGCGATCGCATGGTCCCCCTGCCTGGACCTTCGAACGCGAAGTCGTCAGAGCCGCGCGCACTCACTCGTAACGCGGCCGCCCGCCCGGTGACAAGCGAGCAAGACACACCAATCAACATACAGCACACAGCGAGACCTGCTACCTCCTAACTGGTACTGAGACTAATTAATAAACACGTCCCTGCTTATGCCATCAGGAGCAGATTCCAACAAGGCAATGTACAAAGCACACTTCACGAGTACACAGCAGGCACAAAGACACCCGGAACCCGGTCATTGTCATTGATGCTGGTCACTGGTGCTGAAGACTGATAAGCACGTTCCTGCTAATGTCAACAGAAGCATATTGAAAATAACAAATTAGCTTGATTTAAGAGCTATCTTACTGGTAGACAACAAATTGTTAAAATAAAATCCTTCCTGCCGGAAAAAAAATGTGCAACAAGTGGAGTCCCACAGGGTTCACACGTGGGTCCAATCTTGTTTATGAATGATATAACAAAAATATTTAATGATGTGTTTATCTTGCTTTTTGCCGATGGCCACAAAATTAATGACCTGGTCACTGACTAATAAAGATGTCCATATCCATCAGAAGCATATTGCAAGAAAGCTTTGCATCGTCCTGCTGATTCCTGCTAACTCACGTAAGGGCTTATCGCTGGTAAATACGTTGTAATTTGTAACCACCCTTCGAAGCAATACTTTTCTTATGTATCTTTCTTTTGGTTTCTTGGTTTCTTGGTTTCATTGTTGTAGGATTTCCATTTCGCATAGTGAACATCAAAGTGCCCAAAGAGAAAAGATAAGGGTTTCACCATACTAAAATTTCAATTGAAAACTGACGTAGTATTTATTACATGGTATAAAATGAAAACGCTCAAAATGGATGTGCACTTAGATATTTTAAACTACGCAACGGATTTTCACGCGGTTTTCACCAATAGATAAGAGTGATTCAAGAGGAAGGTTTATATGTATAATACATGCTTATTATAGTAGAAAAAAGTAGTCATAATATGAAATGAAGTCGCTCAAAATGTTTGTGCGCTTAGATCTTTTAAACTACGCAACGGTTTTCATGCGGTTTTCACCAATAGATAGGGTCATTCAAGAGGAACGTTTATATGTATCAAAAAAGCTTATTTATAGTAGAGAAAAGCCGATAAATTCAAATATTCAATTCAGGCATCATTACATAGTATAAAATGAAGTCGCTCAAAATATGTGTGCGCTTAGATCTTTTAAACTACGCAACGGATTTTCATGCGGTTTTCACCAATAGATAGAGTGATTCAAGAGGAAGGTTTATATGTCAAATATTCAATTCAGGCAGAGGGCAGAGGGCAGAGGGCAGCGGGCAGCTGGCAAGCGGGTGGTGTGGATTTTATAAGGGTTGGGTAATGGCGTTGTGTTTCGTTAGCCACAGCAACGTGTGGCCGGGTCTACTAGTTTATTACAAATAAGTAATTATAAACACGAAACGTTTGGTAAAAGCATTCCACTGACAGATTCGTTGTAGCCTCCTGCCAAATGAGATGTATCGGAGCTCCCACTCCCAGCGGCATAACAAAATTGACCATAAGGGGGCAAACATTAATTACGTGAGCTCTAAAGGGGAGGGGGGGGGGGGGTGTGGGGTCCCGCAAAATCTCACGTTACTTGAAAAGAATATACGAAGTTGCCCAAATTTATCTCAACAATGGGGGGGGTCTAGATCGGAAGAAAAACTGCTCAAGTAATTAGTGTATGCCCCCCCCCTAATCGACCAAATAGTAAAAACAAGTCCTGGATGCACGAACAAAAATTAAATTCGGAGAAAAAATAACTATTGATTTTAAAAAACTATTGATTTTGTTCTACCTTATGGTAGAACAAAATAGAACTCAAAAGAAAGAAAGATTATTCATTCAGATGAAAATACATATTTTTGCGAAAATTCGAGAAAGGTTTCTTATTAATATTATGATTTAAAAAATCTATTAGTTTGATATATATTAGTGTTTGTGGAACGAAGTTATAAAGTTTTTTAATCATACCCAACATTGCAATAGAATTCTAGAACGAAGTAAGAGAAGAAATATAGAAATAAAGAAGTTTTATATTGCTTTAATACTCGCAATAGCTTTGAATATAAAAACAATCAACTTTAAAAAATAATTAATATATGTAATTAATAAAATTATTACCAGTGAATTTCAATCGGAATGCGAAATCGTTGGTTAAAACTTTGGATTGAAAAACCATATAAATTATTTATTCTTTTAAATTATTCTCCAATAAACCCGATTTTCTGCCTTTTTGTTTGGAAGTTTGGAAGGAAACTATAAATCAGTCCGAGGTGTCAAATTTCTTTGAAACCTGAATTATATCGATCTTTTGACAAATATTTATCAATAAGTTTCACTGTAACGCTACGTGCTAATTCAACCATTATACCTGCTAACTAACTTTACAATACGAAGGGTTAAAGAACACAATAAGAATGGTAACATATGATATATTTTCTTGATCAGTGCTTCTTAAACTATCCCCTTTTTACAGGGAGCCGAATCTCAAGTTAAATAGATAAACAATAATAACCAAAAATAAAGTTTTATCTAGCAGATTTGAAAACTACTGACGGCCATTGTTCCCAATTCTACCGATCAACTGTTGAGCCGAAATTTTGGCCCAACCCTCTTCCCAACGCCACTCTCCGATCATCAGGCGAATCGATCGATAAGTTGCGAACAACGGCAGTAAGAGTATTATATTTTTGGTAAAACTATGAAATATCTACATTTTGCAATGTATTCCAAGTTTGTAGTACTACCAAATACTATTTATTTTAAGTAGTCGAAGAAAGTATTTACTCTGTGGCTTGTTATAATGGGGTACTTTCACAAACTATGAATACCGTTAAAAATGTGTATAAGATTTAGTAAGTTTATTTTTCTGATTCTGATAATTGTACTTCTAACTAACTAACCATCACGCCGTTTACCACAGGGATAGGCAGAGAGGACGGACCGCCAAACAACTCGGTTTTGGCACACACTCTATGCCTCAATCACACTAGTATCACACGTACTCTTCTATTATTCTAACTCTTGACATGGCCCGACTCAAGTATCTGATTCACTTGATTGTGCCGGGTCTTCCTCGGGTTATTGTACTGAAATGTGTAATTTTAATATTTTCATAAATAATTATTGATTTGAAAAAACCACACATTCCGAAACGGTTCCGACTGGCTACATTATGGCATAGAAAACGCCACTGGCTGGTAGGATGGCTGTCATCAACGTTGCTCGGCGTGACGTCAGCGCCGCCAGAATTCACGAAAAAATACAAAACATGCGATTTGGCGGCAAATCGAAGATGGCATATTTTAATCGTCAATGAAAATTTATTCTTCAACATACCTTCATTCTCGTAATTGTTTTCTTATTTTTTCATGAATAAACAAAAACAGTGAAAATACCCTATTATATAAATTAATTTGAAACCACTTTATTTTAATAATTATTGCTCCACCGGAATCGAAAGACGCCTTCTTTCATCAGGAAAATCATAAAATATAAAAATATCTTAATTATTAAGAAACCCATTCATTCCAACTAATCAATAAATTGACACACATGTATTGAAGATCGTACAAATGACTTATTATTTATAACTGATTTTTTACAGTTGAAAATGTACCTATCTATTAAGCCCACATTCCGAATTTCTACCGTTTTATCACATTCTTGAACACTTTAAGTTTTCAAGTTCCTAAAAAAGTATTTTATTTTTTAAGATAATATTAATTTATTTTTTCAGGTTCTTCATAAATCAGTTATACACTAAAACATTATGGAGTAGATGACAAAATTTAAAAAAAAAACTGTAACTGTTTTACTATGTTGTGACGTTTGTCTATACATTTGTAGAGCCGAAACAGTAATTGCATATATGAAATTCCCTCGATAGAAAAAAAGCAAAGTATGCTTCGAAAATGATGAAAAACACATTTGGTTCTGTTATAATTTAACATGTTAGAGTTATGAGAAAAAATACAGTATATCTTTGAATGCAACGAAAAAGTCAAATATTTCATGGGCTGTAAGTTAAAGAAGTTTGGAAATCGCTGTCTTAAACCGATAACCAGCTTTCTGAGAGACTCAAGCTAACTGTACTATACCTTATCTCGCGTATGTGTGACAAGCCTAATGACAGCGTGGCAAACAAAGTAATACGTTAAGTCCACGTTTTTAATGGAAAAGCCATTATCAAACATTTCGAGTCAACAGCGAACAATAAGTCTTCCATAATAATAATACGCGCAAGACCACCGCACACCGGCGAACAAGCAGCAGTGAGGCTGTGAGGCAACCGAGTCAGCCGCGAGCAAGCAGCGAGGCAGTTTAGTCAGCCACTAGTGAGGTCAATTCCAAAAATGAAAACTAATGTTTCAAGGGCAAAAATCATTGTTTTTTTTTTTTAAATAAAAAAAATTCGATTTGAAAACAATGATTTACATTGTTTTTTTTCTTTCTGAAATTGAGAATATAAGTAAGGAAATAACAATACCTAAATAAATTAAGAAAGATATTCAATTAATAAAGAGTCAATTAAGTTTATAAATTTAAAAATGGAACTACAAAATTTAACTAACAACACCAATTTAACTGTCAAATATTCTTTTAAAGCGGAATGAAACTGAATATATAGAACACTGTACATCACTTTAAAAAAAAAATCGAAGAGCACTGTTGTTAAGGTACCTACTTAATGACATAAATTTGATTAAATGGTGTTTTACAAAGTGATTTGTTACATTTAATGTAACATAAATTTGAATTTAACAGAAGGTAGAAAGAAAGAATAACTAATGGTGAGTTTAGTTACACTACTTTTAGATCCGAATGCGTTACATATATTGAGATCTAAAATTAGAGACATGAATTAAAGCCCGGGCAACGCCAGGTACTTAAGTTAGTATTACATAAATGTGAGCAATTTCTAAACTGTGCTTTATATTTTATTACAATATCTTTATTCTTCATTATGTTAACACAAAATTGCAAAGGTATAATATACCTATATGCAATTCTAATTCTGTGATCAGAGTGGGTATCTATATTGAAATTAAAAATATTTTTTTCACTTTTATGCCTTTTTAATTTTTACACAGCTTTACATTTCCAACATAAGTTAAATTTAGTATTGCCATTTGAACAACAGTGGCGCCCTCCTGTGTGTTCTACTCTTAGTTGACAAACAAAATGAAATAAAATAAAATAAAACTGTAATAATTAGATAAAGAGAGTTGTGAATATGTACTGAAGTTCAAGAACTATATTCCTGAAACCGGGATATCTCCCAAACGGCCTATTCTAAAAAAATGTTTCGTTTTTCATTAAAAAGTATATATTTTTGGTGATTGGTAAAAAAAAATGGAAGTATAAGAGACCCAAACACTTCTACTAGGGGGCGCGTTCCTATGGTGCGATACGTACGTTGCTAGGCTGCCTCGCACGCCCGCCTCCCACCAGTGTGGACGAGGCTAAAAAGCAGCGAGGGCTCTATGCGCCACGGTTGCATCAGAGCCCCTCCTCGTGATGGAGTGCACGTTCCAATTTAAGTAACAAGTAAACTAAAATAAACAAAGGCCGTGTAGAGCAGCCACTTCGGAGGTGTTTATGTTATACTTTAGTTAGTAAAACAAGGATTTCAGATGTATTCGAACCTAACTAGTTTTGTAACAAATACACGTAACGAATAATAATGTTTTGCAATGTTTTGCTATGTTTGAAGATCTTGCACCTGCTGTTATTTTAAATGTAATTATAAAACATGGGGTAAAAATCATGTCGAATTAGGCAGACGCAGACAATCGGAATTAATACTGTTTATAATATTCAGATTGAGATGTACGCGGACTCGCAATTTTAAGCCACAATATAGCACGAAGAGATAATAAATTTACTTAATTTAATTTAAATTTAGTTAAATAGTTATGATTTTGGTACATCATGTCTTTTTTTCTTATTTAGCTTTGTTTAATAATAATTTTACCAAAGAATATTGTACATTTAGCACTGAAAGAAGATTAGTTTTTGTTGAGTGTCCACATGTGGTTATTTCATATATTATTAGGTAACGTGTAACCTAATCTAATTGTAATTAAAAAATGAGTTTAAAAACCAAAATTTTTATGTAGCGTTTTAGTTGATAAGGATATCTGACATATTCGAACCTAACTAATTTTGTAACCAGTACACGAAAAATAATGTTTTACGATATTTAAGATCTCAACTATTGTTGGTCTAAAGATAGTTATGAAACTTGGGGGTTAAAATCATGTTGAACATTCAGACGCAGACAATTGAGTTAAATAAATATTCTCCGTGTACCCACCCCAACTTAATTGTAATTTTTAAAAAGTTTGTGAAATGTTTCAACAGCGAGTCCGCATATCTGACATCACAAATATTTTATTGTTTTGCAACTTTTATAGTTATCCCAAATTCAGAACCCTTCCAAAGACAGTAAATGGAGTGACGAAAATACAAAGCGGCAAGTGAGGTGACGAAAATTTTAAATAATTAAAATACATACTTTAATAATTCTGTCTAATAAAATATGGGTGTGTTTATTTTTTTTCGTTTTCAGTAATTTTAGTTAGAAATAACTTAAGGTGAGGCAAATTAAAACCTTTTTATGTTTGCATTAAAAATTTTAATATTTCAAAAATGACATGTTTATTTTATTAAAAAGCAGTTTGTAGTTTTCGGATACGTTCAGAAATAATCCACTTAGGTTTTGAATTATTATTTATTTATTAACGCCCTTTTAGGGGCTTTTACTATTTTATTTTATTGCTAAGCGGAAAATTTTTGACCTTCTGACCAAATATGACCGAGGCATGAGCGGTTAAGTTATTTTCGAGAATTGTAAAGCTCCATTGAGGATATATTTCACAAAAAAGGCGCTAGGACAAAGTAAAGAGGGGGATGAGAAGAATGGAGATCTAGATCTGTCACTGAAATCTGGAGCAGACCAAAAACATAATGACGATAACAGACAAGTCGTTGACAGAAGGTGGAAGGAGTAGACAGAAAGGAGTGACCGACCAAATGACAGACCTATGTCCAACTCTGAATGTAATGTGACTGGCGATGATGGCGTTGATAACGACGTTATTTAAGCAGCCGGATTGACTATGAACGTGTTATAATGCGAAATCATTATTTGTCAAGCACGGGTTTGTTGCATCTGGGAGATAATGATTGACGAGGGTTCTCAGCTTCCTGGGCTCTCATTAGAAGCCATTATTGCAATCATCGCATCAGGCTGACTTCTTGAGCGAGACATCTCGTGCGGAGTGCGGGATGCATGGCTGATGACCGCTAGGGGTGCACAAACTAAATATCACTTCACTCATGTACATAACTGTCACATGCATTATACAAATATCTATAAAAACTCATTACTCATACAGGTACAATTGTAATTTTAAATATTGTTATTCAAGTTTCCTTCTGTAGTTAAAACTTTTTTCCTTTTTATATTTGATTTCACTGCACAGTTTTTTTTTTTTTTTTTTTAAATATTAATGAGCACTGGTTAAGTACACTCACCAGCTTACATTAGGTAAGAATACAAGTAGGGAGTAAAGTGCACCTTCGGAAGGTGATTCTACATGATAAAACAGGATGAAAAATATATTGAATTGTTTGAATGGGAAAAGATAATTGAATTTCGAAAAAAATATTTATCTTTTTTACTTCTAACATCAGGTAGAATCAATCACCTCTCGAAGTCAGTTCACTTCACCCCGGACGTATATTGCACAAAATTGCATATTGGAAAAAGTCTTGTTCAAGCAAGAAAAAATAATACCTAAGGGGGGCACACATTAATTACGTGAGCTCAACAGGGGGGGGGGTCCAGCAAAAATCTTACTCACGTAATTTGAAAAGAATACACGAAGTGGCCCAAATTTATCCCACCAACGGGGGGGGGGTCTAGATTGGAAGAACAACTGCTGGCGTAATTAATGTATGCCCCCTAAAATAAAACCATTTTTTATTGAAATTGAAAATAGCTGCTAAAAATCTCAAAATTACAAAAATTTCAATTAATGTTTTTTTTTATTTTTTTTATTTATTTTTTTATTTTTATTTTTTATTGTTATTAAGTTTATTTTGTAGAACTCCATTTTAATTTTTATTTATTTTATAAATTCAATAATATTATTATTTTATGTATAAAAACAGTTTATTATAAACGAGTTCTGCTTCGTAATTATTATTATGTGTTACAGCTGTTTCGCCCTCTAAAGGCATTATCAAACTGAAATAAAAAATAAAATTAATGTGTACGTTTATCTCAAAACTATGTTTTTTTAAATGTCATCCTAAAACTCCAAAATGTATCCAGAACATAAACCCCATTTCAAAATGAAAAACACCAACAAAGGGTAAGCGCATCCCGAGGCGTTGTCAAAACCAAAAGGTTGTATAGTTATTAATTTGTGTTTAAAAGAAAATTTACACACAAAAGAAATTTCTAAATAACACTTTCCGTTAACAAATTTGCCTAAAAAGAAAAGATAATGTACATAAAAAACATAAACAAACCTTGGTACAAATAATATAAAATATTGATTTCAAGTAAATTGCATTGATAGTTCAAAACCAATTAAATTAATTTGCGTTTCAAACAACATTGACATCTGCCAAAAGCGAAGCCCATATTAGACTTATCTTGACAGCTTGTCGATTGTATTCAAATCACAAATTGATTTTCAGTACAACCCTATAACATCGAGCGTGGCAGCGAATACTTCAAGTCTAAAATGGCAAAAGACACAGCGGCAAGATAAGCCCCGACTGCTGTAGGTGTAATATTTACCATCGGTTTCAAAGGGAAACACGAGTTAATTGTTTATGATTAGGCTGCGCTGGTTGAGAGTCGAGACTTCCTTCCCGGAGACTTAATGAGCGAAGGCGAGAGGCAGACTGCAGAGTGCAGACTGCCCGGCAAAGGCACCCAAGCGAAGGCAGCGGAAGCCTCTTCTGCCTTCTGAGCTCCTGCCACTTAATTCCAACATGAGGCAATAATAATTATAATTACTGTCGGTTGCCGGGGATTAAAAATTTAATCGAGAAGGCGACACTCTTCTTTGATATCTTCCGGCATTTAAAAACTTAAGTGAAAATGTATAAATTAATTAAAAATAATCTGTTGCAATCGTCATGACACGAGGCATGAGGTGCCTTTTCCCATCAATGGATGGGTGGGGAACTCGAAGCGCAATATACGAACTTAGAATTGCATTAGATGAAAGCTAAGTGAAATTAAAAAAATAACACGGTATGTACTGTATTTTAAATTAATACAGTGGGTAGGAAGTAGGGTATTTACTCAAGCGACAAGAATTTGTTTTTTATACAAAACAGACAAACCGAAATACATCTAACATCATGCAAACTATGTAAACTAAACGTTTTGAAATTTCTTACAAAAACATATATACAGAATGTTAAGGGACCAATACTTGACTAACTTCCACCAGTGATTCCTGACATAAAATATGATCGGTGACATTTTTATTATTTTTTTTCCAAAAATTCCACATAGTCACTTAGCCGAGGAACCGCCCAATCACTTACCCCAAACTTACCAGTCCAATACCTACCGTTTTTTTAAATGGTTAATGTTGAATTATGTATTGAAAAATTAATTTATTAATTTTTATGTATTGAAAATGAAAGTAAATACATCAAATAATATTATCCAAATAATAATGATTGTGCTGATAAAGTAAAAAAAAATATTGCGTGACCTAATGATGTTGGAATTTGGAATACTAACTTGTTAACAAACGATTAAATGTCAAAAAAGACGATTATGTATTAAAAAATTATATTAAAATAAATCCTAAATTAAATAATGTTCGATAGGGGTTATAATAAAATCGACTTGCATACTGTCATACTATTATGAAGTACATAGGTTATGTAATGCATGTAAAAATGCCATGCCATAAGGATGAAAACGGCTAGCAATGAAAAATAATACGACGCGACGTCTTAAAATATAAATGCTATGCTATGGCAAAGAATAAATTTACAATAGACGATTTCCCGATGACAATGAATAAAATATAATATATTATTAGGGCAATGACGTAATTCCGCATTTGGCCTGAATTCTCCGAGCATTCAGCGAGTCTGCTCATTTTGATGCATAATGGCATATATTTTTAAATGATGAATATTGCAGCGACGCCGTATTACGCCATTTTCATTAGAAAACAACCAATATTAAAATGGAATAATTAAAAAATAATAATGAGGAGACTTTCCGCTGTTCAATTTAGAGTGGAATTGTTTCACCCTGGTACTGGTAGGTACTGTTGGTAGATTGCAAACTTATGCTATTTTTTTTATCACATCTGGGTCAAGGATTAAAAAATATATTGAATTATATGTAAAATAATTTCTTTAAACAGTTTTTCAACTTCAGTGTTACAATGCTGAACGAAGCCTAGGACTTTAATACAATATTAGAATATTCCTAGATGAACTCCTGTCAATACTGACAGGGAAAAAATAAAGTTTTATGAGAAAAGCTTACAATATTAAAAAAATTGGAAATTCTGAGAAAAACTTCCTTAAATTTAAACAACAACAAAAAACACAGCGCGGCGGAAAATTATTACTATAAATAACATTTTGATATTGTTAGCATATTTTAATCGATAATATTCAAGGGACAATACATTTATGGCATACGATTAATTTTTCCCGGATTCGAGATATATATTATGCTTCAAATGACTTAGTTTCGTAGTTCAATTTTTTTCAACAGACAAGTAAAAAAACGAGTGTGCTTTATACCACACGACTGAAGTAAAACTCCACTAACTTATATCTCCCTCTTATCCTTACCCTCATCTTTATCTTTATCCTTATCCAGCTTACTCCCCAAGTCAAGCGTGCGTAAAGGCCCGACCGTTCGCCTCGCCCGATTACCGTTCGCATCGACCACCGTTCGCATCGATTACCATTCGCATCAAACTTTTCGTAACGCATTCACCAGCTTACCCCCCAAGTCGAGCGTGCCTAAAGAAGTTTTACTCCAAAAATATTCTTGCAAATTCTATAAAGTGAAAAGAAAATTGATTTAAGTCTAGTATAGTATCTTCTAGTAAAAGTTCCTAGATAATTACAGAAATATGCCATAGTTCCGTGATGCAAGTATAGGAAAAGCGATTAGTTCAAAGAGATGAGAATATAAATACGAATTTAGTATCGGCAAGGGAGAACCTTCGGGCGTCACGGGGGTGTGGAAGTCCCGAGAGAACTTGTTATTAAACAAAATATGAGGAAAGTTTAGATGTTCAACAACGAGCAAAACTTGGCTCATTTTGAAAATGTCAAGTTTCTAGTACGTAGTTTATCTATGACTTCACAGTTTAGGGTAAGAATAATTTATAACACAATTCTGAACAGTGAAAACACTTGATTAAAACAAAAACATAAAAAAGACGCAATTCTTAAAACCTCAAAGATGAGAGAATAAACAATAAAAACGAGTGTGCTTTAGACTACACGACTGGAGTAAATCTTCACTAACTTATATCTCCCTCTTATTCTTAACCCTCCTTATCATTATCCTCTTCCTTATCCTCGTCCTCATCCTCCTCATCCTTATCTAGCTTACTCCCCAAGTCAAGCGTGAGTAAAGGCACAACCGTTCACCTCGCCCGATCACCGTTCGCATCGATCACCGTTCGCATCGATTACCGTTCGCATCTCAATTTTCTTAACGCATTACACTTTTCGTAACGCATTCACCAGCTTACCCCCCAAGTCGAGCGTGCGTAAAGAAGTTTTACTTTAAAAAAATTATCAAATCGTAAGTATCTTTGAACAGCAGATGTATTGAGAATTATAATTCGAATCATCCAGAGTTGAACATACAGAAAAAGGAATCATCCGATTCAACCGGTTTGTATGTGGCCATGTAGGGGGTTTACGAAATAATCATTATCTCAGCAATACAAGCGAAATGATTATTGGCATTAGCACAGCCGGCATTAGAATACATTGCGGTTTTGTGTTCGCCAAACCTGAAAACGTTTTTTTACGAGATGCATCAAGGATTTATCCAACAGATTGGCCAACAATAGCGTGTCTGTCGTATCTATCATGATTTTGGTCGTCTTTATTCAGCTGAGAAATAGCAACTCATGTTTACGTGATAGTAGATACCTTAACATATATAATAGTTAATGATATGATAAATTTATTATATATATATATATATAACATATATATATATAATAAATATATTTATTATATATATATTATATTATTATCTATTTATTATATATATATTATACCTTATGTCATTCATTATCATTAACTATTCTAGGAGATTAGGAAGTTCTGTGCTGCCAAATATAAATACACGTAATTTCACCATGAACGAAGGAATTCAACCGATTGAAGAGATCGAAAACGAATTACGTAGGTACTATCAAACTTAGAGCTTGGCTTATCAAACTGGAATTTTCCAACAAAACCTGGGGACAAAACGGAACACATAAAAAAGCCTCAACTTATAAGGAAAGTAAAGATTAAAGGAAAACATGAAAACGGAAGACGACAATTAAGCAATAGAGGAATCTGATGTAATGGAATATTGTGCTGTACCTACTCATTAACCCTTCAAAAAATTGGCAATTTTTTCGGTTGATCAAAATATTTTCGCTTTACAATAAAATGCAAATATTTGGAATATTTCTGAGCACATTCAATAACTAAAAACTGTTTTAGAAAGGTGATAAAATACGATTTTAAATTATATAACTCGAAATAAACATATATTTTTTTAATTATAAAATTTTTGCACACAAACATAAAAAAGTTTTAAAAATGGCTCATCTTACATTTTTTCTAACTAAAGTTACAATAATAAAAATAATAAAAAACACATACATATTTTATTAGACAAACACGTATTGTTATCTCACTTTTTGTCGCTCTATGTAAAAATAATTTATAAAAAATTCCCGAAGTTTAAAATATTTTTTTCAATTTGCGATTCAAAACTTTGTATACATAAAAGTGTACGTTTTTCTTTTTTGGTGGCTATTTTTTAGATTGGAATATAAAGCGTGGTGTTTTCCCTTTCTAACACCGTTTAGAACATATTTCTCACTATGATAATAAGGGAGTTACAGCGTTTTATACGAGACCTATGTATGTGCGTTGGGACAAATATGGTCTCCTGCCATTCTAAGGGGTAAGTAAGAACTGTCGATTTTGTTATCGACATGTGATATAGAAAACTTTTAGGGTAGCAGGGTATTTGTTTGTAGGTACATTGCGTTTTTGACATGTTTCGCCATTTTGATCGACTGTTTCGTAGTTATGCACTGTATAATATTGGTAAGTTATATATTTTTCACGGAAAATCTTATTAATTTACTTTGTTTAAATACGACTGCCGAACCTGCATTTATTTTTTTTTTACAAATAAAGACAAACATTCGCGGATTACGAATAACCCGACAATATTTGAAAATCTCCTACTACTACCACAGTAAGTCGAAAATGTTGCTTGAGTCGTGATGGAGGATTTAGCCAGCCGAGGAATCGAACACGCGACGCCCGGGTGTGACCCAAACGCGATGTCAACTTAGCCACTCAGCGGTCAATATAAATTATTAAGATTTAAAAAAATTAATGTGTCTTTCTCATGTTCCACCTCTACCTTCAATTAAACAAAGTTTTTGGTGTCATAAATAGCTAAAATTATATATTTAAAAAAATACACGTAGTTTCTACGTAATTTTGGAACAACATTGGAACAATCACCTTTAAGATTTCTGATATAGAATTCGCAATTTCCATTTCAAAACTATGTTGGTGGAAACTTTTTAGTAGAACGTAGAAATAAAGGAATGGAATGCATAAAAACAAGTAGGTGCAAACATCGGAGAAAATGTCCAGTTGTGATGGGGGGTCGGTTAAACTCGTATTAAATTATGTCCTCTGACAGTAGATCACGATAAGGGCCGTCAGTTAACTTAAATAGAAGCAGCATTATCATTGGATGCTGGATTCTTCTTCACTTCAACATGAAGATGATCATGTCTGGATGGAGATATGGCTGCTGGCCAGCAGTATATGGTGGTTTAGTGTCGGTCAGGTTACTCACCCCGCATTTTCGGCGGCGACAATGGACATGTGTGGTTGCGCATCGGGCCCCGCGGCGCTGCCCCGCGCGCGCCCCTCCGCCTCCGTGGCGCCCCTCCGCCAACAGCCACTACCAACTACTCACTGCTAATACACCGCACGGTACTGCAAACAGAAAACACAACGTTACTCACAGGCATACGTCACATACATAATAAATCATCAAGTTAACTTCTTAAAGAATGGGTCAGCCACTGAAGCCCTGAGGGAATTAATGTCTATGTCGTCTTTAGGGATAATGTGTGGTTTATTTTTAAGGAAAGGAAGTATAGAAAAATCCGGGTAGGAAAAAGGTATGAGGGGTGGGTAGGATTTTGGGGGTCAATTTGTTCAGGAGTGACGGACGTGTGAATCCATCCCTTCAACTGCGGTGCAAGGCGATGGGTCGAGAGATTCGGGTTGGAGAGGATAAAAAACCTCCCTCAACCAGTCTCCTCGTCCCTGCCCAGACGCATCGGCCGCTAAGACCTGAAAAAACCTCCCCCCATGAACTCGGGCACCCTTGCTAAGTCACCAAACGTAGCGAACCACTTGGGGTGACCTACGGCAGAGGTGTTGGTTATCTGATAAATGGATCCTGGGGCGGCGGTACCCATACCCGCCTCCCAAATTTGATTGGAGCCTCCACTTGCGGCCGCTCTATCTATAAATATAGATATTCAAATCAAAAAAAAAATTTCATATTGTTTTTTCTTGTTCAAATGCACCTTTAAAAGTAACAAAAGTTTTGTGAAGAAAATAAATTTTATTTAAAAAAAAAAACGCATTGTAAACTGGAGCAGACTCCTCCTTAATGAAATTATAATGGAACCCATGTATGAGATCAGCAATAAGAAAGATTACATCTAGAGCTGGTGCTTGGAGCGAAATGAAGAAAACAGCTCGCATTCGGATAAGAGCCTTATCAACGTTCAGAAAAGGCATCATCCAGAGTTCCAGAGTCTCACAGAGCTGCTCATGCTATTAGGTAGAAGGCAAACTTGTTATTTCTGGATATCAGATAAGACGCGTCTACTAAATAATGTGTCGAACCAGATAATTACTTTTCAGTGTTTAACCCGTTAATACTAAATGGCTTATAAGGCTAAAGATTCAAGATAAGCTTAAACGGCGGAAAGTGGAAAATAACAGAGAAATACATAATAATGCTTGCCTATAAACCACCTTGCACCGAAAGAAGTAATACGCATTGCATCACGGCGGAGAGGACGGACGCCAAACAACTCGGTCTTGACAAAACACTTCTTGCCTCAATCACATTCATACATAGTCTCGTTTATACTCTACCGTTGTTCTGACATTAAAATCATTTTCAAAAATTGTAATGCACGCCGGGATTTAAGCTTGCGACTAAGAACGTCAGATATAGACAATATTTTAAAATAGAACAGAGGTACTTACATCTTTTTTAAGAGCTTAAAAACTTAAACAGCCGTACTAAGAAACGGCGTGAAAAATTTATTCAATTGTTAAACGGCCGTGTATGTGAAAACCTTATTTATTAAAAACTGACTAAAAATTATTCATGGAAAGACATATACATTACTTATGCAGCCAATTAGTGTAGTTTATATGTTGTGTGTATAATTATTTGATTTATAATTTCTCAACTAATTAACTAATTTCGGATTTTTTCCAAGGTATTTTAAATGAAATTGTGTACAAAACCATTCTTTGAATCGCGCGTAAAATATCGCATGACAAAACCGTAATTTCGCCGTGCGTGAAAAAAAACATTATGGATCCGCGCATGCGCAGATCTACCAAGGTTCATTGCCGACATAATAATGACATTTTTTTTATTAGTAACGTTGCAAAAAATAAAATGTACAGTCTTTACACAACGTGTAAGAAAAATATCATTTAAAGGTCGTGAAGTATTTTTTTAGTAAGGCTGAAAGTGTTGAAGGCAAGTATGTTAAATTAAGGTAAAAATTCGGGACGAGGAGTCCTTAAGTTCTTAGGTAAAGGCCTTATAATACCCCCTCCTCTAATTAAGATTATCAGCTATCTTCCACCCTTGTTATCAATGTATCCCAGTTTGTTGCCTCTTTCAAAAAGTAGTATTTGCACCTTGCCTGTCACACAATTCTCTATTATGTCTCCAATGATTTTGGGGATCTTATTCTCAAAAATATCCAATATCCTTTCGCTGTACTTCGTGAGAGCCTTAGTTCACCACCATCACTGTTTTATAGATATTGGATTTGATCCAGCAGAGTTTCAATTTGAAATATCTTTGGTAAACGTATCAGCTTCGGCGTTGGAGCGTGTGACTCTCTTAATAAATTATACTCAGACCGAAAAAACGTTAATTTTACAGATTTCCAAAATATATTTTCACACCCGAAAATGCGAAAGGTGACAACAGTTCGTAACATTTCCAGCCGTTTGAAAATATATGTGGCAGTAATCAAGTCAATTGAACAGGATCATTATACGAAAAGAACGAGCGATTATTCATACGGCGGATTGGATCACCGCCACCCACAGCCGAATTGCGCAGATCGCAAAGAATACAATTTATCATCTCAAATAATAATCAGACAACCTACAGCATCTCGTGCACCGCACAGGTATAGGGAACATGTATAGAGAATAAAAAACTAATTGAGATAATCGCAGCAGCTTGCCATTTAGGTAATAGGTACCTGTCTCCAAAAGTTTTTATTTCATTTTAAATGTTAACACTTACAATTTTTTATTATAATGCCAGCGAATTGTAGTTTAAATAATTTTCAATGTAATATTAAGGCGAGTGTTTGTAGTCACAGACACACGCTTTATAGTCACGGACGAGCTGTATGTCGGGTGGGTTTGTCTTGGTTTATGCTAAACATTCGACGTTCAAAATCAAGGTAAAAAATTATGGTCTACATCTGATTTCCACAATTTCTATGCGCGGGCAACTCTGAGCACTTCAGCTATATATATCTCTCTATATTAATAAATAAGTGTCCTAAGTGAGGTGTGTTTTTTTTAATAAAAATCTACATTTTTATTCCGAGATACACGAGAATTTAATAAAACAACCCCCATCCCCTTTTCACGTTAGCAGAATTTTGATAACACTCGATGAATTTTTGAACATTTGAAGTTCAAAATTGGACGATTAATCTGATTTCGAAAAATTCTATACATATAATGTAAAGAAGAGTGTCCGGGTTTGTATAGTTTTTTTTTTAATTTAAATCTACAGTTTTTATTAATTGTTTTTGTGTTTAATTCGTAGAACTCCATTTTAATTTTAGAAATTTTATTAAAATTAAATATGATAATGTTATTATCGAGTTCTGCAAGTATTTTACGATGTTTTTTAGTTACAGCTGTTTCAACTTGTAAGGTCATTTTCAAACTGTGGTGAAGCCACATACGGACTCGATAATAACATTATCATATTTAATTTTAATTAAATTTCTAAAATCTACAGTTTTATTCCGAGATGTGTGATATTAGTGATGAATTTTTGCACACTTGACCTTCAAAACAAGAGAAACATCACTAAGTCTGATTTTGAAAATCTCTGTTGAAAGCCCGAGAAACGCCGGGAAGTTCAGCTACTATAAAATAATAACGTTTGATGAATGCATAAGATATGAATTCATAAGAATGCATGGATAAGATGAACACGTCATGCTAGAAGTAATACCGACAAATTAAAGAATCGTATGCAGAAATTGGATGAACTTGAAAATAAATATTAAAACTTGTGTAGGTTTGTATAGAGGAGAGCAAAGAGAAAATCAATATGGAATAGAACGGTTTCCTTTAGCGCACCAATGGTCTACCAAAATGACAAAATAAAAGAGATTTCAACATTCCCTAAAACCTCGAACTATGGTGAAAATCTGAAATTTTGTCTGTGTTTTTATTTTGTAATTTATGCTAGCGTATAATATAAAGATTCTGTTTTCCCTTTATTCGCTTATTATATATACCATTTAAAATGTTGGGAAAATCAGGAGAAAAATTTTATTGTATTTTTTTACACTATCTCGCCAGAAAGGTGATCGGTTAAAACATATGCGATATTGATGTACCTACATATCGAAGGTATGTAAGCGAATAATTGACTTAAAATTCTTGAAAGAGCTGCGCCACACGTGCAAAAGGCGAAAAGGCCATTGTGTGGCGCACTCAGTATTTTGGGCACAGAGTTCGGCGATTCCCTTATCTGGGATCATCTCGGAGACAAGAGGCACCTCGCTACCCAGACCCAGTCAGCTGCTGATAATCTCCTGTCTGGATAGGAACACAATACCGGCACATTCGTAGGCAGGTCTGCTGCGAGACAGAGAGGGGCCTTGACAAAGCCAACCAACGTATTGATATTCAATATTCTTTTGAGAGGGTTTTCGGCAATTGCAAAACAATTCTTTGTCGAAACTAAATGATAAAATATTCTGTCGGTGTGTATTTAAACTGTCAAATATAAAGTTAAGTACAAAGAGATTGCGTCGCTTTGCTTTTGATTCGTTCATACATCAACACGCCAACGCATCAACGTAGTGCGGGTAATATTTAATAGACCCTTTTATATATTTGTTTGATGTTCCCTTTGTTAGAAAAATACCAATGAAGAAAAAAAGGGCTCGTATTTGGAAAATATTTCAAAGCCGCAGGTATATTTTTTAATCCAAAATAAAAAAATCTACTAGTAGGTACGTACATACACATTGTAAGTGGAATTTTTGCTAGTAAAATAATCAAGTAAACGAAAATCGTTCCTAGCATAACATATTGTAGCGCGCTGTGAAGTGAGCAATGTATCGGAAAAACACAAACAAATCGGAGTTGATCGTAAATTTGCGCCGAAGGCAGTTTTCAGCAATTGAAACTGATTAAGTTATTCCAAAAATAAATATTCATCCTAGACTTGTCTAAAAGTCAATAAATGTCACACATTAAAATGAAAATGGATGTATTCATCCAAGACCCTATCTAGATTGAATTTAGTTCGGGAAGAATCTTGCAATCACACACAAAGATAGCAACCAATAAAAATAAAGAATAAAAACCTAGTAAATAATGCATACAGCCAATAAAAGCTAAGGAAATGAAGATAATGTTGTTGGTTCTTGGTCGAAGTATGATACAGTTATGGTTCAATTCCCAGATGGAATCGAATCTTTTTCTGATTTTTGAGTTTCAAATTTTCGTTTGAGAATTGCTAATATTGTCTTCAATGACGAAATATTATTAAAAGAAACCTTTAGCAGAAAAAAGCTAACGATTATTCATTTCTATTTGCATTTCACCAAAATACTCTTCACTGTAGAACAGATTACCAATAAAGGTTTTACTATGTAGTTTAAATCAAATTACAAATCTTATAAACATAATTTCCTGAATAAGTACCTTGGTTGATTACTTGTTCATTGCAAGCAAAAGTGATTGCATAATTATTATGGCTATTTATTAGATTTGTCATGCCAAGAAGAAAGTTTAACATGTCATCCAAAAGTAAGACCGAGTAGCGTCGAGCACAGAGCACATGGTGAAGCCGCGCGTTTCGGTTGCGTCACCGCAGAGCTCAAGTGAAAGTGGTCCGCGTGTGTCGAAAAGTGCCCAAATTGTTCCGTGCGAGCGGTGATAACGTTTCGCAATTCATCCACACTGTAATACCATCCACATCCAACACCGACACCGAATGCTGAATTTAATCACAACACACACACCTCTGCCGTAAGCCTCTCCACCACAGTTCGGCCGCCCACCGAATTGTCAACACTGTGTAATGAAAAGTTTACAACGCTTTTAATTCAACGTTGTTGGCTATAATAAAGCACAGTATAAGCTAATACAATTCTTATGCATATTTTTTTTATTGTGTACTTGACAGAATCAAATTATAATGAATTGTTTTACCACTGACATAAAAACAGGTAATATAGAAAGTATAAATTGCAGAAACCTTGAATTTTTTTTACATTAGTTCCACACAGGAGGCTAGGGTTTGAATTTTTTTTACATTAGTTCCACACAGGAGGAGTAGAGGGTTTTTTTTGGAAAGGAAGTTCTGAGAATGAAAAATGTATGGGTAAGAATCTGGGTGTCAGTGTGTGCGGAAGTGACGGACATATTAATTCATTCCTCCCACTGCAGCGCAAGGCGATGTTCTGAAAGAGTCTTGTCGGAGAGGTCAAAACGTCTTCCTCAACCAGTCTCTCCCGATCCGGCCTGACACGCAATTGGTGGGCGGAAGCAACCGCCGCCAAAACCCAGACAAACCTCACTCATATGAACCCGGTAGCGAACCACTTAGAGTGACCCATGACAGGGGTGTTGGTTATCCAATAAATGGTTGTCGGCGCGGCGGTACCAATACCCGCCTCCAAATTTTAAAATCAGTGTCATTGTTGCGACCTGAAAATTGAAGATCCTTGTTTTGATGGGTGTAAAAAAAACTGTCATTGGCTGGAAAAAGTCTCCCGGGTGTCTTTTTAACATGGTCTGCTGAATTCGACTAGAGCCTACGTCTTATTTTTTAATTCGGAACTTATGATGATTTTCAGACAGTGGCGAAGATGACAATGGTCTGTCTAGTCCATAAAGATTTTTTTCCTGCGGCGCCTACTGTTTCTTCTACTTGAGGGGGCATACATTAATTACGTGAGTAGTTTGTCTTGCAACCTGCTGGACCCTGGATTTTGGTGGACCCCCCTCCCCCCTTTTGAGCTCACGTAATTAATGTATGCCCCCTAAGATGGTACCTTGACGTAGGAAACTACATATAAGATGGTTACAGGCATTTAGGACATTTATTTATAAAAACGAAAAATAAAATGCGTTTACACTAGCATAAGAATTTTTAAAGCCCAGCGGATAAATTTGCCACAGGGCTTGAAAGTTTCCCGCTCAGTCATTGTTCATACAACATGTTAACATAAATTAACAAAAATCTAAAATAAAATTTTGCTGATTCACGAGCAAAAAAAAATACAAGCCCGGCAACAAATTACATAATTAGAGTTTAATGAAAGTTAAAAATTAATTAATCACTCAGTTGTCCGATAATTCATGGCTTGAAAGGTGTGGTAATCATATTTTATCGTAAATATTCAGATAATTGAAATGTTAACCGACCAGTCGAGGATTAAAAGCTTTCATCGATTAAATTTTATGGTGAAAAAAATTTATCTAAAAACAAAAAACAGTTCACAAAGACAGTACAAGGTCGTGGGATGTAACATTTACTTTGGTTTAGCTACAAAAATTATGTTGACTGGCTTTAAATATTTTATTATTTGGTTTCAGTTTTTTACTAAGAAAATGTAGATATAAAATTGTGTTTTCGGATTTTAAATGGTTACTCTATTGTTTCAGTTTAACAAACAGAATAAAGGGAATTGAGAGAAACGCCTTCCAACATATTGTATAAACTATCCACAGGGTTGTCTCAAAACAGGTTTCAAATATTAACTTTACGTTATTTCTATTAAAATAAAATACTTTGTACACATCACTATTTGATCAAACTTTATATGATTTTAACCCTTTAAAATTTAGGTTCCGCGTTTCCTAGATTTTCAAGAATAACAGAAACCTTCGTGGAAGCTAACATTTTTTATCCGAATTAAAAAATGTGAGAAATTTTGTAATAACGTAAATTTTATAAAAGAAAAGTGTTATTAGAGAAAAATCAACAATTAGTTTTATAAATAATAGAAAATTTCACTAAATGAAATATCATTCTTCTAATTAATAAACCTAATTCAAATATTCACTAATAACTTTCAAAATATGTAACAATTACTAGTTTAAACTAATTTGTGGTAAATTTCCGGTTTAGCTGGTCTGTGGCCACCCTGAACTAAAACCCCTTTAGCTGAGTGAAAATAATATTTGTTTGGTTTACTAGGAAAATGAGCAGCAATTTTTATTATATTCCAGCTGTGTTTACATAAATGTATTGTTTGATTAAATATTTAAGTTATTACAATTTCCATAAATTGTGAAAATATTTATTTACCAAGATATCTAGTTTCCTGCGTAGAGGGAATATATTTATTTGCGGTCGTTTCATTATTAATTTATTTGTGAGAACACATTTGAAAATTGCGATTGAACAAGTTTAGTATAATGTTATTGCCTTTGTGGAAGCTGATTATCTATTTAAGGGCAATATCAGGTTGCAAACAATAAGAAGAGGTGGCTGATGTTTCATGCATGGCCATTTGGCCATATTATTATTGATATTGAAAGACTTTATTTCTGGTTAAAACAAATGATATCTGATTAAAATAAATTATGATGAATGATCAGAATATTGATCATCAGTCACCACAAAAAACCCGAAAGCTCAAAATTGCAATAATTAATTCTATCATGGTAGGTATAAAGAGTTTACCCCCAGGCCTAGGGACAATATTGTCGGAAGATCATAATATTTCTGAACGCACCTGAAAACTGTTTTTGAAAGGTAATGAAATACTCTTTCAAATCTTATAATTCTAAATAAACTTTGAAATTTTTTGAAATACGTTATTTTGAATGCAAACAAAAAAGTTTAAAAAATGGCTCACCGTTCGTTTTGTCTTAACTAAAATTACTTACTGGTACAGAAAAAAAAACACAGGCAAATGCATTATTATAAACGTTATCGCCAACTCACTTTTTTGACGTTTCATGTAAAAATAATTAGTAAAAAATTCTCAAAGAAACTTTGGTTTTATGAAGGTGTAAATTTTAATTATTTTGTGACTTTTAGCTTCAAATATACAGTGTTCTCTTTCTTAGACAACACCGCTTAGATCATATTTCTAACTTTGATAATAACGGAGACATAACGATTTATATGAGACCTATATGCTAAATTAGCTCCACACAGGCCCCGAGGAAAATAATTTCCCTCAGGGCCTACAGCGTTGGGGATGGTGTGTGGAGAATCTTTTTTTTAAATGAAATTCTGGGAAGGAAAAAGGTAAGAAGAGTAGCTAGCTATCTGGATGTCAATGAATTTAGGAGTGATGGACGTATGAATCCACCCTTCCCACTGCGGTGCAAGGCAATCGAGAGTCCTGATGGAGATGTCCAAGTCTTCCTCAACCAGTCTCTCCCGATCACTCCCGATCCTGGCCGCCACGCAGTTGGTGGGCAAACCCATCCAGTGTGCAGTGGGAGGGATGGATTCGTACGTTTGTCACTCTTAGACGCACTTGACTACCAGATTCCTACCCACCCCACATACTCTTTTCATTCCCAGAACTTCATATTTTTCCTTTCCTAAATCATCAACACAGCATCCCCAAAGATGACAATATTTTCCTCAGGGCCTCTGGTATAGAGCTAACATAGAAACAAAAGAACAAGTTATAAGAATTCATACCGAGTATCTACATAGTTGTTATAATGACATGAATTAATGGTTCAGTATACATAAAAGATTAACAATGTTCTAATACAGGCAATAAAATGACTAATTTTCGAAATGTTAATTAAATTCCTTGCAGTAATAAAGCCTAATATTAATTAGATAAACCGGTTGGTACTGGCTGCAGCATCTCTGAGAAGATCAATTTAAGCCCACGTGATACGAAGATAACCCTTGTGACTTAAACCAAATTGCTTGTCGATATTCCGACGATAAATATAGTAAAAGACTGCAATCAATTCCGTAGTAAAACTAAGCTAGTGGAATTATATATTTTCTTTAATTCTTATTGCAATTAGACGCATATTATATTTTACATTTGGGATTTATATTAGATACTCTTCAATTGTAAGCATTTGATTGAGGAATGTACGTGGTAATAAAAAAAATGTTAGCAGTCAAATAAAAAGCATCGATCAAGGAAATTTGAAATGCTGTTTAAGAACAAAATGTTAATCAGGAGAGCGAAAAGAATGTTCATCATTTTTTCACAAAATCATAACTCCTGTAAATGTAAAATTATAATTATGAAATTTTGTTATAAAATTATATTTAATAGTTCTTTCAGAACATATTTTTTTTAAATTTCTTTAATAACAGTATTTACTTAATTTAATTTATAAAAAGAATCCTCTTAAAATGCACGTCGTAAAAGACGCACTTATTTTCGTAGAAATATTTCGACAAGCAGATCGAAAGAGGAAAAAAAGAAGAATAAAGACATAAATATTTAACTCCTTTTAGGATTTATTGTCTTTAACAGCATTACAAATTTCCGCTATCGATATGGTTCATGCATACAGACTTGTGCAGATTATTAGTCTCAAACATAAATTCACGTGTTTTCCATCTTGGGAGATAATTTTATTTTTATTTATTTGAATTATAATATTGTTAGAATAATACAAAGCGGTAAGAGAAATGATGAAATACATATTTTCAAGTATTTTCTACGCCAATGAAGAGAATTATCTCTTGAGTTTGTTGTGGGACTAAAAAGTAATATTATAGAGTGTACAATATTATAATAGCGTAAGTATTTATAGGATGTGCTGACATTAAAAAATATAAATATGATTTGGAATGAAGTTACTGCTTTTTGTTCGTTGCTACGAGTGTAATTTTACCTTTGTCTTAATAATTCCAACCTCTGTTATTTTTTTAACTCTTCGGGAAGACTATTAAAATATTTTGTCACTTTATACATTTTCTTTTATCTTTTTACGCCTGTTTTATAATTTGTTCATAAAATTGTTTTTATTTAATTTGAAGTATGTTTAGTCTTTTTTCAAATGGCAACCATGGTTTCCAAACAATGAGGAACTTTCATGCACGACAAGGGCATTCATACATTATACAAATTATTTAAAAATATTAGAAGGCTCGCTGCCACAATGCGAAAGTTGTCCACAAATATCTCTGAAATATGCAAATTCCAACGCTTTCATTTAGCCTGGAAATAGCCTTGATATGAATCCTATCGAAAATCTATGGTGGAATGTGAAAAAAGAAATTATGAAAAATACATAACCACTCATTGAGGAACTCATTTAAGTACGACATCACAACCAAGAAATATAAAAAAAAAACAGCTGAAAAAATTCGGTGCACAGCATGCCTACGAGGAATAAATTGTTTGTTGAATGTTCATCAGATGATACTAGATATTCATGTACTTAATTACATGTAGTCGAAATATGTAACATAAAAAAATATCGTTTTGAGTCTATTGATCTGCACATGTTTGTAATTATGTGCAGTAATGCATTGAGATTTGATAATGAAATTAAAAGACATAGAAATTAAGAAATGTTTGTATAAATAGTTTGAACACTAAAACAGCGGATGGACAGATAAATAAGCATCATGGGGGTGGTGGGTGGAATAAATCGTGGTCTTCAGGGAGATGAAGACATGACACTTTAAAATGAATCAAATACTAGAGCCGAGTCAAGCCAAAACAGAGTTGTGAGATGTTCCACTCTCTTTTCGTTTAAATAATGTTTATTGAAATGGTTGGCGTGATTTTATGATTGTGATATATAAAAAGAGACGTTACACAATTAAAATCACATGAATAATCGCATGACTAGATAAATAAAACGACGTCACATCGTAAACCTGCCCCAACATGTTGACACGGGCGAGCTATAAAAGTAAATTCGATGACACTCGACAAATGAAACAACGAATAACATCTTCACACCTACTAATAATCTATGATTTTATAGTACATTTGCTTATAGTTTTGGAAGTAGGTTTGAAGTATCATAATATCGTATCGTTGTTTAGTCGTACCTACGTCTCCGAAACATCGAAATTTGAATTGAATGCAGTTATATGTAAAAGCTTACCCTTTAATTGGTACAATACTCGGACAACTCATAAACACGACCAAATCAGAATACTGCAGAGAAACTTGTAGTGAATTAAACAGAATGTTGATGTTTTCAAAATGTCATACTAATGTACAGGGCAGTCATGCGTCTCTGTTATTTTATAGCATACTAGCTGGTCCCCGGCATACGTGGCCACACTATTCAAATAAATAAATTGATTCTCCCTGCATGTTCTTTCCCGAGCGTCTCCGTTCCCTTCTGCCTTCCCCGCCTTCCCCATCCCTCGTCTCTTCCCTCTCGGCGAACCACATCTCCCCCGTTCCCCTTCCCCCTGCCTTTCCTTCCTGCTCTAAAATATATGAAATACACACATTTTCATTTATAGAAATTTCATAACACCAAAGCTTACCATTATATATAGCCTATATGTTATTCTGATATATGAGCTATATTATTAAAAAGTTTCATTAAAATCCATTCAGTAGTTTTTGTGTGAAAGAGTAACAAACACATATACATCCATAAAAACTTTCGCGTTTATAATATTAAGTAAGATAATAAAAACACACAGACACGTATAAATAATATTTGATTTATGGTGAGCATTCGAATAGTGCTTTCCTCATTATCTCAAAAATTTATATTTAGAGATGTCTGACTAATCAACTGGATGATCGAAATGCCCTTACTCAATTGACTTTTATTATCATTCGCTCGAAAACGTGTATTTAATAAAAAAAGAGAATTTCCAACAAGGACACCTATTAACCTGTGTATTTAGCATCTTACAGAAATTTCGTCGAAATCGTTCGTCGATACTAATTAACAATCGATAATCAACAACTTGACACGAGAGGCGGTGACAGGTGCATCGCCGGACAAGTCGACAGTTTCTCTGTGTTATTACTAGGCCTATTTGCAGGTGACGGATCGCAGCTGTCGGCATGACCACAAATTTCAAATGGGTCATTCATAAGTCATAACGTCGAAGGCCAAATGTCAATAGCCCGTCAGCAAGGACGAATATCCTCTCACTAGTCGCACTCGTACAAGTTCTGTCTCTATTTTTAATTACAATAAGTAATAATTATTAGCCTGAAACACTCATCTACATTGAAAAAATCTCCCGAGAAAAGATACATGCCGCCGACGGGACTCGAACCCGCGTCCTTCTGATTGGCATGTATCTTTTCTCAGGAGATTTTTTTATGTAGATGTGTGTTTCAGGCTAATAATTATTATTACTAATAAATAATTGTTACCCTTTGTGCTATGCATAAAAATCTTGTCTTAAGCATTAGTTTATCAATTAAAAATAATACTTAATATTTGACGAGTTAAAGTATTTCACCAAAAATGTAGACATAATTTGTCTCGACGCCACCTAGTAATCTTGTCTCTATTTTCATTTAAAAAAATAACTATGTAATATCGCCCGTCAAAATACAGAAGGGATCAAACCACCCTTACAAAAAAAACTATACAATAAACTGAAAAGGCTACCGGCGTTCAATATCTACGTTAGGTATGAATTCATCGCGTATATTTGAAGGAGAATTGCATATATGTATACATTTACAATTCCCTACTAAATACGCTTATATTGCATTCCCTAGAAAATAGAAGAAAAATAAATGACTTAACTTTTTGCCTAAAATTATTCACTCTGAATTAGACTGTTGTGAACTCCTGCATCTCATCGACTTCAAGGTACTTAAGGGGTCGTCCATTAATCACGTGAGGCTCGAAAGAGGGGGGGGGGGGGTTCGGAAAAAAATATCCGGGGGGGGATATAATGAGATATCACTTGTATTTATTTTTCAGTCAAAAACAGCCTGCAACCTTAATGTCTCTCTGGAAATTTTTATCACGTTGCTTAATTTTCCAAAATTTAATCAGATTATTAGTACTTGCATTCAAAGATAATATTATTAAAATGTCAATATAATAATAATAATAATTGGACAATTTGTAGAGCGCCGTTTTTGTGAAAAATCACCACAAGGGCGCTTAAAAAATACATGTGATTTTGGGTAGGTGGGGGTAATCTAAAATCTCACCACATATCACCAGGGGGGAGGGGGTTAAAAAGTTGCTAAATCACGTGATTATTGGACGACCCCTAATCGAGCCAAAAGGCAAAATATATTATTCTGCTACAATAATTCCGGAACCAACTACCACATACATGCATGCACCTATTCCTCGATTTCACACACTTGGAAACAAATTCAAATACCTGAATGATATTTTTATGTGTACATTTTGATATTTAAGGAGCATTGGATATATTTGTGTGTTATTTATATTTATTCTGTAAATTTTGTATTACTAACCTGCACTGATTATTATTTCTATGCCATATGCAACTTAAAAATTTTCTATTTTCTTCTAATATATTATTTTTACTTAAATTTATCTTTATACCTACTAATCATATAATGTTTATTTCTTCGAGTTCATCTTTTTATTCAAGTACTGTGTCTCTGTATTATTCATGTAAAAGCCCATCAGGGCATTGAATTTAATGAGCAATAATAATAATAATAAAAATATTAGGAAAGAATACTAGGAGTATTCCCACATTTTGTTTTAGATAATTTAAAAGCTCATTCTACTTACTACTAGGCAGTCGTCGGCAAACTCTTTAGTGAAAAGAGCATATTATTATTATCAACAGTAAAATGATTTAGATTTCTGTTGAGAGCCAAATTTCTTAATATCTTGACTCTACAAGAATCCTGTTTTAGAAGTCGGTAAAAACTAGGTATACTGAATAAACTAAACGTTCAACATATCTACTTTATGTATTGCTAAAAATATATATTTTTATCAAAATAATATTAAATTATATAAACTACAGATTAAGAAATATTTGTACCACCATGAGAAGATGGCCTTCATAGGTCGGTTACGGTCAGAAATAAATTAATTCAAAATTGTTTTAATATATTATTGCAACTTATTTCCTTCTGCCTAATTCAAAAGTTTCTTCGTGCCATAAATAATAATCATATCATAAACCAAGAAAATTAAAAGGAAATTTCCTTACTATAACAAAACAATTTCTAGCGGCTCTCCCCAACATTGATATAATTTTTTTTATGACACAAATTTTATATAACTTAATAAAAATATATTTTCTCATATATAATAGATTTAAAATTTAAAGCATTTTTTCTTTTGCTAGAATGTGTATTTCAGCAGAGTATGTATGTAATAACGCGAAAATGGAGGGTTATTATTCCCATCTGCTTATTCACCAGTCGATATGCACAGCATACGTCAGTTACTTTAAGTGTTATCGGTTATTATTTGTTATTACCTACTTAGTACTTCCCAGATCGATGTCTCCACTATACACCTGCACAAAACATGATAATTGCTTTTCGAAAGGTTACGAAATATGAAGAGAGGCACATGTTTTTACGTTAGTGATAATAGATAAAATAATCTAACTAAATACATACTAATAAATCATATGCCTCGTACCATTATTATATATTTAAATATAATATTATGTTCGTACTAAAGTTGCTAATGTAGAATTCAAATAATGGTGATCGTGGTTAGTGAGTCTATGTACATAATCTATCTATGCATGGAATGAATAATGTAACAATGTGACACATTGCCTACAATTTCACATGCATTAATCAAACGCATTGCACATCAAATTTCTCATTGTTGATTTATGGGTTGGTAGTTGCAATAATGTGATTTTAGTTATTGTCGAATAGTTTAAAGTTAATTTATTTTAATACGTGTAAAATATAATAAAATTTGTGTTTAATATTAATTATAAAGATTTCATTGGATTTCATTTATCGCAAAGCTTGGGGAGATTTTTTACTATTAAATTATCATATTATGAAGACAAAGTCAAGTAAAAGTTTTAGCTGTGTTTCGACCACTGTGAAAAGGAATTGTTAGAAAAGGGAAATTGATTTTGGATTTGAAATGTGATGCATTTTAATTACAATTCAAGTTCGTTCTTTATTTATTTTTATTGTGTTTAATTTATAGAACCCCCATCATTTTTTTAAAGAAAAATCAAATTTAATAAAAATCATGTGTGCAGTTCACATGCGGTAGAAGTGAAACCTTTAGAAAACCAAACTTCGAGAGAATGAAACGAAATCAGAGTATCAGGAGAAGGATAATTGTAGAATTTATTTATTATAATATTGTTACCAAGTTAAAAAAAATTCACTGCACAAAGAGGACACCGATTAGTCTATCTCATTCTTTCGCAGGCTAAATCCTGTAGACGTATATGTTTGTTTCTTTTTAGTGTCGCTCGTTTCCGTTTCATCGAGTTTCAAATCACAACGGTGCTAAAGAATTTTCACTTAAAGTATTATAATGTTTTGAAGAATTTTAGTTTTTATTGTTGTGACAGCTGTTTCGGCTTTCAATTTCATTATTAAACTGTGGTTGTGGTATCTGAAAAATATCACAAGGGTGAGATATATCAGCCACATCAGTGAAATATGACGTTGAAAGTGAATGGTAGGAATGTAGACGGTACGCAGGACAAACATGTTGTATCAAAGTCGGGTTAGTTACACCATTTATAACTCAAGAACGGCTGGACCGATTTTTATGATCGTTGATTTGTTGGATTTGTCTCCGCCCCGAATAGCAGAATAGCTATTAAAACATCAGAAAAATTAACGAAAAAATATTAAGAAAAAAAAAAATTTCCTCATAAATTTTGTATGGAACGAATTACCATCTTTTGAATATATAGTATAATATATCTACAATAATGAGTGAATTCCAAAAATTCCAAAAACGACAAATGTCAATGCGCTGATTGTTTTGCTTTTGTTCTAAAACGTATCATGCTACCCCTCCTTCTTACAAACTAAATGTCAACAGTTGAAAATTAGACAAACGGTGAACGTATGTATGCACTCCTCCGAAGGAAAAATTGTAATAAATTTCCCTCACACGTATAAAGAAAATGAAACGCAATTTCCGCAAGTAAGTTGAAAAGTAAGGAAATCACAAAAAAATATAAACCCGTACACAAAGCCATCTCTGATACTGACAAAAATAAAACACCGACAGTTGCGCAACGATAATTACTTCATTGTGTAATTTTTAACTAAAAAAAAAACTGAATTTAATTCAGCTAATAAGTTAACACAACAGTTATTGATTCTGAGGCGGTACGATATTCTCCGGGTCAGCTAGTACTGTAATAAACCACTACCATAATACGGGCATTTACCTAGCTGAGTAGTCGAAAAACCATGTAAAACAAACCTGTATCAAACAAAATGAATAAAGAAAATTAAAAATAAAAAAACCGCTGAAGTTAAATACAAATCTCTCCGAATACAAGGAATCCATATATTTTCGATCACATCACGAGAGGACGCGAGAGTTTGGTAAGAGCTCATGACAGAATTCCTTCTACTTTCTTCATGAAACATTTCCATGTTCAATGACGAAGGACGATGTATCAAGATAACCCACATCATTATTCACGAAACGAGCATCATCTAAACATTTGGATGTGATCAGCGCCTATCGAATTGATTGGTTTCGAATTAGACATACAAACACCTAGACATGGTAGGGGGGATTGCACCTTTGACCTTAGAGTTTGGGTCTACTTTATTGCGCCGCTCGGCCACAGCGACCATCAAATAAATATAGATGGATTGAAATAAAACTAAATCTTCATTCCGAGCCATCGAAAATTGTTAGGGTTCGCAAATTCACAATTATTGTTTCTTTGGGTTAATTGATTCATTGTGAAGCATTTCGCGGTAGGTTTTCATAAGTATCTTTATATATTGTATTTAATCTCTCGGACTAATTTGTTCGCTTTTCGTTACAGCTTATATAGGTCTCATAGAAAGCGTTGTGTCTTTCTTACTATCATAGTGAGAAATATGATATAAACAGCAATAGAAAGAGAAAATGACACGCTTTACATTTAAATCTAAAAGTTAAATAACTAACCATCACGCCGTTCCCTGCAGGCAGAGAGGACAGACCGCCAAACATCTCGGTCTTGACACACATTCTTTGCCTCACTCACATTCATACATCGTCTCATACATTCTTTTCTATTATTCTGACTTTTGACATGGCCCGACTCAAGTATCTGATTCACTTGATCGTGTCATATCTTCCTTGGGTGTCCCCGACTTCTTCTAGCATTCATATTTGCGTCGTATATTCTTCTTACACTACTTTCTTCGTTCATTCACTCTACATGCCCAAACCATCTGAGGGTCCCTTTCTTAATCTTACTCATTATGCTTACATCAGCCTTACATTTTTTGCGGATATCCACATTTCTCACACGATCATACATTGTTTTACCACACATAGCAACAGCATTCAGTTTACTTTCATCCTTCCTCTTCCAGTTTCATGCCTCACTGCCATACATCAGGGTAGGTACCAGGACTCCATTGTGGACTGTTAGCTTCGCTTTTTTGACAGTTAACCACAAATAAATCATAATGTACACCTTTTTGAAACCAAAGTTTCGGATCGCAATTTGAAAAACCTTGTAAATTTTTTATTAATTATTTTTACAAGGATCGATAAAAAAAGTGAGGTGACAATATCATTTACAATACATTTTTCAATTAAAATATGTGTGTGTTTTTAGTTTTTATAGTAATGTAAGTTAGAAAAAATGTAAGTTGAGCCATTTTAAAACATATTTATGTTTGCAAAATTTATTTAAATTTATAAATTTCGGATATGTTCAGAAATATTCCATTTATTTTTAATTTTATTGTAAAGCAGAAATATTTTGACCCTCTGACAAAATTTGGTCGAGGCCTGAGGGGTTAAATGAGGAATGACCTCGTGAGTGCACCGCTCACGTATTGCATACGTCAGTAGTACGACAGAGTATACTAGTAGAATATGAGTTGTGAGTGTGACAGTAAACTGTATTCGGAATGTGCTTTGCTGTGGGATTGCAGATAAGCGGCCATCCACAGGTGTTTTGAAGATAAATACAGGTGCCGGTCCTTAGGAGCGGTGCACACACGTATCACTAATGTAATAATGATAAAATAATGTCGTATTACGTGGTTTAAAAAACACAAATCCACAAAAAAAAATCAGCGATAATATTCGCCTTTGGCACGAGTTTGTTCAACTTCCGATTATCCGGTGTTAATTTAGAGGACAAAGAAAATGCACGGATCAACCAAAACAAAACTTCACAAGATTCTTTTAAAAGAAACTCGGAATCTAAGTAAATCGTTAAAATGAACGAATGGATCGCTGATTGCTTTGGTTTCAAGATCTACCAAGTGTTTCGACTGCTGAACAACATATTTAGTGAGATTACGAATTTATCAATTAACTAGCGAGTTCCCTGCATGCGTAGCAATGCTACTTAAATAAAGAGATTGTTTCTCCCTGCGTGTCCTTTCCCATTCGTCCCCGTTCCCCTCCCGCCTTCCCCCTCCCTTCCCCACTTTCCCCCGCCCGGATTCTCCTCCCCCTCCTGCCATCCCTCTGCCGCTGATATACATAAAATACACACATTCTTCAAACTACTGGCGCGCCACCTATTGTATTTTTTTATACAAATTTCACAACGTCATAACTCAATAGTATTATAGAAACCTTCGCGGGCGTTCGCACAACTCATCAAAGTTTCATCGCAATCGGATGAATAGAAGAAGGAAATAATTTAATAACGCCAGAGCTCACTATTATATCACATAGAAAATATCACAGGCATGTGCATATCAAATCCCTAAAGATTCATCGCAATCGGATGAATGGTTAAGGAACGCACAAGAGACAAATAAAGAAACATTCATTTTTATGTATTAAGATTAAATCAATTTCGAGATATCCAGGTAAAAAGTTTAAAAAATGGACTTGTGGTAAACGAATCACGAATACAAGCTATCAAGGGACGTAGTTAACTTACTTTATAACCAGTGATTCCTGACATTATTTGGAGTAAAATATGTAAGTGAAATTTCGGAATCCGGTCACTTTTTGGGTGTCTGTTTTTTTCTTCAAAATCAAATAACAACAAAATTCTTCCGCATGTAGTCACTGTTCATTTAGCCAAGTAACCCCCCAACCAATCACAAAATTTTCAATGCCTACTGATTTTTTTAGGTTTTTAAGATGAAGCCATACTAAATAATGCAAAATCATACAAAATCGTATGTTTTAGTTTTGAAAATTTGACCGCTTAGAAGTATTATAGATGCTTCAATTAAATACTGCATGTAGAACATACTTTGGCCCTTAAAAATATCGGTCATTTTTTTTAATAAGTCTTTTAACCTTTTCCACTCCGTAGGCCAGACATACTGGCCCAAACAATTTTGGTAGGCAGCTCCGTCGGCCAGAGGTCCTGGCCCGACGCAGGTATAAGTTTAATCACCAATTTCTATCTTCCTAAGTACATTCTACGAACTATTATTTCCGATAATTACAAAGAATCGTCGCAAAATATTGGATAAACCAACATTTCTTCATTTAAATTTGCCGTTAATTAGATATATTAATTTGAAAACAGATGCATCATTTTAACACACGAAATATTTGTTTTCTTCCAGTATTTTCGGAACAGTCAGTCGTTATCCTGCGTTTATGACGGTTCTCCGCAGCTACTCCCACTTTTAGTAACCATATTTTTTCATTTTGTGGAACTATTGATATTGATATTAGTAATTGAAAGTAAAAGAATTACTAATTTACGTATTCCATAAATAGGTATAGTTAATTAACCGTCATAGAAAATAATGATAGTTTTACTTCGAAGTGATGGTGAAGAAGTCGGTAACGATCCAAGTGATATAGATAGTGGAAGTGACATTATCCCACCCAAAAGAAGGAGATGCGCTTATTTCAGTAAAGGCAGTGATGTAGAAAATATTGTAATTCCGCAACAACCTTCAACATCCATCAATCCAACACCGTCAAGCTTTTCTGATTCAGAAAAAATATTGGAATTGAATGTATACTAATACACCGAATACACCACAACAACAAATATTTTTTTTCTATTGGAAATACCAATGAGTCATCTTCAATTTGTGGATAGGCTAATTATTCGGCTGGTTGGAAATTATAGAGAAGGTGTAAAAACTAGAAAAGGAAGCCATTCGGTAAATCCAGAACACCGGTTAAATCATGTCAATTTACATGTAATAATGCCTAATATGCATAAAAAGTATTAGGGATTGCATCGTTTTCAATTTGGGAGGCAGGAATGGGTACCGCCGCCTCGGGAACCATTTATTGGATAACCAACACCTCTGCCGCAGGTCACCCCAAGTGGTTCGCTACGTTTGGTGACTAAGCAGGGGTGCCCGGGTTCATGGGGATGCGTCTGCCCATTTACTGCGTAGTGGGCCGAATTGGGAAAGACTGGTTGAGGGAGATCTTTTGATCTCTCCAGCCGGACTCTATCGAACCATTGCCTTACAACGCAGTGAGAGGGATGAATTCACACATCACCTCTCTTGGATACACTAACCCCCAGATTACTACCCACTCCTCATACCATTTTCCTTCCCATCATTTTTTTCCTTTCCTTCAAAAGATCCTCCGTACAGCAACCCCAAAGAAGACAAAGGCCCTTTAGAATTTATTTCTCTCAGGGCCTCCTGTGTGGAGCTAATGTAAAAAAATCGTTAGTGGTTCTGATTATGATAGAGAAGGAGGGCAAATTAAATGAACAATATATCACTGTAAAAGTTGTGAAAACAAACTTGCACTTCATGTGGGATAACATTAAACCGAATCGTGAGTTTTTTGTAATATTAAATGTGAGATAAATGTACTCAAAATGTGACAGTATTATATTATGTGTATATAATATGTACGATACTCTAACTTGTAAACACCGTGTAGAAAGCTTGCCAAACTTATTATCTATTTTATGTGTTGTGGGCTGGTCTATCTTTTGTTTCCTGAAAGAGGGTCGAAACCTAAAATGACGTAACCAATGCAAAATAAGAAACCATACACTACCCATAAAACCTAAGCCAATCAGGTTCAGGTAGTCGCTGGTCAGCCGCTGTGCGGTACAGGACAACTAGAAAGGAATTTCTCCAAGAATTTGCATTGGATTGTCTGCATATTTTACCCGCATTATACAAATTATTGCTGTTCAATAAAAGATATAATGCAAATAAAACACGTTGAAATCAAATGTATTATCTTTTAGTTACAAAATGTGAGATTTAACAAGTATTTTATACAAAATATACCAAACAACTAATGGTCACACGAATTATCCGATAGGGTGCCGCAAAAGTAACTAACCAAAAATTTCATTTCAAATACAAAATATGACACACATTTTTGGTCGGAGTAGCTAAACAGTTTTGAGAAAAAATGGTCGGAGTGGAAAAGGTTAATAAGCTTAGAAAAAAATAAAGTATTAGGTCTATAAAAAACATTTTTAACTGAAAACTCTCCTACTTATAAACACTTTTTCGGATATGGTTTTATTGCATAATGTGGCAAATTCAGTTTCTTATATAATTATCGCGAAAAAAAAAGATATTTACGCCCGAACGTCACAAAATAAAATATAATATGCATTTTCGCGTTGGTATTTTTGACATCACGGCAATACGGCAGTCGACGAATTTGCTATATCAAAGTGAACCTTATACCGTCCACCGAAGAACGACTGGCAGCCGCCCCCCTGTCTTCCGTCATTACTCCTCCGAACGGAGCGGAGAGCGGTCGTGTTATGCTCCGCGCTTATTTTCGTGAAATCAATTTAAAAATTCCGTTTTATTGCTATAAACAATGCATAAAAAAGGAATTAATGTTTTTTACAGGCCTTTACGAAATCAACCTGTAAAAAAAAAATCTCAAATATCTTTTCCAACCTTTCCAAAAGCTTTTTCTCAAGTATTTTTAAACTCCTCCCATAAAAGGGCGTGAATTCCGATTTCGATTTTTTCCTGTACTAGTGGATCGCCTTAAACAACAAAATTTTATTTACTTACATTTTTTACTCCAAATAATGTCACGAATCATTGGTTAAAGAACATTCCTTAATACCGTCTATACGGGTAAGAAGAATTGAATCGATTCATATCGAAGTATCGAACCTCATACGATCAATAAAGACGTAAGCGATACGCCATCATCATTTTCGTAGCTTACCGTAAGGCTTTTAATCCGAATAAATACAAATGGAAAAAAAACTATATCATTTTACAATAATAATGTTTTAATAACAACATGTTTAAAAGGATAAGCTGATTTTCGGTCAACTTAAATTTTACCCGATTTACGCAATTTATTATATTAACTAGTAACCCGATCACAATCCACAAATAAAAATAACTGTTGGTGATAATTTTGGCATCCTTGAACGGTTGCCTTGAATTAGGACACAACCCTCGGCCGAGTGACGAGGTGAATGAAATATGCAGCAGGTTTGTTGACCTATTACCGTCGGAGCAATGCCGGGCTTAGTGTGTTACCGTCACATGTTTGCCACTGCCACTATAGCCTGTTGGTGCTAGTGCATGGGCTCAGTGCTCCGTGCCACAGTTTCCCTGGTGATAATGATGCAGTCGGTTCCCGCCGTCAGTTATCGCTTGTCGGCAGCTAGATATCTTCGATTAGCGATAAGATAACTCTCCAGATAACGGTACGCGGCCGGAAGATAATGATTCCGACAGGGATTAATGTGCCGAAAGCTACCCACACGAGGTGGCGTTGCACCTGAGATCGTCCCTGCTAAGGCAAGATGAATCTAAGTAGTAATTACACTGTTTCTTCGCTCCGAAGCACCTGGTCATTTTGGGACATGCGTTTTTAATTCAATGCAGTACGAGTCATGCACAAAGGAATACGTCACTTTGGACCAAACTTCAATGGTAAACACGACAAGAAAGAGCACCTGGATGCAAATAACAAGTACTTAAATGTACCAATATTTTTAGATTAAGCAACGAGATCGATCTTTTTCAAATTCAGCGACATCTATAAATATCAATTATTGCATAATTCACTAAACCTCGTTTATTCCAAATAAAATGTTTAATATTTCTAAGGAAACTTTAACAATAGATTTAATTAAAGGTACTAACTTTGCAAAGCGTCCTTCAGGTGAAATATTATTACATTTGTGCCATAATGTATTATTATTTACTCGAATATTTATTTTGAGTAGTTAGATATTGAGTTTTCTCAGTTTTATAAAAGTTTAGCCATAAATTTAAAAACAAACGTTGTCGAATGTATGTAATTCGTCATTACAATGAAATTAAATCTTTTAACAATCAATATCACATTCGCGCTAACAATTAGGTACGCCCGGATATAATCATCATTCAGCGAAAACAAAGTTTCCTCGTAAATTTGGCATTCAATCACAAGAGCCAGCAATAATATATTAGACGTTATATAAAATAGCCACCGATACAGACGCAGAAAGTGCACGTCACTTCGCATCACAGCGGCCGTTCGTCTTCTATCGTTGCCTGTTGCCTGACTGGCAGATCCAGGAAGGTAGAGCGGTCGGCTGCTGCCCGCTCTGCTTGGTGACGCGACTGCTGGAGCCAACGGCCGGCCCAAGGCTGCGACGGATTGCAGAGCGGACGCCCGATGCACTTCTCTTGCCTGTGCCTGACTGCCTACCTTACTTCTTTTAATTCGACCATTGACACCACACCATTAAATTAACGACTGCAAATTAAAAAGCTTTAAATCAATTGTTCAATAAAAGTTATCCTTTACACTAGTGATGTAAGAATAACGATTTCAGAGCGGTGCCTACTAGAGTTCTTTTAATTAGTCCATCAACACTAAACTATTAAATTGACCATCGCAAATTAAAAAGCTTTAAATCAATTATTCAATAAAGAGCTATTCTTCAGACTAGTGACGCAATTATTGCAATGCATTGTGATATTATGCAGGTTGTAAAAATCTTTAAGGTTATCGCGCCGATTACCTCTCAAAATGAAACGAAAAAATTAGGACGTATCTTTGAAAAGAAAAATTTTAATACCACCACCAATGAGCGCATATAAAAAAATATATATAACATAATAAAAACTTCACATAAAATATAATAAGAAAATAATACTCATAAATGCACCACTACCCGTTTGTTTTATAACCGACTAGTTAATTTCGGGGTTAAAGTCAGTGGTTGCAAGGACCAAAATGTTATTTTACCTCTGACATTATGACATCATTTGATTGGTAATAATAGCACACATCATAATAATAGTAAATTTAGGCTTATTAGATTTGTCAAAGAATAAAAATGCAAAAATCAGTCATTTTAAATACATGTAGGATTACGAAAGATTTTTTAAATATTTATATTGAGGGATTAGTAGGATTTATCGGTCCAGTTAGGAGTTCTACCGAGCCGAACCCTCTGATATGAAAATATCTGGAACCGGTGAATTATTTTCCCATTTGGTCTCTGGTAGATTAATATATATTTCTTGTATTGTTTTGTATTCCTTATACTTGCATAGTGCACTTACATAGCGTGGATTGACTAGAGACTAGAAGATCATTTGTGGAAAAGTGTGTGGAAGGGTTTAGTTTTTCCTGTGGGGAAGATTTAACCCGGACAGCAAAATCGGAAGCATAAAAAGTATAGGACAGCATTATGTTATGTCACTTCATGTGCGCTTTATAATAGGAGGAAAATGGTAAAATATACTGCAGGTATATATAAAGCAACATGAAGACAACAAATATGCAGTATTTACAAATCAATAGGAAGATAATAAATTAACAAAAACACATGACAATAACAACATGAAAATATATAAAACAAGATTCACATAGGAAAATTGTTACAAGACAGTTAATCCCCGATATTAATACTTTACACTTACACAAGACTAAACTTGAAAATCAAAAAATGGTAAATGAAAAATCGTCTTCGACACTTCATATCTCTGAACAAAGTTAGAACCCTGTCCAAATGAAGTGACCTACTACCTCCTGCCGGCTGATCCCACAGCATCTTGACATTCTTATTCTTGTCAGCAGTCAGTATTCAGAACTAGTCGGCAGCCAGCAGCCTTGACCTCGGAGATAAGGAGTGTGACTGTCGGAGATGAATCTGGGGCGAACAATAAGGCTACAGTGTTTGTTGTCTAGTTAGTTCCAAATGTTAATAGAAATAAGCTGCAAATAGGAGGGTATTACACTAAACGGCCTCCATGGTCGAGGGGGAAGACTCTCGACTTGAAATCCGGAGGTCGCGGGTTCAAATCCAAATGAAATTCCCAAGTAAATTTTGTTTAATTAATTTGCTTTGTTTTATAATTAATACTTAAAAATAGTAAATAGTATTTTTGCGGCACGTTCTAGTGTGGAAGATACTCTCAGTTACTGTGGTAAAAAAAAATCAACATTCAGAATTGAAACGTCGCTTTGAATTAAAATGTCGCTAAATGACTTTAATTTTATGTATCGTGTTTGGTGACCAGATCTGAATAGCCAGTAACTTCCCCACCTTCCTCTTCTTCCCTTGCAACATGTCCCAATTGGGGATGCCATAGAGCCATTAATTTTAATGACTATCAATCGTACCACATTTTATTCCTTTAACCTTACAAGTTTTTTTATATTTACGTAAACCTCTTCCCTCGGGACCTATTATACTTTTGGGTTTTGGTTTTTTTGGTTATTCTAGTGATTCTAAAGAAAAATATTGTCTGAATAAAAAAAAAAACAAAAAGAAAAATGAATGCATAAAAAAGTACCATAATATACGATAAGCAATTTTCAAACGTTACATGTGTGTTGTGTTGTTAACTTTAACATCGATATAATATACATTTAACTACCATGTTTAGGCTTATCAAATAGAAAACTACTTAACATAAAAATAATCCGCAATTACGCTAAACCTAAAAATATTAATTATAGATAACTGTACATAAACCTTACCCCGGGTTCATGGGGTGAGGTTGTCAGGGTCTTGGCGGCGGATGCGTTTGCCCACCTGTTGCGTGGCGGGCCGGATCGAGAGACTGGTTGAAGGAGACCTTTTGACCTCTCCAGCCGGACTCTCTCGACCCATATCCTACATCGCAATGGGAGGGATGAATTCATGCGTCCGTCAATGCTGGACACATTGACCTCCAGATTTAGCTCCCTCATAGCATTTCCTTTCTCTCCTTTCTTTCATTAAAAATACCCTACACGCAACATCCACCAAAGAGACGCCCCGAGGAATTATTTTTCCTCAGGGCCCTACTGCGTAGCTAATGTAAAAAAGTGATACACAAAAAGTAACACACATCAGGTCTTTGTTAATATGCCCGAACTGGTCATCTTATTGAAACATAAATAGGTATGTATAAATATAAATGTGTTAAAAAAATGACAAGAATTTGACATAGGGTAATCTAGAATAAAAAAAATACGAGTCACATTAAGGAAGATCAAATCCTTGTACTTCTGCACCGCCCACCATAAAATGTTGTTTTTACTTTCCAAAATACATTCATTAAAGACAGCATCGCGTTCATTAGTCAAAACATTGTATATATACTTTCGTATCAGTGATCAATGAACCGGTGGATGCAAATTTTAGCCATGTTTTTAATTGTTTGTCTAGTTTGTAGTTTTTCTAGATTTTAGAAATGTATTATAAGTTTGTACAGCCCCCTTGAGGTGATTTTTCACAAAAACGGCGCTAAATAAATCATACAAATATTTTTATTATTATTATTAAGTGTGCAGTTCACACGCGGTAGAAGTAAAACCTTCAGAAAACTAAATTAGACTAGAGTGGGAGGCTGCGAAGCACCGCACAAAGAGGAGACAGATACTATCTCATTCTTTCGCAGCGTAAATCCTATAGATGTATGTGTTTGTCTCTTTTTAGTGTCGCTTTTTCGATTCATCGAGTTTCAAATCACAAAGGTGCTAAAGTTTTCACTTCAAAAATTACAATACTTAATATGGTATATAATTTCTTCTATAAAATTTCTTATAATATGTTCGACTGTTTTAAAATACTATAAACTACATTCTAAGCACTATAATAAATTAGTAGAATATGCAATTATGATAGAATTATCAAGAACCTCGCTCGGGTATTTGTCATTTGCTCGACTGTAGGCTGAAGGAAACGCGATATCGCCTATTTTGTCATTGGCGTTACAGAAGCCATATAAATAACGCAAAGTGTGTATTACTGATTAGTTCTAGGTATGAAAACCATTCTTTCAAACGTTAAGTAACTAACCACATCAAAAAAATACCAAAAGTTATCAAACAGAAAAAAAAATCCAGCAAAGAATGTTCAATTCTGTAGCAAAGTCAACAATTCCTCGCTTACATAGTTAAGCAAAACAAATATATAAATGACTAGCTGGTTCCCTGCATGCGTTGCAAGGCCATATTCAAATAAATACATTTTTCTCCCAGAATCACCTTTCCCGTGCGTCCGCGTTCCCCTCCCGCGTCCCCTTCCTAGCTAACTTTATAAATTATATAGCCTATGCCACCCGGGGATAGTGTAGCTTCCCAACAGTAAAAGAATTTTTCAAAATTGTTTAGTAGTTTCGGAGCCTATTTAATGCAAACAAAAATCAAATCTTTCCTCTTTATAAAGTGTAATAATAGATATCGACATTTCTAATGCAACAATTTCTACCTTCAAAACTTACTTACTTAAATATTTTTTTAATGTCAACGTATTATTTCTGATAATAATTTCAGTTTATTATTATTATATTATTTTCTTCAAATTTATCCAATTGTAAATCAATATAAGAAATTATTTTTTTAACCTTTATTTATTACTAACCCTCGTCAAAAAAAATGTAAACATTATGTACCAAATGTACGTAATGGACGTAAAAAGGAGTAAATAAATACTTTTTTTTAAAGAAGACTACTTGAATATTCTATAATACTTTTTTTTTAAATCTGGGAACATAATATCGTTTGAGATACAGCTGTTCAAAATTACCAAAAGTTTTCAAGATCTGTCGATTTTGAAAAATTGCGAAAAATTATGAATGCCATTTAATGTGGCTAGAAATATAAAAACAAGATCTGTATTGGAAACTTTCTATTATTTAATTGTATAAAAAAAATTGTATCTGTCCTTACAATACATGAATGAGAACAATTTTTTTAATTTAAAACTGTATCCGATGCTGCATTTGTACTAAATAGGTACCAACTACAGTATTATGCAACCATAGATAATTATTATTGCATTCAAATAGATGGTGTTTTGTGTGGTCACGGCTTTAGGTTAAGCTGCGTTTTACATTGTGAAATTCGATTCAACCAACATGAAGATATTAGCGACATTAAATGTCAATAAATAATATTTATACACTGTTTAGAAACATTAATTAGAATTACGTATTATGCAAACCAATTAAGTGAATGCTTATATTAAGTAATATTCAATTCAGAATGATTGAGTTTGATTTAAATACATAAGTACTATTAAAACGAGGCCTAGGGAGAGCGAAAACATATAAAATTATTACCTACATATTATATATTAAAAGTCATCCAAATATTATTATTATTATTAAAAATAACCAGTATAAAAAGCGTTTATTCCAATTCTTTTATCTAACTAGACACAATAGACGTGTATAATTTCTGCAATTTTTTGTATATATTGAATTTCTATTTATGTATGACTTCTTATCATTCTTAATAATGTATTTTGTTTTATTATATGCTTTTGTTGTTACATTTCTTTTCCGTTTTGGTTTTGAAGTATTTAAATATGTGAACGACTCAGATCTATTGTTAGCAGATTATATAAACTAAAATTCTATTTTATCGAAGGAAGCAAATACTTTGTGGTGTGACATTATATATTAAATGAAAAAACATTTTGTAAAACACCACTTTATATATAAAGTAAGTATAAAGTGTGTTTTTTTCATTTAACTAAAATTCTATGTTCCAATATCCACACTTCGAATAATTTATTTATCATTAGCTGAATCTATTATAAGGTATGGAATTACAGCCTGGGGACTTTCCTGTAAAACAAATGTAAATCATATTCAATCAGTTCAAAATTCATTAGTTAAATTATTAGCGCATAAAGTTTATAGGTACGAACAAAGGCATAATGTTCCGTACTTTTACCAAAATCTCAAAAATCTCTCAGTGAGAGCAATTCTGTAGTACAAAATTATAATTCAGATATTAAAAAAAAAAAAAAAAAATTATCAGCGGAAACATGTTTTTAAGGTTTACTGTTTTATTTTAGCACACTTTCTTTTTTATGCATGTTTGTAAAGCTGTTTGTTTTTCAAATAAAAATAGACATTATTATTATTATCATCGACCACATAATATTATATATAGGTACATACATCAATGTCGCATTGAATTTCCTGTGATTTACCTGAATAATAAATATAATTACCTAAAAAAAATATATGAATAGCCCTCTAAACATACATAAACGGGACCACATTTACAATACCCGTTTTACGCTAAATGAAGGACTAATAATTGTACCTAAGCACTTGAACTAATATGGGCAAAGAACGCTGGATTACATGATACCAAATTGCTCAAGGCTCAGTTCCCGGCCCCAAAAAGAAGAAGACGGAGAGATATGAAATTACGAATGTTAGAAGAGCGCGCTAACATTTACAACGATAAAATCGATGAAAAAATCATGAAAATCTTTAATTTAACGCGACTCGTTTAAAATAGAACAAAAGTCTCGCGATAATTGTCTTTAATTTTATTTAAAGAAACGCTGTGAATTTTTTCATACATATAACTTGTAAAATAACCGAAACAAACGTGTTTATAATAATTTTTGGAGCATACTTTGCGATTTTTTTCTATCGAGGGAATTTTATATAATTTGCGTTTCGGCGCGACAAATGTGTAGATATTATCTTCAAGAAAAACATATATTTTTTAAAAGCTTAAAAACTTCAAATGTTTAAGGGAGGTTTGCAAGAAATCGGTAGAAATTCGGAGAACGACCTCTTAAATATGTTACCTGCTGAAATTAAAAAATGTACAAATGGTAAAAAAAAAAATATGTTGAAAAATTGGCTCGCCGAAAGAAATAATTTTTATTAGACTATAACACAAAAAAATCTAACTGCAAAATAAAGTAAAGTAAGTTTTTTTTATTTCTTCAAAGTAAAAGCACCCATTGACAAACTACTAAAAGTAGTTTATTGGGACTTTTCTTTTTTCTGTAAAATATTTTTATTTTTTTTCCTGTCATATTGTATTACTGTCATTATAATAAATAAATAAAAATAATTTAAAAAAAAAAACTGTGATGCTCAACTTATAAACTATAATGTAAAAGCCCATTAGGGTGTGTAATAAATAAAAAATAAAAATGACCGGGGGTGCAATAGAAGCTTAGTTCTATCAGATTCTGTTGGGTTGCATTAAATAAAGATTATCTACTGGAACAGATAAAAAGGCTGTATAACAATGTACTTTAACAGTACCTATTTAATCGATGAATTCAGAAACAATTTGAGTCGTACCCGCATAAAGTTAAGTGCAGATTTGAGTTATGTGACAGATCCATCGTAAACTATAATTAATGTAAACGTACCTTTAGGTACTAGTTGACTGATTCCTCGCCGGCTCAAGGTGAACAATGCAAGTGATTGTGATTGTCGGGTACCTACTCGCCTTGTGAGTGAAATTAAATTAATACCACAGTACCTACTCATGTATCATGCCACGCGCAATATAATTATTGGGAACATAACCTACCTCAATGAAAAAAAAAATACGCTGTCATTTATTAAGAGCGAATAACCAGCAAATTTAAATTCAGATTCCGACGTCAGCGCTACACACTCGCTAGCGGGCATTTTTAGAACTAGAGTTCGTTCCGCTCCAAGCTTGGTTTCGAGATTTACTAGCTCACGCGCTAGGACTGTATAGACGCCACAGTATGGGTCAGATGAAGATGTTAAATTCTCGCTTCCAGAATTTTGATGAGTAGTAGTTATTTGTAATTTGTATATCGAAGTGCATAAACATAAATAGATACAAGTAAAATGCGTAAACCCAGTAGGTATTAAGTAGATACCTACATGAATAAACAATTTGTTATATTCTTTTTAATATTTTGTTTTTAATTGTATTTTACGGCCATTAGATATCTCAGTATCGCCCTGCTGTAAGACCACCATTAAGAATTGAAACGTTGCTTGAAATGGCTTAAGTCGTGTTTAGTGAACAGATATGAATAGCCAGGTACTTCCCCACCTTCCTCTTCCCTATATCCTTCCCCTCCCCACTACATTCAGCCTTACAACATACCCCAATTAGGGATGCCATAGTCCCACTGGCCCCAGACGGGAGCAGTTGGGACTCTTGTACGGTATTAATGAAAAAAAATAGTAATATTCAGTTGGATTGTAAAAAATTACTCATTTTAAAATATTTATTCGTGTGCATATTTGTTTATTTTATATTTATGTGAATACCGCACAAGAGACCCAAATGCTCCCGTCTGGAGCCGGTGAGACTATGACGTGACTATGGGGTATATTATGAGGCTGAAGGTGGTAGGGAGGGGAAGGAGATGGGGGAGAGGAAGGCGAGGAATTACCTGGCTATTCAGATCTGGTCACTAAACACGGTCATAGCCATTTCTAGCAAGTTTCAATTCTGAATGGTGGTCTTACACCACCCAGGGTGATACTGAAAGTATCTTCCACTCTGGAACGTGACGCAAATATATTATTTTTAATTTAAATAATTGTAAAATAACCCAAATTATTCAAATAAAATTAATTTGCCTACGCCGGGATTCGATCCCACGACCTTCAGATTGCGAGTCAAGAGCCTTACCCCTTGACCACGCCGGCCGTCAATAGGTAGTATCAGTAATTTGGAAGGCGGGTATGGGTACCGCCGCCTCGGGAACCATGTATTGGATTATCAAAACCTCTGCCATAGGCCATAGGTCACTCCAAGTGACTTAGCAGGGGAGCTCGTGTTCATGGGGCGAGGTTCGTCTACGTGGAAGGTCGGATCAGGAGAGACCGTTTTTTTTACAATCGCTCGACACACTGCCTATCTCTACTTTGGGAATGCTGTGTGGAGGCTCGTTTTAGGGAAAGGAAGGAGAGGAACTTCGGAGAAGGAAAAGGGTATTAGGGGTGGGTAGAAATCTGGGGGGTCAGCGTGTCCAGGAGTGCGGATGTATGAGGCCATCCCTCCCACTGCGGTGCAAGGCGATGTTCCGAGAGGGTAAGGCTGGAGAAGTCGAAGGGACTCCCTCAACCACTTTTTCTAGATCCGACCTGCCATGCAGCTGGTGGGCAGACGCATCCGCCGCCAAGACCTGAACAAACCTCACCCCCACGAACCAAACGTTGCGAACCGCTTGGGATGACCTACGGCAGACGTGTTGGTTATCTAATAGATGGTTCTCGGGGCAATGGTACCCATACCCGATTCTCGTGTTTGTTATTTTTGTAATACGAAAAATGGATATAAAAAAGGCCTACCCTCCCACCCCCTCTCAACCCCCCCCTAAACCCCCCTCCCCTTACCCCCCACCTCTAACACCTCTCCACCCCCAGGCTCCTTTACCCCCCCCCCCCTCTCAGCCACCCCTTTCATCTCATCTCAACTCTCCTCCAACCTCTCTCCCTTGGGAGCTGTTGGACTCTTATGCGGTATTACATAACAATATTTTTTTGGAGCATTTGGGACTCTCGTGCGGTATTCATATAACAATAATTTATAATATATATATTTTTTTAAATTTAGTGTGCTTTAGAGTCTTTAGACCACACGATTGAAGTAAAACTTAACAAACTTATGACAATAAATTTAAAAAAAAACATGCTTCTCAAACGGACAGCTGTATGCGACCTGCGGACGTGTCGGACGACAACACAAAAATTTATGTGAACCTATTCAAAAGCACTTCAACAAACAGAATTAAAGCGCACAAACCCTTTCTTTCTTTGAGTGGCCTGGCAACGCCCGCCGGGTGTCCGCTATATATAATGTTATATAGTGCAGGCGCTTGCATTATAATGCAGTTTTCCGGGACTTGGGATGGAACCATTACAGTTTAGTTGACCCCGAGGTTATAGTGACCTTGCAACGCATGCCGGGTACCCGCTGTATTTAATGTTATATAGTGCAGGCGCTTGCAATAAAATGTAGTTTCCCGGGACTTGGGATGGAATCATTACAGTTTAGTTGACCCCGAGGTTACAGTGGCCTTGCAACGCATGCCGGGTACCCGTTGTATATAATGTTATATAGTCCAGGCGCTTGCAATATAATGTAGTTTCTCGGAACTTGGGATCGAACCGTTACAGTTTAGTTAACCCCGAGGTTACATTGGTCTTGCAACGCATGCCGGGTACCCGTTGTATATAATGTTATATGGTGCAGCCGCTTGAAATATAATGTAGTTTCTTGGGACTTGGGATGGAACCATTAGAGTTTAGTTAACCCCGAGGTTACATTGGTCTTGCAACGCATGCCGGGTACCCACTGTATATAATTTATTTATTTATTTACGGAAAAATAGGCCATTAACAATAATACGAATAACATGCGTTCGTTAAGATCACCGTTCGCATCGATTACCGTTCGCAGGACATTTTTCGTAACAATCATCACTTTTCGTAACGCATTTACCAGCTTACCCCCCATGTGTCGAGCGTGCGCAAAGAAGTTTTACTTCAAAAAAATTATTTTGAAGCTGTTGGGACTCTTGTGCGGTATTCACATTAGAATAATTTACAATAAAAAAATTTTTCAAAATTTTCATATAAATATTCAATGAACATGAATTTTTGCGTTCGGTAAACCCTGTAGTTTTCACAAACACGAAACAATGAAATCGTATTATTTGGTTTTGTTTTAAATTCGTCACTTCCAAATATTACGATACAGAGCGCCGCGGAGACAACCGCCGGCTGCCACGTTTGCGGGCAGAGTGAATTCTCAATTCTCGAGTCGTCGAGCTATAAGAAAAATGGTAAAACGCGAGCTGTAAATTAATTAATATTAATTACTTCTTATGATTATTTTTCGATCAAAATTTTTATGACTTGTCAATAATGTCTTAGCAAAATAAGTATTTAAAAAAATCTTGAAATATATTAGTTTGGAAGTACGCAAATAAATACACAAACTGGCAAATTTACGTCAAGAAACACATGTACGTATATATTTTTTAATGATTTTATTTAAACTAAAATTAAAATTCTATAACATAACTTTACGAGATAATGTATGGATTTATTTAACTGCATGATTATATGATTTGAAATTGGTGTTGTATAATACATGTACTTTTTTGAAAATATAACAAATCTGCCAACGACCTATGGTATAACCTTATTATACTTAAAATAAACATTTTTTCTCAAAATTTAATCCATAACTTTACCAGATAAAAGAACAATCTTTCAAAATCAATTTATAATTTTTTGTGGAAACGAGTCAATAAGTCTAAACATTGATTTAAAAATGACATATTTCTGGTTTCTCTGGTAATGTCCTCTTAAACTATGGCGTGTTTTGTAATATACGAGTACAACCTATTCATTGTTATAACAATAAAAAAGATGTATAAATTTGTAAAAAATCTATTGACTATTAAATGTTTTTATTATTATAAAAGCGAGATTGTTTTACATTATTTCCACACAGGAGGTCCTGAAAAAAATCCCTCAGCATCTATGTCACCTTTCGGGATGATGTGTGAAGGGTATTTTTAGAGACAAGAAGGGGAGGAAATTTTGGAAAAAAGAAGGTATGAGGGTGGATAGGTGCGTCAATGTGTTCAGAAGGGATGAACGTATGAATCCATCCAAAAGCATTCGCCTCCACGACCACCAAGACCAAGACCAAAGCCACTAAACGTAGCGAACTACTTGGGGTGACCTATGGCAGAGGTGTTTGTTATTCAATAAATGGTTCCCTAGGCAGCGGTACCCGTACTAGCCTCACAAATTGAGATATTCTGCTGTTTTGATTTGTGCTCTGCTAATTACTGGGTTATCCGTTTCGATCTATTTTTTCCCCTTAGTATTTATTTTTAAATTATTCTGAAAAACTAAACAGGGGGTCTCTAAAACTATTTTTAATTTTAAAAATAACCAACCAAATGCGCTGCAGCAGTGATAATCAACTTTTTTAGCCGGAGGGCCAATTTATCAATTTTTAATTTAGCAGCAAAGGGTAGAGGTAGGTGCTTGCATTATGAAATTTGCAGTCGGTGGTGTGTCTAGCCTATTTATATTTTAAATAACAGTATTTTTTTCAATTACACAACCAAAAAAAAGTAAAAATAATGCGCCGCAGGCAAAAATTTAATTTCTCTAGGGCCAAACCAATAAATGCGGTCGATTTTTTATCATTCTTAAATATTAAAGAACATTAAAAAAATAATAAAAGCAATTTTGGGCAACTGTTGACTTTTATCATTCGGAACGTATTTTACTAATACCAAAAACTTTCTTGACTAAATTTTTGTTTACTAATAGGATACCTTTAAAATGCATCAAATAAACTTATGTAGATCTTAATGAGAAAAAGTGATTTTTTTCTACACTTAAGCTCGGAGAACCACAACAGAATGTCGTTAGACCGATTCAAAACTTTGAAGAAAGACGGAATTTTTCCGCCAAGCCCTTTTCCAAAACAACGAAACCGTTGAAAAATTCTTTACCGTAAATTACTAATTTGATTTTTTACATAAAATTCTTTGTGTAAATATTTACAACTATACGGGACGTGTGGGATTGCACTATCCTACCCACATCCTGGAATAAATATAAATTATCATAATTAAATTTTTTCATATTTTATTTAGCTAAGTGGAAAATAAGAAAGGCTCGCGGGCCACTCTAAACGGGCTCACGGCCTATAGTGTCAGGTGTCAGGTAGGGTCAATGGCATAGTATATTATATTATATAATATGTCATTGGTTAGGGTGGAATAAATAATTAATCAACTGTCATCTACTGGTTCATCTCTATAAAATTGTGAATTGACTATGATGGTACAGTCGAACATGCAACTACCAACAGATTAATATAATAAACAAATAGAAAGAACATTTAGCAAAGATTATAATATACCTTTCCTGGTCTAAAAGATATAGTAAGGGGGCATACATTAATTACGTGAGCTCAAAAGGGGGTCTAGATTGGAAGAAAAACTGCTCACGTAATTAATGTATGCCCTCTAACTGTATTTAAATTAAGTTAGGTACTTGTACATAGTGTAATTGACTGCGCTCAGTCCAGTCCTGTTTTAACTCGACCGCTTGGAATTTCATCTTTTCAATTTATTTACAATTCAAGATTTTGGTGATGTTGGATACTTACTTTTTATCCCTTGAGAGTTTGCAAAATCGTGGCTCCTACTGCGAACTGTCAAATCGGTATAATCAATATGACGGTAGGTACCTACCGGCCTGAAGGAAAAAAAAATGTCATTGAAATGATGACATTTCTTTTGACAAATTGTATAATGCCTTATTTGTAATAAAAAAAGTTAAAGTTAAGTTAATGTATAATTAAGTGGGTGGTTATTTAAATACTTGCTCACAAATTTTATGAATTCAGAATAAATTTTGGTTTTGATTACATTAATTAAGAGAAAATTAGAAACGTACATTAGAAATTGTAGGTCCATATTATTATTATTACGAAATTATAATAATAAACACACCTTACATTCAATAACCTACACTGTCATCTCATTTTCGGTTAGGTAGCGTTAGCAACCTATAAATACTGTTTTTTACATGACGCATACCAACAAATGTTAATACTGTTCGTTCTACTACATACATGGTAAATACATAGGTATAAAAAATATAATATTTTTATTATGTACGTACGTAGCACTATATACATTATATTGGAAAAAGTAAACAAAAAAAATGATGACAGATTGGGTGATAAAATATAGATATTTCATCTAACTGTATTTTTGGAAAGAAACATCAATTTGTCAAGTTCTTATTTGAGTGACGTTGTGCCGAAACGTCAGTGGAAATCGTTATTTGGACATCGCGACTTGGCCAATGGCCGCCCTGTGTTTCTGCCGGACCAGCCCAAATGTCAGAAATATAAAACCGTTCAAGGCTATTTCGAGTTACAATCTCGATAGCACACTCGACATAATCAACAGTGTTTTGCTAAAACATCGCTGATCGACGTAATGCGGGGAATGTACGTGAAATAATGGGCCTGTCAGACGGATATCTTGGGCTGACACCGCTCTGAATATAGCCGCGGTGGAGCTATTGCGGCGGGACGAGCGCACTATCACCAAAACATGCGATAATTGCACAATATTCACGTTCCAGCAATGTAAACTTTGCCCCGACACCGGAGAATATCATTATTGGGCAAGTTGGGAAAATATTGCGCCTTATACGAGGACAAGTAGAGGGTAAAGATTGAATTTGGCGAAGGGCGCCCGGCTGTCAGTTTAAACATGGCGACGGATCGGCGCACGGCCGAGACATCTGCCGGGAGCCGGTCGACGGCTTCCCTCCCCCAATCCCGCAATCCCAGCAGACAGCCCAGGCCGGTGTCAGCGGCCCGGAGGCCTGCAGCTCTCAGCCACCGCCCCCGCCTGACAGGCCCTTCCGTCACTTGTCCTCACCTTGAAGTAGATTCCAAACAGAAGCCGACGATTCCCAAACAAACTCGGACATGTGACGTAACCGCGTGGAGACCTTTACACAGGCACACTGACGCATGTATGTGTGTCTTATTTACTTCGGTACACAAACACGGTTTATCGACTGTTTCACTGGGACACTGAACCAAAAGACACTGGTAACGCGTGAGCACAGATCTCGGCACATAAACTCGGGCTACATATCGCGGAATTAGCGGATTTAGCGGTGCGATATGACAATAACAACCCGAGACGTGACACGCAGACAGCGAGCGGCCGGTGGCGTGTCGCGCGACTGCCGCTAGAGCGCGCTGCCGGCGCCGCGCAGAGACCCGCGAACAGCGAACCGAGCGGCGTTCCCCCCAACCAACGCGGTACTCAGCCCCCGGGGGCCTCGGTCACTTCAATCCAATCCATTGCTAAACAAATCATTCACGTTGAGAAACAGAGGCGATTTCAAATTGCCTTAACATGACTTGAAGAACACTAAATTAATTAGTTACGTCTCTGATTTATTATTACACACATTCATTTTAAAGAAATTATAATACGCCATCGTGACACCTACACGCCGAGTTCGCAAATAAAAATATATTTTAACTGACATCATTATAATTATACTGATGTCAGCTCAGTTGACGCCAGAAACCATAATATTATTTATGAAAAATATTTTAATCTAAAAATAAATCTTTTCTACTCGGGCCAGAACTAAAATATTACGTTATCAAATACTTCACTCAAGTATTTACCAAATCCGTTTTCTAATTTGCTAGATACTTAGATTGCCGAAAAAAAATCTCTCTTAGCTTAAAATAAGTATACATTTTGTTATCTGTTCATATTAAAACACTAGAAAGACCGTAGCCTTCATTTTGACGGCTGGCCGAAGTAATGTGACGATATAATGCTTAATAATTATTGTATTGGTGTGATTTTTTTTCACATTTCATGATTTATGATTTTACATCTATGGTGAAAAAAACAGGTACGGGTATTATTTAGTTTTTGAGATATATTGACTTATACCTACAAAGACCGCCGCGCCGTCAATGTGACGGTTTGGGCCATAATGCTGAGTTTGTTTACAACCTTCTTTACCCAAGTTTACAACATGCCCATTCCTTCTCGTTTATGATGGAACCACGATAGTACTAATACGTCTGTCTCTTTCTTTCGCTATCGCGTATGATATAATTTATAAAAATACAAAAAAATATATATCTCTGGCCCTAAATTATTTTTGGCTCGTCGGAGAACTAAAGACAGGGTATGCATACATATGCCAGAGTTGGTCCAGCTGGGTTAGCTCCTGAAGAACTGGCAGAATCATTTATTGGATAACCAATACCTCCGCAATAGGCCCCCCTAAGAGGTTTGCTAAGTTTGGTGACTTAGCAGGGGTGCCCAGCTTCATGGGGTTAGATATTTTTTTTACATTAGCTAACAGGAGGCTCTGAGAATAATAATTCCCATCAGGGCTTATGTTATCTTTGGAGATGCTGTGTAGCAAGTATTTTTAGGAAAGGAAGGAGAGGAAGTTCCGGGAAGGAAAAGGATATTAGGGGTGGGTAGGTATCTGGGGGTCAGTGTGTCCAGGTGTGACGGACTATGAATCCATCCATCCGTGATGTTCCGAGAGAGCAAGGCTGGAGAAGTCAAAGGGACTCCCTCAACCAATCTTTTCCGATCTGGCCTGCCATTGAGCTGATAGGCAGATGTATATTTATTTGTACAGCGTCCTTGAGGTGATTTTTGACAAACATCGCACTATACAAATAAGCTAAATACTATTATTATCTGCCGCCAAGACCCGGACAAGCCTCATACCATGAACCCGGGCACCCCTACTAAGTCACCAAACGTAGCGAACCAATTTTGGTGACCGAAGTGTTGATTATCCGACAAATGGTTCCCGGGGCGGTATTACCCATATCCGCCTCCCAAATTGGGAATTTGTACGGGGAAAGTGTGGTCTGATCTTGGTGGCGGATGCGTCTACCAAACGACTGCGTGGCAGGCCAGATCGGGAGTGACTGGTTGAGAGAGATCGTTTGACCTCGCCAGCAGGACTCTCGAAACATTGCCTTGCACCTCAATGATAGGAATAGATTCTTAAGTCTGTCACCACACTGATCCCCAGATTCCTACCCACTCCTCACACCTCATTTAATTCCCATAACTTATATTTCTTCCTTTCTCTAAAGTTACCCTGCACACAGCATCCCCTAAGATGACAATGCCCTGAGGGGAATTGTGGAGCTAATGTAAACGAAAAAAGAAAAGAAACCGGGCCCTATGCCATCTTTGGGGATGTTGTGTGGAGGGTGTTTTTAGGGAAAGGAAGTTCTGGGAATGAAGAACGTGTGAGGGGTGAATAGGAAAAATTGGTAAATTAATCCAGGAGTAACGGATGAATGAAGGTGTGAGGGATGAATAGGAGAAATTTGTAAATGTATCTAGGAGTGATAGACGAAGGAATCGATCTCTCACACAGCGGTGCAAGCCGACGGTTCGAGAGAGGTCCTGCTGGAGAGGTCTAGATAAGATCTCCCTCAACAAGTGTCTCCCGATCCGGTCGGCTACGCAATAGGTGGGCAAACGTATTCGCCACCTAGATCAGAAAAACCTCACCCAATGCACCCGGGCACCCCTGCTAAGTCACCAAAAATAGCGCGAACCACTTGGAGTATCCTATACCAGAGGCGATGGTTATCCGATAAATAGTTCCCGGGGCGGCGGTACCCATATTCGCTTACCAATTGGCAAAAAGTGATCAGCCGTCAAAATGACGGTCGTGGTCTTTATAGGTATGGAGAAGTACCCGGTCTTTCTAGTGTTAACAAAAAGGTACTTACAGACAAATCATTTCAAATAGGACACGTTTGAATGTAATTTTGAACACCCAGTATTGAAATTTACAAAAAAAGTTTTTCGAACTTTTTCGAACAAATGAACGAACACAAATGCCCAAAGATACTTATTTTATTTATTTATTTTATTTATTTATTTATTATAGATACAAAGGAAAGTACAAATTACATATTTGGAAGCTTTGCCTGTCCAACTAGGAAAGTTTCCCGTTCCAGGACAGACAAATTGACGGTATAGTTCATATTATTCCAAGAAATGTACATAAATACATAACAAAAACAACAAAAAAAAAACAAAAAATTTCATTTTTCTCTGAAAGTAAGTTATGTAGTAAAGAAAATGTATAATAACAAATATATGTACATACATTTTTTTGACAATGTAGAAAAAGTAATTTGGTAGCATAGGTATATAATAATCGGATTTACCGATTTAACTCTTTCATCCATCGTGCGTCCAATACTTTTAACACACAATACAAAACATTTGACATATTTAATTCTGCACCACATTCCTTAAAATCACACAGACACTCTCTCGACACTTTATAACAACAATAATTTCTAATACCACCAGTCACCATTATATTAAATTCTTTTTTTTTTCTCTTTTAATTTTTTGTTTACTCATATTTTTATAACTATACCTCAACCTAACCCATTCTCCCCCCCCCCCCCCATCCTACCCCCTCCCTATTCCCCCCTAATTAACTTGTCTCTTGAAATGTAATTTTTTTTCTTCTTTAGCAAATATCTATGGAACCACAACACTTGTATACAATACCCATGTGGAAACCTGTAAATGGTTCAATTACTGTCACTTAATTACTATTATGCTCTGTTATGAATGTAAACTGTTGGTCTCCCAAATAAAAAAAAAATAAAAAAAATAAAATAAAATAACCTGGTAACATATAATATATTCAGATTTACAGAGTATGATGTGTAGGTAAGTTAGTAGTATTAACTCTATGGTAGTATTGATAAGTGTAAACCAGGTACCTGATAACAAGATGGAATAATTACAGTAAGATTTACAACAAAGATATGAAGTTATGTTAGATTATGTTTTTAGAAGTGTGAACTTTTAATGGATAGTACACTTATAGGAGAAACTACAATAAAATTTACAATATTAGATATAATTTATGCATGTAATAATATATATGATTTTTTTTAAGCGTTGTAACTACAGTATGTAATAAATTATGTGCAAACATGATTATTTTCACTGATTTAAAACAAGTTTTCAGAAGATATTATATTATACGACAATACGAATACACACCGCGCTCATGTCACAAAAAAAACCTATAAATATCGATAGAAATACAAACTAAGAAACAGAAACTATGAATATAAATAAATAGTACCTGATTTAGTGCTACTTTGGTGAAATTGGTGCATACTGGGTGGGTAGCTAGCTACGTTTATCCATTTCCTAATATAGACTCGTGATTTAATTTTAGTGTTCTTTAATGGTTTTTTTTTTTCATTATTCAGCTCTAACAAAAATAAAATAATTATTAAATTATTTTGATCCATCTAATTTTTTTTAAATGTGAATAATACCACACAAACTGCTCCCAACCATCTGGAGCCATTGAGACTTTGGCATCCCCAATTGGGGTATGTTGTGAGGTTGAAGGTAGTGAGGAGGGAATGGAGATGTGAGAGAGGAAGAGGAAGGTGGAGAAGTACAAATACAAAATATCCAGATCTAAAGGTAACTAAACACGGCTAAGGCCATTTCAAGCAACGTTTCAATTCTGAATTGTGGTCCTACACCAGGGCGATACCGAGAATATCTTCCAATCTGGAATGTTCCGCATATGCACGATACATTATTATTATTTTTTTATTTTTTATTTATTTATCTATAATAAAATATATTAACATTGGTTTTATGTATGTGCCTGTCTCACTAGGGTATACCTGTGTCGAGACAGGCGTACAGGTATATAAATGAATATTGTAGTTACAAATATAGTTTCAAATGAATAAATGGTGAAATAACACAACTTGATCAAATAAAAATACTTGCGCCGGGATTTTAATACGCGACCTCCGGATTGCTAGTGAAGAGCCTTACCCCTCGTTCACGGAAGCCACCATTACATTACTACAGAAGCATGCTCTTAATTATTTATATGTATAAGCGTGACAAATTTTGTTCATAAAAAGTTTTCAAGTAAATTACCACCAATGACCACCATTAATGTATACCGTTTCAATGATTTCCGGAAACCTTTTGTTGAAAATTTAAATTTCCGGAAACTGTTTATAAATGCCTTCATAAATAATAAACTTTCGGTTTCCAGCAATGTGCTGCATAAAGCGTATTATAATAATGATATCTTTATTGAAAGAAAATTGCATCTACAACTAATTTATAATACGTGCTTAAAACTCAAAAGTTCGCTTTCATAAATAATTTTGAATTTGTAAAGGCCCTATCATTACTTTTGATCCAAATTTTTACATTATCTTTGAAATAATCTTTTGTGAATCACATTTTTTCACTCCATCTGAAAGAATATTGAAAAGTCTTGTCGCAAGGTATCTAAAGTTTCGTTGACCAAAAGTAGTAATCGTTACATGAATTTGTTATTGTTTGTACGGCGAGTACTTAATTTTTATTTCCTGCTAGTCCCTACGGGCGGCTTTTGGTTTGGTTCTTTGACCAGTTTAAGTGTTGGTGACCATTTTTAGGGTTTCGTCCAGTTCGCCCATATATATGTCAATATTTAATACTAAAATCTGGAGACTTTAATCTGCTTTAAAAAACAGTATTTTATTTTGAAATTCGTTCATAAACACCGAATTTATCTCAAATCGTATGTAATGCGAAAATATGTTTCGCGGAATACGCACTCTGACAGTTCACAGTCGCTTAGTCACAAACTTCACGAACTCAGATGGTTTCCATACGGCGCGCGTGATGTCAGAGATGTACTCGAAGTCAAGTTCTTAAATTTCAACCGCATAGAAGTACTCGAAGTCAGGTTTTTAAATTTCAACCGGACAGACCGTAGGGTATTAATACTATCAGATATAATAATAGGATGATTTGTAGAGCGCCGTTTTTGTAAGAAATCATCTCGAGGGCGGTATTAAAGATTAAGTTCCAGTCTGTAATTAGAGGTGCCTTTATAGGATTGGGTCTAGATTAAACCATTATATTTTTTGTATTTTTTGGGCATTCTATGTAACAATTTCTAGACATTTTGTTTTGAAGAGTTTTAAGTTTCAATGTACATGTAATTTAAGTAACAAATGTACATTGAAAATTAAAACTCTTCAAAACAAAACAAACCATTATAGCTGAACGGTTGAAAACATAATAATTATTGTACGAGTATATTATTTTATTGGGAGAAGTTTTGTTGGAAAATACTGAAACTAACCTTTGTTACTAAAATTAAAGTCAAATATTTTATTCAGAATTGGATAATATAATATTAAATCCCTCTGGTAATTCTAATCAGTTTCCACAAGAAATAGGGGTACGGTAGGGTGGGCACTTCCCAGTTTAATGAAAAGACGGATAACTTTATTAATATTCATATTCATACACCAACTTTATCATAATAATGGTATAAAGTCGACTAGCGGAGTAATTTGCAAAGAAACCTTGCGGGATTCGGGCGAAGTCAAATAATAACTTGGAAGGAAAACGTTGAGAGATGAAAATTCAATTTAAACATGCTGCTCGCAGAACTTTGATGTATTTACAGGCCCCAGGTGGCCGGCAAGTACTCTCGGCAGAAAGGGTTCATGAAGAGACCAGGTCATAGAGTAAGGTAAAGATCTTTATATGTGAAGGATACATAGTTAATTTACTAGCTGAAGTCCCGACGTTGCCCGGGCTATCTTTAAGGGTTGGGAATACGCAACGGGTGGTTTCTCGAAATCTCACGAAGAATGTAACTAATCTTCCGCTTGTTTTGAAGTGCTTGTGTGCAAAATTTCATCAATCTCTAAATAAAACTATATTTATTTTTTCAAAAGAAGCAAACACATTGCGACTTGAGATATTAAATAAATAAAAAGAAAATACTTTGTTTAACGAAACTTTATTGATATTTTATAGTCTACCGGTTTCGGTACCTCCGTACCATCCTCAGGACTGTTATAAAAATACTAACAAATACAGAGTAATATACAAATATATATAAAAAAAATTTGAGAAAGAAAGAGACAGTAAATTAGAGCGGGCTCTAACAAAGTATTTTCTTTTTATTTATTTAAAACTATATTTGTATAAAAATAACCCCCGAAGAGACGCTTTTATATAAATATTGAATTAAAATGTAAATACAGTGGAGTGAAAATTAATAAGAGCACCTAATACTTACATACAGCGCCCTTGAGGTGATTTTTCACAAAAACGGCGCTATATAAATCGTCCAAATATTATTATTATTTAACTAACAGGAGATTTTTTGTGAAATATTGTAAGAGGAGAGCATTGCCATTTCAAGCAAAGCTGCTATTTTGAACGTTGGTCTTGCACCGGGGCAATACTGATAATATCTACCAATGTAATACTTTAAAAGTTAATCAGAAAGATCGAGGACTGTGAAAGAAATATTTTTTTAAATTTACTCAAATTAATATTTAAAAATATTAACAGGTGTTTTGCATTATCAATTAAAAATGACGAATTGTGAATTGTTAGATTTTTTTTTTGGTTTTTCTTTGGCAATCGCCTTATTCTGGTTATCTTTATAAGATCAACATGGTAGGCACTAACTAAAAATAGGATATGGTGTTTACCTACATTTAATACAGAATAAGATAAGTTTCATTGCATTACATAATTGCAGTGCGAAAAAAATTAACGTAAATTGGGAAATTATCAATCAACAATACAATATCATGGTAATAGTTTGGGAAATTGTCGATTGGCAATACAAATCCATGGTAATAGTTTGGGAAATTATCAATCGGCAATACGAATCCATGGTAATTAATAGTTTGGGAAATTATCGATTGGCAATACAAATCCATGGTAATAGTTTGGGAAATTATCAATCGGCAATACGAATCCATGGTAATAGTCTGGGAAATTATCAATCGGCAATACGAATCCATGGTAATTAATAGTTTGGGAAATTATAAATCAGCAATACAAATTCATGGTAATAGTTTTATGGGGTCATATTTCGCTGGAGAGTTTAAAGCGATGGATCACATATTAAGGCGTACTATTTGGAATCGGGCCGCTAACAATAACACTCTTTGTGTAGATGGCGATAAGGTTTAAATTCCCGCTTAACATCAGCCGCCTGTTTTGACTTTTGCAAGGAAAAAACATCGCCAAAAAGTGTGCTTTATTTTATTTTGCGAAGTTCGGGCACAAACATTTAAATGTTTTACGAGCATTTTATAAAAAACATATTTTTCCACATTATACAATAAAACCGTAACCATAAATTGGTTCCTAAGTAGAAGATTTTGAATTTAACCGTTGATTTCGGGCATATTCTGCCGGAAGGTCCGATAAGAAAATTTCTGCTTTGCAAAAACATCCGAATAAATAGAATATTTCTGAATGCATCCGAAAATTTTAAACTGTTTTTTAAAAAGTGATAAGAACATGCTTTCAAATGTTATTATTAGAAATAAACATATAATTTCTGAATTTTTTTTTTTTTTAATGCGAACATAAAAAGTTTTCAAAATGGCTCAACTAACGTTTTTTTCTAGCTAAAATTACTAAAAACGAAAAAAAAAGAAAAAAAAAGAAAAAACTTAAATATTTATAAGCAATCAAATTTTAAACAAAAATACATCATTTTGCATCACTTCGTGGTGCTTCGCTATAAGCATTTGTTGAAGAAGGAAAATAATAAATGATTAAAAAATAAAGAATCAATGAAGAAATATGTATTTTTAAATGCAACTAGCTTTGTGCTCGTAATCTGGTAAAACGAGCGGCAGGTAATTAAAAATGTTTCTATATTTTTTATTTTCAACAATAACTACCGACTCATTATCCAGACTTGGCCTTCTCATGCCAAAGAAGGATAATTCTTCATGATCATAACCACTTGAAAATATAGCAATAGGCATGCAACGTCCCACGGAAAACTAAATCCCGTCCCGTAAACCTTTATTGGAAAATATCACGTAGGTTCTGAAGGTGGCAAATGTTTGTACTCGTAGGTACATGACATGAACTTGAATAGTTAAGTTGGACTTAGGTTTTTACTGTTTGTGAGGTTTGTGAATATTATTATGAAGACTTAGACCTATTCCATTTATGTATTGATCTATCACGAAGATTAATTAAAAGAGTGATCTTTATCTTCTATTAAGTGTGTTGCAAGTTGCAAGTTCAGAAAACCTAAACTGTTTAGGCACCTCAAGTGTTCAACCACCCACAGGTTTTTCAGAATTCGCAACAGGACGAGTTGTTTCACAGAATTTTAACAATTCATCAACTTTAGAAACTGATTTTTCAAGTTCTGTGAAAGTTCAATTTCAGTCCTGTTATTATATGGACCAGTTAAAGAATATCACAGAACTGAAATAATACCAGAACTTGATTAAGTATAACATTCACAGATCCTGAAAATTAAATTCGAAATTTTATAAATTCTGTCCTTAGTAGATAAGATCACTCTTTCAATAAATCTTCGGGGACAGATCAACTGCTTAAAAACTCTGTGTAAAATATGGAAACGCCGGGGACTTCAGCTGGTAGGTATTTAAATAAAAATGAAGAAAATTTTCGTTAAAGTATTATTCAAACACAAATACGAGTAGATGGTAACCAAGCATTTGAATTCTATAATAAATATAAATGTGAATCTTTTTCTTCTTTTGTCGTATTTTGTTTTGGTTATCTTTCTCATTCTCATATTCATATGCAATAACATTAACATTGTTTACATTTGTACATAAAATGCTTTCATTACATTTTCCTTCCCGGAATGAATTTATTCCAACTCATTGGAAATAATGTATTATATACAGGATTTAATAACACGTACCCGAAGGATTTTAACCAGCAGTTCGCGTACATATTTTTTTTCAATTTAAAACAAAAAATATATTTTAAAATAAAACAATAACTTTGTAAAAACCACTTTTATTTTTTATACTTTATGTCGACCGGGTTTCGCTACAACCTTAGCTTCATCAAGGCAGTATAATACTCTACAAAACTTAAGTAATGTGTGTTATAAATAAATGTGTGGTTTAAAATAAAATGGGCTGAGCTCCTCCAGTAAAGGAAAGAAGTAGGCGTAAGGGTAGATAGAGAATTGGAAAGGGAAAGTTATTGTTTTATTTTAAATTATAATGTCACATCACAAACTATAATTATGTTCCGGGATGTTCTGGATGTTGTTGAATGCTCTCGAATGCTCACGAATGTTCTGGACTGTTCTAGAAATTTCTAGAGGGCGAAACTTCCAGTCCTTATATCTTCAAAAGCACGCCCTTCAGCCTTCAGGTAAAAACTGGAACCTTCTTGATGGGTGGGGGATAGAGGGCTACCACATCATATAATAATAATAATAATAATATTTGGCTGATTTATAAAGCGCCGTTTTCGTGAAAAATCACCTCAACATAGATCGTACCGGGACTCGTTTCTGAGTGTTAGCGGAACGAACATTTTTTTTACACTTTCTTTTATAATATACATATATTTATTATAAATTGCTTCTGTAATATAATACTGGTATTATGCAAATAAAGAAAATTACTTTTAAATTTGAAACGATAATAATATATCGGCAAGAAAGCATAAAATGGGAGTTAGGTAGTATTAACGTATTTTACGCATAAATAAATGCCACGGCAAATCGATTATGAAACAATAACCACCTACTATTATTACAACTGAATACATCTAATTATATCGTTGTTAAAATAACACAGTATTCAACGTGGATACCTTTAAAAGGAGATCCATGGGATAACCAACAGCTGTGGGTTGCATGGCGAATAAAAAAATAAAAAATAAAACCCATTTCAATCCTATTCCGACAGACTGATGGATAGTTGGATAGGGTGGATAGGGTTCCGTGGAATACAATATTAAAGGTGCATCCGATTGGATTCACCGCACAGGAAAAGTGCAACTCACAAAGAAGCGCTATAAACTGCCATAATACGAGCAGAGTGTAAATCAATAACTCCCGGGACCGGTAGACCGGCAGACCGGTACACCGGCAGACTGGAACACAATAACTTGTTGTGTACTTTTCATTATTTATAACGGGTGTGAGGAAATGTATTGTTGACGTTTTGAAGCGTTAGAAATGTGTTCGGTTTGCTGAAAGGAATCGTTTTCAGTAAATAAATAACTGTGATGTGTGAACAATTTTCGATTTTGTATCCAACCTAACCTAACCTTACCCAGCGTAGCCTACGCTAACATGGTATGACGCATTTTATCGTGCATTTAATTTGGGAGGCGGGTATGAGTACCGCCGGGTAGGATAACCAACACCTCTGCCACAGGTCACCCCCAAATGCCACGTTTTTGGTGTTTAGTGACAGGGGTGCCCGGCGTAGGTGTCTTGACCTCATATCGTTTTCCTTCCCAGAACTTCTTTTCCATTCATATAAAAAGACCCTCCACAAGTCATTCACAATGATGAAATAGGGTTTGACATGACTGAGGGTTTTTTCCTCAAGGCCTCCTGTGTGTCAATGTAAAAAAAATGTGGTGAGTTTTGCCTGGGTCTTAGCGGCGAATGTATCTGCCTACCCACCGAGTGGCGGGCCGGATCAGGAGCCACTGATTGAGGGAGACCTTTTAACCTCTCCAAGAGGACTCTCTCGAACCATGGCCTTGCGAGAAATGGATCCTTCCGCATCGCAGAGGGAAAAATAAGTTCAACCGTCGGTCACTCTTGAACTCTTATCAAAACCATAATTTCCTCTGAAATAAGAAGATTTGAAAGTAAGTACTTAAGTACCTACCTACTTATCATATATTTTAGATATCATTTTTTTTATTCCAAATAAGAAATTATACAATTTATCTGAAGAAACGTCACTATCTCAATGACAATTCTTTTTACAAACTTTCTTCAGGCTGGTAGGAATCGATTATCAGTTCTAATCGATAGCTAATAAGGGGGACGATTCTTGCCTTGGAGACTGACGAGTCGAATAGGATACGAAGCTTGGATTATTTTCAGATCTCCTCATTCCGCACGCTAGTTATATCATTCATACCGATTCATACACTTTAGCAATCTCATTTCTACTGCAGTCCACGTTCGTCCTTCATATGCCAGTTCCACGCCACGTTGCCATACATCAAACTTGATATCAGAACCCCCACTGTGGTTAGCAAACCTCCAACTTTTATTAGCGATTACTGCACTCATCTATTCATTGAATTAACTGCATTAAAATAATCAGAAATTAATAAAAAAATAACATTCACGACGACCAGGATATTCAAAGATAACAATATTATGGTTGCAAAAGTCTACTGACATTTAGAGTTCCTACGGATAACAAATCTGACATCATCACCCAGATAAAGGGCACTATCCACTACTTAACTATCCACCGGATAAGATAATGCGTGAGGTCTCGTTGAATCAGTTGAATGGAAACGCATTTATGATGCATACAATCGTGTACTGCATGCAAAACAAATACTAGTTACTACTTGACTAATGCATTACCGTTACTGTCCTTTGTCGTGTTGGTAGTACTATCGTAGTTTTATCACCCATCTGCAATGCCAACTGAAGCGGTATACATAATTAAATAGTGAGACTCCCTTAGAGAAATTTAAATTAATTAATCAACTCTAATATACTAGATCGTATGCTTATGTCTTCGGCGATCGTCCTAAAAGCCGTTCATAATAATCTTTCTTCTCACACGTCTTGTATGAAAACGAAAAAGATACTGTTAGTTAGAAAGAAGTTCGTTAGCAGTTAGTTAGAAGTTAGAATGTCGAATGTCTTTACAGACATTTCGATCTACTTTTGATTAGTCAGACATCTCCGAAAAGTCGAAATTTGAGTTGGGTATGCAGTTTTATACGTAAAACCTTATTGACAGCCCTGCCATCGTTGCTGCTATTAAACTCTATGTACCGACAAGGAATACTAGACAAAGTACAACATTCTTTTGCGACACATACACAACCAACTATCAATAACACTCACTTACCAATAGGATGCATGATTTGGGCAACAAGTTTGGTGGTATTATAGATATATTTGCTGATTCCCTTTATAATCTTAAATGCAAATTAAACCAACACTTTGTGGAATCCTACAAATTATTGTAATGTGGGTATAATATATTTAACGATTTGATGTGTTATTGTAATGTTTTAATTATGTTATTGTCAAATATTATATTGTTTAAAATGTTTCTTAACGCCATATTCTTCAAAAACTACTTGTTATTTTTTTAATTTTTCACTTTTATAACTTTTGGTATAAATTCTAACTCGATAACTTATGTAAAACTTATTTATATTCTATGTAAAAGCCCCTATGGGCGTATAACAATAATAAATAAATAAATTATTATACATTAAAAAAAAAAAAAGCTGGTACAGTGCTCAGATTATTCACAAAAGCCACCAAATCAATTTTAATGCAGAAAAAAATGTAGTGAACTAAACAAAAAAAATATCTGGGTCAATAGTAAGATATTTAAAAAAAAACACAGACACGTGTAAATAATGAGATAAGTTTTTAGATTTTCACGGCCAAAAGCATTTTCGTTGTTAGTTTTTGGGGTGTTATGCCGTGTTGCGCTACCTCCTACTATAGCCGACGTTTCGGACAGCGTTGCAGTGTCCATCATCAGGGCAGATCCGGTAGATCCGACATGCCCTGATGATGGACACTGCAACGCTGTCCGAAACGTCGGCTATAGTAGGAGGTAGCGCAACACGGCATAACACCCCAAAAACTAACAACGAAAACGTGTAAATAATATTTGTTTTATTGTGAGGATTCGAATATTGCTTTCCTCATTATCTCAAATCTTTATATTTGTAAATGCTCTATTTTATGAAACGTACACTATTGTAATAAAATTCGCACAAGATGAGGTAATTTAACATTATTTACATACTTATTCGTTAATAATTTAACCATAAAAATAATATGATATTATCGTTATAAAGTATACAAATTCCTGTTCGGGGCGACTTTGTTTTTTATTTGTAACACTTCGAATTCTAATATTCGTAATGAAATTGTAAGGTGACCACACAATTTTGAATATGGGAATTTTTAGAATACACATACAAAAATAAATACAAAATAAATATACCTAACTCTTGTTTGTTTATTATTTGTAAAATGTAACTAATATAATTTTATTCCAATACAATTTCAAGCTTATTTATACTTATACAATAATAATAGCATAACAATAATGTGCATTAGTTTGAGATGTTGGAAATATAATATTAATTAAATTTATTGTAACTGTTAGAGTTTAACCACTCGGGCCTATTTTCTCGGGAGGTCAACATATTGCCGCTTTGCAACAAAATCCAAATAAATGGAACATTTCTGAACGTATCAAACACAAAAAAACTGTTTTCGTGAAGTAATGAATATGTTTTCAAATTTAATAATTCGAAATAAGCACATATTTTTGGAAAAAAAAATTTTGATTGCAAATATAAAAAAAATTGAAAATGGCTAAACTAAAATTAGTTATAACGAAGAAAAATAAAACACACACACATGTTTTATTAGGAAAATGTATTATATAAAAAAAATCCCAAAGTTTCATAATTTTTTTTTCTTGTAACTTTTGTTTTATCAAAGTGTACATTTTAATTAGGGTTAACTTTAAGATTATATTTCTAACCATGATAGTACGGGAGGTACAACGATTTCTATGACACCTAAATGAGTTGCTCCGAAAAGCCTGAGGGGTTAAGGGACAATTCATATGATGGTCTAAAAAAAACACCTCAGACATCATTCATTCCTAACATACTCGTACGTTCACTTATTAATCAAAAGTCTCCGACCTACGTACTTAACAATAATAATATGGATATTTTCGTAGTATGTCATCATGTAAACAATTTAACACCTTTTAGACATACAACAGAACAACAAAATTTGGATTACAAAAATAGATACTATATATATATATATATATATATATATAATTTTATACCGTTTTTCAGTTAGGTATAATTTTGTCAAATCATTCCGAAGCTCCGCGTTTAGTCAATAATCATTGTCGACAAAGGTGCACTTGCTAATTTTAAAACAATAACATAATGTACATCAAATTCTAAAATAAAATAAAAATACATAAATCTTATATTTTTATTAGGTACACATAATGAATTTATGCCGCCGTTCTTACAACAAATGGAGCATAGTTGTCTTCAAGCAATTGACCGGCGTTCGATTCTCAGCCGTAGCAATTGTTTTTTTAATTAAAATATTTATGTATGCATACAATTTTTCCTTTTTTTTAAAATAGGTATATTTTTAGACTACTTTCACGGATTTCAATGATTTTTCACGGGTTTGAGCTAGTAAAACAGTAAAAGCGATCGAAATATGTTATTTTAAACATAGTTAAGAAAAATGAAATATTTTAATGTTGCGAAATTATTTGAGATTGTGCCATTGCATTGTAGAAAAATTAGTTTGTTTCGTCAAAGGTGACTCAATTTATGACCAACACCAAACACATACCCCCACCATCACAAGGGAAGCAGCATAGCAGTGTTTTGCACCATCAAATAATGGCAAATCGGTATTCAGGAAAGCATACACCTCCGCATTTCATGTTGTCGTATTGGAAATAATACGTTTGAACATTTCCCTGAAAGAACTACCAACTTACGCAACCATCCGCCGGCGAGTGTGTTCCGGATCGATCCTTCATGTTGGGCAAGGGCGGGGGCGGCGGTACTTTCACTACTGCGCCGCCGTCCCCTCCCGCCCTGGCGCCACCCTGACCTGACTTTGATATTGTCCCCGTTAGGGAGCCGCCCTGCGCAGGCGTAGCCCGCCCTCGGCCGACCCCCCGCCCCGACCCCCGACCCACCTCCGCCCACCAACAAAGCGAGGATCAAAGAGAACTACTCGTAATGCATTCTGTTTGAGGCTATGTAATGAACAGACCCAGTATTGTCCCAGAGAAAACACACTATTCAAAACTATGTATGAAAATATCACAACTCAAAGAACCGGTACCACTTACGGAGGGGTAATTCGAGAGGTGTAGGAAAAGAATAGTGCATTGCAGATTGATTAAATAGAATATTGATCCGATGTTATAAAAGAAGGAAGAAACCTTAACGTACAACACATTATACCATAGTCAGTGTGTTCGTAGGAGCCAAATTGCATGTGTGTTGTGTGTATGGCAATATAATATATTTATCCAAGAAATATTATTAAATTTACATTGCTCCACATTATAATAGAGGAAATTTAAATGGGAAGCAGACCGTTCATATTATGTTTGATTTTATTTGATATGAAAATATTGCTCCTTCCTATTTGCAGGTTCAATCAATACGACGTATTGCCTGAAATGGTTTCAATGCAATGATTGAGTAGATTTGTCAGAAGTACACTGGAATATGCCTCGCCAATTTGGAACCCGCAGCACAAAGTATACATACCTCTGTATTATACGTGTACGGCGTAAAGAACGTCAGTGGAAATTTAGGGAGATATTTGCATTACGCATTATTGACGGTATAATAATGTTAGGACAAGGTAGCTGATAATGAATAACCTCTACAGATCATAAAATGCTGATATCATTCTCTCTCGGATAACATGGCGCTATTGGGAATAAAGCACCTACTCCTATTTTCACCGATTCAACATGTGCTATGTTTGTAAAAGCCCTACGGTCGTTCAATAAATTAAAATAATTAGCATCAGGTGCTTTATAACTTTTTTTTAAATTGCTGTGTAGGACCCGTTAATTTATGTTTTTATTACTGCAGCTTTACAATATTTTCATTCTATTTTTATTTATTTGAGAAACGAACAGTGACAGATTGGACAGTGTACGAAATATGTGTATAGGTTGTATAAAATTACAAGTTTACTGGATTTCAAAAATCAGTGAAGTTTATGACCAAAATACATTTTTGCATATTTTATAAAATATATATACAATATATTTTTTTTTACATTAGCTTCACACAGGAGGCCCGTAAGAAGGTGAGGGCTTATATCATCTTTGAGGATGCTGTGTGGGGGTCTCTTTAGGAAGGGAAGGAAAGAAAGTTCTGAAAAGTAAAAAGGTATGAGGGGTGGTCATTTTTTTCAGGAGTGACGGAATCCATCTCTCCCACTGCGGTGCAAGGCGATATTCCGAGAGTTATGCTGGATAGGTCAAAACGTCTTCGTCGCGCGGTGGGCGATGCATTCGCAAAAAAGACCCAAACACAAACTTCACTCCTATGAACCCAAGCTTCCCTGCTAAATAATAAAACATAAGGAACCTAAATGACAAAAGAAAATCATATATTTTAAAAGTGGAATTATGGGAATCAAAAATCATAAAAAAATAGATTAAAAACACAAATAACCACATGTTGAAATTAAATTACGAGAAAAAATAATAAATAATAAATCACAATAACACGTAATATTGATATTATTTTGCAGTATGACGAAAATTGAAGCATGTAGTTATAATTATCGTGTTATAAATTTGGTGCCGTAAATCTCAATGATCGCGGATATAAAATACGTGCCTATAACAAGACAAACTATCGAAACATCAACACGTGCAATAAATTCACAACACTGTAAACCAATAAAACCTTGATATCCGGACGTAAAGTAGTAGTAAATGAGCGTCGCAGGTCGCAGCCTTCTGAATGGCGCTTTTAGGGGAGACTTAGTGGCCCTCGGCACTGGGAATAGAAGAGCAAAAGCGAAAGCGAGGCCTCGCTACGGCGTCCGTGGAGCCCGTTCACACTTTCTACCCGAGCCCCCTTCCACCTCACAACCCTCAATAATGGTAGTAACCATCTGTACATAAAATTATATAACTGTGTCTGTATATGGAATAAGGCTTCGTGCGGTGGTGGTCGTGTTTGGTGCAGCGGGGAGGCTCAGCGAAAGTACCTCCTAACTACCCCCACCCCCGTACGAAGATAACCCTAGACAAGGGTAATGGCATTTGCAGTATCGGTCGGAAAAGAATATATTGCTATTGACGGTTGTTTGCGAAGGATAGTATGGAATTAGATTGAGGTATAAAATAAACGTTGCGATAGGGTGGCTATTATAATTTATTAAACGGAATTGAATGAAGAAAGGCGCGTTCGGGGAATATTATGTGACGCATGGATATGGAAAAAGACGTCAGGACGTTGAAAGAAACTTAACTAAAAGTATAAAATATTCGAAGTAAGTCAAGAGTCGAAATATTAAAAAGATTAATTATTGTAGATGAAGCAATAATTGTCCTACAGAAGTGTGAGCACTATTTTCTCTACATATTTCTTCGGAGTAATGGTCGTTTTAAAGCAGGTCATTTTAGGAAAATTTTAACTCGTAGAAAATTCGGAACTCGTAGAAAAGATTTTAGATGGAGATTGATAAATAGATTATGTGAAATCGTCCTTGCAAACTTCCGACACCTCATGTATCAGAACAAAGAAAAGTCAAGTTAGAACCCTATCCAAATTAGGTGACGTAATAGACCTAGACTCCAAAAAAGAAAGAATGTAATTTTCTCTTATTTAAATCAAAACCAAAATTCCTTTGAAATAATACACCACAACACGGGCTTGTGCCTAGCATGCTTGTCGAAAAATCCTCAAATTATGTAATTACAAAGTAATGAATAAAGAAAATTTTAAAAAAAAGATTTGTAAGCAGGTACGTAAATACTTACCTATTTAATTAATAAACACGACTATTTCACATTTGAAAAAATAATCTTTTCTGTACCAATAACCTGTCGTGTTCCGACGCTGGTGCGGCGCACGACAGGTTGAAACGGCTACCATAACAAACAAATTTATAGACAGATGAAATGCCAAACGTTCGAATTAAATCAGTACTTCGCTGCGCTCAGTCAATAAACGTGAACAAAGGATTAAAAAAGTTATTGCTTGTTACAATACTACGGGTTTGCTCGTCCTAAAGCGTCGATGACACAGGGCGAGTTTACAAGCTACTATCTACTAAATTTAAAAGCGGGTGAATCGGCGAGTGAGATTGTCATGATGACACACAAAACTGTCCACTCGCTCAGTAGCTCGCGACATTTTTGTAGGAAACTGGACTCGCACGTAGCTGCTAGCGCCAATAGCGGAAATAACGTGAACTAATCCTTCAGACAGTTGACAGTCAAAATCAGCTGGTTTTTGGCAGCCATACTGGAAACACAAATAAACCAATCACGAGTCGGCTTGTAGCGTGTAAAGTTGAGGACCTTTCAACTTTTTCCGTGGATTGTCAACAATCTGCTAGTTAGCAAGTAACACGATGACACTGGGCGAGTTTACTGACAGATAGTGAATTTCCGAGATAGTAGCTTGTAAACTCGCCCTGTGTCATCGACGCATAAGACGCCGAAATAAAAAGGTTGTTGTTTTTCAAAGAAAAATGACACTTATGAATAAATTTATTCCCACGCTTATTACATATCTATTAATTTTTCTATCCATATAAAAGTCATTTGTGAAAATCTACGTAATGCACGTATATCGTATAGCTTTCGCACATTTGAAACTTATTTTGTGGCACCAATTTAAATAATTGATTATAAAAAAACCGAAATGTTTCGTAAGCCAGCTTACTTCATCAGGGTTTTAATCATTTAATCATTTTTATTTATTATTAAAACCCTGATGAAGTAAGCTTGGCTTACGAAACATGTCGGTTTTTTATAATCAATTATAGTAATAAAAACAAAGTCCTTTATTAATTTGAATTTGAAAATTAATTTCTACTAAGTAACAAACTCCCATTAACAAAGAAATTTAGTGCCAATCAGAAATGTTTATTTTGACATAAAATTCGAGTTTTTCGTCTTTGGCAATTTTTAAAATCGGGTTGAGAGCTCTAAAATATCAAGATTACAATATATCATTATTGATACATTTTTTGATCATAGAAACAGTTAAAGTTTTAGAATTTTATAGAACCCAAAAGCAACTGATTTTAAAAATAGCCGGTTCCTTGGAAAAACACTAAAGGGCAATCCAGGACAAAAAAACATGACAGGAATATCGTCGTACATAAAGTTGGGTTAATAAAATAGAATTTTTCTTTTCAATTTTCATATTTGACTTCGGAAAACGTAATGTTTTGTTTGATATTTATCTTCTAATTTTATTATTTGAACTCTTTTGAAATTTTTGATCATGGTAGATTTAAAAAAAATGTTTTTTTTCCAAAAATAGGTCGGATTTTTTTTTAATACATTTACCTTTTTGAAAGTGAAGTTTGGAAAATTTCCGTCTTGGGAAAAATTCATTTATCTGAAAAAAATGGTCGGAAAATGAGTCGGGAATTTTTTTATAAAAACTGATTGATTTTGATTTGATTTTGAAAATTTTATTTGGAATTTTTTTAATAGGAAAATGGGAAAAAAATACCTACATATTGAAATGATTTTCACCACGAATTGTAATTATATATAATGTAGTATCTGCTATTATAATATCATAATATCTATTAGTTATTATAAGTATATCGTTTTATTTTTAGATTCATAATTTATTAGTATAATGAAAAAATCTACAATTGGTTTCTCGTTAGGTGAATTATACAGGGTGCGCCAGAGAAACTTACTTATTTGAAAAAATTACCGCCCGTTGAGTTGGGCAGGTAGAGGGGCGGGAGGGGGCGCATCTGGAGGGGGACGTCCCCAAGTTTGTTTCCCATTCTCATCAGTTGCCAGCATAAATGAACTAATACCTAGATCGATATCTTCGGGCTTTTTGTATGGAACGGGTGTCAACACTATTTGACCATAAATAATGCTCATTCCGCGATTATGACGTCACGGACCATCGACAAGGATAGAGGAAAGTAAAAAAAAAAAAAAAAAAAGATACTACCTTTGACAATATCAGTACCTACCCAAATCATTAGCCTAAAAATTATTTTAAAAATAAAATGAAAAACTCATAATTGCATGTAGTATTTTATTGCTTTATTCAGAATAACACAAAAAAACGGAAATACAATCATGTGCAAACACATTTAGAAGGAACTTAATCATAATTAATGAAAATATGAGTAATAATAATAAAAAAGGAAGTGTTTGGATAGATTTTTAGCCCACATGGGAGGCCTTGAGGAAAAAATTCTCTCGGGGCCTATGTCATCTTTAGGGATGCGGTGTGGAGTCTTTTTAAGAAAAGGAAAGGGAGGAAGTTTTGAGAAGGAAAAATGTACAGAGGGGTAGTTAGGAATCTGGGGGTCAATATGTTCAAGAGTGATGGATGTATGAATCTATCTGTCTTACTGCGGCTAAGGCGATGGTTGACCGAGTATGGCTGCAGAGGTCTGAAGACAATGTAATAACAGAGTGCAATTCACACACGGTACGCTGCTCAGCCCAGGGAACACGTTTGGTTCTGAAATAAACATATTCATCACATTAACCAAAGTTCGCAAGCAAAACATTTAATATTATCTCCTTTAATGAAATATAAATCTAGATGTATACCTGTATAATCTTCCACTACTTTTTTGGCAGTAAAACGCACGGTACTCGGCCCAGGTAGAACACGTTTGGTTCTGAAACAAAAAAAAATACATTACATTACCCAGCCTCATCCTATGAACTATATCCTACCACTGCAGAGTATAAAAGAGAAAATAAATTAAGAACAACGACCACGCGTCTCGGATACGCGCCTGTCATATTAAATATCTTAATAATAATGGAATTGCTGTGTTTGAAGAAATAATAAATGTATTGAATATCTTTATAATAAGAAAGACTCAGTGAATTAGCATCTATCTCTATGAATAAAATAGGTTGATGCCATATAGAGTATAGAGAAGACTTTATACCTTTTAAACTGTAATTGTGGTCTTGGACGGCACCATTCGTGCTGGACACTCCAGGTAGAATATGGATAGTCTAAAAATGAAAATAGATACAATTTTTAGGTGAAGTTAGGGAAAAGTTACAAAGTATATTAGGAACACTGAAAAAACAAAAGATTCGCACCTGTATTTTGGTATCCTACGATCGTTTACGTTTTCTTTAGGTAAACCCCGATGTGTTCCGATTCCATGAAGATTGAGGGTCGGCAAAGCGTCTTTTTTTAACGTGCCATTGTTATTAGTGAAATGGGAACCAAACATAACCACAACTTCCCAAAATCGGATAAGCAATAGTCAGATCTGTCGATTCTCAACGCCCATTCCCATAACGACTCTCATTATTTTCGCAGTTAGGTACTCTGTGTCGAACTGAAACACTATCCTCACAGCCTTCGACACTGAAACGATATTTAGGAAGCATTTTTTCAAAATATTTCGTTGTTTTGAATGTTCGGATTGTTTCGGCCAACGTGCTATTTGACATATAATACCATAGATGTCCCACCGTATATACCACTCAGTTCTCAAAAGTTTTTCTATGGAAATTGTAAGATTCCTATTGGTAGTCATTACTATGACGTCGTCATGATCACGTGACCGGGTTACAAAAACTGACGGAGTTATACCCCCCTGGTTGCCAGTATGCTGTGGTCTAGAGAGCAGCGGGCCTTCGCCGTCGAGAGCTTCTTTTGTAACGGTCGCTCAGTTGTTGCTACGCAACGTGCCTTTCGCGCTTGCTTCGAAATTCCTCCTCACAGACTCGTTCCTGGCCGTATTTCGATTCTGTCGTGGGTCAACTTATTTCGGGAGTGTGGAAATGTCGCTAAACCCAGAAATGGACATCAACGGACCAGTAGAACACCGGAAGCTGTGGAAAGGGTGAGGCAGTCAATTCTGCGTTCTCCCCGGCGTTCGGCTCGCGTTGACGAACGTTAGGGACGTGTGGTTTCAGCAAGATGGAGCCACAGCACGAGACTCAATGAGTTTGCTGCAACAACATTTCCCCGACCGCCTCATCTCTCTCCGAGGCGATCTCCCATGGCCGGCGCGCTCTCCGGATTTGACTCCATGTGATTTTTTTAAATGGGGTTGTTTGAAATCCCTTGTTTATGTCGATCGACCACGGACCATAGATCACCTGAAGAACAACATTCGCGACGCTATTGCCAACATTCCGATTGATATGCTGAGAAGAGTGGAAGAGAACTTCAAAAAACGACTTAACCAGTGTATGCGCGATGAGGGTCGCCATTTAAAAGATGTCATTTTTAAGACAGTATGAAAAAAAACTTGGTACATTGTATTTTCAAATAAAAAAAGAATTACAACAATAACTACAGTGCTTTTGTTTTTATTGAACTTTCAAATAAGTAAGTTTCTCTGGCGCACCCTGTACTTGTATAAAATCACACTTTAAACTGTTATTTCTATGAAATAAAATAAATAAACAACATTTTTAAAATTACAAAAATATTAATTAGTTAAATTGTATTATAAATTCTGTCATTTCGAATTGGCAAACTGATTTGCAAAACTTTTCTAAAAAAAAAAATTATAAAAAAATCAAGGTGTGTCAAATATTTTGTGGTGGAAACGCTATCAGTAGATCTCTACCATTTTATTTTCATGTATGAAAATAAATTTTCTCCTACATAAATTTTCGGTCGTTTTATGCATTCCAATCAAATGAAGATATTCGTCAATTCTTTAAAATCCCGAAATTAAATTGTAGGAGAATTATTTCTGATCAATTGTTTTTGTACAGAATCCTAAATAATACGATATCTTCCCCGTATCTTTTACAAAAAATAGATATTAGAGTTCCTGGTCGCAATGGCAGAAACGTATCCCTTTTTTATAACAGCCGCTCCAACACCAACTACTTACAAAATGAATTCATACATCGAGCCTGCCACTATCATAACACACACCTCACATATACAGACATCTTTAATATAACTTTCAACAAATTCAAAGCAACACTATCAGATAAATGTAATGCATCACAACACACCACTTAACATCCATATTTATATTTATTTATTATATTATTAATCAGATTCCTTTTCCTAATTTGCAATATATTTTCATATTCCCTAATTACATAAAAATCATCCATATACTCCTATAAGATCATAAGCTTACCCTTTATTGTGTTTTTCTATATTTTATCATGCATTATTTAAGTATTTAGCTTCTCCTTACTATTTTTTTTTCTTAGTTTTTCTTTATGTTTAATTTAGCTTCTCTTAACTATTTTTTTCTTAGTTTTTCTTTATGTTTTTCTTGTCAGCGAAAAAAAAACAAATTTTATCAGCGAAAACATGTTTTTAGGCTTACTGTTTTATTTTAGCACTCTTTATTTTTATGCATCTTTGTAAAGCTGTTTGTTTTCCAAATAAAGATTATTATTATTATTATGATCGTATATCAGGTTTTGAATATAGATATTCCTAGAAAGATTCGTGGCTCACGTTCATATTATGATTACGAAAACGAGTAGGTACTCGTGCCGATATACGACACAAACTTTCAACGAGTGTCTCGCTAATGATATACATATAACTACTATAACAAGATAAAAAGTTTTAATTAAAGTTATCATTTCGATGGCGATATCCACAACAACAGGTAGACTCCCTCCCACAGGTAACAGGAATAGAGGGTCGAAAGGAGATAGCTGCATGCGGATAAATAGGAACTGCGAGTGGTCGACGACTGCATATTGCATTTATTTAATTAATGGCGCGTGTTTTCATGGTGGACGGTTGGGACAGTTAGTTTGAATTGGATAACTTTTCCGGCGTAGAGTTGATCCCGGATTAACCCACTTGCAGCGGATTACCAGAGTTCCGTACCGGTTTAAGCCATGGTGCAAATACGTTATCTAATAAACTTTTATCAAACAATAAAAATAATGATAAATACAGGATTGGTGCGAAAATCAAAATCAAACAATTCCAAACCGTGTCAAAACATAACAAGATTAAAAATACATAATAGCACTTGTAGACATTTTATAAAATAATTAAAAACACATTGTGCATAATTTCGAAAATTTGGGTTCCGTAATAACTCAACAAACATTTTTGAAAAGTCACCCATAACATAACCTAAAGTATTTAAAATAGTTTTTTTTCACTTTTAATAACTTTTCAAAGATGTCAGATAAGTTTTTAGATTTTCACGGCCAAAAGCATTTTTGTTGTTAGTTTTTGGGGTGTTATGCCGTGTTGCGCTACCTCCTTCTATAGCCGACGTTTCGGACAGCGTTACAGTGTCCATCATCAGGGCAGATCCGGAAACGTCGGCTATAGAAAGAGGTAGCGCAACACGGCATAACACCCCAAAAACTAACAACAAAAAATTTCAAAGATGTGTTGAAGTGGAACTTTGTTGAGTAGTCGTGTCACCGAAAATTTGTTAATTTGGATTGAACCATCTTACTAACTAATATTATAAATGCGAAAGTTTGTATGGATGTGACTTACTCTTTCACGCAATAAATATCGAATGGAATTTAAAAATTCTTTCACTAATCGAAAGCTACATTATTTGCGAGTAACATAGGTTATATATATTGGTAAGCTCTGGCGTTATGAATAAACTGTGGCGTTATGAAATTATTTATTGTACATTTATTGGCAAAGCGTGTTGCTACGTAAATGTTTGACATGGGCTGTCATATTGTTATTTGTTTAGGTTACTATGGAGTTTTGTTTGATAGCAAAAATTCAAATATGAGTATTCTAATATGAATATTTAGTGTAAAAATATAAAATAGGTACTTATCTACATTTTGACCTAAGCCAACAACTATACTAATATTATGAATGCGAAACAGCGCGTATTTGATTGTTGATTGATTGTGGGAAGGGGAAGGAGGGGGGGGGGGTAATGCGGGGGAGTGGGGGGGGGCGAATATGCGAGCGAAGCCGGGGGCAAAAGCTAGTTTAGGTATAGCTACTCTTATATATATATTTGAGGCCGCTTCAAAAAGCTAAGGTTCATCTTTTTTCAACTTGTAAATACTTTCAATAGCCAAAAAATATAAACAATTTTTCTCTTTTCAAAAGAAATTTTAGGCGTGCTATCTATCAATGATCAAAGTTTGGAAAATACGCGACATTTAGGGCAATGGTTGCAACGCTTCAGACTAAACATGTCACTGAATGCAGAGTTAAATTAGCCACATATTTTCTTAAATACACCCCTCTCCCGACTCCCGACCCCCGCAGTATTGTAAACAACAGGAAGTGTTAGTATCTCAATTACAGTATTTGAGTAATAAGTAATAACGTACTTTTTGATCTTAGAGTAAATTTACAATCCTGACATAAAATGGCGCCTACAAGCTTATGTGCAACATATAATAATTTCATTGATTTTAATCTTGTGTTAAACTACATTTTATAACAAATTGCTTAAAATAAAGTGTTTAATTTTTAAATCCACTTATAAATTGTTGGATATTTTTTTTCTTTAATCTATTTAACCTGAATTCGGGGAAGTAAGAGGGACAGTGACAGCAAAAATAGTTAAAGGATCTATTTAGTTTTTAGATTTTCACGGCCAAAAGCATTTTCGTTGTTAGTTTTTGGGGTGTTATGCCGTGTTGCGCTACCTCCTTCTATAGCCGACGTTTCGGACAGCGTTGCAGTGTCCATCATCAGGGCAGATCCGATCCACATCGTCGGATCTACCGGATCTGCCCTGATGATGGACACTGCAACGCTGTCCGAAACGTCGGCTATAGAAGGAGGTAGCGCAACACGGCATAACACCCCAAAGACTAACAACGAAAAAAGGATCTATTGTTCAAATTTCTCAGCAACCGGATTCCCTAAACCTAAAATGAGTTTTATAACTCATTTTATATTCTGATAAAATTAAGAATCAATTGGATGTTCATCTGCCAACTCAGTGTGTCTACGAGTATAATTACCTATGTATGTTATACAATCCACAGAGACACATAAAATGAAACTAAAAGGGCAGTGGCCAGTCAGTTGCTAAATACGGCAAGTGTCATTATAGTGATGTGTTATAAATATTACAAAGGATTATAGCACGAAACGCAATCGATAGGACAATAGCATCGACGGTTTAGCTCTTTGGCTAAAAATGCTGAAGTCACCGGTCACCGGTACAAGCAAGAGCCATTATAATTAACAATGAAGGCTGCCACTGCTCACTGCAGGCTGTTTGTTGCATCACAAGGCTTAAATCCATTGTTGGCCTAACAGGCTTAGAGCATTTCCCTTGTTATACTCGTACACTGCTGTAATAATGCTCCGCGACAGACTCTTGTGTTCGTGTTGTAGTGGGTTGGGTGAGTTGGGTGAGTTGGGTGAGTTGGGTGAGTTGGGTGAGTTGGGTGGTTGGGTCGGTTACGAACTAAACAAATCCTCTTGCTTATGAAAGTTTTCCATTATGCAATAACTTCATCACAATAAGTGACTCAATTTTTATTTTATTGAATACAAAGAATATGGGTTACATTTATATTTTACAAAATATTATATTTAAGGTCATCCGTTGGTTATGTATACTTTATCATCATAGAGGAGCTCTTGTGCCTAATAAGGGATCAACGATTCTTACTTAGGTTGTATCGTTGTATGTTATAATACCTACTTTTGTATAAAATACTTATTTTTTAATGTAAATTTTTTTGGAAAAATTGCTTAATTTTATTTATTTGTTCTGATACTCCCTTCAGAAGGGAGATTATTGTAGTTTTTTAATGGCTTGGTAAATATAATGGCTTTGCATTTGTTTTGTTTTAAATTAGGTTTAATAAATTTACATTTTGTTTTGAAGAGTTTTAATTTTCAATGTACATTTTCAGTGACCGGTTTCGACACATCCGTGTCATTCACGAGCAAACTCAAAACAAAATGTCTAGAAATTGTTACATAGTTAATGCCCAAGAAATACAAAAAAGTAATAAATTGATTTCTATTTCTCATTAGTTTGTAAAATTCTTTGATATTTTATATTACACATTTTTTATTTATTTTATTTATTTATTTATTTATTTAATATATGAAAAATCGAAAGTACATATAGTTTTTTTATGATATTTACCCTCCATGCTAGGGAAGACCCTGTGTTATGGCGAGTGAAGTTTACAGTTTTCGGATTACTCTTTCGGAATCTTGTACATACAATGCCGCTAATTTAGAAAATAGAGATATATTATGTTTTGTCTGAAAGGTGATTAAATTGATAGAGTGTAAAGTGAATGGGTATTAAAATTGTAATGTTATTCCATGTGTAAGGATCCATTTCGTTATTTGTTTTTTAAAGGAATGGGGTTGGCTCAACGTTTTTAAGTTTTCAGGGATAAGGTTAAAGGTTTTAGGAGCTAGGAAGAAAAATTGTCTTTGAGCTGTCGTGGTGTGTAGTTTAGGTACATTGTAGTGTCCGCTGGTTATTGTTCTGGTGGTGTAGTTGTGTTGTAAGAGAGTTTGGTTTTTGTATTTGAACAGGAAATGTATTAGCATAAATTTTAGATGGAGTTGCCGTACGTTTAAGACGTTATACTCGATGAGGAGTCGTTTGGAGGGGTATCTAGTCGGTCGCTTGTTAATGACACGTATTACCATTTTTTGGGCTTTTAGTAGAGGTTCGACAATTGATTGGGCACAGCCACCCCAAGTTATAATGCCGTATGCTAGTAGGGATTGGCAGAGAGCGTAGTAAACAGTTTTAAGAGTTGAGGTAGTAAGGATAGTTCTTAGGGATCGAAAGACATAAGAGAGTTTGCGGATGCGTGGGGTTAGACTGGCCAAGTGCTGATCCCAACGAAGGTGTTGATCAATGATGACCCCCAGATATTTTATGTGGGTGGCTTGTTCCAAGTTTGGGCAATTACAGGAAGAGCAAGTTCTTAGACAGGAGTGAATTATTATCTTCTGATTGTTGGTAGGTTGGGTTGCAGCAGAAAGACTGAAGGTTAAGAATTTTGTTTTTCCGGCGTTAAGGGTTAGGAGATTATCATCTAACCATTTCTTTATTTGGCCTATGTCGTTTTGAGCTATGTCGAATGCTCCTTTCCAGTTTTTGTGTCTAGTTATTAGTACAGTGTCATCTGCAAAAGATATTAGTTTCCCGGTTATGGGAAGATTACAGAGATTGTTGATGTAGATGAGGAGCCTTTTTTATAATGGAAGCTTTCTTAAATACATCATCGCGTAAACATGGCATTTAAACTTTTTTTAATAAGGATAAATTAACTACAAAAAGGTTTTAAGAAACATTTTTTAGGAGGTTAGATATCATCATAATAACAATTTACTGCTAACTTACTTTAGAGACAAACTATAATAAAATAAAGACATACAAGACAGAAATAAAACGAGAAAAAATGAACCCAAAAACACAGAATTGTTTACTGCACAAAGGAATCCAAGTGAACTGACAACTTAATTCCAAGCGAAATTTAAAAAAAAAATTATAAAAGTTAAAGAAAATACAAAGAATAACGTAAAATCATGTATGTAATAAGTATTAGAAAAAGTAAAAATGTATTTATGTTTGTATCATGAACTCAATCTCACATGAATTGGATCTCTTTTTAGTTATAAATAAATAAATAAAAAATAGTGACATTAAAAAAATATTATAAGAATAAATTAGTAAAAATAATGTTTCAGGAAAGAATATATATTTTTAGAATTATTTCACCCATCGTGGTAGGGATGTTCTTGTTTTATGGTAAGGAAGTTCTGGGAAGGAAACGGGGTATGAGGGGTGGATAGGAATCAGTGTGTACAGGATTGACGTTTGAAAATATCTTTCCCAATGCGGCAAGGGGCATTGCGTCGAGAGAGTCCGATTGCAGAGGTCAAAGAGTCTACCTCAACCGGCCTCAGACTCTCGATCCGGATTCCCACGCAGCTGGTGGTTATACACATGGCTACCAAGATCTGGAAAAACCTCACCCCATGAACCCGGGCACCCCTGCTAAGTCACCAAACGTACCGAAACACTTGGGGTGACCTTTGGCAGAGGTGTTGCTTATCCAATGAATGGTTCCCGGGGCGGCGATACCTATACCAGCCTTCCGAATTGATAGATGTGATAAGTTTTTCTCAGACTGAGATTTCTCCTTAAACTCCTGCACAACGTCGTGCAAAATTCGGGATCAGGCCGCTAAGAATAACACTTCTTTTGTAGATGGCGATAAGGTTTAAATTTCCATTTAACATCAGCCAGTTTCGATTTATTCACGAAAAAACATCGCCAAAAAGCGGGTTTTATTGCATTTTGCAAAGCTTAGACACAAATATTTAAATGTTTAACGAAATTTATTTTCCCCGTTATACAATAACAACATAACCGAAAAAGGGTTTCCTAAGTACGATATTTTTAACTTTTTTAGGGAGTTTTTATAGGCCTGAAACCTTATTTTTTTCAGGCCTCTTAAAAAAAATAAGGTTTCTTAATCCAAAAAAATCCCGACAATAATTAGATCCACAGTTCTATTCGCAGTATTTAATTAAAATATTAAAAATATTTCTAAGCGATCTATTTCTCAAACCAAAATCACATGATTTCGAATGGCTTAGTAGTGCATCACCTTAATAATAAACCATTTAATTTATTGATTCCATGATTCCATGGTCAGTGAAACTTGGAATCATACAGACTACAGACGACGGAACGTATTCCATAAAATTTGAGTCATAAATCTAATTGTGTCTCAATTGGTTGTGATTCCACCTAACAATAATTATAATCGGTAAAAAATGTATAAACCCACCTCACGGATAATACGGAAGTTCTTGTTGTCGAAGTTCGATACACGGATAATACGGAATATTTCTTTTTGAAGTGAAACTTCTTTAGCCCCGTTAGTGATTTGAAATTTGGATGTAACGGAAATGCGTCACCAAAATTTATTATATGACGGGTCTTCGTCTATCTCATATAATGCGGTAAAATTCACAACTCCACACGAGTTTCCAGTGGCGCAGCGGTATAGCGCGTCACAAATCTCAGCGGCCAAAGAAATCCAGCGAACGGAGGTTCAAATCCTACGAAACCTAAAAAAAATAAACATTTTTATTTTTGTAAATTAATATCCAATCTTTAAACCACTTTAAAATAAACAGGCGAAAAAAGAAAGCGACATCTAACGACTTTCTAGTTTCACTTCTACCGCGTGTGAATTACACACTCTGATTTTTTAATTAATAGGCAATCAAATATGACATTTATCGGAAGTATTAACCTTATAAACATAAAAATCTCGTCAAAATAAAAACAAAAAAGTACCTACTTCGAATTATTACTAATACTATGAGTTGATGTTTAAGCTACGAAAGCTGCATGCCATCATCATTTAGATATACATACCAGGTTTTGAGTGGTATGTTTAGCAAGCAGGGTTTGTCTAACGGGTATGTGTAATTATTCTAATACCTTTCTTTCCATTTTCTTTTGTTATAAGGGGGCATCCATTAATTACGTTTATATCACCGAGGGGGAGGGGGGGTCTAGATTGGAAGAAAAACTGCTCACGTAATTAATGGATGCCCCCTAAATACAGGTACAAACTTGTCAATAATGCATTCACTTCAAAACATGGATAAATTATTGCTTTATATGGCAATAATATTTTTTCTATGATTGGCAGCTTAGATTGTCTATTAAATGTAGTATAAAAATTATTTTTAAAAATGGCGTAGCGATGTTCGTATACCGCGTAAGTGAATAATTTTAACAAAATTAAAATGTAACATGCATATTTTTTAGATGTTTTTTCGTCTCCCCCGACATAAATACTGACTTTTCGTGATAATAAAGCTAAATTTAATTGTTTGAATAAGAAATATTCCGTATTAACCAGTAAGCGGAGTAAGACATACATAATTTATAATCTAGCAAGCTATCATAAGCAGACCACTTTCCTACGTATCACTTTTTTAGTAGACAGGTAATTAGTATACAGCATGTTTCAGGTGGTACCGGAAAACTATTATACATGAATATTTCTCAAAATAAATGTACGTAACGAAAAGGCTGTTACAAAATAGTCCTAAGATGTAACTAAATAGTAAACATAAAGCTTGTTATGGTATAATTGTTTCCCTACATAAGTATTCTGGACAAAGAGGAATACATATGGTAGTTAGTCCCAGAGTTTCTGCACTGAAATAAATCTTGAATTCTTGTATTACGTAGTGGAATCTGGAAGCTTATCAATTCAAGCAATACCGGACTATCAACTAAATCATTTAGAATTTTATATAGAAATACCAAGTCAGTGAAAATTCTTCTACCTGACAAGTTTAGCATATTCATATAATTTAAAATAGTGTTGTAGTTCAACATAATTGCTGGAATATTCATTTTAAAATTTAGAAAACGTAAGAATTTATTTTGTATACTTTCGATAGACTTTCAATAGACCCTGGTGGAAATTATTTTCTTCAGGGCCTCCTGTGTGGAGCTAATGTTAAAAAGATAAACTACAATTTTTACCACATTTACCAATTTCCACGCAGTTCTAAATGAATGCAATCAAATTTAATCTTATAATAGTCCGAGCTTTAATCCTGGCCAAGGCCGGGTGCTCTGAAACTATGAAGTAGTATTTAATAACGTCATTAACCTACACACATGTCCATCGACGAAAAATACACCAGATTAACTTCGATGCACTAAAAATTACCAACAATCCAGTCTGGTGAGTATCGAGACTATTATTTACCTACGTAACGTTCACAATAAACGTGTCATATTGACTACAAAGACAATCTTTTTAGCGGTGGGCTCATCTCGCGTATTTTATTTCAATGTATAATATGAGATATCATATAGGGTGATTGGTAATTGATACGCAAAATATTGAAGAAAATTAAAGTTTTAAAAAAATCGGTGGAACATGAAATTATGAAGCATAGGGATACAGATGAATAACTTAACCATTTTTAATAAGACGAATATTCCCGGATTAGAGCGAATAATGGTTCAATGATAACTCAACAAAGTGAAATTTCAACACCCTTTGAAAAGTCATCAAAATTGAAAAAAAAAGATCATAAACTAACCTAACGTTACCTGCTTAAACTAGTTAATGACTTTTCAAAGGAGTGATGAGGTGCTACTATGTTGAGTTGTCCGGTTTACCGGGAATAACATGACGACATTTGAATCCTCCCTGCTTCCATAAATTGTTAACAGTAGTTAACCGAATGAAAATACTTTTAATTTCTGTAGTGATTTGCAATTTTTATTCTTCCTCATCATTATATTATGAAGGAAACGTTAGGTGGCATATTATAGATACCACACTAAAAACTAACTAACCAAAAATAACATACATTTTTCAGAAGAACGTGCACAAACACAAATGCAATTTCCGCTTAATGTGGTGATAGTAGGAGATTTTCAAATATTGTAAGATTATTCGTAACCCGGGAATGTTTGTAATTCTTTATAAAAAAAAACCAACAAACAATAAAATCTTTTCAATCACTGATATTTTCCATTTGTCAAATTACTGAATGAATATTAGAAAAAATTAAAATAAATTGTTGATTATGAACTCTCTATTTCTGCTGTGTGTTATTTTCGTCATTCTATGTACTTATATATACTTGTTTTAAAGATTTTAATTTTCTTCCAACTCAACGTTATGTATACTTTAATCAGCTGTTTTTTGTGTATCTTACTAATATTATTAATGCGAATGTTTGTATGTATGGATGGATGTTTGTTACTCTTTCACGCAATAAATACCGAAATGGAATTTTAAAATTCTTTCACTAATCGAAAGCTACATTATTTGCAAGTAATATAGGCTATATATATTGGTAAGCTCTGAGGTTATGAATAAGCTGCGACGTTATGAAATTATTTATTATACGTTTATTGGCAAAGCGTGTTCCTATGTAAATGTTTGACGTGGGCTGTCATTTTGTTAGTTGTTTAGGTTACTATGGAGATTTCTTTGATAGCAAAAATTCAAATATGAGTATTCTAATATGAATATTTAATGTACATATATAAAATAAGTACTAATCTACATTTTGACCTAAGCCAACAGCTATACTAATATTATGAATGCGAAACGGCGCGTATTTGATTGTTGATTGATTGTGGTAAGGGGAGGGGGGGGGGGTTGGGGGGGGGAGAATATGCGAGCGAAGCCGGGGGCAAAAGCTGGTACCTAATATAAATTTTATGCGGGAACTTCGCTGGTTCATGAAACCATGTAAACATGTAAATATTTTATAAAATACCGTTATAGTTTGTTTCCCTAATATACCAAAAAAAAGATCAATTATTTAATTGAAGTGAAACTGAAAAGAAGGTGTGATGTTAGCCACCAAGATTAAGAAGAACCCTTGATAATCCTGTTTTTACTAATATTGTTTGTTTTCACATACTAACACACGATATAAAACGTTATAAGCGTGTAAAATTTCTGCTTAATACAGTAACGTAAAACAATGACAGACATGTCAAATGATGTCAGTCATCTGAAACTGTATGAAAATGAGCACCAAAATATAACAAGTTATTTATATCTTCCAGGATCCACATGAAAAAACGACCAAATGAAAAACTGGACGAAAAAACGCATCGTGTAAATAGTTACTGTTGATAGTATAAATGGCTACGACCACATGATTTTTTTTGCTTGAACGTTTTCTCATTAACATCCTTGAACATTTCGCATCAATTGCCAGTCACACTGCATAATCACATTCTACAAATAATAATTACCATACACAAAGAAAATCTTGAATTACTCGTTTCTGACCGCAATTCGGCCTCAGCCGATATCTATTTAGAGCCAGCCGGTAATCGATGCATACGAATGAACAGTACGAAACCAATCCAGGTGCCTTATCAATCATTTTATTAATTCCGACGATTAAAATAAAATATTCACTTTAAAAACAAAGACTCGAATAAGAGGCTAAAGAAGGAGATAGCGCAACACGGCGTAACACCCCAAAAACAAACAATGAAAAAAGAGGGTAATTGTTAGTTATATCCACTGTAGAGACCATACGATAGAAGTATATTGTGGGCGTTTTGCAACTACTTCGGTTGAAGATGATCCAAAATTTTCAAATACCAAAATTATTTCTTGAAAGGATACCTAATCACTGTTTAGTAATCAGATATGATTTCAATGCGCATAAATCAGCGGCTGAGTTGACATCGCGTTTGGGTCCCACCCTGGCGTTCAGTGTTCGATTCTTCGGCTAGCGAAGTCCTACACCACGACACAAACAACATTTTGCGCTTATTGTGGTGGTAGTGGAAGATTTTCAAACATTGTGTCAGGTTTTTTTTTTATTTTTTTTTATTTATTTATCTATAATATAATATATTTACAATGGTTTTATGTGTATGCCTGTCTCACTAGGGTACACCTGTGTCGAGACAGGTTATTCGTAATTCGGGAAGATTTTTCTTCTTTAAAAAAACAACAAAAGGGTTGTGAAAGTTGTTGGAGACGTGAGTACTTGCGTTTCAATGTATCACTGTGGAAGAATGTATTTTCGTTATTTTTTTCCTTAACTCCGCATAGGGGGCCCTGAAGAAAATGTATTTCCCTTGGATTCATGTCATTTTTAAAACGCTGTTTGGAGGGTTTTTTTGAGGAGAGGAAAGAATGAAAATGGGTCTTGAAGACACGGACACGGACACTCTTGACACAGAGACCGGCAAATCGTTCCACAGCCGATCTGTTAAACTCAAGAACGAGTCGTTGGGCGTGCGTTCGGCATTTTTTCCGACTACGGTGCAGAAAGGAGCATCTTCCATTGTATCTAATACCGGTAGAACAAGGATTGGAACTAAAGATTGCAATCCGCTTGTTATGATAGGGGAATCTATCAAGACTGTGTGGGAATCCGACACATTTATCCACTATCTCAGCTTCTAAACGGTCTAAAGATAATCAGCCATGGGATTCTGTATCTTTTGTGGATACGAAACCGATTACGTACGTATCTCCTGTCAAATATGTGTGATTGGCTTGCAAATGCTTTTTTCTACGTACGGACTTATTTGTCAACGGATTGGTTTATTTATGATGTCAGCTATCGTATTTCAACTAGTAGCACGAAACGCTGCAAGTATCTAGATATACATGATTATTTACTTTTAAAAGTTGTTACACCATGGACTTGAAATTTGCGAAGTTTAATCATGCATTTTGTGTTTTAAACTAGTTGAAATACGACAGCTGACATATCAGTCCATAAAAAAGCCATTGATAATCACACAAATTTTACAGGAGATTACGTACGGAAAGGATTCCGTGCCCACAGAAGATACAGAATCGCTCTTCTGTTGTGGTTGTATCTCTTATGTTGAAAAGATTATGAATTTATCCAGTTGGACATAATTAATCGGACAGGAAGTAAAAATGTTTTCCTACGGAAAATACTTCCATTTGTAACATCGGAGAAAAGCGGGCGAATGTGAAGTCTCATGTATTATGAGGAAGTTTCTTCTACCTGCGAAATAACAGGGGCCTTTTAGGTATTTTATTTACGAAGAAGCGTCAGGCAGTTTCCCTGTCAACATGTTTCAGGAAGTGTTTGGGGATGTTTGAGAGGATAAAAATTCAAAGTCCTCCGGGATAAAAGGATAAACGTGTTCATATAATTATTCAACCCTTTTTTAAATTTCCTCTCCTAACCACGTGCGACATATTTCCCACCACAATTATTAATAACCAGATAATAATTCTTAGAAAAGGATTCTTCTGAAAACAGTGGGCAGTGAAAAAAGCCATTTTTATATTTTACAAGCTGACCCGGTCACACGTTGCTGTGGCTAACGAAACACAACGCTATCTACTGGATGGTTACCCAACCTAGATAACCAAGTGTTGTGTCGATAAATTAACTCACACCGCCATCTGTTAACAACTTATAGAACTTATCGAACAAACATCGTGACGCGAGATTTATATAACGACTAGCTGAAGTCCAGGCAGATTTTTTGATATCTAATGTAGATAGTGACCTTCCTCTTGTTTTGAAGGTCAAATGTGCAAAATTTAATTGGTCATAGAAAAAAAACTGTAAATTTGTATAAAAGTCAAATCCACGCCGCCCGCCTGGTGTCATAACTCGCACCTGTTATCTGTGCTGAGCTAATGAAACTATGGCATCACCAGTTGAGGTATTTTTTTTTACATTAGCTCCACAAGGAGGCCTCAAGGAAAATAATTTCCCTCGGGGTCTATGTCATCTATGTATGGTCTATGTATCTTAGGGGTGCTGTGTGGAGGGTCTTTTTAACGAAGGGAAGGATAGAAAGTTCTGGGAAAGAAAAAGGTATGACGGGTGGGTAGGAATCTGGGGGTCAGTGTATCCAGGAGTGACGTACTTATGAATCCATCCCTCCAACTGAGGTCAAGGCGATGGGTCGAGAGTCCAACTGGAAAGGTCAAAAGGCCTTCCTCAACCAGACTCTCTCGATCTGGCTCGCCACACAGCAGGTAGGCAGACGCATCGGCCGCTAAGACCTGGACAAACCTCACCTCATGAACCCGGGCACCCCTGATAAGTCACCAAACTAAGCGAACCACTTGGTACAGAGGTGTTGGTTATCCAATAAATAGTTCCCGGGGCAGCGGTACCCATACCCGCCTCCCAAATTGAAAGGTATACAGTGAGACTGTAGATTGGAGATGAGAAGGAACTATGGGAGAGGAAGGCTGGGAAGTCTATTTCCTAAAAGCCTCCTGTGTTGTTGTATTTGTAAAAAAAAAGTTTTAATTGTATTAAATAGTTTTAATTGTAAAAAAGCATAACTTGCAACGTTCGATTTTGAATACCTAATGGTTTTTCACGAGGACGATACTGAGAGATTCTACTACTACTGTGGAGAGTAGAATGGGAACAAAGCACGACGAAGTCGAATATGAAAGTTAGGTGTTAGGTAAATTTAAATTTAATGTTATAGAGGGGTAATTAAAAAAATTAATCCACGCTTTTCTTCTGTGAATACAATGAGTCTTTATTGGGTGGATACAATCAATTTACACAAGTAGAGAGTTCAATAATTGTAAAAACAGTTGTAACTTAAAAGGACAAGCTATAACAGTAGCTTTATGGTTATTATTTCAATAATAACTGAAAAAGATACTTATTATCCCTTAATTACTCGTCACTTTATATAAAAAAGTTCACGAGTACTTTGAAGTTATGCGAGTGAAATCGGAAGGCAAACTTCGACTTTTGCTATTTCCTGGAGCTCAACGCGGGACACCCCGGCGGGTCAAACTCTAAAAACTAAACTTTTGACTTTTGATTGATTCATTTTACAGAGTTCCTAAACATGAGTTTACTGACTCTAACATAATTATATATTGGATTATCTAACGATACTTTACTTTTAATTTTATTTTTAGGTGTGATTTTTAATGAGAGTAACTAACTACCAGTGGCGGTTTTCTCTAAAGTGCGTTTGTGCAGTGAACCCCCATTAAAAAGATGATATTATTATTATAAAACAAGTTTGTAATCATTATAAAACAACTTTATAATCACATTATAAATAGGGCTCCATTAAAATCCGTATTTAAAACTCGCGCCGCCACCGGCACCGCGTCGAAATCGGTACCAGTTCCATTTTGTGCTTGATGTTATTGCGCGCAAAGTTCTCTATAGGAAAAAAATTTGGCCCATACAGATAGATAGATGCCTCTGACATGACGGTGATTTGAACGAAACCATGCATTTCTTGGCCAAATTCATTCCCGCCTGGTGCGCAGCGATCCCGAGTCATGTGATCATGTGATCACGTGATCTCCGATCTTTCACGAGTAGTACCGATCGAGTTCGTCGCGAGTGACCATTGCCTTTGCACCGGATGAAGCTATAGGTGAAATGTTATTTAGATTAATTTTTACTACGAATTAGTTTTCTTAATGAACATCACAAAATATGTTACGGATAAAGTGAAGCTTTTACTACCTTTTGAATGGATTGGAAATACAATAAAATTATTATTTACATATCAAAAAATAAAAACGTAAACTATTAAAAAAAAAATTGTTTTTTCACGACTTAGTAACTATGAAGTAATATGAGAAACATATTTTTTTTAAATACCCCTTTATGGCTAAGACTATTTTTGACCTTTTTTAAAATCTAACTTTTTTCATTCTCATAAAATTATGCACAAAATAAATAAAAACCACTTTGCCGCTTACTTGCCTCGTGCAAAAAAGACGCTCGATTTAAAATTTTGAAGGTGTGAAAATCAAAATATTTCTAGCGTTTATATTCCTCTTTTTATATATGAACGTCGCATTGTCAAGTTGCTAGTTATGTAATTTTGTGGTTAACTTACTTCAGTATTATTTTGGCTATCAAATTGAAAACGGTTGCGTTTATTGGTTGTCGCTAATATTCTGTCATTTTTTTTACACAATCGCTGAATACAGTGTTGTGTACAAAAAAAATAATGCTAATACTTATGAAAAAAGGTTGGAAATTAAAAATAAGAGGCCTCCGCTTCCACTTATATATTCGATGTAATTATTCTTGCTGTAAAAATAATAATAATTAGCAACGTGCATTGCTGTAAAAAACATTAAGCAATTTAATTCATTTAAAAGTAAATTTTGATTAGATATACCTTCTCTTGGATTTCTGAACCCCCTGTTAAAAAGGCCACGAACCGCCACTGGTAACTACTATACTGCGGCTGTATGCAGGTTCTTATTCCTTCCGGAGGACTATCTTTGGTTTTTTATATTTAAAATTATAGTTTTCGCTATATTTCGCGAGCGTATTTATCGTAGGATTAGAGTGGCCGGGTAGGCCGGCGTAAAATTTGGTTGCTTGTGAGACAATGAAGTCCTTTATCAACGGAATGTTGGAGTCTTTCTGGAGACAAGAAATTTTACTCCATTTAGGCGCATTAAGCGCAAGTCTAACGGCTTTGTTTTGAAATATTTGGATTTGTTGAATGAGACTGGGTGCCGCATGCCCCCAAACCAGGCCTTATTGTTGTTTTATATAACAGGAACTTGTTGTTCGTTGATAAACGACGTCTTTTCCACATCATTGGATATAGTGATGATAGACATTTATTAGCTGCTTTAATTTATGTGTTTCTTCCAGGTGAGCTTGGAGTCAAGCGTTACACCTAGGTATTTAATATTCTAAAAACTAAGGTTTCGCTTGTCTTTATATACTGGCCCGCTGACCTAGCGGCGCCGGCGGCGGGAGTAAGGGACAAGCAAATGCGAGATAAAGAATGTATTCGCGCGGGAATACTTCTCAAATAAGCTAAAAATAATTATATTTGTTACAATGTTATATTTGAATCTGATCTCGTGGTGTCCATGCAAACAACTCGACACACAATAATAATATGTAAAGTGGTCAGTCTTACTGCTTGTTATTCCGCTGTTAATGCCGCCGCATCGTAAAACACCAATAGCTAGTTAGTAACATCAGCCACCATTACTTGTTGTACCAAGCACAGAAGCAAACATCCACAAGAAACAGGCTGCGAGGAGATGCAAAGAGAAGGGAGAAGAAGGCAGGAGGAGTGAGGAGAGCAAACGCATAACACACCGCAGAGTCATTTACAGACACGCAATGATTAATGACTCGACTGTCAATAATTGGGATTCTAAAATAACTGATTACGCAATACGCATTTTTCCTGGGGAAGTGGAGGTAGTACTAACATCGCGAATAATGATCATTGATCAATGCACCATAATTGCGATCAGTGGTGGAACTTCATTTTTACCATCCCACAAAAAAATCAATATCTCACTTCCTCCAGCCAACGTTCATCATCAACGTAATATCTTATTTTGGAGAGAAACAGTAAAAATAATATATCCACTCAGACCACATATTGATATTACTGTCATCATGTCAGTTTGCACAGCGCCTTTGAGGTGATTTTTCACAAAAACGGCGCTATACAAGTCATCCAAGTATTATTATTTTTATTATCAAATAATACGGTCTATTTTTAAAAAAATATTTTTTTATATAAAACTAAAAAAGTGAAGTGACAATAACGTTTGTCGAATGAAATGTGTGTTTTTTCATAACATTACTTAATTTTGGAATACAAAATATACAACGAATACAAAAACATCAAAAACATTTGAAATTGAATGTCAAGCCAGAATATTAGATGACATGATTGGTAGATAGTCATCAAAAGTAATGAAAAATTAACTACGTTAAATAGATTACCTTAGGTAATTGACGTTTCAAAGGTGTTGATGCCTCGTTGTTGACTTGTCATGGAACCGATGATATTATTATATTGACTAGCCCCGAGGGCTGATCGTGGTATCCACAAAACTATATTAATTTGCGCATAAATAAGTTTAAAGGATAAATACCTAATTACATCACGATAAACCTTATGTCTTGTGTCGATTAAAAAAATTGCAATGTTAAATAATTCAAACAATAGATGCATTATTTCAAGCCACCCTTATAAAGGATGTTTTGACAAAGCAAAGGTGACAGAATAATGGCCCGCGATGTCTAGATTGTAATAATCCTTATTACATATGTATATTTATTTTTCAATGTCTGACCCTTGTGCCCTGGGGTCTTGCAGAACGTAGTTACGCCACTGATCGTGATGCATCTTTCTGCATTCATCATGTATATAAATAGCCAATTGTTTTCTCTCCAAATAACTTTACGATGTTTTCATCGTTGTTTCAATAATAACAACTCTTACTGCGAACGCGGGAATACTTATGGCGAAGCAAATTGACGACGCGGAAGTGGATGGAAGCAGTCGGAGACGACCGTAACCAAGCTTGCATTACCAGGAAGACTGTGAATGTGGTAAACAGAAAAAAACTGATTCGATGTAATTAATAAAAGAGCAAAATGGAAAATCAATAAAGGAATAATTACACTAGTGCCATTTAAAATGAAATACCCATCCAATCACTTCCAACATTGTAGTATTTTTTTCTACGTGTCGCGATGTCGTTGTAAATTATGGTACAAATTGATTTTAGTGTGAATTGCACTCATGTAATACAATAATAAGATTATTTATGTGCTATGCACTATTATTATTATTATTTAAGTGCCATGCACACTTTACATTATTACGATGTTCGATCTATGTATTTAATAAAATATAATAATAGAGATATAAAATTTTTGAATGCAAACATAAAAAAGTTTTTAAAATGGCTCACCTTACGTTTTTTCTAACTAAAACTAATCGTAATGATTAAAAATAAAAACACACATATTTTAGTAGACAAATGTGTTATAAACATTATTGTCAATTCACTTTTTTGTCGTTACATGTGAAAATAATATTTTTTTATTTGTATTAATTTATTTATTAATTAACGCCCTTTTTCGGGGCTTTTACATATTTAATCGCGAAGTTTCGTATTTTTTTTATCAAATTGCGGCAGGAAACTATGGTTTCATAGAGGTGTACATTGTAATTATTTTGTTAACTTTCAGATTTGAATATATAACGAGGTGTTTTATCTTTCCATCACCGCCGTTTAGATCATATTTCTCACCGTGATGGTGACGGAGGCACAACGATTTTTATCTTTATGAGCTGTTCAAAAAATTGAACAAATCAGCCTGAGGGTTTAAACATATTTTTTTAGGATAATAAGAGAACTAGGAAAAATAGAAGGTCCTGGGTTCGAGTCCCAGATGTGCCCATATCTTTTTCTGATTTTTCTGTTATCAGATTTTCGATTGAGTTTCGCTAATATTTTCTTAATTTAATTAAATATTATAATTTGAGGTTTTACTCATAAATTTTAAAATAAAAATAAATATTTCGTTAGTTTAAACATGTGTAATAAATATGACAAAATTTTCCGACACAAATGATTTCCAATCAAAAAGTTATAGTTTTAAAGTTGAAAATTGATAGTCACTCCCATTTGACGGTACCTAATAAGTAATAGGTTATGAGATCAACAAACTGGTGGTGTCCTACGCAGATTTTCCCTTCAAATATTTTACTGTAAGTAATGAACAAGAAATTCGAAGTTCGCTCTCGTAAAGTAACATGGTTGCAGATAAGGTAATTGAGGTGTCAAAAATTCGGAGACTAAACGGATAATTGGAAGTTTGAATTTACAACACACAATTTGGTGCATTTAATGGGCGTTTCATTCACTTATATGCAGTTGCCGTCTGGGTTGACTTGCTAACAACTCAATGATGCATTCCCTGACGGGGGTCAAGGAAAATATCCTACTAATAATAATGTTGCTTAAGTTTAACTAAAACAATTTTATATACCCACAATTATTACTGCACCGATGGATGTTTTTTATGATTTAAAATTTACTTTTACTCTCCATAAGTTTGGCTAATAGATTGTGATCAAAATGAAACCGGGAGGCGTTTTGTCCATACAAACGTATTACTCAATTTCCTCCCCAGGTTTTGGCACCATTGCAAATATTTTTTAATGTAAATTAGGTATCGACTACTAGCGTCGGTATATTTCGATTTTTTGGATAAGTTATTTATTTATTTGTTTGATACAATATCTTACATTTCAAATACAATCCAGCAAAGTAAGGGTAGCTCACTTGTGCTGAGGCCTCCATTTTATAAAACAAAATAAACATAATGCTGCAAAAAAATTAAGCCAAAATTAAACTAAAAATGAAGATTTATAATTAAGGCAAAGTTATAAGTTATTAATTAATTATTTTATTAAAATCGTTATATATTATGTGTTGTGTGTTTAGTTACTTCTTATAGGAGTCAGGATCCTCCAAAAATCGTTAAATTTGCCTGGTTTGAACGCCATCAACAGACGTTCAGTATACAAACTAGTTAATATATATTTTTTAAAGTAAAACATACAGAGTATTTTCTTCTCATACAGTTGTTAGTAAAAAAAATTAAAATCGGTCGAGTTTTGGAGAAGAAAAATAGGGAATATAAAACCCCGATTCTGATAATTTTATTTAGGTACTAACTGGGTTACCCGGCTTCGCTCGGGACAACATCAGGGCGTGTTCTGGAATGCTCCACGATGATTTTCCCGATTCCCTGTTTCCGAACATTCCACGACATACCTACTCCGCCACTCCTTTCAGAACTTTTCGGAAGACTGTTCTAGAAATTTCAAGAGGGCGAAACTTTCAGCCCTTATATCTTCAAAAACACGCCCTTTCGGTAAAAACGGGAATAGAGAGGGGATAGAGATCAACCATACCATATAACTCCATTGATCATACCGGGACTCTTTTCTGAGTTTTTCCGAGCCTTTTCTTTTTTTCTTTAATAATATATAGCTGTTTCCCACCCCATCCCAATATTCATCAACATCCCAATCCCATATTCAAAAAAAATAAAATGTTACTCCTTGCATGTCCTTTCCCGTGCGTTCCCCTCCAGCGATCCACTTCCACCTTCCCCGCCACCGCTCTCCCGCTTCCCCGTCTCGCCAACCCCCCTGGCACTTCATTTCTTGACTCTTCTCCCGCCCGGCCCGTAGCCGAAACTTTTTTCTAATACTAACATTTTTAAACTCGTGATATCTTTCTAGTTAAATATCCGAATTGAAAAATTCAAAAAGTTAAATAAAGGTATTGAAGCTGCCTTGAATATGAAGTAATTTATTTTGATAAGGATTAAAACCAAGATACAAATAAAGAGCCTTTTCAAGCGGCGACATTTTAATTAAGTTTTTTAAATAAAAGAATACTTATTGTGGCATAACCATAATAGTTAAACATATGCTGTCCCGACCATTTTTGTAAATAATGATGTGTTCTACAAAGTCGTAGTACATTATTTTATTATATCATCAATAGTTTTCGCAGCGCACGCGATGTAAAGAATATTTTAGGTAATTTTTTACACCTTGGGTTGCATTATTGAAGTTTTAGTAAGGATGCCTATTTTTTTTTTTTTAAATATAATATAGCTTATGTCACCCGGGGATAATGTAGCTTCCCAACAGTGAAAAAAAATTTCAAATCGGTTCGGTAGTTTCGGAGCCTATTCAATGCAAACAAACAAACAAATCTTACCTCTTTATATAGTGTAGTAGATTATCAGCCTGAGGTGCAGTTGCTCCATTCGCTCAATATTCGGGGGAGTAAGAGCGACAGTAACAGCAACATTTTGATAAAATACCAGTTGGGTAAATTTCTCGGCGACCGGATTTCCTCTTAAGGGCGATTTCTGTCTGCAATTTCTAGCTTCACGCAACTATTTTCAGCTCGCAACGCAAATTCCATCACGAGATATGAAGGTTTGAAACGCCATCGAACTATTAACAAATTATACAAAATGCCTATGATTTTTTTAAGCATATTATTTTTTAATATTCCATCAAAAAACATTGTGTACAAAAAAATTTCAATATTTGGGCAGAATAACGGCACTTTGCTAGTATTTTTAAGAGAGCCTGCTCTGCTTCGATACGAAAGGCTATCCCATCAAAACCGTGATTTCAACAATTCGCCACAAAACAATTTTCCTCACTTATTAGAATGAAAATTGGACATCGCTCCGTTCCCTCTCACATTTTTAAAATTCACGTGGTGGTGGAAACGTTAGATCGCATATTTTTGGTTGTCCCTCACTAAAAAAGTGTCCTCTCTTCTATCAACTCTTATCTAAAATTGCCTCGCTTTCGTTCAGCATCTCTTCTCTTTTAAGACGGAAATTGATTCCATTTTTCCATATAATTTTAAAAATTTCCCATTTAAATAAAATTAATATTATAAAAAATCGCGTTCCCGCTCTCCATAATTAGATCACTCATGAAGGTGGAAATCCAGAACCATGAAAAAAAACATGAAGAAAGTGGGATACATTTCTGAGAGCGTGATAGATTTGTTCACAATTTTTTTCTTGATTTCAAGAATCAAATTACTATTTTCAGCGTTTTAAAAAAAAATATAAATATCTATATATCGATCGTCCAGTTGATTAGTCAGACATCTTCGAAAGATCAAAATTTGAGTTAAGTAAGCAGTTGTACGTAAAAGTGTACAAGACAGACACGTGTAAATAATATTTGATTTATGGTGATGATTTGAATATGGCTTTTCTCACTAACTCAAAACTTAGTATTTGGAGATGTCTGACTAATCAACTGGACGATCGATATATACCTACAAGAATCAGAACCACGAATAGCGTAATTACAACATCGATTAAGTGTTTAATGTTTATTCTTCAGTTCCTGTAGTTTTTTGCTGTTGTAGAAAATGTCTCAGTCATTACAATCATCGCTACTATATTACCGACTCCAAAAACGATTTTTCTCACTTCCTCCTACATTTTACCTTGACGGTCTTCACGATATTTGAGAATGTCGGCTGCGCGCGGTAGAGGCACTAATCAAGGCTAAGCCACTCAGTAGACAGAAAAGGATTATTCAACCTGAGTTTCCTCGAGTGATCTGGATGGACTGAATACTTCTGCAAATATTCCAGCTTTGAAGGTTTGTTTAGGCCCGCTGAAACTCCTAAGAACAGTGATGCAAAACCCTTTTCCCAAATATTGCTAAAACGGAACAATTTTCAATTTACTGGGTTTTTAAAAATAGTTCAAACGAAAGTAAGAACAATCCAATTATAAAACCTCAGTTAAACGACACACAACACAAAAAGATACATGATAGACGAATAAAACAAAATAAAGAAAAACGATAGATAATCTAAAATAGCATAAGAAAATAAAAGAAAATATACATGAACACAGCAGAAGCAAATACATGAAAATATCAGAAGAGAATACAAGAAAAAAGCAGAAGAGAATACAGGAAATTTGCAGAAGAGAATAGAGACAAATATGACAATAAAGGAAAATGTCTGAAGAGAATACAAGAAAACAGCCGAACAGAGTACAGGTAAACACAATTTAGTTAGCAGAAGAGAATATACGAAAACAGCACAAGAGAATACAGGAAAATCGCAGAAGAGAATAAAAGAAAGAGCAAAGCGAGAAATAAAGAAAAAAAACAGGAGAAGAGAACGCAACAAAAATAGCAGAAGAGATTATAGGAAAATAGTAGAAAAGAGTGAAATAAAGAAACAGAAGAGAATACAGGAAAATATCAGAAGGTACGAGTAGGTTATCAAAAGAGAATAAAAACAAATACTAACATATTTCGAAACAACAAAATTAAAAATAACAATTTCGCATTTCAGAGACATTGTTTTAGATTCTCAAGTTTAGTTTTCGGGAAGAATTAACTAACACACGTGGTAACAATGATCTAAAAATCCAGTCCAAGAAATACCAAATCATTTCATGAACAACTAATTATTTATTCTATTGAATCTTTTCAAAAATAGCCCTTTGCACCTCTCAGGCGGATTTTGAGCAGAGTTATAGCAAATGTTTGACATTATTTTGCTAAATAGGCCGTGGAATAAATATTGAAGTGGATCGCATGCCGCTCGCGGGTCGCACTTTGTACACCCCACATGTATAAGGAGACGAGCGTCTGGGTAAACGAAGCACAACACTGATGCACTATATTTGTCAATATGATTCTGCCATTGAGACCTCCGTTGCAAACTCTCTTTCCGTTACTTACGTCGTTTATAAGAAAGAGGGGGAGGTAACAACGAATCTACCAGCGGTACTAAGACGTTTCGTGCTTATAAATTCTAATACGTATGACGCATTACCGTCAGTTTACAGTCGGCATTTCGGTACAGAGAAACCCTTTCGTCTCGTTTCCCCGTAGGCACTTTGATGTTCACTCTGCGAAATGGAAATTCCATAACAGTAAAGGCAAAAAAAGAAATACAGTTTAGTTGTCGCTTCAAGAAAAAAACGCCAAGTACTAAAAAAAAGCAGTTGGTTGGAGAGTAATTAATCGTTAAGTACGGGAATACGCAACTGTTCCTATTGGTAAAGACAACACAATCAACGTCATTAGCCAACATAATTACCGTACTAAGATATTGACGAAATCATGTTTTTTATTGCTCACAAGTAATTTGTAGTAACTCCATCATAATTTTAAGTTTTTCATATGTTCATATGAATTTTCGAACTTCCGAAAGAAACTGCTGTTGACAAAATTTAGGCACTTTTAGTATTCTCACGTTTACGGAAAGCGACGATACAAAAAAGGCAATAAACATACGTTCCTTATAACAATAATGCTGCAGCTCTTTCTTAAATATTAAATAATGGTGAGACAAAAGATGAGACACATAATGTTTCCTCCAAAGCACTACTTTTTTCTTTGAAGGTACACTACGTGCATTATCTTCTGCCTTACCATTATTTCATGTGTAAGAAAGAGTTGCAGCATTGGCTTTTTACCGTCGCCGATCCGTAAACGGGGGAATATAAAAAACGCCTTTTGGAATATGTATTTCAGCAATCGACTAGACTTATTTGATTAATTGAATATGTTTTCTTTTTTAATTTGATTATAATATTTAAGACGTAGATAATACAGGTTGTACTAAAAACAAAAAAGGTAGTCCGGCAAAGCTGCCATATGACTGGCGCACTACTTCTTACAGTTACAAAAAGCATATATTATGTCAAAGCTCCCATAGCTGAATATCAAAATTACGTTGTAAACATACATAATGCAACATAAAAACTTCCATTAATAATAATAATTGGATAATTTGTAGAGCGCCGTTTTTGTAAAAATCACGGGCGCTGTATACTTTATTATCAATTCTTAGACTCTAACTTTTTTTATTTATTTATTTTATACACTTTACAAATACAAGACAAAAAGCCCCGATAAACTACTTTTTAGCAGTTTGTCTAACGTCTAACGGGTTCTTTACGTTAAAGATTTTATTATAGTGATTTAATAGTTACATCTTTACAATTATATAAAATAAAATTAAATTTTTTACAGAAATATAGATAAAAATAAATTTTTAAAAACATAAATAACATTTTTAAAGTCTTTAGAATAATATGTCATTGTAAGCTAATACAAATTAATTCTTTCCGTAGGCAAAGTCTTCAGTAAATTCATCAATTGTTTGTTTTGGGCACAGTTTTTAATTTCAGCGGGTAACATTTTTAAACAACTAGGAATCCTGTAATTTAACGTTCTTTGTCCATATATATTTGTATGCTTAGGTACAATTAGCCCTTCATTAAAGTTAAAACGAAAAAACTAAATTTATTCTTTACAAATAGATGCAGAAAACATGGGTCACCTGGCAGGTCATTTCCGATAAACACAGTTTAATTAGAAAGTTTATGATCGAAGATACGACTTTGCACGCGGAGGACACTATATTTAAAACATTGGACAAGGCATTGATTATTTTACATTTGCTACTCCCATTACTGTTGATATTACATTTACAAGAAGATTAGTGACAAAAGTAGAGTTAATATTTCTTAAGATCTGAATATTTTTTATGAAATGACTTCTAAAATACTAAAAATATTGCTAAAAAATAAAGATTAAAAAAACGGAAAAAAATGCGTTGACCAATTTCCTGACGCCGAAACTCACCATCTCAGTGTATTGATGTTTCATAAAAACAGATTTTTCTACTTTCTAGATATAAGAATTTAAGAGTTTTTATTATAGATAGACAACATTGAAGTGTATTTGAACTTGTGTATAAAATATTGTGTACCTACTAAGTAATATTTACGATATAATGTGTGTAGTGTAGGCGCCATCAAAAACAGCAAGTACAAGCATGGGGCATGTGGATTGCCTATTGTCTTAAGAAAACCATATACCGTCATGTTTTTCACGTTCGTGTATAAAACATAAGTAATTATTATTAGGTACACGGGTTTAATGTTTTCTGACATTATATTCAACTGGCGTTTACCCAGCGATACGATATCCCGAACCAGTAAACCTTTCCGTACGTTGTAAAAAAACCTGTTGATTGTTTCTTGGCCCATTGTCTTCATCAAGGTTTTTCTCGCCGTAGTACGCAAGCTTTAATTTCCTCTATGAACTACTTTTATCGATGCTTCCCATTATTTTGAACTAGACAACTATACAGAGATTGCGTCTGACAGCGAATTAAAACAACGCTTAGAAAGATATTATGGGAGATAAGGTGAAATATTTGTAAGCAGTAAAAAATCATATTTTGACCTAGAATAAACAATGTATCTCAGAATTAACAAATTGAATATACAAATTGAGTAGGTAATAAACGAGAGATAAAAAGCCTTTGCAATTTCCTTAGATTAGTAGGGTACCAAAGTTAAAATCTTCAATATTTTTTTATGTAGTGGAATTAATTATTGAGTAAAACCGCAAACTGTAATATTTCATTGAAGACAATTTTAACTACTCTCAAACGAAAAATGTGAAAAGACATTAAAAGGTCGAATAAGCTCATTGGTCAGAACTATGTCCCAGTAAGGCTGGATTCAATTCTCAGATGTGACCGAATCTTTTCTGTTCCACATTTTTCATTCGAGAGGGGTAAATATAGTCTTCAATGATTAAATATTACAATTGGAGGTTTTCCCCAATAAGTTCTTACACCACATATTTAAAAAAATATTCATGCTAGACTTACAAAAAATCAATAGATGTCACATATTAAAAATAAAAATGTACATATTCATGCAAGACACTACCTAGATTGCAATTTTATTCGAGTAGAACAATGCAAACATACATAATGCCTATAACATTCTTCAAGAAAAAGAAAAAAATGTTCGTAGTTCTTAGTCAAAGTATGATACGGTTAAAAATGACGGAAATTGACGTGGTCTAATTGCTCAGAGGTCAGTATTAGTCATTTTTTTGCAATGCCTGGCAAGAAAGAGGTTCTGGGTTCAGTTCCCAGACGCGACCGAATCTCATTGAATATAATTCCTCCTTGAATCTCCTGCTGTCTCTTTGAATATAATTATGAAGGGAAAAATGTGTCGTCAATAATTCCAAGACCTATCCTAACTTAACTGCATTTCAGAAATTTTTATTGGACAGTCATTATAAGTTTCAATGGTATCATAATAAAATCATTTATACTGAACATAATTCAGCAAAACACATGGTGTTATTTGTTTACCGATTGGTGCATCTTGTTTCTTAAAATTCAACAAAGCCAAGAATTATTCGAGTTATTATCGCTCATAATAATAAGCAATCCCCTCCTTATCAAAAGGTTGAAATACTTTACTCCTCAGCAAATAAAGACATGAAATAATAATTAGAACCTATAAGTAATGCAGATTCTTATCGAAATTATTTTTGATAAGACTATCAAAATGAATGTCATATTATTAACGACCGAATTTTCCTTAAGATCAAATCTTGAAATGGCTGAAATATTTTACCTCGATTCCATACATTATCTGTATTATTTCTTCTGGGCAGAAAAAAACTCTCTTCAATCAAATATAAGGAATGTTATGTTCTTAATTGTTTGTTCTCTGTATTTTTCAATATCTACAAAACACTCCTTAATAATTTTTTTATACTTAAAAACAAAAAGCAGTTAGGTACAGAATAATTTATTTTTGTTATATTTATGTACCTCAGTAGGAATCATACCTGTTCTGAGGTCTACATATTACAATATTATTTTTTTACATGTGGTGATTTGATTAAAGAATTATAAAAAGTAAACAATGAATAGATCTTTTCTTCATATAAACTTCACTCAGAAGTTCAGGAGGGCCTGGGGAAAATAATTTTCCTCCGGGCCTATGTCAGCTGTGTCGAGTGACTTTTTGGGTCCTGGGTCTCAAAGAGGAGGAGGCTCTAGGAGGGAGGAAACACAGAGCCCGGCAAATCTTACTCAAGAACGAGATGCAGCGTCGACCCGAACGCGTTGTTTCTACGACTTCTCATGTTATAAATGACAACTGCATACAAATGTTGGTCACGCATTTTGGGCAAACGTTGGGCAAGTGTTTCCCGACTGTACACCGGTGCCGAAGGAATCAATGACGCTAGTTCCTCGGAGCATCTTCCATTGAAATACCGTTAGAACTAAGATAAAACAAATAAAGAGCATATTTTAGTGTGTTGCGTGTGTTAATTGTGTTGTGTTTATAGTTCGCGTATATGTTATTCTTTATTTTCCAGCTTGTTTTTTAATGAAATCGTTTCCGGTTGATCCTGTTTTTTATCTCTTTTTGAAAACTAGATTGTATATTTTGTGTTTTAATTTATTTAATGTAATTATGTGAGTATCAATTGCATTGCACGTATAAATATTAATGTAATTTATTATTAGATGCAATTTTTTTAGTTTTAACTATTTCTTCTATATGTTAAAGGTTGGCTGTTAGCCATAAGTTGTTATAATAGTTTCACTAGTCTGTAGTTAGTAGTAAGATAGAGCACTGTAGAAATATATCATAAATTGGTCCGTAAATGGTCCAAGGCAGTCAACACTTAGATCAGCAACACCATTAGCTATAGGCAGACTAGTGGAACCTAAACGAAAGCCAAATACTAAGTTTGGAGATCGCGCTTTCGGAGTATCTGGGCCTAAGGATTGGAATAAATTCCCTGGAACTAAGATACATAACAAGATACAAAACTCCTACGGAACTAAGATACATAACCCATTCCCCTTAAAACTCAAGTGAACAGAACCGTAAGCGCGGGGTTCTTTCAATTAAGGCAAATTAAAGCAGTAAGGAGAAATCTACCAACAGAAGCGAGTAAATTACTAGTCAATTCGTATGTAATTTCACGTTTAGATTATTGCAACGGATTATATGCAAGTCTTCCAAAATATCAAATCAACAAATTACAATCCGTTTTCAACGCTGCGGCAAGACTTATCACCGGCGTATCTAAATATTCCCATATTTCAGAGTATCTCAAAAATCTTCACTGGCTCAAATGTCCTGAAAGAATCCAGTTCAAGCTCTGCTGGATGGTATTTAAGTCCCTTAACGGAATGGCTCCGGCATACTTATCGGAATTGTGTATTCCAGAAAATTCAAATTCTCGACAGTCAACCCTAAGGTCAGCAGCGTCATCAGCTGTTGGAAGGTTAAAGGAACCAAAGCGCACACCAGATACTAAGTTCGGTGAGCGCGCTTTCGGAGTGTCGGGACCTAAAGCCTGGAATGGACTGCCACATGACTTAAGAACGATCACAGACTCGGCAGAATTTAGAGCTAAACTTAAAACCCACCTTTTCAGACAGTCGTATCCATAAACTCAAATTCTTTCACCTTCACATTCAATGCCCGCGACACTGTAAATAACTAACCTAAAAATGTAGGGAAAAAAAAAAAAAAAAAAACAAAAAAAAACTATTTGTAAGCGTTTTTAAAGGTCATTTCAGTAACATTCTCAACTCCACTTGATATTATCAACTCCACTTTTGCCACTAATCTTTTAAGCGTGCAAAGCCGTATCTTTTCCAAGCACAAACTTTCTAATTAATAATAATATAATAATAATAACGTTATATTTGTATAGCGCAGTTTTGTGTCATTTCACTTCAAGTGCGCTTAACTATAATGTGTTAAAGTGTTTATCGGAAGTGACCTGCAGGTAAGTATGTTTCTGTATCCATTTGTAAATATTAAAATTAGATAGAACCTAAGAATTATGAATAAATTGTACAGCGCCCTTGAGGTGATTTTTCACAAAAACGGCGCTCTATAAATTATCCAATTATTATTATTATTATAACAAGCCCAACAGAATTTAGGTCCAAATTAAAAACTTACCTTTTGGGCTTTCATACCCTTAAATTATAAATACACCTATCTGAGAGTATAATTTTTGTTTTGCCTGTGATATGTCTTAGTCACACTTTTCTTATTGGATTGACATTATTCGAATCCTTACACATCAATCTTTCTCTTACCGATGAATGAATCACTTTTGGGAAGATGGATGTACTGATCAAATCCTTGTAGGTACTATTGTTCTGCCCATCATAGAATTTTGATACTATGTATATATTATAGGTCCCAATTATGTCCTCTGCGTGCGAACTGTACCTAAGTTTCTCTAAATAAACAATAAACAGTTGATCTCAAGTGACCCAGGTTATGGTCCTGTATATTTTCTGCCTGTACAGTACATTTCTACTTTCTACCCAGCATCGCGTTCATTGGTCAAATAATTGTACATATAGTTTCGTATCGGTGATCGATGAACTTGAACTGGTGGATGCAATTTTTAGCCGTAGGTTGTTGTAATGGTTTGTCTAGTTTGTAGTCGGAAGAAATAAATGTATTATAAGTTTGTACAGCGCCCTTGTGGTTATTTTTAACAAAAAAGGCGCTATACAAGTCATCCAAATATTATTATTAAATTTTTTTTAGCGATCTTGAGGTGATTTTTCACAAAAACGGCGCTGTAAAAATCATCCAGCTATTATTATTATTGTGAGAAGGTATTATATCTAATACTATTGTGTTATTGTTGGATTTGTATAAAAAGGTTATAATTTTAGAACATTTATTATGATAAAAATGTGATTTTTAGAAAAAAGAGCGCCATAAAAAATTATTCAATTATTATATTGTTTTAGATTCCTACCTATCGACTATCCGTCTTTCTTCCACGCCATCAGTACTAGAAATAATAATTGCATTATATAAGAAATATTGTAAATCACAAAAGAGAAAATCAACAAGATAAAAGTTTGCTTACTTTGTGAAGAGTAGTAGTACCTTATCTTTTCCATGTAGAAACAGAGTAACTACACACGGTCAGCGTAATTATTTTGTAATAATAAATTTAAAATTTCTGTTAAAACCCAATACGCGTAACATGTTAACATGACACAGCATAGTTTGCAGCAGTCCATTTGTCTAGCAGCAATCATGTTCCGAAAACTACTGAGTCATCAAAAACCAGTTGCGAATCGATAACTTCAAATGATATTACTTCACTAACGGTATTTTCAACGACATTATTAAATTTAATTCGTATCTGTATTAGCCTAAAGTTCTCCCGAAGCTTCTAGCAGAATTTAAATATTTTTACAATTCTAGGGAGGCAAAATTGCTAGGTAGGTAATATGGCAAAAGTTTGCAAAATGAGGCAAGTCAGAAGGTGGTTTGGCAACTCTCGCCGGTTCTCTGGTCGCTGCCCAGCGGAGCCCAATTAATTATTTGTTATTCCGAGAACTGCGGCCGCCATGTTGGTTGTGGTGAATTCGACCCTGCCTATATTTTTTAAAGACCTTCAAACACACAGCAGCAGATGGCGCGTTAAATTTTGCAGTCCCATAGAAACGACACAAAGACAAAGACTTGGTCTATGTTGGCTGAATAAACAAACAAAAACATCACGCTCTGATGTCTTACATACTAGATTAGATGTTTTTTATACTCGTAGCATGGTGGAAAGACTAGAAGTGCCGAAATCAGCCTTTCCGTGGGGTGACCTTTATTCGAGACAAACATACAGTTAATATTGCACAGCGGTAAATTTTCAGAACATTATTTATTATAAATTAATCTAAACAAAACTTTTTGGACACGTTCGTTCAGAGTGACAGCAAAACTCTTTAAACGAGGGAGTACCTATGAATGCACTTGTTTTAAAGTAAGTAATATCTGCAATTGTTTACGATGTTTTTTTGGTGACCGAACAACGTAGAATCATGTAACTACACTAACTACATCTCATTTGAAAAGTGATGAAAAATATATAAAAATTGGTTAAATAGGTTACGTTAGGTTAGGTCACGGACAATTTTCCAATCATTATTTTTTTCAATTTTTTATAAGAAAAACTTTATTTTTATATATATATTTTTTTAAGGTTATTCCCAACAGTGAAATATATCATATTAGAATAAGTTAACAATAATAATCTAAACGAAAATATGAAAGAGAACAAGACACAGGAAAACAGAAAAAACGACAATGGTCGCAACTGGGACTCGAACCCTAATTATGGAGAAAAATAATTAGTTGATAATAATGTAATTCTAAAATTTTAAAATATGAGATTGACAAATATGACGGTTTGACAGACGGTGGCAATAGCGAAATTGGTTAACGCGCTCATCCCGGTTAGACGGAGAGGTCTGGGTTCGAGTCCCAGTTGCGACCATTGTCTTTTTTCTGTTTTTCTGTGTCTTGTTCTCTTTCATATTTTCGTTTAGATTATTATTGTTAACTTATTCTAATATAATTATTTTTTTGTTTTCATGACTTTTAATGACTTTTCAGGGGGGTATTGAGATGGCATGATTCTTGAGTTTTCGTGGAACCATTTATTTAATTTCATAAAAAACAATTATACATTTTTAGTATTATTTCACCCGCTTTGCTATATAGGGATGTTTCTGTGTTGGTGGGTGAAGTTTGCATATTGAAATTACATGCTAGAAAATAATTATTAAGATGAAGTTATAAATATTTTATATCGTAATTAAATTCGGAAATTTGGATAGGAAATGTGAGAAACGCATGACGGGGGGGATTAGGCGATAAAATTTATAGGTATTGTGTTTGAAATGTATTGCAGATGTAAGGCTCCGTAGCGTATTAGTGATTTGAAAGTAAGGAGTCGGGTTTTTAGGTTATCAGGGAGAAGGTTGAAGATTTTAGTAGCTAGGTTTATGAATTGTCTTTGTGCTGACGTAGTATGTAGTTTAGGTACATTGTATAGTGTCAGCTGGTTATAGTTCTGATGGTGTGATTGTGTTGTAAGTGTTTTTTGTTGTATTTTTACAAGAAATGCGTTAGTATAAATTTTATATGGAGAGGACATAATAATATATTTAAGACATTATACTCGATGAAGAGTCGAATAGAGGAATATCTTGTTGGTCGCTTGTTAATAACACGTATTACCATTATTGGTGCTTTTTGTAGAGCATCAACATTATTTATACTAACTTTATTTACGTCCTCAATCCTACATCATTAATATCTATCATTGCTTATATGGTCACACTAAGAAGTTAATGTTTTTCATACCATAACTCATCGTGTTTTATAAATTACACCTGTAACATCACACGCAGTTTTTAGATAAAATAAGATTCCACATGCTTGCTCCGAGTGCCTCATACAGAGAAAATAATATCTACCATATCAATGATATTTTTCGCATCCTTGCCAACGATATATCCTTTGCATCTTTTATTGCAAATTCTCGCTTTATTGACAAATTATCCGCATATTAAAGATTTACGTATTTTTGTTCATGTTCGATTTAATTTTTCGCCATTTGTGCCTAACTATCGTCCTCTCCGTATTTTAACGCGAGATTTGAACCTGAAAATATTGCGTCGTGAATGTCAAATAAACATAAATTAGTTTATACATCATTTTGAATGGGAAAATATTCCGAGAAATGCTTATAACTTATAAAGTCTAGCTCTGGGAACGACAACCTTTTAAACAGGGAATGCTTTATGATTCATTTTGATTTAAAAATACTACCTATGTTTTAAATTGCGATGAAATACGATTACGGTAATTCGTTTATTGGAAGTGACTGCAGAATTTATAAGCGTGTAATAAACGAGAATTTCACATTGGTTTAATATTTTGAAACAGCTGTTGGAATATAATTTTATTTCACATCTTTAACAATCGACCGCTGCGAGTTTAGTAAACGTCATTATTGGAACCCTTTATACAACAAAAAAATCGAGAAATTGCGTAAGTATCTTTTGATATGATTTTTCTCAAAAACGCTGCAAAACAAAGTATTAAAATTAAGTATTATATGTATTATGAAATCAACTCGGGAACCATTAACCAACAGTATGTAGATATACATTTTTTTAACAAAATGTAATATTATAAAATAATCCTCCAGACTTCCCAACTGATCGCATATTCGAAGAATTCAAAGTCCCAACATTTAAAAACTTATTTATAAAAAAAAATAATCGTACAAATTATAAAAGAAAAAGGCAAATACTTATTCATAACCGAAAATCGTACTAGACTTAAACATGTATTTGTGTGCCCCAAATTAAACACTTCATTTGTCCAACACCATTATACTCACCAAGGAAAATTATTTTTCAATAACCTACCAATAGAAATCAGAAGCATAAGAAACAAAGTTCAATTGTTGAACTCCATCAAAAAATATTTTAGAGAATTTCACACTAAAAATCACACTTATTTTTCTTCTTACTGAATACATCTATGTTAGTTTACGGGTCTGATTGCCATGTGTCTCTATTAACTGCACCTATATATTGAAATACATGACTATAGTAAATAGTCATTGTACATATATGAAATGTATTAACTGTACACGTGACTGTATTTGTACATATATGAAAAAAATGTAAACTCTTCTACCATCCACAAGCTAATGCTTTTAATGGAAGACCAGTAATATTATAATATGTAGCAATTTTAAGATAAACAAATAAAATAAATAATTCGACCACCATAACACGGGCACCAGCCTAGCATGGTGGTCGAAAAATCCACTAATGTTACCTCAATTTTTGTATTTAATGAATAAAGAAAATTAAAAAAAAAAAAAAAAAAAAATAAATAAATAATAATAATTATTATTATTATTATAAAGTTTAGACTATCTAGGGCTAGGGCTAGGGCATGTGATGAGATCTTCCAAGAAGTACAAGATCTTGCATCTCATAATGCAGGGAAAGATTGCCGGAAGACGGGGCCCTGGAAGGAGGAGAACATCATGGCTGAAAAACCTGAAACAGTGGTTTGGACAGTCTACCGTAGAGCTGTTTCGGGCCGCAGTAAACAGATTCCGCATAGCCAACGTCCGTTGAACGGACAGGGCACGAGAAGAAGAAGAAAGGTTAGTCGTGCGAGTCGAGTGGGCGAAGAAAATATGTGGAAAGAAAATGTATCATTTATATCAACCCCTGGAGGTGTGATGGAATATCTTTTTTGCCGGCGGAATTAAAAGGGGGAAAAATCTAATAAACTTTTGAAGTTTGACATTTTCGTGATTAAAAAGTAATAAAATTAATCAATTAATAAAGAAAATCATCGAACTAAAACTTCTGTGTAAATAATTTAAATTTGCCTTAATCTTCTTAGGTAACTTGTCAACATAAATTCGAAAATTTCAATGGTAATAAGATAAGAAAAGAGTAATTCCTACTAATAATATAATAAATAAGGTATACATATGTAATAATAAATAGGTAAAGATGGGGGTTACAGGTTACAGACAGCTGGATCAGTCGGGCAACCCGTAACAAAAATAATTTCCCGCTATTTAGTTTAGAGAATGCGGTAAAAGGGTTTGGCGGACAAAAGCGGTCCTTTTATAAATTCTTTTCTAAATCGATTTGAATGATTTAACGACCTCAGAGCCAACAGCCGGATCTCCATAGAAAATAATAATAAAAATAAATAATGCGCCGATATAGGCTTTTAAATCGGGCATGGAAGCTTCGGTTCTGCCGCCGAGAGCCCCGTTGTAATCTCTCTTTCTGTTTACACGCGTCGTTCGTGAGAAAGAGTGAGAGCAGACGATGGAACTGTCAGCGGTATGCCCAAAGGATCTTGACTGTCCTGAACAATGCGTGTTACCTGCTCATAAAATTCAAATGACCATTCTTCAGTGATAGTTGATAGCTCTTGGCGTCAAATAAATCAAACGCTGAAACCACGATTTATTGAAAATTTTACCAAGTCCTAAAACTCAAATCTTTCAGAAGACGGAAATCTACATTATTTACGACGAAGATAATCCAGAGAGGAAGATACTTACAATATCGCTCTAAAAGACCACTAATAGATTTTACCCAACGTCTCTAAAATTCTGCTAATGGGGGTACCATAGCTTCAATGGCAAATCCTAACAAATACTTTTTTTTTAATTTTGTAGAATGCAGGAAAAAGAAAAACATATCTATAGCCATTAGGCCTCGGTAAAAATATTTCCGCTTTGCAATAAAATCCAAATAAACGAAATATTTCTGAACGCATGCGAAAACTAAAAACTGTTTTTGAAAGGTGATAAAATAGGCTTTCAAAATTTTATAATTCGAAATAAGCATATAATTTTGAAAATATAATTTCTTTTAATGCGAACATCTAAAAATGGCTCACCTTACGTTTTTCCTAACTAAAATAACTGATAGCGAAAAAAAAATTGAAATACGTACATATTTTATTAGCCAAATGTATTATAAACGTTATCTTCAACACACTTTTTTGTCGTTTCCTGTAAAAATAAATTAATAAATTCTTACTTCATAAAACTATTAAGTTTTATACATTTTTTTTCTAATTGCGGTTCGAAACTTTGGTTTCATAAAGGTATATTTTAAATATTTTCTGGTTAACATGATGTTTTCTCTTTCTAACACCGTTTAGATAATATATATGACATCATGGGATGGATAGTACCTACCTAGGGTTAGAGCAAAATCGTCAGGTGGAAATGGTATCCTTATTCAACAGGTATTATAATTGAGGATGCTCCAAGGAACTAGCGTCATTGATCCCTTCTGCACCGGTGCACAGTCGGAAAACATGCCAAACGCGCGCCCAACATAAACGTTTTAAGGGTATTCTCAAAATATTTTTAGAAACTTTACGCCGATAGATGGTGCTATTTTCAATATCGTCTAATAAAACACTTTTAACACGTTATTCTTTTTTAATATTGAGATGAATTATTAGTTCGCGAACGTATATTAGTAATATTAATCTATATAAAAAAAAATTGGTACCTATAATTACATAATCGTAGAGAACGGGTGAAAAATACACAATTTCATTACAAAAAATATGCACAAAAGACATTTTCCACAGCTCCGCGCGCGCTGGTAAAGAACATTTTTATTTACCCAACCAAAAAACATTTGCGAAAACGATGTATTTCAAAAATTTTACGATGTTTCGCATGCGTGGAAGAGAGACGCGAGATAGAGGTTTGTTGTATTCAGTAAATTAAATCAACGCCTGGGAAGATTGAATAAATTTATAAAAGGAACCGGCTGGGAACAACGGCATGTGTGGCGGAGCTGGTGTTAACTGGACCTTTTTTTAGAGGCCGCTTTTGCTAAACGGGCTTATTCATAACAAGCGATGTATGTACATACCTACTCATTAACCATGCATTCTCTCGGTTGCTTGCTCGCTAATATTTCGTGAATAAGTCAAAAAGTTACATTTAATTCTTACATTTCTATGGGGCGCATTTGTCAAACCAACGAAGTGGTTAGAATTGCCAGATGGTGAAACAAATTTGTCGTGTGCTCAAGTCAGGATACCACGGCTTCCCATAACAACATCACAATACATAATAATATAGTATGTGGTGTGATTTCATAAAATTGTTGACACTCAAACTGGCAGAGGAAGGGGTACAAGTAGAAATGAGATCCTTGAGGGGTATGAGTGGTAAATCCGTGTATGATTGTTCTACAAGCGTCAAATAGATAATATAATATGTGTACTGTATCAAGAAAGAATGCAAGGCTAAAACTGGGATCCCACATCATCTATGAAAAATATCGGTGAGAACCCGATTTCTGTACAATAGAAACACAAAATCGACTTCAACTTTCGTTCTGCGAAATCTAACAATTTTTTTTTCTGTTATTGTGATACCAACTAACATTATAGTATAGTGTCTCTTGAGATCATTTTTCGCAAAAAACGGCGCAATCAAGCGAATTAATTATTTGGGAACAGTCAGTCGGAATAATAGAAGAGATGTGTATGAATGTGAATAATCGTATTCCTCACATTCTCTTTCAACTCTTAGTTGAGACCCATCCTCTCAGCGAGAAAACGGTGATAGATAATTAGTAAAAATTACACGATTACTACAGAATGTAATAATTACTGCAGAATAAAATAATTTAATTGTTAAAATTAAAATAGTAATTAAAATATTTATTAGTAATCAAAATATTAATTATTTAATTTTAATTTTAAATAAATTACTACAGAATGTACCTAGAAAATGTGGATATAGAGCGAATTAATGAAGAAAGTACCTAGATAGTATAAGAAGAATATATGACGCAAATATGAATGGTAGAAGAAGTTGGGGACGCACGAGGTAGACATGGCACGATCAAATGAATCAGATACTTGAGTCAGGTCATGTCAAAAGTCAGAATAATAGAAGACTATGTATGAGACGATGTATGAATGTGAGTGAGGCAAATAGTGTGTGCCAAGACCGAGTTGTTTGGCGGTCCGTCCTCTCTGCCTTCCCCTGCGGGGAACCGGCGTGATGGTTAGTTAGGTAGTTACCGAGAAAATATTTGTAAAAAAATTTGTAACTTAGTCTTGGATTCACTCTCTACCTTCGATCAAGTATGCTCTCTAATAATACTTTTGATTCTTATAAAGAGCACGCCTCATTTTTATGGAATAACAATAATGCGTTGTACAAAGTCGAAAAAGCTTCAAACTCGTGGCAGACGGACGAGAATCGGACAGAATGTAGGTACCCAGCTCGATCTATGCATTTTATTGTTTAGCAAGTCTCAATAACAAAATAACTAGGCGGGCGTCTAGTGATAGTTGGAGATTTATGAAAGTTCTAAATAATTACAGTCGTTCTCACTATAATTATACAGTTAATTTGTCCTTTTTTACTGCGTGCCAAAACCGCAAATGTTCCTTGCGCCGAGTAATACTGGAACATTCATAAAAAAGCAAAACGAACATTCTATCAGAATAACAAATCGCGCCACGCAAATTGACATTTTTACTACAAATATACTGACCACTTTAACACCATAGGAATGGGTTGAAAGCGTGCACGTGAAACGTATGGCTCGCACATAGGTTTGTCTCCTTCTAACGCAGATTAGGGCATTTTGGCTAGCAGTTTCTGCACAAAATAATTAATTTTGTTAATTTAATTACTGGGTTATTATAAGTGATAGAACTGTGAAATTTTCGTTCGCGAATATTTCATTATGAGTATTATTTTTCGACATTAAAATAAATAAAATATTATCTGTAGTTTTCAAATGCGGTTGAAAAATAGATTGTATGGGAATGGTCACATCTGTTTCACCTTAAACAAATTTTGTGCACGGTTGACATTTGAAAAAAACGGATCGTTTCTGCGATTCGGCTCGGCTGTGGAACGATTTGCCGGTATCTGTGTTTTCTCCTCCTTACAACATGTCATCTTTAAGACTCATGTTCAATCCTTTCTCTTCTCAAAGGGACCCTCCAGCCAGCATCCGCAAAAACGACATTCCTGTGTGAAATTAACGTAAAACAAACGACAATTTTAAAAATTGTTTATAATTTCGAAACCAGCGTAGGTATTTTGCGTAAAAATGTAAAAGCTAAAACCGAAGCTACACACGAATATGACATAATCTTTGAATCTGCCTTGTGAAGCTACTCAAAGTGATAAACCCGGGGAATACCTAATAAATACTGCATTGACCATAGTCGTTTGGCATTGGCAAGTAGATCGAGTGACGTCAGCAATCACTCACGATCACAAGTTGGAGAATGAAAAAACCGCGTGGAGATACTCCTAATTTTTTCGGCTAACAATGCGTGACGCTGTTTCGCATTACGATGCTGGCAGAATTAATATTAAATATTGGTATTTATTCTGTACTTAAAGATATCAAATATTATTCAAGAAATTTAAGATTATTTTTTTTTAAAATATAATGCATGTAAGTAATTTTTTTAATGTGAATAACGCACAAGAATACCAACAGGCGGAGCCAGTAAGACCTTGGCATCTCCAATAATTGTAGTATGTTGTGTGGCTGTAAGTAGTGGGGAGGGGAAGGAAATGGGGAAGAGGAAAGTGGGGAAGTACCTGGCTATTCAAATCTGGGTACCAAACCCGACTAAAGCCATTTCATGCAACGTTTCAATTCAGAATGGTGGTCTTATACCAGGGCGATTTTGAGGGTATTTTCCACTTTAAGGAGAGAAAAGTACTACTAGTAGTCTATAGTAGTATCCTATTAATAGTCCAATGTGAATTTCATTTATGAAAATTAAGATTCAATTTCCACGAGCATTTATATAAAACAAATATTTCTAAAGAAAGCAAATAACTTTGTGTTTTAACATTATAATTTTTTTAAGTGAAATTTTGTTTGTTTGAATTTTTAACTTTTTTTACATCTTACAATGTATTCAAGTGAACAGTTTTACATTTATTTGATTTACACGAATTTTAATTACTTTGCAAAACACCAAATCATTTAAATTTTTTTAACCCCACCTATACTAGTTTTTAATATAAGTACCGCCTGAAACCTAGCTTGCGAAAAATAGTACACCAATTTAAGTACCTAATTGTTTCCTTTCATATAAAAACTACCTTCATGCAATTCAATTTAAAATCACCGTTTCAGGTGTAGGTACGATTTAGGTAAAAGAATTACAACCACCATCATATTAATTTGATTAGACATGTTACGTGGATATATAGATTGAACTAGAAAAAGAAGGTATTTCATAATGATTCAAGTGACGTCACTAATGACAAATTTGTATGGAGTTATGGAGATGTGGGTACCTAGCCCGTCTCAATGACACTATCTTCGAACCGGAAAATCCATAAATTGCACTAGCACATTATACTGACTTCAATCCAAACATGATATTCGTTATCGGTACAATATTACTGTCGTGTGTGGAAACCAAAAAGGAAATCAAAAACTGAACAGAGATCAAATCAGTCTCAATCAGTCAAAAGGAAGAGATCAAAAATTGAGATTGTATTCTGGAGTTTTTTTTTTACATCAGCTCACAGGAGGCTCTGAGGAAAATAATTCCCTTCAGGGCCTATGTCATCTTTGGGGATGCTGTGTTGAAGGTCTTTTTAGGAAAGAGAGGAAGTTTTGGGAAGGAAAAGGGTATAAGGGATGGGTAGGAATCTGGGGGTCAACATATGAATCCATCCCTTCCACCGCGGTGCACAACGATGTTCCGAGAGAGTACGGCTGAAGAAGTCAAAGGGACTCTCTCAACCATTCTCTCCCGAACAGGCCTGCCATGTAGCTGGTGGGCAGACGCATCCGCTGCCCAGACCCGGAAAACCTCTCCCCATGAACCCGGGAACGCCTGCTAAGTCACCAAACATAGCGAACCACTTGGGGTGACCTTGACCTGGCAGAGGTGTTGGTCGTCCATTAAATGGTTCTCGGGGTTATAATAGGTATCAGACTGATAATACCGAAATAAAATCGTCAAAATCGAGGTTTTGTATTCGCCATTTCTCCTCCAAATGTGGACCAATTTTTAAGTTTTTTTTTACCAATATTAGAAGAAAATGTTCTAAGTCTGTACGTTTTGCTTTTTTTTTAAATGCATTGTCTAGTTTGTTTACTGAAGGTCTGTCGATAACGTTCAACCCAGACATTTAAAGAATTTTGGAGGGGTCCTTCTTATAAGAAAAACTTATCAAAAAAAAGGAAAACGTAACGATACGCCAGTGGCCGATATCATATCGCTATATAAATTGGGGAATAAGTTTGTATGAACAAAACGCCGCCTCCTAAAATTGGATTAAACGTGAATCGGTGGTTAAGGGGACATCGGCGACAGGGCTATGCTGAGTCAAGATTGCAAAAATGTTCAACTATGTCAACTGATAAAAAATGATCTTGAACCTGACAGAGTGTAATCTACCAGGTCCGTAGAAAAAACAAAGGCGGTTTGTGGTCCGGGTGTTGCGATTTGATATCATCATATTATGGTCACCGCAATTTGTGTTGTTATTATTGTTAATGTTAACATACACAATTATTATTATTATTCGCCTGTAATCTGAAAATGACCGCAAGGGATAGGTCCGGGATCCGAAAATTGCTTGCGGTTGGCAACACTGAACAGGAGGTAAGTTATTTTTTTTAGAATATAACATTTCAAAAGCCCAGTGTAAGTGTGCTAACATGAACTTTTGACCATGTTACAGGAAAGGGAAAATATTTTTTTAATCAATAAGAACATTGTGCTGACGGAAGTAGTGGCGAACCAAAGGGAAAGTTTGTGTCCAATACACGACAAAAATGATGATGAAATTGGATATAACAACCTAAAGAAAAAAATTAAACCTAACCTAACCTTGAAACGTAACCGAACTCAACAACCAATATTGAATCTCTAAGTCTAAGGCTGGGATGAGCGAACCCTTGTAACATTTGGTTAAGGATCAATTCGACAATTAGCTTGAGTCGTGTTTTTTTGTATTAGTTTCTATTTAAGAAGTATAAATTGATTTCGAAAGGTTCTTTTATCCTGGTAAAGTTATGTTTTAAATTATTATGAGAAAATGTGTTTATTTTTAGCATAATAAGGTTATACCCTAGGTCGTTGGCAGATTTGTTAAATTTTCAAACAAAATTTTGTATTATACAACACACATTTCTAATCATATAATCATGCAGAAAAATAAATCAATAAATTATGTAGGAAAGCTATGTTTCAGAATTTTAATTTTAGTTTAAATAAAATCATTAAAAAAAGATCAGCGGACATGTTTTGTGACGAAAATACTTCAGTTTGTAAGATTTTTTTACATTATTATTTTGCTTAGACATTATTGAAAAATTGATTTTTATGTCTTATTTATATTTTGTCAATTTTTCTGTAAAGAGGCTTTTTCAAGCAATGTTCAATTCTGAATGGTGGTCTCTCACCAGAACGATACTGAGAGTATTTCTCTAGAGCGAGGTATAATGATTATTATGTATTGATATACTTAAATTATGAAAAAACCAATATAAATTGAGTATATTTTTATTACGACAAAATGTGTAAACAATGTTTAAATCGATATACTGTTCTTCCATTGTAACCATACAACTGTAATATTAATTTAATTAATGTAAAAGCCTATTAGGGCTTAAATAAATAAATAAATCAATTATTTGTTCCATCAATTATTTTCCCTTCCACTATTTTTTTTCCATATCTTTGCTTTTAAATATAAAATTATCATTATGATTTTATTTGCCATGCAAAAACGCTCATGCAAAAGGTTTGATATATATACAGTTTTATCATCATCATCATTTTACATATTCTGATTTACCCCTGTGTGTGTGGACCTTAAGATGGCTGTCAGTAGTGTTTTTTTTCTCGAATATTTGCAGATTTCATCAATTTCAAAGTATCCCCCTGAAATATTGGCAATGTGTATATCTATGAGATATGTTTTATTTTAAACCGTATTTCTTGCTTTACCACTAAATATAAAAACATGGTTACAAATCTCCAGGTATGATTTACAATTATTTAAAAAGTAGCACCATGATTTTGACAGCGTAAAATAGGCTCTCTGTATAATTCGTCAAATGATTCAAATACAGCAAACACGGCGACTATTCTTATTGATAATTGTAGACAGTTAATGTATCTTCCTAATGTAATACCAGGTTTTTGTGGTAAATTTATTAAATAGTATAATGTATTGATTTCAATTTTGACACTTCACGCGCTCAAATTCTATAAAATAATTTTCTAATCAAACTTTTGGATAGATCGTAACAGATAAAAAAATCGTTTTCTAGTATATACTTGCATCTGTGGTTATCAAATAGGCCATAGAGAACATAAAACCGTAGAAAATATTCAATATAGATATTTAAAACCGCCACTAGCGGCAATTTCAAATCAGTAAAACACAAATTTCGCGCATTTATAAAGTTAAAGATTTTTTAATAATTTATCTATCAATTCTAAAAATATAGAATAATTAGTACAATATAGGTGAATTCATTGGCTGTATAGCACCATAATCAGTTTTTGTATCTCCATATTAAAATTCGGAGGTATGATTTTTTTAATGTGGGCGGAAAATATTCAAAATCGTCTCTAAAAAACCGCGAGCAATCCGAGAAAAAAAAAAAAACCGCGCGATCGTTCGAGTGGTTAAGGAGGGACAACCAAAAAATATGTGATCTAAAGAGCCCACATCTAGACCACAGAACGTACAATCTGGGGAGTCAAGGATGTGAATTTTAAAAAGGTGAGAAGGAACGGAACAATGACCGATTCTCATTCGAATAAGTGAGGAAATGTCTTTTTTGGAAAAATGGGGAAATTTTTGAAACCACGGTTTTGATGGGATAGTCCTTTGTATTGAGGCGTAGCGAGCTCCCTTGGATTGACTGGCAATGTTCCAATACTCTGTCCAAACATTGCGGGATCTATCTTTGATGATGACGACCACAAAATAATTCCAAAAAGTAAATGATTTTAATAGTTTTACCATTACGCCTTTTAAAATTTTTGGATGTAGGTAAATTAAAGCAAATTTTGAATGAAATAAAATCGATATTGAGTTATAATTTTAAAAAGCTAGTACGGATAATAATTAACCTTTCTCATTGGAACCGCCCCGTACGATCGTAAAAACATCTTTCGGCGAAATTTTAATTCTCGGCCGCTGGCTGGATAAAGGCCCTTAATAAGATAAGTATTAGATAATGTCATAGTTTTAATTTTGATGATTGGAATAGCCAGACACTTCCCCACCTTCCTCTTTCATATATGTATGCTTACCTTCCACAAGCCCCTCAGTTGAACAACATACCCCAATATTGAAGAAGCCTTAGTCCAACTGGATCCAGATGGTTTGGAGCAAGTGTTATCTGCGAATTCTGTGCTATATTCATGTTAAAAACGCATGTAACAGCGGCAGGACCATGTCGCTGTTTTCGCATTCATTTTGTGGGTATTTTTAAAAATTAAAAGTAGTTGCCTAATCACGCAGATATCGACATTCCGAAAAAGGATTTCTTTGCACTGGGCAACATTCCTATTTAATATAAGAAGACCATGACTCATTTCATACGCAGCTCTAAAAACTAACGGAATTAAAATGATTAGCTGCGGTGGAAACTTGAATATTTTAATCCAGACAACAAACATGATCATTATTGAGACTTTAATTAAATATTACATTAGAATCCTTCGCAGGCAGTCAGAGCAGGTGTGGGATTTACACTGAGGTAACTTGGTAAATATATACTATGTATTTATAACAAATTTTAATAAGAGTAGACTCGCCTTAAACATAAAACTACCGGTAATAAATATATTTACATATTTGAATATCACACAACTCGGTAAGAAATACGAATGCCCCAAGGAAATCGGAGAATGCCCCCAATAAGGAACTCAAGAGATTTTTTTTTTAAATGAACTTACCTCTTAACTTAAACTAGTATTTTTTTATAAATTAACAAGGAGTACCTGGAATGCGCTGCAATGCCGCTAAACTGTATGAAATACACACATATTTAAAACAACACGCGCCATCTATTGTAATTTTTTATAAATTTCGTAGTGCCAGAGTTCACCATTAAGTATGTATGGAAACCTTGGCGAGCGTACGCACAACAAATCACAAAAATTTTATCGCAATCGAATGAATGGTTTAGGAAAGCATAAATGACAAACAAAGAAATATTCATTTTTATATATAAAGATATCGTTTATGTAGTTTTCATAATTTTTGGTTTGAATTTTTCAGAGCCCACCAAAACGATCAAAATCTGGCGAGGTATGTGTGACGTCATACGTAGGTACCTAGGTTTTATCGGATATCAGTAAGGACATTACCACAAAGGTCGGTAGGTAATTAACAAATTCCAAAATAAACTATATATAAACTAAACACAAGCACTTGCTTTATTAGGAGAGTATATAAAATATGTAATATTAGAATGAAATAAACTTATTGTAAAAAATTTACTCAATAAAAAAAATTAAAAAAAAAATATATATATATATATATATATATATATATTAACAAAAATTTAAAAAAAAAAACTTTTGCAATAATAATCTGTGGTGAACCGTGTGCGTTCTATATGCGTACATTTTTTTTCTAGTTGTAATATTTTTCAATGGAGATCCTTAGTAGGGAAATAATTCATTCGAAAGCGAAACGGAAGAGCAAACATTTTTTTTGGAATATTTTGAGAAAAATACCTTTTCAAACTAAATAAAAAAAATAAACTTTTAAAAAAATCGGTTTGTCTGAAGCAGAATACACTGTGGAATGGTTAAATCTAGCGTAACGAATTTTGCGACTTCGCCTATCTAGAATTTCTTGAATAAACGCACGGGTTGCCGACAATGCGATGAATTAACTCTTTGAAACTAGAATCAAGTCTACTATAAATAAATCTATGTACATTCAGTGTACGTTAATGGTTTATAGCCTTGTGAATTATTGGGCTTCGCGTATTCAAATCGTAGGGCCGCCGCAACAGTGGCACCGCTACGCCACTGAGACCGCCTGCTTGGTGGTTACGAAGGCCGCCGTTAATTCATGGCAGCGGTGGGGGAAATTAAAAAAAAACACACACCGTTCCATTATACTCCATAATTATACATTATAATCTAAGCGGCGTTTTAATGACTTGCCGAAATTACAAATGACTATTACATTACGAACGATGACAGTGTTTCTAGATTCGGTCATAGGAAATAGGACGTGATTGTATCAGAGCGAGGACGAGACGTTCTATCGTCCGGTCGCCCATTTGAAAACGCTTACTCTCAATGTGGTGACAGTTGATTTTTGAACAAAGGAAAGGGAGAAAATGCCATCGTTTTATAACTTTAATTTAAAATGGGTGAATTTTTACATGTAGATAGAGTGACTTCATGAAATGAGGGTGTACAAGTAAGCCCTCCAAGATGGAGATCAAGGCCTTATAAAAATAATACGTAAACTAAGAATTAATCGATGATCTTAGCTGAAAATATCAAAAACGTCGAAAACATAGCTCTGTACGATAGTTGAGGTACCCTTTATAAATGCATACATCTATCGATTAACATTTTTTAATTAAGATTAGAATAAAAGAATAAAAAAACTTATTTTTGCCATTTTCCCGCTTTCTGGTCAATTTTGGCACCCTCGAGCAATGGAGGCTTCTCTACCTGGACACGTCTCTGATAATCATATTAATTTTTTAACTTTCTAAAAAAGTTCATTAAAATGTGAAGGTCCGCCAATACTGTAGAAAATATTGAATAAAGTGGTTTTTAAAAATGTCTTGCCGTTAATTTTGAGTAGAATAAAAAGGTTAACATTATTCGATAAAAACATAATCAGGAATCCAGAGACAAATTGAGTAACACGATGTACAAACTGACGGTCTCAAATAAATTAGAAAAAAAGGAATTTTTCAACAATCTGAAACCAGAATGAAGCCAAAAATGTAATGCTCTTCTGCCATCTATCGTCGAGACAAATAGCTGAGTCCCCTCCGCAAAATGCCGGAGGGACAGCGCGCACCATCTAGCGGCGACGCCCGAAGCTCTCTGTGAAAAACCGACGCCGAAACCTGGGAAGAAAATGCCGCAGCGTAGGGGTGAAACGCGCCGAACAATGAATGCCAAAGTCTATTATATTGAAATAAAACAATTAAAAACACGAAAACTTCCTTTGTTAAATGGGAAGCTTTTCAAAAAGGTCGTAAAATACATCGTATCACATTTCCCTGTCCGAGACAAGAATAAAACGGAGTATTACGGTATTATTACTGGATTATGATTTATAGATAGAATGTCTTACATCGTTTAATGAGTATTTTGTAGCAGGGACGCATCGCCACATTTTTTAATTTTAGCAAATTCTTAATACAGTAAGTTTTGATTAAATTATGTATATTTTTTAGGATTTTTTACCTAAGCGTTGTAAAAACTTTTTCCTGTTCAGATTTGGGTAAAATAGTGCACATCTTTTCTTGCTAATGATAACCCCTAAACACGTCTGGCTGCTAATGGAAAAAAATAAGGTTCTCATTGACCGAAGTTCCCGGTATATTTTTAATGCATCTTTCAAATCGGTTCCGATGATGATTTTTGTCAAGATGAGCCAGAGGAACTATGTTCGATAGAGCATTGTGGTTATTAATACGGATCTTGGAGAAGCTCCGATTAAATACATAAAGGAAAAAGACTAACACAACCTAGCTTATATGTATATTTCCTGAATAATAAATAACGTAATATTTGTATAGCGCAGTTTTGTGTCATTTCACTTCAAGTGCGCAAGAGTTCAATTTATTCTCTGATTTGGAAGAATTCTTGCTTCATTAGTAAAATGTTTCAATCGGCAATTCTTCGTACTTTGGCCCAAAAATAAAGACATACCGCACACTTAAATAACATTACATATTACAAATATTTTAGCAGTGTTGTGATGACGTTTGGCGAGTCACGGCGAGGCGAGGCGAGGCGAGGCGGGGAAGCCAATACGATTCAAGGTCGCACCTTTCTACCGGCGAATTTCAGTTGCAATGTGTTCATCACTGGCCGCCATTATATATATTATAGCATAACATTAAATTATACATTTATAGATAGGCCTTCTCGGTAACGCCACAACCTGATTTATGTATCAACAAACATGCACCATGATATTTAGATATTTTTGTGATAAATAACCGTCCATAGTAGGTAAAAAGAGTACGAATTTATCTATTGGTATCTTATTTGGCAATTTTAACATTTTTTTAAACAGAAATTCTTACGATTTGTTTATAGAATGGTTAGATAAGGAATGCTTCCTTAGTGTGTTGATTATAAAGATTTTTAAAGCGTGATACAGCACGATTTTCAACTGCCCGGAGCCTGTGGAACTATGACACTTCCATCTGCATCGAATGCCGTAAGGATAGAGGAAGTGGTGAAGAGAAAAGAGGGAAGGGGAAGAGTAGTGCATGGAAGGTAAGGTAGAATATTTGATTCACGTGATCGTGCCATGTTTGGGACATCCCCGAACCCCGATGGATCAATCAACTTTCGCTAAAATTATAATATTTTCTTTTGACATTCTTTTAAACTGACAAATATCATTGTAATGTATTTTGTATTATTTCATAATGAATTTTAAAAATAGTGTAGAATGTATTTGCGGTGCGTTCCGGAGTAGTAGGTACTTTCAGTATCGCCCTGATGAAAGACCACCATTCAGAATTGGAACATATCTTGAAATGGCTTTATTCGTGACTACATTGAATTGATGACCATATATGATACAAATACATTCATACCCCGATTGGGGATGACGTAGTCACACTGGCTCCAGACGATTGGGAGCAGTTCTGGATTCATAAGTTTCACATTCTTTGCATGTACATTTGTACATCGACTGAAAAGTTAAAAAAATAAAAATCATACAAGTCATAAACATAGTTGATATCATCATCAGTAATAATATATAGCTCCGTGGTAGAGCGTAAAGGCTGGTTTCAAAACACAAAAATAAATAAATAAAGCCAAAATTGTTTATAGTGTATATGTACCTAACTGTAAACCGTAGTACGATAAATCTTAAGATTTTCCAGTAAATCCTAAGATTTACCAACTTTTAAAATTGGTAAATCCTAGGATTTACTGGTAAAACCTTAAAATAACCAATTTACGAGCTTTTACAGTGACATATACACATACTTCATTACAGAGTGGACGGTACCCGAGAAACTGGTGAACGGCCATGCCACCTGTCAATTTTTTAATCAATTTTTAATGTACCGTACCTATCTTTCAAATCGGTTCCGTTGATGATTTTGTCAAGAGCCAGAGGAACTGTATTGACACTCGATAGAGCATTGTAGTTATTTATACGGGTCTAATAGAAGCCCCGATCAAATACACAAAGTAAAAAGACTAGCACAAACTAGCTTCCATATTTCCCGAATGTTCAATTTATTCCCTGATTTATGGTAATAAATTGAGTTACTCTTGCTTCATTACTTAAATATTTAATTAGGAATTCTTCAGTTTAGATACGTTTCTGAGAACCAAATAACATTATTTGTGAGTAAAACACTCCTGAAAAAAAGAATAAAGAAGAAAACAAGAAATGCCTTGTGGACGTGTTTCATGGTCCACATGTGAGGCGGGTCAAGGAAGGAGATGAAGAATTTGTTAATTTGGGTCTTCAAAAATCATGGAGCATATCGATAGCGGAAATTTGAGATGCTGCAAAGGCCAAAATGTTTATTGTTCAGGAGAGCGAAAAGAAAGTTTTAGTTATTATTAGAATTTAATTTATTTTTCATTTTTCATTAAAAAAAATCCTCTTAAAATGCACATTGTAAAGGGCACACTTATTTTCCTACAAATATTTCGACGACGCAGATCCAAAGAGAAAAAGAAACGAAGAAAAATGATGCATTTCTTAATTTTCATTTTTTGTGTGAGTACCTACCGCAAGGAGTGAGTACCTACCGCTACGTCTGGAATCAGTGAGACTATGCCTTCCCCACACCGAGAGGCAAATAAGAGTGTTCTTATTTTGAATTTACCAACTAGTAGGGTAGGTAGGTACTAGGTACCTACTTATAATAGATGTGCATGAAGACTGTGACTGCCTATTACGAATCCCAATCCAATGCACATCTGCTATTTTTTGCTTTCATCCGCTCAAGGACTCGAGAGAGTCATGATGACTGTAGCTTTGGCTCCAGGTGAAGTGGTGATGTCACTATCACCAAATTACCTGCCCATCGGCCCACTCCGTACAGAGTATCTACACCTGCAAATATGTAGTACGTGGCACGTGTAATAATCGCAGGCAGTGATCATGCGAATCCCAGCCTTCTCAATCAATATACATCACATGTTAACCTAATATGGTTATCTGTCAGCAGGCAAAGATGGTAGGAGGAAAATAATTATTAATATACTATCCGGTACTTTTCCAGATCTTTACGATTTTCCAAAACAAGTTTAGGTACAAATAACCAGTTGAAAATCCATTTTACAACACTTGTATTCAATGTGAGAAACGTGGAGAATGGAGATCTACAAAGAATGCAAAGATGATGTAAGCGTAATGAGTAAGATTAAGAAAGGGATCCTCAATCGCTATATACCAGTGGTTCTTAACCTTTTTGGAGGTACTGAACCCCACCAGTTTCATACGCGCATTCACCGAACCCTTCTGATTGGAAAGCGGGGCGTGACATCAGTGGCGGTGGGTTACCAGAAGGGGGGGCGTAATAGGATAGGATGGGGGTCGTGATGACCACAACGGGGGGGGGAATGGGGTAGGGGGGGTCGTGATGACCACAACGGGGGGGGGGGGGGGTGGGATAGGATGGGGCGGGATGGGATAGGATGGGGCGGGATGGGATAGTAAGATTTCCACCGAACCCCTGAGACTGGCTTACCGAACCCCTTGGGTTCATTCGAACCCAGGATAAGAACGCTTGGGCGTGTAGAGCGAATGAACGAGGAAAGGAGTGTAAGGAGAGAAAAAGTCGGGGACGCCCGAGGAAGACATGGCACGACCAAGCGAATCAGATACTTGAGTCGGGCCATGTCAAGAGTCAGAATAATAGAAGAGCATATATGAGACAATGTATGTATGTGAACGAGGCAAGGAGTGTGTGCCAAGATCTATGCGGTTCGTCGCGTGATGGTTAGTTAGTTGTATTAATTTTTTATTGGAACAACTCTTATATACATACAATAATTATAATAATTTGCAAGTTTTAAGTAAGTTTTAAAGTTGCAAACGTTACCTTTTTTATTTTTTTGCGTCTTGTTCTTTTTCATATTTTCGTTTAGATTTATAAGTATTATCTTCTTCTTCAGTGATAGTCGTTAAATATTAGATTGATGGGTACAGCCTTCAAAAGTTATATAACGAGATTTATTCCAATAAAAATTGAAGTATTCATTTATACAGGATCAACAAGTATCACATATAAATAAAATGGGATATGTTTATCCGAGACACTATCTATGTAGGTTACAAACCAATTCTTTAGAACTTTGTAATCATTTTAATAAGGTAGCAGCCAACAAATACGGGAAAAATTAGTCGAAGATAATATTGTTAATAATTCTGAATTTGGAATATTAAATCGACAAAAGTGACTTAAAAATAAGGGGTCCCAATCCCAATGGAAATAAGACGCGAGATCCTGGGTTCGAGTCCAAGTTGCGACCGTTTACCTTTTTAGTTTTTTGTGTTTTATTTTTTATTCCTGAGAGTCACTTTCTAAATCTTACGATGACGCTTACAACAAGCGTTGCATTATTTTCGGATCTCCACATTTCTCACACAATCATAATATTTGGTATTATCAGACATACGCCTCAGGGATCTCATTTCTAGAGCATACGGTCTATTTCATCCTCCCTCTACCAGTTCCATGCCTCACTGCCAAACATCAGGGTAGGTACGAGCACTCCATTGTGGACTGTTAGCTTCGCTTCTTTGGACAATTTTTTTTGTTAGCCCCAACCGCGTTTAGTCTTAATGCGCCGTATCCCCGCTCAAAAAGAAGAAGATGGAGAGATATGTAATTACGAATGTTGGAGAGAGCGCGCTAATATTTAAAACGATAAAATTGAAGCGAAAATTGTGAAAATGATTAATGAAACACGATTCGTTTAAAATAGAGCAAAAATCCGCGGGGAACATCTAAAAGGGCATTTAATGAAGCGCTGTGAATTTTTCATACATATCTATAACTTCTAAAATAAGTGAAATGAACGTGTTTATAATAATTTTCGGAGCATACTTTACGCTTTGCTTTCTATCGAGGGAATTTCATATAATTTGCGTTTCGGCGTGGAACACGTCATCTATAGGTATCACTCGTATTATCTTCAAAAATAACATATATTTTTTAAGAGCTTAAAAGCTTCAAATGTTTAAGGTAGATATGTAAGAAATCGGTAGAAATTCGGGTAGCGGCGGCTTAAGTTACCTGCATTTACCATTTTTTCAAAATCTTGTAGGAAGACAAAAGAGTTCACTGGTTGAAAAAATAAATTGTTACTTACTGCAATGGAGTTACGAGTCGGGAGAGATGGATTGGTCGATTGGGAGAGTTTCGTTTCAATATAAATACGCATAAATTATTTAATTAACCGAAACGAAGAACCTAATTTTTGGCATGTAAATTTCGTTTGTTTCTTGTAATAATTGTTGATTTGAAGTACAATTTTCATAATCTGCGCCTAAAAGTACGGGGGTTGGGTAAATAATATCCAATACTATTATGTAGGTACCTAGGTACTTCCAAAGCTTTTTCAATTCTTATTTCTCACATCTTATTATTTTATTTCTACTACAACTAAAAATCTAGCAGTGCATAGAAAAATATTGCAGATCAGTGATCTGCTTTGTGTATTAATAGTCCTACTTAATTAGTCAGGAGAAGTTGGGACTCTTTTGAGGTATTCACATAAAAAACACGCATTAACCCCTCGATCCAGAAGATATTGAGTATTACAGTACATTTTCATAAAAGAGAAAACTCTGAAAGAAAATTATGAATCCCAAGAATACTAATAAAATATTTCAAAAGCACTTTTTGAGAATAAATATATTTTTTTAAATTTATGCTGATGCAAAACTCAAGAGAAAATAAATGTCAGAAAATTCTAGCGAAAATCTGTATCGCGATCTGCATGTAAAAAATCTGTTTAAAATATATTTATCATGTGGATTCAATGACGTAAACCCATCACATGTTATTTATAGTACAAAACACTATAATTATTTATAGAAAACCTAAATATTTACATGAAAGCTGTTTTGACAGTTCACTCGAAATAACTCCAGGCGAAAACAGTAGCAATGTAAACAATGTTGAACTGTCAATGTTGCGAGGGACCATTCGAAATTGATATTATTTATTTATTTAAAAACTCTGGTAACATGTTAAATACGGGAGATAAGACGGATATACTTTTAAAATCTCATTACGCAAGATATTATACGGTTTCGTATAATGTCGCGATCATGTCTGCGAGCAATATTATCTATTTGAAGGTTGACAATCAGTACAGGTTCAACACGATCTAACCTTACTTTGCTCTCCTAAATTATAACAAACATCAATATAATTCAGTCATATGTGTGAATAAATATAAAGACTTACCCATGAAAACAATTGGCATCACTTTTTCAATAAGTATCCAGAATATATCTCGCGTTTTGGCAATTTAATACACACACAAAATATTTTCAAGGTCTCGCAATAAACAATGACCACAAGTACCATAAAAGCACAACAAAGTTAGCTTGTCATAAACACCGATTTAACAAATAAAACGCGAAATTACAAAAACTTTACAAAACCGATTATAGTTCAAACAATCACAAAAATCACTTCAAATAAGATGACAAATTCTCAGCAACGACGTCACAGAATTTTGTAGTTTTCAACATGGCCACTCAATACATTGAAAATTTATACCTACAACATTTCTTCAAACGTTCCGTAATTTGTAGTATTGTAATCGTCAAACAAAAGTTCAAAATCAACCGGCTCGGATATAGCTCTTCTCATACATCGAATATAATACTTTTTGCGCAGCGCATTTATGCTTTCTATAACACTTGCCTCGTGCAGAAGAAACAACTACACAAGCAAAACGTTATCGCCGAAAATATAAATGTGAAACGATTAATTTTAAAACGAAGGTATCTTATTTAGCAAACAATATACATCCAATATATTTTAGATGATAATTGTTTTAAATGTTCGACAGTTTCTTATTTATTATACCCCGCTGAATTATTATGCTTGAGCACATCCGTAAAATTCCTATTGGAAAACTCGGGGAAAATTAGATTTTGGGATAGCATAGCACTGATAGCAGAAACACAATATTCGGAAATAACGGTGAAGGAGTTGTAGGTAGGTACCTAAAATATAGAATGATTAAAAAAAAAAACAAAAACATTCCTCAAAATCTGGGTTTAATATAGATGGACAAGAAAACTTGTACGAAAATTCCAAAACGAGAAAAAAACTCGAGTAAAACTGGAATTTGGAATTCAAAAAAATTACATGTTATCACGTAGCATAAAATAAAATGATATTCCAATAAAAACGACAAGCCTTGGTTTTAATTTTGGAATTTACATGAAATACAAGGAAAATAACATTTCAGTGCGTTAGGTTTTCATTTGCACTGCTAAGACCTTGACTTTGTCCTGGATTTAGCGGCTATGAGTTTGTAGTTACATGCTTACTAATCATATTTATTTTGCTCTCAATATTAGCTATTTTTAAAAATATGTATATTTCCCTCTTCTTGAAACCGGGTAGGAACTAGGAAGTGTTGGAGCAAAAATAAATTTTAGAGCCAAAAGTAGAGAACAGAGACCAGAAATGGACCAGAAACAGAAATGGCATAGACAACTGTCAGATGTCAGATGGTAATTTTCCTTTTGAAAAATACAGAATGATGGAAATTTAGGAAAAGCTCGGAAAACTGACAATATCATTTGAAAGCTGCATTTTGGCGTAAAAAAAGTCTTTCGGAAATCGGCTATAAAACATGAGACTATACATGTAGCCTAACATGGTGTTAAATATGATTGGCAATCATAGAGGTATTTTTGTTGGCAATAACCAAATATTAGACTTCGATAAAATTTGCAGATTGTGCTGTGCAGAGGCATCAATGCTATCTGTTTTTAAAGTTCACATTCATAAAAAAATAACTGCGTGCACTGGAATTCAGGTTGGTAGAAAAGTATTAGACCATTTTTATATTATTTTGATCTAATTTTTAATAACTGTTTTGCACATCAGTATCTAAACACTTCAAATTTAAAAATTAAGAAAAAAGTAATGTTTCCTATGTATTTCGATTATTTGTATCTTTTTAATACATACCTAATTTTATAATTAAATTTGTACATGACAAATTTTGTTTTTTTTTTCAAATAAACTTTGTGCTCATATTTTTAATGAATTTCTTTACTCAGGTATGGCAAAATGACGGCATGCCTCATCAGATTTGCAAAAAGTGCATGTCCAAGCTGCACATCGCATTTCAATTCAAGAAACAGTGTGAGAATAGTGACTTTCGACTGCGTCAGTACAAATTGAGCGAGAAGTTTGCTGAGAAAAGAGATAAAAATGTCCAGCAAGAAGATACCGAAGAAGTTCAACAAGAAGAACCACTACAACAAATAGAAGAGCTGGGAGAATCCCTCCCTCCGGAGCTGCCACCATTACCCCCAGACTATTCCTACAACGATCCTTTGCCTTTATCAGATAACAGACATTATGATACACTACATAACCTCAATCTGGGGCCGTACGATTTGCCTACTGAGCCCCAGTTTATTTTTAATGGGAACAGTATCCTGGCCAACATGACCAACGTGAATATTCCCCTACAGGGAAACGTGCACATGCCGGCAAACTATAATATTCAAAGCATCAATACTATCCAATCCAACACTTCCTTTCAAAATTCCTTCACCATCCATGCTCTTGGGCCGCCTACTGGGATCCCTACTCAGGTGCTTACCCTTGATGACCCACCAGGTACCTAATTAATTATTAATCTGCTATACTGCCTCTGAAAATTCAAATCATAACTAATATTATTAATTTGTGCTTAAGCCGACGCATTTTTAAGCACGATTATGGAAATCACACTTCTTTTCAATAATTAACACAAGAAACAACTATTTACCTTCACAAAATGGGTTGTTAGGTTCTTAGTTTAGGTAATCTAAGTAATTGAAGCGCATTTAGTTTGAGTGAAACTTCGCAATCCATACAAAACAAAAATGGCGGCAACGGAAGTTTTTAACTTTGATTGAATAAAAATCGAATTTTAATGCATATTTTTTCCGTCTATCCGGACTGAAACCGATGTTTCTTTTGGTAATTAAGTTTAAAAACAGTTTATTTCTTAAAATCTATGCTTATTAAAAGTGTAACGGCATGCGGCGGCTTTAGCACAATTAACCCTAATATTATAAATGCGAAAGTGTGTTTGTTTGTGTGTCCTTCTTTCACATTGCAAAGGAGCGACCGATAGATGTGATTTTTTCCCATGACCCCCATAGGGATAAATGGAGGACTGGGAAGTGACATAGACGTAGGCTACTTTTCATCTTGGAAAATACTTGAATAAAAAATTGGGAATTAGAAACACATTCTTAAGGCTATGTCAAAGTTTGGGTAAATTATTGTATGAACCTAAAATGTTAAATCGCTTTGGTTTTTCGGGGCAGTTCTCCATCTCAAGCTATCGTTAAATAAGATTTTAGATGGATACATTCATCAAAAAAGCACTTTTCTAAATCTCCAAAATTATGTCGTTACTAACAAACTTACTAGCCCAATTTTGAATCTCTTCAGTGTTCAAATTTTGATGGAATTTTTTTTATATAATTTTTATTTTTAACTTTATGAGTAAAACCTCAAATTGTAACATTTAATTAAATGAAGACAATGTAAGCGAAACTCAATCGAAAATCTGGAAACAGAAAAATCAGAAAAAGATATTGGCACCTCTGGGACTCGAACCCAGAACCTCTCGCTTTCCGGATTTTTTTTTTTCTGATAAAGGTTTTCCTTCACTGTGAGTAAATTTATGACGTTTTATTTGTTATTTTGTAGAACATGCATATTTGCAGCCGGGACACGAAAAAGGTTTTTATCCACTATGGGAAAACATGCGATTTTTTTAGATTTCTCTTCGTATTTGCATAGTTACACTCAGAACATGAAAAAGGTTTTTTCTCCACTATGAATCGCGCTGTGGATTTTTAAATCTCCCTGTCGAAAACTTGTATAACTGCATTCGGGACATGAAAATGGTTTTGTCCGCTGTGGATGAACATGTGATTTTCTTGGTGCCTCTTTGAAGAACGTGAATACTCGCAGTAGACACATGTAAAAGGTTTTATGTCACCATGAGTCAGCAAATGATTTCTAAGAAGTTCTTTTGTACAACATGAATAATTGCAGTCGGGGCATGAAAAGGTTTCTTTCCACTTTGGGTAAACGTGTGACTTTTTAGTTACCATTTTGTAGCGCATGAATAGTTGCAGTCGGGACATGAAAAAGGTTTTTCATCAATGTGAGTCAGCAAGTGCCGTTTTAGTTTTTTTTTCGAGAAAAAGAATGGTTGCAGTCAGGACATGAAATAGGTTTTTCTCCACTGTGGGTAAACATGCGACTTTTAGATTTTTGTACATGAATAGTTGCAGTCGGAACTTTAACTTTGAAAAGATTTTTATCCACCATGAGTCAGTAAGTGACTTCTTAGGTATTCCTTTTGAGAACACGAATAGTTGCAATCAGGACATGAAAAAGGTTTTTCTCTTCTGTGAATGATACTGTGGATTTTTAAATCTTCCTTTTGAGACCTTGTATAACAGCATTCGGAACATGAGGAAAGACAGTGTTAAATTGTGGATATCCGGAAGGAATACAAGGCCGATAAAAATAATAATAATTTCCAATTTTTTTATAAATAGCAACATGAATAAATAAAATAAACAATATACGCATGTATCGCGAGTTAGAAATCTTTTGTTTTATTTATTACCGCAAACGTGATAACAAGAAAAAATGTATTTAAGCGACTTTCCAGTACTTTGCGCAACTTAACAGTAAAAATTGTCACTTAGGCGTTACGTAAAGTTTAGGGGGGGGGTAGGGTGTTCACGAAAACGTTACGGCGCATTACATGGAGGGGAGGGGGGGTCAAAAAACTTCGAAAATTGCTTTACGTAATACTTGAACGCCCTCTAAAATGCTAGTCATAATTATAAATTTTTTCTTGAAATGGCTCTATCTATGGTGTAGAATTGTTATCCAATCAAAGATATTGAAATAACCAATACTACTGCACACTTTAAAAAAATCAACTAAATGAACGAATTCTTCTATTCAAACTAGTCCCGTATTCAAACTATTCCCATTAGGTAGTAGTCCGCCGACAGTCGGGCGGCCATCACAGCATATCTCTTGTATTTCAATATCTTTGGTGGCAGTACTGTATAGTAGTCTGACAAATTCGATCATACAAAACCGCCTTGCAAAATGTTTTATCGGATTACCACGGGTCTTCGTTTTTAACTTTTCAAATATTTACCATCGCAAAAGTATTACCTACGCCAAGTTATCACAATAATGTGCATTAAACTTTTAAACACACACAAACAATTTTTACCTACTTCAAATTTCAGTAATAATATGTGTTCTATATGTTAAACACGAACCAGTTAATTATCGGGTTAATTACATTTTTTTGTGCTTTAGTTCCAGATGTAGACACGGCTATCATAACAGAAGATCTCGTGCCGTACAACGAGCCAGGGGAGCAAGACCAGGAGCAGATAAACATGGAATCCGCCCCCGAGGAGAAGAAAGATCCCCGGCCGGCGTATGTATTCCACAAGATGGGCTGCCTGAAGGTGCGCTCCAAGAAGGACATTGAGGACAACCGCTGTCCCATCTGCAACAAGGCCTTTGCTTCCAACGGGAAGCTGACAAGACACATGAAGACGCACGGGGATAAACCCTTCAAGTGCAAGGTCTGCAAAAAGACTTTTGCTCACCACGGAAATTTCAAGGTGAAATTAATATTATTTATTAAAAAAAAAAATTTACAGAATTCTACAAATTTAACTCGATAACAATAAATACAATTATATTCAGTACAGTTATTCGTAGTTATAATTTTTTCTACTTTTTATTATTTTATTATGCTTTGTGTATAGTTTCATCCCCGATTTGTATTTTTTATTACACGTATACTACAGTTTTGACTCCTACATCCCAAAGAGACCAATGAAAATGATAATCTGTTCAAGGAATAATAATTACAATATTTAAAAATGTTTCATCAAAATAACCAGAAGTAGTAAAGTAAAAAATTTTCTTTCTTTTTGGGCACGCTCACAACACACTTCTTTCAGTTTATCTCTTCAGTTCACTTACCTAATTCAAATAATATTGCCATGCAAACAAAAATCTTTTTTAACCTTCAATATGCCAAGATGCTAAAGAAAACTTTTCTTGCCATGATGGGGTCACAGAGTTACCCCACTCATGCCACATCATTATAAGGCTATGTTTATAAGTTTTGTAGGAATAGAAAAAATACCAATATAATAAATTCACTATTTAAGTTGACACATTCATGGAGGTAGAAAGTTTAAAAAGAAAGACATGTGAATTTACCTTATTACAAAAGTTTTATTTAGTATACCTACTAATGTTACAATTATATTACAGGTTCACATGCGCGTCCACAATGACGAGCGGCCCTTCTCGTGCTCCATGTGCAACATGGCGTGCCGCCAGCAGCAGGACCTGGACAAGCATATGCGCACACACACGGGGGAGCGGCCCCACGTGTGCTCTACGTGCGACAAGGCCTTCGCCACCTCCAGTGAGTTTTGAGATATGGACCCATTGGGACAGTTAGTGACACCCACTGAATTGATAAAACAATACAAGCCTTATTAATTGAAAAACGCTACCCAACCGTTAAACGGTGTTTTAGTTTCACATTGAATAAAGATTCTACCAGCTCAGATTCAATTTGATACTAATAAAAAAAATCTTTACCTCTGTTTTTCAAATCCGGCAACATCACATTGGGCATCTAGCAACCATACCACACACACGCGTATTTGTGACTATTGGGTACACAGCTATTTATATGATTTCTTGTAATATCTGCGTAATTCGTGTTTTTGTTCATAAAATGGTCAATTAACTATATTCGTTTGATTCAATATATTTACCACTTATTTGTGTTATCTTTCGTCAATTTTAATCAAAAAATTATACAATAATGGCATATTGTAAACTGTATGTACATTTATTTTATGTACAATATGTAAGGGGTCGTCCATTAATCACGTGATGTTTTGTAGCAACTTTTTAACCCCCCCCCCTGATGATATGTGGTGAGGTTTTAGGCTAACTCCCCCCCCCCCCCCCCCCCCCTCCCCCCAAAATCACGTGTATTTTTTTAGTACAAAGTATAGGACTTTCACCTTTATAAATCGTACGTTCAATGAAAAATAAATACACGTGATATCTCATTTTACCCCCCCCCCCCCTCGTGATGTTTCGTGATTTTTTTTAAACCCCCCCCCCCCCCTCTTCGAGCCTCACGTGATTAATGGACGACCCCTAAGGTTGGCAATACAAATGGCATAGAATATTAAATTAAATTTTATAGTTTAAATTTTATTTTCATGAAAGTGATTTTTTAATAGCATAAATGCCTAATGCATGTGTTGGTAAAAAAAATTACCCAAGAAATAAATGTTTTACCATGTGCGAGCAAACATTTTTTTTATTTTTTCTGGGAATTAAAAGCAACTTAAAATTTTTTTAATATTTTTTTAATTCTATGAAAAAGGTAAAAAGTGAAAATTTGATTGTCCGTTTAGTTTTTTTATTTTTTCTGGGAATTAAAAGCTACTTAAAATTTTTTTAATATTTTTTTAATTCTATGAAAAAGGTAAAAAGTGAAAATTTGATTGTCCGTTTAGTTTTTTTATTTTTTCTGGGAATTAAAAGCAACTTAAAATTTTTTTAATATTTTTTTAATTCTATGAAAAAGGTAAAAAGTGAATATTTGATTGTCCGTTTAGTTTTTTTATTTTTTCTGGGAATTAAAAGCAACTTAAAATTTTTTTAATATTTTTTTAATTCTATGAAAAAGGTAAAAAGTGAAAATTTGATTGTCCGTTTAGTTTTTTTATTTTTTCTGGGAATTAAAAGCAACTTAAAATTTTTTAAATATTTTTTTAATTCTATGAAAAAGGTAAAAAGTGAAAATTTGATTGTCCGTTTAGTTTTTTTATTTTTTCTGGGAATTAAAAGCAACTTAAAATTTTTTTAATATTTTTTTAATTCTATGAAAAAGGTAAAAAGTGAAAATTTGATTGTCCGTTTAGTTTTTTTATTTTTTCTGGGAATTAAAAGCAACTTAAAATTTTTTTAATATTTTTTTAATTCTATGAAAAAGGTAAAAAGTGAAAATTTGATTGTCCGTTTAGGAAATAACATCGATATTTGAAAATGTTTGATCTAATTTCACCCAAAGTAAGAATCAAATAGAATTTACTCTGGGCCTTTTTTGCCTTTATAATAATTTCAGAGACTTCTTAATTAAAAATCTGTCTGCTTCATTTTCTTAGGCAATCTGGTGGTACATGAGCGTACCCACACGGGCGTGAAACCGTACGTGTGCTCCGTGTGCAGCAAGGGATTCTGCCAGTCCAACGAGCTGACGAAGCACATGCGTACACACACGGGTGAGAAGAGCCACATGTGCCCCGAGTGCGAGAAGGGCTTTAACGGATCCTCCACACTCATCGTGCATCTGCGCTCGCACACGGGGGAACGCCCCTATGTCTGCACCATATGCAGGAAAGGTAATATCTCAAGCCAAATCTCCATCAACCTTACAAATAGTACAGTGGCAATAAACAATATTCAATATTCAAAACAAATATTACCTTGTACTCCACATAGAAGGCCCTGATGAAAATAAATTTCTTCAGGGCTCGTGTAATATTTCTTTAAGGAAAAGACAGGGAGTATCTTCTGGGAAGAAAAAAATATATGAAGGGTGGGTAGGAATCTGAAGGAGGTCAGTATGGCCAGGAGTAATGGACTTAAGAATCCATCCCTCAGGTGCAAGGCGATGGGTTGAGAAAGTCCAGCTGGAGAGGACAAAGGTTCTCCCTCAACCGATCTCTCTCGATCCAGCCTACCATGCAATTGGTAGGCAGACCTATCCACCACCAAGACTTGGACAAACCTTACCTAATGATCCCGGGCACCCCTGCTAAGTCACCAAACGTAGTGAACCACTTTGGGTGACCTACGGCAGAGGTTTTGGTTTTCCAATATATGTTTCACAAACCGGTGCTAACTATATCTCCCAACTAACTATATCTCCCAAATTGAATACATATATGCAAAAAACAAACAAATTCACTAAAACGATAATTGAAAGAATGAATTATTACAACATACATTATGCCCAACATTTGTACACGGTTGATATTAGTCACATGAGAACGGGTCGTTTTTACGATTCGTTCTTGAGTTCAACTGCTCGGCTGTGGAACTATTTACCGGCCTCTGTGTTTCCTCCCTCCTACAACATGAGTCTCTTCAAGACCCATGTTAACTCCTTCTTTTCCTCAAAAAGACCCTCCACACAGCATCCTCAAAGATGACATAGGCCTTGAGGGAAATTATTTTCCTCAGGGCCTCCTGTGTGGTGTAAAAAAAAAAAGCTGTTATTTCTAAGCTAAAACTCTTATTATTATTTATGGCACCCCACGGTGCTGCTTTTTATGCTGCAAATCTGAGACTCATCTAATAAGACACTTTGTTGCAGGCTTCACTCAGTCATCCGGGCTGGCCGCACATGCTCGCTCGCACTCAGCGCTGAGCGGTTACCAGTGTGCTCGATGCCCGCGCGCCTTCCCCACCATCTCGGAGCGGCGGCGCCACCAGTCCGCGCACGGTCTCGCCAACCTACCGTGTCCCCACTGCCACCGCCGCTTCTCGCGCACCAACGACCTGGTGCGACACTCGCGGGTTCACGAGCGCCGGTGATAGAAGACTACAAAAAGCGTACAACTTATTTACAGTGAATTCAGATGTTTGGTTATAGTTAATAGGCCACTTGCATGGATTTCATAATGACTTGGGAAAAATCGTGTGGAAAGATTTTTCTACTAAGATTCGTCATTAGTGATTCCTGACATCATTTGGAGTAAAAAATGTAAATGAAATTTTGGTTTCATTATTGAAGATCATTATCCTCTTTGTGCGGTGCTTTGTAGCCTACCCACTCTTGTTTACTTTAGTTTTCTGAAGGTTGCACTTCTACCGTGTGTGAATTCCTCACTCTGATTTTTTTGTATATGGGACACCTGTTTACTTTTTCAAGTCTAAATGAATATACATAGAATTTGTAATCGTAGTGGTATACCACTACGAATATATATTAATTTATGTATATTCATTTTAAGTGCAAATGCGCTACTTACATGAAAGGCAAGTCTGTCTTTGAATAAAATAAAATCATTGTTATTGTACTGAAACTTCCACAATGTAAAAATTATACGCCTCGTTTACATTCAGCCATTGCCATTGCTCGTGCCAACTCGTGCTGCTGTTTTTACTCTCCAAAATACTTCTGTGGAAGCATCGAAGGCAGTGAGTGTTTACATTCAGCTTTGCACTTAGAATTGGACTTCAGGCAATGGAGGACGAAGAATTAGTTGCAGCTTCAGTGCCCTGCCTCCCGAGTTTACATAGCGAGAAAGCAGAATGTAAACAGTCGCTCGGGTCCCCGGTCCTTTGACTTCCGCACAAAAAACTGCCAACGAAGGGAACACCGGGCAGCGGTAATGGCAAGAGCGTGCTCAACGTAAGTAACGTGTTTATATACTCATGCTCGAAGTGGGCTGAATGTAAACGAGGCAATAAAATATATGAATATTAATTTTTGCACGTACATAAATATATCAATTTTATGAGAATGATTTAATAGCTCATTTGAGCTAAAAAATTGCCTTAAAATATATTATATTGAACTAATATAGTTTTTCTCTACTTCAACACAAACCACGGATAGCGATAGCATGTAACAAGCAATAAATAAAATAAAAAACAATGTTATAGAGCTAATTACTTGGAAAAGGCGCATTTGTAAACCCTTGTACAAGAGGTTTTATTTTGATGTGTGTCCCAACTAGCGATGTGTCGGTTCAGCCGGAATGGGCTCATGTGATCCGCTCCTTTGCGGAAAGCGGTTCCTACTCCCACTCCTTTTTCAAAGCGACTACTCCAAGAGAACCCTGGCCGGCGGGCGTCTCCGTGTTCGCCGCGAGTACTGAGTAGTAGGAACTAGGAATCACCGTCCGGTGTCCCCGACCCGCTCCACTCTCCACTCCACTCCCGAGTCGCGAGTCTCGGGTCCTCGGAACTGCGTGAACCGCAAGACACTCCCCGCGACCCGCCAACTACATATGACACTTCCCCTTGAGCCACGACGCCTTGGGCCGGGCGGGCGATCTGGCGATCATACGATCGCTGTCCTTTGATCGAGATACACCGCTTGACGTAACAGTATACTGCTCACGCGGAATTGTTTAGTAGGTATATTAGATTTTTGAATATTCGGCTAGACACGTAGTCGTTTTTAATTAGAGCATGTTATCTTGGTATAATCAAAGGGTGAAGTGCATTATAAAATAATAGTTTATAAGAAAGCATCACAGCTTACAGCTAATGTACTTATTTAAATTCTCAATAAAAGACGGGTGACGGGTCCGAGCCCTCATGCGGGTCTTGTCCGGCTCCGGGGTTCTAAGTTCTCGTGCGGGTTCTACGAGTAGGTCCTGGCTCCGAGTTCTTTGAACCCGTGCGTCCCGGTTCGGTGCGCCGCAACAACACCCCGTGCTCAGTCCGCACCTAAGAACTCGGACCCGGGACCTGCTCCTAGAACTCGTGTACTTTTAAAAGGAAGCAAGTCTCGGAAGCTTCCGGAAAAATGCAGAACTTACCCTGCTCCCGTCTGGAGCCAGTGAGGCTATGTCATCCCCAATCGGGGTATGTTTTGAGGCTGAAGGTAGTGGGGAGGAAAAGGAGATGGTGAATAGGAAGGTGGGGAAGTACCTGGCTATTCAGATCTGGCCACCAAACACACCTATAGCCATTTTAAGCAACGTTTCAATTCTAAATGTTTCGGTTTTACATCAGGGCGATACTGAAAGTATCTTCCACTCTGGAATGTGCCGCAAATATACTACATATTATTTTTATTTAATTAATTGTGATTAATTAAATAAAAATAATGTGATTAATTAATTAAATGAAATTAAATTTATTTGCACACACTGTGTTCGAACCCACCACCTTCGGATTGTGAGGCAAGTGTTTTACCCCTAGACCACGGAGGCATTCATCCTCAATATAAAATGTCTATTTGGCAGTGCTGCATTATTACGTCTCGTGCACCGACATCACTAGTCAACAATTTATTGCAATAATAGGTAGGATGAAAAAATTCACTTGTATTGTCCTCAATTTTTTTAAGTACAAGTTGAACAAGTGAATCTTAACTGAATGCACTTATAAATTGTTCTGTCAGTTTATGTTTTGAAATTACATACATACATACCTGTCTATATTTTGCTTTTTCATATTTTCTCTGATCAAAAAGGTGAACTACATTTGAAATATTTTTTATGAAGCTGGTTTTATTTAATTTGAATTTAATATTATCTCTGTATATATATAATGGTAGTCAAGTATTTGTTTATTGTTTGCATTTATATGACAAAGACTGATTATTTTTTATCAACTAGTCTTATGCCCAATTTAAAAGGTCTGTAGAATTGCAAATGGAAAATTGCGTTTAATTTCTTGTAAATGTTTTACACTAACACATACATATTATAGTTTATAAGATCAGGAATTATTACTTAATTTAACATTTCACAGATTGTATATACAGGGTGTCCTGGGATAAATGCACTCATTGACTTTGGGAGGTGATTCTACTAGATAGTAGGAGTAAAAAAGATGAATAATTTTTTTGAAATTCCAACCTTTTTTTCCATACAAAAATACATACCTACTAAAAATCCTCAGTGTAAGGTAAAAATTGCTCGATAAGTTGCTGTTAGCTTGCCGGGCGCGATTGTTGCAACGTTGCTTGGTAATAATAATGCTGCCCGCGCAAGCCGGTCTAATTTTATCTTTTTACCACAAAACTACCCCTAAAAGTTGGAATTTTGAAAAAAGTTATTTATCTTTTTTACTTATACTATCATGTAGAATCACCTCCCGAAGTTAAAGCACTTTACCCCCGGATACCCTGTATTATTATTTTATTGGTTGGTCTGTTTAAATTGGACATTGTATAGAAGAAACCAACATTCAGTATATTGTCAGATCTTTCGAACCGTACTGTATAAATGTATTATTAAAATTATTATTTTTCTGAAATACTGGTTTTGTTCAATATGGTGTTATTTATAACCTGTGAAACCTAAGTTAAAAATTTCACTGCAACCATGCACTGATTTTACTTTTGTTTTGTAATATTTTTTATGTTTTATTAAAATAAAGATTTGTGATATTTTGAAAAATGTTTTTTTTGTTGTGCAGCGGTAAAAATGATGCCTTCCCAATAACAATTTTACATTTCATTCTGGCCGATTCATAAGCACGATACAGTGCCGAGAAATTCAATGTGGATTTCTGATGTTTGTACCCGTAGGGTGATGACGAATCTGCTGTGGATTCGCTAGTCGTTCCCCGCACTTACAGTTGCTTTTGGTATTTTGTAACATAATGGGGAACTAAAATATTTTTTATTCGCCTGGCAAGGATGTGCATCATAAAATTATTCTAGACTCTCGTTTCGTCAAATGCAAATATATTCATTTTTACTTTAAAATTTATCATTTTTGGGAAAGTGAAAATTATTTCTGAGTTTCAAAGCCATAATGATTTGTTTATTTACAGAAAAGTCTTATGAAAATCACTTGTTTGGCTTTATGGAAAATACAATAAAACCCAAGAATAGTTTCCTATTTCTTTATTATATATTTTTTATAACATTCAAGAGAAAAAAAACTTCTCTTAATGTTTGTAGCTATCCTGTATGTATTAGCAAAATACATAAAACATAACATATGTACAGGGTGTTAAGGGACGTAACCAGTGATTCCTGACATTGGCTCCATGCTGGACTATGTACAATAATGTGGGCCGCAACTGTATGGCGAATAAGAAAATTGGCCTTTTTCCTCGACCGCTAGTGATAAAAAGTTGTTTTAGGTCTTTAATGTTAATAAACAATAAAAAAAAATTATTATCGTTTTTAGGTTCCGCGAAGCGATTGAAAAATGATTAAAAATTATTTTTGGCGAATTATTCCCAAGAAGTAAAGTAATAAAAGTAAAAAGACCTTCCCTGTTCTTCTCGACACACTCTTTTTCAGTCAGAATCTTTACACAACGTTCTACAGTATGTGTAAGACAGGGGAACCTTTCAAAGTTGATGAAAATGGATCTGACTTCTGAAGTTAGGTTAAGTCCTACTAATTCTTCTTCCGTTACATCTTCCAAATGGGAGGATACATGATTGGGGTATCTTGCCAAGATATTGTATCAAAGTAGGATTGTGCATCAAAATTTAATGTGGGTGCTTTAAATAGTCAGTTTTCTGTCCGAAATAACTCGCCTTAATTAATAAGCTTATACCAAGTTCTTGATGGAAGGTGATTCATCGATTATCATTGAAAATAGTAAATTTTCAGGATGAGCGAAGTAAGCGTTTCGCTGTATCACAGGATTAATTTTTGCTTTAATTCGCCTCGAAGATAGCGAGAATATTTAATCATGCTAAAAATATGCTTTTTGCACGACACATGTAGTTTTATATCAAACCACATGGGAACTTATGTCCTCATGATAAACGTGGCTAACATAACAACATTTTCTGATGGCGTTGCGCTACCAATATATTGTTGTGGGATTTGACTCGCTGTAGTAATCACTCCTGGGTTCTTTTGGCAATATCAGGATGACAACTGCTTTGAAAATATAAAGCAAGAATTTTTGATCGGTGCTTAAATCTTGATGTTGAATACTCAACATCAATTTGAAAAAAAGGTTGTACCGGTAAATTATGGCAATTATGAAGAGTCGAACCTATGGGGCCAGAAAACCTACAGGGTCCAGTGGTTATACCATTCGACTTCATAATCAAATGGCGTAGAAGCAGCTTGTTGCAATGAAAAGGGAAGATCAGCCACTGTGTTTTCTCCATTGTTTGAATCACACCACCAGCTGTTCTCGTATTAAAATTGGTGCCGTCACTTTAAATAGTAGAGTAAAATGTTTTGACCAGCAAAATATTCCATTATTATTGGTTTGGCTATGTTTACGGCCAGGGGCGTGCACTCCATAAAGGCACATAAGCACTGCCTACCCTACCGTATTTGTAAAACATAAGCGTGTAAATAATATTATTATTTATTAAATAATTGCTAAAAATAAATAGACACTTTCAAAAATAAGCGTGACAAAGCTGAGCAACCGAAACTACGCGAGCGCCACATCAAACGGCATACTACAACCGTGGAAACTACACGCGCTCTCCGATTGCCTCACTAAAATGCGGCCTAAGCAGGAATTATTTCTGCTTAGCTTAGAGCTAACTTCATTCAAGATATAATCAGTGTTTACGAAATGCACGTAGCATAGAGCAGAACTGTCGCTTTGAATTTGCTTCTGTGAGGTTTTTTGTTAGTATTAGGCAGTGCTTTCTGGAACAAAATGAGCAAATGGCAATCAGTGACGTCAGTGACATCTGTTGTTATCTGATGTATGAAGTGTGAGACAACGCCAATGGCCTTTATCAAAGCCACCGTGTATGTCCAGTAATTGGCTTGTGATAATATGCATAAATGAAGCGATTACTTATTATTATTATTTGGATATTTGATATGGCTTAGATCTTAGATAATCGAAACCTACATCATTTGCAGCTAGCAGCAAGCACACTTAGCGAAAACTTGTATGAAGGGAATTATCTGTGGTAAGTTTATTTTTTATTTATTTGAATCAACTCGGCGGTTTTCCTACTGCCTACCCCGATCAAAAACTCTGTGCACGCCACTGTTTACGGCAGTGCCTGAACTAGGCATAATATGCCTCAAGATATGAGAGCTGGTTCCACGATTACGTGTTCTTCAAGTAATGTGCTTTTATAGTAGGTATTTGTGTCTTTTTTTATATTAGCTAAGGTTTTGTCCTTTGACCATCAAAAAATAATCCAGTTACTTTATGCACATAGCTTTGATGAGTACAGATCTGGTACGCAGAGGTCGATGACGCAGTCTATTTTTGTCTATTACTTTATTATTATTATCCTGTGTGATTATGTTAAAATCATTTAAGACATCAGAAGCAATTGCATCCAGCTCGATCCGATATCCTGAACCTGTCACAGATCTTGGAGAGAACTGTACATAAAAGACGGAGAATTGCTGGTTGTTGGAAAGGCGGTGTTATTAGTCTTAAGTAGCCGACTTGATTTTGCGACCGGAAGTTAAGGTGGAAGATAATGATACGCATTGATAGACAATGATACAAAGTGTCTACAAATTCTAAATCTTTTTCTACTCACACCTGTTCATTTAATTTGGTAAGATCTTTTCATTTTCTCTTCATAGGCTTTTCCAATTGTTACGTAGTCGGTATATCAACACTGCCGATGAACTTTTTTCTCTCACCTCTTTGGTCTTCCGAAAACTCTTTTTCTTGAAAGGAAACTTTCATTTATTGTCTATAAATTGCATTTATTGTCTTTACATTTACAATAACAAATATCAAACAAGAAGGAGCTTGTGATTTTAAATGGAGAGACTCTTCTTTACAAGGAATCTGTATTTTTTCTATCTTTTTCTGACTTCAACAAGTTTATATACTTATGTTGATATGCCTTAATAATTTTTGTAATTCTTTCTCTAGAAATGGTTGGCAAAGAAGCATTTTCCCATATTTTAAAACTACTTTTTGTTATCAACACAACAATATCACGAAACGGAGAGTCCTTGGTCGACTAAGGAACGGCCAATATGACGCGCTGCTCAAGCGAGGGCGGGTTCGGGGACTGCGGGCGGAAGTGCTTTAATGCCATATTATTACAAAAATAATAAATGGTAGTTATGTACACCAAAGCTATAGACTTTATTTAACAAGATCACATAAATGAACATCTTTAAACTATTTCAGGATATTTTTTGATTTTTTTAAAACTAAATTATTTTGATGTTTTAGATACAAAGACAACTTTTTATTACTAGCGCCAAAAGGAATTCGGAAGAAAAAAAAATCGGCCCAAGATAATGTACAACTCCTACTCTAGGCAACTCGAAACAGCAGAAATGCGAATGCTTAGATCAGTGACTCTTAACGGGGGCGCGAGCGCCCCCCTGTGGGCGTTTTGGAGGTCTGGGGGGGCGTTTTTAAATTTTTTGCATTTAGGGGGCGCTGCAATAGTTCGAGTGGGCATTGTGTCAATATAGAAAATAAGCTCATTCCACAAAAAAAATAACTGAGGTTTAATACTCAATGTCAATGTAATAATGTTTTGTTATTTTTAACTCTATGAGTAAAATCTCAAATTATAATATTTTATTAAATGAAGACAATTTTAGCAAAACTCAATCGAAAATCTGGAGACAGAAAAACCAGAAAAAGATATTGGCACCTCTGGGACTCGAACCCAGGACCCTTTGCTTACATGGCAAGTGTTCTACCAATATAATATTGTCTTCATTTAATCTTTAATTCGAGTCCCAGAGGTGTCAATATCTTTTTCTGATTTCTGTTTTCAGATTTTCGATTGAGTTTCGCTAATATTATATTAAATATAATAATAATGTGTTTCATTTATACTTCTCATCATTTTTTATTTGTAGTAGGAAATCCATTGCGTAAATGGACCTCCTACTAAAATGTGTTGTGATAATTTTACTGTGGTAAAGGGGGCGATTCTTTCAATAGGGTTAAGAAACACTGCCTTAGATGGGCGGCAGGAGAGATAAGATTAAAAGTTCACGCATTCGTGGTAGCCTGGGTGTCACGGACATAAACAGTAAGCTGGAGGAACGACAGTTGAGATGGTATGGGCACATAAGACGGAGACCACACAGTGAAACAGGAAATTTCTATGGAGCTTCATCGACAGTCATCCAGGAGACCAAAGAACTCTTGGATGATTCAATGCGCCAAAATACTATAGAGAAACGGTCTGGATGAAAGCGATACCCAGAACAGAAGAAGCTTAAAAGCCTGAGAACGAGAAGAGCCTACCCCAACTGCCTACCTAGGCAATGAGTTGGGACAGTGGAAGAAGAAATAATTCCTGAGATTATTTGGAGTAAAAAAAAAAATTAAATTAAAAAAAAAAATTTCATTGAAAACATAAAACGTCAATACTGTCAGTAGGTATTGGACAGTTAGGGTCGGGTTGAGGGGTCGGGCGGTTACTCACCTGAGTGACCAGTGATGACATGTGGAAGAATTTTTTTTTTGTTGGGTTTTGAAAAAAAATCTAAAAAAATGTCAATGTATATCAAAATTATATTTACATACATTTTTTATTCCAAATAATTTCATGCATCACTGGTTAAAGAAATATGTCCCTTAATACCCTGTATATTTCGATTTGAAAGGCGGTTATGGGTACCGCCGCCTTGGGAGCCATTTATTGATGATAACCAACACAGTGGCGTAGCGTGCCTCGGAGGGGCCCTGTATCAACATTATTAGTTGGGGCCCTTATTATTGCTGGGTACAATACGTGATGAGGTATTTTCATGTATTGAAGGTTGCCATTTTTCTTTCAAAACACAAAATTCACCCTTCGCTACTGGTACTTACCATTGCAATCTAAATCACTCACAGAAGCTGATTGCTGAAAAAATGAAGTTTTTTTTTTTATAACCTCCTCCATTTTCTGTTTACTTTTTCTTTTCATAGCTCCACTGGTATCTGGGATAATGACTTTTCCTTTCACTCATTCTTTTCAAAAATCAATCTAATTAATCAATAAATAATCAGATGATTGTATTATGTAGTGCCGTTCCTTATCCAGAATATTCCTTAGTGAGAGATGACATCTCTGTTTCTATCCGATTTCGGTCTCTCTTCTCCTTTTACCTTCTTGAAATATTCAAATTTCGCGCGATTTTTTGTTCCTCGGTGATCGCAATCACTGCTACCAACAGTTAGGCGCTCGCTAGCGTCTTCCGCGACGCCATCTTCTTTCGCGAGCGGTCGTCTAGTTTCAATATTGCGATATAAACCAGTAACTAGATTTCTTCTCCAAAATTATTAAGAAAATCATTACGCAATGTCAGAAAATAATGTATTTCCCGAAGCGGTTGAGATTTCCGCGTCCGCGAGTGTAAATCGTGACGAAATACGAAAAACGAAACGAAAGAATTTGTGTTCCGACTGTTCCTCTAATGAATCCGTTTGTGACAATAAACGAAAAAGACGAAGGCGACGCCGACGCTCACCAAGTTCCGACAGCTCTACTTCCATGAGTTTTTCAAGCAGGGCTTCACGCTCCAGAAGGCGAGGAATGGCCCGTTCTATTAAGAAATTAACTGAACAAGTAGGCAGACTACAAAATTTTATTCTGCAAGCACCGAGGTCAAGATTCGCAGAGAATGCAGCCTCAGATAATATGTCCATCGCAGAGACGGAGAAAGAGTGCTCAACAGTATCCGGGCGTAATACTTGTGTTTTTCAAATGCCGAGTCCCGCCATTTCTCTTAAAGAACCCTTAATGACTGCTCCTCCTCAAGACAGACTTGAAGTGTTAGAGCGTCTTCAACGATTTAATCAGAAAGATTGGACCAATGTGAGATATAACAAGGTCATTAAGGAAGACCTTGCCGATCCGGGCTTTAAGGAGCTTGAGGTGAACTGTGAGTTGCAACCTTACGATTCTGGTCTCCTCAACAGGTCGCTAGTGAAAGATCTTTCGCGGCAATAACACATGCAGCTCTCAAACACAGGGAACAACTGCAGCAGTCTCTGCAGAAATTGGTCGAATGGGGATTTGAAGTACAGGATGTCTCTCCAGAAACCCTGTACGAGAAAGTTAATGAGCTGTTTGGAGGTCAGAACGACTTACAAAAATGCTCCGATGACCTGCTGCAAATAACATGCGGAAAACGGGCAGAGATAATTGAATTTAGAAGGGACAGGATTCTCAATTCCTGTAAACAGAAATCAGACAAGAAAGTTCTTATGCAGATCCCTCCTACTTCCTCTCATCTCTTCAATCAGGAAGCCCTCTCTACCCAATTGCAGAAATTGGGAGGAGTAAAGAATTGTTTTAGGCCCTTCTCACAAGTCATCACTACCGGCCCACCAAAGGAGGGGTCTGGTACTAAAAAGGCTTCTAAGCCCGTTCAATACTTTCCGGCCCGAGATTCCTTTCCGACCAGAGATTTTATTCCATCTCGAGAATTTTTTCCATCCCGAGAATCCTTCCATCCGAGAAGACAGGGAAATTCTGAAGGTCCAAACAAATCTATTTCTGAATCTACTAAGAGACCTCAGTTTGACTGTCAATTTGAAAAAATGCGTCAGCGAGCCGGTACAAACAGTGGAGTATCTGGGTGTAATGTGGGACACGCAACGCGGTCGGAAGTCACTGAACAGGAGAAAGTGCAAAGACCTTCAACAATCCCTTCAAAGGCTTCAGAAAAAGAAGAAGTGGAATGTGAAGGTGGCCCAGAGAGTTCTGGGAAAACTAAATTTTGCATCATTCGTCACTCCAAGAGGTCGTCTTCATTGCCGAAGGATGCAACTACAAAAGCACTCCATGATGAAACTTCCCATACGAACGAGAATTCTCATAAAGGAACCCATAATGAAAGACATATCATGGTGGGCACAGAATGTAAAGGTCTTTATGCCACTACACGTCCCCGCTGCCTCTCATTTCCTCTCGACCGATGCAGCAGATCATGGCTGGGGCGCTCAAGTGGACGATATTCCGATTGCGGGAAATTAGACCAGGGAACAGCAGAATTGGCATAGCAACTTGAAAGAGATGTTTGCCATACTAAATGCCTTGAAATACCAGAACAAATGTTTGAGGAGTTCTACCGTTCTAATACAGTCAAACAACAGAACAGTCCTCGCTTATTTGAGGAACGAAGGAGGGACGAGATCCTTGAGTCTACTTCATCTGACCTTTCAGATTCTGTCTCTAGTAGACAAATACAATATAACCCTGCAAGTTCACTACCTACCAGGGCGGTACAACGGTCTTGTGGACCATTTGTCCCGAGGAACCCGTCTACCGGAGTGGCACCTTCTACCTCCTGCAACAGAACAGATATTTCACAAATGGGGCAGACCCACTGTGGACCTGTTTGCCTCTCACACGGCTCATGTTGTGGACAAATATGTATCCATAGACAGGAAAGACAGAGCGGCATTATTTCACAATGCTTTCAGCAGACCTTGGCACTTTCCTCTGGCATGGGTGTTTCCGCCTCCTTGTCTAATTCCCCGAGTGCTTGCTCATCTGAACAAATCCACAGGAATTTATCTGCTAGTAGCTCCCAAATGGACGAAAGTATTTTGGCTACCAGACTTGAAACAGAGAGCTTTGTGCCTACCTCAGGAGATCAAGAATCTACAAGAGATACTGATAGATACCACCACAGGCTCCCATCCCCAGCAAATACTTCAACTAGAATTGCAAGTGTGGAAAATTGGGGCTGGGATGATGCATTGCAAGGATGGTCTGATAGAGAAAGAGAGATTTTAAAATCCAGCTGGCGAACTTCAACACAAGCTTCTTATAAAGCATCGTGGATTAGATGGCGTGAATGGTGTTCATCCAACCATGTTAATTTCAAAGATCCAATGGGAGCCCAGTTGGCAAAGTTTCTAGCGCATCTCAAAATATCGCTGAATTTAGCTCCTAGCACTATAGCTTTGCATAAATCGGCTATTTCAACTTTATGCAATCCAAATAATGAAAATAGACTAAGTAACCATCTTGTGGTGAAGCAAGTAATGGAGGGAATAGTAAACAGCTCGATTAAAGTGCAACGGGATACAATATGGGACCCGAGATAGATATGTTCTTGGCTTCAGACTAACAATCCAGAAACTATAACCTTATTTGAAGCATCCAGAAGGTGTGCAGTCATACTCCTGTTAGCCTCAGGGCGAAGGGTACATGATCTGACACTTTTGAGATTAACATCGGAACATTTCATTGATATGGATGATCATATTATTTTATGGCCTGCATTTGGTTCAAAGACAGATTCTGCAAAGTATCAACAATCGGGATGGAGATTAAACTCCTCATCAAATCAATCCACCGATCCTGTATTTTGGCTTAAGAAGCTGTGTGTTCTCTCAAAGGACAGGAGACAAGAGGCACCTAATATTGATTACCTGTTTTTGTCCACATCAGGTCCAGCCAAAGCAGCTTCTAGAACAATTATCGGTGGATGGGTCAAGACAATACTTAGAGATGCTGGTATTGAGGCCTCTGCGGGGAGCACTAGGTCGGCAGTGGCTTCACTTCGGTGGTTTGAAAACTGTTCAATAGAGGACATTTTGAAAAAGGGAAATTGGCAGAATAAAAATACCTTCCAAAAATATTATAAAAAATAAATAAGGCAATCCAATATTCAGGAGCCGGGGACTTCGTCGTTCTTGACAAACCTGTTTAATCCAATCATTCGCCTGAGGGGGGCAGACCCCCAAAGGTCTTCCATTTCTGGAGACAGAAGGAGAAGCGATCATTGTGAGGGCAGACCTCCAACCGGCGCTTCTTTATGAAGATGATCACAATTGGCATCAACACTGCCACCAGACGATAGCAGACAATTCTCACTAAGGAATATTCTGGATAAGGAACGGCACTACATAATATTGGAGTTTTACCTACCATTAAATCTCTTATTATGTTGCCTTCCTTATCCAGAATATTCCTCATCCCCTGTCTGGTGAGACTACAATTGAAGAATATGGCGTCGCGTAAGACGCTAGCGAGCGCCTAACTGTTGGTAGCAGTGATTGCGATCACCGAGGAACAAAAAATCGCGCGAAATTTGAATATTTCAAGAAGGTAAAAGGAGAAGAGAGACCGAAATCGGATAGAAACAGAGATGTCATCTCTCACAAAGGAATATTCTGGATAAGGAAGGCAACATAATAAGAGTTTTAATGGCAGGTAAAACTCCAATATTGTATTACAATGTAATAAATAACATTTGAACCAGTGGCGTAGCGTGGGGGGGGGGGGGGGGGTGGGGGCAAGGGGGGGCGGCACTTTTAAGGGGGCGGCAAATTTTCACAATAAATAATAATAATTAGTGTCCGACCGAAACAGGACTTTCTATCGAATCTGCGGTATCTGTCTCAGTTAAGGTGCAACAGAAACCGAAACTTTGTTAGACATGTTAAAAATCTATTGTTTATAAAAAGAAATTTGACTTATTTTTTACACTTTTTTACATGTGTTAAATTAAATAAAAAATCAGTTATTGAAGTACAACAAATAATATAATATACAGGGTGTTAAGGGATGTACTTGACTTACTTTAACCAGTGATTTCTGACATTATTTGGAGTAAAAAATGTAACTGAAATTTTGATCTACGGCGACTTTTTTTCTACAAAAACATAAAAAATCAAAGAGAAATGTTGTTCATGTTCTTGAGGGTTCTTTTGATTCGCCGTATACAGATTTAATTTAAACCAGTTTTGTTTTCAGAATGTAAAATTCCAGTTGCTGATTCACCTGCTGACAAATGTCAAAGGAAAATGTTTTCTTATTCGAAGTGCATTATAAAATTCTAGTTACCGACTGTGTATGAGCGCCAGAATCAAAGAGAAACCATTTTCATGTTGAGTGTAGTTTTAATAGCCGCATACAGATTTAATTTATCCCGTCTAATCACAGGAGACGCAAATTGTTTCAAATATTGTATTTTAAAATAAAATTTTATGAATGCGATAAAATGTGAAGTGACAGTTTTATTACAAATTTTCTTCAGAAAAGGAATCTGTATTTTAAATTGTGGCGACCAGAACGGTCGCCCCCTTTTGCCACAATCCTTGCGCCGCCACTGATATAGCAAGCACATTCTCGAAAGGTACATCTTACCTGCATACCATGCCGCACACGGCTACATATTTCGGGAAGCGCATCGAAAGGCCTCGACTCACAGCCGTCACATTCTTACGGCTGCGGAATGTTCCAGAGTCTTCTCTGCCTTGCGCGGGCGCTCGATGTTACTTGGGGCTACGGGTAGCTACTCACATGGTCGGCTATATAAAGCGCAGCGACACAGCGCTGGTCAGTCAGTCAGTTCCAGTCTCTTGTACCAGTAACAGTACACCAACACATAGACAGTGCATCAAGTGATAACGCTCCAGTGCGGTAACCGCCAGGACCACGGTGACGTGATGGACCTGTGCCGGTGCATCATCAACCTTCGAGGACGCAACATCTCTCAAGAGACACAATTGCCCACGACAAGTCCCGCGGCGGGCCTTCTTGTCACGTGCGCAGCAACTCCTCAGGTTCACCGCAGTTCATCTCCGCGACTCACTGCGTCGAGCAATCCATCCTGGACGTCAAGGTCTTCTCCACCACCACGGTGCAGAACTACATGCTGGCGACATGCAGACCCGAGGTCTGCTACACCACTGCATCACCGACCTTCATCACTGCAACACCTACGAGCTTTAAGTTTATTCTATTTTAATGACTGTAATTGGAATATTCGCAATCATGTTTTTTTGATGTTCTAACACGTTCTAACACGTCGGAAACACGGTGTAAAAATTCGAGATGTGAAATCCTCTTACATGGCTCCGCTCGTATAGGTATAAATAGGTCGTAATAAAAAATAGGATTTCCACGTGCACCCCCGCCCCCCAGCGCTTGAAGTACTGAAATAAGGGGGTGGCAAAATTTTCCTCCGCCCGGGCGGCCGACACTCACGCTACGCCACTGGTTTGAACCGGAATGAAATAAAACGCATAAATATTACTCTCCGTGGTTTGTCATTGTACGGAAATATTAGATGCTCTCCGTGGTTTGTCATTATAAACGGGGGAATCCCGAAATAACCGATTTAGGATGTTGCCAAATTTTGGGCGCACGCTTAACCCGGGAAAAAGAGATTTTTTTTTTACTTTTGTCATTTCTGAAGTTCTATAGGCATCAGGAAATCACTTTAAGCCTCCGCTACCCGAATTTCTACCGATTTCTTATATATTTCCCAAACATTTACAGTTTTTAAGCTCTTAAAAAAATAAATGTTATTTTTGAAGATTATATCTAGACGCGTTCCACGCCTAAACGCAAATTAGGTAAAACTCCCTCGATAGAAAAAAAATCGCAAAGTATGCTCCGAAAATTATTATAAACACGTTTGTTTAAGTTACTTTACAAGTTATAGTTTTATATGTTTCTTTACATGATACTTAAGATACGTTTCACGAGATTTTTGCTCTATTTTAAACTAATCGTGTTTTTTTAAACATTTTCGCAATTTTCGCATCGATTTTATCGCTTTAAATATTAGCGCGCTCCTCTAACATTCGTAATTTCATATCTCTTCATCTTCTACTTTTTGAATTCGGATGCGGCGCCTTAAGTGACATTGTGGATAACATTTTACTAATTTTTGGTTTCACACGTAAGGGGCCCCAGTAGCCCGGGGGCCCCGTATCATTGATAAGGCGGTAGCTACGCCCCTGAATAACACCTCTGCCATAGGTCACTCCCAAGTGGTTCGCTATGTTCGGTGACTTACTAGGGGTGCCTGGGTTCAGGTCTTGGCGGCGAATATGCCTGACAACCAACTGCATGGCGGCAGGTGAGATCGGAAGAGGCCGATTGAGGGAGACCTTTTGACCCCTAGACCCATTGCCTTGCACCGCGGTGGGAGGGATGGATTCACACATTCGTTACTCCTGGACAGACTGATTCCAAGATTCTTACCCACCCCTCAAACCCTTTTCCTTCCGAAAACTTCCTCTCCATCCTTTCCTTTAAAGCACCCTCCACAGAGTATCTCAAAGATGACATAGGCCCTGAGGAAATTATATTGCTCAGGGCCTCCAGTGTGGAGTTGATGTAAAAAAAACATTTTTTTATAAATAGGTACAAAAAAAGATTGTTTTGCAAAAAACAAGTGGGTTACCTATTAAGAAAATGTTGTCAGCCGGTATACGGCGGCTGATTGGCATTTTACCCCCAGCCCACTAAGGAGCACAAGCTAGCTAGCTGGGGGTCGGTATTCTAAGGGTTGAAAAAGTTAGTAAGAAACTGACTTCAAGAACAATCTGTCTGTGCTACTAACGACACAGCATTTCGAATTTCTTTCGATTTATAACATATTTTCCTTTAACACTTTATGTTTTTAGTTCAAAAAATTATATGTTATTTTTTAAGATAATATCTATAGGTACATTTGCTGAGCCGAAACGGTAATTATATGAAATTCCCTCGATAAAAAAATCTCAAAATATTCTCCGAAAATTATTAAAAACACATTTTGTTTTGTTATATATGTTATAGGTAAGAAAAATTCACAGTGTATCTTTAAATGCTACTTTGTTGCTCTATTTTAACAAATATTTTCACAATTTTCGCTTATTTATAATCTTTTTTAATACTAGCCCGCTCCCTCTATCCTTCGTATTTACATATCTTCCTTTCAAACGATATCGTCTTCTTTTCATAATCTACTCGAAATGAACACCGTAAATTAAATTGCCGCCAACAAGAAAGGCACAAAAATAAAATATATTGTATGGGTGATTCAATCCAATAATATTGTATATGCATCTTCGACCAGATATCATACGTCAATGATATGCATATGCATGCCTTTCTCAGAAGCATTAAGTTTTTACACAGACAAAATTATTTATTTATATTGCATGTATACTGACTGATTTTTCCAAAAATAAAAATTACCACTATCCATCCGCTATCTAAGAACAAGCAGATTATGAATTATTTTAAGTCTACCCTAAAAACTAACAGCTTAAAAATTGGTTAAGATCATGGGTGAAAGCTAAAAGCAATAAAAATATACATATTTATAACTAGCTGGTACCCGGCATGCGTTGCTATGCCATTTAACAAAGAAATTGTTTCTACCTGCGCGTCCTTTCCCATTCGTCCCGTTCACCTTCCTCCTCCCCTTCCTCCTCCGCGTCCCCTTCCCCCCTCACGTTCCGACTCCTCCTCCTCCACCTTCCCTCTCCTCACTCTACTCCCCCCCCTTCCCCCATCCCACGATCCACCCTTTCGAGTTCCCCTCCCCGTCCCGCGTTTTCCCTTCCGAGTTCCCCTCCCCCGTCCCGCGTATTCCCCTCACGAGTTCCCCTCCCTCCTCCTGCATTCCATACATTCATTCCCAATAAATTCATTTTTAAAACGGCTCCCCCCTTCCCTGGACTACGATAAACATTTCAAAACAAAAATCAGCTAAATCGGCCCAGCCGTTCTCGATTTTTAGCGAGACAATTGATTTTTATTTATACATAGGTATAGATAGAAACAATAGCGATACACGGTAAATCAGTTAAACAGATTTTTGCAAGAGCAATAGCTTCGGTTAGCGCCACATTGGAATTTTAGTATTGGGCGATATCTATGCATAAAAGTTGACATTTGACATTTTAGTTTTTGGTTGGCCTAATTTTTGCTTAGATAAAAGAAAGAGTTTTACGTAGAGATGGTTGATAACTGAAATAGGTTGGCACTGCGGTTACTTTTGCAACTGGTGCAAAAGAAATGCTCTGGGGAAACAAGAGGGGAAAGGGGGGTTGCTAGAGAATTTCGGATGAAAAATTTTTCTTGCCTCTCTTTATTTTTTTAATTTTTGGTGTTTTTGACATTTTCTTTCTAATTTTTTTCCAAAAATAACCGGTTCCACAGCGAAATAATCTCGACGGTTCCAGTGACAGTAAAGGAGCCGGTTCCTTGTAACCGGGACAGGAATATTGACCATCTCTATTTTTACGTTTGATTTGACAATTGACATTGACATTCTTTTGGGAAGGCGTATACGTATTTTGCTTATTTCGCATTTCTTTAAAATATTAGTTTTTGTTCAAATACTTTTAACCAAGCGTGTGCCGAAAAGCCTCACAGCAGTGTATTCAGGATATAACTGGCCCGTTTCTTCTGATGTCGTGCTTTTAAACGGTAAATGTAATTCTTTTTTAAAAAATAGATAAAGAACTACAATACAATTTTTTTCAATCTCTCGTTTACTTTGCTTTGCAGGTAATCAATGCCATACATTTTGATAAGGGGTAATTTGGCGTCTTATGGTCATAAAAATCCTTGGCGGGTGCTCGTGTCCGGATTACAAGGTAAAGCAGTCCACTACCAAGTCGTTTACTAACAAAGCTTCAATATGCACCAATTCTGGCGTCAACTATTCACTAATCACGATAGTTTATGTTAGCAACGCACTATAAGTTGTTACAATATTGTATTGACTTTTTGTGGACCATATCAGTGGTTTCTCTGCAACAAAGCACCCTTTTTACTCAGGTATTTGTTAAGTTTTCACTAAAATCGGAATGTCTATTATGCACTGCGGAATATTCACTAATTTGTTTGCAAGATAAAAGATGTCATTATATTTGATTTTTTTTTAGCTGGTGACATAGATCAACTGAAAAGGTTTGCTTGCGGTGGTTTCTGTGATACTTCAACCATTGTTTATCTGCAACACCCTTGCGTTATTCTCACAGCTCTTGAGGTACAGATTATCACATTTATTTCAATGTTGCTTGGGGAAAAGAGATTTTTGTTTTGGTCTGACCCCGCCCATGCGATAAGTGTGAACTCACAGTAATATAAACATCACAAAGCTTAAACAACTTTCGTGAAAGTTGACACTTAAATGAGTTTGTCTCCTATTTTTAAAAATTATTTTGATGAAAATGTATTAAATTTAAAGAGTTAACGACAGTAAAATTGGTTTATTAATATCTCAAAAAAATTAAAAAGTTATGAATTTTCAAAGTGAACTTGGATAAAACGTATGTAATGCACGCAAGATACAATTCAGTACAATTCATAATTCAAATGGCAGTGCTGCAGTGTACATGTACCTCGATCTTATAAGCTTTTCGGTCAATATCCAACATTCTGATGGCTTATATCTTCGGTACTATTTGGTATTTTCCAAAAATTCAGAAAGTTGTGTCTTCAGCATGTTCTAATTAATTTGATGTTTGTAAAAAACATGAAATTTCGTTGTAGGAGACAACCTCATTAAGTGCAGCAATAATTGTTATAATGATTTCATTTTATATTTTTTAACAACTGCTGTCCAGAGTTAAAGATGCTTTTAGTGTTGCTATGTTGAAATACCAATTGAGTTGTTTACAACCAGAGGGTTAAATGCCATCACAGGTCAATTGTCTTTTGCCATGTTGACAGCTGACACAACATCCAATTACTGTGAGATTTTTTTTTTGTATGGCCAAAGGAAGCAAAGTTTTGGAAAATTCTTAAGAATCTGTTAAAAGAGTCATGGCAACCAAAATAATTATGTTATAATATTATTTCTGTCATTCAAATTTAATTAATAAAAATTATGAAATCTTTGAAGATATTTTGCGCAGATTTACTAAAACAGTGCTTTCTTGTATTATGACGGTGAATGCCTCACTATAGTTTTTCTATGAAATAAGTGTTATGACCGGATAGCTCAGTCTCGGACATCTTGTGTGTTATAACCTAGCATAGAATATAAAAGTGTTGGTTGCTAAAGCGCTGTGGACTTGTCTGTTTTCAGGTGCTGGGCTATAAAGTGGTGGCGTCCAGTTCCACGGCAGTGAAGCAGGACTACAATGAGTACATGTGGACTATGAGAAGGGAATTTGACGAGCCCGAACCTACCGTCCTCGTAGAGAGAGACAACATCACCAACATCAACAAGGAAGCTCTCTCTCTTGCCACCATGCCAAGCATCAAGGACGAAGACAATATTTAGTAGCGAAAGGATAAATTGGATCTTCGTTCAGTAGCCCATAAATCTAAAATTGATATTTAGTCGCCATAATATTAAACGTATTCTAATTGCCATCCTTTGGCCTAGCATCACCTATTTTTGTAACTCTCATTTACAACAGTATGGCATCCAAAGGATCGAACCCAAATATTGATTCCGCGAGCCTGGTTCCCATCCCGGATGGTGTATTTGTGTACCTGGCTGTCAAGGGCTCCCTGCACTCGGGTGACTGCGCCGTGTTTGGTTTGAACGAGGCGGAGCGATTGGCCTTGAAGAAGCGCTTCCCGGGAGAAAAGACCCAACTCCTCAACGGAACCCACGTCACCGGACAAGTCCTGCAAGTCATTAATGCCCTGTCTGAGCTCGGCTATCAAGTGGTGACCAGCACCGGGGAAGCCGAGATTACCTGGACCCTGAAGAGGGAGATCTAGGTACCGCATGCAGGATCTCTGCTCAAGGCACCACTGCCTACATAAACATTACTTATACACATCCATCCAGCTACAAGAGAGGATCTTATCATATTAAACAGATCCCTCCGTTTCCCAAAGAAACATTAAAAATTCTAAAAGAATATAGCAATCTTTTGATCATTCCTCCGAGAGTATAAATTACACGGGTGCCTCAGACTTTCATAAGCGGAGATAGAGAATCTCCATTTATAATATAGCACTTAGCAATAATTTCCGTTGCAACTCGAGTTGAACAGAATCAAGATGAATAATGGACCGAGTGAGCAGAAACACAAGACCTGCAACTGCGTCCAGGCAGCCCCGTGCACGCAGTCTCTGGACGACATGGAGTTCGAGAGAGGCATTTGGTCAGCAGGTAACAATGATCATTACAATACATATTCTATACCAATAATCTATTGGGACTTGTAATCTGGTTTTTACAAATGCGAAATTATTAATTTAAACATGCGAATTTCTTTAAAATTATACCCTTGAATTGATCAAAACAACATTGTCAGCAAACCACAATAAGACATGATGGTGGATATTTTTATTTTAGGCAAGATTATAGTTGAATTAAAGGCTTGTCAATAAATAGATGCATTATTTACCCTTGCATGTAATTCATTGTAGAAAGTGCATGGCGATGTAACTAATATGGTATGAATTGTGTGGTTTGCAGCTCAGAGTGGCGACATAGAGCGACTGATGAAACTGGCACGGCGCGGGGTGGATGCGGTGGACCGCGGTGGCTACACGGCACTGCACTACGCTGCTCGCTCTGGCCACGTGGACATCTGCCGCCAGCTCATGCTGATGGGTGCCGCGGTCAACGTCACCACACGGGCCGGCCGGGCCACCCCGCTGCATAGAGCTGCCACTGCTGGTAACACACGCATACATTCTATCTCAATCTAAAAGAAAGGGGCCCGGGCAATGCTAAATTGTTAGGCTTGGCCAAGAAAGATTAGGAATCATTATGCAATTTCAACCTCGTACATCTGAATATATAATTCTAATTCTGTGCAATGGCAGTTTATAATTATCATTGATTTGGACAGGTTCCAGTAAGCAGTCAGGTCATAGGCCGATTGTGCTATTTTGCATGTTCACCTTATTCCACATTGATGGGTAGTATCCCAGTCCCGTTTATGAAGTTTTACATTTATCTACTTATCCATGTATCTGAAGCAGTGGCAAATAAATCTACGTACGGTCTGAAACCCACACGACATGTCATATAAAATGAATTTGGTAATTGTTGTAACGTTTCGGTTTCGAGTTGAGAAATGCGGCACACTGGACCTAGTGAATTTTGGCTCTAAGATACGTACCAGCACCGTTCGAAGCCGAATTAATTTTGTATGAAATATCCCATAGGTTTTTTGGCTTCGTATGTGCGTTCCAGAATCCGCCTGTTGGTGGATTTGTTTGCTATGGAGTTGTGACACACTGTTCATTTGTACTGGCAGATTTTTTTACTGTGGGAGTGGTGCGCTGTTCGAACTAGTAATATTATATTATTAATTTTTTTTGTGCTTAATTCGTAGAACTCCATTTTAATTTTTAGAAATTTAATTAAAATTAAATTTGATAATCTTATTATCGAGTTCTGCAAGTATTTTAGAATGTATTTTAGTTACAGCTGTTTCGACTTGTAAGGTCATTTTCAAACTGTGGTGAAGCCACATACAGACGACTTATTTATAATATTTTAAATGTCAAGTTTTGAAGGTGTCTAAATTGATTTATTACCAGTTAATCCAATTTGCAGAGACACTAATTGAGAGAGTGATTATGTGGGATTCAGAATCTTTCCCTTTGGTTTCCCTTGCACTAAGTGTAAGGGATTTCTTAACCACTCTAAACTTGCCATTGTGCAAGTTTTTTGTCTTAAACGAACTGTCAGATTACAAAAACTTTGTGTTATTTCCGCTTCACAATTAAAGCTCTATAAATGAAACATTTCTGAACGTAGCCGAATACTAAAAACTGTTTTTGAAAGGTTATGAAATAAACTTTCAAATTGTATTATTACAAATAAATAATAACATTTGTAAATATTAAAATTTAGAATGCATACACGGACGTACAAAATATATGGACATGCCCTTACGTGCTAAAAGGCATGTTATTTCCCCCTCCCATTGGAACCATTTTTCGGAACCAGCTGGGCTTGCGAGAGCCCCGCGTTAATCTAAAAAATGTGACGTCATCATTCTTGTCTGGACCAGTGTCGAGCTCTTATCGTACATTTTACGCGCGGACGTTGTATGCTATGGAACACATACTATGACATCGAGATACATGGCGACGCGAAACAATAAACGGCTGTTTAGTGGGGTAAGTAAATCATGAAACATTTGTAAAAGTGTCTATGGAAACAAAATATTCGACTATGAAAATACTCAGAACCTTACTTTGCGAATTTGGACTTGACACATCTGTTCATAACGTGGCATGCAATTCGCGCTCCCATATAAAAAGGTCTATTCATTCAAAAGCAGATTTTACTTTCAAGAACTAAATGGTGATATTATAGTGCGAGGTGCCTATATACTGTTAGATTGATTTATTGGCGAATCACAAGTCTCTTTCCTCTCTTCGTCCCGCCATAGTTGGTTTTTCCCCTCATCTGTAAGTTCTCGTCTAGCTATTTGTATGTCTATGAATGCAAACATAAAAAAATTGTAAAAATGACCCACGTGATGTTTTATGTGAAAACGGTACTAAAATCACAGATTATGTAAAAAAAAAAAAAAACACTTATTCTATCGTATAAATGTATGTAATGGCAATATATTCCATTTAAATTTGAATCCTGTAGTGTCAGTTGGAATACTTGGAATGTAATTATCAATTGTCACTTGTTTTATTTTCTATTATTTTATTATAAATAAACATAAATGTCGTTTCTTTGTTAAACTTTGCAACACAAGTGTTTTATTTATAAATCAATAGAAAAGAATTAAATCATATTATAAAACGACATTTTTCGTAACCACAAATGGAGAAACTTCAATTTGAATTTACGCTACTACCTGGAGGCGATGGCAAGTCAAATATTATTAGCATTACAAAAATAGTCACAAGTGATGAAAAAGTGTTTACAATACCAGAAATGTTACAATCCGCCAGCCATCACAAGGAGATTATGAAAAGTGGTGCTTTTGGCAAAGTAAAAAATAGTTTAAAAAAAAGATACCAGGTTAGAAGAGTCTGGGTAACAATGACAGAAGAACTAAAAAAAACATATGTAGACGAAGATGGAAACCTACAGTTCGGAGACCAATACCTCGAAGAATTGGAAGAAGAAAGTTTGGAAAAAATTCGGTTTACTGGCCAAATTCCTAAAAATACAAACTAGTTATTTTTATACTAACTATGGGCCGGGGAATACGAATCTGAAAGAATTAGGCGGCGGCAAGCAATATTAACTGAATTATACGACTTTAAAAAATTTTTTGACACACATAGGAAAATGGCCATTTTGGAAGCATTCTGATTCCTAGAAAATCAAACTAGTTATTTTTATACTAACTTTGGGCCGGGGAATCCGAATCTGAAAGAATTAGGCGGCGGCAAGCAATATTAACAGAATTACACGACTTTTAAATTTTCAATAAACACAAACGAAAACAGCCATCTTGAAAGCATTTTAACACATGAAAACCATAGAAAAACAACAATTTGAGTGTGGCCATAAAATCAAAAACTAATTATATCAATAACGTAAAACTTTCCGACGCGATAATTCTTCACATGATAATTCATCACATAACACATTAACCTGATGAATTATGACTATCTCAACGGCCGTATTCTTAAACCAAAAGTATGAAAATTCATAGTCTTAAAAAGTTGTTACCTAGACCGGTCACCAATATCAATGTTATTATATAAAACCTAACCTAACCTAACCTAACCTAACCTAATCTAACCTAACCTAACCCAACATGGTTTGTTCCCCTTTATACCGCCTGCTCGCGTCAATTTAAAAAAACATCCCAGTTTCAAGTAGTTTAGCGGCTACGCTAGGTTTGTATAACATGGTTTGTGCCCCTTTATACCGCCTGCTCGCGTCAATTTAAAAAAACATCCCAGTTTTCAAGTAGTTTAGCTGCTACGCTAGGTTTGTGTAACATGGTTTGTGCCCCTTTATACCGCCTGCTCGCGTCAATTTAAAAAAACATCCCAGTTTTCAAGTAGTTTAGCGGCTACGCTAGGTTTGTATAACATGGTTTGTGCCCCTTTATACCGCCTGCTCGCGTCAATTTAAAAAAACATCCCAGTTTTCAAGTAGTTTAGCTGCTACGCTAGGTTTGTGTAACATGCTTTGTGCCCCTTTATACCGCCTGCTCGCGTCAATTTAAAAAAACATCCCAGTTTTCAAGTAGTTTAGCGGCTACGCTAGGTTTAGGTAGCATGGTTTGTGATACAAAAGTGAGTAAAATTTATAAAAAGTAAGTACTTAAATTATAAACATGTTATTTTACGTTATTGATATTACTGCTTAATGGCAACACTTAATTTTATGTGATGTAACATCTTTATTCTTTTTCTATGTTTTCTTACTACTTCGATAATGTCAAAATGTGTTCTTTTTGTGTCTGTTTATAGCAAATTTTAAAGTCATATAATTCATTAAATATTGCTTGCCGCCGCCTAATTCTTTCAGATTCGGATTCCCCGGCCCAAAGTTAGTATAAAAATAACTAGTTTGATTTTCTAGGAATCAGAATGCTTCCAAAATGGCCATTTGCCTATGTGTGAAAAAAATTTTTTAAAGTCGTATAATTCAGTTAATATTGCTTGCCGCCGCCTAATTCTTTCAGATTCGTATTCCCCGGCCCATAGTTAGTATAAAAATAACTAGTTTGTATTTTTAGGAATTTGGCCAGTAAACCGAACTTTAGCCGAAAGTTTACAAGTACATCAAAAAGAAGATACACTGGGAAGATTGATGGTAAAATTAATGGAAGATAAGCAACAGAGCCTCAAAAACATTGCTGAGAATTTTGTTATAGAAAAATTCTGTAGTAAAAATACAAATGCAAGCCAGTGGATAGAAGTGTTTGAAAAAGAATGTTTACGATTTGATGTGACCATGGATGAAAAAAAAATAGAAATACTAAGATTGTTCATGGATAAAAGTTGTGTAGATTGGTATAGTTCCATGATTATTAAACTAACAATGAACTCAGAGTGGTCAACATGGAAAAACAAATTCTGTGAATCATTCGCAAACAAAGGATGGAACCCTGTCACCTACGCACTATTATTTAGATACAAAGATGGTTCTCTGTTGGATTATGCTATGAGAAAAGAAAAACTTCTATTGGATATGAGAAGATCAATCGACACCGGTACTTTGATAGATCTTGTTGCTTCCGGACTATCAGAATTCATACTTAACAAGATCGATAGAGAAGGATTACAAGATACTGTGGATTTATTTAATGAAATAAACAAGTATGAACATATGGTCAACAAAAAAAGATTCATGAATAGGAGAACATTTGGGAATGCAGAATATAATAAAAATGAGGATAAAAAGCCATGTAAAATTTGTGAAAAATTGAAAAAGGGCACTCGTTACCACCCTGAAGCCACATGCTGGTTCAAAACAAAAGAGGATGAAAAATTTAAGAGAAATGCCATTAAACATGTAAACAATTCAGTGATAGAGACTGAGATAAATGAAAATGATCAAAAAAACTAATAGTAACACCATTAATCAAAGTCAAACTATTACTAAATGATGAATTAAAAATATACGGAATTTATGATTCGGGTTCAAATGTTTCTCTAATTAATTCTAAGTTTTTGAAACTAAAAAGAAAAGGAAACAATTTGAATGAAGCAAATTTAGTAACGATTAATGGTGTTAAAAAAACGAGTGGTTTGACAACGTTGAAGATTAAAATTTTTGAATTGGAGAAAAATGTTGATGTGTACATTATTGATGAACACAATTTTAAGTATGATTTTTTGATTGGATTAGACATGATAAAAGACTTCAAACTAATCCAAAGTGAAGACTTACAAATATCACAGAAAATCTGCCTGAATAATACAAATAAAAAAGAAGAAAATTCTACAAATATGAAAACAAATACTGAATTTAAACATTCTGAAAATAAGAACATTATAGAAAAACACCAAATTAATTTTAATGAACATGTTAAAGAAGAAGATTTTAAAATAACAATAAATCATTTAAATAATGATCAAAAAACAGAAATAAATGAACTAATAGGCAAATACACATCAGTGTTTGCGAAAAGTAAATACGATGTTGGTACTGTTAATGGATATGAAGCGAAGATAGACTTATTGGTGGATAAATATTGTAGTAAGAGGCCTTACAGATGCAGCGTAGAAGATAAAAAGGAAATAGAAGAGCAAATAGCAAAATTAATAGACAATAAACTGATAGAAGAGTCGTACAGCCCATTTGCTGCACCTGTCACTCTAGCATTTAAAAAAGAAGAAAACAAAAGATCCAGATTATGCATAGACTTCAGAGACTTACATAAAATAGTAATACCTCAAGCTCAACCATTTCCATTGATTGAAGACCTAATGACAAAGACCAGAAATTGCAAATTTTTTTCAACGCTGGATATAAACTCAGCTTTTTGGTCTATTCCGTTGCGGATTGAAGACAAAAAAAAAACAGGATTTGTAACACAGGAGGGGCATTATCAGTGGACCTGCCTACCTTTTGGATTAAAGACCTCTCCGGCAATTTTTCAGAGGATATTAAGCAATATATTGAGAAAATATAAACTAACCAATTTTGCTGTCAATTACATAGATGACATACTTATATTTTCAAAAACTTTTGCTGAACACATCGATCATTTAACAAAGTTGCTGAATGCAATCAAAACTGAAGGTTTTAGATTAAAATTTACAAAATGCACATTTGCATCAGACATGGTAAAATATCTGGGTCATATAATTCAGAATAATTCAGTCAAGCCAGTAAAGGATAATTTGATTTCAATAAAGAATTTTCCTATTCCAAAAACACAGAAGAATGTGAGACAATTTCTAGGAAAAATCAACTTTTATCATGAGCACATTCCGAAGAGTGCAATAATACTAGATCCTTTGCATAACTTACTAAGGAAAAACCAAAAGTTTATTTGGACTGATAAATGCCAAAATGCTTTTGAAACGATGAAAAACCTACTATGCTCACAACCAATCCTGGAAATTTTTGATCAAGATTTACCAATTAATATATATACAGATGCTTCTCTAGAAGGCCTTGGAGCTATTTTAAAACAAACACAGTCTGATGGAAAAGAAAAACCTGTAGCTTACTTTTCGAAAAAACTAAATGGCGCCCAGAAAAAGAAAAAAGCAATTTACTTAGAATGCTTAGCTATAAAAGAAGCAGTGAGATACTGGCAATACTGGTTGATAGGTAAACCATTTACAGTTTATTCAGATCACAAACCACTGGAAAACATGAATCTCAAATCTAGAACCGATGAAGAGCTAGGTGATTTAACATATTATCTTTCTCAATATGACTTTAACATAAAATATGCTCCAGGAAAACAAAATTTGGAAGCTGACTGTCTAAGCAGAAACCCAGTGCTGGAATCAAATGAAAATACAGATGAGCAATTAAAAATTGTCAACTTAATAAAATTAGAAGATATCTTAAAAGATCAGGTAAAAAATGAGAAGATACAGTGCAGAAGAGATAAATTGATATCGAAAAATAATGTTTATTACAAGAAAGTAAAAAAAAGAGAAAAAATAATTCTATCAGAAAAATTCAGCATAGACTTTATCAGAAATGTTCATACAGAACTAGGTCACATAGGAATTACACAAATGCAAAAAATGATAAGCTCATGGTACACAGCAGAAAACATGACAAATAATATAAAGAGAACCTGCGAAAGTTGTGCAGTATGTTTAAAGAACAAATCAAGAGGTGGAAATAAATATGGATTGATGTCCCACTTGGGTCCCGCAACAAAACCTTTTGAAATATGTTCCATTGATACAATAGGCGGTTTTGGGGGTTCACGATCAACAAAGAGATACTTGCACCTGTTATCAAATCATTTCACGAGGTTTGCATATATTTTGACGTCAAGAACTCAAAATACCAATGATTTCATCAAACTCTTAAACTCCACAGAAACTAATGACATTGGCATGATACTCTCAGACCAATACCCGGGTATCAATTCTAGAGAATTCAAAAAATTTTTGGATGAAAAAAATATTCCAATAATTTTTACTGCAGTGAACTCACCTTTCTCAAATGGATTAAATGAAAGATTGAACCAAACGCTGGTCAATAAAATTAGATGCAAAATCAACGAAAATGACTCAAAAGTAGCTTGGACAACTATAGCGCATAATTGTGTAAAAAACTATAATGAAACGGAGCACACTGTTACTGGATATGCGCCACAGTACCTACTTGACGGCACAGATGTTACGATTTTGCCAAATGAGTTAAAACTTAAGAAGACCGGCATCGATTTGATTCAAGAGAGAAAAAAAGCTCTAGAAAATACTATGAAGTCACATAATTACAACAAGATAATTTACGATAAAACCAGGAGACACTTTGACTTCAAAGTTGGTGATACTGTTTTTGTGGAGAATGGAAACAAACTTAACAGGAAGAAGCTCGACGAATTGAGAATCGGACCATACAAAATCATAGAAAAATTATCAAACTCAATTTACAAGATAAACACTGGTCGAAAAAAATTTGAATCAAATTTTTTCCACATCTCGAAGTTAACTCCAGCACCTTTATTTATGAACCATGAAGAGGACATCGAAGATGAGTGAAAATTTTGCAGTAATTTTCTTTCCAGGGGGAGGGGAGATGTAATGGCAATATATTCCATTTAAATTTGAATCCTGTAGTGTCAGTTGGAATACTTGGAATGTAATTATCAATTGTCACTTGTTTTATTTTCTATTATTTTATTATAAATAAACATAAATGTCGTTTCTTTGTTAAACTTTGCAACACAAGTGTTTTATTTATAAATCAATAGAAAAGAATTAAATCATATTATATGTATAAAAAATTACCTCACTTTTTTACCATTTATTCAAACTAACATTTTTTCAAACTAACAATGTTTAAACAAATGACAATCAAACAAGATGGAGATTCCATTCGGCTCAGATAATTAATCTCTACGTTCCATAAATATTTTTGAATACAGACGCGTAGCGTTGTTCATTATCGATAATCCGTTTTTTATTTCATGGTAATCCGTATACTAGTGATGGAAATAAATCAATTTTTGTAAAATCTCGCACGTTTACGTCAAAAGTCGCTCTAATGTCTTGACCGCTATTATTATATTGCGTCTTTTGACGCTCTAAGGTTCCGAGTGGTTAATTTATTTAGAATGACGTTATTGCTATGACTCATTTAAGTGTATTATATTATTTAGGTTTGGTAAACATACTAAGTAGTGGTGAATAAATAATTTTCCTTACTTTATTAATTAGCGTTATGTTGGGGTCATTCTTCGTTTATTGATTTCTAATTGTTCAAGCAAATTTAATCTAAGACCCTTTCATTCTATATGTAATGGTTTTGGCTGGTTGTTTTTAAGTGGAATGTGATTATTCACTAAGAGATGTTCTGCGAATTTTGAAGAGGTGTTTTTATTTTTATAACATCGTATATGTTCTTTGAATCTAGTTGAGAATGCCCTACCTGTTTGTCCGATATAAGTGGCGTTACAGTCGGCGTGGTCATATTTTAATTCATATATGCCACCGTTATTGAGTTTAGGATTTCTACATTTTGAGTTTTTAAGGCTGGTTCCCATATTATAATTGGTTCTAAAAGCTACATTTAAACCACATTTTTTAATTTCTTTTGCAATTTTTAAAGATATTGGGCCGAGAAATTGGAGACGTGCAAATTTTTCTAATTTTTTGTTATGTACCGGATATATTAAATTAATTTTATTTTTGTATTTCTGGTTTTTTATTATTTTTTCAATGTTTTTTGCCTCATAACCGTTATTAATCGCGATCATTTTAATAGTTTCCTTTTCTTTTACGTATGCTTTATTATCTAAGGGAATGTTAAAACTTGACATTTAAAATATTATAAATAAGTCGTCCGTACGTGGCTTCACCACAGTTCGAAAATGACCTTACAAGTCGAAACAGCTGTAACTACAATACATTCTAAAATACTTGCAGAACTCCATAATAACATTATCAAAATTAATTTTAATTAAATTTCTAAAAAATAAAACTAGTAGTATTACATATATTAAAGGTGAGTTTTGTTCGCTGTCATTTTTCTTTGGAAGTACATTTTACATCTGCTCATTATAGAAACCTGCCAATTATCTGAAACTTTTTCTCATAAAAGCAAAACCACGGATGAAATATTTTACTTGTTAATTATTATTAAAAACTTTTAAAAGCAATAACCACAATGACAATACGGGCATGTGCCTAGTATGGTAGTCATAAAACAAACCTGTAAAAAAAAACTGTATACAAAAGTTATTTTATGAATAAAGAAAAAAAAGGGCCTTTCTTTGTCCTCTTTACATTCCCTGGCTATTGATGCTTTCCACTCACAAAAGCTGCATGCATCTTCTGAGGTAGCTGGGTCTTCCCTATTAGCCTGGTTTGCCTGCTTGAATTGTCTATGAGCACTTATGTTGTCTCCTACCGGGTGTCTTCTACAAGGTGTTTTCTCCCATTACCTCTAGTGATGGGATTTGATCCACTTTCTGACTATGGCAGGTCCCGCACTGGCAGATGGAATTATATGTAATTTCTTGTATGTACTTATTTCAGGACACCCGGGCGTAGTAAAGTTGCTGATGGACGCTGGTGCCGACGTGTCGATGCAGGACTCGGACGGACAGACCCCCGTGCACCGCGCCGCCGCCTCGGGGCACCTGCAGATCCTGCAGTACCTGCTCAAGTACAACCAGGGCCCCCTCAAGGTCACCGACAACCGAGGTCTTCTGCCCCTCCATCTGGCGCAGAAGTCCGCCTCCGCCGGGAACCGAGACCTTATCAAGCTTCTACAAGTTTAAATCACCGAACGTTCGGTACATTCTCTGATCTTTTCTAAAGCAAATATAAATGTTAGGCACAATATAAAACGGCTTCTATTTCATGTCTCTACGGAAAATTATGTGTACTGCAAAAAAAGCTAATTTCTTTTCTGTACTTGTAAAAAACGTACCATTTTAAAAATCATATTGGTCTCTACACAAGAGCACCGTCAGACCAATATTACTCATTCATTAATATTTATAACTTTAGTAGTGGTTTACTATAGAATTTTCTAAATTCGTATGTACGCAAATAACTATTGGCATTTTTCTTATGGAACTGTTATGACACCTATTCGATATAGAAAAATAATATATATTTTTATCTTCAATGTTGTGGTTTTTTTTTAAATTAAAAAAACACATTACTCTATGATGATTGATTAGTTTTTTACAAGTTTTATGATATTGAAATTAACAAATGATTGACATTAGTTTTCGAAAATAATATATTTTTTAAATGTTTAAACTGAAAAGTATGTGTTCAGAGAAATGTTATGAAGTGTAATGTGTGCTAATGCAATCATATTCATTAAATTCTTTACAATTAGTTCTGTAAATATTTATAGATCTCGGATGGGTTATTTTGATTTGTTTGCCAACAAACTTGGATGATGCTTTGAGTTATTCTCGGATATCGAATGTTCCATTTTCGCTTTTGTACTTCTTGTAGGTACTTAGGAAATATCTATGTAAAAATATTTTTAAAATCAAAAATATGTATTCTTGGTAAAAATTGTAAGAGAAGCCACCTTTGGTGTCCAGTGAGTGTTCATGGCGAGACGTTGTTAGTCCATTTAAATTTTGAAGTTTAGAAAATTTGTGCTTTGTGTTTTCAGTTAAAAAATATTTGGATTTTTATCCAAATATTTTAGTTACGAGTACGCTTTATAGATTTAGACAAAGCATGGTATAGTTTTATATAATGTCATAAACTTGTATCAAACAAGTCATTATTTTATACAAATCAGCAACTATTAGATGTTTAGTCAATATTTTTACTCAAATCTTAATATATTACATAATACATATTTACATTTATTGCATATATTCAAGTGCGAATTAAAGATTACATTTCATATACTATATTTAAAACCAGTGGTGCGGCAATAAACTCCCGGGTCCCTGGGCAAGCTTAAAAATAATAATTTATGTATTTTAATCTTATCATATTTTGCTTATCTCTTATGCTCACCCACAATTTACTGCAGGTGATGACTGCAAGGTATTTTGTGCCTAGAAAACAATTGCATTAGTCGCATTCTCTATCCAAGTTTGGCTTACATGGTTTGAGCCGCAGACATATTTCTTTGCTTTTCTTTGTCAAATACAAAATAACACAAACAATCACTCATCCAAGACTTAGCGTTGCAGGCGGAAGTTTTGCGTATTTTTGAGATGATGTATTAATAAAATGCTCGAGGGCAGCCTTTTGAAGCCCGGGGCCTGGGGAAACTGTCCAGGAGATTTCCACGCCACTGATTATTACCTCACTTGTCACACCATGTTACCGGTGTAGAAAATGTTTGATAAATAGGAGATTAACGATTATCTATTGCTAAAAAAAGAAAAAAAAAAACTTTCTGCCAGTTGGTTAATATTTCGTCCATCAGGACTTTTTACGATTTTCGCCATTTTTCCAAAGAAAAATGTTTTGGTTTGTATTTTTATCCCGGTTAGTCCACATTTTTATGGAAAAATATAACCCTTTTCGTAGAAAAAATGGAAATTTGAGAAAAAAATATCTTTTTGGATATAAAAATACCACGTACCTAATATTGACTAAAAATGGCGAGAAAAGTTTTGGGCAAGCCACTGATTGCTCGTAGATAATATTATACTATACATACGCATTTGTTACGCATTTTCTTCAGTCGGAAAATGATAATTTGTGATATTCATTATGATGGTAGTTTGGGGACAAACCGTAATACTTCACAACAAGACATAAATGACTACATATCGTTTCCAAACAATAAGGCAGCATAACTAGCGATATGTATTATAGATCAGGCTTTCAGCTAAGTGTAGCAATAATGAACATGTCTCGTTGTGAGTATTACGTTTTGGGAAAATCCTGTGTTATCAATAATATTATATATTATACATGTTTGGTAGATATCCTATCTTCCTTCTGCACTGAATAAATTGGAAGTGTGAAATAAAACCGTCATTTTATTATACAACTAAGCATGTATTTATACACAGTTTAATCACAATCAAGTAAAGGTTATTACCTTCATATCCAAGCTTGTGGAGTGGCAGTTAATACTTGTTACAATATTATTAGTTAAGCTTTTTAAGTTAGGTAATGTGTGGAGAGGGTCAGCTCCGAGCCGCTGTGACGTGCGTTATTTCATTTGAATGACTCCACAAATGGAGTCGACAGTTAACAAACAGTGCTAGTGCTATATGTATTTTCAAAATTGGATTAATGTTATCAATTTTTTTGTTATCGTATCGAATTGACGGTCCAACGAGTGGGAATTATCAAAATGTGCGATATAGTTTTTCATACTTAATGTTAAACATTATTGAGCTTCATAATCTCGTAATCAATAACTCATTACAGGATTAAGTCTTCATTTTACATAATCAATATGACTCAAGTTTGTGCTAAATTCCTGCGATACACATGAAAGATTCGGGATTTACTTTTAGTGATGCAACGATTCTTACTTTTGACTATTATTCAATCAATAATAAATTGTACAATTATAATGATACAATGAGAAGAATCTTAATTCATTTTAAAACATTTTGGCAAAAAAAAATTGTTACTTTTTTTTACTTCATTATTTTAAAAGTGACCGGTTTCACCATCTTGACACTTTTGCTAGTGGCAGGGTGAAACCGATTCGATTCAAAATAAATACGAAGTGAAACAAGTGATCATTATTGATATATTACCATGAATTTATACGAATTGATAGTTTAAAAAATATAAACCAATCTAAAACAATTAAATATAAATACGTACTGGTAGAAAAGAGAATACCAGCGGTTGAATATAGAAAATAGAATTATGCACTTTGAGGAAATTTATAACACAAAAATGATCAACAATCTTGGATAACCCTAAAGATCCCAATAACCTACAGTTACCATGCATTTTAATCACAATCGTTGCATCACTACTTTGTTATATTCTGCATGTTTAAAATCTTTATTACATACAATACTTGGTTTCAATAAAAAATAAAACTAAAGGTACTTCGTAATATCTAAAATAAAGAAATAACAAAACTAACCTAATTTAATAAAGAGTATTTTTAAGTTTGTTTTAAGGAGATTCATGTCACTATCACGGTTTTTTCTTTATTTTGAACTACATCTAGGTTTCCTAATTAACTAAATTATTAATATTGTTTTTATCCATTTTTAAAAATTTTCTATATTTTTTATTATTATTATTATTGTAAATATATTTTTGGTACTTTTTTTATATTATTCTATAACACAGGAGGAAAATAAAAAGTAAACATAATTATTATACACAAGTTTGCATTAGACATTGAGGCAAGGTTAAATATAAAGTAATCATGATCTACAATAATTAAATGAATTATTAATTCATAATTTGCATTCATTTCTCCAGAAAAGCTTTGTCTAATATCTAATAATAATATGAGGATGAAAATAAGATAGTAAATATTATGGGCACAACTAATTCATATTCTGAACCATTTTCTTTTAGTTATTATTTTTAGCAACATTTTAATGTTAAATTTAATTTTTTGTGGCTGAAAATTTGAGAATTAATTTGACACTAGTCCAGTCCTAAAATAGTATGAATAGTGCTTCAGTAATTTATTTTAATTCATGCAAAATGAAATTCAGTTTATTACAGAATATAAGTAGCATTTGATTAATTTGAATGAGATAAGATTGATAAGATTAATTTGAATGAGCAAAATTATAACTAATTAAATAGTTAACCAACCATAATTAAATTTTTTCAATAATCACATTTTTAAGAAAAAAATCATCTACTGGCCTTTCTCAAGTTTTGTGTTACTTAGGTATTTCTAGCTATTCTGACGCTTTCATTTAGCCTAGATATTAATATGGAAGTTCAGATTTATTCCCCTGAATTTTTCATAATTTATTGATAAAGACATCGAAATAGAATACAAAAGATTCTGTCAACCTGTTTGGTATCTAAATGACATTTTTTTTTAATCCAATTTGTGGGAAATGAGTAAATGTGAGGGCTTTCTAGAAGACTGTCTGAATTTAAACTCAATGCAACAATATTATTAAAGTACACTTAATTTTTTCAGACATAATAATTATGGATATCTTTGATAAAAAAAAAATTTCTGCTTTATTCCAGAAAATTTGGTTTTTGGTTGTTGTTTTTATACCTGACAAGATTTTTTTTTTAAAACTACAACCTTTTTTAAGTGGCAAAACAGATAATACCGTTTTTCCACAGAAATTTAAATTTGGCTGTAAAAATTCCAAACAACTTTTTGTTCGAGAAAATAGCAAAAATTATTAATAAAGTCATAGAAAACCCTGATATAAATACATATTATGAGGTGGTGAAATTTACATAATAGCACATTATTCAATTATATATACACACATATTTTTGGCTACAAACAAAACTGATAACTTATAGATAAAATTGGATTCCTGTTAATCTAATTCAATTTTTTACATAAGCTTATGTAGTTGGGTCAGCTACATAAAAAAAAATGTCAAATAACAACGGATGAGAAGAGAAAGAGCTGCCCATAAGGACGAGAGGAATAAACCAAGTTGCTGGGGATGTCGAACTGTACAGATAAATCGTAGGTCCATACAGCCTACACACATTCAAGTAAAACTGAGATCTTTCAGTTTTTATCATCATGGCCTCCATAGACGACGCTTTAGTCATTGTGCATTAAAAGAAAGTAGAATAAATCACAGTTTGACTGTACAGTTAAATTGCACAGTTAAAATTGAAGGTCTGTAGCCTGCATTAGTGATTGGTCACTAAATGAATCAGAATTTATCCATCTCTACCTGAAACTAAAAATAATCCTAGATCAGTTAAAAAACAATTGACTTGTTTCCAAAATCGAATATTTTGTTACAGTATTTAGTTTTGACATTTTTACCATTTTTTTTATAATTTAGCTCGCCGGCGGTCAATGTACGATTGATATCGTAGTTTATTCAAGAAGCGCTTGAACAAAAAGATTGGCACGTATTTTGCCTCGAACCCATCGAAATTATACTAAAATTTTGCTTTAAGGCGTGTCTATCTCTTCTGATGTCAGTGGACATATCCCTTGTTGCAATAACGATTTATTCTAAAGTAGCCTAGTTTATAAATCCAATTTGACTGTTTTTACAAATGCCGACTTGAGACAAAAGTGGATAAGTATTGGTACCTAAAATACCTAATTGTGTAATGGACTGGTGTCCAAAATGAGGTGCAAAGTGTTGAAAATATTCCAATATCTTGAGTCCTCTAAGATTTTAAAATATGGCAAAGTTTGTATATGTAATAATTATTATGTAAATTACATAAATTATCAGAGTATGTATTACATATTTAAAAAAATCATTAAACACCAAAACCCGGTTTTTCATTGGCTTCCGAGCTTGGCTTATCTATGAATTGGATCATTCATCTTTTTGACACATTATTTAAATCGAAATTAACTAATCGTCTCCATAGCTGAGCGCATTTTACGTGCCATCTGTTTATGCTTTTATAGACATACACGTATATTAAAATTTTCACCAGATGAAAACATATAAATTATCATTTTGAGGTTTTCACGGCCAAAAGTATTTTTTGATTTATTTTTAGAGTACATATTATGCCTTGTTGCGCTACCTTCTTCTTTAGCCAATGTTTCAGAAAAGAAAGCATCAAGACTGTCTTCGTAACAACGACAAAATTACAAGACTTACTGAGGCCTGCAAAAAAGCAAGTTTCTTCGTGACACAGATGGAGTTTATAAAGTCAGCTAATCCGGATGTGAACGGACGGATAGAACGGACCATCTCCAATATCAGAACACTTTCAAGCATAAAGGTGACAGGGTTGTGCTCAATAGTTCTTGGTATCTGGTAATTGATGGCTACACCAAAACTAAATTCAGAAAACCAAATTTAAATTATACTGTAATACCAGATCTTAGAAGATTGGACTTATTAGAGATATTGCATCTACATACATAAGCACACACTTCATCATAATCAATCTTCGATTACACATCTGTTCTGACGATTGACACTGTAATGCTGTCCGAAACGTTGGCTAAAGAATTGGGTAGTGCAACAATGATAAGTTTAGGTGTCACAAGTATTCTGAAATATTAGTTTTATACACAATGTAGCGTATTATATATATGTAGTTATTACCAACATTTTAAAGCAGTTCAAGTTTCAAGCAGTTGAAATGCTTGACTTTCGAAAGCTGTAAATTCCATCCTGGAAAGTAGTGTATGTATTGTGGTTGGTTTAGGTTTTTGCACTAGATTAACTTAATGTTTGACACAAAGACATAACAATGTTGTACTAATCGAACGCTACTTAAATTCCTATCCTAGGATTAAGCTGGCAATGAAAAACTGCGCTTTAGTGCTTGGAGACAAAAAAAATGGAAATGTACAATAGTATTGAAGTAGCTTAAATGATGGATCAAATCCCTTTTAAACATTTGGATTACATTAGTTTAGTAATCTCATTACGGAAGTTAAAGCGACACTAGCTCATTGTACACATATAATTAACCAAGCCTCAACTGCCAATTCTTTCACACAATCACAGGAAAACATTTGAGTCACATCGCTTTACGTGGCCTAGCGTTTAGTCTTCGTCCTCGAGCATGAGGAAGCCTTTGAGGGGAGTGGGCAGCGGCAGTCTCTGCACGGATTTGAAGAGGGGTGCGGGCTGCAGGGCGGTGCGCAGGGCGAGGCGGGCCAGGTGGGTGAGGGGGCGGGGGCTGCGGCCCCACGAGGGGGGCGGTGGAGCACCCGCCAGCACCAGCAGGCGCGCCAGTCCCAGGGAGCCCCGCTTCAGCGCCAGGGACAGGTTGTCCACCACGCAGTGCTGCAGCGAGCAAAGGTTCACGTCTGCGCCGTGCTTGATGAGGAGTTCTGCCACTTTATCCCTGAAGGTTTCAAATTAAAGTTGCAATTTTTAAGCTTTCAAATGAGGTTAGGTGGGATATCTTTACGTTCGTGGTGTGTTTTACGCTAAGCAGTGAAACATTTTGTTGACATCTGTAAAGTATTGATGTGATTTCTCATAATAAACAATAAACGGCGTTAATATCAAGTGAGCTGTCAGGTAAGTATGGTCATGTATATTACTTGCCCCTACAGAATATAAATAAATAATAATATTTATGTACATTTGAATGCAGCATCACTTCATTGGTCAAAAGCATTGTACATATAGTTTTGTATTAGTGAACGATGAATCTGTGAATGCAATCTGTTGCCATGATTTGTTATAATAGTTTGTCAAGTCATATTATTCCCCTACGGTCTAGTCTACAGCTAGTAATAAGATAGAGCATTACAGAAATATATACATAATATTTGTACAGCGTCCTTGAGGTGATTTTTCACAAAAACGATGCTGTACAAATCATCCAAGAATTATTATTATTAATTATAGGTTGGGTTGGGTAAAATTTAAAAAAATTGATATTTCTTTCACGTAAAGGCATTGTAACTAGCACGACATTTAAAGACTGTTGCCCGTTCACCATGACCATTGTTTTGACACTCAATGCAAAAGTACTTAGCATTACATTTCTGCAGAAAAACAGTACATATTTTTATAATAAGCATTAGATGGTCCATTACCTCTGCAGCAAGATGGCCCTGAAGAGTGGTGTATCGTCACTGACGAGGGAGGTGGCGTTGAGGTTGACGGCGTGGTCCTGCAGACAGATGAAGAGCTCCTCGAAGGCCGAGTACTCCGCCACACACTCCACGGCCTCATGCAGCGCTGTGGACCCTGTTAGGCTGTTGGGGTAGTCCACCGAAGCACCTACAACAGATAATATTTTATTTTTCATTCCTATAAACACTCAAGCGATAGCTTATTAAAAAAAAAAAATGTGCATCAGAGATTTCCAGTTTCAGATTCGGCCGCGCTTTTTCCAATTACGGAAACATAAAACTGGTTAGTGCAGTTTAAAGTCAAGGAATCCATCTGTATTTCACCATTTATTCCATATTTTTAAGTTGTATAAAAAAATAATACATTCATTATATGTACATAAAAATCACTACCCAAATTCACCAGAAACAGTTCCCAAATTTGGATAGCTATCGCTCAACTGGATAAACTACCCATAAATGTGTTAGGATTTTTATCTTTCACTAGGATTTTCGGGAGTCTTTGTTGTACGAATACCTTTTGTTGTGCATAGGTGAATGGTTTCAACTTTAATTTCAACCTTATGTAGAAAATATTAACCATTGAAAAATATATTTACATATATACTAAATAATATTTGTACACACTTTGAATAGTTTTAAACTTGGGTTGCCCAAGGTGGTATCCTAGAGACCACCGTTAGTTTGACTTTTACCGCCTAATACGGTTTTTTCCATGGAGTCGTTTAATTGGATCTGGACTCAAATGCAGAGATAGTAAGATGGTGAAGAGGTAAGGTTAGGTGTAACTAACCCTTAGAGAGCAGCATCTCTGCCAACTTGGCCTGCCCGGAGCGCGCGGCCAGCAGCAGGGGCGTGTCCCCATTGTCGTCCCGCAGGTCCACCCAGGCCCCCGCCTCCACCAGGATCCGGGCCACCTCCATCTGACAGTCAACAGTCAAGTCATTATTTCAGTAAGAAAATATTTTGAATTGTGAGGTTACCTTTATTATTTTAATGCAAATCATTTTATTAATAGTATATTATGGGCATAAGTAAAATATTATGTATTCGTGCTGAAAATGGGGAAAAAAAACATCGGCAATGAATTTTTATGCATGTCATTACTATAGCTAACAACCGTGCATCGTGGCACGGTGAGCGAAACCCTCTCTCTGTTCACTCAATCATTTTATCACTTTTTTCAATAATTTTATCACAAGTACAAGTAATTATATAGCAGTATCAATCATTTTATCAATGTATGTATTATGTATATACATATTATTAATAAATTCTTTCCAGAGTTTACGACAAAACTTTTTTTCTGTTGCGTTCGATAAATACTTACGTATATATATTTTAATTATTTTATCAAATTCATAAATATATGCTGAAGAACACCTAAAATATCCCTAACTCTGTGTTTAGTTTATTTACAGAGATATTTAAATAATAATGGATGTAAAATCAGTCGACAACACCAGCAAAAATGTAAAAAAAAAGTATTATAACCATGAAACACCCAAGGTGATGTGGTCTATTGAAGCATAAGGCTTGGCATATGCTAAGATGCAGGCTGTGCAGAGTAGAGCAGAGTAGAAATGATAAAAGACAGACAACACAGAAATCGGTGATGAGCCTGTCCTGCGATACAGCATGTTCCTGCTTAAGTGCTGGTACTAATACTGCCCGCCTGCGCAAGAGTCCCGCAGCGTATATCGTTTCATACACGTTTATACATTTCAAAATCTGTTCTGATCTGATCTGCTCTGCGCTGCTTGCGTCTCAGCATATGCCCAGCCTACACAGCAGAGTTTTTCTGTGAGTACGAACTTAGATGATTTTCGGAAGACTTGCGGATTTTTACTACATGGAAAAAAAACACAACCCACATCATTATTTTCCCACTTCTAGTTGGGTTGGAAGAAAATAATGCCACAAAGTAGTATGCCCCGCTTTTGTGTAGTCGAAAGAAACGTGCAACATTAAAGCATTAATAAAAAAGTTGAAGTGTACCTGTCTGTGCAAAACAGCGTAGTGCAGCAGATGATGATGCGGGGGTGCTCGGGCCCCAAACTCCAGGAGCACCTTCACTATCTCCACCTGCCCCTGGCGCACCGCCTCACACAGCGGAGTAGATCCTTCAACCAGAACATCTCAACAGGTTATTTCAATTGACGTGAACACGTCTTTAAAATTTAGGTTCGAATAAAACAAAGAATTAAAGAATAGGTTTTTTCACTGAATAAGTAATTACACAATCTGATCATTTGAATAGGCGTACTTGTATTAAATGTATGTATTCTAATGATGTCACAGGCATAATCCAGCATATACTTTACAATTACATACAACTTATTTAAATAATTGGGAAAATAAAATCTCAAAAATTCCATTGTAAAAACTTTACTCCTTGAGTCCTAATGCCTAAAGGTTAAATTGTATTCTTCCACTATTATAACAGAGACGGTTAACCCTTTTGGACAGTATGTGTATTTTTTCCTTACTTTACATAAAAATGAAAAGTTTTCATTAATTTTCCAATTGCTGGAATAACTGGCTTTGCACGTTACTTTTTTATTGAATTTTAGCTACTACTTCAGGCGGAAGCCATTTTATATTTTGAAACACAATTTTTGTGTTTAATCTCGACCAAATTTTTTCTACTGATTATTTTGTGATGAAAATTTCTAGGTTATTTTGTCAATATTTAAATTTCAAGTAATTTAAAAATAAAAAAAATTGTTATATTTTTGATATACAGAGTAAGATTTATCATTTTAAGTGAAACACACCTCTGAGGCTTAATGTAGTTTCTAATGAAAGTAGCAATAACTTCTAATCTATAATTTTTTTTCAAATAACTACTAATTGTAATCAAGCATCAAATATGTGCTACCACTGTTAGTTTTAATTCAGGTCTGAAAGAGTTAGATCTTCACGAAATTTAAAAAGATCTAGCGTAGTCCCGTAAGGGGGCATCCATTAATTACGTGAGCAGTTTTTCTTCCAATCTAGACCCCCTTCCCCCTCGGTGAGATAAATTTGGGCCAATTCGTATATTTTTTTCAAGTAAAGTGAGATTTTGCTGGACCCCCCCCCCCCACCCCCCGTTTGTGCTCACGTAATTTATGGATGCTGCCTGAGAAATCATAGGTTATTATAATTGTAAAGCATTTATAAAATATAGATGAAGTCCCAAGTATTACAAACAATTTTTCGAATTCAGACGTAGACAGTCATTTTTCTCTTGTTTTGAATGTCAAGTGTGCAAAATTTCATCAGTCTCAATCAGGTCATCTGCGCGCCAAAAATACTCTTCTATATAAATAGATTTGTCTCTTGCCTTCCCAAAACAAATATGTATAGTCAATTTTCTTTATTTTAATATGATTATAAAGAGATTATTATAGAGATGACAGAAATTTACATTGAAAAAAATTAAATATATGTAATGGCAATATATTCCATTTAAATTTGAATCCTGTAGTGTCAGTTGGAATACTTGGAATGTAATTATCAATTGTCACTTGTTTTATTTTCTATTATTTTATTATAAATAAACATAAATGTCGTTTCTTTGTTAAACTTTGCAACACAAGTGTTTTATTTATAAATCAATAGAAAAGAATTAAATCATATTATAAAACGACATTTTTCGTAACCACAAATGGAGAAACTTCAATTTGAATTTACGCTACTACCTGGAAGCGATGGCAAGTCAAATATTATTAGCATTACAAAAATAGTCACAAGTGATGAAAAAGTGTTTACAATACCAGAAATGTTACAATCCGCCAGCCATCACAAGGAGATTATGAAAAGTGGTGCTTTTGGCAAAGTAAAAAATAGTTTAAAAAAAAGATACCAGGTTAGAAGAGTCTGGGTAACAATGACAGAAGAACTAAAAAAAACATATGTAGACGAAGATGGAAACCTACAGTTCGGAGACCAATACCTCGAAGAATTGGAAGAAGAAAGTTTACAAGTACATCAAAAAGAAGATACACTGGGAAGATTGATGGTAAAATTAATGGAAGATAAGCAACAGAGCCTCAAAAACATTGCTGAGAATTTTTTTATAGAAAAATTCTGTAGTAAAAATACAAATGCAAGCCAGTGGATAGAAGTGTTTGAAAAAGAATGTTTACGATTTGATGTGACCATGGATGAAAAAAAAATAGAAATACTAAGATTGTTCATGGATAAAAGTTGTGTAGATTGGTATAGTTCCATGATTATTAAACTAACAATGAACTCAGAGTGGTCAACATGGAAAAACAAATTCTGTGAATCATTCGCAAACAAAGGATGGAACCCTGTCACCTACGCACTATTATTTAGATACAAAGATGGTTCTCTGTTGGATTATGCTATGAGAAAAGAAAAACTTCTATTGGATATGAGAAGATCAATCGACACCGGTACTTTGATAGATCTTGTTGCTTCCGGACTACCAGAATTCATACTTAACAAGATCGATAGAGAAGGATTACAAGATACTGTGGATTTATTTAATGAAATAAACAAGTATGAACATATGGTCAACAAAAAAAGATTCATGAATAGGAGAACATTTGGGAATGCAGAGTATAATAAAAATGAGGATAAAAAGCCATGTAAAATTTGTGAAAAATTGAATAAGGGCACTCGTTACCACCCTGAAGCCACATGCTGGTTCAAAACAAAAGAGGATGAAAAATTTAAGAGAAATGCCATTAAACATGTAAACAATTCAGTGATAGAGACTGAGATAAATGAAAATGATCAAAAAAACTAATAGTAACACCATTAATCAAAGTCAAACTATTACTAAATGATGAATTAAAAATATACGGAATTTATGATTCGGGTTCAAATGTTTCTCTAATTAATTCTAAGTTTTTGAAACTAAAAAGAAAAGGAAACAATTTGAATGAAGCAAATTTAGTAACGATTAATGGTGTTAAAAAAACGAGTGGTTTGACAACGTTGAAGATTAAAATTTTTGAATTGGAGAAAAATGTTAATGTGTACATTATTGATGAACACAATTTTAAGTATGATTTTTTGATTGGATTAGACATGATAAAAGACTTCAAACTAATCCAAAGTGAAGACTTACAAATATCACAGAAAATCTGCCTGAATAATACAAATAAAAAAGAAGAAAATTCTACAAATATGAAAACAAATACTGAATTTAAACATTCTGAAAATAAGAACATTATAGAAAAACACCAAATTAATTTTAATGAACATGTTAAAGAAGAAGATTTTAAAATAACAATAAATCATTTAAATAATGATCAAAAAACAGAAATAAATGAACTAATAGGCAAATACACATCAGTGTTTGCGAAAAGTAAATACGATGTTGGTACTGTTAATGGATATGAAGCGAAGATAGACTTATTGGTGGATAAATATTGTAGTAAGAGGCCTTACAGATGCAGCGTAGAAGATAAAAAGGAAATAGAAGAGCAAATAGCAAAATTAATAGACAATAAACTGATAGAAGAGTCGTACAGCCCATTTGCTGCACCTGTCACTCTAGCATTTAAAAAAGAAGAAAACAAAAGATCCAGATTATGCATAGACTTCAGAGACTTAAATAAAATAGTAATACCTCAAGCTCAACCATTTCCATTGATTGAAGACCTAATGACAAAGACCAGAAATTGCAAATTTTTTTCAACGCTGGATATAAACTCAGCTTTTTGGTCTATTCCGTTGCGGATTGAAGACAAAAAAAAAAACAGGATTTGTAACACAGGAGGGGCATTATCAGTGGACCTGCCTACCTTTTGGATTAAAGACCTCTCCGGCAATTTTTCAGAGGATATTAAGCAATATATTGAGAAAATATAAACTAACCGATTTTGCTGTCAATTACATAGATGACATACTTATATTTTCAAAAACTTTTGCTGAACACATCGATCATTTAACAAAGTTGCTGAATGCAATCAAAACTGAAGGTTTTAGATTAAAATTTACAAAATGCACATTTGCATCAGACATGGTAAAATATCTGGGTCATATAATTCAGAATAATTCAGTCAAGCCAGTAAAGGATAATTTGATTTCAATAAAGAATTTTCCTATTCCAAAAACACAGAAGAATGTGAGACAATTTCTAGGAAAAATCAACTTTTATCATGAGTACATTCCGAAGAGTGCAATAATACTAGATCCTTTGCATAACTTACTAAGGAAAAACCAAAAGTTTATTTGGACTGATAAATGCCAAAATGCTTTTGAAACGATGAAAAACCTACTATGCTCACAACCAATCCTGGAAATTTTTGATCAAGATTTACCAATTAATATATATACAGATGCTTCTCTAGAAGGCCTTGGAGCTATTTTAAAACAAACACAGTCTGATGGAAAAGAAAAACCTGTAGCTTACTTTTCGAAAAAACTAAATGGCGCCCAGAAAAAGAAAAAAGCAATTTACTTAGAATGCTTAGCTATAAAAGAAGCAGTGAGATACTGGCAATACTGGTTGATAGGTAAACCATTTACAGTTTATTCAGATCACAAACCACTGGAAAACATGAATCTCAAATCTAGAACCGATGAAGAGCTAGGTGATTTAACATATTATCTTTCTCAATATGACTTTAACATAAAATATGCTCCAGGAAAACAAAATTTGGAAGCTGACTGTCTAAGCAGAAACCCAGTGCTGGAATCAAATGAAAATACAGATGAGCAATTAAAAATTGTCAACTTAATAAAATTAGAAGATATCTTAAAAGATCAGGTAAAAAATGAGAAGACACAGTGCAGAAGAGATAAATTGATATCGAAAAATAATGTTTATTACAAGAAAGTAAAAAAAAGAGAAAAAATAATTCTATCAGAAAAATTCAGCATAGACTTTATCAGAAATGTTCATACAGAACTAGGTCACATAGGAATTACACAAATGCAAAAAATGATAAGCTCATGGTACACAGCAGAAAACATGACAAATAATATAAAGAGAACCTGCAAAAGTTGTGCAGTATGTTTAAAGAACAAATCAAGAGGTGAAAATAAATATGGATTGATGTCCCACTTGGGTCCCGCAACAAAACCTTTTGAAATATGTTCCATTGATACAATAGGCGGTTTTGGGGGTTCACGATCAACAAAGAGATACTTGCACCTGTTATCAGATCATTTCACGAGGTTTGCATATATTTTGACGTCAAGAACTCAAAATACCAATGATTTCATCAAACTCTTAAACTCCACAGAAACTAATGACATTGGCATGATACTCTCAGACCAATACCCGGGTATCAATTCTAGAGAATTCAAAAAATTTTTGGATGAAAAAAATATTCCAATAATTTTTACTGCAGTGAACTCACCTTTCTCAAATGGATTAAATGAAAGATTGAACCAAACGCTGGTCAATAAAATTAGATGCAAAATCAACGAAAATGACTCAAAAGTAGCTTGGACAACTATAGCGCATAATTGTGTAAAAAACTATAATGAAACGGAGCACACTGTTACTGGATATGCGCCACAGTACCTACTTGACGGCACAGATGTTACGATTTTGCCAAATGAGTTAAAACTTAAGAAGACCGGCATCGATTTGATTCAAGAGAGAAAAAAAGCTCTAGAAAATACTATGAAGTCACATAATTACAACAAGATAATTTACGATAAAACCAGGAGACACTTTGACTTCAAAGTTGGTGATACTGTTTTTGTGGAGAATGGAAACAAACTTAACAGGAAGAAGCTCGACGAATTGAGAATCGGACCATACAAAATCATAGAAAAATTATCAAACTCAATTTACAAGATAAACACTGGTCGAAAAAAATTTGAATCAAATTTTTTCCACATCTCGAAGTTAACTCCAGCACCTTTATTTATGAACCATGAAGAGGACATCGAAGATGAGTGAAAATTTTGCAGTAATTTTCTTTCCAGGGGGAGGGGAGATGTAATGGCAATATATTCCATTTAAATTTGAATCCTGTAGTGTCAGTTGGAATACTTGGAATGTAATTATCAATTGTCACTTGTTTTATTTTCTATTATTTTATTATAAATAAACATAAATGTCGTTTCTTTGTTAAACTTTGCAACACAAGTGTTTTATTTATAAATCAATAGAAAAGAATTAAATCATATTATATATAGTTTAAATATAGATAAAATTATGAACTAAATAAAAATTAAATAATTTTATAATTATAGGTATGTTCCTACTTTATTGTTCATAGCAAATTTGAGTTCATTACGCTTGAATATTTTACATCACGCACAACATCACAGACAACCGAAATTAGTAAATAATGTTTGTCGTTAAAACATCTGATTTATTAGGTTATTTTATAAGAATACAATACGTAAAACAAGACAAATTTGATTGAATTGTCAAAATTCAGTGAATAAAAAACCTCTTCCCATTATTTTTTACAACTAGGGACAGACACAACTGAGCTGATTAATAACCCACCATTGATATCTTCGACGTTTATGTTGGCCCCCACTTGAACGAGAAGTTTGACGGCATCCGTTTGTGCGTACTCTGAGGCTGTTTGGAGCGCCGTCCTCTCCGCGCTGTCTCGCAACTCCAGGGGGGCGCCAGCTGAGATCAGGAGCTCTATCTGAAAAGACAAAGTTCAATGATGTTCATATATTTGTATAGTAGAAGGATAATGTTAATAAATTTTAAACAAATTGGTATGTCCATCATCCAGTTGATTAGTCAGACTTCCCTGAAAAATCGATATTTGAGTTCAGTATGCAGTATCTGGTACAATACGCAGATAACTCATAAACACCATTAAATCAATTCTAATGCAGAAAAACTTGTAGTGAACTAAATAAAATGTTGATGTTTTCTGGGCCACCAGTAGGTTATTTCAAAATGTTATACTAATGTACTGGACTGTTCTGCCGTCTGGTATTTTTTTTATAGCATATTCAATGTGTGATAGCGATGTGTCGGTTCAGCTGGAATGGGCTCGTGTGATCCGCTCCTTTGCGGGAAGCGGTTCCTACTCCCACTCCTTTTTCAAATCGACTACTCCCAGAGAACCCGGCCCAGTACTCGCATCCAAATAAATCCGGCGGTCCGAGTAAACCCAACGCCGCAGCGCGAAGCCGCGGCGCGGCGCCGGATTTCCTAATCATTCGAATACAAGTCCCGAGTTCGCCGAGTACGCTCAAACCCAAGCGTCTTGGTCCGAGCCACGTGAACCAAGAACCCGCCACTCTCACGCCACTCCCGTCATTCCCGCGACTCGCGAACCACGATACATTCCTGCCACTCACACGGCCGGCGGGCGTCTCAGTGTTCGCCGCGAGTACTGAGTAGTAGGAACTAGGAATCACCGTTCGGCGTCCCCGACACGCTCCACTCTCCACTCCACTCCCGAGTCGCGAGTCTCGGGTCCTCGGAACTGCGTGAACCACAAGACACTCCCCGCGACCCGCGACTTGCGAGCCGCCAACCACTTCTCCTTGAGCCACGTCACTGCGACTGGCCGAGCCGCTGGGCCGCTGGGCGTTCATTCGATCGCTCATCGCTGTCGACATAGACGTGCGTGACCGCTTGACGTAACAGTATACTGCTCTCGCGGAAACGCAGAATTGTTTAGTAGGTATATTAGATTTTTTAATATTTGGCTAGACACGGAGTCGTTTTTAATTAGAGCATGTTATCTTGGTATAATCAAAGGGTGAAGTGCATTATAAAATAATAGTTTATAAGAAAGCATCACAGCTTTCAGCTAATTTACTTATTTAAATTCTCAATAAAAGCCGTGTTATGTACCTTTTTTTTAATTTTTTTTTTATTTAGTAACAATACATTTATTATATTTTACATTTTTATATGAAACATGTTAGGTATAAAAAAAAGAAAATATATTCGTAGTCCTCCTCACTAGGAGATCCTGTGCTGAGGGGGACTATGCTTTGGATAAGTTTTCAGCGACTTCTATAGATTAACTTATTGTTTGGGTAAGGTTTTCCAGAAACTTCTATGACGATGTTTTAAGTATACATGTAAGTTCATTTTCCGATAGTTCCTTCAGCCAACATTTAATGTCCTTAATGTAGCTATTTTTTGTTTTAATTTGTTTGGTACTAAGTGGGAGTTTGTTATATAACTTTACTGCTAAAAATTCTGAACTTCTTTGTCCAAATGAAGAGTTACACTTTGGTATATTAAGTATGTCTGTTTGTTTGGCTCTGGTTTTATGAGCATGTGAGGTGTCTGCCTCTGAATAATTTTTGTGGTGATGTACTAGAATGTTTTTGGCGTAGATTTTCTGTATGCTTGGAACATCAAACTGTTTAAAAATTTCTGTTGTTGACGTCCTTATGGGGACCTTCAGTATGGTCTTTATGATGCAATTCTGAGTTACCTTAAGTTGTTTTATGTGATTAGATGCTGCTGCGCCCCATCCTATTACTCCATATTCTAGTCGAGAGTGGCATAAGGCATAATATACTCTCTTTAAATCCTTCATTGACAAGATGTTACGTAATTTTTTGAAGAAGTAGATGAGTTTTGTTAGCTTTTTTGAGGTAAGATCAATGTGTGAATTCCACTGTAGTTGTTCATCAATTTCAATCCCAAGATATTTAATGCTTTTTGTTTGGGTTAAAGACGGGCAGGAACATTGTGGAAAAGTTTTTTGACATTCATTTAATTTGAGGTTATGCTCATTCATCGGTTGTCCTCGTTTGTTTTTGGAGAAAGTTAGATATTTAGTTTTACTAACATTTAATGTAAGGGAGTTTACTTTTAGCCAGTTTTGAAGTACAGCCAGGCCATGTTCCGCCTCCTTGTAGGTTCTTGTCCAATCTTGTTCGTGGAATATAATAACAGTATCATCTGCAAAGCTCATTATGTTTCCATTGATGGGAAGATTCATAAGGTCATTTATATAAATCAGAAATAGTATAGGTCCTAATACGCTTCCCTGGGGGACCCCGAATTTAATTGGTAGAGATTTGCTCTTTCTTTTACCAATTTGTACAATTTGTTCTCTTCCAGTTAAGTAACTTCTAAGTAGATTTAGGGTTGATTCGGTTATTCAATTTTTTTTTAGTTTTAAGTACAGTATTTCATGGTCAATTGTATCGAAAGCTTTTTGAAGATCAATGAAAACCGCTAAGCATTTTTTGCCTTCATCCAGTTTTCTAATAATTGTATTTGTTACATTGGCTATAGCGTCACCCGTACCAAGGTTTTTCCTAAAACCATACTGCGTAGGTGATAATATTTTATTAGTATCCAAAAATGTAAGTACTTGTTTTTTTATTACTTTTTCCAATATTTTCGATAGAGGAGTTAAAATGCTAATTGGTCGATAATTTGATATATCATTTTTGGGACCGTTTTTATATAATGGTATGATCGTAGCAATTTTAAGACAAGCGGGAAAAACACCTTTTGATAATGACAGATTTACAAGGTACGTCAGTGGTTGGATTAACTCATTTTGTAGGTATTTAATTGATTTGCTTGATGTCAGTTCATTTCCCGATGAGGTATTTGTTTTTAAGGAGGCTATAATATTTCTTATTTCATCACTTGTTATCTTGACTATATTGAGTCTGTTTTCATGGTTTACATTATCAATCCTCATTGTTTTTTCGACAGTAGTAGAATTTTGTTTAATTTTATTTGCAAGGTTAGAGCCTATATTGCAAAAGTAGTTGTTTATAAAGTCAAGAAGTTTGTCTGGGTGTTTAGTAAAAGATGCGGGAATCTCATCAATGTTTAATTCTTTAATGGTTTTGTCGTTATACGAGGATTTAGTATTTGTAATTTCATTTATGATCTGCCAGAGTTTACGGGAATCATTATTGCATTCATCAATTTTGTTTTTATAGAATGTTTCTTTTGCGTAACGAATTACATTTTTACATGTATTACGATATCTTTTGTAGAATCGTAGAGTATGGACATCATAAGGGTTGATTTTTACTTTTCTGTGCAGTTCATCTCTTTTTCTGATTGAGTTTATAATATTCTGACTGATCCATGGTTTAATGTGAATATTTTTGTGAGATACCTTTTTTTCAGTGGTTTTGGTGTTTGATAAAATACTGTGCTGTATAATTTCTATAAAATAACTCCAAGCAGTATCAGTATCATCTTTTTCCAGAAGGCCGGTCCAGTCATTCATTGTTAACTCTCTTTTTACGTTTTCCCAATTTGTTTCAGACTTTTTTAGGAGCGATTTTGTGTTTTGGTTTACATAAGAATTTTTTTTTGTTATAGATAGAATTATTGTGTAATGGTCTGTCAGCGTGGTAGTATAAATAATGGCTTGAGTTTTTTTATTAGTTTTACTAAAAATATGATCAATGCAAGTTTTGCTATTATTAAATACACGTGTAGGTTCCTCAATTAGGCTTTTATATCCATGGTATGCAAGTGTCTGCATGTAATCATATTTTTTTGGGTGTCCATTTTCAAGTATATCAATATTTATATCACCGATAACAAATACATCATTAGTGTTTTTTAGTAAATTCAGTTCAAAGGATAAGGAGTTTAGAAATGGCTCCAGATTTTTTGTAGATGGAGATCTATAAATTGCGAGTATTGTTGTATCATTGCCGATCGATATCCTTAGACAGTTCGCATTATTAATACTGATCTCTCTGACATCAGCTTCGATATTTTCTTTAATATATACGATGACACCATCATTTTTGGTATTATTCATAATTGTAGAGTAAGGGACATATTTATCGATTTGTAGGGGATAGTACTTATCAGTTAACCAACATTCAGTAAGAATAATTATATCCCAGTTTAAATTTAAACTTTTTATCAATATTTGTAGTTCGTCAAAGTTTTTATTGATACTTCTAATGTTTTGATGCATTATGTTAAAATTATTTCTTATGGATGATAAGTTTGGTAAGTTAGTTGTTATTGTGTTATCCATTTTTTCAATCTAAATTAATTAAGTTTTTATATTGCTTACTAAATTATTTTCACCATATCATCAAGGTGCTTAATGTAGATAATTTTGTCTTCATGTTTTTTACGTATCATAACTTTACCATGTTTGTACCATACATATTGGTATTTTTTTTCTAAGGCTAATTGTTTTGTTTTCCATAGTATTTCTTTATGATACGGGCTTAGTTCTTCCCCGATGAAGATTTGAGAGGTCGCCAGATCCTTGATTTCTTCATAGTTTATTTCTTTCTTTTTATCCAGGAGGGAATCTCTTTGTCTTTTCTCAGAGAAGGTGACAAGTAGTTTGGGTGGAGCTCCATTTCGTCTGTCTGGGACTCGGATGACTTCAGTAATGTCTGTATGTTGTATAGTTATCCCAGCTGCTGCAGCAACTTTCCTTATGATTTCAATAGGTTGTTCTCTTATTTTTTGGGGAATCCCAGCTATTTCTAAAGTATTACATTTTGAAATGGTTTCAATTTCTGCCAGTCTAATTTCAAGTTTTTTTATTGTATTATTTTTTTCATTCATATCTTTTTTAATATTTTCGAAATCAGTTTGTATAACTTGGTTTAAATTATTTGTAACATCAATTTTTTTTAGTATTTCATCATATTGAGCACTTATAAATTCAATGCTTTTTGTTGTTTCAGTGGTCTGAGATTCGATTTTGATAAAAATGTCCCTCTTCAAAGTTTCAAATTTTTTATCTATATAGTCGATAATTTTGTCCATACTTATTTTTTCATCAGAAATTTGGTTTTTGCTTCGAGTGCTAGACATCACTAAAATCTTTGTTCAGAAATGCCCCTTATAAAAATTAATTCTGTCAACAATGTTTTGTTTATTGTTGTGACTTTATTGCATAGACAAAAACTTGACGTTTACACTTAGTGGATTTGAACTTTTTCGAAAATTTGAAAAATAAATTGTCTGTGACTTTAATGACACTGATTTGTTGTTTTGTGAAAATATTTTGAATCAAGATAAAAAGTTAAAACACTCTCCCACTCAAATTATTATGCACTATCAAGTACACTGTATCACTGGTTTATGAGTTTCAAATAAGTTTACACGTAAATTTGTTTTAATATCATTAACTTTAGTTTTAAATTAGGAGCTGTCAGAATCAGCTGTATGTTTTAGTTATCCATAGAAAATACTACATTGCACGGGTGACGGGTCCGAGCCCTCATGCGGGTCTTGTCCGGCTCCGGGGTTCTAAGTTCCCGTGCGGGTTCTACGAGTAGGTCCTGGCTCCGAGTTCTTTGAACCCGTGCGTCCCGGTTCGGTGCGCCGCAACAACACCCAGTGCTCAGTCCGCACCTAAGAGCTCTGACCCGGGACCTGCTCCTAGAACTCGTGTACTTTTAAAAGGAAGCAAGTCTCGGAAGCTTCCGGCAAAATGCAGAACTTACCCACCTCTAATGTGTAAAACACAGAAACGTGTAAATAATATTAGATTTATGGTGAGCATTCCAATATCTCATTATCTCAAAACTTTGTATTTGGAAGCATCTTTTTTTTTAAATTTGAATACCTCACGAGTATCCCAGCTGCTCCCGTCTGGAGCCAGGGCAGCCCCAATTGAGATATGTTGTGAGGCTGAAGGTAGTTGGGAGGGGAAGGAGATGGGGAAGAGTTAGATTTCTCGGTTTGTTGTGCCGTTGACTGTAAAGTATTATAAAAACTACAAAATAACTTAGTAATTATACTCACAATTTGAAGATGTCCCCCCGCGGCGGCGATATGCAACGGGGTAGAGGGGTGCAGAGGCAAGGCTCTCCGCCCGGGGTCGGCACCTCCACTCAGCAGCGCCCGAGCGGCTCCCAGGTGCCCCCGTGACACGGCCAGATGTAAAGGAGTTAGCCCCGTGCTGTCCACGCTGTCCACCTTGCAACCTAATTATTATAATAATAATAATAACAAATTTATATAAATGAGTGTGTAAGTCGGTACTGACAGTTTAAAAAGGCGTCAGTATGAAATAACAACACAGCTATCAATTGACAGCCACAATGCACAATTCATTTACATATTGGTTTCGGGTTTGATTCACCCCGCAATGCATAAAACATATTGACATGAATTTTCATTATGAAATACTAAATTTTCTAAGTTTCTAATCTGTAACACTGTACTTTTCTGTACGGTTTTACCAAAATACAGTCGATATATTATGAAACAGATACATAAATTTAAACTAGTAAAACAATCAATGGTACATCAATGGATGTAACAGATGAACAAATCATTAGATTAAAAGTACATAATATAAACTTAGTAAAAATCAAAATACAACACAAACACTTAGTTTCTCAAATAAACACATAAAAACAAAAATAGAAGAAAATATCAAGGCGTGTGAATCAGATAGAGTGTAAAAATAAGTCATAGAGTGGGCAGTTGTAGGCAATAAAAATAGATAGCATTATAGTAAAGCATACCAATCAGAAGAAAACCAAACCTGAAATTATTTAAAATAATGAAAACCAAAACAAAATAAGTAATTAATAAAATTTAATCATCTTACCAGCTTGCAGTAGCAGTCGAAGGGCCCCCACGTGCCCCTGCTCCGCTGCATAGTGCGCGGCACTCCTCTGGCAGGCGTCAGGGGAGTCCCTCCCCCAGGGGCCCCCTCGCAGGCTCGTCTCAGGGACCAGGAGCCCCTCCGTCTGCTCCAGCATCTGGGCGTACCATCTGCCCAAGAACAGACAACACATTATAGTAACAATCATATTCTCGGCTGCGTGGATTGTGAAAATGAGATTGAAAAATGAAATGAGAGAAAGATGGGAACTATCTTTTAAAAGGATATACTTAACCTCATTAAATATAAGTGACAGTGATTATTATCACGAGAATATGTAAATGTAATCATGCCACTGCCCCACCATAACACATTCTAAAAACATAAAATATCTCGGCATTGAAATCGATGAAAATCTTCCATGGGACTCCCATATAAATAGCATCACAAAGAAACTTACAAAGCTTGTATACTACTTTAGAAACATACGCAATATACTTAATAAAAATGATCTATATAAAGTATACTATGCTCTTTGCCAATCACGCATAGAATATGGAATTATAGGATGGGGAACTGCCTCAAAAATTCACATGAAGCAGCTAGCTAAAACGCAAAAGGCAATAATAAAAACAATCATAAAAGTACCCATAAAAACTCCATCAAAAGAAATCTTTAAAAACTTTAATGTGTTCAGCATTATTAAATTATACTCAAAAAATGCACTACTCAAATTTAAAGAAAAATATGTATACCCTGTGGACCAACACACCTACACTACAAGGTCGAAATCCTCAAAACTACTTAACATCCCGCAACTAAATACATCTTTTGGCCAGAAAAACCATAATTCCATGCTACAAAATTAAATAATGCCCTTCCAATTGAAACTAAGAACACCATGGAGATACAAAAGTTTAAAAAAGACATCAAATTATGGTTAAGTAAACAGGACGACGAGGAAATCATTAAAATTATGAAGTAACCCCAATGCAACCTGCAGACAACAAACCAATACTTTTATTTTATTTATTGTTTATTTTGTTATAATCAAGAAACTAGAAGATAAGGAAATAAAGATCAGCACTTATTCAGCAACATACAGTCCGCCTCGGAACAGGAATACCTAGTGAGGAGGACTGTAAACAAACCACATAACTTGGTATTTTTACTTATTGTGTAATTTTACTTTATCTTATATTGTCATTAAATAAAAAAATAAATAAAAACATGAGGAATGATTTTTCTTTGTTTAATGCTAAAGCCATGGGACACAATGTACAGGTGCACCTATAGCGCTGATAGCACTGTTGTAACCACTCTTTTAGCATAAACTAGACATGCAACAGAAAGATAGGTTACAATGGAGATTTCAGCCGCAGGACCTAACAGTCAAAGTTATTAACTTGAAATAACAGGTGGTTGGAATATATTTAATAAAGAACCTCAATGCTATTAGAAATAAGGTGTGGTACTCACTTGTAGAGGGCGGCCCAGGTGTCATCCTCTGAGGAGGGAACGGGCTCCCCTGTGTCCCCCCCTCCCTCTCCCTCACCACCTCCCACCTCCTCATCCCACTCCAGTCCCTCCCCACCCCCCGGGGCCCATCCACCCTCAGGGGACAGGCCGGGAGAGTTATCCTCGTGGATGAAAACGTAGTAGCCTTGGTTCTGTTGCGAGTAGTCAATGCCAAAGGGATACACATATTCAGGCCCCTGCATGGAAGAGTTCATCACCCCAGGATACTCCTGCAAACTTCCACACGTCTCCGGCGCCAGGAATTCCTGCCCCCCCGGGTGGTAAACAAAGCCCTGATGCGGGGTCGGGCGGCTCGATGGCATCCCCGCCGGACTCTTATTCCATTTCATTTGATCAGTGGATGAAGAATAATCATTATCCAAAAGCAGTTTGAGGATTTCTACATCTCCGTGATGAGCTGCAGCGCCTAGAGCCGTTTTCCCCGAAGCACTTGTCACATTTGCACTTGCCCCTGTTAACAAAACAACAACAAAATACATGACATACAAAGATATAATATCTAATCAATGGGGCTAGACAAGACAATCCATCGGATTGTTCGTAAAACCGATAAAAAAGCAACAACAAAAAAATTTGACACTTCGCTATTATCAAGGTAGTTTGTAAATATACAAAGAAATAAAATGTCAAAAGTTTTTTTGTATTTGGAACTCACCCTTGGATAAAAGTTTGTTGACACAAATTATATCTCTGCGGCTAACTGCCTGATATAACTTTTCGTTTAAAGACACATCCATCCGAAAAGTTTGATATCACATCAGAATACACAATGAGTTCATTGTGTAAATATCAGGGAGACAATAATAATATCACCTTAAAAAATTAGCCGAGTAAAACCTTGAATATGAAGGTTTAAATTATTGCTAAACGTTGCATACTCTTTTAATACGCATTTGAATAATACAACACGACTAGATCACCGATTGTCGAAATATCGTCCACTTTGTTTTTATAAAATTTTGACAATACAACACAGATACATAGCTTTGACAGCTATATTCTTCATTGATTTTAGGGCAGTCAACTCCGCGTAAACAACATCCGCGCCTACCCACACGATACTGTGACGAAAATTTTCTGATGGCAGCACCGATCGTTGAATTTGGCGGAACAAGTTTTATTTTAAAATTATGATATGTGAATGTTGAAAAAAGTAGGAGAAGTTGAGTGCAATTTTCAAATAATATAATGATATTGCAACAAAGTTAACGACCTGTCAATAGAGAAATACTTGCTTTACTGTAAATTTATCAGAAAAAAGGGCCAAGAGAAACAAAGAAAATGTTTACCCAACAATAAGCATAACCTCGGTCGCGTTGAGAAAATCGCCTTGAGATATCACTAGAGTTTTGCTTTCAGATAAAGCTAATGCAATACCGCCTTGGTAGACACGTCTAGCTTACATTTAAATCATTCCGAATTGAATTTCGGAGATTTATTGAATAATGGTAAGAATTTTAGGAATGTGGAAAGCTATTAGTATCATGGCTTGGAAAAAACAATGTTGTTCGAATTATTGGATAAAAGTAAAGATTTCAAAATAAATCCTAATAAACAATTTTTAAAAAATCATATGTGTATTTTGTTGAAAAATATATAAAACAAGCAAAAATGTCAAATGTCAATGATTAGATAATATATTTGAATATTTAAATATTATACGTATTAAAAAAATGTTGCACTGAATTTTTCCGATGTTTTAATATCTATACTGCTATTCGTGGCGGAGACAAATCCATCAAATCAAAGATTACAAAAAATCTGTCCAGCTGTTCTTGAGTTATAAATGGTGCAACTAACCAGACTTTGTTTTATATATTAAGATTTTGTTGGATATTCAAAATCTACACCACTGACTGCATGGATAAGTGTGTCAATCTGTATTTACATTATTTTTTAAATATGTTGGCCATGGAAACAACGCCTGCTCTATGAATATGTGATTTTATTCAGTTTAAAATTTTAAGTAGGCAGTAAGTAAGTAAGTAGGTAGGTACCGACGATAAAGAATTATCATAAAAAATGATTTTATTAAAAAATTACTGGCATTACATATTTACCTCACGTGTGACTTGTGACTTTGTGTATAAACGATTTTCCTCGAGCTCTGAATACAATTTCATCGTTATATGACACATATAACTATAATACATCTACGCCATTTTAAGTTGCAAATTTCATGTACACTGACCGAGGCAGCATTAACGGAGTCATAAATCTTGATATAAAGGGTGTGATCCCGTTACGTGAAATGGTAATGGTACCTTCTGTGTACGTCATCATTAATTTATGCCAGAGAACTGATTAGGGTCTAAAGACGTTGTTTTAAAGCGGAAAATGGAAAAATCATCAATTCAGAATGTCTAACATACCTACTAGCGGCGTGCATGACCAAAGGAAGGCTGTGCAATAAATTGTGCCTAGATTTTTCAAGTTCTGGTATGATTAATTATAATGTACCTACCTACCTACTTGCAGATAAAAACCTGCTACTGTTTGTCCTGCAGGCGGCTTTTCGCCGAATTTAGTAGGTAATGTTCTAAATAGAGTTTTGCTCCTTTTTATGTACCTACAACCTACAACAGCAATTAACTTTTCACATAGGTACCTAAGTACTTATTTTTCTTTCCAAATAAAAACCTTTATAATTTGTGAATGCCTACGTAATATGAGTAGGTATTGGCGTTGGATATTGGCTATAGAGTTGGATATTGGCGTTCGGCATATAGATCTTATAGAAATCGTTTTGTCTCCCTTAATAGTGAGAAATATGATCTAAACGGTGTTGGAAAGATGTAAAAACACACCATATATTCAAATCTAAAAGTTAACCACAAAATAATTAAAATGAATTCATGAGACCTATGTTTCCGACCGCAATAGGGCACTTGCATCACATTTAAAAAAAATCCGGTTTAGGCAAATATTCTAAGACATTCTGTTTTTTTTTTTAATCGTATTTTTGAAACCCTGGCGATTTTTTGAAAATTTCAATCCGAAAAATCAGACCATTTTTTATAAACCGGAAAGACGGGACATAATTTTATGGGTGCGAAAAAACGATAATTACATAGCCGAAAATCATTTTAAAAAATAACGTTTTCCACGCGAATAGCAATAAATTGTACGGGGTTCTCTTCGTAACACCTGTAAAAACACCGCCATCTTTATCAAACCAAAGGGTTCGCATAGAACAAACAATAAATCTAGTGAACGTTAAACTCAAATTAAAAAAATCGCCGGAAATCTAAGTGTTGCCATATAAAAAAAAATTAATCAGTGTGGAATTTTACAAAATTAAGGGAACATAATCGGAGACGGGACATTTTCATGTAGTGACGTCACGAGTTCAAATAATGGATTTATTCATTTAAAAAAAAAACTATTCATTTCTAAAAAAATTTACTAACATTTTCGTAATCTTAGTAAAAAAATCTATCCACACGATTTTTTCCAAGTCGTTATGAAATCCATGCAAGTGGCCTATTAAAATTATTAGGTAAATTATGGAACTTTGTGATTTTTTTAGGAATTATTTATACAAGAAAAAACAAAAAAATGAGGAGACGATAATGTTTATAATTCATTTGTCTAATAAAATATTTGTGTGTGTGTGTGTTTTTTACCAGTAATTTTAGTTAGAAAAAACGTAAGATGAGCCATTTTTAAATCTTTTTAAAGTTTGCGTTCAAAGTTTTTATATTTAAAAAAAATACATGTTTATTTCCAATAATAAAATTTGAAAGCGTATTTTATCACTTTTCAAAATCAGCTTTTAGTTTTCTGACACGTTTACAAATATTCCAATTTGTTTGGATTTTATTACAAGGCGGAATTAGTTTGTCTTTTCTTTATTTAATTGTGTCGGCAAAATTGCATTAAAATCAATGCATTTGAAGGTCCGAAGACGTTTCTCCAAAATTCATGACCGGATCCACTGGTGATCCACCGGATCATTGGCGTTTTCTTTGCTTCTTTTTAGTCAATTCTTCGATCAAATTATAACAAATCAAACGAATTCCAACGTGCACGATTTCGCTCGACGACATCGGTGAGTGAACGTTCGTTCCCATAGCGCATTCTGAACAAGGAATGAAACGAGGATGAACATTCGCTCGAGTGAAGATTCATCCGAGTGAAGGCTGTGCTGCCGCCATAAGTAACAAACTCCGATTAACTAAGAAATTTACTGCCAATCAGAACTGCCAGCAAAAACCGTGACAGGAATATCATCGTACGCGAAGTTGGGTTCATTTTGTTCTTTTCAATTTATAAATTTGATATTGGAAAACGTTACGTCGTTTTTCTTATTTGAAGTTTAGAAATTATCCATGGTGGAATAATTTTAAACCTGGAAAAATGTATTTTTCTGAAAAAAATCTTCAGGGATAATCGGAAAATTGGTCGGAAAATAGGTAGAGAAATTTTGTTGAATAAGTTTATCTTTTTGATATGTGAATTTTTGGAAATGTTCCATATTGGAAAATTATTATTTGTCTGAAAAAAAATTTTCAGAGAAAATTGAAAGACAGGAAATTTCATATAGGAAAATTAATCGGAAAATGGATTGGGAATTTTTTGTAAAAAAATATATCTTTTTGATTTCGTTATTGAAGTTTGGAAACTTTTCATATTTGGAAAATTTTGACCCAATAAAATTATGTTTTATGAAAAAAATCTAAAAATCTGGTAAAATAGGTCGGAGTTATTTTTTATAGACATATTATTTTGATATTGTTTGAAGTTTAAAAATTTTCCATGTTGGAAAAAAAATTCTTTACATTAGCTCCACAGAGGTGGCCCTGAGAAAAGTAATTTCCCTCAGGGTCTACGTCGTCTTAGGGGATGCTGTGTGGGAGGGTCTTATTAAGGAAGGGAAGGATAGGAATAGTGTATCCAGGAGTGACGGAAGTATCAATCCATCCCTCATACTGCGGTGCAAGGCGATCGATCGAGCGTCCGGCTGGAGATCCGGCCCGCCACGAAGCAGATGGGCATACGTATCCGCCACGTTATACACGACACCTTTTTTCAGCCCGATTCCAATTAGAGACAAAAGTCAACACTTTTCGCTTTACGCGATCGCTGTTTTCATCTCTATTTTCATATCTACGATTTCAGTAGGCATCACAACAAACAGTATGGTTCGTGCGTTGTTTGCAGTGATGACAATTGAAATCCTAGATATGAAAATAGAGGTGAAAATAGCGATCGCGTAAATCGAAAAATGTTGACTTTTGTCTCTAATTGGAATCGAGCTGAAAAAGGTGTCGTGTATAACGGCCATAAGGCCTGGACACTATAGAAAGTAATAAACATGTCGACAACTTTGTTAAAAAAATTAGAAAACTCACTTATACATTAATGCTATTAAGAAATATCCTAGAACTTTTTTGGTAGTAAAATGGTTTACTTTGCTCTTGTACAGTTAGTGTTGCATGGGAAAGCATTTATAAGACTAACTTGTAACCGATAGTAACAGCATCAAAAATGATTATTAAAGTTAGATCTGTGCCACACGCAGCTTTAAAATATGTAGCTGGGCCTATTTCAGCATATCGCCTGTTATAGCCTGTTGTATTACCCCATGAACTCGGGCACCCCTGCTAAGTCACCAAAACTAGCAAACTACTTGGGGCGACCTATGGGGTGACCTATGGGTTGACCTATACAAACTCATTCACTTGACAGCCAGGCTAGAACACTTTTGGGGAGAGAGCCACAAAAAAGATGTATATTTTGTAAATAAAGTTGTATACGATTATGTTGAAATTAAAATTATATGAAACGTTACGAAAAAATATGTAACGCTAATCTATTTGAAACGCTATAATGAATGTGTAACGCTGATCTATATATATATTTATTTTTTTAAAAGAAAGACAAACATTCCCGGGTTACGAATAACCCAACAATGTTTGAAAATCTCCTACTACCACCACAGAAAGCCGAAAATGTTGCTTGTGTTGTGATGGAGGACTTAGCCAGCCGAGGAATTAGCCAGACGAAAAATTAATTAATCGTTTCACTTTCATTATATGAAACGCTATAATGAAAGTGAAACGCGGTAATGAAAGTGAAACGCTAATCGATATGAGTTAAGTTAAGTTGAGTTGAGTTAAGTTAAGTTAAGTTAAGTTAAGTTAAGTTGAGATGAGTTGAGTTGAGTTGAGTTGAGTTGAGTTGAGTTGAGTAAGTTAAGTTGAGTTGAGTTAAGTTAAGTTAAGTTAAGTTAAGTCAAGTTAAGTTGAGTTGAGTTGAGTTGATGGGGATGTTGAGGGGATGGGGATATTTTTATTCCTGTTATTGTTATATTGTTAATGGACGGCAAACTTTTGTGAAGTTTTACTTCAGTCGTGTGGCACACTCGTTTTTTTTCGTACACACTTTTACTAAAGATAATTTAGATTTATGCATGTTATAAAAAGAAAAACAAATTGCCTATACCCGACTCCCAAATTAAGAATTGAGAAATCTGATCGGGATCGTCCCCTGTGTCCCCTTGTGAAGGGCCTCCAATGTTGTGATTTATCTATGTGATTTACTATAATAGTTGTGATATATCGTTGGCTAGGTAGGTTAAGTACTTAATCGTAATTATTGACATTTGTGACGTCTGCGAAGGCTGTCGAGGCTTCTTCGCCCAGTTCCCCTTGCGGGATGACCGTCCCTGACGCCGCCGCCGCTGGTAGGAATGAGCCAAGTGACGTGAGGCATTGCATTGTACAGATTGTGGTATCTATTTGATGGCCGTATGAAAATGAGGTCTAGCTTGTGAATAATCAACACACATGGAGGTGGGTAGGTGTCTCTACCTTGTGACTAATCGTAGAGCTGGGACGAGGTATTTTTGCGCCCGAACATCCATTAATATTCGAAAATATATCCCACGATAAGTTAGCCATCTTCGGCAAGTCAAATTTACGTGTGCACCAAATTAGCAATGTATATTTGTGGGTCAACTTTAGTTGCACCTTGCATAGTTTTTGAGTTGATTGTTTACAAAAACAACGCAATACAAATTAACCAATTATTATTATTTCTGTAAACACAGCAAAATTATTTTGCGGTATCATTTTAATTTAAAATAATCATCATTCATAAGATGTATTAAAAGATTTTCTGATTATTATTCATAATATTTAATTTCTTCTATATGTATACTCTTAATAATTTCTAAAATTTCCAGTTTGTCCAAATGGATACTATTTTTAATGGCCACTTGTTCCCATTGTAAATTACGCCATATTACCCTTTCTCTCCCCCCCCCCTCCTCATCATCTCGCTAAATCTGGAAATCTAAATTATTTAATTAAATTATTAAAACACTTTGTTTTTACCACAATAATCTTTATTTAAAAAGTCGACATGTTTCGAGAACGATGTTCTCTTCATCAGGACATTATATGTACTAAAAACAAAATTATCAAGCATAGAAAGACAGGCGTGGGTGGAAATGGAATTAGTTGGAGGGGGGAGAGGGGCGGAAAGAGGAGGAGCTTAGAAGATAGACAGGGGGGAGGGGGTTGCTTAGAAGATCATAGACAAAATTACAATGGAAATATGTTTAAAGGTTTATTCACAAAATTAATTTGGTTATTAATAATATTTAAATTTCTATTGACATTTTTCCTAATTTCTAATATTTCTAAAAGATCTAATTGAAAACCACTAAAGTTAGTGTGTAAAATTTTAAAACCAGTATTTATATCAAATGAATGGTTACATTCAATTAGATGGTTAGCAAATTCCGAATAATTATTGCTATTTAGACATCTCAAGTGTTCCTTAATCCTCGTTTCAAAATTTCTGCAAGTTTTACCTACGTAAAAATGATTGCAATCGTTACAATTCAATTGGTAAACTCCGGATTTTTTCATTTTTTGGTCTTTGTCCTTGTTATTTAAAATTTATTATTGGTATAAAAAGCTGGCTGTATTGTATTAGGGATTTTTTTCCCGATTAAATTGGAGGTTTGATGATTTACAAACAAATTATTGTAAAAATTTACAAACAAATTATTTACGACTAAATTATTTGTAATTTGTTTTAAGTAAAAACCCTGAAAAATGAGCATTGTTTACGCAACACGTCGATTGTTTTTAAGGTGATGCACTATTAAACAATGTAAAATCATGTGACTTTGTTATGAAAATTAGATCGCTTAGAAATATTTTAGGTGCTTTAATTAAAGACTGTCACATATTATTTGCCTTTGAAATAATTGAATAAATTTTTTATTAGTCTTTTTATAAGCCCAGAAAAAATAAAGTAATAGCCCTATAAAAACTGCTTTAAAGTAGGTATATTGTATAAAATTATTTTCTTTAGAAAATGATCGCTAAATATTTGTACCTGATCTTCGCAAAATAAAATAAAATCGCATTTTGGCGATGTTTTATGAAATATCGTAAAAAATGTATACAAATTTCAAACCAGACTCACCATTATATTTCGAAACCTTCACGGGCGTGCGCACAACAAATCGCTAAAGTTTCATCGTAATCGTATGAATGGTATATGAAATTTTTAAACTTTTTTCAAACATTCATTTTTTTTTTAAATATTAACATTAGTTGCCTAACCCATGTTCCGACTCTGCCTAGGATTCGCCCGCTACCTCTACGGTCTGCCTACACGTCTATCTATTGTTCTTGAGGCTTTCGCGGTCTCCACTATCTGCTTAAGTACCCAACCCATACCTATGTATAAAACCTAACCTAATCTATATTAGCCGTATTTAATAATAATACCAGAAGCACAATTTAACATATGAACATAATACCTAATTCTATTATTATTCATCTAATAAACAAGACGATAAAATAAATCGGTTAACCCTAGAGTACTAATCATCGCCTGGGAGGCCGCACTCTTGTAGTTTTTTCGTTGTAATTTCAAATCGTGCGACCATTACGACTCGCGCGTCGCGCGTTCGCCTCAACTTAGTGCCCCCATGATTGGTTTATTTATGGTGCCCCCCGAGACGCGCTGGATAGCAGTCGCGTGTCGCGTATCTCGCAGGCTCTTGTCTTTGCCGAGTTACAGAGTGTTAGATCGCTTGGGAGGCGATCCTTAGTATTAAAGGTAATTTTTTTTTTGGACTTGTTTATTATTATTGGAGTTTTTGACATGATTAGTGTTAATTGTATTTATAAAAATAAATATTTTGTTTACAGATGAATCCAGAAAATAGTCAAATAGAACATTGGTTAATGGAAGGTGACTCTGCCAGTGAAATTGAATACAATTTAGAAGTTAATGTTTGGCTTTCATGATAAAAATATAAATGAATAAAATGTGGAAGAAAATGTCATTAAAAAAGGAAAACGAAGCATGTCCAACTTTTGTTCAGCAAAAAAAAGACGCATGAGTGTGTACTACTGTGTGAAATGCAACAAACCGTATTGTCTGGAACATCGATCTCCTAATTGCTTCACTTGTGATAACAAATAAATAGACTAACTTTAAAGTTATGTGACATCAAAATTGTAATGCTAAATATTAGTTTTTCATTATGATCTCAACAGACCTATATTTACCTATATTTTTATAAAAAATGTTTAGTTTTGAAGATTTTTGCAAGATTTTTTTTTCATACTCATAATATTGGTCAACGGCGTCAACGCCCTAAAGTCTCTTACTCCGCCCGATTCCGAATCCAGTAATAGGGGATCGTCTTAAAAGAGGAAAATTTTTGATTCATATGTTTAAAATGTTTTATTGTGCCGAAGGTAATTACTGCTATTAGAATTTGTTGATAATCTTTAGATGTGATGATTTTATCATGTTGGTATTAATTTTCCCAAAATATTAAATGAATGGTATGTTTTTCCTTATTGTTTATATTTATTGGAATACATAGGTATCTAAAAGTAAGATCATGAATTATTTTTGGGTTATTATGCCGTGTTGCGCTGTCTCATTATTTAGCCAACGTTTCGGACAGCTTTGCAGTGTCCATCATCCAGACACTATAATGAATGCTGTCCGAAACTTTGGCTTAAGAAGGAGATAACATAACAAGGCGTACCCAAAAAATAAATATCATTCCTGGGTATATTCTTTAAGCCCGGTATTCCGAAATTCTTCTGATTTATAATATATTTTCCTTGAAACTTTATGTTTTTTAGTTCTTAATTAAAAAAATATGTAATTTTTGAAGATAAAAATTAGCTGAGCCGAAAGGGCATTTTTATGAAATTCTCTTGATAAAAAAAAAACGCAAAATAATACTCATACTCATTTTGTGATTTTTCAAAACACATTTTGTTCTATTATTTAGCACGTTACAGATATGAAAAAAATCACAGTGTATCTTTAAATGCTACTTTAGACATTTGCTGAGGATTTTTGCTCTATTTTAAAAGAGTCGTGTTTTATTAAATATTTTCACAATATTCGCTTTATTATAATAGTTTTTTTTTTAATATTTCTATTTTAGAAACAAAAAAAAACAAAAAACGCAACGACTGAGGGGAAATTTTCTAGTGAAGCACATACCGTAAAATCAATAAAAAAAATCAAACAAAACAATCTGATTATCTCTAAAGCAGATAAAGGAAACAGTACAGTTATCTTAAATAAATCCGATTATTTAGAAAAAGTCCAAGATGTGCTGGACACCAGTAATGTAACCTTATTGAAAAAGGACCCCATCCCTACATTTGCAGCAGACGTAAAAACAATCCTAAATTCGTGCCAAACCTTGATTAAAAATAAATACCATAAAAATAGACTTTCTGATATGAACCCCCAATGTCCACGTCTATATGGACAGCCAAAAGTACATAAAAATAATATGCCAGTACGACCAGTAGTGTCATATAACTCAGCTCCTGCCTATAAATTAGCAAAATTTGGAAATAATATCATAACGAATACTCTTCATTTTAAACCTAAATACGGAATAATAAATTCCCTATAACTTATAGACCTCATTAAAGACATCACAGTACCTAATAATGCTACCCTAGTTTCATTTGATGTTGTTAGTTTGTTCTCAAATATACCAAAAAACGAATTAGAAATAATTATTAATAATTACATGGAAAAAATAAACATTGATTTAATTAAACGTAAAGAAATAACAAGAGTACTAAATACATGCATAGAACAAAATTTCTTTAGATTCAATAATAACTATTACATCCAATCTAGTGGGTTAGCCATGGTGAGCCCGATTTCACCGGTGTTAGCTGAGTTCTTCATGGATTATATCGAAGAATCCATCGAACAATTAAAATCGTTTAAAAAAGTTGCCTTCTATCACAAACAGACAATTAGATATTTTTCTAAAAGAAATTAATAAAATTAACAAATCGATCCAGTTTACAATGGAAATGGGGGGAAATAAGATTAACTTTCTCGACATAGGTATTGAAATCATTAATAAAAAAATTAGAATTTTCAATTTGTAGAAAACCAACATATAGTGATAACATCATACACAATACATCTAGACACCATATTTCACATAAATTATCAGTATTCTATTCACTCATTCACAGATTTTTACATGTGCCTTTGAATTATATAAATTATAATAATTAATTAAATATTATAAAAACCATAGCAAAGAACAATGGATACAAAAGCGAAACTATCGATAGCTTATTAAAGAAAAATGATAAAAAATTTACATTAAAAATCATTTCACAAGGCCTTAAAAATGAAAAAGATATCACTAAACAATGGGTTAAAATCCCTTATATTGGCGAAATATCAACAAAAATATCCAGATTAACTAATAATGATAAATGCAAAACAGCTTTTTATAATGTGAATTCTCTAGGGAGAATTTTAATCAATAATAAAGATAAGAGAGAAAAACTTGAAAACTCAGGCGTTTACCAAGTGAACTGCGCTTACTGCCTATCGTATTACGTTGGTCAAACAGGTAGATCATTCAAAACCCGAATTAAAGAACACTTTACAAACTGGGTGAATGACAAAGGAGAATTGTCGAATGCAGCATCACATTTATTAGAAAATAAACACTCACTTGATAAAGACAGAGATGTTAAAGTTCTTCATACTTGCAATAAAGGTCATAAACTAGATAGACTAGAATCTTTAGAAATTACTCACTTAACTAAAAAAAATAGACCCTAACTTTGTAATGAATAAACAATTAGAATCATTTGCTAAAGTCTCCGCTTTTGTATCCGTTGTAATTTTCCGAATTAATAATTCCGAAATTAAAATATGTATTTAGTTTAAACCATTCCTAATATAATGTAAACATGCATCCCTTCAAAAAGCAACTTTGTAATTAATAAGCTGTTAGAATCATTTACTGAAACACCAGTTTTTTTATTTTTTTTTATTTTTTTTATCCAGTATAATTTTCATAATAATTTTGAAATTAAAATATGTATTTAGTTTTGACCATTCCCACTCCAATGTAAACATGAATCCCTTCAAAAAGCAATTAAAAATAAATCCCATTGATCATAGATATGTATGATAACGATTTGACAATAAAATTAGGTCATTAATAATTCACATTACTTGTAAGGTTTTTCCCTAATCAATAGATATTGAAGTGAGCTACAAACCCAAAGTAATTAACCCACTGGAATTACCAAAATACTTAGAAATTCGACAGTCTAAAACGACTTAGTAACAAAAATAATTTATTAAAACTCTCCCCCTCCCCCATATGTTATGTATATAAACCGTAGGCTAAGAATTATTTGTACCAGTCTGAAGATGGCTCTGACGAGCTGAAACCGGTTACGGTCAAATAAAATTAAGTGGAATAAAGTTTTTTATTTGGTTTTATTATAATCTAGTTTTTTTTTTATATTAGCGCGCTCCCTCTAACATTCATATTGAAATATCTCCCTTTCAAACCATCTTCTTCTTCTTTTTGAACGGTTACTAAGAAGCCTTAACAATCAAAGTAAAATGTATGTTTGACAAAGGAAAATATTCATAAATGTAGAAACCCACGTCATATTTGTTTTTATCTAACCCACTTTTCCTTCGAGTATTATAAAGTATATGCAATTATGTTTTGTTATTTAAATTTAATTTATTTATTTAATATTTGTATGTTTTTTATAATAAGTGTACATTTTTTATATTAGAATGTAAAAATAGCCTTTTTTCACCGTAAAGAGACAAGGCTCTTGCGTTTGGTGAGGAAATTCATGCTCAATTATATGAAATCATGTAAGTAAGTAAACAATAAAATAGTGCAAATAAAAACAAAAAGGCAGTAAGAAAAACTCAAAATATATCAATAACAGATCACAAGATGTAAAAGAAATAATAACAATAGATATTATTATGAACTCTTACAGTAGTTTCAGGTAATTTTTCAATTTAGGTAGTTGGAAGTCATGATAATTTTCGACAATTTTTTGATTTAATGGGAGGTTATTGAAATAAGTTATACCTAGATAGAAATAGGTATTTTGAATGTGTTCGGTATTAAATTTTGGGATTTTAATATTATTCTGATGTCTTGCTGATATATTGAAATGTAAGTTATTTAGATGTTTTTCTTTGAAAGTTTGTAGTAGGTATTGAATATTTTTGGTCTGTATGTAGGTAACTCATTGAATATTGAAAAGATTTTTTCAGTATTAAAGTAGATAGATGTTACGTGCTTGATGATTGAATCATTTTCATGTTTTCATTTCATGACATGATATATGTATTTTTTCTACCCACTTTGCACCTACCGACCTTTAGATATTACCTTAATTAGTTGTTTCCATTGTTATAGTTAGAATTTATAAGTGAGGTTCAACCTTTTGAAATTCCTGATTTGACGACTGGTTCTAGAATAAAATTACATATCTCTTACATAATTATGTATAATATTATGTACATTTGTATTGTTTGCATGAGCAGGTTAATCGTTTGTGTTTTGTATAAATCATTTTTAATTTCAGTGTTGACAAATCGACGTTTATTGAATAGATTTTATATTTAAACCGGATTTAAAAAGTGTATTTTATTCAGTTATAATTTTTTTACATCTTAAATCTAATACATTCTCTTCTAAAACTTCTGTAATGTTATTCTGCTACCTACTTACAAAAATTTGAACTTCCCAACATTGAGACAAAATCAAAGGCGGATTTAGGGGGGGGGGCCGTGCCCCCCCCCAGGATGGTATTTTTGTGTACTGTGGAGATTCCATCACAGTACATACTTATAAGCAAATGAAATTATCAGAGTTGTTAAAATAACAGAAAGAACATGAGTCAAACTTTTTTCTATTTCTGGCTAGAATTGCGAATTTTGTTCGTTGCATCCCATTCATCCATTTGCAAATGAAAGATGATAATCAGCGTTTGCGAGAGCGGTATGTTCGGGGGAAAGCGCGGTCGGAAATGCCCCCCCCCCCCCCCCCATTAAAGTTGACAAACTCAAATTTCGACTTTATAAAAAATTGGTCCATCCTGGGGGGGGGGGGGGAGGGGGGGGAATTGTGCTCTTGAGGGGTACCCCCCATCGGGGTGCCATCCGGGGCGGGCCGCCCCCCCCCTCCACCCATTGTGCCCCCTCCAGAAAAAAATCCAGGATCCGCCCTTGGACAAAATCCAGCAAAAACTGCAAGACTTTTAGCCTCCTTAACATTTGCAGGGAGTTCATTGAACATTTAAAAACTTTTATGATAAATAATGTTTTGTGTTCCCGATAAATTTGTTTTAGGAAGCCTAAAATCCCTTGATTATTAAAAAAATAAAAATCATAATTTTAATATGGAACTCCCTACACCCCGTTGTGCGTAAGACCATTTAAGTTATTTTCTCTCATTTCCCTTTTTATTCCCGTTAGGATGTTTCTTTCTTTGATTTTGTTTATCTTTTATGATACTCTTATTGTTTACATTATTTTATTATAAACTAGCTGGTTCCCGTCATGCGTTACAATTCCATATTCAAAGAAATAAACTGTTTCTCCCTGCATGTCCTTTCCCGTGCGTCTTCGTTCCCCTCCCGCATCCCCTACCCTTCCACCTTCCCCGCCCGCCCTGTCCCTCTCATGCAAACCCTCCTTCCGCGTTATATATATTCAGTCTCAGTACATTCAGTTTTCAAGTAGCTCGCGTTCCACCTAATACAATTTTTTTATTCAAATTTTCATTTTTTGTATATTACAATTTTTTTATATTATTAGAATAATCAATCAAATCTGGTACCTAACATACCTATTTAAAATATCTATAATTTAAAAAAATTCATAGACAATTCTTTTAATACAAAAAAACAGCTGCCTGCTAAATTTAATTTCATCAAACGCGTGAACTGAATAGTCGATAAGTTTTCTGAAATAATACAATTTTCTGCACAATTTTCTTAATTTTTCTTTCCGTAAAAACTTTCTACAAAGTATTAGAAAACTTAAAAAAAGAAGATGAATGAAATAGGTAAAGACGTTCTGAAGTTATGGCGTGACTAAGGGAAACACGGATTCATTTTTATAAATTAATACAGATGTATTATTGTATGTGTAACGGACGTGATGCCTTTACAAGAACTGTAAAAAAGGACCGGGTCTTAGTGCACGCAGATGATGATGATATACGAAAAATAATAAAGCTGACCTCCGTGCAACCAGTGCCTGATGAGTGAGGGGCACTGGATGTGCCTATTCTTCTGCCTGAGCCTGGCGCCTGGCGGTGTCCTAGAGTAGGGCCGGCTGGTCTGGAGGAGGTAGGCACCAGGGCTGAAGACAAGCAGAAGTCGGCGGGAGGCAGCTGCTTTTGAAGAAAAGACTTCCGAAGTAACGAGTAATAAAACAAGTTTTGAAGAGTCGAATTGAACTGGTTTATTTAGGAAATTTCACTCTATTTATAGAGATATAGTAGCTTAAAATTACAATATTAAAATAATTATACAGGGTTTATTATATACATATGTGTTGATTATTTGGTAGCAATGGTAATATGAAGTTAAGGTTTACAATCAGATTTTTAGTTTGGGCGATTTATCTTGTTTTTAAGACAAATCTTGATTCTGCGTTAAAATATTTAAGTTACATATTTTGCTTTTGGTCAGTTACTTTACATTTGAGAGATATAGTGTTATTTTTCCAGTAAGACGGGTTAATGAAACGAAAAATAAAAAAAAAGCGTTTTAGTAAGATGGGTTAATGAAACCTGTTTGTTTTTTGGGGCTATTATTTGCCCTAGTTTGCACAATTTAAGGGGTAGAGGCTCAGGCTCTCTTTCCCTGGAGGCCGTGTAGGACTCTGGAATGAAAAGCTGTGAAAAGTTTAATTAACAACAAGTGAAAAAATAACAAACAAAAAATACGTGTAAAAATTAAAAGTTGAAAATGTCCCCGGTGGCAACCTGAGAAAAGTAGCGTTTATTTGTTGTACCGCAGGCATGTGCATAGTTAAAAGAAAGGATTTTATTAAAATTAGATTACATTTAGAATAAGTTAAGATTCTTATTAGAAAAAAAAACAAACATAAAATTTTACTAACGAGCTTAGAGGCCAGAGATTTCGGGCGAAATTTCCAAGAAATGACCACTAATGTAGGGGATGCCGCCAGCGATGACTTTTGCTGAAAGAAAATACGAGGGTATGTAACACGTCGGTTACAGTTTGTATGTAGTTTAATTTTACCTCATCTACCTTAGTCTCTAGTCTATTTGTAGGTTTATATTTTAAATCTGTATTTCGCATTTCCACTATTGAAATTTTGTTTTTCATTTATCATTTATATATATATTTTTTTACATTAGTTTCGTCGTCATCTTTGGGGATGCTGTGTGGAGGGTCTTTTTATGATAATGTATCAGTAGTGACGGATGTATGAATTCATCCCTCAAACTGCGGTGCACGGCGATGGGTCGAGAGAGTCCGGCTGGAGAAGTCTAGGTTCGGTTTCTCTTAATGTAATATGGGTATCATTGAAGAAGATGATAACCATAATAATCTAAACGAAAATATGAAAAAGAATAATGGATATAACCTTCAAAAAGTTATTAAAAAAGATAGTTTTTCTTATAAAAAAAAAATAGGTTTCTCTCAATCAGTCTCTCCTTATCCAACCCGCCACGCAGTAAGTGGGCAAACGGATCCGTTGGAAAAAGCAAAGACCTAGACAAAATTCAGCCCGTGAACCCGGGCACCCCAGCTAAATCACCAAACGTAGCGAACCACTCGGGGAGACCTATGGCAGGTGTGTTGGTTATCCAATAAATGGTACCAGGGGCGGCGGCACCCATACCAGCCTCCCAAATTGAAGTTTGTCTGATAAAATGTGTTTTATGCGGAAACTTCACTGGTTTATGCAACCCAATAACATAACTAATAAAGTTATAAGGAATCGGATATCGCCAAATTTCCCGGTCACGAACTGTGTGGAATTTAGCTTTGCACTCCAATTCTTTGATAATATTCAGATTGCGTACAAGATAACACAAATTTATTTATTTTATATATATTAATATATGCCTCCACGAGCATTTACAAAACATGAATATGCTGGGCACGTAGAACGACTAACACATCAAATTCAGAATTAAAATGATATCCTAATTGGATTTCTTTTTTTGGTTGGAAATAAAGATCACCCGTAGATGAAATGGGCTGAAGAATTAAGATAACTGGATCGGTAAAAACTGCCAAGAATCAACAAGGCTATAATATTCGATTTTTAACCCCCATAAAACTAGCATTAAATATTGTAATGTAATGGTGCGCAAACGCCGCTTGCGGTTGCTTCGTTACTTTAGTGTAATTCTTGGTTCGGTTCGAGCTTTTGTTTGCTTTTGTATACGAAGCATTAGTTATTGAATACTGAGGGAAGACGTTCACTTGATCACCCCTGACGGCCCGTGTGGTATAGATATGAGGTTGACGGTAGTGGGGAAGGGAAGGAGATGGGGAAGAGAAGGGTGAGGAAATATACCTTTCTATTCAGATCTGGTCACCAAACACGGCTAAAGCCATTTTGATTTTAAATAAATCAAAAATTTAATTTTGAATGGTGGTCTTACACCAGGGCGACGATGGTAGTGTCTTCCGCTCTAACGTGCCGCAAATATGCTTTTAATTATTTTAATAACACAAAATAATTAAATAAATTTTAATGCCAGGATTTGAACCCGCGACCTCCGGATTGCTAGTCTAGAGCCTTACCCCTCGACCGTGGAGGCCGTCAGTTGCTGTTCATCGCAATATCCCAAGACAACAACAATTTTCCTTTCAGAACCTATCAAAGGGAGCAAGGGCGGATTTAGGGGGGGGGGGGGCACGGTATTTTTGTGTACTGTGGAGATTCCATCACAGTACATACTTAGAAGCAAATCAAATTATCAGAGTTGTTAAAATAACAGAAAGAACATGAGTCAAACTTTTGTCTATTTCTGGCTGGAATAGGCCACTTGCATCACATTTTTCAATTTTTTTTCCGGTTTAGGCAAATATTCTAAGACGTACCGTTTTTTTTTTAATCGTATTTTCGAAACCCTGGTGATTTTTTGAAAATTTCAATCCGAAAAATCAGACCATTTTTTATAAACTGGAAATACGGGACATAATTTTATGGGTGTGAAAAAACGATAATTACATAGCCGAAAATCATTTTTAAAAAAAGAACGTTTCCCACACGAATAGCAATAAATTGTAAGGGGTTCTCTTCGTAACATCTGTAAAAACACCGCCATCTTTATCGAAAAATAAAACCAAAGGATAAGTTCGCATAGAACAAACAGTAAATCTAGTGAACGTTAAACGAAAATTCAAAAATTCGCCGGAAATCAAAGTGTTGCCATATAAAAAAAAAATTATCAGTGTGGAATTTTACAAAGTTAAGGGAACATAATTGGAGACGGGACATTTACATGTAGTGACGTCACGAGCTCAAATAATGGATTTATTTATTTAAAAAAAAAAAAAACTATGCATTTCTAAAAATTTTTACTAACATTTTCGAAATCTTAGTTCAAAAATCTATCCACACGATTTTTTCCAAGTCGTTATGAAATCCATGCGGTACGGTCGGGGGAAAGCGCGGTCGGAAATGCCCCCCCCCCCCATTAAAGTTGATAAACTCAAATTTCAACTTCAAAAAAAATTAGTCCATCCTGGGGGGGGGGGGGGGAATTGTGCTCTTGAGGGGTACCCCCCCATTGGGGTGGCACCCGGGGCGGGCCGCCCCCCCTCCGCCCCTTGTGCCCCCCCCAGAAAAAAATCCTGGATCCGCCCTTGAAAGGGAGGCCTCCAACCTATACACTAAACTAATTTGATTAGAAATAAATAAAACAATGACCAAAGAAAACCGTTACTTTATCTGTCGGGAAACAAGCAGGTTTTTCTTTCCAGAGAAAGATACATTAATTAGATAATTCTCACCTCAGTTGGACAAGGTTCTAACTGACATTTTTTTAAAGACCTTTGAATGCAAAACTATTTCTTTAACCAAAATAATTCTCAAAGCAATCTGTGATTGTATTTCCGTAAATTCTTGTATGACGAAGTTGTAACATCTATTTTATAAAGATTAACTAATTATTTTACAATGTTCTAACATCACTTTTAACCTTTTGCAATTGCCATTTGGTTTGTACCTGACAGTTGATCGTTTTTATGAGGCCCTAGTTGGATAGAGTTCTAACTTCGCCTTACCATGTTCTGAGGTGTCAAAGTTTGCAAAGCCGAATTCTCATAATCTATTTAACAATTTCTGATTTTGAGGTTCAATCGTGTGTATATTTTAGTTTAACATAATTTAAAAGAAAATATTTAATTGAGTCGGGGCCCTTTCTTTGAATGGCATTAAGTAAATGTAATTAGAACCTTATGCAATGAATTATTATGCTCCACTAGCTGGTTGCAGATTGATAGCGGAAATTTGAAATGCTGTAAAGGACAAAAAAACAAAAAGTGAGTTAAATATGTAATTTTTCTCCGTTTTTTATTCTCTTTCCATTGGCGTCGTCGAAATATTTATAGGAAAAGTGTTAAGTATTCTGAAAGAATCAATGTTATTTTATAATTAATTAGAAATTTGTAAACTTAAATGAACAAATTACTTAATAAAATAAAAAAATTAATTTTAAAAAAAATCTAATAATAAAAAATCATAATTGTAGGTCTTCAAAAAAAGGAGATATGATTTTTAAAAAAATCTTTTCGCTATCCTGAACAATTAACATTTACATCATTTCAAAGTTCCGTTATCGATTGGGTTCTATTTGGACATTTAGGTATGTTTAAAAATGGTTTATGCATCCTATTTAAATGTTTTCCTAGTACGTTAAACTTAGATACTTTATAAATATAAGATTTAAGCCTCCGTAACTAGAATTTCTATCGATTTCTTACATATCTCCCTTAAACACTTTATGTTTTAAAGCTCTTAAAAAAATATATGTTATTATATAATATTTCCTAGATAGAAAAAAATCGCAAAGTATGCACCAAAAATTATTATAAACAGGTTTGTTTCAGTTATTTTACAAGTTATATGTATGAAAAAATTCACAGTGTTTCTTTAAATGCTGTTCAACAAAACCCTCGCAAGATTTTTGTTCTATTTTAAACGAGTCGTGTTTCATTAAAGATTTTCCCAATGTTCGCATAGATTTTATCGCTGTAAATGTTAGCGCGCTCCTCTAAAATTCGTAATTTCATATTCTTCTTTTTGAGGCCGGTTACGGCGCCTTAAGATTCAACCTTAAAATCAAAAATCGGTAAAAAGATTATAAGAAATCGTCTTTGCAAATTTTGACATCTCAGAATTAGGTAAAGTTAGAACCCTGTTTATCCAAAGTGACGAATTACGGTAGGCTTAATCCGTATTTGTAACGTAAACGAATTTCGCCTATATAGTACTCCCGTTACCTGTTATTTGATGTAACAGTCAGGCCTCGGCACCTGTTCCTTTACACTACCTTACTAGCTTCTCTGAGTAGTGAGTATGGCAGTTGATAAGCGCTGGTCGCCGACGGTAGACGTTACCTACTCTTACATTCCGTTCAAAACATCGACCGTGAAATTCGTCAGAATTTACCGGTATAATTCCCAACACGAACCATGAAATGAATTGAATAGATCAAAAATACATACATACCAGTTAATACATGCATGTTTCCAATGACAGATTGTTTTTATATGTAAATTTCATGGTATTTGCGAAAAGACTATGAAAATTTGTGGATTTTTTTTAGTTCAAGTGAAGTTCGAGTGTTGTGATCGAGTGTTATTAACATGTGAAGGGGCTACGAATGTCGGAAAAATTAGCTTTAATTTAACGTAAGTACATTGTAGATATCTATGTGTCTAGTATATTACTGCGTTATTGTTATTACTGTTTTAATAATAGCAGATTCTATATTTAGGAATATTACAAGAACTCGATGAACGGAAGGAGTTTGCGGAAAATCGTTTTTCTTGTCCCTGTCTTAACCCTAAGTGGTTCGCTACGTTTGGTGACTTTGCGGGGGTGCCCGGGTTAATGGGATGAGGTTTGTCTAGGACGGCGAACGCCGCACGGTGGACGAAATGGAGAAAAAACCCGAATTAAGTGGTTTTTGCAAAAGTTAATGTTTTAAATATTAATATTTTTTTTAGTAAGTATAGCAAAATAGTTTCTGCATTTTATGTGTTTATTTAATTTTTTTAATAGTGCTTCACGGAAGTTTGGCAAGGCTGCGAAGTGTGTCATAAATTGGATATTCGGCATCGCTTTTTTCAGTTCGCTCCTATGCACTCCTATGCATGGGCAGAGACGGTTGTGTATTATGTCACGTTTCAATATATTTACAAAAGTTTGTTATGGGTGCTATTCCTCAAGGTTTTCTTTATTTAATTTACTAAACTTTATATCAACATCACATGTGTGTGACATTTGAACTAACATCTAATTTTCCACTATTTTTGTATTTTTTTGCTGTTAAAATGCTCATTTCAATTAGCATTTAGAAACAAAACATCGTTTGCTCCCAGTTATGAATATATACGTATTGTAGACTAAAGTTTCACCTTTCATGTGATATATAAATTGTTCTCCTTTTTTCTCCTCTCTTGAACAATTTTGTTATTTTCAGGAAGGCCTGTATGCATTCCCCGGAGAAAATTATTAGAGGTATTAAATGTACGGGGTATATTAATTGCCACTTCTGTGAAATGAAAGAAGTTTTTAATTAATTATCTAACATAAAAATACCACATAGTGACAGGTTCGAACATTTCAAGCCCTACATTTTACAAAAATGTTAAGTATTTTTCACTACAATCAATGAATAAATGGAGAAAAAACCGCAGTTGTTATTGTGAGGTTTGAACAACATAATTTAGAGTGGTTGCAAGAAATGACATTTGTGTCCATGTGTTGGGGTAGACCAATAAAAGTATTTCAAGAAATCGGTTCTAGATCAAGGAAGAAAAAAATGAACGATCTGTTAGTCTCGCACTCTTGATGAACTCCAGTTAGCAGCAGAAATGAGTCTGTACAAATGTACAAATGGGGCTGTGATGGTTATGGTAGTCAGTCACTACAAGCAAAGGTATAGTAATGGAAAATATCATGATCTCTCTAATCTCCCTACAACGTCGTTGGTGCCACTTCAACTCTACAGCGAAGGAAACTCAAAAAGCATTACTATTATATGGCAAAACCCACGGCCTTCATCTACAAGGTACTGCAGACCAAATCAGATTACAATTTAAAAAAGAAACTCCAAAGATAATAAGAAATGAATTTGCAATTTGCAATCACTTCGTAAATTTTTTTTTCTGTTTATCTACTTAAGTTTTAAGTCCGCTAAGAATTCGTCCAATGGTTTTGGAAATTTGAGCGATGATTTAGACTCCAATGACAACGGATACACCTTTAGCACTTAGATTTTCTACCATTTTCGATTAAAATATGAATGAACCTAATTGTTGATTTTTGTGTTCATAGATGTGAAATATAATATGTAAAATTTAAAATTAATATGTTTTATTTGCCTAGATATTTGTATATCTTCAAAATTTATTATTTCGTTGTTGTAAATTTCTACGCAAGAATAAATTAATATTTTTTTCTTCAAAATAACAGTATTAATAGGCTTGCGTCTGCGTAGCAGTTTTTATCGGATTTATTAAATGGTTACCTACACCCAAACCCTTCGCCAAGACGAAGCCGAAGTAAAGGCCGCCCGCAGGGCCTAGCAGAAAAAACCTGCAAAGCGGATTTTTAACTGCTAGTAGATATAATTCATTAATAAGATCAAAAAAAAAATTGTATTAATATTTAGTCAGCAAAGAATTAATTCGTGTTTTTTCTTCATTCCGTCCACTGTGCGCCGGTTCGGGAGAAGCTGGTTAGGGGGACCTTTCGACCCATCGCTTTGTACCTCAGTGGGAGGGTTGGATTCATACGTCCGTCACTCCTGGACACATTGACTCCCAGATTCCTACCCATCCTTCGTACCTTCTTCATTCCCAGTAGTTCCTCTCCTTCCTTTCACCAAAAAGATTCTTCAAACAATATCCCCAATGATGACATAGGCCCTGAGGGAATTTTCCCCCTCCTAGGGGAAAGGGAAATATGGCCTCCTGTGTAGAGCTAATGGAATTTTTTTTTTACATGAACACCACACAAGCTTCCCATTATTTGAAACAGGTGTCATTATTTTAAACTATGTCAACAAGGTGAACCCCAACAATGTCAACAGGTATCATTATTTTGAACTATGTAAACCGCAGTTGGAGAGATCGTATTCCAAAAGAAAATTGTGGAAGGCGACTGAGAAAAGGAAGATCTTGGGATTTTGAAGTGGGATTGAGAAGTATAAGAAGTACCTGGCTATTCAAATTTGGTGACTGAACATAAATCGAACAGAGCAACCTCCCGATTTATATTTGTACATATTATGCAATATGTAATAAACTTATTCGTTATTTTATTTAATATTTTACAGGAATATGCATTTTTAAAGTTTAGTCAGATATTGAAAACACACCTCTAGGCTTATAGATGCGTAGGTACCGTAATATGGGACGATTTTTGAATTGGGGGGAGAATCAATGCGGAAATCTCCAATAACCACTCAGAAATCCACTCAGAATAACCACTCCGAAATCTCCAATAAACACTCGCTTCTTTTTATTGATTTTTTTTCTGGCAACGTGGATACAACGATGCTTCGAAAATAATTGTCTAATTATTTGTTACGAGTATATCAAACATATTGTTGGTTAAATAATAGGGAGTAATTTACAGAGGGTACAAATTTAATCATTTAAAAATATTTTTGGTTATTATTAATATTTAAACTCATCTTTACACTTTTATTTTCTTAAGATTTCCAGTTTTTCTAAATGGGTATTGACATTATAGTTCAATAACTCTATACCACTATTAAAACCAAAAGTACGTTCGTCTGCAATAAATGATTAAATTCATTATCAAACTCCAAGAAACTATACTAGATACTATTAAACACCTCATCCCCTCCTTTATCCTAATTTTAAAAATATACTATACTAGCTGACCCGAAGAACTGCGTACCGCCTCAGAATCAATTTGTGTTAACTTAGGGGGCATCCGTACATTACGTCACACGAATTTCATGATTTTTTTACCCCCCCCCCCTGTCACACCTACTCCCCTACCCCCCCTTAAGGTATGACGTAATTTATGGATGGCCCCTTATTAGCTGAATTAAATTTTTAAAAATATTAAGTTAAAAATTACACAATGAAGCAATTATCGATGTGCAACTGTCCGTGTATTGTTTTTGTCAGTATCAGAGATGGCGTTGTGTACGGATTTATAATTTTTGTGATTTTCTTTTTCCACTTACTTACGGGAATTGCGTTTCATTTTATTTATACGTATGAGGGAATTGTATTTTTCCTTTGGAGGAGTGCAGACATACGTTCACCGGTTGTCCCATTTTCGACAGTTGACATTTATTATTTTTGAAAGAGAGGCAGCATTATATGTTTAAGAACAAAAGCAAAAGAATCAGCGCATTACATTTGACGTTTTTGAATTTTCAGAATTCACTCACTACTCAATATTATTTTTATATCAATATTCCTGCAGCTCTTTTAAAAGATGAGAATTCGTTCCATACAAAATATGTGAGGAAAAGAATTTTCCTTATAATTTTTTTTTCGTGTTTTAATCCAATGTTTTAATAGCTATTCTGCTATTCGGGGTGGAGACAAATCCAACAAATCAAAGATCATAAAAATCGATCCAGCCGTTCTCGAGTTATAAATGGTGTAACTAACCCGACTTTGTTTTATATATTAAGATAAATGGTGTCAGAAAATAAGTTTGTTGTGTTTGAAGAAAGTTATTTAGTTTCGAAGTTGGAAATTGAATTAAGTCATCCAATTTTACGGTATCTTCTAAAAAAATACAACAAGTGTGCAGTTCACACACGGTAGAAGTGAAACTTTCAGAAAACTAAAGTAGACAAGAGTGGGAATCCTAAAAATGTTTGAGTTTGTCTCTTTTTAGTGCTTTTTCGTTTCACCTAGTTTCAAATCACAACGGTGCCAACGAAGTTTTCATTTCAAAAATTTCACAGTTCTAAAACGGAACTCGTCGTTTTGAAGTCATTTTAAGGTTATGACAGTAACAACATTTAATGTAAATGGGAAAGGTCCTGATTAATCAGATATCTCCTTCATAATGTATTGTGGATATGCGGAAGTATAACAAAAAAGGAAAACTTTGCACTCAAGTCACAGACTGCAGATCTACAGAATGCACAATTCACTTGCCCTCATTACAATATCATCAATGATAATAAGGTCTGATGACCGTTTTTGGATCAACTATTGCAGTATCAATAATTGATTATCCCATGCTAATTCTACTGCAGACAGATCAAAATATTTATCTCGAGGTTTTCTCAGGAATACTGGGCTAAGACAAACAAAAAATATAATTATTTCATATTTGAAAAAAACATTAACTTTGTGGCTCGCCATAATTTACAATAAAACCACATATAAATTTGTTGTAGTCCACTTTTATTTTATAAACACATTACCGGTTTCAGAAGCACCCTTCCTTCGTCAGAAGAATATTATAACAATTATAACTAACCTATGATACGGAATATTGACAGATATACAAATTTTAGGTGTTTGAGTGGGAAGTAAGCAAAGGGGTGGGGGTAATTGCGGTATATCCGGGAAGAACAGAGCGGTTTATTGGAAAAATATTTAGAATGAGACTAAAAGATAAATTAACCGCTCTGTTCTTCCCGGATATACCGCAATTACCCCCACCCCTTTGCATACCTCCCACTCAAACACCTACAATTTGTATATCTGTCAATATACTGTATCACAGTTTAGTTATAATATTCTCCCGACGAAGGAAGGGTGCTTCTGAAACCGGTAGAGTGTTTACACAATAAAAGTGGTCTAAAAAAAATTATATGTGTTTTTATTATATAATTATTAATCGTTTTATGTACAAAATATTTCGGAGGTTCGAAAAAATTAACAAATCTTAAAAGTATCAAAGACTATCAAATACAATAGACTGCCAGCAACCGCTATACCTAATGAAATGAATAAAAAATCCAAGTTAATATTTTTCTGCGACAGGAAGCAAGCCTGAAATCTCACATATTGACGATTTTTGTGTAGAGATTATCGACGAAGTATTGTCGTTATTGATTGAGCGTAGCGTAAGACTGGACCACTTTGCATTTTGTCAGTCTGTAAATTTGATTGTGTATTCCGCGTCCGGTGAATCTTGTCAAGATGGTAGCCGTGTTTGATAGTACCCTTTTATCCCGCCGGAGCGCACGAGCGTTGTGACTTTTGCTATACTCTTTATAGACCTACTAGTTATATCGATGGTAGGTAAGTCCTAAACAAAGGCAGAGGATTTTATGAATGGTTTGTTAGAAAGAAAACACAGTTTGGGAGGGAAAGAAGAGAAAAACTTTCGGGTTATTTCTGAGAGGGTCGAAATTAGTTTTTTTACAAAGGGTTAAGTTTAACAAAGCTCTCTTTAGTACCTATGAAATCTGACGGTAGTGTACACTAGGGAATTGTGGCCCGACGATTTTGCTGAAAGGTTTTGGTCCAGACAGCTATCAAAAACACAAAAGGGAAGCTAGTAAAATACAGAGCCGAATGCTTTAAAATTTCGACTTTTAGCGGAAACCGGAAAAAATTCACATTATATATCTATGTTTAATAGAAACAACTATACAATCTGCAAATCTTTAAAATCAAACCAGAAATTTCACCATAAAACCGTAAGCTTTAAATATCTATCGGTCAAGCTATAAAAAATAACTATCGGTCATGCCAACTATCAAGTTTTACAAATATTTATCGGTCATGCCAACCATCAAGTTATACAAATATCATGCCAACTCTCAAGTTATACAAATATTTATCAATCATTCCAACTCTCAAGCTATAAAAAATTGCCATCGGTCATGCCAAATCTCAAGCTATAAAAATATTTACCGGTCATGCCAACGCTCAAGCCATAAAATAACTATCGGTTATGCCAACTCTCAAGCCATCAAATTTCTATCGGTCATGCCAACTTTCAAGCTATAAAAATTTCTACAGGGCATGCCAACTCTCAAAGCTATAAAAATATGTATCGGTCATACCAACTCACAAACTATAAAAATACTTGACGCTAAGAAAAAAGTTATTTCAATTTATTTAGACCTATGTAAAGCCTTCGACACAATCTCACACGAAAAACTTTTCAAGAAGTTAAAAAACATTGGTATTAATGGAGTAGAATTCGACTTAATTAAAAGCTTCATGTCTGACCGAACTCAACAAGTTAAAATTGACAACAAGACAAGTGAACCACTTCTAATTACATACGGAGTCCCACAGGGGAGTGTACTTGGCCCTTTATTATTCCTCATCTACATAAACGAGTTGTGTAACATTGATATTGAAGGTAAAATCGTGACCTTCGCTGACGATACAGTTCTTCTCTGTCAAGCTGCCACATGGAAAGAGGTATTTATAATAGCAGAAAAAAGTTTGTCAATTGTTAAAAAATGGCTAAACAGTAATACTCTTACCATTAATACAATCAAAACAAAATATATCACACATAGTATTACACAAAGAGGTCAACCGCCATCAAACATAGACCTGTTTCTGCATGACTGTGAACAAACTGAATCCAATTGTCAATGCGAGCATATTGAAAGGGTCAAACAAACAAAGTACCTAGGGACCTAGGGGTTATTATTGATACACACTTACGCTGGACTGACCACATAAACTTCATCACGAATAAACTAAAACGAGTCATGCACCTAATAAAATCCATTAAAAACATTTTCCCACTAACAATACTCAAATCCAAATACTTCGCACTTTGTCAATCCATTGCCACATATGAATTACTGGCTTGGGGAAGTGCTACAAATATAGCAATTGACCCAATTCAAAAGATACAAAAAGCGATAATTAAACTAATCCTGCAAATGCCATTCTACACAGATTCAAGCGAAATTTACAAAACATTAGAAGTCATGTCAATAAAACAACTTTATGCTAAATCTGCTCTGCTACACCTTCTACAAAACAAACTCCATATTCCAATGCAACCGAAAACCATAAAAAAACAAGGTCCTTAACAAATGTAACCCTGAACATACCGATAACATACACCACACACGGACAAAGACATTTTCAGTATTACGCAACCAAACTTTTTAATTATATGCCCATTACTCTAAAACATAGATTCTCAACCTTTTTTTGCCCACCGCCCCCTTTGACAATATTTTTTTTTCTGGCGCCCCCCAACTGCTTTTACATACCATCTAGGGGGGGGGGGGGGGGGGGGGGGGAGGGCGATGGGTTATGGCTCCTATCCTATTTCTGAGAAGAAGATTGTTAATTAAAACGCGTACTTAATTATATAGAGAAGTATTTTTATTAACATGGAAAAGGTATTGAATTTGTAACTAATTAAAAACAAACGTAAGTCGCCGCGTTCAGTAATATGGAGCCTATTTCTCTTTTTGGTTACCAACGTTGCTACAGCACTGAATCCACGTTCAGCTAAATAGGACGATGGGAATGCTATTAAAAATCGTTGAACTATCGACCATAATCCTGGGTACAGTTGCAAAATCGGCTTCTGCAGCCAAAACTCTTGGTAGCCATTCTTAAATTTAATTTTTAATTCCTCATTTGTCGTCAGTTCTATTGGGTCAGGTCTGTCAAGTACGCAATATCGTTCATCGATGAGGTGAGGTTGTCGCGCAATTCTGTGTCTTTGTTTCCTAGGATCACAGACTCAAACAGATTGTAAAATCGAGTCAAACATGAACCTTTTGACAGCCAGCGCACCTCTGTGTGAAGCAGCAATCGGTTGAAATCTTCCTCATTGGCAATGCAAAGCTGTCCAAATAATCTGTCATTCAATGAGTTACTTCTGATTTTATTAACTGCTCTGAGGCGTTCACTCAGATTTATCGCAACCAAATGCTGGCGATGAATTACGCAATGCACAGCAAGCAAGTCAGGAAATTTTTTTAAGCACGCTATGAAGCCTTTGTGATGCCCCTGTCATAGCTGGGGCGCCATCCATAGCAGCTGATAAAATATTATTTAAAGGAATTTTCTTTTCGTCACAAAACTTTTCCAGTGTATTAAATATGGTTTCTCCTTTTGGATCTGTTTCCAAATTTGTAACAAACAATAATTCTTGACATATTTTCTCATCTTTGATGAATCTCACCTATGACAATAACAATGCTACATTGGTTGGTAAAGTGGACTCATCCAGCTGAATTGAAAATCGACAAGACTGCAGATGATTTCACAATGATTCTTCAATGTTTTCAGCCATTTCATCTATTCGTCTTTGCACAGAACTATTGCTTAAAGAATTTTTCGGATAATATCTGCAGCTGGTTTATGGAGCACAGTGGTTATTACTTCTTTTACTGCTGGTAAAATTAAATCTTCCCCAATAGTATGTGGTTTGCCTGTTTTAGCAATCAACAATGAGATATTGTACGAAGCTCGAAGTCCATCATCGTCTTGCTTAGAAGCTGTCGAAAATTGTTTTGATATAGTTGGCTGAATTTCGTACTTCTTTTTCATGTCTTGAAAATAGGTCACATTTTTGTCTTTCTTATCCGGGTGGATTTTATTAAAATGATCTTGAAGCCTAGAAGGCTTCATCGCTTAATTTGAAAATGTTTTTAGACAAATAAGGCACATTGGCGATGGTGGATTTGTAGGATTTTTGATAAATCCGTATTTAATATAATCCACACAATATTGTCGTATCTTCTTTTTTACTTCCGACATTTAGAGATACGTGAGTAAAAGATTAACTCTTAAAACCTTGTTATTAATGGCGCACTTTAATGTTAATGAACATACAATGATAAATCAGTGCCTTCATATAGGTTGGAGACATAAAACACGCTTTGATAGGAATAAAATCGACACCCAGTGACTCGCTTTCAGCACCCGGTCGCGTATTTACAAAACCTATACCGGTTCAGTCGTGGCGGCCGCAGCAGCTGAAATGGGATAGGGTTTGTTGTGCAAAATCATCAACAAACTGCACTTTTGATCCAACATAGTTTGAGTTCACTCATGAGTTTCATACCTTTTGAGAATATAATGCAAGCTATGAATTGTACACGTTTTTATAAATTTACGAAATAAATATATAACCATGGAAATGCACCAGCACCAACACCAACAGAAGCTACTCTATAATTACGGTCACTGAAACGTCACGGCCCACAGTCTCTGAAACAGATAGATAGAGCAACGAAGCGCGTTGGCGACTGAAATGGTATTACCAAACCTATCCCATTTCAGTCGCCGCCGTGACTGAACCGGTATAGGTTTTGTAAATACGCCACCCGGCGCAGAAATAAAACGCGGACTTGTTGCGGAGACAAAGGCGACGCAGGAACAGAATAGATCGGGGGCTAAGGGGCTGTCTTGTCGACGCATGTAAGCTCACTCGTTGACTCCCGAATGCATTGACGACACAGAGCAAGTTAGATCAATATACAGATAATACTGTCAATTCTTGCAGGATAGCAAAAATCCCGTTATTAACCAAAAAACGTTAAAATTTAATAGCTACAAACTTTTTATTTATTAACAGACTTTTATTAACTTCGCCTGTATTTATGTACATATTTATGTAAGAGATATTTCACGTGAAATCGGAAGATTTGAATTTAAAAAAACAAATTATTTTAATCAACAAATTAAACTTTTCATTCATAAAATTTAATGTAGATCTGAATGTAACGGAATCTATCAGTTCAATTTTCATTCACTTCCCAAACTCTCGAATGAATTTTCGCAAACGTGATAAAAATGATTAAAATACACAATAACAAAAATTACCCATTAAAGTTTACTTTGCTTTATTAGTATGTGATTAGCGTGTTTTGTTGTCTTTTTTAGACCATATTTTTTTACTTGCCAACGCCCCCCTGTGCCATCTCAACGCCCCCCAATTGTCTCTGGATCTTCTACCGCCCCCCTGAAGGTCTCAAACGCCCCCAAGGGGGCGTTATCGCCCACGTTGAGAACCTATGCTCTAAAACAACTACTAACTACACATACATACACAAATATTCACAAAAAACATATCACAGCCTGGATCAAAAATCAAGATATTCACTTTATACAAAATTTCCTAATCCCTAACCAAACATAACAAAACTATAAAAAAAGTAAAATAAATAAACATATCTGGCAAGAATTTTACAACTCTTCATATATACATATATATTTATATATACTTTATATATATATTTTTTTTTTCCTTCTAAATAATCCATTACCATTAAAATGTAAAAAAAAAAAAAACCAACTTTCTACTACAACACATAAATACCTGTACTTGTCACACTGAATCATAAACACGTAAACACCTCAGCACAGGTTCTCCTAGTGAGGTGTTCACGAAACATACAACATTATAAACCAACAGTTTCACCTTATAAATTAACCTTACCTATTAAATTATATGTGTTTTTATTATATAATTATTAATCGTTTTATGTACAAAATATTTCGGAGGTTCGAAAAAATTAACAAATCTTAAAAGTATCAAAGACTATCAAATACAATAGACTGCCAGCAACCGCTATACCTAATGAAATGAATAAAAAATCCAAGTTAATATTTTTCTGCGACAGGAAGCAAGCCTGAAATCTCACATATTGACGATTTTTGTGTAGAGATTATCGACGAAGTATTGTCGTTATTGATTGAGCGTAGCGTAAGACTGGACCACTTTGCATTTTGTCAGTCTGTAAATTTGATTGTGTATTCCGCGTCCGGTGAATCTTGTCAAGATGGTAGCCGTGTTTGATAGTACCCTTTTATCCCGCCGGAGCGCACGAGCGTTGTGACTTTTGCTATACTCTTTATAGACCTACTAGTTATATCGATGGTAGGTAAGTCCTAAACAAAGGCAGAGGATTTTATGAATGGTTTGTTAGAAAGAAAACACAGTTTGGGAGGGAAAGAAGAGAAAAACTTTCGGGTTATTTCTGAGAGGGTCGAAATTAGTTTTTTTACAAAGGGTTAAGTTTAACAAAGCTCTCTTTAGTACCTATGAAATCTGACGGTAGTGTACACTAGGGAATTGTGGCCCGACGATTTTGCTGAAAGGTTTTGGTCCAGACAGCTATCAAAAACACAAAAGGGAAGCTAGTAAAATACAGAGCCGAATGCTTTAAAATTTCGACTTTTAGCGGAAACCGGAAAAAATTCACATTATATATCTATGTTTAATAGAAACAACTATACAATCTGCAAATCTTTAAAATCAAACCAGAAATTTCACCATAAAACCGTAAGCTTTAAATATCTATCGGTCAAGCTATAAAAAATAACTATCGGTCAAGCAACAAAAACATTTTAAAAAATTAAATCTCTAATTTTTACTTAATTACCTACTCATTGTATGCTTTTTGAATACGAACAATAAAAAAACACAACAAACAAAAGAAAATCAAAATATAACGATTTCTCATTCATTATTTAGGTACATTTAAAAAGTGGTGGACTAAATTGGATTTAAATGCATCGAAGTTTAAATTAAATATATCGGCGACATCAGTTAGTTCATTGCCCAACCATGGGTGGTTTGGTATATTTATGGCCCAACCTGTGTATTCTTTCCATCACGGAATTATTACGTCTGGTATATTTTGGAGGTATATGTAAGGATAACAAGTTTGTAGTGTCAGTGCATTCCAACCTTGAATGAACAATTTTACACAATAAAAGGAGATCAAATATTTTTCACCTTTCAGATAATTTCGATAAGTTAAGTATATATAGGATCGGATTATTTACCGGTTTCACTTGAGGTGGAAAGTCGCCATTTTGGGGTGTCGCGCGTCGTGCGCGAAACACTCGGGAATGTAGTCGCGTCTTGCTGGGTCCTGGGAACGCTCTCGGATTTTAAGTGTGGAGCGCAGCCGGATTCCTTGTTCGTTTCGTGCGCGACTTCGTACGGCTTTCAGTTGCTTTGCGTTTAAAGTTGAATTCGTGGGAAATTTGAACTGTAGGGATTATTCGTTACGTTACAAATGTTTAAAGCAAACCTGTCATAGTCATCTATCAGAAGGTCGAAGAAACCAAATGCGCACCAGACACTACGCGCATGAACAACCTCGAATGAACTCCCGCATGATATAATTATTACATATTATTTATTACTTATGATTTATTTATTTATTATACAGACTCGACAGAATTTAAAGTTTAACTTAAAACTCATCTTGTCAGACAGTGTCGTATCCATAATTATATTAGAAAACCTTCACCTTCACAGTCCGCGACATTGTAATTAACAAAATGTTTGATAAGTGATTAAATATTTATTTCATAATGTAAATGAATTCAAACCAATGTGATTATACATAGTGTGCCTGGGAAGTCATATTTCTATATAGACCTTTCACTTCGTAATAATATTTTTCGTAAAATATGGAAACTAACGAAAGTCACGCCTATATACAAAAAAGGCAAAATGTCGGCAATCGACATTCACAGACCTGTATCCGTCTTATTTCACCCGCAAAACTTTTAGAAACCATAATTTATTCACAAATATATGTATAATCAAACAAAACATACACTCACGAGAATCAGCACAGATTTCGCCCCACTCTATCACCCCTCACAACACCCTTCGCCTATATTAATAAATCATTTGAAAAAAATTAACATTTCAATATGATTTATACAGATTTCTAAGATTTTCTAAGTTTGCCCAAAAAACAATCGTCAATGTTTTCATTCATTAAATCAGGAAAAGAAAGGTAAACATTTTTCTTTATTTACATGAAAACAGTTATTACACTTTTTCCCTTCCGTAACTTATTTTCCAAATTGTTTTAAACTGCGGTCAAGGAATGACAAAAAAGTCACTACACATAATTTCACTTCTATGGCCCTTGGTACACAGAGATACTCACAAGCTATGTGACCCAATGCATATTTACCTACATAGTAATGCTTTACATAGTGATGCTTTACACTTTTCTAAAATATATATGTATTATATTCATGTTTTAGAAATTTTTAAAGCATATTATGAGTTAGTAATGAATGATCTTGTTTTCATACCTCACTGTGCTTAAAACAAAATCGACTTGTTGTCTTTGTTATATATTTAGAATATCCTTTTGAAGTAAAACTTTTTTACCCACGCTCGACTTGGGGGGTAAGCTGGTGAATGCATTAGGAAAAGTGTGATGCGTTACGATAAGTGTGATGCGAACGGTAATCGATGCAAACGGTGATCGATACGGACGGTGATCGGGCCAGGCGTACATACTAACCCAAGGTCGTAGGCCACCCCAAGGTCGTAGATCACCCCAAGGTCGTATGTCACCCCATTGTCATAGGACACCCCAGGGTCGTAGGTCACCCCAATGTCATATGTCACCCCAATGTCATATATTCTTTTATAAGTTAGTGAAGTTAGCTAGTGAGGTGTTCACGAAACATACAACATTATAAACCAACAGTTTCACCTTCTCAAACCTACCTTACACCCAACATAATAAAATGTTGTATTAATTAATATGTAAAAATGTGTTCCAAAATATATTATGTTAAAATATTAAATGTATAAGGTAAAACTGTAATATATAGAAATAAATAAATAAATAAACTGTCGGTCATGCCAATTCTCAAGCTATAAAAATGTCTATAGGGCATTTTAACTCCCAAGGTATAAGAATATTTATCGGTCATACCAACTTTTAAGCTATAAAATCACGCCGCCGAACATTTTACTCCCGTTTGAAGCAATTTTATATCTTTCTGTTATTGAGAAAAGTTGAAGTAAATTATAATTGTAAAAAACGGTATTCTACCAATATGCAACAAAAAATTAGGGAGACTTTATAAAACTTTACTTACCAAATTGGTAGGCGTAGAGACACTTTCATAGACATACTTTCCGGTGATTTTTTTCCGATTTTTCATACGCCTTTGTTTGAATAAATTGCACGGGTTGTTAACTATGCAACCAAAATAATAGGTACTACAGAATCGTTTGAACTTAAAATGTTATTGTCTTTGTAGAATAAATAATCTGCAATTTTTTATTGCTTCTCAGAATTCCCTTTCCGCGATATTTTGCGTTTATTCCGATCGATGCGAATCGACTATGAATTGCTAAAAGTTCATCATAACAATTGCATTGTTGGAATAGCGCAAGATATTATGTTAAATCAGTGACGTGCAGCAACTTTTTATTATTTAAAACAAATGGTTTTTCAGAATAAAAAAGTACGCTCATAAAGATTTTTCGTAGTAGGAAATTGTGTACGGCAGGCAGGTGCAACCATGAGCTATACTATATTTTTTTAAAGATTCTTCAATATATAAGAAGATTTATAAAACTGGGATAGTTGCAAAATTCTTAATATAAATCTAATTATATATGTGGTTTTCTCTGATGAACAATACAACTCTGATGATCGAGAGTTTCAATAATACTTCGGTTCGTGTAGATTACGAGTCATATTTATTATCATCTTATTTACAATGAATATTTAACTGATCTTAATGTCCGTTCTAAAGGTTGTTCTGTGTTAATTTGGAGCAGGGGAAATGATAATTAAAGGTGCCCACCTGTAGATCGGATATGATCCGCTATCTTCATAACCTTTCGGGTAGTGTTGATAGACATTGAATTTACATACATTTTCACGTACACTACAATATAATATATCTAAATATTACTTACTATTTACCTATTCATTTCGTACTTTTTCTTTTAATATTGCTTTTTGCTATTTACTCTAATCAATACTTGGTGAAAATATATTATTGTTATTATATATTTATATTGATATTACGTTACATAATTTTAATGCACTAATTAAATTTATTAGACTTGTTTTATTGTAAAAGCCCCAAGGGCGTTAATAAATTAATATATAATGGACGTAATAGCATCTGGACACATTTTGTATAAAAACTAAAAACGCACTATACACATATTAAAAGTTTGTTACTTTGATTAATAATATATAACTAATAACTATGACATTTGATATTGCTTAAATCGTGAATCATAACCTTGTTCAGAGAATAGGTATTAGGCAAAAACCTATCTTCCAGATGACTTTGAGTAATTTGTCATTGCTATATTCAGGCTTAGGTAGTTTGTAGTTACCATTCTCTTTTGTCATTTCTATTGTTTGTCAGTTCGTGTTATACGTTTTGTTATTATTAGACAATGGTCTGTAAACAAATACAAATAAATAAATAAAAAATTCCGCTGGGCAGGACGTGTGGCAAAAATGGAAGAGAACGGGCCACCGAAAAGGATTCTCTATAACAAACATGCAGAGGAGTGTTGATTGTTAGGAGGCCTATTTAGTTGACTAGTTGGTATAGAGGAAAATACCATAGTTTAGGAAGTGAGGAACTGGAGAGAAACAGCAGAAGACCAGCAGGAGTCGAGTCATTTTCAAGAGGCAGCAAAGACTCTCCAAAGGTTTTATTGCCGTAAAATATTGAAATTAATTGCAAAATACGAATAAAATCACCGATACAGATACCTAGTGTACTTAGATATTATATTTTCTATCCTTTCTCTTATATTGTTATTCGCAAGTCTTATCACAAATAGCGTAACAAAACAATTTGCAACTTAAAGAGCAACTAGGTATATAAATACCGTAAGATTAATAATTTGTGTGTAGAAGAATTGATTGGCGGACGTGCTATAAGCATGTGAAATCTAATTGACTTTGACAACCGTTTAGACTTAGACAAGGGTAGGACAAGCTTTTACGAAATGGAATTTTATTTTGACGGTCCCGAATCGATCCGAATCCGAATCGACCCGAATTCTAATGTCGGATCTGCTAAAAATTGAAAATTGTTCTGTTGGCTTATTTATTGGTTTATTTGAATTATTTAAAAGTCTGTATTTTTGGAATTTTTAATAAAATGCCAAATATGAAAACAACCCTGTCTTTCTTGATAATACAGCAACAATGCAGAAACTGCAAAACTACAAAATCGCACATCCGACATTTTTTTTCGGGACCGTCGTTTTAGTACTGCTATCCTAGATGCGATTTGTTAGGTTTTATCAGTAACTTGTCAGTTATATTTACGTTCCTTTTTGCGTGTGGCATACCTTTATAGCACACCACTGTTATAGATATAAAATCTTAATGCCGAAGAAAAAAAAGCGTTGTGAATTTTTCAGCTTTTCTGTCTTGAATTGTTAGACCGACATTGCTATTTGTAGCTTGCTATTTAATACATTAAATAAGTCAATATAGGCCCAGAAAAATCATATTCAAAATGACACGTTTGAGTGTAATATATTTGTGAAAACCGATAGTTTCGAAAGTTTCAAAAAAGTTTTTCAACTACTTAGTTCGGAACGCCCGCTCTCAAGTATCCTCTTACCCTGCAAGACACGAAGATACTGAGTGCGTTGCGACGTATATCAATTCCGTTTAAACTTGGACGAACTGTTTGACAAAATTCAAGTTACTTGAAAGTTCTATTTAAGTTCTGTTATTACATTATTTAGGGCCATTTGTTTTCCAGAAATGAAATAAAAATAGAACTTGAATAGAACGTTCACAGGACCTAAAAATCAACTATGAAATTTGATAAATTGTAAAAATTTTGTAAAACAACGTTATTTTTGGTGTTTTATTTGTCTTCGGCTTCCTAACAAAAGCAAATTTATTTAAATGGAATAATTTTTTGATCCACCACTAAGGGCCTTTTTAATATGATTTACTTGTATCATAATTTGTTCCATAATTTTTGTTTGTTAAATAAGAAAAGAGATTTTGTAACAAAGTGCGTAATCTGGGTCGAAACAGGGCAGTAAAATCAATATTCTATATACTAGTGAAGCATTGTTTCAACGGTGCCGAAAATATCCATCTTCTGAAATGAGTAGTTGTAGTACCTAACTGTTCAAATTCCATACAATAGAAAATGTCGTCTACGACCAGGCAGGTAATTGTTCAACTCATCAGCGGTATCGTTGTGTAACGTTATCTTTTTGGTATTTGACGAATAACGGTCAAGAGCATAAATATACCAAACCAGTTGACCAAATGACATCACTATCAACAAACAGTGTCATAGTATTGTTTATATTAATTGTCAATATTAAAACTATATTGGCATTTTTTAAATTTAATTTCTACATTACGAGTTTACGATTTATCGATAAGTTAAGGTAAGAAACAAACAGCTTTCATAATACAGCAATAAACGACAGATAATAAGTTAAATAAGATTAAGTAAAAACAATTTCTTATACAAAGTTGGTTAGACATAGGAGTTATTTATATATAACAATATAACGGTCATAGACTTTAACTACCATAATACGGACATGTGCCTAGTCTGGCAGTCGAAAAACTTGAAAAACTGTATACCTAAAATATGTTTTTGAATAAAGAATAATAAAAAAAAAAGATTAATATGAAAAGAGGAAAGAAAAGAAAAAAGTTTAAACATTAGTACAAAGTTAATGAAAGAAGTGAAGAAGAAACAAAAACCTGTTATGCAGTAACCTCGATAAATATGTACTACTAAAGTGTTTAATTAGTAGGTATGTACAGTTTATACTTCAGTAGAGGCATATTTATAATATCAGCAACATTAGCATATAAGTTACCAAGGGTGTGTAATCTATTTATTAAAGAATTGTAGCCTGAGACCGTAGTTATAGAGACCGTTATATTTAGCCTTATAACTAATAAGAAGATAAAGGGGAACGGGAGTGGAATATAGGAAAAGGATAGGAGATGCTCCTCATACATTCTGTATTCAGACATTAATTAATATTAAATATTATTATGTTGTTATATTAAGTTGAGCTTAGGAATTCCCGAATAATAATAAATTATTGTGTGTTTCTTCATGAATGTAAACCACGGGAATTTACGTGAAATTCTAGACGAAAAAGTTACATAAAACTCTTGAAAGAATAATTATCTTCAGCTCCATATATAGCTTTGAAAATTCTGATTGATTGAAAATGGTCACAATGGTCTTGTTCTTCGGGTGTGCCCCTGTATCGGCGATTGTAACTGTTATTAGGGCACAGTACAGGTTTGCGATCATTTATTGTCAAAAGATTCATATAATTCATTTGCTTGGAAATTCTAGTCGCTTAGAAATCACAGGTCACAATCTTCTATTTCTTATTCTGTTGTCCTCTCCTAGAGTCCTAGAATAATTGTCTACACCTTCATACATTGAAATTCCTTTGCTTCCAGTCATGGTTCTGTGATTTTACATAAAATTCTAGTCGATCGGAAATACTTAGTTACAGTAGCGAAATCAGATTACCAATATAACATTCACAGAAAATTTACAAAAGCTTGTAGGAAGGGGTTTAAATGAATACTGAACTGCCATGCTACCAGAAGGATTTGCTATACCTACTGAAGATTTTACGCAAAAAGATTTTTTTATTAATTTATACATTAGGAAAACCAATTTTTCGAAATAAAACAAGACTCTGTGTCGATGACATTATAAAAATATAACGTCCGTTGTTCCCAGTCCCACTGATCAACTGTCTGTTGATATTTTGGACCAACAATTCACAAATCCACAAATTCGCTCTTCCCAATGCAATTATCCGACCAACAGGCGAATCGAGCGGTACTAAAGTAATCAGAATCACTAATCACTTAGCTGATTGGAGACTTAGCTTGATGGACCGAAAATTTGGGAACAGCGGCCGTTCGACATTTTGTATTCATATTAATCGATCAAAAAATGTAGCACCGCTTTGTGAGTGGAATAGCCATTCAAAGAATAAGTGTGTACGAATGAAATAGCTATACGAACGACCTGGATAAAGTATGTCTACTGGACCTGGTTCCTGGTCCTGTCTCAGTAAAGTAATTTCACTCTATTCATTCATCTAAGCTTTGCTAGATTTGTATGAATTTTATCACTAACAAAACTACGTGCATAAAAATAATGTAGGTTTATTTATGTTTCCTCAATTCCCGCAGAAGACTTTGTTTGGTTATCGGCCTATGAAACTATCAGTCTAAAAGCAAAATCTGCCAAAGTCAGGAATTTAATTGAAACTCAGGTGAGGTAGGTATCTCTGCGCGCTGTTACCAATAATTGCACCCTGAGGCGTTCAAATCTCTAGACTTGGGTATAATATATTGATTAAGCATTTATGTCTTGAAATGCCGTGTAATCTTTATAAATAAAATTATGGCTTAGTAATAAAAATCTGCGGAGATAACGTGCGCCTACATAAACTTATAATGTTCCTTTAAATAATATTTATATAGTGACCGTAACCACTATCTATTATGAATCATGGAAGATGCCAAACCGGTGTGTCGGTGTGTGGTGCATTCAGTAAGCAAATAATATAATCTTTTTTAAGCAGACTTAACAATGTGTTTTTATTTTATTTTCATAACACAAACTTAAAGACTTAGGCATCACTTTTCAATCAAATCTTTCATTTGTTAACCACGTAATGAAAATCTCTAATGAGGGCTTAAAAATATTGGAATTTACAACTAGGCTGACTAGAAATTTATATTCCTTACTAAAAAGCCTTTTTTTTAAGTGTCTGTTTACCCATCTAATCGAGTTATTTGTCAGATTTTTATAATTAATGAAGTTAACACTTCATGATGACTTGAATTGACTTGATAATGACTTAGGGAACACCGTTCGTTCTTATACATAGGTACTTCTTCTCAAATCACATTAAATGGACCCTATGCAAAGGTACTGGTAGCTTTACATGTAAAATAAAATAAAATCTGGAGCACCGTAATAATAAATTAAATAACCAATTAATACAGGAAGGATAACCGTGCTTAGCATAGTTATTTAAATTATCATAAAAATAATATTTACACACTTAAAAGTAAATGATTAAAACATAATGGTATCTTGTGTTTGCATTTCAAATTATAGTCCTACGTACACATTTTACACAAATGAGAACTAGAAAGAGAACAGAAACAATAAAATGAATCAAAAAATTAATACATGATTTTACTGTTGTTTGATTAGTATAGTATTAAAATAATAATAAAATAATAGGTATAGGTAATATGTACTTTTAACTGGTGGTTGCATTGCATAAGCCTATTAACATATTTTGTATAAATATGAATAACAAAGAGAAGAAATAGAATAAAATAAAAAATCAAATTAAACATAAGATTAACGTAATAGGTAGGTACACTTATACACATAATGATAAAGATTAGAATATAAAGGTATCTTTTACATGTTTTTTTTTTGAGTTTTAGTTTTTGGTTTGTGTTTGATTTCATTTTTTGTGTAGTAAAAGTTCACTCTCCTTTCTACCTAATTGATGAAACCAGTTAGTGGCCAATTTACGAACAACGCCTGTGCTTTCCTTTTTCCAAGCATCAGGCATTAAGTTGTATAGTTTTGGACCTAAGAATGAGAAGTGTCTTTGAGCGAGAGATGTTTTAATTGTGAGTGGTACAATTGGATTTTTCCGTGAGTGGCGGGTGTCGTGAAAGTGGTTAATAGAACTTGGAACCATCGTTACGTCCACATGCACGAGCAAGACGCCATAGATCATAATAATATGTTCTCAACTTGGGCGATAACGCCCACTTGTGGGCGTTTGAGACTCTAAGGGGGGCGGTAGAAGACCCACAGAAAAACTAGGGTGCGTTGAGGAAAACTAAGGGGCGTTGAGATGGCATAGTGAGGGCGTGGGCAGGAAAAAAATATGATCTTACGTGTATTATTATTATTAAGAATTGACACTATGTCATGAATACAAGATGGAAGGAGTTAGCGACCTGGTAACCCCCCCCCCCCCCCCCCCACCCCGTTGTGGTAAATATAATCGTGACAATAGCTGTTTCAGATTTTCAGATTCGTGAAAATTGGTAAGTGAAAACAATTGGGGGGCGCTAAAAAAAAAAATTCCCAATGTGGGCGTTTTTTTTATATGATTACCGCACAAGAGTCCCAACTGCTCACAAATTAATCAAATACAATTTATTTGCCACGCCGGGATTCGATCCTGCGACCTTCGGTGGGCGAGTCAAGCGCCTTACCGCTGCACTACGCCGGCCGGGCGTTGGGCAAAATAAGATTGAGAACCTATGCCATAGATATACCACCAACACTGAATGTGAATTTCTGTTGAACATTGAGCAAGAATTACTGCCCTTGAATATTTTTCGCATCAAGTTGTTCGTTCGATATCGAACTAAAAAGCATCGAGCGAGCTGGTACACACGTTGAGACATGTTATAAGTGTAAAACCATCGACCACGAACGAGAGTAGGTACTAATGAGCGTAATACACGAGCCCGATTTTCAGCCCGATTCCAATTAGAGACAAAAGTCAACATTTTTCGATTTTTATTTTCATATCTAGGATTTCAATTGTCATCACTGCAAACAACACATGAACCATACTGTTTGTTGTGATGCCTACTGAAATCGTAGATATGAAAATAGAGATGAAAACAGCGATCGCGTAAAGCGAAAAATGTTGACTTTTGTCTCTAATTGGAATTGGGCTCAAAATCGGGCTCGTGTATTACGCTCATAAGCTTACAGACGCTAAATCACTCACGGTGATTTAGCACGGTCGAGCTGCTCGAGCGTGTGGATGCAACGTCGAGCATGGTTCCAAGTCAACATGTTGGATCGGGCCAAACCGTCGATCCTGAATATATGTGTGAATAAAGCACAAGATTACTCTTGTAAGTTGCAACGAGTTTAGCGTGCCCTGATTGTGTTCATCATGCACGCACCTTCAACATCCACATCAAAATATGTATTATAAATAATTACATTTGTCAGTCACGCCACACTTAATAATATGCATTTCTTAATAAAGAAGGCTGTCTATTGTCTAATAATATATCGTGCATGAATATATTTCCATTGATTATATTCCCGCGTCATCAGAATCATCATTTTATTATTATTGTATCGGAACCTTTCAACGTGACTGCAGTTTCCCCTGGCCCCGGAGTTCACTGCAGTCATCAGTCATGATGATGGCTTCATATTATGCCAGTTGCCAGATGATGCTAAGATGCAACAAACATTTATGTGTTTGTCATTAAAAAGACATTACAATTTGTGAGACAGAGATCGAATCAAACGGATAGGAAGCTAAAACAATACGAAGAGCAACTTTTGTCACGGCAACAGTTTCGTCGCTGTTTCAAAATCCATTGCAGTCATCAACCAACATATTAAGCAGAAAAAAATTTACGCAGTTTTTCTTTTACATTAGCTCCACACAGGAGGCCCTGAGGAAAACAATGCCCCTCAGGGCCTGTGCTATCTTTGAGGATGCTGGGTGGGTGTGGACGGTCTTTTTAGGAAAGGAAGTTCTGGGAAGGAAAATGGTATTACGCAATATTAAGAGGAAACTCTGTCGCCGAGAAATTTATAAATTAATAGGTATTTTATCAAACTGTTGCCGTCACTATCGCTCTTTCTCCCCCGAATACTGAGCGAAAGGGACCTACTGGTCGAGGGGTAAGGCTCTTGACTAGCAAACCGAAGGTCGCGGAATCGAATTCCGGCGTGCGCAAATAAATCTTATTTGGTTACTTTGTGTTATTTCACAATTAATTAATTAAAAATAATGTATAGGTAGTATAAACTGGCTTTAGTCGTATTTGGTGTATAATAATAACAGTTTATTCTAGAATGTATGCAGGGTTAGTGCGACGCAATATATTCTATATTTAGAAATAACAAAAGGAATTAGAGAAATAATGGGTTAAGGTCAAAAAGTAAATAACAGCACATAAATAAAATAAAAACGAATAAGCATGAAAAACATGAGAAATGAAACTGAAAAAAAAAATAAACACTAAAATGAGATTAGATTATAGATTCCCTTCCTAATCTTTCTCCTCCAAAACTGAACCGATACCCAAAAATACGCTACTAATCTAATTTTCGTATTATAAAATGTATTTTTATTTCCAAAACTCCGTTACCAGAAATTCAAAAACAAATTGCCGTTAAGCGAATGCTTATTTATAAAAACATTTAATAACTTACCACAAAAATTTATTCTGGAATCTTAGCTAAAAGCTAATAATAATTATTGTGGTGAGGTATTAAAATTATAAAATTATCGAGTTTAATTTACAAACACCTGACGCGTGCCAAGAATTTCTCTTCCACAAATTCGTATCTAATAATAATAAAAATATTATTAGTATAAACATCGAGATCCATTTTTCGAACGATGCTCCTCAAACACAGTACAAAATATGGTATAAAATTTCTGATCTATATTGTCTACGCAACAAGTAATTCGCTTCCAGATATGTACAAAAACATCAAGTGTAATAAAAAAGTCAAAGTAATGCTTTAAACTTTTAAACGAATATTTAAAAACGAAAATATGTACTTTTTTGTCATGTTTTACTCTCTCCTGTTTCTTTTGTATCTCGTTTTATTTTCCCTTTATTTGTAATCGTCCGTATTTGTATATCCTTGTATTGTTTCTTTATTTGTTTTCTCTTGATGTTTATTCTACTTTATCTGTATTTTATTTTTATTTTCATGCTGTACTGTATGTGAAAATTATATTTTTTATGTCACAATACCCATATAAAATTGGCTCTACTACCTCCCATTTTTGAATTGTAAGTTCCTCCTGTTCTAAAATGAGTTTTGTAACTCATCAGGATTGCCCTAGCAAGAAATAAATAAAAAAATACTAATAAAGTGGGAAAGTAAATCACATATTATCTGCGTTTCAAAACCTCACCCTCGTCAAAAAAACATTAGGCAGGAAGCAAAGTTTTTATTTTTATCTTTTCAGCTCATGAAAACCCCTTTCCTAGTATAATTTAACAGCCATCTAATTGAATCATTTTTCATTACGTGAATTATATTTGAAGAGATTAGTGTCACACGAGCTACCAAAAGGCTTTGTGCTGATAGCCGTGTTCTAATCTCTCTCTCTTTGTAAAAGTAATAATAACTAGCAGTTAAAAACCCGCTCCGCAGGTTTTTGTTGCTAGGCCCTGTGGGCGGTTTTTGGTTCGGCTTCGCCCAGTTACTATTGGTGACCATTTTATAAAACCAACAGGAACTGGTCCCAAAAATAGCACATTCCTCGGATCCACTGTCATCTAGTGTAGCTAGTCACCGGGACAAAGTAACCTAGACAGGCAATGACGTCATATGCAATATATAGCCGCTTGATACAACTATGTATTACCGTCAATCTTTCCATATCTGGAGAGATACTACATATTCACAAATTCGTAGCAGTTAGACCTAGAGGGGGGACGTCCCCATCCGACCTGCCGACGGAAGTGGCGACATCTTGTGACGAATTCTTGAATTCGAAACCGAATTACAATGGTGGCTTTGTTTGAAATTCCACGTACTCAGATGTTATTTGTGGCGCGACGCGTATGGCTTGGCGTCTGACATGCATTCGAAGCCGGGTTGTGAAATTCAACATAACCCAACACTGTTTGAAAATCTCCTACTACCACTACACTAAGTGGAAAATGTTGCTTCTGTCGTGATGGAGGACTTAGCCAGCCGAGGAATAGAACACGCGACGCCCGGGTGGGACCAAAACGCGACGCCCACTCAGCTACTGACCGGTCCTAAATTTAATTTATAATCCATATATAAAAGCTCAATAGGGCGTCAAAACATAAATAAAACTCTGATCTATACCTACTTGAAAGAATCTGATGTCACCGATTCGATTTTTTTACATTAGCTCCAAAATAATTTCCCTCAGGACCTATGTCATCTTAGGGGATGCTGTGTGAAGGGTTTTTTTAAGGAAAGGAAGAGGATGTTCTAGGAAGGAAAAGGTATGAGGGGTGGGTAAGAAACTTGGGGTCAGTGTGTCCAGGAGTGACGGACGTATGAATCCATCCCTTCAATTGCGGTGCATGGCGAAGGGTCTAGGTCTAGGGATTCTGGCTGGAGAGGTCAAAAGACCTCCTCAACCAGTCTCTCTCGATCCAGCCCGCCACGCAGTGATGATGAAAAGAAGAAAGAAATCATTTTGATATTTGAAAATGTTGGATCAATTTCATCAGACTTAAAATAAAATTGACCTTACTTTTTGCAAACACAAAGCACTTAACACACTTCTACCCGTCTATCTATTTGGTGGTGTTTTCCCTACACCTTGCTTATTTAGCAAAGTAAGGTGAATCGCGAAAGTTCGCTATTGTCGAAAGTAAACCGCATGAATTTTGGAAACCACTGTTTTCTGGTAAAAGTAAATTTATGAAAGGTACATAGAAATACTAAGTAAACCGAGTATTTTAACTTTTCGTAGTAGAAAGTTATTTCAACAAACATATTTGGGTATTCATTATTTTTACGAAAATATAGGTATAAAAGAGAGCTTAAAATGTCTTCAAAGCTACGAATAGGTGATTCCACTTTTTTTTTTTCATAGTAAAAAATAAGTAAAAAATTACGACAGCAAACGTATTTTTATTTTATTTTTATGAAGACGAATACATTTTCTATAACGATTTAAAATGAGCCATTTTGAATTGCCGCCAAAACATGTTTGTTTTTATTCGTGAATTCGGCGGCGTTGACTTCAGCCGGGAAACGTTGATGACAGTTGTGGCGTTTTCTATGTCATAATGACGTTATAGCAAGTTGGAACCGTTTCAAGTCATGCGGTTATTTAAATTAATAATTATTAATGAAAATATAAAAAATGAGTGTGCTTCAGAGCACACAACTGAAGTTAAACTTCTACTCCATCTATAATCTATATGATAGAAGGAGAGAAAGAAAATGTGCACGTGCACTGCTCTCTCTTGCTCCTACAGTGTAATACAGACAATAGACCTGCACTGTATGACGTAACTGGCTATGAGAAAAAGAGAGAAAGAAAATGTATGGTCGCACCTCTCTATTGCCCCTACAATAATACACGAAGCGTTCGCCTTACTTTTCGTAACGCTCTCGTCACGCATTCGCCAGTTACCCCCCTAGTAGAGCGTGCGTAAAGAAGTTTTACTTCAATAACTACCAATTTTTAGTACCTACGACGATCAGAATCATAAAAATAAACTTTAACGAGGAAAGAAGTGTAAGGAGAATATATGACGCAAATGTGAATGGTAGAAGAAGTCGGGGACGCCCGAGAAAGACATGGCACGACCAAGTGAATCAGATACTTGAGTCGGGCCATGTCAGGAGTCAGAATAATAGAAGAGCATGTATGAGACGATGTATGCATGTGAACGAGGCAAGGAGTGTGTGCCAAGACCGAGTTGTTTGGCGGTCCGTCCTCTCTGCCTACCCCTGCGGGGAAACGGCGTGATGGTTAGTTAGTTTAGTTAGTTAAATCTTTCACCCATTTTTATTGGTATTCATCGTATTCATAGTTTGTAAAAATACCCTGTTGTATAAATACAATAGATTTGATTTAGTTTGACATAGAGGTTGACTTAGTTGCCAAGAAAACTTAAATTTTTGGTTAGGTTAATGACTTCCTGTGTATAATTTTCACGTAATGCTAAAAAAACCAGGAGAAGGCGCAAAGAAAAGGAACAGGCGATAAGTGAAAAACAACATTTCCCTTTACTTCCCATCATCTTCATTTCCATAATATATTCAGTTACGACAAAAGCTAAACAATGTTGGACCTAACGACCAGAAGAGACTGGAAAATCTGAGCAGAATTTCAATTTTAACGGTTCTTTTATGAGATGGAAAAGTTTATGTCAATCTGCGAAGTAAGTACCTAACTGAAACGGATAAATAATTTCTAAATGATAAAATAACTTCGATAAACTTAAGGTGCTCGTAAATGAGCAAGTAAAATAGCTTATTATTGCCTATTGCCAAACAATTATTATTGCTTAAAGAAAATAAATAAATTGCCTAAAAAACTATTTAATTAAAATAATCGACATGTTTCAAAACCAATGCTTTCTTCGACAGGATAAACGTATAATGAAAATTAACATTTTATAAGAAAGGACATACGAGTATAGACAAATAATTACCTAAAGATTAATCGTTATCATACTAAATAATGCAAAATCATACAAAATCATACGTTTTTGTTTTGAAATTTGTTCGCTTAGAAGTATTATAGATGCTTCAATTAAATACTGCGTGTAGAACATATCTTGGACCTTAAAAATATCGGTAATTTTTTATACGTCTTTTAATAATCCTAGAAAAAAAAATTATAAGGTATATAAAAAACACTTTGAAGTCCAAACTCTCTAATTTATAAACCTCTTCTCGTATATGATGTTATTGTTTAATGTTGTAAATTTAGTTTCTTTTATGATAATCGCAAAAAAAAATTAATATTACGCCCGAACCTCACAAAATAAAATATAATATGCATTTTCGCGTTGTTATTTTTGACATCACGGCGACAATACGGCAGTCGACGAATTTGGAATATCAAAGTAAACCTTATACCGTCCACCGAAGAACGACTGGTAGCCACACCTATTTTCTGTCAGTACTCTTCCGGACTGAGCGGAGAATAGACGTGTTAGGCTCCGCGTCGCTTGTTTTCGTGAAATCAATTTTTAAATTCCGTTTTATTACAGTAAACAATGCGTAAAAAAGGAATTAATGTTTTTTACAGGCCTTTACGAAATCAACATGTAAAAAAAAATCTCAAATATCTTTTCCAACCTTTCCAAAAGCTTTTTCCAAGTATTTTTAAACTCCTCCCATAAAGGGGCGTGAATTCCGATTTCGATTTTTTCCTGTACTATTGGATCGCCTTAATATATTTTATAAAACAAATTCGGGTTAGTTACACCATTCATAACTCAAGACCAGTGGCGGTTCGTGGTCTTTTTAACAGGGGGTTCAGAAATTCAAGAGAAGATTTTATATCTAATCAAAATTTACTTACTGTTGTCCTTTGTCAAATCGTCAAATATAGCGGCACTCACACAACTTAAATAAAGGTAGGTAGGGGTACCTACATACTATTGTTTTCGAATCACTTGACACTCAACACAATTATTAGACAATGAGAAAAAATTTGGAGAAATTAATTTGTTTTTCACAGCACTCAATGTACGTTGCTAATTATTATTGTCCTTTCAACAAGAATGATTGTGTAGAATATATAATTGACATTTTAAAACATAAGAAAAACAACAACAAAAAACAAAAAAGTGGCAAGAAATAAAATTCTTTTTTTTCACTTGTACAAAAAAAATGCGCCGACTGTTGCATTTGAAAACACTTCAATTACGCATGTATTAAAATCAGGTTTAGATATTATCAGTAGTTCCTTCTCTAATCTCTATAGGTATATCTAATCATCGTAAATGTAACTGAGGGATATACATATAGTTTTATTAAAAAAATAAAAATACGGAAACAGAAGTCAAACGGTGAACGTACTGCACCACTCGAAAGGAAAAATACAATAATTATAATGAATATCCCTCACGCGTATAAAGAAAATGAAACGCATTTCCCGTAAGTGGAAGAGTAATAAAATCACAAAATTATAAATCCGTACACAACGCCAACTCTGATACTGACAAAAACAAAGCACGGACAGTTGGGCATCATTGTGTAATTCTTAACTTAATAAAAAACTGAATTTAATTCAGCTAATAAGTTAAAACAACAGTTTTTGATTCTGGGGCGGTACGAAGTTTGCGGGGTCAGCTAGTTTAATATATAATTTGTTATTCGTATAAAAAAGCTGGTTTTCTATTATTGTCATTATTATTATTGTATTGATCGTCAATAGTCTTGTAGGGCAAGGTGTTGGTCGTCAATATTTTCGTGTCCTGTCAAGATTGGCGTGATGTAATAAACAATCCAAAAAACCGATGAAAAAAAAAGTTACAGCTTTGATAGTGGGTAGGTAGGTGGCGAACAGGGAAGCACATAATATATTATATGTTTTGCGCTAATAGGAAGTGGATTTGGCCGGCTATTGTCGTAATATCGGTAGCCGACCGAGGAATTACATTCACAAAATAGGCAATACATGACAATCTTACTAATGCAATCTTGACCGACAAAACGTTAATCAAAAAAATTGTCGTATAAAGTTGCTCGTTTACCGGAGCAATTAAATAAATAAACGGATCACATAAACCTAATTTACATCTACATAAATTAAGAGGGTGTTAAGACTGTTAAGTGACGTACCTAACCTACTCTACTTACTTCAAGAAGTGATTCATTACATAATTTTTAGTAAAAAATGTACATGAAATTTTGGTCTCCGGTGACTTTTTTTAACCTTTATTTTTCTTCAAAATCAAACAAAAAAAATCTTCCACATTTTGTCATTAGTCACTCAGCCGACTAACCACCCAGCCCTTCACCCCTACCCCTACCCTTGTGATTTTTAATTGTTTTTAGTTGAAAAAAAAACATTTAAAATGTCACCGGAGACCAAAATTTCATTTACATTTTTTACACCAAATAATGTCAGGAATCAGTGATTAAAGTAAGTCAAGACTGTCCCTTAACTTCCTGTATATGTACCTATATTTATATTTTTTAAAACCTGAATATAGTAGGTATATATAATATGTATACTTTTAATTTTTTAAACATACTATGCTTGGGAATAAGACATAAGTGGCAAGCATTATTATGGAACACTACATATAGTCTAGTCTACATAATATGTATATCTGATATAAATGCCCACAATTAAGTACTTATTTTGCTGGTTGTACCGTGTAACGAGATTGCGGCTTAATTTTGAATGCTTGGTAGCACATCAAATCACAATCTATGATTAGGACCATGTTATTAGCGGATCAATTTAACCATGCAACAGTTGGCACATGTTTTACTAAACCGTCAGGTGAGTAGTAGCGATTAAAAAAGTCTCGATTGTAATTTAATATATATTTTTGATAGATATACCTATTAATTTATCTTTTACTATCATTATAATAATATAGAGCGAAGCACCCGGAAGACAATATATTTGTAATTCTGATTATATGGTGTGTACAGTTATGAAAACTTTGAACCGTAATTGTGATGCAAACATAATATGTATTTATGATAAAACGTTTGCAGTTTTTCGACGTCTGTATAATATAGCAAGCAGGTAGTACATCTTACTAATATTATAATCTTACTAATATTATAATCTTACTAATATTATAATCTTACTAATATTATAATCTTACTAATATTATAAATGCGAAAGTTTGTATGGATGGTTGGATGGTCCTTACTCTTTCACGCAATAAATATCGAATGGAATTTAAAAATTCTTTCACTAATCGAAAGCTACATTATTTGCGAGTAACAACGGCTTTATATATTGGTAAGCTCTGGCGTTATGAATGAGCTGTGGCGTTATGAAATTATGTATCTATCATACGTTTTCTGTCCCTAACAAAATCGAGTTATTGCAAACGTCAAACAAATTGTTACCTTGGAAACAATGTTTTTTTAATTTTAGGCTTAAAAAGAGTGCTTTGTTGTGATTAAAAAGAGTACTTTTTTGGCGTCGTAGTTAATATCTACATATCTCTAAAAATATTTATTCTTCGAACAAAAAGCATAACGTTGCTATAAAGCATAGCGTTTGAAGTGGACTGTCATTTTCTTATTTTTTTAGGTTACTCTGGATTCAAATATGAATAAAATACTAATAAAGGGAGTAGGTACTTAAAATAAATTTCTATTTCTATAATTTAAATATTTTCTAAAAGAGAATATTTATTTGCGAAATGTCATTCTCAAATTTTGAAATTTTCTATTAAACAATAATTATTTTCTATTAGACAAAATAGCAAGAATAATAACAATTATGCCAATAATTATGCCAGTAATTTCCCACTAATACTATGCGAGCGAAGCCGTGGGTAAAAGCTAGTATTTAATAATAATATTAACCACTAGCGAGTACCCTAAAAGGAAGGAATTGTTTCTCCCTGCTTGTCCTTTCCCGTGCGTCCCCGTTCCCGCCCCGTTCTCCTCCCAAATCCCCCTCATCTCATGCGTTCCCCATCTCTCTTCCCGTCTCCCCCACTTCTTCGTTTCTTTCACCCCCTCCCGTCTTTCCCTCCCCCTCTCGCCTTCCCTCCCTGCCGCTAAACTGTATGAAATATACATTTTTCAAATAACTGGCGCGCCACCTATCGTAAAGTTGTTCGTTGTTGTACAATTTTCATAAAGCCAGTGCTTACTACTATATGTAGAAAGCTTCTCGTGCGTGCGTACAACAAATTACCAAAGTTTAATTACAATCGGAAGAATGGCATAGGAAATAATTGCATAACGCCAGAGTGCACTAAAAAACCTTCGAGGGCATGCGCACAACAAATCACCAAAGTTTCATCGCAATCGCATGAATGGCATTGGAAATATAATAAGGGGAAAACAAATAATCATTAATTCTTTTATTATTTTATTAGGGACAAACAAGAATCATTATTTTCGTACCTGTGAATGTTAAAAAACCTCTAAACGTTTATATAATATCTACAAAGTTATATTTTAATATCTTTGTAATAGATATTACAAAGATATTAAGGTATGGTAAGATATTAAGGTAGGTAGGTATATTAGGTAGATACCTAGAAATTATTACACTTTGACTGTAAAAGGGTTATTATATTTTAATTCCCGTTTCCATGTTGCTTCTCGTTTCTCGTTCATCCAGTCCCCGACCGGGTAACTGGTAGGCACTGAGGCAATGTATGTTGCCCCGTTGCCCGGAGGAGATCGTGACGGAAGTTTACGCAATAATGACCTGCAATTTAAACGTAATTCTGTGAGATTTCCAGAGCACCTTCACCTCACACTCTTGCAGTATGGTCTCTGGCGCACCTCATTGTGTTAATGTGTTCTGAATAATATGTGTAATTGTATTACGACACCTCACCACAATTAGTAATAGAATCTAGAAACCCTTTGTTATAATTTTTATAATGTAGATTTTTATAATCTTCATAATTAAACAATTATACTTTTCGTCAATAATCGCAAATTTACTTTACAGCATCATTTTAATTAAATTATAATAAATCACTTTGTATCTACCAGTAATATAATCAAAATTAGCAACATGTTTCGTAACCGATGGTTTCTTCGTCAGGACAAAATGAGAATAAGGCAAGGCAAGGTCCTGGGTTCTTTCGGATACCTTTTTATGGTTTTCCTATTTAAAAATTTCGATTGAGATTCGCTAATATAGTCTTCAAAGATTAAATATTAGATAACAAATATTATAATCAATAATAATCAGCCTGAAACACTCATCTACATTGAAAAAATCTTCCGAGAAAAGATACTGGCCGCCAACGGGAATTGAACCCGTGACCATCTGATTGCCGGTCAGCAGCTCTGACCACTGAGCTATGGCGGCTTATCAAATACCCATAGCTCAGTGGTCAGAGCTGCTGACCGGCAATCAGATGGTCACGGGTTCAATTCCCGTTGGCGGCCAGTATCTTTTCTCGGAAGATTTTTTCAATGTAGATGAGTGTTTCAGGCTGATTATTATTGATTATAATATTTGTTATCTACCCTTTGTGCTATGCATAAAAATCTTGTTTAAAAAAACGTTAGTTTATCAATTAAAAATAATAATTAAATATTACAATTTACTCACTAAGATATTCTTGAAATTTTAAAAATTTAACTTTTGCTTGCCAACAACCAGTTTGATAATAATATTATTTTTTTTAATGTAAGTGAAGGCTTTTTAAAATGTGAATACCGCATAAAAATCCCAACTGCGACTATGGCATCCCCAATTGGGGTATGCTGTGAGACTGAAGGTAATGGGGAGGGGAGGGGATGCGGGTAAGGAAGATGAGGAAGTACCTGGCTATTCAGATCAGATCATCAAACACGGCTAAAGCCATTTCGAGCAACGGTTCAATTCTCAATGGTGGTCTTTCACCAGGGCGATACTGAGTATCTTCCACTCTTCTACGTGCCGCAAAAATAACTTAGGTAATATTATTTTAAATGATTTAATTGTGAAATGACACAATTTAATCTAATAAAATTAACTTGAGCACGCTGGAAGTTGAACCCGCGACCTTCGGATTGCCTTAACCCTCGACCATGGAGGCCATAAGTTTTTGTTTTTGAGTCTGAAAGGAAACTGTTAACTTTCAGATTGATCTCAAATTAATTGTGCTAGGGTGATTTCTATACTATATTTCTTTGCATAAATACATTTATGATAAGTTGGACCTGATAAAGACCCCCTCAAGCGTAATGGGGTAATTTCACAGTTTATGGAAACGTTAAAAAATGTATACATGATTTAAAGTTATTTGATCAATTTCTGATCATCGTTCTAACGTATACATTTTTTTTTATTTTCATTCATAATTATTGATCTTAAAACAATTTTAAACCGCACATTCCTAAACACTTCACACTGGTTATAACGTCATTATGACGTAGAAAACGACTTGCTGGTAAGACGGCCGTCACCGACGATGGCTGGAGTGACGTCAACAACGCCACATTTATGATTAAACATACATGAAAATTAGGAGATAACCCCCTAAAATTTATGTACTTCATCATTCCATAAAACGACATAGACACAGTAATAGTACCTATACTTAATTACATTCAACGTAAACATGTTCTTTTTGCCGAGAGGATTTATTAAAAAAAAACTGCTTTCTCATTTTCGAGAGAATGGGAAACCGAACCAAATGTGGTATGTAGATAACGTTTTATTACTCTTATACCTAATATTATCATACACGGTGCTCAGTAACTCGTCGGCATTATGATCACAACATGGGTATAGATTTCAGAAATCTGATAAGCGAGTTTTTTGCGTTAATTTTATATAGCCAGGCCTATTATTTTACTGATTTGATGTTCTTATCGAGGTCGACACTTAGATATCAGGTAATATGTAGATAATAGGTATCACATCATGATAGCTCCGCCCAATACATTTTTATGTAAGAATTTTGAAATCGTTTAAACCTAATGATAAATCTTTTTTTAAAGAACCCACAAGAAGGTACAGTCGCACCGGCAACAAATTGGCGTAGGTAATTTAGACAAATATGTAAAGCTAAATATTTTGAGTATTTGGAAAGTATGTTTAAAAGAGAGATGGGAAGGCTGATAGACATATTGAAAGACGGATATAAGTAAATCCATTAATGGAGTACTGAACGCGGTTGGCGCTAATAAAAAAATGTCCAAAGAAGCGACGTTAGCAGTCCACAATGGAGTGCTGGTACCTACCCTGGTGTATGGCAGTGAGGTATGGAACTGCAGAGGTAGGATGAAGAAAGTAGACTGAATGCTGTAGAAATGAGATCCTAGAGGTGTGTGCGTGGTAAGATCATGTATGATCGTGTGAGAAAAGTGGAGATCAGCAAAGAATGCAAAGTTGATGTAAGCGTAATGAATTAATGTTTGAAGAAGTAATAAGTAAGATTAAGAAAGCGATGCTCAGATGGTTTGGACATGTTTTTATTTTATTTTTAGCTGCACACGGGAGGCCCTGAGGAAAGTAAGTTCACTCAGGGCCTATGTCATCATAGTGGATCTGCTGGGTGGAGAGTCTTTTTAAGGAAGGGAAGGATAGGAAGTTATGGAAAGGAGTGAGTGAGTGAGTCCATGAGGGAGAGACGTATGAATCTATCCCTCCAATTGCGGTGCAAGGCAATGGGTCGAGAGAGTCCAACTGGAAAGGTCAAAAGGCCTCCCTCAACCAGTCTCTCTCGATCCTGCCCGCCACGCAGCAGGTGGACAGACGCATCCGCCACCAAAACCTGGACCAACCTCACTCCATGAACCCGGGCACCCCTGCTAACTCACCAAACGTAGCGAACCACATGTGGTGACCTATGGCAGAGGTGTTGGTTATCCAATAAATGTTTCCCATGTACAGCGAATGAAAGAAAAAAGCAGTGCAAGGAGAATATATGACGAAAATGTGAAAGTTAGAAGAAGTCAGGAACGCCTGAGGAAGCATAAAACGATCGAGTGAATTAGATAGGCACTTAAGTCGGACCATGTCAATAGTCAGATTAATAGAATAGCATGTATGAGAGGATATGTATGAATGCGAATGAGGCAAGGAGTGTGTGCCAAGACTGAGCTGTTTGGTATGATGGTTAGTTAGTTAATTAATTTGGGTAAATAATACAACTAAAACACTTCGTTTTATCATAACTTTTTTAATAACTCTACATGTTTCTGTGAATTGTTCCCACAATCAGTTCCAGTTTTTAATTGTAGCATTTTTAGGCGCCCGCAGTTGGAAAACTTTTTCAAACTAACTAACCATCACGCCGTTTCCCGAAACGGGTTGACAGAGAGGACAGACCGCCAAACAACTCGATCTTGACACACACTCCTTGCCTCGTTCAGATTCATACATCACCTCATACATGCTCTTCTATTATTCCGATTCTTCACATGGCCCGAATCAAGTATTTGATTCACTTGGTCGTGTCATGTCATCCTCGGGCGTCCCCGACTTCTTCTACCATTCACATTTGTGTCATATATTCTCCATACACTCTTTCCCTCGTTCATTCGCTCTACATGCCCAAACCATCTGAGCGTCCTTTTCTTAATCTTACTCATTACGCTTACATCAGCCTTATTCTTCGCGGATCTCCACATTTCTCACACGATCGTACATGGTTTTACCACACATACACCTCAGGGATCTCATTTTTGCAGCATTAAGTCTACTTTCATCCTTCCTCTGTCAGTTCCATGCCTCACTGCTATAGGGACATCAGGGTAGGTACCAGCACTCCATTATGGACGGCTAACATGGCTTCATTGGACAGTGGACTACAAAGGCAGTTTAAATATTTATTAAAAATATTATTAATATTTATGCAATATTCTGATTTTTCCAACGTCTTACCGGATACCATGAACCAAGTTACAACAAGAATCTATGTGTATAATTAATAATTACGATGTGTCTACCATTTAAATTATGAATACACACACAGGTAGATAGATAGAACAACAGTAAACATATATACTTAACTACTCTATAAAAACCACCATATGCAGGCACTAATATAATCCTCGCTTTAGGTACGGTAACCAGCTGCACGCCTAGGGCTAGAGTTAATTGCACAGATATTATACGATATGTCTATTTGATATAGGAGTCCATAAAGTGCTTATCTATTTTAGTCAGGCAGATCGAAATCGTAAAGATTTTTAATTGCATGAAAATTTATTTTTAAAATTATTAATGGTATTATGGACAGCCCTGATTGAGTAAGCCTGATTACCTTCAGTATACCAACAAGAACTGATCGATCTAAAATTATATTTAATTGCAATAACAATAAAAGGAGATAACTGTTTGCTAGTGAATGATACGGATGTGTCGAAACCAGTAGCAGATAATTAATTAAAATTTAAGTAACAAATATAAACGAAAAATTAAACTCTTCAAAACAAAAAGAGTCATTTAGATACTAGCTTGTATCTTTATAGCATACTGTTAGCAATACTTTCTCAGAAGTAGTAGATGTGCTGATGACGGAATACAGTTATAGTAATAATATAGCTAGTAGTATAGCCTAGAAGGCTATAACAACGTACATCAATGATAATAATCAATGTTAGCATAATATTATTCTTCTGCATGGGTTCAGTACCTATAGGGTGTTAAAGGAGGTACCTACTTGACTTACTTTAACCAGTGATTGATTCCTGATATTTTTTGGGGTGAAAATTTTAAACGAAGTTTTGGTCTCCGGTGACTTTTTTGATGTTTTTTTTCAATTTTTTCATTCTTCAAAATGTAATAAAAAAACTTTCACGTGTGTTCAGTGGTCATTCAGCCGAGTAACCAAAAAAACTCTCACCCTGACCTTAACTGTCCAATATTTACCGATTTTTATGTTTTAAATTGAAAAAAAAAAGGCGATCCACTAGTACAGTAAAAAATCGAAATCGGAATTCACGCCCTTTTATGGGAGGAGTTTAAAAATACTTGAGAAAAAGCTTTTGGAAAGGTTGGAAAAAATATTTGAGATTTTTTTTTTACATGTTGATTTCGTAAAGGCCTGTAAAAAACATTAATTCCTTTTTTATGCATTGTTTATTGTAATAAAACGGAATTTTTAAATTGATTTCACGAAAATAAGCGGCGCGGAGCATAACACGACTTCTCTCCGCTCCGTTCGGAGGAGTAATGACGGAAGAATGGGGCGGCTGTCAGTCGTTCCTCGGTGGACGGTATAAGGTTCACTTTGATATAACAAATTCGTCGACTGCCGTATTGTCGCCGTGATGTCAAAAATACCAACGCGAAAATGCATATTATATTTTATTTTGTGAGGTTCGGGCGTAAATATCATTTTTTTTCGCGATAATTATATAAGAAACTAAATTTGCCACATTATGCAATAAAACCATATCCGAAAAAGTGTTTATAAGTAGGAGAGGTTTCAGTTAAAAAGGTTTTTTATAGACCTAATACTTTATTTTTTTCTAAGCTTATTAAAAGATTTATTAAAAAAAATGACTGTTATTTTTAAGGGCTAAGGTATGTTCTACACGCAGTATTTAATTGAAGCATCTATATTACTTCTAAGCGGTCAAATTTTCAAAACTAAAACATACGATTTTGTATGATTTTGCATTATTTAGTATGGCTTCATCTTAAGTATCATTTTTACTCCAAATGATGTCAGGAATCACTGGATAAAGTAAGTCAAGTACGTTAACATCATGCATAATTTAAATAACATCTTTTACCTGATTACTTTTACGTCATACTAGATTTTGTCAACAAAACATTCTAGTCATGGTTTATAGCTTTTTATCTAAAATACATTAAAATAAATTTTACAGTGTTGACAGTGTTGCAATCGGTTGACAGGCTGGCAATTTGATATTGACACAAGCAAATAGATCCAAAGGTATCAGGTTCCATCTGGATTTGATCTGGAGATCTAGCTATCCAAGGTCTGTTACAATATCTAGATATTTCATGTGTTTTAAAAACGTTCATTTGTCTAAATTCGTATTTTATTTAATTAGTCCTGATAATTCTAGAAGTAACTACGCTATAAGCCATTTGACGGCCTAGATCGTTGAGTTGTTACAATCATTAGCTGCGAATTCGGAGGTCGCGGGTAATTCCACAATTAATTAATTTACCATCACAATAGGCATGTTTGCGGCACATTCCAGGGTGGTAGATGAAAGATAATAGGCCTGGACACACCATGATCTCCACAATTGATTTCATAGCCTTTATTTTTCCCTTATTTGATAATAAGCTAAATGGGAGCGGCTCGGTGCGTTGTGCGACGTAATATGAACGTAGCTATTGAACTAAATTTGTTCATTGGTTTACATTCTTCTTACCTGTTTGAAACAATTGATTTTTTCTGTATTAATTGTTTATTTCTTAGAACACCACTTAATAAAAAAATAAAAAATTTTGTTCAATATTAGTAATATTTAGTACTTATTAATTTCATTACGGTGGCAGCTATTTCGGCTTATAAGGCCATTTTCAAACTGTAGTCTTACCACTTTGAGACAACTTATTTATTTGATTCTAAATTTCAAAGTGAATTGATTTATTATCACTTAAACCGATTTATTGGGAAAATGATTGTTTACTTTGAAATCTCTTTTCCCTACATTAAATGTATAATGCAGGGAAAACAGATTTGTTTACCAAGGACGTGACCGCTGTTGACTTATTTAAATGTGTTATATTGTTTAGGTTTTGTAAACATACTAAAAAGTGGGGAATAAATAATTTTCCTTGCTTTATTAATTAGTGTTATGTTAGGGTCATTTGTTCGTTTATTGATTACTAATTGTTCAAGAAAATTTAATTTAAGACCCTTTCTTTTTACATGTAAGGGTTTTTTATTGTTAAGTGGAATGTGATTATTCACCAAGAGATACTCTGCTAATTTTTAAGAAGTTCTTATAACATCGTACAGAAGTTCTTATAACATGTATATATTCTTTGAATCCAGTTGAGACTGCTCCGAAAGTTGCCCTGTAAGCCGAAACAACTAAAAAACTAAGTTACTTACAGAACTTAATAATAACATTATTAAATTAAATTTACATTTAATTTTAAAAAAAGAAGTTTATTGCGTTTCTCTTCTTCCATTTGTCAAATAAATACTTATGTACGCTGTCGATTTCAAGATTACATGTACAATGTTTTCATTCAAAAATAAAGAAAGTTGTTTTTGACATCCTAAATCAAAGACATCGTAATAATACAAATTATATTCTATGATCTGAGACCTGGATTTTACGTGTAGGTATACGAATGTTCAATTTATTTGCCTGACTGCAAGGATGTAATTGTAAAATATGTACGCATAGAAATACTATTACTAAGCCATATTAATAAAATGTCAATTAAATAAATAAATAGATCTAGCATAAATCACTTTGCTAGTAATATTTTACAAGAGTAATAAAAAGATTATTTTAGTGCTGTCACGAACCAACACGAATTAAACTGTTAGTATCTGTAAAGATCAATTTGTCGAATAAACTAGGCTTTGCATATATTTTTTAACAGCGATGATGTTCAGAGTTTTTTTTCGTCCGATCAAATCAAATTAAGCATAATATACAAAACTTCAGTGGATTTAAACCCTTACAGAAAAGAGGAGTTCTGAGGTTGATCCGAGGTTTATATACTACACACCCATCAAAAAAAACTTTTTTTTGTAGACAAAAAATACGGAATAATTATTTTTTTAAAGAAGAAGACCAAAATTTATTTCAATTTGGCCAACTTTTTGTGTTTTTTTTAATTGTATTTTTTGGTTCCATGCCAACTCAGAATCAAGTCAACTCAACACCTCTTTTTTTTAAATAGCCCTAATAATAATAGTTTTTTTTTAAATAGCCCATAACCTAAGTTACTTTAGGTCCTAAACTAACGTGACCTATTTAACCAATGTTTTATATATTTTTTTCGTCACTTTTAATGACTCTTCAATTGAGTTGTTGAGTTGATTTCATTCTGCCTGTTCTTGTCCGGTCACCATTTTTTTTATATGAATACCGCACAAGAGTTCCAATTGCTCCCAACCGCCTGAGCCAGTGAGACTATAGCACATCCCCAATTAGGGTTATGTTTTGAGGCTGGAGGTATTATATATATTATATGAGGAGGGGATAGAAATGGGAAGAGAAAGGTGGAGAAATTACTGACTATTCAGATCACGAAACACGGCTAAAGCCATTTCAAACAACGTTTCAATCCTGAATGGTGGTATTACACCAGGGAGATATTGATAGTATCTTCTACTCTAGAAAGTGCAGCAAATATTCCTTTTATGTTATTTTGTATGAATAAATTGTGAAATAACCCAATTTTAATCCAATAAAATTTGCTTGTGCACACCAGGATTTCAACCCCCGATCTTTGGATTGCCAGTTGAGAGCCTCACTTAGTTGGTCCATATAGATGTCTTTTTATCAACTTGAAATTTTAATTTAAAAAAAATTGGAATGCAGTTTACACGCTGTAGAAGCGAAACTTTACCAAAACAATTTCATCCAATACTTGAAAAGTGAGGTCATAATTAAAGCGACCAATGAGCGCAGACCTCGCGTAATTTCCGTTTCATATCCCAACCAATAGAGCCTTTAAAAGTGACATCATAATCAAAGCGGCCGGTGAGCGCGGTTGATGCGTCGCAGGTGCATTAATCGTCATTTCCGTTTCATCCGAAATGCAAATCACAGCCAATGATTTTGATGATTTACCAAAAAAAAAAAGATTTTTTTAGAATGAAAGAAGGGGAGAGAGGAATTTTAATTAAAATGGTTATATATTTATGAGAACTTACTGAATAAGGCCATAAATGACGTTATCGTAAAACTGTCTTAAACTACATGCTTGTATGAGTAATTTATGTGGAAAGTTTGGGCTATCAATAATCTCCGATCAACCCCCGCGGCAGTGAGGGAAGTTCCTTAGCTCTAGAACTCTATATTTAATCCGGCAAAATGCGAGGGTTTTTTTACACATTTACAAGGGAATATTAATTATTTCACCTGTAGTTAAAAACCCTGCGGGTCCTGGTATAAGTAACAGATGGTTACTCCTCCAAGGCTCTCGCAAGGTCTTGGCGGCGGATGCATTTGCCCACCTACTGCGTGACGGGCCGGATGGTCAGAGACTGTTAAAAGGACACCTTTTGACCTTCCAGCCTAACTCTCTCGACCCATCGCCTTGCACCACAGTGAGAGGGTGGATTCATATGTCGGACACATTGACTCTCAGATTTTTACACACACCTCTTTTCCCTTCCCAGAACATCTTCTTCTCTTTTCCTTTAAAATATCCTCCACACACAATCCCCAAAGACGATATAGGCGCTGAGGGAAAATATTTTCCTCATGGCCTCCTGTATTTAGCTATTGTAAAAAATACTGTTTATTTTTGGGGTTTTATGCCGTGTTGCGCTACGTCCTTCTTTAGACAACTTTTCGGACTGCGTTATAGTGTCCACTATCAGGGCATATGCGTACATTATGGGGGTTCACATTTCGTAAAATCATATGTATTTAAAAAATGTGATTCACGTTTTCAAGAAGCGTCTGATACCTAGAAAGCATTAAAGTTTGATAGCCATTTAACCATATAGTTAGTGTAATTATCTACCTATTTGTCGCCCCTTTATAGAATACCGAGAAATTAGAACTATGAATACATCGTGTTCAATATAATAATAAATAACAATGTGTACATTCCATGTACAACACTAGGAAATGCTTACAAACTAATATTGATTTTGGTTTTATTAAATACACATTGACATTTAATCCCGAACCCACAACTTTAAGAAGCCATACCTATGAATTTGGTGGGAAATTATAATATCTATTATTTGAACTTGTCTAAACTGGGCACTGAAAATATGAAATAGCTAACACAACGTGGGGTTGTAAATTTATAACATACAGGGCGGTTCCAATGAGAAAGATGAATTATTTTCCGTACCAGTTTTTTGAATGATAACTCAATATCGTTTATATTTCATTCAAAATTTGCTTTCATTTATTTTATACCTCAATTCAAAAATGCTCAAAGGCGTGATGATAAAACTATTAAAATTATGTACTTTTTGTAATTATTTTTTGATCAGAAGTATTTATCATTTTTCAATAATGTCTAAGCAAAATAAGAATGTAAAAAAACATCTTAAATAAATTAGTTTGTAAGACCGTAAATAAATTGACAAACTGAACTATTTTCAATTTTTACAAGAAAAACTTTATTTTTATAATTTTTTGAAGGTTATTCCCATCAGTGAAATATATCATATTAGAATAAGTTAACAATAATAATCTAAACTAAAATACGAAAGAGAACAAAGAGTGTACTATGCAATTGTTCAATCTATATTACAATACGGTATTATAGGATGGGGAGGAACATATGATGTTATTTTAAATCCTCTCAAAATAGTTCAAAGATTAATAATTAAGATTATATTAAAAAAAACCATCTACATTTTCTACCGAAAAAATCTTTTCAATATTCAAAGTAACTACAATAGACAATTTATATAAAAAATATTCAATTCTACAAACTTTCAAAGAAATACAGCTAAAAAAATTACATTTCAATATCTCAGCAAGATATCAAAACAATATTAAAATCCCAAAATTTAATACCAAGCACATCCAAAATTCCTATCTATATCATGGTATAAATTATTTCAACAATTCCCATTAGAAGTAAAAATTATTGAAAATAAAAGTAAATTCCAAACTAAATTAAAAAATTACCTGAAACAACTGTAAGAGTTACATTACTATTTTACTTCATTTAAATCTGTTAATTGACACATCTCAAGTTTCTCTTACTATATCTATTGTTAATAGTTGCAATATTATTATTCACCTACTCAAATGATAACATTGATAACATAATTGAGTATGAATTCACTCACCAAACACAAGAGCCTTGACTCTTTATGGTGAGGAAAGGCTTTTATTACATTAATATTACAAATCTGTTTAATATGTAAAAAAAAATGTATAATTATTGTAAAAACAAACAAATATTAAATAAAAAAAAAATAAAAAAATAAAAAAACAGACACAGAAAAACAGAAAAAAAGTTGCGATAATATTCTTTTGTCTGTTTTTCTGTGTCTTGTTCTCTTTAATATTTTAGTTTAGATTATTATTGTTAACTTATTCTAATATGAAGTATTTTCGTCACAATAACCGTGCGCGGATCTTTTTTAAATGATTTTATTTAAACTAAAATTAAATTTCTGAAACATAGCTTTCCCAGATAATTCATTGATTTATTTGACTGCATGATTATATGATTTGAAATGTGTGTTGTATAATACAAAATTTTGATTGAAAAATTAACAAAACTGCCAACGACCTACGGTAAAACCTTATTGTATTAAAAATAAACATATTTTCTCAAAATGTAAAACAAAGTTTTACTAGATAAAAGAACAGTCTTTCGAAATTAATTTATAATATTTTGTGGAAAAGAGTTAATACGTCTAAAATTTGATTTAAAAATATCATATTTCTGGTTTTGTTTGGTTATTCCCTCTAGAGGCTTGCAGTGCTCTTTAACCAAGGGTAATTAATCAAGGGAAATATCGCGAGTTTGATCCCGTTGTGACGTGTAGGAATGTGATAATTGATAAGGATTGCTAACATAAATTTCAGAATCAACTTTGCATCCACTCCAGAAAACAGTTAATTTTCTCGATGGGTCAGCGAACACCGAGTTAACAGTTACCTACACAATACAGATATAAAATATAAGGCAGAAAATTTGCTTCTTTTTAACTCACACAATAATTCTGCTCAATTATTATGCTTGTTTCCAGGAGTCAGATCTGTATCTCAACAATTTACGTAGGTATATTTTTTAACAAATTATAACATCTTTATCGAAATAGGTAACCTATCATTAAAAACCCATTAAAACGTTCATGCAAGTATTTATTACACCATTCATTAGCTACAAACTTCCGTATAATACGGGCTTCATAATAGTTGTACTAACACTAAATCATTTCTCCGATAAATGATGCTGACGTGCCTTTAGGACTAGAAACAATCATCATAATACATCGTCCATCACTTTACGGAAATCCTTCAATACTCTTAGAACAAAATGTGTTTATTTAAAAAATAATAATAATACTAAATTTGTCATTTTTTTATAAGAACAACTCTCTTTTCATAAGTTTTTGAAGGTTATTCCCATCAATGTAATATATTTAGATAACACTAATAATCTAAACGAAAACATGAAAGAGAAAAAGACAAAGAAAAATACGAAAAGATAATGGTCGCAACTGGGACTCGAACTCAGAACCTCTCGTTTAACAGGGACGTGCGCTTTTACCGAGTCAGCCATTGCCACCTTCCATCAAATATTAGATAACTTATTATCTTTATATTATTAGTTTTATCTTCTTCTTCAATGATATATTACACTGATGGGAATAATCTTTAAAAAAGTTATAAAAAGAGAGTTTGTTCTTATTATAAATTGAATATTAATTTAGACTTTTATAAAAAAGGTCAATATATATTCCATATAAATAAAATCGGATATATTTATCCTAGACGTTATCTAGGTTACAAACCAGTTCTTAGAAAAATTGTTTCCCATGAAATGCCTATGATATGGAAAAATTAATCGAAGATAATATTGTTAATTCTAAAAATTTTAGAATATGAGATTGTTATGACGGTTTGATGGAAGGTGGCAATGGCTGAATTGGTAAAAGCGCACGTCCCGGTTAGACGAGAGGTTCTGGGTTTGTGTCCCACTTGCGACAGTAATCATTTTCTATTTTTCTGTGTCTTGTTCTCTATCATATTATCGTTTAGATTTATTAGTGTTATCTTCTTCTTCAATTATATAAAATTAGTCATTTGCTTAAAGGAATTATCGTTGATATTGCTAACAATATAATAATCGGCTTACAGTAATAAACGTAAAGTTTATGCGTGCTTTGAAAAGTATTCTTTCCATTTACACCTGAGCATACAATATACAGGTAAAGTCAATAAGGACATAAGTAGGTACTCGTAATTCTAATTAAGTTGTTTCGCGATGTGCGGATTATTAATACAAAATATTGTTTTGAAGCAAAATATTGATTTGGTGTCAAAATATTTGTTTTTCGCAGCCAAGAACAATATTAAACCCAAAAAGTTCGGCATCAATTTATAGAATATTGACTTGCAAAAAATATTTATATTGGTTAGCTCGATATTGGTCTGGTCATCCAATGTTGATATTGCAATCATAAATCATACAGTATGATCACCGGCAGGTACCGTAAGTTATTGGTAAATGCTCTAAAAAAACAATGTTGTATTTTTTTCTGTTTATTATGTTGTAATATTGTAACAAAGATTAACTAACCTTACCTGTACAATGTACCTTGTTGATATTTTCCATTTATCCTCAGGATTCACTAATTTAATTACGAATTTACTTTACATTACAAAATTTTTTAACAAATGGTTAGTTATGAAACTTGTACCCCTGCTGTGTTATTTTCTCTGTCTGATGTTGTTGTTTTTTTTTTGTATCGTGTTTGTTTTTGGATATTATCCTATGATGTAAAAATGTATTATTTTTATATAGGTACCTACATAGTTTAATTTCAAGTTTTTTTTAAATGTCTTCATATTTTTTTGTTTTCTTTTTCTTCCAACTCCACTTTATGTTTTCTTTAATCATCATTGTTTTTTTCTGTGGTAAATATGAATTTTATACGGAAACTTCGCTGGTTCATTTAACCATGTAATGTGTAGATAATTATTTTAATAAAATAAGTTTATATAGATACTCTCAGCATCTCTCTGACCACCATTCAATTCATTCGGAAACGTTGCTTGAAATGGCTTTAGCTGAGATTGGTCATAAGACTGAACAGCTACCCCACCCTTCTCTTCGCCATTTCGTTCTCCTCCCCACTACCTTCAGCCTCACTACATACCCCAATTGGTAATGCCTGATTCCAGATGGTCGGGAGCAGTTGGGATTCTTCTACCGTATTGACAAAAAAAAAAACAAAATGAATTACAGGAAATAGCAAACTAATAATTGTATTTTTAATTATCACATAATTTTTTGAAGTTCAAATTTTATGTGACCCAGATTGTGTGTGCAAAACACTTAGATGCTAATTTAAATGGTTCACATAGCAAAATGATATTCAAAGTAATTTTATTTATTGAGACAAGTGCAAAGTACAGTTATTTAATAGTGAGGGAGAAAAACACATTGATTTACATTTACCACTAGATATTATTTAATTGCTATTATTGCAAAACTGTATTCAATTGTTCTACGTTCTTCACGCAGTCTGGGTTTGAAGGCGAACCCAAACATGTCACGTAAATCAAAACAATGGTTAATATTCATAACATGGTAGTTGTATTCTCTGATCTCCAGCCTTCCGCTGAGGACCTTCACTCCTCAAACAGTTGCGTGACTCAATGCAGCGACCTTAGCGGGAACTTCCTACCAACCAGCGGCCTTGCCCCTTTAGGAATATCAGGACAGACGAGCAGACAATGACTGCGCAGAGAACTGAAATCATCACCAATATAGAAGTACGGTCTCCTGGTATCGAATGTCCAATTTCTTTTGGGTCTATTTCTTCTTCAGGAAGGACAACTTTGAAGGATAGGACTGATGTAGTGTCGAGGGTCTGGTTTGATGTGGTTTGGGCTAGTTGTTGATCTTCACCGATGGTGGAGTTGGTGTCCCTTTTCTTGCGAACCGCTCCAGAGATTTGGCAGTGAGGGGTTCGACAGTCGGAGGCTTCTAGACAGGCCACTAGCCTCACACTTAGTCTCACTTCCTCTCCGCTGCGCATGCCTTCGAAAAGGGCAGCCCTGAAAAAAATACAACTAATATATTTCAATATCAGAAATGGGTATCATCCTTGAAGTCATAGAATAACCAATATAATACTAGAAGTGCCTTCTGTACAAATTTTAATGGAAACAAATGGGCCACTGACTTAGTAGTTTTGGTTTTAGACCGTTTAGAACGCGGTCTGTCTCTCTTACGCTTGCCTGAAACTGTAGGTATATCGCCAACCCATTTGAATTTTGTAATCACGTGAAACGTGAAAGTATGTATGAAAATATAGACCCAAATGTGTTATTGTATTCTATGCTAGTGCAGTGAGTTTTCATCGGAATTTTAGAATTAGACAGTCGGAGGAGCGAGCGATAAAAATAAAAATATTCTGTATGATGATAGGTATCTACTTACAGGTGTTTTTTTTTAAATTAGCTCCACACATGAGACCCTGAGTAAAATAATTTCCTCAGGGCCTGTGTCATCTTTGAGGATGTTGGGGATGGAGGGCTTTTTAGGAAAGGAAGGAGAGGAAGTTCTTGTGTCAGTGTTTTTAGGAGTGCAACCCACTGCGGTGCAAGGTGATGTTCAGAGTCTAACTAGAGAAATCAAAAGGTCTCCCTCGACCAGTCTCTCCCGATTCGGCCTGCCACGCATTTGGTGGACAGAGGCATACGCCGCCAAGACCCGAACAAACCCCACCCCTTGATCCCGGACACCCCTGCGAAGTCATAATCGCATCGTAGGGAACCACTTAAAGTGACCTGTGGCAAAGGTGTTGGTTTTCCAAAAGATATGGATTAACAATATGGGGAAATACCTCTATAACAAATCTGAAGCAAGTCCAAGTTGTACAAAACGCAATTGTAAAATTATTAGTCGTTCCTAATATTTTCAAACAGAGACATTATACACCAAAACTGTTTCAGAGTGCTAAAATTTTACCTGTTAAGGCAATACTATGGCACAAAATTATAATTCAGTATATATTTTTTTGTTGTTTTTGTTATGTATTTATGTACATTTCTCGGAATAATATGAACTATACCGTCAATTTGTCTGTCCTGGAACGGGAAACTTTCCTAGTTGGACAGGCAAAGCTTCCAAATATGTAATTTGTACTTTCCTTTGTATCTATAATAAATAAATAAATAAATAAATAAATTTACCCAGCAGCATAAAGAGAAATTAGAACATAAATACAGCACTAGATTCACGCGCAACGACGGGTTAAAAGTTCCGAAATTTAATAATAAGTACGGACAGAGAACGTTTGAATACAACATACCTAAAATATTTAATTTATTACCTGATACTATAAAGCAATGTAATTCTATGAATAAGATTGAATATTTGCTGAAAAATTTGCTATCGGAAAAAAATATTTATATTTAGAATGATTTGTATGAATAATGTTGAATTTGTAGATATAAGATGTAAAATTATAACATTTAAAATTTATATGTAACTTAATTATAAGCACCTTCTGACAAGCCAATTCAATTGGCTTAGCAGGACTTGTTTGTGATTTGTAATAACTATTCTTTGATAATAAATTTAAAAAAAAAAAATGGTTCCCGAGGCGACGGCCTCACAAATTGAATGTGATATTTTTGAAAAACAATATTTTTACATTTTACAGCATTTTCGCCCGTAGTTACGCGACGTTAATCTATGTTTGTCCTACAATGATGAGGTTTTCTTTTGGCAATTGAAAATGCTTAGCGTTTTGTCTGCAGCGCCTAATAATCTTTGATTTGATAAGTTTTTTTTTTTTAGATTTTCACGGCCAAAAGCATTTTCGTTGTTAGTTTTTGGGGTGTTATGCCGTGTTGCGCTACCTCCTACTATAGCCGACGTTTCGGACAGCGTTGCAGTGTCCATCATCAGGGCAGATCCGGTAGATCCGACGATGTGTGACGACACATCGTCGGATCTACCGGATCTGCCCTGATGATGGACACTGCAACGCTGTCCGAAACGTCGGCTATAGTAGGAGGTAGCGCAACACGGCATAACACCCCAAAAACTAACAACGAAAATCTTTGATTTGTTCTGCGGTTCTTGAAACGCCTACATAACCGGTTGTTTAAAAACTTGGAGTGACACATTGTGACTCCACGTCTGCCCTGACTCTCGTCTGTCATTATTGAATTAATATTGTGTACTGTCAGTTCGTCAGTTGTCAGTTTGGAATTAAGCAGGAACATACATCGCCTTTGTTGATATTGTAATGAACCCAGTATTTAGTACTGAGCATGAATACTAATGTGTTATGAGGATATTTACATATCGAATTTACATTATTTGAATAAACTTAATGCCCATCGAATTGCCACTATAAATGTGATCCAATTAGACATACAATTAAAATGTTTTATTACGACGCCCGAGTATCAACACTCATTTTGGTAAATTTGTATTACTCCGCTTCACTTGGCCAAACGTGGCGTCGAACACTTCGCGTAAACGAATTAACTTTAATGGAAATTTAGTTCAGAAAAACATACAGGGATAAATATTCTTCAAATTAATATTATTAATAATAAAGGAAAACGCTTAGATAACTTAGAACCAAACGAAAAAAAAAAAACAGATTGTTCAATTCAGAAAACTAAAGTAGACAAGACAAGAGTGGGAAGGCTATAAAGCACGTCATTCTCGCAGGCTAAATCCTATAGATGAACGTATTTGTCTCTTTTTAGTATAGCTATTTTTCTTTTCTTCGAGTTTCACGATGGTGCTAAAGAAGTTTGCACTTCAAAAACCCTAATTATAACGAGTCCATCATCAATTAACAACATCAATTAATGCCATCATCAATTAATAACATTATTTGATGGTTATAAATATGCAGTTGGTCCACCTCACGGATAATACGGAACGTTTGTGTTGTCGAAGTTTGATGCACGGATAATACGGAGTGTTCCTTTTTTAGGTTGAGGTTTAACTACAAAAGCTGCATGTCATCATAATTTTTTTTAAAACATCCCAGGTTTTGAATGGTTTTTGGCAAGGCAGGGTATATCCTAGCGGGGTTGTGTAATTATGATTGATTGTCTATGAAATAAAAACGGTAAATGCACAATGGCGTTACTGCGTAAGCGAATTACTTTTTAACTTCGATCAATTAAGTCTAGATAAGCCCTACCTAACTAACTTGCCTGTGAATAATGACGCCATGATATTAATGTTAACAATACAACTCTTCATCGTATTCCACCGCCTCGCTCAAAAAGCCTAGAGAAGCCAGTTCCTAAAACACAAAGTTCATTTCAAATCCCATTATGTAGTTTTGACATTCATCAACCAATCAGATGCCTTGAATATCACGCGTCACGTATTGTGGAGATGAATTTACCAATCCTACTTGGTATAAACTAGCCGCACACGCTCGCTAAGTCGCTTGAAGAAATAACCCGAGGGCGTTCAGTGTGTGACAAGATGTGGTCTTTTAATTTTAAACAAGCCGTTATGTTTTGTTTTGAGCCTGTATGTCAATGTATTAGTGAACGAACCGGGCTACTTGGCATGACGTCAGAAATATTGCTCGACCAAAAGTAATTTCTTTAACATTATTACGTTTATTGAAACGCTGCCTAAAATACATCTGTAAGGTATATTTTTTTTGTTGTATTCAGATAGCTGACTACATTTTCAAAAATAAAGTCCGCGGTGTGTACCTTGTACAATATTCGGAAGTGGTATATTTTTGTGTTTTAAAAAAATTAACTCGGTCCGGACGGCTGACACACAAATTAGTTTCAGTGTAGATCTTGTAGACCGATAAAAGATACAACACAAAGCACTATGCGATCTGAACGGTGCAAAACAATGCAGGCACTTTTTCATAAATTGGCCTTGAGCCTGCTTTTGCTGGCTTCTTGCGTCATTTTGAATTTCACAGGGCTTGTCTAGATATCATACGTCAATGCTTTTTAAAGATTAAAATGTTAAATGCAAATTTTTTGCATGTTTTTTTGTCTCCAGTGACATAAATACTCACTTTTCGTGATAATAAAGCTAAATCTAACTGTTTGAATACAAAATATTCCGTATTAACGAGTAAGCGGAGTAAGACATAATTAATAAATTATCTTACCGCCCCATCTTGGACATGTTCGCTTTCACTCTCCGTTCTATCTCCTCCCCCCACTCTCCACTAATCCCTAGTCACGCCCCCACATTTAGTAATATATTGTACTCACACCTTACTCACTAACTTTTTGTAATGTCAAGTTATTATATTTTTGCCCGAGAAAGGAACGGTCGTTCTAAAACCGATCGGAGTAAATAAAAAAAATGGTGGTTCTGATAAAGAAATATTGTTTCATTGTAATTGAAAGTAGTGCGACGACCTAGAAATTACATACACAAAAACCTGTTTAAATTTAATGACGCCAGAGTTCACCGATCGAAAAATTTTCCTGCGCACAGTTTTGTGCTTAAAGAATATTTGGTATATTTTAAGGCTTGTTTCAATATAAACATTTACATTATTGAACATAGAAAAAAGATTCACGATACTACCACCAGACCACATCTAATTATACGGATCACATTGTTCCATAAATTTTGCAACTTAAGGCGCAGTATTTCCCGTAATATGGTATAATGTCATTAATATTATTATTGGCATGGATTTATAAAAAAACATTTCTGTCAGCTAATTAACTCTTGCTTTGGGCAAAATAAATTCCAGGAATTTTTCAATATTAGTTCAAGACCAGTGCCGGATCTGTCGTAGAAGCAGATCAAACATGTATCCAGGGCGGAAAATTTTAAACGGCGCTGATTATTTTATCCAAAAAAGCGCTGCGAAAGGCGTAAAACTATACTAGTAGGTACCACCCCTTTTCCTTAGAAATGTGAGGTTTTATGTTTATAAAAGGTTTTTATACTAATTAAAATGTGTTTTTTTTTCTTTTTTATGCGAACACCGCACAATAGTCTCAACTGATTTTGGAGGGTGTGGTGTGGGTACCGCTTCCCCGGGAACCATTTATTGGATAACCAACACCTCTGCCTTAGGTCACACAAAGTGGTTCACTACGTTTGTTGACTTGCGGTTCCGGGTTCATGCGGTTAGGTTTTTCCGGGTCACCAGCAGCGTGGCAGTTTGAATCGGGAGAGACTAGTTGAGGGAGATCTTTTAACTTCTTGGACTCATTCGAAACAATGCATTGAATCGCAGTGGGAGGGATGGATTCATACGTCCGTCACTCCTGTACATACGCACACTGACCACCAGATTCCCAGAACCATCTCCTTCCTTTCCTCTAGATGAAAATACCCTTCATACGGCATCCCCAAAGATGACATAGGCCCTGAGAAGAATTATTTTCCTCAGAGATTCTTATGTGGAGCTAATGTAAAAACAAAAAACCTACCGTCTGAAGCCAGAGAGATTAAGGCATCCCCATTTGGGATATGTTGTGAAGATGAAGGCAGTGAGAAGGAGAAAGAGATGGAAAAGAGAAAGGTGAGGAAGTACCTGGCCATGAATATTTTAAAGTTTCGTTATCATCAGATCGTGATGAAAATTGATGTTGCTAACTGAAACTAGTTGAATTGACAAAAATTGATAGAAATATCAAACAGAAAAATTAGAGGGTTGCTTTTTCCGTTACGCTCATATTATTCCAAATCGTACCTAGTACCTATTTGATCCAGAAAGTGGCGGCAAAAGTTTTCGTAAATTGAATTATGTTCATTTGACCCTTTCTGTCCTTCACCTCCGTCAATTGAGTGTAGAGGCGTCTTCGGTAAATCGATGATTTAGTTCTGCGTCGATTTTTGTTGATGGCATTTATACCTTTTCTCTTAGAAGCCTAGTGGGCCTGAATGATCTATGGGTCTTAGACATAAACTAACCGGTCAAAAATGAATAAGTGAAAAGAGTTTAAGGTATTGTGTTTTTGTTCATAAATAATATCTTACTCACATGTAATTTATTTACAAGGCATTCGAATATTTATTTAATACATGAAAAATCGAAAGTACATATAGTTTTTTTATGATATTTCACCTTCCATGCTAGGGATGACCCTGCGTTATGGCGGGTGAAGTTTACAGTTTTCGGATTACAATAAGAGGGTTTATGTTGTTATTTCGGATTATAAGAATAAGGTAAAGAAGTTAAAGAGTTGTTGGAAAAGATAAGTTATTATTAATATAATAAGGAATTATTGGCATATAAGTCACAGTAATCAGTCTTATACATACATACAAAGAAACATTATTGGGTATAACCGTATGAAACACATTAAAATCTTTAAAAACTGTCAATCAAACTCACTTAGTAAAGAACTAAAAACTAACTTTCTAAAAAAAGCATTTTTTTTTAAATCCCATTTTTTTCCTGGACAACTGCACACAATTTGTTTTATTGTCGTGGCTTTATCGCGATTACGTATTAGGAATGAACGAATAGATTTATTCCTTCCTCCGTGGGAATATCCATTGAATAAAAAATATAACATTGAAAGTGCCTTCCATACAAATTTGAATGGAAACAAATGTGCCACTGACATAGTACAATTCGGTTCCATATCAATTAGTACGCGATCTATCTTTCTTACTTGCCTGAGATTGTACATCGCTATCCCATTTGAATTTCGTAATCATGGTAAAATACAGTTTTGCATGAAAATATAGACTTAAATTGGGCCTATAATTGAATTAAGAAAAACGCCCACAAAGCATTTCTTGTGTTATTCTTTATTCTATGGGAATATGTAAATGTCATACAAATTAGTGATCGATCAAATTACTGGGCCTATCGTGAACCACCCAATCATCCCAGGACTACCTGAACAACCCGATCACAAACCACTAATAATCGACCGTATTATTAAAAAAAACCTTTTTCAGGCAGAGATGTGTGGATTTAGTAGGCCGGGCGTCTCGGATCAGAAATAGAGAACATTATCTTTACATAGTATAAAATGAAGTCGCTCCCGCTGTCTATGCGCTTAGATCTTTTAAACTTAAATTTTCATGCGGTTTTCATAGATAGATAGAGTGATTCATGAGGAAAGTTTTTGGGTATATAATTTGCCAAGGTTTTGTTTAAATTGGTTGAAATATATAAATAAAGGGAGCGGGCGGTGTGGATTTGATTTAACAGATGGCGTTAATAATAATAATAATAATAATAATAATAATAAAATTGAACAATAAAACATATGTGGAAACTTTGACTAGCCAACTAGGAATGGATCCAGTTTTAGGCCAGTCAAATTGACAAATTTAAATTCATATTACATTGTTTACTAACATAACATGTTATTTATAGCAGGAAAAGGTGTTAATTATGTATTCCTAACAGTATATAATTTTGTACTCATAAGAAAAAGAAGACAAATAATGATATCTTAACATCAAATTCAGATATTTTCCCCTAGAGCGCTTAAAAACAAAAACAAATACAAATAAAAGATAAAAGATAAAAGATAAAAGATAAAAGATAAAAGATAAAAGATAAAAGATAAAAGATAAAAGATAAAAGATAAAAGATAAAAGATAAAAGATAAAAGATAAAAGATAAAAGATAAAAGATAAAAGATAAAAGATAAAAGATAAAAGATAAAAGATAAAAGATAAAAGATAAAAGATAAAAGATAAAAGATAAAAGATAAAAGATAAAAGATAAAAGATAAAAGATAAAACCGGTAAAGTAAACAAAATCGGTAAAGTAAATAAAACCGGTAAAGTAAATAAAGCAAATACAAGCCAGATGGTAATAATAAGAAGCCTATCTCTTGGTCAACATATCTTCGCTTTTGACCCTCCCTAAATCAAGGAGCCAGTCGTTGATTAATTTGCGCAAAACATTAGTACTTTTCGTTTTCCAAGCATTAGGAATGATATTAAATAATTTAGGTCCTAAGTACGAAAATTGACGTTGTCCAAGGGACGTCGTGGTTTTTATTGGGACTATTGGATTGTTCCTTGAATGTCGGGTGTCGTGAAGGTGGTCAATGGAAGGGTAGTGCTGGCGTCGTTTTTGAGCATGTAATACAATCTTTCTAATATATAATTGTCTAACATCGAGAACTTTAAATTCCGTGAATAATGCATCACTGGGGTACCTGAATGGTTTTTTAAGGATGACTCTTAGTAAAGATTTCTGTGCTTTAGCCAGGGAGTCCAATATTGTTTTGGCACATCCACCCCATCCTAGGGATGCATATTCAAGTAAAGAATTACACATGGCATAGTATATTGATTTCATGTCTTTTACAGAGAGAATATTTCTGATGGTAATAAAAAGGTGAATAAGTTTTCTGACTTTTGAGGCAGTTGAGTTAATGTGTTCTTCCCATCTCAGATATTTATCTATGATGATTCCTAAATATTTTAAACTATCAACGCATTCTAGTTTATTGCAAGTACAAGTGTTCGGTTCATTGCAAATGTGAATAGTAATATTAATAATTACCTTGCGTTGGGTATAAAGGTTGGGTAATGGTATGGCGTTGTGTTTCGTTAGCCACAGCAACGTGTCACCGGGTCTGCTAGTAAATAATAAGGTAATAAGTCAAAATACGATCAGGCACCTTCCACCCGATCACTCCGCCAGTTGGTTGTAATTGACCCTGGTCGCATAAAATGATCGATCGACCCAACTTAATCACACAATCAACACAAATTAATCAAAAACAAATAATAATATTTATTCTTACACGCTTTTATTCATTTTTCACGTTCGAATAGGTAGCTAATAGTAACTAACGAATATTATATGAAAAATAAACTGCCAATCGATGCACTAAAAAAGGCTACACTAATTAATATTCCAAAAATCGGTACACTAAAAAAGGAAAAATAAATATCCCACCTCATTGAGATACCAAACACTCTTGGTTATATAATAGTTACATTTTTAACTAACACGTCACATAAACGAAACGTTTACCAAATAATGTTTGACTTATTACTTAAGGCCTTGTATGAATATTTTAAGTTAGCGTGATGATCACAAATCATGTCCAAAATACCGTCTATAGCCTATTTTAGGACGTTTCATCATCTTTGAGAGTATTTATGAACAAAAGACTCAATAAGATCTGAAGAAGGTTGTCACACCTTTGATTTATTCATCTAAGAACCTTTTATAATTTTCCACAGTGGCGTAGTTTTCCACTGAGATCAAAAATATGGAGATCTTATTTCGTCTGCTATACATCTATTTGAATCTCGATTTTCCTTTCGTGAATGAATTAATGCAAATATTGAAAGTGGAAATTAACCCACTTCCCGACACCCGATCGAGCTGAAACTCGGCAGATAGACTCGTTGTCGTTGACAATGCATTCTTTCAAGTTTTGGTGGCATTTACGCGCACACACACGTATTTCTCTGAAATTGTATGAAATAATGACATATAGGTCGGTGCGTAGGACCGTGGTAAGTCGAAAATGTTTCACCATATAATAAAAATAGATGTATTATAGTCAAATATACTCTTGTAACGGTGTTACGTGATAAAAGCACTTGTCTAAAGGTGCCAATTAATGAGCAAGATAAATATTATTGCCTATTACCTAACAATTATCTTGGCCATCTGTAGTCTTGCAGGGCAAGGTGTTGCCCGTCAATATGGTCGTGTCCCGTCAAGAGTGCCGTACTGTCTAAAATGAATATTGAACACAAAAAACGATCTCTTGCAGTAACTCCACCAAACTTGTATAAACCTAAATATGAATATTTTTTGCATTCGAAATTGTTACAGATTTGGTAGCGGGTAGGTGGCGAACAGAAATGCACATACTATAATATAGTATACCCAGGGGCGTGCACAGAGTTTTTGATCAGGGTAGGCAGTAGGAAAATACAACAAGTTTCACAGGTTAAAATTTCCATATGCTATCAGATAATTTCAGAAGTACGGCAAACGTTTTTGAACCGACAATTAGCATTTATGAAGGTCAACTATTTGATATACGTACATAACAACAGATGTTTTTGTCGTCACTGATTGCTATTTGCTAATTTTGTTCTAGAAAGCACTGCTTGACACTAACAAAAAACCTCATAGAAGCAAATTCAAAAACGACAGTTCTACTCTAAGCTTTGTGCATTTCGTAAAACATTGAATTATGTCTTGTATGAAGTTAGCTCTAGTCAGAAATAATTCCTGCTTAGACAGTTTATGCCACGTTTATACGTTTGTAATATGCCGTTTGATGTGGCGCTCGCGTAGTTTCGGTTGCTCAGCTTTTTCGCGATTATTTTTGTGAGTGTGTATTTATTTTTAGCAATAATTTAATAAATTATAATATTACTTTCATGCTTATGTTTTACAAAAACGGCAGGGTAGGCAGTGCTTATGTGCCTATATGGTGTGCACGCCCCTGAGTATACCTACATCTTATGTAACATAGTGAGAAGGAAATATATTTGTCTCGGCGATTGTCGTATTTTGGGCGCTTTTAGTTTTCCTCTGGCAAAGGCACGGCAACGGTACAAAAGAGACAAAAAACGTACGTTCCTTATCACAAAAATGCTGCAGCTCTTTCTTACACACTAAATGATAGTGAGACAAAAGATGAGAAAAAATATGTACGTATGTCTTCTTCCCCCAAGGGGAAAAGGTACTTTTAATCATTTTCTTGCATCTCCTTAACTCATATAAAAGAAATGAGTTTCCCCGAGTCGTTGTCCTCGCCATGCCGTTGCCGTGTAAATTATAAAAGCAGCCTATTATATCGGTAACTAAGCGAACTCAGCAAGAAAGTGCAATACGTCGATATGAATAGACAACACATGAAAATCTTGCGCAATCTTGACGGAAATACCTTGCCGCAAGAAATTGTAAAAAGTTGCTTATTTACCTGAGCCTGATATTATTCTAACTTGATCAATGTACCATTTTTAGATCGCGATGTCATTTTTATGATAAACACCGAAACAATAACTTAAACCTAAAACACAATAATTAAAGGCAATTAGGGGGCAACCATTAATTACGTGAGCAGTTTTTCTTCCAATCTAGACCCCCCCCCCCCCTCCCCCTCGGTGAGATAAATTTGGTCCAATTCGTATATTTTTTTCAAGTAACGTGCGATTTTGTTGGACCCCCCCTCCACGTTGTTCTCACGTAATTAATGGATGCCCCCTTATTCCATATGTATTCCAGCACACACCACCACTGCTCTAGTGTCAATTTTACTGAGGATTTAAAAAACAAACATCTTCATAGATAACCGGTACTAAAGCAAATACAGATGTCATATTTGTCAATCATCTAAGGTATTCCACTTGTAGGTAATAATATTATCTCAATAAAATATTTATAACCACAATAGTAATAAAATAAGTAATAACACAATAATGTAAAGGCTGTAAAACCTGTGGTTAGCGCGATATCAACCGGCGCTAATGGAATTATCTTTACTAATGACAACAATGCCCGTATCGAGTTTTGCATGAAAATGGATCAATTATTATCGTTCCATTAGCGTTTTTGTTTACACACAGCGCCTTCAATAAATACAGAGACTTTATAAATACAATAAAATTTACTCAATACAGTGAGAAATAATTATATAACATAAATTAGTATATTATACACTAGTCGCCATACTCATAATCGCAGAATAAGATAATACCACGGTAAAACGAACGGGTTAGGTGAAGTTTGTATGAAAATTTCGCTTAACCCGTTCGTATTACCGTGGTATTATCTTATTCTGTGATTATGAATAAGGCGGAAGTAGTACAAGCTGGAAACTTGTGAATATAAAACAGAATCCAAAAATCCGATTTTTTTTAAACTTTTTTTTGGCAATTAAAGGGTTAATTTTTTTGTATCCGATAAGCTTTGACGTTTTAAAACACTTTAATCACATAATATTATATGTATAGATACCGATTTTATAAAAATTAAATAAAATTTCTCCTCCGAATCCCGCTTATAGAACTACGAGTTTCCGGACACCGTGTATATCTAAGATTATATAGCATACATATTGCTCCAGGATATATTATGTACAATATACAGGGGTTTAAAGGACGTATTTGGCTAACTTCAACATTTGATTCCTTACATTATTTGAACTAACAAATGTAAATAAAATGTTGGTCTCCGGTGACTTTTTTCATTTTTATCCCTCAAAATCAAACAACAACAAAATAACTTTTACATGTCGTCACTAGTCATTCAGCCGAGTAACCGCCTAGCTCCTCACCCCGACCCTATCCGTCCAATTCATATGGAATTTTTACGTTTAGATTTAAAAATACAAAATATAAAAATGTCACCGGAGACTAAAATTTAATTTAAGTACATTTTTTTGCTTAAATAAAGTAATTCAAGTACGCCCCCTGTTATGGTACGATACCCCCGAGACATGTGCCTATATTAATTATATTGTAAAATACAGAATTACAGCGCCCTCTTTCATCGTAACTTTCTGAAAAATTCAACTCATAGGAGATGACTGTAAAAATATTATAAAATTGTGCTGACTATTTGTATGTTAAAAGGCATCTTTCAAATTTAATCGATCCATCTGGGATTGAAATAATAGGTACTAAATTTGGTGCTTGGTATCTATGCTGATGTATGCCAGTGAGGCATTGAACATTGAACTCGCAGAGGAAGGATGAAAGTAGACTGAATGCTGTGGACACGAGATCCCTGAGGCGTATGTGTTTTAAAACCATTTGTGATCGTGTGAGGAGATTCGCAAAGAATGCAAGACTAATGAAGTAAGGTTAATAATTTTTTTGTAATGAAAAATAAGCGTCAAGGGATTAGGGACGCTTGGATGGTTTGGGTACGTAAAGCGAATGAACGAAGAAAGTAGTGTCAGAAAAATATACAACGCAATCGTGAATGATGGAACAAGTCGGGGACACCCGAAGGCATGACATGATCAAGTGAACCAAATGCTTAATTTGGGGTCTTATTCTAAAATAACGTTGAGAACTGATAATTGTAATATTGCATTAAAATTCCAGACAGAAAAGCTGTGCAAATTAGATTATGCTATCGTTTGAGCGCACTTGAAGTGAATTAACAGGGTGATTTAGCAGGGGTGCCCGGGTTCATGGGGTGAGGTTTGTCTAGGTCTTGAAGGCGGATGACCTGACACACTGAACCCCATATTCCTACCCACGCCTTAAACCCCCTTTCCTTTCCAGAACTCTCCTCTCCTTCCTTTCCTAAAAAAAACCTCCACACAGCATCCTCAAAGATGACATAGGCCCTGAGGGAAATTATTTTCCTCAGGGCCTCCCGTGTGGAGCTCATCTAAAAAAAACACAAAACTGCGGTATATAAATACTGAGTTATTGTTATTATTTTTCCAGGTTTTAATGTGCTTCTGGTAACACGAACTTCTAAAAAAAACATTTTTTACAAAACTGTAATTAGTAACATTTCATTCGAAGCTACTAACCTGATAAGCAACGTATGAGCCAGAGGCGGAGCTGGACGCGACTCTCGGGGGCACAGCGCCCGGGCCCCCTCAAGTCTGCAGCCGTCGGACCCCAGCAGGGCCATGCCCCCTCCGCCACCTCCTGCTAGGGACACGGAACTCAGACGAGACGAAACCCAGCCTGGAATATCATTTATTCTCTTTACAAATACCTATGTATATACAGTGTTAAGGGACGTATTTGACTTACTTTAACCAAGGATTCCTGACCATATTTGGAATAAAAAATGTTAATGAAATTTTTGGTGACTTTTTTGCTGTGCTTTTTAAATATAATTCATAAAAAAACAGTATGTATTCGACAGTTAGAGTCGCCGGTGAGGGGTTGGGCCGTTACTGGGCGAAATGACCGATGTTGACATGTGGAATTTTTTTGTATGTTTGGTTTAAAAAAAAAATAAAAATAAGATAAAGTCACCGTAGAACAAAATTTGATTTACAATTTTTACTCCTTATTAATTTGCATATTGTGGAACTTTACTGTAATCCTTACTAATTAACCTTTTTTCTGGTTACTAAACATATAAATACTTGTGTCGTTTAATTTCATAATCGAATATGATTACGACACCATATATCTCTGGCTTGTCATTGAAGTATAATCATATTAATCATGTAGGGTTTCATAGTTTTTTTTATAAGAATACCGCACAAGAGTCCTAACTGCTCCCGTCTGAAGCCAGTGAGACTATGGCATCCCAAATTGGGGTATGTTGTGAGGCTGAGGGTAGTGGGGAGGGGAAGGAGATAGGGAAGAGAAAGGTGGGAAAGTACCTGGCTATTCAGATCTGGTCACCAAACACGGCTAATGCCATTTCAAGCAACGTTTCAATTCTGAATGGTGGTCTTGCACCAGAGAGATACAGGGAGTATCTTCCACTCTGGAACGTGCCGCAAATATACTATATATTATTTTTAATGAATAAATTGTGAAATAACACAAATCAATCAAATAAAATTTATTTGCCACGCCGGGATTCGATCCCGCGACCTTCGGTGTGCGAGTTAAGCGCCTTACCGCTGCGCTACGCCGGCCGTAGTGCTTTCACACAAGCGAAGTATTGAATTCCGTAAGTCTAAACATAAATTTTAGGTCACAAAATTATGCATAGTATGGTGTTAATCTGTTATCAGTTTTCAACTATGCATTCCTCTTCCATCCACAAGCAAATGCTTTAGATGGAGGTGCAGTATAAATAATAAGATACAAAATAACCCATTGTAAAACCTGAATTATTATGTCTACAAAAGATTTTTTATTAATGATAAAAAATATGTATATAGGTATTATGCTAATCAACTCACCATCTTCTGGTTCAATCTGCGCCCTAAGCATGAGCAGCTCTCCAATGGGGACCCGGGCCCCCCGAGGCAGGGGCTCTGTGTGGCTCCCGCTGGCCCCCCTACGGTAGAGTCCCACGCGCGACCTCAGGCCTCCTCGAGCTCCGCCTTTTGCCACGTCGGACGACCTTGAGGACCTGAAATAAAGAATTCGATTTTGAATGATGAAGCAAGCGACGCGACGTCGATAATTTTAAATCAATGATTTTGTTCATAATGTATTCATCAGAAAATAACTCCCACGCTATTTCTCCCCGTGGGAGGAATAAACGCCACACACCCCCTTGCACAAAAACTCTTTAAAATCCTTGGGTGTCTTTGACTTCTTCTTCCATCTACTTGCTCATTAGATACTAGCTAACCGTTCCATCCAACCATCCGCTCTACTTATCCAAACCATTTAAACGTCCCTTTTATTAATCTTGTACACAATTGGTCTCATCAGCATTCAAGAATTTTTATTTATTTTTATTTAATTTATTTATTTATATGCATACATATTACAATAAGTTAGAAAATGACTTTGTCTGTCCAACTGGGAAGGATACCCGTTTCAGGACAGCCAAATTGTATATTCAGTTCATAATATTTTTAACATGTGAATGGCTTCTTTCAAGATATCATAGGATATCTTGAAAGAAACCATTTATATACTCAATATATTATGACAAATGATATATAAATACATTTTTTTTATATATACGTAACTTTTTTATATACGTCACTTTATTTGTTCTATTTTTTTTAGAGAAAAAAAAACTATAACAAATAAAGTTATGATGGAAATAAAAACATATACATGAAATAAAGATATGAGCAAAAAAAAAATATAAATTTAAGTACAGTGAGATATGTGTTATCAATAAGTTACGATAAGAAAGAATACAAACATAATATAAAAATGTATACAACCAAAATTTAAAGTAAGGTGATCTTAGGTTTGCAAAATTGCAATAATAACTTTCAATAACACCTTAGTATGTTTCGAGTTCCAATGCGCCGCAGCGCGCTGTTTCGATGGTACGAGTACCTTCAGTACCTCCCACTGCAAGTTGCAGGAGTTCGGAACTGTGGATTTTTATATTTTAGATATAATATTTTAAATTTACTACATTTAATTACATCAATAATTGACTTCAGAATAGGTAAATAGCTTCATTCGGGCGATCACAATTTTGAAATTCTTTCGAGGTCTTTTTGGAGAACATTAACAATTGCATATTAGAATTTACACATTTATATTTATAATTTGCCAATATATGATATTTTAGTTCCCAATTTATTTTTGACTATTTAATTTTAATAAGTACCATAAGTAAGTAATAGAAATAATCCATTTAAACCAGAATGTAATTATGACATGACATATGAATTTCCTATGTATTTATATAGATAATTTCAGGACTTATTTTTGAAACGCCTGGTCGTTATTTTACAAGAATCAAAGAACAGTCGTTATATTACAAGGATAAGAAAACAGAGCAAAAGATTTTTTTTTTTTTAATTCACTTGATTCCTTAATTACCGTCTTCCTGACTTTGATTCTTATTAGGTACATACTTCATAGAATATTGCGATTTCGTGGGAAATGAGTCGCATGTAATGTTTTAGTATACACGCCACTTAATAAAGAAATTGTTTTTACCTGCATATCCTTCGTAGTGAATTGTTGAAATTACGAGAAGAGGTTGTTGGAACGAGTACTTACGCTGAATTATCGACATCGATTGATAAGTGTTTAGTGTGCGCTACAATTCTATCCTGAGTTCTACACTGAAGTGTTAATACAGCATCTTCCGCCAGTTTCATCCTTGGCAATGTTGGGAAGCGAAGTTTCACGCATAAGTGTACCACATCTGAGGACACGGAGCAATCCTTGACTGCGCAAGCATTGAACTGCCTTTTGGAAATGTTGATTCTGAGCTTTGAATTGTATCGGAGTGGTAGGCCGTCACTCTTTACAACGCAAGGAGAATTGCTATCAACATGGCGAAGATCTTCGAATACTGGAATATTTTCACCAGGAGATTTAACAGTCAGCACAGCCTGAAATCTTCCATCTGTCGGAGTATCGTAGCAATGCATTTCAGTAACTTCTATATGAAGGGGGGTCGTTTGTTTTGAATGCCTTCCACCTAAATGCGTTTCGTCGATAGTCGAAGTTTGTTTTACGTTAATGTCGTTTGGTTCAGGTGCTTTTGCTATTATTATTTCAGGAAGGGTAGGATATCTAGGCGGACCTGGGTATGGCGAAGGAAGATATTGTGAAGATGGTTCTTCAGGGATTGGCTCATCGTGAGATATCGGAGGTAACAAATCATCCACAGGCGTCTGAGGCACATCATAATGATAGCCCTGGAATGGTGGTTCAGGAGCGTATTGGGGAACTTCATCGTGAGAGGGCCTGTTTATGAACTCTTCGTCTGTTGGAGGGGATGTTGTATAGTCTGTGTGAACTGGAGGAGGCAGATATGCTGGAGGAGGTTCGTAGTAATACAGCGTATTGGGAAAGCCTCCAAAACTCCTTGACTGTGTATTATCTGGTTGTGTTCCCTTATTTGCCAAGGTTGAATCTTTCACAGTTGCCATTGTAAGGTTTCTCTGTCCTAATGTATTCACGACCACAGTATCACTGTCATAGTTAGGGAAAGTTCCACCAATAGGTTGCGGCTTCCATCTATCCGCATCACTGTTATACTTGACAACTGTAGTATCTCGAGGCACAAAACCATAAGAAGTGTCTTTTGTAGGCAACAGACCACAAAACACTACTGCTGATTTAAGAATCAAAACACAAAAAGCCACAAACTTGGCCATATTGAAAAGACCAGTGGCAACGGCCCTGAACGGATTGAACTTAAGACTGAAGGATTATCAGGACTGTTCTTGCTTTTATAACCCGTTGTCTTAAATATGTGTGACAGGATTGTCATTAAGTATTAAGTGTTCCGAATCGTGAGTGCGACGCCTCATTTGTCGATTTTTGAACAAGTCCTCAATCCTGCGAAAATCGTGATCAATTTGTGCTCTTTTCTGCCAACTTGGGTTAGCGATTAACATTTTTGTGTTAATTCATTCCATGCGATGTTTTTCATAGAGAGTTAGGTACTGTAAAGCTGAAAAGATACAACACTATCGTAACTTCTACTTTCTATCACCTTAAATTAGATTAAACTAACAAGTGAATAAAATACAATTGTTACTGGCTTTGTTGTATTTGTTCAGTTGCAGTTTTCATAAAATATTATGATTAGCAACATACAGTACATTTTATCTACTATCAGTACTAACGCTGTTATTTAAAGTTTCAGATTTAACTATTGCACGAAGTGACTTTATTATGATTGTTTGTTGAAAACGGAAATCGAATGATAGGTAGCTAAGCTACAGTACAGTAGGTATGTTGGTCCATTTCTGATCACGATGGAAGCGGTTGGGAACTTCAGTTATTAAAAATAAAAATAATAAAACCGAAAGATTAAACCAAATTTAAATGAAGAGCCTATAACGGGGATCAGTTTTAAAGTGAAAAACTAAACTCCATCAAGCTTCTAACAAATACTTAAATCACGATAACATTTAACACCATGTACATAGACGTAGGGTGCAAATAGATAAGCAAAAATGATGAAAAATCTAGATTTTACCACTAATAAAAAAATCATATTTTTGGACTTTTAGAATTAAAATTGAACCTACATATATTATGTATTTTGTGAATGTGTGAAGTGAATGAGTTGTGTGAAGAATTCAGACAATCAAAATTTTCACAAATCACTATTCCTAGTGAAAATTGCCTATTTCAAAAAAAAATTAAAATTATTGTTTTGAAATTTGGAAATGATTTGTCAAGAATCAAGAATTCAGACTAACCCGAGAATTTCCACAGGTCTGTGCATGTGATTTATTAAAACAAAGACAAAACGTAATACTTACTAGTTTCTGTAATCACATTTAAAAAAGTACATAAGTAAAAAAAAAATATTTTTTAAATTCCCGACACATATGTATATATAAATATAGAGCTGATGACCTAGAAACGCCTGAACAGATTTTCATGAATTGCAGATAAGAACCATCTTGATCACGTCAGCTTTCAAAAAAACAAAAAAAAAACGCATCATAATCGGTCCACTCGTTTAAGAACTACGATGCCACAGACAGACACACAGACACAGTAAAAATTATAATACCCGTCTTTTTGCGTCGGGGGTTAAAAATAGGACAAGATCGTGATTGAAATAATGAAACTCTAATTTTTATAATAGGTTCATTTCAAACGTTCAATCAAAAATTGAGCAAAGTCGGCTAAACTAACAACTGGCATGATATCTGTATTTTCAGAAAATTAAAAAAATTAAACTAGAAAAATTAAAAAAAATCAAATCTAGATATTACGCCAGGCGCCTTTAGGTCATTGGCGTCCCAACGCGTGGCGAGACGATGCCCCTATATCCCCTATGCAGTACTCTACCTCTATACGACTCGACCCTGGATCCCCTTTCCTGGCCACCGATTGCGTGTTGTCTTTTTTGTGATTTCGACATGAGATAAACGAGATAATGTAGACCCGATGCGGTCCGAAAGTGTATTTATATATATTATCTGACTACAAAGCTTCACCGCTTTATCCGGAAATTTATTATAACTGTTTGAACAAAAATAGGCGGTGAAGATTAGATAGCTTTTGACAATATTGAAGCAATTAGGCGGATGTGCTTTTATTGGATTATTTGCTTGTGAAGATAATCCCAGGAGCGCTTTCGGTAAACCCAAATTCGCAAATTCGGTTATCTTTTTCGTGTTGTGACATTCAGCGGGTTTTCGAAAACCTCTTTGTTCATAATGCAATATTTCCAGAAACCTGTTAAGCGCATTATATAACAGGCATGATGCTCAACCCACGCACAAACGAATGTCTTTTATCTGTTGTTAAAAAGGCCCTATTAAAAAGCGTCTACTAGTGAAGTTAGGAAAGAGAAAGAGCGTATTTCCGTGGAATCGGGTTATCTGGAACTTGAATGTTTTCTTGTTCATTTATTACTTGCGATCCGGCTATGGCTTTAGCTTTTAGCCATACCAAACTATTGATACTAATATTGTGTTTCCTAATGACAATGCCCTTTGGAGTCCAGCTTTGAACATTGGCCTCCCTCAAATTTGTTCAAGTTTGCCGAACCTGGGAGACTCTCATCCATCCGAAGTTTGCAGTGGTGTTGCTTTGCACCATTGATGATAAATTAAATTTAGTAGATATAGAAGATTTTATAGAATACTAGCTGGAGTACCCGACGTCGCCCGGGCTTAATGTAGAGTTTTTCGAAATTAGGTGTGGATAGTTATTTCTCTTTTATCTTGAACGTCAAGTGTGCAAAATCATTGTCAAAATTCAACTATCAAATTTGCTTTAATGGTGGTATAAGGGGTTGGGATGGTTTTTCGAAATTTCATGTAGACAGTCACCTTCCTCTTGTTTTGAATGTCAAGTGTGCTAAATTTCAACAATCTCAAAATAAAATTGTAGATATACAAAAAAAAACAAAACCTCCCCGCCACAGACACCTCTTTAGGTATATTACCTTTATATATGTAGGATATATCAATAGAAGATATACTGGAGGAATTTATCGTTGGAAAAACGTTGCTTCAGAAATTGAATGATGCCACTGTTAAGTGCTAAGTTCATTTACTTTCATGAAAATCAGACAGCTATAAGGGCTTTGAACATAAGGTTTAAAACGCCCACCAACATTTTTCCCCAAAGTACCGAACTTAAGTACCTACGTACAGTAAGCCGCTGATATTTAATCCCCCTTTGACATAAAAAAAGAAAATTGTATAAATATTATTCCTTACACAAAAAACAGCTTTCTTTTAAAAACCGTTGCGAAGTTTTCATACTAATTCGGTTTTGTGCGGTATTTTTAACGTACTGGAATCTATGTAGATTTTGGACAAGTGGCCCAAAATAGTGAAAACGATTATTTTCACGTTTTGGCATAAATTAAATAAAACAATGGAATGTTTCCGCAAAAGTGTCAAGACAATTAGAAATTTTCAATATAATTAGTGGTTACTCACTCAGGCTTATTGGTTGGAAATATAATCGCGGAGTCACGATCTACATTAATTCCACCGCGAACTTTCTCCTCTTATCATCCACCTCTCTTATCCACACTTTTAAAACGTATTACCTACTGTCAGTTTCACCATTTCAACTGAACACCTCTCACCCTAAAATGTAATGTGCGAATAGGTACTGGGTACCTACTGTATTACCAATAGCAAACACATTAATGAACTCTATTTTTATATATTTAGGTATAAATATACTTATTTGTATATTATATTATAATACCTACTTCTATTTAGGTAATTTTCCTTCTTTCTCATGATATTTTGTGGGTTATTTCGATATAAGTAATGTATTGTTAATTTTGTGTTTTAACGTTTTTAAAATTGAGTTGTATTGAAAAAAGCAAAGATACTTTTTTATGCGTAGGTAATTAAATTGTGTATTTATTGTTCAATAATATAATAAAGAATAGGTACAAGTTGGGGAGGAGAAGGAGACGGCGAAGAGGGTGAGGGAGGACCTGGTTATTCAGATCTGATCACCAAACACGGCAAAAGCTTTTTTTTATAATATAATAATATTAAAGATGCATAGTATAATAGTACATAATATATCAGTCCTCCTCATTACGATTTCTGTTCCTAGGTATACTGTAGGCTGTTGTGTTAGTGTTATTGAACATTCTCATGTTTAAAGACCTCATCTTCATGTTTATTTATTTCCTCATCTTCATGTTTGTTTATGTCGTTGCATTAGTGTTACTTCATAATTTTTTAATGATTTCCTCGTCTTCGTATTTGTTTGCTCTAGGTCAGTGGTTTTTAACCTGTGGTACGCGTACCCCTGGGGGTACGCGAAGCCAAATTGGGTGTACGCAATAACGTGGCACGCATGTAAAATTACGGGTAAAAAATGCCTGAAGTCGTGTTAAACTCTGTTTAAAATTGCATTAGTTGTATTTATGTGACTTAATTGTTAAATTACTGTAATAATGGGAGTATTCAAAATTACAAATGAAACACGTCTTTCATTACACGTGTAGGTACATAAGATAGATAGAGGGTACGGGGAACAATAAATTTGTAGTACCTAAGGGTCAGGGGGTACACCGGCTCAAAAAGGTTGAAGACCACTGCTCTAGGTTGTTGAGTATTATTTCATCATTTTTCTATGATTTCCTCGTCTTCATATTTATAACCCTCATCTTCATGTTTATAGCCCTCATCTTCATGTTTGTTGATTTCCTCATCTTCATGTTTGTTTCCCCCTCTTTCGTTCCCCTTCCCCTACTGGATACCCCTCCACCTACCCTCCTTCCTTCCCTACCTGGCTCTAAACTATATGACATACACACATTTTCAAACAACTCGCGCGCCACCTATTATTGATTTTCATATAAATTTCGCAACGCCAGAGCTCACCATTACATATAGAAACTTTCGCGGGCGTGCGCACAAAAACTCACCAAAGTTACACAGCAATCTGATGAAATTTTGTTTTGGAATAATTTTCAATATGTAGACGACATTATTAGCAAGATATTATTATATTTGTGGTATAACATTGTATACCTATCATTCTGAATGGATTGTTATTTTATTTTATGACAGAGCTTGTAACGTAGTTGGCGATGTATGAAGAACTAATAATAATGATAATATTCTTTGCAGGTATCATAAGCCATGATGAGCGGTGACCTGCCTGGTCTGCGGGGCGGGCGGCGACTGAGCGTGCCCGTGAACGCGCGCCGCTTTAGTGCCCTGTCCGTGCCCGGATCGGGCTCCAACGGGCACGGGGCCCGCCGGCTCAGTGCGCTCATCGAGCCGGTCAGCCAGTCAGGGCAGTCCCACGGGGCACGGAGACTTAGTGCCCTCGTGCCCGAGTCTGTGGTGCGGCGGCTCTCCAATGTGTCCACCACGCTGGGTTTAGGAAAGCCTGCAGCGCAAGAATGCCTTGTGGAGCAAGGTATGATACCTACTTCTTTTTTTGAAAATCAACTTTAAAATATGTTAAGTAAGTAGAGTAGTCGCTGGTTAACCCCTAATTGCATGACTCTTTTTAGATTTGTTTTTATTGAATTAGCCTTCGATAGAATGATATAGAATAATTGATCTCCTCTTTGTGCGGTGCTTCGTAACCTCCTCACTCTTGTCTACTTTAGTTTTTTTAAGTTTTCGCGTCTACCGCGTGTGAACTGCACACACATTTAATAAAATATATATTTACTTGCTGTAAGGGGTGGGAATGGGATGGGTTTGTTTTTAGTCAGTGACTTTCCTCTTGTTTTGAAGGTCAGGTGTCCAAAATTTCATCAATCTCGTAATAAAGCCATAAATTAATTAGATACAAATAAAATATGCTCTTTATAAATATATCTATAGAATTGTACGCTAAGGTGACGGTAAAGATAAATTGAATAATCTTTACACTTTAATTTTTCCTTTTTAGTAAAAATCGTGTTGTTTAAAAATGTAATAATCATAGAATAAAGAAGACAACCTGAGATGCCTTCCATGCCTTCCATGCCTTCCATACAAATTTGAACAATAGCCCAGCGCTCCCAAAAACCCCAAAACAGGTACGAAAATTGTGTAATGTGTTTCACACGTTACAGTGACAAGAGTTCAGTGACGTTTAGCATTCAATAACTTTTCTTTAATACTGGAAGCATTTCCAGAATACTACATAAAATTATCTAGCCTTTATTTGAACGTCTTCTTGTCGTTCCAAAAATGTTTTTAGACGAAAAAGTAAGTAAGCGGCCAAGTAATATTGTGGACATAACATACATAGATTTGTAGGTTTGATAAAAATTTTCAAACATGAATCTTATTCGAGTTTTCTTTACCAACCCCAATATTGACAAAGGTTTTTATTAAATTCCCCAAAAGAGATGTTCTCCTCAACAGGTGTCAGAAATATACAGTAACCTAAATATTTTTTATACAATACCTACACCCTACACGCTAATCTTGCGCTCTGTAACACTCCTTTATTATATTCGTATCGCACTTGAGTCCCAACTGCTCCCAACTGCCTGGAGTCAGCGAGACTATGGCATCCCCAATTTGGGTATGTTGTGAGGATAAACATATTCGGGAGGTTGAAGATAATGGAGGAGAAGATGAGTAAGAGGAAGGTGGGGAAGTAACGTATATATTTTTATATTTTTTTAGGCAAGGCACTCTGTGCTCTATACATGCGCAGTCGCATTCGTGCCGCAGGCGTCGCGGCCGGCGCGGGTGCCGAAGTGCGCGCCGCCACCTGCGCGCAGCTGTCCACCCCGTGGCCTGGCGCGCGCGCCGTCTTCCCGCGCCTCTCGCAGCTAGGCCGGCACCTGGAGCGTGCACGCCCGCGCCTCTACTCGGCCGTGGGGCGGCACGCGGTGCCCGTGCCCGCCGCGCAGGCCCCTGACGCTGGAGACATCGCTTACGGCATCGGGATGGAGCTCTTCAAAGATGATATCACGTGGGGAAAGGTACCAGTACACAGTTTGTCTCTTTATTTGAGAAAGACCGCCTCTCAGAAAAGAAACGTTATTTAATATGGACAGATCTGAACAGCCGGTTGCTTACCAACCTTCCTCTCGTTCATCTCTTTCCCTTCCCTACTATCATCAGCCTTAAAACATACCCATAGAACATGTATTAATGAAAAATTGCCGCATACAGCGGCATCGGAATTCGGAACGTCTTAGAGTTTATAAATAAGTAATAGTCCCACTGGCTTCGGAAAGTTGGGTCTCTTGTGTGGTATTCACAACACAAAAGTGATTTCCAAAGACTGAATAGATCCAGGGGGCCATGGTGGTCTCAGGGGCAATAAGGGGGCAATGTAGGCCCGGAAGGGGGATCAAATTACGCTGTGAGTAATGTTTACCAAAGGGAAGACTCTGTAACCGATACGTTTTGGATTTGAGTATTAAAGAAAATTATTGAGTATAAATTAAAGAAAATGTATCGTCATCGCACGATCTTGAATAGGTCGGAAAACTGAACACTTATGAATGCATGAATATGGCTTTTAACTATAAGATTTTTTTAAATATAAATAAAGTAGCAAGGAGTGTTCTTGATTTTCTGCCAGATACACTGTTAGTTGTAGGCTTGTAGGCATAGTTTTTTTGTTGTTTTAATGCGACGTTGTATTATACATAAAACAAACCGCTGTATCAAAGTCGGCCAATTTCATCATTTATTTATAGTACGAGAGCCCACGACCAAAACCATGTCTCATAGCAATACGGCAAAAACCCTATAAAATCGTTAGATTGTATGATTCTGAACCCGACTAGGTGTGTAGTAACGGTCGAAAGTGTAGCAACTGCGTGGGAGGCCATTTCTGCTGTGTCAAAAAAAAAAGACAGTCGGTATTATAGCAATACGTCTGATAGTGAAAATGTACATAGATTTTATAATTGTATTATGAAAAAGTTTGTTTTCAGACATTTTGCGCGTAGCATATAGCCGGAGCGCATTTTTGAAAATGTCAACAAATTTAGCCGACCTGTATCATAGCAATACGGATAATTTTTTTTTTCAACTTTTCGTATTGCTGCCATGATTACCAAAAACCTGTTTTCAGACACTTTAAGTGTAGCATATACTCCCAAAAACGAAAATAACGTTTCGGAGTCGCCTGGCCGACGCCTCTGTTAAATGTTTTTTTAAATTTACAGCCTTCATAGATATTCAAGAATCTCCCTTGTCTATTATATGTACTTTGACAGATGACAGATGTCATTACTTATTTCTTTTGTAAAAGTTACTCAAGTGTGCTTTAAATAAAACCAAAACTATCAAATCAATCCAATGTTACGGTTTCGAGTAAATTCTTTGTTAATTATCATCTAATAAATTCAGGGTCGCAACGTATTCATTGGTTTGTAACAGAAAATTCAAGATGCCTCAATACGATTTTTAAATGATATCTGAGTATCGAAAAGTTGTCTGATAGAGAAGGTGCTACACTTAATTTGTCTGATATAAATTTTTTGCACATGTGGACAACTTATTTTATCATGTCCAACAATTTTCAGACATATTGCTATGATACCGATCGGTAAAATTTGTTAACATTTTAAAAACGGTCTCAAAATTTAATGCGTTCACATTTCCGTCTGAGAATTGTTTTGTTCGCATCAAATAACCAAAATTTACTAATAAAAAAGATTTTCAGACGTATTGCTATGAGACATTTTTTTTGTCTCATTTTTAATTTTTTTAAGTGATTTTACGGGTTTGCGCTACACCACTAACGTCTGAAAAATATGTTTCCGGTGTCTCAGAACTATCATTCAACTACAGTCTGCAAATCAGACATATTGCTATGATGCAGTTCGGTAAAATTCTTTGACAATTTTGAAAATTCGGTCAGATCAAACGCTACGCGGAAAATGTCTGATATTGGTATTTTCGAGTTCAGGATAATCGTATCTATCGATTTGATGCGGTTTTGGCCGTATTGCTATGAGACAAAAATTTTGGTCGTGGGCTCTCGTACTATTAGGTGGTGTTTCCAGATGTGGATTGATTGAAGAGGCGGATTGATCGTCACATCTTATGGTTCACATTATGGTTTATTTTATGAATTTTAGTATTAGACTATTAACAGTGACTTTGCTTAGCGACAGCACTGACTTCGCATTTTAGCGGTCGCGCTCATCTAGTCAGCCTTCACAAGGCTTCGAAAATTTTGCTAGTTGCTCTGAGCTCCGAGTTACAATCTGTGGCATTAAGGTCCCCCACACGCACACTTCGGAGCGACTGAGTTTAAGATTAAGATTTATTTATTTCTATTCTTCAACATACATACATGTTACAGATAATTACATTGGTATACATAGATATTAAGTTAAGTAATAAGGAAATAGAATAAAATGTTACTGATCCGTAACTGTATACGGGTAAGTTCCTAATAGTATTTTGTGAAAACCTCATAGTACGAGAGCCCACGACCAAAATTTTTGTCTCATAGCAATACGGCCAAAACCGCATCAAATCGATAGATACGATTATCCTGAACTCGAAAATACCAATATCAGACATTTTCCGCGTAGCGTTTGATCTGACCGAATTTTCAAAATTGTCAAAGAATTTTACCGAACTGCATCATAGCAATATGTCTGATTTGCAGACTGTAGTTGAATGATAGTTCTGAGATACCGGAAACATATTTTTCAGACGTTAGTGGTGTAGCGCAAACCCGTAAAATCACTTAAAAAAAATAAAAATGAGACAAAAAAAATGTCTCATAGCAATACGTCTGAAAATCTTTTTTATTAGTAAATTTTGGTTATTTGATGCGAACAAAACAATTTTCAGACGGAAATGTGAACGCATTAAATTTTGAAACCATTTTGAAAATGTTAACAAATTTTACCGATCGGTATCATAGCAATATGTCTGAAAATTGTTGGACATGATAAAATAAGTTGTCCACATGTGCAAAAAATTTATATCAGACAAATTAAGTGTAGCACCTTCTCTATCAGACAACTTTTCGATACTCAGATATCATTTAAAAATCGTATTGAGGCATCTTGAATTTTCTGTTACAAACCAATGAATACGTTGCGACCCTGAATTTATTAGATGATAATTAACAAAGAATTTACCAACGTTTGGAGCAGCTGGCGAGTGAGCTGTATAATAGTAAGAAAGGGGCAGGAGCGTAACAAGCGCTGAGGCTGTTGAAATTAAATACTGATTGATTTGGTATTTTTTGTTTTATTTAAAGCACACTTGAGTAACTTTTACAAAAGAAATAAGTAATGACATCTGTCATCTGTCAAAGTACATATAATAGACAAGGGTGATTCTTGAATATCTATGAAGGCTGTAAATTTAAAAAAACATTTAACAGAGGCGTCGGCCAGGCGACTCCGAAACGTTATTTTCGTTTTTGGGAGTATATGCTACACTTAAAGTGTCTGAAAACAGGTTTTTGGTAATCATGGCAGCAATACGAAAAGTTGAAAAAAAAATTATCCGTATTGCTATGATACAGGTCGGCTAAATTTGTTGACATTTTCAAAAATGCGCTCAGGCTATATGCTACGCGCAAAATGTCTGAAAACAAACTTTTTCGAAATACAATTATAAAATCTATGTACATTTTCACTATCAGACGTATTGCTATAATACCGACTGTCTTTTTTTTTTGACACAGCAGAAATGGCCTCCCACGCAGTTGCTACACTTTCGACCGTTACTACACACCTAGTCGGGTTCAGAATCATACAATCTAACGATTTTATAGGGTTTTTGCCGTATTGCTATGAGACATGGTTTTGGTCGTGGGCTCTCGTACTATCACTAAGCGAACCTGTGCTGAGGTGTACCCATGTTTTGGAATAATTGCAATTCTGACGACAAAAGTAGAAACACCGTATCCTCCTTGATATTGTCAAGAAGGAGACTGTGGGTCGACCCATGGCGGCAGTATCGTATACATAAAATAAAAGATTAGTTGCAGTTAGGATCTATACATACAGTTATACATAGCATCTAGTTTATGTACAAGATAGATAGTAGTTTTGATAAAATAGGTAGGTATATTATTCTAGGGACCACACGCCAATGGAATGAATAATATTGTGATTTTAATGTTTGGTCTTAAAACAAAGTTATAATTAATTGCCTACTATTTCTTTTTAATATTTGTTTTTGGTTATGTTTGGTTAGGTGTTATTTTTTTTTGAGTAAATTGAATACCTTGTTGTTTGATCCAGTCTATGATGTGTTTTTTGTGAAGAATTGTATATAGATTTGTAGTTAGTAGTTGTTTCAGTGTGGTGGGCATGAGTTTATATAGTTTGATTGCGTAATACTTGAAGTGAAAATACGACCAAAATTTTTGTCTCATAGCAATACGGCCAAAACCGCATCAAATCGATAGATACGATTATCCTGAACTCGAAAATACCAATATCAGACATTTTCCGCGTAGCGTTTGATCTGACCGAATTTTCAAAATTGTCAAAGAATTTTACCGAACTGCATCATAGCAATATGTCTGATTTGCAGACTGTAGTTGAATGATAGTTCTGAGATACCGGAAACATATTTTTCAGACGTTAGTGGTGTAGCGCAAACCCGTAAAATCACTTAAAAAAAATAAAAATGAGACAAAAAAAATGTCTCATAGCAATACGTCTGAAAATCTTTTTTATTAGTAAATTTTGGTTATTTGATGCGAACAAAACAATTTTCAGACGGAAATGTGAACGCATTAAATTTTGAAACCATTTTGAAAATGTTAACAAATTTTACCGATCGGTATCATAGCAATATGTCTGAAAATTGTTGGACATGATAAAATAAGTTGTCCACATGTGCAAAAAATTTATATCAGACAAATTAAGTGTAGCACCTTCTCTATCAGACAACTTTTCGATACTCAGATATCATTTAAAAATCGTATTGAGGCATCTTGAATTTTCTGTTACAAACCAATGAATACGTTGCGACCCTGAATTTATTAGATGATAATTAACAAAGAATTTACCAACGTTTGGAGCAGCTGGCGAGTGAGCTGTATAATAGTAAGAAAGGGGCAGGAGCGTAACAAGCGCTGAGGCTGTTGAAATTAAATACTGATTGATTTGGTATTTTTTGTTTTATTTAAAGCACACTTGAGTAACTTTTACAAAAGAAATAAGTAATGACATCTGTCATCTGTCAAAGTACATATAATAGACAAGGGTGATTCTTGAATATCTATGAAGGCTGTAAATTTAAAAAAACATTTAACAGAGGCGTCGGCCAGGCGACTCCGAAACGTTATTTTCGTTTTTGGGAGTATATGCTACACTTAAAGTGTCTGAAAACAGGTTTTTGGTAATCATGGCAGCAATACGAAAAGTTGAAAAAAAAATTATCCGTATTGCTATGATACAGGTCGGCTAAATTTGTTGACATTTTCAAAAATGCGCTCAGGCTATATGCTACGCGCAAAATGTCTGAAAACAAACTTTTTCGAAATACAATTATAAAATCTATGTACATTTTCACTATCAGACGTATTGCTATAATACCGACTGTCTTTTTTTTTTGACACAGCAGAAATGGCCTCCCACGCAGTTGCTACACTTTCGACCGTTACTACACACCTAGTCGGGTTCAGAATCATACAATCTAACGATTTTATAGGGTTTTTGCCGTATTGCTATGAGACATGGTTTTGGTCGTGGGCTCTCGTACTATCACTAAGCGAACCTGTGCTGAGGTGTACCCATGTTTTGGAATAATTGCAATTCTGACGACAAAAGTAGAAACACCGTATCCTCCTTGATATTGTCAAGAAGGAGACTGTGGGTCGACCCATGGCGGCAGTATCGTATACATAAAATAAAAGATTAGTTGCAGTTAGGATCTATACATACAGTTATACATAGCATCTAGTTTATGTACAAGATAGATAGTAGTTTTGATAAAATAGGTAGGTATATTATTCTAGGGACCACACGCCAATGGAATGAATAATATTGTGATTTTAATGTTTGGTCTTAAAACAAAGTTATAATTAATTGCCTACTATTTCTTTTTAATATTTGTTTTTGGTTATGTTTGGTTAGGTGTTATTTTTTTTTTGAGTAAATTGAATACCTTGTTGTTTGATCCAGTCTTTGATGTGTTTTTTGTGAAGAATTGTATATAGATTTGTAGTTAGTAGTTGTTTCAGTGTGGTGGGCATGAGTTTATATAGTTTGATTGCGTAATACTTGAAGTGTCTTTGCCCGTGTGAGGTATGAGTTATCGGTATGTTAAGTGTTTTTTTTGTAGAGGCCCTGGTTTTAATTGCTAATTGAGGTTGCATTTGAATATGAAGTTTATGTTGGAAGAAGTATAGTAGTTACAGCTTTGGCGTAGAGTTGTCTTATTGTCATGACGTCTAGTGTTTCGTAAATTACATTCGAGCATGTGTAGCGAGGAACTTGGAGGATTAATTTAATTGTTGCCTTTTGATTTTTTTTCTAATGGATCTATTGCTATATTCGTTGCACTTCCCCAAGCAAGTATGCCATATGTACCTAATAATGGATTGGCAAAGTGCAAAGAACATGGTTCTGAGGATTGTTATTGGAAATATGTTTTTTATTGTCTTTATCAGATGCATGACTCGTTTCAGTTTGTTTGTGATATAAGTTATGTGGTCAGTCCAGCGTAAGTTGGCATCTATTATAACTCCTAATAGGACATAGGCCCAAAGGGAAATTATTTTCCTCATGGCCTCCTGTGTGGAGTTAATGTAAAAAAAAAAAAAAAAAACTCCTAGATATTTTGTGTGGTCAACCCTTTCAATACGCTCGCATTGACATGTGCGAGAAGTTTGTCCGCAGTCGTGTAAGATAAGGTCTGTGTACGGTGGAGGTTGGCCTCTTTGTGTGATGCTGTGTGTAATATAATTGTTTTTTGTTGTATTTATGGTAAGGATGTTGTTGTTTAGCCAATTTTTGACCACAGATAGACTTTTTTCGGCCTTTTTATATACCTCAATTCATGTTTCTGCCTGGCAGAGAAGTACTGTATCGTCAGCAAATGATACGATTTTACCGTCGATATCAATGTCACACAGGTCGTTTATGTAAATAAGGAACATTAGGGGACCAAGAACGCTTCCCTGTGGTACTCCGTATCTAGAGAGAAGTGGCTCGCTTACCATGTTGTTGATTTTAACCTGTTGCATTCTACACGACATGAAGCTTTTCAGTAAGTTTAGTTCTATGCCACTAACTCCGACGATTTTTAGTTTATTGAAGAGTTTTTCGTGTGAAATTGTGTCAAAAGCATTACATAAGTCGAAATAAATTGATATAACTTTTTTTTAGTATCTAGGTGATGTGTAATAAACTCAGTTACAGTGGCAGTTGCGTTTTCTGTGTTCCTATTTTTTCTAAAGCCATGTTGGTTTATTGAAAGTAATTGCTTGTTTTCCAAATAATGTTGTAGCTGTACTTTTATTGTTTTTTCAAGAATTTTTGACATATTGTTTAATAATGTAATGGGTCTGTAGTTATTTAAATTGTTTTTTGTTCCTGATTTATAAATACGAATAACCAGACCTTTTTTTAGAATGCTCGGAAAAATTTCTTCTTTAAGACTAAGATTAATTACGTACGTTAGTGGTATAAGCAGTTGTTGGCTTAGTGTTATTATTGTTTTAGAGTCTATTCCGTCAGGTCCCGATGTTGTGTTATCCTTTAGGGATTGTATTATTTGTTTGGTGTCTTCCAGAGTTACTTTTTGTAGTTTTAAATGTCTTTCATTGTTTATAATAGAGCACTGAGTCATATGATTTCGAGGTTCTTGATTGTCGCTTCCAGTCGTAATTTTTTTTATATTTTCGGCTAGGCTGGCTCCGATATTTGTGTAATGTCTGTTTATGTAGTTAAGAATAAGTGTAGGATTTTCGTGGAAGTCTACTTCTTCGTCATTAATAATTAACTTTTTGATTTTATCATCTTTGTTTTTTTGTGTATGTGCACTTTCTTTCAGAATTAACCAGACACTTTTCGGGTCAAAGTTTGCAGTTATCAGTTTGTTTCTGTAATATAATTCTTTGGCTTTGCGTATAATTAGCGAACAAATATTTCTGTACCTTTTATATTAAGCGTAAAGAAAAGTATCATTTGGGTTGTGTTTAACTTGTTTGTGCAGTTTGTCCCGTTTTTTTATGCTATTTAGTATGCTTTGGGTAATCCATTTTTTAAGTCTTTTTTTTTACGGTGCGTGATAGAGTTGAATGTTGTTGTGGTATTTTGAATGATGAGCATTTGAAGGTATGCTATAAAGTAATTCCAGGCTTCTTCTGTCGTGTTAATTTTTTTTAGATGTTCCCACGTTTGTTTTTCTAGACAATTTTTCTTGTTCTTTTTCAATCATATTTTATGCTATTATTTTGAATTGTTGGGTTCAAAGCCTGTGGAGTCAGGCCTATTATTGTTGTGTAGTGATCTGTGATTGTTGATTCAAATACTACGCTAGAAAATTTGCTTTTGGATTTGATCATTAAGTGATCTAAACATGATTCTGAGTCTCTGGTAACTCTGGTTGGAGTATTGATGGCGCTTATTGTGCCATGTTCCAGGAGCATCAGCTGGTATTCGATAATTTGGGGGTGGCCTTGTGGAAGTATATTTATGTTTAGATCCCCAGCTACGATGATGTTTTTGAAGTGGGTAATTTTTTTTTATATGAGTATTGAGAGCTAATATAAAGGGCGCGATGTTGTGTCTGGATGGAGATCTGTGAATAGCGAGAATGCATGTATCGGGGTCGGCGATTATTTGTAAGCAGTTAGTGTTTTCTAAAGCGATTTCTGAGACAGGCGTTAAGACTATCTTTTATGTAAACAACAACTCCATCATTTTGATTTTGGTTTTTTGTTGTGAAATATGTGGAATAGTTTTTTTTTGTGTTTTACAGTAAAAGCGGTCGAGATCCAGCATTCCGTTACGATAATAATTTTGAAGGCGGACAAGAGTATGTCTAGTTCGTCATAGTTTTTGTTGAGGGATCTTATATTTTATTTATTTATTTATTTATTGTTTGAAACATTTACAGAGTGTTAACAAATTATTGCATTAATATTATTACGTTGGAATATGAGCTGATATTAACACTCCAATTAGAAATGTTCACAGCATGCGTAATTAAGGTTTAGTTGTTGCTAGACGGAGATGCTAGTAGTGAAAAGAAAACAGAAATAATAATAATAATAAAAAAGAAATATAAGACAAGAAATTTAAAACATGGTAAGTGTACAGAGAAAGAAACGTTTCTGGAAAGGATAATAAAGTTAAAATAAAGAAAAGACATAATAATAAAGCAATTAACAATCGTAGCATATCATCAATCATGACATATCATCAATTAACAATAATTAAAAATATTCGAGACTGTTTGCGAAGATATCAATAAGGTCACATTCAATTGTGTTGTACAAACGACACATTCGAGACAGTGGATTGAAGTACGCAATATTGTTATTAAATATTTCAATATGGAATATATTTTGACTTCTTAAGTTACGTCTATTAGGAACTTTAATATGTATGTTGCTCAGACAATGAGTGGTTAAAAGTTTATCATGAATAATTTTATACGGGGTCCGCCAAATAACTTTTTTTTTTTTGAAAATGCTATAAAAAAAAAACTACTGAATATTTTCTCAAATTTCTTTTTTTATTTATAAGTACAATCCTTCCGGTTAATAATGGAAAATAATTTCATTCAAATGGCTGCCTCGGCTGGCCATGCAGTAGCCTACACGATCGGTCCAATTTTTAAGCACATTATCGATTGTGTGCAGCTGTATTTCACCAATGGCTTCACGAATATTGTCCTTTAAAGCGTCAATTGTCTCTGGCTTGTCGGCGTAACATTTATCTTTGAGGGCACCCCACAAATAATAGTCCAACGGTGTCAAATCGCAGCTCCGAGGTGGCCAAACGACATCAGCTCTGCGGCTGATAATGCGATCTTCAAAAACAGGGCGCAAAACATCGAGTGTAGCTTCGGCTGTGTGGCACGTAGCGCCGTCCTGTTGAAACCAAATGTTGCCAATATCCTCCTCTTCAATTTTTGTGAACAAAAATTCGTTCAACATGGCCCGATAACGATCGCCATTGACTGTAACGGCCACTCCTTGCTCATTTTCAAAGAAAAATGGCCCAATTATGCCTCTGGACCAAAATCCGCACCAAACAGTGACTCGTTTTGGGTGTACCGGCTTTTCAATGTATGCGTGCGGGTTTTCTGTGCCTCAAATACGACAATTTTGCTTGTTTACATACCCGCCAAGATCAAAATGAGCTTCATCCGAAAAGATGATTTTTTTGGCAAAATCGGCATCTTCTGTAAGTCGATCGCAGGCCCACTCAGCGAAGCGAAAACGCATTGGATGGTCAGTTGGCTTCAACTCCTGAACCAATTGGACTTTGTATGGCATGAGCTAAGCAAATCAGACATGAGCTAAGTGTTACCATTCACGAAATAAGCACTAGTTGAAAAAAAAAACTTTAGATGGCGGACCCTTTATAAACATATTAAGTCAGCAAATTGTCTTCTTTTTTCCAATGTTGTAAAATTAAAGTGTTGTAATCGTTCCTCATAGGATTGGAGTATGGCATTAAATCCAAGTTTAAATGATAGCAGTCTTAGGAATTTTTTTTGCACAGATTCAATTGTTTTAGAATATTTTAAATAATGTGGATTCCAGATAACACTCCCATATTCCAAATTGCTTCTGACCAACGAGTTGTACAAGGTTATAATGGATTGGGGGTATTTAAATGGTTTTGATATTCTATGGATGAATCCAATCATTTTCAATGATTTACTTATAATTTTACTGATGTGTACATCAAACATAAACTTTGAATCAAGAGTGATTCCTAGATCTCTTATAGTGGTGACTGCATTTAATAGAACATTATTAATGGAATATGCATAATCCTTTCGTCTTCTGTTACGAGTAAAAGTAATAATGTAACATTTTTCAATATTTAAAAACATATCATTTTGAATGCACCAGTTATTTAGTGTGTAAAGGTCTTCTTGAAGCTTAACATGATCAGAATCAGTGGAAATTTTACGGTAAATCTTGAGATCATCGGCAAATAGAACAAAATCACAGCGTAACATGGGGCCAAGGTCATTAATAAAGATTAAGAATAGCAGAGGGCCAAGGTTAGACCCCTGGGGTACGCCTGATGTTACAATAACGGGAGGTGATTCATACCCATTAATAAGTACTAATTGTGTTCTATGTTCCAAGTAAGACTTAAACCATCTAAATAGATCACCGTGAATACCTATTCGATCAAGTTTCTGTAGTAAAATAGAATGGTTAACTTTATCAAACGCCTTTTGAAAATCTGCGTAAATGGCATCTACTTGAGTTCTTTCATTAAAAGCATTACAAACGTAATAACAAAAGTCGAGAAGATTTGAGGTTGTGGATTTGTTGGGAACAAATCCATGTTGATTAATGCATAATTGGGGTTTAAAGTGTGAAAATACAGAAATATAAATTATAGATTCAAAGGCTTTTGCAAAACACGATAAAATGCCGATAGGTCGATAATTTTTCACAAAAGATTGATCACCAGATTTATGTATTGGAACAATATTTGCATTTTTCCATAAATCTGGGAAAGTTCCTGTAGTTAATGATTCATTATAAATTATAAAAAGTGGCTAAATCAGCGCGCTGGAACAACATCTTACAAACAAGGGAGGTATTTTGTCAGGTCCTGGACCTTTGGATGTATCATTTTTTTCTAAACAAGATTTGATGGTTTCCATGCTAACGTTGATTTTGCCAAGATTAAATTGGTTGTTTTGTATAACTTTCGGCGTGGCAGTATATAATAAGGGATTAGATTGGGTATAAACGGATGCAAAATAATTAGAGAACAGATTGGCAATCTGTTGTCCATTATCTGCAGATATAGAGTCCAGGTGCATTAATTTGGGAATGCAATTAGTAGTGCGCATTGATTTTGAGTATGCCCAGAAAGCTTTTACATTTTCCTTTATGCCTTGTTCAACAGAGTTAATGTATGATAAATAGCATTCTTTTTGCATTTTTTTCGATCTTTTTCTTAGAATAGCAAACTCAGCATAGTCTAGTGGGTTTTTATATTTATTAGCCCGCAGTCTTACCTTATTTTTCTCTTTGAGGAGCTTAATAAGAGACTGACTAAACCATCTGGGGTAGTGATTTCCAATTTGTGTCTTTTTTTTTGGAATATGTTTATCAATAATATCCCATAAAGTATCGTAGAATAATTGTACCTTATTGTTGACATTTGAGTTACTGAAAAGTGAGATCCAGTTAACATTTGACAGGTCCAGACGACATCCTTCATAATTTCCTTTCTTAAAATTGTATTTAAAAGGGCAGTGATTATCTTTTAAGTATTTTAATTTTTCATGTTTTAAAATGATTTCAAAAGGGGGATGATGAATGTCGACATTAGATAACCCTGTTGTTCTGGACAGATTAATATTACAATGATCGCAAAAAATCAGGTCAAGAATATTAGAATTTCCATTAAGAACATAATTAAATTGGTGAAGGTTACACACCGAGGCCAAATTGACAACACAGTGAGCTTTATGGCTAATGTAGTTTGACGGAGCAAGAATTTTGTTGTTAAATGCTATGTCAGGTGTCCATTTAATCTCAGGTAAGTTAAAATCACCAATAATTAAAAATTTAGATTTGGGATTACTATGTTGTAAATAAACATCCTGAATATTCTTGATTCTTTTAGAGTATTCATCAACAGACAAATTGGGGGGAATATAAAGTATACATATGTAAATAAATGAGTTCGAATATTCATGCAGTTTTATCGATAACCATAGATCCTCACCATCACTTTCCCAAGATGATTTGTTTGTTGTTATTAGTTTTTTATCGACTGCTGCTAAAACTCCACCGCCTTCTTTGGATGTAGAATTAGTGGATTCGCGATCTCTTCGAAAAACTAGATAACGCTCGTCAAACAATTCATTGCTAAATATTGATGAATTTAACCAAGTTTCCGTGAAGCAGATAACATCGTAATTGTTGATCATAATTTCATTTTTTATGTCATTTGTTTTTGTTCTAACTCCCCTTACATTTTGATAGAAAATTTTAATATCCATTTTGTTGTGAATTTGACATACATATTATACATTATATAGTTATATAACAATAGATAAATTAGGTAAGAGAAGCCAAGGAGTCATGATTACGGATTAACACCACGCGCGCGGAGTTTTCATCCTTTCGAACGAAGATACGCCCATTTCTGATCCACACAAATTTATGATTAGTTTCTTTGGCTCTGATCCTTGTAGCTGCGTGCAGGGCCTTGTGTGCGGGAGAGAGGTGTTCGCTTACGTATATTGGTGATTTCGTGCCGTCAATGCCTAGGTGCGCAGAGTTTAGCTTGTTTGTCCTATTTTTCTTATTGAAGTTAGCCACTGCAGCCAGGACTTCATCCTTTACCCTCACGCTTGGGAGCTTTACTATGATTGCCTTGGGTCGGTTGGACTCTGGTTTGAACTTGGCAACACGGTGTATGTTTAGTATTTCCGACTCAGCAATGGGGCGCGTAATTAAGTTTCCAAGCCGTTGGACGATAGCTACCAAGTTCTCGGATCTATGCTCAGGTACACATTGAATCTCTACGTTAGTCTCTCTGGTCATCTGTTCCATGTGGGACACGCGTGTGTTAAGATCGTGTATTTGTGTGTGAAGTTTGGTGTTATCGGCTTGCAAACTTTTGATAGTAGTCAGCGATTCCGAGAACATTTTCTTCAGGTCCTCGTACTCAGCCTCGCACTCATTTTGGTTGAATAGAGTTAGGGTGCCTGGGTTGCTAAAGATAGAATCACATAGTTTTGTATCATTGGTTGAATAATGTAAGTGAGAGCTATTTAAGTTCATTGTGTTCAGTAATTCGGCCATATTAAATTAGTTGCATTACATGAAATTTAGTTTAGGGGATTAGTCATCTACGATTGTTTCCCCATTTTTTTTAGATAATTTTCATGAGAGATTTGGATAATTTTTTCCCCAGTTACTTTGCGGACAAGCAGTTTACTAGCTTTGAACCACACGAATTGATAGAGGTTGTCTTTGGCCGTTTGTTTTGTTTTCCAGAGCAGTTCCTTAAAATATGGTGACAACACTTCACTAAGAAAAATTGGGGATTTAGAGTCTAAGGATTTGGCTGCATTTTTTAAAGAGAGCAAAGATTCCCTAGTTTTTTTGACTATAGAAGGTGATGTGGAGTTTGTCCGGGGTATTCTGTCTTCGATCTTGGGTCCTGGTCACCATGCGTAAATCTTGTTGTTGCAGGGGCAGTCCCAGTGAACTGGCTACCCGAAGTACGGCTTCCGTGGCTTGTTCTGCCGGCCGCAACTCCACACCTGCCATTTCCAAACTGTCGGAGAGCTTTTCTTGCTCTAAAACGGCAAGACGGCATTCTAGGGAAGAGATTCTTGTATTTTTTTCGTTCTCCTCTCTCAAGAATTTGGTTTCTTTTAGGGCCTCCTGCATTACTTTGAAGCGTGTGAGTGACCGCGCAGAAAAGTAAAGACCGATAGATTTACAGCGCAGTTCACTGTGAGACTTTTCTGCGCGGCAGCCTGAAGTGGCGCGGTACTTGGTCGCTCCGAAGTGTGCGTGTGGGGAGTGCTATTACAATGAATGGTGTTCTTTTCTTGGAATTTGTAAATTAACCAATTTTACCCTATTTGCGGCAAAAGGAGCCATTTGAAAAATATGATGGTATTATTTTTCAGATAGTATCCTTGATGGCAGTGTGCGGGGCGCTAGCTAGTGAGCCGCGCGCCAACTGCGACCTGACGGGACTCCTCGAGGCGGCCGCGGCTCTCATGCGGGGCTCCCTGCTCCCCTGGCTGTCCGACCACGGGGGCTGGGTAGGTTACCACTTTCATTTACTTACCATTTACAATTTAAGCAGGATGATTTTTCATGCTTGTGGTTCTCCAGTGGCGGCTCGAGACTTTTGAGTATGTTAGAGCTATAAGATTAATAAATATATACCTAGTCATTAGTACCTCCCACACGCACACTTCGGAGCGACCGAGTCCCGCGCCACATCAGACAGCCGCGCAGCAAAGTAAAGACCGATAGGTTTACAGCGCAGTTGGCGCGCGACTCAGTCGCTACGAAGTAAGCGTGTGGGAGGTGCTATTGATGTTTTTTTTCGATAATCATTTTTTAAGAAAAATTTTAATTACGTGGGGTGCTCCCTCAATGATAAGTCTTGATTCACAAAAAACCTGTTTTTGAAAAAAATGGACATCAATAATGATTTGTTGGCCTCTGTGTTTCTTTCCTCCTACAACATAGATCTTTTAAAGACTCAGGTTCACTCATTCCTGTCCTCGAAAGGACCCTCCACACAGCACCTGAGGCACATTACCCTAGGGCCCCGCTGTGTGGAGTTGATTTTTACAAAAAATTCTTTATTACGGAATGTGGGGAAGTTAATGCAATTCCACACATCCATTCACTTACTCAAAAGTCGTCACTGGTTTTGCCACTGATAGCTCCGTCATAATATAGCCTATTTTTTAAACGACTTCGAAAAGGAGGAGGTTATCAAATCGACGGTATTTTTTTTATTTTATTTTTTTATGTTTGTTACCTCAACTTTCGATTGGGTAAACCGATATTGATGATTCTTTTTTTATTAGAAAGCTGGTGCTTCCCGTGTGGTCCCATTTTAATTTGGTCCAGTTCTGACAATGGGATCTATGAGAAAACCATATATGTTTTAAAATTGCAATAAGTATGTGCGCGACAAATGGACGAATAACTCAATATTACGCCAACAGATTTCGATGATTCTTTTTTAAAGTAAAACTTCTTTACGCACGCTTGTCACTAAAAATCAAAAAATAAACAAAAATTTTAACAAAACAAAAAACGACTTAAAAAAATGCACTAAAGAGTAAAAAAATAATTTCGTACGATTGTTATTTTTGGAGTCGGTGTCAGCCAAGATCTCCACATCTCACCTATAACTATAATGTAGTATGCCAAGATCTCCACATCTCACCTATAACCTATGTATGTAGTTACTTTGGCTGACACCGACTCCAAAAATAACAATCGTACGAAATTATTTTTTTACTTTTTTAGTGCATTTTTTGAAGTCGTTTTTTGTATTGTTAAAATTTTTGTTTTGTTAACCTGTACTGTTTATAAGAAAGAGAGAGGGAGAGAGAGATATGATATAACAAAGCTTTCCGCCTTTATAATATTAACTACATTATGCCTTTCTGGAATGAGAAGTTATCTTACATGTATCATGGAGGTACTTTTATATATTGTCAATGTTCTTCATTTATATGTAAGTACTCTCCTTTCATTGTCATCTCTGTTTCTTATTCGCGTTATTGTTATATTGTTAATGGATTATTTGTCCGTAAATAAATAAATAAATATAGCGCGAGCAAGGATTAAAAGAAAACTTACAATAATAGATATTTAAAAAAGGTGCCAAAAATCATGATATTTCAGGTGCCACCTTGGCGCCACTTAAAATAGCAAAAGAAAGATACTTAACACACAGAGTTACCTAATTATTCAATATAATTAGGTTCCAGCTAGGGTTGTGCTACTGGTGTAGATTGTGGAATGTGTTACTTATTTAATTTTTTTTAAATATATGTATCATGTATTGCAGTATGGCCTCCTGGAGCACAGTCAGCCACTGGACGAGCCACTGGAACCCGACGAGACGGATGGTCTTCCAGCTTCCTACACCACGGCTGCCCTCATTCTCCTGACTATTATCCTGATCCTCACGTGGTTGCTCTTACGAGATATGCTGCTGCCCTGAAAATGTGACAAGGTCCGAGCCCGGCTGCCGAGTGCCCAGTCTGCCCGAAGGTCTTTAGAAGTGGAAAACTTGGAGGAAATATAAAACTTTCTCGGTGGAAAACTTGAATATTCGTCATATTCTAGTTACTTATACTGTGTTATTTATTAGGTTTTCGTGAACATTTTAACAATGAAACCTAAACTAATATTCGAAGTAGGTACATATTATATTCGTTTCGTAGTTCAAATGGAAACGGTAGGGGTATTTCATAGAAATTCAAATGTAACATTGTCATCAAATGACCAATCAGCACTATTTTTATTTTACATTTAGAAGTAGTGACCGACCGAAACTAGATTTTCAGGCGAAACCGAAACCGAGTTTCGGCTTCTGTTCTAGTTTCGATCAATATCAAAACATATTTACCTAAACAAGCTAAAAAAAACTTTATATATACCGCCAAATTAAGCGTTTTCATTGTTTAACCCGCAGAGTTCATTAAAGTTAGTGTTAAATAAAATACACAATTTAATAAAATAAAACAATTTATTGGGAAGACTTGTTTACAAGTAGCAATTACAAAAAAACAGACCTACTAACTACTAACCATAGTAAACGTAATATCAGTCTAGTATTTAATTGCCTTTGTAATACAATAACTAATTTATTATTACAAACGGATAAACTGTGTCAAAATTAATTAAGTAATATTTTTGACTTACCTAAAATTATGAACTTTTAAAAGACAACTTTTACATATCAGATTCTTTTAATAATATTATTTGTTCCATGCAGTGGCGTAGCGAGGAGCAATTTTTTGTGAAGCTTAAATTTGCGTTTGTCAACTTTAATGGGGGGGGGGGGGGGGGGGGTGATCCCACGTTTTCCGCCCCGGGTGCCACCCATGCTAGCTAGGCCACTGGTTCCATGACAACTCAGAATCATGCAATTTCAACACTCCTTTTAAAAATCAATAAAGTTATGAAAAAAAGGAAAATAGCCCATAACTTAACCTCACATAATCTATTTTTTCCATAGTTTTTTAATCACTTTTAATGACTTTTCAAAGGAGGTGTCAAATTTGCCTGATTCTGAGTTGTCCGGTCACCATGTAGTTATCTAGAGCAGTGGTTTTCAACCTGTGGTACCCCTGGGGGTACGCGAAGCCAAATTGGGGGTACGAAATAACGTGGCACGCATGTAGAATCACGGGTAAAAAATGCCGGAAGTCGTGTTACACTCTGTAAAAAATTGTATTTATTCGACTTAATTCTTAAATTCATGTAATAATGAGAGTATTCAAAATTACAAATGAAACACGTCTTTCATTACACATGTACATAAGATAGATAGAGAGTACGGGGAACAACAAATTTGTAGTAAGAGTCAGATGGTACGCCGGTTCAAAAAGGTTGAAGACCACTGATCTAGAGGCATATACAGGCCCCCAAGTAAAACTGAACGTGATCCGATACTTGCCACCTTGATCCAACATATTACGAACGCAGGTTTCGGCTTTCGGCTCGGCCGAAGTGTCTGCTATTTTTTTGCCGAATCCGAAATCGCAACCGCAACTCGTTTAGCCTAAACCGGTCGAAACCGAAACTTCGGTCGGTCACTACTTGGAAGGTCTCCTTTAAACGGCAAGTCCGTTTGCTTTTGAATAATTATTTTTGGTCACCAGAAACGTACAACTGTGTCACCTTGTCAGTAGTTGATCAGTTCGATAGAATCCTGAAATCATGAACCTAAAAGTTTAGGTTAAACAGACCTAGAATCAGATAAGTTTTTAGATTTTCACGGCCAAAAGCATTTTCGTTGTTAGTTTTTGGGGTGTTATGCCGTGTTGCGCTACCTCCTACTATAGTCGACGTTTCGGACAGCGTTGCAGTGTCCATCATCAGGGCAGATCCGGCATCGTCGGATCTACCGGATCTGCCCTGATGATGGACACTGCAACGCTGTCCGAAACGTCGGCTATAGTAGGAGGTAGCGCAACACGGCATAACACCCCAAAAACTAACAACGAAAAATACCTAGAATCGGATAAAATGATGCCAATTGACCGTTTAATGACAATGTTGCATTTATCTTGGTCACATTTCACATTCTGTCAAACAACCCAACATATATTGAACATAAATATAATTATGCACTTCAAATAATGAAAATTTTGTTTACCTAAAAATTATAAAGGACGAGAAACAATTAAGTGGGATTGAGAAATTTTCTCTATTGAGTTTGGCAGTTTTGTTAAAACAAAAAGAGCAGTGAACTGCCTGTATTTTAATTGTAATGTGTAATATGTAGGTATGTATATCTAACAATAAACATCAAATAAAAATAATAATGAGAATTGACTGAAAAGCATAATGTCATGCTTTTCTTTCGAGTGCTGTTGAACTCATTCTTCGACTTTACTAACTATAAGATTATGATTACGTGTTTATTATTGTTAGTACCTACAGACTGTAAATAATAATTTGTGTTAGGACCTAGTCGTAGGGAGCAGACCTAAATAGTGTAATTTGTTATCATTGAATTTTAAACATTTAAAATGTTAATATTTAGTAATATAATAGCAAATTATTTTTCGTTATTATTTATTTTTCTTCAATATTTTCCTCTAATAGGACATCTGGGAACGAGATGCATTTTGGGTAGGGACCTACCTACCTACCCTAACTATAATGAAAAATTCAGAATTGGAGGGTCCATAAAAATATTAATATTATATTCAGCACTGCTTGAGAATATGTAAGTATTTATACCGGCCTTACGTTTGTCACGAAGGTAACATTAGGTTCTATATTTGTATGTACAGCTATTTATATTAAACCTGATTCCTTTAAAAGTGTTAAATTTATTTCTGAAAATTAATAAATGAGGGTGAAATTGAAATGGCCACAAAAAATGGCGGGTAATCTGGGAAGGTTGAAGCAGATGGCGCTGGTGTGATCGGCGGTAATTTTTTGCATGATGACAGATGTAATATTGTTTTATATATAAAACAATATTTCTATTTCTTGAATATATTTTTTAATAACTAGGTACTTGACAACTCCGTAGTTATTAAAAAATGTATTTAAGAAATAGAAATGCAAAAGTAATTTGGAAAAAAGGAAGACAGGGTTTGTTTTAAATCCAAACCGTTTGTTTTCCTATGAACTTAACAGAAAACCTATTATGAGAATTTTCTTTTGCTCTTTAATTTTAGATTGGCGGTGCAGAACAGAAAGTTTTCAGAGCCAGAATGTTGAAAAGTAATGTTAAGGCCCGGTAGTACCCGCTTAAAAAGAAGAAGAAGGAGAGATATGTAAATATAAATGTTAGAGGGAGCGCGCTAATATTAAAAACGATAATATTTAAGCGAAAATTGTGAAATTCTTTAATAAAACACGACTCGTTTAAAATAGAACTAAAATCTCGTTGGGAATGTCTAACATAGCATCCAAAGAAACACTGTGATTTTTTTTATTCATACATATACCTAACTTGTAAAATAACTGAAAAACGTGTTTATTATAATTTTCGGAGCATATTTTGCGCTATTGAGGGAATTGCATATAATTGCCGTTTCGGCGTGGGGGATATACCTACAGATATTATCTTCAAGAATAACATATATTTTTTAAGAGCTTTAAAACTTTAACTATTTAAGGAAAATATATAATAAATTAGTAGAAATGCGGGTAGCCGAGCCTAACGCAAGTTTTGAAAGTGATGTACAAGTGCTTAATTATGTTTGCTATTAAAATATCGGTTTTTACCTCAACCGAGTTTCATGCCACATCGAGAATAATGAAATTTATTAGATTATATAAACTGGAAAATATTTAAAAGTGAATTTTTATATTAAATGAATATAAAAGGACGTAGTACCTACCTTTTAAAGAACATTAGAGATTATTTAGCTTCTCTTAACTATTTTTTTCGTAGTTTTTCTTTATGTTTTTCTTGTCAGCGAAAAAAAAACAAATTTTATCAGCGAAAACATGTTTTTAGGCTTACTGTTTTATTTTAGCACTCTTTATTTTTATGTATCTTTGTAAAGCTGTTTGTTTTCCAAATAAAGATTATTATTATTATTCGGATCTACCGGATCTGCCCTGATGATGGACACTGTAACGCTGTCCGAAACGTCAGATGTAGAAGGAGGTAGCGCAACAAGGCATAACACCCCAAAAACTAACAACAAAAATATAATATTATAATTTAAAAACAGATGATGCAAAAAATTACAAAATTAAGTGAGTCAGAAGACTCGATAACATATATCATATTAAAAAAATATATATATTGGTTTGCTCAAATTAGACCTGCCGAGCAATTCTACATCTTTTGTGGGATCGTCATCGAGTTAACGGACGTGATCTCCTGTCAGATTTGTGGGATTTATTTGCGTACGTACGTACATTTAACAGTGGCGTAGCGTGGGGGGGGGGCGGGGGAGTGCCACCCGATGGGGGGGTAACACTCGGTCGGGTGGCACCCCCCAATCACAATTTTCTAGCCCCCCCCCCCCCTCCCCCCCAAAGACATACCAATTTTTTATGAGTCGAAATTAGTGTTTGTCAATTTTCATGGGGGGGAGGGGTGACACCAACCACGTTATCCGCCCTATCTGCCCCGGGTGCCACCCATGCTAGACAGGAGATCATGTCTGTTATCTCGATAACGATCCCACAAAAGATATAGAATCGCTGGCTGATTTTGCCAGATTCCTGAGGCAGTGGCGTAGCGTGGGGGAGGGGGCGGTCCGCCCCGGGCGGCACTTTTAAGGGGGGCGGCAAATTTTCACAATAAATAATAATATTATCTTGTAAAAAATTATACCCACGGTTCGGAACGATTGAAATGAGCACGGAATTTTTCATTACTTATTCTGTGACGAAACCAGGGAGTCCGATTATTTAAAAATGAATACCTAATAATTTCATCTTGATGATCACTGTAGTGACTGGCAACACTGTATGTAGTGAATTGCAAGAATTCCCGTATTTTAATATGCGCTTGGATTGCTTGTGACTAATTTACAATGAGAATGATTGAGAAAGGTCCGTGGACGATGTGATGTGATTGACAAATTTAAGAAGGTTTCATTCATTGCTGGATCATGAGTGCTGCCAGAATCAATGATAAACCATTTTCATATTCGGAGTGTAGTCTTAATAGGCCACTTGCAAGGATTTTAACGACTTGGAAAAAATCGTGTGGATAGATTTTGTTACTAAGATTACGAAAACGTTAGTAATTTTTTTTAGAAATGTATAATTTTTTTTATTTTTAAATGAATAAAACCATTATTTGAGCTCGTGACGTCACTACATGAAAATGTCCCGTCTCCGATTATGTTCCCCTAATTTTGTAAAATTCCACACTGATTTTTTTTTTTTCATATGGCAACACTTTGATTTCCGGCGAATTTTTTAATTTGCGTTTAACGTTCACTAGATTTATTGTTTGTTCTATGCGAACTTATCCTTTGGTTTGATTTTTTGATAAAGATGGTGGTGTTTTTACAAATGTTACGAAGAGAACCCCGTACAATTTATTGCTATTCGTGTGGAAAACAATGTGTTATCAGTTTGTTACGATAGTATAATTCTTTGGCTTTACGTATTATTAGAGAACAGATGTTCCTGTGCCTTTTGTAGAAGAAATAAAGCGAAGTATCCTGAGTGTAGTTTTAATTCGCCAGGTACAGATTTAATTTAAACCAGTTTTATGTTCAGAATGTAAAATTCCAGTTGGATTCATCTGCTGACACATTTCGAAGGAAAACATTATCTTGTTCGGTGTGCAGTTATAAAATTCTAGTTGCAGAGTATTTATTAAATACCAGAATGAAAGAAAAACCATTTTCATGTTCTGATTGTAGTTTTAATTTAGTGTAGTATAGATTCAATTTAAACTGGTTTTGTATTCAGAATATAACAATAAATTAAATGACGAGTTGCAGATTCGTTATGTACCGAGTGAAGCTTTACATTTTGCGTACCAAATACTGCAAAATTCTGAGAAATTGATTGTTCCGCGTGTAACTATTATTTGGGGATGCAGAATCGTCAGTTAAAACCAGCCTTGCGTTCTAAGCACGGTGTAAAATTTAGAGATGCGAAATCCTTTTAACTGGATACCATTCTCGATATCCGACAGCAGTTAAAAACTTTGTAGTTTAGTTTATAAACAAGATATTTGTTGGAAGAATACTCGTCAAATGTAATTATTAAAAAAAAATCGGCTCGTATATAAATAGTTCGTATAAAAAAGGAATTTCCATGTTCACCCCCCCCCCCCCCCCCCCCGCCCACCTCCCGCTGGCGCTGGAGGTACCTAAATAAGGGGGCGGCAAAACTTTTCTCCGCCCCGGGCGGCCGACATGCACGCTACGCCACTATCCGTAGGCATTACAGTCTGAATAAAATTATTATTGCAGATACGAGATTTTGTAATTTTATAATCGCATTTATGATTTTTTATGGATTTTAATTCGCTTTTTTCTTAACTGTTCATCACTTGGAAACCTATGTCTAAACATTCTCGATGAGCATAAAGGCACAATGAAGCATTTTGTTATTATGATTAAATTTTTGCAAAAAAAAATTCCGTCACCGCATACACATAAACCAAAGATATTCAAATTCATATTTATATTTCAATATCTTTGGAATAAACAAAGATTGACAATTAGCATGCCCGGCAGCTCCCTAGCGCCAACGGATGATTCGAGATCCAGATAACCATAAATATGCCAAACCACCCACCATATAACCATAATGGGGCCAACAGACTTAGCTATAAAAGATCATTTAGCTTGCCGTATTTCGGCACTGTCGTAATTCTTTGCATTTTCGAACATTCCCAATGGGAATAATATATATGGCAAGCGATATGCCTAAATAGATTAAGCCAAATGATCTGTCCTCTGTCATAGCTAAGCAGGGCTGGGTAGTATTTGAATTACTTGTAATTGAAATACGTATTTGAAATACAAATACGTATTTTGTATTTGTATTTCAATTACTTCCTAAAAATGTATTTTGTAATTGGTATTTCAATTACTCGATGCTGAGGTATTTTGTAATTTGTATTTCAAATACTTTTTTAAATTATGGCCTCAAAATACATTTTCAAATACATTTAGCGATCTTAGTAATGATAATGAAAAATAAACTGACGTAGATAATACATATACCAAAAACGTTAGAATCCAGCGCAATATATTAGAGTAAGTTGGCAACACTATTTGTATCGTATTATATTATTAGTGTCTGACCGAAAAAGGAGTTTCTACCGAAACCAAAACCGAATCTTCGGTATCTGTCTCAGTTTTGGCCGAACCGATACTTTTTAAGCTATTGTATACTGAAGTTTGGCTTATTTTTACACTTATACAGACAATTAACACGTTTTAAATGAAATAAAAAAACAATTAATGAAGTACATGTAAATTTTTTTTTTTTTTTTTTTAATATTACTGCTATAAAACAAACAAAAAATAACAAAACATGGTAACTACTTCTTGGAACAAAAAATTGACAATAATCAACACTCACATTATAAAGGAAGGACCTCAATTGCGTTTATAATCACAATATTCTTAATAAACATGTTAAATGAAACAAAGAAAATAAAAATTGAAGTATGTGAAATAATAATTATTTATTATTTTTATGTATTAGTTCCACATAGGAGGCCCTGAGGAAAATAGTTTCCCTCATGGCCTATGTCATCTTAGGGGATGCTTTGTGTAGGGTTTTTTAAGGAAAGGAAGGAGAGGCAGTTCTGGGAAGGAAATAGGTATGAAGGGTGGGTAGGAATCGGGGGGTCAGTGTATCTAGGCATAACGGACGTATGAATCCATCTATCCAACCGTGGTGCAGGTCGAGAGATTCCGGCTGGAGATGGATGATAAATGACCTCCCCCAACCAGTTTCTCTCGATCCTGCACACCACGGAGCAGGCAGACAGACGCATTAGCCCCCAAGACCTGGACAAACTTCACCCCATGAACCCGGGCACCCCTACAAAGACACCAAAAGTGACCTATGGAAGAAGTGTTGATTATGCAATAAATGGTTCCTGGGGCGGCGGTACCCTTACCCGCCTCCCAATTTGGGCGGCGGGTATTATTACCGGTACATTACTGCTATAAAACAAATAAAAAATATAAAAATTATCAAACATGTTAACTACTTATTAGAACAAAAATTTCACGAACGAGCCACGAACTCACCCGATGTCAGCCGAACGACGCGCGATAATTGACGAACGCAGAGTTTCGATGCGGCCGAAGGTTCGGCAGATTTTCTACCGAAACCGAAACTGATGCCGAAACTAGATTTTTTTGCCGAAACCGAACCTTCGGTCGGTCACTATATATTATACTTGTCATTGCACATTTTTGTGTCATAGTATTAGATCAAGCACTATGAGAATAATTTGCTGAATACTAAATTATTTTAAAGTTATTTATGGTAGAGCGCATTTGAAGTGAAATGACCCAAAACTGCGCTATGCAAATATCTTGTTATTAAAATAATAATTATTATTATCTGACACTTGACCGACCCGACTGAGTGTCACCCCCCAAGAGCACAATTCTCTAGCCACCAACCCCAGGACGGAGCAATTTTTGATGAAGTCAATAGGGGGTGGGGGGGGGGGGGTTACCCACCCTATCCGCCCCGGGTGCCACCCATGCTAGCCACGCCACTGCACCTGGGTCCTAAACCACAAAACTTTACAAGTGGAGCGAGAATGAGATGTGTCTTCTAAGCAATATGATTGGTCAATTTTTGCACGTCTCTGTTTCACTCTGCTCAGCTTTGCTTTTATGGAAACGCACCCTTAGATAAGTACACTTACGACAATTTATTACAACCAAAGGTTCTACGAAAACCAAATGTATTTTGTATTTGAAATAAAAAAAAATGGTTAAAATACTGTATTTTGTATTTCAAATACACCACTTCAAAGTATTTTGTATTTCGTATTTTAAATACATGCGAAAAAGTATTTTGTAATTTGTATTTCAATTACAGCAAAGCATGTATTTTGCCCAGCCCTGTAGCTAAGTGTGACGGCCCCGTTTATAGCTTGGCGAGCGAACAAAGAAGGAACGAATTAACGAACACTTTGTGCTAAAAAACTTTACACTTACTAGCAACGCCACCGACGACAAAGTGCAGTACGTATTTTGAAAGATAAAAATAGACTCTTATAAACTAACAAGGCTGTTTATAAAACGTCGATAATTGTCATTTCAGGTTTATAAAAAAGATACTAGCTGTTCTAATGGTATATTTTTTAAATAAAATATGGCTTAGACATCGGGAAAACTAGATAGATAATATAATATTTCGCGCCCACATCAATGACGTGTGTGGTTTGGTTTATTTATGTCCACACTTAATTTCTTAAAATATAAAAAATGATGGAAAAAGACCCATCCCTGCTACTGCCTTGTACTAGGACAGGTATCAATAATTTTTATGATTAGGTACTAGATATTTAAATGCGATTACGGTAGGAACGTAAGAAAAAATAATCCATAGACAATGCAAGGTGAATGCCCCAATAGTAGTAGAAGAAGAAGAATAAATGAAATGCTGAAACAGAAACAAATGGAAGTATGTGATATAGTTAATCGCGTTTAATTAGCAAATACTTCAGTTTTTTTGGCAAAATCGGTACGCATTTGATAATTTATACACATCGTATTTGAATAGCACTTCATGTTTGCCTACAATCTTCCCCGTTGTTGATAAATTTGCACCCAAAAATATGACGTCCGCCTGTGGGAAAAATCTGTTTTTGACATAATTGTCACTAAATTTAACCGAGTGTTGTGCAAATGTCCAATAACTTCGCTTTGTTTATCATTCATCAGCTTATTCGATGTTTTATTCATTTTCAGGTGATATCCTTTAGTTTAAAAATGTCAACTATGGCAATGAATTAATCACCGAAGATTTAGATTCGGTGCCTGTGAAAGACTGGACCTTTATTGGGTAAGGGGACGATAGAAAATAGCAATGATGAAAAGTGCAATACCTAAAAAAGAAGGAAAAATGAGGATCCGAGCTTTCCCGGTGAGTCCATTTTTGAATACTTGATTTTGGTCAATGAGGTTAGATCATTTTTGCCACTGACCTTGGTTCAATTCCAATTCTCTTGCTCCAAACATATGAAATAATTTCCAATACCTTTCCGAAATATGCATTCACATAATACATGAAAATTCACCACATCAATATGTACAACTTATGTATTCCATTCCAATAAGAATTGAGCTTTGGTTGGTACGAAAGAACAAAGTTGAAGTGTCGGTGTTTGCAGTTTCCATGACTGAATGCTACCAATTTTATAGGCTGCAGGAATTAATGAAACTTACAAGATGACAATAATTTAAATAAATTTAGTGAGCCATGCTGAAAAATTTCATAAACGTCAACACTAAACAGATCAGTCAAAACCACTAGTAAACAAAATGACAAGTCGTCAAAACTGTTTATTTGATAAATATGTTAGTTTTGACAAAAGAATAGTAATAATTCTCACCATAACCACATTTATTATTTGAACGTTGGAAAACACAATGATGTTTTGGTTTTTCGTCTTTCGTAGCACAAAACCGTTGGATTTTCGTTTGCTTTCACAAAATGTTTGCACATACTCGTACAAGAATTGTAATATGTCATAATAGAGAACTCCAGTCCATTTTTTTTTTTTTTTTAATGAATAATGACCTTCTAACTTAAATAACTGCATTTTTATTTTCATAGTTAGTTTTAATAGTTAAAATAATTGTGAAAGTTTTAATTTTTGAAGATCCCCCGAAAACCACCGTATCTATGGTGGATCGTGTGACGTCATCACTCACTAAAAGTTTTATTTACTTTCAACAGGTGTTGCTGTTGTCATTTTGTATGGAAGAATCAATGGAGGAATGACTTTAGGTGTCAGAAGTTGGAAGTCGAGGCATTTTTTATTCAAGATTAACTGCTTTTATAGAAAAACATTAAGTAAAATGTCAATAGCTTTTTTAGCAAAAACAATTTTTCGTTGCAAATACAAATGACATCGTAAGCCGGGGTTCTAATTTTGAGTTCAGGTGTGACGTTTTGTTAACGGTGCACAAATCCCTTCTCGTTTCAATTGTACTTGTCCAATAGCCTGTCACCGTAAGATGTTCTGGCCGAACTGAAAATAGAAGAGAATATACTTATAAATCGCAAATATCAACTTATCACATTTGAGGTGTTTAGATTATCTATAAAAGGCCACAAAATAATACATTGTATTATGTATAACACATACAGAAACACTGGTATTTATAATACACTGATCATGACGATTGTGTAATAACTTGTATGAAAAGCCCTTGATACTAAAACCAATTTGAAAATGCGATCGATGTTACCGTAAACCAGATGTTAAATATGACATGACTATAACCTCACATAGGCCAACTTTAGTGTACATTATCAAAAATATTTTTTACAGCTAACTACGACTTTAAAAAAAACGTAATAACATGATTTACTTACTTAGTAGCTTTTATTCCACGAAATTCGGCACTTACATAGTCCGTATTATATTTTAAAAACATTATCCTGGCAAATTATCAGATTTTCCGCAGATATAGACCTTTTCCGTCATCATTTTAATTTTTGTGGGCCTAAATAATGTTTTAATAAATAAACTAACTAACCATCACGCTGTTTCCTCGCAGGGGTAGGCAGAGAGGACGGACCGCCAAACAACTCGATCTTGGCACACAATCCTTGCCTCGTTCACATTCATACATCGTCTCATACATCGTTCAATAAACAAAACAACTATTATTTATCTAAATCTCTATAAAAAGTTCGAAAATAAACCAATAATAACATGAAATGTTGAATGGCTTGCATTTCAATTGATTTCAATACGACTGATTGGTTTGTTTATGATACAACTTCAACATTCTGTCACCAGGTGCTGAAGTTGACGCTGTTAAGGTTTTTTTAAAATAAAAGTTGTAATAATTAAATAGTGTTTTTAGTTAACTAATTAAGTCATATGAATAATATGTCATAAGTCAGTGGTGAATGGGTTAAAACTTATATATTCAGAATCTGCGTTTATTGGTCTATATGAACATATTTTTTAAAGCAATAATATTTTTCACTGGAGTTCCTTATTGTTATATTTTGTCCATTTGCAAAGGCAATTTTGGAATTGACATAATTTAATTTAACATTAAGTGCGATTTTCCCTATACTTGTATTTCGTTTTAAGGCTAAATTTGTTTTCTTTTAAACATTTTGCTGTGCATACAAATTGGTACCTACTTGAGAAATAAAATGATTATTGTGAATGTTCTGAATTTAATTTTCTGATTGATATTGACATTTGCTTTATTCATTTGGTTCTCTACAAAATTCCTATTGCTAAAAATAATATAATTTGCCTTTTAATGTGTACCATTCTAAATATTAGAATATTTTGTGGTATAATCAATTTGATTATATAAAAAATCCACCAGCATATTTATTTTACGATATTTTGTTACCTAAGCGGAAATTTTATGAGTGCAATTTTTTTATCTATCAATATGTTTCGAAAATTAGGCATTCAAAATGTTTGTTTTACGTGATATGGATTTTTCATGGGTAAATTTATGTATTATGAATGAATATTTGCAGTTTTTCAAAGTTTGATGTATTGGGAGCGTTTGCAGGAATAGTGTATTTTTCATTATTTAATGCATTATAGAGATAGTTGTATCTTATTTGCTGATAAATGGGTATTTATGTACTCTTATCTGGATGGATGCTGTTCATTTCTAATTAATGTGGTTTTGTTAATAGCTTTGTATTTTTCAACTCTTACTATGTACAAATTACTTTGAGTTGACGGATACTTGCTAAAAAATGCCGGAAAATAGACGTTCGTGTTTTGTGAAGTCGATGAAAATCAGTAATAAAAAATTATTGTATTTGGGTGTATCAAGTATTACTTTAGGAGGTGTTCGCTTTGTGACACAAATAGACATGATACTGCAACAAAACTTGACTTCTCATCTGTTGTGTCGTACCGCGTCCCTGACTAAAAGACATATAAAACAGTCAGTTGGGTCTTACCACATCTCTAAAACGACATCAGCAAACGTTGGTTCGTGAATGTGTTAAAAAGATCCTTTAAAATACTTATATTCACATTTGTTTCTGAGAAAAGTAATACCTCATACTCCAATAATTTCCAGGAAGATCATTTTTTACAAAAAAGTAACCAAATCTATGTAATTTTTCAGTTTCGCACTTCAATTTCCTCTTGGAAATAAATCCAATGGTTTTATAAATCAATCAACACTATGTGATTTTTCACACAGGCATTTTAATGTTTCCTTTGCAGCATTAACAAATCATTAAAGTTAGTGACTTCATCTTCATGAATTTCTATATCATGAATAACTATTATCTTTGTGTACATAAATTTACTCAAGTTTTAACATCTACATATTCTCAATGTGAAAGATGCACTGTAAAAATGGTGTAGTCATGATCACCGAGTGACTGTTGCCATACATGTCTTCACACTATCCGTTTTCCTATGGACCCAGACGGTAATTAGTTGTATATTGCTGCAACTGATACCGACAGTGTATTTTTGGAGTTTTGTAACCTTAAAATCAACTATTTTTGCATAAACCGTGTCTTTATCAAAGCAATATAGCAACAGTTGGCTTAGAACTCAGAGTGAATAAGTATTGTGTAAGAAGATATAGTTTTGGTTTTGTTATTTTTTATAGTTTCATTTGTCGAAAGGCATGGTTAAAAATTGGTAAACTAATGGAAAATATCTAAATAGGCATGTTCTCCTGAAGTTTCTCCATTCTTGTTTCCCCCCTTGTATATCATGGGGTAATTACCACAATTAGGTAACTCCGAAATCATTGTTTTGAGATACACACTAAAAGCATAACTCTATTTTCTCATCTATGAATCCTACAAACAGATAAGTCGTAACGCATTGGAATCATCAAGTTATTTAAATATGTTTATTAGTATTTCCCAAAAAACAGTATAATTTAATTCTGTAATTAGGTAACTCTAGTAACCACCAGTGTTTTTCCATATTTCAATTAGGCAACTAGACTTAGCTAGTTGTAGCCCTAAAATTTGTGGAATTTCTTAAGTTGCTTTCGTTGTATTTTTGTATGTAACAAGTAGTAAGTCATTCCATTTTTGTAAATGTATACATAAAAATGATTAGCCATTTTCTTATTTCCAAAATATGAGTATTACGGTTCCCATCAATCTAAGATTCAACCATAATAATCAGTAAAAATACACTACAACAGATTTATCAGATTGATTACCATCTTATAATTCAATTTCCCAACAAAGCTGATTTCAGAGTTACCTTGATGTACTAATTCCCCCACTATATCTTTTAATTCTCTAATATTATAGATGGCTAAGTTTGACTGCTGACACCAGACATTTGTCGCTTTTGTGTGGTGATTACACGAAGAAAGATTGCCGCTGAGAGCTCCGTTACATCGTTAATGAGAAAGAGTTTACTTATATTTTTGTTGTAAATTTCCAGATGACTATGGATGAGAAGTATGTGGAAAGCATATGGTCTCTCCTTAAGAATGCAATCCAAGAGATTCAGAAGAAGAACAACTCGGGGCTGTCGTTTGAGGAGTTGTACCGCAATGCCTACACCATGGTGCTGCACAAGCACGGGGAGCGACTCTACACGGGCCTCAAGGAGGTTGTCACGCACCATCTTGAATGCAAAGTATGATTGCCCTCTTATTTTTCTGTTGATCGTCAAATAAACCGTTCAAATATTGTCACCATAATTATTGCAAGTCTGCTAAAAGTGATTAATTGATATTGACTTTTAAATATTTTATCACTGGGCAGGAAATTCAGGGCCTATTTTATCTTGGGAATGCTGTATGAAGCCCGTTAACTGCCAACTCTCAATACGTTTCAGTGTTTTATCATATTTAGTTCAACCGTCAAGAATAAGATGAGCACATGGCTCTTGAGTTGATTTTTCATGAAAACCGGCACTATACTACAAATCGTCCAATATATTAGTATTTTTATTATTTCTTGTCAACAGTCAGAATATTGATGGCTGATCGAAATTTAGTCGAACTCCAAAAAAGGCCGAGAATAACACAGACCATTCAAAATGGTGCTGATCATTGTTTTAAATTTCATTTTATCATTTTGATTAGGTACGAAAAACATGACTTTAGAAAAATTTAAGTGTTCACTATATAGCAGTTCATTTTAATAATGCTCTCTCAATTAGATACCAGAGCAATAAGGATAAAAACTGATTATTAAAATACTGATTATATGAATTAAAAAGAATGCATGATTATCATCACAGTTATCTTTGAATTATGTATCTTCAAATCAATAATAATAATTTGAATTTATTATTAAAAATTAAGTCAATTGATCCATACATTTTTCAACATCAGGTCCGAGAAGATGTCCTGCGCTCCCTCCACAACAACTTCCTGCAGACCCTGAATGCGGCGTGGACGGACCACCAGACCAGCATGGTCATGATCCGGGACATCCTCATGTACATGGACCGGGTCTACGTGCAGCAGAACGAAGTGGACAATGTGTATAACCTGGGACTCATCATATTCAGAGATCAGGTAACACAAATATAATGTGTTTGCTACGGTCTTTGACAAAACAGAACATTAATGAAAAGTGGTTAAAAAAAATACTAATCTGACTGCGTGTTTTATTTATTTATTTGCAAAAACAGCATAAAACCAATGCATTGCAAGAGCGGTAAGAAAAGATACATAATAAATACATTTACAGTTAAAGTAATACATTTAGTTAAAACATAAGTGCTATTTCACGCTTAAAATCATTGTAGGAAATGTGGAATATATCCGCATTTCCTGAGAGGCAGTTAATTAACCTAGTGAGTCGTCCCAGGGGCATCACTATTGGTAATTTAGTTCTGCACCTAGGAAGAATCAAAAGCCTGTGTTGGTGGCCTCGCGTGAAATTATCCGGGACATAGAACGTTAAAGTGTATAAAGCCAAACGCACCCGTAGTGTACTACCGCTGTATGGTTTCGGAAGTGTGTATAAAGAAATAAATTCTTTAGAAAGTACAAAACGATTTATGTATACTTCATACCCTCGATAATTGCGCGCATATTTTGAATGTATACAAGGCCGAAATGCACCCATAGTGTACTAAACTGTTTGGTTTCACTTCTCTTCACTTCTCAGTGAGCATATGCAATAAAAAAATCTGATCTACTCAAAAAATCACCTTGCACATCCCATATTTTATCCTTTGTTTCCGTTCTTTCCCTTTCAATCTAAATTTTATCATCTGGCTTGCCGAATGAATTTAGGGGGCATACATTAATTATGTGAGCAGTTTTTCTTCCAATCTAGACCCCTCACCCCCCTTGGTGAGATAAATTTGGGTCATTTCATATATTCTTTTCAAGTAACGTGAGATTTTGCTGGATCCCCCCCCCCCTTTTGAGCTTACGTAATTAATGTATGCCCCCTTAGCAGGCTAACAGCCCTATGAGTCCCACATTCCGTATGTGACCCTTTACCTTTATAACGACACAATCACAGCCCTTCTCCAATCTAATAGCGTGTAACCCTCCTAATATTGGTTAAAAAGTTTGCACAACCATGTCAACAAATCAACTATCTGCTTTAAAGTATTCGTTAGCAATATTATCGAAACCAGCAGCCGTACCATTCTTCATGCATTTAATCAATCTTTTTATTTCATCCTTTCTTATTTTCATAATATTCATACGTGATTCGCCGCTGGAATCACTGTAACCCAGGTTGTTTTCGAAGATTTGCTCAAAATATTTCATCCACCTCTCTTTTATTACTTCCTCATTTGACAACATTTTTCCATCCCTCAATTTTATCTCTTTCATGCTTCCTTTTTCTGGACCGCTTCAGGACCTTCAGAAGTATAAAGAAATAAATTCATTGCAAAGTATACACTCTGCATTCTAACACTTAACCAAATGTGATTAATAATGCTGTATTAATCACTTTCTCACACTTAATACATTATCATATAAATAAATTAAAAAACCCACCCTGCGAACCTATTTTGTATTAAATATATAATAGCTGTTTATTTATTTTTATTTTTTTATTCAGCATTTCAGCTACATATTATTCAATCAATTGGCTGTAACAAATGAATCCTTGAAGCAATAAAGTTTATTTAGAAATTAACACCTAAAACCTGTACACAATTAGTCGGCAATGGCCCTGGTGTAATATATTTTGCGGAAAACCTCTAGGCTCTGAGAAAATATAAACAATTCCTGCGTAATAACACTGTATACTTACAAACACTGCGACATGTTCTCTAGATTTGATTGTATACACGATTAGTACGCACCTCTGCGTTCTAACACTACACTTTCAAAAAACTTAACTTAACTGGATTATAATAAAACAAATAAAAAACTTTATTCCACTTAATTTTTTTGACTGTAACCGGTTTCAGCTCGTCAGAGCCATCTTCAGACTGCAAATAATTCTTAGTCTACGGTTTATTTACATAACATTTGGGGGAGGGGAGAGGGGTGGTCTTAATCAATTTTATTTATTACTAAGTCGTTTTGGACTGTCGAATTTCTAAATATTTTAAAAACCTCACAAGTAATATGAATTATTAATGATCTAATTTTATTGTCAAATCGTTATTATAAATATTTATGATGTACCTATGGGATGTTTTTAAATGCTTTTTGAAGGGATACATGTTTACATTGGAGAAATTATTATGAAAATTATACTAGATACAAAAGCGGGGACTTAGCACCCCTCTTCCCTCCCCCAAATGTTATGTATATAAACCGTAGACTAAGAATTATTTGTACCAGTCTGAAGATGGCTCTGACGAGCCGAAACCGTTAACGTTCAATAAAATTAAGTGGAATAAAGTATTTTATTTGTTTTATTATAATCTATTATAATGGAATACCACCACAAATTGTAAGTTTCAAAAACAGAAATATGAACTTAAATAATTTAACCGGCTATTTTGTCACTGTTCAGTTTTGTCCAGTTAACGTTTTTTATAATCCTCTTCAAATGGCATCCACAAAGATGACAGAGGCCCTGAGCAAACGATTTCCCACAGGGTCTCCTGCTCAAAAGATTGTAGGACAAAGAGAAGAAGATGATGATGACAATGTGTCGATTTTTATGTAAAAAAATTAAACAATTTTCCTGTAGTCAGATAGTTTCTTTGAAGGCGCGACCAAAGCTCAAACAGTTGCCTTGATGGTCCCTGAAACACCACACCAACATATTTTTGTTTTCCGTTTCCACCGTTGTTTGTTGAAATCTCAAACATTTGCCAGACAATCCCTCACCAACATTTTTTGTTTTCAAACACGGTTCAAAGATTGGGGTGAAGTTCGCGTGGTCCACACAATTTTACAAGTGGTCTGGAATACGGACGTCCACGCGTACGCAATGAACATACTTGACGTTTGGCGTTTATTGCATGTCCTAAAGTTACTATTGAATTTGAGATGCATCAGGAAGAAAGGACAGATATTTAATAGATATTTATTTATCAGGAAAGATTTCCGACTAATATCGATTAATGTACAACCTAAAGTTAGCATTGAATTTAGAGTGCGTAAATAATAACGTAGCATGTAGCATCAAAAAAATAATTAATTTAAATTGGTCAATTTCTTCCGTGTCTCTGAAACCGATTTATAAATTAATAGACTTTATTTAAAAGTGAGTTCACAAATGAAATAATCATCCATTACGACAGTATGTTTTTTTACAATTTAAAATCATAAATAATTATTAGGTCCGCGCAGTTGACAACCAAAAAACTTGACGTTTGACGTTTATCATTTACATAAATGTTAAAATGCGTTTGATGTGGAAAAGATGCTACACCAGGAAGAAAACACAGATATTTATTTATCAGAAAAGATTTCCGACTAATATCGATTATTGCACCAACGATGTTATATAATAACGTCACTGTATTGCACGACCTAAAGCTGCTATAGAATTTAGAGTGCGTAAATATTTACGATTAAAACAGAATAATTATAAATATTTGATATTATATTCAAATATTTTGATTATTAATATTTAGGTATAATAATATTTTAAACTCGTGATTATGCTCGCTCATACCACATAACCATAAAAGGCCGTTCCGTTTTTTCTCCATCTTCTCTCAAAAAATGAATTCTCCCCCCCGCCGGCCCCCGCCTGCCTTCCCACTTCAGCCGGGATGGGATGTTTAAGTTTTGTTTTTGGAATGTTTTCCGTCGAACATGGGAAGCTCAAACACTACAAAAATTGCCAAACATTTATGATATTTTGATAAACATTGAATGTTGTTGTGGGACTGTTAAAGCAAAAGTCTGGCAAACGCCCAAGCAATGGACCCGTCTTTAACTAACTAACTAACTAACCATCACGCCGTTTCCCGCAGGGGTAGGCAGAGAGGACGGACCGCCACACAACTCGATCTTGGCACACACTCTTTGCCTCGTTCACATTCATACATCATCTCATACATGCTCTTCTATTATTCCGACTCTTCACATGGCCCGACTCAAGTATCTGACTCACCCGTCTTTAGGGCATTCAAATTTTTATAATTCTTGTAAGCAAAGATTTTTAATTGTTGATTCATCAATGTTCTTGACGACATCTGTAAAGCCATTTTTGTAAATTCTGTCAGAAACAATCAACACCCAGAATGGCAGTGCCCATATATTTACAGAATAAATCTGTGACGGTATATTTTTAGGGTGAGGTTGTCAAACATAACGAATAAATTAATGTCAAACTTAATTTGCATACGCATTAATTATCACTAGACATTAGTTTAAATGTACTAAAATTAATTAGCCAAAACACGCACGCTGTGCAATAAAACTGCCTAAAATCTTCAAAATATATTACTCAATTTTAATAACCTCTCGGGCTAATTTGTCCGGTTTTCGGAAGAACTCACATGGGTTTCATAGAAATCTTTGTGTCTCCCTTCCTATCATGGTTAGAAATATGATCTAAATGGTGTTAGAAAGAGAAAACACCACGCTTTATATTCAAATCCAAAAGTTAACATTAAAATAATTCAAATGTACACCTATATAAAAACAAAGTTTCCATTCGCAATTTGAAAAAAATTTATGAGACTTTGGGAATTTTTTATGAATTATTTTTACATGAACCAACAAAAAAGTGAGTTAACAATAACGTTTATAATACATTTGCCTAATAAAATATATGTTTTTTTTTATTTAAAAAAAATGTAAGTGAGTCATATTTAAAAAAATTATACTTTTATTTAAAATTATAAAATTGGAAAGCACCAATATAATTTATAATTTTGTATTAAATGCATTCAGAAATATTCCATTTATTTATATTTTATTGCAAAGCGGAAATATTTTTACCTTTTGACAAAACAGCTTTAAATGTTCCAATAAAATATCTATGTAATCATTTTGCTTTAATATCATTGCTTTACTAATGCTAGTAAACTGTCAAATTTAAACATAAGAGAAGTATTATTGCAAGTTTTCCGGTATGCACATTCATGCAAATCGACTATCTCTTTGTAGTCCTAGCAGATTACCAACGCTAAAAACTTTACATAACACGGTTTGCAGAACAGGTCAAATATTGTCAGATTATTTGTAAACCGGGAATGATTATCATCTTTCTTTATTTAAGAACTTAAGAATGAATGGTAAACATCAATTGTGATAATGTGGCTTCAGATAGTGAATACGTGTATCTGTTACAGGTTGTACGCTATGGCTGCATCCGTGACCACCTGCGGCAGACGTTGTTGGAGCAGGTGGCTCGCGAGCGGCGCGGCGAGGTGGCGGACCGCCTGGCCGTGCGCGCTGCCTGCCAGATGCTGCTGGTTCTGGGCATCAACTCGCGCCAGGTCTACGAGGAGGACTTCGAGAAGCCCTTCCTCTGTCAATCGGCCGAGTTCTACAGGGTGAGCATTGCTACTTCACAACCTCACCTCACCTCTTACCCCGCCAATTGGGGATTTCATAGTCCCACTGGTCTGAGCAGTTGAGACACTTTGTGCTGAATCTTTCTCATAAACGTCATCAGGAAAAGATTTATTTATTATTTATTTATTTATTTATTATTTATTACACACCCTGATGGGCTTTTACATTATAGTTTATAAGTTGAGTATAAAAAACAATGAAGAAAATATAATACAATGAGAAAAGAAAATACGTAATACAATATAAAAACAAAACCACATAATAAAATTAAAAGTACATATGTAAAAATGATAAGAAGTCTCACATTCAATATAAACAAAAAACTTCAGAAATGATGTAAATCTATTTGTGTCTAGAAGAATAAAAGTGATAGAATATGCAACATTTATACTGATTGGTTTTAAGATGAAATATATCACCTAGATTAGAATATTTATTTCCGAGACTGTGAAGTCTCGGAAACGGAGAATTTTGATAAGCTAGTGTCCTGGTGTTATTGAAGTAAAAGGGTAATAAATGTCGACATGATTTTTTGGGTACATGGATATTGATAAATTGAAGTAATTCTGGACAGTCAATTTTGTAATGCAGTATTTTATGTAACAGTATTAAATCTGTGCTTATTCTTCTTTCTGAAAGTTTCAACAGAGAAAATTTATCCAGGAGGTAATTATAATCAATGTTTAGTATAGGAATACGCAATTTATAGTTTATGAACCTTAGAAACTTTCGTTGTATCTTTTCAATGTTGTCTGAATGAATATTGAAAAAGGGAGACCATAACGTAGAGTTATATTCAAGTTGGCATCTGACAAGGGTTTTATATAACATAATAAATGTGCCTAAATCATTAAAATCTTTTGCAGCTCTTAAAACAAAGCCAAGAGTCTTTAGGGATTTGTTGATAATATTATTAATATGACATACAAAGGTGAGTTTACTGTCGAACATAATGCCTAGATCCATAATTTCATTAACACAATTTAAATTTTCATCATTTAATGAATACTGAGAAAATATAGGATTATTTATTTTGGAAAAATGAAAGAACTGACATTTATTTATGTTTAATGCTAGTTTGTTGATAGAGCACCATTCAAAAAGATATATCAAATTAGTTTGAAGTGTAATACAATCATTAATGTGGTTGATCTCTTTATATAGTTTCATGTCATCAGCAAACAGTAGCACGTTTATGTTTGTGAATATATCAACAATATCATTTATAAATATAATGAACAAAATGGGCCCTAAATGGGAGCCTTGCGGCACTCCACTTGTTGCTATAAATTTGTACGAATGTGTGCCATTTATTTTCACACTAAGACTTCTTTTGGACAAATAACTAACAAACCAAATTAATAAGCTACCATAAACTCCAAGTGTCGCCAATTTATTGATTAATATTTTGTGACACACCTTGTCAAAGGCCTTGCTAAAGTCTGTATATATTGAGTCAACCTGGCACCTGTTTGCTAAAGATTTAGACATGAAGTTTTCGTAAATTAGTAAATTGGTTAGTGTAGATTTATTTGAACAAAAGCCATGTTGGTAGGGTGTTATAATTTTTTTTATATTTGTAGATATTTTATGGAGTACAATTTTTTCAAAACGCTTGGGAATCGATGATTGGATACATATTGGCCTATAATTTGTTACGTCCGTTTTGTCCCTTTTTTTAAAAATGGGTGTTAGAAAACTGTGTTTCCATGTATCAGGGAAACTGCCTGTCTCTAGAGACTGGTTAAAAATTAGAAAAAGAGGAACAGTTATGCCATTTAAACATTCTTTAATTAACACTGGTGGAATATTATCAGGTCCTGCATTTTTTCTAGCATCTAACAAATTTACATGGTTTTTGATATCATTAATTTCTATGCGTATTTCAGATATATCCAGGCTAAGATTCGATGAGAATTTTGGAATTTCGTTGCTAGGTATATCCTCTTCATACACAGACTTAAAATAATCAGCAAATAGATTTGCAATGTTTTCATCATTACATCCAATTTTTCCATTGAAATTCATAGTAGTTGGAATACCCAAGTTATTATTTTTTTGAGAGTTAGTATAATTCCAAAACTGTTTTATATTTACACGAATATCAGTTTCAATTTTGTCGTTGTTGTTGTTTTTATAGCACAGTTTTGAGATTTTACAACACTCCTTTCTTAACAATTGAAATTCATTGTAATCACTCTACAGTCTGGACTGTTTGTAATTTTTATGAGCTATTTTTCTTACGATATGTTAAAGTGATCAATTCGGGCAAGGGCGGATCCAGGTTTTTTTTCTGGGGGGGGCACAAGGGGCGGAGGGGGGGCGGCCCGCCCCGGGTGCCAACCCGATGGGGGGGGTACCCCTCAAGAGCACAATTCCCCCCCCCCCCCAGGACGGACCAATTTTTTATGAGGTTGAAATTTGAGTTTGTCAACTTTAATAGGGGGGGGGGGGCATTTCTGACCGCGCTTTCCCCCGACCGTACCGTTCTCGCAAACGCTGATTATCATCTTTCATTTGCAAGTGGATGAATAGGATACAACGAACAAAATTCAAAATAGGCCGCTTGCATGGATTTCATAACGACTTGGAAAAAATCGTGTGGATAGATTTTTGAACTAAGATTTCGAAAATGTTAGTAAACAATTTTAGAAATGTATAGTTTTTTTTTTTTTTTTTTTAAATAAATAAATCCATTATTTGAGCTCGTGACGTCACTACATGACTTCTCCGATTATGTTCACTTAACCCACACTGATTATTTTTTTTTACATGGCAACACTTTGATTTCCGGCGAATTTTTGATTTTTCGTTTAACTTTAATTTTTTTTTTTTTTAATTTTATTTATTTATTTCTATATATTACAGTTTTTACCATATATTTAATACTTTTACATAATATATTTTGAAAACATTTTTACATATTAATATTACATTTTATTATGTTGGGTGTGTGAGGTAGGTTTGAGAAGGTGAAACTGTTAGTTGATAATGTTGTATGTTTTGTGAACACCTCACTAGGAAAACCTGTGCTGAGGTGTTTACGTGGTTATGATTCAGTGTGACAAGTATAGGTATTTATGTGTTGTAGTAGAAAGTTAGTTTTTTTTTTATTTACATTTAATGAATATTCATTAGATTTACTGTTTGTTCTATGCGAACTTATCCTTTGGTTTGATTTTTTGATAAAGATGGCGGTGTTTTTACAGATGTTACGAAGAGAACACCGTACAATTTATTGCTATTCGTGTGGAAAACGTTCTTTTTTTAAAATGATTTTCGGCTATGTAATTATCGTTTTTTCACACCCATAAAATTATGTCACGTATTTCCGGATTATAAAAAATGGTCTGATTTTTCGGATTGAAATTTTCAAAAAATCGCCAGGGTTTCAAAAATACGATTAAAAAAAAAAACGGAATGTCTTAGAATATTTGCCTAAACCGAAATTTTTTTTTTTTTAAATGTGATGCAAGTGACCTATTCCAGCCAGAAATAGACAAAAGTTTGACTCATGTTCTTTATGTTATTTTAACAACTCAAAACACAAAAATACCATCCTGGGGGGGGCACGTGCCCCCGTGCCCCCCCCCTAAATCCGCCCTTGAATTCGGGACTAAACCAGTTTGGAAAATGAGAAATTCTATTATGTCGAAGAGGCACAAAATTTGCAATAGCATCATTTAGATGTTACAATGGAGCTCTCAATGACACGGAAATTATGTCATCAGTTTTTGATTCCGGGGTTCGGTGGTGAACCCATGTTTCATGCCAAAAAAGCCTCACCGTATTCGCTTTAGTGATTTAACTTTTGGTGATTTAGCAGGGGTGCCCGGGTTCATGAGGGGAAGTTTGTCTAGGTCTTGGAGGCGGATGACCAGGACACAGTGAACCCCATATTCTTACCCACCCCTTAAACTTTTTCCTTCCCTATCCTCTTCTCTACTCTTCTTCCTTTCCTAAAAAAAAACCCTCCTCACAGCATCCTCAAAGATGACATAGCCCCTGAAGGAAATTATTTTCCTCAGGGACTCCTGTAAAAAATCTCATGTAAAAAAAAAAAATATGCTGATTTTTCCCTCAAAATCCTTTGCATGGTAGACTTACTAACTTCTGGGTTAGAAATTGCGAGCTCACGCACTTCAACAAGGCGGTTTCCCACCTGGTTGAGAAAGCAAATAATTGAATGCACTTAGCAGGCGACGGGATTCAACAAAGATCGCACTAAAGCAGCTACCAAGCCGGATCACCGCTCATTTTGTAGGCAAAAGTCTGAGCTACACACAAGTGCTGCCATATTTAAAAAATTAACTTGCGTTGCTGAAAATGAACTCAGGTCTTTAATTTTCGGACAACCCTCGTAAAACAAATTGAACTTCTTCATTTATAAGCATTTTTGCACCATTTCACCCATTAGATTGAATTATTCTAGTACATTTTAACATTTGACCTACCACAATTTAGATGCTGTCATTCAGGTGTCTCTTATAATTCAGCTTATATCAAGTACTTCCCCCCTTCCCCCTCAATTTATGAAATTGCTGTTGAGTACATGTACATAATTAACAATGCAAATTTTGCCCCCCTCCATGTTTATAAATTTATAAGTAGCGAGTTGTGGACAATAATATGTACCTACCACAAAAATTCATGTTTTCAAGGACATATAAACTAGGATAGAAAATCTCTAAAACAAGTCCTGGTGATAGTGTTAAAAATAACCAGTTCCTCAGAAAAATAATGTCGGGCAAACCAAAATACCCTAATTTATACATCTATGATCTATGTCAAAATGGTACACAGCGCATCGATCGATGAAAGATTGAATCTTTTTGACTTGATCACTTGATATATGGCTCTCCTCGTTAGATTTATCAACCCAGTTTGTGTAAAATGATTGATCGACCCAGGAATAGCCTGTAGAACTAATGGGGGACCTAAATAAAGGTATGTAAAGGTGATGGTGCTAGGATTTTCCAAGAGCTGTAGCGTTGATGATAATTCAAGTTCCTGTATTACGTACATTTGAATCTCTTGTGATTGTTTTTATTGGTGAATTGCAGATGGAGTCTCAGAAGTTCCTGGCGGAGAACAGCGCTGCAGTGTACATTGCACGCGTGGAGGCGCGCATTGCGGAAGAGGGAGAGCGCGCGAGGCACTACCTCGACGACACGACAGAGCCGAGAGTTGTTGCCGTGCTGGAGCAAGAGCTGATCAAGCATCATATGAAGACTATTGTTGAGGTAAGGGCGCCGTCTAAAAGAGTGACTACAAGCTTCAAGCTCTGACTCGGGTACCAACATATTCTGTAAAATAAATCTGGAAAAGTGAGATAATGGGGCAGAGGTTGATTATGTGCTTATTCAGTCACTGACCCTCTTTATCCTGTATGATATAGTATTATGCTGTACTACTGAATCTCAAGTTTTATAGCTATGTACATATTTAGACCTACAGATTATAATTCCCCTGTCTTTCAAGAATAAATTAAATATATTTGACCGTTTAGTGGCCGAGGGCTAAAGTGTCTGTTTGCACCCCGACATCGCGAATTCAACCCTCTGCCAGTCCTAAGTCATTGCACAATCAACATTTTCTGCTTATAATGTATTTATATTTACGGTACAAAAATACCTTTAAATACAGAATAAAACATAATTTTTACATGCCAAATGGATTACAAAACAATTTTACGGTGTAAACATAGTAACATGATTTAAATTAACTAAAATTAAAAATTATTGGAAACAAAATACAAACTACAGTCCCTGGCCAAATTATTAGATGCACTGTATTTTTTTTGTAACTTTATATTTCTTAAGAGTTTTTATGCAATAATGGTATATTTAAACTACAATATTATTGATTTTTATTTAAAAGAATTGTTGTAGACTACATATTTGTATTTATTTTTAACATATGGCAACACTGTGTTGACAAAGTGATACATGAACGTAAACAAGTGCAAACCTGTATCAGTCGCTATCGGAATCGAGTCAGGTTTCTGTGGCTCTATGGACTGTGGTTGTTTGTTTAACAGTTTTATACTACTCAGTTATTAATTTATTTTGTATACAGTGTTTTAAAAAAGTAATTGGACTATTTTTATTATGGGTAGAAAAGGCGATCTTTCACAATTTTCACTTTTCTTTAAAACTTAATAAACTTATGCTTTTCTAAATTAATGCTGTTTTATTTATGTCAAATAAATCGGTAATTGATTGGATAATATAAAAATAAAAAAAAAACTAATCAATCTAAAATAATAAAACGGTACAATATCACCCGGTAATTAATATTTTACATGAAATCTTGCAGTGCGTCTAATAATATGGCCAGGGACTGTAATAACTGTTTTCAAAAAATATATGAAATGGTTTTTTGCAAGTTCTTTCGGTGCTATTGAAATTATCTGCTACTTCTGCATATTGCTTACCTAAGCGGTGTATGCACGGTATAAGAGAGTTCATAAACTAATCGGTATTGACATGATTGTTGCAGTGAAAAATATTTTTAATGTGTGTGATTCTATTAGGAACATGAAATAAAATCAATCGCATTAAGGCTCAGTTCCCGGCCCTAAAAAGAAGATGGAGAGATATGAAATTACGAATGTTAGAAGAGCGCGCTAACATTTACAGCGATAAAATTGATGCAAAAATCAAGAAATATCTTTAATAAAACACGACTCGTTAAAAATAGAGCAAAAATCTCGCGATAAGTTTCTTTAATTTTATTTAAAGAAACGCTGTGAATTTTTCCATACATATAACTTGTAAAATAACCGAAACAAACGTGTTTATAATCATTTTTGGAGAATACTTTGCAATTTTTTTCTATCGAGGGAATTTTATATAATTTCCTTTTCGGCGCGATAAATGTCCTAGATATTATCTTCAAGAATAACATATATTTTTTTAAGAGCTTAAAAACTTCAAATGTTTAAGGGAGGTTTGCAAGAAATCGGTTGAAATTCGGAGAACCGCCTCTTAATGCAGGGCTGTCAATAAGGGAATTCATGATTTTAAAAAAGAAAATGAGAATAATAATATTATACCAAACTTCTGTCAGACAGTTTGATTAATTTTAGATTTTTCATTGACGATTATATTTTCAACAGGAAAATTTGCGCTATATTTTTTCAATAGAATCTGAGTGACCCTTTTGTACTTAATTTGGCTCCGGATTACAAAGGTCAAAGGTCTTAGGCAATTCTAATTATTAAACCAAGCATTTTCATTGCTTTGTTCATAAAAATATTTTGTGACCAAAAATATAATTTATAATCAAAGACTATATATAATATTGTCAGGTTATTGTAACTTGGAATATTTGTCTGACATTTATTGTATTGTTCAGATGGAGAACAGCGGTGTGGTGCACATGTTGCGAAACACGAAGACGGCGGAGCTGTGCTGCATGTACCGGCTGCTGGGCCGCGTAGCGGGCGGGCTACGTGCCGTCAGCGAGGCCGTCAGTGCGCATCTGCGCGAGCGCGGCCGAGCCCTCGTTCAGGACCACCAGGAGGCCATCAACGCCATCACCTATGTACAGGTAACCTCAACCCCAATCAATAATTTTGTCTAAATAAAAACATAAAAAAAGGGTTGTTACACTTAAAACGAATTAATAAATATCGATAGACCGCACGCTAAAGTGGCATCCGGAAGTGTTACTTTTGTTTAATATATTTTATTTTCTTGTTTGCAGAATTTACTGGACTTGAAAGACAGATTTGACCACTTCCTCCACAATTCCTTTAACAATGACAAGATCTTCAAACACATGATAGCGTCAGACTTTGAATATTTCCTAAATCTCAATCAGAAGTCACCCGAATATTTGTCACTCTTCATCGACGACAAGTTAAAGAAGGGCGTCAAGGGGGTGAGTTCTTTCTTTTCCAACAAAATACTATCTATTTGAATTCTGTCTACCTATTGAATAAGTGTAATAAATGGCCATTGTGTTGTGTTTGTTGTAGATGAGTGAGCAAGAGATTGAAGCCGTCCTGGACAAGACTATGGTGCTGTTCCGTTTCCTGCAAGAGAAGGATGTATTTGAGAGATATTACAAGCAGCATCTCGCCAAGAGGCTTCTCCTCAACAAGTCTGTCTCTGATGACAGCGAAAAGAACATGATCTCTAAGTTAAAGGTAACAAACATTCATTTATGTGGTACGCAAGGCAGAGACTAGATAGCTCGTGAACAGGACCTTGGTTTAGTCTTTCCGTGAACGGAAGATAATATTTCATTCTGAGGTGGCTCCCTCGTATACCAGTGAGGAATGACAGTGCTGTAAAAATGCGTGATACCGAGAGCTCTCCGTTCCATACATTTCTTCTGGCGCCGGGACATGGTTCGGGAGAGCCTGTGTTGCATACTTCCAGGGTACAGGCAGCTGTGTGTGGTTTCAGTAGCTTCTCGTTATCACGTCACTGCTGAAATCATTTAACAAACTTTTACTTCAGTTAAAATCGTTTTAAATTTAATCTTACAATTTTTTTTTATTAGGTACATTAATAATGTCACAAAACCATTATGAATATATATAAATTTCCATAAACTTGTGATTGCTTGACTAACTCGACAATATGCTGAATGCAAGACGTTTAAACAGAAATCTGCATTACCGACAATTCAATGACTACGAATATACTGGCAGACCTATGTATGTGCGGGTCCACGTAGCGAGATATAGCACAACATTACCGGAATTTTTGCTGTTCCCGGTTTATGTCGATTCCTTGACGTCCCGTGAGGAAGCCGTCTGAAATGAAGAAAATACAAACTGTGTATGTGGTTACATATTTGTGCAATGGTAAAAATCAAATAGCTGTCAGCTATTTTAAAGTCTGAAGATTGTCACTGATAAAATCGCACATATACCTTCAATGACTAGCTATGTTTGTGGAATGATTCTGATGTTATCTATTTTTTTTCAGACTGAGTGTGGCTGTCAATTCACATCGAAGTTGGAAGGAATGTTTAAGGATATGACAGTTTCCAACACCATTATGGAAGAGTTTAAGGAATTGGTCGCCACATCGGGGGTGAGTGGTCAAGTAATAATATCGACACATACTAATTAATAATAATGATATATTGAAGTGTGATGGAGCCATGTGAATGATGTTGTGCGTGTGTTTATTTGCAGACAAACCTCCACGGCGTAGATCTGTCGGTGCGTGTGCTGACCACAGGATTCTGGCCGACACAATCCGCCACCCCCAACTGCACCATCCCCTCGGCACCCAGAAATGCCTTTGATGCCTTCCGCAGGTAAATTCATTGCAATCCACCTTCATCCAGTTTCTTCTTACAGTCTAACCACCAATTTTTAGGCTTCACAACTTGCTCTCCTTCGCCCTGCAGGCTTATATTAGGGCCATTTAAAAAAAAAAAAATTTATTAGTAAAGCTTTTTGGTACATTTAACAGGTAAATACATAATTAAAAAAAATATATGTACATGTGGATAACAGTGGTAGTTAAAATAAAATTAAGTTAAAATAAAATGCCATCCTAGGAACCATTTAACAAATAAAAGTGGTTTTCTTCCTCATTCTTACAAAAAAACTTTCATTTGAGATTTTCACAAGTTTTCCCTTTTTAGATTTGTAATTTTTGTACAACACATTTTAATTTTGTTTATTAATAAATTAAAACATTTGTTTCGTCAGATTCTATCTCGGCAAGCATTCGGGCCGGCAGCTCTCCCTCCAGCCGCAGCTGGGCAACGCAGACCTGAACGCCGTGTTCCGGGGTCCCATAGCCCCCGCAGCCCTAGTGGCCGTGGCGGGCCCTGCCCCCTCGGCCGCCCTGGCTCCCCTGGCCGCGCTGCCCTCCAGCACCAGCGGCGTGAGCACTAGCATGGCTGCCCCCGCACCCCTGACCGTGGTCCCTGTAGGGGCGGCGGCTGCCTCGGGTCCCCCCGCCCAGAGGAAGCACATCATCCAGGTGTCCACCTTCCAGATGTGCGTGCTGCTACTCTTCAACAACAGGGATAGGTTAACTTATGAGGTCAGTATCTGTGAATTTTACAGTAACAAAAAAAATATGAATCCCCGCACTAGAGTCCCAAACTCATAATCAATAATAATATCAAACATTTTTTCAAATGCATATTGGTATGAAATTTGTGGATAGGTTAGCTTTACACTCATAATTAAAATTTACAGATTGCATAAGATTTTGACAGGTTACTCACAGGAGCGTTTACGTATGCAACCGACTTGCGGTAATTAATGATCACGAAAGTTCAACCTGCGTAATTGCTCATGCAACCGTTTACAAATTATTTGCGGTAAGATGGCTTCCTTTCAACAACGACCTGCTACTGTCAAAATTACACGATTTTGTCAATAAAGACGAAAAGGCCCAAGTAAAGTGTTGAAATAGATTTTGGCTTTAATTAAACAATTCTCCACGCGCTTTTGTGCCATCCAAGGCGGAAATTAACTTTATTTTATCCAAATGACAGCTACCTGACAGAAACCGACCTCTAATTTTAAAAATCAAATACATAATGTTAAAAACAAAAACATTGAGATTAAAAAGGATTGGACCGATAATTGAATAGGAGGATGCTCATTTTCAGAAAACTTAAATAAGTGGAAATAAATACTAGTTTTATAGGAAACAAATTCTATGAAAATAATTGTCTTTTAATTTTTGACATTTCGTAATGGCGCATTTTGGTACTATTTCTTACGTCAAATCTCTCAGCTTATCAAATTAATTTTATAAGCTGTGAGAAGGCTGGAAGTTTGCGCGGGTGCGATTAGACCTGTCGAAAAACTTCCAAAAGAATAAGTTCTGTAATTTTGCTGTAAATTACGTTAAGTGACTTTTGGTGTTGTTTACATTGGTAATTTGGCCACAAATCGCGTACATGAGCGATTTTCAGGAAAAACTTACAAATGTTAACCCAGCCATATACATAGTGCTAATGCTTCGAAATCAAAATTCAATTTCTGTTGTTAGTTGTGGAAATGTTAATGTTAAACGTTTAGTTTAAAATACATAGACCCATCAAACTAGGCAAATGCCCGTATTTTGGTGGTAAAACAATACAAATAAGAATAATATCGACCGGTCAGTGGCTGAGTGGGCATCGCATTTGGGTCCCACCCGGGCGTCGCGTGTTCGACTCCTCCATCATGACACAAGCAACATTTTCGCTTAGAACAGTAGTAGAAGATTTTCAAACATTGTTGGGTTATTCGTAACCCGGAAATGTTTGCCTTTCTAATAACAACTATGTAATAACAATAACAATAATACACAGTAAAACTAATAACATAACAACAAATATAATAATTTTAGAATAAGTTAACAATAATAATCTAAACGAAAATATGAAAGAGAACAAGACACAGAAAAACATAAAAAAGACAATGGTCGCAACTGGGACTCGAACCCAGACCTCTCCGTCTAACCGGGACGAGCGCGTTAACCAATTTCGCTATTGCCACCTTCTGTCCAACCGTCATATTTGTCAATCTCATAATTTCAAATTTTAGAATTACATTATTATCAACTAATTATTTTTCTCTATATTACGGGAGTATAAAAAAAAAAGAAAGTTTTTCTTATAAACATTGAATATAATAATTATTCCCATCTCCTTCCCCTCCCCACTATCTTCAGCCTCACAACATACCCCAATTGGGGATGCCATAGTCTCACTGGCTCCAGACGGGAGCAGCTGAGACTTGCGAGGTATTACTATAAAAATAAAAAATAAAAAAAATGTTTGTATTGAGGCAGTTCAGTTGTGTATAATAAATACTGTATAGTTTTAACTATTTACATGTAAAAGCCTCTATAAAGGGTATTAATAAATAAATGTTTTGCATGATGATGGTTACAGGAGATTCAGAGTGAGACCGACATCCCGGAGAAGGAGCTGGTGCGAGCGCTGCAGTCACTAGCCCTGGGCAAGCCGGCCCAGAGAGTCCTGCTGAAGCATCCCAAGACCAAGGAGATTGAACCCGCGCACGTCTTCTATGTCAATGACGCCTTCACCTCCAAACTGCATAGGTAACAACATCTGCAATCATTAAGATATGGGCAAACAAAAACAGAGAAATGAATTCAGTCCTCCATGGCCGGAGTAGTAAAGCTCTCGACTAGCAATGCGGAGGTGGCGGGTTCAAATCCCTCGTTTGCCTTACCACTTGTTTCCCTTCAGTAAATTGATCTGTCAAAAACTACATTGGAATAAAAATCTCCCAATTTCTTTAGCTTTGTCCAGACATTCCGCACAATGCACATAAGCCATTCCCAACTAGCAAATGTATGTTATCAATTGCATTTATTAACTTACTTGCTAGTATATATATGATTGGGAACGGCTCATGCACTAGACTCTCAGTGTCTAGAGGAAACTGTTACAATTCTTCTGTAGGTTTCTCATTCCTAAGGATCGTGATCGTGACCCCCTACTCCAATATCCATGGTGGAGAAGGCTTATTCACTCTTTACGGTTCTGCACTGTGTGGAGAGCCAAGGACACCAACGAACCGGACGCCAGTGATACTTGTTCACTCCAGCGCATTAGTGACCTTCCTCCGCTTCTTTCTGCCTTCCACTTTGATTTTCTCCAATTTGGAGTCCTCAGTTTAGCGAGCAACATGTCCAAAATATCTTAAAATGCATTGCTTTAGGCAGATAGATGAAAGTCTATTGTGGATGCCTAGCTCTTCCAGAATGGATACATTTTTGCATCTGGCTGTCCATGGAATCCTGTGCATTTTTCTCCAACACCACATTTTGAAGGCGTCTATTCGCTTTCTTTCGCTGGCTCTAAGTGTCCATGTTTCTTCCACACCTTATAGAAACATGGGGAAAATCAACGTCCGTATGTTACAATTGAATGCTTTTATTAAACAGGGTAAAGATTCAGACAGTGGCGGCCAAGGGAGAGTCGGAGCCCGAGCGCCGCGAGACGCGCAGCAAGGTTGACGAGGACCGCAAGCACGAGATTGAGGCAGCCATCGTGCGCATCATGAAGGCGCGCAAGAAGATGACTGTGAGTCCCATCCATTTTTATTAACATACATAACTTCTACTATTTTCATGTTTCATTAGGACTCCAATTAGTAACTTGCCAACTTTCACCATTGGCTCTGGCTCACTAATTTATCATTGAAATACAATGAATTATTATTTTTAATTGATAAACTAACATTTAAACAAGATTGTTATGCATAGCACAAAGGGTAGATAACAAATATTATAATCAATAATTATCAGCCTGAAACACTCATCTACATTGAAAAAATCTTCCGAGAAAAGATACTGGCCGCCAACGGGAATTGAACCCGTGTCCCTCTGATTGCCGGTCAGGAGCTCTGACCACTGAGCTATTGCGGCTTATCTAATACCCGCCAAATAATTCAATATATACTAGTGTTTCATTCGACAATTACTTAAAGTTGGTTGTTTTCAGTTGGAAAAATGTAATAATAAGTAATTGTCGAATGAAAAACTAGTATTATATTGAATTAATTGTCGAATGAAAAACTAGTATATATTGAATTATTTGGCGGGTATTAGATAAGCCGCCATAGCTCAGTGGTCAGAGCAGCTGACCGGCAATCAGAGGGACACGGGTTCAATTCCCGTTGGCGGCCAGTATCTTTTCTCGGAAGATTTTTTCAATGTAGATGAGTGTTTCAGGCTGATAATTATTGATTATAATAGAAATACAATGAATTATTTTATTACTGATTTTTAATAAAATATTGAGATTATCATGATTTTATTTTTGGGGTTTGCAAATGCAAAGGTAATGGGTTCAATTCTAAGTTGTGGCCGTATCTTTTTCTTATTTTTCTGTTTCAAATTGTCGATTGAGAGTTGCTAATATTGTCTTTAGTGATTAAATGATAATACTTTTTGGCTGAGAAAATCCCAAACTAAAGTATTGAGATAATAAGATAATATTTGAGACAAATGATTTTTATAGCGCCATTTTTGTGAGAAAATCACCTCAAGGGCGCTTAAAATGTACACATAAGCAGAAAATGTAACTAAAATACAGAAAAAAAACAGCTTTACAGACCCTGGGTAAATTATGGAGAATTTTTGGATGACAACAAGCACAAATTTGTTCAAGTAAATGAATGGTCTAAAAGTTTGTATTGACCAGTTTAAGTTTATTATTACAATATTTGTTTATAATTAACTAATGGTGATGATTATTTCCAGCACAACGTTTTAGTAGCGGAAGTAACGGAGCAGCTGAAGAGCCGTTTCCTGCCATCCCCCGTCATCATCAAGAAGCGTATCGAGGGCCTCATCGAGCGAGAGTACCTCGCGCGCACTCCCGACGACCGCAAGCTCTACACATACGTCGCATAGGTACACCACACATTCTTATATTGGATTACAACCAACCAAGAGCGAGCTAGTTATTATTACTGGCGGCCACTGTCTGCAACAACGCGTGAATCGCAACTTATCGCCGTTTCAAATTGAAGTTATTAATTAAAATTTGACAATAAGTTCGCAGATTGTCCAGCAAAAAAGATGAGTAGTTTTTTTTTCGAAATTCATGTTTTTTTTTACTACTTCCAAATATTGTTTGTGATAATCCCATATAATGTTAAAATGCTTTAAAGTGAGAAGTACAGGTCAATGTCAAAGAACTCACATGTTTGTGTATTTGAAATCGTCAGAATTTTAATAATAAAAAAATTAAGTTACCTCCTGGTCACATCGCCAAAACTAAAGTTTGTACTCCTTACACACCTCTTATGTGAAGTGTTTATTCAAAAGTATGGAAGTTGGTTCCATGTTTAACAGATAGAAATTTAATACAATTCCGCTATACAAGTGTTGATAGGTAAATAGTTTATTTGATTGAAATGTAGATGAATTGGCGTGTTTCCTGTAAACCCCTACGGAAGGTTGCAGAAAGCTTGGAGCTCGGCGTTTGTGAATGACGCTGGCAATTTATAATCTGGTTTTAGCGAAGAAAGTTTAATAATAGTTATTATAAAGGAAAAAGAGCATTGTCTGCCAAGGTGCAATAGGAATAGGGTTGGTTGGACTGTATAGCTCAATAGCTCTGCTACGGATCTTTTGTTTGAGGTAGCAAATCCAATATTGCCTATTACATTAATGGAGCATTATAAACATAGGATTACCATATTTCCAGATCTTACATTGTGCGGGAATTATGTTATTTATTGATTTGCTTCTACGTATTTTAAAAATCTTATAATAAATATTTTTTTAAACATTAGTGTTTATTTTACTCTTAATACACGCTCCCTTCTCTTCGCTCTATATCTCTTCAACCATTTTATTTGCAAAGACCTCAAACATAACCAACAAAAATAATTTATTTATTTTACTGGTTCCACACAGGAAGAAAAAAATCCTGAGGAAGAAAAAAATCCTCAGGGCATATGTCATCTTTGGGGTTGCTGTGTGGAGGGTATTTTTAGGGAAAGGAAGGAGAGGAAGTTCTGGAAAGGAAAAAGGTATGAGGGATAGGTAGGAATCTGGGGGTCAATGTGTATAGGAGTGACGGATGTATAAATCCATTCCTCCCACTGCAGTGAAAGGCAGAGAGTCAAGAGGTCTAGTTTAGGTCTCCCTTGACCAGTCTCTCCCGATCCGACCCGCCACATAGTAGGTAGGCAAACGCATTCGTCACCAAGATCTAGTAAAACCACACCCCTTGCAAAATCAGCAAACGTAGCGACCCACTTTGGGTCACTTGTGGCACAGATGTTGGTTATCCAATAAATGGTTCCTGGGGTGGCGGTACCCACACCTACAAAGTCTAAATATTATTATTATTAATTCCATTTCAATGCTGATCTAATATCAATCAAATCTTATATTACCCACTTAATATTATAAACAGATAAAAACTAATACATAATTTAATACGCAACATAATTGTACATTGTGAAATACACATTTTTGAACTGTGCAGCAAGATAAACTTTATTATTTTCAAATTCTGGATTACTTAATGCTCACTGCTAGAGCAACTCAGAGAGCCTCACTCCTGCTTTGAGAAGAATTGAAGTATAACCCGAAAAAAAAGTAATAATTAAGATTTAAGATCTTCACAGCCAAAAGTGTTATTGTGATTTATTTATGTGTTGCGCTACTTCCTTCTTTAGCCAACGTTTCAGACAGCATAACGGTGTCCATCATCAGGGCAGATTTATAATGATACACATACACATCTGCCCTGATGATGTATACTGTAATGCTGTCCGAAACGTTGGCTAAAGAAGGAGGTAGAGCGACAAGGCATAATACCCCTAAAATAAATCACAATACCCTGAGTTGCTTATTATTTGGACAAAAAATGAATCCATCGTTGTTTCACTCAAATAAAAATGACTGACATTTCAGTATTATACTGAATTATTTAATAAAATAATTACATGAAATTACCAAAGATTTGTCACCATGTATTGCCATCGGCGATCATTTCAAATCTCTTTGAATAAATAACATTCGTCAGTTTTTTTTTAAAGGTTCAAACCGACAAATCACAATTTTAGAAGAAGACACTATTTTGTGAGTTGTTTACGATTCTAGAAGTATTAAGGCCGGTCTCCTGCAATCGTTTACAAACTTTGAAATACAGCCGGTGTAGTCCAGCGGCAAGGCTCTTGACTCACAATCCGAAGGTCGCGGGATCAAATCCCGGCGTGGCAAATAAATTCTATTTGATTAATTTGTGTTATTTCACAATTCATTTAAAATAATATATAGGTAGTATATTTGCTGCACGTTCCAGAGTGGAAGATACTCGCTTTATCGTCCTGGTGTAAGACCACCATTCAGAATTGAAACGTTGCTTGAAATGGCTTTAGCCATGTTTGGTAACCAGATCTGAATAGCCAGGTACTTTTCCACCTTCCTCTTCCCTATCTTCTTCCCCTCCCCACTACCTTCAGCCTTACAACATACTTCAATTGGGGATGCCATAGTCTCACTGGCTCCAGACGGGAGCAGTTGGGACTCTTGTGCGGTATTCATTAAAAAAAATAAAAAAAAACATAAACAAAGACAAATGTTTGGAGAGTTCCATATCTTAATGAAGGAACCAAAATCAGATGTCGGACGATTCTTCATGTAATTCCGTTCTCCCATTTTATTGAATGAGCAATAAATGCTTGATCAAATTTCAAACAAGTTGTCAAAATAAAACATCAAAATAAAAATAACCACTGATATATTAAACATAATCTTAGACATATAGATAATACCACTCGCAGATGTCGAATCAACTCGTTGGAGGCGTGACCCCACCCCCTCCACTATTCGTTTGGCCGGCTCAGATCGGCATCGCGATGGCATGGGTTTGGGATGCGTGTGACAAGTGTGATTCTGAACCATCTATTTCCATAGAAAATGTACACATTGTAAACAATCCAGATATCGTAATGTGTTGCTTACGTGGCGTATGTCGACCCAGTGTGTTCTTACTTTATGCATTTTTGTATAAATGTTATTCACACTACAAAACACAAAAAAAACATGAGGTGAGTATTATGTATAAGTTTGGGTATTATCTGTGGCATAATCACTCTCTGATTTTAACATGCGTACGTGAAAACTATTGAAAAAATTCAGTTAATGGGGACTGTGGTGTGGAAAAAAAAAGTTTCATGCCACAAAAAGATTTTCGTTCTCCTCTCATTAAAAATGGATCGTACAATTGATAGTAGGTAAATAAAATGATATATCAAACATCAAGGAATATGATAATCTTATTCATCTATCAGCTTTATCACAGATTTAGTGCGTCATATTCTGGTTTTAATCTCTATTTAATCAGTTTTAATAACCACAGATAAAATCTCAGTAGATGATTGATTGCGTATTTAAGGTTCGATTGAGTCTGTTATCTAAGGAAAAATTGTCACCAGTAAAGGTTAAAATTATTTTGTAGAGTTTGAACATTTTTGAAAGCGAAGATAAAATCGGGTGACTTTAGTCACAACGATTTATGAGAATTAGGCCCTTCGCTCATGGAAAAACCGAAACCATACTAAAACTAGTTGGCAACTTAAAAACTTCTTTCACGGCGCAACTCAACTTTACGAATATATAATTTATTAATTATCAACTTAACAATTTATCTTTTTTTGGTAGAAAGCAGTCGCTTTGTGGTTTGACATATTAATTGAAATAAAACAATAACTTGGTTTGTAACCACGATTTATTTATTTAATTTTTTTAATACTGACCGGTTTCCCTTAACACAAGCATCTTCAGAGTAAAAAATTAAACTGATACACCGATTAATTTAATTAATTAATTAATTTTATACCCTGAAGATGCTTGTGTTAAGAGAAACCGGTTGGTATTAAAAAAAAAAAAAAAAAAAAATCGTGGTTACAAACCAAATTATTGTTTTATTTCAATTAATAATTTATCAATTTTCTGAACAAAATCGATATTTTCCTGCTCTGACATATCACAAATTACTTGAAAACTGACAGCTTGTGAGGCGCAACCATGGCAACTGTAATACGGCGGCCGTGGTGACTAGCACGGTGAGTTGCGAGTGACTGGTTGCGTCGCCGTAGACAACTTAGTCTTTGAGAAGTTGCCTGTGTGCGGACCCCATTGAAATTCGCAAGTCGCTGTCCTGGATAAGGACTTAAGTTGCCAACTGGTTTTATCAGTTGCCCCGTGAGCAGTAGCGTGCACAGAGTTTTTGATCAGGGTAGGCAGTAGGAAAACCGCCCAATTTATTCAAATAAATAAAAAAGAAATTTGCCACAGATGGCTCCCTTCGTACAAGTTTTCGCTAAGTGTACCTACTTGCTGCTGGCTGTAGATGATGTAGGTTTGGATTATCTAAGCCACTTTAAATATACAAATAATAATAATAATAAATAATCGCTACATGTACCTATGCGTATTATCACAAGCCAATCAATGGATATCCGAGGTGGCCTTGATAAAAGCAATTGGCGTTGTCTCACTTTCATACTTCAGATAACAACAGATGTCACTGTCGCCACTGATTGCCATTTGCTTATTTGTTCCAGAAAGCACTGCCTGATACTAACAAAAAAAACCATAGAAGCAAATTCAAACGACAGTTCTACTCTATGCTACGTGCATTTCGTAAACATTGATATTATATCTTGTATGAAGTTAGCTCTAAGCAGAAATAATTCCTGCTTAGCCCGCATTTTAGTGAGGTAGTCGGAAGGCGCGTGTAATTTTTAGTTACAGTTTATGTCACATTTGTAGTATGCCGTTTGATGTGGCGGTCGCGTAGTTTTGGTTGCTCAGCTTTTTTGCGCTTATTTTTGAAAGTGTGTATTTATTTTTAGCAATAATTTAATAAATTATAATATTATTTACATGCTTACGTTTTACAAATACGCTAGGGTAGGCAGTGCTTATGTGCCTATATAGAGTGCACGCCCCTGCCCGTGAGCGAATGGACTTAATTTAGAATTGCAGATGTTTAAGAAGAGGTGGTTTCGCAGAAATTGAAATGTAACATTGACATCAAATGTTTATTCAGTGCCATTTTGTTTTTTTTTGACATTTGAAAGGTCTCCGTTAAATGGCCCGTTTCAGCTTTTGAGCTAATTGTGAAAAGGACAACTATCGTGTTGTCAAGCTTGTTAGCTTTTTACAATTTCATACACACCTAGAATTAAAAAAATTACCAATTGATGACAATGATACATTTGATTTTTCTGTGAAACAACTGACCCTGAGTGTTTTCATGCTATTTATGTGATATTGATTTGCTACTGCGTGTTATTGGATGGAAGAATCTTCAAGTAAATAATGGTGAACTTGGTTGGATGTGTTGCAGAGTGGATCACCCCGTGCCTGTATCAATTCCGGCAGACCTCTCCAGCATCTTCATCTGAATCTCATTGAATTGTGCATTTTCATGCCCGACATACAAACAAGCAAACAAACCTACTACACTATTCATTTTAATATATTTAAGTTGTTTAGAATACGCCCCCTTAGTTGTAAATTCTTTGCATTAAAATCCTGTATATTTTTATCAATATCACCATAATGGTCTGAATATACTTCAATTTAACACCAATTACAGTCATTGGACACAGTTCAACATAAAATACGCAAACAAAAATAAATTTGATTTTAATATTATTATTCTTGGGTATATTTTTTAAACAATATTGTTTTTAAATTTTTAATTTATGGCTTGGGTTTTCCTGTTAACTAAACATCGGTTCTGGAGAGAACAGCCTCATTTCATGTTGGTTTTAGTTTAATATTTTATTATAGCTTGTTCTGCTAGAGTTGTCTTTGTGCGTGGCAGCCAAATTGCACCACCTGCCGAGCGATTCTATATCTTTTGTGGGATCATTATTAGATAACGGACGTGATCGCCTGTCAGATTTGTGTGATTTTTATGGCTGTTATTTGCTTTTTCTATGTACAATGTACATTAAATTAATAAATCATCATGCATACTTGCAGGAATTCATGTTTAAAACTATTTAATCTAAAATATGTGACAGTAAATATGTAAAAATCACACAAATCTGACAGGAGGTAACGTCCGTTATCTAATAACGATCCCACAAAATATATAGAATCACTCGGCTGAGGTTGTTCTCTTTAAAATTCAATTAAATGCCAAATAAAAAGGTTATCTGGACTGTATATGCTTTGGCCTTGCAACCAGTGTTTGAATATTCAAATAACCGTGAGATGGAAATATATTTAAGAGTTTAGTCAAATTTGATATGGCTCTTATATAAGATTAAATTTATAAGCATTGGAAATTATTTGTTCAGACCAATATGGTAAGTTGAGTAATGCTACAAATAGACTGATGAATTTGATAAGTTAGAGTTTCGGTGCGTTGGTGAAAACTAGGATTCCTATAATAATAAATAATCTATTCATTTACTGGAATTTTAATATTCATATTCAATTTTTTCTATAACTCAATTCTTTTTTTTATCAACAGAAATATTATATTATTTCCTCGCGTTAATTTATTGCATTTTTAAAAAAGCTAGGCAAGTTATTAAAATAGAATGCAATCGAAATAAAAGCTCGCCTGATATAAAAATTGGGTCATGTTTTTTTTTTTAAATAATACTTGCTGATGTGAAAATGGTTTTTCAATGAATCTTAAATCTTTTTCTGTCATTCTGCTCCGAATGTTAGCAGAATAATGCATTTATCTATGTAAATTATAATTTTTAAATGGGGATATGCAGGTTTTCTATAATTACTATGTAACTCTGTAACAAAATTGAGTGTTATTATTGAATTGGTGTCATTTTATAACGAAACAAATCTTGATGTGAGAAATCTTGTCTTCAATTTGAGACGGCATTTCAAATGTTTTGGATTTATATTACAAATTTACATGTTCATAATAATAATAAAATGTTGGGTTGCTTAACATTCTATAACTTTTAAATAAATTTGTTACAACAATCTCCGTAAGTGTTTCCTGTTGGGAAAAAGAGCTTCTTTACAATAAAGTGACAAATGAAGAGGTAAAGCTATAAGTTTAAGACACCTGTAAAACTAAACACAGCAGTTTGTTTTGGTAATGTGGAGTAGGAATAATGAGCGGAAGTTGAATAGAAGATTCTCCATTTGTAAATATAAATAGTATTGTTGATCCACCACTCCGGATGTGTCTCCATGTTTCCATATAATGTATGCGTATATAAGATTTATCAAAAAAGTAATATGATTTAGTATGTTTTTGTTATATAAATGAAGCCTTTAATAAAACAACTATATTGTGAACAATTTGGTGAACATCGCGATGCAAAATTATACCTAAAATATTACTCCTTCTGCATGAACTAAATCTATAAACGGACTCTGATTAAAGTGTATTGTGCGTGGATATGGATGTGTTTAGTTTTGGAGAATGACTTATGAATGTGATGTACACTTGTATTACACTTTTGTCTTTATAATAAAACATAGTATAACAAGTTTTTCATGCGTCTTTCATTTGCTCCCTCAATCTGGCTATGCCAACACTCTTACAGTTCGTCGCCTTAGTTTGTGTTTGTCCAACAGACCATTAGAAAATTTTACAGGAGAAGGTTTTCTCTCATTATTTCAATAAAACATTATGATAAAGACGGTTCTCTTGCGAGCTCCACTATTAACGTTTGTCGTGACAATCCCTCAGACATCACTATTAACATGATAAATATTGACAATTTTTGTTGTTTCGAGCTTTCCATGCATGACGGAAAACATCCCATCCCGGGTGAAGCGGGAAGGCAGGCGGGGGAGGATTAATTCATTTTTTCACGATGCCGTCATTTGTGGAGAATAAACCAAATGAATTTTTGAGACTTTTTCGCAATGAGCGAGTATAATCATGAGTTTAAAATATTATTATACCTAAATAATAAATAAATTATAATATAATATCAAATATTAATATAATTATGTAAATAACGTAAATATTTACGCACTGGATATTTTTAAAAGGTAACTTTAGGTTCTGCAATAATCGATATTAGTCGGAAATCTTTCTTGATAAATAAATACCTGTGTTTTCTCCCTGATGTAGCATCTCTTTTTCATCAGAACGCATTTTAAGATTAATCCAAACGTCAAGTGTTCATTGCATATGCGTGGACAGGTCCTTACCATGGACCACTAGCCAAATTGTGTGTGACCGGGCGAACTTCGCCCCAATCTTTCAACCATGTTTCAACAAATGGAGGAGACGGAAAACAAAAAAATGTTGGTAGTAATATCAATGCAATTGTTAACGCATTTGTTTAAGCAAGAGACCCGGCTTAGTGTAAAGCTATTTCCGTAAAGATCGGTCTCTTTATCTTACTAATATTATAAATGCGAAAGTTTGTATGGATAGTTGGATGGTCCTTACTCTTTCACGCAATAAATATCGAATGGAATTTAAAAATTCTTTCACTAATCGAAAGCTACATTATTTGCGAGTAACAAAGGCTATATATATTGGTAAGCTCTGACGTTATGAATAAGCTGTAGCTCTTATGAAATTATGTATCATACGTTTTCTGTCCCTAACAAAATCGAGTTATTGCAAACGTCAAACAAATTGTTACCTTGTAAACAATGTTTTTTTTTTTAATTTTAGGCTTAAAAAGAGTGCTTTGTTGTGCTTAAAAAGAGTGCTTTTTTGGCGTCGTAGTTAATATCTACCTATCTCTAAAAATGTTTATTGTCCAAACAAAAAGAATAGCGTTGCTATAAAGCATAGCGTTTGACGTGGACTGCCATTTTGTTATTTTTTTACGTTACTCTGGATTCAAATATGAATAAAATACTAATAAAGGGAGCAGGTACTTAAAATAAATTTCTATTTCTATAATTTAAATATTTTCTAAAATAGTATTTTTATTTGCGAAATGTCATTCTCAAGAATTTTATTTGTCTTATCGTTATTTGTTGTTTGTATTATGTGTTTTTTTTTAAACAGAGATAATTAGAGGAATGGGAAATGACATAGGCTACTTTTTATCACGGGAAAAAATTTCATTACCGTGGGAAAATTCTTTATACAGTAATTTCCCACTAATACCATGCGAGCGAAGCCGCGGGTAAAAGATAGTTTTAAATAATTCTTAGTTAAATGATTAACTATCATTTTGTATACTTTATAATTTTAAAGTGGAGATTGAACAAAAATTAAAATGGTCTATTGGGCAAATAAGAACTGAGGTGACGAGTTATCTGAAATAAGGCATATTATATTACAATTCCTATTTTAATTGGATGGATTATAAAATAAATTAATTAAGTGTGAAAAATATTTTATTTAGAATACTTTAGTAGTTAGTATTTTTCAATACACCATTAACAATTTTACAATTCTTATAAAATAAACAACAATAATAAGAGGCTAATTTAAATTTACTTACAACTAATTAATATTTACAATAATTACACAAATTATTTCATTTTATCTAGATTGTCAATTATCATCTTATTGATTTTTTTAAATATAACAAACATCTATTTATCAAAAAGCAAAATTTGGAATATAACCTAAAAAGGTAAGTTGTTGGAATTAGATTTATCAAAAAAAAAACTTTAAAAGAAGTTGTATGTACATAATAATATGTACCTATTTCAAATGCATATAACAAATATTTATCTATGTTTGTCTATTTTACTGGAGAGTTTCTTTAATTATTATCAAATATTTATTTAAGGACAAGTTGTTTACAGAATTTGAACAAGTCGTCAAATTTCAAAGTCCCTTTCAAGTTCTTTTTTTATCCAAGTACTTTGAAACAATCTGCCCATTTTTAAATAATAGCAGAACTTTATTTCAACTTTGAAAATTGATGAATTATTGTTCATCTTCTGTGAAACAACGGGTCCCTTAACTATACAATGATCTCTCATCAAGAAAAGAAAACAAAGATTGGAAAAATTTACAGCTGCAGAGGGGATATTTTCCTAGTGGAACTACTCAGCCTTTCAATTCCACGTGAGAGATGGAAAAGAAGAAAATACATTTAAGAAGTATTGAATTTTTACTGACTTTAAAATTAAATAAAGATCTTATTCCGCCAATAATTTGACCAACCTCAAGGCACCTATGTGAATGTAGAACCGTTAGTTAGTTTGTTTGAGTCACAAACCCCTTTACTAATAAACTTGTTTAAATTTTTTTACAACTAATAAACAACCATTTACCATACATTTATTGTCAATTGTGCAAAATTTAAAACAAGTTTATTAGTAAGGCTCAAAGTTTAGAGCTCAACAGTTATAACTGTGGAACAGCCAATATCCAATCAGAAATCCAGCTGCCCCATTTCATGCTTCTCTAAATGCACTGCCAGAAGATCTGAAGAGTCAAAACCTGAAATCACAAAATGATTTTAGAAGTTGGCATCCAAAATATCTCTCATGGGTCCAAATGATTATAGAAGTTGGCATCCAACATATCACTCTTGGTCCAATTGACTATAGAAGTTCGTATCAAAATATCTCTCATGGGCCCAAATGACTAGAAGTTGGTATCCAAAACATGGGTCCTTAGTTCACACTCAAAATTTAAAATCATATTATATAGACAGATATTCCTCAGTAACGCCCTAGTGAAAGACTTACCATTTAGAATGGAAACATTGCTCCAAATGGCATTAACCATGTTTAGTAACCAGATACTTCCCAATCTTCCTCTTTATGTCCCCTCCCCCTCACCAGTTCCAATAATTGGGAGGGTTTTAGTCCTAGCGAGAGATTGTAAGTGATGTCATCATTCTGGTGTCTTCTGTTTTTTCATTTTCATACAAGACGTGTGAGAAAGAGGAAAACTATCAACTTTTTTTTAAACCATAAAAAAGGACCTCTCTTTGATTGTGATCAATTATCTATGTACACACATTGGCAATTTTATAAGAATTATGTACCATTTTACACTAATAATACTCATTTGACAGAAAACAAAAGACCATTCCTTAGCGTTGTGCGGAATGAAAGCCACCAACTAAAGCTAGCGAACTACTAATAAATCACACCCTTTCTGCGCTTGGAAAAAGACATGCGTCTGCACACCTTCTTTTGGTCTAGCTATAAACAAATATAATGGATAATAATAAAAACATTCTGCTTACTTTTATAGCATATACTGCAAACATTAGATCTCTCCTCATTGTGGTTCATGACGTGAACGATGAGTGCTGACGAACCTGTGAAGGCCTTGTTGCAAATTTCGCAGACGTGTTTCTCCTTGACGTGGATCTTTTTGTGTTTGGAGAGCTCGTTGGACTGGCAGAAGGACTTTTGGCAGACGGAACACACGTACGGCTTCTCCCCCGTGTGGGTTCGCTGGTGGGCTATTAGATTACCTGGGAACATCATTATATTATGTAATATATAATTTACTATATGATAGCACTAGATTATGACATGTCTTCTTCCGGGCGTACCCGACTTCTACCATTCACTTCCGCATCATTTATTCTTTTTCACTACTTTCTTGTTCGTAGGCTCTGCATGCCCAAACCATATAAGCTCCCCTTTCTTAATTGACTGATCGTAGTGAAGACTGTATAGTTTTGCATTTCATCTGTTGTAATTTTTTTTTTACATTAACTCCACACAAGTGGCCCTCTGAGGAAAATAATTTCCCTCAGGGCCTATGTCATTTTTGAACATGCTGTGTGGAGGTTGTTTTTGGGGAGGGGTAGGAGTGAACATGGGTCTTGAGTGACCCATGTTGTAGGAAGGAGGAAACACAGAGGCCGCAAATCATTCCACAGCCGAGCTGTTGATCTCAAGAACGAGTCGTAGAAGCGACCCGTTCTCATGTGTACATATGTTGAGCGCGTTGGCTTGTTTCCCGACTGCACCGGTGCCGAGGGGATCAATGATACTATTTCCTCGGAGCATCTTCCATTGAAATATCGGTAGAACAATTTTTGTGCATTCTGTTTTCGAAAATCTGCTGTATCCACTTTATTATTCAAGCTAGCCTTATGATGCATTCCCGTCTGATCTATTCTATGAGATTCTATGATCAGTTTATAGAAAGAAAGTTGAAGTCAATTCAACTTTGGGTTTCCATTCCATAGAAACACACCTTTGCTCGCAGATCTATTCCATAGATTCTATGGAATATATCAAATCAAAACTTGACTATGGTTCAGTAAAGATTCTTTTTTCAAATGTGAAATCGTCATTTTTATTAATATTTTTTTCAATATTATAGTACCTACCGGCCTGAAGAAAGTTTGAAAAAAGAATTATGATTGTGATATTACTTTTGACTGGCGAGAACACTACTTTGGGGTGAAAAGCCATGAAGGAAAAAAAAATGACTCCTGACAAATTGTATAATTCCGTATTTGAATTTTAATTAAAAAGGGAGGTACATATATATTTAAGCACCTACTTACAAATCTAATGGCGCAGTATATACATTTGAGAGCCAAACCACAAATCATGGGAAAGGAACGAATCAACCAGGTTTGGTTCATTCTTTTTCCATGGATTATATGTATACGGGCCATTATGATGTCAGAGGAGATTTTTATTTTGATTTATAAATAAAATAAAAGAAATATACTTTTTTGGATGCGAGTTTTACTGTTCACAGAACACAGTCTTAACCATTACGTTTATATCAGCCTTGCATTCTTCATGGATCTTTACATTTTGAACACGGTCATTAATGGCTTCAATAGGGTATTGAGTTACGTATTATTAGTGAATCAATGACTTCACCATTTAGAAAGCACTTACTGGACGAGGAGAAGGCCCTCCCGCAGGCGCTGCAGGCATGCGGTTTTTCACCCGTGTGCGTACGCGTGTGCATCTCCAGGTCCTTGGCACGCTTGCAGCCCTTCTGGCACACGTTGCACACGTACGGCCGCTCCGAACTGTGCATCTTCTTGTGAGCCTGCAACAAAAAAAACACTGGTATTTGGCGCATCATATTTCTGTAACCTAATGGAAAGTTATGGTCTTGCTGCTGAGAGCTCCGTTATGACCTCTCTTTTTATCAAATGCATTGTTTATGAGAAAGAGAGAAGTTAAAATGAGCTCTGGCGGTATGCTTTTCGGTACCTTGTGTTATCAGCAATATGCTTTTTTTTATTTTTGAACCAGGAAAAAGTGAACTCTTTCACAGTTATTGTGTCAAAACATTGATTTATTACTTTTATAATTAAATTAATAGTTAAAAATTAATCAACACTTATTTTAACCACAATCATTTAGAAGAGATTCAAATGTAATATTAACATCAATTCTAGGTGTTTCAACTTTCTATTAAATTGTAATAAGCTGACGCTTTCATGAAATTTGTTTTCTTTATGATCTTTGCGATCTTCTACTGATCACAATTTATTCAAAAGTGGACTTAGAATCAGAATTTAACGAGAACGTTTCAACTGCAAAAAAAAACAAAATGGCGCTGATTGCAATGACATTATATAAATAGACTCGCCATTGTCTCACAAATTCAAGATACAATGTGTCAGGTAAACAACACTCTTTTGTTTTCAGTAATTTCTTAATTCAAAAGTTATTCATGTTTTAAAGAGATATGCTACTTCCACACTGAAACCAACCTTCCAACTCCGAACTTAGTTCGGAGATGAAACGTTGGCCAATCGTGTGGTGGCTGTAGCCAACCCTCTGCGGACGTCAAACAGCTGTGGCTGCGCTGTATCTTAACAGTTGCCTACAATTGTGCAGGCGATGCTTCGGTTTCCATAATATTGATTTCGATTTGTAAAGCTAAAAAAATTATAATTTCAAACAATTTTTATACCTCTCCCGTAATAATTTACGCAAACTGATGTGTTGGGCAAACTCGCACAAACCAGCCATCGCCGATCGCCTCGGAGGCGATCTCAGGCCAACTCGAACACCAACCTTCCAACTCGAACTTCCAACGCACGAACTACCCCTCTACACAATCGTCTGAATGTTCAAGTTGGAAGTTGACCTCAGTGTGGCTGTACCATTAGACAATCAAAGAATGTGTGTATTTTTTCCAATGATGCATAAAATCGTCAGGTGGGAAACATGAAAATTAATTGTGTTGTTTATAATAATCGATAATAATAAGTAATTTGCGTGACTTATAAATGAAATGTTGTTTCTTCACTTTTACTGCTGTTTGCCGTGTAATGGAAACATTTTATCATCACATAGGAAGGCATTTTGGCACTTTTTAAATGCAATTAACCTACTGGTAAGAGACAACCTTACTCGACGAGTGGCAGTTTAGTACTTAAGTACCAGAAATCGAGTACAGTGCAATTGCCATGCTTTTGGCTTCCCACTTTGAGATTTCTACCAAGCGTCTACAGTACATAACGTCATTGGCTGAATGGCCATTGAAAGTGTGGAAAAACTGAAAACCACAAAATATAAGTATTAAGTGCCCAGGTAATATTATTAGTCAACTATAAAATTGTCAGGTTATTATCATCATAATTCTTCACAAACCTTTAAATTACTATTGTGTGAAAAAGCCTTTTTACATATATCACACTGGAATGGCTTCTGTCCGGAGTGGACGTACGCGTGGCGCGACAGCTTGGTGGCTGTGCTGAACACCTTGTAGCACGTCTTGCACTGGTAGCCCTCGGGGTCCGGCTTCAGGTCCTCCAGACACTCTATCTCCTCGTACGTGAAGCTCAGCAAGTCCGAGTGGCCTTTCAGAGAGGAGGGGACCGCATGGGAAAGATCCGTAAGGACACTATCGCTGAGGGGCAATTCATCGGCTAGAACTAATAAAAAACAATAATGTTATACCTGAGTATCTGATCGATGAAACCCTATATCAATGCAATATTAACTAAAATAATCATTTATGATTATTAGGCGTCATTTCCGAGCACGGGCAGCAATTGATTCCGACAGCCGGCAGACATAAGCCACCTAATTAAGTGGCCTCTTGGCTGTCATCGAGCTTTGGTTAACTGTCAATATACGAGTATAAAACTTTTTTAATAAAGTCGTTTGTTATGCAAAATTATTGGCTTATTTAAGAACGGAGGCAGACTAACAAGCTTGTAGAATTGAAAGACGTTGTATACGCAATCAATTGAATTTGTTTGGACTTGGAGAAACAGAATACAGAAAGTTGTTTAGAATATCACGAGATATGGTTAAAGACCTCATTGACCAATTAACTCCCTTTTTAGTGTCAAAAAGTAGTGAAAGACAGCCAATTCGACATTGTCAATAATTTAGGCATGTTGATCCAGAGACAATACCCGCCAGTGTTGTCATCGTAAGGCGATTTATATTAATCTTTAGAACTTAGCAAACTACAGAATGCTCTTGGGCCTTTGTGTACTGCGTAGTTTTGCCAAAGTTATGTTTTGTCAGAAAAATCAGTTTCTGCACATTAACCATCAAGCACATTCTTTTGTTTACCAGACTCTCAGATAATGCTGGCTTTTTTAAAGCAAACTATCCCATCATGCGGCCGTTTTTTCAGTGTGTGTGTGTTTTAGTGAAACTTCATGGATCACATAATGCGACCTCAGTTACAGGAATAGCCGCCGATGGATCGCATATGCGACAGAAGCATATCAGGTTAATAGAGGAGTATGCATGATTGTGAATAAAGCAAGGAGCAAGTTCCAAGACAGAGTTGAGTGGCTGTCCATCCTCTGCCTACCCATCTGGGGAAACATTGTGATGGTTAGGTAGTTAGAATATACTTGTATTTTTTAAAGACAAAAAATAGGATACGTACTGGTAGTTGATTATCAGACCATGTATGTTTTTTGATTGTGCTTTTGATTATATTGTAAAATTTTTTTTTTTTTTAAGAATAGTTCTCTTTCATATTAACTTTTGAAGGTTATTCCCATCAACGTAATATACTAATAAATCTAAACAAAAATATGAAAAAGAACGAGATACAGAAAAATAAGAATGTAATGTTTGCAACTGGGACTCGAACCCAGGATCTCTCGTCTTAACGGGGCAAGAAGACCCAAGACTGTTAAGAGTGTTTATCGGAAGTGACCTGCCAGGTAAGTATGTTTCTGTATCCATTTGTAAATAGTAAAATTAGATAAAACCTAAGAATTCTTAATAAATTGTACAGCGCCCTTGAGGTGATTTTTCACAAAAAACAGCGTTCTATAAATTATCCAATTATTATTATTGTTAAGAGATCTCTTTCCCGGTAAGACGAGAGATCCTGGGTTCGATTCCCAGTTGCCACCGTAACCATTTTATTTTTCTGTGTCTCGTTTTTTTTCTTCATATTTTCGTTTAGATTTATTAGTATTATCTTCTTGTTCAAAGAAATAAACTTAACCTAACCTTATCTGGTATAAAATTAAGTTATGATCATTCATAAATAAAATTGTGGTCAGAAATTTACCAAAATTTAATAATAAATTGTAATGATATGATACTGATAAATGATACTAAATACAAATGTGGAAAAACTACAGGCCGCCTCAGAACAGGAAACCCTAGTGAGGAGGACTGTGAAAAAAAAAATAATAATGTACCTTAATATAATATAATTTATAAATACATTATGTACAAATTTTGCTATAGATACTAATAAAAAATAAAAAAAATGGTGCTTATTTAAAGAATTCCCTATTTTTTCTATCTTTCAAAAGCAGTGAATACCATAACAAAATTAGTGCAATGCAATATAATTGAATTAGAAAAAGGATGTTCCAATATTTTCCGCTTTCAACATAAAGTGCTTACTTTAAACTTTAGAGTCATTACATAGTATACAAATAATAATATATGTACTTGATAAAGAAGCCATTGAGGTTTTATAAGCCTTCTTTATGTAATAAATTGATCAAGTACTTGTCTAACACGCTTGGATAATTGGATGACTGAGTTGCACATAAATAAGTGTTTATGAATATATTAGTGGGTAGGTCTGACAATATACGTACATAGGAATTAAAGAAATAAATAACAGGTGTTTAAAAAGATGCTTTAGTAGTATACAACTGCTAACCCTGTACAAATTGCAAGAGCCCCACGGTTGAATTTGGCAGCCACCTCTGGTCTGGAGCCCCAAAATACCTGAAAAAATCCTCTACTCTACAGAAACGGGCGATCTGTTTGATAGATTCTCCTATCTTGACAAACAGATTGCAATCTTCAGAGCATATAGGTCGGGTGGGAATGCTGTCCTTGTTCTACCGGTATTTGAATTGAAGATGCTCAGAGGAACTAGCGTCATTGATTCATTCGGCACCGGTGCACAGTCGGGCAACACGTCAAACGCGCGCCTAACATATGTATACAGTTGACATTTGTCACATGAGAACAGGTCGTTTCTATGACTCGTTCTTGAGCTTGGCTGTGGAACGATTTACCGACCTCTGTGTTTCCTCCCTCCCTGAACATAGATTTCTTCAAAACCCATGTTCACTCCTTCCTCTTCTTAACACCCTCCACACAGCATCCCCAAAGATGACATATGCCCGAGCAAAATTATTTTCCTTGGTGAAGTTAATGTTAAAAAAAAAAATTACACGCAGTTGGCTATATATGGGAAAATAAATTATTTTATCGACAAGCGATGAGTAGATACGTAGCTATTCAGATACTTTCTATGTTTCAAATTATAAGTGTCCAAAGAAGCTGTGCTGTTGTATTATGTGTATAAAAATAGTTTAACTAACCATCATTATTTCGAGTGACTGTCTGTCCACTCATATCTGGAGTACATTCAATGTGCTCCGAGAGGTCTGGTGGGTTAATAGTCGATATATTATCAAAATAACGTTCCTTTCTAATCTTTTTCCTCACAATCGTCTTGGAGGTTTCCAGCATAGCTTTATACTGCCTAAGATTTTGATCAGCCTTTTCACATTGCTTCTTAAATTGAAAAGATATATCCAGCTTCACAATACATTCATTGCAAATCTGTCCAGGCAGACCATCAGACTCCCAAACCTACAAATTAAATCAATTAAGTATAAACTTCCACAGTACAAGTTTGATAAAGCAAAGTGTTCAATTTTATGCATAAAATAGATAATTCATCATTATAGGTCACTAGGTTCGATGAATAACTTTCTACCTGTACTGCAGAAAGTGCCATAATTTTTCTAGATATGTGAACTCTGAAGATTGACACCATGACACCTCGGGAGGAACAACACACTCGACAGATCTTTGAAAAGTCGAAACCTTTTTGTAAGCTGTTTGAATCCAATTCCGACATTTTACTTATAATATTGTTATGCACTATCAACACAGCCTTGACAGTTCATTCGTAATCGTAAACAGATTTTAATAGACAAAAACCATAGAACATAGAAACTGCCAATCAAATTGTCATAGAAAATACTATTTTGATTTTCGATAATTTTTTTATTTATTATTTAGCTGCTAGCAACACGTCGTTTGCGAATAATACCGTATTTTGTCGAGAAATAGAAACATTTACCCATGTGACAATATTGCCAGATACATTCTTATACCATGTTTTCACGGTGTTTGGGTATACCTTATTATATATGTATTTTTTAACATGGGTCACCTAGGAAATCCGGAATTAAGAAAAGTAGTTCTTGCACTTCAGTGCAGGTCCACAGGTCTCCTTATATAATTATATCTTTGTCAATAAATAATATGTATAGAATATAATTATATGTATTGTTTCCTTAATGTTTCACGTAATTTTCATCAGGTAGATACCTAGATTATATATTTTTTAATTTCTTCTTCCTCGTATCATAGACATAGAGAAAAAAATAAAAAAAACTTGTTGTACTAGTTTTTTTATATTTAATAATATTACAATTTTTAAAATGGAGTTCCACAGATTAAACTTCATGAAAATTAAAAAAAATACTTGTTTAATTTTTTTTTTAATGTTTTTATTTAAACGAAAACGTTGTTTCGTAAGTTTATTTTTTTTATTAAAATATATTTTTTTTACCCTTGAAACATGGTTTTTCCTTTTTGGGATATGGCATCACTGTATGTGACAGATAGTGACAATAGTGTAGTGACAGTTCACGTTGTCAAAATCAATTATAATTTTTACAATAATTTGTTTCCGTTTATTTATTGTCTGCAATGATCTGAGATTAAAAAATTGTCCTAATAAGAATTACAATTATGGAAGACTTAGCCGAAAAGTATGACAAACCCAGCAAACTAACATCAGACCAAATATTGGAAGATCTTCAAGATGCTTCTCTGCGGCAGCCCCCGTCTAAAATAATTGATTCTGGTAAAAGCCCTCGCGAATCGGAGTGGGTTAATTCAAATAACTTTCTTGTTTACCACGAAAAGCTGACAGAATCCCTGGACAAATTCAGCACGGCCAAAGATATGCTGACCCGACTCGATGCAGAGCTCCAGAAGCGAATGAGTGAAATGAAGGACCAAGTTAATGTGAAGTGATAATACAAATGTGATGGAATGTAACACAATAATTTATTTTAAAACACATATATGTAAACATATTAAATGGTTTTTCCTTATAATAATCATACATATTAGGTTTTGTGTATAAAGATGCTTTGTACAATCTAGCTCCCGTATCCAAGGATTTCCGTCATGAAAAGATGTCTGATGATATCCAAGGATTTCTGTCAGAGGTTTAATAACAATTTAATTTGTGGAAGAACTCTCTCTTTTCTAAGTCCCGCGCCACTTCAGGCCGCCATCTCACTCAAATCAAAATCTTAAATTCTAATATTGGCTTATTAGGTTGCCACGTATACCGGTTGATTAAACCCCAACCTCCTTCCTATCCTCATAGCATGTATTCCAAGTGCTAACAAATCAGTGCACCCTAATGTAACGGTTTCACCGAGACAAGCGTACTCCTGGCTGGGGTGGTACAATCGTATCGTATCAGTATTTAAGTTTAAACGAAATATTGTTTCTGGTAATAATTATTCATAATAATGCCAGTGTGGCGAAATAGAAAATATTTAAAAATAAAATATACTTAAACTGTTTTTTTGGTGAAATGCTATTTCAAAAGACAGACAATGCGTAGAAAGAAAATAAAACGAAAGTAACTATTTTATAAATTTATTATTGTCATAATAAACATCCACTTTTCTTTAGAGATTCTTCGGTGACGATTCCCAGGGAACAAAGGCAGACGAGAGCGGCCCCCTGCTCCGCGTACTTCTTGTTCTTCTCCCAGAATGTGGAGGCGTACTTCTTTCCCTCGAAGGTCATGACGCTCCGGAAGAGCTTTTCCTCGCCGTCTGTTTGGTACGAGGGCAGTTTGCAGCCCTTCTTGCCAGCCCAGGCGTGGAGTACCGTCTTGGGGAGTTCCAGATTTGTTGCATACAGAGATCTTAAGAAACATACCTAAAAGAATGAAATTACAAAAAAATATATACATATATGTATCTAAACATGTTTTTTACACATATGATTTATATTGTTCTCCACGCTGGAGTTCACTAGTGTTGTGGAGGCCATTTTTCAAGAAGTGAATTTAAGAGGGCGCCGAGAAATTTGAATAACAGGCATTTTAAAAACTGTTGCTGTCACTGTCGCTGTTAACCACTCGAGCGATCGCGTCAATAATAAAAAAAAACGCATCAAGGAAATTTCCCAACCAAAAACATTAAATAAATCATATCTCCGAATTTGAATACAGAGACAATTAAACTGATTATAGTGCTATATAGCTAATTGAATCGACCTGTATTTTACCGACCATTCCATATTTTTAGGATTTATAAAAAAATTATTAAAAAATTGTTAACTTTCTAGCGCTTTGAAAGTGCCGTGTGCGCATTGCATATTTTCTGTTTCCGTATGTTCGGTATGGCCCACTTGATAATTACAGATACAAATAATATACATTAGAAAGCTCATTATTTAAATCGTTAACAGTTGAAAAGACTTGTATGAAAAAATATTTTATAGATTTGGGTTCGCGAACTGTCAAAATTTTAATGCACTAAATTAGAATATTTAATACACTTAATGACACCTATTGATAAAGTGTTATATCAGCTTCCTAATAAGGCAGACTGCAGAACGAGAGAAGAATTGAAAAAATTTAAAAAGATGTTTTACAAAAGATAGGTAAATTTGGCTTATAATGGCAAGGAAGCGCTTAAGACGTTTTGCCAAAGTGCCATAATATGCCAAAAATAGCTCGAGTGGTTATTGTAAATTTTTTAACCCCTTATCAAATATTTGTATATTCAATTTTTATAAGAAAAACTTTCTTTTTATACTTTTTTGAAGGTTATTCCCATCAGTGAAATATGTATATCGTATTAGAATAAGTTAACAATAATAATCTAAACGAAAATATGAAAGAGAACAAGACACAGAAAAAAGACAATGGTCGCAACTGGGACTCGAACCCAGACCTCTCCGTCTAACCGGGACGAGCGCGTCAACCAATTTCCCACCTTCTGTCAAACCGTCATATTTGTCAATCTCAAATTTTTTTAAATTAAAAATTTTTTTTTTAGAATTACATTATTATCAACTAATTATTTGGTAAATGTTCCGCTATTGAGTCCACGCTCAAAACACACTTTAAAAAATTAAAATAAGTTGTACTAAGTAGATAATAGTTAGTAATAAGTAATTCAGTAACCGAAATTTAAAAATATTGCGTTTTAATGATTATTTTGTTAACTTTAAAAATGCGAAATGTCATTGTTCAAGGACCGCCGTCCATTATTGAGTCCACGCTCAAAACACACTTTAAAAAATTAAAATAAGTTGTACTAGGTAGATAATAGTTAGTAATAAGTAATTCAGTAACCGGAATTTAAAAATATTGCGTTTTAATGATTATTTTGTTAACTTTAAAAATGCGAAATGTCATTGTTCAAGGACCGCCGTCCATTATTGAGTCCACGCTCAAAACACACTTTAAAAAATTAAAATAAGTTGTACTAGGTAGATAATAGTTACTAATAAGTAATTCAGTAACCGGAATTTAAAAATATTGCGTTTTAATGATTATTTTGTTAACTTTAAAAATGCGAAATGTCATTTTTCAAGGACCGCCATCTTTTTAAATAAGAAGGCCATTCTTGTGCCACTGCAATACTCAAATTGTAAATACACACTACCAACATAAAAATTCAAAAACATTTACGTAACCAGTTGTTTCAAATAATATAATAACAATTAATTGTTGTAAAATAACCTACCAAGAAAAACATCCCAGTTTTCAAGTAGTTTAGCGGCTTTGTGTAACATGGTTTGTGATACAAAAGAAAGTGCCCCTTTATACCGCCTGCTCGCGTCAAGGCAAGAAAAACATCCCAGTTTTCAAGTAGTTTAGCGGTTACGCTAGGTTTGTGTAACATGGTTTGGGATACAAAAGAAAGTGCCCCTTTATACCGCCTGCTCGCGTCAAGGCAAGAAAAACATCCCAGTTTTCAAGTAGTTTAGCGGTTACGCTAGGTTTGTGTAACATGGTTTGGGATACAAAAGAAAGTGCCCCTTTATACCGCCTGCTCGCGTCAAGGCAAGAAAAACATCCCAGTTTTCAAGTAGTTTAGCGGTTTCGCTAGGTTTGTGTAACATGGTTTGGGATACAAAAGAAAGTGCCCCTTTATACCGCCTGCTCGCGTCAAGGCAAGAAAAACATCCCAGTTTTCAAGTAGTTTAGTGGCTACACTAGGTTTGTGTAGCATGGTTTGTGATACAAAAGAAAGTGCCCCTTTATACAAAAGTGAGTGTATTATTTATAAAAAATAATTACCGTAATTGTTTAGGAGTTTATTTTAGAGAATTTATTTTATAAGTACTTTATAATATAGTGCTTATAAAATAAATTCTCTAAAATAAACTCGCATGTCATCATAATTTAAGAAACATCCCAGGTTTTGAATGATTTGTTTGGCAAAGCAGGGTTTGTCTAGCGGGTATGTGTAATAATTCTAATATATTTCTTTCCATGTTCTTCTGTTATAAAATACAGGTACAAACTTGTCTATAATACTAATCCTACTTGCAGTACAAACCTTTCAAAACATGGGTGTTATTGAAAAGAAAAACGCGTGCGTGTTCTTTTATTTATTTTCGTTTTAGGTATTAAAATAATTACATACGTAATTTTGCAAATCAGGTACTTTCGTAATAATATCGTCTATGTATCGCTTTTAGCTACTCGTTTCGTGAATGTTTTTTTTATTTTTAGGTTGGCTAATTTGCAAATTGCATGTAAAACATGTTTCACATGGAACAGTTGTGGGTGGTTTGGTATATTTAAGGAACGTTTCACATTTCATATAGGCTTGCGTCTCGCGTCATGCACGCGTAATAAGTGATGATTTTTTGAATTTACGAAACCTAACAAAATAATGATTAATACGCATTATTTATCATTTTCGAAGATTGAAATTCGTACTTATTATTGTGTAACTGACAGAGAGTGATTTTTCCTTTTAAAAGTGCATATTTCATCGTCGTAATTAATAACATGGCGGTCCTTGAAAAATGACATTTCGCATTTTTAAAGTTAACAAAATAATCATTAAAACGCAATATTTTTAATTTTCGGTTACTGAATTACTTATTACTAACTATAATCTACCTAGTACAATTTATTTTAATTTTTTAAAGTGTGTTTTGAGCGTGGACTCAATAGGGGAACATATACCAATTATTTTTCTCCATAATAATGTAATTCTAAAAAAAAAATTTTAATATTTGAAAATATGAGATTGACAAATATGACGGTTTGACAGAAGGTGGCAATGGCGAAATTGGTTAACGCGCTCGTCCCGGTTAGACGGAGAGGTCTGGGTTCGAGTCCCAGTTGCGACCATTGTCTTTTTTCTGTGTCTTGTTCTCTTTCATATTTTCGTTTAGATTATTATTTTTAACTTATTCTAATATGAAATATTTGTATGTTAATGAAGCGCCGTTTTATGAAAATAATCTTAAGGGCGACGTGTTAGGTTAGGTTAGGTTAGAGTATTGGCAATTTGACGCCCGGAACAGACTGCTCGAATTTCTTCCGCATAGGACCAGCCATGGGTTTGCTAATTGCTAAGTTTGATGGCCAGCGGTGGTAAAGAACATTGGTAAATAAATATATTACATTCAGTTGGAAGGCGCCCTCCAAGTCATGAAGTTTTTTCTTTTTATTAGGCGGTCCCAAATTTTCTGGTCGTATTTGCCATCTTCCTTGAATGCCCCTCGCCTGGTAATCCGCTTGGACTGATTGGCAATGCTCTCCTAGGTCCCAGATAGAACTGGAAATTAATATTAACAAACAAATTAACAAAAACAACAAAATCTAAAGCATGACAGAAAACAACTGTGCTTGGTGTTGGCGTTGAATGAATGCGATATATAACTAACTCTTTCTCATAACGGAAGCTTTCACTTATACACTGTACACAGTAAGGATTGATTTACGTAGTTGAAGGGCCCCTCTGGTCGATTGCGAAGCAAAATTTTGTCAATTCCAATTACGGATGAGATTTTTTACTATATGATTATTTTCTTTCTTCATTGCTTCCCCATATCTACAAAAAAAATACTAAAATATTTAATATTTTTTTGGCCTTACAGATATTTAAAATATTAAAATTAATATTTTTAACCCTTTTAGACAGTGTGTATATTTGAAAATACATAGATTTCACATTTTTTCCTCACTATCTAGGGCGAATAAAATTGACAGTTTTTCAATTGCTGTTATAACTGACTTTTCGCAGCTACTAGTTCAAGCGGAAGCAATATTTATATTTTGAAAGATTATTTTTGTGTTTCTTGACTGATTTTTTTCTGCCGATATTTTTTGGTGATTTGAGAGTTTGGCATACAGTATAAGATTTTTTCATTTTATGGGAAACACATTCTCTGGGACCGATGTTCTTTCAATGAAAGTAGCAAAAACTTTTAAAGTATTGGGAAAAAAACACCAACATTTTTCAAATAACTACCGATTGTTAACAAATATGTTCCACCTCTGCCAGTTTTAATTCAGATCCGAAAGGATTAACTTTGAAAAAAAGCAACGTATTCAATCAACAAAAAGTCTTATGAAATTCTTATTAGAAGTCAGTCGCCATGAAAAATAAGATTAAAAGTGGCTCCCCCTTTTTTTATAGAATTTTTTTATAAACTTGCTCCACACAAAAGGCCCAAGGAAAAAAAAATGCCCGGAATGCAGTGGTGAACTGCATGAACTCATGAACTCGGGCACCCCTGCTAATTCACCAAACGTAGCGAACCACTTGGGGTGGCCTATGGCAGGAGTGTTGATTGTCCAATAAATGGTTCCCGGGGCGGCGGTATACCCGCCTCCCAAATTACATACCTTAAGAATCCTTGGCATTTATACAGTAAAGTGTATCAGTAAACCATAGTTTGACAATGTTTTTAGTCTAAAAAAATTACATGTAATGTACACAAGCATTTTTTTACCACATTTGCTCCAACGTCTGGCACTCCAGGAACAGTTTCCCGCGCGGCGACTCCTGCAGCTCGCGCAGCATGTTTTGTACGCAGTACTTGGTGTTGGACGGGGAGTTGTCGTACTGGACGGCCAGCTTCAGGTACTCCACGATGACATCGTCCATGGGCAACCGTCCCGCCTTCCTGAAGATGGAGCAGTTCCACTCGGCCGCGCGTGCAACCATCACGCTGGAGCATCCCGTGGCCACTCGGAACTTCTCAATGTCAGAGAATTTGTCGATTTCCTTTGAGCCACCACTGAAAATAATCACATAACTAAATATTAGTTCTGAGAACAGTAGACCTCGCGTCCATAAAATATCAATCATCAAACAGTATTAATAGGTTTGCATCTGCGTGGTTGAATTTAAGATTCCGACTTCCAACGCATGTCTGCCGCCGCACCTTACCCGTCGCACCACATAAACATCCGTGTACGTGGATGTATATTTTACAAAATATTATAATAAAGGTCGTTTTTGGTCATGTATACCTTATCAGAAAAGAGGAGCTCTTGTGCCAGATAAGTGTTGTCAGAAAAGAGGAGCTCTTGTGCCACGAGCTACCATTGTAGTTCGGTTTCTAATTCAAGAATTCGTCACAAGATGACGCAACTTTCGTCAGCAAGACGCAAAGGGACGTTCCCTTCCTAGGTATAAGTTCTACTAATTGTGAACCTGGAGTATCTCCCGGATTTCGAAAGATTGACGTTAATACTTAGTTTTATCGGACAGCTGTATATTATATATGACGTCATCGTCCGTCCCGGTTACTTTTTCGCGGTGACTTGCCATCACTGGTTGACAGTGGATACGAGGAACGGGCTAATTTTGGAACCAGTTCCTATTGGATTTACAAAATGATCACCCACACTAACTTGGCGAAGCCGAAGCAAAAGCCGCCCGCAGGGTTTAGCAGTAAAAACCTTACTGCTGATCATTTTGTAAATCCAATAGGAAAAACTGAAATCCAATAGAATTAACTGCTAGTCTGATGGTACTAATACCCTAGCGTCTGTATGGTTGAAATTTTAGAATCCGACTTCGAGCATGTCTCTGAAGCCGCACTGTATGGAAACCATCTGTGTACGGGAAGTTTGTTACTAAGCTACTGTTGTGATACATGAACTGGCAGTGGCGGTTCTTCACAGGGGGTCAATGGGGACAGTCCCCACCAGTTACACTCAAAACCTACTAAAGGAAATAACAGTCGATGCTTTGTCTTCACCAAAATGAATGAATTATTTAAACATAAAGTAATAAATATTTGCAGAAATAAAATACAAACAATTATTCCGGATGATTTTAATAAGACCCTACGCGCGTACAACGAACAATGTACGGCGCAAAAAACAGCAGGTCTATTTCTCAGCGTGCAGATCTAATGCGCACTTTGGGGACAATCCGAACTATCCCTTTACTTTCCTTGCGTTGTTTCGCGATCGTATGCAACTGCGCATGCGCGGTAGTATGAGAATTCAAGTACCTGCGGGGACAATCCTTTGGATCCCCACAGAACCATTTGTTTGCGAAGTTACGGGCGGGAATCGCTCGCGTTCAAATTAGTTTGATAATAATATTGCAAGATAAATCTTTATTTTTATTATACTATATTGTAAATTGGCATAAATCTATAGACATTTTATATTATTTTGTGTTATTCTACGGGTTGTGAGATTACGGTACCGTACGTACAAAATGTCGATCCCCACCACTAAAGAAGTGCTCGAGCCGCCACTGTGAACTGGGTATTCTGCGAAATATTTTTTCACATTTTTTATTTTTAAATAGTTTATTTATATTTATCTACATAAAGTATACATTTACATTGGGTTTTTCGATGCCTGTCTCACTAGGATATACCTATGTCGAGACAGGCATTACATTCGATTCGAGATAAATTCACTGTTTATAAACGTATTTCAAAATAAAATACTGTGTTTGAAAGCAACTAAAAGACTTTCAGATTTTAGTATTACAAATCGACAAATGGGCAAACTGGGCGATGCCCTTTAAATGGTCACCAATCATTAAACTGGGCAAAGCTGAACCAAAAGCTGCCCGTACGGCCTAGCAGCAAAAAGACTCAGAGCGGGTTTTTAACTGCTAGTGTTTCTAATATTCACTTAGTTAATAAATCAAAACCAAAATTTCCTCTAAAATCATAAGATTTATAAGTAGGTACTTAAATACCTACCCCACTTAATATTAAACCATACATACAATATTTTATCTTTACAGCCCCCTTGAGGTGATTTTAGCAAAAACGGCGCTATTATTTATGATTTACATTTATTTATTAGAAAAATACAATTACAATTTGTCCAAAGAATCGTCACTATCTCAATGACAATTTTTTTTTCAAATTTTCTTCAAACAGTAAAATTTTAAGTACTTTACTTTAGTACCATAAAATTGAAAAAAAAATGCTAATATGAAAGGCCAAATAAACACATTTGAAAAAATAATCTTTACTGAACCATTAAAATGGCCACCATCTTGAACTTGAATGTACAAACAAATTTACAGACAGACAGACAATGTCTTGAGTTTTTTTAAATTTTTATGCTCGTACATACAGTTTACAAGTTTATTGATGAAACAGGCGATATTCACTGCCGCTGTGGGTGTGCAGTATCCTCACTGTTCAAATCTAGTCTGCTTCCTATCCTATCCCACTGTAACAGTTAGTCAGTCACGTTTATTCTGTCCGTGAATAAATACAAACACTGTAATCGTGCGTGAACAGTGAAAAAAAGCATCTTATTATAGAATCGGATTGCGGTAGCATCTGTTTTGCGAAACAAGCAAAAAGTTACCGCCTACCTAGGGACTATGACGGGATTCTAGTTTTGGGCTAGCTCATTCAAATACCAGGCAGAACCCCGCTTAATGTTTTTTGCTACCCACAGCGGTAGCGAATATCGCTTATATCAAAATAAGCCTAAAGATAGTTGGAGATATATAAAAACTATGGATTATCTTACTTTGATATTATGGGTATTTTGATTCTATCTGCTACATATTTGATTACATCTGCATGAACTTCGTGCTGCGGTCTTTCATCTTTATTTCTGCCGTGAATAGCTATGGTTTTTATCCCCGTCGAGAGTAGGTCTTCCACAAGTGTCAACGTCTCTTCAGGGGTGGAAGATATCCTTATTTTACATGAGACGGGTATTGAAACATTGTCCACGAGTTTTCTGAGGATTGCTTTGGCTTTTTCTGGTTCGGCTAGCAGGGCTACCCCCATTCCTCCTTTGATGGAGAACTCTTTTGGGCAACCCATATTTATGTCAATAGCAGCTACATCATGTTCCCTGAAAACGATAAGAACTGTCAGTAACCTGGCCCACGAAAAATAGTACAAGAGACTCCAAACATTTTAATATTTTTTATTTACGTTAGATTTTAGAGTCATGTGAAATGATTAAATACCTAATCAGATAATCACAGAAATCACTAATAAATAAGTTAGACTAGATATTTATAAAGTATCTCACACAAGTTTAGCTACTTTGAGAGCTCTGTCAGGATCGCTGGTTCCAATTTGTAGGACAACTTTATCAGTTTCTTTAGAGCATGTTCTAAATATGATTGTTCCGTCTGTTTGGTCTATAAAATCAACAGTGCCAAGGATCTCTGAAAAAATGCGTACATATTTTAATATTTTACAATCTGCAATACACACTACGTGTCTGCCAGTAAGTTTTCAATATTTTTACCTACCATTTACTCTTCTTACAGATCTCATAAACTTCCAATCAATAAGTTCTTCCGTATAAACAATGTCTGCTCCATAATTGAGGGCTAGAAGTCTCATAGGAAGAGTGCCAATACGAACCATTGGCGCTAAAATGACCTTCCCAGCGTAATCTAACAGAGGTCTCACTTTTGGAAGACTCATTTTAGTTATTTTCTCTAATCAATTCAGTAAATTGTATAAACACACGTGAACCAAGACGTCAAACCTGTCAGTTGAAATGTCAAATTTCTGACAAATGTTGTCAGCACTAATAAAAAATAAAACAAGTAAGTACTTTAATAATTAGGTATTTTTTTCGAAGTCCACTGTTCAATAATATTATTACAGGAACAGAATTTATTTTTAAGTGTTTTTTTTTATAAATCGAATAATAACATTATTGAGTATGAGAGAAAAACTTAAAATAAAAATGAGTTCAAATTAAACTCGATAACAATACACAAAAAGAAAAATTAACCAATCTCTGACGCAATATTTATTTTACACTTGAAATCAAAAAAAATTAGGACAAAAAGCTTCTGAAAAATAGGATAAAAGAAGCAATCTACGCCAGGCCAAGAACAGTAAAAACTTTTTTTTTTGCTATAATGCATCAATTTTTATTATATAGTGAAACGCTCTTCGTACACAGAGATACTTGCAAATTACGTGACGGTGACGCAAACACAAGCAGCCTACCGCTAAAACCAATCTAAAATAAAATCCAACAAAATAAATATTAGTAGGGCATTCGTCACTGCCAGTGGCGGTTCTTTACAGGGGGACAATGGGGACAGTCCCCACCAGTTACACTCAAAACCTACTAAAGGAAATAACAGTCGATGCCGCCAAAATGAATGAATTCTTTAAACATGAAAGTAATTAACATTAGCAGAAATAAAATACAAACAATTATTCCGGATGATTTTAATAAGACCCTACGCGCGTACAGCGAACAATGTACGGCGCAAAAAAAGGCAGGTCTATTTCTCAGTGCGCAGAATTACTGCGCACTTGGGGGACAATCCGAACTATCCCCATACTTTCCTTGCGTTGTTTCGCGATCGTATGCAACTGCGCATGCGCAGTAGTATGTGAGTTCAAGCATCTGCGGGGACAATCCTTTGGATCCCCATAGAACCAATTGTTTGCGAAGTTACGGGCGGGAATCGCTCGCGTTCAAATTAGTTTGATGATAATCTCGCAAGGTAAAGCTTTATTTTTATTATATTTTATTGTAAATTGGCATATTTCCATAGACATTTTATATTATTTTGTGTTAAATATATCCGACTAGCATGATTAGACCATCAAAATTTTTTTTGAGAAATTTTATAATATATAATAATAATAATAATATTCTACGGGTGATGAGATTCCGGTACGTAAAAAAGTCGATCCCCACCACTAAAGAAGTGCTCGAGCCGCCACTGGTCACTGCCAAGGAACTATATGAGAAAGAATGTAAATAGTGCTAACCTTAGGGATTTCACCTCGGAATGAAACGAAATAAGCTGAAAATTTGTATAAATCTTCATTTTGACATTTTAAATATTTTTTCAAAAGTCTCATAAGGCCACGCTTGAGCGTCCTTAAATTAATATTCAAGGTCAAAGGTCACGAAAATCAGTTTTTTTTTAAGTATCTTGCTTCCTTTGCTTCAAATATGATTGGTTTATTTATGCCTCAAATCGTATTTGCATTTATTGTAAAAGTCGTAGAGTATAAAATTTTTTACAAATTTGGTCATAAGTTTTTACACAGCGTGAAGAGTGCGGAGCATTAAATATTCGTTGAATATTTGTAATATTATTTTTTAATCCTGTTAATATTACAAATAAAATAAAATAATATAATAAATCTTTAAAAAATGCTAATTTCGTATTATCTTGGAGGTAGAGTTATAAATGAACTCGTGGGGAAATTGTTATTTAGTTCTCCTCAATTTGGGGAATTTCAACATTTATTGCGGGTATTTTAGAACTAGAACATAAGCATTGGCAACCCTGCAGAAGACAGCAATGACAGATGACAGTTATGGATGACAGCACAATAACAATAGGCCCAATTTAAATGGGCTTGTTTGCATATGTTGCATATATTGCAGGTGACGGATGGATGGCAGCATGGGATTGGTTTATTTATGTGACAACGGCATGACAGATGTTCCATTTTATAAATAAGACCGATTCCTTTCTGAAGGGACCACCATAAATAAACCAGTCATGGGACCACTTTCTACTAACCATTAGGTACTGACCAAGTTTATTCGTTAGTTGGAATTGGTTTATTTATGGTTAGTTTCAGTGTATCTTGGCAACGACGGACCCCAAGATTTTAAGAGTTATCATGACTGATTTGTGTTTTATATGTAATAAGTCACTTTCTGAAGGTAATGCTGTAAATGTTGTGCGCGGCATACAGACCATAAAAGCGGCAAGTATTGAAAGAAATGACCGACACATACATTATTTAAACACTTTAACTTCTGTGAATGTTCATACCGAGTGTCGAAAAGTGTACATTAGTAAAAATTCAATCGCAGCATCGAAACGACGCCTCGAAGAGAGTGAAACTTCAACATCATCAAGTGTACCTCGCAAGAAAAGAAATGAAGTGTTTAATTTTAAAGAATTATGTTTATTTTGTGGCAAAGCAGCTGATAAAGCAGCAGAGACGAAAAAATCCGTGAAGTACAAACGCACAATTAGTAAAGTAAGTACTCTCGAATTCAAAGACAATGTTATTAAAAGAGCAGAAGAACGAAGTGATTCTTTAGGAGCGATAGTAAAAGATCGTGTATCTTATGAGCATGACTTGATAGCCGCTGAAGCAAAATACCACGCCATTTGCTACAGTATTTTTTTAAAGCCAGTACCATCTCCAATAAGAAAACCTCGCCAAAATGATCAAGTCACACAATCAATGAAAGAGATTTTTAACTATATAGAAAATCACGAAGATTCCCAATTTACATTGGCAGAGCTTAAAGATATCCCTACGGAGTACGTACCAGATGGTAAGACAATAATTTCGAAACTACAACAGAAGTATTTAACTGATATAATAATTAAGACAAAGGCAGGATCATTCACTATTATATCTTTTCGTGATGCAGTTCATTAAGTCAACAAAATGCAGTGATCAACTCTTCCACCAACGAGTGCAGCAGTTCACCAACATATCAATCGTGTCTACTACCCAATTCAAACTTGGTTAGCCAATGATTTAGAACCCAAGGGATGGGGTTGGGTGCTGCAAAATGAAGCCCTGGAACAAATAAGTTTCTAGTGAACTGTGTACCTACTGTTACTATTTTGTACAATATTGTCTGAGTGACCTTAATAAAAACATACTGTTTAAAATAAAAAAGTATTTTAATTTTACTATTATTATTTTTATGAAAAAGGTAAGTAATATTTATTTATTTATAAATTACATGATAACACATTAAATTTTTTTCATATATTATGTGATACATTACATCACCATATTAGGCGGCTACCTGTTTCATGGTGACCAATGGAATATATTTACTTTGTGTTGTCTAGTGTGAACAAATGGATTAAGTATGTAAACATGTTGAAAATTAGAAAAATTATAGTAGAAAGTTTATACTTAATGAGAATTATTATTATTATTTTTTTAAATAGAAACTAGAAAATAGAAAAGAAAAGAGAAAAGTTATGCACAAGAATATAAAATCATATTCAAATAAGTACATAATTCTTGTTTATAGTTTTATGTTTGTGCATACACAAATGACTATGACTCTAAGTTAAAGAACCGTACTATGAACTGGGATTCGCGATTGACCTTGCGCTATGGCATGTACGGCTGAGTGCTCCGCACTCATCGCGCTCTATCTTAACGGTTAAGTGTATAAAAACTTATTTAAGACAAAATTTGTAGAGAATTTTAGGAGACGTACATTAATTACGTGAGCTCAAAAGGGAGGGTGGAGGGGTCCAGCAAAATCTCACGTTACTTGAAAAGAATATACGAAGTGGCCCAAATTTATCTCACCAAAGGGGGGGAGGGGTCAAGATTGGAAGAAAATCTGCTCACGTAATTAATGTACGTCCCCTAAGATTCTCTACAAATTTTGTCTTAAATAAGTTTTTATACGCTTAACCGTTAAGATAGAGCGCGATGAATAAAAGTTGTACAGTATAAACTGTACAACTTTTATAGTATATGCAAATACAATTTGAGGCAAAGGAAGCGCGATATTTCCAAAAAACTGATTTTCGCGACCTTTGACCTTGAATATCTAAGGACGCTCACACGTGACCTTATGATACTTTTGAAACAACATTTAGAACACCAAAATAAAGGTATATACAAATTTGCTTATTCCGTTTCATACCGAGGTTGACCCTTTTTTTATCATTATGAGATAATGGACCCACGTCCGTTATCTCATAACGATTTCACAAAAGATATAGAATCGCTATTCAGAGTTAAGTTAGCCTCTCAGAAGCTGAGCATACTGTACAGGGCCCGCAGAAATAGTGCTAACACTGTACAAATCGCAAGTGTGCCCCACGGTTGAATTTGGCAGCCACCTCCGGCCTTGAGCTCCAAAATATCTAAAAACTCTCAACTCTATGTAGAAACGGACGGTCCGTTTGATAGATTCTCCCGTCTTAACAAACGGCTTGCAATCTTTAGAGCAAGGCGTTGGGTGGGAATTGGGTCCTGTTCTACTAGTATTTCAATGGAAGATTCTCTGAGGAACTAGTATCACGATTCCTTCGGCACCGGTGGAAGGGATACAAGGTACAAATTCATAATTTAACTCGACTTTGAGAAAGCCTTTGATACTGTTCCAACCAATAGACTGTTGGCTAAACTTAAATTCCTAGGCACAAGAGGACGACTTCTAGAATGGATCAAGCTAGAAGTTCGAATTGGCAACCAACTGTCATCTGAGCGAAACATGACCAGTGGTGTCCCTCAAGGATCAGTTCTCGGTCCAGTTCTGTTAATTTTGTACACCACGGACCTGCACAATCTTCGCTGATGCGCTTCTTCAATGCTTCGTAGATGATACAAAAATCTATGCCAACCCATACACACATCACAACCAACTGCAAAACGATTTAAATGAAATATATAAATGGAAAAACGGTTGGCTTCTAAAACTCAATGTCGAAAAATGCACTGTCCTACATGTTGGAAAAACTAACCCTACACTTGCATACAAACTTAATGGAACGCCACTAAAAGCAGTGATATTACAACAAGACAGGAGTTACCATATCACAAGATTTAAAATGGGAACCACATATCGCTGGGATTGTGAAAAGAGCAAACTCACTAACATATTTAATCAGGAAAACATTCCTTGACCTAACACCGGACATGATGTTAAAAATATACAAAACATATGTGCGACCTTCCCTGGAATATGCTTTCCAAATATGGAGTCCTTACTTTGCAAAGGATATAAATCTGATAGAGGGAGTACAGAGACATTTCACTAAAATACCAAGAGCTTTGAAAGATCGGCGATATGAAGATAGACTCAAGGAACTAAGATTAGCAACCTTAAAAGAAAGAAAGAAAGGGGTGACTTGATCGAGACTTTCAAAATTTTATCTGGACACTACAGCTGCCCTGGCATCCAAGAAATCTTCACTACTAATAAAAATATAATTCTCCGTGGACACTCAAAAAAATTACCAAAACGCCTTTTGCATCTAATCCCAGAAACAGAAAACACTTCCTTGCAAATAGGGTGGTGGATGCTTGGAACAAACTCCCACAACATGTCATCGATGCAACTAATATAAACCAATTCAAAGCTCTATTGGATTCACATTTGGAGAGAAGATTGGACTAACTTAGTTAAAAAATTAAAACTACTCATTTACTGTCAAACTATTGTGAAATGAGATATGAGCGCATCAGTAGAATGCTGCCTGCTCATTACATAATAAAAATTAATAAAAATAATTTTTTTCTTGACAGTTTTTTGGGCATTTATTGGGATATGTATATTTGAAAGGTATTTGGAGATTTCATTGAAACAAGACATAAAAAATAGATGAATTTATTATAAAAAGTAGAAAACATTATAAAATATTCACATACATAACACAGTAAAAATATTGAGCATTATATTTTTGTAACATTAACACCGCACAGAAGACCCTGAGAGAGAGATTTGGGAGCCGTGCAGAGACGTTTACAAGGAAAAGCGAGATATCCAACACTTTGGTCTTGAAGAGACCCAGAATACAGGACGGAGGAACACAAGCGGTAGCAAATCTTTCTAATGTCAGTAATTCTTAAGCGTTTTCACAGCGAAAATATTAAAAAAGCACATTCCAACTACAAATAAACAGTCTACCGGTGCCGAGAAATTATCTTTCAGCCGATTCAAGAAGAAATGATTGACGATTTGGCAAACTGCCAAACCTATCCCCCACACATTGCCGTAGAGAAATGAGATGTAAGCAAGGGAGACTATGTTCCCCGCCAGGATGAAGTCGGTGAGTGGAGTGACTCCGCGCTTGAGGAGGTAAAGCAGGACGGGGATGGCTCCGGAGATGAGGTGTGCGTAGGCCAGGTCAGGCGAGTATCCTGACATCAGGTACAGGTACGTGACCACGCTCGGCAGTGCGAGGTTTCTGGTAAGCGTGTGAGTGATGGCGAGGAATCTACTCATTCGTATACTATGGTGCATGTCCGGAATAGCTGAAAATTATGGATATCAATTATTAAAAATATTATCAATTCATTAAAACGATTAAGTATTCACTAATGAAAATTCTTTGTCTAAAGTGCATTCGTGTTGTTGGAGATTGTAGAATTTGCAAGGCTAGCAAATTGTTTCATTGAAGTATCAACGGTGTATTAGTGAATATAGAAATACTCTTTTGATTGAAGATTCCAAATTATTGGAGATTTTGATAGAGTATTATGGTAATTATTCCCCTAACTATCGCACTTTTACGCAAAGAATAGAAATTATACTTCCTTGCAACAATTACTGCAAGGAAGTATAAAATCAAAGTTTTGGGTATAGATTGAAGGAAAACTTACGCAAATGTCAATCCATACAAAAAATAAATAAAATGGCAGCAAAAGAATCGTTTTAGACGGGAAATTTTAAACTTTGAATGTGAATGGAATTTTAATGCATCTTTTATTATCTATACAAACGTAATTAATTGTTTCTTGTAGTGATTAAGTTGAGATGTAATATAATTCCCAAAATCTGTGCTTAATAAAAGTGCGGCGGTTAGTGGAATATTTACTGTGTTGAATAAGGAACTCCAGTGAAAAATACTATGGCTTTAAAAAAATATGCAGTTATTTAAGTTAGAAGGTCATTATTCATTAAAAAAAAATTGGACTGGAGTTCTCTATTCCACATAGCATGAATCAAAATTGAGCAGATGTTTTTATTCATTATTATTTGGAAAAATAATTCAATTTGGAAAAATATGTCATGCCAATGGGTAGCAGATGAAAATGAGTTAAATAACACACAGAGGCATCTAGATTTCTAGAAATGTGGTGAGGCACCTAGTAAATATGTATGTAGATCAGTGCTTTCACTCGCCGAATATTATTACTTACATACTTACTCACTTACTTGCATTTGTATACAGCTTGTATGGAAATTATAGATGTTCTCCGGATGCTAAATACGAGACTGTTTACTTTAGAAAAAAATATTAAGCTTTTAGCATAAATTCACTACATCTGAAAAGGTAGAACTAAACGTACATTTCAACCTACCGATATTATTTGTTTCTAATAAAAGAAAATGCTGATAGAACCAACTAATAGAAGAATGCATCACACAGCTGGAAAACATGGTGCTTTAATTCTAGACACAAAGGAAGATAGTAGACAATTACATAAGAAGTTAGTAAGGAATTGAAGGATATAAAAATATTAGAAGGTAAGATATGAATTTTGATAGACGGCACAATAGATGGAAATAGTTACCATATCGGATGAATCCAGCTATCCCGTATAAGAGTATATTTCCAAAAGTTCCATAAGACACGGTTCCTCCAGATGGGGAGTATTTTAAGGCCAATATCGATGTACCCGACAGCAGTAAATGCGCTATTGTCAGTTGCGGGCTATCTTTCAGCATATTTGTAAAAGTTATAGATTTTAATAATATACGAAAATGTAGATTTGCAAGGAGCACTTGAAGACACTGGATCAATCTATTACTAAAGTTGCGTTTCGCACACGGTAGTCTATTTAAAGCTAGCGAAAAGGACTATTCAGATGTTGACATTTGGTTGTCATTGTTTTTGTTTTGCCGGGTTGGACGATGTGTCAAGTCAAGGTGTGTGTGTGCTTGTGTTTGTATGTATAGTTTGTGGCATATCTATGGATTTCTAATTAATATTTTCATGTTGGTATCGTCAGTTTAAATATGTTTATGCAAACATAGATGACGCTAGTAATTATTTTTTTATTATTAAAAGATTTTAGTTTTCACCGATAGATGCCTCCAGCGGTAAAAAATCAACCTAAAATCAAATGACACGGAAAATTAAAATACTCGCGCGTTCTGGAGAATATTTATCATTTTTTTTTAAACGACTTCCAAAAGGAGGAGGTTATTAATTCGACGGTATTTTTTTCTTTTTTTTGTATATGGGTATTGTGCGCGAGTATATTCAAATAAAATCAATCCCATCATGATAGAAAAGTAGGTTTTAAATTTTACAGCTTTTTTGACATCCAATAAGAAAAGAATTAAGCATATTTATTTCAATATCATTGCAATTTTCTTTTTAAACTACTTCGAAAAGGAGGAGTCATCAATTCGACGGTGTTTTTTTTTTTTTTTTTTTTTTTTTTTTATGTTTGTTAACAGAACTTTCGATTGGGTGAACCGATATTGATGATTCTTTTTTTATTAGAAAGCTGGTGCTTCCCGTGTGGTCACATTTTAATTTGGTCCAGTTCTGACAATGGGATCCATGAGAAAACCATATATGTCTTAAATTTGCAATAAGTATGTGCGCGACAAATGGACGAATAACTCAATATTACGCCAACAGATTTCGATGATTCTTTTTTAGTAAAACTTCTTTACGCACGCTCGTCACTAAAAATCAAAAAATAAACAAAAATTTTAACAAAACAAAAAACGACTTAAAAAAATGCACTAAAAAGTAAAAAAAATAATTTCGTACGATTGTTATTTTTGGAGTCGGTGTCAGCCAAGATCTCCACATCTCACCTATAACTAACTATGTATGTAGTTACCTTGTCTGAAACCGACTCCAAAAATCTCCACATCTCACCTATAACTACCTATGTATGTAGTTACCTTGGCTGACACCGACTCCAAAAATAACAATCGTACGAAATTATTTTTTTACTTTTTAATGCATTTTTTTGATGTCGTTTTTCGTTTTGTTAAAAAAAAATATTTGAAGTCGAGTAACAAGTTCGAAACATTCTGTCTGCCATTTAGTAGTCGGGTGATCTAAAAATTCTGTATCACCTGTAATAAACAATATACTGAAAAATTTTTTTTTTGTTAGTCTGGTGTTGGCAGCGTTCACATCAACTCTCACTTCAATACCTATACCTGTATTCAGGGCTGGGCAAAATACGTGCTTTGCTGTAATTAAAATGCAAATTACAAAATACTTTTTCGAATGTATTTAAAATACAAAATACGTGTATTTGAAATACAAAATACAGTATTTTAAGCATTTTTTAAAAATTGAAATACAAAATACATTTGGTTTTGGTAGAACCTTTGGTTGCAATAAATTGTCGTAAGTGCCCTTATCTAAGGGTGCGTTTCCATAGAAGAAAAGCTGAGCAGAGTGAAACAGAGACGTACAAAAATTGCTCAGAAGACACATGTCATCTCCGCTCCACTTGTAAAGTTTTGTGGTATAGGACCCAGGTGTTATGGCCGTTATACACATAACGTCATTGTACACGACACCCTTTTTCAGCCCGATTCCAATTAGAGACAAAAGTCAACATTTTTCGCTTTACGCGATCGCTATTTTCAGTAGGCATCACAACAAACAGTATGGTTCATGTGTTGTTTGCAGTCAAGAAAATTGAAATCCTAGATATGAAAATAGAGATGAAAACAGCGATCGCGTAAAACGAAAAATGTTGACTTTTGTCTCTAATTGGAATCAGGCTGAAAAAAAATGTCGTGTATTGTGATCATAATAATAATTATTATAAAAACATGACATTTGTATAGCGCAGTTTTGTGTTATTTCACTTCAAGTGCGCTCTACTGTAATTAACTTAAAAATAATCTAGTATTTAGTGAAATTATTCCTATAATGCTTGATCTAATACTACGACACAAAAATGTAAAATACAAAGCAACGAAAAGTGGTAGCGACCGAGATTTCATATTTCGCCGAAAGATGCTCTTACGATCGTACAGGGCGGTTCCAATGAGAAAGTTTAATTATTCTCCGTACCAGCTTTTAAAATTTGCTTTAATTTATACCTACTAATAATAACAATAATAATATTTGGATGTCTTGTATAGCGTCGTTTTTTTTGAAAAATCACCTCAAGGGCGCTGTACAAAAAAAAATTAAAAATGCTGAAAGGCATGATGATAAAACTATAAAAATTATGTATTTTTGTAATTATTTTTTTATCATAAGTATTTATAATTTTTCAATTATGTCTAAGCAAAATAAGAATGTAAAAAATCTTAAATATGTATATTAAGTTTGTAAGACCGTAAATATAAAGACAAACTGAAGTATTTTCGCCACAAAACAAGTCTGCGGATCTTTTTTTAAATGATTTTATCTAAACTAAAATTAATATTATTATTAAAATTCTGAAACATAGCTTTCCCAGATAATTTATTGATTTATTTTACTGCATGATTTTATTTATTTATTTATTTCTATATATTACAGTTTTTACCTTATATATTTAATATTTTAACATAATATATTTTGGAAAACCTTTTTACATATTAATTAATATAACATTTTATTATGTTGGGTGTAAGGTAGGTTTGAGAAGGTGAAACTGTTGGTTTATAATGTTGTATGTTTCGTGAACACCTCACTAGGAGAACCTGTGCTGAGGTGTTTACGTGTTTATGATTCAGTGTGACAAGTACAGGTATTTATGTGTTGTAGTAGAAAGTTGGTTTTTTTTTTTTTTTACATTTTAATGGTAATGGATTATTTAGAAGAAAAAAAAAATATATATATAAAGTATCTATATATAAATATATATGTATATATGAATAGTTGTAAAATTCTTGTAAGATATGTTTATTTATTTTACTTTTTTTATAGTTTTGTTATGTTTTGTTAGGGATTAGGAAATTTTGTATAAAGTGAATATCTTGATTTTTGATCCAGGCTGTGATATGTTTTTTGTGAATGTTTGTGTATGTACCTATGTGTAGTTAGTAGTTGTTTTAGAGTAATGGGCATATAATTAAAAAGTTTGGTTGCGTAATACTGAAAACTAGCTTATGCCTATTGCAAATGCAATTAACGGGTTAAAACTAACTTAAAAAAATCATAGTAAGCGGGTAGGTATCTACTGCCATAAAGGCATGGTAGGCATGCGCACATCAAAACCTAAGGTTTCATCGCAATCCGATGAATGGTTTAGCAACGCTTAGCGGTTATACATACAAATGTTTATAAAGCCGCCCGCAGGGCCTAGTAGCAAAAACCTACCATATGATGGTATATAGACACCGTTGTAGGCATGCACACATCAAATCCCCAAAGTTTCATCGCAATCGGATGAACGGTTGAGCAATGCGTAATTTCGTGTTGCCAGAGCTCACTATTGTATCCAGGAACCAGGAATCCCCCCCCCCCCTTCCTCACCAGCATCCTCTTCCCCTTTCCACTCCGCCTCCCTTACCTTCACTCACCCCACTTCACTCCTAGGCTTCTCCGTATCGTAAACCCCCTCCCGAGTTCCCCTCCCCCCTCCCAGGCTCCCCTCCCCCCTTCCTGTTTCCACCCCTCCCCACCTGCCGCATTACATACACTAATTCCCGGTACATTTATTTTTCAAACAGCTCGCGCGCCACCTATAATTTTTTTTTTACAAATTTCGTAATGCCAGAACTCACCAGTAATTTTATACAAACCTTGTACTAACAATAACGAACACAACAAAAAAAGAATTTTTCAAATTGTTGCAGTCCTTCGGAAGTTATGAGCGTACGTACATTTTCATACAAATTTTATAATGCCAGAACTCACCAGTAGTTTTACTGCTTAAAATAAAGCGCTATATGAATTTAATACTTTTAAAAAATATCCCGTTCAACTTCGACTAATTTCATTGTAAAATTAGAAAACTAATACGTATGCAATATAGTCGGATGATACCGAGTTGTTATATGCAGATGGGTACCTACCTAAATTTTGAGTGCTGGTACTTGCATACATACGTAAAAAAAAACACATATTTAGGCTGGGTTGTTTAACGAAATTAAAAATTCTTCAATTTTTCAAGTCAATTTTACCGTTCTGTAAAAGTTCGGTTCAAATTCTATTCAAGTTCAGTTATTATTTCAGTTTTATGATGCAACTGGCATGTACTGATAAAATAACAGAACTTGAATAGAACTTACGAAGAACTTAAAAATGAACCTTAAAAAAATGTTGAATTATTCAGTATCGTTGTACAACAACCTAACCTAAGTATTGCATTTAATTGTGTAGCTACGTATTCGGGTAGGTACCTCCGCATTTGTTACTAAAATTCCGGCAATATTTGCTTTTTCATCATATTTGCAATACCACTGAAATAAGTACCTACCCTGTAGGAACATATTTAAACTGGCCAGTAAAAATCTCCACTTCTGAAATCTATGGCACGCGTTTTCCTCATTTTTTTGGAAAATGTTATATGTTTATCATATCCTCATGAACATTTTTTCATGAGACGAACACGTCATATTACTGTTAAAAGTTGCCTAATATTTCAGGGTACCGTATTTTCTGAAAACATCCAAGCCAGAATCGTTTTTCCGGCCGCAATGCCGTTTCCCGAAAAACAACAACCCAAACCGCTGAGAGATCCGTTTTCTTTTGACATTTAAATTTGCTGTTGAAGCGCGGGTAAATCTAGCGCTTTTGTATAAGGTACTTACCTACTATCTCATTTGGTTTCATTTACCTAGGAACTATTTATTTACTGCATGTAAATTATTCGCCTTTCAACGCCGGTAGGTACCTACCAAGAATTCATTTTAACTGGCCGCAAAATTGTTCATTGTCGAGGACAGCTTAATTTCAACAAATGTCAGAATTATACCAATCTTTGATGCAAAATTGTGAAGTATTTTGAATGAAATGCGGTACATGTCGTGCATTTAAAAGTTAATAAAACTTGTATTGCTTATGTTTAATCAAAAACATGTCCGCCGGAAGATGTGTTTTTAACGTAATCTTTAATTCCGTAATGCCCCTGTAAAATGTCAATTTTTCTAAAGAATTTTCTCGAAGCCGTTTAATTATTTAGTATAAATTCCGGGCAAAATCAGTTTTGTATGGAAAAAATACTTCATTAGATTCCGTGAAAAATGCGACGTTTTTAACGGGTGAACCTAGCGGCAGGAAATAGAACTAAGGCCGAATTTCTTCGTAGGTGAGAGATTTAATTATAGTTTTCGCCGTTTGGTGCGCTGTAAACCGTGCACCGGTTTTTTGTATGAAAAATGGTCCTAATCGGGACACGATTTCGGTGAACGGCCCTGGATCCGATAATGGTCTCTGCGGTCTTTGAAACTCGAGGAGCGGAGAGGTCATTTTCGGATCCATAAAAAAACTGAAAATGCTTTATCCGAAATTGAACCTTGAGGGTGGTGAAACTTAAGGGGCGGTGCGGTCGATTTTCCCGTCAAGGAGAAAAGTGAGTTTTTTAAAAACTGAGCATTAATATATAGTACTAGCTTATGCCTGTTGCAAATGCAACTAACGGGTTAAAACTAACTTGACTTACTTACAGAAAAAAATAATATTTCATAGTAAGCGGGTAAGAACCTACTGCCATAAAGGCATGGTAGGCATGCGCACATCAAAACCTAAAGTTTCATCGCAATCCGATGAATGGTTAAGCAACGCTTAGCGGTTAAACATACAAACGTATATAAAGCCGCCCGCAGGGCCTAGTAGCAAAAACCTACCATACGTTAGTATATAGACACTGTTGTAGGCATGCACACATCAAATCCCCAAAGTTTCATTGCAATCGGATGAACGGTTAATCAATGCGTAGTTTCATGATGCCAGAGCTCACTTTTGTATACAAAAACCGTCGTGGTTATGTACACATAAAATCCTCAAATTTTCATCGCAATCGAATGAATGGTTTAGCAACGCTTAGCGGTTAAACATACAAATACATATAAAGCCGCCCGCAGGGCCTAGTAGCAAAAACCTACCATAGGTTAATTCAATTTCAGTGCCGGCAACCCGGGCGTTTATTTATAATTAGTTATGTACATCAGTTTTTTTTTCCTTACCCTCCTCACTAGACAGAGTCTGTTCTGAGGCTGGTAACTAACAATTTTTAATTACATAAAAACAAGTAAGTGGTAAAAATAAAATAAAAAAAGAAATATATATATTATAGTAAAAATAATAATTATAAAATAAGAGGATATCAGAATTTAAAAACAGAGTAGAATAAAAGAAAATATATAATATTAGATATTAAGAATATTACTTATCTCTCTTCTTTCTTTGACATTCAACCAGTTTAAAAATCTTTTGAAAACCCAATTCAAATTATTAGATGCGACGTAGGTCTTTGTTTGGGCTACAAACTTATTGAATATATATGGTGCCAAGTAAGATTCATGTTTTTTTGCAAAATTTGATTTGATATGTGGTACTTGTAATTGATTGTGTGTGTTTGCTCTTGTGTTTTGCGAGTGAGTTATGAAGTGTGGTGATATTTTTATGCAGTTTTTGTAGATGATCTTCTTTATGTATAGTTTATTTATGTCTAATAGGTTATTGTTGATCATTAGCTGTTCTGTCGGATGTTGATAAGGCTTTCTAAACATAATTCTGATTATTGTTTTATGATTAATTTTAAGTGATTTGAGGTGAGTCTCTGCTGCTGCTCCCCATACTGAAATACCATACATTAGAATACTTTGACAGAGTGCATAATATATATTTTTTAGCTGAGGTAGTGACATAATATTTCGAATTGTTTTGAAGATGTAAGAGAGTTTCCGTATTTTTTTTGTAATTAGGTTAATTTGGAGATCCCATTTTAAGTTATTGTCAACAGTTAAACCGAGATATTTAATATTTTGCGCATAATCAATTTTGTGACAAACACAGCGTGAGTTAGTTAACGAGGTAACTGTGCAGGGGTGAAGATGTAGTTGTGGGCGACTATCTGGCTGACCAGCTAATGTTTTACTGAAAGTTAAGTATTTTGTTTTAGAAATATTTAGTGTCAGTAGATTATTTATTAGCCAGTTATTTACTTCAGTCATCCCTGCTTCCGTGTTTTTGAAGACGTTTTCCCATGATTGGGCTTTGAATAAGATTACAGTGTCATCTGCATAACTGATTACTTTGTACTCTATGTTCCCTAGGCTTATCTCCGTTAGACTGTTAATGTAGATGAGAAACAGTATGGGACCTAAGACGCTGCCTTGGGGTACTCCATACCTGGTGCCTACTTTGTCACTTTCTTGATTATTGATTTTTACAATTTGTTGTCTATTTTCAATGTAGCTGATGAACCATTTTAGTGGTGGACCTGTTATGCCAATGTTTTTGAGTTTTTGTTGAAGTAATTTGTGTGAGATGGTGTCGAAAGCTTTTGCTAGGTCTAAGAACACTCCTAACACCTTTGAACCGCCATCTAGGTTTTTCACTATGTAGGTGGTTAGTTCCGATAAGGCGTCTTCTGTTCCCATTTTCGCTCGAAACCCGAATTGACGGGTGGAGATCAGTTTGTGTTTGTCAAGGTATGCGAGCAGTCTTTTTTTCATAGTTTTTTCTAATAGTTTCGATAGCGAATTTAGGAGAGTGATTGGTCTGTAATTTAAGATCAGCGTTTTGTCTCCCGATTTATGTATTGGAGTAATACAACCTATTTTTAGATGATCGGGGACAAAGCCGAGGTTGAAACTTTGGTTGAAAATATGTTGAAGTGGTATAAGTATATGTTCTCGGAGACTAATCAGTATATGATTGGAGAGGTTATCTGGGCCCACAGCGCAATTTGGTTTGAGAGAAATAATTAAATCCGATATTTCCTTTGTACTTATTTTGTGAGCATAAAACGAATGATTTGGTTGCATGGTAGAGGATAGTTTGGTTAAAGAGTCTTCTGTTGTGCCGTTTTTTAAAAGAATTTTTTCAGCCAAGTTAGATCCAACTTTTGCAAATTGGGAGTTAATAAAATTAGCTATTTTACCAGGTTCATCTTTTGTAAGGGTTTTGTTTCCATTTATTAACAGTGCTTTGATCTTCGAGTCTTTTTTCGTATTGGAGAAAGTAATATCTTTGACGATTTTCCAGATTTTTTTGGGATCATTTTTGGCGGATTTTATTTCTTTTTTGTAGTACTTGTATTTGGCTTGTTTGATTAATTTATTACAAAGGTTTCTGTATAGCAGGTAATTATTTTTTAGTTTGTCATCATATGGGTTTTTGCGTACTTGCATGTGCATTGTGTCTCTTTTATGAATGCTGTTTACTAAACCTTTCGTGATCCAGGGTGTTATTTTTTTTTCTTTATGTGAGTAGTTTATCGGGGTATTTTTTGTTGTATATTTAGCAATATAGGTTCCAACTGTGGTCATAAATGTGTCCAGCGCGTTGTTTGGATCGGGTTCATTTAGTACATTTGACCAAGATTCATTATGTATGTCCTCTATTAGGGATTTAAAATTGATTTTGTCTTGTACGGGGTAGTTTTTTTCATCTTTTTGTTTCTTGTTAAGATGTATGCTTAGTGTAGTAGTGAAATGATCTGTGACCGTTGTTCGAATTATTGATGATGATGTTTTTTTCCTAGTTTTAACAAATATATGGTCAATACAGGATTCAGAGTTTGACGTAATTCTTGTTGGTGAGTTGATTGTCGAATTTAATCCATAGTGAGTAAGTAGACTTAAGTATTCTGTGGTTATTGGTTGCCCGTTTAGTAAGTTAATATTCATATCCCCTGCAATAATTAATTGTTGTGTTTTTTTATTTTTTTCGAGAAGTCTATTTAAGGAGATGAAGAAAGGTGAGAGATTGTTATAGCATGGGGGTCTGTAGACGGCAAATATGGAGATGTCTGGTCCGAGGGAGATTTGGATGCAGTTTGCTTCGATTAGGTTGATTTCTGTTATTGATGAGTTTAGTGAATCTTTGACAAAGATTACTATACCGTCGTTTTGATTTAGATGTTTTGTGGAATGGAGAGTTGTATAGTCCTTTAAGTTTAGGATTGTGTACGAGTCATCTAACCAGCATTCAGTCAAGATAATAATGTCGAAGCTTATGTTTATTTCGTTTAAGAGGATCGAGAAATTATCGAAGTTCTTTCGAATACTTCTAATATTTTGGGATATTATGTTTAAGTTGTGTTTTTCTGTGAACAGAAAATTACAATCTGTCGCTTTGTCAAAAGTGTGTTCTGAGTTGTTAAATGTTTCTGTATCAATATTAAGTTGAGTGATCATGTTGCGGTTGTGAAGATACATAAGTTGATCCAAACAAAGTTCACACATTTTGCTAGTGGTGGTAAATTAGGAGTAATATACGAGTAGTAATTGAGAGTAAAATTATTCAAATACTTTGGATAATAAAATCCTTTAAAAACATAAAATTTCATGGTAGAATAATTAGAATACTTTGGATAATAAAATAGAATCCTTTTAAACCACAAAATTTGATGGTAAAATAATTCAAAGAGTTTGGATAATAAAAAATATTTAAAACAGTAACATTTGATGGTAAAATAATAGCAGTATTTTGGATAATAGAAACCTTTAAAAACATGAAATTGGATGGTAAAATAATGAAAATACTTAGGATAATAAAAACCTTGAAATGCACAAAATTTTAAAGGAAAATTATTTAAGTACTTTGGATAATAAAAACCTTTAAAACAATAAAATTTGACAGTAAAATTATTCAAATACTTTGGACAATAAAAACCTTTGGTATAATATAATTTGATGGAAAAATAAGTTGAGTAATATGGGTAATAAAAACTTTTAGAACAATAAAGTAATATGGTAATAATGATGGTAAAATAATTCAAATACTTAGGATAATTAAAACATTTAAAGCAATAGCATTTGATGGTATAATAATAAAACAACATTGGATAATGAAAACCTTTATAAATATAAAATTTCATGGTAAAATAATTAGAATACTTTGGATAATAAAATAGAATCCTTTTAAACGTTAAAATTTTATGGTAGAATAATTCAAAAACTTTGGATAATAAAAAATATTTAAAACAGTAACATTTGATGGTAAAATAATAACAGTACTTTGGATAATAGGTTAGTATATAGACACCATTGTAGGCATGCACACATCAAATCCCTAAAGTTTCATCGCAATCGGATGAACGCTTTAGCAATGCGTAATTTCATGATGCCAGAGCTCACTATTGCATATAGAAACCATCGCGAGTATGCGCACATCAAATCCTTAAAGTTTCATCGCAATCGGATGAATGGTTTAGCAACGCTTAGCGGTTAAACATACAAATATTTATAAAGCCGCCTGCAGGGCCTAGCAGCAAAAAACTGCCATTCGTTAGTATATATACACCATTGTAGGCATGCACAAATCAAATCCCCAAAGTTTCATCCCAATCGGATGAACGGCTTAGCAATGCGTAATTTCATGATGCCAGAGCTCACTATTGTATACAGAAACCATCGTGAGCATGCGCACATCAAATCCCCAAAGTTTCATCGCAATCGGATGAATGGTTTAGCAACGCTTAGCGGTTCAACACACAAATATATATTAAGCCGCCCGCAGTGCCTAGCAGCAAAAAACCTACCATACGTCCTCTTCCTTTCTCGCGTTTCCACTCTACCTCTCCCACCTTCCCCCCCTCCACTTCACTCCCCCCTTCTCCGTCCCGTAAACCCCCTCCCGAGTTCCCCTCCCCCCTCCCTGTTTCCCCTTCTCACAACTCCCGCGTTTCATACATTAATTCCCGGTACATTTAGTTTTCAAACATCTCGCGTGCCACCTATTGAAATTTTTTGTACAAATTTCTTAATGCCAGTGCTCACCAGCCAATAACCAACACAACATAAAAAGAATTATCCGGTTTGGTGCAGTCGTTAGAAAGCTATACGCGTACATACTTTTTGGCGATTAATTTTATACAAATTTCATAATGCCAGTACTCGCCATTAGTTTTATACGAACCTTGTCCTAACAATAACAATAATTACATAAAAAGAATTATCCAATTTGGTGCATTCGTTCGGAAGTTATAAGCGTACATGCATTTCGGGGATTCATTTTAATACAAATTTCATGATGCCAGAGCTCACCAGTAGTTTTATACAAACTTTGCCCTAACAATAACGAACATAACAAAAAAAGAATTTTCCAATTGCTTGCATTCTTTCGGAAGTTATGAGCGTATATAAATTTCGGTGATTCGTTATAAAATTATTAATTTGTATAAACAAATTTAATAATGCAAGAGCTCACCAGTAGTTTTATAAAAACCTTGTCCAAACAATAAAGATCACAACGTAAAAAGAATTATTCAATTTGGTTCAATCGTTCGGAAGTTATGTGCGGACATGCATTTCGACCATTCACATTTATAATAATAATATAAATAAATACTCGTAGAAGATATAGTTTATTGGGTCCCTACCTAGTTCATCTCAATATTCTAAAATTATTTTTTCAATGCTGGCAAGACCAACAGAAAACATTGTCAAAATCACCTCAAACCAGGCCTGAAAATCGAATAAAGGCCTAGTTTTTAAAAAAAATTCCATACAAATAAGCTGTCCTGGCCTTGCCGAGGGGTTGAGGAGATATGTTTCGCATTGGAATATTATTCAATTTTCAGTGTTGCACAGTTGGGGAAAATTTAAATATCTGCCAAATTTTATAAGCGATTTTACAGGCTGCAAACAATTAACATTATCTATGAAAGTGAATATTTGGAAAATGTCAAAAAAATGTTGATTTTGAATGCATTATTGTGAAACATTTTGAATGAAATGCGGTACATGTTATAATTTTAAAAGTTTTTAAAACTTGTACTGTTTATGTTTATTCAAAAACATGTCCGCCGGAAGGTGTTTTTTTAGCGTAATCTACGATCCCGCAAAGCACGTTTAAAATGTCATTTTTTCTCAAGAACTTTCCCGAAGCCTTTAAATTAATAAGAATAAATCCTTAGGAAAATCAGTTTTGTATGGAAAAAAGTCTTAATTACATTCCGTGAAAAACGCGACGGTTTTTAATGGGCGAACCTGTCGGCAGGAAATAGAACTAAGGCCGAATTTCTTCGAAGGTGAGAGATTTAATTATAGTTTTCGCCGTTTGGTGCGCTGTAAACCGTGCACGGGTTTTTTGTATGAAAAATGGTCCTAAATCGGGACACGATTTGAGCACGCTACCCTGAGTCCGAAAATGGTCTCTGCGGTCTTTGAAACTCGAGGAGCGGAGAGGTCACTTTCGGATCCATCAAAAGTCTTAATCGACTTTACCCGAATGTGAACCTCGAGGTTGGTGAAACTTAAGGGGCGGTGCGGTCGATTTTGGCGTGCCAGAAAAAGTGAGCGGTCGATCGAAACCAGACAATACTATATAACTAGCTTATGCCCGTTGCAAATGCAACTAACGGGTTAAAACTAACTTAAAAAATTCATAGTAAGCGGGGTAGGTATCTACTGCCATAAAGGCATGGTAGGCATGCGCACATCAAAACCTAAAGTTTCATCGCAATCCGATAAATGGTTTAGCAACGCTTAGCGGTTATACATACAAATGTTTATAAAGCCGCCCGCAGGGCCTAGTAGCAAAAACCTACCATATGTTAGTGTAAAACACCGTTGTAGGCATGCACACATCAAATCCCCAAAGTTTCATCGCAATCGGATGAACGGTTGAGCAATGCGTAATTTCGTGTTGCCAGAGCTCACTATTGTATCCAGGAACCAGGAATCCCCCCCCCCTTCCTCACCAGCATCCTCTTCCCATTTCCACTCCGCCTCCCTCACCTTCCCTCACCCCACTTCACTCCTAGGCTTCTCCGTATCGTAAACCCCCTCCCGAGTTCCCCTCCCCCCTCCCAGGCTCCCCTCCCCCCTTCCTGTTTCCACCCCCCCCCCCACCTGCCGCATTACATACACTAATTCCCGGTACATTTATTTTTCAAACAGCTCGCGCGCCACCTATATTTTTTTTTTACAAATTTCGTAATGCCAGAACTCACCAGTAATTTTATACAAACCTTGTACTAACAATAACGAACACAACAAAAAAAGAATTTTTCAAATTGTTGCAGTCCTTCGGAAGTTATGAGCGTACGTACATTTTCATACAAATTTTATAATGCCAGAACTCACCAGTAGTTTCACTGCTTAAAATAAAGCGCTATATGAATTTAATACTTTTAAAAAATATCCCGTTCAACTTCGAGTAATTTCATTGTAAAATTAGAAAACTAATACGTATGCAATATAGTCGGAAGATACCGAGTTGTTATATGCAGATGGGTACCTACCTAAATTTTGAGTGCTGGTACTTGCATACATACGTAAAAAAAAACACATATTTAGGCTGGGTTGTTGTTTAACGAAATTAAAAATTCTTCAATTTTTCAAGTCAATTTTTACGTTCTGTAAAAGTTTGGTTCAAATTCTATTCAAGTTCAGTTATTATTTCAGTTTTATGATGCAACTGGCATGTACTGATAAAATAACAGAACTTGAATAGAACTTACGAAGAACTTGAAAATGAACCTTAAAAAAATGATGAATTATTCAGTATCGTTGTACAACAACCTAACCTAAGTATTGCATTTAATTGTGTAGCTACGTATTCGGGTAGGTACCTCCGCATTTGTTACTAAAATTCCGGCAATATTTGCTTTTTCATCATATTTGCAATACCACTGAAATAAGTACCTACCCTGTAGGAACATATTTAAACTGGCCAGTAAAAATCTCCACTTCTGAAATCTATGGCACGCGTTTTCCTCATTTTTTTGGAAAATGTTATATGTTTATCATATCCTCATGAACATTTTTTCATGAGACGGACACGTAAAATTACTGTTAAAAGTTGCCTTATATTTCAGGGTACCGTATTTTCCAAAAACATCCAAGCCAGAATCGTTTTTCCGGCCGCAATGCCGTTTCCCGAAAAACAACAACCCAAACCGCTGAGAGATCCGTTTTCTTTTGACATTTCAATTTGCTGTTGAAGCGCGGGTAAATCTAGCGCTTTTGTATTAGGTACTTACCTATACTATATCATACACAGACAGATAATATTCCATAATTATATTTTTTAAACAGGCAAGACCGATGCACAAATTTGCACCAATCCCGCGTAAATTTAGGCCCTGTCGAGCTATGCAATTTGAAATCCGCCATTAAAAAAAAAAATTCTTCATACAAAACCTATTAGGGCGGGGTCTGCTTTTTTTAAGGTGGTAGTGGATTTTTACGCCATCACGACTCCATCTTCAGTGTTGCAAAGTTCGAGAAAAATTATAAAATTTTAATATACCAGCCAATTTTACAGGCTGCAAACGATTTGCATTTATCGATGAAAGTGAATTTTTCGCAAATGTCAGAAAAATGTCGAATTTGATTGCAATATTGTGAAACATTTTCAAGGGGGAGCTAAACATGTTTTGGTTTTAAAAGTTTCTAAAACTTGTAATGTTTATATTTATTAAAAAACATCTCCGGCAGAAAGCGTTTTTTTTACGTAATCTACGATCCCGCAAAGCACGTTTAAAATGTCATTTTTTCTCAAAAACGCCGTATAATTAATAAGAATAATTTCCATAGTAAATTTCGTTTTGTATGGAAACTCGAAATTGACACGCGAAAATGCCAATTTTTTTGACCCAGCGCACCTGGCGGCCGGAAATAGAACTAAGTCCAAAGGTGAGAGATTAAGTTAGAGGTTCTAGTTTTCGCCGCAAAATTTGCCACATTTGTCGCTGTTTATTATGTTTCAGCTCGATTTATGTGAGTTTCCTGTCTAGCGATAATGGTCTCTGCGGTCGGTGAAACTCGAGGAGCGGAAAGGTCGTTTTGGCGTGCAAGGGCCGTCTTAATCGACTTTACCCGAATGTGAACCTCGAGGTTGGTGAAACTTAAGGGGCGGTGCGGTCGATTTTGACGTGCCAGAAAAAGTGAGTTTTTTGAAAAACCAAACAATACTATATAACTAGCTTATGCCTGTTGCAAATGCAACTAACGGGTTAAAACTAACTTGACTTACTAACTGACAGAAAAAAAATCATAGTAAGCGGGTAGGTACCTACGGTTAAACTAAAAATATATATAAAGCCGCCCACAGGGCCTAGCAGCAAAAATCTGCCATACGTTAGTATATACACACCATTGTAGGCATGCACACATCAAATCCCCAAAGTTTCATCGCAATCGCATGAACGGTTTAGCAATGCGTAATTTCATGATGCCAGAGCTCACTTTTGTATACAGAAATCGTCGTGGGCATTCACACATCAAATCTACAAATTTTCATCGCAATCGGATGAATGGTTTAGCACCGCTTAGCGGTTAAACACACAACTATGTATAAAGCCGCCCGCAGGACCTAGCAGCAAAAACCTGCCATACGTTAGTAGATAAACACCATTGTAGACATGCACACGTCAAATCCCCAAAGTTTCATCGCAATCGGATGAATGGTTTAGCAATGCGTGATTTCATGATGCCAGAGCTCACTTTTGTATACAGAAACCGTCGTGGGCATGTACACATCAAATCCTCAAATTTTCATCGCAATCGGATAAATGGTTTAGCAACGCTTAGCGGTTAAACATACAACTATGTATAAAGCCGTCCGCAGGACCTAGCAGCAAAAACCTGATATACGTTAGTATATAAACACCATTGTAGAAATGCACACGTCAAATCCCCAAAGTTTCATCACAATCGGATGAACGGTTTAGCAATGCGTAATTTCGTGTTGCCAGAGCTCACTATTGTATACAGGAACCAGGAATCCCCCCCCCCCTTCCTCACCAGCGTCCTCTTCCCCTTTCCACTCCGCCTCCCACACCTTCCCTCAGCCCACTTCACTCCTAGGCTTCTCCGTATCGTAAACCCCCTCCCGAGTTCCCCTCCCCCCTCCCAGGCTCCCCTACCCCCTTCCTGTTTCCACCCCCCTCCCAGCTGCCGCATTACATACACTAATTCCCGGTATATTTATTTTTCAAACAGCTCGCGCACCACCTATAATTTTTTTTTTACAAATTTCGTAATGCCAGAACTCACCAGTAATTTTATACAAACCTTGTACTAACAATAACGATCACAACAAAAAAAGAATTTTTCAATTTGTTGCAGTCCTTCGGAAGTTATGAGCGTACGTACATTTTCATACAAATTTTATAATGCCAGAACTCACCAGTAGTTTTACTGCTTAAAATAAAGCGCTATATGAATTTAATACTTTAAAAAAAATATTCCGTTCAACTTCGAGTAATTTCATTGTAAAATTAGAAAACTAATACGTATGCAATATCGTCGAATGATATCGAGTGTTTATGTGCAGGTAGGAACCTACTTATATTCTGAGTATAGGTACTTGCATACATACGTAAAAAAGAACTCATATTTAGGCTAGGTTGTTTAACGAAATTAAAAATTCTTCAATTTTTCAAGTCAATTTTAACGTTCTGTAAAAGTTCGGTTCGAATTCTATTCAAGTTCTGTAATTATTTCAGTTTTGTGATGCAACTGGCATTTACTGATAAAAAAACAGAACTTACACAGAAAGTGAAAATGAACTTTAAAAAATTGTTAAATTATTCAGTATCGTGGAAACAACATTACCTTAGTAAATTAAATTGCATCAAAAACCTAAATAATTGTCCAACTACCCATTCCGGTAGGTACCGGCGCATCTCCTTACAAAATTCCGGCAATGGTTTTGCTTTTTTCATCATATTTGCAATACTACCGAGATAAGTAGGTACCTACCCTGAATTAATAACATAATTTGTACTGGCCGGTTAATATCCACCCTACTGAAGGGAATCTATGGACACGTATTTTCTTGTTTTTTTTGGAAAATTTTATAGGTTTTTCGGAGACCCTGAAATTTTTTACACGGAAAGGACACAAAATTTTGGTGTTAAAAGTTGCCTTATATTGCCGGGTACCGAATTTTTCAAAAACATCTAACCGGGGATCGTTTTTTCGGCTGCAATGCCGTTTCCCGAAAAACAACAACCCAAACCGCTGAGAGATCCGTTTTGTTTTGACATCTCGGATAACTGACCTGTCTCAACATTCTCTCTAGTATTTTCCATTGCATCGAAACTAAGGCCTAATTTGTGGTTTTTTTTTAATGCGAACCTGTCGGCGGGAACTATAACTGAGCCGAATTGGTTGATTTAATGAGTAGTTCCAGTTTTCGCCGCAAATTTATATAATTTTCGCTCTTAAAATGTGTCAGTTCAATTTTATGTGAGTTTCCTGTCTAGTCTATTTTTTTGTGAAAATCGTGAAGCTAGCGTATTTATTTAAATTCAGACGAAGCTGCCATTTCGAACGGATGAAAATAGAACTACAACAGTATTCGATAGACATTTGATTTTTTCTAATGTGAATAATCCATACTTGTATTCCGCACCGCTAGAAGTCTCCCGTAAAGTTTTGGCAAACATATTGATAACGATGAAAAATGTTTCCCCTATCAAAAAAAAAACAACTGCTAGTGGCTGGAAAATAATCGACTCTTCGAAGGATTGTGAACTTTGAAGCGTTCCAAAATAGCGAGCGCTAATGTCCATTCTCGCGTGTCAGCCGTTGGGACAATTTCCTTCGAACAAAATTGAACCTTGAGGTGTGCGAAACTCGAGGACCGGAGAGGTCGTTTTGGCGTGCCAGCGGCATTTTTGCGTCGCCAAGCCAAAGTGAACCTTGAGGTTGGTGAAACGCGAGGGGCGGTGCGGTCGATTTTCCCGTCAAGCGAAAAGTGAGTTTTTTGAAAAACCAAACAATACTATATAACTAGCTTATGCCCATTGCAAATGCAACTAACGGGTTAAAATTAACTTGACTTACTAACTAACAGAAAAAAAAATCAAAGTAAGCGGGTAGGTACCTACGGTTAAACATACAAATATATACAAAGCCGCCCATAGGGCCTAGCAGCAAAAATCTGCCATACGTTAGTATATAGACACCATTGTAGGCATGCACACATCAAATCCCCAAAGTTTCATCGCAATCGCATGAACGGTTTAGCAATGCGTAATTTCATGATGCCAGAGCTCACTTTTGTATACAGAAACCGTCGTGGGCATGCACACATCAAATATACAATTTTTTATCGCAATCGGATGAAAGGTTTAGCAACGCTTAGCGGTTAAACACAGAATTATGTATAAAGCCGGCCGCAGGACCTAGCAGCAAAAAGCTGCCACACTACATACACTAATTCCCGGTACATTTAGTTTTCAAACAGCTCATGCGCCACCTATGAAATTTTTTTATACAAATTTCGTTAAGCCAGAACTCACCAGTAGTTTTATACAAACCTTGTATTAACAATAACGAACACAACAAAAAAAGAATTTTTCAAATTGTTGCAGTCCTTCGGAAGTTATGAGCGTTCGTACATTTTCATACAAATTTTATAATGCCAGAACTCACCAGTAGTTTTACTGCTTAAAATAAAGCGCTCTATGAATTTAATACTTTTAAAAAATATTTCGTTCAACTTCGAATAATTTCATTGTAAAATTAGAAAACTAATACGTATGCAATATAGTTGGATGATATCGAGTCGTTATGTGCAGATGGGTACCTACCTAAATTCCGAGTGCAAAAAGAGTGATTAAAAAAACACATATTTAGGCTGGGTTGTTTAACAAAATTAAAAATTCTTCAATTTTTCAAGTCAATTTTAACGTTCTGTAAAAGTTCGGTTCGAATTCTATTCAAGTTCTGTAATTATTTCAGTTTTATGATGCAACTGGCATTAACTGATAAAAAAACCGAACTTTCACAGAACGTGAAAATGAACTTTAAAAAATTATTAAATTATTCAGTATCGTGGAAATAACATTACCTTAGTAAATTAAATTGCATTAAAACCTAAATAATTGTCTAACTACCCATTCCGGTAGGTACCGGCGCATCTCCTTACAAAATTCCGGCAATGGTTTTGCTTTTTTCATCATATTTGCAATACTACCGAGATAAGTAGGTACCTACCCTGAATTAATAACATTTCAATGTACTGGCCGGTAAATATCCACCCTACTGAAGTGAATCTATGGACACCAATTTTCTTGTTTTTTTTGGAAAATTTTATAGGTTTTTCGGCGACCCTGAACTTTTTTACATGGGACGGACACTTTATATCGTTATTAAAAGTTGCCTTATATTGCCGGGTACCGAATTTTTCAAAAACATCTAACCGGGGATCGTTTTTTCGGCTGCAATGCCATTTTCCAAAAAACAACAACCCAAACCGCTGAGAGATCCGTTTTGTTTTGACATCTCGGATAACTGATAACTGACCTGTCTCAACATTCTCTCTAGCATTTTCCATTGCATTGAAACTAAGGCCTAATTTGTGGTTTTTTTTTTTAATGCGAACCTGTCGGCGGGAACTATAACTGAGCCGAATTTGTTGATTTAATGAGTAGTTCCAGTTTTCGCCGCAAATTTATATAATTTTCGCTCTTAAAATGTGTCAGTTCAATTTTATGTGAGTTTCCTGTCTGGTCTATTTTTTTTGTGAAAATCGTGAAGCTAGCGTATTTATTTAAATTCAGACGAAGCTGCCAATTCTAACGGATGAAAATAGAACTACAACAGTATTCGATAGACATTTGATTTTTTCTAATGTGAATAATCCATACTTGTATTCCGCACCGCTAGAAGTCTCCCGTAAAGTTTTGGCAAACATATTGATACCGATGATAAATGTTTCCCCTATCAAAAAAAAAAACAACTGCTAGTGGCTGGAAAATAATCGACTCTTCGAAGGATTGTGAACTTTGAAGCGTTCCAAAACAGCGAGCGCTAATGTCCATTCTCGCGTGTCAGCCGTCGGGACAATTTCCTTTGAACAAAATTGAACCTTGAGGTGTGCGAAACTCGAGGATCGGAGAGGTCGTTTTGGCGTGCCAGCGGCATTTTTGCGTCGCCAAGCCAAAGTGAACCTTGAGGTTGGTGAAACGCGAGGGGCGGTGCGGTCGATTTTCCCGTCAAGCGAAAAGTGAGTTTTTTGAAAAACCAAACAATACTATATAACTAGCTTATGCCTGTTGCAAATGCAACTAACGGGTTAAAACTAACTTGACTTACTAACTGACAGAAAAAAAATCATAGTAAGCGGGTAGGTACCTACGGTTAAACTACAAATATATATAAAGCCGCCCACAGGGCCTAGCAGCAAAAATCTGCCATACGTTAGTATATACACACCATTGTAGGCATGCACACATCAAATCCCCAAAGTTTCATCGCAATCGCATGAACGGTTTAGCAATGCGTAATTTCATGATGCCAGAGCTCACTTTTGTATACAGAAATCGTCGTGGGCATTCACACATCAAATCTACAAATTTTCATCGCAATCGGATGAATGGTTTAGCACCGCTTAGCGGTTAAACACACAACTATGTATAAAGCCGCCCGCAGGACCTAGCAGCAAAAACCTGCCATACGTTAGTAAATAAACACCATTGTAGACATGCACACGTCAAATCCCCAAAGTTTCATCGCAATCGGATGAATGGTTTAGCAATGCGTGATTTCATGATGCCAGAGCTCACTTTTGTATACAGAAACCGTCGTGGGCATGTACACATCAAATCCTCAAATTTTCATCGCAATCGGATGAATGGTTTAGCACCGCTTAGCGGTTAAACACACAACTATGTATAAAGCCGCCCGCAGGACCTAGCAGCAAAAACCTGCTATACGTTAGTATATAAACACCATTGTAGAAATGCACACGTCAAATCCCCAAAGTTTCATCACAATCGGATGAACGGTTTAGCAATGCGTAATTTCGTGTTGCCAGAGCTCACTATTGTATACAGGAACCAGGAATCCCCCCCCCCCCTTCCTCACCAGCGTCCTCTTCCCCTTTCCACTCCGCCTCCCACACCTTCCCTCAGCCCACTTCACTCCTAGGCTTCTCCGTATCGTAAACCCCCTCCCGAGTTCCCCTCCCCCCTCCCAGGCTCCCCTCCCCCCTTCCTGTTTCCACCCCCCCCCCCCCAGCTGCCGCATTACATACACTAATTCCCGGTACATTTATTTTTCAAACAGCTCGCGCACCACCTATAATTTTTTTTTTACAAATTTCGTAATGCCAGAACTCACCAGTAATTTTATACAAACCTTGTACTAACAATAACGATCACAACAAACAAAGAATTTTTCAATTTGTTGCAGTCCTTCGGAAGTTATGAGCGTACGTACATTTTCATACAAATTTTATAATGCCAGAACTCACCAGTAGTTTTACTGCTTAAAATAAAGCGCTATATGAATTTAATACTTTAAAAAAAATATTCCGTTCAACTTCGAGTAATTTCATTGTAAAATTAGAAAACTAATACGTATGCAATATCGTCGAATGATATCGAGTGTTTATGTGCAGGTAGGAACCTACTTATATTCTGAGTATAGGTACTTGCATACATACGTAAAAAAGAACTCATATTTAGGCTAGGTTGTTTAACGAAATTAAAAATTCTTCAATTTTTCAAGTCAATTTTAACGTTCTGTAAAAGTTCGGTTCGAATTCTATTCAAGTTCTGTAATTATTTCAGTTTTGTGATGCAACTGGCATTTACTGATAAAAAAACAGAACTTACACAGAAAGTGAAAATGAACTTTAAAAAATTGTTAAATTATTCAGTATCGTGGAAACAACATTACCTTAGTAAATTAAATTGCATCAAAAACCTAAATAATTGTCCAACTACCCATTCCGGTAGGTACCGGCGCATCTCCTTACAAAATTCCGGCAATGGTTTTGCTTTTTTCATCATATTTGCAATACTACCGAGATAAGTAGGTACCTACCCTGAATTAATAACATAATTTGTACTGGCCGGTTAATATCCACCCTACTGAAGGGAATCTATGGACACGTATTTTCTTGTTTTTTTTGGAAAATTTTATAGGTTTTTCGGAGACCCTGAAATTTTTTACACGGAAAGGACACAAAATTTTGGTGTTAAAAGTTGCCTTATATTGCCGGGTACCGAATTTTTCAAAAACATCTAACCGGGGATCGTTTTTTCGGCTGCAATGCCGTTTCCCGAAAAACAACAACCCAAACCGCTGAGAGATCCGTTTTGTTTTGACATCTCGGATAACTGACCTGTCTCAACATTCTCTCTAGTATTTTCCATTGCATCGAAACTAAGGCCTAATTTGTGGTTTTTTTTTTAATGCGAACCTGTCGGCGGGAACTATAACTGAGCCGAATTGGTTGATTTAATGAGTAGTTCCAGTTTTCGCCGCAAATTTATATAATTTTCGCTCTTAAAATGTGTCAGTTCAATTTTATGTGAGTTTCCTGTCTAGTCTATTTTTTTGTGAAAATCGTGAAGCTAGCGTATTTATTTAAATTCAGACGAAGCTGCCATTTCGAACGGATGAAAATAGAACTACAACAGTATTCGATAGACATTTGATTTTTTCTAATGTGAATAATCCATACTTGTATTCCGCACCGCTAGAAGTCTCCCGTAAAGTTTTGGCAAACATATTGATAACGATGAAAAATGTTTCCCCTATCAAAAAAAAAACAACTGCTAGTGGCTGGAAAATAATCGACTCTTCGAAGGATTGTGAACTTTGAAGCGTTCCAAAATAGCGAGCGCTAATGTCCATTCTCGCGTGTCAGCCGTCGGGACAATTTCCTTCGAACAAAATTGAACCTTGAGGTGTGCGAAACTCGAGGACCGGAGAGGTCGTTTTGGCGTGCCAGCGGCGTTTTTGCGTCGCCAAGCCAAAGTGAACCTTGAGGTTGGTGAAACGCGAGGGGCGGTGCGGTCGATTTTCCCGTCAAGCGAAAAGTGAGTTTTTTGAAAAACCAAACAATACTATATAATATATATATATATATATGTCTTTGTCCGTGTGTGGTGTGTGTTATCGTTATGTTTAGGGTTACATTTTTTAAGGACGTTGTTTTTTTTATTGTTTTTGGTTGCATTGGAATATGGAGTTTGTTTTGGAGGAGGTGTAGCAGAGCAGATTTAGCATAAAGTTGTTTTATTGAAATGACTTCTAATGTTTTGTAAATTTCGCTTGAATCTGTGTAGAATGGCACTTGCAGGATTAGTTTAATTATCGCTTTTTGTATCTTTTGAATTGGGTCAATTGCTATATTTGTAGCACTTCCCCAAGCCAGTATTCCATATGTGGCAATGGATTGACAAAGTGCGAAGTATATGGATCTGAGTATTGTTAGTAAGAAAATGTTTTTAATGGATTTTATTAGGTGCATGGCTCGTTTTAGTTTATTCGTGATGAAGTTTATGTGGTCAGTCCAGCGTAAGTGTGTATCAATAATAACCCCCAGGTACTTTGTTTGTTTGACCCTTTCAATATGCTCGCATTGACAATTGGATACAGTTTGTTCACAGTCATGCAGAAACAGGTCTATGTTTGATGGAGGTTGACCTCTTTGTGTAATACTATGTGTGATGTATTTTGTTTTGATTGTATTAATGGTAAGAGTATTACTGTTTAGCCATTTTTTAACAATCGACAAACTTTTATCTGCTATTATAAATACCTCTTTCCATGTGGCAGCTTGACAGAGAAGAACTGTATCGTCAGCGAAGGTCACGATTTTACCTTCAATATCAATGTTACACAACTCGTTTATGTAGATGAGGAATAATAAAGGGCCAAGTACACTCCCCTGTGGGACTCCGTATGTAATTAGAAGTGGTTCACTTATCTTGTTGTCAATTTTAACTTGTTGAGTTCGGTCAGACATGAAGCTTTTAATTAAGTCGAATTCTACTCCATTAATACCAATGTTTTTTAACTTCTTGAAAAGTTTTTCGTGTGAGATTATGTCGAAGGCTTTACATAGGTCTAAATAAATTGAAATAACTTTTTTCTTAGCGTCAAGATTATGTGTTATGAAGTCTGTAACAGTAGCTATTGCATGTTCTGTGCTCATGTTTTTCCTGAAACCGTGTTGGTTCAACGACAGTATTTGTTTTGTTTCCAGATAGTGTTGATGCTGTTTTTTAATAGTTTTTTCCAGAATTTTTGAAAAGGTATTTAGCAACGTAATGGGTCTGTAGTTGTTAACATTATTTTTTTTGTCCTGATTTGAAAATTGGAATAATAAGGCCTTTTTTTAGTAAGCTCGGGAAAATTCCTTCTTAGTACGATTAATTAAATATGTGAGCGGTTCAAGTAGTTGTTGACTTAAAGTTATGATAGTTTTAGAATCTATACCATCAGGTCCCGTAGTATTGTTATTCTTTAGTGATTGAATTATGTATATGATTAGGTATATGATTTGAAATGTGTGTTGTATAATACAAAATTTTATTTGAAAATTTAACAAATCTGCCAACGACCTACGGTAAAACCTTATTATGCTAAAAATAAACATATTTTCTCAAAATTTAATACATAGCTTTTATAGATAAAAGAAAGTCTTTCGAAAACGGTTTATAGTTTTTGTGGAAAAAGAGTCAATACGTCTAAAATTTGATTTAAAAATGATATATTTCCGGTTTTGTCTGTTTATTCCCTCTTAATATGATATAAATATGATAGAAATTTACAATAACAGTGCTATTATAGCACAGGGTGGGTTGCTAACTCTATATATTAACAAATATATATTAATTATTATTTTTTATTGATAAACTATCTTTTTTTTCCAATATATGTATGTTGCTCTGGATTCTAGCGTGTTTAGTCTATGTATTATCTATATCAGTGTATTTTTCATTATCATTATTAAGATCGCTTAAATGTATTTGAAAATGTATTTTGAAGCCATGAGTATTTGAAATACAAATTACAAAATACTTCAGCATCAGGTAATTGAAATACCAATTACAAAATACATCTTTAGGAAGTAATTGAAATACAAATACAAAATACGTATTTGTATTTCAAATACGTATTTCAATTACAAGTGATTCAATTACTGCCCAGCCCTGCCTGTAGTAGGTATACTAGTTCCAGGGAGAGATCTTCAGCACGTCATCGATGATTGTCCTAAAAGCCGTTCATAAAAATATAAAGATACTAGAATGTCTTTAATTATATTCCAATAGACATTTCGCGAACGTATGTTTCTTTCGAAGTATATAACAATCACAATATTGCCAGTTATAAAAACAAGCTACATAAATACTACGTTATTATAAGCTAAAAAAAGGTTTATTTTATGAAACTCACACTACGATAATAAAATTCGCACAGGATGAGGTAGACATTAATTTAAAATTAATTACATACTTCTTCGTTAATAATTTTATCGTAAAAATAATATGATATAAACTTCGACCAAGTATCTGTGATATAAAGTTAAACTTTCTGTCTGGGACGACTTATTTTTAGATTTTTTGTAACACTTCGAATTCAAATTTCACGTAATGAAATGATAAGATGACCACTCAATTTCGAATAATGGAATTTTCAGAACACTTGCAAACGAAATTAATATACCTACCTCTCGTTATTTTTGTGTGAAAACGTTATTTAACGATTTTTTTTGTTTATTATTTGTAAAATAATGTAACTAGGTAATTAAAATAATTTCGATTAAATTTTATGCTTATATATTGTATTCATAATTATTTCTTCAAACATACATTTTCGACTGAACAAGTAAAAATTTAATGTCCTAATAGATAAATAATTCTTTTACTAAATCGCGGTTTTATTTTGATTCCACAAATTTATTAATGTATATCTATGCATACAAATAAAATATTATACCTACCCCTATGATGTAGATATTTATTGATACTGTATAGTTTGGCAATTAAGTCAAGAAATTTATTATTTTGGAACTAAATGTTTTCATTACTATGGTAACACCGAAATACTCGTTTTGTCAATGACATTTCGTATGGCTCTTGGCTTTACTGACTTAAAAAGTGTAGAAAACGCTGAAAATCACTCGTTTAATGTTTGTTTTTTCATTGTTTGCCTGTGCATTGTTTGAATTGAATAAAAATGAACAAACCAATACGTAGTGGTGCAAGAGAAGTTATATACTGGGTTTTCAACGCTGCCTAGCCGATTATCGCGCGAAGAAGCTCCTATGCCTAATTTGTATGATGTTTACAAACGAACTACAGAAATGACTGGTACGTAGTATCGTTTTTTAATGAATTTCATTAGTATTACAAGATTTATGCCAATTTTCAAGCGATTATAACCATTACAATCTGATTTGAGGTTATGTTTAACAATCCGAATTTGACATTTACATTTGACAGTTAATATTAGGCCACAAGAAAAAGGGAATAACTCAATTAACAAAAAAATAATAATAATATGCAACTTCTTTAAACTCATAGAAAAGTTATTTTTTTCTTAGTTTTCTCAGTATTTCTTTCTAAATGAATATTATCTAGTGTGTTTTTTTTAAACTCCCTTCTATAGAATAATAATTTTAATGATATTTTCCACACACAGGTAAATCTGAATCAACGGTAAGATGAATCGTCAAGGAAAAAAGCATGAGGGACAAAACCCATTTGGCTTTCAGCGTGAACCATGATCCAGCGCTTACCTTTTGAAATATCGTGCTGAACTCCAGTCACATATATAGATTGCCAGCATTTCTTTAGCTTGTAGGATGAATGGATATAACTTTCATCTAATTGAATTATATTTTTTTGCTGGTAAATTTCGGATATCCATGTTAATTTTTAAGTAATGCTCTCTTTTAACCGCTATATTTGTTTTTTTCAATAAGTGCAGTTCTGTTTGTTTTGCACTTTTTTATAAACAAAGCCAATGGAATGCAAAATTTTTCGTAAATTTTCCCGGCTACCATCAAATTCAATGTCTTCTTTGAGTACGGTTAGTAAAGTTGGGACTTTACGTACTATGTAAAAAAAAGATTTTTTTGACGAATTGCACGGACGGATGATTTACCCCCATAAATAAGTAGGACTCTTGTATATGGGGGGGGGAGGGGGTTATTATATTGGTTAAATTTTTTTTTTGTTCAGTACAAATTTTCGTTGTAATTTTTAAGCTGAGTTTTAAATCTTTTTAAATTACTAATCCTGTTTCTGATTTTTTCAGGTAGTGAATTAAAAAAAATTAACTCCGAGATATTTATGATTTAACTGTCCTTTTGTTTTTTTTTACATTTCGGAGTAGGAAGTATTGATGTTTGCCTAAGATTTCTGTTATTTTTAAAGGGTTCAACTATATTTTGAATATTATCTTTATAAATTTTTTAATGTTGTATGATAAAAGTATAATGCACTTAAATTTCTGACCTTAAATTGTTTGAATAAAAGTTCTGACGAATATGAGTAAGGTTGTTGTTTTTATAATTAATTTTTGTGATACCTATGAAAATTGTTTGTTTTTGATTTGTATATATACCGCCCCATCCTATAGTGCTCCATCCTATATTAATATTATTATTATTACCTTATAACGAAATACAAGCCCACTTATAATTTGTTTTGTGTTATTTTATTTATAGTAAATTGTAATTTTACTTCGATTAAATTATAGTTTTTTTGCAAAATTTTTGAGAATACAAATACATTATGAAATATGCATTTTGAACGAAGTGTTTTTTAAAACTTATATTCATTGTCTTATGAGCCATCTTGGTGTTGCCATTTAAAACCTAAAAAACGATCGTGGTGCCATCATTTATTTTCTACACATTCTTGCCAAACTGTACGTTATTAATTTAAATATATGTATTATAGATCCTGTCAATTATAGAATAATGGTCATTGCCACCAATCAATATTATAACAAGAAGTAAGTTACCACGTAGATACGTGCCTTTTGAATAATGATGTGATTCGACCTCTACCTGGTTTTACTTTACCAGCATGGACCGTTAGGTATTTTAATGTTTTCAATTTTGACCTACAAATTATAAATTATATAGGTAAAACGTAAAATCTACTTACAGATATACAAAAAAAACCTGAAAAAACAGCTGAGGACTGTTGCTACTCGTCAATGTAGATAATATTTTGTTACTTCCCCTTTTGTTATCTGCGAATCAGTGCTTACCTAGTTCAGTGAATCTGTAAATAAAAATAAGAGATACAGTAACAAATAAAAATAAGAGATACACATGAATTAACGATTAGTCGATAGTAGATACTTACTTACTACGCCTGTTTGTTGTGAGTAGGTACCTACCTAGTGTGTATTTATTTACGCTGTAAGGCCCTCGGGGTGCCTATAAATAATGTTGAATACATACTTTACATAAGTGGATGATTTTATGTGAAGAGAGACCGCCCTTCGTACAGCTGTCCTTTTACCGTACCTACCTACAATATATTTATATGTTTGTATTGCCAAATTCTCTGCAGGTATAAATAATAGTGGGAGTAGGTACTTATAGATATATAGCCAAAAATTGTAATACTTAATTAACTAAGTATACTGATTTCGGTTGTCGGTGGATGCGTGAAGTGATTCGAAATTGTATTCCTGGTAATGCGTAAAATTATTTAAGCTCGATATAGATAGGTACTTTTAATTTTCAAAATAAAATAAATCATACTTATAATACAAGCAATAAAGTAGGTAATTATTTTATTAATTAATAATTATTTATTTGATATGTGTAAACTTAAGGGCGCTGTACAAATTTATGATATTTCTAAGATATTATTTAGCTTTGTTTGGTAACCAACCTTCTTCGTTTCCTAATCTTTCGAACTCCAACAATGATGACGCCACATAAAAACGTATGCGTATCGAAAATCAAAACGTATTGCTGTACATTATAAGGTTCCGTGACAACTCAACAAAGTGGCATTTCAACACCCCTTTAAATTAAGTTATACGTGAAATCCTATTTATATACTATTTAGATTAATCTTTACGAGGAATTTGCTTACAGTACCTACCTATGAACATAAAAAAAATATGCTACGGATAAATTGAAGCTTTAACTAGGTTTTCTTTGTATTGGAATTACAATAAAATAATTATTTACATAACAAAAAATATAAGCGTAAACCACTAAAAAATATGTTTTTTCATGACTTAACTATGAAGTAACACAAGAAACATTTTTATAAAAATACCCCTTTATGGCTAAGACTATTTTTGAGGCTTTCTATATTCTAACTTTTTTTCGTTCTTATAAAATTATGCACAAAATAAATATAAAACAATTTTTCGCTTACTTGCCTCGCGCAAATAAGACGCTCGATTGTAAATTTTGCAGGCACGAGAATCGAAATATTTCTAGCGTTTATATTCCTCTTAAAAGTAAAGAGATAAAAGAGCCCACGAAGTAACCCAATGTGACACTTTTAATGACTTTTCAAAGAATTGATAAAGTTGCACATTGTTGAGTTGTTCGGTTATCACAATATAATGCACTCTAACATCACTAAAATAAATGGATTATTAGTAATAGGCAATAGGTAACAAGGTACCTACCCGTCGGGATGCTTTCAAAATTTCTAACGCGTGACGTAGCTTGAAGTAAAACACTACCACTTTTATTGCAGTTTATTCAAATCTCACAGTGGAATGTGGACTTATCAAGCTATATCACTAATTTTTAGCCAATCACCGCTCTACCCCATCGATGAGATAACCTTAAAAAAACCTTGTCAAACGCATTTTCTACGAACCTTGGCACCTACCCACCTAATTTTCTATTTGTAGGAAGTAGATACAGATAATTCTGTATACAGATATTCTTGCTTGTATAATGGCGTACTGTTTCATAAGACTACCAGGGGGTGAGAGAGGACTAGTTCGAACCAGTTGGAACCGCCATCGGTGTGCACAAATGAAACCTATGAAATTAGCTCTGCATGGATGCTTTTATTATTTATCCACCAAGGCCTGCGGAATGGCTGATGATGATTTACAATCATTCTTCAGCAAGTTGAAGGATGGGAATGTCAGCAACTTTGAGAATCCCATCTTGCGGTTTACCAATTCCATTTTCCATAATAGCTGACGCAGATGGCGAGGGTCCCATAACTCAGCTTCTAACCCTCCTCCTCCCCATCTCCACACCTCCTTCGCCGCTCATCACCGCTGCACCATCACTCCTCACTCCTGCAATACTTTGTCGTCTCGAGGCTGGAGCATTGCGTCCATCGCTGCTCTGCGGTTTACATTTTATTTCCAACTCCACGGCTGGCGACCACATCCCGTAAAAGTAATTATTTTCACTCCGCAGACTGGGGAATTCAAATATAAAATGTGTGATAAAGGCAGTACCTACCCAAGGATATGGCTGTAAAGGCAGTGGCTACTCTCCTAAATTGCTTGTAAAGCTGAAATTTTGTTCTGAAAAAACTCTCGAAAGGAGGCATCATGTAAATTGGACAGCCTTTTGGTCTATAATACCTATTTATGTAACCACAAACATTTTCAGAATGTAACCTTATTTCTATCATGAGATATATGAACCTGTGAATTCATCAATATAGACCAAACACAACGTTGTTCAATAAGAAAAAAGATTTCATAAAATAAGTGTTTAAATCTCAGGCAAAGGCGGGAATTAAGGATAATCACTAGCTGATATGGAAAACAGATAAAAGAATATAAAAAAGAAATATGTTATATGTTCTGCTGTTTTCATAAACCTAAAAACTTATCAGTGCAGACGACCTAAAGAAGAATTAACGAATGGAAGAGGTGGCCAAAAAGGGGAACCGTTTTTATTTTACACTTGTATTCCTAATACAGTAGCCATTCCCTCGATTGCACAGATAAATAGGTACCTACCGGGCATCCGGGAAAAGAAATCTAATAACGTTGGCGGACTCCAAATTGTTTTGACAAGACCGTAAAAAAATATTTCATCTTTTGATTCAGCGGGTAGGTACCTTCTTATTATTAAAAGTGGCGTGTGGAAGCGTGACAGTGGCAACATTGACGATAATTAATTGGAACACTGAATTCGATACTTGGCCGTGTCGTGAGGTACTTACTGAGGTAGTGAAATTTGATCGGACCAGGGAACGAGCCAGTTTCCTGACGTGCGCACCGTGTGCCACACCAATCACCATAGACCGGATCATCGACTCTCTTACACGCTGACCACAAGACGACCACAATACTTGGTCTTGCCAACCTCATCGTGTTTCTTACGCTAGACGCGAAAAGCAAAGAAGTAATATATTTTTTTAACAAACTTCCTGCACGGCAAAATTTGCCACTTCAGCAGCCAACATAAAACGATATCATTTTCTTTCAGGATCGAACCAGGTAATTAAAGATTGTCAACAATCGTGAAGTTTTGAACTCGTAAACACGTTTGGTGTCTAAATTGGAATCAGTTCTCTGTTCAAATTGGAAGTTAAACAGCTTTCGAAGTCTTTTCTAGCCACAAAAATGTATCGTAAATGGTCGCCATTGTTGCTACGATGCTAGGGGTGCTACGGCCAAAATAACGTCATTGGCTACGGCACCACCCACTACGGCACTAGGTAGTCTATGTACCTACTTTTACTTGCCAGTGGCTAGAAAAAGACCCCGGTAATTTTTTTTACTCTTAACGTGAATACGGCAACACTGAACTTTGACCCGTGGGCTTATTTTGGATTATTTTACATATATTTTTACACTGGCTTCATTTTTCTTATCTAACCTAACTTTTAGATTCCTTCTAATTTCTTATCTTTGCGCTTTCCCAAAGTCATAAAAACCAAATATTTTTCTGAACAACCAATATCCAACATTGTATTTTTATTTATATGGCTATTAGATTATGAATTTTTATTTTGCAGGGCTTGTCCTGTGGTTTGCGGTCTATCTATGGTATGCAACTCGGAGCATATAACATATAATAATAATTTAGTTCATGTTCTTAGCACTCGGCACCGGTAAGTGTTGAGTGTTACCATACTTAATTTTTTTCCGTGGATTTAAAAAATAATACAGAGTGGGTTATTACTTATACATAGATATCGCAGCCAGAGATGATATGAACACACTATACCTACTGCTTTTAACATAAGTTTTTCCTTCTGAAATTAAATTGTTAGAGAGTAGGTACTGCACCTATTGCGTAGGTACCTACCTACTAGAGTTTATCTTATTTTTTATTTTTTAATTTTTAATTTTTATTATTATTATTTTTTATATGGAAACTTTGACTAGCCAGCTAGGAATGTGTGTTGTGTTTAATCTGGACTTCTCATGTTTGATTGATTCTGCTAATCTAATAAAAGGTGTGTTCCCTTCCTAAGTACAAAAGGGTGTCGATTGTCCGCGTTGAGTCGAGGGGTCTGGGGAAACTATTGTGTGAGTTTTTTGACAAAAAACGTGAAAAATACATTGGACAGCGCAGTCACTCGTCAATGATTGATGTTTGCTATTTGATGTACCGAAGTAAAGCTCTCATCTAAGCACATTAACGTAGATATAAGAGCGATTTATCATACTTAATATGGAGGAAAACAAACATCAACTTATTGACGTTTTTGGGGGAAAAGATGTACTCATAAAAAGTTTGCTTCAGGAATTAATAATTTAGCACAAACACGGAAGTAGGTAGATACTGTACGGCAAGTGAAAAATAACAGGTAATAAATATATCGATAAAACCCTATATCAATACGATATTGACTAAATCCGTCAACTATGGTCAGTTTCAGTTATCAATATTTGCGATCACGGTGAACAATTGGTAAGAGATTATGCAAAATTACTGGTTTCGACTAACGAAGCTTTAGAATTGAAAGAAATCGTATATGCGATCCGTAGACTTAAATAATTCAACTAAGACCTAAGACGCGACCAATTTATTCCGTTCGATCTTGAGAAACTAAAGTGCTTGAAATATGACTAAAGACCTGATTAACTAATTAACTCCCGTTTGGTGTAAAAAAGTAAATGCGGACTGCCAATGCATATTTAGGTTAGTATTTCAATTCGTCATTGCCAAATTATTAATATTTTGCTGTTTCGGGATGTGAATTCGTAGACCGGTCCGCTAGTGTTGCCAGCTTATATCGATTTCTTTTTTATTCCCTGTCAATATCGGTTCTGCTGTAAACGGTAATATAATGAAAGGTTATCGATTTCAATAAGCTAGAGCTCTTGGCATCTTGCCAAGATTGAAAATTGTTGCTTCTTCACAATCAAAAATGTACACATTTCAAATATAGAATAGAAATAATTGCTTGGTAAAAATACGTTTTAGCTTATAGGTAGGTACTTTCTCGCCTATCTGAATTTAAAAAAGATTCTTTTCACAACATTTACCCAAGTACCTACTTACATTAGTTCCTATTTTGAAAATGTACACGCAAGTATAGTACGCGCAAGGAAATTATATTGTTTAATAAAGGACTTACTCTTGCGAACTGAAACGGTTGTTCATTTTTTAAACATCGGATACGAAGGGGATTGCATTGGAGAGGGGTGATACTAGCAGTACGGGACGGGGACGGGGACACGGGTAGGTCGGGTAGTCCCGGCCACTGTGTGCGATTCGGATTTAAATTCGAATTTGAATATTAAATTATGCGAGTGACAAAGCGTGCATTTACATACGCATAATTTTATGCTTTCTAATTTAAAAATTGCACGTGTGTGGAATTTTATTAAAAAGTATCTAATGATCTTACCATCGTTTCGTTTGCATGCCCAAAAATAATTTTAGAAAAATAATAGTAAAATAGACTAGTTCACAATTTATCTGACATTTCACTAACACCATTAACACGATGAATTTTATTATATAACTAACTTTACTACCCGGTTTCGTCCGATATGTGACTTGATCATTGGTATCCGAGTAAGCGGGCGCCACCGAGACTGGCTCTGGCCAGCCTACCGACCAGATTCAATTAGTCACTAAAGTCATGTGAATTGCAGCATTATTATTGTAAATACGTAAACTCATAATTAACCAGTTTGTTATCCCGAACCTTAAATTATTGAGAACAGAATTTATAGTGTTTGAATGTAAATAATACCAAACATTACAATTCTTGTGGAACACATATTATGACATTTTTTAGCGCTTAAATGATTATTTCAAAGATCCATAGTTCGAGTTGAAAATTACGTTGGGCACTGAAAATAGTTTCATTAACGTACAAATTTAATAGAGATAATTTCATGACGCCAGAGTTTACTGAGGGTTTTACTTTATTTCTTTTATAAGTTTTTTATGTGAGTAGGTACCACAGAATAGTCCCAACTGCTGCCAACCGTCTGGAGTCAGAGATACTATATAATATGGCAACCTCAATTGGGGTGTGTTGTTAGGCTGAAGGTAGTGGAAATTGAAAGGAGATGAGGGAGAGGAAGGTGGGGAGCTACCTGGATATTCCGATCTGTCCACCGAGTAGGTACAGTTAAAGACATTTCAAACAACGTTTCGATTCTGAATGGTGGTCTTTCACCAGAGCGATACTGAAGGTGTCTACCAATCTGGAACGCGCCGCAAATATACCTCGTTATATTATTTTAATGTCCCAGTTGAAAAGTACTCAAATTTATAAATCAAACAAATTTTACTTGCGCACGTCGGGATTTCAACCCGGTTTCGTAGCCACGGATCGTAACCACTCCTCGACGTACAAACATATTTTCCGCATTTAGGAACAGTTAATTTAATGTATTTACTTCGGCATCCAAAATAAGTTTAATATTTTAAAATAATTGTTGTTTATCCAACAATCAAATCATCGTTCTATTCTTGAAATGTGTCTACAATTCTCTTGAGTTGGACAAAGTAAACCAACTACCTAATTTCAAATATTTTGGTTAGAAGGTTGCGTGCATCCCTTCCGAAACATTTTAAACTTAAAAAGCGAGTTGTAACAATACTAGTTTCACGTCTCTATTTGTGTCGACACTTGTTTGCCCTCCGCACGGATTAACGCCTGTAATGTCGGAAGGAGAATGCTTCGCTTTGACGCCATTGTCCTGAAATGAATATCAGATTTTGATATGAATTATGGTTGATACACATGAAAATCCCGCCGAGCTCTCTGCAAATATTTGCATTGAAACGGTGTTGTATGCAAAATGGTTTTGGTTTCGGATTTAGTGTAGGCAGCACGTGGGTCTCATTATTTTTTTTAAATCTCCTAAATGTAGATTAGTAACTGATCGACATGGATTAGAATAGGAAATTTAAAAAAATAGCACACATCATTTGTAAAATGGGCATTTTTACTTCAGTATTTTGCTTGAATCTTTGCGAAATGTGTCAAAATACTAAAAATTACAGTCTTATTGTATTAATTTTTTAATGTGAATTCCGCACAAGAGTCCCAACTGCTCCCACCCGCTTGAAGCCAGTGAGACTATGGCATCCCCAATGGGGTATGATGTGAGGCTGAAGGTAGTGGGGCAGAGAAGACGTGGGAGAGCAAGGTGGGGAAATATCTGGCTATTCAGCCGACTTATTCTATATCTTTTGTAAGATCGAGATAGATCTCGGGCGAGATCTCCTGTCAGATTCGTGTGATTTTCTTTGGCTGTTATTTATTTTTTCAATGGGCCGATGTCACAATTTCAATTGTGAGCTCTTATGTATTTTAGTTTAGGTCGTTTTAAACACGAATTCATGCAAGTATGTATGATTATTTGCATCTGACAAGAGATCTCGCCCGATGTCTGTCTCGATCGAGATTTCCAGATTTGTGTAACTTTCGAAGGCTGTTAAATGAATAAATAATCATGCATACTTGCATAATTTCATGTTTAAAACGAAGTAAACTAAAATACATGACAGCTCACAGCTAAAATTCTGACATCGGCCCATAGAAAAAGCAAATAACAGTCAAAGAAAATCACACAAATCTGACCGGTGATCTCGCCTGAGACCTATCTCGATCTCACAAAACATAAAGAATTGGTCGGCAGATCTGATCACAAATCACGGCTAAAGTCATTAAGGCAATGGTTCAATTTCGAACGGTAGTATTATACCAGGGCGTTACTGAGAGTATCTTCCACTCTGGAACGTGCCGCAAATATACTTTATATTATTTTAAATTACTAAATTATGAAATAACACAAATCAAACATATAAAATTTACTTTGCGTACGCCAGGATTTGAACCCGCGACCTTCGGATTGCTAGTCGAAAGCCTTACCCCTCGACAAAGGGGGCAGTCTGCAGTGATAATGAGCGCATGCATTGATGATCTTAAACGACGTAAACCGTAAACTGGAAAGTTTTTTAAAATGTTTCTCAAATTATTTATCCCCATATACCTATCAGTTGATTGCGAGAAGGGCAAAAACAAGTTTTTTTTTAGAAAAATCTACCTACCTATCGTTATTATTTTCTTATCGGTAGATATCTACGAGTAGGTGCCGACCGTGCAATAGGGCCTGGCTCCCTAGCATGATCGATCGATATAGGTTTTATCGAAAATGTCGGTAACTTATCAGCTCTCCCGAGCATGACTGCAGGCCGCTAATGAACAAACAACAGTTCATGTCAAATAAATTAGGAACCTTTAGTCGTTGTGAACTGTTGTTTCTTCATTAGCGGCCTGCAGTCGTGCTCGGGAACGATGACAAGTTACCGACATTTTCGATAAAACCTATATCGATCGACCAATCTAAGCCCATGGTCCTGTAGCTCGGTCGATCGATATCTAATGATTGATAGAATAACTTTCGATAACTTCCCATCGTTCCCTAGGACAACTGCAGATCGCTAACGTACAAACAACGAATATATTAAGAACACTTAGTAATTGTGAACTGTTACTGATCTGCAGTCATGCTAGGGAAGTGAGAAGTTAGCGAAAATTATCCTATCAATCCTTATCGATCGACTGTGCTAGGGGGCCCGATTGGGTGCCGATAACCTACTTTTTTGTCCTCTTATTATTAAGGCAGGTACCCACGAAGTATGCGATATAAAAGAGAAATAAATTCAATCGTGTCAACGCTGTAATTGCAAATCATTACCGGTACCACACGTGTGCAATTGAGAAAGATCGCACGACCGTGGCAGTGTTTTCCACGTGTCTGGATGATGCGGCAATTCTCCCGCAGGATCACCTGGTGCCAGCCGGGATTATCCGGGATATGGCCGGGATATTGCCGGGATATAGCCTGGATATAATAGGCTGATGGGAGGAGGGAGGATCATTATGGAGGATTAATGCACTCTCCCGTTTAATCCACCCCCTTGATCCTGACAGAGAATCGATCCTTTTTTATTACTAACCTGATGATAATTAAAAGAGATGTGCGTGGGTTCTTTATTGCGAGTAGGTACTAATCATTGATTTGAGTTGTCTCCAAAGGCGTAGGAACCTAGAAGTAAAATTTTGTGCAGGTATCATCATCCTTTTCATAAATGATGATTTTGCAAAAATAATAATGCTATGGAATGCTCATTAGTAGTATGCTCTTTTGCTACTAATGAGCAATTGCTAATACCTAGTAGCATTTGAAGCCAAATGAGCATGCTCACAAATCAACAGCCTTTTGATTTGTGAGCATGCTAATTGGATTCGCGGGTGGAAGGGAAACCTCTAAAATATTAATATGTGTTGTAAAGGTTGGGTAACCATCCAGTAGATGGCGTTTTGTTTCGTTAGCCACAGCAACTCCGGGTCAGCTAGTTTATTTATAAAATACATGTTACATAAGTTGACATTGACGTAGAGTTACATAGTGTTTTCCTTAAATGTTTTTCATTTAATTTCCATTACATCGACTAAGTTTTTTTGACAAATTTTCCAGTGCGAAGGTCTCGGTACCGCTTAGGCCTTTCGATTCTCGTACATTTCCCCAAGATTTCTCGGCGTTTTCTTCGACGTTTTCTTTTCTTAGATGTCCGGTCTGGTGGATTACATTCAGTGCCTACTGGCCTAATAATATCAGCCAATATACTAGTATCGTTAGTCTCACATGCTCGATTTAATGCACGGTATAACCTTCTTTGCTCAGACATGCAGGGAACAAATCTCAACATTCTATTTAACTTTTGAAGATGTCTTAAAAAATTCGGTATAATTACACGGATGTACCGCAACATAACCAGTGGATACATGATCTTTAAAATATAAAAATATCAAATTTATAAAACAATTAATTTGGATTAACAATGACACTCTGAATTTCTCGGAATGAACCAGTGACAGTAGAATGAACGTTTTCTAAAGTTCTTTTTCATAAATTACAAACAAATACTCTAAAATTTTATTAATTTGTATTGCGTAAGTACTTATTTACTACCTATTTAACATTCATTTTCTATGAACCTTGCCTACGCTGTTACCTAAAATCTTAATATATAAAACAAAGTCGGGTTAGTTACACTATTTATAACTCGAGAATGGCTGCACCGATTTTGATGATCTTTAATTTGTTGGATTTGTCTCCGCCCCGGATAGGATAATAACTATTAAAACATCACAAAAATTAACGAAAAATATAGTTATTAAGAAAATTCTTTTCCCCATACAAAATGTATGGAACGAATTATCATATTTGAAAGAGCTGCGGCCATTTTGTGATAAGTACCTATAATATTGAACTGCGTGAATTTCAAAAATTCAAAAACGTCAAATGTCAATGCGCTAATTGTTTTGCTTTTGTTCTTAATCGTGTAATGCTGCCCCTCTTTCTCACACACTAAGAATCAATAGCCGAAAATGAGACAAGCGGTGAACGTATGTCTGCACCCAGCCTCGAACCAAGAATTATATCGTTTAAAAGAAACTTAATAGAAAATGTTTAATGGGAGGCAAAATTAAACTTCCTATGCGAGTTTATAGGGATAAATTACTGAGAATAGTTCCGTTTAATATGTTTACGATTTTATAATATTTTTTTAATAAATTCTAGGAATATGTTATAGTCAACCAAAGATAGGTGAATTCATTGACTATACATATAGAACTATGATCAGTTTGTATCAGTTTGTAAACCATATTAAAATTCGGAGGTACGATTTTTTAAGGTGGGCGAAAAATATTCATAACGGTCACCAAAATATCACGAGCAATCCGAGGAAAAAAATAAAAATCTCGCCGTCGCTCCAGTGGACAGTGGTTAGGATACGTTCATAGATCAACTTAGGATGTGTTGAAAAACCAACTGGGCATTTTAAAATCAAATGAATAATCGATAGAACAAGGTGCCTGCACCCTTCCAAAGGAAAAATACAATAATTATAATAAATCTATGAAATGAAATGTAGTTTAGCGCACAGGAGGCCCTATGGAAAATGATTTCTCTCAGGACTTATGTCATCTTAGGGGATGTTGTGTGGAGGGTATTTTTAAGGAAGGGGAGGATAGGAAGTTCTGGGAAGGAAAAAGGCATGAGGGGTGGGTAGGAATCTGGGGTTCAGTGTGTCTAGGAGTGACAGACGTATGAATCCGTCCTTCTCACTGCGGAGCAAGGCGATGTTCCAAAAGAGTTCTGCTTGAGAGGTCACAAGGTCTCCCTCAACCAGTCTCTCTCGATCCGGCCCGCCACGCAGCAGGTGGGCAGACGCATCCGCCGCCAAGAACCGGACAAACTTCACCCCATGAACCCGGGCACCCCTGCTAAATCACTAAATATAGCGAACCAATTGAGGTGACCTATTGCAGAGGTGTTGGTTATCCAATAAATGGTTTCCGGGGCGGTGGCACCCGTACCCGCCTCCCAAATTCCCTTAAGTAAGTGGAAAAGTAAGAAAATCATAAAATATATAAATCGGTATACAACGCCATCTCTGATACTGACAAAAACAAAAAACGGACTGTGTGCATCGATAATTGCTTCATTGTGTAATTTTTAACTTAATGAAAAAACTTAATTTAATTCGACAGTTATTGATTCTGAGGCGGTACGAAGTTCGTCGGGTCAGCTAGTTTCTAATAATAATAATAATAATTGGATGTTTTATCGAAGGAAGCAAATACTTTGGGGTGTGAAATTACATAATAATCGAAAAAATACACTTTGTATTGCACCACTTTTTTATTATTAACATTTTAACAGCCGATCGGGTTTCGCTTGGCTCAAGCGTCGTCCGGACTTATTATATTGTAGGTTACTTCTAATACTGTGCATTCGTCTCATTCTCTCGAAGTTGAGTTTTCTGAAGGTTTCACTTCTATCACGTTTGAACTGCACAAACGATTTTTAAAAATTTATTAAATAATTGGATGCTTTGTAGAGCGCCGTTTTTTTAGAAATCACCTGAAGGGTGCTGTGCAATAATTTATCACGAATTCTTAGGTTCCATCTAACTTTATTATTTACAAAGAGATACAGAAAACATACTTACCTGGCAGATAAATTCCGATAAACACACTTTAATTAAAAAGTTTATGTAGAAGATACGACTTCTCGCGCGGAGGACATTACTAGTATAGGTATATTTAAAATACTGCACATGGTATGACTTTACATTTGCTACCCCCATCACTGTTGATATTACATTAACAAGTGCCAAAAGTTGATTCTATATTAGCTAATGAATGTATTACATAATTGTGTACAATCGTGTAATACATTCATTCGGCTGATTCGGCTTGCCACGCAGTAGGTGGGCAGACGCATCCGCCGCTAAGACCTAGGCAAACCTTACCCGGACACCCCTGCTAAGTCACCAAACGTATCGAACAAAAGTTTATTCATCTTTGAAACAAACTTTCAAACATGAATAAACTTTTTTAATCTTGTTACAACAATATTCTCGTTGAGAATATGAATTTATTAAGTTAATTAGAACAATGTTACTTAAATAACTTTACTTTTGCAAGCAATATGTGTGTAAATTATATCTTTGCCCTGTTCCGACTGATTGCCCATTATCAAGCACGCCACTGAAAAGAAAAAGGAAAAATATCCAAACGCTTAAAATCGATAGTTCGATTCCCACGAAGAAGGGATTATCACATTGCATTTTACAAAAGCAACATTATTTAACTTGATAATAAAAAAATTGGCGTGACAACCCGAAATTTAGTCCGACAGAAAGGGGTGACAAAGGATACAATCATTTCAATCGATTTTTTTCGAAACCTTTCAACTAAAGCTGAAAGTGACTAACATTTTAGACACGACTTCACTAAAAAAAACTGACATTTAACACGATGATATTATTAAACTCTATGCTGAACTTTCTTCACGCCTTCGTGGTCCAGTGGAGCGTGATGATGAAGAACAACCCTTCCTGGGATACCGAAACCGAAGTATCAGTACGGATGTGTTGACCCGCCCCTAACTCTTGCGCTGTGGGGCAGAAATGTTAAATTGACTTTTACCCTTTAGATTCGCTACGGGTCGTAGATCTCTTTGATTGTCAGGGTAGAAATGATTTTTTTTACCCCATTTTCGAAAAATAAGACACCTGGGTAAAACATTGAGAGCTCTTTATAGTAGACCCACAACGCCCTCTACTGACAACGCCATTACCCAACCTTTATAACCAACGCCATCCTGTTAATTTGCATACATATCAAATCCACACCGCCCGCTTGCCAGACCGCTCCCTTTATATAGGTATTATATATTTCAACCAATTTAAACAAAACCTTGACAAATTTTATACCTAAACCTTTCTCATGAATCACTCTATCTATTGGTGAAAACCGCATGAAAATCTGTTGCGTAGTTTAAAAGATCTAAGCGTACAGACAGCGATTTTGCTTTATAATATGTAAAGATTATGAGTCCGAGTTGCGAGTGACTGATTGCGTCGCCCTTGACAATTGGTCTGTAACAAGTTTCCTGTGTCCGGACCGCCAATGAAATTCGCAAGTTGATTTCCTGTGCATAGCGATGAGTTGAAAACTGTTTTTTTCGGTTATCCCACGAGCTAACGCAATGTGTTTATCCGAAGATCGCGATGCGCGGAAACTTTTTCAAAAAATCCAAAAACGTTTTAAAATATCTCTTCTAATTTTGGCCGGCGGGCGCTCGAGGGTGTTTCAAAGAAAAGAAGAAGTTTTTGAAGAATGTCGGTATTCTAAGGTTAGTTCTGCGAGCGGGCAAATTTAAAAAAATCGGTGTGTGAATTTTTATAAAATTGGTAAACTCGGTCGAATCCAATCAGTTCAGACCATTATTCATAATTTTTAAATAATTGGATTTAATTATGAGTCGTTAACTGCCTGGATTCAGCAAAAACAATTGTATCCCCGTTTGGGTAGTATTGTAAAGTGAAGAAAGTGGCAGAGGGGAAGGAAAAAGAGAATAGAGAACAAGAATATTCGGAGTAGATTAGGTAGGTACCTACACAAATCTTGGCTAAAGCCAATGCAATTTTTGGATAAAACCATTTTGTTCTTTGTCACGGAGCTCGGAAATGCAATTTAACTGATGACAATAAGAACTTTCTGTAACATATTTATCTACATAATATAATATAACCACAGAGGGAAGAATTCCTTCGTGAATATTATAACCACAACCTAACCAAGCACTACAAAATACCTATTCTAGAACAGTGATGATCAACCATTTTAGGCAAAGGGCCAATTTATCAATTCTCAATTATTTCGCGGGCCGCAGGTGATGGGGATCCTAGTGTTCCTACTGCTTGATGTTAAATTTGCAGTCGGTTGGGTCGCAAATCTCCATGTTCTAAAACGGTTTTTTCGATAAAACTATTACAAAACACGAGAAACAAAGCGCCGCAGGCGAAAATTCTCCATGTCCAAGGCCAAACCAATAAATTATGTCGATTTTATCATTCTGAAATATTAAAGAACATGTAAAAAATATCTATCTACTTGCAATATTGGGCAACTATTGATTTTTGTCATTCGAAAATTTAAACGAAGGTGAATTTTCTTGAAATTTGATCTTTATTAGGATATGTAAGAAAATACTTTTTATTTTGAACGGCAGATTCAAAAAATTGAAAAAGACAAGTTTTTCGCTAAATCCTTTTGCAAATAACTGAAATCGTTGAATATACTTTGCAATAAATTTTCTAATATTTTATTTAGACCTGCGGGAAATAGGTACGAAAAGGCTCGCGGGCCACACAAAGTGGGCTATCGAGCCGCGGGTTGCTCATCACTGGTCTAAAACATAAAACGTTATGAATCAGTTACACCTTTTGAATTAGTTACGAATGATATTGACAAAGAAATAACGCATCGGTTGAAAAAATATTTTTATGGAGGTCCTTCATCTCAATCTTATTCATTGTGTCTATGGTGACAAGTCAATCTAATACCAAAAAACACCCTGAAGAATTTTGTTCGGTACATTTCAGTAGGTAGGTCTACCTACCTAAATAATTTATTTTAATTTTTAATTTTAAGTTGATTTTATTTAAGGAGGCGAGAGTGTTTGGAGTAATTATTATTAATTATAAATCACACATTATGTAACAAAGTAAATGACAAACAAGATCGGTAAAAAGTACATGTAACTACATAATAATGCAATGCACCTGTGCACTGATTTCGTAGGTAGGTACTTAGCTGTCTTTAAAGTAAGGGGTTTCGCAAAGATATTCAAAATATTTCAATATCTTTGGGGTTTTGTCACATTATCAGCTTGATATGATTTGTTTTTGCTATAAAAGTACATTCACAGTTTAGGGAGCTTTGACTGTCCAACTAGAAGGGTCTCCCGTTCTAGGACAGTCAAATTGACAGGTTTCGTTTATACAAGGTAGTTAGGTACCGATATGATCATTCATATAAAATATATATAGTACGAGTATTAAGTAAAGTAAACATTCACAATTTCATATTTTATGATACAGTATGATAGTAGTAGTAGATTAGGTTCTAGAAACAAGCATCGAATATACAAGAAAACAGTGTTTTAGAAGTGAGTACCTATACAAGAATAAAAAGAGAAGGAAAAGAAAATAAAAATTTGGGAAACAAAGGAAATATAGAAGGCGTTCATAATACATAATTATCACAAAACATTTTTTTATAATATTCCTGACTTCTCCTGCATAAATCTAGTGATTAATATGAGAACTTTCGTTTCTTCACATTCTATTCTATTTTAATATCCAAGCCTATACAAACATGGCTATCGGAAACTCGTAATACAAGCGGTGAATCAGGTATTCACATTTTTTTGTGCAATGGTTAAAAAATCTTTTGGAGCTGGGTTTACGATTAGACAGATTTTAAAAGACATTAAGCACCTGATACCTATTAACTCCCAATGACAAGTTTTTCAAAGTGACCATTGACTTGATCGATGAAAGTGACATAAAAAAATTGAAACTACGGACTCATTTCAACAAAAATTGTGCGACCAAACCGACTACACTTAACAAGCCATGAATACCTTTAAAATGAAGAGTTTGCGGACACCGTGTACCTATGTATTATTATCGTACCTATGACACGACGCGACTGTCACAAGCTTTTATGGAATTCATTGTTGAAGACGAACATCAATAAAGACACTGGAAAATTCTTTCAGCCTCTTCCACAGGTCACAGATGTCGCATCGTAAAACATCCTAAGGTCATAAATTATTACGGCCAATATGCAACATCGGTGTTGCCACGTTGTCCCTCCATCTCGCCATTAGCAAGAAGTACCTACCCAGCGGTTATTAGTTCGCAGCTAGGTGGGCAACAGATGCGAGGAATTGTTCTTCAGCAGGCTGGCAACATTTATCATGGCGATCCGTCATGGCGGCTCCTCCCCGCGCGGAAGGGTTGCCATATTACATTTTTACCGAAATCGTTTTCTATTGTGTTTTAGGGACTGCATGATTCGGACGATTAATAAATTCCCTTTGTTGCAGCCGGTCGCTAAACGATTATACAGACATGGAGGCCGCGGTCATTATGACGCAGAATTTTAATATTTTTTTCTCTGTACAACGCGATAATAAGATTCGACGGTGAATGGGATGGGGGCGTGATTCATGCTGTCGGGTGTTAATTGAAAATGTATTTTGTAATAATTTACGAACACGAAATGACATTTAAAGTTATGCACTTTGTTTTTACAATTACATTTAGAACTTTAGAAGTAATTAATATAGGAAGGTACGTAGGTAGATACGAACAACTCGGGTAGATAGCTAAAACTTGCATACTATTGATGTCAGGGTGTAATAACTAAAAACGGTGTCAAAAAACTAGTGGTAGGTATCTTATCGAAGGTATCGTAGGAAACCTTAGAGTTAGAATATTTGTTACTTAAAGGGTGAAACTGATGAATCTACATCACACACAGAACCCAAAAACACCATTTTTCGATTTTGGCATATCGATTGTTTAAATTGTTTTTTTTTTTTTTTTTTCACGGCTTCAATGTTAAGAAAATATTATTACAGGTCTACGCTTCGACTCATTTAAAATACATAAAACAGCAGACATAGTTTGTTTGTTTTTGTTTTTGAATATTTATTTGGATGTATGCAAATATTTTTCATACATTTAGTAAGAAAATATATACAATTACCTACATTTTTAAAAATACATTTTAAGAGGAAAAAAAAGATACTAGACAAAAATACATCTTAAGGAAAACAGATAACTATGTGACTATGATATTAGAAACAGGCTCGTTTACAAATATTTTATTTTAACTATGTATAAGTTTTTGCCTCAAGTCTTAGCACTTTTCGTAGGATATGCGCATAAATATAACAAACCACCCATGATATATGTGAAGAATGTTTTTTTGATTTGTAACAATCTTACTAATATGTTTCACCTGAATATATTTAAAAACAATGTCGCCTATTTTAGCCCTCTGACCCAAATGTGTCGACTATATAATAAGATTAGCTGAAATAGATATTTTTGTCGATAATAATTTCATTTATAAAACGCGCTATTTTGTGTGCACGAAAGTTTAGTTTTGGGAAGCCTAAAGTCTCCGCGTCTTCTTGTAGGATAGTTGTGAACACTTTCGTGAAACATAATGTTACTCTGCAGATGATTTGGTAGCATATTATTTTTAAGTTTGTATATCATTGTTAATGTATTATATGTTGTTTTGTTGTCATCATATTTAAATTTTGTAGCATAATTTTAACTCTAGTAAAAATGTTGCATTTAAAAATCATCCTCATCTCCCTATTTTGTATAACCTCTAATTTATTATTTTGGGCTAGTAGTCCCAGAGAGAGGTCGTACGTGACGTCATCGAAGATTTGTCGGTAGCTAAAATGCTTAGCTATGTACATACAAATCCTTCTTCTCACACACCTTGTATGAAAACGAAAAATACAGAATATACTAGAATAATGACGTCACTTACGACCTATCTCTGGGACTAGTATATCTACTGATAACCCGATAGTAGTTAGTGATAATTTTTTTTCAAATGTTATCTAAGAAATTACAATTTGGTCTCGATTTACTCGAAAACGAAAGCACAAATCAAAAAGTTTTACTTACCACAAAATCGACTTCAAATGGGATTTTGATAAACTTGTTTCTAGCTTGTACCACTAAAAAACTTAAACATAGTTGAAATAAAATATTTGTAAACTAGCCTGTTTCGATACGAGAAATCCCTAGTGAGACAGGCCAGTATTTTTAGGGTTAATAATATTCTACATTATAATAAATGGCTTCAGGAAAGATGGAGAAGAGATACAATTATTAGGTACCTAGATCTGTGTAAATACGGTTTGTAAGTTGTAAGTGAGATTGTTGGAATAGCTAAAATTCTTCAAAAACGTTTACAAAGTCAAAATTTTGAATGAACAATATTATTATTATTTTATTATATTTGAAGACGCCTTCCTCGTGTCTGTGTTTGTCAAACGAGCCGTCATCCGTAGCCTGTGCCAGGGCCCGTGCTGAAGATTAATGATGAGTGTCTTTTGACAGCTGGCCTTTGGGACTGAAGATAAGGGATCCATAGTTTTTTTTTAAAAATATTTTCTTAGATCTAAAGTGATTTATTTGTCAACACACGGACGTCGCATTTGGAAGACATTGTTCTTAAATTAGCGAAAGATACAAATTTGGTAGATATGGTTGAACTTGTTTCCAATACCAAAATACTTTGTACATTTTCTTTTATTTTTTTATTGGAAATGATTAAGTAAATAACTACACATAATAATAAAAGGTTACATAACATTCTTAAATCATTTTAATTAACCGGTTAGTAGAGAAATAATCTTGGATCTAAAGCTTCGACCAAGTATACCCTACGTCAATGATCTAATGGCCTTCGCGTATGCAGAAACTGAAAAAAAAAAACAACTGTCGACGCAATCGCAATCAACTTCCTGAACAAAATCGATATTTTGCTGATATGACATATCGCAGATTACTCGAAAAAACAGCAGTGCTGGTCATGCGGCAGTCGCGTTTCAGTTGCATTGTTAACAGGTTGCAATGGTAGCGGCTCACGAACTGTCAAGTTTTCGAGTAATCTGCGATATTTAAGATCAGAAAAATATCAATTTTGTTCAGGAGATTGATTGCGATTGCGTCGGCAACTGTTTTTTCAGTTCTCCATGAGCGAAGGCCCTAACTGGGGAGATGATCTATTCACTAACACAGTACAACTTACTGCTTATACATAGTAGGCATATTTACAAAAAAAATACAGTATCAAAAGTATTGAAAGTATTGGACAAAACGAAAAAATTACAATAGCAACAGAATTTATTTTGAAAATCATCAGCAAAATCAATCTGTCTGCCTTGCCTCCTACGAAACTATTAACTTCTCCAGCAGGATTCTCTTGGTACATCGCCTTGTACTGCAGTGAGAGGGATAGATTCATATGTCCATCACTCGTAACTTTTTTCTTCCCAGAACTTCGTCTGCTTCCTTTCCTAAAAATACCCGCCACACAGCATCCCCAAGTATGACATGAGCCCTTAGAGGAATTATTTCCTGTGTAAAACTAATATAAAAAAAATAATCCTAACTTCCCAACCGTCCAGTCCAATCTCAAAGATGCCATAGTCTCATAGACTAACAGAGCCTATTGTATAATAATAATAACGTAATATTTGTATAGCGCAGTTTTATGTCATTTCATAATAAATAAATAATCCTACAGTGCTCCTTACGAGTATGATGTGTGATGTGGACAGTGGCGTAGCGAGGGGGGGGGGGGCGGACCGCCCCGGGTGCCACCCGACGGGGGGGTGACACTCGGTCGGGTGACACCCCCCCCAATCACAATTCTCTAGCCACCCCCCCCCCCCAGGACAGACCAATTTTTTATGAGTCGAAATTAGTGTATGTCAACTTTAATGGGGGGGGGGGGGGGGGGACACCAACCACGTTATCCGCCCTGTCCGCCCCGGGTGCCACCCATGCTAGCTACGCCACTGGATGTAGAGTATGAGCAATATGGACGAAAGGGTGCAGGTCGATGCTATGTATACCGACTTTTCAAAGGCCTTCGACCGCGTTATCCAGTCAATTCTGTTAAATAAACTCACTCGTCTTGGAATACACGGTGACTTGTTTAGATGGATTAAATCATACATCAGCAATCGTAGTCAAGTTATCTCAATAAATGGAGTTTTATCCAAAATTATCAAAGCAACCTCGGGTGTCCCTCAGGGTTCCCATCTTGGTCCGCTCCTCTTTAATATATACATAAATGACATAGGCTCATGCTTCCAACACTCTAAATTTTTAATGTATGCAGATGATATGAAAATTTATAAAACGGTTCGCTCTCTATCGGACTGTAAAGAGCTACAAAGTGACTTAGATAGGCTCTGCAACTATTGCACAGCTAACTACTTGGATCTCAATGTTTCTAAATGCCACACTATGTCCTTTACTAGAAACAAGCATATAATTAACTTCCGCTATTCACTCTGCGATGAACCCGTGATCTCAAAAAATGAATGTAAAGACCTAGGAGTATATTTAGACAGTAAACTTATATTTAATACGCACATTGATTCAATCACTGATAGATCCTACAAAATGTTGGGTTTCATACTACGTCTGAGTAAATTATTTAAAAATCCAAATACGCTAGTAATGCTTTACTCCTCACTAGTCAGAAGTACACTGGAATTTGCATCGCCTGTCTGGAATCCCAAATACACCCAATACGTCAATAATATAGAACGCATACAAAATAAATTTATTAAGTATCTCGGTTATAAATACAACAATAATTATATCTGCACTCTCCAATCCCTGAAATCCAGGCGAACGGTAGCCGACATGACATTTCTCCATAAAATAATACATAACGAAATAGACTGCCCAGAACTCCAACTCCCCCATATCCCGCATCCTTCAAAGATTCAACTCAATTCAAACAAGTACAAATATCGACATATTTTTTGATTCCCTTCCTTTATTTAAGAAAAACATTTCTAGCACACCGAACTTGCACACATAACACACACATCCACACACACACACAGACACACCCTTACCCCTCTCCCTCAATAATTTATTAATTAAATATAGGTAAAATGCATCATTTGTCACATAAAAACATATACTATATAACAGCGACATGTCATTGGTACCAATTATTGTATTAACTCTATAACTTGTAACTACTTTCTAATATGTAATTATGTACTGTTTGTTTCTGCAAAATAAAATAAAATAAAATAAAATGAGATGTGGGAGTATGTTGAGAGGTTGAAGGTAGTGGGAAGGGAAAGTCGAAAGTGAGGAAGAGAAGGTGAGCCTAACTATTGAGTTCTGGACATCAAAGACGGCTAAAGCCAATTGTAAAAACGTTTCGATTTGTAATGATGGTATTTTGTCTTTTGCTGTATTCACAACGCTCTTTTTAAAGTAAATTTTTGCAAAGTCCTGATTCCTGGTGATCACATCTATTTCAGAAATCATCATAAAACAAACACCAAAGAATGATCAAATATATCAAACCTTAAAAAAAAAAAAACTTATTTCCCATACCAAAACTATTCAGGTGTCCGTCGGCATAGGTTTTAGAAAAGCTCACTTTTAAAATAGCTTAATCAGAGAAGAATGATTGGCAAAGCCATAAGTCAACGGCAGTGATAAACTGGAAACCGTTCATCCAATTACCGATCATAGATAATTTAATATCCAAAAGAAAATAATAGATTAATAATAAATAATAACGGTTGCTGATGATATAGTGTAACTGTTACCTCATGCGTAGGGTTCTAAAAATTCCCCATTATTTTAATGCGTCATTTTTGGGAGGTTTTCTTCAAAAGTGATATGTGAATTTTTTTGATAATATTTTGGAGCAAAACAGTAAGGATTTTTAAGAAAATCGAAAAATAAATCATGATATTTTATGACTAAGCAATCTCGTCAAAGGCATAGACAAATAAATATTTAAAATATATAATAATATTTGTTCATATTAGCTCCACAAGGGAGGCCCAGAGGAAAATAATTCCGCACAGGGCCTATGGCATCTTTGGGGATGCTGTGTGGAGGGTCTTTTTAGGAAAGGAGGGAAAAATGTTCTGGGAAGGAAAAAGATACGGTAGGTGGGTAGGGCTGGGGATTAGTGTGTCCAGGAGTGGCGGACGAATAAATCCATTCCTCACACTGCGGTGCAAGGCGTTGTTCCGAGAGAGCCCTGTTAGAGAGGTCAAAAGGTGTTTCTTAACCAGTATATCCCGATCCGGCCTGACAAGCAATTGGCGGCCAGACGCATCCAGCGCCAAGAACCGGACAAACCTCACCCATGTTCCCTGGCAAGCCTGATAAGAACCACTTGGGGTGACATATGCTAAAGGTGTTGTTTATTCAATAAACGATTCCCGGGGTGGCGGTACCAATACCCGCCTCCCAAATTGAATGGAACATAAATAACTAACTAACCATCACGCCGTTTCCCCGCAGGGGTAGGCAGAGAGGACGGACCGCCAAACCACTCGGTCTTGGCACACACTCTTTGCCTCATTCTACATCGTCTCATACATACTTTTCTATTATTCTGACTCTTGACATAGCCCGTCTAACGTAGATATCTGATGCACTTGATCGTGCCATGTCTTCCTCGGGCGTCCCCGGCTTCCTCTACCATTCACATTTGCTTCATATATTCTTATACTACTTTCTTCGTTCATTCTTTCGCTCTACATGCCCAAACCATCCGATGGTTCCTTTCTTAACCTTACTCATTGCGCTTACGGCTTTTGCATTATGTGCGGAAATCCGCATTTCTCACACGATCATACATGGTTTTACCACACATACCTTCTTATTTAAAAATACCAGAATATCGCGTAAAATTACGAAAAGTGCGTAATCTGACCGAAAAATACGAATTTTGCATTATTCTCTTGAAAATGGCAAAAATTGAGATTTAGCGTTAATTTTCTTCGGGCATGGACAGTCTGCCCATTGTGCCCGGGGTTTGTCCTTTGTCCTGGGTCCGCTATGCCCCTGTACTCCCTGTTCCCAGTGGCGTGCCCATTGCCCATTGCCTACGCCTATATCGTCGGAGCCATTATCACTTAGCACAGAAGATTGCGCTGCGGTCAATAGAGCTACCGACCGGCGGATTGTTTGCCCGCGGGTCAAATGTGTTATTTTCTATTTTTCCAATTTACACTTTCAGAACCGAGCTGTTTGTAATTTAATTTATTATTTTTGCAGGCGGCGGCGCTACGCGAGGGTCCAGGCGTCCAGGGTGGGTTAATCTGAACCATACTCAACAACACTCAGGCTGAAAATTAAACAATGCCTACAATAATACTTTTTAAGCAGGAAAATGCTGAAAATGCAAATTTAAGTGCAATAAGCAGTATTTTTTTAACCAATTGTGATAATTCATATGCTAATCAGCGCCTTTACAATTTGATAGATATCTGAAACTTATTGCTGAAATTCACCTAGAATTAGACCTTTTAAATGTCAAAAACAAAATGGCCATTTGAAGACAATGTTACATTTGAATATCTGTGAAACAACTGGGTCTTAGTGTGTTATAAAGGTAATTTTGATTGCATGAAGCAGTTGTGTAGTGAGCTTTGGCGACCTGAAATATTTACAGCTTATTTTTTTGAAATTTGTTAAAAATCAGTTTAATTTTGAAAGTCATGTCAGTGTCATCGCTTTGTAATTTAAGATGAAATCGCAAGATGCAAGTTTGTTCACGAGACTCAAAGAGTGTTTATTTTGGGGCCGGAAGAGTAATTAACAAGATAAAGGTATGAAATTTTTTAATGTAACTTCGGCATTTATCAAGAGATTTTTGCTTTAGATATTTTAAACTAGTTTTGTATTATTAAATATTTTCACGATTATTATATAATTTCACGCTAATTATAATCGTTTTTACTAGCGCGCTCCCCCTAAAATTTGTATTTACCTATATAACTCCTTTTCAAACCATCTTCTTCTACTTTTTAATCCTTATTACGGAGCCTTAAAAGGAAACCGGGCGGCCGCGGCGGTATCCGAACAAACGTATTTCCCAATTCCTCTATGGATTTTGACAATATTGCAAATATTTTTAAAATTAATATGGATATCGACCATTAGCGTCTCGGTCCGTTTTGCCTTTTTTGATAAGTTACTTATTAAAGGAGTTAGAGTCAAATTCGTTAAAATTACCTGAATTGAACGCCATCAACAGACGTTTTCATTGTACAAACTTGGCAATACATTTTAAAAAAAAACGGAACGTACAGATATAGAGTATTCTCTTCTAATACAGTCAGTAAAAAATCTATTTTTGCAGGTGAAAATTGGGAACATAAAACCTCGATTTTGATGATTTTATTTAGGTATTATCAGTCTGAGGTGCAGTTGTCCCTTTCGCTCAGTATTCGGGGGAATAAGAGCAACATTGATAGCAAAAGTTTGGTAAAATACCTCTTGTTCAAATTTCTCAGCGACCGGGTTTCCTCTTAAGCCCGCAAATTTTTTATTATCCAAGTCTAAATACAAGGCACATATTTACACACATTTAAAAAAAAAACCTAAATACCTATGTCATAAGTTCTGAAAGAGTTATCACTGAGATCAACAATCTTTGGAATCACGTAGCACCGCTGTGATTACCCACTGTGCGTTGCGGTGAGGCAGTCGGGTTCAATCTCCAGCCACAACTAGCTGTCGTGCAATTACCGCGTGATGAGATTTCTAATGGGGATATTGGGGTGTTCAAATCATAAACGGAAACGTAGCCGAACCAATAAGTAGTTTATTGGTATCGCGGTGGAAATCATTAAAATAATACCTGCCTTTTTTATTCTTCGATTCTTCATTCTTCTAGGGTGGGCGAGGAATCCTAAATTTAGGTCTGCCGCTGATAGCTCCATTGTATTGTCTCACTCTTTCTCATAAAAGGCACACGTAACAGAAAATGATAACATAAATGGAGCTCTCAGTAGCAGAGTACAGTATAATTATGTTGATGTGTTGACGGTTTACCAGTCACTATGAATTTGGATAAATATGATTGATTTCGGATTCTATAATGATTGTATTATTATCTACTGTTGTTGGGAGGGCTATATGAATTATTCAGAAGCATTTTGATTGTGGTTACAAAAGTTGGAGGTTTAAAAAAAAAATTTAAAATTGTTGTTTTTATTTGTTTATAAATGTTTACCGTCCCATTCCTTTACACATATTTAAAGTATCCGCTTGTGAATGTGCTTTCCGGTGGCCAAAAAAAAATCGTTCGTCGTCAAGTCGTATTTTTTTAATATTAACCCCACACAGGAGGTCCTGAAGAAAATAATTTCCCTCAGGGTCTACTTCATCTTTGGGGATGCTGTGTAGCGGGTATTTTTAATATGGTCATTGTACATATATTTTCGTATAGTGATCGATGAACCGGTGGAAGCAATTTTTAGCCATAAGTACTTTTTAATTTAATTAAATGAAGACAATGTAAGCGAAACTCAATCGAAAATCTGGAAACAGAAATATCAGAAAAAGATATTGGCACCTCTGGGACTCGAACTCAGGAAAGCGAGAGGTCCTCGAGTCACTGAGGTGCCAATATCTTTTTCTGATTTTTCTGTTTCCAGATTTTCGATTGAGTCTCGCTTACATTGTCTTCATTTAATTAAATGTTACAATTTGAGGGTTTACTCATAAAGTTAAAAATAAAAATTATACTTTTTAATTGTTTGTCTAGTTTGCAGTTGGAAGTAATATTTTATAAGTTTGTAAAGCGCCCTTGAATTTTCACAAAAAACGGCATTATAAAAATCATCCAATATAATTATTATTAAAGGTAGGAGAGGAAGTTCTGGAAAGTAAAAGGTATAAGGGTAGTGGTCTGGGGGTCCGAGTATCCAGGAGTGACGGACGGAGGCGTCTACTAATATCTACAGGAATTCCAAAAACTGAACAAATCGGACTAATATCTATGAGAACCAAAGTGAGGACGAATATCTACAACTGCTGATTAATATCTATGGAACAGGTGATGTCGACGAATATCTACAGCACTGGCAGAGGTTGGATTTGCAATTATGTATAGCATATTGGCATAACGTAATATTGCATATGCAGTTTAAAAAACTTCATTTATGTTAAGTTAGGTTAGGATAGGTTAGGTTAGTATTAGGTAATTGAAGTAATTTATGCTTTTCCGTATAACCTCTTGCTCAGCTGCCCTCTGTAGATATTAGTCCCACCTACGCTCCATAGATATTTGTCACCACTGGGACCGTCATAGATATTTATCCGACCTTAGCTCAGTAAATATTAGTCTTCACTGTGAAGTTGATAGATATTTGTCCAACATATGAGCTGTAGATATTCGTCCGACATACAGGCTGTATCTGGAGTCTGACGGACGTTTAAATTCATACCTCTCGCTGAAGTGCAAGGCAATGGGCCGACAAGAACCAGCTAGAGAGGTCGAAGAGTCTCCCTAAACCGGCCTCTCCCGATCCAGTCTACCATGCAGCTGATGGGTAGGCACATCAAATTGTAAAGCGCCCTTGAGGTGATTTTTCACAAAAACGGCGCTCTACAAATTATCCAATTATTATTATTATTATTAGCCTCACAAGGCCTGAACCTCACCGGTCGAACCCGGGCACCCCTGCTAGGTTACCAAATGTAACGAACCACTTGGGGTGACCATTGTGACCAATCGCAGAAGTGTTGTCCATGTCCATGTCCTTAAATAGTAATATTATGTAAAAACTTCCTTCTTCTTCTGGCGCTGTGGGTGATTCTGGCGAATGGATGATATTTATAAAATGTCTTCAAGTATTTTTAAATGTAAATAAATATGTTAGTTATAAATCTCTAACTTTAAGTCATAATTGTAAATATATATATGTCATTGAACTCAGTTTTAGGTCAGCTTTTATATGTCTTAGTCATAAGTCACTAGCAATAAGTCTTAGATGTAAGTCACTAGTTATAATTGTAAATCTTAGTTGTAAGCCAGTAATATTATTTTTTTTGTATTTATTTGTACAGCGCCCTTGAGGTGATTTTTCACGAAAACGGTGCTATATAAATTAGCCAAATATTATTATTATTATTGACTAACCAATACATGGTTCCCGGGGCGGGGGTACCCGTACCCGAAATTATTAACTCTCTTATGACGTAGTTGTTGCTAGGATGATTTCTTGTGTAGTGGCAGCAATCACCAGTTAAGAGTACCTATATTTACTTTTATCCATTTCACGTTAATAATTCGCCTAGAGTCCTTTATAGATAGGACCTAGATACTTGTATTGATTTTTGCTCTTCGTGCGGAACAAAAACAGATCCCAACAATGCGATCCATCTTCCAGTGGAATGCTGCCGAAAACAGAAGAAGTCCGAACGGAATGCGCGGGAAAACAGATGAGCACCATTCTATTTCTAAATTCCGAAATAATTGACGTTCGCATTCCTTCCCTGATATTGGATATCTATTTGCCGGACGATTTGCATCTTTCTGTCGGTCTCACTCCGCACAAAGGACCCATCCTACAAATTGCACCATTGACGAACAATAATTTATAGCCATTGAAAGCGGGCGGACACGATTGTACCTTAGATGTCCAGTGTCCACTGGAGCCTGAGAAAACATCCAATGTAAGAACGGCAATCAGGCGGAAAGCGGTATGAAAAGGTACCAAGCAACAAATAGGGCCTTTTAATGTATTTAAACATACAAGGAATTGTTGTAGTTTCAACGCATTATTATTTTGGAGTATACGTTTCAATTGTTGTTACGAATTAAAGCAGGCATGAAGTTTGAAGCACCTCCGCTGGTGGTCCTAGTGTCGAACTCAAGTATTCTGCAGTGGGTAATGTTCTCCATACAACTTGAAGACTAACTACCTGTTATCCTTTATCAATAAAATTATTGATTTTGTTATTACCTACTCCATTTTCATATTCGAATAGCTGTTTAAAATTGTTAAAATTCCAACATGGCGTGTACGAAAGTCATAATATTATAGGTATTTGTATAATATATTTTTAGTTTTATTTATTTATTAACGGACTTACGTTCAATTTACAAGAAAGTAACACGAAATTTGCAAAGTACATTGTAAGGATAAAGGATGGTACATGAAAGCAAAGATAAACAGAGAAAACATAAGAAAATAGAAGTGTCAAGTCAAGTCAAGACTTTGCAAAAATTAGAGAAAATATCTTCAATTGTTTAAAGAGCGACAGAAATCATTTAAGCTTATACCAAAAAAATCAAGGTATTGACGTGAGTTGACCATTCTACATACACATTCTGGACAGTGGTGAATTATAACCATAATTCGTCGAGTGCTGATTGAGGAACAGCAGGTATTTATTGCTGAGTCTACGAGAATGTATATTGAATTGGATGAGTTGTGGTAATGTAGGTGAATCAATTATACATTTAATAATTTTGAAGAAACAAATGTTTTTTCCGATGGTCTTCTAAAGGAGAAAGGTTTAGCGTTATGTTTATTCGTCAATATTGATATATATAAATGATATATACATTTTTTAATTTGACTGGGATCTGAAGTTGTTGATGGGATGGAAATATGTTTAGAATTTCGGAAGATCAATTTAAAGAACTCAATTTTTTAAGGGTACCATTTGAGTAGATTTAATATTTACCTAAAACATTTTTATCATAGCGAGATAGAATTCAATCTACCTTTATTTTCACAAGGAGGCCATTTGAATAAAAAGATATTCACTTCATATGCCTTTTACTGAACGTACAATATCCTCGGCACTCCTGAAGTCCCGATACAATGTGTTACAAAAACTCTTATGTCTCGGATCATTAAATTTGCTCCCCGAATTAGTGTTGTAAGGGCAGGGCATAGAGGTAGACATCTGGACATTGATACCATTGTACAAATTTATAGAATAGTACATAAATATTGTACAAAAATAATATAATCATAATAATAATATTTTATTCCAAAATTTATGCAGAGGTAGTGCAATATTTTCCATTTTTCGAAATATTAATAAAAAATTAGACAAAATAACAGTACATACATAGAAAACAGAAAGGTAGTGAAAAATATTAAACACAAAAATTTATGCAGTTAGCCATTTATGTAACTGGGCTATCAGGGGTGACTCCATCCCAGCAACCATAACAGTGGTCTGCGCTTTAAGCTTCCCATGCGGTGGCAGTGAAATGCTCTGAAAGAGTGCACCACTCCAGGAACATTTCCGTAGCGCTGCAGTATCTCGGTAGGCAGAACAGTTGGCGATGAGCATTATTGTAAGTAACTTTTAGCTTATGCCGTTGGAATGTAGCGTAATCTACCCATAATTCTGACGTATGTAGAGATATGCAGTAAACGTAGAATAGTATTCCTTAGACGTCTGCACTGAAAAGGTGAAAACGCCTTGACAGTATACCCGCTCTAACGTATTTCGCCGTTTTTTGTCTTTCCATATCATCGATGTCTTTCGGGTCATCTGTGATAATATATTATGTCCCAGGTATTTTACGCTACGACTAATATCCATTTTCATTTCTCCTAGCTATATTGAGGGTATTTGCACGACCTAATTTTCACATTTGAAAACCGTAACGAATGATTTGGACGTATTATATAGAAGGTTATGATTTTTTGTAAAATTTTCGGATATTTGGAGTAGTTTCTGTGTGTGCTAAGTGGTGGTGCTAGAAGAACCATGTCATCTGCATTATTAATATTATTTACGCATACTCCTTGGACATGGCAACATATTTTTGTTTAGTAAAGTTTTTGAATTATGTAGTTCATTAGTGTGTACATAATAGATACATGTGTCTATCATGCAACTTCTCATTCCAGAAAATGTATAGAATTCAAATGTTTACATCGAAAGAAAAATAACATTATTTAAACAATGGCAACACCGGGAACTGGGGACGTCATGGAATGTTAATCCTGTTTGGAAAGAGGGGGGAATTGGCTTGCTTTTAATGACCCTTGTTTATCTGTTGTCTTATTTAAATCTCAAAATGACATCTTTAATATATATTTTTTATAATGGTACATCTTGTACACCGGTGCTCAGTCGATAGACACGATAAGTTCCAAAGTTGACATTTTACGCATGAGAAGTGGTTGTGGAATGTTTTACCTGAAAATAACTTCTACCCAGCATTCCCAAAGATGACATAGTGACACCAGCGAGTCCTGTGACGTTAACAAAAAAAACTAACTTGGAAATATCAGAAATATTTGGATAAAACCGATTTAAAATAATAATAGATACTGTCGCCAATTTATAATAATATCTGGATGATTTGTATAGTGCCGTTTTTGCAAAAAATCACTTCAAGGGTGCTGTACAAATATTACTTCCCAAGCTTGACAGAAAACATACCTTACCTGGCAGGTCACAACAGCTTTATCAGAAGCTTGGAGAAGATACGATTTTTCGTGCAGAGGACACAATATTAAAAACACTGCACATTGTATAATGTCTAATCTACCTAATCGCGCCGTTTTTCTCCAAGGGTGGGCAGAGAGGACAGACCGCCACACAACTCTGTCAAACAAAAAATAAATAAATACGATTAAGGCGATCCACTAGTACAGGAAAAAATCGAAATCGGAATTCACGCCCTTTTATGGGAGGAGTTTAAAAATACTTGAGAAAAAGCTTTTGGAAAGGTTGGAAAAGATATTTCAGATTTTTTTTTACATGTTGATTTCGTAAAGGCCTGTAAAAAACATTAATTCCTTTTTTATGCATTGTTTATAGCAATAAAACGGAATTTTTAAATTGATTTCACAAAAATAAGCGGCGCGGAGCATAACACGACCGCTCTCCGCTCCGTTCGGAGGAGTAATGACGGAAGACAGGGGGGCGGCTGCCAGTCGTTCTTCGGTGGACGGTATAAGGTTCACTTTGATATAGCAAATTCGTCGACTGCCGTATTGTCGTCGTGATGTCAAAAATACCAACGCGAAAATGCATATTATATTTTATTTTGTGAGGTTCGGGCGTAAATATCATTTTTTTTCGCGATAATTATATAAGAAACTGAATTTGCCACATTATGCAATAAAACCATATCCGAAAAAGTGTTTATAAGTAGGAGAGTTTTCAGTTAAAAATGTTTTTTATAGACCTAATACTTTATTTTTTTCTAAGCTTATTAAAAGATTTATTAAAAAAAATGACCGATATTTTTAAGGGCCAAAGTATGTTCTACACGCAGTATTTAATTGAAGCATCTATAATACTTCTAAGCGGTCAAATTTTCAAAACTAAAACATACGATTTTGTATGATTTTGCATTATTTAGTATGGCTTCATCTTAAGGATATTTGAAAACATTTTACGGATACTTTGATTCGGAGTAACGACTGTGTTTATGGACACACTTCAAAATACAGATGTCGGGAATGGAGGGCTTGTTTCTTCAAGTAGCATTTTTGATAATATGGACATAAATTTCAAGCAGACAGACATGACAAACAATCGGAACATCTTTTATTGTGCGTAAGTAGCGACGACAAGAAAAACTGCCGCTTGAGACAAAGTAATACAGAACGGGAGACATTTGATATTATGAGTAAAATAAATATGTTGGAGACACCATACATAATAAAAAAAAAACAATTCCTACTTATAAAGAAAACCATTCGCTTTCTAATAAAGCTTTATTTTTAGTCTTTATGTTAGATACATCATTTAGAATTTAGATCATCAATATCTTGTTTAATTTTTCACGTTTTTGATATGAAAACTTCTTTAGCACCATTGTGATTTGAAACTCGATGAAACGAAAAAGTGACACTAAAAAGAGACAAACACATACATCTATGGGATTTAGCCTGCGAGAGAATGATATATATAATCGGTCTCCTCTTTGTGCGGTGTTTCGTAGCCTCCCCACTATTTTGAACTGTAGTTTTTTTGAGGTTTAACTTCTAGAACTGCACCCCTTTATTTTATTTTTTTAAATAGTGTGCCCATATTTATTTTCGTTATTTATTTATGGGGTGTTATGCCGTGTTGCGCTACCTCCTTATTTAGCCAATAGTGTCCATCATCAGGGCAGATATGAATGTGGCGATGGATACTGTAAAGCAACCATACACATTCACATCTGCCCTGATGATGGACACTATATTAACGCTGTCCGAATCGTTGGCTAAAGAAGGAGGTAGCGCAACATGGCATAACACCCCAAAAATAAATAACGAAAATACTTTTGACCGTGAAAATCTAAAATCATATCAGTATGACTATTTTGTATGAGTGCCTGCTTGACTATGTTTTCTTTTTTAAATTTATATATATTTTTATGTGAAAACCGTACAAGTGTCCCAACTGTTTCCAACCGTCTGGAGTCTATGAAACTATGACATCCCTAATTGGAGGTAGCCTGAAGGTAGTTGGGAAGTGCAGAAGATGAGAAAGAGGAAGGTGGGGAAACCACCAAACATGGCTAGAGCCATTTCAAACAAAGTTTAGATTCTGAATGGTGATCTTTCAACAGGACGAAAATAAGAGTATCTTCCTCTCCCAAATGTTATGTTTGTGAATTAAGGAATTTATATAAAACTTTTATTATTAAGTGCCCGTCTACCTCTACCTGAGCATACTTAGTTTTATCACAAACCAAAGCTCTTACAATTTATTTTATAATTTCTAATAATATTTAGAATAAGGGTGTCAAAAATGATGAAGGTAAATCCATTAAATAAAATCATAAAGTGTAAACATATGCACAAATTCAGTTACGAAGGGACTCCATTTTCAAGTGCGAAAATAAACATCAATGATACTTTTTGAGAGTGGAGAGCTTTTTTGACAGGTCGCGCCTCGAACCGTCACAATTGTCAGATGGAACAATACAAAAATTCAAATAATTTAAATATCGAACAAAGGTGAACGGTAGCGACCGCTCTTCAGCTCGAAGCTCGTGACAAAGGGTGCGTTCAGAGTTGTGATCGTGTTGCGTGTCATTTGAATACTCGATCAAGGATCACGGATCGCTTGGAGTATCGTTTCCCTTTGTGCTTTGCATACAGCGCGAGCTCCTCTTAATTATATCTAAATGTTGTCTGAATTCACCCTTCCGCTCTCTGTTTTCTATCAATTCCAGTACCTACTTGAAAGACAACAAATAGGATACGGGATGGTCCACATTGTGGATAATCGAGGACATTAAAATAATAGGTAGGTAGGTACTTACCCGAAGATTAGGGGCTTGCATAGAATGGCTTTTTTTAAATCACTAAGTTTGAATTGTTGTACTAAACCATAATATGAGAAGCGTGCCGAAATAAACAATATTTTCGTAGATATTTTGCAATCCAAAGGCCGATTCAAGGCCGATGAAGCTTACTTACCCAATGAATAGAGAGAATAAAGGTAAATACAATTTGATAGTTTGATAGGTAGGTAAAGATCAGAGACGCGCAAGGCGAAATAAACCCTAAAATAAGACAGTTTGAAAATGGCATTGTAGGCCGAAACAGCTGTAACAAAAAAACTTGCAGAACTTGATATTAACATTATTAAATTTAATTTAAATTAAATAAATAAAAAAATTAAAAGGAGTTCTATAACTTAAACACAAAAACAATCAATACACAAAAACCATTAATAAAAAAAAAACTAAAATAAGAGTTCCTATAAAAGCTATAAAACGTAGCTAGCTTTCCCTTAGACCTTAGATAAACAATAATAAACAAAAGCCCACCATTCTTTTAAGGAAATCATTGCGCTACACCTTTTTTCCATTTTTTATGAAATAGCAAAAAATTTGGTGTACGTATACAATATTGTTGGAATATTTTGGTTCTGAGTTCTGACAGTGTCTAATGTTGTTTGAATTGAGTCCGTGTTTGGTGACCAGATCTGTAGATACAGCCCGGTAGGTACGTAATTCCTATACTTATTCAATAATTATTGAGGATAACATTGTTTTATTGACTTGGGACTCATAAAAAACCTCTATTACGATCCAGTATGAGTAAAAAATTGGGTCGTTGTCTTACAATATTTTTTGCCCTTTTTATCAACATCCAGATTTAGATATTTCTGTTAGCAACGCTGTTATATCAATTGCAAATAACCTGATTAACATCACCGTCGATAATTACAGATTTTGACCGTTAAATTATTCCACCGCTCATTGTGCGCGTACAAAGAAAGCGCTCAATGAAACTGTAACCCTTTTTATCGAGTCAAATTTATTGCTTTACGCCCTTTTGTCGGACATTTATTGCCGGGAGCCCAGGGGACATGATGCATACTGGAGTCCAGACCGGCTGCAAGGGCGTGTGCCATCGACCAACTAAGTCTATATCGATGGCGTGTGTTGATTGGGTTCACTTCGATTTCCTTACGTGATACAGTTAAACGGGGAATTAGTACTTCTTATTTTACTTTCAGACGGTGTTAAACAGTGGCAGGCTGTGTTTTAGAGCCTCCTTTATAAATCTTTAGTACTCAGATGCTATATCTGTCGAAGTCTTTTAGAGCCCGTTCACACTTCCGTCGTAAAAACGGAGATGAGTTCCGTCATTACGACGGAGGCCCTAGCCGCTGTAGTGGCTCTATGGAGCTGTTCACACTTGCCGGATCCGTCGTCACGCCGGATCCGTTATTTTTGGCCGGAGAGTTCGCCTACGCAGAGTGTCCGTCGTGAAGCCGGAAAGGAACGCGCTGGCTCATACATTTCAATGGAGCTGTTCACACTATACGGCGGGACGACGGATCCGTTTTGAACCCGCCACACCCCGCTTCACACTTCACCACCGCCCGCTCCCAGACGCAAGCGAGCAGGCAAATTGTGTTTTTGTGGGGCGCGCGTTTGGCGTTTATAATATTATTATACATATAATATATATGTTCGTTCCAGAATGCGATTTTTTCTATTTAATCTCAAGAAAATATTTAGTCATATCATTCATGTTTTTTAGTCATTTTAGTTATAATAATTGCTGGATGATTTTCGCGTACTTTCTCCTTTTCAAGTATGCAAACAAAATATTCTCCCACGGTTTGAACAAATAAGGTCCGACCCCTGAAGTAATTTTATGGCTGGCATTACATCAATACATTCCCGATTTGGGAGAAAAAGTTTATTATTTAAATTGTTTTATTTTTAAGTAGGTATTTGTACATTTCAAATAGCACCTATAACTATTTATGGCAGCCCCAAGGGAAAGTTTTTGCTGTCGGCCTTTTACGGCCCAAACTAAAAGGAACTTTTATATTAGTAAAATTTGCAATATTTGCATTGCGCATTGCGCAGTGCTCACGACCGTCTACTGAAGAATGATAAAATGTTTTCGTCGTTGTTTTCGTAGAGTAGGATCCGTCTTGAAAACGGAAGTGTGAACAGGGGTCTAGGGCTTCCGTCTTAACGACGGAACCCCTCTCCGTTTTTACGACGGAAGTGTGAACGGGCTCTTACGAGGAAACCTGCCGGAATAGTTGTGAATGGTAGATCGATAGGTAAAATGAGATTTGCAGACGATTCATTGCTAGTTGCAGATAATATGTTGTAAAGAATAGTGGAAAAGATTAATGAAGCAAGTACGCTCTCGATGATGATAAATGGAATAAAGTAGCTAGACTGGGAGTTCCTTCATCAAAATGAAGAAACTTTTCTATAATCAATTACTGTGATAGGTATATATTAAAAATATATTATCACAAGTGCTCGTTATATATTTTTTCTCACTTTTTCTGTACGGTATGAAAATTCAATTCAATTTATTATTTTAAAAACAATCGATAATTGTTTATTTTAATGCGTTTTTGAATAAAATTTTAAACGGAGAATTACATAAATATCAAAAGTGTGTATAAACTATATCTACTAGTAGCAACAGAGCTTGCCTTTTAAACGCAGTTTCATTGATGCTAGATGCTTCTTGATGCGTGACCATCGCCGAATTAGTCCTGCAGGCTGAGAGGACAGTCTACGCTGTCGGTGGCGGGATAACCTAAGAGTTCCATGGAGATAATCATCGGGAACATATAAATTAATGCTCTCCATCAGTGGCGGTTCTTCACAGGGGGACAATGGGGACAGTACCCACCAGTTACACTCAAAACCTACTAAAGGAAATAACAGTCGATGCTTTGTCTTCACCAAAATGAATGAGTTATTTAAACATAAAAGTAATTAAAATTTGCAGAAATAAAATACAAACGATTATTCCGGATGATTTTAATAAGACCCTACGCGCGTACATCAAACAATGTAGGTACGGCGCAAAAAACAGCTGGTCTATTTCTCAGTGCGCAGAATCTAATGCGCACTTCGGGGACAATCCGAACTATCCCTATACTTTCTTTGCGTTGTTTCGCGATCGTATGCAACTGCGCATGCGTGGTCGTATGTGAATTCAAGTACCTGCGGGGACAATCCTTTGGATCCCCATAGAACTTCGACCAAGGTTTGCGAAGTTACGGGCGGGAATCGCTCGCGTTCAAATTAGTTTGATAATAATATTGCAAGATAAAGCTTTATTTTTATTATACTATATTGTAAATTGGTATATATTTATTGACATTTTATATTATTTTGTGTTATTCTACGGGTGGTGAGATTACGGTACAGTACGTAAAAAATGTCGATCCCCACCACTAAAGAAGTGCTCAAGCCGCCACTGCTCTCCATGATAGCCGAGTTCAAACCTTCCTCAAATCAGTCTGAAGAAATGTGTAGCAATATGTACATCCCTTCTGACCCGTAGATGGTTTTTACATGAACATACCCAAAAGAAAGTCGGTAGGAGAGAACTACTGATAGTAATATTTGTTTACTTTCTACTTTCTAGATTTTAGGCATGTATGGTAAGTTTGTACAGCGCCCTTGAGGTGATTTTTCACAAAAACGGCGCTATATAAATCGTCCAAATATTATTATTATTATTATTATTTAATCGCACTCTACGAGAATCATGTAGAGAAATTTCAGAAATAAAACCCGAATACTGAATAGTTAAAACGAAGCATAGAATCTTTTGAAATATAGATCTATCTGTGCATTCTTAAAATACCTTGGTCTTGGAGCATAGAGGTTCTTCATTAAAATAAGTGTTAAAAAAATGTGAAACTAGATATTAAAAAATTATTAATAACAAATTAATAATTTCATGAGAAGTCACGAAATAATCAACAGAAAAACCAAGGAGGTATTGTAGGAAGTCCAGTTAGAGGAAGATGCCGAACATCGTAACTTTGCAGGTAGAGCAAAGAAATACGGCTATTGAGTAATTATATGAAGCTCGAACAAACATTTACTTTTGAGCCTGTGAACCTTTTCAGGAATTTCATAAGTACATTGTGCATATACGTTATACATGTTTAACAACAATGAATAATGTAAATAGTAAAATAAAATATCTGAATTGAATTACTCGCCGATTGCCTCATTCGATTCGCTCTTGCCGTGGATAATTTTATTGGCTCGGACGGTGGTACGTGGAACCCTTTTCTGGAACCAACTCTCTAACAAGTACTGTCAAGCGATAAATAATATATAGATCTCACGAACAGAAAAATTTAAGTAGGTAGGTAGGTACCTAATAACGGTGAAAACCAATTTTAATCCCACAATATTTTTAACCTGAAATAATAAGAATAATATCTGTTCATATGAAACAGTTACTTTGTGATGTGACGTTATAATTTAAAATAAAACAATGTGAAATAAAACAAAACATTTGTAAAACGGTGTTTATAAAGTTATTGTTTTATTTTAAATTAAAAAAGAATAATATCATTCCATAAGCTCGTTTACAGATAATTTTCGACAAAAATATATTTTGATGTCTACTAGGAATCTGGAGGTCGCGGGATGCCATCCCGGCGTGCGTAATAAATTTAATTTACGTTGTTTTAGAATTATTCATTATTAAAAAAAAGTGAATACCGTACAAGAATCCCAGCTCTTCCCAACCGCCTGTAGCAAGTGACCCCAATTGGGGTATTTTGTAAGGCTGAAGGTAGTTGGGAGGGAAGGTGTGGAAGTTCCTGGCTATTCAAATCTGGTCACCGAACATGGCTAAAGCCACTTCAAGATATGTGCACTTAACGTTTAAATGATAATTTATTGCATTTTGAAATATTTATAACAAGTTCAATCGACAGTATAGTTTGGCAAGAAGTGTAGAAATTTATTAATTTGGAATTAAATTTTTTCATTACTATGGTAACACCGAAATACTTGATTTGTCAATGACATTTCGTATGGCTCTTGGCTTTACTGACTTAATTCGTGTAGAAAACACTGAAAATCTCTCGTTTAATAAAAAAAATCATTGTTTCCCTGTGCATTGTTTGAATTGAATTAAAATTAATACCTAAACCAATACGTAGTAGTGCAAGAGAAGTTATATACTGCGTTTTTCAATGCTGCCTAGCAGAATATCGCGCGACAAAGCTCCTATCTAATTTGGAAGATGTTTACAAACGAACTGCAGAAATGAATGGTATTTAGTATATTTTTTTTAATAAATTTCATTAGTTTTACAAGATTAATGCCAATTTTCGAGCGATTATAATCATTACAATCTAATTTGAGGTTATGCTTTAAATCTGAATTTGACACTTCTATTCGACAGTTAATATGCGGCCACAGGAAAAAGGGAATAACTCAATTTAAAAATAAAAAAGTGCAATTTCTAAACTCATAAAAATGTTACTTTTTTCGAATTTTTTTCTTTCTTTCTTTCTAAATAAATATTATCTAGTGTGTTTTTTTTTTAATTAAATTTTTTTCTACAGAATTTTAATGATTTTCCACGCACAGGTAAATCTGAATCAATGGTAAGATGAATCGTCAAAGAAGGGAAAAAGGCAGAAGGAAAATTTGAAACACCGGGAAAACGGAAAATAGCATAATAATAATATGTAATAGCATAAAAGTGCTGACGATTGGAAAAATTGGAAAAGAGGATTCAAACACGCGACGAAAATTGAGGCACAATATTATGCACGAGGTAGTACTATATATGTTGATATCGATGAACTGATAATACGTTTAGTTGAAGATGAAGATACAGAAGAAGAAGAATAACACAGGGTCAAACTTAACATTTGTCAGGGCGAAGACAATAATGTTGGGTGTTGAATTAATAGACTCAAAATTTTAAGTACCTGCGTTTTTATATCGAAATAAACGCCCACTTAAAACTTGTTTTGTTTTATTTTACTTCCATTAAGTTCCAGTTCTTTATGCAAAATTTTTGAAAGTACAAATACGTTATGAAATATGCATTTTGGCCGAAGTGTTTTTAAAAACATACATTCATTGTCTTATGAGCCATCTTGATGTTGCCATTTTAAAAATAAAAAACGATCGCAGCACCATCATTTATTTTCTACACTTTCTTGCCAAACTGTAAACGAAAAGACGATTTAGATCTTCTCTAAGTTTAATGAAGTCTTCGATTGATTAGACAACCACGTATATTTTTTATAATCTGTATAATGCATATGCTAGGTTATTAACATGTAAAAACTTTTGTGAACTTTATATACATATATTTATGCATGAAATAATAATGGACCCAAATGATAACCTTGAGGTACGCTTGAGGGGCACGGGAAGCAGCTGGACTTAGTTTCTATTCCGAAGTCTACTCCGAAGGCATTAAGTGATTCACCGGAGCAATTCACCAATTTTTTTAATTAGGATGAATTGGTTTACCTTTTCGAAGACCTTAGTGTAGATTACACCTACTTGATTTATATTGTTCGACAAATATTCCGTAAAACTTACCAACTTTGTTAGTACTGATCTTTTTTTGTAGAAATCCATATTGTTGGTTTTGTATCATGCGAACAATTATAGTTAGAACATGTGACTGCAGTTAAAAGTGTGATAAAAAATATTAATAAACGGGAAAAAAATAATTTCCAACCGAATAGCATTATTGAAATCGATTTATTAACGAAACATGGTTTGAGATTTTCACGGCCAAAAGTATTATCGTCATTAATTTTTGGGTTCAACGTACAACATTTTGGACAGTGTCCATAATCAGGTTAAATGAGTTACATCTGTCACCATCTTATCTGATGATCAACACTGTAACATTGTCCAAAACGTTGGCTAAAAAGTAATAACCGAAAATTAATCACGATAATACGTTTACGGTGTTAATAATTTACAAAAAAATGATATTTTAAATCTGTTGAAACTCACTGTAATTTGTGCTTACCTACTTAACTACGAATAATAATACAGATCGTTTAGAAACGTCTATAAAACGAGAGACGTGTGTAGTTGAAGGAACCTAAACGAAAAAAAAAAAACACTGAACACAAATGATTTTTTATCTTCCCTCCCCCAAAATTCCAAAAACATTCAATGAATCTGCTTTTTAATGCCCTTATCGCATAATTTATCATCAATTTGATGTAATACAGGGCTGTGCAAAGGGGCCGGTGCCGGTGCTGGCGCAATGTCACGGCCTAAACGGATTATATCATCGAAGGAGATAAGGGCTGGTCTTATCGCCGCCGTGTGGCATTAATCAAGGCCCAAAAAATACACAACCCTTAAAAATAATATTGCACCCATTTACGGGGGAAACGTTGTAAGTAAACCCGATACAGTTATTGACATAAATTGAGCATCTTAAACCGAGTAGACGGAACATACCTGCCTATTGAAATGCATTTTGGTTTTGTTAAAATAAAATTAACTATATTATACGGCTTCGCCCCGGAGAGATTCAACAATTTTTTCAAGGAACAAACACTATTTCAAGTTCTGTAGCTTATGAAGGAAATGACATTGCCAGCTAAACAGTGGAATGTTATGTTGAAAAAATACATAGGTCTAGAAAAAGTTCTGTGAAAATTGCATTGCCAGAACTCACGGTTCGAGAGTTTTTGCTGCCACATAAATAAATATCAAATGTGAAATACATACTTTGTTACGTAGAAGTCGGGGACGCCTGAAGAAAACATGGCACGATAAAGGGAATCAAATACTTGAGTCGGGCATGTCATGGGGCGAGTCATGCAAAGAGTCAGAATAATAGAAGAGTATGTATGGTACAACGTATTCATGTAAAAACATTAATATATGTATGAGGCAAGGAGTATGAGCCAAGACCGAAATGTTTGATGAATGGTCTTCTCTGCCTTCCCCTGCGGGAAACCGCATGATGTTAGTTAGTTATTTAGATATATGTCCACGTTGTCTCAGTTTGTGAGATACAGTACTGTTCGAATTAAGGTGAACACAAGTGATCAATTGGAAAAAATAATAAATATTCTTTATTGAGGAAAAAAATAGAGAAACAATTACAATTTTTTTAATACCAAGTGTGTCCTCCCTTAACTTTTTTAACTTCTTGTATACGGTTTGGCATAGAATCAGCAAGTTTTTTTTACAATTTTCTGATATTTGCGTGTCTCCAAACCATATCTGAATTACTGTCTCAATCAGCTTGGTTTTTGTTGGCTTGTCTTGCTTTAACTATTTTCAATTGGATTAAGATCCGGAGAGCTACCTGGCTATTAAAGGTATGTAATTTTTTTGTCTTTGAAATATTAACAATGTTAGTGCGTTTTTAAAGAAAAATATCCATCTTCAAAAATTAGAAACAAAAAAGTTAAGTTTGCCTCTGCAAAAAAACAGTAATTCTAAAAAATTACAAAATTTAACGCATCTGTAGTTTGGTGTGTCTCGTAACTCATTGAATGATTGAACAAGAACACAAAATGGACGCTATTACAATATGCTGCATACAACTGCGAAAAACAAGATAATTGTGCTAATTATCACGTGTTAACATTAATTCGCACAGTTCTGTAGGTACCTACTGTCAGTATCGTACTTTTACGATAGCACTATTCAAAATTGAAAAGTTGCAAGAAATGGCTTTAGTTTTGTTTGGTTAGCAGATCTAATCTTAACTTTCATTCTTCCGTGGTCTTCCGCATACCAACATTCCTTAATTGAGGGTGTGTTAGGGTGCCTCGATGTCGGCTTCTAAACCAACACCAGGGCCCAAAACACGTCCCTGACTAGCTCTCAGCGGGACTATGGTACTCTCTATTCAGGGGGGTGGGCAGCTCAAGGCTAGGGAACTTCTCTCCATCCTCCGGTGACCCACGGGATCCTCACTGGCCAACAATCCTCCCGCCGTAGCAGAATAATAACAATGTTAAATCATTTAGACATGTATTGTAAACTCAAACACATACATAGGTTTCTACAGTACAATTCAATTACAAGAAATGCAAATTACACAAACCTAGCTAAAGTGTTTAACTCTCTCTGACTCTCTCTCAAAACGAAACTCTCCGAGTCATGATTTCCGCGGGGGCCCTACATTTCACTGAATTACGGACAACATTTAAGGAGGAAATCAAGATACAGCTTACATGTAGGTTGGCAGGAACCTCGTCTCATGTGGCAGCTTCATCAGGCACTTTCGTAGTCTAAATAGACCGAACTATAGTGGCAAAAGACTGATTTTACTCAAAAGTATTTCAATAATACATCGCGGCCCCATTGAATTGGGTCCGCCGGCTACAACTGAGCCGCGAGCGTGCGTTCTCAAAGGCGCTCAGATCTCTTCTGTGGCGAGCGCAGCGGGAATGCCGAGTGGCAGGGCACGGGGGAGAGGCAAGGAGAAACAGGATACGGGGCGGGGAGAGGCGGCGGCCGAGCCGTGTGGACTTGTGCTGTGTTCTGTGCTCTCGTATTTACTCGCTTCAGGGGCGTATCGTAACACTTCCCCCCGCGCTTGGAAAAAAAGCGACGTGGCAATGGAGCTGTAGGAAAAGAAAATCCTCTTAAACTTTCATTGGGGTTTTTGAGAGATTCGTTGCTTGAGAGATGCCTAGCTAGAACATGCAATTTATGTTATAGTTTAGGTCACAATGTTTGTAGGGAATGGGTGAGGGGTACATACAATGTTTGGAAAAGAACAGTTTTGGTGAAAGTACATGGTGTGAAACAACATACAAGATTATGCAATTGAAAGATGACAATACATGGTTATGCAATTGAACAAAATAACAATACATGGTTATGCAATTGAAAAATAACAATACATGGTTATGCAATTGAAAAATAACAATTCATATTTGTACAATCGAAGAACAAAAAAACAAGAACAAAAATGCCTGTGTGATTCTAAAGTTTCATTGGTCTGGGAGCTAAGTTTGCGAAGCGTGGATTTGTTTGGTTTCGGAGAATTTCGAAGAGGAGGACGTGGTTTCACAGATTCTAAGGATTACATTATCACTGTAATCAGACCCCTTTGAGATAACACTCAAAAGTACACTTGGGACTTAGAAAACACTTGGTTTTGTCGAAGACGTCGAAGTTCATGAAGTGGGGACTGTGGTTGCTGTGCCGCGACTATGGTTACAGAGGTCATTGAAGAGGAGAATCCAGTGTCTGCAGACATGCCAGTACGAATCCTAAGTGTTATTAAGGTAAACACGGATCGTATATAATGGTTATTGAAGCATAATGTAGCTCAACATAACTTGTATTGGTACGCATTCAGCGAATACTGGAGGTCAAGGTAATGATGGTTTACACATGACGATATATGCGTCACTGCATGACAGCGCAAGAGACGACATGGTTGGCATTGATAGCAAGAGTAAGAACAAACCTAGGAGCTGGCGTGCCCAAAAGGTGGTTCAGAGTGTCATAATGTATAGTGGGACAACTCAACTTGCTGTGGCACGACAAAACAACATACATATGAGCGGTATGGTCTGTGCTTTCAGGAACAAATGCGTAGAAAAATGGCAGCAGGAGGGACCTAGTAACCACAGCGCGTGCTGTCAGGAAGTGGAGCTCAGCTTGGCTGTTGGTGATGACATCCGCCTGGGCTTCTTTTTAATCCGGGAGAAATTATTATTAGAGCAAAATTCTTGAAGTTTACCTGCCTAGGGACCAATGAAGAAAAGGTTTGGAGAGAAACAAAATGTGTCCAGATAATGAAATAAGCGAAGTTTTAACCACCGACCCAGAGAGTGACGAAGAGAGAGTTTTCTAACTAAATTGTGATTACATGAACATTTTCCTTTACCAGGATGACTTGGCGTTTGCCGAGTGACAATATGTCTTGGTTAAAAAAACAACCGGCCTTCCATGGCCTATGTTAACATAAAGGTGGTAACATTTTTGTAGAATTTCAACGAACAAGACAAAGAAGTCGTGAATGAGTCACGGTAAAAGCAGAGAAACCAATTCATGAATAAAGGTTGTCAAAAGGAGACAGACGGTACGCCAAGTGCATATCGTACATATCCAACATTCATGAATGTGTTTCGTAAAATTGAGAAAAAGAACAAAAGGTGAGACATATGCAGAGAGTGAGGGAGAAAGCCTGCTGATAATTGGTTAGTTTACCGATTCGCACTCCCAGTGAGGGCGAATTATGGTTAACAACAGATTTTCCTCTTCATAACATATACCTGAGAACATGATGGTGAGGAGAAAGGAAAGGAAAAGGAAAGGAGTTGAGTGACGAAACTTGCTAGAGACTGGACTAATTTCCACTTCAAACTCCATGTGAGAATGAAACATGATCAACCAGCAGATTTCCTGACTCTTTACAATTGTTAAAAGGATGAGGAGAAATTTGAATACACATTAACAAAGAGACTAATCTTTTGCGTGTATTGGGCAAAAGATTAGGGGTCATTTTAAAAACTCCTGCGTGATTGTGAGAAAAGACAGACCCTTGCTCCAATTTCACAAACCTGGGGGTTTTCTTATCCGTTCCCCAGACAACGAGTTGGGTGGTTTTGTGCTCAATCGATTAACTCCCACAGCACTATGCCCCATAGTTAGCAGTGAAGCTACAAACTAGTCCTTTTGGGATAGTAGATACTCCTGGGCTTCTTTCCTTTTTGCAAAGAAGTAAAAAAAACAGGAGGTCCACGGGCATTGGCGTTGAATGACAACAAAGGGTTGTGGACTACATTTCGTAGATCGCACACAAAAGGTTTGATATTATTTCGTTCGCACGACTCATGGTAAGTGTTTTAACGTCTCCACGTATAGTGTACAAAAACATGTAAGTACATACAAGATAAAACTCAATTATAGACAGAAGTCAAGAGTTTATACAATGCCTCTTAAAGAAGATGGCAAGGCCGATATTATGTCGTTCGCACGAATCACGGTAAGTGTTTTAACGTCTCCACGTCTCGTGTACAAGGGTTGTACACAATTATACATACAAGCGGTACTCATGACAAATGAATGACACACGACCAAAATACAAAAACGGTACTCATGACAAATGAATGACACACGACCAAAATACAAAAACGGTACTCATGACAAATGAATGACACACGACCAAAATAGATTGTACAGAAAGGGTGGTACTCATGACAAATATGTCACACGACCAACTCAATAACATTTAGCTATGAGCAAAAGTGATTATGACGAACTTCTCGTATCGTGGCAGGTATTTTAAGGATCCCTCCTATAACGGTGGGTGTTCTAAGGATCTCTCCTATGACGGTGGATGTTCTAAGGATCTCTCCTATAATGTAACAGGGTTACGTTTAAATACAACACAATAAACGTTAATGATGCTTGATTTTAACACATTTTATAAAGATTCGTTAGATTAACTAACTCCGTAGCCCAGGAGCGTACGACAGAGAAGATAGACAATTTGATGCTACTTCATGTGTTACAAAATACAAGGGTGATGGCAGAGTATAATTCTACTTACACCAAGTATTTAAAACAAAGACAGACCTATAATGGTTTTACATACTGTCTGTTGTGGCAACCTGCAGTGAGGAAGACCAAAGAAAAGGGACCAATTACGGTTTTACATACCCTTTGTGCAGTTACAAACATACCAGGTTATGTGCAATTTGGGTTGCAAATACTTGGTTAAATGAACACCTAAAAGTTGTGAATTCCAAAATCAGGATAACCATAAGGTTTTATTTAACCTATCTCGTAGGGTTGAAACGTATCATATAAGACATACGTAACGTACAAGCAAAAAAAATAAAATAACAAAAGGCAGTGGCTTTGTTATAACAAGCAAAGACCGGATGATTCGGTTTTACGTACTTTAGTTGAAACGAGCCAAATTGATTTATATACAGGGTTATAAAGACCAATCATTGGTTTTATAAATACGAGTTCCAAAATGGACGTGTCGATATCCAATTTGGGTACATGAGCATGAATTTGGGTAGGACGCCATCAATTTTTAATTAAAGAGGAAAAATTGAAAAAACTTATATACACGAGGGGCGACTATGTAAGTAACCACTGTTTGATTTTCATGCTAGAGATACCTCGGAAGGTTTTACAACTCATGATGAACAAGATAAAGGAAAAATTGTAAAAATAGTTAACTGGTTCTGAGTCGGAATTTAACACTTTGGAATTTACAAAACCCGACTTCTAGAACGACACGCCGATGGGCAATTGTCAACTACTTTACATGAACAAAATAAACAGGTGAGAAAGTTCCTTTCCACACGACAAAAATGCAACAAAAAAATAGGAGAAAAATTAAAAAATTACATGACAAGGCAGGGTATGACGTGGCATGAACATTGCGTAGTGTACGTGTTGAGACAATAAATGGGCTCGCGACTTCCCAAACATTGAAACTCGAAAAGTGTCTCCGTTCCAAAGTGATCAGTTTTAGAACAGGTGAAAAAAATAAAAGAAAAAATTGCCGTGAGGGAAAGAAAAAACAGTGCAAAAACAACATTTGAAAGTAACTTCAAGGAGAGTACGCATTAATTTACAAAATAATTTACAACTTGTTTCATTTACGAAACGATGGGCATGTGATTGACACAATACACGCCTGACGTAGTAAGACTCTGTAAGCTTACAAAAAAATGTGATACATACTGGATCATTTTACGTTTGCTGAGATAGTGGGGGCAGTTTTACTTGACTCCTCACTTCCAGACTTTACAATGTCCTTAATGTGGTAATTACCAATGTGCTTTCCAGATGAGTCAGACAAGGAGTACACTAGGTCTGATATTTTCCTTAGGACTTTGGCCTTCACGAAACGTGGTGCCAGCTTAGCAGAGAAATACATGGCTCCTTGGGAAAGTGTGTTGTTCTTTCTCCAAACTATGTCACCTGTATCGAAGGTGACATGTTTTCTACGTAAGTTATATCTGTCCGCACTCTTTTGGTGAGCCAGGAGCAAAGCATCAGTGACTTCACTGTAAATGGCCGACAGTTCTTCCAAGCGATGGGCATAGTCTGCGGTAGGGTTGCTTGTGGTGGCGGATGACGTAGGAAAGTTTGTGTCCCTATGTAGAGAACCATGGACGACTTGTTCCATACCGTGTTTTAAGAAGAAAGGTGTGTAACCAGTGGCCAGGTTAACAGTGTTGTTCATAGCGGCCTGAATTTTATCTAGGTTTTTACACCAAGTGCGTTGGTCTTTATCAACTAGAATAGCTAGAGCTGTGTTGATTGTTTGGTTGTAACGTTCGACAGTGTTGTTTTGGGGAGTGTACAAGGTGTTATAATAAATGTCCTTGATTCCGTATTTGGCAAGAAATTCTTTGAATTCCTGGGCAATAAACTGTTTTCCGTTATCAACAATTACGGTTCTGGGTGTTCCTTAAGGTATAAAAATGTGTTTTTCCAGAAGTTTGATGATGGCGGACGCGTTGGCTCTTTTTAAAGGGAAGATCCAACAGAATTTGGTGAAAACATCCACTACACTAAGTATGTGCATGTGTCCGGCATAACTTCGAGGAAAAGGTCCGACGAGGTCCATTGACAATGACTGTAGGGGTCTGTCGGCGCGTTTGGGGTTACCCATTAGGCCGGCAGGTGCTGCCGTGCTATGTTTATAAGCTTTACAAGTTTCACATTTAGAGATGTAATTGCGAATTTGTTTGAAAAGACCAGGCCAGTAATACTTCAAGGAAATCTTTTTATACGTCTTGAAAGTTCCTGGGTGTATAGAGTCGGGAGCACTATGATTGTCAATTATTATTTGTTCTCTTCCTTCGAGGGGAACGACAAGTTTCCAAGAGTAATCTTCGAGGATGGATAGTGGTGCCTTGCAATTACGGTATAGTTGTCCTTCTTTTATGATAAAATTAGGAAACTTTTGTTGATTATTTTTACAACCTTCGAAGATTTTCAAGTACCATTCATCTTTTGTGGGTGGAGGGGGGGCAATTGTGTCAACATTTAATGAAGCCAATTCAATTCTTGAAAGAGCGTCAGGAACAATATTGTCCGCGCCTTTACGGTGTACAACATCAAAATTGAATTGAGACAAACGGGAGGCCCAACGAGCGAGTCTACCGGAGGGATTACTTAAAGAGATCAACCATTTCAAACTACTATGGTCTGAGACTACAGTAAATTTGCTACCGTCTATGTAACCGCGGAAATGGTGAACAGAATCCAATACAGCCAATAACTCCTTTTCGGTAATTCCGTAGTTTTTCTCGTGTTTATTTAGTGTACGGGAAAAATACGCTACAGGGTGTTCGCCATCTGGGAATTCTTGAGTTAGGACTCCACCGATTCCTACGTTGGAGGCATCCGTGTGGAGGGTAAAAGAGAGTGCAAAATCCGGGCAATTCAGAACGGGGGCTTTTTGAAGGGCATTTTTTAAAGTTGTAAACGCTTCTTCAGTTTCAGCAGACCATCGGAAGTTGCTGACACCTTTACGGGTGCCGGTAATTTTATTTAAGGGGGCTGCAATTGTGGAAAAGTCTTTGATGAATCTTCTGTAGTAACCTGCAAGTCCAAGGAAACCTTTGACTTCTTTCGCGTTTTTGGGTCGGGGGAAATTTGCCATGGCTTCCACCTTAGCGGGGTCTGTTCTTAGACCTTTTTCGTCGACAATGAATCCCAAATAACGTAAACGGGACTTACAGATTTCAGACTTCTTCAAGTTGATGGTTAAACCAGCGAACTTGAGTTGTTGAAAAACCTTTTCCAACATTAATAGGTGTTTTTCAAAGGTGTCGCTGACGATGATGAGGTCGTCAAGGTAACAAAACAGGCTGTTATCGACTTCAGGACCGAAGAGTTTGTCCATCAGTCTTTGTAATTCGGCGGGGCTGTTCTTTAGACCAAAGGGTAATCTTTTAAAATGGAACATTCCCCTACCAGGTACAACGAAAGCAGTTTTTTCACACGATTCTGCGTCCAAAGGTATTTGCCAAAAAGCTTTGCTTAGGTCAACAGAGGAGATGAACTTGGCGTTGCGCAGTTTGTCTAAGGTCGCGTGGACGTAAGGTAAGGGGTATGCGTCAGCTTCCGTACAAGAATTTAAACGTCTACTGTCGAGACAGAAACGTGCGGAGCCATCTTTTTTAGAAACCAAAAGAGTTGGGTTGGTCCATGCACTTCTGCTGGGAACCACCACACCCATTTTTAACATTTCATCAAGTTCTTTTTCCAAAAGTTTAAGCTTTTGGGGGGCTAAGTTGTAATAACGTTGCTTTATGGGTGGGCCATTGGTTTTAATGTGGTGTTCTACCAAATTTGTCAAACCCAATCCACATTTTTCGAAAGATATTGATTCGAATTTATTGACCATTTCCTTTAGTTGGAGAGCTTGGTCCGTGCTTAAATTTTCGTGAGGTATTATTGTGCGGATCTCACTAATTTGAGCAGCAGTGGAGGTTTCGCCAAGAGTATTAAATACTTGGGGAGCAACGTTAAAAGCCTTCCAGAAGTCAACGCCAAGGATGAAATTCTGGGATATAGAGGGCACTATTAGAAAATTGATTGTAATTATTTTATTGTTACAATTAATTGGCAGTGCAAGGGTACTGATGACCGGCTGGGAAACATTATCCGCAGTCGTCAGGTGTGTTGTTTGTGGCGAAATTTTAAAATCACTGTTAACAAAAGGCAGGTGAGCATTGTTGCCAAGACAGCTGACAGATGCACCGCTATCAAGTAATCCGGAAAAGGGCACATTGTTAACAGAGAAAAGAGCATAGGGTCTCCCATCTTTAGCTTGTTTGCAACAAACCGAGGAAACATTTAAGGTCTGGTTAAAATACTTAATGTGTGATAACCAATCAGTCCATTCTTTAGACCTTGGTTCAGAATGGGTACCTGAGAGGTTATTATTTAGTTTTTTGGCCTCTTCATGTAGAAATTTGGTGGGGGCTTGGAGAAATCCACCTGAGGTCTGACATCGCTTGGGTTTTGTAACCTTTCTGCATTGTGCCTTGATTTCTTGAAAATGTTGCGCAGTTCGTCGCGTGGAGGAGAGCGGTCCCTAGAGTGGTGTCTCTTGGAGGTTCGGGGTTCCTTGGATTCCAGAAGTCTTGCTTGCTTGAAACAAGTAGCGGCCAGGTGGCCTACTTTTTTGCAAAAGGAGCACACTTTTTTGTTGTCGAATTCTGGCTTTAAACCAGACGAACGGCTTGTCACAACCACATTATTCGACACATTCTTTATGTTTTTCCTATCCTGGTACGATTCCAGGAGGAGACAGACTTCGTTTAGCTGGGCCAGGGATGCAATTTTCTGTGAGGTGATGATGTTCTCGTATTTGCTTAAAAGGCCATCAGTTATGACTGGTAATAGTTCAGCTTCCGGAACAGGATGTGAAAGCTTGATGTTGATGGACTCAGCCCTTTCTATGAATGTAGCCACAGGTTCATCTACTAGTTGTTTAATAGATAGTAGAGATAGTTTGATCCGGTGCTGGGCCTCCTTTTTTCCAAAGCTAGAGATTAGGGCAGCTCTGAGTTTATTCCAATCTTTGCATTTAGTCTTTTGGATGCGGTGCCACGGAATTAATTCTGGGGAGATGAGTTCTATAAAGTTTCTCCGTAGAATCTCGAATGGGATATTTTTGATTGTAGCCGTTTCTTCAATACGGTCAATGAAATCCAGCACATCGGAGACGCCATTATATTTGACTTTCCAAGAGGATAAATCGTAAGTTTTATCTTGTGTCAAGATGGGTGCGACGTCCTGTTTTATCATTACATGCGGCGTAGGTTCTTTGTCAAGATTATCCAAAACTTGCGTAGCCGAACATGAATTATTTTCGTTGGAGGGGGCGAGATTTATTCTCCTAATGTACTTTTGTTGAATAAAAGTGCATATGCCTTCAATGTAGATTTAGATTTGCTTGATGGCGAGAGTCCTCTATCCCTTAAAGCAGCTTGTAAGTGGGCTTTGGATAAACTATGCACATTGGGAATGGTACCCAAGTTGGATGGTGTAATAGCTTGCTTGTCCTCCATTGCGAGTTTCCTGGGTGGTGAGGAGAAGAAAAAAATTGGCCAGGGGTTTCCTTTAGAAAGCGCAAAAATTAATTTTTGTGAGGCACTTTTCACTTGGTGATCACTGTTGGCACTTCCAAATGTGTTTTGTATACATGACACCAGAATTCTTGTCAAGGAGAGGCAGACGAGAAAAAATTTTGCGTGGAAAGACCTTAGTGGTAAAGGTTTTTGTATTTCACTGACCACTTTTGAGAAAACTGTGAAATTCACAAGTATTTATTTATTTTAGAAAAATTTTGCCAGGACTGACCTTTAGAAAACAGGTTTTTTATTTTCACAAAACACTTTGCACTGAGAAAGGCACTAAAGTTCACAAAAGGCACATTTCTGGCAAATAAAGGACAAACTTCCGGATGAAAATGACTGAATATGGGGTTTATTGCATCCAACCATATTAAAATTGTTTTATTTATTCATGGAATCAGTCATTGGCTTTATTATTATTCCACTTTTCACTTATGTAAGGGAAAAAACACAATTCACTTTCACTTATGCTGAAAAAAAACAGTACCTATAATGTACAATGGGGAAAGAAAGTCATTATTTTGTCCATTTGGAGAAACATGAAATTGTACTAATTTGACAGACACAAGTGGGCCAATTGGTATATTGTGCAGAAATAATAAAAATACATAAGTCCGAAATTTTCATTAAGGAATTCGCAAAATAACTGGGGTTCCAGAATCAATGATTTCCGTTGGTATCCCGGTTCAGTCATAAAAAAACGGTTTGGATTTAAAACGCAGCCTAGCAACAGTCGGTTAGGATATCGGCGGGAACAAGGCATTTGCGCGCACAATCCGGAATATCGCGTGAAACAAAGGCCGTTGGATTTGGCGCGGATTGCTGTTGCTACGCGCTCGCTGTTTGGTGACGCGTGCGCAATCAGATTCGCGGCGTTTCGGGTACTCAAAATGGCCGTTGTTTCAACTTGCGATGCAATTTATAATTCCAGTCAGATCCGTTATGGATCTAATTTACATATTGGTTTCTGTGGTTTTTTCACAGGATTCACTGTAGAATAACAAGGCATAATTAATGTTTACAAAATAGTTGTTATGCGGGAAGGATTTCGACAAAGGAAGGTCCCGCAAAGTGACCGGGATAGAGAAAAAAAATTCCAGGCTCCACGTTGATGCGCCAATTGTTAGGGTGCCTCGATGTCGGCTTCTAAACCAACACCAGGGCCCAAAACACGTCCCTGACTAGCTCTCAGCGGGACTATGGTACTCTCTATTCAGGGGGGTGGGCAGCTCAAGGCTAGGGAACTTCTCTCCATCCTCCGGTGACCCACGGGATCCTCACTGGCCAACAATCCTCCCGCCGTAGCAGAATAATAACAATGTTAAATCATTTAGACATGTATTGTAAACTCAAACACATACATAGGTTTCTACAGTACAATTCAATTACAAGAAATGCAAATTACACAAACCTAGCTAAAGTGTTTAACTCTCTCTGACTCTCTCTCAAAACGAAACTCTCCGAGTCGTGATTTCCGCGGGGGCCCTACATTTCACTGAATTACGGACAACATTTAAGGAGGAAATCAAGATACAGCTTACATGTAGGTTGGCAGGAACCTCGTCTCATGTGGCAGCTTCATCAGGCACTTTCGTAGTCTAAATAGACCGAACTATAGTGGCAAAAGACTGATTTTACTCAAAAGTATTTCAATAATACATCGCGGCCCCATTGAATTGGGTCCGCCGGCTACAACTGAGCCGCGAGCGTGCGTTCTCAAAGGCGCTCAGATCTCTTCTGTGGCGAGCGCAGCGGGAATGCCGAGTGGCAGGGCACGGGGGAGAGGCAAGGAGAAACAGGATACGGGGCGGGGAGAGGCGGCGGCCGAGCCGTGTGGACTTGTGCTGTGTTCTGTGCTCTCGTATTTACTCGCTTCAGGGGCGTATCGTAACAGGTGTTATAATCCCGCTGACTCAGAGACTCGCCCTGTCGTATGTGCTTGCACGCCCTGTCGTATGTGCTTGATTGGGTGAAGGCTTGTCCAAAGAGGTATGTAGTTGCAATCTTCCTCGATATAACTGGTGCCTTCGACTTCGCGTGGTGGGACATGATACGTACAAAGGTGAAAAACAGGCAGTGTTCCAAACTTCTGTTCCAGGCCATCGATGACTACCTTTCGGATCGCACCATAACAATTTGTTTTGGCGATTTTCTACTCGAGAGGGAAGCAACTATGGGATGCCCGCAGGGCTCCATCCTTGGACCTGATCTGTGGAAGATTCACTTTGACGACTCCTCCAGGTTACCCTTGCCTGAAGGATGTATCTCTGTCGACTACGCGGATGATAAGACGTATCTGGTCGCTGGGGACAGCAGAAAGGAAGTTGAGAGCAAAGGCAGTGAAGGTTTGAACATGTTCCTCGATTGGGGAAAAAGAAACAAGATGACATTCGCTCCCCAGAAGACCCAGGGCCTCCTGATGAAGGGCTTTCTCAGTAGAAAAAGAAATCCCGTCATCAAAATGGGGGACTCTACTGTTCAATTTCGTGAAACTGTAAAATATTTAGGCGTCACACTAGATCGATCGTCCTCCTTTCTGGCTCACGTCAAGGATGTATCCAGCAAGGCTCAGGCCCTCTTCTTTAAGCTTAGGAGACTCTCCACAGCTGAGTGGGGATTGCGGAGTCCGGCTTTGCGTGTTCTGTACAGATGCGTATACGTGGCGCAAGTTTCGTATGCTGCGTCTGTTTGGGAGCACCGCCTGGATAACTCGCTTATACTCCTGGCTCTTAAGCGGGGCCAACGAACTCCCTTGCTGGCACTATCCGGGGCGTATAGAACCGTTGCTTCGGACGCTTTGCCTGTTTTGGCTGGCATTTTGCCAATCGATCTGGAAATCAGGGAAGTGCTCACTAAGCAGAGATTAACCAGAGGAACCCCGGCCACTCACCTAGGCGTTGTTCTCACTCCAGGCGGGCCGGGGACTCTCCCTGGACTGCTCCGGCAAATGAGGGATCTGTCGCTCCAAGAGTGGCAGCTCCGGTGGGATAGATCGAATATGGGAAGATGGACTTTCTCCTTCTTCCCATCAGTTAAAGTCAGAATGGAAGGGGCTTATCTACAACTGGACCACCACATCACCCAGCTCCTGTCCGGGCATGGGGAATTCAGGGGGAGGCTTCACACCCTCGCCCTGTCACCCCACCCCAACTGCGCATGCGGATCTGCAAACCAGTCAGCCGAGCACATTCTGTGGCATTGCGAGATTTTGACGGATGCGAGAGAGGAACTGCTCGATGGTTTGGACGTACCTATCAGACCAGTATGGAATACTGACCTGGTGTCGAACAAGAGGAATTTCGAGTGTTTGAAGAAATTTGCAAGGGTCTGGGTTGAGAGATGGCCTGAGCTTAGAGTCGCTGATTAGTTGATTTTTTTTGAAACCAGGTGTACTTGTTCCTGATTACCACGGTTTACTCTATGATTTTTACTCTATTATTTGCCCAGGATGTACAGTTTTATTTTATCTTGTTTTCTTGTTTTTATTTATACATTTTTATGTCTTATGGCTAATAAGTTGGTTCTCTTTTTTTATTTTTTTTTTTTATTTCCTATGCAACTAAATTTTATGTTGTACTTTTTATATTTTACATTGATTACTTCTCTTTTTACATCTTTTGTATTATCATCTACTACTGTATATATGTATTTCTTTGTTTGTATATTCTTTTCCAATTTAGACTTTGGGTCCAGTTACATAGGCGTACATAAGCGCTTATGTCGACTGTACAATATTTAGTTCTATTTTTTTTTCACGCCTTTGGTTTTCTTCTTTTTTTCTATATATTCGTTCAACTTCTGTGTTTTTTATATATTTTTCTTTTCAGTCTGTGACAACGTGCGAGTACTGAACTCCGTTGCTTGTGTTGTATCGTCCTTCTCCCCATTTAAGGGGTTGGACTAGAACATGTCCCTGTGTACGTGACTTGTCGTTCTTATGGTTCTGGTGGGGCTGCTTTTGGCCCCGTGCCACCCCCCATGACATGAAGAGGCTGAGGAGAGGGCTAAACGCCATCCGAAAGCTGTCCGTCCCGCCTCCAGCGACCCGACGCTTCTCTTCCTAGGGTCTTCTTTGGATTTCCATTTACTTATCGTCTAGGCACCACCGGGTAGCTGGCTTACGGACGACGCTGCCGGTTGCCGGGAGGCCTAACAATCAGCCCCCTTCACTGTTAAGGGGACTGCCGGTGGCTGAATTTTGGTTTCACCAGCTCCTCATTGTATATACTTCTTTACTTTTTTGTTTTTGTTTTACATGGACAGAGCACGGTGTTGCCTGCAGGACTGTTGTGTGGTCCGTCGCCGTCATGAACTTCCCACTCATGACGGTTTTACTTACTTTGTTTTCTTGTTTTCTTATGTATTTTTTACAGCCCTAGCCTAGTCACTAACACCCTGTTTGACTGTCCATGAGGCTTACCGCTTTGCGGTGAGTTACTCATGGGCTTTAGAATTGTAGAACTGACCATAACAGTGCATTTCTGTAGGCGCGCCTGCATACCGCCCACTAACAACGTATGCGGGGACATTGAAGTTCTAGAATCGTTCCATATTTTAAATGTAGAGTCGTTTTTTTCAAAAAAATTAGAGTCTTGCGAGAACTCCGAAGGGGCGACCATAAGTCGCCTATACCGGGGTGGGAATAGGTGGGTGAAAGCTTCAATGACTCAGAGCTTTGGAATTCTTATAAGATGTCGCATAAAATCAAAACCTGTTCCCAGGTAGGAACATATCTATTAAATTTATTGAACAGTATAGCATTAATTTATATTAATTTTACAGTATAAATTAAAAGAAAAACAATTATTATATGTAATTTATTCATTCAACATATTTTTTGTTCCGATAAAGGTGAAAGTTTACACGTCATGCATTTCAAATAAATCACGAATTAATATTATGAAATATTCCCTCGGCCTTCGCAATACATCCCTCAGCACACAAAGGGTTGATCACAAAAGGGTTGCATATATAAATCCGATCTCCAACCCTAAAAAAATAATAAAACAATCTTAAATCATGACACAAATTAAAAAAGGTTCGATTATTTACAAGCCCAGAAAAATATCTGATAGGGATGCAAAACACTTTTTGATTTGGAGTGTTTACTGGAGATTTTGTTGGAGTTTTGCAGTGCCAAAACTGCATATTTACACACGGCCCTACGCAATAAATGTGCATTTTCTTGCATAATCTGTAGTGTAAATAAATTTAGTCGTGAAATTGGTTTTGGGTCCCGCGATAATAGGAATTGACGACTCAATTCAGCTCGGGGGCGAACGCACGGTTTTTTTAAATCCAGTGATAAGATATTATATTTATGATTTTATGCTCCATTTATGAACGGGGTGATTATTTAATTTATTCATGTTGGTATCGCCAGTTAAAAAAATGTGTAGATAATACCTGTTAGGAACTATGTACGATGTACCTACCTTAATTATTTTGAAATATTTGTCAACTAAATAAATTACTTCAGTACCAATCACAAAGGAGTGTCATTGATCAAAGCCTGTAGTTCCACCGGAGTTTAATGTGTAATGGATGAATCTTTTAGGAAAATGAAGGATATACGATGTAGGACACTATAGATCTTTTATCTGTCTTTTTTACATTAACTCCACGCCATCTTAGGGGGTAACGTCATCTTTGGGGATGCTGTGTGGAGGGTTATTTAAGGAAGGATAGAGAGGAAACCCTGGGAAGAAAAAAAGTATGAGGGTGGGTAAGACTCTGGGGGTCAGTGTGTCCGGGAGTGACGGGTGTAAGAATCCATCCCTCCGACTGCGGTGGAAGGTTGGTGCGGGGTCGAGAGAGTCCAGCGGAAGAGGTGAAAAGGTCTTCCTCAACGCTAAGTCACCAAACGTAACGAACAACTTGGGGAGACCGATGGCAGAGGTGTTGGTTATCCAATAAATGGTTCCCTGGGCGGCGGTACCCGTAGACTCCAAAATTGACGAAGATTGAATATATATCCATAATAGTTTCCACACATAAGCAAAAACGTTAGACTGTCAATTTAAAAAAAAATCCATACTTAGTCATAATATAAACCAATTTTATTTTAACACCAAATCGCTCGTATTGTATCCCATTTTCTCCCCATTTTTAATATAGTGGCTAAGAAAATCCCCAAAGAATGAAATAAAAATGCATCCTTACCACTTTATAGCGACGAAAATGACGCCATAAAGTGTATTTGTAAAGTTTGAAGAAGTGTGTATTACTAAACGTCTGTTGATGGCGTTTATACCAGGCAATTTTAAGGATTTTCCTATAAGAAGTAATCTATCAAAAAAAGCTTAGGAACGTGCCAATAGTTTAATATTTTTTAAATTGTACTAGAGTTAAAATCTAGAGAGGAAAATTGGGAATAAGTTTGTATAGACAAAACGTATTCCAGAGAGGAAAATTGGGAATAAATTTGTATAGACAAAACGCCGTACGTACCACTACAACAAACGCTTATTGAGCCATTAAAACCCCATGCAAGTATGTATTTGTTTAACAATTAGTGTGAACATGTCCTGGCATATCCTCTGTCCCCTTTGATGATATAATAAAGAAATCTCTCCTCTTCTCGAGATTATTCTTCTCTCTACACAGCTATGGACATGAATCTCTCTAGAACTTATTGTACCTATTACGAGTAGGTTCACTAAATAATTTTAATCCCAGCGACCCAATGCGATGGCACGTCGCAGCTTTGCTAGAATATTTGTTTGAACTTTAGAAGACAATAGGGAGATTAGCCCCTCGAGGCTACCCACCATAGTATCCTAATGGTAAAATCAGTCTCGAAACATATCGAAACATCTCGAAACCACCGCTCGGAGCGGTCCGATTTCATTGCTTATTATCGCGTTATTATAAATTACTACATTTTTTTGTTACTTTTATATGTACGTACCCAGGTAGGTACTAGATACATTGGTACATCCTGAGGTCTATTTTGACAAGAAGTGTGTTCAGAAATCTCGGTGCGAGTGATGCAACTCTCTGAAAGCCCAAATCCTTTGAAACGTTCATCCCTTTGCTAAGAAACATCACCAACCCTCCTCCCAGCAAATAATGATCCCGGTTCACCCCCTCAACCCTTACGAGGGCATAAGGGCACGTGCGGAGGATTTCCAGCTCACTCCGGAACACACAGCTACTTGTATTGTAGTAATTGAAATACAGTACAAAAATAACAACAGATTATTCATGTGCCCTCCTCTATTCGCATTCTTACTCTCTCAACTAGATTCATCAAATCGAAAAATATTATGCAATAGGTATTCGTATTATTGGATCAATATCATCTAAGAAACTAACCTGATATTTAAAAAAAATATGTTCAGATCTGACTACTTTCCCTATGTTCTAGCATAAACATGGGATTTCGTCGGATTTCGATCGATAATTTAGAATGTGCTTCTGAGGACAAAGGGTATTTTCACAGATTTTTTTTATTCTCGGAAAAAATTACCTTAACGAAGGTATTTTTATGTTAATGAATTAATTTCCTATAAGTAACGATTTACAATGTGTCAACTTGGCGGCGTTGACATCACGCCGACCAACGGCAATACAGCGGTCTTACCAGCCAGGCGTTTTCTTTATCTTAATGACGTTATAGCTAGTTGGAACCGTTTCGGAATGTGCGGTTTTTTAAATCAATGAATGAAAATATAAAAATTACACGTTTTCCATTACACGAAAAATTAACTTTAAAATCTTCCACTCATTATTAATGGTATTCATAGTTTGGAATAAAGATAATGGAAAAATACCCACATTTAGATCGTGAGGCATTAGTCAAACTACGGTTCTATCAAGTACACGACATTTTACAATATTTTAAATGTGATGTTTAAAAAAAGACGAGGAAAGATTGAACAGTGCATATATTATGGACATTATCGTGAAATTAAAATACCATCAAAATTATTTAGATGTTTATTAATTAAAGAAAAACGGTAGAAGCTGCAGACGAGATGTCTCGTAGCAGCTGTGCTACATAAAAAAAACATTCCAAAGTTGTGGATAGCGGTACACAGTACACAGTATCGCTCTGATGAAAGACTACCAATCAGAATCGAAATGTTGCTTCAATTGACTTGTGTTTAGTGAGGAGATCTGAATAGCCGAGTCCCATCCCTTTCTTCCCAATATCCTTCCCCTCCCTTTGAACCCAACCACACGCCCCATGGATATTTTCATCATCTTTTTTTGCCGAATTTTTTTAAAATAATGTTTGCCTTTTTGATTTGCTGTAAAACGATATGTTCGGACAATGTCGAGTCGGTGAAGACGTCTTACCAGCTAATATCGTTTCCTCATCATAATAAAGTTATAGCCACTTCGAATCGTTTAGACATGGACGGTCTTAGATCGTTTAGAAAATCAATAAAATATTAAATTCTTTACACATTTTTAGTACGATTATCATACATTTTATGATTTTTTAAAAATTGTATTTTTAAATTGTAGTATCCATAATTTGTGAAATTACCCCAAGAAGGGATACCATCAATGATAATAATAATATTTGGATGATTTATATAGCACCATTTTTGTGAAAAATCACCTCAACGGCGCTGTACCAACTTAAAATATATTTATACAATCTTACTTCCAACAACAAGTTAGACAAACCATTCTTACTGTTAAGGTTAAAAATTGCATCCACCGGTTTATCGATCATAAATATGAAACTATATGTAAAATTAATGATTTGACCAATGAACGCGATACTGCGTAAAAATATATTGTTTTATTTATACTCATATATTCGGAGAATATGACGCAAATGTGAATGGTAGAAGAAGTCGGGGACGCCCAAGAAAGACATGGCACGACCAAGTGAATCGGATACTTAAGTCGGGCCATGTCAAGAGTCAGAATAATAGAAGAGCATGTATGAGACGATATTTGAATGTGAACGAGGCATAGAGTGTGTGCCAAAACCGAGTTGTTTGGCGGTCCGTCCCCTCTGCCTACCCCTGCGGGGAAACGGCGTGATGGTTAGTTAGTTATTTATACTCTGTACAGGCAGAAAATATATTTTCATTATGTCGTAGTCTCACTGACTCTGGGCAGTTGTATAGTCGATATTCACACAAAAAGCTAATTAATAATTCCTACGCTTATTGCAAAGAGGTTCTTCCCCGTTGCAAATTTTGCCATATGCGTTGATTACTTTCACAGAAGATTTTCCTCTATTTTACTTGCCTGAACAACACAATAGTCCTGACAGAAATGCATACAAAACACTAGACAGGCCACGGCCGGCCATTGTGGGCTATTCGGGAATCGGTTGCTATTGATACGGCGGTGATTGACACAAATTAGCTGTAATTTGAGTGTTAAATACATACACACGGCAGACAGTTTAGAACTCTATTGGGCAAGAGGGAGACCATCACAACTCCGAAAGTGGAAATTAATAATTTTTTTGGAGTATAAAGAAAATAATAATGTTATCTAAGTAGGTACTTAATCATACATATCCAATAATATGTTTCAGCATATTATGTTATTTTTTAGCTTTACTGCACCTCCGTATAATATCGGTGTCACAGCAAAAAAAAATACAAACGGAAGCTGGTGAATCTTCATCATTTTTGGAGCCGATTTTGTGGTATTTTTTGCTTCAAATTTTCGTTTTCGTGTATATCATATCCGACAAACAAGAGTTAGACAAAAACATGTTTTGGATTAGATTTGAAAAGGTTTATTTTAAGAAGTGTTTTTTTGGTAGTTTATTTGATACTACTAGTTTCCCTCATGTATGTTGAAATCTCGATAGCTCATAATGGAAATAATGTTGCTGGCTGAAAATACTTGATCTAGAAATTCCAGACAGAAAAGGTTGGGCAAATTTTTTTTATCAGAATTCGCCGTTCTCTCGTCTTAATATACACAAATAAATGTTTCTTTGTTTGTCACTTATGCAGTCCCTAAACCATTCATTCGATTGCGATGAAATTTTGGTGAGTTGTTGTGGGCACGCCCGCGATGGTTTCTATATATAGTGGTGAGCTATGGCATTATAAAATTTGTATAAAAAAGTTGCAATAGGTAGCACCCGAGCTGTATGAAAACTGAAGGACAAAATGAAACGCAGGGAGAAACAATTTCTTTATAATTGCATCACATGCCGGGAACTCGTTAGTTGTTATATAGGTAATAAAATAAAAAAAAAACCTAAATAACTAAATTACCAATGAAAAGTGCCTAAGGTGAACAAAGGTGAACTCATAGCTTGGAGGACAAACTGCTATCCCTATAAACAAAAAAAAAATCTGGCACAAGGATAATGCAAAAATTATATTATAATAAACATGAAACTTCATTTTTTTATTCGCACTGGTGTTCGTCCTGTGAGCCGCGGGGGCGGCTTGCAATTGTATAGAAACCTCCCCTAAACTATAAACCTGCCCGTCAATGAACATTAAATAATTGATCGAAGGGCAGAGGGTAAGGGGTTGGGGAGGGGTGATACGGCTTTAATTAGGACTCTATACTTCCGACATATCGACGTGATTAAACTTTATTGAATAGGCTGATTGCACTGTACTCAATACAACAAGTCTCAGAGCCCCTAAGCACATCGATAAAGGTTTTACCGACATTTTTTTCAGTAATTTGTCATCGTTCCCTAGCACGACTGCCGATCGAGAACGAACATAAAACTGTTCACATCGACTAAATTAAGCATATTTGGTTGACCTTTATCGATTTTCTTCTACATTCAAAACAACGGTTGCGGTTGCTTCGTTCCTTTCCCATAATTCACGGCTCGGTTTAACTACCTGTTTATACGCAGTATTACATCATAGGTTTACACCGATTTATGAAAATGGAAGATATTGAACAGTTTCTTTTTTTTAATAGTTCTTCTAAAGGCAGGTCTCCACTTTTAATTCAATTATTCTTCAGCCGATTTGGGTTTTATCCTTCCCTTGCCGTCTTACCCCCTCCCAATGTTAATATGTAAAATATATTTTATAAGTACATATACGATGAAGGGAACATTGTTCTCGAAATATGTTATACTGAAATTTTGACTTGTTGGCTGAGTTAATATCTCGTCTGGTTCCCATCCAGGCGTTGTGAGTTCGATTAATGGGCTGGTTAAGTCCTCCATCACTATACATGCAATATTTTCCGCTTTCTGTAATGGTAGTAGGAGGTTTTAAAATATTGTTAGGTTATTTGTAACCCTGGAATGTTTGTCTTTCTTTAAAACCAAAACAAAACTAGATAACGTAAAAGTCATACGGAGGCGTTTTTTTTACATTAGCTCCACACATGAGGCCCTGAGAAAAATAATTTCCTTCAAGGCCTATGTCTTCTTTGGGTATTCTGTGTGGAGGGTCATTTTAAGGAAAGGAAGGAGGAGAAAAAAATTTGAGAGGTAGGTAGGAATCTATGGTTCTGTATGTCCAGGACATTCACCGCCAGATCCTGACAAACCTTACCCCATGAACCCGGGCACCCCTGCTGAATCACCAAACGTGACGAACCATTTGGGGTGACCTATGACATGTTGGTAATCCAATAAATGGTTCCCGGGGCGGCGGTACCCATTCCCGCCTCCCAAATAAAATTAATTTATTTGTGAGGCTAAAGGCGGGCGTACAGTTAATAAATAAATAAATGTAGAATTTTGTATACATACCTATACTAGAGTAGTGTGAACAAAGTAAGTACCAACTTCGATTTTAATTCATAGTAAAATAGACTAGATTATCGTTTCGATCCATATCAATCATATTATATAAGATCAATTTCACCTTATCTCATCGTTACTAATTCTGAATTCACATTGTCACATTATTTTAAAAAGCAGTTGATAGGATCTACAAAAACAAAGATTATCATTTTGCCTCCATTCTCACAGCGGACAGACGTCACATTTTCACAATAGTGTTGGGTTACATATTCAAAAAAATGCTTTTCTATTATATTTCAGTGTTACAGTAGTGTCAGTAGATATAGTTCATCCATCCCTAATGTGTCAATCAGCATTATGAACGTTATCTGCGGAGGGTTCGGACCAGTTTTAAACGCAGTGACAATAAAGTTGACGAGACGTCGTCGGTGTTGCCATGTTGCCCAGGGGATTTGAAACGTCAAAACACGGTAACAGCGTCAGATTTAGGTATGGATTTAGGTGACGGGATATTGAAACTAGTGAGAAGTGAGAGTCCCCCCTAGCCCGTGTAACTTTGTCTCTAATTGCAAACTAAGATTTTTTGCTCATTGATGTGAAAGTGACGAAAAATATCAGTTGTTTTTTTATATATGAATACTGCACAAGAGCCCCCAAATTCTCCCGCCTGGAACCAGTGAGACTATGGCATCCCCAATTTGAATATATTGTGAGGCTGAAGGTAGTGAGGGCAGAGGAAGGTGGGGAAGTACCTGGCTATTCAGATCTGGTTACCAAACACGGCTAATGCCATTTCAAGCAACGTTTCAATTCTGAATAGTTTTCTTACACCAGGGCGATACTGAGAGTACCTTCCACCCTGGAACGTGCCGCAAACATACTACATATTATTTTTAATTAATTAATTGTCAAATACCTCAAGTTAATCAAATTTATTAATTGATTTGCGCACGCCGGGTTCGCACCCGCGACCTTCGGATTGTGAGTCGAGAGTCTAACCTCGGGACCACGGAGGCCGTCAGAACGTCGTAATTAGGTAGGTACATTTCTCGAAAAGTCAGTATTTAAAAAAAATGTGAAAAATAGTTTGATGGATACAAATGGATAAAAATAGACAAATATATACTTCTGTAAGATTTAGTCTGCGAGAGAATGATATAGAATAATCGGTCTCCTCTTTGTGCGGCGCTCCGTAGTATCCACACTCTTGTCTGCTTTAGTATTCTGAAGATTTCACTTCTACCGCGTGTGAACTGCACACTTTTATTTTATTTTTAAATATTAAGACTTTTTAAACATTAATAAAACAAAAACAAAAATAATTCTTACATAACATTGAATTGGAATCACTTAGCGCTGTTGTTAATTGCATTCCTAGGAGCGGCAATTTGTAGAATTCGGGGTGAAAAGTATTCCATTATTGTACGAGGGCCCCACGTGATCTCTGCTCCCCTAATAGGGTGTCCCATACACTTCAAACGAAAGAGGGGTGCTTTTACTATAGGGAAGTATTTTTGTGAAATTTATTAGGAAATGAGTTTATTTTTAAAGAGGTCAGCGTTATCATACCTCCATATGGATTAACAATTTTTAATCTTAATTTGTAGGTAAATCGGAAATGTGCATAGATACTGTTGAAGGTACAAAAATAGTAAATACAGCTTATTTAATTTTCATAAATGGAAAATGAATTCTAAAATTACAATTTTTTTACGTTTGTCAAAAGGTCTAAAAGGGCATTAAACAGCAACACTTTCTGCGTTTTTTTCCAGCTTTTTCTGTGGAAAAACAGTAATTTAAATAAACAATTTTAATTAAATATAGACAATATTAGCGAAACTCAATCGAAAATCTGGAGACCAAAAATTAGAACAATATATTGGCATCTCTGGGACTCAAACCATCGGTGCAACTCCTTAAGACTCGAATCTTGCAATCATATGTAAAGATATCAGCCAATAATATGTGAGTTAAGAAAATGAAGATAATGTTGGTAGTTCTTGGTCTGATCTTGGTAATCTAAGTATGATACAGTTAAAAGTGACCGAATTGGATATAGACATCTTAGCTCAGTTGGTAGATCTGTTGCCATGAAAGCAGAAGGTCCTGGGTTCGAGTCCCAGAGGTGCCAATATATTTTTCGTCTTCATTTAATTAAATATTACAATTTGGGGTTTTACTCATAAAGGTAAAAATAAAAATAAACAATTTTCACCTTGCGATAAAATCGTCAAAGGCGGCGTAAGCCTTAACTTGAAATAATCGAAATAATCATTTATGTATATAATAATTTTAAATAATATTAAAATAATATTAAAAAATAAATATTAAATAAGCTTGAAATAATCATTTATGTATATAATATCTTTTTACAATAGCTCAACACAGAAGACCCTGAGGAAAATAATTTGCCGGTGCTGGGTGCTGGTCTTTTCAAGGTAAGGAAAGAAAGGAAATTCAAGGAAGGAAAAATGTATGAGGTGGGTAGGAATCTGGGGTTCAGCGTATACAGATCATCCGCCGCCGAGACCCAGACAAATCTAACTTCATGAACCCGGACACCCCTGCCAAGCCACCAAACGCAGCGATCCACTTGGAGTGACCTATGGCACAGGTGTTGGTTATTCTATAAATGATTTCCGGTACCCATTCCCGCTTCCCAAATCGAATGTTTTAATAATCAGAAAAGAGATTAAATAGTTTGTAAATTTCAACAAAAAAGCCTTAAAATTTAGGAGATGCACTTTTTTAATTTTGTTTAGATAATTAAATTTAAGACTAGAAAACTATCACTCGAGGGTATTTTTTTAATAATAATAAGTACCTACATGATATAAGGGGCGAATAAGGAAGGTTTGTTTTTTTCAGGCTAGGGGGGCATTCCATTTATTGTATTCTTAATGAGATTCCTGACATTCAGTTGTTTTTTGTAGTGCTTTCTATTGTCAGCCGAGAATGGAGAGAGACAGAACTCCAAATAAATAACATCGAATATATTACACATTCCAATTTTGTAATAATTAATGATTATGGTGATTCAAGGGAAGTATTGATTGGTTAGCTAGATTTAATTTTGGATTAAAGATAATGAATTCCCTTATTTTTTTACATATACGCATCATTGATAGGTAGGTACTATCAAAACCTCTAATTTTTAGAAGAGATTTTTAATTTACAATCTACTTAATTATAGTTTGGTGAAATAGCTGCAAGAGCATTGGCTCTGAAAACGGAGATATAATAAAATAAGACTTGACCCACGTTTTACAAAAAGTTATAATAATTAAATCAAATATACACATACGTCAAAAATGTTTTTATGTATAGATACGGGACTAATAAAAATCGAAAGTGCGTTAATAAATCAAATTAACAAAATATAAAATACTTGATTGAAAAAAAAATCAGTCCAAAAACATTAACCAAATACATCTATTTTCAATTTTCGGGCCATCAAATAACCAATTTCAGTTAAATGCGTGTGTGCTTGAGTTGATAGATGCGTTGACATCGGCAACAAATCTATCTGCCGAGTTTCACCTTGATCGTATGCCGGAAAGTGGGAATGTACGCGTTTAAAACGACCTAAACTAAAATACTCGACAGCTCACGAATTCTGACATCGGCCCCTAGGAAAAGCAAATAACAGCCAAAGAAAATCACAGAAATCTGACAGGAGATCTCGCCCGAGATCAATTTCGATCTCACAAAAGATAGAGAATCGATCGGCTGGTGTGTTTTCTCACCAATTTTGTAAAAATGATTTAGACACTTTCAGCTCGAAATCAGTTCAGTTTTCACCTTGAAGGAACAATGTTTTCACGTTATAAATATACCTAAAATGGGTAGGTACATTTTTGAAACATTTTCATTAAGCAGTTTTATTTCACATTGTACCAAATTGCATTGATTCTATGACTTTAACGTATTTTTTGTCACCAGCGGGACATCACACTCCCATCAATACCTCCATTGCTTTTGTAACTAATAAATTCGGCGTCACTCATTATCGGAATAAAAGTATAATTATCAATAGAAATAGTCATTCCCGATTCACCCCCCACGGTGCCCCCCTCCGCGGGTCCCATAAGGGGTGTTATGCCTCTTCCGCCGAGAGCTTCATTTCAACTCCTCTTTCTAACACACGCACAGCTTATGAGAAAGAGTGAGAGGTTGTATCAGATCTTTCAGAAACTATGCCTCTGCGCCCCGGGGCTCGACATTTTAAGGGGTGAGCAAGGTGAAGTCATAAATGGCGAAAAATTTTGAAGTGAAAATACTGCGTGACTTATTTATATCAACCCTTTTGTGAAGGTAATAAGGTTAGGAGTAAACAGCACGGTCTGGCGCTCTGCCCCCTGTGGGGCCCCCGGAGGTGCTGCCGACTCCTAGGACCGGCGGGGGCTCCCGTGTTTTCAAAGGTTAATAATAGTTGTTAAGAATGTAATATTTTGTTCATGTTGAGCTAACTTCACAGGTGAGATTTTTTAATTGAATTATGTGAAAGTAACTCATTCGTTTTTGATTTTAACGAGGAGACGTTCTGATTTTTTGATATTAAATTTGAAATTTCGATGGCATAGTAAAAAGATTTTTTGAAAAGCAACAAGTATCTACTTGTTTTGTCACGGTTCTTTGAAGCAGTGTTTCACATCTTTTTCCATCTTACACATAAGTGTTTGTGCATTAAATGCTACCGAATCTTTTTCTGCTTTGAAATTTTAGTTTGAGAGTCGCTAATATTGTCTTCAATGATTAAATATTACAATTTTATAGTAAACTTGTAGAAAAGTCAATTGATGTCACAAATAAAAATAAAAATGGATATATATTTATCCAAGACACTATCAAGATTACATTTAGTTCGGGAAGAATCTTACAACCATACGCAAAGATATTAGAAACCCATCATACGTAAAGATAGCAGCCAATCAAAATTTGCCTTAAGAAAGTTAAGAAAATGTGGGTAGTTATTAGTTATCAGTCGAAATACGGTTAAACATGACCAAACTAAGCTAAGGGATAGGGATGAACTAGCTCAGTGGTAGAATCCCGGAAAGGCTGAGGTCCTGGGTTCAATTGGAGGCGGTTATGGGTACCGCCGCACCGGGAACCATTTATTGGATAACCAACACCTCTGCCATAGTACACCCCAAGTGGTTCGCTACGTTTGGTAACTTAGCAGGAGTGCCCGGGTTCAAAGGGTGAGGTTTGTCAAGGTCTTGGCGGTCGATGTGTCGGATCGGGAGAGATTGGTTGAGGAGGTCTTTTGACCTCTCCAGCCAGAATTCCTCGACTCGCTTTGCACAGCAGTTGAAAGGATGGATTCGTGCGCCCATCCTCCTGGACAGTCTGGACACACTGACCCCCAGATTCCGACCCACCCCTCATATCTATTTCCTTCCCAGAACTCTTCTTCTTCGTTTCCTTAAAAAACCCCTCAACCAGCATCACTTAAAATGATATAGGCCCTGAGGAAAATTATTTTCCTCAGGGTCTCCTGTGTGGAGCTAATGTAAAAAAAGAAGCGACTGAATCTTTTTCTAAATTTTTCGTTTGAGAGTCGGTAATATTGTCTTCAATGATTAAGAAATATGGTACCCAGGCATAAATACACCGTGGAATAACCGGTGTAACAAAATATAATCCATTTCCACATCACAGATATTGAGTAGAAGCAAGACAAATGATATTTTTGTGAAAAATTTAATTGAAAATCAAAAACCTTGTCGTTTTTAGGAAAATCGAGAAAATCGAAAAAAAACCACTGCACTCATTTTGTAAAGGAGATGATAGCAGCTGCGTTATACACGTCATACATCATTAGATAATAGAAAAAAAGGAAACATGGTTTTAACAATTTAACTAAGAATTTTATTAGACGGAAAAAAATAGATACCTATCTAAATGCTTACGTTAGTAATAGATATATAGAATTTAAACATCCCTTTTCATAACATCCTCTTCATAGAAATCAGTTTTTTCATAAACAACATCAAAAGTATAAATTTTTCACAGATCAGCGACAAAAGCACACCGCTTCTTGTGACGATGGTCCTAAAAGCGATATTTCACTTCGCACAATCCTAAGTCAAATTTCCCTGTCATAGTTGATAAAGGCAAATGGACAATAATTGCCGTGATCGATCCGATGGCTCCCCCCGCTGACATGCATCAAACATAACCTGTTTCACAAAACTCTAGCGTGTCAGAATTGACAATTGACATTTACTAAAGTGACGCAAAAATGGCGTGAAATTCTCCCGAAACGCAAATCATCGCATCGATAAGCACGAAATTGCTCCAGGCAATAGCTACAATGGCTCTATTCCCGAGTTTCATTTATAAAAAAGTAAATACGCCAGGTGCGGCTCTGGACTTAAATCTTTTGCTTTGAACATAAACAATATCTCAGAAGTCAGGTTTGGTATTTTCCCAATAAATAGCTACATGCTGTGATGTTTTTCGACGATTGAATTAGTTAGAGGCCAAATTGAATATAACTCGGTAGTTTGGTGTCCGTCTTACAAAATTCACGTTAATAACATTGAGCAAATACAAGAAAAAATTCTGCGTATTATAAATTTTAAATTAAATATCCCCCTAGAAGACAGACGTAAAATAAACGATTTGAGTATAAATGACTTTTATTCAAAATACTTAACTGTTAAATACTTAATTAGACTGTTGCGAACTCCTACAACTCGTAAACTTTCGAATACCGACAGTAACCACACGACAAAATACACTATTCTACTGCAGCATTCATAAGCGGAACTATATTGCCCACTCCGATACAACGATTTCACACTATGGGAAATCAGTACTTATGTGATGTTGACATATTCAACATCAACTTGGCGAAATTTGTGGATCTTGTAAAAAACTTATTCCAAAACTATTCCTAAACATATCTGAATTTTTGTAAACCTATCAAATCGCTGTATTTTTGTGACTTGTGTGCATTTTTTATCTAATTTTATTATTTATTATTTCTTAATCTGTTTAAAAATCATCTGTCATAAATTAATTGTACTACTAAACATGAAAAAGCCCTCTGGGCGTTGAATAAATAAATAAAAAAATAAAAAATAAAATAATAATATTTTTTTTTTAAATTAAATTAATCAAATAAGGTAACCAAATCGAAGTGCCATAAGGATGGGAGCTAAAACCGTCTTCGTTGATGACGATACCGTTCAGATGATAATACGGTCAAATATAACAAAACTGGTTTTGTATTTTCTAATCTAATTCTACTTTCAGACATTTTATGGACAAGTCTGCAATTGGCCAAAGGATTCACTTCAGTTCTATTTTACTCCTTCACTGGTCTACAGGTGAGATTATATCGAGAAGATTTAATGGATCAGTGAATTTGTTCAAAAATTCAATCGAACTCTAGAGATAATATCGCCAAAAATTCTAATTACCTATTGATTCAAGAAATTGTTTCTAACAGGGCAATTTGTGCAGAGTCTCAACCGCTCCTTACAAACATCCTATCTCTCTCTATGCACGCAGGTATCTCTGATTCATACCTGTAAGTAAGCAAAGTAAAAACAGCACTAAATAAACACATCACCTTTTCTCTGTTGACATGTGAATGAGCACAGAGCAGCTCGCATTCAGAACGTTGCCTCGCCTCTCGACAGATCTGTTCCAACCATTGACTCGGACCTTCCGACTACAAAAGTCAAACGAAAGCAAACAATCATCATCCAGACAATGGAGAAGGAAGCTTTGGAACGTGTATTGACAGCGACATTTTACAGGAATTCCTTTTCATATTCGATATATCAATTCAATCTCTCCAAATAAATGATTTTCGCCGATACAAAAGATCCCGAAGTCATTGTTGTGCGCTGACACGTCGCATTGTATTGATTGAAATATATTTTACGATAATAATCGGATAGAGGCATATTAGTTTGGATACTGGAGTGCTGCAACTACCCAATCTTCACAAATGCTGTTGATTTATGTTTCCTCGTCTGCTTGTCTTTGTTGGCCTTCTGATGACTTTATTAGCAAACTTTTACTTTGCACCTTCGAGCGTGAAAATTGTAGGCATGATATATAAACATTGGCTTCTCGGATCTGCCCATGTTTGGAGCATCTTTTTACTTGACTGGTTGTATTGTTGTAAGTATAAGTTACCTGGATATGGACATGGAAATCTAAAAGTTTTACCACGTTCTTCTAGTTTCATGCGATACTAAACCATATCGTTTTGTATTGCTCTTGGATGTTAGAGAATTAGCTATTGGAGAACAAGGAATTTAACTCATTTTTTTAATGAATTTACCTTCTAACTTAAATGTCAGGATTTAATTTTTTTTATTTATTATTCACAATGTTAGAATGTTTCAAAGTTCCCCAAAATGATCGTGATCTGACGAGATACGCATGTCGTCATGTAGGTGGGTCATTATGAAATCAAAAAATCCAAAAATAAAAATTAGGAGATATAAAAAACAAACGTGAATACCTACATACTTTTGAATTAATTTGTGTACCACATTGAATGGTTTTAATCGCTTTTAAATGAGGAATCATCGATTCTAGGTACTTAATATTATACACATATTATAAAACTTATATATTTATTTGTTGATCCATATAATTCTGAATGAAAATAACATTTTTTTTTTGGCAATCATATTTTTCATTCGTGTTCCTAATTCACCTAATAAGATCATTCTTTTCCCTTCTTCTGAGTGTGTATGTTCTAAATGTCCCACACTTTCAATCATCTTTATGTTTAATTGTAAATTAAATTACTATTATGTATGATATTCAATTATGTACCTCTACGCCTGTCTCAACACACGTATTCCCTAGCGAGACAGGCATCGAATAATATATTGTAAACATTACGTATATCAATAAAAAAAAAAATAAAAAAAAAATATGTTGTCTTCTTTTTTTTGATAAAAAGAACTAAACGTTTTGTTCTCCTTCTTAAACGTTCTGTTGTTAGTTAATTTGACCGGATTTGAATTGTTTCGCTTTGCAGGTAGTCTTCCCTCAAATGTGTCCTGTTTCCGGAATTTTGGTAGCTCTTGCTCTCGCCTATCCAATGTTCATTAGTTCTCAGACCATCTCTTACGTAGGCCTCTGTTATCACCCAAACGAGACAGTGTTGAATGTTTGAATTCCACTTGTCATCCATTAGCCATGAAACGTGTGAGCAAAAGATCAGTCCATCATTTGTATTTATTTCTTGAGTAGGTATAGGCATTTAAATTCTTACCACATCAAATCACTGATAATGTTTCTGGATGATAATGTAAAAAAAATCAAAACAGTAGCTTTGTTGCCAACACAAAACATTAATCTGTTATTGTTTAGCGGTTTTGAAAAAACCACAAGTTTCCTATACTTGCGTAGTAAAAACAGGATGTTTGTACGCTCAGTACCTATATAGAACATAACACTCGCTAAACAGTTTCACAAATAATAAAAATAATAACGATCGAACAAAGTCAATAAAATATTTTCAACATTATTGAATGTATTTAGTGGGACTTTGTTTGGTATTCACGGCAACGGCCTTATTGCATGCAGTAACAATGGACCTTATATTGACACATAGCCACAAGACGCATACGAGGTATTACTATATTGTTTGAAGGAGTTCAAATCCTCTGGCATTACGTCTCGTTCAACTGCGCACGTGCCGCTTATAAATACGTTCACATTATTATTACTGTATTATCAATACACACGTCAATACGATACAGTAGTACTTCGTTTTGAAGTTGATATTTTCCGCGAAATATATGCTGCGTACGCTTTGCAAGACTCAGCAAGTTTGAAATGTTGATATTTTTAACCTCGTTTTGAAGAAGTTGATATTTTCCTTGTCAAGTGTCCGTACGCTTGGCAAGCCTCAGCAAGCGTTTATGTTCTTTTTAAAAAACGAAAACGAAGTGTTTTCCCAAACTGCTGGAAAAAACAGGCTGTTTTGAGGTAATTTGTGTGAATTATAAATGGTTTAGTACCAAAAATATTGAAATATAAGATATGCGCTATCCGCAGTTTTTACTGGGTGGGAATGTGCTTCTTGGTGTCGCCCATGTTGTTAACCAATTAATTAATAGACGAAATGAATGAATAATTAACGAATAGACTAAACGAACGTTAAAACTAAAATAACGAATTCTTTCCGTATTCAAACTATATTGTTAACCAATACGTCGTTTCCGGTCATTTCACGCCATACGAGCTCCAGGCCAAAAAGGCCCTGTTCACTTTAATCATGATTTTATATTATTTGGTTGTTGAAAAAATGATTAAATTTGTATTCTGTTAAAACATATTTTTTATTCAAGTACATCCTCCCTCCTTCGTCTTTAGTTAGAACTTGCCATTTTCTGTAATAACCCATTTTTATTCGAGGTATCACTGTGCAATCATTTGATTGGATGTAATGAGTCACATTACGGCTCTGATAGAGAGTCAACATAAAGGAAATTCCAAATGAGTGACTCGAAACATGGTGACTTGCCGAGCAACCAACGGACGAAACGCTTTGGAGGCCAGTGTGACATTTTGTAGGAGGAATATTAAAATATTATGTACCTCTTCACTTTAATAGTTGTTGTTTGGTCAATTCGCTGAAAAAGTTTGGCTAAAATGAACTCGACGAAAAAAAGATTGCTAGAAATGGTTATTCATGAATATTGATCATTAAACAATACAATGATTTGAAATTATGCAAAAACTCTACAAGATTCTAAGATTTATGAATGACTTGTTTGTGCAGACATCCGCTTGTATGGGTGCCGCCGCCCCGGGAATCATTTATTGGATAACCAACACCTCTGCCATAGGTCACCCCAAGTGGGTGATCTAATATCTATAATCCATCAATCTATATACATATAAAATAATATATGTTTGCTTATATGTATGTGAGTCGTCTATGCATTTCTAAAATACCTTCTTTCCACCCTCGCGAAGGTTTCTGAATTATTACAACCACATGACAATGCATCTGAAAAGTTTTTTGATCATTTAAAAAAATGTCATAATTTGAAAATGACATTTTGCAAGCCATCGATTGTTCAATCAAAACTCAATTTTGAAATAAACTCTTTAAATTAATGTTTTTAATCGAAGTACTCACCTATGGTACCTGCCTAACCAAAATCGAATACTTGAATTTAATCAAATATTATATATATTTCAAATAGGTACCTACTTTAGATATCAGATTTGATTGATTGTTCTTATACTATACACAAATTAATGTTATGTTTAATGTTGTAATATATGAAAAATGAAAATTTTATAAAAAATTGCAATAGGTGGCACGCGAGCTGTTTGAAAAGCTGAATGTACCGGGACTGAATATATTGAACGCGGTAGATGGCAGGGGATCGCGGGACGGGGGTTCGTGGGAGAGGGTAGAGGGATGGCCGGGAAGGTGGAAGGGGGACGCACTGGAAAGGACATACAGGGAGAAACAATTATTTTCTTAGAAATTGGCATTGCAATTCGAGCTAGTAAATAATAATAATCGATATTTTCCAACTGATTGAACGACATTAAATTACAACCACGATACTGGCGAAGTCGTTTCGAGTTTCACGGTTCACTGACTAGGTGAATTGTTGGAGTGACGTACGACCTGATACCACTTGACATTACTCGTCAAGTTACGTTACGAGGATAGGATCATAGGATGCTATTGACATGATATATCCTGTCGGAGTCCAGCGGTAAACGGAGACGATGATTTTTTAGTGATAATTGATATAGACGGGACCTCCAATGTTGATCAAACGTACATTAGATAACTCGGATGGGTTCAACGGTTTTATAGGCTTCTAATATAATGATTTTATCTTCTTATTTTGTATAAACGCGGAGTAAACAGAAAAGTTGGTGGCGTGGAAAGAAAGTGTGGTCATACCGATAATTTAACCAGCGTACAAAATATTTAATTGTATAAAATAAATCTTTAGATTATTTCATCTACATGTCTTTACTTACCAACATTACTTTTTTATCATTTTTCCAGCTGTAAAGCCATTACAAGGTTGACTTGACAATCGACAACAACATCAATGTCAATCACCGTCCACAAAGAAATCCCGAAGATTTCCATAATTCTTTCCATAAACATCGACTTAACCTTCTCCCAAACCCTGTATGAATGTGTCGACTGTAATTTAACATCCACTACAAGTTAATATTTGAAATAAATCTTGGTTCATTTAGATTTAGTCAGTCCCTGGGGAGTATGATTCAATCCTCAGTCAAATCTAACAAAACATTTTTTCTTTGAAATTGGCCACTAGCCGGCCCAAGAGATGGCACAACTAGGCCGAAAATTGAAAATATATGCATTATAGTAAAAAAGTGTTGTTTTTACGGGTTGCTTTTTTAATAAATGTTTTCGCAACAAAATTTTTGGAACCAATAACATTGGTTTCGTGTCATTTGTAACTTCCACACGCCCTGTCTATTTGTTGGTTGATGATGGCGAGCGATGTGGTGAAATAGGTCAAGCCCACATAGCTAAGACAAAAAAAATAATTTACAAATTACTAATTATAACTTACGTACCTACAAATATTTTATCTTTGTTTCTGATAGGTATGGTAAGAGAACCTCCTGCCAACTCCCTGTTCGTAGTCAAATGCTGGACCATTAAGCTATAAGGACGCTGGGAGTGTGACGACTCTAGGTACTAATATGTACAGCCTGTATGTCGGACGAATATCTACAGGTCATAAGTTGGACAAATATCTATGAACTTCAGAGTGAGGACTAATATTTACAGAGCTAAGGTCGGACTAATATCTATGACGGTCCCAGTGGTGACTAATATCTTTGGAGCGTAGGTGGGACTAATATCAACAGAGGGCAAATCCTTAATAATCAGCTAAATGTGTCCAATAGTCCGATATTAGGGATTTTTACATATATAAATTAAGTTTTTCAAACTGCATACGCAATATTAGGTTATTCTTGTATGCTACACATAATTGCAAATCCAACCTCTGCCAGTGCTGTAGATATTCGTCCTCACTTTGGTTCTCATAGATATTAGACAGCAGTTTGAGCTGTAGATGTTCGTCCTCTCTTCGGTTCTCATAGATATTAGTAAGCAGTTTGAGCTGTACGTAGATTTGCGTCCATACTTTGGTTCTCATAGATATTAGTCCGATTTGTTCAGTTTTTGGAATTCCTGTAGATATTAGTAGACGCCTCCAGTGTGACCTCTTAGCAATATGTTTTTTTGGTATTATTTTTTTTTCAAAACCATAAAAATACGACAGGTATACGTCAAAATAACCAATTGATTAATTATTTTAATTCTATTTGACATCTTTCAAGATCCTTGCCCCCACTCCGGGTGATTGAAAAGGCTGCCCAGAAGTTCGAACCCCGCTATGCCACTGCCTATTTAACAATTCAACATTACACTCATCGAAGATAATGTCTACCTGTTAACAATCACCTTCTGGTCACTCATTTTTGGGCGCAACACTTTTTTTCTTTCTTGTCTGATTATCATTCTAGTGACTCAATCACATCACTGACCCAGTGGAGGGAATGAAAGTGAAAAGCCAGTGGACTTGTGCAACTTCTATTCAAGTTCTCAGAATTTCAAGTATGATTTATCGTAGGATACAATTTTAGGAACTCATTAAATTATTCAATAAAAAAAACGGAGTGTGCAATTCACACGCGGTACAAGTGAAATCATCAGAAACCTAAAGTAGACAAGAGTGGAGAAGCTAAGAAGCACCGCACAAATAGGAGATCGATTGTACTATTTCATTCTCTCGCAGGCTAAATCCTAAGATGTATGTGTTTGTCTCTTTTTAGTGTCGCTATTTTTCGTATCATTGAGTTTCAAATCACAACGGTGCTAAATAAGTTTCCACTTCAATATTTGGGTCAATAGATGTCGCACATTAACATAAAAATTGATATATTTATCCAAGACACTATCTAGAAAGCATTAAGCACGGGTAGAATCTTTTAATCTTTTAAAAGATAGCAGCTAATAAAAATATGCGTTAAGACAATGAAGGTACTGTATTAAGATGAAGCCATACTAAATAATGCAAAATCATACAAAATCGTATTTTTTTTGAAAATTTGACCACTTAGAAGTATTATAGATGCTTCAATTAAATACTGCGTGTAGAACATACCTTGGCCCTTAAAAATATCGTTCATTTTTTTAATAAGTCTTTTAATAAGCTCAGAAAAAAATAAAGTATTAGGTCTATAAAAACATTTTAAGTGCAAACTCTCCTACTCATAAATACTTTTTCGGATATGGTTTTATTGCATAATGTGGCAAATTCAGTTTCTTATATAAGTATTGCAAAAAAAAATTAAATTTACGCCTGAACCTCACAAAATAAAATATAATATGCATTTTCGCGTTGGTATTTTTGACATCACGGCGACAATACGGCAGTCGACGAATTTGTTATGTCAAAGTGAACCTTATACCGTCCACCGAAGAACGACTGGCAGCCGCCCCATTATTCCGTCATTACTCCTCCGGACGGAGCGGAGAAACAACGTGTTGGGGTCCGCGCTGCTTGTTTTCGTGAAATCAATTTAAAAATTCCGTTTTATTACAATAAACAATGCATAAAAAAGGAATTAATGTTTTTTACAGGCCTTTACGAAATCAACATGTAAAAAAAAATTCTCAAATATCTTTTCCAACCTTTCCAAAAGCTTTTTCTCAAGTATTTTTAAACTCCTCCCATAAAAGGGCGTGAATTCCGATTTCGATTTTTTCCTGTACCAGTGGATCGCCTTAAATATGACCGAAGGGATAGGTTCGAATTAGCTCAGTGGTTAGAGCAGAATCCTGGCTAAGGTCCTGGGTTCAATATCCAGATGTGACCGTATCTTTTTTGATTTTTCTGTTTCATATTTTCGTTTGAGAGTAGCTAATATTGTCTTCAATGATTAAAGAAAAAAATATACTTAATCAAACTATTTATTGGTTTAACAAGTAGCGATGGGTCGAACACAGTACCTACCCAATCATACAGATGTTTCAACTTTGTTGTTAAACTTCAGAAAAGAATATCCAGTGAAAACGGTTCATTAAAAAAATACTTATTGTGCCTACCTTTCTCGCTACTAACAATAAGTAGGCGTAAGCAAGTCAAAGGGAGATGCAAGAAAATTATGACTTTACCGATACGATACCGTAACCGTGAATCGACACGGTAATCATAAAAGCGCACATTGTGACGATTTTTTTTTTCAAATTTGACAAAAATATCAACTTTTGACTCGATTTACTAGAAAGCTTAAGCTCAAGTCAATAAAGTTGTAGCATAAAATCGGCTCATTTTTTTTATTTATTCATTTTATTGTTAACCCTCGACTCGTCGCGTGGGGTCTTTAAAAGCCCAGGTTTTACAGGAATGCTAATTATGTACATTTTAAATGTTCCCATTGATTCCTTACTTTAAGTAGCTTCCTAAAAGGGACTATACTTGCGCATGTGCGATGTGAAATACAGACTTGTGTTTCGGTGTGATGCTCAAAAAAACCAACAAAATACAATGAAAAACCAAGTTTATATGCTTTTTCATTGTATTTTGTTGATTTTTTTTTTGGAATAATAAGAAGTCTGTATCAATATCAAATACGTAGTTACAAGTTTGATAGAAGTTGGTTAGATTTTTTTAAAAAGTTTTCTATTAAAAATTTTGATTAAAAATTATAAAAAAATGTTCCTTGTTGATTTTTAAGCTTTTACACTGAAAATGAATATCTAATTTTTAATATTTCTTTTTATTTCAATGCAGTAATTATCACCTGACTATAATCAGTTAAAATAGCACGTAAAATGTAAGTTATAACCACAATTTAATCATATTTATTTTTGGGGTCCCCAGCGACCCAGCGCAACACCTCGTGTTAAAAAAAACGCGCGGCGGACGGAGGTTTAATTACATAAGTTGTTAGTTTTTCGACCACCATGCTTGGCACAAGCCCATATGGTGGTGGTCACCAGTTTCTCGCTTGTACCACGAGTTCCCCGACACCGTGAATACGTGAAAGTAGATTACCTACAACGTTTCGATTCGTCAGGTAAATCCAGCAAAGTGGCACAATGTCAAAGAAAATTAATAAACAAAATGATTGATTAAGAAAACTAACGTCCCTTTTAACTACGTGGTTATAATATGCATTTTAGCATACCTTACAAATAATTACATATTGAACATTGGTAGTCGAAGAATAAAATGATTCACCGTGGCGTTTGATAAATCCGGTTTCATATTACAAATTACAGATTCTAAAAAAGTCTCACTAGTAAAAAAGCTTCAACATTTTTATTGGCGAAATGGGGTCATTAAGACGTTGAAATGGTTTTTTTTACAAGTTCACTACATGTTGTGGATAGAATAGTAGCTTCCAAGTTTTAGTCATATTCGAAATCACGTTCTTTAATTTTCTCTAAACTGTACTAGGTCAGTTCAAAGCGTTTCTCAGAATGAAATTTACATATTGTTACCGAACCTTCACCACGTGTTTATTACATAACGAGTATTTTTTCGCCACTTGCTTTAGTGTGAATGACTTTTTAAAACGATTGAAAAGAAGAAACAAAAAATCAGAGAGTGGAATTCATACGCGGTAGAAGTAAAACCATCAGAAAATTAAAGTAGACAAGAGTGGGACCACGAAGCACTTTTTTTATCAATGTGATTGATGACTTTTTCCATACTTTTGTCGTCGAATTCCAGTGGGCCCTTTCCAATACATTTGGTCATCTTATTACCTACTAGTGTTTTCTTCTTCGGAGTCGCTAGATGTCGCTTTCTTTTGCGTTTTCTTTTGCTTGTTAATTTTGGAGTCGTTTAAAGATCGGATATTGGGTTTACAAAAATATAAATACTTTTTATTAAACTTTATTAGTAAAATCTCCAATTATAATATTTAATTAAATGAAGACAATATTAGCGAAATTCAATCGACAATCTGAAGACAGAAAAATCAGAAAAATATATTGGCACCTCTGGGACTTGAACCCAGGACCCTTTGCTTACATGGCAAGTGCTCTACCAACTGAGCTACGAAACCCATATCAAATTCGGTCACTTTTAACTGTATCATACTTCAACTAAGAACTAACAACATTTTCTTCATTTTATTAATGCACATATTATTGGCTACTATCTTTATAGACCGAATTTGATATGGGCTACAAATGATATTTACAATTTTTAATGAAGTGATTGTTTCTATTTTTTATTTTCTTTTTGTTGTCCCACACATATCAAAAATAAGTCTGCACTAAAAATCTGAAAAAAAATTCAAATGTTGCTTTGTGGAATCGTTTTGTTTTAAATTGAATACAAAATTTGAATTGATTCTCGTATTATTGACCGAAGTGTTTTCCAAATTGAAAGTTTAACTTTTTTCGTTTTTGTTATTGATTTTTTGCACAAAATAGGGTATGGAAGTGTCCAAGATTATTTTTTACGATTGGTAGGTAAATAATAGAATAATAAATTATACAATACCAACACTAAGAACCATTTATTTAACAAAAATTGAACAATTCTTCACATATCAGGGTTATATCTAAACTCTAATATTTCTGATATTATTCCATTATGGGCCTGTATTTTCAAACAACTTGAATAGAAATTTCATATTATCTTAGAAATTTGATGAATTTTGTTCAAGGATATGATGAATCTTGTTCCAAAAATCTTGGAATCTTTTGAACTTAAAATTTAAAATAAGAAATTTGTCCATGGCCACCTAAGATCTTTTCAATACAATATTTGACTTGCTCATATATATATTTTAAATATCTAGTGAATAAAAACCATTGTTTTTTATCAAAGATATTGAATAACATATTTTTCGATTAAATGAAAACAGTTTTGAGTCTGAAATCGAAATACGAAACAGAGAAAAGTTGGATAAATAATTAATGATTTTCAAATAAAAATTAAACGCAGTTAGGAATCTGATACTGTTTAAAGAATTCAGTATTGCACCTAGGTTTGTTTCTATGTCTTTTTTGTAAGTACTCAATTTTGAAAAAAAAGCAATATCTTCTCAAAATTGGAAATTGTAATGAAGTGGTTCTGTCTATTATTACTTGGTTCTGACAACATTTGGTAGGTATATACAATATGAATTAAAATAATAAACTCCTTTTGGCTCTTGTATACACATAGCTTCCAGTTAATTTATAATTTCCTTGTGGTCCCATCAGTTATATTTTTTAATTCTTACTCTTATTCATACCCAGTTCTTATCAGTAAAATATATTCAAACACTGCAACAAAATCACGTCTTATAAATACCATTACGAAATGATCCAACTCATTATAATTTCAGTAATAGTACGATTATAGAGTGTGTTTCTAAGAAAGACTTACGCGTTAAGTTTCCGCTGAAACAATCAGCAATCGGCCATTAGCAGCCTTGGCGGGTTTTGAGAATCCGTTCGCTGGAGAAATCTGGTTTCTCCATCCGTTTTCCTTGAGCATTACACTCATCGTACGATTAGAATAGGTCGAATGAGATGTTTGAATTGTGACATCGAATTGACCTTTGAAAACCCATTGTTATTGTTATTTAATGTACACGTAAAGATCTGTCAACGCGCAGCGACTTGCATGCGGAATCTATTTGTGCAAAAAACACGGTACACTGTGCGCCGTGCGGCGTTCATACGACAGGACTTGCATGCGCGAATAGTTTGTGCAAAAGTGTATCTTGAACTATTTTCTTACTTTTGCAAATTAAAGCAAATTTAGTTTGCGCAAATTAATGTTTGTGCAAGCCGTTTGCGCACTACACCAGTTCGTCAGCGGTACAAGGGTGTTTTTTCGTAATTATTTTCAAGCAAATGATGAATGGAATTTTTTTTACTAACCCTCATAGTAAATTTATATATATAGAAGACTGTATAAAAATTTTTGTACTCGAATCTAAAGTATAGTGTGCGGTGTACGCCGCTTTCAACAGTCTTTCCGACGAAATTGCTGCTCGGCGGTCGACAGCGAGGTTCATATGAAAAATGAAAATATTTAGAAACTAGACGTATAGGTTTACAGCATCACGTAGGGGGAATCTCAGATTTGACAGATGGAGACTCGGATTTGCTTTGAATTTAAGTAAAATTTTCAAAATTGGAACCGATAGTGTGAAGACCACTAAGATGAGTCTCATCCGGGCGTTGATTTCCCCATATTTCCATACGGTTTTGAAACAAGATCACTTAGAGTCAGCAAAAGTAAATGGATAGACGCCCTCGAAAAATGGTGCTGGAGAAAAATGCTCAGGATTTCATGGACAGTCAGACGCACGCGTCCCTTCTGGAAAAGCAAGGCATCAGGCTTCCACAATAGGCTCAACTATCTCCCTACAATGTATTTTAAAATACTTTGGGCACGTTACTCGACAATCTGAGGACTCCAACTTGGAGAAACTTATAGTCACTAGCAAAGTGGAGGGCAGAAGAAAAAGAGGAAGGTCACCAATGCTCTGGAATGACCAAGTATCTCTGACTTCCGGTACGTCCGGTGTACAGAACCGCGATGAGTGGAGTCAGTAGAGGAGCCTTGTCCACCATGAAAATGGAGTAGGGGTCACGATCCTCAGCATTGAGGAAACCTATCTACAATGCGTATTCTAACAGACAATTGTGATAATTGTTGTCATTTTCAAAATTGAAACCGACATTTTAAGAATTCAGACAAGCGATAAAGTACCTAGTACCTAGGTATATATGGTTTTTTTATTACCAGAAAATTATGTTATTTCTATATTTTAAATGTGTATTTTTTGTATATTTCTTAGGGATAATCTTGACAAGTAAAACCAGTATTTGTAGTTTTTTTATGGGTCTGCTTTTTAGCTACAATCCAACAATTATAACATCTACGCTATACTAGTTATTTATGGTTATTTACTAATTTCGATGAATTCTATTAGGCATTTTACCGAATTTAAGGCTGTTGTAATCATGAACGCTTATAAATGATTGAAGCGACTTGAATACCTTAATTATACGCGATCACACCCTTCAGCGTTTAACTTTTTATAGGCTAATTAAGCTTTGACGTCTTAGTAGCCTTATCGCTTTACATCTGTTCTGTCCCTTAGGCCTTGTGAAGTCGGCAGTCTCAAGTAAAGGGCATATGGGCATATGGTGCTGATGCATGCATTCACTATTAACTGCTGGAAAGGGTTCCCGACTTTATTTATAAATGATTCCATGAAAGGAGATGGAAGGTTTATTGCCATGTTTTATTACTTCAAATAATCAAATAGTCAAATAAATAAGAATCACATTTAGTAAATACTATGGATGGGTTTTTTTTCAATTATTTCTGGCTTTCACCCTTCAAGGGAGTTCTAGGCCACCATTTAAAATTACAGAGTAAGGAAAGGTGAATTTATATACTAATTTTATTTAAATGTACAAATTTCAGAATTATATGGAAGATTGGAGTCGAGTTCAGACTTAGAATAGATGAAATGTTGGATGGAGGGGAGGCAATTTTAGATAACGCTTGATAGAAGAGAGGATATTTATTTAGAGAGGGATAACCAAAAAAAAGATCCGATCTAAAGTGCCCACATCTAGACCACATAATGTACAATCGGGGGAGTCAAGGATGTGCATTTTAAAAAGGTGAGAAGGAACGGAACAATGTCCGATTCTCATTCGAATAGGTGAGGAAATTTCTTTTTTGAAAAAATGGGGGGAATTTTGGAAACCACGGTTTTGATGGGATAGTCCTTTGTATTGAGGCATAGCGGGCTCGCCTGGATTGACTAGCAATGTTCCAATACTCTGTCCAAATATTGCGGGATCTATCTTTGATGATGGAGTAAGTATCAGATAGGGGAATATGGTTTACGAGGGTAACAATAGGGTTGGACGCTCCTTGTTTTGCCAAAGAATCCGCAATATCGTTACCCACTCTAAGTTTTACAGAATTTCAACAATTCATCAAATTTAGAAGGTAATTTTCAAGTTCTGTTATTCTATCACTATGAGCCAGTTACTTCACGTTATGATATGATTATACTCACCAGCCAGGAGCACTCCTGACGCGGTGATGCCGGGGGGGCACTGATTTGTTTGGACTGGAACACGTGCTCTGAGCATGGGAAGGAGGTTAGAGTTTAAACGAACGGTATACATGGCAACCTAATAAGACAATATTGGAATTTAGGATGAGCAGGAATAAAGGAATGGATTGAGGGCATCGATCAAGATATCATACGTCAATGATTGAGGGTTATGATTTTTTTTTCCTTTTCTTTATGCCTTCCTTTTTCTTGCCTCTTCTCGGCTTTTCTCGAATCTTCTTGCTTCTTCTCGTCTCTTCTGGGATCTTATCGTCTCTTCTTGGCTCTTCTTGGTTCTTCACGGATCGTCTTAGATCTTCTTGCCTCTGCTTTGCTTGGTTCGTCTTGTCTCTTCTTGCCGCTTCTTGAATCTTCCCAGAACTAAAATAATATCAGCATTTTAATGAAACCTTTACAGAACATGAAAATTAACTTCAAAGTTATGTTAATTGTTCAAATTCTGTGAAACAACCTGTCCTTAGATTTTACCACTTTTCTTAGCATTAATTGGAGACGAACTATACTTCTGATTATATTAATAGAATGGAATTTTGGAATAGAAATGGAATCTTGGAAATCAGAATAGAGTAAAGAAGAATTTAAAATATTGTCAATAATCCTTCGACCAAGTATACCCTAGACAAGCCCTCTCAAAGTAACAATCAGAATAAAATAACGCCAGTAACAGTAATTTCGCAACAAAACTCTCCTTCCAATTCTGCCGTCTTGCATACAGAGTTCCCGGCAATAAACAACTGACCGCCAAGTTATCCTATTGTGTAATTCTGTCAAACTAATACATCGATAGTTGTTCACGGATTGGCCGCATGAACAATATCCACAAGCCGTGCTGTATACAGTGGTTTTCAAAGTGGGGGTCAAGAGACATTCATAAATTTAATTGGAAAAAAATATTTTTTTACTTTATTTTGACAAGCGATTCAATTTCGGAGGCCAGTATGGGTACCGCCGCCTCGGGAACCATTTATTGGATAACCAACGCCTCTGCCATAGGTCACCCCAAGTGATTCGCTACGTTTGGTGACTAAGCAGGGGTGCCCGGGTTAATGGAGTGATGTTTGTCCAGGTCTTGGCGGCAGATGCGTCTGCATTTTTTTTCTGTTGGTTCGTAAGCTTAATGAGTTTATTAAAAAAACCAATCATCATTTGCTTGAAAACATTTACGAAAAAATCATCTTTTTACCGCCCATGCACCGTGGGCTACCCAAGTTGGTTGCTCATCATTAACACAGTGATGAGCAACCAGCGGTCCGCAAGACCATTTACTGCTTTTCGGACTGACTACAAAAAAATATCAAAAAATTGCGCTAAAAATATTCAAAGGCTTCTGTTCCGTTTTGCAAAAGGTATTAGCCAAAAACTATAATTTTTTTTAAAAGTTTTGAATCAGCTACTCAAAACATTAAGTTTTTTGCGTATAATAAATAAAAAAAAATTACTGTAATTAGTGGATACTTAAAGCCCAGTAGTAAGCGCTCAAAAAGAAGAGGAAGGGGAGATACGTAAATACGAGTGTTAGAGGGAGCGCGCTATTCTTAAAAACATGACTCGTTTGAAATAGGACACAAATCTCACGGAAAATGTCTCAAAAAGGATTTGAAAAAAACAATGAATTACGAAATTTTTCGTATACCTACCTATATATCTTGTAATACGTGTTAATAATGTTTTTGGAGTATATCTTACGATTTTTATCTATCGGGGGAAATGTCATACAATTAAATTATAAGTGTTAACTGTAATTGTTAATTGTTTAACTTGCGACCTTAATTAAAGAATTTTGAAACGCTTTTTTGTTAAAATCTGGGTTTTTTATGTATTTTAAAGGTTTCCGTTTTACAAAATAACAAAAATTATCTTGACGAAATATTGTACTTATAAATATTGTAATTACAAACGAAAATAAACTAACACCATTTACTGGTTTGACCTTGAACGTAGTAAAAAATTTGTCTGGCAATTTTTGCCCTTTTTGAATCAACCTCCAAAATTTAACATTTCCAAATGAAAAAAAATCGATATCATTCATTGTTTTGGCATTGCGGATATAAAATTTTCAGATGCGGCTTTTTTTTACCCTCTTTGATAGTTTAATTAAACAAATATTGTTTTATAATATGTAAAGCAGGTTTGCGACTCCACCGACAAAAAAGTTAACCAGGTTATGTTGTATATACCCTCCCACCAAGGTCCGCATAAGTACATAATAATAATGGATACATTAATAATACTTCGACTAAAAAGGTTGATCATTCCTAAAAAACAGCTGGTGGTGAATTTATGTAATTATAATTATAATTTATGGAAATAATATAATTTATTTTATTACTAAAAGCGGGTTGCGCTTTAAAAAAGTTTGAAAACTCTTCCAAATTGTGAAACTAGCCCTCCTTGTATGTATTAGTAGTCGAACACAGGCAGTGCGGTGATTTGATGACGTAGGAAACTTTGATGGCAACAAAAGTAATTCTGTAACATTATTACGTTTATGAAAACGCTGTCTAAAAGACATATGTAAGGTCTATTTTTTTGTTGTTGTCAGGTAGCTGACTACATTTTCAAAAATAAAGTCCGCGGTGTGTACTTTGTACAACATTCGGAAGTTAGATATTTTTGTGTTTGAAAAAATTAACTCCGGTGCGGACGGCTGGAACACAAATTGGTTTCGGTGTAGACCTTGTAGACCGATAAAAGGTACAACACAAAGCACTATGCGATCTAAACGGTGCAAAACAATGCAGGCACTTTTTCATAAATGGGCCGTGAGCCTGCTTTTGCTGGCTTCTGGGGTCATTTTGAATTTCACAGGGCGCGTCTAGATATCATACGTCAATGCAATAATCAAAAAAACTTTGTTAAATTTGTCCCCTTTGTAAATTACGCCCCATTACCTCCCGACCATCTATCTTTTCTTCGCCCGCCCAACCATAAATCACAAAACAAATGTATCTTCTAACGTCTATTATACATTATTTTTACTAAGTTGTTTTTATTTTGTCTAGACATAAAACTCTAGGAAAAGCTACTCACAGTATCATTGAACTGTGTTACCACACAATGGTAATGAGCAATGAGGTAACCGCACAAACCATTGATTCGTAGTACAAATTCCGAGAAAAGCTCTCCATGCATCGACCAACAAAGTATACATAGACATAGAAAGGGCGTGTGGATGTTAAAAATAACTCCAAAACCAAAATAATTGGTATCAAAAATTGGCTTAACAAAACATTTATAAAATGGAAAGTACATTATTTCGCAGTCAAAAGATTAAAAGAAGCATTGCTTCTTTGGTTGGTCTGCAGGGACTAAATTTTCCTCCCAATAAATTCGAAAAGCTGTAAAGGACTTGAAATAGGTATGTCATTTTAAAATAAAATAAGTGCGTCTTTTATGACGTGCATTTATTTAAGAGGTTTTTTTATGAAAAAATAAAAACAAATTTAATAGTGTTATAAATGTAAAAAAAAGTTTAGTTTTTCGAAAGATCTATTCAATGTTATTTTATAATAAAATATCATTATTATAAATCAACAAAAACAGTGATAGCGAAAAAATAAATCTTTCTTTTCAGAATCACAGAATTGATAAATCGATGACTCCATGTCATCAAACACGTGTCACAATGTTGATAGTGTTTCCTTGCTCGTAGATTCATCGCAAACGTCTCAATTAACATAGAAACAGATGCACATAAATATTATTATAAACTGTTTATTTTTTCTTCACTCCTAATCACAAACATTTCAGAAATGTAAATAAAACATAAAAACGTGCTCAGTGCTCAGAGACCCAGCGCTGTAACATTTGGGCAAATGTAGACCTATTATTCGGCAAAGTCAACGCGTCAAAACTTCTCTATCTTCTGGGAATAGTCTCGTCTTTTATTGATGCCAAATGAATCTCAGAGAAAGTAGGCATACCGTGAATTGCTTTATTACGGTGTAAATGACCCAGAAAATATTTTATAACGCGTAACAATGGAACAGAAGAAACATGGACAATATAAACCAGCTTTGTCGCCGGCCGCTCGTAGGAAAACAATGCATTCCTGACCCAAGAACTGTAACAAAATGGGGAGGGTTGTCTCAACTAAATTATAAACAATAAAGGTTTACGACTACCGCCCTAAAGAATAAGAACAGAAACTCCCGCCAGGACCATAAGTTTGATTTACATGATTTTAGATTTTGTTGCACTGGCTGTCGAGATTTATTGCTGGGCAATCTAGAGATGTCCGGAAAGGCATAGTTTTATTACTACGAATAATGAACAGGACGGCTCCCGAAGTTGCCGACAAACACAGCCGAGCTATTTTTGCAAAGACGCAGCCAATATTAATAATTTTATGGCTGTTTTAGTGTTTTGCCTACTTTCTAAGTTTAAACAATAAAAAGTAGTAAGGTTTTGACCAAATTACTTGCAAATGACAATGAGTGTGACCTCGAAAACTGCAACTGAAGAAAAAACAATGTCGGTAGGCAGCAGTTTGTTGGAGATATAATAAAACATGGTTGTTGTAAAATGCAGTTTATGCTTTCGGTGACTTCCAAAGCCGAACATTCGTGACATACTTTTGGGAATATATATTTTGAAAGGGGCTAAATAGTTTGCCATAATGGTAGATGTAATATATTCTAGCGCAAACCCGTGAAAAATCAAATTTTATAATTAGGTATTGTAGAATTTGTGAATCTGAGAGTATTTTTTTTTATTTTTTGCTCTCTCGAAAGAAAAAGTAACCTATAGAATATTAGTAAACTTGAAAAATTACGACATATATCCAGCATCTGTCAAACATTTGAACTAGGAGAAATACACATTTCGAATGACGAATAATTAATTAATAAAATAATGTTGGTGTCTCCTTTATCACTTGTTCGATATGATTTGTACTTATCAGTTCCAATTTTGAAAAACAAAATTCATAGAACTCCTAAAATTTTAAGCATTACGCAGGAATAAAATTGTTTTTTTTTTTTTTTTACTTAATTTGGGAGAAACCATTTTTTGAACAACCAACACCTCTAACGTAGGTTACCCGGAGTGGTTTGCCTGAATTTTTGGTGAATTAGCAGGAGTGCCCAGGCCCGTATTCATGGGGACTCTCCACCCATCCCTCTTGCTCCGCAGTTTTAGGGTTGGATTCATACATTCATTACTCCTGGACACACTGACCACCAGTTTCCTACCCATCCCTCATATCTTTTCCTGTCCAGAACTTCCTCTCCTTCATTTCCTTAAAAAGGTCCTGAGTAAAATTATTTTCCTCAGGGCCTCCTGAAGCAAATGTTTTTAAAAAAAGTTGTGTGCAGGAGAACGATTGTTTTAAATTTATCATTATCCTGTGAACTTGACCAATGTTTTTTTTACTGAAATTAATGCATGAAAACATCTCTAAATAAGAATTGATATCAAAAATTAGTTCACGTTTTTATGAAACGTTTTTTGATCAAGAAAATGCATTATATGGGGAAGATTTTAAGGAGTTCGAAAATTATTAAAATTCCAAAATTACATTTTTTAGGTTGCTAAGTTTTTATGGGTGAATATTTTTTATGATTCTTATTTTCTCCACAGTAAGTACATACATAGCGGGATTTCAGGTATTAGGTAGTAAAATATTTTTTCATGTTGCATAATGACCTCCTAATGTGGCACAGACACAATGCTGCATCCGTACATGGAATGAATTATTTTTATTTGATCATCATAAAGACTTAGCCGAAGTCTTTGTAACCACTAGACACATAGAATTATTTACAAGTAAAAAGGCTATGCCTTCAGACTTCTGTATTTTTTCTTACTTCTAAAAACAAAACCATTTTTCCTTAGTGTCGTTGCTATATTTAGGATTTGTTCTGGAGCAGACAAAATCTCCCAGGCCATTGTCTTTTGGTGAAGAAGATATTAAACTGTTCCGTGTGACGAATTTCATAAAATATGGCTTGCAGCATATTTCAAGATTGCGATTTTTGGCAATCAAAAACATTAATGATTTAGATTTAAATATCAACAGTCACATTTGTTCACACAGTTCATTCCTCTCAAACCAGAATAAGGATGTTCCAAAATATGCCCCAGATTTGCATACAATATTAAAAACAGGCAGGAGCCTATAATATCAGTATATAATAATCGTGTCATTGCACTACCTCGAAATATTCCTCTTTTCAGTTCTGCATTTTTTTTTCTTCTTTTCTAAAGAATATCAGGAGAGATACCAGGGGGTCAAGCACAGAGAAATCGATAGGTTTACAATATCGGATCGATAGGCGTGACGATTTATATCGATGTCTCGAACACGGTTACATTGTTGATAGCCGAATCGATATTGAGAGAAAATAAATAAGAAAACTGGTGTTTCTATGAATTCATGTTACGAAACGTCAAACACCATACAATTACGAAAAATATCAATAAATTGGCAATGTTGAATTGAAATATTGAAATACTAACTTAAATATGCATTGGCAGTCTGCATTTACTTTTTTAAAATAAACGGGAGTTAATTAGTCAATGAGGTCTTTAGTCATATTTCAACCACTTTCGTTTCTCAAAAATCGAACGGAATAAATTGAACTAACTAACTAACCATCACGCCGTTTCCCCGCAGAGGTAGGCAGAGAGGACGGACCGCCAAACAACTCGATCTTGGCGCATACTCCATGCCTCGTTCACATTCATACATTGTCACATACATGCTCTTCTATTATTCTGACTCTTGACATGACCCGACTCAAGAATCTGATTCACTTAATCGTGCCATGTCTTCCTTGGCGTCCCCGACTTCTTCTACCATTCACATTTGCGTTATAGATTCTTCTTACACTCCTTTCCTGGTTCATTCGCTCTACATGCCCAAACCATCTGAGCATCCCTTTCTTAATCTATTTAATTCTATGGATCGCGTGTACGACTTCTTTAAATTCTAAAAGCTTCGTTAGTTCAAACCGTTCGTTAAAGAGATAATTTTGCATATTGAACGACATTATTCAAAATGTTTCAGAAGGCTAAAAATTGTCAATCGTCAGTCGGAATATCTCTTATCAATTGTTGACCGTGCTCGCAAATATTGCTAACTGACCACATGTTATGACGGATTTAGTCAAGATCATTTTGAATAGGGTTTTATCGAAAGTCCATGCTGGACCTCCTGAGCCTTGGTTGAGATGTTAGTATTTTTTATAAAACTTCGCAAGATGTTATGCTAACCCTTGCATTAAGCAAAAAATCGCAATGTAATATAGAAACATGTTTACAGAGAATTAAACGGTGACAACCGTGAAATGCAAATTTTATTGAATCATACAAAGCTCGTAACAAACTATCATTAAACTAATGTCAGCTGACAAATGCATAAAAAACAATGCAGCCCGCGTTTTATGTCCTGTGAAATAATAACGTCGAAGGAGATATTATATTATTATTATTATTATTACCAAATGAAAGGGGGTTTGACTTGACAACATTAAGAATACGAAACAAAAAATGGTCCGTTTAACTCGTAGCTAGACAAATCGGGGGATTACACATGTCACAAGTCACAAAAACAAAGGGAATTCGGTAGGTACTTGGGTACCTACATTCGTACGGATTAAAAAACTGGTCACACTGGTGGTCCAACCGCCGCGTTCCCGCCGAAAGTCCCGCCAAATTTTGAAAACGGAACTGGTCCTCAATAAATCAAGCCATTGTTGCAGAGGGCATTTCACCATTTAACACGTCATTTGCATATTTGTTTAACGCGACACAATGAGGCAAAAGGGTCTAATTAATTGATTAAACAACATTTGTATTGCTGAACAAAGGTGCCTAACGGAGATATTTGGACCAGAGTGGAAAGAATTGGGCCAATGGTTTGGTTTAGTAACGCCCCGGGTCAGGGCTAATCTGCATAATACAATTTATAGAAATATGAAAGGAACTCTATGAATTATTATATTTTATTCAAAAGAACAAAACCAATTTATGAAGTGAAAACTTCTTGAGCACCGTTGTGATTTGAAACTCCGTGAAACGAAAAATATCAAGAGACAAACAAATACTTCTATAGGATTTAGCCTGCAAGATAGTGAGTTAGTACAATCCGTCTCCTCTTTGTGCGATGCTTCGTTGCCTTCCCACTCTTGTCTACTGAAGGTTTTAGGTGTGAATTGCACACTAATTTTTTTATGTGAATACCTCCCAAGAGTCACAGCTGCTCCCATCTGGAGCCAGTGAGACTTTCGCAACCCCAATTGGAGTTTTGTGAGGCTGAAGGTGGTGGGGAAGGGAAGAAGATTTGGCATAACATAATATTGCGTTATATATAACCTAACCTTACCTAACCTAACCAAACCTAACCTAAGCTAACCTAACTTAATATAAATTAAGTTTTTTAAACTGCATACGCAATATTACGTTATGCCAACATGCTATACATAATTGCAAATCCAACCTCTGCTAGTGCTGTAGATATTCGTCGACATCACCTGTTCCATAGATATTAGTCAGCAGTTTGAGCTGTAGATATTCGCCCTCACTTTGGTTCTCATAGATATTAGTCGGATTTGTTCAGTTTTTGCAATTCCTGTAGATATTAGTAGACGCCTCCATCTTACACCAGGGCGATACTAAGAGTATCTTCCACTCTGGAACGTGCCGCAAATATACTAAAAAAATAATCAATTAAAAATTAGTTGCGCACGCCGAGATTCGATCCCGCGACCTATGGATTGCGAAATAAGAGCCTTACTAATACGGAGGCCAGTATTTCTGAAAAGAAGTGTAGATGTGATGATTTATTGGTTTGTTTTTAATCTTTATTTAGATGTACGCAATATATTTGTGTTTGGCATAAAATATTAATTTTAGGTAAGATATCATAAATTCAAGAACGTTATAATAAAAATAAAATTAGTTTTTTGTGACTATTAAAAAGAGATTGAAAGCAACATGTCGCCTCGACACAGACTGGACAATCTATAGAAAAATAATATAAAGGGTTGTTTCGGCTAATGTAATAAACTGATATCAGCGGGGGGGTGTCAGTGGACCTTCTACCCCCAAATAACATTTGTTTCGATAAAAGGCGTTACCAATTTATTAAGCTACCTACATACCCATACTTGCGTATAAACGCAACACATAGTCAACTTTAACAAAACATTAAATAACAATACAATTCTTTTTTTTGCATTAAATTTAATAATTTTCTTAATTATTGTAAGTGTTTGATTAAAGAATATAAAGTCCCTACCTATAATATAATATTTTTAACAGTCTGACGTTTTCAAAATTGGAGTTCTTTTGTCGAGAGTTAAGACTATCCCATTTAAAAGAGACACGGAGCGAGAAAAAGAGAAGGAAGATGGGGGGAGGTTCAAGAATAATAAAGAGTCACTAGAAGAGACAAGAAGAGACGAAAAGAGACGAAAACATCAAAGAAAAGCAAGAAGAGCTAAAAAGAGTAAATAATAGAAAAGAAAGAGACAAGCAAATGCAAGAAGAGACGAGAAGAGACAAGAAGAGCTGAGAAGAGAAGAGAAGATTCAAGAAGAGATAAGCAAATACTTACGAAAAATAATATAAGCAATAAAAAACACTAAAAGCCAAAAAGCGACAAGAAGAGTGAAAATGAGTTCTGTAACTCATCGTGATTGCTCTAGGCTCTAGCAAGAAATAAAAACAATAAAGAGCCGAGAAGAGATGAGAAGTTCCAAGAAGAGACAAAAATAAACAAGAAGAGACGAGAACAAAAATATACGAGAAGATCCAAGAAGAAGCAAAAAGAACCAAAAACGGTCAGAAATAGACCAGAAGATCCAAGAAGAGCCGAGAAAGGGCAAGAAGAAGGAATACATAACGAAAGGGGGAAAAATGAAGCTCAATCCATTAATATATTCCTGCCCATCCTAAATTCCAATATTGGCTTAATAGATTGTCATGTATACCGGTCGATTAAACTCTAACCTCCTTCCCATTTTCAGAGCACGTGTTCCAAGTCCTAACAAATCAGTGCCCCCTGGCGTACCGGACTCATCGGGATAGGAATGCTCCTGGCTGGGGGGTACAATCGTATCGTACAATCGTATCGTATCGTATCAGTAGGTAGACTTCAACTTATCCGATATATAGCCACAATTTAAATGTTCGAATAGGTACCGAATAGTAAACTCTGACTTTTATAAATAAATATATCAAAATTGAAAATATACGTTATCCTTTGAATAAGCTATCAAGAGGGTGGTTTAATACCCCTTAAAGAGAAGGAACCTTCATATTCCTAGGTCTCTGGCATTTGCCCTTTGACGCGTCAGTCGCGAATTAAATTGGACTTATGACGTCACAAAGGCGTTTTCACCCCTTAATTTGCAACAAAAAAAGACAGCGGGGCTCCATTTAGCCGATAAGGGGTACGTACTAGCTCCCCCTCTCAATGGAATTGTTACATTCTATCAGGTTGTAAATTCAATTTGGAGAAATAATGTTTTGTTATCCTTGCAATTAAATTTATATTTAATAATCAAATAAATTTTATTTCAGAACAATAATTAAATTTAATAATAATATTTGAATGACTCGTATAGCGCCGTTTTGTTAAAAATCACCTCAAGGGCGCTGTACAAACTTATAGTATCTAGCTGGGTTACCCGGCTTCGCTCAGGACAATAAGATAGTGTTATGGAATGTTGCACAATGATGTTCCCGATTCCCTATTCCTGATCATTCCACAACATACTCCGCCACTCCTTCCACAACTTTCTACAGCTCTATGGAACCTTCTAGAACTTTCCGGAAGACTGTTCTAGAAATTTCAAGAGGGCGAAACTTTCAGCCCTTATATCTTTTAAAGCACGTCCTTTAGGTAAAAACGGATACCCTTATGCCCTAGGAGGGATAGAGATCTAACACACCATATAACTCCCTTTTTGCTTTTGCGAGCTGCACGTTTTTTTGGACTTTCTTTTATAATACATGCCATATTCAAATAAATAAAATGTTACTCCTCACATGTCCTTTCCCGTGCGTTCCCCTCCAGCGTTCCACTTCCACCTTCCCCACCACCGCTCTCCGCTCTCCCGTCCCGCCAACCCCCCTGGCACTGCATTTCTTGACTCCTCTCCCGCCCGGCCCGTAGCCGAAACTTTTTTCTAATACTAACAATTTTAAACTCGTGATATCTTTCTAATTAAATATCCGAATTGAAAAATTCAAAAAGTAAAATAAAGGTATTGAAGCTGCCTTGAATATGAAGTAATTTATTTTGATAAGGATTAAAACCAAGATAGAAATAAAGAGCCTTTTCAATCGGCGACATTTAAATTAAATTTTTAAAATAAAAGAATACTTATTGTGGCGTAACCATAATAGTTAGACATATGCAGTCGCAAATTTTTTTGTAAATAATGATGTGTTCTATAAAGTCGTAGTACATTATTTTATTCTATCATCAATAGTTTTCGCAGCGCACGCGATTTAAATAATATTTTAGGTAATTTTTTTACACCCTGGGTTACATTATTGAAGTTTTAGTAAGGATCCCTAATTTTTTTGAAAATGTAATATAGCCTATGTCACCCGGAGATAGTGTAGCTTCCCAACAGTGAAAGAATTTTTCAAATCGGTTCAGTAGTTTCGGAGCCTTTTCGATGCAAACAAACACACAAACAAACAAACAAACAAATCTTTCCTCTTTATATAGTGTGTTAGATTAGATGTTAGATTTCTACAATCTTACTTCTAACTACAAACAAGACAACCCACTACAACAACTTATGGCTAAAAATTGAATCCATCCGTTCATCGATCACCGATACGAAACTATATGTACAATGATTTGACCAATGAACGCGATGCTGCTGTAAAAATGTACTGTACAGGCAGAAAATATATAGGACCATACCTACCTGGAAGGTCACTAGAGATCAACACTGTTATTGTTTATTTAGAGAAACTTAATCTTTGGAGACAATTAATTCTAGCGACTCTCAAACGAAAATTACAAACAGAAAAATTAGAAAAAATATGCGGTCGCATCTAGGAATTGAACCAAGAACCTTTGCCTTGCCGGGGCTCTGCTCTAAGATAATGTTGGTAGTTCGGTCATGTTCAAGTGCATCATACTTCGACTAACAATTACCAAAATTATCTTAATTTTTTTTTGGATGCTATCTTTATGTATGACTAGCTGGGTTACCCGGCTTTCTAATTAAATGTCCGAATTGAAAAATTCAAAAAGTTAAATAAAGGTTTAGAAGCTGTCTTAAATATGAAGTAATTTATTTTGATAAGGATTAAAACCAAGATACAAATAAAGAGCCTTTTCAAGCGGCGACATTTAAATTAATTTTTTAAAATAAAAGAATACTTATTGTGGCATAACCATAATAGTTAGACATATACTGTCGCGACATTTTTTTGTAAATAATGATGTGTTCTATAAAGTCGTAGTACATTATGTTATTCTATCATCAATAGTTTTCGCAGCGAACGCGATTTAAAGAATATTTTAGGTAATTTTTTTACACCCTGGGTTACATTATTGAAGTTTTAGTAAGGATGCTTATTTTTTTTTGAAAATATAATATAGCTTATGTCACCCAGGGATAGTGTAGCTTCCCAACAGCGAAAGAATTTTTCAAATCGGTTCAGTAGTTTCGGAGCCTATTCGATGCAAACAAACAAACAAACAAATCTTACCTCTTTATATAGTGTAAATAGTAGATAGTAGAAGTAGATGTAGTAGATTGCAAGATTCTAGCCTATGACTAAAACTAACTAAATGCAATGTATGTGGTGGCCCGACAGTTGATCCGCCGACAGTTGGTCCCCCTAAATGATATTTACTATAAAATTATATTTTTTCGTACATTTTTTTACCAATTTCAAACATAAAATCGACTTCAATAGTAAGTTTGTATGAATATCGAACGAATTTATGTTAAACAGTGACGATTTTTTTTACTTATGGTTTACTCAGTAGATAAATAAGTAGATTTTTCTTTGATGCACTTGAATGAAAATATGTTTTGTTCTTTGTTATTACTATTTGACTTTTTGCACATCCCTTCGGGGCCACTCAGTTATATTTTGTGTAATTAGGTAAACCGTATTTTCCCTGAACCGACTGCTTATTGTATATAATATGCCAGGGAGAGGGGGGGGGAGGGCAATTGTCGGCGGATCAACTATCATGGAACCGTAGATAGTGTATTACAAAATATGTATATCCATTTTTCATTTTTATGTGCGGAGTCTATTGACTTTGCTACAAAGTCTACAGTGAATATTTTAATTTATTTTTGGAATAACTTAATTAATAAATCCTCAAATTGTAATATTTAATCATTGAAGATAATATAAGCGACTCTATAAAAATATTTGAATCAGAAAAATCGTTACTTTTTTACTAAAACAATAAATTATTACTTAATATTTTGAAAAATACTAAAAGTGATGTGCCTATCAATTTTATGTTGTTGTTAACTGGATTCTGTCACAATAATACTTTTCATAATTTGTTTTTCAATTCAAACGCATATTTTATTAAAAGAGAAGAAAATTTTGCTTTTAATTTTGGGACTTGATGATAGTCAACCTCCGATAAAAAAATTAATAGTTCTACTCAATGACAAGGACAATGAATTGTTGGGCCAGATTCAGGTAAGGGTTGATTAACAAATTTAAAAATATTGATATAATCTGAAATATTTTACTACCGCTGTTGCACTTTTAACATGATGCATTGTTATAATAATAACTGAAGTTAGTAGGTAGTAGGTACCAGTGGCGTGCATTGCTCTATGAGCAATGGAAGGCTATGTCAAGGTTGAATATGAATTTATTTCGCATTGCATATTTCAAAATGGCCTTTTTTATTATTATCTTCCGCTGATTGTTGCGACCAAATGACTAGACGAGATGAGCGTAATAAAAGTGCCTTACAAAATTAATGAAGAAGATGGTGTATATATTTTTTTTATTATCTTTTAATTTATTTTTATTTTCTCAAGGTTAGCACAACTTTTCAGCATTTATTGAGGTGATTTTTCACTTAAACGGCGCTCTATAAATCAGTTTAATATAATTATTTACGAACTGACTGGAACCTAAGCAAGTCGATGTATAGAAAAACTACTATTAATACTTTTTCTGGCGATAATTCGCATTTCCATAAAAACTTAAAGCGTTCAAGAGAAATGTGTTATAAAAAGAAAATCAGAATTCAGGGGCTCAAGAGGAAACGGGGCGAAGTTTTTTAATACAAACGTATTCCTCAATTTCCTCTCTGGATTTTGACACCCGTGCAAATATTTTTATAAATAACTAGCTGGGTTACCCGGCTTCGCTCAGGACAATAAGATATTGTTCTGGAATGTTGCACAATGATGTTCCCGATTCCCTATTCCTGATCATTCCACGACATACTCCGCCACTCCTTCCACAACTTTCTACAGCTCTATGGAACCTTCTAGAACTTTCCGGAAGACTGTTCTAGAAATTTCAAGAGGGCGAAACTTTCAGCCCTTATATCTTTAAAAGCACGCCCTTTAGGTAAAAACGGATACCCTTATTCCCTAGGGGGGATAGAGATCTACCACACCATATAACTCCCTTGATCGAACCGGGACTCGTTTCTGAGTTTTTGCGAGCTGCACGTTTTTTTGGACTTTCTTTTATAATATATGCCATTTTCAAATAAATAAAATGTTACTCCTTACATGTCCTTTCCCGTGCGTTCCCCTCCAGCGTTCCACTTCCACCTTCCCCGCCACCGCTCTCCCGCTCCCACGTCCCGCCAACCCCCCTGGCACTGCACTTCTTGACTCCTCTCCCGCCCGGCCCGTAGCCGAAACTTTTTTCTAATACTAACAATTTTAAACTCGTGATATCTTTCTAATTAAATATCCGAATTGAAAAATTCAAAAAGTTAAATAAAGGTGTTGAAGCTGTCTTGAATCTGAAGTTGTTTATTTTGATAAGGATTAAAACCAAGAAACAAATAAAGAGCCTTTTCAATCGGCGACATTTAAATTAAATTTTTAAAATAAAAGAATACTTATTGTGGCGTAACCATAATAGTTAGACATATGCAGTTGCAAATTTTTTTGTAAATAATGATGTGTTCTATAAAGTCGTTGTACATTTTTTTATTCTATCATCAATAGTTATCGCAGCGCACGCGATTTAAAGAATATTTTCGGTAATTTTTTTACACCCTGGGTTACATTATTGAAGTTTTAGTAAGGATGCCTATTTTTTTAAATATAATATAGCCTATGTCACCCAGGGATAGTGTAGCTTTCCAACAGCGAAAGAATTTTTCAAATCGGTTCAGTAGTTTCGGAGCCTATTCGATGCAAACAAACAAACAAAGATTACCTCTTTAATAATAATAATAACATAGTATTTATATAGCGCAGTTTTGTGATATTTCACTTCAAATGCGCTTAATTATAATAAGCTTAAGATTAATTATATAGTGTTCCTTACGAGTCCTTACAAAATTGATTAAATAGTGTGAAACAAAGAATATACCTACAGTATACACAAAGCAATTCCTAAAGAACAATATTAACAACAATAGTGAGTGCACATGACAATAGATATTGATCCCATTGAAACCATAACGTTGCCATTCAACAGAAATCATTAAAAACTAAAATATACTACAGAACAGGAAACAGTTTACGTTTAGAAATAATACAAATTCGGAGTGCACATAAAACTATAGTAAGGAGGTAATCGAAACCAAACAATTACTGGAAAATTGAGGAACGTGGTTTATTACAGTTTTTTTGAAAAGGAGTTAAAAATTCATGAAAGGTATGATTTTTTAAATAAGTTTTTTTTTAAAGCCCTTTTGAATTCAGCCAAGTTCTGGATATTAGTAAGAACTGAGGGAAGTTTGTTCCAAATGAGCGGGCCAGTTACACGAAAAGATCGATCATAGTAAACGGCTCGATTTGACCTAGAAAGTTCGATTAAACGATTAGTAACATCTTGATCTGCTGACCTTAGAGTAAGCTGTCTATCGCTTAAGTTTTGTCGGACACATAGTTCTGATATATAGGCTGGCGCCATTCCTTGTAATGCTTTGAAGGTCATTAAGCAGATCTTGAACTCTATTCTTTCAGGGCATCGAAGCCAATGAAGGCGATCCCTTAGAAGCGGGGTTATACGGCAATACTTAGATTCACCAAAAATCATTCTCGCCGCAGCATTGAAAACGGACTGGATTCTATTGAATTGTTTTTTAGGTAAGCCAGCATATGCACTATTACAATAGTCCATACGTGAGAAAACGAACGAATTTATGAGTGACTTTGCTCCATCAGAGGGAAGGCAACGCCTGATTGATTTTATCTGCCTTAGATGGAAAAAGCCTGAACTTACAGATTTTGAATTTTGTGATTCAAGAGAAAGACTATTGTCTATTGTGAAACCCAGAAATTTTATTTCTGTAGAAGGGATTATATCTGTACCCTGAATATGGATTGGGTTAGAGTCGATGAGGGCTTGCCTTCCAGGAGAAGCTATCCAAATAAATTCCGTCTTGGTCGGATTAAGTTTGAGTTTATTGACAGACATCCAACTTGAGACTGTGTTAATGAAACTAACCACCTCGTTTTTGAGGACGTCTTTTTCATCCGGGGAACAAAACTTGAAAATGAAACGATCGTCTGCATAGCCTTGTGATTCAAAGCCAGCTGATTGAATGAGTTTCTCGAGGCGATTCGTATAGAGAATGAAGAGAATGGGACCCAAGACAGAACCCTGGGGAACTCCACATTCTATGGGAGTTTCAGGTGAAGTACAATTATTGAAAATTACTGAGGCTACTCGTCCAGACAGGTATGATGTCATCCATTGGAGTCATTGACGTAGACTTAATTGATCGAAGATTGGAGTACATCACCTCGAACGCCAAATTCGGTTTCAAGCACATTTAATAAAATACTATGATCTACCGTGTCAAATGCCGCACTCATGTCAAGAACAGATACCAAACCCAACTGATACCAAACTGAACAGATACCAAACCCAACCCTGCTTCCATCCCGATGATCAAGTCTGAAATCAACCGCAGAAGAACAGTTTCCGTTGAATGAAACTGTCGATAAGCTGATTGATTTTTGGCAAATAGACCGGCAGAGTTCAAATACCCCACCAATTGTTTGGCAACGATTTTCTCAAGCAGCTTAGAAAGGAACGGTAGATTGGATATTGGCCTGTAATTATCCGTATTGTCAGAATCAAGATTTTGTTTTTTTAGAATCGGAGTTATGATTGATTTTTTAAGTGTTCCCGGTACAAGTGAATTTACTAGTGACTTCTGGATAATTGCGGTAATTACAGGCGCTATATCAGGAAGACACTGTTTTAAAAGCCAGGTAGGTATGGGGTCTTGAGCGCATTGCTTGTTAGGACAAGATTTTATCGCACGCGTGACATCTTCTTCCGTTATTGCTGCAAAAGTAGTGAATTCACTCGAGAGCGGACTTGATGCTGCGACAGAGGACGATCCTACCACACTGAGGGCCCGAATTTTTTCAACCTTACTTCTGAAGTATGTTGCGAGGCTGTTTGCTTCAAGAGAGGAATCAACCTTGCTGTTGCTCTCTCCAGTTTATATAGTGTAATAATATATAGTAGATAGATAGCGACCACTAGCGATTGATTTTTTTGATAAGTTACTTTTTGTAGGAGTTAGAACCTAGAAAACTCCAAAAATCATTAAAATTACTTGGTTTGAACGTCGTCAACAGACGTTCAGTACACAAACTAAACAATATGTTTAAAAAAAAAATCAAAACGTACAGGCATAAAAAAAAAAAAAAAATAAAAAATAAAAAAGGTAAAAAAATAAAATAAAAATCGGTCCAGTTTTTAAGGAGAAAAGTAGGGAATACAAAACCTCGATTTTGACGACTTTATTTAGGTATTTTCAGCCTAAGGAGCAATTGTTCCTTCCACCAAGCATTCGGGGGAGTAAAAGCGATAGTGAAAGCAACAGTTTGTTCAAATTACTACTGTTCAAATTTCTCGGCGACCGGAATTCCTCTTGATGTCCAAAATATTAGAATCAACAAACAAAAAACATATTTTGATAGAATCGCCAAACAAAGCAAGAGCAACGAGAACGAAGTAATTAACATGATAATAAGAAATACATTATAATAAAATTAAAGGGTGCAAAGACTCTAGTCACCGTCAGCATTATCAAAGGACACAATACAAATATACATTTTAACGATTGCGCTGCCGAATTTGCAATTCAATTACAATAACTGAATAATTTTCGATTATGGCCCAATATAACAATGGCATACCAGCGCCAGCCATCAGCCACCAGCCACCTGTGCCGCCCACTGTAATAATAATTCTATTTATTAATATTCTATGAAATTTGTAGAAATTAATTCCACCTCCCAATGACGACCTCGATACAAGATTAAAAATATGATAAATGCAAACAATGATTTCTAGAAAAAAAAATTAAATTAAAAAAAAATTTAACCCTATTATTTTGTTTTATCAATGAAGACAATATTAACGAATCTCAAACGAAAATTTGCAACAGAAAAATGTTTGGTCGCATCTAGGAATTGAACCCTATGCATTTCGGTCATTTTTAACTGTGTCATACTTCGACTAAGAACTACCGACGTTATCTTCATTTTCCTAACGCATATTTTTATTGGCTGCTATTTTTATGTATTATTGCAAGATTTTTTCCCGAACTAAATGCAATCTACATAGTGTCTTGGATAAATGTATCCATTTTTATTTTAAAGTGCGACATCTATTGACTTCTCAACAAGTCTAGGAAAATAATTTTTTTTTTAATTTTGGAATAACTAAACGAGTAATGGCCACAATACACGACATCTTTTTTCAGCCCAATTCCCGTATCTAGACCAAACAAAAAAAAATTCACTTTACGCGATCGCTATTTTCATCTCTATTTTAATATCTACGATTTCAATACATGATGTTAAGTGATGCCAACTGAAATCGTAGATGTGAAAATACATAGAGATAAAAATAGCGACCGCGTAAATCGAAAATTTTTGTCTTTGGAATCTATACGGAAATCGGGCTAAAAAAATGTCGTGTACCTACTGTAGGTTTTAAACCTCAAATTGTAATATTTAATCATTTATTTATTGTTTGAAACATTTACAGAGTGCTAACAATAATTACAGTAATAAAATTGCAGTAGCCAGGCACTTCCCCGCCTTCCTCTTCCCTACCTCCTTCCCCTCCCCACTACCCTCAGCCTCACAACGTACCCCAATTGGGGATGCCATAGTCTCACTGGCTTCAGACGGGAGCAGTTGGGACTCTTGTGCGGTATTCATATAAAAATAAAAAGTTGGGATTCCATTATAAATGTTTCCAGCATGCGTAATCATGAAGACAATGTTAGCCACTCTCCATAGAAAATATTATTTTAATTTATCACACTCAGGGAAATCTATCAATTAGTGTAGAATCGAGAATATCAAAGGTAAGGTGTCTCAATAACCTTTTTCTTACCATTTCGCGACTGTCAGTCATTGTATGAGTATGTACCTACAAGGTTTAAGCATGAAAAAATCGAAAATGTGTAGTACCTACCTGTGTATAAACCGTAACTTTGAAATATGTTTCATACAAATAGACGTAGGTATGTAAATTACATTTACACCTCATAAAATACTAACAATACTAGAACAAAACATGGACATCTCTACTACAGATATCTAAAACAAACGCATCCATTGGAAAAAAACAAAAAAAAACATTTGAACGATACAAAATAAGTACATAATTAGGAACTAATAGCAATCCTTCTCTTTACAAAAACATAATATATACGAGTACATTTTTTCTGTGTTATAAAACACACATTTCATTTTTGTTAGAATCTGTTTATATTTCTATCATATTTTTAATATAAAATTGTTTATACTATAATACAAAATCCTATAGAAGTAATCAATTTATCATTGTAAAATGTTCTATAACACAAATCAGATGAACTCCTAACGTGGAGGACTTAGCACTCAAGTGCATGCACAAATCCTTAATATTATCCATTGCAATGTAAACTCACATACCTACCTGCTTTTCTGACGACAATTTGTCTTTCATGCTTATCATTTCATATTCCTTTTCGCTTAAGTGATGTCTGAAATGGTTCCGTGACAACTCAGAATCAACTCAACTCCGGTCATCGTCTGAAATATAGATATAGGCGTCCAATATCCAGTTCTCTCCATCCAGCGATTTGAAAGGGGGTCTTAAAAATATAATAATTATCGAAAGTATCTGTCCACGGCAGTCAGTCATCGCATCGTTAAAATGAACATGCTTTTTGCGAAATTGTGAAAAATATCAAAAATATTAAGTTCTCAAAGTGGTTCGACCGTCAGAGAATGAACGCAGTATTATGTTTGATTCCTATAACTATGCCATAACCTTATATCTACCTACATAACAACGTGTCAAATCAGACATATTTAGCAGAATTCATTCGGGTAGTTACCATTCCAACATTGATTCGGGATTTATAGATATTCAAGCACAAGGGATCTGTACAAACATTCAGCATTTGCCGACAGTATTTCCAGACACTGAGCCGACGTAAAGTAATGCGCTTATACTGTAATAAGTAATAAGGCTTAACTAATCCTGGATGTACCCCCAGGCCAGGGGTCGGTGTCAACCTTGTGAATTAATCTATACAATCCTCCCCCGCTGATCTTTTAAAAGGTCCCGTTTATAGATTCAATTTTTTTAGTTCTCATGGGTTTTTGCATGCATTTTTTACATCTTAAACACGTCTGGAAATAATGTGATTTACCTTTATTTTGATAGTGAAAAATGGACAAAGCAGGGCGTGCCGTTTTATTAAGAAGCACATTTTTTATCTTAACTTCTTATAGAATACCCTGAGTTGAGCATACGTACGTACCAGTGTCATCTTTGGGGATGCAGTGTCTTGAAGATACCCGTGATGTAGGAGGTAGGCTGGTGAATCATTTCACAGCCAAGCTGTCGAAAACATCGAATAAAAAGAGCCATTTTTGCGTGGTAAAAGTCAACAATGTGTAGGCAAATCATTTAAAAAAGAGCACATTTTATTTATTATTGCGACTGTTTCCTCCAAAGTACTACTTCTTTGGGACGGGAATTGCGTTTCATTTTCTTTATACATGTGAGGGAGATGTATGAAAATGATTGTAAGTTTCCTTTGGAAGGGTGCAAACATACGTTCACCGTTTGTCTCATTTTTGACCGTTGTCATTTAGAGTGTAAGAAAGAGCGGCAGCATTATATGTTTAAGAACAAAAACCAAAACCATCAGCGCATTGACATTAATTTGACGTTTTTGATTTTCGGAATTCAATCACACTTCAATATTATCCTTGTAACTATATTCCATACTTTCAAAATTATCGTAATGTCAAGTAGTATTAGAGAGGTCTACGGAGTGCGGTGTGTGAGAGAGATGCAAAAAATATGACTTTTGAAGTGAAAACTGCTTTAGCACCGTTGTGATTTGAAACTCGATAAAACGAAAAGTAGCGAAACTAAAAAGTGACAAACACATACATCTATAGGATTTAGCCTGCGAGGAATGAGATAGTATAATTGGTCTCCTCTTCGTGCGGTGCTTCATAGCCTATCGGTCTCCTCTTTGCGCGGTGCTTCGTAGCCTCCCCATTCTGGTCTAGTTTAGTGTACCTACTGAAGGTTTCGCTTCGACCGCGTGTGAACTGCACACTCTGATTTTTACCTACAGTATCAAAAGTTTATTTTAGAACTTTCTCTGTAAAGAGCCTTGGGGTATATATATTTTTATCAGGGCAAATGTGATGATGGATACTGTAATTCTGTCCGAAACGTTGGATAAAGGAGGAGGTAGATCAACACGGCATAACACCACAAAATAAATAACGAAAAAAAGAGCTTCGGGTAGGTTTACTCTCCTCAAAAATTGGACTAGAAAAAATTGTCAATTACAATAAATGAAAATATCTAGATATTTTTGTTTCGAGAAACAATTCAAACAATTTGTGATTGGTGATTTACACTCCAAAAACAGAAAGTATGAATGTTTTTGTTTGATGGGCCATGGCAAATGGGCCCATCGAACAAAAGCCCGAACAACTGAACATAAAAGCTTCTGTAATCTTCTGAAAGTCAGGCAGTAATTTGTGACAAATAGGACAACTATTCTACAAATAATGGGACCGGGTAGGGGCTGGGGAGTGGGGTGGGGTGCGGTGCCGGAGGGGTTGGTCCAGGAAATTGGATGCTGCGAATATATTTGTCAATCGTCACCCGCTGTGACTTTACGAGCTCTTTGTTGGTGCACGATGCTGTCAATCAGTGACAGAAGTCGACCACTTTTTTGTGATATTTTATTACAATTTTATTTTATTTTAAAAGCGTTACATTTATATTATTCCCCAACTCCTTGTGCTTTCCAGAATACTGATTTATCCTTTTTATTAAAAATACTAAACTTTAAATTTGACTGTTGCGGTCTTCTGCAACCCATAAATTTACGAATACACAAAGTAAAAACACGACAAAATACTTTTTTATTTATTTTATAAATTCAATAATATTATTATTTTATGTATAAAAACAGTTTATTATAAACGAGTTCTGCTTCGCAATTATTATTATGTAAAATAAATAAAAATTAAAATGGAGTTCTACAAAATTAACTTAATAACAATAAATAAAACGACAAAATACACTATTCTACTGCATCATTCATAAGCGTAACTGCGTTGACCACTCTCCGATACAACGATTTCAGTGATCAGTACTTGGGTGTTGTTGACATATATAACATCAACTTGGCAAGTTTTGTAGATCATGTAAAATATTTATTCCAACGCTATTCCTAAACACATCTTGTAATTTTGTAAACCTATCAAACAGCTGTATTTTTCAATTTTTGTTTCTTGTATTTTTATGAGTTGTGTGCATTTTTTTTTATCTTAAGTGATTTTATTTTTTCTTTTTAAGTTTCAAAATTATCTGTCATATTAAAGTTGTACGACCAGTTTGTTTTATTGTAGCTAATTAGTTGATTTGACTTGATATCAAATCTAAAACATTTTCCAGCACGCGACATCTTTTTGTAAATATGTACAAACAAGTATTCGTTTATCTTAAAACTTATACCTCGTTTAATCTACTTTCGTAGGGAGAAAAACCAAATATTTTAAAGCAATGTATAAATAGCATACATAATCTCTAGCGCTACCTTATCAGACAAATGTCGCCATAAAAATGTCCCTAAAAATGTTATTAATATTCTTCGATATGTTTTATTCCAGTTATGAAATAATTACTTGAATTAAAGATACTTTTTTCACACTAACTCTACACGGGAGGCCTTGAGGAAAATAATATCCCTCACACGCTGTGTGGAGGGTCTTTTTGAGGAGAGAAAGGAGTGAACATGGGCCTTGAAGAGAACCATGATTTGGGAAAGAGGAACCATAGAGACCGGTAAAAGCCGAACTGCTGAACTCAAGAACGAGTTGTAGCGACCCGTTTTCATGTGACAAAAGTCAATCGTGTTTACATTATTTGTCCGTGTTCTTATAGTGATAAATAACATACTTTTGGCGTGTTTCCCTTCGGCACCGGTGCATACTCGTTAAACTAATTACATACATTATTACTCGTTATTGTAAATAATTTCCAAAATGACAAATCAGCCAAAAAGTGCATGATTTTTTTTTTGTATTTCAAACCCCACTATAAATATACATCAGCCACATAAAACAGATTGCACATCCCTGCAAAGAAACCCGGGTGCTCGCATTTTTTATACTCAACAGATTTCTTCTGAAATTGTTTTATGCAAGCGTGTTGCAATATAATGACTCTCGTTGCGGGAATGGTGTTCCCGGTACAATGGGCCACAGAACAAAGCCCCTTTTTTCTTCATCTTTACATCTCCCTTAATGATCTTTGCCCCAATTTTTCTTAAATGTTTATTATTTATTGTTTCTTCCGCGAACTGCGTGTTCCCTTTTGGTCTTTTGAGTTCCATAATGCGACAGTCAACCCAAGTAGGTAGACATATGATTATGTTGTCTCCAGTGCTTTTTTCTTTAAGTAATTGAATGTCTTGTGTGCTATTCATTTAGCGAGGATAATTTGTTACTGTTTATATTATTATGTTATACACAATGCGTACGACTAAATGCTAAATAAATGGTCGTTTCCTTTCCAGACCTGACTAGGTAGTTATTATACTGCTTTACGTTTATATTCCAAGTATTTGTTAAAATCAACAACAATAATAACTGTCACACCATAAAATTAACTGTTTTATTGATGATCTACTTATTTTCGCTGAACGAGTCTTACAGATTCTACTTCTTAACTAGATTAACGATAAATTTTCCAATACAATTGATAACTTATCCGAAAAAACAATTTATTGGCAAAATACTACAAAGTGTGAATAATGAAATAATATTGTTTAGGGAAATTGATAATATAATTTAACCTTTTTCTTTGAATTGAAAGACACACCCTTGTTTTATTTATTTGGCAAACATAATAAACTGTTTTTATTCGTTTTAAAATTGTTATTAGTGTTCACTACAGAGCAACGCGCAAAGAATGCGGTATTGTGCAGTAAGTGTTAGAATTGACTTAAATAAAATGCAAGGGATGTAATAATTATTACATATTATCCACCAAAATCGTTGCTTCTCTAAAGCAAACAAGCAGGTAATGGCCGATTAATAATGATTACAATATAATAAGGGTTTAAAATACCTGCAATACATCAAAGACCTTTAACCCGTTTAACTCAACAGATGCGCTCTCAAAGCCCCCGCGATTTACCTCCATGTTCATGATAATATAATTTGGATAAAGAGTTGAATTAACATTACAAATTTAAAAAATGGTGTACCGCAGGGCTCTCGATTGAGACCTCTACTCTTTTCTCATAACGACGCACGTAACGAAAAGAGAGGTTGCAATAGAGCTTTCAGCGGTGGTTCTTTATTTCAGAATGCACGATGCTCTCTGGTTCGAATAAGCGTGAAGCTTTGCTCAGTGATCGTGTCGGAACTACCTTCATTGGTTTCTATTGGAGCATGTACTGCGGTTTACAATACAACCTGATTTAAACACGTAAATCCTACTCAATACTCAGTGCCCGGTGCACCTGAGGCTCGAGGTCAGGTAGTTGAATTATTGGCGAATCTTTGCTGCCAGTTTTGCCGTGTTCTGGTCCACTGTAGCGTTTCAGATGCTTTCGGCATTATTCAGACACAAAAGGGTTTGTTATTGATTTTTAATGCAGAGAAAGGGTTTTCTATGTTGAAGAATACGATGCTATTGGATAACATTAACATCATCTCATCATACATCTGTAATCTTTCACAATAGCTGGGCTATAAGAATAGTACAATGTAAACTGGTTCACTGGGTTTATTTGCTTAATAAATTATAATATTTAGATGACTTGTATAGCGCCGTTTTTGTGAAAAATCACCTCAAGGGCGCCGTACAAGCTTATATTACATATTTTTTCGAAGTACAAACTAGACGTCCATTATAACGACTTATGGCTAAAAATTGCATCCACTGTTTCATCGATCACCGATGTATGTACAATGATTTGACCAATTAAAACGATGCTGCGTAAAAATTGCTTAGTATTGAGATTAGCATTTTTGCATATTCATACTGATCAAAACATCAGAATGTTCGGTCTCAGCTTTCTTTTTGTCGCACCTATAAAACCAACAAAAAACTTTTCTTCTTTTGTGTCCAACTGGCACAGACCCGTGAAAATATACGGTATGTAATAATTATAAGATTTAAAGCTGAAAGTTTACGTAAAGAACATATCAGAACCAAAGTAATTTAGATAAGTAATAACTGCAGAACCATCTAAAAAAAATTGAAACAAATATTTACAAGAGCACCTCTTTAATAATAACATTTTTCATGAATATCTTTTCTTGACCAGGTACGTAATTATGCCAATTTCAATTTTGACAATTACAATTAAAATAATTTGAGTATTTTATTACAGGTAAGTACTTTATCTTTTGTCTGAATCCTGAAAAATCGGTTCCATTTTTGAAAATATCACGATTTTAAACAAATCCAAGTGCATTGAATCCAGGGTTACAATCACACACAGACAGACCCACAACCGAAATTTGAATGTTTGATGACGATGATATCATTTGAATTTTTTGACCAATCCAAGAAGAAACTCTCCATTAGTCAACCCATCCAGGATATTTTGCACCAACATTTCAAAAATTTCTGTCCTCGATGTTTGGATCAGTGTTCAAGTCTTCATGCCATACACTAAGAAACAGAATATAACAGGAATAAATATTAATACGCCTGTAGAAAACCTACAATATGATTTTGCAGATTCTGATCCTCATTATAATTTTATTCGGTGTATGTTTTTTTTGTTTGCTCCACCCGGGAGGTACTGAGTAAAATAACATCCCTCAGGGCCTGTCACCTTTGTGGACGATTTTTGGTAATTGCCGCCCTTGCTTAACCTCCCTTGAGGTGATTTTTCACAAAAACGGCGCTCTACAAATTGTCCAATTATTATTATTATTAATTATGAGGGATGGATAAGATTCTGAGGGTCAGGGTGTCCAGGTGTGATGGACACGCGCATAAATCCATCCCTCCAACTGCGGTGAGTATAATATAAGGCGTTAGACGAGAGATTCCGACTTGAGAGGTTAACGGGTGTCCTTCAACGGGCCTCTCCCGATCCCGCCTGTCACGCAGCAGACGCATCTGCCACCGATCCTTGGACAAACCTCACCACATGAAAGTTAAGTCGCCTATCGCAGCGAACCACATGGGGTCATCTACGGCAGAGGTTATTACAATTGGTTATTAATTACATTGTAAGTAATGTGTTTATTTTTAGAACAATATTGTATCCAAGCCAACGTCGCTATTGTCGGTACCTAGCCAACATTACATCAAAAACAACTCTATCTTACTATCATCCGAATTAAAAATAAAACTAAATAATACTTGGTTATCAGTCCAGCAGCCAGTGGTGTGTTATCAGCGGTGAATTGACGGAAACAGAAGCTCCGATAAGGGGTCTCCCACGGGCCTGAGCGCGGGAACTGGCACCAGGAGTGGCTCCCAACATCCAGGCAGGTCCTGTCTGTGTCTAGGTCAGTTCCTTACTTCCTTCATGGCAGACGAGGAATCAAACAGTGATAATATTTTGTAATTACTATTAGTTCCGTGAACCGTTGACCTCGCGTCCTTTAAAGTATGCTTCCAATAATTTAATTAATTATTTATTATATTCTAATATAATAAATCGAAACCGAAATTTCAACTAAAATCGTAAGATTTGTAAGCAGGTACTTAAATACCTATCGAAATAATTATAATCAAGGTTCGTATAAAATGCGTTTAACAAGGTTAGCTCATACGGGCCTTTTTCGATAGGATACTGTCGCCATGGGTCAACCCACAGTGCCCGTCTTGACAATATCAAGAAGGATGCTGTATATATATGTCGCAGGCAAATCGTAAAATCAGGCCGATCATGATGCGCCTCGGGCACTTCACGAAGTAGCTAGGCTCATTATGATCTACCTGATTTTACGATCGGCCGCCGACATATATTATATACGTCAACAGAATAGCACCTAATCTTAAACATGTGAACACCCCAGCACAGGTTCTCCCCATGAGGTGTTCACAAATTTACTAACAGAGATCTTTTTTACATACTTTTTCGTACATAGATTTAGTTAAAATATTGTTCAAAATTTAATATTTTCAATGCCAGTTCAAAGCTATGCGACTGTTAACTTTTTGATTTCTGTATCTTTCATGTTTCATGTTTCGCTTAGATTTTTAAATATCCTCTCCTTCATAGTAATAAATATTGTTTTTCTTTTTGTTATTCTCTCCTACCGAAGGTTTTCTATCATCGGGGCAATCATCACCTTGCAGATTGCATCCGGTAATATCTTGGCGGAACCGCAGGTACACCAGTCACATAAGTATCGGGACCACGAAGTGCGTTGTCTTCATTTATCACGTTTTCCATCAATCTTCCAATCATAAACACAATAACAGCACATAAAAACACAACATGGAGTATTGTAAGTACGTAGGCAGTAGTCGATAAAGAATTCCGAAACTCTTCCCGTCATAGCCATACCAGTGGGAATCGTGAGAATGAACAAGATTCGGTATGCCACGGCTATCGACCAGCGCTAAATTATCAGTAGCTACATGAGATATTTTAAGGGAATTTCCTGGAGGTTACTTCACCCGTGGGAACTCCTTATCAAATTCATTCTGATACCAATGTAATACTGAAATACATAGATAAATTCTGCTGTATAATAAAAATCCCACTCTTTCAGAATGGTTTATCGAAATGTCTGCAGAAAATTTTCCTTTTTACCGATTTTTGCTAGAATCCAATGAATAGCTTTTTTCCTCGTTTGAGATTTGATTGTATGCATGTATTTTGGTGTATGTTTGGAGTTATGATATCTATCTGCGTGGCATTGGAAAGGTTGTACTTCCCTTACTAAAAAGGTAAGTTTTTAAATGACTGACAGGCAAGCAATTCGGATAATCGGCTTCTAAAATGGAGACAACGTTGGTTTTTAACTCTTTATTATTTCCCATTATTTTTGCTTAAGTAATTAACACTTTTTTTTATACGAGTAAAAATATAATTATGTGTAAACTAATATACAATTAATAATGCAAGTTTTGGGAAGCCGCTACTATTTTTGATTATTAATTATAACATTACCCCCGCAAGGCACACACGTCTGTGTTAGGGTAATATTATAAGTTATAACAAAAAGTGAACAATTATGTTGCAGTATATTTTAATGTAGGTACATTAACTCCACACAGAAGGCCCTGAAGAAAAAAAATCCCTTGGGGCATGGTCAGCTTTAGGGGTGCAGCGTGGAGGGCATTTTTAGGGAAAGGAAGGAAAGAAAGTTTTGGGAAGGAAAGATGTATGAAGGATGGGTGGGAAACTGGGGGTCAAAATGTCCAGTAGTGAATCTATCCCTCCCATTGGAGTGCAAGGCGAATCCTGCTGGAGAGGCGAAATGATCTCCCTCAACTACTCTCTCCCGATCCGGTCCGCCACGCAATAAGTAGGCAGACGCATTCGCCGCCAATACGTAGAAAAACCCAACCCATGAACCCGAATACCCCTGCTAAGTCACCAAACACAGCGCACCATTTAGGGTGTCCTATGGCAGGGGTATTGGTTTTCCAATAAATGTTGCCCAAACCGCGCGCCTCCCAAATTGATGCCATGAAATGTATGTAAGATGTGAAACATAAAAATTTTAGAAAAATATAGAGGAATAGTGTGTCAACATCTAAATTATTCAGTCTTAATTTTAATTATTTCATATTTAACATATATACCTACTTTGTTCACTAAAGTGGATACCTATCTGGTTAACCGGAGATATTACAAAGTTAAAAAGTATGTTTGTGCGAAAAATATCCGATTCCTACCTAAATGAATTTACGCTACAGAACCCCTTTTCTTCTATTACACTCTCCAGAAAATAATGACGGAAATGGGCGTTACATCCGAGTAGATAGATTCCCATCTAAATGATAAAATATCTTAATCTTACGCATTTTTTATTTGAATGAAAATAGCATATTACCTGATAAATAGGATATAAAATGGTGCAACAATGTCGAGGAAGCTTTTAGCCAACAAAACCTCCTAATCTCGCGTCACTAATCTTTAAAAACATGTAGGCTTTTATTGGAGATGGCGCATTCAGCCAAACACGCTTCAGTATCTTGCTACAGAAGATCGGAAGGACGAAGTAAGTACTGGATACTGAACTATCGGTACTCTCGCAACTTCTTTTCACAGCATGCTTTGTTAAGGAGATGAGCAGCCAATCAGAGAAGATAAAAGATATCCCGGTGAGACAGGAAGCGATACAACACAGGGAGAACGGGACCAGTGGGAGAGTGGAATAAGAATAAAGCAGTTTGAAAGTTGAGGTTCGTTCGTCAGAATATATTACAAATTACAAGATTCGTGACATTAATTTGGTTGCGATAATAAATAATAATAATGTTGCCACTGGGCGATTTTTCGATTTGACTCGTCCCGCTAACCCATGCACTCTTCCCTCTGTGAACATCTGCGAGGCGCTGCATCGCCAAGGGAGGCCGAACAGCGTCCCGTATGCATGGTTTTTCTGTAATCGGAGTGTGTTCATGATGTCCTGTGTGAAATTACCCAATTTTTTAAATTAAAAAATATTACATATGTGTCGTGTAAAAAAATATCACACCTGTTCTGTTTTAACATAAAAAGTTGACTTATTGCGGAAGAATGATTTCGGTTTCGGCCAGTTTCAATCAATAAACGTGTAGGCAGCATTTATTGGTTAAATAAATTATATCATTAAATTGATGTCATGTATGAAATTAAGATTTTTATTTACCGCTATAATGACAAATTTAACAATAAAAACGCTTGATTTCGGGTGTCTTTTAAGCCAAAACTGAAACAGAAGCCGAAATTCGTTTCAAAATCAGTTTCAGTTTCGGCTGATTTCGGTCCATCACTAGTTACAATCACAGAATTTATTCGCATTAGGAATATAAGGGAAAAATAGTTTTTTTTTTAATAATTAATTATTTTTAGAATCAGAGCGGTAAAAGCTTTGCCTCTGAACTCCGAGACCCTGGCTCATAAAACTCATAAAATTCCTTTTGCCTCAGAACAGTCCCCAAACAAAGTTCCCATAGTTTCACCAATTGTTCACATTTCTGTAAAATTCTAAATTGACAATCTCCTATTGAAATGTAATCATTAATATGCATTTACTTTTTGATACTAAACGGGAGATAATTAGTTAATGAGGTCTTTAGTCATATTTAAACCACTTTCGTTTGTCCAAGATCGAACTGAATAAACTAATCACGTCCTAGATGGATTATTGAAATCTATGGATCTCCTATACGATTTCTTTCAATTCTAAGAGCTTCGTTAGTTCAATTCCATTCATTAATAAGCCAGGTATTATGCATAAAGAATGACATTATTCAAAATGTTTTGTATATTGACAACTTACTGACACTAAAAACTTCTAAAAAGCTAAAATTTGTCAATCGTCGGTCGGAATATTTCTTGTCAATTGTTGATCATGCTCGCAAATATTGATAACTGACCACAAATGACGGATATAGTCAATATAATAGGTATTAACATTAGACTTCCTGTATAAAAACCAATAGTTCCAAGCGTGATGTGTAGGTACATAAAATAAATATTTAGGCTAGAAAAGGGGAGTAAAGATACATGATTTGGGTAAGTAGCTACCTACTGTTGAACACTTGAGAAAAGGCATCGATACATCGGAGTTACACGCTCCATTGAGTCCCTTTGTGCCGCGCTGCCGGCCTCACCTCTGCTATCTGTTCTGAGATCGGTTCCTACCGGCCCTACTTATTCACAATACATACTCGTAATAACAACTCTTGCCTCTCTGGATATTTAAATCTGTGTCCCTTATGCTCTTGGAAGAAAGATATCTACTTACTTCCATGCTCGCGCTATTCAGGTAAGTACCTACCCACTTAGCTTTGCATCCTAAAACTTTACTACACCAAACTTTATACATATCTGACGTTGATACAGAATACAGTCGCATAAACGTTTAAGTATAAGGCGCCGTATCCCCGCTCAAAAATAAGAAGGTGGAGAGATACGTAATAAATTACGAATGTTGGAGAGAGGGCGCTAATATTTAAGACGACATTAATACCCTAAAATATACCCAGAATCTTAACGACGTAAGACGTAAGTAGAGAAGCAATATAAACAAATTGCGACTCGCAACCCGTGTATTGAACGGACCTACTGTTGAATTCCCCTATCAAAGAAAAGAAGAAGAAGAAAAATAATGTGGGAATCTTAACGACGTAATTGAAGAAAGCGTGCAAACAAATATGTAGTATTGGACGGACTTACGGTCGAATTCACCCTAGCAGGCCTGGAGATTCGACCTTTCCGCCGGGCATGGAAATGGCGGGCATCCCTTGTGAGGCATGGAAATAAAAATGATAATTCAAATGTGAGCCTCGGGCAAACCCTAAATAAATGTGATTATTTCTCGCCTTAAAATTATAAAATTGAAGCGATAAAACACGACTCGTTTAAAATAGAGTAAGACACTCATGGGGGTTGTCTAAAACAGTATTCACATAGGCTTAAGCTTGCGATATAATGATAGTATAATCGATCTCCTCTTTGTGCGATGCTTCCTAGCCTCCCCACTCTTGTCTACTTTAGTTTTATGATGGTTTCACTTCTACTACATGTGAATTGCACACTTAGATTTTTTGGGCATCTTTCTCTTTCGCTTACGGTCGTTGTAAAGTCAGTAAAGTGACTGTATACCTGCGCGAGAATGTATCGAAGATTATATCAAGTTCAGGTCGTCTTTAAAGTTTGGCGCGTACTGTACTATGATGGTCCTACCTCTAATAGCTGCTTTGTAATCTCTCTTTCAATGCGTTGCTTATCAGAAAGAGGGATGGATTACAATTTACAATAGAGCTATCAGTGGTATGAATTTTTCCAATTACTACAAAAGGTACCTACTCGAGTTTTTGCATATGTATTAGCAAATAATTGCAGTTCTTCCTAAATGTGACAGGGACAGACAAGGGTTGGTTCTACTAGACAGGATTCACGCGTTACCTGTTGTTTTTGACACTGATAAATGGATTTCGACGTTGCTTGCACCTAAATTTCGCTAACCAAAACAACCAAAACTAATTCTATGTCTGGCTCTTTATTGGAAAAATGAAATTTTTTTAAAAGATCTGAAACTAAATGAGGCGTGTTAAAAACTACATATTAAAATATCAACCTAAACTTTCTGAACATTTTGTTTTGAAGAGTTTTAATTTTCAATTTACATTTGTTACTTTAATTAAAACTCTTATTAAATTATAAAAATAAATAAAACACTTTGTATTTAACCACGAATTTATTTTGGTATATATCGACCTGTTTCGCTTACATCAAGCTTCTTCAGGATATAAATAATAATGACTAGTTATTTTTATTTATATCCTGAAGAAGCTTGATGTAAGTGAAACCGGTCGATATATACCAAAATAAATTCGTAGTTAAATACAAAGTGTTTTATTTATTTTTATAATATAATGGCTAACCACAAAGTAATTGCTTCTTATGAAAAAAAAACTCTTATTAAAACTCTCGTTTATTAAATTAAATTAAAACTCTTCAAAACAAAATGTCTAGAAATTGTTACATAGGTAGTTAATGCCCAAGAAAAACAAAAAATTCTAAACATTCTGGTTTAGGAAATTTGGAAACATGTTTTTTTGTTCAATCCAGGAAAAGAAGGTACCAGATATATACTGTGAAAATGTATTCTTTATGTGAAAAGAAACTCTTTACATGAAAAGATACATTAGCTCCACACAGGGAGCCTTAGGAAAATATTTTTTCTCGGGTCCATTTTATCTTTGGGGATGCTGTTTGGAGAGTCTTATTAGGGAAAGGAATGAGACGAAGTTCTGAGAAGGAAAAGGTTCAGGAGTGACGGACGTATGAATCCATCTCCCCCACTGCGGTGCAAAGCCCGGCTGGAGAGGTCTTGATTAGATCTCCCTCAAACAGTCTCTCCTGATCCGGTCCGCCACATAGTAGGCGAGCAAACGCATTCGCCGCCAAGACATGAAACCGGCCACTCCTGCTAAGTCGCCAAACGTAGCGATACCCGCCTCCCAAATTGAAAGCAGGTACTAATCCGTGAAAAAAGGGAGAGAAATAAATTATGTCAGTCAAATTCCTTGTTGTAATGGCTTCGTGATATCATAAAGAATTTTCTTTTAGATTTTAAAGGTGTAATGTGGGAGGTTTGTTTTATATTAATCTTTTCCTGCCTGACATTGCGATCACTGCAATGAACTCAATTTCCCCAGTGTTCAGACGATCATAAAAATATGTTTTCATTTCAGGACGTGTGCTTCTATTATGTCGGCAGCATTGTGTAGTCATATTCCCTTAGAATCTGAACAATACTTGCAATACAATAACACAAATATTTATCCATGAATTCCAGTTTCTGATTACACAAAATATCATCTCAGATAGTGTGGATAACATGCCAACAACATGTCCACAGTGGTGATACTGTTGTTGTAATTGTATAACGCGGGGATAAAAAGTTGATCATGCAACAATTGATGTCCCAATATCGGATTAAAAATTGTGAATGCGCCATTACATCGCCTTTCTGGGGAATGGAAGGAAAAAAAGGCATCAAATTGCACAGGTGGGTCTCAGCGTCTTACGTAAATTTCTCAATTTTCTCATGACTTAGAATGGGGTAACCACGACGCGACTGGAATTTTGCATTTTACTATTTTACTTTACCTGAGATTCAACTTCTGAATATTTTGAGAAAATTTGCATTAGGTATATAAACCATATATATGTATATGATTATTACCAGAGGTGTCTCTAGGGATCCAGAAGTGGAAGGTCATTTGAAAATACTATTTTTACAGTTTTTTTTTAAGTATTATCCAACAGAATGTTCAATTTACTTGTATAATATTTTTTACATGAACTATTGCTGTTTGATAATTTTGGAAGCTCATTGTCCCATTAACCTAAAGAAGCAGCCGCCCCTGATTTATTAGTTTATTAAATGTCATTTTTACATTGTCTCCACACAGGAGACCCTAAGCTGTGTGGAGGGTTTTTTAAGGAAAGGAAGGAGAGGAGAGTTCTGGGAAGGAAAATGGTTTAAGGGGTGGGTAGGAATCTGGGGTTCAGTATGTCCAGATCGTCCGCCTCCAAGACCTAGACAAACCTCACCCCATGAACTCGGGCACCCCTGCTAAATCACCAAACGTAGCGAACCACTTGGGGTGACCTATGGCAGAGGTGTTGGTTATCCACAAATGTTCCCGGGGCGGCGGTAGGACCCATTCCCGCCTCCCAAATTGAAAAGGTATATTGAAGAACAATATGTCATGATAGAAAAATCTGTGAGAATTTGTGGTGTTCTGTTGTTACCTCTAATGAACAATACAACTCTGAAGATCGAGAGTTTCAATAATTACTTCGGTTCATCTAGATTACAAGTCTTGTTTACTATCGTCTTATTTAAAATGAATCTGGACTTAACGTCCGGTCTAAAGAACGCTCTATAATAATCTGAAGCAGGGGAAATGCTCACTAAAGGCGCCCACCTGTAGAACGGGTATGATCGCCTATCTCCGTAACCGTTTGGATATTAGATCCGAATGGGCGAAAGTTGTCTCTTTCATATAGTATAACCACAGACGACATTTTAAAACTACATTTAAGTACATTTACTAACGACATCTGTTGAGAGACATTAAAACTACATACATACATGTACATATTCATCTATTCATCACACTAAAGAACAGAAAGTAGTTGTATTGATCGATAAATTCTAGAGGGAAAAAGCTGCATACATTGCATGACGATTGGAGTTAGGTGAGGTTTCACATACCTACCTCCAGATTTTTGCTAATGAGATCTGATCACTCGGAACTGGATAGATTAGTATACGAGTATCTAAGTTAGTTGGTAAATTAGGGCAGGTACTGATTCTTTTTTTTTTAGTTTTTGTGAGTGTATAAAGTATAACTGCTTCCTTCTTTATTAATAATATGACTAATTTACACGTTATTGAAGGCGTAATTTAGAGCTAAACTTAAAACTCACCTTTTCAGACAGTCGTATCCATAAACTCAAAAACCTTTCACATTCACCTGCAATGCCCGCGACATTGAAAGTAAATAACTAATTTATAAAAAAATAGATTAAAAAAAACTTATTTGTAAGCATTTGTGTAGGTCATTTCTTGAATATTCTCCAGCCCTAAAGAGCCCTAAATTCTCCAGTCTTTCAACATAAATATCAACTAGACTTTTGTCACTAATCTTTTAATAAGTGTAATACTAACAGTGATGGAGGTAGCAAATGTAAAATTATGCAATGTTCAGTGTTTTAAACGTAATATCCTCCACCGTAAGTCGTGTACTTCTCCAAGCATAAACTTTCTAAATAAAGTGTGTTTATCGGAAGTGACCTGCCAGGTAAGAATGTATCTAATAATAATAATAATATTTGGCTAATTTATATAGCGCCGTTTTCGTGAAAAATCACCTCAAGGGCGCTGTATTTACTAGGTATTTATAAATACCTAGTATGATTAGATAGTACCTAAGAATTCTTAATAAATTGTACAGCTCCCTTGAGGTGATTTTTCACAAAAACGGTGCTCTACAAATTATCTAATTATTATTATTATTTATTATTATTAATCTATAAAGACCAAGTGTTCCATCCAACCAAAAAAGTCCCAGACACCCGACAATTCTCACTGAAAAAATGAATATAAGCAGGTAATCTATCGGTGAAATGTTTTGATAGCAAAATATCATATTGTCAAAAGGAATATTATGAATGGAGGAGAACTATACCTGCCGCCCGCTCCGGGCAGCAAAAAACCTCTTCCCATTCCTGCGCTCCTTCTAACACTGAAAACTGGGGCCTCCGAGGGACCGAAAAATCTGTAAAAAATCTTTCAATGTGCTTTTTAATCCGAGTGACCCTGGACTCCGATACCTTTGGGCTATTCATACGTTTTACTATCAAATATAAAATTAGGAAATATATATCAAAAAGGTTGGCACTAAAAAGATTTATCGTTCTTAGAATGGGCGATTGTGTTTCGAAGTCTAGGCGTTGGGTTTGCTAAAAATATTTACGTTTTATGTCTTCTTGGAAAGAAGGTTTTTTTATTCAGTCATACCTGTTCTCGACTCAGAGTTTGTCATGATGTTAAAATGTTATATCTCTGTGACTAGTACTGCATTAGAAATTTTAATAGCTCAAGCCAAAACTGTCGTGTCGAAATAATTTCATAGCGTTGCTGCACTTACGAAAAATATGCAAATATCAAGGTATGGTGGTACTTTGTGATAATTTGTCAAATAAAAAGGAAATGTGTCGTATTTAGTCGGTTCAATAAGAAACTGGGAACTAAAAAACGAAACCAAGCTCCGAAGGTGATTCTGTATATGTAGGTACATATTTTGTATTATCTGTTGCGTCAAGTCAGCACAAAAAGTCATTACAAAAAGGCAAATTCCATCATATATCGGAAGGCGTCCGTCATGCATTATCGGTTGTCAAATTTATGTGGTTTTCTACGGCTTTCAATGGTTTGTCTATGCCGATCGCGTGTTGATGTGGATTTATTATTTAATTTTAATAGGAATTACCATTTATTATTTGTTAGTTATTTTAACCACTCTCGTTTAAACTAAAAACTCATATTTTCAGACACTCGTATCCATAAACTCAAAATCTTTCACATTCAATGCCCGCGACAATGTAAATAACTAACCAGTAAAAATGTAGAAGAAAAAAAACCACCATTTGTAAGCGTTTGTAAAGGTCATTTCATGAACATTCTCCAGCCTTAAAGAGTCATAAATTCTCCAGTCTTTTAAAATAAATATCAACTCTACTTTTGCCACTAATCTTTTCATAAATGTAATACTTATAGTGATGGGGGTAGCAAATGTAAAAACCGTGCAATGTCCAGTGTTTTAAATATAATGTCCTCCGCGTGTAAAGAAGCCGTATCTTCTCCAAGCACTAATTAAAGAGTGTTTATCGGAAGTGACCTGCCAGGTAAGTATGTTTCTGTATCTATTTGTAAATAATAAAATTAAATAGAACCAAGAATTCTTAATAAATTGTACAGCGCCGTTGAGGTGGTTTTTCACAAAAACGGCAGTATATACATTAGCAAATTATTATTATTATTAATACCCAAAACGCACTAAACTACGGGTATTATTTTGTTTACAGCTCTCCAGGGAAATGAAGTTCGTAAACATAACTTATAAAATCATCCGCTTGTCTGTCAAAACAGGCCGTAAAATATTCTGACATGTGGAACTAATTGCTCCACAAACTGGAATGGTGCTAACAAAGTAATCATGCATTAAACATCGTAAAACTGTGAATTCACTTCTAAAGGCTTCCGCCGATAGACAACTAAAAATAATAAACAACCTACTACCTACCTATACGTAGCAGCAAACGCGTGTTTATAATAGAACCCTTGCTTTAAGGCGATCCACTAGTACAGGAAAAAATCGAAATCGGAATTCACGCCCTTTTATGGGAGGAGTTTAAAAATACTTGAGAAAAAGCTTTTGGAAAGGTTGGAAAAGATATTTGAGTTTTTTTTTACATGTTGATTTCGTAAAGGCCTGTAAAAAACATTAATTCCCTTTTTATGCATTGTTTATTGTAATAAAACGGAATTTTTAAATTGATTTCACGAAAATAAGCGGCGCGGAGCATAACACGTCTTCTCTCCGCTCCGTTCGGAGGAGTAATGGCAGAAAATCGGGGCGGCTGCCAGTCGTTCTTCGGTAGACGGTATAAGGTTCACTTTGATATAACAAATTCGTCGACTGCCGTATTGTCGCCGTGATGTCAAAAATACCAACGCGAAAATGCATATTATATTTTATTTTGTGAGGTTCGGGCGTAAATATCATTTTTTTTCACGATAATTATATAAGAAACTGAATTTGCCACATTATGCAATAAAACCATACCCGAAAAAGTGTTTATAAGTAGGAGAGTTTTCAGTTAAAAATGTTACTTTATTTTTTTCTCAACTTATTAAAAGACTTATTAAAAAAAATGACCGATATTTTTAAGGGACAAGGTATGTTCTACACGCAGTATTTAATTGAAGCATCTATAATACTTCTAAGCGGTCAAATTTTCAAAACTAAAACATACGATTTTGTATGATTTTGCATTATTTAGTATGGCTTCATCTTAACAATCAACAACGGGGTAGTTCAACATTCATTAACTCTTAAGCGTGCTGTTGTACTGGTGTAGTACACGCCAAACTTTAAGACCGGCCTGATTTTTTCTTCACTTACGTGGTTAAGATTCCCACATTATTTATCTTCTTCTTCTTCTTTTCTTTGATAGGGCAAATTCGACAGTAGGTTCGTCCAATACACCGGTCGCGAGTCGCAATTTGTATACACGACGTATATTTTAGGGTACCTATAGTGTCGTCTTGACTGAGCATTACAAACAATAGGCCACTTGCATGGATTTCATAACGACTTGGAAAAAATCGTGTGGATAGATATTTTTACTAAGATTACGAAAATGTTAGTAAAACTTTTAAGAAATGCATAGTTTTTTTAATTTTTAAATGAATAAGTCCATTATTTGAGCTTGTGGCGTCACTAAATGAAAATGTCCCGTCTCCGATTATATTCCCTTAATTTTGTAAAATTCCACACTGATTATTTTTTTTTATATATGGCAACACTTTGATTTCCGGCGAATTTTTGAATTTGCGTTTAACGTTCACTAGATTTATTTTTTGTTCTATGCGAACTTATCCTTTGGTTTGATTTTTTGACAAAGATGGCGGTGTTTTTACAGATTTTACGAAGAGAACCCCGTACAATTTATTGCTATTCGTGTGGAAAACGTTATTTTTTAAAAAATGATTTTCGGCAATGTAATTATCGTTTTTCGCACCTATAAAATTATGTCCCGTCTTTCCGGTTTATAAAAAATGGTCTGATTTTTCGGAATGAAATTTTCAAAAAATCGTCAGGGTTCAAAAAAAAAATACAGAATGTCTTAGAATATTTGACCAAACCGGATTTTTTTTTAAATGTGATGCAATTGGCCTATTGCTTGTATCTAAATTAAATGAACTTAGTAATAGGTACGCCTTTATGGCGGATCTTTTAACTTCATGGAAGGTTGGCACAATATAAGGCTGTACTATCATACATTTTCAATATTAATTTAACGTAAGTCTGCTTATATGTTTTGTACGTATCTTCTACTTTTATATCATTCGAGAGCTTATATCCTTTATATTCTTTCTGATGTCATTATACGATCTAATACCACATTTAGTTATTGCTTTTAAAAATCATTTGACTATTTTAAAAGTGAAACTTCTTTACCACCTTTGTGATTTGAAACTCGATGAAACGGAAATGACACTAAAAGACACAAACACATATATCTTTAGTCTGCGAGAGAATATGAATAGATAGAATGAAACCTTACCGCATTGGCCAGCTTTGATTATGAGTTCTCTTTTCAAGGCACCTATTGGTTGAGATTGTGTGGATGGGTTAAGTTTCACTTCTACCGCGTGTGAACTACACTCGATTTTTTTAAATTTTGGTTCTTTCCGTCATTTTTTGTATCGAGTGAAAAGTTGATGAATGCTTTTATTACTTGGAATTAATGGTGTCTTTTTCCAAAGCTTGCGTTTATCGTCTGAGTTTTAATGTTATTAAAGTGAAACTTCCTTAGCGCCATTAGTGTTTTGAAATTCGTATGGAACGGAAATGCGTCACAACTCAGTTCTGCACAAATACTAAGTTCTTGCGGTAAATTCGCACCTCGGCGCGTGCCTCCAATGGCGCAGCGCTTCCTCAGCGGCCAGAGTGACAATCATCAAGCGAATGGATGTTCGAATCCTACGAAATCCAAAAAAAACATTTTTATTTTTGTGAAATCAATATCCAATCTTCAAACCACTTTAATATTAACAGGCAAAAGAAAAGGAAGCGACACCTAGTGACTTTCTAGTTCTAGTTTCACTTCTACCACGTGAGGCTTTTGAGAGAAATTCAATAAATTCAAATAAAATGCATTTTCTTGGGCCCACATCGGAACCGGAAGTTGTAAATATAATTAGTTCACTGAGAGGTGGCTCAGCGCCGGGTTACGATGGAATAACAGTAGAAACCATAAAAAATCTTAAAGATTTTATAAAAATACCTATCGTGCATATCATTAATTTAAGCTTTTCAGTTGGAAGATTTCCAGATAATTACAAAAAAACTGTTTTTAGTCCGATTTTTAAATCTGGCAACCCAGAGGAAATGACTTACTACCGGCCTATATCTTTGACATCTAACATTTCTAAAATAATTGAAAAAATTGTGAAAAAGAGACTATTCCTATTTCTAGAAGAAAAAAAAATTCTCCATTCTAATCAATATGGATTTAGACCTAATCTAGGAACTCATGATGCAATTGCAAAATTGACTTCTCTAGTTATGGGGAATTTGGATAGACGTCGGAAGTGTCTGGGAATATTTATCGATCTGAAAAAGGCTTTTGATAGTGTGTCGCATTCTAGGCTGATCGCTAAGCTAGAGAAAATTGGACTGGAAGACAAAGCTTTATCTTGGTTCCAGAGTTACTTAAAAAATAGAGAACAATACGTAAAACTAAATAATTCATTAAGTGAACCCTTGTCTTCTGAATATGGAATTCCACAAGGCACAGTAATCGGGCCTATACTTTTCCTTATATATGTCAATGACATGTTCACTCTCCCTCTTAATGGAAGTGTCATCTCATATGCGGATGACACAGTCATCATAATCGAAGGAATAACATGGACAGAAGTGAATATAGCTGCGAATGCTGACATTGACATATTGAAGGAATGGTTTGATGATAACTTACTTAGTCTTAATGTAGAAAAAACATCATAAATACCTTTTTACCTTAATGATCCTGTCACAGATTCCAATATTAGCGTGATAGTGCACAGTCGTTCATGTAAAGGAGGAGAATGTAACGATAATAATAAGGAACTCCAGTGAAAAATATTATGGCTTTAAAAAAATATGTTCATATAGACCAATAAACGCTGATTCTGAATATATAACTTTTATTTAATAATATTAAACGTACAGTTTTTAAAAAAATATTAAAAAGTGCATTTTTAATATTCTCGTTAAAACACAGCGTCAGGTTGGTATGCTGTGTAATGCTGTCATGGTGACGTCACGATAGTAATCACGGTAATGACTGGTTTATTTATGCTATACGTCATTTATATGGGAATTTAGGTATGACACAAGCGAATGTTCTATATATTTCTTATTTTTGAAGATGTCGTAAAAGCATATACCTTTATAGAAAGTTAATAGAATTGCCTTTTAGATTTTTGTATCTGACATATACGATTGTGTTTGAAAAATGCAGTATTTTAAGTTTCAAAATGAAAAAATTTAAAAAAAACAGCCGACTGTAAACATATTCTATTAAATGGTCGAAAAAATTAGGAAAATTCAAAATTTAAAAAATACAGTCCTCTTACTTTATGAATTTGGAATAAAACTGTCACTTCACTTTTTATCTCGTTCATACAATTAAAAAGGATAAAAAATATTATAATAATTCCTAAAAAATAACTGAAAAAATCCGACATCTTGGACTCGGTTTTACGCAATTAATGCGTTGATTTCTCGAATTTGTATTTATTTACACATGCATAAGGCTTTTACATTATCAAATAATATTACTTTTATGGAAGTTTTATTAAATTCACGCGGAAAAGTCATAAAAATTATAGAGAAGTAACCTTTGATTATGTAATGTCAGTAACCTAAAAACCGAACGAAACTAAATCACCAAAAAAACATTATTTAAGGACTAAAACTGAAAAAAAGTACAGGCAGCATTAATACTTATGCTGAATTACACTAATATCACAGTGAATTAATCATTTAAACGAAAATTAGCATCAAAAACATTAAACTGCAATTGAAATTCATCAACGTCATTCATTGTTTTGCAAAGAATTTGATTTCGCCATTTGCAATAAATAAGCCATTAGCCAATCAACGCGTTATAATAAACAAGATGGCCGCGCGCCTGCGCAAATCTATGTGAGATTCAAGAACACCAACATAAAAATCTAAAATATATGAATCGTTATTTTAGTAGATGACGTCACAAAATTCACCATAGATATGGGTGTTTTCGAGGGATCTCCAAAAATTAAAACTTTGAAAATTATTTTAACTATCAAAACTAACTCTAAAAAAAAAAAAAAATATGCAGTAATTTAAGTTAGAAGGTCATTTTTCATAAAAAAAAATTAAAAAAATGGACTGGACTTCTCTATTGTAAAATCCTGAAAAAAACCCCAGATGTCAAATATCTAGGGATCACTATAGAAAGTAACATGAAATTTAAGAAACATATCGAAAACTGTGTAAAAAGAATTAGAAAACTTACTTACATTTTTTTACGATTAAGAAATATCCTAAATCTTTCAAATATTAAAATGGTTTACTTTGCTCTTGTGCAGTCAGTTTTGCAGTACGGAATAATCGCATGGGGGGGCATCTACAAGAATAATCTGTATCCGATAGTAACAACACAAAAAATTATCATCAAAGTTATTATTAAAAAACCAAGAATTTTTCCAACCAAAAAACTTTTTGAAAAATTTAAGGTCCTACCGGTTTCAAAACTATTTCAAAGAAATGCTATTTTAAAAGTTTTTAAAGAATCTGAAATGTCCTCAACGCGAAGTATAAGACCTAGAACTTCTGGGAACATATATGTACCTAGATGCAACACGACAGCTGCACAACACCATTATGAATATATAGGCCCAAAGTTATTTAACGATTTACCGGATACAATAAAAAGTGAGAAAAACTATTTTAAATTTAAAAAAAAACTTTCGTTGTATTTTTACAGAGAAGATTGACTCGCTTCTATCGATGATTTTCAGATATGTTGCTATTATTTTTGTTGATTTTTTGTTGATTTTTTATTGATTTTTGTTGATATTCTGTTTCTTTAATTATATGTTATTTTCTTATTGTACAAAATTTTTGTAATATTTCACAGTATTTTAGAAAATATTATTTTTCCATTTTTGTAACTATGCATATTATTGATTATCTATATAATATGTAATTACATAGACTAGCTCCCCAGTTAGACCCGAGAATATTTCTCTACTAATTGGGTAACCAAAAAAAGTCTGATATGAAAATTAATTTATACCGTTGATATTAAATAAATAACGGCCTAGAGCCGATTCTATTAAAACTATTAAAGCAGGAATCTCAAATGATTCACGAATGGTCAGTTGGAATGATAAGAATAGGTTTCTCTCAGGTAAAAATTGTAAAAAACCTTTGTGGGCGGATAGCTAAAAAAATGTTTTTTTTACTTGACCGGAAAGGGACGTATGTAGTTTAATATTTTTTAAGAATTTTCAACATATTTAATGACTGAAAATTAATGCATCTCTCTGTGTATTAATTTTATTTGTGTCTCTGTCCACTAAACCCCCCCCCCACTTTATATATATGTGAATGTACAAAGTCAATTTGCAATAATTGAAATATAAAAAAATATCCATTATAATAAAAAATACTATTTTTTTTGATGTGTTTGTCAGTTACCAAAATTATTTTATTTTAATTAATTCTGTTTTTTTTTTAATATTTTTTTGTTAGTTTAATAATATCATTATTTGATGTACAAAAACAGTTCAATTAATTAAAAAAATTAATAAAAAAATTAAATGGAGTTCTTCAAAATAAACTTAATAACAATAAATAAAATTTATATCTATTTTTTTTCAATTTTTGAAGTGAATACCTATTGTCAAAAATTGCGAAAATGCGCCGTTGTGATTTGAAACGAAAAATAGCGCAGTTATATTCGTAGTATGCCCACTCTCGTCTACTTTAGTTTTCTGAAGGTTTCATTTCTAAAATCCATAATTTTTTTTGAAGTTTACTAACGGCGTTACTCAAAAGGTAAATTTCTGATCGTCTCCAAAATTGGCTAATATATTTTTTGTAAGTACTTTCAGCTTCAAAAATCCTAAAATTATTATATCCCGGAAATTTTACACGTATTATAATAATTATACAGAAATGTAGGTTCCTACTTATACTCAATAAAAAACAAGTTATATATATGTATTTTTTTTTTTACATGAATACCGCACAAGAGTCCCAACTGCTCCCGTCTGAAGCCAGTGAGACTATGGCATCCCCAAATTGGGGTATGTTGTGAGGCTGAAGGGGAAGGGAAGGAGAAAGGGAAGAGGAAGGTAGGGAAGTACCTGGCTATTCAGATCTGGTCACCAAACACGCCTAAAGCCATTTCAAGCAACGTTTCAATTCTGAATGGTGGTCTTACACCAGGGCGATACTGAGAGTATCTTCCACTCTGGAACGTGACGCAAATATACTATATATTATTTTAAATGAATTAATTGTGAAATAATTTTAGTAAGAAGGCACTTTGTTTATATCATAAAATCCTACCCTAAAATTCTTCGTGGAATTCGTATTTGACAGAAGCACCTATTTCTAACTTCTTCTATTTATTTTTCAGAGTACTGCATAACGATATTTGGTTTTTCTGTTTTGCCAATAAACGAAGGTCGGGACATAAAAATGTACTATCGCTTTAAAATTAATTTCGTTGATTTATTGTTATGTAAACATTATTTCAAATCCCCTGCAATAATGCAAATTATAATTGGATTAGGTACCAGCTCGTCAATACTTGCATACTATTCAGTTATAGATAATAACGTTGTATTTGGAATTTTGGGTTTATCTACATAAATACATTTTCGGTGAATGTAGGTATAAACAAATAATAATGTAGGTAGACACCTTTTTTTTTTTTACAGTGTATACCGCACAAGAATCTCAACTGCTCCCGTCTGGAGCCAGTGAGACTATGGCATCCCCAATTGGGGTATGTTGTGAGGCTGAAAGGTAGTGGGGAGGGGAAGGAGGTGTGGAAGAGGAAGGTCGGGAAGTACCTGGCTATTCAAATCTGGTCACCAAACACGGCTAAAGCCATTTTCAAGCAACGTTTCAATTCTGAATGGTGGTCTTACACCAGGGCGATACTGATAGTATATTCCACTCTGGAACGTGCCGCAAATATACTATATATTATTTTAAATGAACTAATTGTGAAATAACACAAATTAATCAAATAAAATTTATTTGCGCACGCCGCGGCCGGGTTCGAACCCGCGACCTCCGGATTGTGAGTCAAGAGTCTTAGCCACTGGACTACGGAGGTATATGAAGTATTTTTTTGGAATAATTCGGCATAACCATTTCAACATTTATTGTAGTGCACGCCAAAATTTAGACCGGCAATCGTCGCAATAGACGAGTTTAATGTTTTTAATTTAATCATGTCAAAAGTCTTTATTTTAATCATATTCCAATAGACCTTTATAATTCCTGGTTCGGCTCGCAGGTTCGCATGTGTATACGCAGCCTAATAATATGTTTCAAAATCCTTGACGGCAGGCAGGTAGGTAGGATATATTATAGGTACATATCTTTTTTAAGAGCGGAAGTCGCGTGCCGACTGATGGATCATTAGTAAAAAACAACTCCACATCATATTTTGCCTCATTTTTTTGGCATTCGGAAGAAATGCAGTTCTTTATTGGCTAGATCTAAATAGTCAAGTACCTACTTCCCAACTAAATCTAGACTTAAATAATATTTAAAATTTGGACAGCGGGTATGGGTACCGCCGCCCCGAGAACCATTTATTGGATGGTCACACTGCCATAGGTCACCACAAATGGTTCGCTACGTTTGGTGACTTAGCAGGGATGCCCGGGTTCATGGGGGGTGAGGATGTGCTTGCCTGTCTACTGCGTGGCGGGCCGGATCGTGAAAGGTTGAGGGAGACCTTTTGACCTCTCGACCCATCGCCTTCATTCATTCACTTGACACACTGACCCCTTCCTACCTAACCTTCATACATTTTTCCTTCCTAGAACTTCCTTTCCTTCCTTTCCCTGAAAAAACCCTCCACACACCACCCCCAAAGATGACAAAATAAATGATTTTAATTTATTTTTAAAGGTTATTATAAAATTCGTCAACAGATTTTCGCTAAGAGATAAACTAAAAAAATATATACTAATTATGTATCGGATTTTTCGCAGACATTCTGGAAAAACTTCTTTCAAAACACGACAGACTCGCCAATTTCTCACCTGTACATAACTGACGTGGAGTAACATTGACAGCTCAGTTCCAGTTACTCCCAAATTTTTTTTTAAGATCACTTACACTTTTTGACTGTTTATAACTTCTATCCAGAGTGGAAGATACTCTCAGAGTCGCCCTGGTGTAAGACCACCATTCAGGAGTGAGGCATTGCTTGAAATGACTTTAGCCGTGTTTCGTGACTAGATTGGGGGCAGTTTGGGACTCTTGTGTGGAATTCACAAGAAGAAAAAATAAATAAAATTTAGCTGCACATTGTGATACTTTGTGATAAGGATTTCAGCCCGTTTGAAAATGATGGATATAGGCGTAAGTACGGTGAATTCCAAAAATTCACAAATGTCAAATGTCAATGTGCTGATTGTTTTGTTTTTTTTTCTTAAACATATAATGCTGCCCTTTTTCTTAACACAAAATGTAAAAAGTCGAAAATGGGACAAACGGTGAACGTATTATGTCTGCACTCTTCTAAAAGAAAATAATAATTATAATAAATCTCCGTCACACGTATAAAGAAAATGGAACGCAATTCCCGTAGTAACTGGAAAAGTAAGAAAAACACAAAAATTATAAATTCGTACACAAAGCCATCTCTGATACTGTCACATGTAAAACATGGACAGTTGCGCGTCGATAATTGCTTCATTGTGTAATTTTTAACAAAAAAACTGAATTTAATTCAGCTAATAAGTTAACACAACAGTTATTGATTATGATAAGGTACGAAGTTCTCCGGGTCAGCTAGTATTCTATAAAAAAAATTATAAAAAATTATTGTAATTTCATGGAACTGCAATGAATATATAAATATATTTGTCTCCGTGCTGGTTCTGACTCGTACACTTGTTTTCCTGGAATAAAACATTCTGAAAACAGGCATCTTGAACGATTTGGGTTTCCCCGCGTTGTGGCTTAGAAATGTGGCGAGAATAGTTAAAATTGGATTTTACTCGGTTTTGTACCTACTTACCTACTGCACACGATAGTGTTTCGCCTATCTTGGTCTATACAGTATGCACGGTGTTCGGAAAGTAGTAGAAAAAGTACAAGTCGGAAACTGGAGAAAGTAAATCATATTTGAAGTCGATTTTGTGGTATAACTTTTTTTAATTGAGCTTTCGTTTTCGATTAAATCGTTCCGAAGTTGTCATTTTTTATTTCATCTGCTGTATGTCTTTTAAAATGTATCCGAACTTATAGATTAGAACCATAAGACTTAGCTCGAAATGTTTGTAATTTCCAAAAAAAAGGAAAAAAGCTTTAAAAATGTCTAAATCCTCAGATCCGAAAAAATAAATATGTTTCTAAATCAATCACCCTGTTGATTAGTCGGATATCTCAAAAAAAATCTAAATTTGAGTTATATGTAAAAGTGTACCTACCCTCTATCTGATTCAATACTCAGATTACTCATTAACGACACCAAATCAATTTTAATGGAAACTTGCAGTGAAAAAAACAAGAAATTGATGTTTTCTGGGTTAGGTACTAGAAGAAATTTCAAAATGTCAAACTAATGTACCGGACCGTTATGCTTTCAGTGTTATTTATAGCATAGTCAATATGTAAAACACAGACAAGTGTAAATAATATTTGATTTATGGTCAGCATTCGGATATTGCTTTCCTCAATATCTCAAAATTTAGTATTTGGAGATGTCTGTCTAATCAACAGTACGATCGATCTATTATGTGACGTAGATTCAGCAGTTGTCCGCTTGTACTACGGGTTTCCGGACAACGTGTATAAAATATATTTTACTAGGTACCTATGTACCATAAAATCTCATAATATCTGATACGTTTTTAGATTTTCACGGTCAAATGCAATAGGCCACTTGCATGGATTTCATAACGACTTGGAAAAAATCCTGTGGATAGATTTTTTTACTAAGATTACGAAAATGTTAGTAAAAATTTTAAGAAATGTATAGTTTTTCTTATTTTTAAATAAATAAATCCATTATTTGAGCTCGTGACGTCACGACATGAAAATGTCCCATCTCCGATTATATTCCCTTAATTTTCTAAAATTCCACAGTGATTAATTTTTTTTTTTATATGGCAACACTTTGATTTCCGTCGATTTTTTGAATTTGCGTTTAACGTTCACTAGATTTATTGTTTGTTCTGTGCGAACTTATCCTTTGGTTTGATTTTTTGATAAAGATAGAGGTGTTTTTACAGATGTTACGAAGAGAACCCCGTACAATTTATTGCCATTCGTGTGGAAAACGTTCTTTTTTTAAAATAATTTTCGGCTATGTAATTATCGTTTTTTCACACACATAAAATTATGTCCCGTATTTCCGGTTTATAATAAATGGTCTGATTTTTCGGATTGAAATTTTCAAAAAATCGCTAGGGTTTCAAAAATACGATTAAAAATATATATAAAAAATACGGAATGTCTTAGAATATTTGCCTTAACCGGAAAAAAATTTAAAAAATGTAATGCATGTGGCCTATTGCCTGTCTCGGTTATTTTGTACCGGTGACAGTGGATTCTAGGAACAGGCTATTTTGGAACCGGTTCCTACGCCATTGCCTATCGCGGTTACTTTTTACCGGTGACTAGCGATCAATTGAGGACTGTTTTGAGTGGATTGGTGGAACAGTTTTTGGATCCAGTTCTTATTGTAGCACGCCTGATTACGGAGGCAATGGAAATATACAACCATTTTGAAGTATACTGTTTTACCTACCAGCTCGTAGTAGAGTGAAACTGGAAACATGACATCGTTTCCAAGTAAATAAGCACACATTTCACCACCAACAATTACACATCTGTCGGATCTGCCGGATCTGCCCTGATGATGGACACTGCAACGCTGTCCGAAACGACGGCTAAAGAACTAGGTAGCGCAACACGGCATAACACCCCAAAACCAAATAACGAAAAAAACTCATACTATATGTTCATATCAGTATAAGTTTCGGGCAATAGTTAGCCGATTAGTTTTCCGACTCACGAAATTATTTTTGATGGAAAGCAGAAAACACATCGATGTTAAAACTTGTTCAACAACTTTTTGTTTGTAAATAGGTAGGAACTAGGTTTTGCAATTGACTATTCATACAACGTCCTGAATGTCCCGTATAGCGTCCAGAATGAACAGCGTCCCCCAATTTGAGAGGTGATCCAAAATCTCAAATAAGCATGGCGGCATCTCAAAGCGGAACCGACACTTTTTATCTCAAATCTTCGTTTAGTGTAAAATGGATGAGTCAAGTGCACGCACTGTGAATCTATGCACACTTTTTAGGCAAAACATTCCCTAGCTTACAGCAAAAAATGTATCAATTTTGCCGACAAAGAACTGGGCGATCGATACTGTTTACAAAGATAAAGATTGCATCTTTTTAAATATCTGATAGGTAGATTTTTCGAGTTTGTTTTGGGTGACACGATGTAAAAATATCGAGTTATTGTGGAAGAGCTATTATAGCGGACGGTATAAGATGCTTGGGGTTTTTGACAAAGTGCCGTCTATGTGAAATGTACCCTTTGTAAGGGTTGTTCTGGGCGGCATGCAGGGGTGGCCAAGTGGAAACTTCTCTCGTTTGAAGGGATAAAACGTTCAAAGTGGATTTAGAATGGTCAAAGCAGGTTAACCTATTTAGCTGATGTGAGTTGGTAAGGAATGTACTTAGTAGCACCAAGATTTTTTTTTTGCATCCACACAGGAGGCCCGGAGGAAAAAAATTCTCTCGGGGCCTATGTCATCTTTGGGGATGCTGTGTGAAGGATGTTTTTAGGAAAAGGAAGGAGATGAAGTTCTGGGAAGGAAAATGGGGCAGGAATCTGGAGGTCAATATGTATAGAAGTGATGGACCTATGAATCCATCCCTACCACTCCGAGTACGACAGGAAAGGTCAAAAGGCCTCCCTCAAACAGTCTCCCTCGATTTGGCCTGCCACGCAGCAGGTGGGCAGACGTATACGCCGTCAAGACTTGGTCAAACCTCACCCTTGCCAAGTTACCAAACGTAATGAACCACTTGGTGAAGGGTGACCTATGGCAGAGGTGTTGGTTATCCAATAAATGTTTCCTCGGGCGGCGGTTCCCATACCCGCCTCCCAAATTGAAAATCCTTGTAACTATATTCCATACTTTCAAATTATCGTCACGGTAAGTAGTATTGGTAGGGGTCTACGGAGACGTCACGGTGTGGTGTGTGAGAGAGATACAATGACTTTTTTTCCTTTGGAGGAAACAGACCTATGTACATCATCTTTTGAAAGAGTTGCAGCATTATTGTGTTGAAGAACTTGTGTTTATTTATGGCGTCACGGTACCGTAACCGTGAATCGTCACGGTAATAATAAAAACGCTCATGTGTAGTAAAGATTAATAGAAAATAGTTATTTAGCATAACTTAAGCCTCGCCTTAAATGTTAATCACAAGTATAATACTGAAGTGTTCTACAGCACATGCGATGTCAAATAAATATAGCACAGTTAGTAAGTAGCTTTCAACCTAATTACGATCCCAAAATCAAAACCAACAAAGGTGTTTCATTTTGCACGTCTTGAAGTACATCACTTCGCTTAAATGGGTAGGTACCCACTATCCACCCCTACCCCCTATACTCTCGAGCTCTAGCTAGCCCAGAGGGTGCTTCGCCCCAACACTTTCCCGCTGCAGGGCGGCGCCTTTCTAGATCGATATCGGCCCCCCTAAATGGGCCGAGTTACGACATAAAGGATAAACAGGAGTTGAAGGAACGCCGACGAAATGGATACGAGTGAGCAAGGATAAAGTGGTTCATAGATTTCTGAATTAGAAGATGAATGGATGATTCAATCTAAATCAGATACTTTACGTTTTTTTGCATGTAAAATGTACAACAATGAGTAGACTACTTCTTAGGTGCAATAATATGAAGGCATTATACCTAAGAAATAGATTGTAGTATGGATCTACGTATAAGACGATGCATCCCATTATTTTCCTTTCATTAGTAATGCAAAATCATGTGATTTTGAATTGAAAATTTGATCGTTTATTAGAAATAGTAATCTAAAGGATTTAATTAAATAATGCGAGTAGAACATATCTTGGCCTTTGAAATAATAGTAGTAGAATATTTTTATAATCCCAGAATTTTTTATTTATTGTAACTTGGAAAATTTAAGTTCTTTATAAAATACTCGTAAAATATTTAAATATTTGTGCCTGAACTTCACAAAATAAAAATAAGACACACTTTTTGTCGAGCTTTATTTCTTGCGTAAATCAAGACTATAGTGTTAAGTGAGAATTTAAGTCTTATCGCCGTGTACATAAGGAGTGTTATTGTTAGCGGCCCTATTCCAAGTGTTGCATGTCTTGAAGTATTTTGTGCGTCTCTCTCTCTCTCTCTCAATAATATTATCGCTTTTTCCACAGTTTTAAGAAAGTATTAAAAAAATTACTTTTTTTCCTGAACTGTTAGATGATGATTATTAATGATCGTCTTTAGTATATTATTAGATATATTATATTATATTGTTTCACATTTTTGGCATGAAACCAATGATTAGGTACCTACCTACCTAATTGGTTTCGATTAAAGTAAAATACTTTATTTTGGACAGATTTTTAGGACATCGTTTCCAAAAAAAATAAAGAAAATAAGCATTGAACAATTTGGTACCAATTTGGAAAATATGAATAGCTATTAAATTTTAACCCAGGAAATTATTATAATCATTGAAAAAAACTAAGTGAGAACCAGGAGTGGTCCGCGATTTTTCATTTTTTCGCTAAGATTGAAAAATATGACTTGCCATTGAAGTAAAATCATGTATTGGTTTCATAGTGCTTTCACACAAACGAAGTATTGAAATCCGTAAGTCTAAACTTAGACTTACTGATGTTGTTGAAGCTGTAAAATTATTTTTCTTATATGAAGATTTTTATTTCAGTTTGTGGATGCGGCGCATCGAATAAAAAATGAATAAATGATATATGGATTATTTTATAGCGTCGTTTTTGTGAAAAATCACACCAAGGACGCTGGGTACCTACTTACCTACTTATTTTTTCAGCCTTTATTGGATAATATTAGCCTACGAACTTTTTGGGTTTAGGGTTTTCCATGCCTTCTTCAGGACAGAATAACAATAGTTGTTGTTAGTATAAATATTATTTTACATACCCAGATACATAAATTTCCGCCACAAGTTTCTAATTCTCTAAATATTTAATATCAATATCTATTTGGCCGTGTAAAAAATTTATACTGCCCAATATATGTTACAACCAACACATTTCAAAATCCCATTATTTTCCAATCGAAAAAGCCAGACAGAAGCTTTCAGGGGGTGGGGCGGGGTGGCCGGAAAATTCCACCCTTCAGAGCTTTCACTCGCCCCTCCCCCAGACCTGCCGACCAATCAGCGCCCTCCATTCCCCCCACCGCCGTATCTGTCAAGCGAAGCCCGCCCACCATTCAGAGGGGACGAGGCTGTATTGGGTATTGTCATATTTTTCAGTAACTCACTGAGTTTGTATGAGAGTGGATGTGTCGCGGACCGAAACAACATTCGATCGATTTTAAATTCCATTTTCAAAAGTGGTGCCAAAAGTGACATTGAAATCAGTATTGTTTTAAGTGTTGTGAAAACAGTTTGTAATAATTGTGAATTTTGCTTGTTTTGTATATTAAAAAAAAGACAATTAGTAAAAATACCTCTTTCAAGTGAGGAGACAAGAATGCATTCTATGTCAGATGCTGCGGCCCTTGCGGGGATGTTGCCTTTTGACTCAATGGGGTTGTACGAACAGCCTAAGCCAAGGTTTATCTTCAAGATGCCAAGGGTGGTTCCAGATCAAAAGGCAAAGTTTGAATCAGATGATCTTTTCAAACGATTGAGTCGGGAAAGTGAGGTAAGAAATCATTTGATTCAAAATGATATATCAACAAACACCCCCTCTTTTTTAAAAATTTAAGGATTAATTGAAAACTGTTTTGCAATAAAGATCTATAATTATATGTAGGTAGATCATGATCCTTATTATAAATGTAATCGTATTTAATTTAGACTTGCAATCACCTACATTTTTTACACCAATCACCCCTTAACGATATCTCTGTCGATGAAAATATCACATTTCTGATTTATTTCCAAATAGTTTCAGAATAAATGATTTCTGTGTAATAATGAATTTTAGCTATTATAGATATAAATAAACCTTGTATCACCTACCGTCGCCGACAGTCAAGTGAATAGGTACAACGTAGAAGCCTACCAACCATTTAGGTTTAGGCGGAGAGCTGGGGTAGGCAGAGAGGACGGACCGCCAAACAACTCGGTCTTGGCACACACTCTTTGCCTCATTCACATTCATACATACTCTTCTATTATTCTGAATCTTGACATGACCCGTCTCAAGTATCTGATTCACTTATACAATATTATAGACAAGTCATTTTATTCTTGGTGCGTTTGAATGACAATTTGTTTTATTGAAATGAAAACTTCTTTAGCACCGTTGTGATTTGAAACTCGATGAAACGGAAAATAGCTACATTTAAAAAGAGACAAACACATTCATCTTTTTAGCCTGCGAGAGAATGAGATAGTATAATCGGTCTTCTCTTTGTGCGGTGCTTTGTAGCCTCCCCTATCTTGTCTGTTTCAGTTTTATGAAGGTTTCACTTCTACCGCAGGTGAATTGCATCACTTTCGGGAGCACTTATTATTTTTTATTTATGTAGGTATAACGTATTTTCCCTAAAATGACTGCATATTTTATATGGTGACTGGCCCACTCAGAATGAAACCAACTCAGAACCACCTCAGAAAGGTGATGATAAAAAAATTGTTTAAATAGGTAAAGTTAGGTTATGGTTACCGGCTATTTTAAAACTATTTTTTCATAGTTTTTAATGACCTTTCTGAGGTGGTTCTGAGTTATTTTCATTCTGGGTTAGCATGGAACCATTTTATATAAGTATGCCGTGGGTTCAACTGTCGGGGAACGGGGGTCAACTGTAATAATGGAATCATATGTAAAAGCTTGTGTGATCGTATAAATGTTAATACAAAATATATTTTTTGTGTAGGTATATTTATATAGCTATTTATTTATCGCAGTTACCATAAATTTCCAATAGCTATATTTTTTCTGTTCTGTTCTCCAAATTTTTTAATTTTAATCGTTTTTAACTTTCTTGGTAGCCTTCACCACGTAATTCTGTTATGCTGTCAGTCTATTTGAAGGGTGAACTCTGTTTCTCTAACGCTATTATTCCGTTCTTACAACCCGTCCTTCGTTACCTATGTAAGTGTCATAGTCACACTGGCTCCGGGAAGTTGCGAAGGTTTGCTGCATGAATTGTTCGCGTTTCCCGTTACCAATAAATATTCAAACATGGCGTTTTTCTCTTAGCTAACGGGTAACCGAATAATTTGCAACGCTTCTATTGGAAAAAAATTCTAAAATCTTCCAACGTAGCTACATATCTCCTTAGTATTATTGTTCAATGTAAAGACACCTGAAGCGACCCACCTCAATTATAAATGAATATGGTTCACCTGTTCGCCCATTCTAGGATTACGTTTTTCGCATTTATTTGCTTTACCGAACCAAAAAGGTGTTAGCAACCCAGTGGCGTATCTTGTTAAATATTTACCAATAATTATATGCAAACTTATAAATTGAAGCGGACAATTGGATATTTTCAGAAACTACACTCTGATTAAAAATGTATGACGATTAAAGGTTATTTTTTAGAATTTTGATCATCTTTCTAAAAAAAATTATTCCTAATTATTGATGTTTTACATACATCTTAGAGACGTAAGCGTTACACATGAATTGCTGTATTTTGTTTATTTCGCAACGTAGCGCGCTGTCTATCTCAGTTAGCTACATAAGTTCCCTAGCAGAGCTTGCACGGGGCATACATACACTTTACGTCCGAAATCGTAGCAAAATTATCTTATCGTAATATCTTTTGTGTAACTTTCAGACTTGTTGTGTTCGTATAAATGTGATTTGGCGAAAAAAAATTATGTATGACGACTGCATAACATTTAAACTTTCATAACATATACAAATAGTACAATTTAGACATAAATTGAAACATTATTTTTCATTAAAAAAAATACTTAATATTTTGTAGTTGATTTGTAAGAGGTTTACAGAATTTTATAATTTTTTTAATTACAATATATTTTTATAAGTTTTTTGGTTTTATTTAAAGAACAAAACCCTAAACTAATTATCCAACTACCTTTAAACTGTATAAGTATGATAATATGTCAAATATACACTTTTAAACTTCAGTAAGTCTCTAGGACCTGTTGTGTATCTTTCAGGTTTGTTTAAATGTTTTTTAGCTAAATTAACGTACGTGTCTAAGACGTGTAATTATCTTTAAGGTATGTAAAAATAAGGTTATCTTTCTAGGCTTAAACATGATCTAAAAACGTACATTCCTAAATGGTTCAAACTGACAACAACGGCGTCATAATAATTGGATAATTTGTAGAGCCCCGTTTTCATGAAAAATCACCTCGAGGCCGCTCTTCAATTTATTATGATTTCTTAGGCTCTCTCTAAATTTATTATTATAAACAGATGACGTAGAAAACGCTATTGACTGGTAAGACGGCTGTCACCGACATTAACAATAAAAAACAAACATGTCTTTTTGTGTTTTGTCGTACAAGAATCATTGTCGTCTTTTATTTTATTTTTATAAAAAAACAAACCAACCTATAGAAACCGAACAGAGCGTTTCGTGACTTTTCAATGAACTAGAGCAGTAATATTACTAAAAATACGTCATTATTGTATTGTTGTAGCTGAAAATATAGGTATACGTTTTTTTCCATTTTAAAATTTTGTGTAAAGATTTTTCAAATTTGGAAGGCTTCGAGAATCTTAAAAATTCACAAAAAATAAAAATTTTAACAACATTTAAAAAATTCACACAAAAATAAAATTTTTAAAATATACATATATTTTCAGCAACAACATCATTAATGTCGTATTTTTCAATCTTATCACTCTACTTACTGAAAATTCATGGACCGCTACCGGTACCCTTTACTTTTCAGAAATAAAACTAAAAAAATAAAATTTTGACTGTATTAATTGGTTGTAAAAATAACATCGAACGTTTAAAATAGAAGTTTTTTTTCATTACCTCCACACAAGAGGCCATGAGGAAAATAATTTCCCTCAAGGCCTAGGAAAGGATAGGAAGTTCTGGGAAGGAAAAAAGTACGAGGGGTTGGTAAGAATCTGGGGGGTCAGTGTATCCAGGTCAGCGTACGTATCAATCCATCTCTCCAACTGCGGTGCAAGGCGATGGGTCGAGAGTCCGGCTGGAAAGGTCAAAAGGCCTCCCTCAACCAGTCTCTCTTGATTCAGCCTGCCATGCAGCAGGTGGATAGACGCACCCGCCGCTAAGACCTGGACAAACGGACAAACCTCACCCCATGAACCCGGGCACCCCTGCTAAGTCACCAAACGTAGCGAACCACTTGCGGAGACCTATAATGTTGGATATCCAATAAATGGTTCCCGGGGCGGCGGTACCCATGCCTCCCAAATTGTTAAAATTAAATGTAGAACTGTTGTGTTCCAAACCAGAAATGTAATGTGTTGCATAATCTCTGCCTACCCCTGCAGACAAATGGCGTGGTTAATAGCTAGTATCGCACACTTTTCACAATTTAACCTTCAACGCCCCAACCAAAAAGATTTAACCTTTCACGTACCGTTCACCCCCAGGTGCGCTACACCGGCTACCGTGACCGGCCGCTTGAGGAGCGCCAGGTTCGCTTCACCAACGGCTGCCGCGAGGGACACGCCGAGGTTGCCTTTACAGCCACTGGCACCAACCTGCAGCTTGTCTTCAATCATGCCCCATACGCAGAACGGGAATGCGACTTCCAGAAAGAAAGGGGAAAGGTAAGAAAAAATTTACGTGTTCACGTGAAAACCATCCTAGAAATCCAACAATCTATCAAAAAATTAAATAAAATACACCATCAATGTATTACGTAACCATTGATTTTTGTAAAGCATTTTTTATAAAGCAAGGTACCTAAAAATGTATCACCATTATTTCCTTCAATTCATATATAAACACTGCAGGACTACAAACCAATAGCAAGAAGAAAAAACTAAATAAAAAATAGATTTAATGAACAATATTGTATTGTTTTTACAGTTTGTCTTCCTCCATTGGAGAGATATCAAAACCTTGTAAAGAATTAAATTTAAATATAATGAAACATTAATATTAAATAGAGACGTCTTCGCTAAGATAAATAGTTCTTAGTTTCTGCAAAACTGTAAGCCAAAAACCACATAAATTGATTTAATTATTATACTGAAATACCGACCTTAAAAGAGGATAGCTTGCAAAAACACAGTAACATTTTTACACATATAAACATACACTTCATCACAATCTACACATTACTCCCGATGATGTACACTGTAATTTTGCATGACACGCGCCGCTCAAGCGTGTGGACGCAACGACGAGCACAGTTCTAAGTCAACAAGTTAGATCGAGCCAAACCGTCGAACATGAACGGTCGTGGGTACAAGGCTTTATATTATGCTAATAATGAATCAATATTGGCGTGAATCGCCCGCGCGGTGGGGTTCCCCATATTGTGAGGCACGTTTCTTACATAAAAAACCATCAGAAGATTTAGTTAACGCAGATTTACCCTATTGCCTACTTCTTTATTAAACAACTTGTTATTATTATCTGGTCAAAGTTATTCCCCGTTACATTATTATGACGAATTAAGTTTAATATACCTATACATAAAAAGTGAAAAAGAAAAGTTTGGTTTAGATTTTAGATCATATGTAAATGAAACTTAATTTTTTTAATTGTTATCTTCTAAATCTAAAACAATACTTTCGTCAAAGAAAGATATTATCGATACTTGTTAATATGCTTTATAAACGATACGATCGTACCACCCCAAACTGGAATATTGGAAGCCAATATTGGAATATAGGATGGGTACGAATAAAGGAAGTGATTGAGATTTGTTTTTTCTTCCTTTATGTCTTCCTTCTCCATCCCTTTTTTGGCTCTTCTTGGATCTTCTCGTCGATTTTTGGCTCTTTTTGCTTCTTCTGGTATCTTCTTGATTCATTTTGTTTAATCTTGTCTCGTTTTGGATCTTCTTGTTTCTTTTTGGATCTTCTTGTTTCTTTTTAGCTCTTCTTGGCTCTTTTTGGCTCTTCTTGTCTCTTCTTGACACTTCTTATTTCTTCTTGTCCCTTCTTTGTTATTACTGCATATTAATTTTCGCCCATTTGTTTCTTCGTGTTTTTTAAACGAGTGCCGAAATCAATCAATTTCTCTATTTATTTGTAATTTTTGGCAATTTGTAATAGGCTGCTTAATCACAGATTTAAAATATTTTTAACAATAACTAATATGTATTATACATTTGAACAGCGAAATTTCGCGATACGTTTCTTCAATAAAAAGTTTTCACCGCTACACCCACACATATTAATATTCTGTCAAATCATGCAGGCTGTATATGTATATATTTGAAGTATTTTTTTTAATACGAAAATGCAAAGAATAGAACCTTATCAATTAACACGGTAAGCAAATCACTATCAATTTTTAAAATGGCAAAAAAAACCTGTTGAAATGTTGTATTATTTCGCTTGTCTGAATTCTTCACACAATCGGTTTCGATTTTGAAAATGGCATTGAAAATAAAAGCAAATTTGAATTAATCAAACCAGATTTCACGAAAGACAAACGCACTTCACAGACGCCGAAATAAGTTTGCTTGATGATGATTGCGTCACCTAAAACAAAATATTTTTTTTCCACATTGATTTATGAAGTTTTCGAAAATTTAGAAATGTTTTATTTATTATTATTTAAAAAAAATTAAATGAAGACAATATTAACGAAACTCAATCGAAAACCTGAAAACATAAATATCAGAAAACGATACGGTCACATTTGGGACTAGAACCCAAGACCTACGCCTTGCCGGGCGTATTACATATTATTATTTAAAAACATGACCAACATAATCACTCTTCAAATTTCACAACATTAATAACTAACTGGTTATATTGCTATACCACTCGACTAAAGGTGTTAATAAACTTATGGTCCTTCAAAAATTTCATATAAGTACTAAAATTAGCATAGTTTTTATGTTCTGAAAAGTCATGTCACCGGTACCTATTTAGTCAATCAATTCTGTTGTTGGTCGTTGAAGAAGTTAGTCACAATTGATCTTATCTTCTCTGGTAGCTAATGAACCCAGCTCACGTATTGGATAGGTCAGCACCGTTAATTTATTTTGTTTAAAACCCATTTCAGTATTCCTGGTTTATATCCTGTTGCGATTCATTGGCTTTTGCGTGATAGGCAGCAAATGAAATAAAAACATGTCTTGTCGGCAATATTAATTATTATTACATAATTGTAGCTTATATATCGATCACGTAAATTTTAGATGATGTAAAGGACCAAATTTTAATTTATTTAATGGAGACAATATTAGCCAAACTCAATCGAAAATCTGAAACAAAAAAATCTGAAAAATGTACGGTCACATCTGGGACTCGAACCCAGAACATATAATTATGACTTTCCGGATCAGTGCTCTGAAAAATAAAAATAAATATTCATCCCTGACTTGGAGAAAAGTCAATAGATATCGCATATTAAATTTAAAAAAAAAGATAAATTAGTCCAAATACATATATCTAGATAGCATTTAGTTCGGGTTGAATCATGAAATCATACATAAAGATGCAGCCAATAAAAAATATGCGTTAAGAAAATTAAGATAATGTTGGTAGTTTTTGGTCGAAGTACAGTTAAATATGACCGAGACACATTAGCTCAGTTGGAAGAGCACTGACCTGGCAAGTCATAGGTCCTGTGTTCGAGTCCCAGATGTGACCGTATCTCTTTCGGATTTTTCTGTTTCAGATTTTCGATTGAGTTTTGCTAATGTTGTCTTCGTTAATTAAATATTACAATTTGAGATTTTACTCATTAGGTAAAAAATAAAAATATTTTTAATTGTTCAGGAAAGCGAAAAGAAGGTTTGTCTTATTTAATAAAAATCATATCTCCTTTTTTTGTTGACCTATACCTAATTATGAATTTTAATTATAAAATAACATCGAATAGAGCTTTCAGAATACTTCTATTTAAAAAAAAATTATAACCATATTTAATTTTTAAGAAAAAAGTCGCAACGTTAAAGACGCACTTATTTTCCTAGAGGTATTTGGACCATGCAGATCGAAAGTGAGAAAAATGGCATATTTAACTCATTTTTGGATTTATTGTTCTTTAAAGCATTTTAAATTTCCGTTATAGATATGCCAGTCCAACTGCATGAAATACTTGTGTCAAATAAATTATTAAAGAAACCAACCTGTCAGCTCACACACTTGAATCACTTGCAACTGATCTCGTGGGTGCCAGTTAGACTATTGCATCCCAAATTGGGGTATTTTGCGTGTTTGAGTAAAAAAACACTGATGCCTTATTCTTAAATATTAAAAATTTGGTAAATTTTTTTTTGAATGTAAGAATTTTTGCAATGAAAGATCAATTACACTGCAAATTACGATAAAAATGTTAATATTTGGATTATTTATACAGCGCCGTTTATGTGAAATCAACACTTGTGGCTGGTGTGTGCATTTAATATTTTAGCGCATTAGTGCTGTGTCATCTGCGTACAATGTAACTAGGTACATAATATTATTTCTAATGTCTTTATATAAGTACCTGCTAACTTGAAAAATAATGGCAAGTCTACATTGTTACATTTATCTGCCGGTAATGTATAACATTTCCACGTGTCTAATTGAACAGGTACTTACTCAATACATCATAAAACCAATACCAATTAGTTATTACGAAATGAGCTGTTGGGCAGACGCCGGGGCTGCCTGCTCACCTGTGTGACGTCACGCTGGGAAACCCAGCATCCGCCCGAGAGCCTGCTGCTAACTGCAACAGCCCACAAGCCCATAAGATGTATACGGCCAGCGTTCACAGAATAGTGGCCGGTTCTCTTGTCACCACATCAGAACATCCTATTATAAATTTTCCGATACAGCTCTCACATACTAATCGCGCCGGACTCTCCAATGGACATGTTTTCAATAGTTGCTATTGTACAGACGTCGAGAGAAGCTTCCAAATAACAGCCTATTTAAAGAACCTATAAACAAAATCTTATTTTTGGTTTTCAAAGCACTGCATTATTTGATTAAACTCATATATTATATAAAACTGCCGGGTTCAACCAAAACTATTTGACATGCCTACCAACAAAGTGGTTTTCAAGTACCTGCATAAGCGCCCTTGAGGTGATTTTTCAATGGATTTTAAAACTGGTGCAAATATATTTTTATAATATAGATAATGTAAATATTAATCAGTAGCCTGTCGGTATGTATTATATTTTTGATAAATTATTTCTTATAGGAGTTAGGAGTTAGGACCTTCCAAAAATCGTTAAAATTGCCTGCCGAGCGATTATATATCTTTTGTGGGATCGTTATGAGATAACGGACATGATTACCCGTGGCTCTATCCTACCGACTTTCTTTGGGTATGCTCGGAATTAACCATCTACGGGTCAGAAGAGATGTACACATTGCTACGCATTTCTTCAGATTGATTCGCTCATTTGGATGGAAAACTCAGCTATCATGGAGAGAATTCATTTCTATGTACCCGATGGGTATCTTCGCCACCGACAGCATAGACTGTTCTATCTTCCGGCCTGCAGGACTAATTTGCCAATGGTCGTGCCGGTCGGGAGAGCAATCTTGCTGTAAAACAGGATTAATTCGGATATCGACATATTTAGCATTAGTGAAGCTGCTTTTACAAGACAAGCTCTATTAATGCTTGTATATTTTGTGTTCATTGTAGTACAAATGTGTTTTAAAAACGCATTGAAATGTAAAATTTTGTAATGTTTTTGAAATAATAAAATTGAATTGAATTGAATCTCCTGTCAGATTTGTGTGATTTTTACATATTTAATGTCATATATTTTAGTTTAGATCGTTTTAAACACGAATTCCTACAAGTAAGCATGATTATTTATTCATTTAATGATCGATGTACATAGAAAAAGCAAATAAATCGCACAAATCTGACATGAGATCATGTCCGTTATCTCATAACGATCCCACAAAAGATATTCGCTCTTCTGGTATGAACGCCATCAACAAACTTTCAGTATAAAAACTAAACAATGTATTTTAAAAAAGTAAAACGTACAGATATAGTATATTTTCTTCTAATACAGTTGATAAAAAATCCTTATAATCGGTCCGGTTTTGGAGGAGAAAAATGGGGAATACAAAACATCAATTTTAACGATTTTTATTTAGGTATTAAGCACTTTATTTTACTATTACATATTTAAATCGTTTTTGTCATTGCTTCGAAGGAACTTACTTGGCCTGATAATAGGTAGATATCATTAACCACTGGAGCGACAGTGCAATTTAAAACTTTTTTCTCCTTTTTGCTCGAGATTTTTTGGTGACCATTTTAAATATTTTCCGCCCACAAAAAATCATACCTCCAAATTTTAATATCGAGACATACAAACTGATTATTTGTCGATTATCACATTTTCGAAGGATTTATAAAAAAATAAATAAAATCTTAAACTTCTACTTAATTACTTAGAAATAAGGGGAAATTTGCCAAAATTGGTAGCAAAGCAAACCGAGGTATTTTAAATAGTGCCATACTGTGGCAAAAAGCGCTCCAGTGATTAAATATATATTTTTTCAAATTTAACTCTTGTTAATAGATACATTTGGACAATGTCAATATTATTTTGTTTCAATGAAATACGCGGTCACGAAAATCACCTTTTTAATTCAATCCATCTACTGAAGGAATACTGACGTCCTTGATACATTTTCATTTTTAGTATGTATTAATTAATTTTACGCTCATCTGGTTTCTAATCATTACAAATAAGTAAATACTTATTTCTTCTTAATTTTTATGGTCTGAAATTTGCTCCAGTAAACTATTACGCCACCGAATAACAACCGTTTCCAAGAAGCCAGTCTAGAGCAGCTAACGTAGTAAAGTTCTTATTCGTAATATTATAGCGGTAAAACCGGATTAACAAACGCACCTCAATGATCGTGATCAACATTGAAATGATGATTTGTGACGTTAGATGATGAGTGATGAGTTGATGACGATGACGTTTGACAGCGATGACGCTTCAGATGGTCAGTTACTCAAATTATCATTATTAATGGAAAATACTACATAATTATTATAGATTCCCAGCGGTCGACCGATTTCTTCAGGTAAACGAGTTTGCATAATGCGCCCACTGGGCGTGATTCATAATAATACGAATTTCATTGAAATGTCTTATAAATAAACCCACATATTCATGGGGAACTATTTCTAATCAATAATTGAGAAAATCCCCCGGATCTGGGTGAAACGTCAAAGGAATAATTAAGATGTAAATGTCAGAGGTGACATAATAAATTTTACCTACGTAGGTATATTTTAAAAATAGATTCTATAGAAAAACAATTCCAAGCCGGATTCAAATAAATATTGATGTTTTCTTTAGGTATATTAGCTTTATTATCTTTTCTTAAATTTTTCTTTATTTTATATTTCTTTTTTTCCCCTTTTTCTTTGCATTCTTTTTATTTCTAGTTTTGACTTTGTTCTATCTTTACTCTTATTTATAAATCCCCATGTTTTCACTACATGGCTATTTTCTCAATGGGATGTGTGGGCTTGCACTTACCTCCCCACATTCTGGAATAAAAACATTTTTTGTTTTTGTTTTAAAAGAAAGACAAACATTCCCCGGTTACGAATAACCCAACAGTGTTTGAAAATCTCCTACTACCACAGCACTAAGCGAAAAATTTGGTCGTGAAGGACTTAGTTAGCCGAGGAATCTAACACGCAACGCTCGAGTGGGACCCAAACGCGATGCCAATTCAGCCATTGATTGGTCTTTATGATTATATATATATATTATCTGATGAATTGCAGTGAGACATGGAACTGGCAGAGGAAGGATAAAGTAGGCTGTCGAAATGAGGTCCCTGAGGCGTATGTTTGATAAAACCATATATAATTGTGTGAGAAATTTAAAGATCGGCTGATGTAAGCGTAACGAGTAAAATTAAGCCGCCCCTACCCGAATTTCTACTGTATATCTTACATATCCCCCTTAAACATTTGAAGTTTTTAAGCTCTTAAAAAAATACATGCTATTTTTGAAGGTAATATCTATAAATTGCAATGCCGAAACGCAAATTATATTAAATTCCCTCTATAGAAAAAAATCGCAAAGTATGCTCCGAAAATTATTATTTTCACCTCTGATTCAGTTATTTTACAAGTTATATTATGAAAAAATTTACAGTGTTTTTTTAAATGCTGTTTTAGACAGCCTCCAAGAGAGTTTTGCTCTATGTTAAACGAGTTGTGTTTTATTAAACATTTTCACAATTTTCTCTTCAATTTTACCATTTTAAATATTAGCGCACTCTCTTCAACTTTCGTAATTACATATCTCTCCATCTTCTTCGGGTAAGGTTAGAATGAATGAAAGGAGTGTAAGGAGAAATGATGCAAATATGAATGGTAGAAGAAGTCCAGAAGATCGTCCCAAGGAAGACGTGGCACGATCAAGTGAATCAAATACTTGAGTCGGACCATACGAGCCAGAATAATAGTCGGTATGTATGAGACTGTATCAGATCGTGAATGAGGCAAGGAGTGTATGCCAAGACCGAGTAGTTTGTCGGTCCGTCCTATCTGCCTACCCCTGCGGAGAAACGGCGTAATGGTTAGTAAGTTACCTTTATATTGTGCAAAATTTGTACACAAAAGTATTTTTGGCACTGTCACAAAAATGATCCCTCAAGCAACGGTTATCGGATTTATTTTATTGAAAAAAAACATAATTTTTCAAAACCATTGAAATTGACAAGAATTCTGCTAGCAATATGTATTCATATTGACAATAAAAAAGCTGTTATTCGCCGTGTGCAAAAAACACACAAAAGGCCTCTCACATTATTGCGTTATAAATGGCGGCATTGTTACTGAAATTCTCAATCCTCTTAAGTAGGTACAATATTTTGATCTGACATTACATAAGGACCCTCTCGAGTTGAAATACATGCAGGATTTTGATATTGAGAGACACAAAAGAAATAATACTACATGGGTGCACAGCGCATAGGGCACAGGGGTGTAATTCAATCTCCACGGGAGCCCGCTGGTGGCGTCCCACCCAGCTCTCCCCTAATTCCATAGAGCCGGCTGCTGCAGGCTCGGCCCCCTTTTTGCTTTTCTATACGAAGTGGAGGGGGAACCTGGGGGGAAATGTAACCGAAAACTACAGAGTGGCCATATTGAAAATTCATTTTGATTTCGATTTTTATTCTTATGTATTTTATTAGTAAGTACAACATAATATTTTCAAAGCAGAAGCTTAGGTTGAACGTAGATAGTTTTAGTAAAGATATCTTTTACGTATTAACTACAAAAGTTTCAAGGAATTTCAATAGGTTTTATATATCAGGATGTATTCTTGTTTTTTTTCCATTTAGAGCAGCATAACGCTTTTTTAAAATTTCATTCTAGAGTTAGTTTTTTTTTTAATTTATGTGATTACCGCACAAGAGTCCCAACTGCTCCCGCCTGAATCCAGTGAGGCTATGGCATTCCCAATTAGGGATTTTTGTCAGGCTGAAGATAGTGGGGATGGGAAGGATATGTAGAAGAGGATGGTGGGGAAGTACATGGCTATTCAGATCTGGTTAACAATCACGGCTGAAACTATTTTAAGCAGCGTTTCAAATCTAAATGGTAGTCTTACACCAGGACGATACTGAGAGTATCTTCCGCTCTGGAACGTGCCGCAAATATACAATATATTATTTTTAATGAATTAATTGTGAAATAAATAGGTATTATAAAATAATATTTATTTGACCCCGCCGGGATTAGAACCCGCAACCCTCGGTTTGCTAGTCGAGAGCCTTTCCCCTCGACTACGGAGGCCGCCCCAGTTAAATATTGCACCCAACGTAGTAAAACGTGTTGATAAAATTATTTGTCAAAAAATATCAATTATATCTATAGAAGTCTCAATATATAAATGATTAAATAAAATACTTCAATAGACGACTTGGCTTACAAATAAAACATTCTGTCCAAAAGGTTGTACAAAAATGGCGGCCAAGATGGAACCAATATTTATTACTTATTATATAAACTATAAACTGAATAATGAACATGGAAACCGCCGCCATGTTTGTATAACTGTTTGGACAGAATGTTCGGTATGTATTTGGATCGGTTTGCCAAATCCTTATTTAGGTATTTTGTGTAGTAAATGCAGTAAATCAAATGAATTTCAGATTTTAAAAAATGATTCTCAAAAATTACGTACAAAGTTAGTTTAGTTTGCAGACTTTCATTAAATAAGTTCTTATTCCTACATAATACTGCACTACTTTGCCGAATTTGCAATTACTTCGGACGAGTGATTATGCGTACCCTCCCAAAAATAACAGTCGCAAAAGTGAATGCTATATTTTATCAAAGTATTTAGGTAGCTATCTACTATTTGAACATGAAAGGGGAAGTATATGTGATGGGAAGAGAATATATGATGAATATAATATATTCATTTAGAAGCAGCACACTCCCTCGAGTAGTCCCTCATTAATGGCGCCCGTCCCGCTTTACCCCACTCTCCCCGGATTTCTCCCTGTCAGGGCTGGCAATTTCTATTACTAATCGGTATTATAATGTACAAGAAAAGCTTCATCAAAACCTTATAATATTGCAATAAAGATGAATAATACAAAATTTTACGCCGTTATCAAAAATGGCGTACATCATACTGAACGGTCCGACCAGCAAACTAGCGAGTTTAGACAAGAATCTCATTTATGTCCCTGACAATCTCGGGCGCCATCTTTCCTTGTTCCGAGATGAAGAACTAATCTGTCAAGTGTCAATCTATCTACCATTAATAATGTCCCTCAATCAACTTAGCCTGATGTCGCAAATTTATGTTTGTTCAATTGTTCAATTCCGACAAATTCCGACATTTTAAACCGTTATGTTTAATTTTTAATTGTATTGGAATAAATTTTGAGGGTTACATTTACCAATCAGTGTAATATTAATCGATTTTATTTATTTTGGAATAACAAAAGAAGTAAAACCTCAAATTGTAATAATTAATCATTGAATAAAATATTAGCGACTCTAAAACGAAAATTTGGAGAAGGAAAAATCAGAAAAGATACCTACAATCGCTTTTAGGAAAAAAGGTAGAATCTAGCAATCATACATAAAGATAGAATCCGTCGATAAACGTCTTAAACCACTCGCCCATTGGGATCTACTTTATTTACGACATTTTTGTCAATCTCATAATTAAAATTCAGATCTAACAATATTATATTGATTCTGGGTTCGATTCCCAGTTGCGACCGTTGCCATTTTTATTTTCTCTATCTTGTTCTGTTTCACGTTTATTTTAGATTTATTAGTACCTATTATCTATTCTTCAATAATTAACTTATGTTAATTATTAAGCCTAATTATTAGCAATTTAGCAAGGAAATGTCATAATAATTCACGAAAAATCATGTGTAGGTACCTACCCAAATATATAGTCAAGCCTAAAATATTACAATACATACTTACTTACCCTGTTGGGAATGTATGGCAAGCGATATACCGAATTACGCCAAGCTACATATTTTATATTCGCTTGTGGCACAAGTCTAAAACTATATTGAGAAAGGTAGCTTATAATAATAGAAACCGAAATAATTGCTTTTACTAACAAATATAACTCATTTTTTCGTTGTGTATCGTTTGGTGTCTAAACATAAATAAACTTATTGTGCACAAATGAAAATAAAATTATAAGGTGACAATATATCTATAAAGGCGATTTTGCATAGGAAAAACCATCCATACCTTTACATTAATCGTGGTCATAGTAAAGAACACTCGATTACATCAAAAATTAATTTTGCTAATTTTGTTACCGGAACGAACCGAACACTGAGTTATATCTGTTTTTGGGAGCTCTGCGGAAAAATCCGGCTTATCCAGATTTATACGATGGGGGTCCAGCGGGCGTCGGTTGTTGGGAGGAGGCGGGAGGCTGTGGGAGGAGATCGATACGCCGGGGCGGGGCGTCGGGACGCCATTTTGGATGCCGCCCGAGCATCATTAATTTTCTCAGCCGAAATCAAACAAATAATAATCGCGAACAAACACAAGCGGAGATAAGCCTCAGCATATATTACCTCATTACTCCGATAAGGTATTTGAGTATTTTTTTATGTAATTTTAGTCAAGGCCTTAGTTTCCTTGATTCTTAACCTGCAGAGTTTAAAATCGACTAAAATTCCACTCACAGAATTTGACGGGTTAATAATAATAATATTTGGATCACTTGTATAGAGCCGTTTTTGTGAAAAATCACCTCGGGGACGCTGTACAAACTTATAATACATTTCTACAATCTTACTTCTAACTACAAACTAGACAAACCGCTACAACAACTTATGACTAAAAATTGCATCGATCGGTTCATCTATCACCGATACGAAACTATATGCACAATTATTTGACCAATGAACGCGATGTTGCTGTAAAAATGTAGGTACTGTAGAAAATAATATATACAGGACCATACTTACCTGGAAGGTTACTAGAAATTAACACTGTTATTGTTTATAGATTTATAGTTATTGTTTATTTATAGTTATTGTTAGATTTATAGTTATTGTTTTAGAGAAACTTAGGTAGAGTTCGCATGCAGATGACCCAATTGGGAACTATAATATAGGGTTGTTTCATAGAATTTGAACATTTCATCAAATTCAATTCAGTCAAAGTCCTATTCAAGTTCTGTTCTTATTTCATTATGGGCCGGTTGTTTCACGTTTCATGTAACGTAGTAATCGTAGGTAACAAAGTAAAGCCTAACGTCTCCCTAAAAACTCTTTAAAGGTACCCAACTAAGTCCTATCACAAAAACCGTACCACCATTAGAATCAAATCGTTGCTTTCAATCGAATTAGCCACGTCTGTAGACCAGTTCTGCTTAATAGCCAGATATTTTTCAACCTTCCTCACATCATCTCCCTCCCCCCACTTCATCTTCACGGCGTTGCCACATAATTACCGCATTGCCGTAGAATTTACTTTAAAAACCCTTTCTGCTTAAAATTTCTATGTCCAATTTATATCTCGGGCGAAGTCAGATTGTAAAGCTAGCTTTTCATAATACTGTATAAAAAAAAGTTTTTCCCTCATGGGGTGTATTTTCAAAATAGAACGTTACGAGTATCATCGCTTTTTAAAACCTCCATTAAACCCGTACGTTGTGTTTTGAGTTGTTTGAAAATTTATCTGGCCCTAACCAAAAAGCATCTTAAACAAGTAATTTAGCAGCATATGTTACGTCAGATGGTGTGTCTGGTCTGGTCTGTGGAGTCCTCCTGACGCATGGACACGCAAGTCCAGCGGACTAATTGTCCCGCCTTTGTCCGCTCACTGCTGTCTTCAGGAACAACATAAAACGTCCCAACACAGAACTTTGCGTGACTCCCTGCCTAAAACCTTGCGTTGTGAGGAATCTGTGGCAGATTCATAAATCATGAGTTTATTTTCATATTGTTAAGTTTTTAAGTTTTCTTGTATCTAGCTTTGTACACAATTATTGAAAAATAGGTAGTAGGTGAGACAAGGAATAATTTATGGCGTCTTGTGGAATGTTTTTTTTAAAGAAATTTCGAAGCCGAGTGGGCTAAAAATAGTCGCGTAAATATGTGACATAAATAACTGTGCAAACTTCGTGACAGAGCTTACCGTTGGTGATTTTTGTAGTTTCAAACAAACAATCAGATTTTTTATTTTTTTATGAGATTCTCCACAAATTATGACTTTCTTCGGTGAGAATTTTCCGCAGTGTATAAAATTTGCTTTAGGAAATAAAAACCTTCAAATGTGAATTGTCAGCTTCGATCTATTAAAAGTTTTACGTCAGTTTGAAGTGTTTAATTTTCCTCTTCTCATGGGGTCTGAATTCTCAATGTTTTGTACCAATTAAGAAACGCGCGCCATCCCGAGGCACATGTGTGTTGTTTCCATAAAAACTGAGGAGATCAACCTCCCTCGGGACGGGACACGGGACCGGTATCGGCAGTAATTAGTGGCACGAGCCGACTTCTTGCTCCTTCCGCCTCTGCCTTATGGCGCTAGTTCGCATTCCACCTTCCACCTGACATGTACATGATGAGTTATTGTACGTAGGTAGGTACCGAATGCCTTTTTTATAAGCGCTATTTAGTAGCATCCGTTATTTGTTTGCATAAAATAAATACTTAAGCCATGATCTCTCACCCTGTTCGGATTAGAAATCATAATAATGTTTCATGGAAATAGCACGTTATCACAGAAAAAAAATCATCGAAATCTACATTATTAAAAAAAAATACTTGCATTGTTTCATTTGTATTTTACAAATTCAAACGCAGAAAAAAATCACAAGCGTGTGGATTATAAATGAAGAGCGGAAAAAAGTGAACGAAAAAATAAAAAAAATATTAGCATATACCTAATGTACCAAAACTTTACGAAAACTGCTAGAGTTTAGAAAAAAAAACAGGAAAAGGAGAAGAAATATTCGCAAAAATTATTAAGATTTCTGTTATTTTTTAAATGATTATTTTGTTCGGAATTAGAAAAGCTTGGAAAGTTCTGTCATTCTGAGCTTTAGCGAAGGGAATTTCAATAAAAGTAGATAAAATTTAAATTTTGTCATGTTTTTTATTATCAAAACAGTTAACTAAGTACAATTACTTCTTCAATCTTTATAAATTAACTTTGCGGCGTCATTTTCAATTAAATGAAAACAAATCATTTTCTAAAAGATTAACTTATCCTGACGAATAAACCTTTGGTTTCGAAACATGTTGAAAATTATGATTGGTGCTTTACAAAGTTAATTATTTTCATTTAGTTAACTGAGTAAAAAATAAAAGCTTACCAGGAGGATATTAGGCCTTTTGTCAGTAAACATGTGTTTGAAATGGAAAAAAACTGAGTTTGATAGGGCGACAGAGAGAGAATCGGTCAAATCATCAATAATTACCCTTATAATTTCGTCGTATTTGTTAGCAAATAAATCTTATCTTACTAATATTATAAATGCGAAAGTTTGTATGGATGGTCCTTACTCTTTCACGCAATAAATATCGAATGGAATTTAAAAATTCTTTCACTATTCAAAAGCTACATTATTTGCGAGGAACAACGGCTTTATATATTGGTAAGCTCTGGCGTTATGAATGAGCTCTGTGGCGTTATGAAATTATGTATCATACGTTTTCTGTCCCTAACAAAATCGAGTTATTGCAAACGTCAAACAAATTGTTACCTTGGAAACAATGTTTTTTTTTTTTAATTTTAGGCTTAAAAAGAGTGCTTTGTTGTGATTAAAAAGAGTACTTTTTGGCGTCGTAGTTAGTATCTACATATCTCTAAAAATGTTTATTCTACGAACAAAAAGCATAATGTTGCTATAAAGCATAGCGTTTGAAGTGGACTGTCATTTTCTTATTTTTTTAGGTTACTCTGGATTCAAATATGAATAAAATACTAATAAAGGGAGTAGGTACTTAAAATAAATTACTATTTCTATAATTTTAATATTTTCTAAAATAGAATTTTTATTTGCGAAATGTCATTCTCAAATTTTGAAATTTTATATTAAACAATAATTATTTTCAGCAAGAATAATAACAATTATGCCACGAAAGCGTAAGTCGAATCTAAGCAAAAGCTCTAATAAAGCTCGAGCTATGAAAGTTGCAAGACTTGAAGAGACGTTTCCACAAGCTGAAGTGCGAAGACTTAAACATGCGGTGCGTCAGGCAGCACACAGAGCTGATGATTCAACAGAACAATCCCAAGCTCGCCGTCAAAAGCATGCTGAATATATGCTTTAATATCTATTCTACTATTCGAGACAGAGACAAATCCAACAAATCAATTATCATAAAAATCAGTTTAGCCGTTCTTGAGTTATAAATGGTGTAACTAACCAGACTTTGTTTTATAAGTTAAGTTTTTTTTTAAATGAGCTCCATATAGGAGACGATGAGGAAAATAATTTTCTTTGGGGATGATGTGTGGAGGGTTTTTTTAAGGAAAGGGAGGAGAGGAGAGTTCTTGGAAGGAAACCGGGTGGGATGGAATCTGATGCTCAGTATTTACCAGTCAACCACCTCCAAGACCTAGACAAACCTCATCCCATGAACCCGGGCACCCCTGCTAAATCACCAAAGTAGCGAATCACTTAGGGTGACCTATGGCAGAGGTGTTGGTTATCCAATAAAGATTCCCGGGGCGGCGGTACCCATTCACGCCTCCCAAATTTGGGTTAATATCGCAGTTTCAATAAGTTACTACTTCGATTCAGATGTTTAATATTTTATTTGTATGCAAACATTAAAAAAAATGTTAAATCAAAATAAAAATAAAACAATTAGGTACGAGAATTTTATTTGACTTATAGTTTTTTGTTGTTTATATTATGTGATTTTTTTTAAACAGAGACAATTGGAGGAATGGGAAATGACATAGGCTACTTTTTATCACGGAATTTTTTTTTCATTAACGTGGGAAAATTTTTTATACAGTAATTTCCCACTAATACCATGCGAGCGAAGCCGCGGGTAAAAGCTTGTTATTAATAAATTAAATATAACTGTGTCAAACCACGTGACTTAGAAATATGTTCTTTTATAATAGAATGCGTTTTCGGGCTTGAAACAAGTACTTTTTTATACAGTTAATAAGGTAATTTATCATGGGAAGCCGCCGTTTCAGCGGAGAAATCCAAAAGTTGCACTAATCACGTGTCTCTAATAATTATAACCTCTGATTTAAACTAAATTCATCTAAATTAGAATTAGTAACCGATAACTTTATTCAAAATCCCTAACATCGAAATCACTTCTCAAAGTCTATGTCTAGAATTATCATCATTAATTTTTGGAGTAGGCATATCAAATGTCTGCCTTATTGAAAGACACTGCAAGGCTGTCTGAAAAAATGGCTAAAGGAGGAGGAAGCGCAACACGGCACATTGCCCCAAAAATCAATCACAATCAAATCATATCAAAATGTATGGAAACTAACCCTCAATTATTATTGTTCTAGGTCCACCTCGTTTCCCGCTTCATAATGAACGGTGTGTGCGTGGCGTGGCGCGGCTGGCTGGACCTGGAGCGACTGGACGGTGCGGGAGGACTGGAGCTAGATACGGAACGTGCAGCACACGAGGATGCGCTGCTGAGGGAGCAGATAGAGCGCTACAACCAGCGGCTGCGCGAGTTTGAGGAGAAGCAACGCGCCTACAGGGACCACGCTCATCAGGATATGGAGGTTGGTTCACATTCTTAACATTATACACCTTCATTGGATTGAATTGAATTCAATTCCTAGATGCGACAGTATCTATTTCTGTTTCAAATTTTCGTTTAAAGTCGTTAATATTGTCTTCAATGATTAAATATTACAATTTGAGGTTTTACTCATTAATTCTAAAAATAAAAATAAATATTCATCCTAGACTTGCAGAAAAGTCAACAAATGTCGCACATTAAAATAAAAATCGAAATATTTATCCGAGACACTATCAAGATTGCATTTTGGTAGTTCTTAATCGTAGCACGATACAGTTAAATATGACAGAAGAAATTGAATTAGCTTAGTGGTTAGAGCAGAGCCCCGGCAAGGCTAAGTTCCTGGTTCAATTCCTAGATGTACCTACGACCGTATCTTGTTTTGATTTTCCGGTTCATTTTTCGCTTGATGATGATTAAATATTAAATATCACACTTTCAATGATTAAATATTACAATTTGAGATAGGTTTGGTTTTTCTTATTAAGTTATTCTAAAAGAAATAATAATAATATTGGGGCTTCGTTTAACATTGCCTTTTTATCCATCTGATCCTTAAAACTGTTCGGTAAAGAAATGTTGCCCTTTGCTGGTCTTACACCAATCACAAATCAATCCTAACAATCATAAAACTAACGAAGGTTTTCTTCCCTTAGCAACTGCGCATGTCCGGAGGGCTCCACCAGCCCCGCTGTCACCAGCAAAGCCCCCGCCACCCGCAACACGGCCAGGGGCTCAAGCCCCACTCGCAGGGGGCCATCCTGTCCTAGTGCCGCCGGCAGGGAGCCTCGCAACACCAAGGACCACCCTGCTAGACCCCAGTCCACCCAACCCTGTCCACTATCATGTAGCCACAAGAGTTATCGTGACAGCACATCAGAGTTATCATGAAGCCACATATAAGTTTTCTCGACGGCACAGTAGAGTCATAACGACACTTGCTGGGCGCTATCATCAAGTATACCTGAGTATTTGACACACACAACCGAGTTATTATAAATTCATTATCGAGCTATCATCAAATCACACCCGAGCCATCATCAAGACACACTCGAGTCCGAGACGATGTATATGATAATTTGACATATACAATCAACATAAATTAATTGTCAAGCCATCATCAAAACGCACCCGAGCCACCACCAAGACATACTCGAGCCATCATGAAGATACATCATACAAGACGATGGGTATTATGATAATTCGAGATACACAACCGAGTCATTGTAAAAGCATTCTCAAGCCATCATCAAAACGCACTAAGTCATCATCAAATCACACCCGAGTCACCATGAAGACATACTCGGGTCATCGTCATACGAGACGATGGAAGAATATACATTCTAGAGTCAATAATAATCACCAAATCACCCCTGAGTAGTTCACCCGATTCGTCGAAATGCTCAACCGAGTCAACAAAACTAGACACACTCAAGCTACCATCGTAACGCGTCCGTGCCATCACTATCAACACAGTGAAGACATAGTCTTCAAAAGTACACTGAAGCCATCATCAAACGACACCCGAGCCATCATCAAGACACAAAATTTCACAAGATAACTTAACCCGAGACGTTATAAAGTGGGTACACTAGAACTTGAATCGCAATCATACATCACTAGGGTCATCATCAAGACACTTCGGGTGAAATATGGTGAACATCAAAAATGAATTTTAGACTTTCTAATAAAATATTACTAAGCAACTTTTAAGTGAAAGAACTAGTATACAATCATATTAATATCGGCGTCGATTCCATAAACCAGTTAATTTAAAAAACCAAAGAAAAGTGATTGAATTTAAAAAGCAAAATACTTAAAAGGGTACTTAACCTAACAAATATTGCCAATAACACGAAAAGTAATTGATATTTTTAATCAACGTGAAAATCCGAAAACATTACAGAAGTGTGACTGAAAAACTATATTACGTATAAGATGTTATTTAAGTATAAAATAATATTCAAGTAGTTTCTAGAAATTGTGCTATTTCATTATTTATTCAGTATTTTTCAAAACTCTAAATCACATTTTTAACCATTCAACTTTATTGAAATTATTTCGATATAAATTAAGTGATAAAACAATATTTGTTTAAATAAAATGAGATGCACATTGTAAAATTTTTATGTGTATTTATTGTTTGTAATTTTTTAAAACACCATAATTTGTTTACTTAAAAATTGAGTAAATTCATAAAAAATAAATTTATTTTATCATACATAGCTGGATTATGTAGAAAAACTTTAAATGACTCTCAAACTGTTTTCGTTTACATAAAAATGTTCGTTTTAGTGCATTTATTTGTATTTGTTTAATTAGTTTGATTATTATATTTGTATAAAGTGTTATTTAATTTTAAGTTTGAACATTATTATGTATGTAATTATATTTTAATAAGTGTTGTGATACTTGTAAATAAATTATACGATTTGCAAAAGAATACGTACCCATCTTTTATTTACTGTTTCATTTGCATTGTCTTTTTTGAAATCGATCCTCGCAAAAAATTATTATTGAGGATGGATACCTTACGTACCAAAATAAGATCCACTTGAAAATTTGTATATTTCCAAGGGACACCATTTCTAAGAGAGGTTATTTTTTAATAGAGGAAGGAGAAATATTTGGGAAGTGGGAAAATAAAAATCATTTAAAGGTGCCTATTTTCAAAGCTTTGCTGTCAATCGTGGGGAAAATGTCAACCTTTTGGTTAACGTTGACGAAAACATGCAATTTTAGTAGGGTTTTTAGTTAACAATTTTTCCCTACCGAAGAAAGTCAAGACGTCTAAATCTATAATACCAGCAATTTTAATACCCACATGAGGTAATAATTGCGAGGCGCAATAGCGCCCTTCTTTTTGTCTAAAGAACAATACTTTTAAATTGAGTAATTTAAATGATTCCCTCTTCAAGAATATAAAAATCTAGTACCTAAATCAAAAAATGTTAACCTTTTACAAGTGCTGGATACCTACCTACGTGCTTATCGTGACTCCCGACTGTGCACAGGTACAAAAGGAATCAACGGCGATGGTTCCTTAGATATTCATTTTCACGAAAAAAAAATTATAAAAGAGACACATGATCCCTGGCTGTCGCCCGTGTTCCTACGATTGGTTCTGATACTGTTCAGGTCGTCACCATCACAGAAAGCAGAATTCCTGGACCGGAGGAGGATTTTATTTTCTAAGCAACATTCCTGAGTTACGAATAGCCGGACAGCATTTGAATTCATAATTCATCCTACAATTGAGCCCTTGCCCGGAATAATGTGGCATCCAATAATATTCTAGTTTCGAGATAAATTGAAAAAAACGAAACCGGTCATGTTTCATAACATTTTATATTTAAAATACATATAACATACAATTCTTAAGAGTTTTGAAAAGTCGTCTAGAAAATCAATTAATTTAGAGTTTATTATTAGAATTTAGGCTGAATTTGTGGAATAATGTTGTATACGACCACTTTCACATACAACGTTATTCCACAAAATGTTTTTTTTAACTTTTCCTGCCTTATAGAAAGCAAAATGCTCTTCTAACATAAATGTACAAATGTCATACATGTTTTTGAGCTTAAAAAGCCAAAAAACGATATGAATAAATGAAACCATTTGCATTCTAGATATTGTCTTGAGATCAACATACAACATTATTCCACAAAACTGTTTCAACGGCGAAAAATCAGACTTAATAATATTTTTTCTGGACAAATTCTACTTTCCTGCATTCCTCAGCCTCTTGGCATTGAAAACTTTCTAGTTGAAGCCATAAGACGTTCATCCATTTTCATGGTTTCCTCATTCCCGAAGGCAAATGCGCAAGAGCTCCAAATAAAAGGACATGACCGACTCCTTCCCACTCCCAGCATAACACAAACACACACGTATGTATATATTCTTCGCGACATGGTTGCAATCTTGCTTGTTGATGCTGTGCAAAACATGCAATTTTAATAGGGTTTTTTACATAACATTTTTTCCCTACCGACAAAACACAAGATCTCTAAGCCTATAATAGCCAGGTAATATTTTAAATACCCACAAGCGGTAAAAATTGCAAGGCGCAAATGACGCCGTTCTATTTGTATAAAGAACATTAACTTTAAATTCAGTAAATTTAAATTATTCATCTCAAGAACATAAGAATCTAGTGAATCAAAAAAAATTAAGATGTTCGTTTTCTCCATTTATTCCCATAAATTAAACCACGCGCCGTGATATTGATGAATGGCGTTATACAACATTCATCCACAAAACAAACTTTAAAAGGCTGTCACAGGCCTAAAATTTTTTTCATTATCATAATTCCCACCTTAAAAGATGCGTATTAATATGCCCAACATTATTGCATCAATAAGTCAACATTGGTAGTTTTGTTGGATACAACGTTATTCCGGGCAAGGGCTCAATTATACAATCAAAAAGTCACGAAAATGCAAGTAAATTTGTGAATAGAAAATGGTTCGATATAATATGATTGACGTGATATTCGCTTAAAGAATGGGCATTCTGTATGTTTCAGAACACCGTGTACCTTCATAATACTACGATATCATGTTCACATTAAATGGTGCCTACTCGTCCAAGCATAGCCTAGTTTGTATTTGAAGTAACACAAGCGGGCTGTAACGATAATTGCCAGGGAATTAATTGTTATAATTTAAAGTATTGTGTTGCAGCTCACTAACCGTGACATCGGGGGCGTTACTTTAAATGTAGGGACTAGGAACATGCATTACGGTTCAAACATGATGTTAACAATTGTATGCATTGGGTACCATTTACCACTCAATCAACATACATTTACAATTTACATAGTCTCCGAAAATATTTACGAATATACATTACAAAGCGATGGGTTATATAATGTAGGCACGAGTATATATGCAAGGTTAAAATTTATCCTCCTTGTTAGATAGGTACCTATGAAGATTTTGTTATAAATTTTGTAAAAATAATCACGCATGTGCTATTGCACAATGCGCATGTGTGGGATTCAAAATGCAATGTTGCTAGTTTTTTCGCATCACAGTTAAAGATTTTATTATAATTAGTCATAATTCGAAATAGAAAACGTACAGTCCATCGAACAGTATTATTACCGTAGCGTCTGCGGGGTTGAATACGAGTGCATGTCGGACGCCACGCCATACGCGCCGCGCCACAAATAACATCTGTGTAGGTACGTGGAATTTCACACAAAGCTACTCTTATAATTCGGTTTCGAATTCAAGAATTTGACATAAGATGAAGTCGCGTCTTTCGTCAGCGGCTCACATGTGGACGTTTCTTTCCAAGGTATAAGTACTACGGATTAATAGAATTTAAGTATCTTTCCGGATATGGAGAGATTACATATGGCGTCATTGCCTGTCACGGTTACATTAACTCGGTGCCTACCTGTCACTGGATCACAGTGGATCCGAGGAACTGGCAATTTTTGGAACCAGTTCTTATCGGATTTATAATATTGTTACCTACACTCAAACTGGGCGAAGCCGAACTAAAAGCCGCCCGCAGTTCCTAGCAGCAAAAACCTGCGGAGCGGTTATTAACTGTATCAATTAATAACTATACCCCGTTTAATGGTTGGGAAGTGTTTTTGTTCGTAAGGCCGTAAATATACATACCACAAAAATAATGCATTACAAAGAAACATGTCATAGGTAGGTATACCCATGCACTATGAAATTTAACTATTAAATTTTAAAATCTGTAATTTGTTCTATCCCTGTAACCGATAGACTGGTTCTATAATATAAAAAAATTAAATACAAAATCTACATGTTTCAGGATGAATGCAGTCATATTATACCAAAGTTAAATAAAAATTATCATCGGGGGAGGGGTTAGAGAGTTAGAGGTCGGGGGGAAGAGAGGAAAGGATTGGTGAATGGTAGGAGTGTGAGAATTAATTTTGTAATTATAACATGGTAGATAATAATTATTAATCATAATTAGAAGGTGAACATTATATTCAATAGAGGATTCCTTACAAATTTTTGTTTTCTTATTAATTATTACCTATATTTTACTCAATATATTGCATTTTGTATTTAATAAAGTGGTATAAACAAAGTAAATTCATTAATTATTTCATCACCGAATAAAAACCCACCTTAAAATACGACACTATACCCTAAAATATATTCAGAATCTTAACAACGTAAGTAAAGAAGCCGTGTACATAAATTGCGATTCGCGACCCGTGTGTTGGACGGACCTACTGTCGAATTTGCCTTATCAAAGAAAAGAAGAAGAAGAAAAATTATGTTGAATCTTAAGAGCGCATAACCAGCCAGCGGACGAAAATCCACATTTCTTCGAAAGATGTTCTTACGATTGTACAGGGCGGTTCCAAAGAGAAAGATAAGGTATTCTCCGTACCAGCTTTTTAAAATTATAACTCAATATCGATTTTATTTCATTCCAAAGTTGCTTCAATTTATACCTGCATCCAAAAATGCTGAAAGGCGTGACGATAAAACTATTAAAATTATGACTTTTTGTAATTATTTTTTGATCATACCTATTTATCATTTTTCAATAATGTCTTAGCAAAATTAGAATGTAAAAAAATCTGAAATATATTAGTCTGTAAGTGCGCAAATAAATGCACAAACGGACCAATTTTCGTCAAGAAACACATGTACTTATATATTTTTTAATAATTTTATTTAAACTAAAATTAAAATTCTGTTACATACGTTTACCAGATAATATATTGATTTATTTTACTGCATGATTGTATGATTTGAAATGGGTGTTGTATAATACGTGTACTTTTTTGAAAATTTAACAAATCCGCCAACGACCTATGGTATAACCTTATTATATTTAAAATAAACATTTTTTCTGAAAATTTATTACATACGTTAACTAGATAAAATAACAATCTTTCGAATTCAATTTATAATTTTTTGTGGAAAAGAGTCAATACGTCTAAACACTAATTCAAAAATGACATATTTCTGGTTTTCTCTGGTTATACACTCTTAACGACGTAAGTGAAGAAAACGTGGAAACAAATATGCGCCCGCGGTACAGCGTATTAGACGGACGTACCGTCGAATTCACCTTAGCACTTAGCAGGCCTGGAGATTCGACATTTCCGCCGGGTTTATTTTAATTAATTCTGAATAACGTGTTACTAATATTTAAGATGTTTCTAAATGAATACCTCCCGAAGTTATTAATTCATCGTAGAGAAAAATAAAAGCTGGTGCTCACCGCTAACTTTAGTTGTACAACGTATTACAATTTTTTAAAGGCGTTGCGCGTTAAAAAAATGATGGAAACGTACTGTTTTTATTAATCTAAAAGATAAATAACTCGCATCCCTTGTGAGGCATGGAAATAAAAATGATAATTCAATTACGAATTCGCCGAAATAAATTAAAATGTGAACCCCGATAAACGTGGTTATGTCGCGCCTTGAGAACTATTCTTTGAAACATTGATAATAAGAGGAGTGTTTCTCAGCCGGATTTCGGATCACAGGTTCGTCATTTCCGGTAAAACATCCTCCTTACCTGTAAGCTCTACCTGTCGTCGGTGTTAATAACTAGAATTTTCCTCTCTTCCACGGAGGCCGCGGCGGCCGTCATCAATAAGAAATAAAGGCGTCTAATTATCCTTCATAGATTCTAATGATCAGATAAAAGTGAATATCTTAAAACTGCTTTCAAATTCCGTGAAAAGGTGTGTCATTGTAACGTGGTACGGCAATAAAAATTATAATCGCGCCGTTCGGGTTTTTAAGGCTAAGTTTGAAGGCTGTAAAGTTCAAAGCAAAGCTAAATTGGGGTTCTTGCCCGCCCTTAAGTCTCATTCTCCAGTGTTCCTGTTCCGCTTTGTTCTGTTATCTTGTATACAACAGTTGGGATATTTATCGCCAGGAGGCGTGCGTGTCAGCGATGCCCGCGCATTATTATTTGTAACGATTTAGCCGGCAATTATCGTACACATTAGACAGGACCGCCGTTAGGAGTATCGTTGCCGTGTGAGTATAAAAGCCGCACAAAGATAGAAATAATGTACGTACTAATAACTCTAAAACAGATACTTAGTCTGATAGATCCAGTCTTGATATCGTAGATGACAGGTGAGTTCTTGTTCTCCCGGTATCTTGCGGAAGATACTCTATAAAATTAGTATTGTATATTAATTTTAAGTAATTATATTTAATGCGTTTCAGAAAATATAATCACAAATTCTCAAATTCAAACCAAATTATGACTCGACTCTACTCGTCACATATACATGTGACGTTTTCATTATATTTTCTGGAACACATAGAATTAAATAAACATTTTTTGTATCTATTATATTTATATATCGTTACAAAACTAGGAGAGAGGTATGTAGGGAATGACAACCATCAACCGAATAAAGTATTTTTAACACGGGTAACACCGCATGCGTCACTGCGGCCGAAGTTCCGTTCGGCTAGCAACGGCAGTAGCCGCCATTCTCTTTTACATCTCCCAATCGAACGCCTGTGTTTAGAGTGTCGTTCCTTCCATTACTAATATTCTTCTGATAATTTCTTTATAATTTCTAAAATTATTGCAATATATGTAAAATCAGTGAAACTAATATCTTTTATTTATATTGCCACCACACCTTTGGCCCACATAATCCACGGAGTCATATAGTAAGTATATTCAGGGTTAATAACCTGAACCGCCAAAGTATCATTTTACCATTCGTCCTGCATTACACACCTGGGAAATTGACAAACGTCAAGCCTAATAACTGTTGTAAACCGTTAAAAACTCACCAAATTTAAACCCGACGGTATCGCGACACGTGACTCGTTCTTGTGCTCGGTTAAGAAATGATTTTCCGGCTACAAAATAAGAATCTTCAAGGCCCAGATTCACTAGTTCTCTCCTAATGCTTTACATACCGTTTCCCCAAAGAAAACATAAAATCTATCTAAGGGAAATGTCAGGGTCTCATGAGTATAGATAAAATATATGTAATGTATTTGACAACCAACCAATTGCGCGTTTTTCAATCTACTCGTGGTTCTTAAACTTTGGCAATATTTCCGTAATTATTCGGTAACGCTTTTTTTACTACACGCATATATAGACGCCTTAGGAGACACCTTACAGACACATTAGGGGGCATCTATTAATTACGTGAGCAGTTTTTTCCAATCTGGACCCCCCCCCCTTCTCCCTCGGTGAGATAAATTTGGGCCAATTCGTATATTTTTTTCAAGTTTTGCTGGACCCCCCCCCTCCTTCGTTTGTGCTCACGTAATTAATGGATGCCCCCTTATAGACGCCGCCGCCGTGGGGATATTATATACGTACTTCGTTTTAAGCCCGTTCCTTAATGCTGTTGATCCTGACCCCTACATCAATTTCCACGGTGGACAATGGTGACGCGACGTGGTGTTCTGCGCTGCGCTGCGTTGAGAGTTGCGGCAATCGACATACCGGACGCCAGTGATACTTGGTCTGCATCTTCTGCCTTCCACTTTCCAGTGACTAAGAGTTTCTCGATTTGAAGTCCTCAGTTAGGCGAGTAACGTTTCCAAAGTATCTTAAAATAAGTTGTAGGCAGATAGTTGTGAGCCTATTATGGATGCCTAGCTCTTCCAGATTGGACACATTTGTGCGTCTAGCTGTCCATGGAATCCTGAGCAATTTTCTCTAGCACCACATTTTGAGGGCGTCTATCCATTTCTTTTGTTGGCTCTGACTTTCAAGTCATCTTGTTTCCACACCGTATGGAAATATGGGGAAAATCAACGCATGCACGAATCTCATGTTGGTGGTAATCGTTATGCCTCTGTTACTCCACATGCATTTATATCTATATTATTAACGAAAACATTTCCCAATCACGATTGTACTAGAAAAATCTATAATTTAATGTTATCGATTGAATTAATCATGAAACTTGTAATGGGTGGTGCAAATGGGAAAATTCAAGGAGCCGCCCCTTGTTTCGGCCGCCCAAGTGTGCCGCACACATTTCACAAAATTCCTTGGCGCCCCCGCGCTTAGACCCTTCGTTAGTTTCACCGTGAAACGTTTGAAGGTAAACAGACCCCTAACTAACGATGCGTGGACCGGAATCGAACAAAAAATGGTAGACGATCTGTAATTACGGATATACCGGGCCATTTTAAAAGGCTATAAATTTTATTGACGATAAGTGTTTTCGAACCAATTGAATACCCGGCGTAACGGATAGGCATTATTCGTCCCGTGTCACTGTTGCCGACGAAGCAATAGCTATGTGTTACTTTCAAATTTAACTTATATCTGCCGGAACATCATTTTCAATTTGAAAAATCATTTCAAAATCAAATAATTTCCTAGTCATTTTACAAAGCTTTAAGTTAGGTAGGTAAGTTTTTGAAGTGAAAACTTCTTTCGCAGCGTCGTGATTTGAAACTCGATGAAACGAAAAAACGACACGAAAAAGAGACAAAGACATATAGTTCTCATAGAAATCATTGTATCTCCCTTGCGGTGATGAATCTTATATAAACGGAAAGGGAAAATAATACTCTTTATTTTCGAATCTAGAAGTTGTCCAAAGAAAAATTAAAATGTGCTTCTCTATGAAATCAAAAATTTCAACCCCAATTTGGGGAATATTTATGTATACATATTTTTATTATTTTCTTTTAAATATTATTTTTTTAAGATACGACAAAAAAGTGAGGTGACAATACGTTTATAAACCTAATAAAATATGTGTCAGTTTTTCTTTTTTTTCGTTAATCTATTTATAAATTTTGTTTGAATAAAAGGAAAGGTGAGCCATTTTTAAAGCTTTTTTAGTTTACATACAAAATTTAATATTTCAAAGGGTTTAATGATAACATTTAAAAGCGCATTTTATCACCTTTCAAACACAGTTTTTTTGTTTTTGGTAACATTTTGGAAAATTCATCAATCCATCTATTAATTTATTTGGATTTTAATGCAAAGCGGAAATTTTCTGATCTTCTGACACAATATGAATGAAGCCTGAGGAGGAAAACTAACTATTATTATTTATTTACGTTATTTGTTTTGGGGTGTTATGCCGTGTTGCGCTACCTCCTTCTTCAGCCAACGTTTCGGACACTAACACTGTCCGAAACGTTGGCTAAATAAAGAGGTAACACAACACGGCATAACACCCCAAAAAAAAAATAACAAAAATACTAATTATTATTTTTAATTGATAAACTAACGTTTAAACAAGATTTTTATGCATAGCACAAAGGGTAGATAACAAATATTATAATCAATAATTATCAGCCTGAAACACTCATCTACATTGAAAAAATCTTCCGAGAAAAGATACTGGCCGCCAACGGGAATTGAACCCGTGACCATCTGATTGCCGGTCAGAGTATCTTTTCTCGGAAGATTTTTTCAATGTAGATGAGTGTTTCAGGCTGATAATTATTGATTATAATATTTGTTAACAAAAATACTTTTAATCGTGAAAATTACTTATATTTATTTGAAAAAGTAACACCGAAATTTCTTTCAGAAAGGAGATTACCTACAATCAGTAATTTCTCAATAAAAGTTAAAATTTTAAAAAAAAAATGTTCTGAAAAGATTGTTCACATCCCTGACCCACTCTTCCATAAACCAACCTGCCTCGAATTTGATAATGTAGTAAATAAGCAAAATAATTCTTGGCGTACCCCAGCAATAAGCTGATACCCAGCTATCATGATATCATAAAGGTGTTCCAAGAAACTGTTGTTTGAGATTTAAATTTTAAAGTAAAATTACCTACATCCTTATGAAAAACGCTGTTTGCATTCACAAAGTGCTCTTATCAGCATGGCCGGCATTTTATCACATTGGTAAACCACAAAATAAAACCAGATAATGAATTATAATTATCCTAAATGATTAGAAAACTAAATAATATTATGATTTCTTTGGTGGAAGGTTTGATAGATGTTTCTTGTGTTGGTGTTATGGTACATACCTGCCTGAAGGAAGAATTGTCATGGAGATAGTGACGTTTCTTTGAAAAAATTGTATAATTAAATGAAAACAAATAGTTTTTTAAAACACCACTAACTAACCACTTTTTAATCAAAATTATCAGCATGTTTCGAAACCAAAAGTTTCTTTGTCAGGATAAGTTTGACGAAAAGTTTTTTAAAAAGTGGTGTTTTACAAAGTTATTTGTTTTTATCTAACTAAAATCAGTTTAATGAATGATGTAAGGCTCTCGACTAGATCCATGGGTTGCGGGTTCAAATTTCGGCATAAATTTTATTTGGTTGATTTGTGTTATTTCACAATTTAATCATTTATAAATAAAAATAATGTACCTATAATAAATTTGAGAGCTAATATACTCTCAGTATCGCCATGGTGTAAGACCACCATTCAGAATTGAAACATTGATTGAAATGGCTTTAGTCATCTTTGGTGACTACATCTGAACAGCCAGGTACTCCCACACTTTCCTCTTCCCCATCTCCTTCCCCTTCCCACTACCTTCAGCCTCGCAACATATTTAATATATAGTCTCACCGGCTCCAGGCGGTTGGGATCCTTGGGACTCTTGTGCGGTATTCAAATCAAAAGAAGAATTTTTGGTTTTGATTTAATAAATAACAGGTGATTGGTAATATAGAGCAGTCATCATACGTGACGTCATCGTTCCAGTATCTCCGGAGTCCTGTCTTTCGTTTCCAAACAAGATGCGTGAGAAGGAACTAGTAACCACTAAAATCTTCAGCCCTTATGTAGTGGTAATTAAATAATAATTATAATATTTAATTAAATGAAGACAATATTAGCGAAACTAATCGAAAATCTAGAGACAGAAAAATCAGAAAAATATATTGGCACCTCTGTTTGCACACGATTTTGTTATGATGCGAAGTTTTCCAAAAAACTTCACATTTTAAAATCATCCACAATCGGGCACTTCAAAGATTGGTTCCTGAAATTGGATCTAATATCCTCCATTCAGAGGCGTGAAAAAGGCTCGTGAGAAAAATAAATAAATAATATTGATAGTTTCCAGAATTATTGTTTGCTGTCAATAAAACGGACAATGGCATTCGAGGGTGTTTGGAAACTTGAAGCACATCGGCAAAAATATTGATAATGAATTCAAAGTTGTTTATCTGACGTTGTTATCGCTTATTGCCAAACAGATACTATATCTCCCATAACAATAGCAAATAGGTGTTAATTTCCTACTTGTTTTTTCAATTTTACACATGGTGAGCTTTTGAAGGTAGTATAGGAAACATTATACTGCAGAAATACCTGTTCTGTCTGGACTTTCGTGGGCAGTATTGGGTAGGATATGACGGACTATGAAAAACAAATACAAAATTTTATTATACGAGGGCTGTCCGTAAAATAAGGTCTCCAAGGTGCTGTAGTCGCGAGGAACAATCCGTCAGTAGCGTCATTCAGATTCTCTGAAGGAAAGTTTAAAAACGAATTGCAGATCGTAATTCACACCTGGCGGGTGCGGCGAGTGGAAGATCCTTCGCGAACGGCTGCCACGCCGAGACTAAGCGTCGCAGAGAGTGCAACGTTTTTTTTACATTAGCTTCACACAGGAGGCCCTAAGGAAAATAATTCCACGCAGGGCCTATTTCATCTTTGGGGATGCTGTGTGGAGGGTCTTTTAAGAGGAAGGAAGGAGAGGAAATTCTGGGAAGGAAAAAGGTATGATGGTCAGTGTGTCCAGGAGTGACGAACGAATGAATTCATCCTTTTAATTGCGATGAAAGGCAACGTTCCAAGAGAGTCTTGCTGGAGAAAAGATATCCCGCAACCAATCCCTCGATTCGGGCAAAGCTGATCCCATGAACCCGGGCACCCCTGCTAAGTCACCAATAAATGGTTTCCGGGGCGGCGGTAACCTTACCTGCCTCCCACATTGGTGCATGGGGATTTGGCGTAAGGGAACCAGGCTACACACCAGTGTTGCCTGATTTCGCGTAAAATTATTCCTTGCGACCGTAGTTCCTTGGAGACCTTATTTTACGGACAGCCCTCGTATATACCTATATTTACATTCACACGACTGAAATCATAACTCAATTCAAATGTTAGAAAAGAATCAAGAAAAAAATCGCCTAAAAAGCAAACATTTAGAAGAATCAAGACATATTTTTTTTATTTCATTTGCTTCACACAGGAAACCCTGAGGAAAATAATTCCCCTCATGGATTATGTCATCTTTCGGGATGCTTTGTGAAGGGTCTTTATGAGGAAAGAAAGGAAACGAACTTCTTTGGGAAGGAAAGGGTGTGAGGGATGGGTTGGAATCTGGGGTTCTGTGTGTCCTGGAGTGACGGACGTATGAATCCATCCTTTCCACTGCGGAGCAAGGCAATGTTCCGAGAGAGTCCTGCTGAAGAGGTCAAAATGTCTCCCACAACCAATCGCTTCCGATCTGGTATTTCACTTAGCTGGTGGGCAGACGCATCCGCCGCCAAGATCCGGACAACCATCACCCGTGAACCCGGGCACCGCTGCTTAGATACCATACGCAGGGAACAACTTGAAGTGCTACATGGCAGAGATATTGGTTCTCCGATAAATGGCGATATCCAAACCCGCCACCCAAATTGAAGTTAAACTGTGCAAGATATTTTTGATTGGTTATCTAACATCTACATAATTGCAGTTACCTACACAATGTCATCCGCAAATTTGCGTTCTGAATGCATTTTGAATCATTTTAATATATATGTAAATATACTTTTTTTAAATCAGTGGATTGGTAATGTTTTACATTTTAAAGGAAATGGACTATATAAAAATTCATCCGTCCCTGTGTGAAGGCTTTCGTAAAATTTAAGGGTGTCAAGTTCTGTGCGGCCAGTGAAACCTTTAAAGGCCTCGTGGGAACTGCCCTTTGTACACCAACGCGTCCTACAATCAAATTACAAGTGGACTTATCCAATATACCTACCCCTCAATGGTAATTAAGAATACTGCATAGGTACCTACGACGAAGGTTAAGTAGAGCTTTCGCTTTCAGGAACTCAACGATACTCATAGTACCTTATACCTACAACGCGCAAGGGAGAAATTAGTGTGCCTTACATCGCCATGAATGTAGGTAAAAATATTATTTGTATTTTGCTTATATTTTATATTTTTTAGAATTTATAGTTAAACCGATTCGTAGTAAAGATTAATCTAAAAAAATGATTTAGCATTAAGCTTCGCCTTAAAAATATAGAAGGCTATAGATATTATCACCACCATCACTGGACAATCACTGAAGCAAAAAGGTATAAGAGATGGGTAGGAATCTGGGGTTCAATGCTTCCAGGACCGACGAACATATGAATCCATCACATTTAACGACCTCCGTGGTCAAGAGATAAGGTTATTGACTAGAGATCCGGAGGTCGCGGGTTCAAATCCCAGCATGCGCATGTAAATTTTATTTGTGTTATTTTACAATTCAATCCCTTAAAAATATTAAAAGGTATATTTTCGGCACCTTCCAGAGTGGAAAATACTCTCAGTATCGCCCTGTTGTAAGACCACTATTCAGAATTGAAACGTTGCTTGAAATGGCATTAGCCATGTTTGGTGACCAGATCTGAATAGCCAGGTACTTCCCCACCTTCCTCTTCCCTATCTCCTTCCTTCCCCACCACCTTCAGCCTCACAACATACCTCAATTGGGATGCAATAGTCTCACTGGCTCCAGACGGGAGCAGAGACTCTTGTGTGGCATACACCTTAAAAAAAATCTCTCCCACTGTAGTTCAAGACGATGGGTCGACAGAGTTCGACTGGAGAGGTCTTAGCTATGTTAGATCTCTCTCAACCAGTCCCTCGCGATCCGGCCCGCCACGCAGTTCGTGGGTAAACATAGAAAAACTTCACCACGCAATTCCACGCACCCCTGATAAGTCACCATACGTAGCGAATCACTTGGGATTACCTATGGCAGGGGTGTTGGTCATCCAATAAATGGTTCCCGGGGCAGCGGTTCCCATTCTCGCCTCCAATACCAGTGTTTCAATCAATTCTAAGGTTCTTTGGAAAATACTAGTAACGTAGTAATTTCTTATTTCAATATCCGAGAAACATGAAAATATGATAAAATCCAGAAAACATGTACTTACATACCTACTCGTACGTACCTGCTTCTTTCAATCTTTTTCCACCAAATTTTATATTCTTGTTCCTTTAGAAGTCTTCTCACACCAAACTTAGATCATAATTTTATTAAAAAATGCTGAATGCAAGCTTACCTGCAAGAATTTCAATAAAAAAGTCTTATTACGGAAACCTACAAAATATGAATAAAAAACACTTGTGGTTAAAAATTCCTCCAAGCGTATCGAGCCTTCGGTTGATCATGAACCCATAAAAATATACGACCTATTTTTTTGAGAGCACAGAACACACAGGGTGCGTCAAATAAATTTCTTAGTTAGTTAAGTCCAATCTCTTTGAAATTTGTTTTGAACAAGTTTAGAAATAATTCGGTTAAGTACTTTGTAAAATCCGAGTCTGAAAAACGTAATTAATCTGATTTACACGATTGACGCGAATTGTCACTATTCTTGAACACAAAATCACCACAACTCTTGGACTAGAAAAATATCGAAAAATCTAGCCCAGGTTTAAATTAAAAATTATGCTGTAGGTACCAAAATGGTACCAACCCATTTTTTAAAACGTGAATCTATCAGACAGTGAGACTTATTTTATTTTATTTTATTTGGAAAACCAACAGTTTATAACAATAATGTTTGATGAAATACATATGTATAAAAATTTAACCAATTCTTTCACTGATGTATATTAAATTATTAAGTGGTTAAGTGATCTTAGGTTTTCACTGATGTATATTAAATTATTAAGGGCGTAGGTATAAAGAAAAATAGTTAAATTAGGTTATGTGGATGGGATGGTGGAAGGGAGGGGAAAGGGATGGATCTATTCTGTGTAAATAGTGGTATGTATGTGTAAATGTTATTTATTCATTTTAGATTTGAAAATGTTAGGTGCTGTGTTAAATAAGTCGAATTCACTGTATGTCATGTTAAAGATGAGTGAAGCGCGGTGAATGAATGTATTTTGTTTAGAGTTAGTGTTGCATTGAGGAATGTATAATGCGTGGTTTTGTCTTGTTTGTCTGATGGGCACTCATAGTTAAATTATTTCTAGTAATTCCGGGCAATCTATCATAGAGGTAGCTATTTTTCGTAGAAATTTGGCAAACTTGATTCTCATAGAGTTCAAGACAAACTCAAAAAATCAATACAGAATAAGAATTCGGATTTCGCTAACCCCAAACTATAATTAAATCAAAAGCGATAGGTTTTTCAATTTGAGAGGCGGGAATGAGTGCCGCCGCCCCCGGGAATCATTTTTTTTTTAAATTAGATCCACACAAAAGGCCCTGAGGAAAAACATGTGGAGTTTTTTTAGGAAAAGGTAGGAGGGGAAGTTTTGGGAAGGAAAAAGGTATGCGAGGTCCGCCGCCAAGACCTAGACAAACCTCTCCCCATGAACCCGGGTACCTCTCCTAAGTCACCAAACGTAGCGACCCACTTGGGGTGACCTATCGCAGGGATGTTGGTTATCATATAATAAATGGTTCCCGGGGCGGCTGTACCCATACCCGCTTCCCAAATTCCAACGCCCCTGCCATAGGTTACTCCAACTGAGCAAGGGTGCTTGGGTTCATGGGGTGAGGTTTATCTAGGTCTTGGCGGTGGATACATTTGGACACCTACTGCGAGACTTTTTGAACTCTCCAGCTGGACTCTCCCAACCCTTGCACCGCAGTGAGAGAGATGGATTCATACGTCCGTCACCCCTGGATCCTCAAATTCCTACCCACCCCTCATACCTGTTTCCTTCCTTTCCCTAAAATAACCCTCCACACAGCATCTCCAAAGATGACAAAGGCCCTAAGGGATTTTTTTCCTATGAGTAGCTTATACAAAAAAAAGTATTATGAATGATTTTATCCACTTTACTGATAAATGTAAAACAATTTGAATCTGTTTAAAAAAATCCTGAATATTGATTGTCAGAGAATCAAGTTGTTTTTTCATCTAATGATAGGACGCTCTGTAATAAATGCATGCGGCAAGCAGCATAAAAAGTAGATCGATTTCACGGAGTTGATTTGGCAACATGATACCAGGAGTACAGGAGGGTAGGAGAGTAACAGGAGAGCAACCAGTCTCGGACTAATCAGACATGTAACCGTAAGATGCAAGAAACTACTGCACCTACTGCATGTTTGTCTCTCGCAGCGAGACACTGTAACTTGATAATCTGCACGTTATACTGTCATATATTATAATATAAGTTGTACGTCATACTGTTTACAATACAATAATGTACCCCTATTTATTGCTCGAGATAAACTTATATGACCCTTATATGAATATGGTTCCATGACAGTTGATTCGCCGACACTTGCCCCCCAGCATGCTTATATACGATATGCAATCTGAAATGGCTTTAGCCGTGTTTTATGACTAAATCTGAATATCCAGATACTTCCCCACCTTCCTCTTCCCCATCTCCTTCCCCTCCCCACTTTCCTTCAGCCTAACAACATATCCCAATTGGGGATACCATAGTCTCACCAGCTCCAGGCGATTGGGAATTGTAAAATTCGGGATCACGCCGTTAACAAAAACATTCCTTGTATACATGGCGATAAGGTTTATATTCCCGTTTAATAACAGCCGACCGCCTGCTTTGATTTACGCAAGAAAAAAACATTGCCAAAAAGCGTGTATTATTTTATTAAGAAAGGTTCTGGCACAAATATTTAAATGTTAAATGAATATAGTTTTCCAAATTATACAATAAAATAGGTTCATAAGCAGAAGATTTTGAACTTTTAAACAGTTTTTATAGTCCAGATATTTTTTTTCAGATTTTGAACTTTTAAACAGTTTTTATAGTCCAGATATATTTTTTTTTGGACTTATAAAAAGACTATAAAAACACTCGATTATTGCAAACGCTAATGTGTCTTTTACTTAGAGCAGTGATTCCCCAAAGTGGTCCAGGGGTCCAAGGGAAGCTCGATGGGGTCTACTTTGGCGTGATAAAAAAAATGGAGGTCCACGAGTTGTACCTAAGTGGGGGTCCATGAAAATTTATCTGGTTTCGATAGTACAGAAGAAAAATGTTGGCTTGGCTTTATCTATTAGTGTAAACAAGTGGTTCCCAAAGTGGTTGTCAGTACGGACCCCCAGGGGTCCCCAGGATCATTCAAGGGGTATTGATTAGGGGTCCCTGAATGACGTCAGGGAGTCCGCGGCAATGTTGGTTTTGAAACATATTTTTATTCATGTGGAAGTTTCTTCAGGGGATGGGCATAAGGGGATAGGATGGAACCCCAAATTTCCATAACGGAGGGGGCGAAATGGGATATGGGGTGGAACGGGGTCCATACTACCCCGTTCCACCCCCTCTGTTTTGGAAAATTTACCGTCCCACTCTATCCCATTCCGCCCCTCCGTTGTGTTATCCGTCCCGGGGTCCGTGGGTAATAACAGTTTGGGGAAAGGGGTCCGTGGGCCAAGAGAGTTTGGGAACCACTGAATTTAATTAAAACTTTTAAAATACTTCTAAGCGATTTAATTTTCAAACCAAACCCACACCATTTTGCATTGGGTAGGTACATAGTGGATCACCTAAAAAAAATTAAAATACATTTTTGTAAACGGTCAAAAAGTTTAAATTATATTGCAGAAGTTTTCATTTGATTTTTCACTTATGCATAATCCTACTTAGATATTTGTAACCAGTATTGCAAGTGTCCAATTAATTAACGAACCCTTTTCAAGTCATTGGATCGCAAAATGAAATGGTATACGGAAATTGGAGAAGTTAAAGAGAGTGATATTATGCTGATGAAGCGTTCTTTAGGCTTCCTGATACAAACAAGTATTTCGTTGGGTCAGCTTAAAATTCCTTCTCAGTTCTTTTACGACCTTATGGGTGTCAAATTTATCGTTTTAGTTCTAAAAAATGGTTAGAAAGACTATTAAATGTTCCATACATTATTAAATAAGCTTCGAACGTGATTTGGTTAATTTTTTCATAGATGTGTTTTGATATTTCAATAAATTTCACAGATAAAGTCTGAAAAAAAGATGAAATAAAATAATGATCGTCTACCTAATTGTCAACAGTTAAAAGAAAGTTTTGAATCTCCATATTCCATTATAAAATGACGTTATGAGCTGAAAACATTTTCGTTTACCTAAAATTTTCACTCAAAATATTTTGCACATTTCATGAAATTGGAGATCATCGGTCGTTAGGTTTTGATGTTTCAACACTTAGACCGGTTATTATTATGGTACAGATTATGGAAATTATACTTCACGAAATTACGTATCAACAATTACTACACGAAACAACTATTTACCCTACACAAAATACTTATTAGGTTCTTAGTTTGGGTTAATTTTAAAGTTTGGGTACGGGAATTTTTGAACATTGATTAATTAAAAATGGATTTTAAATAAAACAATAACTTTGTAAACACCACTTTTATTTTATATACCTACTTTATGCCGACCGGGTTTCGCTACAACCGTAGCTTCTTCAGGGCAGTATAATACTCTACTAAATTTAAGTTACATCTTTACATGTGTGTTATAGATAATATATGATTTTATTAAAGAATCTCAGGTACCTACAATGCTGAATGCACGCTTACCTGCAAAAATTTCAATAAAAGTTAAAAAATCAAATTAAAAATATTCAAATAAAAATTCATATATAACACTCATGTACCTAACATTGTAGGTACCTGAGGTTCTTTAATAAAATCATATATTATCTATAACACACATGTAACTTAAATTTAGTAGAGTATTATACTGTCCTGAAGAGGCTACGGTTGTAGCGATACCCGGTTGGCATAAAGTTTATAAAATAAAAGTGGTGTTTACAATGTTATTGTTTTATTTTAAATTATAATGTCACATTACAAAGTATCTGCTTCATTAGAACAAAAATTAGAAATGGAATTTAATCCATCTTTTACCAGATATTTTGTAGTAATTAAGTTGAAACGTTGTGTAATTTCAAAAATCTGTGGCCAATAAAAGTGCGGCCATTAGGGGAATATTTATCTTTAGATCTACTGTTTTTCATTTAAGTTATTACCCAACACAAATTGCTACTGAACCGAATTTCATTGTCGTAATAATTCTTAGATGATTCATGTGAATAAACGCGTATGATTCAATCATTCCCCGTGTTAAGCCAACACTACGCTAATGCCAGTAGGTAGGTACCTAACCAATACCCAGTACCTACCTCAATCGCAAATATCACAGTTTAAACTAAACAAACCTTGTATCAAACTGGGATAATCCTCAGGATTTATTTCAACAAACATCCCCCCATTGTCCCGCCTCAATAAAATGTTTAAAAACTTTATTTGAAAGGGTTTAAATTTAAAATAAACTAGATTGAAAGAATAAAAGGCGTCCGCTCAGCAGAGGAATTGAAAGAAGGTTTGGATGTTATTCAACAGATCTTCCATTATTGTAGTTTTTTTGTGTTTTGCTTTTGGAAATTCATATGTTGGAATTGATACCTTAACAAGCTGTGAGATTGAATAGAAACTCCCGACACTTATCTGACAAGTATTACTTTAAAATTGAAATTCGATTTTCGATAGAATTTGTTGCACAATGAACAAGGGTGAGTAGTTCCTAAATGTTATCGCAGTAGCAAAATGGGTCAATTTGTGTTGTAAAAAAATTACCCTTAAACCTAAATATTATGTAGGTACTATTTATTAATAGTTATATAGTATAAAATCTTCAACAGATTTTCATGCGGTTTTCACCAATAGACAGAGTGCTTCATGAGGAATGTTTTTAGGTATATAATTTGTCAAGGTTTTTTGTAAATTTATTGAAATACATAATATATCTGGCCAAGCGGCAGCGGGCAACGAGCAGTGGACTGATAAACGGGCGGTTTGGATTTGATTTAACAGATGGCGTTGGTTATAAAAGTTTCGTTAGCCACATCAATGTGTGGCCGGTTCGCTAGTACTATAATAAAACTCATAAACGTTTCAGTTAATTCTAGTAAAGGCGTTCTTTTTTTACATTAGCTCCTCACAGGAGATCCTGAGGAAAATTCTTCCCCCCAGGGTCTGTGTCATCTTAGGGGATGCTGTGTGGAGGGTCTTTTTAAAAAAGGAAGGAGAGGAAGTTCTGGGAAGGAAAAAGTATGAGGGGTGGGAAGGAATTTAGGGGTTAGTGTGTCTAAGTATAACGAACGTATGAATCCAATTCTCCCACTGCGGTGTAAGGCGATGTTCTGAGAGTCCAACTGGAGAGATCAGAAGGTCTCCTTCAACCAATATCTACCGATCCGGTCCACCACGCACTAGGTGGCCAAACGCATGAGCCGCATAACCAAACCTCACCCCATGAATCCGGGCACCCCTGTCAAGACCCCAAACGTAGTGAACCTCTTGGGGTGACCCATGGACAGGGTAACGGTTATTCAATAATTGGTTCCCGGGGCGGCGGTACCAATACCCGCCTCCCAAATTGAGAATTTTCTCTGGAATCAATGCCACTTTTTTCACAATTTTGTAGAACGTCATTGTCATTGTAAGCCTGTTATATACGAGCTTATTTTCTACCTCTTTAACCCTTAATTAGGCGCATTAAGAAAATCACACAATTAGTCGCGTGGGGTCATTACTGAGCCCAAAGATATAAAGGAAAATGGAGTGGAAGAAATAAATACATCGAAGTTTGTGTTATCAAAAATATTAAAATGCTTTTTATAATAAACATCAAGAAACAAAAACATAACTTTGACTTTAAACAATTCAAAAAGGCTTATGGTGTGCCATATTACCCGAACTTACTCTAATAAAAAAGCTTCTAATCTCTCTAAAACTACTAATTTTTGGTATAGCCGAGATCAAAAAAAAAGTATATATATATATATATAAGCAGATTCATCAATTCTGCATCCAATGCAGTAAGCCCTGGTGTTCCTGACAAATAAATTTACCACACTTTTGGCTCTTTTGGTACAAAAATTTGTTGCGTAATTTGATATAAAAATTGTCACGTAATTGGTCGCATGGGGTCAGCATCCAAGAGAGCAGCGATAGATGGCTTTCTATCCGCGACTGATTTGCGTACTCTGCGGGAAGGTAGGAAGTTAGAAATAGCGCTGTCGCATTCCAAACACTCGAACATATTTTGTTTTCAATTTGAAATGGTCTTGACCCCATGCGCCTAATAGGCCATTTTCATCACATTTAAAAAAAAAATTCCGGTTTATGCAAATATTCGAAGACATTCTGTATTTTTTTTAATCGTATTTTTGAAATCCTGGCGATTTAAAAAAAAAATTCAATTCGAAAAATCATAACAATTTTGATATAAACTGGAAAGACGGGAAATAATTTTATGGGTGCGAAAAAACGATAATTACATAGCCGAAAATCATTTAAAAAAATAACGTTTTCCACACGAATAGCAATAAATTGTACGTGGTTCTCTTCGTAACATCTGTAAAAACACCACCATCTTTATCAAAAAATCGAACCAAAGGATAAGTTCGCATAGAACAAACAATAAATCTAGTGAACGTTAAACGCAAATTCAAAAATTCGCCGGAAATTAAAGTGTTGCCATGTAAAAAAAATTAATCATTGTGGAATTTTACAAAATTAAGGGAACATAATCGGAGACGGGACATTTTCATGTAGTGACGTCACAAGCTCTAATAATTGATTTATTTATTAAAAAAAAAAAAAAACTATATTTTTCTTAAAATTTTTACTAATATTTTCGTAATCTTAGTAAAAAAATCTATCCACACGATTTTTTCCAAGTCGTTATGAAATCCATGCAAGTGACCTATTAAGGATTAAGGGTATAAATTGATTTTATTTGTTCTATGATTAACATCATTATTCAATAAGAGAAAAAGGTTGTTGAAAATTATCTACTGTGATTAGGTACCTAAGTAGATACCTACTAAATTAGTTTTAGATTTTTTTCTCTCCGCCTATTGTTTATTAAATAATTAAGTCGTCGATTAGTAAGAAGTCGATTAGTAATGGTAGATTTATAATAATAATAATAATAACAATAATTGGATAATTTATAGAGCGACGTTTTTGTGAAAAATCACCTCAAGGGCGCTTATATTATTATTTATGATAATTAATTGTAAAAAAATAAAACGGTTGGAAAACCCGTAAGCCTGATAAATTTAAATTTAAGGAAATAATGTGAAATAATAATAAGGAAAAGGCTATATTAATATTATAGATGATTATACAAGCTTGACATTTTAGGTTACATTTGTTATGCACGTGAACTGGAAAATTGCACAGAATAAAGAATAACACTAGAAGTGGCTTGTGTCCATGCCAACTCAGAATCAACACCCCTTTGAAAAGTAATGCTGGACTACATGATACCAAATTGCTTAAATATGTTACCTTCTGAAATTTAAAAATGTACAAATGGTAAAACAAATATTATGTTGAAGAATTGGCTCGCCGAAAGAAATAATTTGTGTTACTTAGACTCTAAAACAAAAAAGTCTAACTGCAAAATAAAGTAAAATAAGTTTTTTTATATCTTCAAAGTAAAAGCACCCAAACCCATTGACAAACTACTAAAAAGAAGCTTATTGGGACTTTTCTTTTTTTTCTGAAAAATATATATTTTTTTGACATTGTCTTTATAATAAATAACTAAAATAAAATAAAAAATTAAAAGCTACGATTTAAAAAAAATTACAAATAGCCCATAATCTAACCTCACGTAACCTATGTATATAACCATTTTTTAAAATATATTTTTTTCATTACTTGTAATGACTTTTCAAATAAGGTGTTAAGTTGAGTTCATTTTGAGTTTTCCGGTCACCGTGAAAAAATAAGACCCTCCACACAGCATCTTCAAAAGTGACATAGGTCCCGAGGGAAATTATTTTCCTCAGTGCCTTTAGTGTGGGAGGCGGTAATGAGTACCGCCGCCCCGGGAACCATTTATTGGATAACCAACACCTCTGCCACAGGTCACCCCAAGTGGTTCGCCTCGGGGTGACCTTTGCAAAGGTCACCCCGAGTGGTATGCTACGTTTGGTGAGGTTTGTCTGACTCTTTGCGGCGGATGCATCTGCCCATCCAACCGCATGGTAGGCTGGATCGGGAAAGACTGGTTGAGGGAGACATTTCAATATCTCCAGCAGGACTCTCTCGGAACATCGCCTTGGACATACTGACTCACAGATTCCTACCAATCCCTCATACTTTTTTCCTTCCCAGAACATCATCTCCTTCCTTTCATAAAAAGACCTTTCATCATCCCCAAAGACAAAATGACATAGGCCCTGAGGGGATTTTTTTCCTAAAGTGCCTCCTGTGTTGTTAAGCTAATGTAAAAAAAATAAAAATAAAACCGTTTCGTCTTACACATTTGCCTGAAATCGTAGATCCCTTAGAAAACACAGTTTTGTACGGAAATATAGGCACCAATTTGGATCATGAAACACTCCCACAAGGCACTTCTTGTGTTATTCTTTATTATATGGAAAATTGTACATGTATAACATAAATAGACATCGTTATTCATAACTTATTTCATCGACATAAATAAGTCCTATTTATTCTGCGGTTAAGTACAGCAGATAATCGACGTATCAAATGAAATTCCCAAGCAACTTTGTTACCAATCTATAAGTAAGTACTTAGAAAATGAAAAAAACATTTTCTTTATTCTCCAACGTACACAGTACTGTTACACACACAGTAGTGTTTCGAGATGAGAACATTTACAATTCGGACCGTTATACGCTATGCATATAACGCTATGTATGATACGTTCGCCAAAGAAGGTGGTAGCGCAACACAGCGTAATGCCCCAAAATGAAAATATATCTTTTTGTTTTGAAGAGTTTTAATTTTCAATGTACATCTGTTACTTAAATTTCAATTTTTCTGCGACCGGTTTCGACACATCCGTGTCATTCACGAGCAAACTTAAAACTTACTTGACATGCACGGATGTGTCGAAACCGGTCGCAGAAAATTTAAAATTTAAGTAACAAATGTACATTGAAAATTAAAACTCTTCAAAACAAAACGTTTAGAAATTGTTAAATAGTTAAAGCCCAAGAAAAAAAAATACATATCTATTTACGAAACCTACATAGAAAATTAAAAGCAGATAATTACAAAAATATCATTAAAAATCGGTACCCTAAAAAAATAAATTGAGAATTGTGTTTTAAAATAAGTTTTTGTAAAGATTCACCTGTGGATTTTTTAAACACTTTTGGATATTTTTCTTTTATAATAAATAGACCACCAACTAGTAACTATCTAGTTATGCATCAGACCTCGCGTCCAAAAATTTTTATTTCTAGTTTTTAATTTTTTAATAAACCATAATCAAAATCTCCTTGATATCTTAAGATTTGTAAGTAGGTACTTAAAAACCTCCCTTCTTAATAATTATAAACCATATTATATTTTTTCGTGACTTTTAATTTCAAACAAGGAATTATACGTACTGATTGATTTATTTATATACTGAATTATTTTATTTGTCCAAAGAAACGACACTATCTTGATGATAATTCTTGTTTAAATCTTTTTTTATAACGAATAGGTACAAAAATATTGTTTAAAAAAAAACAGAATATGGCCTCCGTGGTCGAGGGGTAAGGCTCTTGACTGGAAATCTTAACTAGGTTCAAATCCCAGCTTGCACAAATATTTCATTTGATTAATTTCTGTTATTTCACAATTAATTAATTAAAAATAATAGATAGTGTATTTGCGGCACGTTCCAGAGTGGAAGACACTCTCATTATCATCTTGGTCTAAGACCACCATTCAGAATTGAAACGTTGCTTGAAATGGCTTTGGTCATGTATGATGAAGAGATATGAATAGGGCGAGTTAAAACAGGACTTCGATGGGTTCAGCCAACCCCCCAGATGACAGCACTAGCGAATATTGTCACTGATATTACTATCTATTCATCTACTAGTCTACTAGCTAATACCACTCTGAAGCATTGTCTGAATAATTTATGTGAATTCCTATACAAAGACTGTAATAGGGCTAAAAACCTGATTGTATTTTATGTAAATTAGGAGGAATAACGGCCTTTTGAAAGCATCCCTTATTCCCGATTGGTTGCCGACCCCTGCTATGATAAGTTTAGTCGGGTGGAGGGGGTAATTCACACCTTGGGCGGGGGGCGGGCCGGAGAGCTGAATGTTATCAAACATTTCATCAGTTAAATAATATTATCATGCGTCCTATTCACTGTTCAAAGAACAGACGCTAGTGAAGGGGGCTTTTCATCAATGCCACTGGCGTACCTACCTTAATCATTATCATTATTTTATTATACTTAAAACTTCATGTTCATATTACCTAAATTTATAATAATTTCATAGGAATATTTATGACATGTATTCGATCAGTATAGTATCAATGAGGATATATATTGCCTATACCCACTACTGTAGGAAGGCATTTCCTTCAGGTGAGTGCGCGTTTCTTTATATGTTTAGTTTAGGGCAATTCTTGACCATCATTTTTGAGGTGAGAACGCCGCGTACATTAATTTGTTATATTTCTTAGGTTATAAAACTCGCCCTTCAATTAAAATGCTAAGACGAAATGCTTCAATTACACGGCAAATAGTCGTAAAGGCAAAGGAATAACACTTCATTTGTAAGTACACGCAAATTACTTATTATTATCAATTATTATAAATATTACAATTAATTTTCATGTTTCCCGCCCGCGGTTTTACGCGTCATCAGAGAAAATTCAAGGCCTACTAAAGTAAAGGGTCTGGACGGGCAACAGCCAAATTACTGTTGCTAAGTAAACTTTACTATTTTAAAATAGTCTAATCAGCCTAAACACTCTGTTTATTTGTTTGCTTGTGGCAAAACAACACATAAATCAGCAGTTCCAACAAGTATTGACGACAACCGCCACCACTCGAAAACTGTCGTTGCCCTATTGCATTTATTGTGTAGCTCGACACATCAAAGTCCGACAGGCATCCGGATCTTTTATTCTAGTAGACAGTGAACGTTGCATCACAAAGTGACATAAGCATACGCTGCCCGACCATATATCTATGACATTCACACACGTACATTCTTTGATTGTCTGTCTTTATCACACAGGAATAAACTTTTGAATTTAGAAATTATACTGAAAACCGCTGAAAACAAAGGCGTGTTGCTTGCTTTCCACATTATATTGTGAATATGTGAGATTATGGCGAATCTATTTATAATATATAACGTCATTGACTATAGGTACATACTAGGAAGTTATTGTTGTAGAGTTTGTAGAAGAGAAATTTTATGACAATATGACGTAATATAACCGCATTACATCATAATGCAGCAGAATATATGTCGTTAGTTGTTTAGTTGTTTAGTCGTTAGGTAGTTTTATGTAGTTTTGACGTGTCTCAACAGAGGTCAGTAAAGTTGAACTACCTGTATGAGAGAGTCAACTCGTCAACTGTCGCCCGTTCGGATCTAATACCCGGATGGATACGAAGATAACCGATGATATCCGATCGACAGGTGGGCACCTTCTGTGACCACCTACCGCAGAATAACACATAGCATCATTTAGAACGGACGTTAAGTCCAGTTAAATATTCATTGTAAATAAGACGGTAATAAACAAGACTCGTAACCTGACGAACCGAAGTATCATTGAAACTCTCGATCATCAGAGTTGAAAACAACAGAACCAGGGGCGGAGCTACCTCCGGATCAGCCATATCAATGATACGGGGCCCTGGGGCTACAGAGGCCCCTAGCGTGTGTAAGTAAAAAATAGTAAAATGTTATCCACAATGTCACTTAATCTCGTGCTTCCGGGAAAAAACATATTAAAAAAACTGTCATAAGTGCCTATAGAGTTTTCACTTCAGAAATGATAAAAGTAAAAAAAAGCAATCTCTTTTTTTTCCCGGATTAAGCGTGCGCTCAAAAGTTGGCAATATCCATTCACTTAAACGGGGGAATCCCGCAATAACCGATGTACAATGACAAACCACGGAGAGCAATATTTGCGCTTTTTATTTCATTCCGGTTCAAACGTTATTTATTAGATTGAAATACAATACAACTTGTTCTTCTGATTATTTATTGGTTAATTATTTTGATTTGTGAAAGGAATGAGTGAAAGGAAAAGAGATTATCCCAGTGGAGCTATGAAACAAAAAAGTAAACAGAAAAGGGAGGAGGTTATAAAAAAAATGCCTAAAATTTCTTTATTTTTTCAGTAATCAGCTTCTGTGAGTGATTTAGATTGCAATGATAAGTACTACCTATTTATCTACCAGTAGCGAAGGGTGAATTTTGAATTTTTTTATGAATAAGTTTCCCCGCCACTGCCGGGCATGAAGGAATCTAGTTTTACAGCCCTTTTCGTCTACATAACACAAAGCTGTAAACTGTAAATAGCTGCCACTCGGCATCAGAGCCTTTTATATCAATAACATTACACTAATAATGGTATTTTACATAATATCTGAGACATATCAGATGGAAATGCCTTCTGCCTTCATATTCAGGGTTTGAGCTGATCCTTTTTTTTATTTATTTTTATTTATTAATTATAATGTATTACAAAAATATGATAAGTAACACATTATTCCCAATGAGTTGAGAAGAGAACTCATTACGGGAAGGACAGATAGATATAAGTACATTTTACCCAGATATTTATTACACGTTTAAAAAATACAATATATTGAAAAGGGAAAAAAAAATATATATATATATAAATAAATAAAAAATGCATTGTCAAGAATAGAGATTTTAGGAATACTGAGAGACATCCATACACACAAACATAAAAAACAAACGTATGAAGGCGAGCCAATATTTACTGGTTTAAATACATTTTCAGGAAATATTCTTTAAGCGTTTTAACAAATATTTTTTTGTTAGCTACTGAATGCTTTATTTCATTAGGTAATGCATTGTATTGTCTATATGCGATATATTGTAACGAGTTAATACCAAATTTAGTTGTGTGGGTAGATGATGCTAAGTGTATTTGATTTTGGGATTGTGTTTTGTGCTGGTGTATGTCTGAATTAAAGGCTGGTCTGATGTTAGTGTGTGCGGATCTATGTATGATTTGTAATATTGCACTAGTGATATTGTATTTAGGTAGAACCGTAAAAGGAAGTATGTTTGTCTTTGAATATATATGTTTGATATGTGTATCCCACGGTAGATGGTAGATATTCCTTATAGCTCGATTTTGAATCACCTGTATTTCTGATATTTGTTTTTTAGTAATAGTGCCCCAGATACTAACTAAATAACTCAGATGGGAGTGAATCATCGCATAGTAAGTGGCCCGTAGTAGAGATATGGAGAGAAGACCTTGGAGTCGGTACAGTACACCGGTAATTGGGGAAATTTTTGATTTCACATGCTCAACATGAGAATTCCACGTAAGTTTAAAGTCTATTAATAGCCCTAAATATTTCGTAACTTCCATATTTTGGAGTTTATCAGTTCCAAGTGAAATATTCATGGACCCATAATCCTTATTACCGAAAGTTAGATAGTGCGTTTTTTTTTTATATTGAGGTTCAATTTATTAATACGGAGCCAATTAGCTAAAATTGAGACATCTCGTCCTTTCGAATGACAAAGGAATGAAATATCTTTAAAAATAAAGTTGATATCAACATTCAAAATAAAAGTGGGTTTTGTACAAATGGAATACATGAAAATAATACCTACGTATGTAGATATTAGGTACGAGTATATCGACTCTCTGGAGTACAAATGTGATAATTTACTCGAGATGAATTGTTCAGTTGGAGAGCTATTTTCCAATATGCAATCCCCGGGAACCATTTATTGGAAATCTCTGCCATAGGTCATCCCAAGTGGTTCGCTATACGTTTTGTAATTTATCAGGCGTGTCCGGGTTCATGGGGTAATATTTGCCCTGGTATTGACGGCGGATGCGTCCACCCACCGAGAGAGAATGGTTGAGTGAGGTCCTTTGACGTCTCCAGTCAGACACTCTCGACCCATCGCCTTGCACCGCAGTGGGAGGGATGAATTTACACGTCCGACACTCTTGGGCACACTGATCCCCACATTCCTACCCACCCCTCATACATTATTCCTTCCCAGAACCTCCACTCCTTCCTTTCGCTAAAAAAAGCCTTCCACACAGCATCCCCAAAGATGACACAGGCTCTGAGAGATTTTTTAAGCCTTCCCACTCTTGTCTAGATACTTTATTTTTTTTAAGGTTACACTTTTACCGCGTGTGAACTGCACACTTGTAAATGTTTTTCCCGGAGCCTCCCGTGTGGATCAAATGTAAAAAAAGAGCTGAAGATTGTCGCGAAAGCTCATAGGGGAATAGAGCAGTCATCCGGCTAGCAAAAGATCCTGACGTTCTAATCTAACCTATTCCAGGGATGTTTTAATAATGCGTACGAGTGTGATTTGACATGTAATCTACGGTTTAATTTATTATTTTTTATTATTCAACTTGATAGATATCGTGGTTACAGGAACGTCATTTATGTGACATTGAAGCATTAGATGATATTTGAAACAAGAAGATTACCTTATTTATTCCTAGAAGTTTTCAATGTCAAGCAAAGCAAAACAAATTAGAGGTAAGACAAAAATACAGTAAATTACCCAGTTTTAGGCTAATTTGCTGTTGACTAAAACAAGTACCTAATCGATGAATTAACGGCAGCTAAACAGAGCAATTTGTCGTTACATGAAAAACAGTAATGTATGTAATTATCGTATTACAAAAAATCATCATATCATTATGTGAAATGTGGAATGATTTGACATTGACACAGAAAGAGTTGGTACACTTGATTTGAATTGAGCCTATTTTGTAGATGGTAGATGTTCCGGGCAGTAAAAAGTAAAAATCATTTGAATCCGTTTAATAGTTACCCTACCGGTTGCAATCTTTAGAGCGCAGGCGTCAGGTCGAAATGCTGTCCTTTTGCTAACAGTAGGTATTTCAATAGAATATGCTACGATGAACTGGCGTCATTGACCCCTTCGGCAACGATTCATAGTCGGGAAACATGCCAACATTTGTAAAATACGGTTGAAATTTATCATAATATGAGAACGGCTCATTTCTATGATCCGTTCTTGAGTTCATCAGCTCAACTGCGGAACTATTTGCCGGTCTCTGTGTTTCCTCCCTTCTACGACTTGGGTATCTTCAACAACTCCAACAGCTTGGGTCTCTTGTCTCTTCAAGATCCCCAGAGATGACTGTGATATACCTACTGTTGTTTGCTCTCATGAATAATATAAACAACTTTGATGATCAGGAGATCACGAGTTTCAATTATACTTCGGTTCGTCTAAATTACGAGTTTTGATTATTATCGTCTTATTTACAACGAATATTTAACTGAACTTAATGTCCGTTCTAAAGGATACTCTGTGTCAAATATTTGCTCTTTAATATGCAGCAGGGGAAATGGTTACTAAAGGTGCCCAACTGTAGTTTGTAAATGATCGGCTAACTTCGTAACCATTCGGGTTTTAGAACCGTATTAGTACCAGTAGAACCGAGTCTCCCTCATATAGTACAACTGAATGACGTCTGTTGAGACACTTTAAAACTACATATAACTACCCAAAAGACATCTGTTGAGAGACTTTTTTTTTTTTTAAATATTTGTATGTTTTTACAATAAGTGCACATTTTTTTTTACATGTTATATGTACAGTGTTGCAAATGTTGAAATTGTAATTAACAAATAAAATTATATTGAAACTACATACATATTCGCATTCCCTACAATGACCGACCCTATGAGGAAAAACTATTAACCGAAGCGACTCGACGACGATGAGTGACATTGTAGGAACGGGTTTTTAGTTTTTAGTGAATGTTGTAAAAAGGCACCGATTAAATGAAGGAAGAAATACGATAAACGGTAGCCATCGACCAAATATGGTGGAAGCTGGTAACTCGTTTTGCAAATAGGTGGGTTTGTATCAAAACATTATATTTACCTACTGTCAAAAAATAATAATGTATATCAGAAAATTTCCATAGACTTTGACTTAGGTACTCCCATTTCAATAGGTATTCTATGTGAAAATGCAAATCCTTTAAATTTATAAATTTAAGCCGGTTTTCCTCAGTTTAAAAACTCTTGAATATTTAAATTGTCAGTAGGATATTATGGTTATTTCACTGCAGACTGCTTTAATCCTGGATTATTAAAATCGTTGACAAATGTAAGTTACCTACTATTATGCCATGTTTAGTGTTTACCTATACACTATAAAGATAATATCCTAAAAAAGGCCACTTCACGGTTCGTTTTACCTTTTAAACTAATAAACGGGCAAAAAACTGTTTTCTTAGGACGTTTCAGATAATAAGGGATTTTATGAGCGAGGGTGGCGCCTTTGAACAAACTTTGGCCGAACAATGCTCACACAAGGGTGATACTCAACAACTCTACTCAAATAGGTGGCGCACAAGACGTAGAATTGGATAAGAGACCGGCGAGTAAGTACCTACATTTAAAAAAAACAACAAACCGTGAGTACGTGAATGCTTTCCATGTAGGTTTGAGTGGGAAAGATGATCGAAAGAGTCTCACATCATTTTGATATTGAGAGTATCGTCCATTCTGGAACGCGTCGCACATTGCATGTACTATAAATATTATATTATTTTTAATGAAAGAACACAAATCAATCAAATAAAACAGGGTTTTAATCCACGACCTCTGGATGGAGCCATCAAATATCACCATCTTTCATAAAATAATTCAGCGTTTGGACGAGGCAGGCATAATATGCAAGACATCCAGTACTAAATCTTACAATAAAATATTACAAATATCCATTTAAAAAAGAAAGACCTATTCATGCTTTCCTGAGGAACTACATGGTACATACAATAAGTTGTAAGTAAAAACACCGTGTCTTTCTTGAGACTCTGAAGGAAGACATGCACCGTGTTTTTTTCTTACAACGGCATAATAGCTTACCACTTACCATGTGAAGGTTTGTAGAGTATTTCTACGAACCTTGACTACTTACTGCTAACGTCTTCCATAGAGAGTCAAAAACTCGGTCAATGATACTGAATATTTTTTATTATTATTTATTGAGTTAGTTTATACTACATGAGTATAAACTAATAAGCACAATGTTACATTTCATTTGATAAATTTAAATATTTTTACAGTAAGCATAACATTTCTTTTTAAATACATTCATTCTTTCTTCATTCTTCATACTTTCAGGCATTTCATCATACATCTTTAGTCCTCTGTACATTAGGCAGTTCTGTGATTTTGATTTCTTCATTTGTGGCAATCGAACTCTGTTTATATTTCTTGTTTCATAATTATGTACGTCTCTATTAAAAACAATTTCATCCTTAAAGTATTTTGGCATTTGGTTTTTCATAATTTTATGCACAAAAATTAATACATTAAATAGTAGTCTTTTTTTTATTGGAATCCAATTTAGCTCCTCTCTCATTTTATTAATCCTTGCGTATTTGCCTTTTCCCAGTATACATCTCATAGCTCTGTTCTGTATAACTTCTATTTTGTTTAAATTTCCTTCATTGGCCAAATATAACATTGTAGAGCAGTAATCCAAATGTGGAGCAACAATAGTTTTATAAATGAGCTCCGTAGTGTTTCTATTTAATTTATGTCTTAGTCTTCTAAGAAAATTTACCTTTTTTGACACCTTTTTAAGCACATATTCAAAGTTTGCTGTGAAAGTCAGTTTTGAATCGAGTATTACACCCAGGTATTTGATTTCATTTACTTTTCCAATTTTTTCACCATTAATTGTCAAATTTAACCCTGTGTTACGTTTTTTATTGCCTATTTCCATATATTTTGTTTTGTTTACGTTCAGTTTCAATTTGTTTAATATCAGCCATTTTGATATATTTTGTAGGTCTTCGTTTATTTTGTTAATTGCATCTATGTAATCTTCACACGAAATATAGATTAAGGTATCGTCTGCAAATAGTCTAATTTTGCAATGTTTAATAGTTTTAATAATATCATTTATGTAAATTATAAATAGAATCGGACCTAGTACCGACCCTTGCGGAACACCAAGGTTGTTTTCTATCGGTTCTGATTCTGAGCTTTCAACTTTCGTTACCTGTTTTCTTTCCTGGAGATATTCTTTGAATAGATTCAGAGCTACGTCAGAAAGACCTATGTCTTCTAGTTTTTCCAAAAGTATTTTCCTTTCTATCGTTTCAAATGCTCTTTTGAAATCTAAGAATGCTGCAATGGTGATTTTTTTTTTATCTGTTTCTTTCTTCCATGTATCAATCACTATATTTATCGCCGCTTCGCAAGAGTTGTTGTTCCGGAATCCTGATTGCTCGTCACATAATATATTATGTTTTTCCAAATACTCAACGAGTTGTTTTTTTATTACAATTTCTAGTAACTGTTCGTATTTTGGTAACATATTTATTGGTCTAAATTCTTCACATTTTCTGGTATTAACAACTTTCGGAATCGGGATCACAGTAGAAGTTTTCCATGTGTTTGGAAATTTTCCAGTTCTTAATGATTCATTTATTATATCCAGTAAATGATGTCCTATCGCTGGCATTGCATCTCTCAAAACTTTAAAACTTATTCCATCTGGACTCTCTTTTGATTTGGTGCTGTTAAGAATCTGTAAAAGATATGTTTCATCAATCTCTTTAAACACAAGTTTTTCTCGGTTTAGCCGAACATTTCTCACGTAGTTGTCTTTCTTCAGTATTGGTATACTCTGATGCAATTCTATTATGCTGTTTACGAAATATTTGTTGAAACAGTTCTGTATGGTACCTTGTATCTGATGAGGAAATTCAATGTCGTACTTCATCCCTTTATCTTCGGTTTGCAGTAATCCTTTTATGGTTTTCCACATTTTTTTAGTGTCTCCTTTTTCAGAGATAATTTTGTTTTTGAAGTAATCGTTCTTACAAATTTTCAATTTTTTTGTGTATTTATTTCTCATATTTTTGAATGCTTTCCAGTCTTGAGAGTTTCTTGAGATTTTCGCAATTTTGTACAATCTATCTCTTTCATTTTGTATTGTTTGTAGTTCTATATTATACCATTTATTTGTTCCTGTTATTTTAGTAGTTTGGATTGGTGTTAACTTATCAATTACTTCTTGTAGGTTATTTATTAATGATTTAGACTTTTCGTTGTATTCCATTTGATGAAGTTCATCCATATCACCCAGAAGTTCAATTAATCTTTCAGTGCTATATTTTTTATAGTTTCTGTATGTTATTATTTTGCTGGTTTTCGTCTTATTTCTTTTTATGTTATCTGTAATGTGGATAAGGTTATGATCGGTTATTTTCGGTTCATCAAGAACTATTACTTTCAAATCCAATCTGTTGGATATGACAAGGTCAATTAACGTACTGGATTTATCTGTTATTCGTGTCTCACTTTTAACAAGTTGTTTCATTCCCAAAGTTTGAATAATTTGTTTTAGTCTTTTAGTATATGTATCCTTAAAGTTATTGAAATTTATATTGAAGTCACCAGTTAAGATATTATCTTCTTCTTCTTGAAGATTTAGGGTGCACCAGGTCTCTATAAATGATAGAAAGTCTTTTGTACTTGCATTTGGAGAATGGTAAATTACTCCATAAACTCCTTTCTTATATCCAGAAGTTATCCTTATTGCTAGTATCCAGCAGTTCTTTTCGTACTGTGTGTTGGAAATTACTTCATAGAGTATGTCTTTTCTAATAATTATCACTGCTCCCCCTGTATGTCTACTGTAGGAGTCACAACGTACTGTATTATATCCCTGAAAAGTAATTTCGCTGTCTTCAATGTCGCATGTTACGTGAGTCTCGCTTAACATTACCATTGTGGGATTATTTCGTTCGATCAGTATCTGGACCTCCTCACTATTCGATATCAAACTTTGAATATTTAAACATAGAATTCCTTGTAGTTGGTTGCTTTTTATAAAAAATTAACCTTTTTCTTCTCCACTTCTAATTTTCTTTTATAATAAAATCTTTTAATAGTTTTTTAATAAAATCTTTTAGCTAATACCTAAACCAGAACTTTCATTTTCAACAAAACTGTTTATCTTAACACGTTTGTCTAACTAATAAAGTGGAAATTACTCATGGAGATCATTGAGAAGTATGTATGGTATAATAATGCTTGCCATCGTGGAGAAAAGGTGAGTGGCATTTCGGAAAAAATGCAATGCTGATGTAAGCGTAGTGAAAAAATTAAAATTTTTAGCAAAGAGCTTTTAGATTTAAAGCTTAAAGCTTTTTAGGTTTTAGCTAGTTAGGGTTTAAGATTTAAAATTTAAACTTTTAGGGCACATATTTCGCGCTTGTCGTAAATAAGTTTTTTTTAAAGAAAGCAATAATTTAATAAAACAACCAGAAGACAAAAACAAACAACGAACAAATTATAACTGAAGAGGTAAATGAATTCTCAATTATTATCTATTTAAAAAAATATCTAGCGATTTTTCATTTGAATCAAACTAACTCACTAGATGCATACAAAATGATGGAAAATCTGTCAGAAGCACAAAAACATACGCCTAGCATTGTCACTTATGCAATCCCCACAGCGCTGAAGCAATTTACGTTGCAGAAACAAATGCATCAAAAAATTCTGAAAATAATATTGTTGATTGCATTCACCTGCTCAGTTATTGTGCTCCCGGTATTTCTGGAAGAAAACAATCATTTACAAAAAAATAATAGTTTCAACATAAAGATTTACAAATACCTCTTCATCATTCTGTGCTCCTTTCAGTTAGATTTTAGAATGCTCATACACTTCATAGTGAAAAAAAAATTGCTAGTGATTTACGGGTAGATTTTATACCTCTTCAATTATTATAAGCTCGTGGCATGATTGTGTAATATTTTTCATCCACCGAAGGAAGATGTCCTGTGAAGTACGTATGGGGAAACAATGACGAATCAGAAGAACACTTAACGCGCTAACGAATTTGTGGTTTGATCTTTTTTTTTAAGCATTGAGCTTTTTTGTTTCGAGAAAATTAATTAAGATTCGTAAATAGATTCACATAAAAAATTTCGATCACATCAAATTCGTATGTAAACAGTCTGAAATGATCGGCTTTTTTCCACCCCGAATAATACAAACGATTTCGTCACGAAATAAATGCTGAAAGCAATTTCGTGTTGTTTGTCAGGCGATTAAAACATTCTATTGCGGAAGGTTTTTATTCGATTAGAGTGGATAAGTCCAGTGTAAACGGAGGCAAGTGCAGCAGGTCTCACGGTCCCCCTTTCCCCCTGTCCCCCTGTTCCCCTGTCACCCTTCCTCGTGCCCGGGTCCTGTGGACCTACATTAAACTGGAAAGTGAGCAACGCTCACAAAATATTTCCACTTACTTCATTATATTTAGAGATTATTATTATTATACATATTTATTAATTTTACGACAATTGGTGATGTTCTATGCCAGTCTCACTAGGAACTCCAGTGTTGAGAGCAGAGTAAAAAATGTATGTAATATAAAATTTATGATATCTGAAGCAGTAAAAAGTTATCGTACGGTGACCTCTGGTATTTAGACATTTTTAAAGCCCTTTTTTCTGTTTCGTGAATTTCAAAGTCAACGCAACCGTTTAGGTTCACAATTTAATTTCCACCATGAGCAATGGGTGACCGGACAATTCAGAATCATGCAACTTCAACAATATGGTTAAATCTTCGACCAAATAGATTAAGTTAGGTTAGGTTACGGACTGTTTTTCATTATTTAAAAAAAAATTAATGACCTTTCTAAATAGTGTTGAAATTGCAATGTTCTGAATTGTCATGGAACCATTTATCAAACAAAACTACTCGATCCAACGTAATCCTATTTAATTGTAAAAATAATATCAGGCCTGTAAGCCCTTATGGGCGTATGTTATAAATGAATAAACATTGTCTGATCCATATTTTTTTGTTGAAATTTTGCCAAAATGGATGTTGCTTAGCTGAGCCCCGCATCGCATGTGTTGTTATTTATTTTACATTGTATGAATAATAATGGATTATAGGTACCAACCATCTATCTTATTTGAACAAAATATCTTCCGATCCCAATCCCCCATAAAAAGCAAGAAATAATCTAAAAAACCTCTCTGAAAAAAATCATCTTTTCATAGATTCACAATAAATCTTTACAAGAAAACAAGGTACTAAGAACAACGCGACCTCTGTCTGCAGAAATAATGACTTAGAACGCCCTAAGCTTTCACTGCGAGCTGCGGGGGTCTGTGTGACGTCATTGGAATCCTCCCCCGCCCTTTGAGGGGGGATTGTTCCCTAATTGTATGCAAATAGTAGGAACATTGGCATTGTGCAAACTGTACTCTGCGAGTGGGTGAATTTCCTAGCACGCGCTGTTTGGAGTACGTACCCTCAGATTTGTATTGTAGGTACCTACCTACCTGATTACAGGGTGATTAAAAAGTAATTTGAAACACACACGAAAGAAATAATATTATAATTTATAATATATAATTATAATAATGATTTTTTTTTTTTTTTTTTTTTTTTATTAGCAAATTTTTTTGGTACATTTAACAAGTAAATACAAAATAACAAAAAAATAATATAGGTATCTGCATCACAAATAGTAGAATAAAAATTAGTGTCCGACCGAAACAGGACTTTCTACCGAAACGAAACACGACTGAAGTAAAACTTAACTAGTTTATATCTCCCTCTCAACTTCCGTTCGCCTCGCCCGACCGTTCGCCTCGCCCGATAACCGTTCGCCTCGTCCGATCACCGTTCGCATCACACTTTTCGTAATGCATTCACCAGCTTACTTCTCAAGTCAAGCGCGCGTAAAAAAGTTTAACCTCAAAAATAATGTTTCAAGCTGAAAACAATTGCATTAACCAATATATTTTTTAAGAAAAAAGCGGTGCGATTTCCATAGCGCCAGAGCTCACTGTTCGAGAGTTTTGAAAATATATGGATATACATATTACATATACTGTAAATATTACTTTTAGCTTGTGAATGATGAGCTCCCCACGTGATCCTTTGCATTACTTGCTGTTAGTAGTTACTGACTTTACAATGAACGTAAGCGAAAGAGAAAGATGCGTAAAAATATAGGTGCAACAGAGAAAGGCATGGGCGAGGAGGGGAGGCTTGCCACTTTAAAAAAAAAAGTTGGTTTTATTTACTGATATCATATTTATTACAACCACCCGTTACAAGTTAGAATAATGAAACTGAAATAGAAGAGAGCTTGCGCCATTAGGCGGCGTTTATTGCAAACTAAATAATACAACACATTTCAATGTTTGGAGTTTATGAGAGCAAATGTTTGCACCACTCGGAACCCATCGACCTTTGTGCTTTCATTCCCCATTCCTTATTTTATAGGATAATGATTTTGAAATAGGTAGGTATTTGTAAGTAGATATAGGTAATCAGGTATTAAATAATTGTATTTCGTAACATGAAAAAGAATAACACGTTATACCTAAGTGCAGTTCCGTTGAGTTGTTTCTGGACGCACTTTGCAAGTGGAGATTGCCCTGACGATAGGCAATCTCAGATTGGACGGGCCACTAGTACTAGAAGAATATATGTAGGTAGGTACTTGATTAGCTAAAGAGTTATTTTTCGAAAGTATGGCAATTTATTGATCTGTCTAACAGGCCTATTTGTATGCGCTTCAATATTTATGGAATTTAATCACATTCTACATGGGCAAATTGTAATGAATTTCTACCAGGAAGTTGAAAAAACAATTTTCTATTCTGAAAATTTCTAAAGCAGCGCTCAATTACCATTGATATATAACCGACTAGCCGATTAGTGTTGATAATAGAACACATCGTAGAATAATGTTTCCTTCATCAGTTTCTCAGAGGCACATCACTGCTGAACCAAGTGACTCCTGGAGCCTGGAGCTCTAGCACAGTGAAATCGATAACTTTATAAAATCGGATCGATAGGCGTAACTTCAGATTATTTTATATCGATGTCCCGAGCACGGTTTCACTGTTGTCAGCCGAACCGATATTAACAGGGAATAAATAAGAAATCGATATACACCGAAGGCATTTTGTATGAATTGAAGCTCCGAATTACATTGACAAACAATTACGTAAAAAAATAATAAATTGGCAATGTTGAATTGAAATACTAACGTAAACATGCACTTACTTTTACTTTTTGACGCAAAAGGGAGTTAGTTAATGAGGTCTTTATTCATATTTCAACCATTTTCGTCTCTCAAAGATTAAACGGAATAAATTGATTGCATTATTTAATCACGTTTACGACTTCTTTCAATTCGAAGAGCTTCGTTAGTTGAACTCCATTCATTAATAATTCAATAATTTTGCATAACGATCGACATTATCCAAATAAATGTGCAAATTGACAGTTAATTAAAACTTATTTGATACTATGGAGGCCGGGCTAAAATTTATCAATCGTCGCATCGGTCGGAGTATCGTTGACCATGATCGCAAATATTGATAACTGACCATAGGATTTGGTCAATATCATATTGATATAAGGTTTTATCGATGGTCCATGCTAGACCTCCTGAAGCCATCGCCTGGCTGAATAACCTCAGTATCCAACTTTGGCCTCCATCAACTCTCCACCACCATACGAAGAAGAAGATCCGATACTGCTTAGATATCTCAAGAAAACCGTTAAAAAGGAAACCCCTTAAATTAAATTTTCTTTCTTTTTTACATAAATATGCAGAGTTACCAAAGTATCTGTATCTGTCAGTTTAATGAAGGTATCAATTTAAATCCCAACACAGCGTTGTATGTTTGTAGTACGAAGTACAAATTGAATCTCATCCAGAACTTTATGAGTAGCATTATAAAGCTGGTAAACACGCCTTGTAATAAATATGAAGACATTTTATGGCGAGAGTCGCCGCGTGTGCGTGGCGCTTTGGCATCCCTTTCCGCGCCTGTTTATTCTACGGACCATAGTTTCCCAACGTGTTACGCTCCGCGCCGCTTGTTTTCGTGAAATCCATTTAAAAATTCCGTTTTATTACAATAAACAATGCATAAAAAAGGAATTGATGTTTGTTAGAGACCTTTACGAAATCAACATATAAAATAAAAATCTCAAATATCTTTTCCAACCTTTCCAAAAGCTTTTTCTCAAATATTTTTAAACTCCTCCCATAAAAGGGCGTGAATTCCGATTTCGATTTTTTCCTGTACTAGTGGATCGCCTTAACTACAACAACAAATAAAATCACAAATGTGATTGCTATGTGATCTATAACGAAAGGCGCGGCCTTTTTCGATACTAAAACAAGCGAGTCTTCCCTTATCGTGATTTATTTTTGGGTTATAATGCCGTGTTGCGCTACCTCCTTCTTTAACCAAAGCATTACAGTGTCCATTATCGGGCAGATGTGCACTCGATTTGGAACCTCTATTAAATAGTACAATTTTATTAATGAAATTAATATCACATAATGTGCGCTTTCTTTGAAATATAGAAATTTTATTTGTAACCCAGTAATTTGACTTTTTTACTTTGGCTCCGCCCAGGAGTTCCTGAATGCAGTGTTGAGTGTTTTTTTGGGGAAAAGGAGAAGTGGAAGTTCTGGGAAGGAAAAATGTATGAGGGGTGGTTAAGAACCTGGAGGTCAGTGTGTCCAGGAGTGACGGACATATGAATCCATCCCTCCGGCTGCGATGCAAGGGGATGGGTCGTAGAGTCCTAGAGTCACCAATTTTTAAAAAATAATATTGACGGAGATACAACATTTTATGTGAAATCGTTTGAAACAGTTTGTAGGTTGAATTATCCATCAGCAAATGAATTTTATTTTCGATTTTTTATGGTAAATTTTTATCGTAAAAATAAAAAAAATAGAAGGGGGTCCTTTCAAAAACAATCCCTGCGTAGGGTCATAGTCAGGGCCGGATTAGATATATCGGGGCCCCTAGGCAATGCACGTATCGGGGCTCCTTTACCATAGGGGCCCCTAACCGATGCCATAACCCATCGAGGAGGGGCCCATTTACCCTAGGGGCCCCTACTCGATGCGGGGCCCCTAGGCAGTTGCCTACACGTCTAATGGATAATACGGCCCTGGCTATAGTGACGGGATTTTTGAAGGCAGTAGCCTACATTGCCTTTTAGACAATACGGCCCTGCCAGAGCCGGCTTACGCATGTCGGGGCCCCTAGGCAATGCACGTCTTGAGGCCCTTTTACCCTAGGACCCCTACCCGATGCGGGCCCTTAGGCAGTGGCCTACACTGCCTTATGGACAATACGGCCCTGCCAGGGAAGGCTTAAACATGTCGGGGCCCCTAGGCAATACACGTCTCGGAGCCCCTTTACTCTAGGGGATTCTAACCGATGCGGGGCTCTTAGGCAGTTGCCTACACTGCCTTATGGACAATAGGGCCCTACCAGGACAACTTAAACATGTCGGGGCCCCTAGGCAATGCACGTCTTGGGACCCCTTTACCCTAGGGGTACCTATCCAATGCGGGGCCCCTAGGTAGTTGCCTATACGTCTTATGGATAATACGGCCCCGGATATAGTGACTGGATTTTCGAACAGTTTAAGACTTGGTGCATGGTGCATGCAAATCATATGTACAGTTTTCATAATGTGTTTCAACCAGTTTGAAAACGTAGTTTTAAGAAAAACGCGTTCAAAGTTTTGCTGAAGGATAATTCAACACATGAACTGTTTAAAACGGTTTCATATAAGATGCTGTATCTCCCATACAGATAAAATAGGAATAAATAAATACAGCCTGAACCGGTAATTTACCATTTTTTTTTTAAATAAAATAACTATTATAATGTCTATACAGTTTTAGTTCCAGTTTCACTTACGTATAGCACTTCGTATTATTTTTATTAACTTAAGCCCTTTGCTAAAGAATAGATGATATAGATATTAATAAAATAGGTAAGTAATTAAAAAAAGATTCAGTGGCGGACTAACGGGGGGGGGGGGGGGGGGCGGCCTCTTGTTCCCGGGGGCTTCCAAACGCATATTTGAATTTTTTAAGCTATTAAAAAATATATATTTATAATAATATCTATACATTCCCCAAAAAAATTGCAAAGTATGATCTGAAAATTATTATAAACACGTCTGATTCAGTTACTTTACAAATTATATGCATGAAAAAATTCGAAGGGTTTTTTTAAATGCTGTTTTAGATAGCCCCTAAGATATTTTTTCTCTATTTTAAATGACTCGTGTTTTATTAAACATTTTCACAATTTTCGCTTCAATTTTACCGTTTTAAATATTAGCGCACTCTCTCCAACATTCATAATTACATATCTCTCCATCTTCTTTTTTTTAGCGGGGATACGGCGCCTTAAGGCTAAAAGTTTTATTTATTTTTATTTCATTTTCCGAAGTTGACAATGCTCTCACCAAATGTTTTTTACAACATTTTATGTGAAACCGTTTGAATCAGTTTGTATGTTGAATTATCCTTCAGAAAAACTTTGAATGGGTTTTTCTCGAAGCTTTTTAACTCGTTTTTCAACCTGGTTGACAACATATTAAAAAAAAAAATTATCCGCCTGTACGTATTTTTATTGCATTTGCATGTCCCAACTATTAAACTGTTCGAAAATCCAGTGTCCATGGCATCACGTAGGGGAATTTTCATATCTAAAAAAAGAAAAAAAATGGCCGACCAGCGAATTTTATATTCTGGAATATAAAATTATTACATTATATTTTTGGAAAATTTTACGCGTTCTTAAAAAAATAGAAGGAGGCCCTTTATAAAAATGTGGTGCCATAGATTGAGTAAGAGAGAGTGGATTTTCTAACAGTTTGAGACTTGGTGCATGCAAATCGGATGTATAGTTTTTCTAATATGTTGTCAACCAGGTTGAAAAACGTAGTTTGGAGAAAAATTCGATCAAAGTTTTGCTGAAGGATAATCCAATGTTTTTTAGAATTTCTTTAAAACATTAGGTGATAGCATTATTAACAAATGCATCTTTTAGAAAATGAAATACAAAAAAATGACAATTATTTTTTTCAGTGAGGTCCGCCAGGACCAGAGGCCCTTTTGAACTGAATAAAAATGTTGTAAAATTACATCACCTTTTTATACTAGTGGGGGGGCTCATTCAACTTTGCCGCCCCGGGCCTCTGACGGGCTTAGTCCGCCACTGATTATAACCATTACAACCTGATTTGAAGTTATGCTTAAAAATCCGAATTCGACACTTCTATTTTACAGTTTACAAGAACCAAGAAAAAGCAATAGAAAAAGGGAATAACTCAACTAACAAAAAAATAATAATATGCAACTTCTTTAAACTCATAGAAAAGTTACTTTTTTCTTAATTTTCTCTTTCTTTCTTTCTAAATGAATATTATCTAGTGTGTTTTTTTAAACTCCCTTCTATAGAATTATAATTTTAATTATGTTTTCCACACACAGGTAAATCTGAATCAACGGTAAGATGAATCTTCAAGGAAGGGGAAAGGCAGATGGAAAATTTGAAACACCGGGAAAACGGAAAATAGCATAATAAATAATAATAATAATATGTAATAGCATAAAAGTGCTGATGATTGGAAAAAATATTGCAAACACGTGATGAAAATTGAGGCAGAATATTACGCACGAGGCAGTACTATATATATTGATATCGATGAACTGATAATAAGTTTGGATGAAGATGAAGATACGGAAGAAGAAGAATCACGTGAGGACGAAGACAATAATGTCGGGTGTCGAATTAATAGATTAAAAATTTTAAGTACCTACGTTTTTATATCGAAATAAACGCCCACTTAAAACTTGTTTTGTTTTATTTCACTTCTGATGTATGTTTTTAAAAACATACATTCATTGTCTTATGAGCCATCTTGGAGTTGCCATTTAAAACCTAAAAAACGATCACGGCGCCATCATTTATTTTTTACACTTTCTTACCTACAAGTGAGTATAATACAGTCTTTTTGATTCGTGAAATGTTTAAAAAAATTACAAGTGTGCAGTTCACACGCGGTAGAAGTAAAATCTTTAGAAAACTAGTGTAGACAAGGGTGGGGAGACTATGAAGTACCGCACAAAGATGAGACCGATTATACTGTCTCATTATCTAACAGGCTAAATCCTATGTACGTGATTGTCTATTTTTAGTGTCGCTATTTTTTGTCTCATCGAGTTTCAAATCACAACGATGCTAAAGAAGTTTTCACTTCTGAAATTATGGTATTGGACAAGGTTCGTAGAAAATAAGTTTAACAAGGTTAGCTCATCGAGGGGGTAGAGCGGTAATAGAGAAGTCCTGTCCATTTTTTTTTTTTTTTTTTATAATAAATGACCTTCTAACTTAAATTACTGCATATTTTTTAAAGCCATAATATTTTTCACTGGAGTTCCTTATTGGCTAAAAATTCGTGACGTAGCTTGAAGTCCATGTTCCACTGGGAGATATGAACTATGGCAGTATTCAAGCTACGTCACGCATTCGAATTTTTTTATCAAAAAAGGCCCGTATAAGCTAACTCATTTTCTAGGAACCTAAGGTATTGGATTGCTACGAATACTATTTTATTCGGCGACAGTTTTGTAAGCTCTGTAAAGAAGGCTATATATACCTCTGCTGGTATATTCTTCATCCGTGGTATATTCGGCAAGCTTCCGCCGGCCATGTTTGTTTTGGTACTGTCATAAAATGAGTTATTTACGATTTTATGAGAATAAAAAATCAACAAGCATTTAATGCATATAAACGCTGGCAAGCACCAGGGAGGCTATTCTGATGAATTTTCCGTAGAAAAAACGTCCATTCTCCTGATACATAGTGTTATGCTCTTTGCTATCAAAATTCCTAATTTTCTCACATTTAATAACTCATAACTAAAATTTCCTCTGAAATCATAAGATTTGTGGAATTATATAAGGACTTCGCTACGCTCAATGATCCACAGTTTAGTAGGTACCTACCTATCTTCTAGTAATGCAGCCGTCTTTTGGGAATATTTTTTATATTAGCTCCACACAGGAGGCCTGGAGGAAAATAATTCCCCTCAGGGCCTATTTCATCTTTGAGGATGCTGTGAAGAGGGTCTTTTTTAGGAAAGGAAGGAGAGGAAGTACTGGAAAGGAAAAGGGTATTAGGGTTGGGTAGGAATCTGGGGATCAGTGTGTCCAGGAGTGACGGACGAATGAATCCATCCCTCCCACTGCGGTGCAAGGCAATGTCCCGAAAGACTACGGATGGAGAAGTCAAAGGGATTCCCTCAACCATTCTCTCCCAATCCGGCCTGCCTCGATTGTGGGCAGACGCATTCGGCGCCAAGACCCGAAAAAACCACATCCCATGAATTCGGGCACCCCTGCTAAGTCACCAAATATAGCGAACCACTTGAGGTGACCTATGGCAGAGGTGTTGGTTATCCAATAAATGGTTTCCGGAGCGGCGGTACCATTACCCGCCTGCCAAATTGGATAGAGCAATCATATTTATTTTTCTTTTGTTTACTAGTAGGAAGCTAAATAACGTCGTGATTATAATTGCGTGTATTGCGAAGAAAACTTCTTCATTAGCCAACGCGGTGCAGCGTGCAACCCCTCACGGCCCGGCTTCCCGCATTTCTACCGATTTATTATATATTTCCTTAAATACTGTAAGTTTGAAACCTCTTAAAAAATATATGTTATTCTTGAAGAGAATATCTGTACATTCCCCACGTCGGAACGGAAATTGAATGAAAAAACCTCGATTAATAACAATCGTAAATTATGCTCCGAAAATTATTATAAACACTTTTTTTTCCAGTTAGTTTACAAGTTATATATATGAAAAAAATCACAGTGTTTCTTTGAAAGCTATTTTTGACTAACCCCACGAAATTTTTGCTCTATTTTAAGCGAGTCGTGTTTTATTAAACATTTTCACAATTTTCGCTTAAATAGTATCGTTTTTTATATTAGCGCGCTCCCTCTAACCTTCGTATTTACATATCTCTCCATCTTCTTCTTTTTGAGTGGGTACACGGCGCCTTACTTCTTGAGATAATTTTTTTTCTTCTAAAATCCATCAAAAAGGGTGTAGAATTATCTCTCAGACTCAGACTACAAGCCTAGCGGAAGACCGGTAAACATGACTCGAGCCCGTTGTGTCTGGAGCCGCGAGTGTTTGTTTACCCGATGTGCCGGCTTTATTGAGACTCGTTAACTTTGTTTGATATTATAATGATTTTTACACACTTCGGACTTTTTATATACTTTCAATGAGAAGAATTACGAAATAAAAGTGACCAAGCTCTCTGCATTGCACATAAAATCTCGTTAAAAGAGAGAAAAAACTTGTTTTCAATCTAACTCATAAAACTTCCCATTAACTATGGGTCGGTACATCAGTATTTTTAGTAATAACATCATTCTTTATAATAAATATCTTTATAGTTCACGTAGATGCAAAATGGCACAAAATATATCTACCCGAAGCACAAGACCTCGAAGAGGTAAAATCAATATCGAAAAATACAAAATATGCCAGGAATTCATAATGCTGGAGAGTAAACAAATCATTTTTGAACACACTAAATATCCGCTCAATAAATGAAAAATCTACGGAGCACGATCTTAGAGGGGTAAATCAATATTAAAATCTACGCCTGAAGTATTTCGCGCATGCAATATTTACAACTCTAGAGTTAGGAACATTACAGAATAAAATTGTCTCGCGCGAATTTGCGCGTTCGACCGTAGATCTAGCGAGTATTTATTGAAATTTCGGGTCTGTGGATAAAGTAAATAGGCACTATCTTAAATTTAAATAAAAGGCACAAGTTCTTACATACTTTCTATGTACCTTCTATATTCTGCGTCTTTTGCTAACACTAATATCTTACCATAGATATTTTTGTAATATGGGCGTAATATATACAAACAGAACGTTTTAAATTTGAATAGGTACTTAATTTAATTTGATCTGGATTTTTTAAAAACTATGCTTTATTTTTGTTTAAATTAAACCCATCGATAAACCTTTTAGTTTTATTTGTTCTTTTTAGATGGGGTTGATCCTTGGCCGGGGAGGGGGATTAAGCTAAAGGATAAAAATTGTAATTTATTCATAGCGTCAGGCTGCAGACAGGATAATCCCGGATTACCCGCTGATGGGGGCGATGGCGATGTATGAGCAGTTTAATTGTTTCATATTAGTTCACAATTATACCGACAGAGCACTGGACAGTAGGAACTTTTTTTATTATATCTATTTCTATTACGTTTGGGTTTCCCCGTGGTTTCGTCGAGGTGGAGTAGGTATTAAAAACGGAAAAATTAACATTTTATATTTTGGGTAGGCACAGGCGAAACTTGGTCGGCATCAATTTACAACATGGTCCTAGGTATCTCACAAAAACTGTTTGCTTTGTATGAAAATATAGGGTTCTCCTTCTTATAGTGTCCTTTCTAAGCAGAGGTATGCTATCATCAGGGAAATCAGACTACTGCCCGAAACAACTCCGCAAAACTGCTCTCGTACCAGATTATGAATTAAATAATCGAACGAAAAATCGGATTGACAATAATTAAGTACGTTCTTAACTATTTCTTTCTATAAATAATAAAAAAAATGGTTATCATGACGAATCAAGTATCGCTTGCAATTTGCACCCAATGTAGGTAATATTATTATAAAAAAAAACAATAAATATTATACCTAGATCCCAAGATTCGTAGAATATGCGTTTAAAAAGGTTAGCTCATGCGGGCCTTTTTCAAAGAAACTGAGATGTAGCTTGACGTACAGCACTGCCACTTATATTGCAGTTAATTGGCGGAATATGGACTTCAAGCTACGTCACGAAATTTTACCCAATCACCGCTCTACCCCCTCGATGAGCTAACCTTGTTAAACGCATTTTCTACGAACATTGCCTAGTTCGTAAGATATATAAATGATGGTGTTAAAACAAAGATACACCGTACTTCATTTATTTAAGTTTCTCCTGGTAGATAGATACCTACCTACCACTAATAAATAACAATGTTAGGTTAGTTCGCTTGTTATTTAGGTAGGTATATCAATGAATAAGTACTACACCTAATACGATTTTAGTATGCTTTCAATTCCGTATCCATTCAATTAAGAGCTTAAATTAATTCAAGCAGTAAACCCCCATGTGTTAAAAACTTTTACAATGTTTTAACACGTTCTATCATAAATTACAGCGAGTTAATTTAAGGCAGAACGGATTGTTCTTATCGATCAGATCGGTGTGAGGTTATCGCCGGCGTATGCAAATTAATATAAAATTAACTATTACGATTTAACACCCTCCGCCCCAGCAGATTGTTAGGTCAGGTGCAGCTAACGACGGTCCAGGGCCGGAAAGGGTTAAGCACATTTTTGACGATTATAATTTTTTTTTAAATCGATATGCTTACCTAATTTTAAACTGGATGAAATGAAATGATTATTTTTTTAAAGTGGGTTTATTACTTTTAATTTTACGTGAATATCACGCAAGATTTCTATTGCCTGGGGCCAGTGGGTCTATGGCACATTAAATTGAATAATGTTGGGAGACAGACGGATTTGGAGAGGTTCAAGGAGGAAGTTGGAGAGAAATATGAGAAAATAATATAGGTATTATATTTGGTTTTTTTTTCAGATAGGTACCTAGTTACCTCCTAATAATTAATTCAATGTTCCATTACGAACGGTGGCCTCTAACCGTGCAATTAAATAGTATTTTCTACTTTTGAATCACAGTAGAATAATAGAGTATGTCTAATTTATTGTTTTATGCAAAACATGGTTTCAAAAGTGCGAGATGCCCATTAGCCTTACAATGCGGAAAATTACTGCAAAAAAACACAATGTCAATAAGCAGGTAGGTGCCACGCTATTTTTATTATGTAGGTACCTACCTACGTATCTAATTCTTAAAGATAGGTATAATACCTACATATGAATTTACATTTTCTCCCAACGTATTACCTATTTAATTTCTCATAGGAAGCAACGTAGGCGCGTCATAGTTTCAAGTTTCAACCCTTCATGCGCCCCTGCCGCGATATTGTGAATACATTTTAATATAAAACTAAAGCGGGCCCATTTATCACGGGCGGGGAGAACAAGTGTTAACAGCATTCAAAAATTTCCTGCATAATATTAAAATGAAATCCGTGACGGAACATATGCGAGGTACGCGCCATAGAAGGGGTAGGTAATAGGTGCATAGCTTTATAGAAAGGCGATTAATTTTACAAAAAGGAAATAAATATCTCACAAAAATCGTCAAAGTTTGACACAACGAAACTATTAGTTTATGTCAATTAAGAGTAGAAAATATTAAAAATGGAACTACAAAATTTGTAGGCTGACAACACCAATTTAACTGTCAAATATTATTTTAAAGCGCAATGACACTGAATATATAGAACACTGTAAATCATTTAACATAAATTTGTATTTAACGGTAGGTATAAAGGAAGAATCACTAGTGGTGAGTTTAATTACACTATTTTTAGATCTGAAATATATTTAGTTCTAAAATTAGAGACATGATCTCGGGCAACGCTAGGTAGGTACTTTATTAAACTAGTATTGAATAAATGTGTTTCTGTTATAAATATCACTGTTATAAATGGGTAAATATTTAGGTTTTCATTTCTTTTATATATTAAATAATATTATTATTAAATTAATAAAAACAGTTTATTTATAAACAAGTTCTGCTGTGTAATTATTATTACGCGTGACAGCTGTTCCGCCTTCTGAGGGTATAATGATAATGCCCTCAGAAGGCGAAACAGCTGTCACGCGTAATAATAATTACACAGCAGAACTTGTTTATAAATAAACTGTTTTTATTAAATTTTTATAAGAAAAACTTTCTTTATACATATACTTTTTTGAAGGTTATTCGCATCAGTGAAATATATCGTATTAGAATAAGTTAACAATAATAATCTAAACGAAAATATGAAAGAGAACAAGACACAGAAAAACAGAAAAAGACAATGGTCGCAACTGGGACACGAACCCAGACCTCTCTGTCTAACCGGGACGAGCGCGTTAACCAATTTCGCTATTGCAACCTTCCGTAAAAGTCGTCATATTTGTCAATCTCATATTTTCAAATTTCAGAATTACATTATTATCAACTAATTATTTTTCTCCATATTACAGGCAACTAACCTTTTTATTGAAAACAATAATTCTAAGAATTGGTTTGTAACCTGGATAGCGTCTCGGATAGATATATGAAAATATGATTTAGATGTTCTTTGTTTTAAAAAAAATGCATGTAAAAGCCCAGCCGGGTGTGAAATTACAAATAAATAAATAAATTATTAAATATACATATAAGAGAAATAAAAATTAAAATGGAGTTCTACAAATTAAACTTGTTAACAATAAATATTCAGGTACTTACCTCCTCTGATTTTGGAAAATCAGTAACAAAATAAGTAAGCGTAATGAGTAAGATTAAGAAAGGGACGCTCAGATGGTTTGGGCATGCAGAGCGAATGAACGAGGAAAGGAGTGTAAGGAGAATATATGACGCAAATGTGAATGGTAGAAGAAGTCGGGGACGCCCGAGGAAGACATGGCATGACCAAGTGAATCAGGTACTTGAGTCGGGCCATGTGAAGAGTTGGAATAATAGAAGAGCATGTGTGAGACGATCTATGAATGTGAACGAGGCAAGGAGTGTGTGCCAAGATCGAGTTGTTTGGCGGTCCGTCCTCTCTACCTACCCCTGTGGAGAAACGGCGTTATGGTTAGTTAGTTAGTTAGTCAGTAACAACATAAATAGTGATGGTCGAGTTCTGTGTATTCAAACCAATATTTCGAAATATTTTAATGCGTGATTGATTGAAGAGGGGAAAAATGGTCAGAAATTATTAATGTAACTCCGTTACATATACATTGTCTTCTTGCAAGTCGATGGTATTGTTTTCTGAGGAAGCACGTTTATAAGATCTACTTCTCTCTGAATTCTAGTAGAACTTTTTTGATCGAAGGTGGTTTGGATGGATCACCTACACGAACATCAATCCCCTCTGTGACTATTCATTCGTAGATCCATAAAATGACATAAATAAATTTGAGGATAAAAGAAGGGTTGACCGAGGAAATTAATACTTCTACATCCAATGTCGATTTATAATCAACAACACTTTGCACCACATAGGGATGGATTCATATGTCACTCCTGGACATACTGACCCCCCCCCCTTATTCCTAACCATCCATTATATCATTTCCTTCCCAGAACTTCCACTCTTTCCTTTACTTGAAAGGACCCTTCCCGAGACAGCATCCTCAAAGATGACATAGGCCCCGAGGGAAGTAATTTTCCTCAGGGCCTCTTGTGTAAAGTCAAGATTTAAAAAAATTAAATCTTTATTTTTTGTGTAGGCGTGCATTACAGATAAACAGAATTTTACACATTTCAAATAATAGTAGGGTACTTACCTAAGCTTTTTTTAACCCGTCTGCTTGTTTAGGAATAAATACATCCCGAAACATGTAATCGCGTTATACTTTCATAAGACCAAAAACGTCCCGAGCGACCTTACATTTTAAAAGCTGTATATCTCTCTTCCTCTCATGCAAACATGTGTATTCCGGATTGTGAGGTGCGAATATATTGAACCAAGCAGACGGGTTTTAAGGACTAAATTTTTGTTGGTGACCGTACAACACAACAATGTGGCACTTCATCACTTCTTTGAAAAGTGGGGGAAAAAAAACTAGGTTATGTCAGGTTAGGTTACGGGCTATTTTTTCATCACTTGGCTTCTCAAAGGGGGTGTTGAAATGCCACTTTGTTGAATTAATATGGAACCAATTCTTTCTGTGAAAAATTACAACATTTTGCTGACGAATCGAGCAGCGCAAGTCTATCGGCTCCTGAATACTTTCCAAAAAAGTTCACAGTGTAGAAATAAAATTAAAATTGATTTACTCAAGAATTTATTTATTTCAAAATAAACAGAATAAAAATGATTAATATAATAATTAGTCTTATAAAACACGTACATAAAAAAAAGCACTATGCGGTAATGTCTTTGAATTGGAATGGTACTAAACCAAATAAAAATCAGTCTAAGGGTGGGATGTCCTATTTTCTATTGAAAGTTATTGCAGATTGCTGAATTAACTGGCAAGTATTATGTTGGAAAAGTTTAGCAAATATTTTTGAAAGCTTCGAAAAAATCACGTAAGGGTAAAAACAACTAAGCTTGGTTAAAATGTTGTCCGTATAACTTTAAACCACTTACTAATGCTTCGTAATGCAAAACTTATACAAAAACGCATTTTACTAAATGCACTAATAATAATCAAATAAAATAAGTAAAGTTTTAACAAAAACCGAAATAAGAATGCTAAATCTCTTAATTTGTTACCAGAGTCTGAAAATTCATAGTATAAGCAAGAAACTATCTATTATCTACTATAAAAATCTACATCACATTTGAAGTCGATTTCATGCTATAACTTTTTTGATTTGAGCTTTTGTTTTCGAGTAAATCAAGTCCAAAGTTGGTACAGTACAATCTCACTAATCCGGCACTATTAAAAACCAGAGGGTGCCGAAGTATCGGAATGTTCGGATTACTGGATTGTTTACTGTATAGTAGCACGCCCAACACCATATTTTTTTGCCAATTTGCACATGTTTTCTCCACTATCTAACTTCTAAAATGTCCATTTTATCTTTCAAATCTAGCGTCTTGTGTTTCCGTTTACTTGACATTTTTAATTACACACTATTCTCACTTCAAAACAACAGGTAAATACGTACGCACGTGCACATGAGATAAGTTTTGAGGTTAGACTGCTAGAGGATGATGCGGCGATGGAGCACATAGGCCTAGAGGGGCGAGGGAGGCACGGGCGTAAGGTGCGGATTATTGGACGTATCGGTCTATCGAAATGCAGGATTAGTAAGATTGTACTGTATTTATTAGGTCAAATTTGAAAAAAAATCGGTTGCTAGGAGGTAAATATCAGCTGTTTGATGACTTTTAAAATACGTTGAAGCTACATAACTAGGCACAAAACTTTACCCTTTAGTTGCCGAAGTGGAAAAAGGTTTAAAACAAAAAAAAAAAGTTTCCTTGTTTGTACCAATGACATTAATACTGGACGCAGGGTAGAAATCTCAAAGTGGGAAGCCAAACACAAGACGATTGTAGCTGTCTCTATTTCTAGTACTTTAGTACTAAACTGCTACGCGTCGAGTGAGGTCGTGTCTTATCAGTAAGTAAATTGCATTGCAAAGCGCCAAAATGCCCTCCTGTGTGATGAGAAAATGCTTCAATTACACGGCAAATAGTCGTAAAGGCAAAGGAATAACACTTCATTTGTAAGTACACGCAAATTACTTATTGTTATCAATTATTAAAAATATTACAATTAATTTTCATTCATTCCTTCCCTGTCCATTGTGTAACCGAGTGAAAGTATCTTGTTATCTCAGTCACACCCATAGGTCACACCCGTGATCTGAAAGCAGTATTCGGCGAAGAAATTAATAAGCCGCCCTACCATATATCTATGACATTCACACACGTACATTCTTTTATTGTCTATCTTTATCACACAGGAATAAAGTTTTGAATTTAGAAATTATACTAAAAACCGCTGAAAACAAAAGAGTGTTGCTTGCTTTCCACATTATATTGTGAGTATGTGAGACTATGGCGAGTCCATTTATAATAAATAACGTCATTGGTTTGTACTACGAGTTTCTGGACACCGTGTAGGTATCTAGTGATTACAAATAAAAAGGCAGCCACAATATTTCTGAAGCTCTAAAACGCATTTGAAATTAGAAAAGAGTGTAACTTGATTGTGGTATAATAAAAATCAATAGAGTATGTCTTCTTTTAAATAAGTGCATTTGATGATGGAAAGGGTATGAGGAATGGCTTGGTACAGCTTGACACACTTCACTTTGCAGTCGGTGGTGTAAATTTTGTGGACATAAAATACATGGATCTTAAAAACAGTTGTGTTCTTCCTTCAGCCGACTGCAAAGTTAAGGGTGGCAAGCAATAAGGTAAATTTAAAAAAAAAAGGAATGCGGTATGCGAATAGTTCATGACATTTTGTCTTATTCTTTTTATGTCATGCCCAATCTAAATGTTATTTTATCCGTGCTTCTTATATTCTTTCGCTAATTTTGGATACAAATGGGTTATTGATCAGGTTAGGAAGATTTAAAAAAAAAACAAAGCGCCACATGTTAATGCTGTATTTAGTATAAATATAAGTTATGAATGAATATAAATATTATATCCATCAATATCAATTGTTAAAAAAAAGATAATTTTGCTAAAAAATCCTAATAATAAATAATAGTTAACGAAAAACCTCTTATTATAGATTTTATATCTTATTAAGGCATGCCATAAGACCACATTAAATAAACTCAAAATGCATGGTTTATTTGTTAAAAGTATTAAGTCTGTTTAATTAAATACTGTATTAGTAATATATTTCAATAAAAACATACAAAATGTATTACACATATAAAATCGTTATAAGAGTAGGTGAAAATTATTTTCATGATGTTTGCGCTATAATAAATGGCAGTATTTTAATATTTCGCTGGTTGGTCATGACAAAATTTGCTTATATTTTAATACTCATAAGCTGATTATTTTTTACCAAGTGACTGGATGAGCAAATCTATTGAAAATGTCCCAAAAGAAAGTTGTACAAAATCACACACAATAATATTTTATTACAATTTAAAAACTTTTTTTTAATATCTTCCATGATTGTATTGGCAAGATAAAAGCAATAAAGCAGATAGAAAAAGATAACTTAATATGACATTTCATTGTAATGATCACGTAAAATTTGGATTTCACTGTTCTCCAAAACAATATCACAAAGTTAATTAAAACAATGTTAGACAAATTTTGCATTAAAAAAAAAATTATCGACCCTGCGAAGATCTGTTGACATTATATTATTAATTAAAAAACATAGATTTGTACATGTTTCATTATACGAATAAGGCTTACTGGAAGTATTGTTTTAAATTCAAATTTATGATTACTGGATTAAATTTTACAAATTCATATATACGTACTGCGAGTTAAATGAAATTAGGAAAGAATATTATACAGTACCTACCTAAACAATTATTATTAGAATGCAGGAAGGTACCTACCCCTATTTTTTATTGTATAAATCTTCTTGATAATATTCTAATTTTGAAATTAGTAAAACCTTTTGATATTATGTATATTTTGACAGCATTATAAGCGATTACAAGGAAAGATGGATAACTGTGTACACATTTGTAATAATGATTTGTTAGAAGAACCATAAAGAATAATTATGTGTGTCAAAAATATTACCTACTTTACCCACACATTAATCAATCCCAATTCATTGGCAGAATAATATGCATTATCTTGGCATTCCTATGAATGATTATTTTTAAAACAAATTAAAGCTATATAAACCTAACCTAAAACACAAACATTCATAAAATGCCTACTACAATTTTCTACCAAAGACATTGTCTCAACTGTAAAAAAAACTACTATTGTTTACTACAAATATATTCAAACATTAAGTACAAAACTAATGATTAGAGGGGTTAAAAAAATTCACCGGTGTCAAGAAATAAATTCTAAAATAATTGAACTAACAATGTTTCTTCAGCCTTTTTAGCCAAATTTGCAGGTTATTTTTAATTAGTCATTTTTATTTTTTAAATACATCTATTTGAATTTCACTTTTCTTTTTTTGAATGAATGTATAAATAAAGTGAAATTTTGGAAGTGGAAATTAACCCACTCCCCGACATCCGATCCATCTGAAACTCGGCAGATAGACTCGTTGTCATTGACAATGCATTCTATCAACTTTTGGTGGAAATCACGTATTCACATTCAGATATAAACACACATTTCTGAAATTTGATGGTATTGCAGCAATTAATATACAAAATAAATGTCGGTCTTACCAACTCAAGTTCGTAGCGCAGTTGATTCTGATCACTGGGTAGGAAAGTTCAAACATCAGTTATACCAACAAAAAAAATATATAAAAAAATTATGTTTTAAAAGACATTTGGAAATAGATGTATTATATTAAAAAATACTTATTTTTTTACGGGTTAATTTTTTATACCTACAAAAATGGATTTTATTCTGATTTAATCAGAAAATGCACTAAATTGGAAAAATATTATAAATCTAACATCATAAATCACAAACTAAACAACTAAATATGGGAATTTAAAATAAACAAAAACGGCTCCAGCTATCTAGGGGGAAATTAATGAGATTTTACAATTTGACGTTATAAAATTAATTTAGTTAGTTGAAATCAACAGACCCAAAGTAAAATACAAATTTCTTATATTCTACTGGAGCAAGAATGGAAGATTTTCTTCATAGTTTTGTCATAAGATGTCCTGAAAATTTTAAAGAATTGATAATAAGTAAAAAGTCCAGCTGTCCACCAAAATTTCTTTACAGATGTATCGTAAAAAGAAACTGATAGATTACATTGAAGAGTCAATTTCCTTTGAAATACAATTTTTATTGATAATGAGACCTTTTGGTAATCATAATCAACCGAGCAAAGCGAAATCCTGTTTCAACTCGGCCACTTTGCATTTTAGCAGTCTGTAATTTGTTTGTGTGTTCCTGGTCTGGTCAATCCTGTCAAGATAGTAGTCGTAATTGGTAGTAGCTTTTTATTCCGCCAGAGCGTGAGCTGTCAAATTGGAATAATCAACATTACGTGAAGTCTACTGTACACAGAACTACTAGTGTCTTAGGACCAACGTACTTATTTCAAATATGTATTACTATTTCTGGAAAATTCACGATAAAATTAAGAAAACAAAACTTTAGTTAGAATATTTCTAAATACTGACTCTGCCATTGTAAAAATCTGTCAATATCACAATTATTTTTTAGATTGAGATAATTTAGGCTGAAAAAATCAGTTAATAACAAGTGAATACATTTTTATACAACCAATAGTTTTAGTAATACAAAGCAGTGGTGTAGCGAACGTACAGGCCCCGGGTCTTTAGGTTAAACGCTCCACTAATTGTTTTGGGTCTGTCAATTTTTTTCTTGAAAAACAAGATGAATGAACATTATTGTGATTATTTTTGTTAATATGTACATAATAATATAATATCATCTAATGCTGTACATTAAATTCGTCTTTATAAAGTTAGAAAGTATTTATTTAAAGTAGGATGACATTGATATAAACACTTTGTCTTACTTGTAAACACAGTGTAAATATTATGCTGCGCACACGATAGAATAATTTGAAAAAAATTCTTATTACCACTGTGCAGGCAAAGGTTAACCAGCCTTACGCCCGGTTTGACTAAACCTACGCTAATAAGTAAGACGGTTCATGAATAGGTTAGGATCAGATTACCAGTTAGACCTGGGGCGCGAATGTGTTGCCACACCACCGTATTTGAGCAATGATTAATAACATTAAACTATATTCTGTTCTATGAGCCCCTGTAGATCCGCAAATGTGGCAGAGAGTCGGGGGTGGTGAGGTCTCCGGTTCTGAAGGGTGCTCTTGATGGAGATGAGGTGTTCCCGGCACCGCCTGCAGCGAGCGATCCTTTCCTCGCGGGGGATGTCCACTCCTGCGCCTCCGCTGCGCACATTGCTGGCAATCACAGAGGCAAAGTTGCGGAGAATCAACCGCAGAGCTGCGCACCCTGATGTCATGTAACTGTCAAATATTCATAAAAATTAATAGGCATGCATTAACCTGTTGAATGTCGGGCGTATTTCGAAAAATCGCATGGATTTTACCTTGTTGCTTTCTGGTAAAATATCCATATAAAAACAAAGGAATTGCTTTTTTTACGATTGTTTTCTGTTTACCAGATAATGTATCTCATTATTCATATATATTATGTGATAATATCGTAAGAGGTTATTCCAGAATAGCTTAGCTTACTAACTAAAAAAAGATTAAAAGGAAATAATTGTCAAAAAACATAATCACACAAATATAACTGATTTTATTATTTCTACACAAATCTGAATACATACCCAACATGAAAAAACACAATTCAAAGGAGTTTGCAAATATGTAAATAAAGACCTTTGTAAGCATTCGAAAATGTAAAACTTCGATTTTTTCGCCTTTGACAGTTACAAAAATCGACCCGCAAAGTCATAGAAAATTAATTAAAAAATATTCTAGAGTAACTAGATTAATGAAACCATCGGTTACGTCAAGAATGATATTGGCGCAAGCAATTCTGATCTTGTCCTTCATACAGTTTCTTTATACATAAGGGTTAAAATCGCATTTTAAAAATAGCTAAATTATTTTTGTGGCCACCGGTGGGCTTCCAGCAAATGACAGGTTAAACCTTGCATCAGTAATTATAATAAATCTAGAGTAGCCAATTTTACCCATTGATAGATACGTTGTCAAAACTATCATTTAGGAGAAATAGGGAGAGGTTACAGGGAGGTTTTTAAAAGTGCGATTGATAAAGTTAAATAAAAATTAACTAATGAGACATTTTTACAAAATAACTTACGATTCATATTTGCTTTGTAGAAGGTTGTGAATGTGTGGAAGAAGAATTGAGCAAATATCCAATGTCCAAATAGACCTGAAATGAAAAACATAATTTACATATTTATTTTATCTGTTTACCCCCGGAGTCTTTGAGAGATACTAGACTGTAAAAGTGCTCCACACTTCCTTTACGAACAAAATACTACGTATCAAAATTGATAGAAACTAAAGAAAATTGTTATAAGAACGAGTTTGTACATTGAAAGTAAATCTGGGTGGTTTTAGAGGAGAATGCTGAAGACACCATGGAGGCAAAAGAAGAGCAGATACATATTATGGAGAAAAGTCACCATTTAAAAGAAAAAGGGGGCACCCTAAAAACGAAGTGTGATAGTTCGAGCTACAAGACAGGTGACTATAGTGTAGATAGATCTTAGAGGTTATAGACTTATTCAACAGATGTCGGTAGTATACAAGATTGCCCCTCCATGGTGGGTACCAAGGTACGGGGAAACACGGGGTTTCGAGAATCGGAGAGATTTTGATTTTACACTCCTTCCTGATTATAAAAGTTTCTTGTTTAAATAAATAGTCTTAATGTTTTACAAGATCCATTCAAAAGAAGAAAGAGAAGTATGTACTTACGGTCGAAGAACCATGACATTGAGAATATCTAAAATAACTGAGAGATCTCCGGCTGCTACTGTGGACTCCAGCGCAACCTTTAAATTCTTGCTCATCCACATAGAGTGGAAAACCTGCAAAATACAAACATACAACATTTATGCATGAACAATATTTTTTTCAATAATCACTGAAAAATGCAAAACAATTAATGAAGTGAATTATCTGTGCATTACCTGTAATGACCGCTGTCTTGTTGCCAAAACGGCCATCATAGGTTCATGTCCTCGCATGATAACACTAAGTACTTCTTGTTCTGATAATTCACCGCGGGTCGGTCCAAATCCAGGCCTCGTTTTCTGTAAAAGTATTATTATTATTACATATTATTCGTACATATTAAAATAGGAAACGGTCTGGATGCACAGCATACGAAATAGTAATATCTCAAACGTAATTATATTAATGAGCACTCCTTTCCGAAGCACAACCACAGTTTACATTAGGAAATATTACATTGTGCAAAATTGCATATTGCAAAAACTGTTATTGAGTATGTTACAGTGCCCTCTTATGAAGTTTCGTGGCTTAAGATTGGTTTTTTCGGTCCCTCGGCCCAAAATTGGCCCAATATTTCCCACATATAAGGTTTTCCTGCTTAATAAAATTTCTTTCTTCCAGTCCTTTGGAAAACTTCTTTAAGAGGGTTTCACTGATAACAAAAAATACTAGCCAATAAAGAAAATAAATTAATGATAATACTAATCAATCCTTCCACACGGCTGCCCCAAAAGGGACATTAGCCTGAGGGCCTAAAGGCCCGAGGGACTCCTGCGAGGAATATGGTAATCAGATAAAACAGAACAGTAACAAAACAAAACATGATAAAAGAATAGGTTAGGGCAGGGGTCGAAATTTGTGGCTCTTTGCATAGAAGTCTGCGGCTCTTCAGACATCAATGAATCCGCAACTGGAATTATTTTTTTGCATTCCGAACACAAAACTGGTTTTAATTTAATAAGGAATCTATGCGCGAGTCTGTTTATAGAAACATTTAAATGGGTAGAAGTGTGATATCAGTAAGTAAGAATGTAGATAACACAAAGCAAATCGTAATTTTCATTCCACCACATTTACCACAGTAAGATTACAACCCCCACCCCCGCCCTATTATAATATGGCTCTCTGATATATCTGTTATCCTGTTTCTTTGACAAACTGGCTCTTCTCACTTGAAAGTTTGCCGACCCCTGGGTTAGGGTCAGGTTAGGTTAGGAGTGTTGTTCATTCGTTATTTTTCAAAAATTTTACTCAATGTTCTGTTTTGTCATGGAACCGCGGAATACATATCTACATGCCCCTGAAGTGATTTTTCACAAAAACGGCGCTGTTCAAATCATCCAAGTATTACTATACTGAAAAGAAAAAAACTCACAGGTAAGAACTCCTCGAGATCCAGACCCATGGAGCGGTCGGTGCTGGTGGGGATGAATTCCGGTGAGGGGGACCTCTCCACTGGAGGGGCGGAGGGCTGAGGAGGCTGGCTCACATATATTTCTACTGGGGGGCTCTTTATATTGCTGAAAAATCACAAACATTGTTCAAATTATATTATGGTTCTATCTAAAATGTTGAAGGTTAGTTAGTGATTGAGGATTTTTGCATTATAACAGATGACCGACATACATTAAATATTTTATTGAAAAAATGTTTAGTCAAAAATTAAGATTTAAAATTTAAGAACATGAATAATTCTCGATTCTTGACAAATCAGTTCCAATTTTTTAGATAATAAAATATTAAATGAAAACAAATCACTTTGAATACGTCACTTCTTTAGTAATATATATTTTTTAAAACTTTTTTCATGCTAAATTAAAATATGTATTGCATTTCGTAAATATCAAAGTGTATTTCAAATACAAAAATCTGAAGGGTAATTTTATCTAGTTTATAAAATAATATATATTTTTTTTTATATAAGAAAAACTTTCTTTTTATAACTCTGTTGAAGGTTATTCCCATCAGTGAAATATATCATATTAGAATAAGTTAACAATAATAATAATTTTAGAATTAACATTATTATCCTAATTATTTTTCCATATTACGGGCAACTACCCTTTTCATTGGAAACAATCATTCTAAGAATAGGTTTGTAACCTGGATAGCGTCTCGGATAGATATCCGAATTTATTTATATAGAACATTTGATTTTTTATAAAAGTTTAAATGAATATTCAATTTTTATAAGAAAAACTTCCTTTTTATAACTTTGTTGAGGGTTATTCCCATCAGTGAAATATATCATATTAGAATAAGTTAACAATAATAATCTAAACGAAAATATGAAAGAGAACAAGACACAGAAAAACAGAGAAAAGACAATGGTCGCAACTGGGACTCGAACCCAGACCTCTCCGTCTAAAAATTGGTTAACGCGCTCGTCCCGGTTAGACGGAGAGGTCTGGGTTCGAGTCCCAGTTGCGACCATTTTTTTTTTCTGTGTCTTGTTCTCTTTCATATTTTCGTTTAGATTATTGTTGTTAACTTATTCTAATATAATAATATTTGTTTTTATGACATCTTCAAAAATAAGTAACATAATATATATAAGACATTTAAAATTAACAATTTATACAATAGATAAACAACCCTCTTTGACTGTATAAACCATGTGCAAATTTCCAGGAACTATTTTATGGCTGTTGAATGTCAGTTTATATTTTTTTATTTCCTTTAAGGTTTTTACATTCACGGTTGTTTATCAAATATATAAAACTAGCAGTTAAAAACCCGCTTTACAGGTTTTTATGGTTCTATTACAAAAGTAGCTTTTTAACAAACTTCAAGTACGGAGATGGTTTTGCACAAGGTGCGGCACAAAAATGTATTCGAAGTCGGGTTCTTAAATTTCAACGGTACAGTCGCTAGCGTAATAATAACGTCAGATATCCACAACGTTTATTAGTAAGGCTGTATGAAATTAAGTCGTCGTTTTTACAACAGATGGTGGTGTAATGGTCAGTGGTGGTCGTTGTAGTGGTTTGTCTAGTTTATAGTTAGAAATAAGATTGTATAAACGTATTATAAATTTGTACAGCGCCCTTGAGGTGATTTTTCACAAAAATGGCGCTATACAAGTCATCCAAATATTATTATTATTTTCAGCATAGTTGCCTTCCAAGCAGTTGATCTGGGTTCCACTCTCGGCTGTAGCAATATTTTTGTTTGTTTTTAATTTTTATATATTTTACTAGCAGGTCCGGCCACACTTTGCTGTGGCTAACGAAACAAAACGCCATTACCCAACCTTTATAAAATCCACACCACATCCATCTCTACTATAATAAGCATGTATTATACATATAAACCTTCCTCTTGAATCACTCTATCTATTGGTGAAAACCGCATGAAAATCCGTTGCGTAGTTTAAAAGATCTAAGCGCACATCTATTTTGAGCGACTTCATTTTATACTATGTAATGATTTTTAAAACATGTGATTTTTTCATGGGTCAGATGGACAGATAAACTACATATTTACAACAGTGAAATAAATAGATAAACTGCATATTTAAATTTAATGTTACACATAAGTACATACTTTATATTATGTATAAAACTCTTGGACTGTGTGTAATATGTATAAATATAGCGAACCTTCTACTATTACTGGAATATTCCCTTGAATTGTCATGACTAGTTCTTGCAGGCCTGGTGAACGACAGCGACCTGGGTGGCGGGGCGGGCATCCTGCCCAGAGACATCTCGCTGGTGCTGGGCCGGAGGCTGCTCGGCCCCGAGGGCCCGGAGGAGGTACTGCCGATGCTCTTCTTGTTCTCACCGTCCGAGTGCTGACGACGTAATGATCGGGAGACATTGACCATTGGGGGAGTGTCATAAATTGTCTGTCTCACCTCAAAGTTGTTATCTTCAATTGGCGGAGCGTGTACACTTTCATACGATCTGTTTGAAAAATAATGAAGGTATGAAAAATTATATTCCTGTACTAAATATCGATACTATGGACTTCGGAGTAGTCTTATTCGATTCATTACATATGAAAACATAATAAACTGTTGTCTATGGTTGTGCCGGTTTGGTACCTATGTATAAAATAATTGCTAAATAATTGAATTGCCTAAAATATGCATTCCTGTTCCTTCCAATTTCAAAAACCCCTAAAACCATAGACAAACCTCAGTGCTATAAAATTTATCAAACGCCAAGCGAAAAAAAACCTACGCTCCGCTGTTGAAGGTAAAAAACAGTTGGAAATCACCGCACATATTGGAATAACCCGAAATTCGGTAATTCTCATGGATTTGTGAACCCCCCCCCCCCCCGCCACAGTTGTTTATCTGTTTTTATTATTGTGCTGAACTACTTATATGTACTAGAAGATAATCATTTTTATGTAAGTGCTGTGACCAACTGGGGACCACCAGAAAAGACCTTGAGAAGCAGCTACACGGACCAACGGTAAGTTTGTGGTTTCCTTCTCCTTCCCACTCCCTTACCCTGCATTTAGGCAATTAAATATTGTTATTTTTATCACACTCACAAAGAATAGAAATTTATTGAACCAGCGAAACTATAAATAATGCCTCACTCGACTAAGGGTGGATTTTTCATTTACTGAGAATGCTAAATGCAATGCTAATTGTAAAAGTTTACGGTAAAAGTCATAGAAATGAGTTTTTTCATTCGACATTTACGTTCATAGAAATGAGTTTAGTTCCCGCTGAATCGTGACGGATCAACGGTCAGAATTCCATCAGACACCCATATTTTCGTCCATCCTGGGGGGGAGGGGGGTGGCTGGAGAATTTCAGGGATCAAAATTTCTCCATAAATCCATAGATATAGGCTATTTTTGCCTATAAAAGTATGTAATTTGTTACTTTTTTCGAATCCGCCAGAAAATCCATCATCCTGTAAATTCCGTTAGACACAAAATTCAGCAACATTTCAGGACCCTCCAATCCACCAGATATGATGGGAAGTCCGAAGTTGGCAACATTGTCCCCAATCACAAAATTTAGACAAGACAATGCAACTATAGCCAATGCAATACGCATAGAATGGTAGAATTCACAGAATGTTGCCACACGAATAAAATATAAGAACAGTTCCTAATATGAAAATGTGGGAATTAGATTAGTTATCATGTTGTCATCCCTGTTTACCTTTACTTTAGCTAATGTGTAAATGTCAAATGTACTGCTAAAGTAACTGTAAACTGCAGAGCTAAAAGTAAAGGTAAATGAAAAAACCCACCCCTAGTTTGTAAACACGACTGTATTTTTCAAAAAATCCACTCTCCCTCCGGAGGGGTGTTCCACCACTTTATTTTGGGTGGACTCTGTAGATTTTCATTTCTACTGCCAAGAAGGATGTATGTATGACCAAAGTTATCAATTCATTTATTTTATGCACTCTGGTACTGTTTCCCTGTACTGTGGAGTCACCTTATCAAAATATTGAAGACTTTATCATCTTCCTTCTAAGTCAGTACATATTGTAAAATGTTAAAGTTTAGTGTGCGTTTGTTACCTGTGTGAATACTGCTGGTTGTCGTTGTTGAGGGAGTTGGGGGCGGAGTGGAAGGTGGGGGAAGGGGGGTCCAGCCCTGTCAGGGAGAGGCCCCCCATCTCACTGGAAAGGGACGATGGCGCATTATCTGCAAGCACACACAACAATACATCATCAAATTTTGTAGAGAGTAGTACAGTAGAATCATTTTAAAGAGATTCCTGGTTGTATAGTGGTGTACCGAATCTCAGGAGTATTGCGGTGTAAGGGGGGACTGCGGGCAGATGTCCCAAATTATTTCTAACCAATTTGAACCACTCTTAAAGGTGTGCACAAAAACATTCAAAACTCACTCTTTAAAATAATTTTCCTGTACATGAATCAATTTGCATATTTAAAAACTGTTAGTTAAAACAATAGATCTTTTAAAAATTACAAAACAAACACATAACAAATTCACAAAAGCTTGATGAAAATACTAAATGAAATCTTTTTTAAAACCAACACCATTACAACAAAAATTATAATAAATATTTTAAAATGTTTAACAAGATGTAAGTTGGATAGAAATACACAATACATATATATTACAAGTCAAGCAATATTTAGAGTTGTATTAGTTTATAATAAAGCTTTATTATTTACATAATTATGTAGAAGAGTATTTTAATGCAGAAGAAGAAAAGAAGATTAGAGCAAATCTAAAATAGTTTTTATGTTAAATACACCGATTTCCAGCTTATGCCATGTCTCAAAGTAAAAAAGTATCTTGTATATTCATTTTTAAAGCTGCTACAGTCACAAGAATAATTTAGGATGGGTTGTTTCACAGAATTTGAATAATTCATCAAATTTAAAAAAATATTTTTACAATTCTATTTAAGTTGATTATGAGCCAGTTGCTTTACAGAACAGAAATTATAACAGAACTTTCACAGAACTTCAAATAAAATTTGATTAATTATTCAAATTCTGTGAAACAACCCGTCCTTGGACTAATTGGCGAAAGTAAGTACAATTTAGGTTAGGGTGTTTTACTCAAATGTAACACTGCCATCAATTGGCCAATCAACGCCATTTTATTTTGTTTTCTATTTGAAAAGTCCATGTTAAATGTCAATTCTAGGTCTGTGTCAGCTTTCTATCAGTAACTACGTGACAACACTTGTTCTTTTCTGCTAATCACAAATTGATCAAAAACTGGAAGGAAAATAACAAGGACTTTTCAAATGTTAAAAACACCAAATGTCAAAAATACCAAATGTCAAAAACACCAAATGTCAAAAAACAAAATGGAGCTGATTGATCATTTGATGACAATATTGCATTTGAATTTCTGCAAACCAACCCAAGACTGATCGGCAACTCACCCCAACCTAACCTAGATTGGCAACAAACAGTAAGTATTAAGACATGGCATAGTAATAAAGAAATCTGCGTAATATTAGTCAAGATCAAAGCCAGAGGAGTGTTGAAGAGTGCTAACCTGAGCTGAGAGGCGGAGAACTCTCGGGGGGACCTAAAAAGCTGGTACTGGGCGGAGGCGTGCGGTTTACTGTCAACACACCAACAATTCACCTTTACAACAAACATGGACTCTGTCTACATTGCTGAACATTTGCGGCCGCTGTTTCCATCCAAACTTGGCCATTTAGCCGTAATTTGGACTGAACCACGTCCAAATGTACAATTCGTTGTTTTCAATATAGCCTAGTGAACTTGCCTAAGTAAGACTAACCATTTTCAAGGATTAACCGCAGTTAACCGATGAACAAGTTTGACAAAGTGCCAATAGAGTTGCATTTGTTTTCTCTTTTTTTTTAATGTATTTCAGAAAGTTGTTTCAAATGAAATTCAAATGTAACATTGTCATCAAATGAACATTGAACGCTATTTGTTTTTTAGACATTTGAAAGGTCCCCGATAAATGCCGATAGGTGTGTTTCAAATTTTTATCAAATAGTAATAAGCTGACAAGCTTATTAACAACATGATAGGTGTCCTCTACTGCTGATCACAATTTGTCCAAAGGTGGAAACGGACTTAGTATCGGCATTTAACAGAAACCTTTCAACTGTCAAAACAACAAAATGGCGCTGAGTGATCATTTGATGAATTTGTCACAAGGGAATTTCTGCGAAACCAGGGCGTAGATTACTCTAATAACCACTGGAGCGATCACGCGAAAGAAATAAATTTTCCTTGAATGCTCGCGATTTCCCAGAAGATAATTTTTTAAATTTTTCGCCTACATTAAAAAAATCATACCTTCGAATTTTAACATGGAAACATAAAAACTTATTATAGTGCTATATAGCCAATGAATTAACCTGTATTTTACCATTTATCTCATATTTGTAGGATTTATAAATTATTTTTTTATAAATCGTAAAGTTTATAACCGCGCGAATCCTGCGTGTTGTTACTTTGAAACTGCCGCGAAGGATATTTATTTGAGTCAACATAGAATATTTTCGATTTCTGTATGTTGTCTGTGGTATACTTGATAATGAAAGATGAAAAGGAAAAATCTATGGAAAAAGGACTTAATTTTAACCGTAAACAGTTGATCAAAAATTCGACGTGAAAAAAATATTTTAAAAAACGAGTTTGCTTTAGACCACACAACTGAAGTAAAACTTCTGCTCCATCTATATGATAGGAAGAGAGAAAGAAAATGTGCGCACGCACTGCTCTCTCTTGCTCCTACAGTGTGATACAGACAATAGATCTGTACTGTGTAACGTAACTGACTATGAGAGAAATAGAGAAAGAAAATGTGTGCTCACACCTCTCTCTTGCCCCTACAGTAATATACGAAGCATTTGCCTCACTTTTCGTAACGCTTTCATCACGCATTCTCCAGCTTACCCCCCAAGTCAAGCGTGCGTAAAGAAGTTTTACTTCAAAAATTTATTTTTAGTATCGTTCTAAAATAGTCTACGAAGTTCGGATTTGCGACACTTATGGTCATAATAGATTAAGCATTTCAATAGCTTCATTTTAAAATAAATTACTGGCCGGGGAAATGTTTTAAATAATTACAAAAAATGTTTTACGAATGGTAGGAAAATGTGGTCCAATTTTGGACCATAATCGCCCCAGTGGCTAATGATGTTTTTGTTGTTGTCAATTAACAAAGGAGAAAATCACTTTAGAATTAAGTAAGTACTTAACTTATTTGTTGTAAGGAAGGATTGGAAACAGCGTAATGCATTATCAACAATATTTTAATGAAAAGTAAACTGATTATTTAGTAAGAATATTCACAACAGATCGACAACATCTATTTTCCAAAACTCAAAAGTATAAAAAGTAGGTAATGTTTATGTACTATTTTGCAGACATGACATAAAATTAAAACAACACATTTAAAACACTGAACAAACAATAGACAGAATCAATTAAATCTTATGTGCTCAATGAAAATGAAAATGAGAAGAAAGAATTGAATAAATGATATACATAAGCACCTTATACATAATGCAATAAAAATAATATACATTAATGAAAATAGCAATGAATTAAGGTATGAACGACTGAGATACAGTCAAATGAAAATATGAATGAAGTAAAATAAAGGCATTTGCTGTAAATAAAAACAATATTAAGTAGTAAATAAAAAGTGTTTGTCAGATTTACGTGTGGCTACTTACAAGCTCGATTAGGCCTGAATATTTCAGTGTAATCTGTGAGGTTTGGTATGACTGCTTGTTCCTCTTCTTCTGTACCTGAAGCTGATTCTTCCACAGTTCTCTCGTCCAGTAATGATTTTCTATGTACCACTGAAAAATATAAACAAAAAAGTAATAAATATGACAAAATAATAATACATATAATAAAACACATATAAAACTTGTTTTCACTTTATTTTTTAACCATAACCGGTTTCAATGTGTTAAAGCCAACTTCAGACTGGTACAAATAATTCTTAATCTACAATTGTATATACATACTTAACGCATGGGGGAGAGGGAGGGTGGCAGTCTACAAGGATTTTACTGTAAAAGCCCGTACTACGGTAAATCTTAGGTTTTACGAGTAAATTCTAAGATTTATTTTATTAACTTTTGTTAGTAAATCTTAGGATTTACTAGTAAAACCTAAGATTTTAAACCTAAGACATATACAAGTTATATGGTTTTTCCAATTGCTGTTAGCTGTGTTGCCATTAAACAAATGACAAGCGTGTAATTAATTATTAAGTTTAATCAGGGCTAATTCATTTTTAATATTAATTTATAGGTTTTAGTTGGGAAAATACTTATTTTAAATGTATGTAGGTAGTTTAAATATTTTCGTAGAACAAAAATTAGTTAATAAAATTTATTAAATTTAATATTTAGCTAACCTTGTTTGGCCGGTCTTTCTTTGGAGAAGCTTTTTCTAACAGAGGAGTTCTTCTGAAAGGGGGAGACAGCATCCACCGGTGGCCCTGGTGGTGGGGGGCCCCCAAAAGGGTGCACCTTGCCTAACTCCACCACGTTCAACACTACATTTGTGGAGTGGAACCAGCCCACAAACTGATAAAAAAATTATTATGTTATTAGGTAATTTGTATTTATTGATATTTAAGTTATTAGGTAATATTTCTGAAGATATGAATAAAAATTCTTCCACTCAGAATTATTGAGAACTTATTTTTTCAACTGCCATATTTAATAAGTATGTGTGTTCATATTTTAATGTTTTTAAGATTTTTATTATTTCATGGAAGAATAAGATAACACTAATAAATCTAAAGAAAATATAAAAAAAACAGCAAGACTCAAAGGTAACCAATTGGTCTTGTCCCGTCAAGACAAGAGTTTGTGGGTTCGAGTCCCAGATGCGACAGTTACCTTTTTATTTTTCTGTGTCTTGTTCTTTTTTATATTTTCGTTTAGATTTATTAGTATGTATTATCTTCTTCTTCAATGATATATTACATCAACTGTAAATAACCTTCAAAAGTTATTATAAAGGGAGTTATTCTAATAAAAAGTAAATATTATAATAAAAAATTTAAAAAGTCAGTTTATCAATTAAAAATAATAAGTAAATATTATTATTTATATTTTAACAAAAAGTTTTATTTAAAAATAAGTTTTGCTGTGTGACTGTTATTACGTGTGACATGCCTTTATAAGGCGAAACTGCTGTCACACGTAATAATAATTACACAGCAGAACTTGTTAATACATAAACCTGGTTGGTGGATGCTGAAAATAAAATATGTAGATATTTATAAAGGGATTGTCAAATAGATATTAACTCACAAGTTTATTATGTGCAACTGTCATGTCATAGATCTGTCCCCAGGAGGCGGGCACATTGTCCAGCTGCCGGGTGGGCTCCCAGCCCAGTACCTGCAGACCTTCCCCTCCCCCGCCCAGCAGGCAGAGGCCATCTTCAGAAAATGATAATAATCTGAAACATAATGAGTAAAGAATTCAGGTTTGCAAATACATTATTACCACATAGCATATCAGTTTGTATGGTGATAAGATTAGGTAACAGGCAGGATTCTGGATTTGAAATACCAAATACCCGGGCTCTAAGAGATTAACTACATAACTTTACAATTTACTTTCTTCAACATACCTAATTGGCGATGCATGTTTTTCAGTACTAGAAACCAGCTGGAACTTCTCCATATCCCAGAAGTTGACCACCCTATCGTCTCCACAGCTGGCCAGAAGGAATTCATGCGGGTGAAACTTCACACACGTCACGGATCCCGTGTGCTCGGTGAATTCCTTCAGCACTCTCCCGTTACGCACGTCCCACACCTTCAGGGTGCCTTTAAACATAAACATTAATTATTATTACTAAGAATTTAAAGATCGTAGAGCTTTTAGGCCTTTACTTGTTCATTACAAGGACGCAATGGCTGGTGAATCATCTGTGATAGACTCACACAAATTTTATATTGACAAAAGCAAATTCAGAGTGGAAAATATACCTCGGTGAGACACAACCATTCAGAATCATCTTGTTGGTTGGAAATTGCTTTAGCAACGTTTTGAGAACAGACCTGAACAGCCAGGTACTTCAAAATCTTTCTCTTCTCCTTAACCACTCCCTCACTTTTTCAATCTCTATACCCTTTACTTTCAAGAGACTTTCAAGTATGAATGTCCCCTATTTTTACTATTATGGATGCATCACTGAAGAAATAAGCCGATAGAAGTGTATTATGGGCATGTAAATATATCTGCCCATCAATTCAAATCGGTATAGATGAAAGTTCTAAAGATTTTCTGTTCAGTGATGCAGTTTGTAATACCCAAAAAACTGTAAATAATAATCAATCCTATTATTTATATGTTTGTTCGTATTTTATGCCCTGCCATACTGTTCATCCGTTTGTGATGAAACTTTGGTGATTTGTCATGCGCACGCCCGCGAAGGTTTCTATATGTAATGGTAAGCTCTGGCATTATGAAATTTGAATAAAAAATGTACTACAGGTGGTGCGCGAGTAGTTTGAAAAAGTTTGTATTTTATATATTTTAGTGGCATGAATGGAAGGCAGGAGGGGGAAGGAAGTGGGGTTCACAAGAGGGGTGATGAAGGAGGGGGAAGGCGGGGAAGGGGAACGCGGAAGGGGAAACGGGAGGGAAACGGGGATGCATGGGAAAGGATATGCAGGGAGAAACAATTATTTCTTTGAATGGCATTGCACCACGTGCCGGGTACCCGCTAGTAGTAAATAAAAATAACTATAACCAACCATCATCACCACCAGAAGCGATCCACTGTCCATCGGGACTGAACTGCAGACTATTGACGGACATCTTATGACTGGCGTAAGTGCAGATGCAGCCCCGCTGCCGCGTGTCCCACAGCCTGATGCTGGTGTCGCACGACCCCGTGGTTAGGTAACCCCCGTACGGGTGGAAGTCCATGCACTTGATGGCCCCCTTGTGCCCTTGCAGCGATCGCATCAGCTTGGCCGCCTCCAGATCCCAGATCTTGAGCGCCCCCGACTGCGAGCCCGCACAGACCATGTCCTCGGAGTGGCCGAAACAGACGCATTCTACCGGAGATGCGTGACCGCTGAGACTCTGAAATAAAACAACATAATTTATACAATGTCATAAATTTAACATGCCATGAGTTACTAAAAATTAAATTGAAAGAAATTGCTATTTAAATGCTTCGACCGGTTAGTGGCTGAATTGGCATCACGTTTGGGTCCCACCCAGGCATCACGTGTTCGATTCCTTGGCTGGATAAGTCCTCCATCACTACACAAGCAACATTTTCCGCTTACTGTGGTGGTAGTAGGAATTTTCAAATATTGACAGGTTATTCGTAACTCGGAAATTTTTGTCTTTCTTTTAAAAAAAAAATTATTTTCCAGTAACCGAAACATTTTTTTTCTTACTGTAATTAAGTTGAAATGAAGTATTGCTTTTGGTAATTATGCATATGTGGGTCAGAAATAGTAAATAATTACAAAAGGATTAATAAGTCAGGTACTTCTCTTGCGTCATTACATATTTTTATTTATTTATTTCAAGAATTTTGTTTTTACATTACAAATGATTAGGTATGCAAGGTTATACAACAATTTTATTTTATTTTATTCTACTACTCCATAAATTGAGCTCTAGGAGCTCGTGTTTATGGGATTAACTTAAATGCTAAACTTAAAACCCACCTTTTCAGACAGTCGTATCCATAAACTCAAATTCTTTCACCTTCACATTCAACGCCCGCGACACTGGAAATAACTAACCTAAAAATGTAGAGAAAAAAAAAAAAGTAAAAAAATAACTATTTGTAAGCGTTTTTCAAGGTCATTTCAGTAACATTCTCCAGCCCTAAAGAGTCCTAAATTCTCCAGTCTTTTAAAATACATATTTTGATATTATCAACTCCACTTTTGCCACTAATCTTTTAAAATGTAATACTTATAGTGATGGGGGTAGCAATGCAATGTCCAGTGTTTTAAATATAATACCCTCCGCGTGCAAAGCCGTATCTTTTCCAAGCACAAAATTTCTAATTAAAGTGTTTATCGGAAGTGACCTGCAGGTAAGTATGTTTCTGTATCCATTTGTAAATATTAAAATTAGATAGAACCTAAGAATTATGAATAAATTGTACAGCGCCCTTGAGGTGATTTTTCACAAAAACGACGCTCTATAAATTATCCAATTATATTTTACGGTGCTCCAGATTTTATGTCCGGGTTGAATCTTTCCCAAATGAAAGACTAAACCCTTCCACACACTTTTCCACAAATGAATATCTAGTAAATGAACGCAATGTAAGTGCACTATATAAGAATAAAACAATACAAGAACAATACGTCAATCCACCAGAAACATAATGGGAAAATATTTCACCGACTCCAGATATTTTCATATCAGAGGGTTCGGCTCTGATGAAATCCTAACTGGTCCGATAAATCCTACTGATCCCTCAATATAAATATTTAAAAAAATCTTTCGTAATCCTACATGTATTTAAAATGACCGACTTTTGCATTTTTATGTACAAATTTTTTGACAAATCTAATACGCCTAAATTTTGAATGAGAGAGCTAGGTATAATGCCAGTAGCCGAAATAACAAATGGTAATATTTTTATAGTCTGAGAATGCCAAATTCTTTTAATTTCATTTCCTAAATCTGTATATTTTCTTATTTTTTCAGAAACAGTTTTCTGAATATTATAAGAATTTGGAATAGCGACATCAATGATATAAGTTATTTTCTTAATTTTGTCATGTAAAACTATATCGGGTCTATTATGACTAATTGTTCTGTCTGTCAGAATAGTTTTATCATAATAAATTTTATAAAATTCATTTTCTAAAAATGAATGTGGTTCGTATTCATAATATGGTACATTACGGCAATCAATCAAGTTATGTTTAATTACCAAACTTTGGTGAATTATTTTTAAAACTTGATTGTGCCTAAATGTATACTCGGACGGCGCTAATACAGAACATCCCGATATAATATGTTCTATAGTTTCCGGAAAAGCCAAACATTTTCTACATAAATCATCAATTTGATTTGCATCTTTGATGATGTGTTTTTTTTTTTTTTTTTTTTTTTTTTTTTTTTTTTTTTTTTTTTTTTTATTATGATGAGTATTTATTTACATGCAAAAAAAAAATAATAACAATGTTCTGATGAAATGTGTAAACAATATTCAAAGAACTTATAAGATAAATACAAATATTATTTGACATAGCTTCGTAATTTAGAAAAATATAGTTATAGAAGGTCAATACAATTTTTTTTTAAATATTAAATATTACAGTTAAAGTAAGGGTAAATTAAATTAAATTAAGGGTACAATATATCATTATCCAATTTCAGGGACTTAATTTGTTTTTTGAATTGTTCATATTTCAATGTTTCAGTTACACTAATTTTATTTTTGGATAATAATATATTGTACCATCTTACACCTAGATAAAGATAGTGGTGCTGAGCAGTGGTCGTTCTAAGCACAGGGATGGTTATTAAGCCATTCGTTTTAAATCTATTGCATATGCTATCTGAGGGGTGAATTTTTTTAATAAAATACTCTTTATAAATTTGATATAGGTAAGGCGTTCCTCTTATACAATTCTGTGATAGATGGTACATTAAAATCCTGAAATATCTCTAGAGTAGGGAAGTCGTATGGTTTCCTAAGGATGATTTTTATAATTATTCTTTGAATTATAATTATGGGCTGTAAGGAAGCTTTAAAGGCCCCTCCCCACCCAATAATGCCGTACTGTAATAAGGACTGAATTAATGCAAAGTAGACAATTTTTATGGTTTTCTTGTTTAAAATATTTCGTATGTTATAGAATACATAGATAAGTTTTCTTATTCTTTCCACAGTGAGATTGATATGATCTTTCCATTCAACATTTTAGTCTATTAAGATATTTTACACAAGTTTTATGATTTAGCTTAGCGCAGTCCGTATTACATGTACCGTCATTTGCACAATTTTTGGAATGAATTGTTATGTTAATTAAATTATTTGGCACATCTTCTTGTAGAGAGAATGGAAGATAATATGTTTTTTCTGTGTTGAGTGATAATAAATTGTTATCGAACCATTTTTTTATAATCTTCATGTCTTGATTGGCTGCATTGGTAATATCGTTCCACGTCTTTTTTTCGATAATTATTGCAGTGTCGTCAGCAAAAGGTATAAGTTTTCCATTTAGTGATAATTTAAACATTTGGTTTTACATATATTATAAATAAAATTGGTCCAATAACAGTCCCTTGAGGAATCCCAAATTCTAAAGTTTCATCTATACTTAGTAAGTTATTTAATTTTACTTTTTGACTTCTTTGAGTTAGATAGCTTTGTAGCCAATACCTAACCTTACCAATAATACTGATATAATTTAATTTATTAATTAGTTTTTTATCTAATGCATTGTACATAGTTGAGGTTAGTTCAGCAATGGCATCATGAGTGCCTAGTTTCTCTCTAAATCCAAATTGGCTAGGACTAAGTATTTTATTTTTATCAATGTAGTACATGAGTTGTTTTTTTACGATTTTTTCAAAAATGTTTGCAATGTTTGAGACAAGAGTCTGGTAATGTTTTAGGTAGCTTGAAAACAAGCTCATGGGTCCGAGTGGTTAAAGTTTTTCTATTTTCTTTCATATCTACAGAAGCAAGTTCATGTAAAGAAATGTAAAGATTATTTTCACTATCACAAAAGGAAGCTTAGTAGCTTCCTTATTGCAGGGGTTTGATAATGGTTTCTCAAGGTGAAAGGGAACAATCAAGCAAAGATTAAATTGATTACGTACGAGTATAACTAAATAGTATGGTCACCAATAAGTCATTTTCAATACTGGGCGTCCGATGGTAAAAGCAATAATAAGTTAATCAATTCAGATTCATTCGACATGCCAAATGAAATAATTAATTCTGGACTTGGAATAATCACAACTTGTACATTGCAGACGTTTTAAAAAGTTAGTGAAATTATTTATCTCTACATATTATAAATTAAAGTCCTCTGCCGCGTCTATCTGTCTGTTTGCAATAAACTCAAAAACTACTGAACGGATTTTCATGCAGTTTTCACCAATAGATAAAGTGATTCATGAGAAAGGTTAGTTATATAATTTGTCAAGGTTTTGTGTACCTCTACCACTGAGCTATGGCGGCTTATCTAATACCCGCCAAATAATTCAATATATACTAGTGCTTCATTCAACAATTACTGCTTATTACATTTTTTCACCTGAAAACTGAGCACCTGACCGGCAATCAGAAGGACACGGGTTCAAGTCCCGTTGGCGGTCAGTATCTTTTCTCGGAAGATTTTTTCAATGTAGATGAGTGTTTTAGGCTGATAATTATTGCTTATAATAATTGTTACCCTTTGTGCTATGCATAAAAATCTTGTCTTAAACGTTAGTTTATCAATTAACTAAATAACTAACTAACCATCACGCCGTTTCCCCGCAGGGGTAGGCAGAGAGGACGGACCGCCAAACAACTCGGTCTTGGCACACACTCCTTGCCTCGTTCACATTCATACATCGTCTCATACTTGCTCTTCTATTATTCTGACTCTTGACATGGCCCGACTCAAGTATCTGATTCACTTGGTCATGCCATGTCTTTCTCGGGCGTCCCCGACTTCTTCTACCATTCACATTTGCGTCACATATTCTCCTTACACTCCTTTCCTCGTTCATTCGCTCTACATGCCCGAACCATCGGAGCATTCCTTTCTTGATCTTGCTCAATAACTTACTAGTTTATCAATTAAAAATAATAATTAATAAAATTAATTTAAAACACATTCAATCAGCTCATCTCGTACACATATTTAAAAAAAATTGACGGACACTTGCCAGATGACACATGCTATCACATGTGTTGTGTCACAGAACATGTATTTTGTTAAGTAGATGAAAATCAGTAGTAAAAAATTGTCGTCTTTGGGTGTGATAATACTATTGAATATAGAATTGACAGGCCACATATAACTGAAATAAAAAACTTGACCTCCCAGTATGGAGTGTTATATAACAATTAGACATGGGCAGATTCATTCCCAGGAGTGAATCGATTCAGTCTGATTCTCCTGGCCTTTCGAATTGATTCCCAGTATTCATTCCTTTAATTCAATTCCAAAAAAAAAAAAAAAACCTCCTTGTTTTATGTGTATATATTATCTACACGCGGTTAAAGTGAAACCTTCAGAAAACAGAAGCAGATATGAGTAGGGAAGCACCGCACAAAGAGGAGACCGATTATACTATCTCATTATCACGCAGACAAAATCCTATAGATATATGTATTTGCCTCTTTTTAGTGTCGTTATTTTTCGTTTCATCCAGTTTCAAATCACAACGGTGCAAAAGAACACAAAGCACTCTTCTTAGGGTGAATTATGTCGTTCTGAAAAATTGTACTAATGACGCGCGAAGGGGTTAACGTAATATTTCAATGTGTCTTATATTGACAACAAAATGTTTTTTTGACAAAAAAATAAATTACATTAACACGTTCATTGCTAACTAAAATTCGTACATATTAATGCCGTGCTGAAAACGCTTGCCTTTTTTGAAGTGAGTTTCAAGCCGATTCCAGGTATAAAAAAAAGGTCTTTCTGAAAGGTCAAGCAAACTAAAGGAGCGTTTACATGCGCACAAATTTTGAATAGACAACATTATATATTGTTTTTTTTTTTCAGAAATGAAACAAGAAAGAAGGATAGGTAATGTTTTATTTATTTATTATCAATGACAAATAAAAACTATCTATAGAAATAAAACAAGAAAGAAGAATAGGTAATGTTTTATTTATTTATTATCAATGACGAACAAAACTATTTGTAAAAAAAAATATTCACTCTCCATTCCTCTCATGGTATATGCGGAAACATGGTTCCAAACACAATCCTGGTACGTCGGGACATTGAAGACAACAAAATATAGAGTCTTTTCTCTGCTTGTTTTCACTCCAGCAATACTTGCACCTTCTTCTTTTTGTTTTGCCATGATCATCTTTCGGGCAAAAACTTGGGAGGTGTGTAATGTTTCGTGGCCTTGGTACTGATGGGGGAGGAGGACCCAGAAGTTTTTCAATAACTTGAAGTCTGAAGTCGTATAGTGACATTTTTCTCTCGCTATTCATATTATACAAGTAATACGAATTCAAAAGCGTCGTCTGAAATATATGGATACCTAATTTTTTATACCACCGCAAAGTTTTTCTTCTAATTGGATAGTATGCCAACATCTGGTTGTGAAAATCAATACCACTCATAAATTTGTTATATTTTATAATCATTGTTGGCTTTATAACAACGTTTCCATGACGATTTGTGGTCTCTGTAAGCTCTCCATCAAATTCGGAAGATATGGCCAATACCTCTCGTCGATCTTTCCACTTTGTCATGCAAATACCCTTATCGGTGTACTGGCTCACAGACTCCCCAACTTTTAATTTTTTTTTTACGACTTCATCTGAATTGCATTTTCTGTTGCTTCTCAAAGTGCCCGTTACGTGAGTTTTTTGGCGGAGTAAAATTTCTACCAGAGAAACACTATTGTAATAATTATCCATATATAGCGAGTGACCAACTCCGGTGCTCCCTTCCATTAGCTTATGCACGACTTTACTGGTGTGATCTTTTCCACCCAACTCCTGGTCGGCAGAACCACCATATACAAGTATTTTCATCGCCAAGCCGTGAGATTCTCCCAACATGTACAACTTGATGCCATACTTTGCCTTTTTCCCTTTCATGTACTGCCGAATAATGAGCCTCCCTCGCCACAGTACCAAAGACTCATCAATCGATAGATGTTTTTGGGGTGCGTAAATAACATCCATCCGGTCATTGAAAAAATGTATTAGTGGCTTTATTTTACCAATACTAGTGGCATCAGTTTCGTTGTCATTGAAATGTAAAGCCCTTAGTATCAATAAGAACTTATCACGGGACATATACTGGGAGAATGCTGTCAGATTGAACAGATGATGTTTCTTCCAGTAATCAGTAATGCGGCTCAATCGAATAGTTCCCATGTGCAGTAAAAGCCCCAGCCATACTTTGAAGGTTTCTGTTGTGAGGTCTTTCCAACGGGTGATTCGGCTTTTTTCTCCTTCCAAATAAGCCAAAATTTCTAAAGCATATGCATTGCTCTGTGTGACAATTAGATTATAGAAGTCATCATTAGCTATAACGTTGAAATAATCAATGGGTTCTCTCCCTGGCATATCAACTTTCATACCTGGTCTTCCAGTAAAAGGAATCTCCTGGGCTTGTGTTGCTATGTTAGACCAACGTCTTGAAGTTGAAGGTAGACTGGACGGTGGTTGTTCTTCAAACACATTATTGTCTTCGCTGTCACTGTCACTATAGGTTTCTAAATCACTGTCTATTTGGTATTCACTTCCTGTATCGTACTCCCTCTCACTTTCATCACTATCACTCGACACATTTTCCACTCTGGGTCGCTTTGAAGAAGACGGTTGATCCATTTTCGACATATATGAAACTCACAATGTCTGTAAGACTGTAGATCAGGTTGCTGTTCGCAGTCTACGGAGGCTCCAGATGTTGGTCAGTTCACCACGTGTGAAGGACGTAGGCTGCGTTGGTGCTGTAGCTGTCCGAGCTGTCTAGTGGCTCCTTCCTTATGACGTAGCTGAGTCTGGTCCGTAGAGAAGTAGGTATTCCATAGTCCAGGTTCAGGCGATGGTCAGTAAATAAAAGTGGCGAGTAGATGGTAGGTCAGAGCGAGGTCAGCGAGCGAGAAGAGAGAGATGTTGTCGGGAAGGCTTGTGATGGTTGACTGACTTGATACTGAGGGTGTCGCCCTACTTATACGCTGAGTCGAAACCCAAGCGTATAATTAGGACGACAGCCGTCGGCCGCTCAAAACACACCCTGTCTCTTCGCTTACCCCCACCCCGAAATATTTATTTAGCGTACAGTAAGCATTTTACATTTTTAAAAGTGCAGCGCACGGTGACGTACACCCCTGCCTGGGGCTCGCATTATCTCCGAATACGTCCGACACAAAACTCACAATGTCTATAAAACTCAAAATGTCTATAAAACTCAAAATGTCTACATAAAACTAAAAACGTAATGTCTTTTGCATTCAAAAATACCAAAAAGTCTATATTACAACATCCACAATTTCAAACTAACAAAAGATAAACAAAACAGAAAAAATGTTTCGCACCGAACATTTTTAACTCGTGTAAACGCGGCTTTATGCGCGAAAATGGCAAAAACTCCAAAAGACCGCTATAAATGACGGATCAAATCAAACTGACAGAATACTGACTCAGTGATAAAGGGATGGGTTTCCCTGTGCTGAGGCTGGAAACGACTCAAAATCTCATGGCTGCCTCTGTTTTAGATCTGTTTCAATGTAAGAGCAGCACACCGCGCGTGGCGCGTTGTGCGCATACCGGTCATATGACTGTCAACGCGCGACGCGCGGCGTCAGCAATGAACGTGTTAAGCTAGCAATTAAATTTTTAAATTAAACAGTTTGTAGTTTCAACCCTAAAGTTTTACTAATTTATTAAACTTAAAATTGTTCCAATTTAAAAACCACTTCACATGATCTAATATAAATAAACATTTTAACAATATTTTGTGACGGCTGACCACAGCCGATTGGCCTTATAATATCTGCAAATTCACATATTATATGTATATACCTAACATCTGCGTCTAAAAATATGTAGGTACTTATATTCCAATAGTTTTGGTATGTACCAAAAAACAACCAACAATGTAATGAAATTGACGGCTTGGCGCGCGGAGAGGAACGAATGATGAACCTCACAGGCGTATTCGCGGCAGGCGAATGAATTAGTAACTTTTGACTAGTGTCTGCAGTAACTCGCTAGCTGCGGACCAAGTAAAGACTTTAGCGTTTTGGACACTCATGATCGAGTCATGATCGATTCGTTTGAACATTTGGTCATTTGGTTGTTTGGTCATTTGTCTGTCAACTGAACAAGACGCTAAAGTTAATTAACGAATAGAGCGCTTCGGACATGACTCGATAGCGACAGACTAGACACGCGGATCTGGAACGGGTGGACCTCAGATTGACGGGGACAATACTGAATAGCGAATACATGTATTGATTCTTTGCACAAGTGAAAGGGACACAACGCGTCGTGGCTTGGAACTAAATCAGTGACTCGCTGCCGGTTTTTGCTTATGCGGGGGACAATGATATACATATGCGTGATTTTATGAATGGCGGCGCGGGAGTGGGATAGGTATTTTACTTTAGGCAAGTTTGCGGCGCGCCGCCCATATAATAATATTTAAATACCTACGAAACATTATAAATTATAATCTTTCAATTGTTTACGGTACACATCATTAATTGAAATAATTTAATTGTAAATTAAATGAAAAATAAAAAATTAATGTGCCGTTAAAAATCGTAGAATACAAGGCCAAAGGTAAGGAATGAGGAATCAATCCCTTTTGAAATTGAGAATTAGATGGAGTGTGTCACAAGATTGAATTTATTCATTTAATTCAGTCAATCAATTTTGCCCACGTCTATATCACATCCCTGATAAAAGGTGTGGAAAAGTTGTATTACTCCGCTTTAAGGCGGCGATTCGCGCCGCGACCGCGACCCGGGACCAAGACCAGAGACGGAGACAGAAGACCACAATCGGTACTTGTCACTTCGCTTTGTATGGGGGCCAGTTCGCGCCCGCGACCGAGACAAGAGACAGAGACCGGAGACAGCAAGACGGTCGCCGCCCCGGACTAGTGGTGTCTCGCGTCGCGTTTGAGAAGTATGTGTGTTTGCTGTCAAACATTACTGCTTTTTCTGACGAAGGCTGTGAGAAGCTGATTGAACTGATCCATTGAAATAATTATTAATAATTTCAATGGCAATAATTAATAAATTAATTATTAATAAATTGTATTAATTATTATATTATATTAAATTAAATTTTATTCTATTAATTATTAATAATTAATACTTATTAATAATTAATATTATTAATATTAATTACTATTATTATTAAATAAGTAATCTCTTTTTAGATTTGTAATAATAATATAAGAACAAATCGTCGTCTTCTTCTTCCTCCAATAGTAACTCTACTTGGGTTTCGATTACAGTGTAAATTAATGACAGTACAACACAACTAACGCCATCGACAGACTCTGACACAGCTTGGTTGCAGTCGCGGTCTCGGTCACCACCCACAGTACATGCAGAAGAGACCGAGACACTTGTCGCGGTCTGCTGTCTACGTCTCTGGTCTCGTCTCAGTCGCGGTCGCGGCGCGAACCGCCGCCTTTACTTGGCCAATCATGGCGTCGAACACTTTGCGTAAATGAATTAATTTAAACAAAATTAAAATATAAAATGCATATTTTTTGTCTCCACCGACATAAATACTCACTTTTCGTAATAATAAAGCTAAATCTAACTATTTAAATAATAAAAATTCCGTATTAACCGTAAGGCGGAGTAGGACAAGTTTATCAAAGATGTATATGTACGTTGCGACACATCCCATCTCTTTTAAAACGACAGCAATGAACTTTGTTTCTGTGAATGTATTAAATTAAATTAGTGACAGTTTTGCCCATTTTTGGTTTGTGTGGTAGTGACAGGTTTTGTGATGAAAATAACTCATTTGGAAATGATTCATATTAACTTTAAGAGGGAATAATCAGACAAAACCGGAAATATGTCATTTTTAAATCAAATTTTAGACGTATTGACTCTTTTCCACAAAAAATTATAAATTGATTTCGGAAGACTGTTCTTTAAAGCTATGTTTTAAATTTTGAGAAAGTATGTTTATTTTTAGTACATTAAGGTTTTCCCGTAGGTCGTAGGCAGATTTGTTAAATTTTCAAATAAAATTTTGTATTATACAACACACATTTCAAATCATATAATCAATCACGCAGTAAAATAAATCAATAAATTATTTGGGAAAGCTACTTTTTTATTTTGGTTAAAATAAAGTCCGCGCCCTTGATTTGTGACAAAAATACTTCAGTTTGTATATTTATTTACAGTCTTACAGACTAAAATATTTAAAACAAAAATTAAATTCTTATTTTGCAGACATTATAATTTTTTTTAAGCTATTTTTCTTACCTAATACGCACAGATTAAATGATAACAACGTCTCTTCTGGCCCTTCATTTGCTACAGTATCCGGAATACCAACATAACAAAGTGACAGTAATTATTGTAAATGGCCGATATCTCATCCGGCGAAAGAAAATTTTCATTTCACGTAATTGAAATTTTGAATGCAATATTTTCCATCGCCCCGAAAGCAAATAGATGTCTTTTACAGTAATTAAGGTGAATCAAAAGGTTTTAATAAAGCGTGTACAATGATTTCAAAAGTTTACCAAATATAATTTAATTTTAATAATAATATTCTTACCAGGAGGCAGCCCTGTCTTCCGATAGCCCACAGGTTGACTTTCTTATCATCTCCCCCGGTGGCCAGGACTTGGTTGGATTTGTGTCCCATGGCCAGGCAGTTCACATTCGCCGTGTGAGCAGTGAATTCCTCTGCAAATAAACATACAAATAATGAAAACACCTGAGATGTGCCGAATGTCCAACGTTTGCGTAAAATCATAATTGTCTCTACTGTAATGTCGCCAAATGTGATAAAACTTATATACAAGGGTTGTCTATGAATTAAAGACCATTCTAATTTTATAAAATTATGAAAAATTTATATTTAAAAAAAAAATCATATCATTTTATCGATGCACTTGGTGAGCCGTGGCACCAGGTCTTTGACTCCCTTATCGCAGAACTCCGCTGCCAAATATGCTATCACTTCTCCCTCCGCGTCCTAGTTGGTCTCCAAAGGTTTTCCTGTTAAATGTTGCTTCAGGTGAATAAAAAGATGCAAATCATGTCATTGATTGCCTTTTTGATTCCGGGTTGGGTGGTGAACCCATGTTTCAACCCATAAAAGCTTCGCCTTGGTTGAAAAAAACAGCTTCAGCATTTTGGGAACCCAACGAGCACGCAATTTGCATTCGCCATTTTTTCCTCAAAATCATTTGTGTTGTAGACTTATTGAAGTCTGGGATCAAAATTGCGATCATGCGAACTTCAACAGGGCGGACTCCCTCTTAGTTGCGAAAGCAAATAATTGAGAGCACCTTGCAGGCAAAGATCGCACTTGAAGCAGCTACCAAGACGGAGTTGAGTCTGAGTTGCACGCTAGTGCCGCCTTATGAGGAATTGAAAATGAGGATTGCCGTCGAAAATATATTAAAAAAAAGGACTTGTGAAGTCTTAGATATTCTTCAACAAATATGGACGTAGTAGACGTTCATTTTATTATTATCATATTAGTTTCCAAACTGGGGTTTTTTTTATACAAAAGAAGTAAGGGGTTTTTAAACATAATTTCAAGACGCTTGTATACAATTTGATGTGAAGGGGCTGAAGAAGAAGATACCCTAATGCTAGTAAAACAATTTTTTTCAACCATTTACTTTTTATGGCCTTTGCCAAATGCACAATGCAGATGACACTATTCTTGGTTAAATGCAAAGTGTAACAAAGGATATTACTGACAGAATTCAACTGGACCAAGTAATTCAACGTGATACATAAATTAAGAGTTAAAGAAGTTCGTAACTTGAAGGCCAAGTAATTTTATATGGTTTGTTACGATATAAAAGGCCTGTTATTACAGTTGGTAAAAAATGTATTAAAAAAAACACTCACGGAGTTTCCATGTTCTTTTTACCGAAGAACCCATTATGCATTAGAACTTCGTCGAAGAATATACTTTATTGGTAATCTTAAATAATATGAATAAATCGCGATATTTAATAAGTTCCACGAAATGTCAAAAGTGGTCAAAGGCAACTTTCTGTCAACGAGATCGACAGCTGTGTTGCCAACAATGCACACTTGTTTTCGACATTATTATTTAGTTTGATGACAAAAAGTTAGCTAAATCTAAGTCAATGGCAAGGCAACACTGCGTTGTTTTATCTGTCATTTTGACATTATTTACATTTTTATGTGTCGCGTTTCGCAATACCGAATACGTAATTTCTCTCAAAATGTTTATTACAAAAGTTATTCGAAAATTTAAATACAACTCTTTAATAGCAAGAGGACTGACCTATGTGCAGGGACAAGAACCCGAACCTAGAATAAGAGAATATTTTTATTACATTGACCACCAAGGAATGGTGAGTATTTTTTGCTATAAACAAATACTTTACAGCTTATTACACAAATTAATCATTTGAGTGCCGATTGTCATCCGGGTGACAATATTTCAAGCATATGCGGCCACATTCGGCACACAACCAAAATAATCTAACTATATTGTCTTCAAATTATACAGCTCTTTCTAGATGACTCAAAGATGAAAAATTTCACATCATGTTTCAAAGAAAAAAAGTTTCTGCAGTTCTTTTTCAAAAATCTCAAGATGAACGCGACTGGCAAATACGCCGATGAATTCCCTTACATATCTCTATGCGGAAGAGAGCGAAACTACATACGCTGTGACGACTACCCTATCGTTTACACGCACGTCATAAAGAAAGAAGTTGAAGACAAAAGAGTAGATCTTTTATGTTATGGATACGCAGATACCCTTCTTACTGAGTTCTTACCTCATAAGATATTCATGTTGCCAAACACGGGACGAGTTTACCATCCAGCCGCCGCTAAATTTGGATCGATCGGTCTTATCCGATCAAAACTGGCCATTGAATTGAGTAAACATTTTGAGTTTCATAATGGAGAAAACTCACCGCCAACCCATTTCACTTGGGAAGGAATGCATTACGTTTTGGACCAGGAATGGTTTGGAATAGCAGAAGCAAATAACAAAATTAAAAAGTAAAGAACGTAGGCTGATTTAATATATTATGTAGTTTATTTGTTACATCACAGGATCATTGTTAGTTCATAATATAAACACATTAAACCTTTGAGTGCCAGGGTTTAAAACAATTATTATTCAACATCGTAAATTAAATACATTTAATAATGATAATGGTATAACAAATTTATCAAAGTAATTTTTTTAGTGTTTCTTTTTTAACGAGCAGTACCCAGCACAAAAACCACAGTTTGCAACTCTTTCACATTTATGAATATCAGGAATTAACCCTACACAATTAATTAGTGGATAAATCAATCTAAATGTGTAGAAAACTGATTAAACTATTTTTGAGAGTGTGCCGACTCTGAAATTGGACTTGCATAATAATATATTATGCCAAAGTACTTTTTAAAATTTTCAATATTTTTAGTACCCATTAGGTTCCTAAAAAAAACCTTAAGAATTTTGGTAATGAATTAATATTCCCAAGAATTCAAAAAAATTGTATTAATTTTGTACATACATAAACATTTGAAAGGTTCACAAACTAAATCGGGAGGAAAGAACTCGCCTTAGTTAGTTTGCTTAGTTAATTTGTTAGCCCTAAGTTTAAATAATATGAATACCCTTGTCATGGGACTGCATATTTTGTAGCATTATAATAAAATGTTGAATCTTCCATTATCCCTTTGCAACCGTCAAAAAAATTCTGAATGTGATGGGCCACACCAGTAAAGTTCTTAGTTACGGTCCCATAGGGCTGAGCGACTTACTGGTTGTAACACTTGCACATGAAGATATCCTAACCATAAACAGATTTATTTTCCTTCAAGATTTTTTCAAAGCAAACTCACATGAAGCCGGTTGTAAAGCGTTAGAAAAGACTGAAAAAACAATTGTATAGATAATTAATTATAATGATACTGAACAAATAAATAATAGGATTTTGAAAATGTATATGCATAATTTTTTATCTCCCAATAAGCTCTGTTTATTGTATTTGTTCAAATTTTTCCACATAATTGACCTTAAAATCTATTTTGGCACTCTCTAGGTGTTAACGCATTCAAGCACAATTATTATGTATATATGATTTTGTTGAAAAATCTGTACATTTTCTATAAATTAATACAACGTTATTGCCAACAGTCATAGTTAATCACTGAATAATATGTTTTTATACACAAAATTTACATTATTTATGTAGAGTGGCAACACAGAGGTTTTCAGTGTAAGGCAAACCTTGGTTGCTTAGCACGGGGGCAATCTGAACAGGTGTATGCCCAGAGAACATAACATATCATAGTCTTGACAATATGTAATTGTTTGTTTCACTTCTCCCAAATCTTATCTCTGCTAATTTATTTATATTTATTGACAAACATATACAGCATGAATATGTCATTCAATTTCGGCGTTATTGTGAATTAACTGAGGCAGTAAATAAACAATCATCCATTTTAATATTTTACCCCACCAACCAGTATAAAGACAGTTAGGAATCAACGAGGAATATAATATATAAATATAAATGAGCATGTACAATATAGATTAAAATATGTTCACACTACACAGAGAAAATATACAATTTGTCTGTGATGACTAAATGCGATTGTATTTTTTTTACATCAACTCCAGAAGAAAATAATTTCCCTCAGGGCCTATGTCATCTTTGGAGATGCTGTGTGGAGAATCTTTTTGAGGAGAGGAAGGAGTGAACATGGGTCTTGAAGAGACCTATGTTGTATGAGGGAAGAAACAGAGCCCGACAAGTCATTCCACAACGAGCTGTTGAACTCAAAAACGAGTCGCAGAAGCGATCCATTCTCATGTGACAAGTACATATGTTGGGCGTGCGTTTGGTGCTAGTTCCTCAGAGCATCTTCCATTATAATACCGGTGAATAAGGGCAGCATACCTACTAGTGGCGGCTCGTGACTTTTGAGTGTGCTAGGGTACTAATATTTAAAAAAATAGGCATTGGATGTTGTCGTATGTGAATTTTTTTTTTTTTCCTCAAAAATTGGTGTTTTGTATGAAGATTTTTCAGGAAAACCGTGCGGCCAAACTGAAACTTTCTGAAATTTTACATACAAAAAAATGATTTAAAAAAATAAAACAATAAAAAATTTCGGCTACCACATCAATAATGCCATTTTTTAAATATCAGTACTCTAGCACACCCAAAAGTCACGAGCCGCCACTGATACCTACTTGTTGCATGTGCTCTAAAGATTGCAATCCTGTTAAGATACGGGGATCTATCAAGCGGACCGCCCTTTTCTGCACAGAGTTGAGGTTTTTTTTCAGGAATTTTGGGGCTCCAGACCAGAGGTAGCTGCCAAATTCAACAGTAGGGTGCCATTGCGATTTGTACAGATTCAGCAGTTGTGTACTATTAAAGTATCTGTGGGCCCTGTACAGTACGCCCAGCTTCCGAGAAGTTAGCTTCACTCTGGCTTCATGACACCATGAGATAAATGCCCACATATATTTTCATATTATATCCCTCGAATGCAATGGCCTTAATCGAGAGTCCACCGTATTATGATATTTTCCACAAATATTTAAAAAAAAAATGATTACATAAGTTAAACATAGTCTTTTCTATCAATGTATTAAATAAAGAGAAAAAAATGATTTCCTTATTATAAAGACTTAAAATAACTTAAATAAATATGTATAAGCAAACAAGACATAAAAATTATTGAAATAGATACATTATTTAATATTTTTTCATAAGTTCATCAAAAAAATGGTGAGTATTCTCTTTTATTTCAGTTCCATTTTATAAAGTTTGATCGTTTCTTAAGAATAACAGAATGAAACGGCAATTATATCATTACGATGTCAATGCAAATCCATCACAGCGGGTATTATTAACAAATCTACTTAGGTAGAAATAAAATTAGATTTTTTCAATAATGGTCATAAAATGAAAGAGTGTAAAACAGCAGTCTTTGGAAAATGTCCAAATATGACTTATGCGGAGATAGATTTGCACCAACGACAAACATAATCAAATGGCAGCTTTTACTAATTTTGAGCAGCAAAAAGATCAAATATGGCGAGATGCAGAGTGTGAAAATGAAATAATCTAAACATACAAAAAAATATGATATAAATTAGATGAAAGCAAATGTATAAAATATGAGCGACAAAATAAAATTCAATGTTAGAAGCATAATCTAGGTACAATGTGTAAAGACAATAGACAAAAACAATTATAAAAACATTGTTATCAATGATGAAAATATGTACAACTCTTTTTCTCTAAAATAAAAAAAAAATAGGGTAATTTTTCCATACACAGATTAATTTGCCTTACGACAGCAATACATTTTAACAAGATTGCTGCACTGCAAGAAATACAGAGGCCAACAAAAGATATTGTTTCCCTCTCCACTTCTCAAAGGTTCCCGCCTCAGTCAGTCGTCGGCCTTTACAAAGCCCACGTACAACCTCCCTGGCTTGACAGGCCGCCTGCACCCGATTGGCGCAATTATTTTCAGGCATTTTATAAACAGATTTTTCTGATTTTTTTTTTTGAAATGGCTTGATAATAACATGCTCACTATCAACCGAATGATGTTGATGCTTCTGAAGCTTTGGTTGAAGATTTAGAAAAAATTGTTGTTTTATTGTTTACTTTAGTTTATTTACTGGTAATGTTTAATAAACTAGTTCTTTTGTGTTAAATTTGGTATAATTCCTTTCTATAGATCCTAGTAAAGACTACCAGACAAGTATTTTGTATTAGAATTAATATAGTGGGGGTGGGGGGAGGGTGGCCTTTCAAGCTGGGTGCGCCTGATTTCGGTTCGCCCATAGGTGTGCCCGAAAGAGGGTTAAAGCATGAAATTTTTACGTACTTTAGATAAAATGTGTATGCCAATTTCGACACCCCAAAAATGTATTATGTATTGCTGTGTTCGCAAATAAGAAATATGTATTTTAGATTCAGTTATAAAACACTTTGTACCTTTATTTATAAACTAAAGAATAAATTAAATGCCATGTGATCATTATTCATTAAAGGAAAGAAATTCAGACATATATTTTAATGATAATCTAACAATAATTGGATAAACTAGTTCATAATAAACTAATAAAATAACAACTTTATGTCTTTGATAAATGATAAAATTATTTGATAATCCAATACGATTGGAAAATAATGTATTTACATAAATTTAACGATTTGATAATGTGGCAATAGTTGCCTTATTATTATCAATATTGCATCCTACATAAAGTACTCATCTGCAACATTACATATGCCAAATTTAACTCTCCCGCAGCCAACTGGGGCCGTAGGTAGACCCCAAAATCATTATCCTTCCTATGTCTACTTAAATACGTGAAATATATTTTTAGTATTTTAGGTATTCCTGCGCAAAGGATTAACACATAAAGTGCTTTTAAAAAATATGTGAAAAAATCGTTGATCGCAGGAAAAAATAATTTGTCAAATATGTGTAATATTCCCCGCCTAATAAATGGACGTTTCTATGATTGAAATGCAAACAAAAATAATTTCATGGGGTCGTCAACCGACCCACTTGGTCACGGATGTTATGTTTGGCATCTTGGTCTGTCAAGAGTTAAAAAAAATTGTTTGTCTAACTTTTGCCATAAATTGGACCCTTACAATCCAAGAAACATACATAACCATTTTTAAAATTTGATTCAATGAATTTTGATAGTTTAAAAGTTTGATAGTAAAACAAATACTGAAAAATTGGAACAGGTACAGAAGTGTACAGCGCACTAACTTCAGGAAGCGATTCTGCATTATAGAACAAGTAAAAAAATAAATAAGCTCTTTCAAAATGGCAAATTTTTAAGGTAAAAAAAGATGAATTGTTTGAATGGGAAAAAAACAAAGTAATTAAAAAGAGTTATTTATCTTTTTTACTTCTACTATCATGAAGAATCGTCTCCTGGAGTCTGTTCACTTTACTCCCGGATACCTTGTATAATAACAGCCTTAGAGCGTGTTCACACACAGCTATAATATGCGTGGGATGGCGTATTTCGGCATATCGCTCGCCGTACATTCTCAATTGGAATATATGGCGAACGATATGCTGAAATACGCCATCCCACACATATTATAGCTGTGTGTGATCACGCTCTTAAACTAAAGGGGTCTCCTGCTTTTTTAAAAATTTAAAAAAAAAACATTTTTTTTCATCAGCCACGGAAAGCAAAAAAATTGCAGCAACGCCCACATGTCTAACAGAAAAAGAGGATGCAACAGATCAAGTACTTTATGTAGAGCGTGTTAATATTACAGAAAGACCATACCATAACATTTAGGAAGTCTTTAACTGACTGTGTATAAAAATGTTGTTTACAAGGACGACAATACAACATATCTTATATGAACACTCACTGAGTATATGCCTGCATTTACGATTGATAAAAAATATGTTATTATGATAAAGGATGTGTTACGATCAAATGTTGAAGTTCATCTGGATTCGTCCTCTTCTTCAGGCTTGGTGAATGGTCGGAAGGTGCCGGGCTGGACCCAAGAGAGGCCCTGGCTGTGGCTGGTGGTCGGGGAGACAGAGGAATTCATCATGGAGACCTTGACGGAGTCATGGACGGATGGGTCGTAGGGACTGAAACTGATGTAGTGTTTGTCGTCAGTGGGGGGCTCGTCGTACAAGTGATCCATGCTCAGCATCACACTCTCTTTTGCCTTCTCCGTGAAAAGTATTTTGTTCGTTTTAAATCTGCAAAAATTTTTTATTAGAATCGGAGTGTATTATTACGTTAGCGTCTGCTTCTGGTTGAATTTCAGAACCCAGCCACAAGTGCATGTCGACGCGGCCGCGCCTCAAATAACATGTGTACGTGGAGTTTCACACAAAGATGTAGTTCGGTTTCAAATTCAAGAATTCATCACGAGATGTCACTACTTCCGTCAACAGCTCGCGGTGATTAATTCCTCCCTAGGTATAAGTGTTACGCATTTTTATTCTTCAAGTATCCTTCGATCCTTCCGGATTTAGAAAGACGATACTTGATGAAGTTGTTATAAATTACATACACATCATTGTATTTCTCGATTATTTTGTCACTGTTACTTTGTCTCGGTGAGTCACCGACGGTGTCTAGCTGTCACTCGATCACAGCAGATCTGAGGAACTGGCTATTTTAGAAACCAGTTCCTATCGGATTTATAAAATGGTCACAAACACTCAATCCGGGCAAAGCCGAAGTAAAAGCCGCCCGCAGGGCCTAGCAGCAAAAACCTGCCGAGCGGGTTGAATTAGCCCAGTAAAATAACACATGTGTTTCGATATTACAAATAAGTATTTTGCAAAATCCTAAAAATATCAGCAGGGCAATTACAGATAATAAAGGCAATTATAGATAAAATTAGTTTTTCGTGAATAACTCGCCTCTTACAAATTGCACATCGATAAAAGTTACAGAAAATCTTCTCATATTTTTTTTTCAGTTAAATGGATATTTCAAAGGTTGATGGTTCATGATGTAAAATGATGCTGTGAATTTCATGACACAAAATGTTGTTCAACAAAAATTTTTATACTTCAATGCATGCATTTTCTGCTCCTGTCATTTGCCGCAAACCCGGGCTCGGATTTTTTTTTGCTTTTTTTTAACTGCGATTTTAACCCTTATGTATAAAGAAACTGTATAAAGGACAAGGTCAGAATCACTTGCGCCAATATGATTCTTGACGTAACCATTGGTTTCATTAATCTAGCTACTCTAGAATATTTTTCAATGAATTTTCTATGACTTTGCGGGTCGATTTTTGTAACTGTCAAAGGCGAAAAAATTGAAGTTTTACATTTTCGAATGCTTACAAAGGTCTTTATTTATTTGCAAACTCCTTTGAATTGTGTTTTTTCATGTTGGGTATGTATTCAGATTTGTGTAGAAATAATAAAATCAGTTATATTTGTGTGATTATGTTTTTTGACAATTACATATTTTCAAATAGGGAGATTTAAATTTTTTTGTTTTTTAGTTAGTTATTCTGGAAAAACCTCTTACGACATTATCATGATACATGAATAATGAGATGTATTATCTGGTAAACAGAAAACAATCGCAAAAAAAACAATTCCTTTGTTTTTATATGGATATTTGACGAGAAAGCAACAAGGTAATTTCCATTCATTAATTGACATTCAACAGGTAAATGTGGTTAAGATTGGAGAGGGAAAAATTCTGCAGAGTAAAGAATGACTTGCATGACATATGGCAATATCTAAAAATAATAATAATATGGCAATACTTACAGTCTCAAAGCCTCTGGATTGGCGGGTGATTTAACATTTATATTTTGAAATATCCAATGCACGTATTTTAGTAGTTGCCATATGTGATTGTTTGATTTGGTCCATTTGGGGAAGACTTCACTCAACGAGAGCTGTCCAGTCATCGGATCCACGGCCGGGTGGAACATTTGAGATTGAAAAGCAATAACCTGAAAAAAGTAATTGTTTTACCTACATCAAATTTTTATTATTTTTTACTTTACTCTACGCGGAGGCTACGAGGAAAATAATTTTCCTCATTTTTGGGGATGCTGTTTTTGGAATTGGATTGATTTTGGGGATGCTGTGTGGAGGGATTTTTTTAATGAAAAAAGGAGAGGAAGATCTGGGAAGGAAAAGGATATGAGGGATGGGTAATAATCTGGGGGTCAGTGTGTCCAGCAGTGATGGATATACGAATCCATCCCTCCCACTTAGGTGCAAGGGGATGGGTCGAGAGAGTCCTGCAGGAGAGATAAAAAGGTCTCCCTCAACCAGTCTCTCCAAATCCTTCCCGCCACACAAAAGGTGGGCAGATGCATCCGTCGCCAAAACCTGGACAATCCTCACCTAATGAACCCAGGCACCCCTACTAAGTCACCAAACTTAGTGAACCAATTGGGGTGGCCTACGGCAGAGGTGTTGGTTGTTCAATAAATGTTTCCCAGGGTAGCAGCACCCATATTCTCCTCCCTAATTGTACAATATATTATTAGGTGATAACACTATATTTAAATTCACACTATGTATTTTTTTATCAAAAAACTTGTAGGTCTTTTGACGAAAACCTATTCAATTAACCATGGTTAAGCATAAAATGTTATTATCTAATCACATAATGTATCACGCTTAATCATCAAAGTATTTTATCTACTAAAATACCATCAGTAGAAATACGGATCATTGTAGATAAGAATCTATTTGTCTACTTACGGGACATTCGCAATCCGGGAAGGTATCAGCTAATGCAACAGTGAAGCGGAAGACTCCTCCTTCGTAGCAACCACTTCTTACAAATATCACTCCAAACCATACTGAAAAATATCAATGAGACAAATTATGTAAATTATTCCCCTAACTGTTGCACTTTTAGGCACAGATTATGGAAATTACACTTCTTTTCAAGAATTACAACAAGAAACGACTATTTACATGCAAAAATAATTTTTTAGGTTCTTAGTTTGGGTTAACTAAACAATTCATGTGAATTGATTCAAACAAAACTTTGCAAATGTCAATCCATACAAAAAAAAGAAATTTTTGACATGTATTACATTTTTTTTTTAACATTAGCTCCACACAGGAGGCCCTGAGGAAAATAATTCCTCTCAGGGCCTATGTCATCTTTGGGGAAGCTGTGCGGGGGGTCTTTTTAGAAGTAAGGAGAGGAAGTTTTGAGAAGGAAAAGGATAATAGGGGTGGGAAGGAATCTGGGCATCGGTGTGTCCAGGAGTGACGGACGTATGAATACATCCCCCCACTGTGGTGCAATGTTCCGAGAAGGTACAGCTGGAGAAGTCAAAGGGGCTCCCTCGACCATTCTCTCCCGATCCAGCCTGCCATGCAGCTGGTGGACAGATGCATCACCGCCAAGACCCGGACAAACCTCACCACAAGAACCCGGGCACCAGACGCGGCTCGTGCCAAAAATTTTCGGTGGTTCACCGAGCAATAAATCAAACACGTAATATATAATTTAATTGGAGGTAGGTAGCTATCCTATTTATAGAGAAAAAATAAACAAACTTCTTCGGTCCTTTTGCCGAGCGAAGACGTCATTCGCCCAATGTTTTCAGTAAGCTTCTACCCAGTACCCGGTGTAGCGCATTTAAAATGTTCCCACTTAAAAGGAATTATAATACGAAAAACTAATGTCATTGTCAAATAGGTTCTCTAAATCCCAAGCATAACAAAACCCGTTGACTTATGGTTGAATTTTGCAAGCTAGGAGTAAGTATTACTATCCCGGCCGGACGGCGCACGGCCAGAGGCATATTTTCACTACATTTTGTGTTATGACGATCATGAACATGTTTACTATGGGCACCATTCAAAATGACAATTCCCAAAAGGGGCGCTTGACTGAAACGTGCAGAATGGTATCTACTTAGGCCCCTGATACTCAGCGCGCGGGAAAGAACGCCAGCCGGCTGCAATAATTATTATCACTTGAAAAATTCATGCGTTTATACGTAATAAATTTTTATTTTTAACATTGTGCATAATTTAAATTTAAAAAAAAAAAAATCAATTTTGTTGGCGATTCGGCGCACAATTGAACGTTAGGACCAGTCGCGCCTGCCGGGCACCCCTGCTAAAACACCAAACGTAGCGAACCACGTGACCTATGGCAGAGGTGTTGGTTATCAAATTTATTTATTGATCTATATGTACATATAAGGGATGTTTACATTATATTATCCGATGCCTGTCTCGCTAGGGTATACCTGTGTTGAGACAGGCGTAGAGGTACATAAATGAATATCAGATATAAGAGTATTCCAATAAATGGTTCCCAGGGCAGTGGAATCCATATCCGCCTCCCAAATTGTGTAAAATGTTATTTTCAAGCATCTTTTAATATCTATTAACCAAACGTAATAAGTTGTTTCTTGTAGTAAGTAATTAGGTTGAAACGTAGTGTAATTTCCAAAATCTGTGCCTAATAAAAGTGCTGCAGTTAGTGGAATATTTAACTAAATTATTTACCCACACCCTTGTTATGTTCCTAGTAACAATGTATGAATAACCCATGGCCCTTTATACGTGCAAATGGAATAGGTAGGTACTTACAAAATGAATTTTCAAATGATGGTATAACATAAACGCCGTGAAGGTTTTCACTTTGGAGCATTTTGCTGAAAAAAAGTTAACAATCATTACTTGAAAAAACCAGAATTCTTATTCAGTCATTTTAACGGAAACAAAATCAGAAAATGAAACTGCAAATAGTTTCAAAAGTGCATATTTTATTTTCTAAAATGTTTACGTAGGTACTTGGTGCTTTAGGATATTTTCGAAATATTATAAGTTGTTTACTAATGGACAAAGAAATACAAAGATCACCTGGTGTTGGTGTTGGTGTTGAATCCTTTCCGATGTTATCTTCTTACTATCTCAACATTTTAACTATATTTTAAATTCTGACAACAGAAATTATCAAAAACAACATATTACTCACTATTCTGCAACAATTGTATACTCCTGTTGAAATAATTTGTACAGCTTCATCGTTTCTGGATTAGTTATCGGAGGTTTTTTTTCAACTGGTGATTTGACGGATTGCAAATGTTGTTCGTTCATGCTCTCTGGCGAATTTACCATTTTGAATGAGTCCTGGTTATAATCCTCATCACTGTTTCTCCTCTGTAAAAGAGACATTTGTTTACATAATCGTTTAGTTGATAATAATGCCCGATAATAACAGTGTTGTGCGTGCAATAATCTATTATATTATTATGATTTAGACCTTGGAACTAGCAGCGATTGCCGAGTACATATTTGTAACTAATTTAAAAACGGAAATTTAAAACTTATTTATAATCCAACCGCTTCACATTTCAAAATTAATGTTATAGGTGGTTTCCGAAGATATTATTATCGCACAGATTGACAACGAACGTCAAACCGCACTTTCAACCAACTTTTGACCACTTTTGACGTAAAACCCGTCAAAAAATAAAGTTGATCATTTTCATAGATAAAATACTAAAATCTGTGTTCATTCGTTAAAAATCTATTGACTAGCTATCTAGCTATTCTAGCGAGTTCCTACGTACAGGAAATAATTAGCCGGTGAGCATTAGCGACACAAATAAGTTTTGAAAAAATAATAAGGAGGCAGTATAGGAGTATAGTGTCCACAATGTGTCCACAGGGACTCGAGAGGTATATATATATACATACTTCATAATAAATTATATTTACTCGTATATCGCATAGAAATCAAAATCCAGCTCGCCGACATATTAAATTATTATTTTTGATCGTTGGATAACTTTTACTGCCCCCTTTTAAAGAAAGCAATGCTTCGTGTGATTTAACTGCGAGAAAATGCGCTTCCTTTTTGATACATCATTATTGTTTTCGAAAACTAAAACTCTTTGTTAAAGCAGCAACTTAGGGGTCATTTTTCAATTGATAAGCCGCGTCTAAATATTACAATATACATTTGGTCGATGAATAATATCCAAAAATGTAGTTTAAAAATGTACTCTACTACCTCATATGAAAAGTACGAGATAACCCAAATTAAAATTAGGGGAAGATTGGTAGGAGTCGCAGTTGAAGAAGACGACATACTTTATGACGTCTAAATCTACCGGTACGACTGCAGTTCGCAGAGTTGTTTCATGTTGCAGTTTGTATGATGAAGATTGCCTCGATAATAGCGTATTGATTATTATAGTCCATGTGGCGATGATGAAAAAGAAAATGTAAATGTAGTAAGGAGTGTGTACCAAGATAGAGTTGTTTGGCGGTCCATCCTCTCTGCCTACCCCTGTGGCGAAGCGGCACAATGCGATGGTTAGTTGCAATCTGTAGGATAGATTGCCTTGATGGTAGCCAACCTCCGACAAAAGAGGGCGCTACATAATGAAGAAGAAAATGTAAACGAAGCAATAAGTGTGTGCCAAAACCGAGTTGTTTGGCGGTCCATCCTCCCTGCCTACCCCTGCGGAAGCGGCGTTAGTTGTGCATCACCCAGTCCACATTGCCATATCACGTCACTAATGTTAGACCATAGATTTAAGAATCCGTAGAATCAAAAAAAAAGATTTATTTTATTTATGGTTGATTTGATTCCGCTCATTCCGCTGCATTCCGCTGGTATTTGAGGGGCGTATATCTCTTTACTTGACCTTGAACCTCCAAAAAATATCGGGTACCATAGAAGAACTGAATTGTAGATAGTAAACGGAAATAACAAATACGCCATTGAACCAGTATATCCGGTTTGGCCATTATGCTTTCAACTGTCAGTGAATAGTCAGTCGCGTTATACCAATACGTAAATATTTTGAAGTTAAAATGTTTCTTGCTAAAGCACTTCGAGGAAATTAGAAATTAGAAAATTCACAGATTTACCTAAGCCAACTGAAAAAAGGAAAAGAACTAAGCCAAATGAAAGTTATGGTGACGAAATTACAGGTAATAATCTCTCATCCGTTAGGTATTACAATGTTTTTGTTGATGCTTCATTTTGTTGTTATTTGCCTAAAACTGAATTTATTTCTCATTGTAGACCCCTACTCGACGAAATCGTACAGTATTATGTATTGTGATGCCGTAAGGGACTAAGATTACATCAAACATTAAAAAGGTATGTAATCTTAAATTGCATCATTATTCATTTTTATATTTATTCAGATTTAATCGACATACTCAATGTCGTTTGCTGACAACAAAGCTGTGGACATTATTGCAAACCGCAGCATGAGAATTTGAATAGTGGTTTTGGTAATTCTTCGGAACAAACGTCAACGGTTTATACGGAATATTTATTTTATAACGATCAATCATAATTACACAAATCCGCTAGGATAAACCCTGCCTTGCCCTCAAACCATTCAAAACCTGGGATGTAATTTAAATTATGATGACATGAAGCTAAAGGTTTTATCAAAAAAAGTGCATATTAACCATTGACGTTTGTTCCGAATATTTACCGTGTTTTTTTATTTATTTCTGAGGCACCTTTTTATTTCTGTCAGAAGCACCTTGAGCAACATATAATCCTCAATTTAGCTTGGGTATAACACTGGTTTGTTCACAAACTTTGGTTAATTATATTGATTTCAGTGCATAATGACTTCCCGAGGGCCATCGGTGTGGTTGTTCCTGCCAAGGGGGGTTATATTTCTTGAAAGGGAAAAAATAGAGTAGTTTTTGTTCCCAAATTTTAGTTAATATATTAAATATATTTATTTCAGATACGCGGGCACCAGCAGTGAGATTGTTCCTGCCAAAGGGATCCCAGAAGTTAACGAAGGTATGTACATTAAGTAAACTTGCCTTTTCGTGTGCTTACACGAAAGAAAAGTGCATCGAGAAAGGCATTATTAATGAACGGTATGAGTAAATGCGCCTTGAAGGCTTTTACATGTATACCTTGTTTTCAGGAGAATACATAAGTTGTTCAGTATAATAAACGGAACATTAACATTACTCATTATTTTATTTTATTATAGTATATATGTGTGCTTTAGTTAATATAATAAGCCCTGATGAAGTTTGAGCTAAGCGAAATTAAATATTTATAATAAAAAGTGGTGTATTACAAAGTGTATTTTTTCATTTAATATATTTTATTTTGGTTGAAAGGGAATAGTAATTATACATTTTGTTCATCTAACATGTAGATTTTTTCTTCCATTCCTTCAAGAACTAAGAAACATATTCTTTTTTTCAGATATAAGCATTCCTGTGAGACCCGGCACCGGCAGTAGTCATGCATTCGCAACACACCAAAATGAACATTTTAAACGTAAGCATTTTTATAGCTTTTTGATTGTAGATCATTGTTTGGTATATTTTGTTATTAAAAATGTAATAATTTTTTAAAATGTAATAAATATTGTCTTTCTAGGTAATAAGAAGAGTATTTTAACTTATGTTGGACAGAACGCAGCCCTGACTCCCAGGAAGAAGAAGTTGAATATGGAAATTTTGAAGACCAGGCGTCGGCTGCAATATGTCCAGTGTAAGAATTGCTCGTTGCAGAAACGTTTGATGATAGCAACTCGATATACAGTAAGAAACAGCTTGGAAGATTCTCTTTCAAGTTCAAACCCCATTCTCTATGATTCATTTTAGCACAAGCTAAACTTAGCCCACGTCACAAAAAAGGACAGAGAATACAGCAGAGAAGGCAAGTCACTGGCGCTTGCTGTTTACAAGGGAGGACCAAAATCTTACCGATAGTAGCAACTGGACCGATGGCTCCGCTAATCCTCGGCGGGACTGCCTTAACTCTTTCTTTATATTAATAAACTTTTATTTCAGCTACATCAAGTGGCGGAGATGAGACGTGATATTATCAACATGTACGCACTCGCATACTGCCTGCTAACAATGTATGCCTGGACATCGGAGGTCTAGGGTCATTTTAATAAAAAGTAGCTTCTTTCTAAACAAAAATGAAAGTCCTGAGGTGTACGGTGAAGGAGGATACCATTTGTTTCCTTAGAACGCTGTGGGAAAGTGGTGGGCAACCTCCAATGTTTACATATTTTTGTATAAAGCTTTTTGTGCTTACATGTTTTTGTGTTTTTAATTTTTTTTGTCTGCTGTGTTTGTGCTTATAATTTGTGCTATTATTTTTGTGTATTTGTATTTATTGTACGTTTTATATAAAAGATTACAGAGTTATCGTATTAAGCCAAATAATGTATTCATGGATATTCCATTGGATATATGAACAATTATATAATACTTGTCATATTAATACTGTTAATTATATTAACAGTAATAATATGACAAGCCCTCGACGTACATTGTTCTTGTCATATTATTACTGTTAATTATATGACGAGTACAATGTACCTCGAGGATAAACTGTAATACAGGTGTGAATACGTTAGTTTCTGACTCATGCTCAATCTACCGGATGAACCGACTCTGTGTTTTTATGTGTTGTTTATCCTTTGTTCTTTTGAAAATAAAAAAAATATTTAAAACACGCACCTGTGACTTTTTCATTTTTCATCTCCTCGGGATAACAGGTTTCTGTCTGACAAAGCTCCTTCCTGAGAAAATGAGCTGTAAAAAACTATGTAAATCTCATTTCCTCAGAACCAGCTTTGTCACATGGAACCTTGTTGCCTTGGGAAAGAATTTTTGCATTTTTCTGCTTTACAATTTTTTTTTTAATAATTTATTGGGCTAATAAAGCAATTCGAGTATATTGTCTATGGTAGATCTTGTGCCATTGTCTATGACAAATGGCCTTGAACACCCATCTACGTATATCGGGTTTGTTTTTCCGTGGTGAAGTTGATGTTGAAATTTTTCCCATAGAAAAGGCCCGAAGATATCGATCTAGGGATTGGTATATTTATGTATTAGTTCATTTATGATTCCGCTGGTTTTCGTTTGTTACTAAACATAAACGTCAAACTCCACATGTTATTATTTGTTTTCAAGCATACATTTAATTCTTATTTTATTTTTGTGTTATACTGACTTGTAAATCCCTTCAAATTTATCGAATAGTGTACTGATTTATGTCTAATTATAGTCATTAACAATAAAAGTACTGATAACATAACCTCAAAATGGCTAGAGAACAAAATGTGTCTAAACTATCGAAATCTATTTTGGAAATGAAATTTATGAAGAGAACAAAAGAAAAAGTTGAAAAAGAACTCGAAGATGCAGAAGGACGAGAAATGTATTCTCACGAAATAACTGCTGAAATGAGGCAGGGTGCCGGTAGCTTCGTCATTGAACCAAGTTTTGTTCCTTGCGAAGACTTGTTGGTTGGCAGATTATCGTATAGAGGAATGAATCCAGAAATTGAGAGAATAATGGAACTAGAGTATGCAGAGGCTAATCCATCAACCGTTAAAGAAACTGATGTCACAGACAAAGAAATGGCTGCGTTCTACAACCCACTGGTGGAGACTATGAATTCCAAATTCAAAGTGAAAAACCAGAGACAGTTTGAACAGGGTGAAGATTCGAAGAATCACAAAAGACGTCACTCTCCAGATACCCCTAAAAGCTTTAAAAAGAACAAAAACAACCACGCTAATGACTCACCCGCTCCAGAACATAAAAGCAAGAAAGCGAGATTCATGAAGCCCTCTGAAGATTAGAGCTGAACATGCTGACATCAATATACCTACTGCATGTAACATTCAATACCTACATGGTTTTAATATTTGCAAATTTAATAGCAATGTCATTACAGTACATCTGGACAAGCTGTCTGATAAAATGAACACAAAATGTGGCAAGTAACAAACACACTTACGTTTCCAGTAAATCCTTCATTCAAAAGTTATTCATTTATGACAAAAATAGACAATCAAAAAATATGTGTAAAGAAGAAAAAGATAAAGGACTGGCAGCGTTTACGTACTTTAAAGTGGCAGCGAATACTACATTCTACATCACGGGTGTGGTTGAGATAACAAGATACGCTTATTCGCTCACAATAAGAAGAATACGGAATGCCGTATGAGACGACCTACACTATTATGTTGTCCTTATACTTATTTGTTGCTACATTCGTTATCTCGCTTTCCCTAATGGCATTGAAAATCTTCAGGAAATAATTGCATAATCAATATATATTATAAAATTAAGTCCAAAAAAACGTGCGGCTTGCAAAAACTCAGAAACGAGTCCCGATTCGATCAAGGGAGTTATATGATGATAGATCTCTATCCCCCTCCAGGATGACGGTTCCCATTTTTACCTAAAGGGCGTGCTTTTGAAGATATAAGGGCTGGAAGTTTTGCCCTCTTGAAATTTCTAGAACAGTCTCCCGAAAAGTTCTAGAAGGTTCCATAGAGCTCTAGAAAGTTCTGGAAGGAGTGACGGAGTATGTCGTGGAATAGGGGATCGGGAACATCATTGTGGAACATTCCAGAACACCCTCGAATGTTGTCCTGAGCGAAGCAACTAGTTTATATAATAAGTAATTTGCATGTAATTACGAATGATATTCCTTGGCTTTTACTGTAAGCAGTAGTGTGTGCCGTATAATGGAAACACTTTCTCATTACACATGATGACATCTTGGCATTTATTTATGCAATTTGGCGAGAGATAGCACACGACCTGCTTGCCACTTGAGCTCTACAACGTGTCTAGATGTATTGTAATGTCATTGTTTAATAGTGGAAAAATCTTCTCACTATCCTGTTTGTGATTTGGTTGAATGGTTAACAAATTATCAAAATGTCTGACCATAAATCATAAAGTTTTGAAACTATTAAATTATTAAGCACAATTTGTCAATATTATTTACTTGATATTTTAGTGTTAATTTCTGATAAGTATAGTTCATTACGCTACTAATATTTTTTGTTTCAGCGTATAAAAAATAATATTGTAATAAAAAACTATGTGCAGACCATTGCTATATGAAAAATACATCAATGATAATGACAAATATATATTTTTCTTTGTAACGTGAATATAAGTTTTTACAATACTGTGTGTTGATATAAAGCAATACTTTTATTTGTTCCCTTCCTGTTCCAATTCAATTCCTTGTTCTACCGGTATTTTAATGGAAAATGCTCTAAGGAACTACCACCATTGATCCCTTTGACACCGGTGTACTATTGGAAAACACGCTCAACATTTGTACCCAATTAAAATTTGTCTTATGAGAATGGGTGGTTTCTATGACTCATTATTGAGTTCAACAGCTCGGCTGTGGAATAGTTTGCCGGCCTCTGTGTTTCTCCCTCTTACAACAGGTTCACTCCTTGCTTTCATGATAAAGACCCTCCAAACAGCATCCCCTCAGAGGCCCTGGGGGAAATTATTTTCTTTATTTACTGTTATCAAGTTTAATTTGTAGAACTCCATTTTATTTTAATTTCTTTAATATACTGAATAACATTATTATTAAATTTATAAAAACAGTTTATTTATAAACAAGTTATGCTATGTAATTATTATTATGCGTAACAACTGTTTTCGTCTTCTGAAGGCGAAACTGTTTGATAATGCCTACATTGTTATTGAGTAGTGAACATATGCATGGGTGGGAAAAATCTAGGATCCTAATAAGAATAGTTATTAGCACCATATGGCCTCCGTGGTTGAGGGGTAAGGCTCTTGACCAGCAATCCGAAGGTTGTGGATTCAAACCGGAGTGCGCAAATAAATTTTGTTTGAATAATTTGCTTTATTTCACAATTAATACTTTAAATATTATATGGTATATTTGCAGCACCTTCTAGAGTGGAACATACACTCAGTATCGCCCTGGTGTGAGACCACCATTTAGAATTGAAACATTACTTGAAATGGCTTTGGCTGTGTTTGGTGACCAGATCTGATTTACCAGGTACTTCCCCTCCCCACTATCTTCAGTTTCGCAACATACCCCAATTGGGGATGCCATAATCTCACTAACTCCAGACAGAAGCAGTTGGGACTCTTTTGCGATATCCACATAATATATTTTTTTTAAATGATGCTTCGTTAACTGTGTTATTATTTTCAAAATCCCTAGAATTTAATTGACTGTGGGCCTTATAATCAATACAAGTGTTTTAAATTTTACACAACTGATGAACAAACATTAATATAGGGTATATAGTTGTTTATCAGTTGTGTAAACTTTAAAACGCGTTTATTAGTAATGAGGTTGTGTTTAAATAATATAAACCTTGCTTTTTTGCCAGGATAAATAAAGTCTGAAAAATAACAGAATACACAACAACACAAAAGTCTAGGTATAAGTTAAAAAAATTGTTTTACTATTTAGTGATTTTATTTCAATAAACACATTATCAAATATATATTTTTTAATAAATAATTTTACGTATCTACACAGGATTAAAGCATTATAATAATTTACAAACATTTAATTCTTAAAAATAATTGAAACAACCCAGAATCTTAACACTATTATTAATACCTTAGGCATCGTAACAGTCAATGTACTAACTATATTTATAAACCCCAGTGCTGATTTGAAGTAAAAATAAATATTGGTTTGCATGCTTCAATTAAAGTCTGACCATGGACGGAAATGGCACAGTTATAGATTTTTCACATTAACAATTTAACGGGTATGAGTACCGCCGCCCTGGGAACCATTTGGATAACCAATACACCTGCCGTAGGACACCCCAAATGGTTCGCTACGTTTGGTGCCTGGGTTCACATTGGGTGAGGTTTGTCTAGGTCAGTGGTTCCCAAAGTGGTCCCCAGGATCATCCAGGGGGTCCGTGGAAAATAAAAATTGATTTGCGGTCCCTGAATGACGTCAGGGGGTCCATGGGTCAAAACAGTTTGGGAAAGGGGTCCGTGGGTCAAAAGAGTTTAGGAACCAAACCAACTTTTGTCTAGGTATTGGCGGCAAATGCGTTTGCCCAACTACTGCGTGGCGGGCCGGTTCAGGAGATACTGGTTGAGAGAGACTTAACCTAGACCTCTCCAGCTGGACTCTCGATCCATCGCCTTGCACCACAATGAGACGGAAGGATTCAAACGTACTTTACTCCTGGACTCATTGACTCCCCAGTTTCCTACCCACCCCTCATACCCCTTTCCTTCCCAGAACTTCATTTCCCTAAAAAGATCTTCCAAACAGCACCCCCATAGATTACATGGCCCTGAGGGAATAGTTTATCCTCAGGGCTTCCTGTGAGGAGTAATTTAAAAAAAAAATATTATGTTGAATAAATTATTGAATTACCTGGTAAGGAAATATTATAATGACAATTAACAAATGTAAATAATAACGTTGGAATGGGCTATTAAATATTGAAACAAATTTAGATACAAACTATCTATCGGACTTCATAAAGCAATTTTCATCACAACAATATACTATAGCTAGATATTTGGTAGGGAACATTTTTTGTAAATGACTTAACTCAGTCAATATCGCATGCAAAATGTTATTACCTAGTCACTAGAACTAAATTGTCGTTGGTTTGCAAACCTGCAAACAATGATTATAATAGACATTCAAATTAATAGACAGGGAAACAAACCAAATGGGGGGGGGGAGGGGGGCGCCTGGCCATCCCCTTTTCTGTGATTCGTTAATCATTATAAATGCAATTTGCAATGCAAGATCACTATTCAGTCCTCGAAAATAAATCTGCTTACGAATACTAGTCCTTTTTACATTGGTGCGCAAATTACTGGCTGTGTAAAAAACTTAACTACAAATTCCAAATCGGGTTAAAAATTACATTTATATTTATTTTTACAAATTTGTTATAATTTATCCACCTTGCTCGTTTAAAAACAAACATGCGCAGAAAAGTCGCACAATGAACTGCACTGCTAAACTTTTGCGTTGCCTTAGCGAACTTTAGTTTTCTGCGCAGGGTCTGGTTATTTCAATGTGCGCTCTTCGGTGGTCAATGTACAACTGATGACGAAAGCATTCCCGAACCCTCCTGGTTCCAAAAATATGTCACGTGGCTTGCCTCCAGTTCGTCGAAATGTTACCCAGATTACATAATCACGCAAGTTTTATCAATTTGGATGTCTATGATAATTATACATAATTTAACGAAGACCTCATTTGAATCCTGTCCCAAATGCGCTGCTTTATTTGTGAATTTTTTGCATATCAGACTTGAAGATAGTGACACATGCTCAGTGTGAATATTACAATGCTGAACAGAGTGAGTGCCAGGCAGAGATATCTTCCAGTTATTGGCACTCTAAACAGTCTTGCTGATAGCTGTAGGGTGGATGCAAACAGTAAAACCGTATTTAAGTCCGCTTGAGGTGTGTCCTGATGGAGGAATGGACGTACTATTATCTCATGGCCTACTGTTTGAGTAGAGGAACAAGCTGTTGTAAGACGGGCAGCCTACAAAAAACAAATAAATGTAATTAATTCTACCGGTCGGTGGATGAGTTGAGGAGTGCATCGTGTTCCCAATCAGGCATTGTTGGTTCGATTCCTCTGCTGGCTAAATCCTCCTTTATTACACAAGCAACCTTTTCTGCTTATAATGATGGTAGCAGGAGATTTTCTAAAATTGTCAGGTTATTTGAAACCGGGAATGTTTGACTTTCAAAATGTCGGAAATGGTTTGATTTTGTGTTAGCTGGAATATAAAAATGATCGCTGCTATCTAGGAGTAGGAGTGGCTGCAAATACAGTTTTTGATTTCAATATTCTTATTTTTAGAAAGAAAGATAAGAATTGCAGAGTCATTAAAAACCAGATAAGGACAATAATAATGAGATAATTTGTAGAGCGCCATTTATGTGAAAAATCATCTCATGGGCACAATATTACAAATGTAATGAAAGCTGAAATTTTACTTGTGCAATAATAGAGAACTGAGCTTGCAAAGTATTGAATCCGCCTGTGTATGAACCTTTGCTTTAGACCATTTGACTTCAAGCGGGTCATAATATATATAATATAATATCATTGTCCGGTCAGTGGTTGAGTGGGCATAGCGCTTGGGTCCCACCCGGGCGTCGCATGTTCGATTCCTCGGCTGGCTAAGTCCTCCATCACAACACAAGCAACATTTTCGGCTTTCTGTGGTGGTAGTAGGAGATTTTCAAACATTGTTGGGTTATTCATAACCCGGGAAAGTTTGTCTTTCTTCAAAAAAAAAAAAATATATAATATTAAATTATGTGGTAAATTTTAAATATTCTGACTGTTAGATTCTTTATTTTTATTTATTTGTTTTTGTTACAAAGAATACAATTAGTACAAAGAAGCTTTGACTGTCCAACTAGGAGTCTCCCGTTCTAGGACAGTCAAATTGACAGAAACATTTTGATAGGCGTAAATTTAATTTACAAATGACCGATTTATATTGGGACACAAATCAAAAAATCATCGCCAAATAACTTTACATTTCTTACTGGAGCTCAGGCAAAAAATATTTATAATTAACAGCACAGTGTCCTTTACGTACATGTTTTTTTTCAATATAGAAAGAAGAAAGAAATGTAAAATTATAAGATTACTTCCAAATAAACCAAAGAAAAATAATACATACATAATACATAAATAAACCAAAAGATTACTTGTAAATAAACCAAAAGAATAATACATATTAGTACAAAGTTAATGAAAGCAGTGAAGAAGAAACAAACAGAAAATACCTGTTATGCAGTGACCTTGTTAAAATATGTACCGCTAAATTGTTTAATTAGTACAGCTTTATACTTCAGTAGAGGCATACAAAAAATATCAGAATCATTAGCATAAAAGGTTTTCAAAAAGTGTTTTACAATCGTACTTTAAAGAACTAATCAGCCACTACAATAAAACTAAATCCGAAAGAAGCTTCGTAAGTGTGGAAAAAATAGAGATATATAAAAAATAGAGATATATAAAATATAATACAATATCAGATAATATTTTTTTATCAACATTTCCGACTCCGTCCTGCCCAAATCCAGCAACCACTTTGTCACCCTTGGGCCGAAGGATGCCACTTCACACAATTTGCCTACACATTTGTTTTAAATAAGTACTTACTGAGATAAACGGGACGATGGAGGCCAAAATCCATAGAGTTTCATTCAAAAAACTAATTCCGAAGATGGGTTTTATAGTTGCTTCAACTTTATCCAGATTGACGAGCCACACGAGTCCTGAACAAGCCCAGGATATGTTGACAATGGTAAATATACATATTACTGGTGCCAGAACCTCATTCAGGTGTCTCAGTAACCTTCTGAACTCTGCAACTTCCTGAAATCATCAAACAATTATTATGTACCATACTGGCGCAGATCCCTGAATCTGTGATCTGCTTTCTTGAAAAAGGAAAAAGCGCAGGCCCTTGAAAAATCACAAAATCTGACTTTACTTAAAAATGACAATTGACTACTAAGCAATGCAAAATCATGTGATTTTGGTTTTAAAATTAGATCACTTAGAAATATTTTATATACTGCCAGTAGTATATTTTGACTTTGAAATAATTGAGTATATTTTGATTTTTTAGCCCAGAAAAAAATTAAGTATCATCAGGCAAGGGTGGATCCAGGGGGGGGGGGGGGGCATGACCCCCCCCTGGGCTGGGTCCAGGACCTAGGTGGACCGCTAATTGAAATTGTTACGCATGTTTTTACATATTTTTTGTCACTATGTAGATTTTATTTAAGTACTTTCAATATTTAATTAATTTAATATATCTATTATTATCAAAATTAAATTATAACTTCTTGTGACTTGACCACGACTATGTGACCCCACTTGGTGCCAAAGCTGAATCCGCCCTTGGTATCAGGCCTATATCAAATTTTTTAAAGTTCAAATCTCCTACTTACGATATGGTTTTTTTGGAACCCTTCGGATATGCATTTATTGTATAATGTGAAAAATTAAATCTTATAGAAAAGGATCGTAATTTTTTTTAATATTTGCACCTGAGCACCTTGCACTCTTTTTGGCGATGTGTTTTTGTGGATATATCTAAACAGGCGACTGGTGTTAAGCGGGAATTTAAACCTTATCGCCATCTACATAAGGAGTGTTATTGTTAGCGGCCTGATCCCGAATTTGACACAATGCAATGGGCATCACCTTAAAATAATTTTCTGTTAAAATATTATATTACAGGCAGGTGTACTTTATTGCTTAATTCTTTTCACACTCAGTTCCAGTTTCGAAAAAGATACTTAAATTCAAAACAATTCAGAGTTCATTGAGCCAATGCTACATTACAAAGTTTTAGCAAACAATGTATTACAAAGTTCAAATAGCAAAGGAAGAAGTCTATTACAAAAATAATGAATTTCAAAGACAAACCCTCATCCAGTCAAGTGAGGAAATTGTCCTTGTTAATAATCGGTTTCTGAGGAAATCAAGATGCGCTGTGAGGAGTTGAGCTTGCAAGCAGTAACTAGTGATGATGGTGGCCTGCACCATGTCATGAGTTAGAGTTGTCATCGCCAGCAGAACTTTAGTAAGTGTTATAAGCTTATCAGATCTGAAAAATAATGCAAAATTGAATGTTTTAAACAAATTTGTTGAATAAACAATACTTAAAACTTTTATTGTAATTCACTTTTCGTTCATTATGCCATGTCGCGCTTCCTCCTTTAGCCGAAGATATTTGTTGGCTACACCAAAATTAAATGCCAAAAACCACATTAATTTAAAAAAAATTTTTTTTTACATTAGTTCCTCACAGGAGGCCCAGAAGAAAATAATTCCCCTTAGGGCCTATGTCATCTTTGGGGATGTTTTGTGGAGGGTCTTTTTGGGAAAGGAAGTTCTGGAAAGGAAAAGGGTATTGAGGAAGTAGGAGTCTGGGGGTCAGTGTGTCCAGGAGTGACGGACGTATGAATCCAACCCTGCCACTGCGGTGCAAGGCAATGGGTCGAGAGAGTCCGGCTGGATAGGTCAAAAGGCCTCCCTCAACCAGTATCTCTCGATCCGTCCCGCCACGCAGCAAGTGGGCAGACACATCTGCCGCCAAGACCCGGACAAACTTCACCCCATGAATCCGGATACCCCTGCTAAATCACCAAACGTAGCGAACCACTTGGGGTGACCTATGGCAGAGGTGTTGGTTATCCAATAAATGATTCCCGGGCGGTGGCCCCCGTACCCGCCTCCCAAATTATCCTCCTCCTCCCGGGAGAAGGGAACCCGCTTGCACAGCGCCGGTGGAAACTGTGCACCCTAAAGTTTAAGTTTAGACTTACGGAATTCAATACTTCGTTTATGCGAAAGCACTATGAAATAATTATTTTACTGAAATACCCTAAGAGGAGTAATGTGCAAAAAACGGTATCACTATTACATACAAAAACTAACACTTACCAAAATTTACACATATACCCTGATAATGGATACTGGAATACTGTCCGAAACGTTGGCTAAAGAAGGATGATTTGCAACATGTCATAATAACCCAAAAATAATCACGATTATACTTTTGCCTTGAAAATTTCAAACCATATCCAAATTATATAATTGTTTTAATCCCATATTTTTGATGGACTGAAGAAACGGCGGTGCAAAAAGAATAGTCAAAAGGAGAGTTTCCTTGCTAAAATATCTAATATTTTATTCACAAATTTGTTTTAACTTCTCAAGCGCCAAAAGTACCCATTAGATACGAAAAATTTGTATCCGTTGAGCGCTGGCATATCCGCACCATTACCCTCGGCAAGAGGTATTAGATTGCAAGAGCTAAATGTTCGAAAGGTTAAGCATTGTTATATCCATTACCTTGGTATTATCCAGTGGAACTCTATGATTCCATCCATCATCATTAAATTCATGGCTATGAGAGATAAAACGGTCCAAATAATACTCCCAAATATGTAAAACCACAAAATCAAAACCAATCTCCGTGGACTCGTATAAGGGGTTCCTTGTGGAGGAAAAGAAGAGAGCAAAAACACCTGAAACATAAAAATCAAACCTCTCGGAAAACGAATGTTGATAGTTTATAAATGAGAATATTTATTACCCTTCATTTATTCTGGTTGGAACATCTCGTTTCCTCAAGTTATCAGAATAAATCAAGCTTATTTAGTCGAAGTGAACTGTTATTTGTGTGCTTGGGAACGAAAATAAGTTACCTATCAAAATAATCAATGAAATCTGTCGCAACATGATCGCCAAAAGATTGTAACAGACAAAATCGAAATTTTGCAGAAGATTTTTTCTACTCATTTTTAAGGAAAATACTTAAGAGTAGGTACCAAACTTTATGGCGAATGTTCATTTTATTGAATAACATCCACCCCATATTATGAAAATCATTAAATTTGCGCTACTTTTGGGATAAATGGCGGTTTCATTGTTTTGCCCGGATAATTAGCCATTCAACAACATTTAAAATGTTTTTGCACAATATTGTTATTTACGAAATTACATTTATTATTCCTAAACAGTAGCCGGCCTATCAGATTGAGGTTTATGACATAATAAAACGAACAAAAACTATAAGTGCAAAAATTTAAAAAATTCAAGTTGTTTTTACTGCCTTGTGTTAAGCGCTTCGGGCAGCCACGGAGGGTCCAAAAGTAGTTGTTTTACTGTGTAAGCTATACAAAAGTTATTTATGATAATTTTAGAGATCCTTACAATGTTTGCCTTAACTATATTTTAGACCACTGTAATAAACCTACGAACAGTGGCGTAGCTAGAATGGGTGGCACCCGGGGCGGATAACGTGGTGTTAGGGAGCCATAGAGCTACGAAAATATAAATAACAGACCGTGTTCAATATTTTTTTCCACGATCGGGTGTCACCCCTCGCCGGGTGTAGTGTCACCCCCCGTCGGGTGGCACCCGGGGCGGACCCCCCCCCCCCCTCGCTACGCTACTGCCTACGATATAGTAGATAGGGGAACAGAATCCCTTTTTAGAGTGATCATTTGGTATTTGGTATTCTTACATATTGAGGCAGTGTGTCTAGTCGTTAAGGTCCCTTATAATAAAAAAAAATTCTATTTGAGCAAAACTTTCAGTTACGATCTTTTGGTGATCACGACTCAATGTTCTTGTGCTAGGGGCCAGGTTTTATTAGTGCCGAGGTTGAAGCATACCTTGAATGAATCTAAGAAGTTGAAAGTCATTACCCTTTCCATTAAATGTTGAAGTTGCTCGTTATCCGATATTCTGAATAAATAAATAGCATAAATGTATCCAGAAAAATGCAGAATATTGGGGATCACGAAGCCCATAATAGACCCATCGTAACATATTCGTGCATGGGGATCTTCCGCGGTGGTGTCATTGTAGTCAAGGTCATCTGGCAGAACATCTACTTTGTAGCAAAAACCTCGATCTCTCCTGTCAAATTAATTGCATTATTTAGTGCAAAGATTAACAAAATAATTGTAATGTTGAATATGAATTGCATTTCATTTCTATAGTGGAACCACTCAATAAGTTCAGAAAGAAAACTCTTCAAGAAAAACAAAACAATGTTAAACAATTGATATGAGAGTAAATTATTACAACTTACAGTTATTAGTAAAAAGGTTATATAGGGGGTTAAGAGGCCGGTATTCGACTTTCTACCGATTTCTTGCAAACCTCCCTTAAACATTTGAAGTTTTTAAGCTCTTAAAAATATATATGTTATTCTTAAAGATAATATCTAGACATTAGTCGCGTCCAAACGCAAATTATATAAAATTCCCTCGATAGAAAAAAATGGCAAAGTATGCTCCAAAAATTATTATAAACACGTTTGTTTCAGTTATTTTACAAGTTATATATATGTATGAAAAAATTCACAGCATTTCTTTAAATGCTGTTTAAGACAATTATTGCAAGATTTTTGCTCTATTTTAAACGAGTTGTGTTTTATTAAAGATTTTCATGATTTTTGCATCGGTTTTATCGTTGTAAATGTTAGCGCGCTCTTCTAACATTCGTAATTTCATATCTCTTCGTCTTCTTCTTTTTGGGGCCGGGAATGGAGCCTTAAGGGGCTTACTTGAATTTCTTTGACCAGTGATTCCAGACATTATTTGGAGTAAAAAACGGAATTGAAATTTTGGTCACCGGTGACTTTTAAGATGTTTTTTTTTTTCAAAATTATTTTCTTCGAAAACAAAAAAAAAAAAAAATTCTATATGTCATCACTGGTCAGTCAGACTAGTAGCCGACCAAACCCACACCCCGCCCGTAACTGTTCAATACCTACTGATTTTTAAAATTAAATGCCTTAAAAGTCAGATTACATGGTAAATTTTTGAGATCGCTGGCAATGGTTAATACGCACTTTTTTTTGAAAAAATCTTTTGATTCACCTTAATTACATTAAAAGACAACTATTTGCATTGGGGGAAGTGGAAAATATTTCATTCTACATGGTTTGTGATACAAAAGAAAGTGCCCCTTTATAACGCCTACTCGCGTCAAGGCAAGAAAAACATCCCAGTTTTCAAGTAGTTTAGCGGCTACGCAAGGTTTGTGTAACATGGTTTGTGATTCAAAAGAAAGTGCCGCCTACTCGCGTCAAGGCAAGAAAAAATTTAGAATGAAATATTTTCCACTTCCCCCAATGCAATTAGTTGCCTTTTAATGTAATTAAGGTGAATCAAAAGATTTTTTTTTTAAAAAGTGCATATTAACCGTTGACAGCGATCTCCAAAAATTACCGATTACATTGACAATTTTTTTTTATAACATTGGCGAATTTAATAATACCAATGAAATTTGTTATTTTTTCAATGCTTAGATTGCTTAGCAAAGTTACAAAATTGGTGTTTTACACATATTGTCAGAGAAATTTGCAGGTTCTTACCGGAAACATGACATGTATTGTAGGAAATATCCCAGACATATCAATAACGATATCTGTACTGTATGATAGTGCCACAAATACAAAACAATTTTGGAATTCTGCAGTTGGTCAAGGGAGACGGGGCGCAGGCCCATGAAGGAGAGAAAGCGGAGATAAGGATACAATATCTTGGATTTGCAGTAGGACAGAACAGCTGAAGTGCTCATAAGCTCTGAATCAACCGCTTCTATTATTTCACCAATCTGAAAAGTAAATATTTATTGGAGTACTAATTAATCACAAGGACTTATTAACCTTTCATCACTATGAAACCGCTCATACGTTTGTTTGCATGTCAGTTTGGCAATATTGCTGATACTTCCAGGGCATTCCCGGATTGCCTAGGTGGACTGCCCGAGCAAGTGCACATTCGCTAATGTGATTTACACAGTGATACATTTACCAATAATTTGACTTGTGGTCCCAGATTTTGCACACATGCTGTTGTGCGGTAAAGTCGAAAGGAGGCCATAGGTAATTAACATGTGGAGCATTATAAAACTTAAACTTATAAATCACCATGAAACATTTATTGGAACCCCTCCCGTGGGTCACACCAAGTGGTTTGCTATTTTTGGTGATTTGGTGGGGTTGGCCGGGTTCATGGGGTGAGGTTTGTCTGGTATTTGCGACTGAGTTGAAAGAAGAAGACTGATTGAGGGAGACCTAACATGACCTCTCCAGCCAGACTTTCTCAATCCATCGGCTTGCACCGCAGTGGACTCACGCAGCAGATTCCTACTCACCCCTCATACCCTTTTCCTTCCCAGAACTTTATCTCCGTCCTCCCGGGAATTAATATGTCCAGGAGTGACGGGCTCATGAATCCATCCCTCTCACTGCGGTGGAAGGCGATGGGTCAAGAGAGTACAACTGGAGAGTTCAAAACGACTTCCTTGACTAGTCTCTCCCGATCCGCCCCGCCATACAGTAGGCGGGCAAACGCATCCACCGCCAAGTCCTAAAGAAACCTCACCCCATGGACCCGGGCACCCCTACTAAGCCATCTAACTTAGCGAACCATTGGGGTGACCTATGGCAGGGGTGTTGGTTATCTAATCCCAGGGCGGGCGATACCCGTCTCCCAAATAATTAACCCAAAAAAATTTTCAAATTAAAAACTAAATTATTATAAAATTGCATAAACCAGCATTATTTGTTAGAAAATTCGAAAGAAAACTTAAATTACATTACACAAGAGTGAAGAGTCAATTTCCTTTGAAATAAGATTAAATTGGCATAATTTGGTTCTGGAACTGACTTAACCCTTTCCACTCCTATATGGAGTGTCACTCGACATTGATTTTGTTCCATCAGCTCCAATGTCGAGTGCACTCGACATGATGTTGTATTTCTTTTTGAGGACAATTTTAAAATATGATTGATTTTTTCACTACAATTTTGAATCACGATTGAAAGACATATTCTAGAACTGCACGATACTTGCAGGTCGCGGTATCGTACTTATGGTCGCGGGATGGATGAATTTTGTTTAAGCTACAAAAAATATATCTAAACATGGACGGATGTGAATGAAATTAAATTGAAAGCATTTTTGGGGGCAGTAATCAACAAGGGTCTCATTGAAGTTCCCGGATTGCAAGATTATTGAAGTCAAGCTTTCCATTCGAAAATTCCAATTTTTTGCAAGATTTTTAGGGGAAGAAGGTTTAGGTAGAAAGTTTGGACATTGCATTTGGAAACAATAACAGCAGGAAATCAGGGGCTCATCAAGGAATTATAAAGATTAGATGTATTAGATTAAACTTATAATGTAGTACCATAATAACTCGTAATGTAGTACCATAATAACGTAAAATAAAGGTTATCAGATAAGAAAAAAATTTCTTTCATAAAACAAAAACTAAAACTTAGAAAAAACAATTTTGGCGTGGAGCTGGTGGAATAAAAACAAAAAAAAGCTTTGAGTGGAAAGGGTTAAGACACCCTCCACGAGTGTAAAAAAGAGAAAGGAAAAAAAATAATACAGATCTACAGTGTGTATCAACTAATGAATAATACAGATCTACGATACGTAGTGTGTATCAATTAAACAATAATACAGATCTATAGTGCGTGGTGTATATCAATTTATCAATAATACAGATGTACAGTTTGTAATCAGTATCAATTAAACAATATTACAGATCTATAGTGTGTACCAACATATCAATATTACAGATCTACCGTGCGTAGTGTGCATCATTTAATCAATAATACAGATCTATAGTGCGTAGTGTATATCAATTAAACAATAATACAGTTCTGTAGTGCATTTTGAGTATCAATTAAACAAAAATACAGATCTGCAGAGCGTAGTGTATCACTTAAACAATAATACAGATCTACATTGTATATAAATTAAACAATAATTACTCACATCAATGCTAGTCATATCTACACAAGAAGAAGTAGTAGAGATCGTCACATTAGTTATTTCATGTTGAGGTTTTACAGACGAGGTAGAGCATTGCGCGCCATCCGTAACGGAACACTGCACTCTAGCGACCTCATCACAGGTGCCATAGTACGACATTATCAGGCGAATGGGCAGCCTGACTGTCATCACAGATCACTGCGGGTAATCACTCACCCTTGTAACAATAACCACAATAATATAAGTCAAACCAACTGAATTGTTTACAAATTAACGCTTCAAATTCATTGAAATGTTATTGTTAAGACTGGCAATATGAAATAGTTTCACACACTGTGCTGCCAGCCATTCTAAAGTTGATGATAACCTCACAAGATAATAACTGTTAATCTTATGTAAGGTGTATTTTAATGCATTTGAATTATTTTCTTATAATGTTTAACTGATGCATGACCTTTGATATTTGCATTCACATTTATTACTCTCAAATATGTAACTACAAAGTGATGCACTGATTCTGTTTATTTAAGATTAATCGAAAAACAGTTTTTTAATTGATTTAGTATTATTAAGAGAAATTAACAGTTTATGTATACATAAAATATGATTCACAAATGTTGACAACAGCTTTCCAGTTTTTATCAAATGATGATACATTATAATAGTTCTAAATAGTAAGTACATATATCTATTTTTTATGTTGAACAAATGTGATTCATTCCCATTACTTGATTGTTAGCATGCAATAAGAAACATCTGTGTAATTATTATTAATATGTAGTGCAGTCTACAGAACATAGCGTAAACTCATCAAAACATTTTTCGATTTACTACCACCCCGGGAACCACTTATTGGGTAACCAACACCTCTGCCATAGGTCACCCCAAGTGGCTCACTACGTTTGGTGACTTAGCAGAGATGCACGGGTTCATCGGGTGAGGTGTGTTTAGGTCTTGGCGGTGGATGCATCTGTCCACCAGCTGCGTGGAGGGCCAGATCAGGTAAGAATAGTTGATGGAGACCTTTTTACCTCTTCAGTCAGACTCTCTTGACCCATCTTGCCTTGTACTGCAGCAGGAGAGATGGAATCATATATTCGTCATTCCTGAACACACTGAACCTTAGATTCTTACCCACCACTGATACGTTTTTCTTTTCCAGAACTTCCTCACCCTAAAAAGACCTTCCACACAGCTTCCCCTAAGATGACATATGCCCTGAGAGAAATTATTTTCCTCATCCTTGTGTGGGATTAATGTAAAAAAAAAAATAGAGTGTGCTTTAGACCACACGACTGAAGTAAAACTTCACTAACTTATGCCGGGTACCCGCTGTATATAATGTTATATAGTGCAGGCGCTTGCATTATAATGCAGTTTCCTGGGACTTGGGATGGAACCATAACAGTTTAGTTGACCGTGAGGTTAGCCTTGCAACGCATGCCGGGTACCCGCTGTATATAATTTATTTATTTATTTACGGACAAATAGTCCATTAACAATATAGCAATGACGGAAATAAAAATATCCCATCCCTATCCTGAATCCCGATTCCCTACTAAAAAGAGTTATAAATTCGTACTCTGTCTCTGATCTTGAAGTACGCTTGTAAACCTGGCCCTAACCATGTTCATGAGATATTAAGTTCAACGCATTTAACCTTTTGTTTGACTAGCAAATGCATTCACATAAAATTAAAATTTTGAATTTCTATAAAAGTTAGACATTCTCCATTCCCTACCCCTATCCCTATTCGCATCGATCACCGTTCGCTTTAATTAGCGTTCGCTTTATTTTCGCTTTACAATAAAATGCTAATATTTTTAATGTTTCTGAGCACATTCAAAAACTAAAAACTGTTTTAGAAAGGTGATGAAATAAGCTTTCAAATTATATAATTCGAAATAAACATAAATTTTTTTAATTATAAAAATTTTGCATACAAACATAAAAAAGTTTTAAAAATGACTCACCTTACGTTTTTTATAACTAAAGTTACTTATAATAAAAAAATATATAAATACACACATATTTTATTAGACAAAGGTAATTTTATATAAGACAATTTTATAACAAACACATATTGTAATCTCACTTTTTTGTCGCTCTACATATGTAAAAATAATTTATAAAAAAATCCCGAAGTTTCAATTTTTTTTTTCAATTTGCAATTCAAAACTTTGTATACATAAAAGTGTACATTTTACTTTTTTAGTAGCTATTTTTTAGATTGGAATATAAAGCGTGGTGTTTTCCCTTTCAAACACCGTTTAGAACATATTTCTCACTATTATAGTAAGGGAGTTACAGCGTTTTATATGAGACCTATGTGTATTGGGACAAATATGGTCTCCTGCCATTTGACGGGTAAATAGCGTTTGCATCGATTAGCGTTCGTGTTAAATATATATATATATATATTCTTTTTCATAATGCATTCATCATTTTACCCCCAAGTGTCCAGCATGCGTAAAGAAGTTTTACTTTAAAAAAGAACAAAAAAACTGAGTTTAGTTGTGAAGGCCCGTACGGATTTTAATTCCAAAGAGAGTATCAATTAACCCAAATAATTTTCGTTAAAGATCAGTGATAATTTAGGAAAATGGCACATTCGGTGCTCACAAAATAACAGTTTTGTATTCCTGATTTCCAATAATAAATAAAATAATATATTAAAAATTAATTAGAATATGCACCTAATATTATCGACAAAATTGCAATTATAGATTCAATATCAGTCTCATAAAATTTTTATTGTTAAAAATGTGCCGAAAACTGATACAAATATCCATTATTGATTGACCTTTATTGCAACAAACACATATGTATTAAAGATTATTTTTTTTAACTTTACCTCTTTTAAATGACCGCCGGGTAACCCAGCTAGTAATTAAATAAAAATACCGAAATTAAACAAAGATAGTCCTTACAATAACTTATATTTCAATATATATATATACATATTATAAAAGAAAGTCCAAAAAAATGTGCGCTCCGCAAAAACTCAGAAACGAGTCCCGGTACGATTAAGGGTATGCTGTGGTAAATCTCTATCCCCCTCAAAGATGACGGTTCCCGTTTTTACCTAAAGGGCGTGCTTTTGAAGATATAAGGGCTGGAAGTTTCACCCTCTTGAAATTTCTAGAACAGTCTTCCGGAAAGTTCTAGAGGGTTCGATAGAGCTCTAGAAAGTTCTGGAAGGAGTGGCGGAGTATGTCGTGTAATGTTCGGGAGCAGGGAATCGGGAACATCATTGTGGAACATTCCAGAACACCCTCGAATGTTGTCCTGAAAGAAGCCGGGTAGCCCAGATAGTAATTAAATAAAAATACCAAAACTAAACAAAGACAGTCCTTATAATAACTTTTATTATAAGATTAGTTTATTTAACAATACATTGATAAGTTTTTGTTTGCCTATCACCGCCGCTTTCCGGTTTTAAATTTAGGTTTGGCGAGATGATTGGTCGGTCGGCAGACCTTCTTCCGGTCTTCCCGGTGAATCCTGTCCTGATCCCGCTTCTCCCGGTCGCGCTTGTCTCCCTTCATACTGAATGTCATCTCCCGATTTCCCACGGAGCCCAGGAATTTGATGTTGTTGTTCTCGTATTTAACCCTGTCGCCTAGACTGCTCCTAAAATTAAAATACAAAAATAATATTTTAGATATGCCATTTAATAAATGGAGCCCAATTCTGCAGATTTTAAATTCTACTGCTACTAAAGAGTTATAAATTCGTACTCTGTCTCTGATCTTGAAGTACGCTTGTAAACCTTATTGAAACCTTGTAAACCCTAACCATATTCATGAGATATTAAGTTCAATGCATTTAACCTTTCGCTTGACTAGCAAATGCATTCACATAAAATCAAAATTTTGAATTTCTTTAAAACTTAGACATTTCTTTGATTGGTATTAACCTGTTGTACGTTGGATGGTGTCTTTATGATAATTTCATAGAAAATTCTTAAATAATTCAGAGTAGCTACAATAATCAAACAGTACCTAGGTCCCAGATTGATTATTGGCGCAAGCGATTCTGATCTTGTCCTTCATACAGCTTCTTTATGCATAAGGATTAAAATCGCATTTAAAAAAAACAAAGATTTTATTTTGGTCCGCCGGCGGGGTCGCTTGATAAAACTCTTCAAGCCACACTTTTGGGAATGTTACTTTTCGTGGTTTCGTATAGAATAGTTGTCGAATATTGTAAAATAATTTTGGTTGATGTAAGGTATTTTTAATACTAAAAACAAAATTTACACGCAATTTATTTTACGTTATTTCGAAAAAATACCATAGATAAAATTACTCAACCCGCAAAACTTTCATAATAATAAATAGAATTGCAATATTTTACATCAAATTTTTGACACTACTTTCTCATAAATTTCAAGATTTAATTAGTTTTACGAATTTGTAAATATTAATTTTTTATCTTCTCCTGTAAAGCTTTAAATTCGGGGCATGAAGGGTTTTACCAAACTGCAGTCGATATGTATTCATCATTTAATGAATGAAGAAAAGCAAGGCAAAGCCACAAAGGCCCAGTGGAGGTCCGTGAATTTTCAATGAGCTATATATTTTTTTTTTTAGATTAACTCCACACAGAAGGCCTTGAGGAAAATAATTTACCTCAGAGCCTATGTCATCTGAGATGCTGGTGGAGGGTCTTTTTGAGGAGAAGAAGGAATGAACATTGGTCTTGTTGTAGGAAGAGACCCATGTTACAGGAAGGAGGAAACACAGAGGCCGACAAATCGTTCCATAGCCGAGCTGTTGAACTCAAGAACGAGACGAAGAAGCGACCCATTCTCATGTGACAAATGTCAACCGTAGGGCGCGCGTTTGGTGTGTTTCCCGACTATGCAACGGTGCCGAAGGGATCAATGACGCTAGTTCCTCAGAGCATCTTCCATTGAAATACTGGTAAAACAATGATGGCATTCCCACCCGACACCTGTGCTCTAAAGATTGCAATCCGTTCTTTAGAATTGAGATTAAATAATCAATCCGTTCGTTAAGGTGGGAGAATCTATCAAACGGACCGCCCGTTTCGCTCTGAGTCGAGGGTATTTTTCAGATATTTTGGAGCTCCAGACCAGAAGTGGCTGCCAAATTGAGTTAAGAATAGTGGTAAGATTGGACAATATTGATGCAGTTGTTGTAAATATGTTTTACAAAAACATCAATAATGTCGTATTTTTTCAATCTTACCATTACAACTCACTGAAAAGTCACAGACCGCTACAGCACTACAGCAACTGCTAGATTCAATGTGATGGTTCTCTTCAAAAACTCCATTATGAGGTTTTAAACAAATATTATAAGATATACCACTTTCACAATGGTACCAAAAATATTTTGTAATGTATTTAACCAAATCTTACTTGTTGAATTTCTTAGATAGACTCCGAACCCCTTTAAAACCTCCCTGGAACTCCTGACCTTCCTTGAGTTCATAGAATTTGGGTTCCGGGGCGATACTTGCTTCCCTCTCTTCCTCTTCTTTCCTCTTTCGGTCTATAGATAGCTTTGCCAGCTTTAATTTGTTCTTGACATCAGCAGACCATGTGTGTTCATCATCTGAACTATCATCATCAGACTTATTATACAAATCGTCATCAGAATCCACTTTTTCTTCATTTTCCTGTAATGCAATAATCATTCATTAATCCAAGATAACTCATAAAAACCATCTACGTAGAATCATTTCATACATGTATAATTTTTTTTTTACATGAGCTCCACACAGGAGCCCCTGAGGAAAATAATTTCCCACAGGTCCTATGTAATCTTTGGGGATTCTGAGTGGAGGGTTTTTTTAAGGAAAGGAAGGAGAGGAAAGTTCTGGAAAAAAAAGGGTTTAAGGGGTGGGTAGGAATCTGGGGTTTAGTGTGTCCTGTCCCACCTCTAAACCTCACCCGGGTACCCCGCTAAATCACCAAACGTAATGAACAACTTATAGCAGAAGTGTTGGTTATCCAATAAAGGTTCCCGGGGCAACAGTACCCATTCCCGCCTCCCAAATTTGAAAAACAATGCACTTATAACTTTTTTTTTTACATTAGGGGGCATACATTAATTACGTGAGCAGTTTTTCTTCCAATATAGACCCCCCCCTCCCCTGTAGACTGAGGAAAAAATTCTCTCAGCCGAATGATTCTATATCTTTTGTGGGATCATTATTAGATAATGGACATAATGTCTTGTCAGATTTGTGTGTTTTTTATGGCTGTTATTTGCTTTTTCTATGAACATGTACAACGTACATTAAATAAATAAATAATCATGCATACTCGCAGGAATTCGTGTTTAAAACGATCTAAACTAAAATATGTGACAGTAAATATGTCAAAAAAATTACACAAATCTGACAGGAGATAACGTCCATTATCTATTATCGATATCACAAAAGATATAGAATCGCTCGGCTGGGCCTGTGACATCTTTGGGGATGCTGTTTGGAGGGTATTTTGAGGGAAATGAAGGAGATGAAGTTCTGGAAGTTAAAAAGATACGCGGGGTGGGTAGGAATCTGTGGGTCAATGCGTTTAGGAGTGACAGACGTTTGAATCCATCCCACCCGGTGTAAGGCGATGGGTCGAGAGAGTCCGGCCGAAGAGGTCAAAAGGTCTTCCTCAACCAGTCTCTCCCGATCAGGCCCACCACGCAGTAGGTGGGCAAAAGCATCTGCCGCCAAGACCTAGACAAACCTCACCCCATGAACCCGGGCACAAACGTAACAACCCACTTGGGTCGGCCCATGGCGGTGGTATCCATAAGCTTCTTCCAAATTGAAAATGCCTAAAAATGAGCAGTGTTTAAAAGCACATAATTATGATGTTTGAAGTAAAACAATTTATAACTTACATCAACGGGATCAAATTGTTCTGCCACCGCCTTCTTGGCAGCTCTGTTCTTGTTGACTTGAAGGTTTGCCACAACGGGATTGATAAGACGATACTCTTCACATTCTTTATCCACTTCGAAGTCTGGATTCGCAAACAATTGCTACAAAAAAGAAAACAATATGTATTATAATATAAAATAGCATTAAAATAGTTAACCCCATTACCCCTATTTGTTCGCTTTTCGAAACAACTCATGTAGGTCTCATAGAAATCGTTGTGTCTCCCTTACTATCACGGTTAGAAATATGATCAGTATTAGAAAGAGAAAACACCACGCTTTATATTCAAATCTAAAAGTTCACCACAAAACAATTAAAACGTACACCTTTATAAAACCAAATGCGTGGATCACACGGACCGAGTAGATGGGTGAGACAGTGCTCTTGGTCAAGTGCTCAGTATGTGTAAACACATCATAATAATAATTGTTGGATGATTTTTATAGCGCCATTTTCGTGAGAAAATCACCTCAAGGGCGCTCACCGAGTACTCGGCCGAAATAGTCGCTCAGACCTTTTCTACTTACTAGGCCGAGTGTCCGCCCCCGCACTTGTCTGCACTGACTCGCTTGCCCACTCGGCAGGTATAAACATTCACTCGCTGCGTACTCGCCACTTTCACATCGCTTGTACCACGCTACCGTTTCCCGCAATTTACTGACTGACTCGGTACCAAATTAAAAATTACATGTAAACACCTACTCGTCCATCTAACTCTCTCAGCCTATTATCATTTTACTGTCTCGCCCATCAACTCGGTCCGTGTGATGCACGCAAAAGTGTCTGACCGCAATTTGAAAAATTTTTATGAAACTTTGGGAATCTATTATTAATTATTTTTACACGAAATGACAGAAAAATGAGTTGACGATAACTTTTATAATATATTTTCCTAATAAAATAAATTTTATTTAGAAAAAACGCAAGGTGAGCCATTTTAAAATCTTTTTTTATGTTTGTGTTAAAAAAATTTTTTTTTTAATTTTTATATTTCAATTTTTTATGTTTATTTCGAATTACAAAATTTGAAAATGTATTTCACCACTTTTCAAATACAGTTTCTGGTTTCCGGATGCCTTCAGAAATATTCCATTTATTCCTTAAAAAATTCCTTATTGATATTTGAAATTTAAAATATGTTATTGTTTGGCAAGAAAGTGTAGAAATTAATTAATTTGGAACTAAATTTTTTCATAACTATGGTAACACCGAAATACTCGTTTTGTCAATGACATTTTGTATGGCTCTTGGCTTTACTGACTTTAATCATGTAGAACACACTGAAAATCACTCGTTTAGTGTTTTTTTTTTCATTTGCGTTTGCCTGTGCATTGTTTGAATTGAATTAAAATGAACAAACCAATACGTAGTGGTGCAAGAGAAGTTGTAAACTGCGTGTTTCAACGCTGCCTAGCTGAATATCGTGCGAAGAAGCTCCTATCCAATTTGAAAGAAGTTTACAAACGAACTGCAGAAATGAATGGTACGTGGTATAGTTTTTTTTAATAAATTTCATTAGTATTACAAGATTTATGCCAATTTTTGTGCGATTATAACCATTACAATCTGATTTGAGGTTATGTTTAAAAATCCGAATTTGACATTTCCATTTGACAGTTAATGTTAGGCCACAAGAAAAATGGAATAACTCAATTTAAAAAAAAAATTATAATATGCAACTTCTTTAAACTCATAGAAATGTAACTTGTTCTTAATTTTCCCTTTCTTTCTTTCTAAATGAATATTATCAGGTGTGCTTTTTTAAAACTACCTTCTATAGAATAATCATTTTAATGATGTTTTCCACATACAGGTAAATCTGAAAAGTAAGATAAATCGTCAAGGAAGGGAAAAGGCAGATGGAAAATTTGAAACACCGGGAAAACAGAAAATAGCATAAGTGTTGATGATTAAAAAAAATTGTTGCAAAAACGTGATGAAAATCGAGGCAGATTATTATGCACGAGGAAGTACTCTATATGATGATATAGATGAACTGATAAAACGTTTAGATGAAGATGAAGATATGGAAGAAGAAGAATCATATGAGGACTAAGACAATAATTATTACATGTCGGGTGTTGAATAAATATACTCAGATTTTTAAATACCTATGTACCTACGTTTTTATAACAAAATAAACGCCCACTTAAAACCTGTTTTGTTTTATTTTACTTCTATTAAATTATGTGTTTTTGTGCAAAATTTATGAAAATACAAACACGTTATGAAATATGCATTTTGGCTGAAGGGTTTTTTAAAACATACATTCATTGTCTTATGAGCCATCACGGTGTTGCCATTTAAAACCAAGAAATCGATCGCAGCGCCATCATTTATTTTCTACACTTAATTGCCAAACTGTACATAGGATTGAGGTTTATAATTAAGTAGATAGGTATTTAAGTACCTCTTTGCAAATCTTATGATTTCAGAGAATTTTTTTTTGATTTAAATAAAAGAAAATTAGAAACATTATTATTTGTCTTTTTGAGGTAGAACTACTAGTAATCAATATTATAATTACCTTAAATCTGTTATCACCCATGATATCGCCAGCTTTGTTCTTCTTTTTCTTTGTATATTCGTCTGACATAAGTTTGGCGGCGAGCTCTTTATTGACTGGCGGAAGGTCAACCTTCAATTTCAACCTCGAAGGTCTTTCCTGTTCCAGCTTCTCACGAATCCTGCGCTTCTTGAATTCTTCAAATGCAAACGGATCGGCAATAGACTTGGCCTTCTTGTATAGTCGGATATCGATGAAGTATCTAAGAAAATGAAGTTATAACACAAAAATTAGCTCAACCCATTTTATACTAGCCGGCTCATATTTGAGAATTTCATAAAGAATTACTGTTATTCGATACAATAAAAAATAAATTATTATTTCATATTATTGTTGCAGCATTTGCAAATTTAATAAAAATAGAACCAATTTTTAAGTCATCAATTTGGAAGGCACGCTTGGCTACCTCCACCCCGGGAACCATTTATTGGATAACTAACACCTCTGCTATAGGTCACCCTAAGTGGTTCGCTACTTTAGTAACTTGACAGGGGTTCCCGGGTTCATGAGATGAGGTTTTTCCGAGTTTTGGTGGTGGATGCATCTGTCTGCCAGCTGCTTGGCAGACCGGATCGTCCGGTTGAGGGAGATCTTTTGACTTCTTCAGCAGGACTCTCTCGAAACATCGCCTAGGATATTGGAAGGGATGGATTCATACGTCTTCACTCTTGGAGACACTGACACCAAATTTCTACCCACCCCTCATACCTTTTTCCTTCTCAGAACTTTATCTCCTTCCTTTCCAAAAAGACCCTACCCACAGCATCCCCGAAGATGACATAAGTCCTGAGGGGAATTATTTTCCTCAGGACCTCCTGTGTGGGAGCTAATGTAAAAATAATTTTAAAAACGTAGAGATTGAAATGAATTTATTTTTCTTCTTTAAAGTCTGATTTAACCCCCTATGATAATGACCACAAACCACCACTGTTCTCAGCAGTAGTAATTGAGACATCAGCATACCTATTGATGCGAGAGTCCGTTAAAAAGAAGGACATAAAAATCAATGGTCTGGATAGGTTGTCGATTAGTAATTACCCGTGCATATACGCCCGAAGCAGGTTAGTTCCCATAAGATGTCCAAGTCCCAAAGTCTCCAACTCGGATTTGGTGATGAATTTATAATCATCATAAATGTCTTGCGCTGATGTCGTTTCTAATTCTTCTGTCAAATTATCTAAAAAGGCACACCATCTTGGTGCCGGACCTACAAAAAAAACAAAAAACAAAATTAAAAATATATGTAGGCAGACATAAATATTAACCTAATTTTGTGTAGTTTCACCATTGTAAGATCCTTTACTAATACTTTTACACCCGCACGCAAGTGCGTGAGTGTCCGTTTGAGGCACATCATTGGCTGGACGATAGCGGGCAGCAGTGCACGTGTTCAAATCTTGTCCAAACGGCCACATTTTGATCAAAACTATAGAAAGTTAATATGAACCATCCTATATCCGAGGATCTTATAATGGTGAAATACTCTACATACTTAACCCGTAGTGGCCGACAAGAAACTTCAATAAATAAAAATTAAATGTTGTTAAAGCCAACATGTAGGCAATACAGTACTTGATAAACTGACATTTTTATTATTGTCTTTAACTAAGACAGTGAAAGTATTATCTGGAGGCAAAATGAATGTATAAGATCGACACTGCGATTTCAGTGCTTCGTACCGTGCATGGGGACAATTCTTCAACACTGCAAATGCAGGGGCCCAACCCCTATGGGTTAAAAACTAAAATATTTAAAAAAATAAAAACTCATACATGACTAAATATTTTTTGTAAAATATTGTAAATAAGAGAGGTAGTACTTGAATAAAAGTGTTAAGAAATTAAATGAAGTTAACCGAACAAGTTCTGACTCACAAATAAATACTCCATAAAAACTAATAATTGCCTCGGAAAATCGGTAACAAAGAATACTAATACCAACAAGAATTAACAATCAAAACCTATTAACAAAAAGTCTCCCAATTCGGCTGGTCCCCGCGGGAGATATAGACCACCACCCTCTAACAACAAATAGAAACAAAACACTCAATATTGCAACCTGAAGTACGAGAGCCCTTAGAACCGAAGAAAGAAAGAAAAAAGAATAAAGAAAAACTACATGAAGCTTGAAAAAGCTCTCGAAGAAATAATGTTAGAGGAGGCCTATGCCAAGAGGCAAACTGAGCTTCGAAATATTATAATAAACAAAAACATGTCTAGTATTTATACCTATCAGAAGTTCAGAATAAAGGGCTTATTATTATTATTATTAAGAAAATTCAATATATCTAATAAATGAATACCAATTTTGTAATCTTACCTAATGTAGGAATATAATAAGTAAGCATTTTTGGATCTTCGTTAGACATAAAGAGTAAACCGGTGCCTGGGATCACGCATAAGTTGTTGAAATCATGTGTTGCCTCTATACTAGTGTATTGTTTTGCCTAAAAATATACAGAACAAATCAAATTAATAGACATAATAACGCCAAAGTGATGTCAGCATTAATAAATATGTAATTTGAAATAAATTGTCTTACTGTGTTCTTATCCCATATCTTCAAAATGGACGAATCCATGGAATAGATGTAATCCATATCTCTGTGGTAAACGACGTCTTTGATTGGTAAGCCATTCATGTGGTCTTTGACTATTAAAGGTTTGCTGGATCGCAAGTCATACAAGATGACATGTCCTGTAGATGTTCCTACGCCAATGTCTAATGCTCCGTGGCAACTAAGAGCTGTTATGGATGGAACTATATCGAGCCTGTGATTAAAAAAAAAACTCAATTTAATAATGGAAAAACAAACAAAAAAAATTATGCAGCAAGAGAGTACATAAGAGTCAGATTAAATATATATTTTTAACCACTCAGGATAATTTTTTCGCTTCTGGGAACAACTAACATAGGTCTCACAGAAATTGTTGTATCTCCCTTACTCTCATGGTAAGAAATATGATATAAACGGAGTTAGAAATAGAAAAACACTGTGCTTTGTATACAATCAATATATATTATAAAAGAAAGTCCAAAAAACGAGCGGACTGCAAAAACTCAGAAACGAGTCCCGGTACGATCAAGGGAGTTATATGATGTGGTAGATCTCTATCCCCCCTCCAGGATGACAGTACCCGTTTTTACCTAAAGGGCTTGCTTTTGAAGATATAAGAGTTGGAAGTTTCGCCCTCTAGAAATTTAAAGAACAGTCTTCCGGAAGTTCTAGAAGATTCGACAAAACTCTAGAAATTTCTGGAAGGAGTGGCGGAGTATTTCGGTGAGTCTAAAAGTTTCGAAAAAATTGTGGATGGTTCGCTAATGCTCTTGAAGGACCATTCCAGAACACATGTTGTCCTGAGCGAAGCCGGGTACCCCAGCTAGTAATTATAATAAAAATGCTTAAAAAGGGTTGAGAGAAATTAACAACAGTTTGCCAGAACTAGGTAATATTTTACAATTAATTTTAGCTTGAAATGTGAATTGAAAACTTTCAAAATGAAAAGTGGAAAAGTAGGGATATTATTCTGTATTTAAATCTCATGCAAGTAGATACTTTTGCCACATGCGGATAAGGCATTGCTGCCACAATGTTCAATTGAAAAAAATTCATGTTAAGAATTCTGCGATGTGTGAATGTCATCTTGGTGAAGAGGAACTCAATCAGATTTTTTTCAATTGCCCCCCTACAACATTACATGCCTGTTATCTTCTGTGGACAAACGCGTTTATAAAGTCTTGGCTAATTTCCTTAATATTAACAGCATCAATTTGTAACTGTAAGTTTAGTTTCATGTATTTATTTAGTGTGTGTTGTTTATTTTTAATAAAAATAAATTATATCATATATTAATTTCCTGTTGCTTCCACTTGTTGTATATCATTACAATCATCTTGTATTGTGAGAGTTTAGCGTATTAATATTATTATTATTTACCTGTAATGTAGATAGGTTTTTGTTATTAATATCAAATTTGTAAATATGAAACCAAAATTAGATTTACAAAATTATTTACAAAATCATTCACTTGACACTGGCTAGAACACTCCTTTGGGGTGAAAAGCCATGAAGGAAAAAAAAACCTCATAGAGTGCTATATTTCTTAAAGATGTTGTCCTAAGATCGGACAATTTATGTGTAATTCTGCTTTTCAATAAAATCCAAATAAATTGGATATTTCTGAACGCATCAAAAAACAAAAAAATGGTTTTTGAAAGACGATGAAATACGCTTTCAAATTTCATTATTCTGAGTGAACATAATTTTTGAAATATTAAAATTTTTAATGCAAACAAACTTTTAAACTGGCTCACATTATGTTTTTTTCACAAATGTATTACAAACATTATTGACACCTCCCTTTTTTATCATTTCATATAAAAATAATTTAAACACATATTTTTTGAAGATATGTAATTAATGATATAATGTTAAAACAATTGTAATTACTTGTCGTCTATATCAGAGCAGTGAACAGCACAATCCAGCATGGCCTGGCGGGACTTGGTGCGCGGGTCCCATCCCTCCAACTTCCCCTCCTGCGTCCCCACGATGACCAGCCCGTGCTCAGGATTCACCACACACTTGTTGATCCCTGTGGCACTCGTCGAGTACGGAGTCATGAACTGCCCGGCCTCCAGATTGAGGCGGTATATTTCCTGTGAATATAAATAAATAATAATGTTAATATTATGAATTAGCTACAACAGATTTGTTTTTTTTTTAAAATAATACCTGTAAATTTTTGCCTGTTAAGATTTGTATGCGAAAATTCTCAGTTCTTCCCATGCATTTTAAATGTTCCTTTTTATTGGTTATTTAACCCTTCTAGATCAAAATCTAGATAAAATAATCTTTAAGATGTGTTTATTAGACTTACCAACGAATATTCGACTTAAAGTACTTAGAATAAACTTAAAATTTTCAATAGAGTTTCCTTTTCTAAGAAAAATTTTAATAAAACTTTCACTTCACTTTTTATCACTTTCATACAATTTTATTTTAAAATTAAATGTGTGTTACGTCACAAAATGGCACAAAATAAATCCATACTTATGATCGGGTTTGTAAAATATCTGAACAACATAGCTCGTATATTCCTAAGGCAATTAGAAACATTATTTCTTTCGCTTTCTAACATAAAAGAAATCACAAATGTTCGCATGACAGGAAGAGAAAATCTAACTTTTAATAACGCACGGTCGCTGGGACAATCTAGATCTCCTGTTATTATAACGGCATATGATGTTTTGGGACAACTTGGATCTCCTGTGATTAGATGGGTTAACTCCAAACAGAAAAAAAAATTGCTCAGGGCCTATGTCATCTTTATGGATGCTATGTAGAGGGTCTTTTTAGGGAAAGGAAGTTCTGGGAAGGAAAAAGGCGTGAGGGGTGGGTGGGAATCTGGGGGTAAACGTGTCTAGGAATGACGGACGAATGAATCTAACCCCCTCACCATGGTGCAAGCCGATGGGTCGAGAAAGTCCAGCTGGAGAGGTCTAGGTTAGGTTTCCCTCAACCAGTCTCTCCCAATCTGACCCGCCACGCAGAAAGTGGGCAAACGCATTCGTCGCCAAGATCTACACAAACGTCATCCCATGAACACGAGCACTCCTGCTAAATCACCAAACGTAGGGAACTCCTTGGGGTGACCTATGGAAGGGATGTTGGTTATCCAATTAACAGTTCACAGGGCGGTGGTACCCACACCCGCCTCCCAAATTGAAATGGTTCTCTGAAGGGACAACTAAAAAACCAGCTGCATTCCAGGAGAAATCCTGAATTGTAGCTGAGCAGTGACCTTTTCATCAATAGACTCAATGATAAAAGAACAAAATGTATATACTTACTGTAAAAAATCTATTAATGAATAAACATTTTTATAATTATTATTAAATGATTCCTCAAAAATAAAACGAAATAATTTTTTTTAATGCAGTAAACAATCCTTTTATCATAAACACAATAAAATAACTTTGTTTCAATTCCACTTTATTATTTCTTAATCCAACCGGTCTCGGTTTATCCTGAACCTTCCTCATGGGTGAATAAAAATATGTATATTGAATATAATACCTGGTATACATGGTATTTAAAAGAAAATTAGAAGAGGGAGACAGAACATCAACTAAGGAGGGGGCGAGGAGGGAGGTGCCTAAGAGGGAGGAGTGAACGTGGGCGGGGATAATGGAAATATTTAAAAAATGGGGGTGTTAGACAAATCAAATCCTTTTATCCATAACCTCTCTGGGGCTCCAAGGAGGTCGATAGGTAAAACCCGTTATCATTACGATTTTTACTAAATCCGTCATCTATGGTAATTAGGCGGCATTAGGCAATATGTGCGAGCACGGTCATCAATTAATATAAAATTTTTAGACAGCCAGTAGACATAAACTTTTTGAATAATGTCATTCTGTACTCAAAATTATTGGCTTACTAATTAATGGGGGCAGACTAGTAAATGTTGCATCCGCGATCAACTGAATCCGTTTAATTGAAGATAAGGAATTCAAAAAAGTTGTTCTCCTGACATTGAAATTAACTCCTGACCAATTAACTGATGGGCTCATTGTAACGCATTTCTTCAGAGTGATTCGTGGATGGTTCGAAAACTTGACTATCATGGAGAGTTTTAGATTCTAAGTTCCCGATGGTTATCTCTGTCACCAACAGCAGAGACTGTTTTATCTCCCGGCTTACAGAACTAACATGCCAATGGTCATGCCAGTCGGGAGAACTGTCTTGTTGTTAAATAGAATCACTTATGATATGATATGTTTAATATCAATGAAGCACAATTTAGACGTCAAGCTTTGGTGCTCTTAGTTTAAATCTGCTCATCTTATTTATCTTAAATATTTTCTCACTTTTAAAAACGCTTTAAAATGTAAATTTTGTAATGTTTTTAACCCTTCAAAAATTTGGCATTTTTTTCAGATGGTCAAAATATTTTCGCTTTACAATAAAATGCAAATATTTGGAATGTTTCTGAGCACATTCAAAAACTAAAAACTGTTTTAGAAAGCTGATGAAATACGCTTTCAAATTATATAATTCGAAATAAACATATATTTTTTTAATTATAAAATTTTTGCATACAAACATAAAAAAGTTTTAAAAATGGCTCACGTTAAGTTTTTTCTAACTAAAGTTACTGATAATAAAAATAAAATAAAAGCGCACACATATTTTATTAGACAAACGTATAACAAACACATATTGTAATCTCACTTTTTTGTTGCTCTATGTAAAAATAGTTTATGAAAAATTCCCGAAGTTTCAAATTTTTTTTTCAATTTGCGATTCAAAACTTTGTATACATAAAAGTGTACATTTTACTTTTTTGGTGGAATATAAAGCGTGGTGTTTTCCCTTTCTAACACCGTTTAGAACATATTTCTCACTACAACAGTAAGGTAGTTACAGCGTTTTATACGAGACCTATGTGCGTTGGGACAAATATGGTCTCCTGCCATTCGACGGGTTAAAATGAATAAATTGAATTGAACTCACTTTTAGATGTCAAAAATTGCATGCGGACTGCCAATGTATATAATGTATCAGTGCGTGTATTTTCATTCAACATTGATAAATCATTTGTATTTATGTAGTCGTTTAACATTTAAAAATATCAATCCACTGAATAATTTGGCGATACTTACAGAAGAAGCTCCTACTACAAACAGATCACAAGTCTGTTTGTGGTAAGCCAGATCTCGACCAAATCTGGGCACCCTGAGGCGATAATGTCTGCCGTGTCCAATGTGAAACTCTACGTAACGATCGCATTGCAAAAATACAAGCTGAAAACGAAACACAAAATAAATCAATACACAGTAAAAACCATTACTTGTATGGTATAGGACAGCGGTCGGCAATTAGTTTGAGGTAGTTAAATTCCATTGAAATTGCATACATGTATTTAATAATACATGTATAACATGTATATACAAAATATCCACACATTAAAAATTCTGTTCAAATCTCTCGTTCGAAGCATTCCAGAATATAACTCTGGGTTGTTCTTCTTTTTAACCTAGAAAAAGTTGTGCTGTACTAAAGACGTTAATGACTGTGTGGGTTTAAAAAAAATATGTGTTTATTTTTTTGTAGTAAAAATTACGTTACAGAGTTGTAAATCCTTGTGTCAAAAGTGTATTTAATACAAATCACAGTTGTCTCCCACCACCTCGACTTGCGTATATGCTATACACTAAAAAATATAAAACTATTTTTAAACTTCAAAAGGTATAACCTATCAAGTAACAGCGATTATTATTTTTTATGTTTAATAAAGTATTTAAAAAATCTCAAAAACTTGTTCCAAATTTCAGTAAACAATAGATTTTTAACATGTCTAAAAATGTTTCAGTTTCGGTTTCGGCCGAAACAGAGACAGATACCAAAGATTCAATTTCGGTTTCGGAAGAAATTCCTGTTTCGGTCGGACACTAATAAATAGATTACACTCCAGTGGTAATTTTTATGTCAATGTTGCTGATACTTTAAATATTTTCCTATTGAAATACAAGGCTGTACTGATCAAACATTTCAGCAATAGATATTTTAACGAGGTCACTACATAATAAGTATTTTGATTTTATTGTGATCTTTTTAATGCTTTCATTGAGTTGTTAGAAATTTATTTTCTTTTGCTATGTGTAATTTAAAAAAAAATCTTTTCTTTCTTCATACTATGACTGTTTAAAAAATATTAAATAAACACATGTTTACAAATGGCGCTTAAAACTTAATAATTATGGATTTTGTTAACTTGTGCTTCTTCATTTTGAATCTTCCCTTAACAGATCTTTTGGTAAATATTCCGCTATTGAGTCCACGCTTAAAACACACTTCAAAAAATTAAAATAAATTGCACTAGGTAGATAATAGTTAGTAATAAGTAATTCAGTAAGCGGAATTGAAATGCGTTTTAATGGTTATTTTGCCAACTTTAAATACGCGAAATGTCATTTTTCAAGGACCGCCATGTTATTAATTACGACGGTAAATACGCACTTTTAGGAAAAATCACTTTGTTACAATTAGATAATAATAAAAAGTTCATATTTCAATCTTCGGAAATGATAAATAATGCGTATTAATTATTATTTTGTTGGGTTTCATAAACATGAAAAATTATTACTCATTATGCATGCCATATTAAATTGTGCCGTGTGAAACTGAAATGTACAAATTGCAAATAGATACTACCAACCTAAAAACGAGTGGCTAGAAATAAAACACAGTCAATTAAATTACTATAATGAAGTACTTAATTTGAATTATTTCCGAAACTACTGAAAGTGTCATCATCTATCATCATATGGATAAGTACCCCTCACATGTAGAGTTCGGAGCGACTGTGCTCCACGGCACTTCAGGTTCAAAGATCGAAAAACGGTTTACAACAAAATTCACTGTGAGACTTTTCTGTGCGACAGTCTGAAGTGGCGCGGGACACGGTCACTCCGAACTCTTACGTATGGGGGGTGCTATAGAACGAAAATAAATAAAAGTAGGCGCACGCGTTTTTCTTTAAAACAAGATATACATCCCGAGTTTTGAATGGTTTTTTTGGCAAGCAGGGTTTGTCTAGCGGGTTTGTGTAACGGGTTTGTGTAATTATTGGAATACCTAGAACGAAAATAAATAAAAGTATGCGCACGCGTTTTTCTTTTAAACAAGATATACATCCCAGGTTTTGAAAGGTTTGTCTGGCAAGCAGGGTTTGTCTAGCGGGTTTGTGTTATTATTCGAATACCTAGAACGAAAATAAATAAAAGTACGCGCACGCATTTTTCTAACGGGTATGTTTATGTAATTATTATAAAACGCCAAAATTACACAAACCCATTAGACAAACCCTGGTTGCCAAACAAACCTTTCAAAACCTGGGATGTATATCTTGTTTAAAAGAAAAACGCGTGCGCATACTTTTATTTATTTTCGTTCTAGGTACTCCAATAATTAAACAAACCACTGGACAAACCCAAACACAAACCAACCCACTGGACAAACCCTGCTAGCCAAACACAAACCCACTGGACAAACCCTGCTTGCCAAACAAACCATTCAAAACCTGGGATGTATACCTTGTTTAAAAGAAAAATGCGTGCGTGTTCCTTTATTTATTTTTATTCTAGATATTAGAATAATTACACATTAAGTAAAGCCTCAACGACACACGGCGAGTTTACAAGCTACTATCTGTTAGTAAACTCGCTCAGTGTCATCGTGTTACTTGCTAACTAGCAGATTGTTGACAATCTACGAAAAAAGTTGAAAGGTCGTCAACTTTACTCGCTACACGCCAACTCGTGATTGGTTTATTTATGTTTCCAATATGGCTGCCAATTAACAGCTGATTTCGACTGTCAACTGTCTGAAGAATTAGTTCACGTTATTTCCGCTACTGGCGCTAGCAGCTACGTGCGTGTCCTGTTTCCTACAAAAATGTCGCGAGCTACTGAGCGAGTGGACAGTTTTGTGTGTCATCATGACAATCTCACTCGCCGATTCACCCGCTTTTAAACTTAGTAGATAGTAGCTTGTAAACTCGCCGTGTGTCATCGAGGCTTTAGACAAATCCTACTTGCAGTACAAACCTTTCAAAACCTGGGGTGTATATACTGTATATGTTATTGAAAAGAAAAATGCGTGCGTGTTCTTTTATTTATTTACATTCTAGAATAATTACTTACGTAATTAGGCATATCAGTTATTTTTCGCAATAATATTGTCTATATACCGTTTCTAGCTACTCGTTTCGAAGAATGCTTTTATATTTTCAGGTTGGTGGTGCTCATTTTCGAATTGCATATTGTAGTTAATGTTTCACATGGCCCAATTTCATATTATTTTCATATATCATATGGGCTCGCGGCTCGCGTCATGCGCGCGTAATAAGTAATGATTTTTCGTGTTTATGAAACCGAACAAAATAATGATTAATACGCATTATTTATCATTTCCGAAGATTGCAATTGTACTTCTTATTATTGTCTAACTGACAGAAAGTGATTTTTCCATTTAAAAGTGCATATTTCATCATCGTAATTAATAACATCGCGGTCCTTGAAAAATAACATTTCGCATTTTTAAAGATAACAAAATAACCATTAAAACGAAATATTTTTCAATTCCGCTTACTGAATTACTTATTATATTATATTATTTGCATATGCAAATGCATATAACTCTCTAATTACGGCGTTAATGCATATTTCAGCCTTTTTTCCCAATCGTGCATATTTAGCCTTTGAAGACGCATCCATTAAACAGAATATCGCTCTCATCTCAACACATTTCCACAAGTTACCAGATACCATAGAGAAATTAGAAACAAAAAACCTTCCTCTATTTAAATCAATAGAAATACTGGAAACAATGATTGAACTCGCCAATGCTCTTCCCAATTCAATATCAGAAAAGATTTGTGAAAAGTTAGACGCTATTTTGTTTAAAAATCCGAGTCTTGAAGACATGAAAAACATTAATGCCTACATCAATGGCACAGATCATACATACCCTGTATAAACAGGTATCTCCAGAAATGGTGCCAATTTTTTTAAATTTCGTCGGATGACGTCAGTTGACGTAGAGAAGTCGTTTACGGCGATTTGGGTGACAAACATCAAAAATTTGGAAAAATACTTAATTGTCACAAAAACTATGCATAATTTTAAGAATATTTCGCTGTTTTTGTATCGTCTTTAATTAAAATATATAAAAATAAAAATGGTTTTTTCATTTTGCATTGTGCATATTTTAGGCATATCGAGAGCTTTTAGTGCATATTTCGGCCTTTTTTAGTGCATATTTGCATTCATATTTTGGCACTTTGTTAGTACATATAATCCGATGTCTACTTATTACTAACTATTATCTACCTAGTACAATTTATTTTAATTTTTTAAAGTGTGTTTTGAGTGTGGACTCAATAGCGGAATATTTACCGATCTTTTATATTTCCACTAATTTACAAAACAACTCTTAGATAAATAAATAAAAATAATAATGAGATATTTTGTGGAACGCGTCGTTAAAAAAATCACCCCATAAAATGGCGAAAAGGAGAGTAGAAAACCTACACACACTGTAAGGCTATGTGTAAACCATATTACTTATTTTGTTTTTATTTAATATCAACATACCTTAGTGTAGTCATCGCTCAAAGATTCAAATGTGATCACTTCTGAATCCAGACATCTCTCAAATTTCAAAGACAAATTATTAACTTCAAAGCACTTTACTCGGGGTTTGTATATTCCAGTAGCCATTATGTATTGTCCATCTTTAGAAACTTTAATAGAGGTACTAAGACCTGGCATACTAAAGTCTTGAATGAGTTCAATTCGACGACGGATGTCGACATCTTTTTTGAGTAGAGCTCTTCGTTTTCTCTCCGACAGCCACTGAAAAAGGACAGATTAAATTAACATTATGCTACATTATTGGTTACGTTGCAGCTTTACAAATATAAAAGAAGTACACTTACGTCGGGCAAAGATTTTCCAGCACTTAGGTTATATATTTTCACATTGTCTATTTCGGAAACCTGCATCTTGGAGGTTTAATGGTAAACAAAATTAACAGAAATAATTACTAAATGAAAGTTTTCATCTCTTGCTCCACATTTTTAAGTTCCTATTTATTGTTTTACAAATTTAATCGAATTCAGAGTCGACCTGTCAACCTAAAGCACGTGTCAAAAGTTTGTTATGGTCAAAGAAAAATATTTTTATAGACGTGTTGTATGATCCATAGATATATCGTATATGATCGTATAATCTAATAATAGGGTTGGGGTTCTCGGGGTGTCAAACAAAAATGTCGCTATTCGAATAACATGTGATACACCCTAGTTTGTGGGGGGGTTCAAACTTAAATCTAAACTTAAAATTAAGGAGGAACGAATTAAAAAGCTATTGATTATGGAAATGACACATTTATTCTAAATACAAGAGCAGGTGAGTCTAGTTTTTGCACTGTTAATTCGTGGTGGAATTCCATTGTAATAGAATTGAAATTAAAAAACTTTTTCACTTTGTTCCACTTATTTATTATTACCAGGACCGGTTTCATCCTACTACGGACATTTTCAGACTGGTAGTTGAAACTCTTATGCTATTGATTTTATACAAACTTAGGCAGGGGTACACAACATTGTCTATATATGCTGAATGATTCTATTTTGTTAATTTAAGGTATTATAAGTTATTTTGTTAATTTAGGGTACATTAGGTAATTATAAAGTGTATTTTTAAAAATTATGAATAATGTTACATAGTAAGTAAATATTTTTAGTTCACATGAATATAAAAGAATTAATATAATTAAAAAGGTTTGTGATTTCTGAAATTTTATTTTTGTAATGTTGGGATATTCCCTGTTGTTGCTAAGGGCTTATTGTCAAATATTGGTAGCACTAAAGTAATTATTATTGTTAGGGTTCTCCACATATTTGGGTTATTACATTTTTAAAGTACCTACATACTTAAATTATACCACTGCTCTCTGAAGTAAAATTATTCTAAGATTATTATAATGGGTAAATTAATGGTGATTCACCATCTTAATCTTGGCACGATGCACAATTTATACAATAGGTACAAATAATAATTTTTTTACATCTTTCGTTGGCACCGGCCGCGGCGGGGGTCAAAGGAAAATGTTTATTGCCCCTCGCTCGGCTCGGCGATGGTTGGTTTATCCGGCCTCGCAATGGTTTGGAGGTTTTATTAGCCAGGCAATGTTGGGTCGCATTGTTCGTTTGCCATGGCCGAAAACATCCTGGCTTTCCAATTTTTATTACGCTTCCTTGGCTTTAGCCGCTAGTTACAAATTTTATTGTTATATTATTTCTTATTTCTAAAATTATATGACGACTTCCTGCCTAACTATTTTAAGACTCCTTTGGGTTTACCGCCTTATTCACACTAGTTAAGCCAGCTGGGAAAAGATCGCACATCTTTTTCAATTCTGTGAATTTTTGGCATTGGTATACCTATGGGTACATCACATGCATAGCCACAACAAATCGAATTTTCGGTTGGTTAAATAATTGCGTTAATTTTGGTAATGCACAACGTCGTATAAAATTCGGATCAGGTCATTAACAATAATACCCAAGGAGATAAGGTTCAAATATCCGTTTGACACCAGCCGCCTGTTTTTATTAATTCAGGAAAAAACCTTGCCAAAAAGCGTGTTGTGTTTTATTTTGCAAAGCAGAGGCACAAATATTTAAAAGTTTTGCAAGAATATTCTAAAGAGTTTATTTTCCTCATTAAACAATAAAATGATAACCGAAAAGGGGTTCGTGAATAGGAGATTTTGAAATGTAAAGCAGTTTTTATAGGCTTGATACTTTATTGTTTTTGGGCTTATAAAAAGGCTTATCAAATTCAGAAATAGCACAATATCTGCAATAGTACCTAACGATTTGAAATATGAGTGGATCACTTTATATTTTGTCCATAGATATAGACCTCATATTTGACAGTTTCGTGATTATCTGTCTACGTCATTGTTTGTCTGTGGATTTTTTGACATGTCTTCAAAATAGTGCAATTGCGTCCCTTGTTAAATTTACAATGTTTTAAATTATGCACAAATACCACAGGTGTTTATAAACCTCATCAAATGCACCTTCGTTGTGTTTATAGCTAAAACATACGGAGTAAGTTTTGTAATCGCGCTAATTAGTGTTTTTGTTTACAGATAATTAAAATATAATGGGCCACCTTTATTTTTGGAGGGGCTTGGAATGCTTATCTATTGAAAATGAATGGATAAATCGCACAGGAGCAACAAAATTGTGTGTATTTGGGAATGAAATTGTAGTTTTATGCGACGATCGAAGTGTATACCATTCCAACCTTGAGAATTCATCAAATGTATTGCAATTCCAAAAAGTACCAGATTTAATCGCCACTGATATTGCGTCTTATAACAGGCAACTGTTTTATATAGACGTATCTGGACAGGTTTATAAATGCGAACCAAAATCATGGGAATCGAAAGAAGAAGTTATAATAAAAGAAGACGCCAGAAATTGTCACCACGGACACAAAACACCGAGCCATCGGGTGAAAATAAAATCTATTGCTGGTGGAGAATTTGGTATTCTGTACATAAGTAAATGTGGACAACTGTGGGCATCTGGCTTTATGCCCCAGCTTGCAATCAATTCAGTGGATCCAAAGAAGGTTTTATTCTTCGAAGGACGCACTGTATACCAGGCTGCCGTCGGTGAAGCGTTTGGAATGGTTATAGTTCGTAAAAAAATATGTGAAGATGAAACTGACAGTGAAAATGATGAGGACGTGTTCACCTCTTCCTGCATGGAGTGCCAAACTGATACGAGGATGTCAACTCCCTCGCAGGTGTCTCTGGTGGACACTTGTCCCCTGGGGGCCGTGGTGTACAAGTCCAGCGAGGACACTAGCAGTACCTCCGCAGCGCACACACACACAGACCTGCACGGGCCCCACACGCCCACCGAAGACACTAGTCCATCTACAGAAGACTCGGAAAAAATACATATTGATGAGAACACTAAGAATAGTTCGACACCAACTAAAGAACTTACTAGTGAAGAAAAAACCAAAACTTATCTAGAAACGGTCAATGAAGAAAATGCCTCCACTTTGAGTAGAGAACTGAGCGTCGAAGATAAACCTAACTTGATTTTTATCAATACTGAAGCGGCGAAACAATTTCTAACCAAACAGCTGTCCTGGGTGTCTGCGGGAGAGGATTATCTGGTAGAGTGCACTGAAAGACCCACGAGGATTATTAAAGAAAATGTGTCCAATCTCACTAACCTGGTGGTGGAAGGTGTTAAAACTGTCGGAGATAAAGTCGCCACTCTTTCACGTCACATGAGCGGAAGCAGTGAAACAAATGACGCTCTCGAAGCTTACGAAACTCTCATTGCGGAAGAGCTGAACCCGCTAATGTATTCCTTATCTTCTAATTACAAAATGGACGAGATTCAAATGTCTTCGAGCACAATGAGTGATAAGGAGCATTCGCAAAATTTAATCTATGACCGAGCGAAGATGCTCGTCAAAATTGGCCAAAATTTATTGAATTCAGAAATTTGGGTGTGGGGCGATGCAAATAGTGGTCAACTCGGGACAGGCGACACCGTCAAAAGATCTCAACCAATCACCATTCCCCGGCTTGCCAATCTCGGGATTCATAAAATATCTTGTGGAAAGTCACATTGCGCCGCAATCACTTTAGATGGTCGAGTCTTTTGCTGGGGACACAACGAATGGCGCCAAGTCAGTACCGATTCAGACAGTGGAAAAAGTAGCCCCCAACACTTCTCCGCCAATTCTAATACAGATAGAGCGCGAGACGTAGCTTGTGGGGACTACCATACCATGGTTTATACCCTGGATGAAAATATATTCTTCATTGGAAAATATAATTCCGCGTTTACGCATGAAGCCAAAAACCTTAAAGGAAGTATTAAGGATAAGAATTCTCTTATGATCGATCCCGAACTTCAGAAGAAACTGGCTAAAAGTTATCGTCCTCTAAAAAAACATAAAGATTTTTACACCACACTCTCGGCAGATCTCAATTTCAAGTGTCATATTTTATCATCCGGAGTATTGAGCGCATATCATTTGCAACCATATCGTAATCAAGAGCCTCCGGCTCTGCAGGACTTGGCAATAGAGCAACAGTTTTTAGAAGAGATGACTCTCGTTCATCAATCTTTAATAAGGCCGCTTTTGAAGGTGACGGCGTCCATAGCTTCTAATTCCACAGTATTTGAATCCCTGTGCTGTATATATGCAGACATTATGTATTTTACAGCCGTGAATGTTCTTTCCTTCTGGAAATACACTGAAGGTCATAAAAGAGCGACCGAAATTGCTTTGATTCAAAACTGCGATGAACATATTTCATTATACGAGAAATATTTGAATGCAGTTTGTAATATAATTGTCATAAATGGTTTTCACGTAATGAGTTCGTACCTAGATGTACCGGTACCGTTAAATAATTTATTCAATGACAAACTTCCATCCAGCAAGCAAAAGAGTAATAAAACCATATCTGAAGGTATTATATTTTACGCTATTATGCACCCATTGAGTCGTCTGAATACATATAAATGCATGATTCAATCACTCTTCAAGAAATATAATTCTGGCACCCCTTCTGCTGATGTCAAAGTGGGCATTGAGCAAAAGTTGGTAGACGTCCTTTCAAAGTGGGACAGTTTTATTCACACGCAGGAAAGAAAAAGGAATGAAGCCAATGCTACTAAACAGTTTTGGGAAGGAACGGGGAAAACCCTCGAAGTGTTCAGGTCACCCGAACGGAGATTAGTGCGAGAATCTAAAACAGATGCTCTCTCTCTTCTCCACTCTGGAAGATTTAGTTCTCATTGGTTTATTTTGCTGAGTGATGTTTTTATACACATCAATGGAAGCACACAGAATTCACACAACTTGATAACTCTCTGGGTGGAACCTATCAATGATACAGATGCACTACAAAATGCGATTCGTGTAATCACTCCAGAAGAATCTTTCACGGTTTATGCCGCTACATCGCAAGAAAAATTCAGATGGCTGCTAGGCTTCCAAACTGCAATAAAAGCTAGTCTGAATAAAAGCAGCAGCGTAAATGCTCCTTTAGTAAGGACAGCTATTTATACATACACAAATAAAAACCAACTGTATAAAGATGCAAAATATTCAGGGAGATGGTTGAATGGAAAGCTGCACGGCACTGGTAAAATGGAGTGGCAAGATGGTAAAATATATTTAGGACAATTTCACAATAATCAGATACACGGACAGGGAAGGATGGACATCCCAAACGTTGGCGTATATGAAGGCCAATGGAAAGAAAATCTACAAAATGGATTTGGCATCATGAAATACACTTCTGGAGACATCTACGAAGGTTACTTTAAGGATGGATTGGCTCATGGCCACGGAGTGCGCAAGCAAGGGGACTTTACCACCTCCACAGCCACCATCTACATGGGGGAGTGGGTGCAGGGGGTGCGCCAAGGCTACGGGGTGATGGATGACATCGGCAAAGGAGAAAAGTATTTGGGCACTTGGAGCGACAATAAGAAGAATGGTGGAGGATTAATTGTCACGTTGGATGGAATATATTATGAGGGTGTTTTCTTGAATGATACATTGACGGTTAGTTTATTTCAGTATTTTCCTCATAAAATTAAAATTTATTTATCAACTAGCTGAAGTTACCGTCCTTACCCAGACTTAGGAATTACGCCAGGGGCGTGCACTCCATATAGGCACATAAGCACTGCCTATTTTAAAAACATAAGCATGTAAACAATATTATAATTTATTAAATTATTGCTAAAAATAAATAAACACTTTCAAAAATAAGCACAAAAAAACTGAGCAACCGAAACTACGCGAGCGCCACATCAAACGGCATACTACAAACGTGGCATAAACTGTAACTAGAAACTATGTACACGTGCGCCCTCCGCCTGACTCACTAAAATGCGGCCTAAGCAGGAATTATTTCTGACTAGAGCTAACTTCATATAAGATGTAATTCAATGTTTACGAAATCCACAAAGCATAGAGTAGAACTGTCGTTTTTAATTTACCTATGAGGTTTTTTTGTTAGTATTAAACAGTGCTTTCTAGAACAAAATTAGTAAATGGCATTCAGTGACGACAAAAAGATCTGTTGTTAAGTATTTCTATTAAATATTTGTCTTTCATAAATGCTAATTGTCGGTTCAAAAACGTTTGTCGTACTTTAATTCTGAAATTATCTGATAAAATATGGAAATTTTAACCTGTGAAACTTGTTGTATTTTCCTACTGGCTACCCTGATCAAAAACTCTGTGCACGCCCCTGGATTACGCAGTGTTGTTCTAAATCAGACGTAGACAATAATTTTCCTCTTATTTTGAATATCAAGTGTGCAAAATTCATTGAAAAAATATCAAAATTCTTCATTGGAGTGGGAAAAGGAGATGGGGGTGGTTTTACAAAATCTCATGGGTGTGACCAAAATCTCAAGGCAGTGACCTTTTACTTATTTTGAAGGTCAGGTGTGCAAAATTTCATCAATATCAGAATAATATTGTAGATTTGTATAGAAAAACATACCCATACTGGGATACTCTTCTTTGTATATAAACCTGTCTATAGATAGATAGATGTTCCTTATGACACCTGTAGAGACATTTTTGTAAAATATGTCAAAATTAACAATTAGCAACACAACATCCAGACCTCGCAGTGCCCATAAATATATTAAACGGAAAAACCATGTTATATTTTAGAGCCGTTTGGGAATCAAACCCTTCAACTCAAGTTTAATGAAAATTCACTACCTTATGCAGACTATCAGACAAAAGTCCTAAATTATTGTATTTTTTAGGGTCATGGAGTAATGATATTTGAAGACGGCACTCACTACGAGGGAGAATTTAGATCTGCTGGAGTGTTCAATGGCAAAGGAAAGCTCACCTTCTCTAGTGGGGACTGTATCGATGGAACTTTCAATGGGGCCTGGACAGACGGAGTCAAAATAAATACGGGAACACTTCACATGAACATATCGAATCCAGTGCCAGAACCTAACACCAAGCCAAAGTTTGTACCTATTTAAATATTTATGAACGACTAGATCATAGATTCTCAACCTTTTTTTGCCCACCGCCCACTTTGAGAATATTAATTTTTCTAGCGCCCCCCAACTCGTGAATCTGAAACAGCAATTGTCGTCACGATTATATTTACCAGAACGGGATGGAGGGAGGGGAGTGAGGGGGGGAGAGGGGGGTATATACATAAAATAAATTTCAAGATATATGACAATTTGAAAAAAATTGAAAGACATTGCTGGAGTCATCCGTTTTTATCGCTTTTTGCTGTTCGCTGACGATCTAAAATTATTTCTTCTAATAATGGGATGGGGCGAAATGGGATATATTAATTACATTTTTTTATTAATTTCTTACACCAATACAAATTTGACTTTATTATATACATGAAATAAGGCGAGAAATATGATAATTTCAAAAAAAAAAAAAATCAGGTGGTGGTGAAGATTTCTTCAATGCGGAGAGACTCTTTCAAGAATCAAAAGAATTTCCCTTTTGAATCTCTCCCCACTGACGCTAAATATATCAATCTCGTAGGAGATTTGGTTCAGAAGTAATATACTCCTCCCTACCGGGAAAACCATTGGCATGATAGTCCTATAGGCAGAAAGATAGAATAATCTATGATGACGCTGTCTAAGTTAGTCATCTGGAACATAGAGACATACGCGCTTCAAAATTCTTCTGAGCTGCAGGGAGTGAAGTCCCAGCATGCCCAGAAGAAAGTTCGTCAGGTAGAGCCATAGATAGTGGTCGTACTCCCTTATGTAGATAAATCTTAGAAACTTTTTTTTAAACCCTTTCAAAGATAAGGGATCATCATCTCATCTTATGAGGATTCTATATAAGCGAACCACTCTCCAGTCTATTGCGGACCAGGGAGAAGTATAAAATCTTCAGAGCACGGGTATCGCGAAAAACTCTGACGGTTATATGAGGACGAAATGTCAGCTTACTTTCATACATAATCCCAAAATCCTTTATTTTTGAAACTCGTTTGAGATTATGATCGAGCATAGTGTACCTGTGGTAGGTGAGACTGGTATACTCTGGTAAAAGTCAGAACTACGCATTTCAAGACATTGAAATGAAGCTGGTTTCGTTGACTCCATTCTGAGATGTTATCAACATCAGCTTGAAGGTGCTGGCAGTCCTCAATATTTCTTAATAGAAGAAATAATTTTAGATCGTCAGCGAACAGCAAAAAGCGAGAAAAACGGAGGACTCTAGCAATGTCATTAATGAAAATAGAAAAGAGAAGAGGCCCTAGGATCGATCCTTAGGGAACCCCAGAAAAAACGAGAAATTCGGCAGATTGGAAGATTCCGTGTGTGACAAATTGCTTTCTGTTCCTGAGGTAACTTTTAAAAAACTTTAACATCCGAAGGGAAAAATCCAACTGGGCAAGTTTTATGAGTAAGATATCATAATTCATAGTATTAAAGTCTTTGGAGAAGTCGTTATACGAACAGTCTACTTGGTATCCACTATCTAGGGACCTAGCAACATAGTCGGTGAAAACCATCAGATTGGTTTCAGTGGATCTTCCTTTCCTGAAACTTTGCTGTTCAGGGCTAATGTATGCGTCTGTCTGAGGCATAAGGAATTTATGAATTAATTGTTCAAATAGTTAAGCTGTTAGCGGGAACTGATAGTATGGCAACTGGTCTATAATTTTCGATTACCTTTTTCGAACCTTTCTTAAATAGGACATATTTTTGGAAGCTTTCCATACTTCAGAAAAAGTGGAAGTACTAATAGCGAAGTTAATGAAAAGACATATACCTAATGATGTTTTTAGGAACTCGGTGCACCCCTTAATAAAAAAATACGGGGACGAAGTCTGGTCCGATAGAGGGTGAGTTCTTCATAAGACTTATGGCACTCATAAGGTCAGATTCCGTAAATATATCGAAATCAAAGTTTGAAGCTCCTCTGGTAGTAAATGTGGCCGTATTATTAATGTCTAGAAGTGGAGGGTCTTTATTGTAGACCGATTGAAAATGATCAGCAAATGCGTTAGCCACACTCAAGCAACGAAATTCTTGATTACCTTTTATCATGGTGTGTTCAAGACTACCATCCTTCAGAAGGGATTTTATATAGTGCTAAAACATCTTAACTAAACAGATCGTATTCACTCTGAAGGCCTCCAGTTTTCCAACGCTTATGAAGGGCGTGTTTGATCTCTATATTCGAGATGACTTCTCTCGAGAACCACTTCTCAGATACTTGCGACCACCACCGCTTGTCGTTAGCAAACGAAGCGCACTAGTTTCCTCGTTAATATCAATTAGGATAAACTTGTAAATCATTTTAATAATTTTAAAATTACGGCGCGCAGCGAAAAAGACGTACGTCCTGCCGGCATCTGGAGCACTGAAGGGGTAAGATGGGTTTCTCTGGGTCTTCTACCGCCCCCTTGAAAGTCTGAAACGCCCCCCAATTTGCTCTTGGTCTTCCACCGCCCCCCTGAAAGTCTGAAACGCCCCCAAGGGGGCGTTATCGCCCACGTTGAGAACCTATGGACTAGATGAACAAATGTTTATAACAATACATCAAATATTATATTATATATATTTTCTTTTAAGTTAAATTATTATTTTATAGTTGAAAATAATTTCACGCACCCCATCTCACCATATTAGAATGAATTCAAATAAATTCTAGAATTTATTTGAACATTTGGTGGCGGCTGTTTTAATGGTTCAGTAATGGTGAGTGCCCATCTGCCCGCACCGGCCGCAACGCACGCACAGCATTGCAACGGATTTTTCTATATCTTTATATGAATTAGTACAACACTGCGTCCACTACCGGCAAATACCGGTGGTCGGTGCGGGCCAGATTTTTCTATAAAGATATATGTAGAAAAATCTGTTGCGTGCCGTGCGTGCGTTGCGGCCGGCGCGGACAGATGGACGCTCACCATAAAGATTCTTTTTTCAAATGTGAAATCATCGAGGGACTTTCATATTCCCATTTTTTCAATACATATTACAGTACCTGCCTGCCTGAAGAAAGTTTGAAAAAAGAATTGTTATTGAGATAATTCTTTGGACAAATTGTATAATTCCTGATTTGAAATACAAAAACAATGTTTTTAAATACATGGCTTGTACTTATGAATATTTTTAAGAACCTACTTACAAATCTTGATTTCAGAAAAAAAATTGATTTTTGATTTATTAAATTAGAGAAAATTAGAAACATACTTTTTTGGACGCGAGGTCTACTGTTCGTAGAACTACTAACTAATATTGATTATGTCCAAATCAAATTACAAATGCTTAATTAGTATTTTACAATCAATATAGTGAGACTACTAACCTGACACACTCACCTCATTAGAATGCAGTGTTGGGAATGGAAAGCACCAATAGTTGGATGAAATATTCATACAGTAGAAGCCTTAGTTACCTGGGAATATATTTGATATCCTGACTCCTATTGCAGAGCAACAGGGACATTATTAAAGGAATAAGGATAAACTTGGGTCTACCTGCTTAGAGCTATGTAAACCGTCTCTGAAAAAATAAGATTCAATTATAAACTTGGAATTTGATTGCTTTTTTTTTAAACATCTTTCAGATCTTTTGGCTACCTGAGTGTCCTCCCTGAGCAGAAATGGAATGGATTATTCCGGCACTGTTTCGAGCAACTCGGATTTCCCGACAACCTCCTTCCTGGCATGATCGACCAGAGCCTCAAAATCAACAACACCGCCTGGACCGAGAAATGCTGGAGGAACATTGCTGTCATCCTTTCCAATGCTCAGGACGAAATCATAGTCCACTCCAGTTCCATATCGATGGACATGCCGAAAAGAAGTGATAATAAATTGACCTCTTCGGAGAAATTGGATTTCATTCCTCAATATGGACAGACTTCATTGACGATGGAATCTTACAATGAAATTAGACAGTACATCTCCAAGGTAAGTTGAAATTGTGAATTGAATTTTTACCCACGACTGGCGAACATGTGATTTGGAAAGTCAAGCCCACATCGCGGCTGAAGCGTAAGTTTGTGATTGTGTGACATCAAATATATTATTGAAGCTATTAAAAAATACTGAATCCTCTACTAGACAGCGTATTCATCACACTAGATCAAATAAAAATGACATAAAAAACATTCCAAGTTATAAAACCACATTCGGACAAAGAAACTACACTTATTTTGCAACTAAACTCCATAACATTCTTCCCCAAGACATAAAACTAATAAATAAATTTAATGAGTACAAATCAAGAATAAAAATATGGCTGGAAGAGGTTAACGAAAACACCCTAATGAAGACACTAAAAACGACATCGAAGACAAATAAACTGTAATTAACCAATTTTAGTCCGCCTCGGCACAGGAACCCCTAGTGAGGAGGACTAAGAAATACAATATCTTTACCTTACTTAACCATTATATTTTGTATACTTATGGAATTAATTTATATACTTCGCTATTATATTATTAATTTATATAATTTATATAATTTATATAGTCGCTAAAATAAAAAAAAAATATATCAAAATTTCACAGAATGTTTGGGTCAAAATTCCATTGACATCTCGTCACCTCAGTTCTTAATTGTCCAAATGACCATTTTAGTTTTTCTTCAATCTCCATTTTAAAATTGAAAATAAAGTATTAAAAATTATAGTTAATCACTTAAGATGAAGCTATACGTGAAATCACTATTTAGATTAATCTTTACAACGAATCGGTTTACAGTATGAATATAAAAAAATATGCTACGGATAAATTGAAGCTTTAACTACCTTTTCTACGTAACAAAATAACAATAAAATTATTATTTACGTAACAAAAACAATAAGCGTAAACCACTAAAAAAAAAAGTTTTTTCATGACTTTACTATGAAGTAATGTAAGTAACAATTTTAAAAAAATACCCCTTTATGGCTAAGACTATTTTTGACGTTTTCTACGTTCTAACTTTTTTTCGTTCTTATAAAATTATGCACAAAAAAAATAAAAACCGCTAAGGCGCTTACGTCAAATTTTTAGAACCGTACTAATTCATACGATCTGCGGCCAACGCTTGTATTCCACCATAATGCCGCGAGCCGTGGCCAGAAACGGACGTGGGATCTGTGCCCGTGTTTTCGAAGTTTTTTACTTGCAATATACGTAGCGGATTCGTTGTTACAGCGAGCATTTTTGGTTCTCAAACAGCGTGAGCTCAAAATGAGTCAGCATCAACTATTCCTGATTTCAACTCTTTTGATGTTCAGAATGTTATATCATTTGAGAAATTTTAGGTTGACGAATATAATGCTTAAATTCATTATCGGTAGTATTAATATTTTAAAAGAATAATTTTTAAATATATGTAGCTGTGAGCTGTTCCTTGAAAATGTCTAATACTGAGATTTGCTTGCCGGGGTTTGAACCCGCGATATATATTGTATTTGTTTTAATTATGCTCTTTTAGGATAAATTCAGAATAGGTAGATACAAATTATTTATTTTCACCGTTTTTTTAAATGTGTGTATCCATAAATTGATGTATCTAATGTACAATATTTTTAAACCTAGTTGTGAGTTGTTCCGTCATAATTTCTAATACTGAGATTGGTTTGTTGATTTATTTGCAAAAATTTTAGTTGTAAATGAATTTTACAAAAATTTTAAATGCGGAAATTTGATAAAAGTGTATGTAAATTTGATAAAAGTATATATTCCTAGTTTTGTAAAAGTATGTATTAGTTACATTTTGTTAATATATATATTTATTACATTTCACTTAATCAAGTTTCTTTTTATTAATACTTGTAACTGGGAACTGTTCCTTGATAATGTCTAATACTAAGACCCGCAATCTCCGGATCGCTAGCTGGCAGCCTTTCCCCTCTACCATGGAGACCGTCGAAATTTTACTTTTTATTTTAAAATATTATATTGCATTCGTTTTAATTATGCTCTTTTAGGATAAATTCAGCATATGTAGATGCAAGTTATTTATTTTCACCGTTTTTTTTTAGTGTATGTTTCAATAAACTGATGTATCTAATGTAGAATATTTTTAAACCTAGCTGTGAGTTGTTCCGTCATCATTTCTAATACTGAGATTGGTGTATTGATTTGTTTCCAAAAATTTTATTTTCGTAAATGAATTTTACAAAAATTTTAGATGTGGAAATTTGAGTATATGTAATTTGGGTATTTTGAAAGTGTATGTAAATTTGTAAAAAGTACATACCTATACCTAGTTTTATAAAAGTACGTATTAGTTACATTTTGTTAACATATATACATATTATATTTAACTTGAATCAAGTTTCTTTTTATTAATATTTATATGTATTTAAAATAATATGTATTAATAATTCACTTTCATAAAATTTTTTAGATTGTAAATAAATAAAATCAATTCAAATTTTATAAACATTTACTTTTATTAGCATTCCCCATAGTTTGAGGATTCTCGATAATATCGACACGCTCCCGTCGCGGCCGCTGCTGGTAAAATAGAATTGACGGTATTCATCCACCGGGTAACAAGGTATGCATAGAAGCATCGGCGAACGGAGATCTCGCTGGGCGCTTCTTACGTATTGCAAGCACCACGTCATAGCAACAGTATTTATTTCAAATTACTTGCCTCTTGCAAATCAGACCAAAATATGACGGTTCACGGCGCTCGGTTTTAGATTTAATAAAACACAAGAATCAAAATATTTCTGGCGTTTATATTCCTCTTAACTAAGAATTATTTAAACTAATGAGACCTTTACCTTTACGGAAATAACTTTATCTTAAACACCTATCATAATGTTTCATTAAAATAATGAAAGAAAACGTTCTCCTCCTTTAAAATTTTCAAATGGCCGTTTGGACAATTAAGAACTAAGGCGACGATCTGTTGAAATATTCAAGAAGGTATATCTTTACTTCATCCATATACGTGAAAAAATACTCAATTCTCCCGCCATTTAGTCGATAATTACCTGTATCTCTCTCTGGCTTCAGTTTTGTTTTTTATTTTATATTTTATGTTTGTGTTTAAAATGATAATTTAAAAAATGTCAAAATTGACAGGAGTTCCTTATTATTTGATTCTGTGAAACAACCCGTGGTTGAAAAATCCACAAATGATGTAACCGTTCAAAGCAATTAATGAAATTTAAAAAAAACGTCTGAGTGTTAATAGTTATAATTCTGATTTTGAGTGCCTCTCGTGTAATAGATATTTAAACTTTAGGCCTGTGAGATGAATGCTCACCCCATCGGGCAACTGGTGGCGGGGTGTGCGGCGGCCTTCAGCGCCTCATACGGGGGCGTCCGGGTGCACCCGCTACTGCTGTCCCACACCGTGGACGAGCTCAAGTGCCTCTCCCGGAGGATCTACTCGGCCATACGGCTGCTGTTCCCCGCACTGCCCACCCCCGAGAACTACATCATACTGCGGGACGGGAATGATGACGATGATTTGAGCAAGTAAGTTAACGCATAACCCGTAAGCTGCATACTGCAAGCACGAATGTCATCTATACAATTTCCAGCAATTGGGAGTCTGTAACTGTAATTTAGAGGGAAAAAATTAGATAACTACGAGGGCAGTCCGTAAAATAAGGTGCTGCGGTCACGAGGAACGATTTTACGCGCAATCTGGCAACACCGGTAGCCTGGTTCCTCCACGCCAAATGCACACCACGCTGTACTCTCTGTGATGCTTAGTCTCGGTGTGGCAGCATATTTCTTCATGGTATTATTTTTTTTATAAGTAGCTTTATACACGGTGTCCGAAAACTCGTAGTACAAGCGGAAAACTGGTGAACCTACATCACATAGAGAACCCAAATAAACATAAAGATTTTCTATTTAAGCATTTTTACATTTAAAATTTAAAAAAAAAAATAATAAATGAATTTTTTCGGCTACTTTAGGGTTTAAATTTGTAACGGGCGGCTGGCAAAAATGTATTGTACTTGAAAGCAACACAAACGATTTTCAGCAACATTTCAGTGTACACGCTACTTGACTTAGTACCGGACCAATTCGAACAATCCTTGTGAGAGAAATTATTAGCATAGGTGTTAACCTACTTACATTATGTGGAAATGTTCCGAGGAAAGGTAATCCAAAAACTTAAAACACTGCACATCACAAAAAATACATTAATACGTCATAATTATTCTGCGTTGGTATTATTCCATTGTAATACACAATAATTAATCACTTTAAAATATGAAAATGACACAAATAATTCACAAACACACTTTGTTTTAAAGTTTAATTAACAGAACGGTTAAAAGATGTCAACGACCTCAATCAAACGCGTGACAGCGGGAACTAATCTTGAACTTGCCCAAACAAAGCAAGGAAGTACGTTATAATAAAGAACGGCCATGTTTTAAGGGCATTCCTCACTGCCCGATTTGTAGACACTTCAAGCAGGCACCCCTGCAAGCAGGCACTCATGCAAGCAGGGCAACAACCAAATTTGCAGAGAGTTCTTAGTTTTTGCGCTGTGCGTACGTGTTCGGAGCGCTCGCTGACTGACTTTAATGACTTTAAATTTCAAAATGACTATAATTTTTTTTACTCCAAATAAGCTCGGGTATCTCTGGTTAAAATCTCCTCGGGTACGTGCTGTTACACCCTGATTACATCCATAATTTTGGAATTATAAAATTTTGGCACGCAAAATAAAAAAAGTCCAAATGAATAAATTACTTAGTTTTTACCATTTTTATTGTTTATAAAAACCGAATGTTTCGTAAGCAACGCTTATTTCTTCAGGGTTTTAATAATACTAATTTTTAAATAATAGACATAGAACATGATGTCAAGGAAAAATAACAGACATAGACTAATAATAAACATAGACAACGGTAACAATGGAAAAAATGAGAAAAGGTTGGTACAATATGGAACAATTTAAATGAAAAAAAATTTAAAATGTCCCACCTTACGTATTTTTCTAACTAAAATTACCGATAATGAAAAAAAATAAAAATACGCATATTTTATTTTTTATTATATTATATTTTATTTTTATTATATTTTATTAGGCAAATTTATTATAAACATTATTAACCACTCATTTTATGTCGTTTCTTGCATAAAATTAATTCAAAAATTCCCACAATTTCACAATTTTTTTTCAGATTGTGGTCAGAAACTTAAGTTTCTTAAAAGTGTACATATTTTATTATTTTGAGGTTAACTTTTAGGTTCGAATTTAAAAAGTGGTGTTGTATATTTATAACACCGCACCGTTTAGATCACAGATTCTCAACCTTTTTTTCCCACCGCCCACTTTGAGAATATTTTTATTTCTAGTGCCCCCTATCCGAAACAGCCATTGGGGGCGTAATGGGATACCATGACATGGTTAAATTTGCCACAACGGAGGAGGCGTAACGGTACACCACCACCACCACGACGAAGGGGGCGTAACGGGATATCACGATGGAGCTACATTTGCCGCAACGGAGGGAGCGTAATGGGATAGGGAAATTATTTTAGTGAATGGATGGCCCCTAATGGGATAGGGTGGGATGGGTTCCTCTGGGTCCCCCTACACCTGGGTACACCGCCACCACAACGAAGGGGGCGTAACGGGATATCACGATGGGGCTAAATTTGCCGCAACGGAGGGGGCCTAATAGGATCGGGAAATTATTTTTGTGAATGGATGGCCCCTAATGGGATAGGGTGAGATGGGTTTTTCTGGGTCTCCTACCCCCCCCCCCATGAAAGTCTGAAACGCCCCCCAATTCCCTCCTTGTATTCTACCGCCCAACTGAAGGTCTGAAAAGTCCCCAAGGGGGCGTTTTCGCCCACGTAGAGAACCTATATCATAGATTCTCAACCTTTTTTTGCCCACCGCCCACTTTAAGAATAATTTTATCCTAGCGCCCCCTATCCGAAACAGCAATAGGGGGCGTAATGGGATACCACGACAGGGTTACATTTGCCATAACGGAGGGGGCGTAACGGTACACCACCATCATCACGGCGTAACGGGATATCACGATGGGGCTACATTTGCCGCAACGGAGGGGGCGTAATGGGATAGGGAAATTATTTTTGTGAATGGATGGCCCCTAATGGGATAGGGTGCGATGGGTTTATCTGGGTCTCCTACCGCCCCCCTGAAAGTCTGAAACGCCGTCAATTTTCTCCTTTAATTGTACCGCCCCCTGAATTGTCGCCCCCTTATCGCCCACGTTGAGAATCTATGGTTTAGATCTCGCCGCAAATAATTTTTGTGGGAAATATCACACAAGCATCGAAGGTCCTTGTATAAATCAAAAATTTCTACCCAAACTTCTTTTTCCTTTTCAATGCATGATGAGTAAAATAATAATATTTATATCCTAATCGCTGTTCTGGTACAAGTCGCTGCCAACGACGTGTCGTAACATGTCCATTCCGGCAGATTGGTCGCAAGTTGGAGGCGGACCCTCTGCGGCTGACACGACAGAGAATTCGAAGAGGGTAAATAATAATACGGCAGGCGGTTCTGACTACTAACCACCCAATTTGCAGGAACTCTGCGGCAGATTCCCTGCATGCAGTGCCGTGTGAAGAGCCCTTTAATTATTAGTTCGTCCGTATGGTACCTGTTTACGAAATATCGAAAACGCTATCTCGTCTCTTCTTTCACGTGTTGATTGTACCTAGCGTAGAAAGAGATAGAGCTAATTTTGCATTGTTATTTTAACAGAAGCTGCGAATATGTAGTAACAGCTGTGCACAGCTGTGTTTGAACCGTGGAACGAGCGAACTTTTTATTTTTATGTTGAATTAATTGATGGGCAATTTCAAAATTATGCTTTAAATACCGATTTCTTTGTTTGGTTTTCTTTTAAATTGTTTTTATTAGTTAGGTACTATGATCGTCGGTAATAATTAACAAGAATTTGACCAAAAAAAAAATCAACTTCTGACTCGATTTTCTCGAAAACGAAAGCTCAAATCAAAAAAAGTTATACCACAAAATCGACTCCAAATGTGATGGGGAATCCCCAGTTTCCCGCTTGTACTACGAGTTTCCGGACACCTTGTATATAGATATATACAATTTGTATGAATGTATAAACTGATTTTGCAAAAAAACAAGTGTATTACGAAAATAGTGTCAGCCGACGAACGGCGGGCTGCTCAGCCCGTTTTCTTGGTATTCCAAGGGTTAATCATTGACTATTTGGTGTTTTGTTTTTGGTTCATTTGTGATGTGTTATAAATTTTGCATAGCTGCTGCAGTGGTAGACATACAATAAAATAAGAACATTTCCATTCAAATACCGTAGACAAAGAATGTCCTGGCTAAAAATTCGAGACCTCAAAATTATATCAAGACTTTAAAATAATATTTAATTTTAATAATATTTTTTAAGTTCTGTTGTGACATCAACTCCTCATTCGAGTTAGAATATCTGAATTTCCAAACATTAACCAACACCTCTGCCATAGGTCACCCCAAGTGTTTGGTGTCTTAGCAGGGGTGCCTGGATTCATGGTATGAGGATTGTCTAGGTCTTGGCGGCAGATTTGTCTGCCTCCCCCCCCCCTACTGTGTGGCGGGCTGGATTTGGAAGGACTGTTTGAGGGAGACCTTTTTACCTTTTTACCTCTCCATCCTCTTAACCTCTCTTTCGACCCTCTCACCGTGGGGGGGATGGATTCATACGTCCGTCACTCCTGAACACACCGACCTCCAGATTCCTACCCACCCCTCATACCCCTTTCCTTCCCAGATCTTTCTCTCCTTCCTTTCCTTAAAAAAAACTCCACACAGCATCCCCAAAGATGACATAGGCCTTGAGGCAAATTATTTTCCTAATACTCTAATTTTCCTCTACTGCAAACATTCTGAAAAATTTTAATGACGATTTGATGTCAACACATTTAAAATATCAATTTTCCTTCTAGTGATGAAGTGGTTTCCGTGTCAGGAATAGTCCAACCCCTTCTGCTTCCGAGGGTTCACCCCTCCCTGCATGTCTTGTACGCCTTGCATCACCAAAAGGAAGATGTGGCTTATTGGAAAAGGTTGCTAAAGTGGAACAGGCAGACAGATGTTACCCTGATGGCGTTCCTTGGCATTGATCAGTAAGCATTAATTTTTTTAAATTTTTAATTTATATCCATTAATTGCATTACATTGGTGATGCGCTGTGCCTTTCTCACTAGGAACTTTTGTGTTGAGAGCAGGCGCAGTTTATAATGTAAGCAGTTTACAACAAACGTAAAAACAATAATATTTCATTTAAAATAGACAATCAGCATTGCATCATTGGAAATATGTACATACTTATAAATAGGTTTTAATAAAATATTTGATGTTTGATCTGTCTTGGCCGTGTCTGATTTATATTTCAAATAATTTGTGTTCTGTCATGGCCAGTGGAAGTGGTTGTAAAGCTTTGTTGCAAAGATTCTAAAAGTTGTTTTAGCGAAAGGGATAATTAAGAAATTATGTCCTTCGGTTCTAGTATCATGAGCAGTTTGATTATTGTCAAAAACAGTTCTGTGTTTGAAGACGTATGTTTTTCACAGTTTGTTTTATTGCAACACTTTGTATTTGATTTTAAAATTGAAATGGTTGCCATTTATATACTCACTAGCTGGTACCCGGCATGCGTTGCTATGCCGTTTAACCACTCCGATCTGTCGCGAATATGCACTTTTTATGTCTTAAACGACATGTCAGATTTACGAAAATTTTGTGTTATTTCCGCTTCACAATTAAAGGTCTATAAATGAAACATTTCCGAACATAGCCAAATACTAAAAACTGTTTTTGAAAGGTTACAAAATAAGCTTTCAAATCGTTATATTATAAATAAATATTAACTTTTGTAAATACCAAAATTTAGAATGCAAAGATAAAAAAAAGGTAAAAATGACTCGAGTGATGTTTTTATGTGAAAACGGTACTAAAATCACGGATTATGTAAAAAACAATACTGATTCTATTGTATAAATGTACAATTTAATCACCTCACTTTTTTATCATTTCATACAAGAATATTTAAAAAAAAAATAACAATGTCTAACTGCCGGTAGGCAATTTCTCGGTCTAAAATGTAGCTGACAGAATAAGTCTTTTTATCTATTTCTATGGACAATTTGAATAGTGATGGTAGCTTGATTTATTACGGAGCTTCTACTTTTTGTTTTAGGGATGTCACTAGAACAATAACGGAGTTATAACGATTTCTGTGGAAACATACGCGTTGACGTGAAAACACGCTTATTGTACTTGACTTCTATTGTCATATTAACGTGTATATCTGCTTACGTTGCTGAGTGGTTAATAAAGAAATTGATTCTTCCTGTCCTTTCCCATTCGTCCCGTTCCCCTTCTGCCTCCCCTCTCGCATTCCCACTCCGCCTACTCCACCTCCCCTCTCCCCACTCCACTCCCCACTCCACTCCCCCCTTCCCCCGTCCCGTGAAACCCCTACCCGCGCAGACTCGTGAAAAATCACACGATAGTCTTAATTATTCTTGATTCTTGAAAAATGTGTTCCAATTTTTTAAATAATAAAGTATCAAGTTATTGGTAGGTACTTTATCATTTGTCTGAATTCTTCACACAACTGATTCCTATTGTGATAATGACACTTAAATTCAAGGCAAATTTGAATTTATTGAACCAGATTTCATGTTCACGCAGAACTGATGCACAGCACAGACAACTGAAAATAGTATTTTTGATGTGGTAAAAATTATTAGAGATATCCGATATTCCTTTGTTGCCATTGGAACCGTCAAAATGATTTCTCTGGTTGGGTTGCTGGTTATTTTCGGTATCGATTGCTTTTGGAATATTTATTTTAAAAAATGTTAATTATTTGAGGTTACTGGTACCTTTTTCTGAGAATTCCTCTAGCCAGTAATAACCCATTTCAGATATAAACTATCTCTTATAAATTATTACTGTTTATTTGATTATTTACAGAAAATTTCTAATAAGTTACACTGCCAAGACATGCGTTGGTACGCCGCCGTTTTCACCCGTAAAAGATCAGCTTTTTTCCGAAGCTGTTGACACATTACAGCAATTGAAGACGACATTCTGTCCAATGGAAAAGTTACTCGTTATAAAGAGTACTTTCCAGAAGATAACTGCCGCCGTGCAAAAAGAACTGGGTAAATACTACAATAAACTTCTTAATGTTTCAATCAAATGCAATGTAATACGCGCTGTAAACTGTTTATTTTTTTACAGGTCCAACATATTTGTGGACTATGGATGAACTATTCCCAGTGTTCCATTTTGTTGTGGTCAGAGCCAGAATTTTACAATTGGGTTCGGAGATACATTTCGTTGAAGATTTCCTAGAACCATGTATGCAGAATGGAGAACTTGGCATCATGTTTACCACTCTCAAGGTGCCTACCTATATTAAATACATAAACACATTAGATTGGATTGCCATATTTCTGTTGAAATGATTTATTCTCAAGATTTTAAACATGAAGAAAACATACCAACGAATAGCTGAATGCACTTAGTCCCTTGAAAAAATAAGGTGTAAATAAACTAGCATAAAGATTACATTTGTTGGTTTAACCAAAGTTTCTCAACCATTAACTTTTTTAGTGATGTATATATTTTGACTTCTTCAACGACCCGTAAGCATGTTTACACGACAATATAACAATAGCAGTCAAGTATAATAAGCGTGTGTTCACGTTAACGCATGTATTAATGTGAAAACACGCTACGCTGTTAACCATAAACTGGTAAAAAACCATAAAACCAAATAAGTTGTGTACACAAAGTGATTTGTTTTAATATAATATATTTTTTGTTTTATTTTATAAGTGAGGACATCATTAAAAATATATGGCAACTGACCAAGATAAAACCGGTCAGTGGTTGAGTTGGCATCGCGTTTGGGTCCCACCCGGGCGTCGCATGTTCGATTTCTCAGCTGGCTAAGTCCTTCATCACAACACAAGCAAAAAATTTCCGCTTATTGTGGTGGTAGTAGGAGATTTTCAAATATTGTCAGGTTATTTGTAACCCGGGAATGTTTGTCTTAAAAAAAAAACTATACATTTTTGTACATAGTTATAAATTTACTAATTTTTACTATTTATTTATTTACAGGCCTGCTATTTTCAAATATTACAAGAGAAGGTGACAATTTGTGATTAATTGAATAATTAATTCAGCAAAGGTGATGCATTCAACATGTACATTGTGTAGACTGTCTCTAAGGAACGGCATATCAAGTGATTTTTAATTGATATTTTAGTTGTATAATAATATTATATTATAATCGTTTAGAAAAACCAAAGCCATATCTTATTCCATGTAGAGAAATTTGCCATAATATTGTGTGCGAGTATATAGTATATTTTAGCCCTAAGTCCAATTATTTATCAATTTGCTCATATTAAGATAGAAAATAAGTGTTTATCAGTGTTAAATGTATCAAAGTTTGAATTTAGGAAATGTTAGGCCAATTTTTTAAATTATGGTAGATATTTTTTATTTACTATCATTTTTAGTGCTGTTCGTCCAAAAACTATTTGTCCATAAACAATAAATCCAAAGACTAATGAACAATCATTATTTTCTATGGTTATGTTTACCCGTAGAGATATAATAAAACAACATTTATACGTAATTTAAATTGGAATAAGAATACTACCGAATAAGACCGGTCAGTGGTTGATGGGCATTTTGGGTCCCACCCGGGCGTCCCGTATTCGATTCCTCGGCTGGCTAAGTCCTCCATCACAACACAAGCAACATTTTCGGCTTTCTGTGGTGGTAGTAGGATATTTTCAAACATTGTTGGGTTATTCGTAACCCAACAATGTAACCCGGGAATGTTTGTTTTTCTTTAAAAAAAAATTATATTTATGGTTAAAAGGAACAAATTGTCTATACCCCATTATGACGTGCCGTCATAAACCAAAATTATTACTTTGTTCTACAAACTTAACTTATTTTCATCATGATGTTTTGGAATTTGTACATAAATGTACATATAAAAAATTGATGTGAAATATTTAATGATTTTAGCTCAATTATGTGCAACTTTATAATTATATATTTAGCCCATGTATAGATTAGTTTAGCTCTAGTCCAGTGCAAATGTTAAAAGACAGAAAAAATATGTTAAAGGTGCATGTAATAAAAATAATTTTAAATAGGTCTTTGAGAACTACAAAACTATGGCCGAACTGAATTTATAACTACTTGTTATTGGCTACTACACAACGGAACTATTAATTTTAATAGTTCCTTGTACTGTATATGTTATTACCTTCATGTACGGGAAAAATTATTTCATTCCAAGTAAGTTGGCTTTAGCAAATTTTATTTTAAGAGCTTAGGATCAAATTATAAACTAGCTACTTTAAAAAAATGCATGTCGAAGACGTGTATGGGCCGGTATTTCAGTATACTCAGGAATGTTATCTTATCTTGTCAGGGGTTCCTACCAGAGAGCAACTTGACAAACGCAAATATCTCAAAGCAAGCTTAAAAAGCAACTGAATTACCGGTCATGCAGCAGGATTGCTAATTATGGTGCTCAATCATCTTGCTTCCCTGCAAAATGATGTATGAAGGTCTACTTGACGTAAACTTAAAAAAAGATATTAGTCTTAAATTTTTTTATGCAAAATATTTAATTAATATAGTTTGTGAAGCTTTGCTAAAATATGAGTCAGGTTTCTTTATCTGTGTTATCAACCTGATGAATATTTTCAAAAGTATTTTACTATCCCATGGTGACTGAACAAATATCACCATCTAAGTCCTATCCAACTGATATAAATTATCATGTCATCATTTTTAACTTATTGTAGACATTCTGAGAAAATGCCACTATGGGAGACTCCAGATACTAATATCTACAGCCTGTATGTCGGACGAATATCTACAGCTCATATGTTGGACAAATATCTACGAACTTCAGAGTGAAGACTAATATCTACAGAGCTAAGGTCGGATAAATATCTATAAATAAATAAATATCTATGACGGTCCCAACGGTGACGAATATCTATGGAGCGTAGGTGGGACTAATATCTACAGAGGGCAGCTGAGAACCTAACCTAACCTAACCCAACCTTTGCCAGTGCTGTAGATATTCGTCGACATCACCTGTTCCATAGATATTAGTCAGCAGTCTGAGCTGTAGATATTTGTCCTCACTTTGGTTCCCATAGATATTGTTCCAACATACCTCTTATAGATATTAGTCAGAACATGGATTCTCATAGATATTAGTCCGATTTGTTCAGTTTTTGGACCAAAAATATTTTGGTGCTCATTTAATAGGCAATAATTCAACCATTGTTTCATTAATCAATCTTTATTTAAGTTAATTTAATCTACCCCAATTGGAATTTAATCTGCCCCTGTAACCAGAGCCAGCCCTGTGCAGGCGCAATTATTGGAGCAGTCCGCTCCAGGCGTCGATTTGCCAAGGCACTGATAATGCCCAAGTTCTAATACAGCGCCCTTGAGGTTTTTACCAGTGCCAGTTGCCGTTTAGCTAAGGGCCAGCCTGTAATTAGCAGGGATATATTATAAGCAGTCTCAATTTGGGGGGCTGGTTTGGGTGCCGATAACCAACACCTCTGCCATAGGTCACCCCAAATGGTTTGCTACCTTTAGAGACTTAACTGGGGTGTCCAGGTTCATGGGGCGAGGTTTATTTATTTGGCCTCTCCAGTGGGACTCCCTCGACCCATCGCCTTGCACCACATTGAGAGAGATGGATTAATATGTCTGCCACTCTTGGACCCAATGACCCCCATATTTCTAGCAACCACTCATACATTTTTCCTTCCCAGAACTCACTCTCCTTTTTTCCATTTAAAAGACTTTCCATATAGCATTCTCAAAGATGACACAGGCCCCGAGGGAAATTATTTTTCTCTGGGCCTCTTGTGTGGAGTTATTGTAAAAATAACAGTAATGTGGTGGCGGACATGCGTAAATTTTTATTTATTTTTCTAAGGATGCCTTTAGGAAAAATAATTTCCCTCAGTTTCTGTGATCTTTGGGCAGACGCATCCGCCGCCAAGACCTGAACAGACCTCACCTCATAAACCCAGGCACTCCTGCTAAGTTATCCACCAAACTTAGTGAACCACTTGGGGTGACGTATGGCAGAGGTGTTAATTATCCAAAAAATGGTTCCCAGGGAGGCGGTGCCCGTACCCACCTCCCAAATTAATTTCAAAAAGTATTTATAACATATATTCTTAATCTTTGTATTGTGCTGTTATAAAACCAAAATAATCATTAATTGGTCCACTCATATTCCACAAGTAATAATTTGATAAAACAGAAAGTTATGCGGCAAATTGTTTGCATCAAAGGAAATGTCAATTTTATAAATGAAAATGTTACAACTTTTTGTAAAACAATTTTTCAATATTTTTTAAAGCTTAGCAATAATAATTCCTACCTATACATATTTCTGAAAAATTCCATTATAATTAAGTTTTTAAATTCTCAAAATAATAAGACTTAAATTGTCATGATCTCATAGGTTTTTATTGCTGCCTCTAAATTTTTATTGGCTTTTAAGCTCCAATGAGGTGAATTTCTCACGAAAATGGCGCTATAAAAATTATCCAATACTAATAATTAATATTTTCAAATTGATCACATGTTTAGGTAAAAAACCAATACATGGTTTTCAATTTTAGTTGCTACTTTATTAATAGCAACAACAATACATCTTTTAGTTAAACTCATAATTTCCATTTAGTTTTTACTACTGCATAAATTGTATTTCATCTGATAAGATATTTAAAGTGTAAGTGATTTACTGTACCTGAGAAATTGTGTTACAATTAAAATCCAAATTGTAAATGAAGCATGTCCTTAGATACTAAACATAATAACTTCCATCATACAAATACTGTGCCGAGGGAATGTATTTATTTTTCTGAATCATTTTAATTTCCATTGTGTATCTAATAAAAGCACATTCAATAATGACACACCTGTTTTTTCTTCATACGGCCAATTTCATTGTACAACATTTTGAATAGTAATGAAAATTTCACAGTTGACTGGGTATTTTGTACTATGTGATGTGTTTCCTAGTTCAGCTTATTGAGTTCAACACGGAGATGTCAAATCAAAATAACGAATTGCAGGTCAAATAATTTTTTATTTCAAAAATTTTTGGAGAGGGATAATTTGGAGGTTTACATAGCAGCAGTTAAAGTGCTTCCTGATTAACAAACAGTCATAAACGGATAGCTATAATAATTATGAATAATCTATCTACGAGGTAAAATAAAACATATTTATGTTAATGCTATTTATTTCATTCCTGTAAAATAACATACCAAATGTCTTAATTTCATTTGTACAACATCATATCAAAAATGTACACCATAAATACAAATTTCCATATAGGTAAATGTTACCTAATAAGTGATATCTCGCGGCTATTTCGTGTAAGTCTTTGTTTAATATTTATAATACATGTTTCTTTCACCACGGCTCTCCCGAACGTATCATTTTATAAGAAAATAAATGTTATTAAAACAGGTTGATTAGAAATAAATATATCACCACAATTTGCCAAAAGATGGTAGAGATACCGATAGTAATATTTGGTTGGACTAAATGCTCGCTTGCTTGCTACGGAGGAATAAAAGCAGAAAGACTCGTGGTGGATATAAATGCCAGCTTTCTACGGCAATATGATAAAGCTTTGTTCTAAATAAAATATTACATTTAATTCCTAATCATGTACCACAAGGTGATGTGGTTGATGGATGCTATTTACAAAACATTATTCCTATCAGACATAAACAAGACGCAAGTAAAGTAAAGGGGCATCACATGCCAGACCATCTCGGGATGTATTGCTTCATTTCAGGAGAAACCATCACTATATTGCCGATAATAATATTATAAAACTATAATCATTGTTACTAAAATAATATTTCTGTACAAATCTCTCACAAACACATGTTTATTCCGCATAAGTCGAGAGTTAAAAACAACATTGGATAAATAACAAGAAAAGAACATTCATTACACTCAAGTAATTAAGTATTACCTATGAATTAAGCTATGGCATAAGAATAACCCCCTCAAGTCCTTACACATAAAATACTGCCCCCGGGGCTGATGGGTCCTTGTGACCAATCGCAACTGCCACCACTACTACACCGTGCTACTACAGTAGTCCCAGTACAGTACAGTACAGTACAGTACAGTACAGTACAATACAATACAGTGACAGTACAGTACAGTAGTACAGTCCTATACATTAATATTATCTGATAAGGCCACTAAAACATAGCGCATAGGTATAAAATTAGAGAAAGTCGGTAGATTAATATTGTTCCCTGAAATAATTGATATAGTAGACGAATCGTCCATTGGACACCACTGGCGTGGCTCACTCATATGCAACTGTTTCACTCCACCAGACTTGGTCCTGCCACCGTCTTACATTAATTAATGGGTACATAAGCCTTGCATCGTGCGTCGAGTGTCGTATCCTCTACAACAGAACGGCTCCCGGTTTACTTCTGACAATAGCAACGGCACGACCGAGCGTTACTCCGGAGACTGATTGTCCTCAAAGTATAATATATATATATATATATTTATATATATATGCGATTATTAGTTGTGTCGTGTTAACATTATATTTTACAAGTAGTAATGATATAAATATATAGTTTTATTACCCTATGAAAATATATGTATTTTATTAACTTACATGCATAACTGTTGTTACAGTGTTAAAAAGTCATCCAGTTGTCTGAGATTAGAGAAGCCAAACCAATTCACAACACAGTGGCAATCACAATTATAAACAAACACATCCATTCTTCTTCAAGTCTTTCATTCTTTTTAGAAATGTTAACATTATTTTAGTCAAGGCTAACAGTAACAAGCGGGTTAAGTTGCGATTAAAAGCATAAGCAACTAATATAGATTTATGATTAAATAAAATAAATAACAAATAAATAAAATAAAGTTACCAGACTGAAAAGGAAGTGAGTGATAAGGGATGCGTGTATTTTGTACCAAATAGGGATGAGGTCTAGGGCAATGGGCAATGAATATGAAGTAATGTGTGAAGGTGAAGGTGCGAGGATAGATGGGATATGTATATGTAGATAGATGATAGTGAATTGCCCCTGGCAAGGCAGTCCTGAATACATACACGTCCAATGACTACGACACTCATTATATGTCACAACAAGATATTTTATAAAATTTAACTTTAAAATACACTGATTCGCATGCAATTAAATAAACATGTTTGCTCCGAGACAATTTTCCTTACGAGTATGAACAAACAATAACTAACAATATTTTATTGCACTAGCTAGCAGAACATAAATTTGGACACTATCTTTCCGAGTGCTCTGTTGATAATAATTCCTTGCACATATCTATAACTATCATTATTGAAATGACCCACAACGAACCACAAGGACATGGAGGTTTAGGTTTAGCAAGAACATAGTAAATAAACACTGTACAGTTTGTTTGTTTGACTTATTTACGTCCGCTGAATGACGGACAATATAAAGTTACTCCACAATATGAAAATACAACTACTGCTCCCAAACAGACCTCCGGACACCGTCATCGCCTATTGATAAAAATACAATATGTAATATTTTCAGCTACTGTGTAAAATAGTAAGTTATATGTATAATATATCCACAAGGCAAAATTGGCACTTAAAAAAACACCCTTTCGATGGCTATCACTCCAGTTATGATCTCACTTGTGTCTGTGAGGGGGAGAAGCCGGTGGGGGGCTACGTGGGACTGCTCCCCCGCAGCGGGGAGCCCCCGTTGTACGGGTGGTTGGAGTTGCACAACACTGTATACACACTGTCCACCTTGCTCAGCTTCTCGAAGAACGGGATGAGGTCCAGGAGCTCCGTGTCCGTCATGTCGTCGAACCACGACGCCACCGGCACCTGCGCAAACAAATACATTACACTCTATTCTATAACAAGACTTCCAATGGCAACCTTTTCAGTGTTTATTTTAGGATAGAAAAATACTTTAAAGTTTTTTTTTTTCAAAAGAAGCAAACACATTGTGACTTGACATTTTAAATAAATAAAAAGAAAATACTTTGTTTTACGTCACTTTATTGATATGTGACCGGTATCGGTACCTCCGTATCATCATCAGGACTGTTATAAAAATACTATTTTATGACAGTCCTGATGACGAGTATTTTTATAACAGTCCTGATGATGGTACGGAGGTACCGAGACCGGTAGACTAAAAAATATTAATAAAGCGACGTAAAACAAAGTATTTTCTTTTTATTTTATTTTATTAGGAACATTTACAGATTAATAACATTACATGCATTAAAGAAAACAATTATAATAATTGGGTTATAATCCAATAACAAATGTTCACATCATGCCAATAAAGTCAATAATTATTAATTTTTTTTTCTTCTTTTTTTTTACCTAATATTATTTTTAACTTTTTTTTTATTTTTTTTTTTTATTTTTTTAAAAAGAAAGACAAACATTCCCGGGTTACGAATAACCCAACAATGTTTGAAAATCTCCTACTACCACCACAGAAAGCCGAAAATGTTGCTTGTGTTGTGATGGAGGACTTAGCCAGCCGAGGAATCGAACATGCGACGCCCGGGTGGGACCCAAGTGCTATGCCCACTCAACCACTGACCGGTCAATAGTATTATAGAGATAGGAACTAGACAAACTGTCTAAGCATAATCTAGATATACTGTCTAATACTGTGTAATATATAAAAGATACAGATAAGATAAGATAAGAAAAAAAAAACAAGAAAAGTAGAAAAAATTAATATATGTATGTATAATAATAATGATGAAAACTGAGATACACCAGACGTAGGGTCGAGAAATAATATATACATTAACCTCGCTCTCGCCGATAGGCCATATGTGGCCGCGGTAGGAATAAATCGCATCCAAAAAAAAACTTTTTTAGATGTGATTTTGACCCTTATGCATAAAGAAATTGTATGAAGAACAAGGTCTGAATGGTTTGGGCCATTCTCGTTCTTGACTTAACAAAAAGCCGCCTAGCCTCTCGGAATAAAATACAACAATTATCTTTGGTTGACTTGACGACCTCGGCGTCACTTCAACTGTCATTTTGGGTGTTACTTATAAAAAAAAAAAACAAGTAAAAGTAAAATAAAAGTAAAATGATAGTACTCACAAAAAAAGAAAATAGTAAAATATAGTGTACTCATATAGACATATACGTATTGCATTCTTTTTTTTTTTTTTACATGAATACCTCACAAGAGTCCCAACTGCTCCCGTCTGGAGCCAGTGAGACTATGGCATCCCCAATTGAAGTATGTTGTGAGGCTGAGGGTAGTGGGGAGGGGAAGGAGATAGGGAGGAGGAAGGTGGGGAAGTACCTGGCTATTCAGATCTGGTCACCAAACACGGCTAATGCCGTTTCAATTCTGAATGGTGGTCTTACACCAGGGCGATACAGAGAGTATCTTCCACTCTGGAAGGTGCCGCAAATTTACTATTTATTATTTTAAATGAATAAATTGTGAAATAACACAAATTAATCAAATAAAATTTATTTGCCACGCCGGGATTCGATCCCGCGACCTTCGGTGCGCGAGTCAAGCGTCTTACCGCTGCGCTACGCCGGCCTACTTCTACGAGTATTTAGTAATGATTTGTTCATTATGGAGCTCCATTATTATTTATTTAATAGTTTGAAGGGTTGATAAATTAATAATAAATATGTATGTATTCAGCTACCGGACAACGAGAAGAGAAAATTTTACTATTTGAGAATATTTTTTAGTGCATGATTTTAATGAAATAATGCGTGTACGTAAGTGATTAAGTATATACAAAATTCTGGGGAATAAAAGGAATTAGTAAACATGAAAATAATTTTTTTTAATGTTTCTCGCTTCAGGTTATCATTTCAAATTATGGAGAGAGAAAAGGCACATTTTATTGAAATGGGCAAATTTCAATATTATATGGAAGATTGGAGTCGAGTTCAGACTTAGATGAGATGAGATGTTGAATGGGGGGGAGGCAATTTTAGATAAGGCTTGATAGAAGAGAGAATTTTTGTTTATAGAGGGAAAACCAACAAATATGTGATTTAAATTTCTCACTTTCAGACCAAAGAATGTAATGTAATAATCTGGGGAGTTAAGGACATGAATTTTAAAAAGGTGAGAAGGAATGGTACACGGTACAATGTCCAATTCTCTAACTAACTAACCATCACACAGAGAGGACGGACCGCCAAACAACTCGATCTCGGCACACACTTCTTGCCTCGTTCACATTCATAAGATAAGGAAATTTATTTTTTAGAAAAATGGGGGAAGAAGAATGTTGAAAATTCACAATAAAAACAAATAATTGTAGAGTGGAATGCGGTCCATAAATGGATTTCCATGAAAATGACTCATCTGGCTAAGAAAATGATTTTTATTTTCCTGCATTGATGGGTTTCCAATTACATAGCTGGAAATTTAGTTATGTTAATATATTTCAAATTTCTGTGAAAATCGCCAATTAATTGAAAAATAAACATAAAGTGCATTAAGACGGAATATAATAAAAGTTGATTAGTGACTTAACAATTAATTAGCATCAAATAGAATTCTTCAGATTTTTCTATCCATATAGTAGAATACGTTTAGTATGAATCCGCCTACATTGACCAACCGCTTTATGAAGTAATTACACAGGGAAGTTTGGTTTTCATATAAAATTCTTTATAACAAAGTCAGATATAATGACTTCGCTTATAGTGACATGTCGTTTATTATGACCCATTTTTAATAAATTATGTCCAAATTTCATGGAAAATTGTCGGTTATAGTGAACGACTTGATTCCTAACACCTTCGGCAGTGTTCGGGAGGGTCACGTGACGCCCGACGACCTTCGGCGTGTGCGTGGCACGTCACAAGTCTTAATATGCTGTGTTTCTCTCTATTAAAATAAATAGATACATATATACCTAACAAAAACAGGAGGTAGTTTATTTTCTACAAAATGATTTGTATGACGTCCGCTTAGTACGACATGTTTGTCATTGTCATTATAAACGGATTCCACTGTACTTTAAAAGAGTGACAATTATTATGGTTACACGCAAGTTTCTTCATTGTAAATAGATTATTATATTTTTCCCCCACAAAGAAAAATAACACAAATAAGGATAAATAAAAAAACAAGTTTTTTGTTTTGTTTATTTATCAGTTTTTTAATGAAAATTTTTAGAAAGAAGCTCCTTTAGCATTATTTTTGCCATAGTGAGTTTAATTTTGACATTATCTCTGTATCTTTCATGGAATATTTCAGTTGATTAAGCCAGGAAACGGCCGTGGTCATGGGGCAAGGTTCTCAACTAGCGATTCGGAGGTCATGGGTACAAATCCCAGTGTGCACAAGTAAATTTTATTCAATTGATTTGTTTTTTCACAATTTAACCTGGTGTATAACCACCATTCAGAATTGAAACGTTGCTTGAAATGGCTTTAGCCGTGTTTGGTGACTAGATCTGAATAGCCAGGTGCTTCCACACCTTTTCCTTCCCCACCCCATTTACCTTCAGTCTCACAACATACATCAATTGGGGATGCCGTGGTCTCAATGACTCCAGGCAGTTGGGACTCTTGTGCGGTATTCACTATTTAAAAAAAAAGTAAAAGAGTCATGACCAACAACTAAAAGTGTTGCATTGTACGGCCACTGGCAGATTAGGTTAATTCTATGGACTGTCGCATATGTGATCCATTGGAGGCCATTCCCGTTCACAGATGTCTCATATTATGTGATCCATAAAGTTTCACTAAAACACACACATTGTTTCACAATGTGCTGGATTGGAATGGAATGAAAAGGAAAAATAAAAATAAAACATGAAAATGACGGCCGCCGTGGTCGAGGGGTTAGGCTCTTGACTCACAACCTGAAGGTCGCAGGATCGAATCTCGGCATGAGCAAATAAATTATATTTGATTAATTTGTGTTGTTTCACAATTAATTCATTTAAAAATTATATATAGTATATGTGCGACACGTTCCAGAGTGGAAGATACTCTCAGGTATAAGACCACCATTCAGAATTAAAACGTTACTTGAAATGGCTTTAGCCATGTTTGGTGACCAGATCTGAATAGCTAGATACTTTCTCACCTTCCTCTTCCCCATCTCCATCCCACTCCCCAAAATAAAAAATGTATGTAAATATTTGGGCATTACGCCTAACTTATGTACTGAAATATTTTTTTTTTTTTAATACTTGTTATTTTTTATTTTTCTGTGTCTTGTTCTCTTTCATATTTTCGTTTAGATTATTAGCGTTTTCTTTTTCTTCAACGATAAAATTAAAATTTTTAAAAAAACTTACGGCATTGTCAGGATGGAAGATGTAGGAGGCGGGGGAGTTGTCCACAATGATGACCTTCCTGAGGTCCCTGCCCAGCTTGTTGAGGTCCTTTACGTAATTCCCGTGGTGGAAGACGCAGGACTCGCGGAAGAGGCGGGCTCGGAACACGCCCCACCGGTCCAGCAGGTCAGCCACAGGGTCCGCATACTTGGCCAGCGAGGCCGTGAACAGCACGCACTCGTACAGCTCGCCCATCCGCCGCAGGTACTCGTCCACGTGCGGCCGTTTCAACACGTACACCTGGTGCACTGTGCCGTCTATCTCTACGGGTACTACGAAGTCCGCATTGTTTATGGGCTGGAAAAGAACAACGGGTCAAAAATCTACGGCAAATCGAGATATTCAAATCAATTCACAATTCTTTTATCTGTGATGCAGAAAGGTTATAATCATAGATAATAGGAACAAAGGGAAATCTGACATGCCGACTGTTGCCGAGTTACGATCAAACTGCGCAGATTATTAAAGCAACGGAGCCAATTATTTTGTAAGACTTTTGAACCAGCATTCTAACGAAAATACTTATGGCCGTGAAAATCCTAAATCATACAAGAAAAACTCATATCACAAAAAAACCGTCTCGGGCTTTAAGTCCACCAAACTTGTATTAAACAATACTTGTGGTGCGTGTAGGTAACGAATAAAGACACACATTTATGTAACAGTACGAGAAGGAAATAGATTTGGCCCGGCAATATTATCGTAACATAGGTAGCCGAGCAAACCAACCCGCAATTTTGTCAGAAAAATGGAAATCTTGACTGCAAGAAATTTACATAAAAACTTGTTCGTTTACCTGAGCCTTAAAATAGTAATACATACATACATTACTAATAAGCTGTCATCTTAATACGTAAACAGAAACGTTAAAATGCCGTTCAGAGAGAAAACACAGAGAGAAGAAAACAAAAAAAAAGAGTGGAAATTTATAAATCCCAGGGACATTAAGATTAGCAGATTCAATTTCCCACTAATAAATAATATTGATTAGAAATATAAGGGTTTACATTATCAATTACACGCACAGATAACGGATAATAAAAATATTCCCTTTATTGATAAAGAACTTTGATAGCTCGTTATCAGCACAGTTGTAGGCACCGGCAAAATTAATGTTTGACAATAATATAATATTATGTATTCTAGTTGATATAAAACTTTCAAGCAAGCAAATTAAAATTATTTTTAGTGTATATTGATAGTCATTCAATCTCTAATACTTTCCTATTCGTGCATCGCTTCGTCTCTTACTAATTAGGGGCGAGGGATGCTATTGGTTAGATTTTCACCCCGCCGCTAAGGCTTACAGACAACCACAACTGGGATGACCAATATGTATTAACTCTAGAATTTTAAGTTTGCCTCCCGTTTCTAACCGCGCAGCTTCAGGAAAAATCTCTGGCAGGACCGGAATACTTTCAGCTAACCCAGAGTGAACAGACTCGTAACCCTTTTGAAAAGGTAAAACGAGCGGTTGAAGAGACAATAGAGTTCCTTTGGGAGTGATCCTATAAAGTATTATTAAAGTTTATTCTACTGTTTTACTATTATTGAACCGTGTCATACTAGCAAATTGATTGTACCTACCCCAAATAAAGACTAATTGTGTTTACTGTAAAAATTGTGGACTCTATTTAATTATTCCATGATAGTATTACATTTTAGCCAGATTTGTTATGCACTTAAACTGTAGTTAATATAAAAATGATAACATGAGCAAGTTTATGAAATATTATTATGCTTTTGTTGTAATGTTTTGCTTATAGTGTTATGTTACTCTGATATATTTACAAAACTTAATTAATAATAATACATTATATATATAATAATTTTTTTTTCAAAATATGGTTACAACAGAACAATGCGTGCGATGTTTTAAAGATGAAAGCAACATTAGTATGAGAACTTTGTGTATTATTTTTTTATGTGAATACTGCACAAAAGTCCCATTTTTTTCATTTTTACAAGCTCCCACCTGGAGTCAGTGAGACTATGGCATCCCCAATTAGGGTACGCTGTGAGGCTGAAGGTAATGGGAAGGAGATGGGTAATAGGGAGGTTGGGAAGCACCTGATTATTCAGATCTGGACACCAAACAAGGCTAAAACCATTTCAAGCAACGATTTTTATTTCCAAATAGTGGTCTGACACCAGGGCAATACTGAGAGTATTTTCCACTCTGGAACATGCCGCAAATTTATATATATATATATATATATATTTTTTTTCTTTTAAAAAGAAAGACAAACATTCCCGGGTTACGAATAACCCAACAATGTTTGAAAATCTCCTACTACCACCACAGAAAGTCGAAAATGCTGCTTGTGTTGTGATGGAGGACTTAGCCAGCCGAGGAATCGAACATGCGACGCCCCGGGTGGGACCCAAGCGCTATGCCCACTCAACCACTGACCGGTCAATTATATTATATTATTTTAATTGAATAAATTGTGAATTTACACAAATCAATCAAATAAAATTCACTAGCCTACCAGGATTCGAAATCGCAACCTTTGGATTGCAAGTCGAGAGCCTTACCCCTCGACAATGGAAGACGTCATAAATACAATAAAAAATAGATCCATTTAAATTTCAATTTGTTTAAAATTAATATAATTTTATAACAAATAACAAGAGAAGGCATACTAATAATTTAAAGTTTAAATTGGATTCTTGTGATATGAGATTATTATAATAAAATTATCAAACTCTTCAAAAACATATCAAGGTTCATTAACAGTAAATTTGTGTAGCAAAAAGCAAAATTCCATGTTATTGTTTGTTTAATAGATGTAAACCGCAAGTACAAGATAATATTATGAGAATGTTTCAAAATAAACAACTTGACAACAATGATATACGATACTTCAACTAGTTAACACAGGTTATGTGTTAAATAGAGTAGCGTAAAATCAAGTCAAGTAGCATAGTGCAAAATATCCATTAATCAATGTAAGATAAAGTAGCATATCAAGTAATGTAGCATAGTGTAACATATATTTTACTATATTGTAAATTGACTGTCAATAACATTCATGTGTGTATGGCACCTGTACCATTCATTCTAAATAAATATTTAGTCATGTATCAGTGTAAGATAAAGAAGTAAAATCAAGTCATGTAGCATATTTTATCATAGAATAGCATATTAAGTTAAGCCCCTTTTCAAGTCTAGTAATTCAACTGGGTGCCCATTGCCCATGGTGGAGTAGGCCACACCAACTGTTACTGACTTGCATCAATGGTAGGACTTTTGTTTTATAGTATTGTTAATATGTAAAGAGTTTAATATATAAAAATGTATTTTTTAAATTAAATATGTAATTAATATATATTATAAAAGAAAGTGTACAATGTGCGTGCTGCTAAAACTCAGAAACAAGTCCCGGTACGATCAAGGGAGTCATACGGTGTGGTAGCCTTCTATCCCCCATCCATGAAGAAGGTTCACATTTTTACTAGAAGGGCATGCATTTGAAGAAATAAGGGCTGGAAGTTTCGCCGTCTACAAATTTCTAGAACATCCCAGATCATTGTGGAACATTCTAGAACGCTCTCGAATGTTGTGGAATGCTCTGAAATATTGTGGACCATTGGAAACCTTTTTTGTATGGATGGGGCTACCTAACATCAGTTCAATCTCATATCAACTCCATTAGCGAAGCCGGGTTCCCCAGCTAGTAATTTATAAATCAATATAAAATCTTACCTTGAAGGAGCTATGTACTAGAGTTTCGTCCAGATCTATCACCATGCACTTTTTATGCATGTCCTGGTGCCTGACGGGCGGCAGCAGGGAGCGGGCCAGGTCTGCGGGGGCCAGGGGCAGCTGCGAGCCCGGCGAGGCCCCCGCGGCCCCGGCCGGCCCCGCAGCTCCCGGGGGGCCCTTGCCTCGCCCGCCGCCCCCGCCCCAGCAGCACAGCAGCGAGCGCAGGAACCCCATCTTCTTGGAGGGCGGCGGAGGGGTGCCCACACACGCCGACGCCTCACTGTCATCGTGTTCGGATGCTGTGGATCGGTAAACTGCAAAACATTTGTGACAAACCTTTTAATTTAGGCGCTTACATTCAAATATAATATGAGCCTATCATTGAGAGTTCTGTATACTCCCTTTCTGTAACATTATTCCATTTATGAGGTGAAATGGAGCTGTCAGCAGATGCTTATACATTGATTGTCCAATTGATTAGTCAGACATCTCTGAAAAATCGAAATTTTAGTTGAGTATGCAGTTATATGTAGAATTTCACCCTCTATCTGGTTTAATTACTAATACCAAATATTATAAATTATAATGCAGAAAAACTTGTAGTGAATTAAACAAAAAAATTGATGTTTAAATTGATGTAGGGTCACTAGGAGAAATTTCAAAATGTCATACAAATGTACTGGACCGTTATGCTTCCTGGTGATATTTTACAGTATATTTAATAAGTAAAACACACACATGTTTTGATTTATGGTGAGCATTTGAATTTTGCTTTCCTCATTATCTCAAAAATTAGTATTTGGAGATGTCCGACAGATCAACTGGACGATCGTTATATTCACATTCATGTCACAGAAAATCTATTATTACTTGTGTGAAATATATTCATATTATAACAACTATGTTAGATTTGTCATTGTCATCACAATATATGGCCTTTTACCAAAGTGTTTCAGTAGCATTTTGGACATAAATTAATGATATTCATTGAGGTATGGTAGCGTTAAAAGAGTGAAATGTACTATCTTTTTTTAGGGTAAATTTGACTGTGAATACGCAGATAAATGTAATATGCGTTTACAATATTTAAATAATGAGTGATGTGTAAAACTTCATTTTTATAAAAAAATGTTAATAACAGGATATGTATTACAATTACTTCGAATTGAATAATATTTTAGATATATCATGATATATTATTATAACTGATTCATTGAGTGTACATAGACAATTTGCAGATTCAATATTGCTATATAAAATCGTAAACAACATTACTGATTGTCCTGAATTACAGTGAAAATCTCTTAAAAAGTTTTACAAGAAACTGGAAAAAAAAAACTTTATAAGCGGGAAAACCTTGTGTGTGGGATAAATTAGACCATTAAGTCTACAGGGACCGAACAAACAAAACTTCTCAAGCATGAAAACTTTTTAAGAGGGTTTCACTGTATAACCACTGTAGCGATCAGCTGTTTACGGTTAAAATTAAGTCATTTTTCAACAGATATGCACCTTTAATTATACACAGACAACATAAAGAAATTGAAAATATTCTATGTTGAATCGAATAAGTACCCCTCACGGCAGTTTCAAAGTAACAACACGCACGATTCGCGCGGTTATAAACTTATAAATCTTATAAATTTTTTTATAAATCCTACAAATATGAGATAAACGCTAAAATACAGGTTAATTCATTGGCTATATAGCACTATAACAAGTTTTTATGTTTCAAGTACTTTGTTTAACAACCACTTTATTTGTATTTATATTCGTCGACCGGTTTCGGTTGAACTCAACCTTCTTCAGGACAATAAACATATAAACTAAATTAAAACAGCGCGTAATGTTAAGATTAGAGTTAAAGAGCACGTTAGGTGCCTTACAAGCACAGGTTTCTCTGAATTTGCAGACCATTTAATTGACACTGACCATACATTTAACATAAATACAGGAGTAAAAATAATACATATCAATAAAATAGGAATACGTCTTAATAACCTAGAAGCATTAGAAATATCCAAATCAAAGAAACGTAATTGCCAAATTTTAAGCAAACAGTTAGAATTAACCAACAGTCCGATTTTAAAGTTATTCCCTTTCTCCCTATGTAACCCCCACCCCCACCCGCCCGTGACTCCGCCCCCTACCCTTCCACCAACCAGTATCTGATGTTCTCTCCCTTTCTTATATGCTATCTCGTTCTTTTGTTTACTTTAAGCTTAACTCTGTACCTTAATTTAGTTTATATGTTTATTGTCCTGAAGAAGGTTGAGTTCAACCGAAACCGGTCGACGAATATAAATACAAATAAAGTGGTTTTTAAACAAAGTACTTGTTTCATTCTATATAATGTCAAGCCACAAAGTGTTTGCTTTCTACGATAATTTTTTATGTTTCCATGTTAAAATTCGAAGGTATGTGTAACAGACGTGTGCTACAAGACTGTAGAAAAGGGCACCGGTGGCTGTGCACGTGGATGTCGACTATTGTAATATTGTTTTGAAATGCAGTACTGGCTGGCCTTCCTTGAAGGTGACAGCCCTGCTGTACTGGAGGGTGGTAACCCTTGATCTGCCTCCCTGCACCCAGAGCTGGTGAGTGGTAGCCCTGGATGTCCTTGGTCTCTGCCTGAGCCTGGCGCCTTGCGGTGTCCAGTAGTCGGGCCGGCTGGTCTTGAGGAGGTAGGCACCAGACTTGTGTTCAGGCAGAGCTTCAGCAGGAGGCAGGTCGGAGAGAGGTTTCTTCCAGAGGAAGGAGTAAAACACGAAGATTTAAAGAAAACGTTGAACTGATTTATTATCGAAAAATTTGTCGTATTTATACCAATCGGTAGGTGGCTCACGGAAAGTGGAGGGGGAAACGGAACCCAGGCACTTTTCCTTTATAAAGGGCAAGAAACTGCTTAGTATCTATTTTGCCGGCTTAATCCGTAAAAGTGCTCGTCTAAATTTGGCAACTTTTACGGATTTTGTAGCCTTTATTAACAATCAAAATACATATTAAATGGAAAAAACATATAAATAAAGCCAAGATTTATGACAAGAATTTTAGTTTGGTGAATTTACCGTGATTTTAAGAAATTTTGATTTTTAAGGAAATGTTTTATGATTTATCAAGTTATAATTATTTTTCCTAGGTTCCCTGTGAGATAAGTTAACGAAATCTGTTTATTTCACCATCTCACAGGGACCCTAGAATTTTGTACGGGTAAAAATGTAAAAATGTCATGACCGAAATTTTCTAAGTCTTTTTGACATGGCAAATTGAGCTCTAATTTCAGCTCTAAGTATTTTGAGAGCAAAGTCTCAGTTTGACTGGAGGCCTTGTAGGATCAAGAATGAAAACTGATTATTTCATTGTCCTACAAGGCCCGCAGGTTTTGTTATTTGGAAAAACATAAAATTTACACCTTCGAAATTTTCTAAGTGTTTTTTGGTAGGCAAAGGTGACTTTATTTTTGCCTCCCAATATGTTGTGAAATAAATCTTGGCTTTACTCGGGACCTTGTAGGATTTCAAATGAAAACTGATTATTTCATTTGTCCTACAAGGCCCGTGTGTATAAATATTAAGACATAAACATTTTAAAAATAAGTACAAAAATCAAACATATTTAAAACGAGTTTACAATCTCCCCAGTAGCGATTTCTCAAAGTATTATTTATTGATCGCACCGGGGAGATGTACATGAAAATTAAAAAACTTATATATGTTAAAACCAATAAGAAAATAATAAGTAATTAATAAAAATGACATTTTCTAACTAGAACAAATATTTTCCATCAAAGCGTCGCCGGCGGCACGGTACTCCAGTATTGTGAGGGCAGGCCATTTTTTCCTGATTCCCAAAAATGATCACAAAACTGTAGAGGACCGGCCAAGCGATGAGCTTTGATGAAAAATATTTCGAGGGTGTGAACACGTCGGTTACAGTATGATTTTTTTAATGTAAAATTTCAAAATGATCTTCTGGGAAATCACCATCAATCAAGGCAAATTTATTTATTTTGCGTGATCGCTCCAGTGTTTATGAGAATTGAAAGTACTTACCTATACGGCACAAGCGTTCTTGCAAACAATGTAAAACGGTGATTTTCAAATCAAAATGCTTGCCTTATAAGATTGTGTTCAACATGTAATAACATTATCTCTGATGTATGTACATGGATATCTTCAATTGCAATGAACTAACTAACTAACTAACTAACCATCACGCCGTTTCCCCGCAGGGGTAGGCAGAGAGGACGGACCGCCACACAACTCGATCTTGGCACACACTCTTTGCCTCGTTCACATTCATACATCGTCTCATACATGCTCTTCTATTATTCCGACTCTTCACATGGCCCGACTCAAGTATCTGATTCACTTGGTCGTGCCATGTCTTCCTCGGGCGTCCCCGACTTCTTCTACCATTCACATTTGCATCATATATTCTCCTTACACTCCTTTCCTCGTTCATTCGCTCTACATGCCCAAACCATCGGAGAGTCCCTTTCTTAATCTTACACATCACGCTTACGTCAGCCTTGCATTCTTTGCGGATATCCACGTTTCTCTCACGATCGTACATGGTTTTACCACACATTCGCCTCAGGGATCTCATTTCTACAGCATTCAGTCTGCTTTCATCCTTCCTCTGCCAGTTCCATGCCTCACTGCCATACATCAGGGTAGGTACCAGCACTCCATTATGGACGGCTAGTTTCGCGTCTTTGGACAGTTTTTTATTACCGCCAACGGCATTCAGTCCTCCATTAATGGAGTTACCGGCATAAATATAAAACCAATATTAACAAGTATTTATATTCCAGCTAAACCAATTACATTAGATGTAATCATATATGTGTAATATCTATTATTTTTAATTGTTAAATACAATTAAAAAGAATAGATGTTATGAGGAAATAGTATAATGAGGAAATCTACAACTGGTTTTTCAGTTAAGAGCGTATAACCAGAGAACACCAGAAATATGACATTTTTAAATCAGTGTTTAGACGTATTGACTTTTTTCCACCAAAAATTATAAATTGGTTTCGAAAGATTGTTCTTTTATCTAGTAAACATATGTTTTAAATTTTAAGAAAAAATGATAATTTTTAGTATAATAAAGTTATACCATAGGTTGTTGGCGGATTTGCTAAATTTTCAAAAAAGTACATTTATTATACAACACCCATTTCAAATCATATAATCATGCAGTAAAATAAATCAATACATTATCTGGTAAACGTATGCAACAGAATTTTAATTTTAGTTTAAATAAAATCATTAAAAAATATATAAGTACATGTGTTTCTTGACGAAAATGGGTCAGTTTGTGTATTTATTTGCGCACTTACAGACTAATATATTTCAATTTTTTTTACATTCTTATTTTGCTGAGACATTATTGAAAAGTGATAAATACTTATGATCAAAAAATAATTACAAAAAGTACATAATTTTAATAGTTTTATCAACATGCCTTTCAACATATTTGGATGTAGGTATAAATTAAAGCAAATTTGGAATGAAATAAAATCGATATTGAGTTATAATTTTAAAAAGCTGGTACGGAGAGTATTTAATCTTTCTCATTGGAACCGCCCTGTACGATCGTAAGAACCTCTTTCGACGAAATGTGGATTTTCGGCCGCTGACTGGTTATACGCTCTTAAGTATATTTCACGTGTAAAAAAAAAACAACCATATTGTAAACTGTTGATTTTCCTAAAATAAATAAATAAGGTGGTTAATTAAAAACACAAAACAAATTGTCTCTCTGAAAGTAAACGGGATCATATTTTGCAAACGTGCTGGTATGTATGTTATTAGAGAAATATTTGTGAAACAAATAAAGATATTTTTTTAGTAAAAATCACAAAAAACTAATGTTTATAATAGATTAAAAACAAGAATAGCGGAAATATTTTATATTTACAGCGTAGGTCCTGACTATCTAAACTAACAATAATCTATTCATAAAATCCCTAATATAATCACATTACACGGGAATTAAATTTGTGACCACATAAAGGCAGTTGTGACCTCCAGACCACAGAGGTCAGCTTATCTTTTAGGATCAACAATGCTTTCAAATTTTGGCAGCTAAATACGTATTTGTTGGGTTATAACACGGTTGCAAATTTAATGCTGCCCGTAAACATATTATTATTCAAGGAATATTTTTATACTCCGCTTAAGTTATTGAGAGAGTTATAAATCATCCACTCAATTTGTATTTAGCTGTGTATTGTAATGATATTGATAAAATTCATAAAATACGAGGTGAAATTACTAAAAGGAAAAAATAACAATTATGGGTAAATTAACTTATTTGCAGCAGTGGATTTATTGACATCTCACGTCCCGTATTTTGAATAAATTAATAAATAGACCTTTAAATTATTTGATAAAGCTTTAATTTTTCTTATCTGATGCCGCGCGTAGAGTTTAAACAAACATGGAGCGCACACATTATAGAAGAGATATCTACAGTGACATCGCTAGTGATCTGAAAACACTGGATTCCCCGTTCTCAGGGAATATTTGAATTTATTGCTTAGTTAGTTTTTTTATTATTTATACTATCGATTTAGGACAAAATACTTTTTAGGGACAATCGGCGATCACGGTAACGTAAATTTGTGCAATGTGCTGTCAAATTTTGACAATAACGCCTCAGCCACACCGCGAGTAACTTAATTAACGTAGTGGCAATTTGATTAGAACATGTTCAATTCTGATCACGATAAGCGCAATATCGAGGTGGACATTCACCGCGATAACGTAGCAGCGATGAAATCAATCCATGTACATTATTAATTTATTTTTATTTTTTAATTAAATATTTTATTTTTTTATTTTAACTTCTATTATTTATATTGTGTGCGTTGAATTAGAGATTTGATATTGATTTAATTATTTTTTATGGAATTTAATTTAATTGTATTTATTTTATTTTCATTCAATTTAATTTTTTAATTAATTTTTATTTTATTTTATTTATTTCCTGTTTTATATTGGAGGCACTGCTGAAAATCAGCTGCTTTCCAGGAGAAATCCTGAATTGTAGCTGAACAATGACCTTTTCATCAATAGAATCAATGATAAGAGAAAAAATGTATACCTATTGTAAAAAAAAAATATACGTTTTAAATAAACGTTTTTATTATTATTATTATGTGACCGAGGCTTATGTTTTATTCAAGGATTGATTAATGACAAAATTTAAATGAATAATGGTTACCTCTGAAGTGGGTTCACACTTTTTTTTACATGTCTGTATTTGCGATCACTTGTTTGTGAACCGTTTCGTTTGAGCGATTCTTCACCACAGACCAATTTACTAACTTTTTGTTTAATTTGTATCAACTCTCAGTTTAAGGTGTCGGGTAAATTGGAATATTTTGAATGTGCCACCATGTACGAAAGAAGAAATGAATAACAAGTGATATTATCCTTATTACCATCAAACAAGCCATATTATTATTTATTTACCTTATCTATCAGTGTCTCTATCTGAATGGTCAATTGATGTATGTAGGTACATCCTGTTAATTTTTCCTCAATGAAATAGCAACTGTACTTTGCAATTTGCATTTCAACAATTTTACCTCGGCACAATAGTTTGAAGGTCTTTACTGATTCATTAAGATAATATTGTAATTAATGCAATGAACGTGCTGCGCCGTGCTAGAGGTAATAACACAATAATGCATCTTTGAGAAAAATATGTATTCAAATGACTTGCATTTTACACAAATTCCATAGTGGATTGGTTCATTAAATAAGTAATTGCACACTTATTTACCTGTACTTCTAAACATGTTCTATATATATATTTTTTATTAATTTGCTACATAAATATTAATTGCCGAAGATAAAATTGGATTCATGTCAAACCAAATAACAAATAAACTTGAACTAACAGATTAACAGCCTCAAAATTTCGAAGACGTGACAAAATATACTCGAACGGTCCCGATTAGGATCCGTAGCAGCGAACGAACTTTGTTACTTGGCCAAGCAACTTATTGGAGGGTATAGATATCATACGTACAAGAGACAGTGGGCGAATCAGTTCGTTCAGATTAGAGTACTGTTAACGTGGTTTCACGATGGAGGAAAAAGAGAAAAATTAAGATAGTTTTTAAACACTATTGCAACTCGATCATACCTGCCATGATTCTCCTTAAATTCAAAAAACAGACACCGTTTCGAGAGCTGCAATTCCAGCAAATGTGAAATTACAAGTTACTTTATGTTTTCTTACAACAGGAGCAGGCCAGCACTTTTTACAATATTTTTTCAGAGTATCAAAACCAGCTACAATTATTTTTTTCTTTTCTTGGGTTAGTATATTTGCATTCAGCAGATTTGAAGTCTCACAAGCACTCGTGTGATTTATATTCTTGAATAAATTTTAAAGTCGTGTTTCACTATTCCATTTAGCCATGTTTTCTAAAAAAAACAAATCAATCAAAGAGTGAATAGTGAGTGAAGCGCCAAGTGAGTATGCAGATGGAAGTGGTACTTAGGCCCTCCGTTCATGGAGATACTTACAAACTACGTGATTGTGACGCAACCACAAGTACCCTGCAGATATACTATTCTTTAATGCTGGTTTCCGTACATAGCGCTACCCGAAATATACTGAACTTTGATCATTTTTCACATGCAGCCGTGGAGTTAACACGATATCAAGCGATGCCAAATGATTTTTTTTCCAACATCAATCCATGCCTTCTCTACTAAATCCTTTCTTACGTATTCTGGTAAAATACAAATAGGCAATTACGGAATCAATCTAATATTACTTTCATGTTCATACGCCATTTCTGTCAAACGAATAGTAGTAGACACAAATGATGCACCGCGTAGCACGCTACTAGCACCATCGGTAGCGTGAAACTGACTTCAAACCGATAGCCGCCGCATAGCGCTGTGTACGAAAACTAGCAAAATCGTACGGTGGGTACTCGCGTGCTACGCGCATGAGGCAGGAGTAGCTTGTAAGTAGCGTCATGTATGGAGGCACTTACTCAGCTGCTAGTAGGCCGAGTACTGATAACATTAGCCGAGCACTTGGCAGGTGTAATCCGGCCTTTAGTATGGATTATGGCAAATAAGTTGACATCTAGTGGGATCCGAAGTATTAAAAAATGGCCACCAGTAATATTCCACCTCTGCACAGACATATCATTATAATATTAGTTTGATGGAATTAGAGGAAACTATAATATCTTGTTAATCAGTATGTGTAAATAGAACAAGTACAATATACACAAATATTACGTTACATACCAATCAACGCTAGGAGCAGTGCAAAATAATCTGAATTTTTATTTTTTATTGATTTTTGAAAATAGAGTGCTAGAATATTTTTTTATATATTGTTAATGTTTGTAGCATAATAATAGTAGAGCATGCCTGAGAAATGAGATAAAGCAATTACCAGGCAGAGATCATGTCTGCCCAGCGACGGTGTTTAAACTGTTTTGTTGAAAAAGAGAAGTCACTCACACCAACGTCTTGGGAGTTTCCTCTCAGAAAATAGGTCATGAGTTGCTAAATTTTCTTTATTAATTGACCCCAATGAAATGATGAATGAATACCAACATGGCCGAACAAGATGTGTCCAACTCAGAAAAGCTAAAGTGTTCTGTAATACAATTTGATACCCGACACTTAATCAAACTGTTATACTTAGTCAATTGAAAACAATTTCTAATAATAATTGGCCGATTGCGGGAGATGTATACATCAATAAACAGCAATACAATCTATTAGCAAAACAATAAAATTACTATGCCTAGTAAGATTTCAAACCGTTACACGGTGTACCTATATTATCAAATGTGATCAGTGTGTAATATATAATAATTATATGAATCACGTAGATTAGTTTGAATAATAATTTTAACAGCAAATATGGAGTGACATCTAGCTATTCTGACCAAACTATCACGGCAATCTAAACATGAATATTGACATTACGATTTGACAACAACACATGATAATATTTGTATTGAGCAAACCAATTGTTGAATTCATTATTTAGCACTTTTCAAGTAAGAAAAAGGTTAAAAAGATGGTAAGAACACACTTCTGATAATATTTCAATTGATATTCAAAATTTATCACTTATCGATGCACGAACATTTTGCACAATTAGTAACTATATTATGTACACTAGACTCCCGTTTCACTTTTGTAAACAACACAATAGTTGCGGAGAAATACGCAAAAACAAGATTAATTCTACGTAACAAGAGTTGGCGTAAAATTGTACATACATGGACATGTGTAAAATCAGATTCAAAATAAACGAAATGTGGATCCATAACATGACTACCTTTGAAAAAACTGTGCAATTCGAACGACGTTCAACATTCCTTGCGGAGATCAATGACGGTATGCTCAATTGTCATACATTGCGTAATAAATATCAATTAAATGTGGTAAAATAAAAACAATATAATGTTTCAAGGTTGTGAGCACCAAGCTGTGAACCAAGTCTTGTTTACCTTAATAGCTTGAACACGCCTACCTTTCAAACGCCACAAATATGTGTTTAAATATCAAAATTTCTTCACATAAACATTGCGATAGTTAACACTCAAATTTATTTATTTGTAAACACTCAAAATGTTAAGTACATGTGAGGTTCCCATCGCTAACTGAATGAAAATAGATAGTTAACAGGTGAACTAGCATTAGTCTATTTACCTCTTTCTGGTGTAAAATCGTTTAGTTGTTCGTCATCCCGCGACACTTGAGTGATAATAGACGATGGGTCCATTTAAACATTTGTTTTGTAGCTTGTTATTAATGGTGACTACAGATTTGCAACGATTATACACCATAAAATTATCTTTTATCTCCTTTCTATCTTACAAAATGGCAGATGGCTGCTGGCAACTACAAATTCCTACATTCAGTTCGGTGTTCGGTTGTGCTTGTTATTTGCAGAAGGCAGAAGCTTACTATAGCTATTTCTGTTTTTCGTATTCGACAGGTTGTTGTTAGAAAGAGATAAAACCATAAATGTATACCAGTATGCGAACTTTTCCGATCATAATAATTCACCATAGAAATTGGTACCTACCGAAAAGTTCGATGAAGTAAGAAAATGCTTAAAAGTAGATAGAAAAGTGTTTTGGCCGCCATCTTTATAGCGTCAAGCAGCCAATAGTATCCTTTACACGTAGAGTTCGGAGCGGGACATGCCCCGCGCCACTTCAGGCCGCCGCGCAGAAAAGTCTCACAGTGAACTGCGCTGTAAACAGTTATCTTACTTTCGGTCTTTACTTTTCTGTAAAAATAAAAATAACCGAAACATACGTGTTTGTAATAATTTTCGAAGCATACTGTGCGATTTTCTTCTATCGAGGGAATTTTATATAATTTGCGTTTCGGCGTGGAACGCGTCTAGATATTATCTTCAAAAATAACTTCTTTTTTTTAAGAGCTTAAAAACTTCAAATGTTTAAGGGAGATATGTAAGTAATCGGTAGAAAATCGGGTAGCGGAGGCTTCAGGCCTTCGCGCAGATAAGTCTCACATTGAACTGCACTGTAAACCGTTATCTTATTTTCGGTCTTTACTTTTCTGCGTGGCGGCCTGAAGTGGCGCGGGGCACATCCCGCTCCGATCTCTACGTGACGTGTGGGGGGCTATAGGCGAAGGCGAGTCAAAAGTTGAAATAAATAAATATAATTATTATGATAGGCCCGCCGCCCGCCACAAGTCGGATGTCAGTCACATGAACCTCAATGGCCCTGGGCCGAGCTATTCGAGAACAATTTGAAGCCGCGGAGTGAGGGGGAACGTGTACGAAAATGCCTTTACCATAAATAGGCCGTTACCTACTTTAAAAAAAAAATTAAATTTCCCACTCTCATCATTAAAGGGTTGCCAAAGCTTTTGTTCTAAAATACCCGCAATAAATGTTCAAATTCCCCAAATTCAAATTGGGGAGAACAAAATTACAAATTCCCCGCAATTTCCCCACAAGTTCCATTATAATTCTACCTCCAAAATAATACACAATTCTATTGAAATTAGCATATTTAGATTTATTATATTATTATTTTTATTTGGAACATTAACAGGATTATAATATATTATTACAAACACAAAGAAATAGTTTACAACCCAATTACCAATGTTCACATGATTAAAAAATAATGACACAAATAAAAAAAACGAGTGTGCTTTAGACCACACGACTGAAGTAAAACTACAAGACAAACCTCGCCCCATGAACCCAGGTATCCCTGCTAAGTTATCAAACGTAGCGAACGGGGTGACCTATGACCTAGGGGTGACATATGACCATGGGGTGACCTACGACCTTGGGGTGACGTACGACCTTGGGGTGACCTATGACCTTGGAGGACCATCCCTATCCTTATCACTCCAAGTCAAGCGTGCGTAAAGGCCTGACCGTTCGGCTCACCCGATCACCGTTCGCATCGATCAGCGTTCGCATCGATTAGCGTTCGCATTAAATATATATATATACTTTTTCGTAACGCATTCATCAGCTTACCCCCCATGTCGAGCGTGCGTAAAGAAGTTTTACTTCATAAATGTGCCAATAAATTATATAGTTATTAGAAAACAAAAGTTAAGAAATTATGTTTAGTTAGCAATTTACATAATCAAAAGACTTTACAACATATGCCATTTTTTTGGTTCACATTTTGTTTTAAGGATTAAACTTCAAACTTCCTTCTCCTTTCTTGATCCTGATACGCCCTCGTGTCCGTGTGTGGCGGGTTCAATTAAGGAGGAACAACAAAAAAAGCTATTGATGTTACGAGTTATAAGTTTATTTCAATACAAAGAGGCAGGTGTTAATTATTATTCTAATGTTAGCCTTATACTAGGTACTTCTGTTTGCTTAATTCTACGGAAAAGTCTTTAATTGTACAGAGTCTAATCGCTTCGGTGGTTAAAACAAATAAAATGTTCAGTCACTTCCCTTATTTTATGACAGCCTTCTTGGGCTCCTCGTACGCACACAGTCACTAGGCACTTTAAACTTAATTTTTATTTATTCACTTGTTATTGCACAAATCGCACTCACATTTCGAAGGTTGAAATTTTGTGCAAAGTGGAAATTGCACAAATCCCTTGGTCGGGAGGTCGCGCGAGTTGGCGGACTTGGGAGAGCCTCGGTGGAGCTCTGGTTGGGCTGCAACGAAGATCGTTGGAACCCCCTGGTTGGGAGTTCGATTCGCGTGGTTTCGCGGCGCGTTTGCAGAGCCCTGGCTGGGTTGCAAAGTCGCTTGATCTCTGGGCGGGATTCGGTTCGCACGGTTCCCGGTCGGTCGGGACACTCCGATGGAGGAGCGGAGTGCCACCCCCTAGGCGGGCAAATGGTGACTGACTGTCGGACCGTGTCCTCGGTGGACAGGGTGGATGGTGAGCGGCAACTCCGTAGGGCGGAGTAACCGCGTCCGCGGCGGACGGTGAGCGGTGACTGCCCCCTAGCCGGGGCAAATGGTGACTACCCTCCGGTGGTCAATTCTTCTTCTGGTCTCTGGAACTTTCCTACGATCGTAGCGGCACTGCGCTGTGTGTCAGAGCAAATAGGTTTATTGCTTCGGCCGCTTTTGTCCGGCCTCAAGTATTGTACCTAATTCACAGCTTTGAAATATTCCCATCGGCCGCAGCGGCTTCGTGGCTCAAACGAAAAAGTTTATTGCTTTTCATTGGGTGTTCATGAAAACCTCCGACGCTTTCTAATTTTTATTACGGTCCTCCTTTGCTTTCGCCGTTCTATGTTCGGGGCTAGGTACAATTCTTATTATTATATTATTCTTCGGAAAAAATGATTACATCTCATCCTTCCTTGCTTTCTAATATTATATTATTATTTCCGGTCCCTTGACTAACTTTAAGCTCTTTGTGTTTACTGCCTACTCCTATGCTAGCGACCTTATTGTAGATGGTACACATTTGTTAAGTTCCGTGAATTTTTGGCATTAAAATACCTATGGGTACATCAATCCCTTCTTGAGTTGCCTTCAGTGCTACCACAGTATCTGTATTATATATAGGCGATTTTTGTTTTCTGTAAGATTCCCCAAATTTGGGGAATTCCCCGCAAATTGGCAACCCTACCATCAAATACCTAAAAAAAAACGAATTCCGTTATAATTATATTACTAGCAATAAAAATGAAATTAAAATAATCCCAACTTTACCACTTCGCATACAAATCATTTCCGAAGTTTGTCATACAAGATGGCTGGCAGGTATTTTCCCCTCACCCTAGATTTGACTTCAACGTAACTAAATAACCATCACGCCAATTCTTCGCAGGGGTACGCAGAGAGGACGGACCTCCAAACAACTCATTCTTGGCACACACCCCTTGCCTCGTTTACATTCGTACATCGTCTCATACATGCTCTTCTATTATTATGACTCTTGACATGGCCCGACTCAAGTATCTGATTCACTTGGTCGTACCATGTCTTTCTTGGGCGTCTTCGACTTCCTCTACCATTCACATTTGCGTCATATATTCTCCTTACACTCCTTTCCTCATTCATTCGCTCTATATGCCCAAACCATCTGAGCGTCACTTTCTTAATTTTACTCATTACGTTTACATCAGCCTTGCGTTCTTTGCTGATCTCCATGTTTCTCACATGATCGTACATGGTTTTACCACACAAACGCCTCCGTGATCTCATTTCTACAGCATTCTGTCTACTTTAAATGTAATTCTTGTAAATACAATAAAACGGTTTTGCGAAAAAAATTACAAAATTAGATTTTCTGACCCAAAAATTGCTTGATTTTCAAATGCTGTTGGGAAAGATAGATAGTATTTGATCATACACTTTAGTTTTGGTGTGGCGACTAAGCTAATAAATCGTTGAATATAAAAATTATCGATGGAATTGAAAATCATTACTATGAAAACGAAGTATATGTATTTACATATATGTATACGGGGTGTACCAGCCATTCCTGAGCATATTTATAGTATAAAACGTGGATGTCATTGTACTTACAAGTAATTGTAATTATTAGAAAAAAAATATATGTTTCTATCACTCATCACACTGCTGCGCGTGGCGACGGGATTACGTGGTAAGAGTTCTTTCTTCTGTTACCGCACTACTACAACGAGGCGGAGTGCGTATCATTCGACAAAAAAATGCCAAAAAAGTCACCGGAGACCAAAATTTAATTTCCATTTTTCGCTCTAAATAATGTCAGGAATCACTGTACTAGGTATCGAGTACTTAGTACTAAGAGGGTTTCAACTTTTCTACAAGGGATTTCAGGATTACCATGAAAAGTTGTAAGGATGAAACAGAAAACATTTGACTTTTTAGATATTTTACCACAGGTACATTTTACAATTGTACAGGCACAATTTGTTAGATAGGTTTCACAGAGACTCTCTTTTAATAACTGCTACTATTAAAACTTCCTCTGCCTTGCAGAATCACTAGGTGACACGATAGGGTGTGTCTGTTCACTAGGATACGTCACCTAGCTCGAAGCATTGCTCTAATCATCAGGCGAGGCACCTACCTGCGTGGCCATAGCCAAGGCCCGTTCACATATCGTGGTTCCGTCTAAAAATCGGAAGCTCTAGTGGTTGTAGAGGGTATATGGAGCAGTTTACACATGTCCGACACGATTAAAAAAAGAATCCGGCACGTTTTGTTGGGTGGCTGTTTAAAAATCGTGTCGGAACTCACTCACTCATAGTTTGTATGAAGCTGTTCACACTTGCAGGAAAGTCACTCCGGCGTGAGCCCCACTACATCCCGCTCACTCCCAGACGTACGGAAACATGCTTACATGGAGTGTCCGCGTGATCGTCTGATTCTCAAAAGTGTGAAGAGGGCGTTCGAAATCCGATTTTTTGTCGTTCTGTTTTCTAAACGAGGGTGTGAACAGGGTGACCAATGTCCAATTTTTTAAACGGAGGTGTGTATGGGCCCTTAGGAGCTGTTCACATTGGGCAAGTATTTTAGTCGAGTAGCGGTATATTAGTAACTAAACGCCTCCGAACACCACAATTTTAGTAGAGTAGTTTAGTCAGCTCTTTAGTAGAGTCAATTCATTTCGTTCTATTTTTTTGGGAAGATAGCGACCCCTGCACGTGTCCCTGTGCACTGACATGTGCGAACCTGTCGTTTTAGCAGAGTTCATTAGTAAACGCGCATATATGTCGTGTGGTTGGAGCAAAGATGCTACTCTAAAATTCTTTATTTATGCTGCTGTTAATCTCTTTTCTTGTCCATAGTTTATTTATCTTCATCTCACTAATTTATTCTTCCATCTCTTCTAAAATAAGCATTACAATCAGCTTAATTAGCGTATTTACTTTGTCGCGTGGCAGCCCGCCGCCTTGCAACGTGCGGCCCACTAATGCACTCTACTTGATTGTAATGCGAATGCTTTTCGGCGAGTCAAGTAGCAAGTTACTCGCTATTCGACTAAACTACTGTCGCAATGCAAACAAGCCATTAGAGATTAGCAGTACGAAGGACTAAAATGTAAGTATATACATACATGTAGGTATTTAAGAAATATTATCTAAAAGAAACAATTATAGTGATAATCGAAAAAAAAACACCACATTTAAAATGTTATAATTTTTATTTATTTTGAAAACAGCCATGATGGGACAAAGCCAAAAAAGAATTATACATTCTATAAAAATCTTCTAGAAACATCATAAACATAATATATATTCCTAAGCACAAATATATTATAAAGTCACATAAAAATATTAAAAATCGAATTAAATTTTAATAATAGGAATATTTAATAGAAAATAACTGTCAGCTATTCCATAGAGTTCAAATAATACATCAATAAATTTCATATACATAATATTATAATATAATAATTTAATATAATCACCGAATAGTTTGTTTTGTTAACCTTAGAAATGCCGAGCTCCCACGACCTATATAGTGTGCTGAGGGTAAAAATCCCATAAACAAATTACCAATTGGATACAAATTTTTCGTATCCAATGGGTTATCTTGGCGCTTTAGAAGTTAAAAATGTAAATAGATATTACAATAGGTAATACTTTTGATTTCCTAACAAAAAACACTTCAAAATTAAAAAACTAATTTAAAAAAAAAAATCTATAATTTTGCCTGAGCAAATGAGTTCATGAAAACATGATTAATTTTATGTAGGATAGTGAACTGTGTGATTTAATCCAGAATGTTTGAGAGGATAAGTGGTCCTTTTGTTAAGTTACCAAGGTAAATTAATGGTAATTCTGTTTTAAAATTTCATCATTTTAATATTTCCATCCCTGAAAATATATAATTCGCTCATCCTTAGAAAAGAGTTGTAAGTCAAAAAAGTAAATTTTACAGGAGAGCAAAAGCAAATGATGATTGATGAAACAAGCGGTCCTGTAGAAAAGAGACACTAGCGACATCTCGCGGAGATAGAGTGATTTAACTTACATACAGTTTTCGTGGGGCATAGATAATCACAATCAATTTACTTTTCACAGATAAACATAAAATTTTGACTTATGATCTTTTCTACGAGATGTGTGAATAATGTATGAAAAAAATAGTAAGGTTTGTAAATATAATGTTTTAAAAAATAAGACAAAAGTTACACCTACAATGAGTGATGAATTATTGAGAAACTCATTTAATTATTATTTATGGTCTCTTAAACATTAACATGCAAGATTAAGCTGCCTGCAGACCATCCAATTTCATCCCGACTAGCTGAAGGAATTACGAAGGAAGGCTCGGCTATTCAATCGTTCATAAGCCGAGTCCATTATTCGATACCTTTTCACATGATTCCTTTAAATCAGACAGTCAAATCGGATAACCACTCGAGTGATAGCTCTCAAATTTAGGTAAGAGATTTTTGTAAATTAAATGATTTTTTTTTATAAAACCTAAAAATATGAATGGAATACTCCACAAAGGATGCCTAGAGGAAAATAATTTCCCTCGGGGCCTATGTCGTCTTTGGGATGCTGTACGGAGGGTATTTTTAAGGAAAGGAAGGAGAGAAGGTCCTGGGAAAGAAAAAGATATGAGGGGTGGGTAGAAATCTAGGGGTCATTGTGTGTATCAAGGAGTGACAGATTAATGAATCCATTCCTCCCACTGTGGTTGGTTGAGTCTGGCTGGAGAGGACATAGGATCTCTCTCATCCAGTTTCTCCCGAACCGGTCCGCCACGCAGCAGGTGGGCAGACCCATTCGCCGCCAAGACCTGGGTAAACCTCACCCATGAACCAATGGTTATCCAATAAATGGTTTCCGGGGCGGCGGTATCCAATTCCCGCCTCACAAAAAATTAATATTTGGAGGCATGATATTAATTTTTTTATATGAACTAGTAAGACTATGACATCCCCAATTGGGGTAAGTTGTGAGGCTGAAGGTAGTGGGGAGGAGAAGGTGATGGAGCAGAGGAGGGTGGGGAAGTACCTGGCTATTCAAATCACCAAACACGGCTAAGGCCATTTCAAGTGACGTTTCAATTCTGAATGGTGGTCTTATACCAGGGCGATACTGAGATTATCTTCTATTCTGGAACATGCCGCAAATAACATATTATTTTTAAATGAATTAATTGTGAAATAACACATTTTAATCCAATAAAATTTATTTGCACACGCCGGGATTCAATCCCACGACCTTCAGATTGCGAGTGAAGAGCCTTACCCCTCGACCACGGAAGGCCGTCGAATTAAATTAAATCGAATAGCCAAATCGAAAACCTACACCCGGAAATCGTTCGAGTGGTTATGTCTGTAGGCCTCTTTATGTTAAGGTATTATTATGATGGATGTAAGATAATGCCATGTAATAGACAACTGGAATACTTAAAAATATCATAAGAATATAAAATATTTCTGACTTAAAGACAATACACATAATAACCGAAGGGTTGGTCGGAATATATTGGTAACACAAGGGAACAAATTGGTTCTGTTTACCACAAGTTGATAGCTAAATGACAGCTATCCCTTATTTTAAAGTGAGCATGCAAAATGGCCGACGATTTAACAGCATTTCTCATTTTAGGTTGATCCTAAAAGAACTTAAGTAAACACATTAGTTAAAAAAATTTAAGCACCAATACAATGTTTTAAAGTACCAACATAGCTCTAAAATAAAATAAAATCTTCAAAGAAACGTAAACCGTGTCCATTCAATATTATGTACATATTATTATTTTTATATAAAAATGTTTTAAAAAAAAAGAAAATCCAATAAATTTATAAATATGATTGTGGGGAAAATTTACTGAATCCCCTTTTGCCATTAAAAAACGCAATCATTGGATCAACACTGAAAAATATTATTGTTGTTATCAAGGTAACTTTTTATTATGCGGACATCCGGTACCAAAGATATTGAAATACAAGAGATATGCTATGATGGCAGTCGATTTTCTGAAGGTGTGCAGTAGTATTGGTTAACAACATGGTTTGAATATGGAAAGAATTCATTCATTTAGTTGATTTTTTTAAGGTGTGCAGTAGTATTGGTTAAAAATATGGTTTGAATACGGAAAGAATTCGTCCATTTAGTTGATTTTTTGAAGGTGTGCAGTAGTATTGGTTAACAATATAGTTTGAATATGGAAAGAAATCATTAATTTAGTTGATTTTTTTAAGGTGTGCAATAGTATTGTTTAACAATATTGGTGACGACAGGAAACACAGTCCCACCTGGTAAAAAACTGCCGATAGCACATTTCTTTTTAATATCTTTGTCCGGTACTTATGTACAGTATACAATAAATAAGTATAATAATTGGAAAATTTGTAGAGCGCCGTTTTTGTGAAAAATCACCTCAAGGGCGCTTAATATATTGCAGCATCGTAAATTTTCACTTTTCAAAATTCTTTCACCATTTTAATTAGCAAATTACAAATAAGACTTTTGCTGGATTCCCATCTTATTGACTGAGCATAGTGAAGTCCTGTTCTGACTCAACAATTTTGTATTTCGCCTGAAAATTGATTCGTATCCGATCAATCCTGTCAAGATGGTAGCCATGTTTGATGGTACCTATTTCCGCCTGAGTGCATAAGCGACTGTCAAGTCGGAGTAATCAAAATTACGCAAAGTACTGTGCACAGAATTACTACCCTATGGTCCATTTCATAGAATGAAAGTAGAAGTCTATTCAACTTCAGGTTTCCATGGCATAGAAAGCCTGTTCTTACTAATCTATTTCAAAGATTCTGTGAAATAGATCTCAGAATAGATGAGATGGAATCCCAGCTACGCTAAAAAACATGAAATTATTTTTTATTACAAAATGGTTTGGCTGTTTAATCTTTAACCGCTCCGATCTATCGCGTATATGCAAGTTTTTTGTCTCCGCTTCGCAATTAAAGCTCTATAAATGAAACATTTCTGAACGTAGCCGAATACTGAAAACTGTTTTTGAAAGGTTATAAAATAAGCTTTCAAATTGTAAAATTACAAATAAATATTAAAATTTTTGAATGCAAACATAAAAAAAATGTAAAAATGACTCGGTGATGTTTTTATGTGAAAATGGTACTAAAATCACGGATTATGTAAAAAAAAAAAATACTTATTCTATCGTATAAATGTATAATAAAAAATTTTGTCACCTCACTTTTTTATCATTTCATACAAGAATATTTAATAAAAAATAACAATGTCTAACGGCGTGAAGGCGATTTGGCGGGTAAAATCTATATCTACAGAATGGGTCTTTTTATGGACAACTTTGAATAGAGACCTGTGCAGCTTGATTTATTATGGACCTTCTACTTTTTGTTTTAGGGATGTCACTAAAACAATAACAGAGTTATAACGATTTCTGTGGAAACACACGCGTTGACGTGAAAACACGCTTATTGTACTTGAATGCTATCGTTAAATAATTGTGTATATCCGCTTACGTATCGGAGTGGTTAAAGTACATTCTAACTAACATAACATACATTTTTTCGGTAAATTGTTGGCAAATAATAAATTGATAATATAAAACTCTTTTCCACTAGAAATGTGAATACACAGAGGGAAATAAGATCTTGTATAAAAAACGATTTCCCCTAGAGGTCAAAATTGGGTACAAATAGTATATCACATAAAAAATACCAAATATTTTATTGAGAACCTTTTGGAATTTAGAATGTTTAAACTGGGAAAAGTGGCAAAATCATTTGCTTTGTTTTGTAAATTCATCCAAGTTCTTCCCTCTTCAATTAGGTACTTTTCTATTTCATGTTTACCAAGCCACATGCTTGGGCCACATGTTAAAATGCAACTTTGTACAAAAGCTGAGTTTTGATTTCAAAAGTCATCAAATCAACAAGCAGCCGACATTACGATTTACATAAATGCAACACAAAACTATTAACTTAACCTATATTATCATAATAACAAGTGAAGTTGAACAATTCTGCGCATAATGTTACCTTTTTAAGCTAACACAAACTAATGCTAACCTAACCTATTTTATTATGACAGATGTAGTCATTACATTTGAAATACATATGTATTATGCAAACGCGCACTATGCTAAAAAAAATTTCAAATGCCAGATCTACAATGGTAAACATGTAATCGATAAAGACCCCAATTAATTTAATGAAAGGCCACGGTATCTAGCATGTCAAACGATAAACCCTATATCAATATGATATTGACTAAATCCGTCATTTATGGTCAGCTAGCGATATTTGCGAGAACGGTCATACGAGTACACGGCATACGAGTCTGAAAGTCAGTAAACAAAAGCCACCGCTTTTAGCGCGCCCTTCAAAATGTCAGATAAACTTTGATTAATTGCCAATATCCACAACTATTTTAATAATGTCATTTATTATGCAAAATTACTGGCTTAAATGAACGGAGGTGAACTAACGAGGCTCTAAGAATTGAAAGAAATCACATAAGCGATCAATTGATTCCGTGCATGGAGAAACAAAAATTATTCAAATATAAAATATATAATTAAACCCCTTTTACATGTCAAATAGTAAATGTGGACTGCCAAATTAATGTTAGTTTATGTTTAGGAATGTCAATCCATAGACAGATCTGCCAATTATTTCAATATCTGTATGGCTATCGACAGCGCAACCGTGCTATGAATATCTATACAAAATAGTCAGAAGTTAAGTCTATCGATTCGATACTGTTCAGTTATCAATTTGACAATGCTAGAAGGCCAGGCGCAAGAAGGAATTTCGATGCATTTTCCATTATCTATCCCAGTCAACAGAGTTTTAAAAAAAAAACTTTATAGTACCCAAAATCAATTCACAAAAATACTATGTATATTCACAAATATCATTAAGTCTTTAGTTACATCCATAAATATGTATATATCACAATAATTATTAAAAGTGTTCACAATATCATTCCGTTTTGCACTCAGCTCTCCTTCAACAGTACTTCAAAATGAGCGTGAAACTGGCCTTTGGAGTCGGCTCGGTGCCAGACTCATTTCTCCTTCATGAACTGGGCTCTCCGGATGGCCAGGGAGGTGCGGCCGCACAGCAGCCCGAAGGTGAAGATCATTCCGAGGAAGCTGAAGAAGGTTATGATGAAGTAAGTCTTGTTCGGAGAGGTGACCACTTGTGCGTATATGTCGCTTAAACCCTCAGGGACTAAGACCTGTGAAAAACATGTCAAAATCTTAAATGTTTTTTTATTTATTAGCTAACATATCGATTAATAACAAATTAATTAATAACAAACGACCACCATAACACGGGCATCAGCCAAGCATGGTGGTCGAAAAATCCAAAGACCAAAGGGGCAATTTCGGTTCTACTAATGGATAGGAAATTATCATTAATCTTAAAATTAATGAGGACTTTTTCGCTAACTGCGATTCTAGTTCTCTCTGATAGTGAATGTCATTAAGTTTAAGGTTAACTCACCGAGCGATTCTCTATGTTTTGTGAGATAGAGACAGATCTCAGGCGAGATCTCCTGTCAGATTTGTGTGATTTTCTTTGGCTGTTATTTGCTTTTTCTGTGGGCCGATATCAGAATTTCAGCTGTGAGCTGTCACATATTTTATTTTAGGTCGTTTTAAACACGAATTCATGCAAGTATGCAAGATTATTTATTCATTTAAGAGCCTTAGAAAATCACACAAATCTGACAACAGATCTCGTCCGATATCTGCCTCGACCTCACAAAAGATAAAGAATCGCTCGGCAGGTACGCCTCATACGTCATTACTAGACATCGGATTATATGCATTTGCATATTTGCATATGCAAATGCATATAACTCTCTAATTACGGCGTTAATGCATATTTTAGCCTTTTTTTCCCAATCATGCATATTTAGCATTTGAAGACGCATCCATTAAACAGAATATCGCCCTCATCTCAACATATTTCCACAAGTTACCAGATGCCATAGAAAAATTGGAAACAAAAAACCTTCCTCTATTTAAATCAATAGAAATACTGGAAACAATGATTGAACTCGCCAACGCCCTTCCCAATTCAATATCAGAAAAGATTCGTGAAAAGTTAGACGCTATTTTGTTTAAAAATCTGAGTTTTGAAGACATGAAGAACTTTAATGCCTACATCAACGGCACAGGTCATACATACCCTGCCTCAACAAGGATCTCCAGAAATGGCGCAATTTTTTTAAAATTTTGTCGGATGACGTCAGTTGACGTAGATCGGCATTTTGGGTGACAAACATCAAAAATATTTGCCCGAAAATTTGGAAAAATACTTAATTATATACTGTCACAAAAAATGCATAATTTTAAGAATATTTCGCTGTTTTTGTATCGTCTTTACTTAAAATATACAAAAATAAAAATGGTATTTTGATTTTGCATTGTGCATATTTTAGGCGTATCAAGAGTTTTTAGTGCATATTTCGTTTTTTTTTTAGTGCATATTTGCATGCATATTTTGGCACTTTGTTAGTGCATATAATCCGATGTCTAGTCATTACATATGTCTGGTAATGTTGTAGGTAGCTTGAAAACAAACTTATGGGTCCGAGTGGTGAAGGACAATTCCATTTACTTAACTTTTGGTGTGCTGATGCAAAATTTTAGCCAAGCGCCGTCTGATTTTATTTTCATCATAACTTACTTGTATTTTGCAAAATTATGTTTTTGTATATTGTATCTTATTACCAGATAATGAGTTTATGTATTTATAAAAATAGTACAAAATCTACAATATGTAGTTTCCCCAGAATAGCTAGTTATATTCAGAGAAAAGAATTTTTAGATGTATCTTTAAGGATACACTGGCGTTCAAGAGGTTAAATAGAACCGGAATCACCCCTAAGGGGATAGAAAACTAAAATATAATCATGATTTCAAAAAATAAAACCATAGTAAGATCGTTTGGGTCCCAACGGTTTCAAAGGGCTGGTCATCTTGAAAGAATGTCAGATGGCAGGTCACCAAGTGGGTATCATAATGGAAATATCCTATGTATGTATATATATCGAGGAACATGTGCAGGGATTTTGTGGAAGGAGAGTGGAGCAGGATATGTGTAAGGCCTGAAAAAATTATAATTAATGAAACAATAACAAAATTATTTATCACGAAACCACAGCATGAAAAACAGCCGTTAGCCATTTGTGTCGTGCTATAACAATAAAACATATTAAAGAAGGAAAACGCATGCAAAAAATTATTTACGAGATAACGACAAATAAAACACCAAGATAACAACAAATCAAATTAATAACTAGCTCTGAATTTTTTCACACGTATGTATTTATCAATCAGTTATTATGTAGGCCAATACTATTTTTTTTGGTACAATAATTGTGAAACGAACTAATAAAAAATGATACTTTGTAACATGTACATACATAGCAACATTTGAAATTACTAATCTAATCAAGCCTTTACTACGCTCTATATATTTTGAATAGATAGAATTGTTTTTTCTCGGTATCGGTATTTTCATACCCATAAATATTTTGTTCTAATTGCAAGCTTTTGGTTTGGGGAAGTAAAGCATAAAATGTTCTGGAAAATTGCTAAAATCAGAAGATACGTAATACATATCCTGTTATTAGGCGGCGGCCGCTACAATTGTAAGTTTTTTACAGTAAGTGATTTATCGTAATTATTTATAATAACTTATAGAAGTCGTAAGTGGTGTGATTGTCTGACAGGTCTAATCATGCCTGAGCAAACTTACAGTTTGGCAAGTTAAGACGTTTATCGTAATTTCGCAATGGCACCTAAATGTGCCGATGCTAAAACTTAAACGGCAGGTTTTCACAGAATTTTTTTTGTTTTCCTATAAAAACCATTTGATTTATTATTTGAATTAAAATCTGAGATCAACTACTTAAAAGTGTTAAGGATATATAATTTTCTCTTTAGAATAATATAAAAAAATACAGCTACGTAAAATACAAATAACTACTACGAAAACAAATGCAAATGGAAAGAAAATAAATTATGTTAAGACAAAAATCGAAGCGATATAATTTATTTTTCTGGTGGTAAAACAGCTTTCAGAAAATGAGCAATCTTCTATTTGATTAGCAGTCAACTTCTAATCCAACGCTTTATTTGAGCTATTTTATCTTTTTTAACAATATTGTGTAAATTATGTCAGCTGCAACTCGTTAACCATCTTATCGTGAATAAACTTACAAGGTATCGATCACTGCGAGAACTTAGAAAAGTGAAACTTAGGAACAACTTATAAGAGCATTAATTACCATAAGTTTAACTTACGAGTAATAAATTTAACTTACGAGTGTAAAGCTAGCCATATAATATAAGATTATCTTACTTGAGCACTTTTGAACATCTCCATGCGTTTTGCAAGCTGAGTCTTGCATTCTGCATCCAGGCTCTTTTGTTCATCAGCCAGTATCATCTGCAGACATCTAATATCTGAAAATATAACAAAGAATGAACCCCACCATTGTTTACGAGTGAAGAACACTAAAGCAGTAAAGGCAGAGAGGAATGTTGTTACAGTGATTTACTAAAGAAATTACTATGTTAAATTATTTTTATTATTATTGGTACAGTAAAGAATCAATTCTAAGTTAACATTTTAAATTTTTTGTTCAATGTTTGTTAGGAAAGCTGCTAAGCCGTGAATTATAGTGCTACTACCTCCAAAGAAAAAAATCCGTGGGAACATACATTTTTGGGCTGCAGAAGGAATTGAACGAGTAACCTGGTAAATACCAGGCTGTTCAAACTAACTGGATTATTCAAAGAATCTTGTCTAAAGAATTCATATATGCGTAGTTTTTTTTTTATAATTTACAAAACTAAAAATACATTGACACTAAAAATTATTCCTGAATTTAATCTATTTGCTTCCTAGCTTTGCTCTAGTGTGGTATGTAGGTATTTTATTTAGTTTTTGGTGGAACACAACAGATGTTATAACTATGGCGCAATTTAGAAGAAGAAACTCACGTCTTCCGTTGCCCTGGTCGAGGTGGTTGCACCATTTAAGCAGATCCACAGCGCAGGCTCTCTGCAGCAGGGGGTCCGCGTGGATGTCGGCTCTCGACTCTCCAATCAATGTGGCCACCTCAGTTCGACACTCCTCGGAAACAATCTTCCTGTTCAAGAATGCCTGCTTCAAACACTCTTCCACCTGAAATGGAGAAATAGAATTGATTAAGTTATGGAATGGCAAGTAAAACGCAAGTATATAGGCAGGAATTCTTTTATGGTGCCATTTCCTAATGGAGGTTTTTACAGCACAAATGAAATAATCAGAAATGCATTAATTTTTTCCAGTTTTTCGAATTCAGCAGCTACAGATTATTAGATCTTTTGATTATTACCTTTAATCTTTCTTTTCATAAAAAGTTGTGGGAGACAATACCTGATATTAATTTCTAAGGATGTGACTGAGATACCTAGTCTTTTCTACAAAATTATGACAAAGAGTTTCTTTTATGCTGCTTACATAGTTTTAAGTAAACTCTGATGAAGTAAGCGGAACTAGTGATTTAAAAAAAATAGAAGTGATTTAATCCAATGACATTATATACAACTGTAGACGCGGGGTAGAAATCTCAAAGTGGGAAGCCAAAAGCAAGGCAATTGCACTAGTCTCGATTTCTAGTACTTTAGTACTAAACTGTGGCAAGTCGAGTAAGATCGTGTCTTACCAGTAGGAAAATTGCATTTAAAAAGTGCCATAATGCCCTCCTGTGTGATGAGAAAATGTTTCCATTACACGGCAAACAGTTGTAAAAGTGAAGAAATAACATTTAATTTATATGTACACACAAATTACTTATTATGTATTATCGATTATTATAAGCAATACAATTAATTTTCATGTTTCACGTCCAACCATTTTATGCATCATACGTCAATGGTCATTAGAGAAAAAACACACATTCTTTGATTGTCTTATGGTACGGCCACACTGAGGCCAACTTCCAACTTCAAACTTTCGGACATTGTGTAGAAGGGTAGTTCGTGCGTTGGAAGTTTGAGTTGGAAGTTTGGCTTCGGTGTGGAAGTAGCATATCTTTTTAATACGTGAATAACTTTTGAATTAAGAAATTACTGAAAACCGCTGAAAACAAAAGAGAGTTGCTTACTTGCACGCATTATTTTGCGAGTATGTGAGATTATGGCAAGTCTATTTATATACTTAACGTAATAAGGAACTCCAGTGAAAAATATTATGGCTTTAAAAAAATATGTTCATATAGACCAATAAACGCTGATTCTGAATATATAACTTTTATTTAATAATATTAAACGTACAGTTTTTAAAAAAATATTAAAAAGTGCATTTTTAATATTCTCGTTAAAACACAGCGTCAGGTTGGTATGCTGTGTAATGCTCTGTGGTGACGTCACGATAGTAATCGCGGTAATGACTGGTTTATTTATCCTATACGTCATTTATATGGGAATTTAGGTATGACACAAGCGAATGTTCTATATATTTCTTATTTTTGAAGATGTCGTAAAAGCATATACCTTTATAGAAATTTAATAGAATTGCCTTTTAGATTTTTGTATCTGACATATACGATTGTGTTTGAAAAATGCAGTATTTTAAGTTTCAAAATGAAAAAATTTAAAAAAAACAGCCGACTGTAAACATATTCTATTAAATGGTCGAAAAAATTAGGAAAATTCAAAATTTAAAAAATACAGTCCTCTTACTTTATGAATTTGGAATAAAACTGTCACTTCACTTTTTATCTTGTTCATACAATTAAAAAGGATAAAAAAATATTATAATAATTCCGAAAAAATAACTGAAAAAATCTGACATCTTGGACTCGGTTTTACGCAATTAATGCGTTGATTTCTCGAATTTGTATTTATTTACACATGCATAAGGCTTTTACATTATCAAATAATATTACTTTTATGGAAGTTTTATTAAATTCACGCGGAAAAGTCATAAAAATTATAGAGAAGTAACCTTTGATTATGTAATGTCAGTAACCTAAAAACCGAACGAAACTAAATCACCAAAAAAACATTATTTAAGGACTAAAACTGAAAAAAAGTACAGGCAGCATTAGTAATTATGCTGAATTACACTAATATCACAGTGAATTAATCATTTAAACGAAAATTATCATCAAAAACAGCAAACTGCAAGTTAAATTCATCGACGTCATTCATTGTTTTGCAAAGAATTTGATTTCGCCATTTGCAATAAATAAGCCATTAGCCAATCAACGCGTTATAATAAACAAGATGGCCGCGCGCCTGCGCAAATCTATTTGAGATTCAAGAAAACCAACATAACAATCATAAAATAGTGAATCGTTATTTTAGTAGATGACGTCACAAAATTCACCATAGATATGGGTGTTTTCGAGGGATCTCCAAAAATTAAAACTTTGAAAATTATTTTAACTATTAAAACTAACTCTAAAAAAAAAAAAAAATATGCAGTAATTTAAGTTAGAAGGTCATTTTTCATTAAAAAAAATAAAAAAAATGGACTGGACTTCTCTATTGATTAAAACTATCTGTTTCGCATAAATTCACTTGTGACAAAGCCGTCAATTGGCCATTCAGAGCAATTTTATTTTTTTGACAGTCGAAAGGTTCCTATTAAATGCCGATTCTAAGTCTGTTTCAGCTTTTGAGCAAATTATGATCAGAAGAAGAGGACAACTATTTTGATAAGCTTGTTAGCTGAGTATTATTATCGGCATTTAACAGGGACCTTTTAAATGTCAAAAAAAAAAGAAAATGGCGCTGAATGGCCATTTGCTAACAATGCTACATTTGAATTTCTAAGAAACAACCGGGCCTTAATGTTGATTAATTACATTTGAATTTCTAAGATGTATAATACTTCTGTGGTATCCTAGATAGTAGGGATTGAGCAAAGATATTTCTCTTATCTGTGGGATTGAGACATAGATAAATACAATTGCAAGCCCAAGACCGAAGCCAAGAATCATTCCTACCGCCTGCTAATAAATTAGCTCGAGCTCATTATAATCTATCACCAATAAAAGTACACAGTGCTTTGTTGACCCCGGAGTTTTTAATTAAAGAGATTGTGAGACAACCCGGAGTTACAACCACTTCATTAGGCTAGCTTTACACTCGTAATTAAAATTTACAGATTACGTAAGATTTTGACAGGTTACTACCAATGACATTAATACTGGACGCGGGGTAGAAATCTCAAAGTGGGAAGCCAAACACAAGACGATTGTAGCTGTCTCTATTTCTAGTACTTTAGTACTGAACTGCTACCCGTCGAGTGAGGTCGTCTTACCAGTAAGTAAATTGCATTGCAAAGCGCCAAAATGCCCTCCTGTGTGATGAGAAAATGCTTCAATTACACGGCAAATAATCGTAAAGGCGAAGGAATAACACTTCATTTGTAAATACACGCAAATTACTTATAATTATCAATTATTATAATTATTACAATTAATTTTATAATAATACGTCATTGTATTCTTTACCCTTCCCTGTCCATTGCGTAACCGAGTGAGAGTATCTTGTTATCACAGTCACACCCATAGGTCACACACGTGATGTGAAAGCAGTATTCGGCGAAGAAATTAATAAGCCGCCCTACCATATATCTATGACATTCACACACGTACATTCTTTGATTGTCTGTCTTTATCACACAGGAATAAAGTTTTGAATTTAGAAATTATACTGAAAACCGCTGAAAACAAAAGAGTGTTGCTTGCTTTCCACATTATATTGTGAGTATGTGAGACTATGGCGAGTCTATTTATATAACGTCATTGGTTACTACAGGAGTGTTTACATATGCATCTGACTTATGGTAATTAATGATTACGGAAGTTGTTCGGAAGTTCAACCTGTGTAATTTGCTCATGCGACTGTTTACATCTGTAAATTTATTTGCGGTAAGATAGCTTCCTTTCAACAAAAATCTGCTACTGTCAAAATTAAGTGATTTTGTCAATAAAGACGAAAAGGCCCAAATAAAGTGTTGATATAGATTTTGGCTTTAATTAAACAATTCTCCGCGGGCTTTTGTGAGATAAAGGCGGAAATTAACTTAATTTTACCCAAATGACAGCTACCTGACAGCAACCGACTTCGAAAATTCAAATACGTAATGTTAAAAACAGAAACATTGAGATTAGAAAGGATTGAACCAATAAATGAATAGAAGAATGCTCATTTTCAGAAAACTTAAATAAGTAGAAATATATACTAGTTTTATTTGAAACAAATTCGATGAAAACAATTGTCTTTTAATTTTTGAGATTTCGTAACGGCGCATTTTGGTACTATTTCTTACAACATTGATATATATACATAGATGAGACATTAAGCGAATAAATTGGTTCAACGGAATCGTAGGTTGCTACCTCCATTTCTCTATTAGTAAAACAACAACAAGAAAAGGATGAAACCATGGGCTTGAGTAAAAGGAAAGGACGGTCTGACGGCCGAGCCTTTCGACGCGGTGGCTCCAGTTAGATTTCACTTTCCGAAGGCCTGTTCGTGCATGATTTGAACACGAATCTCGGAGAATTATGTACGGGATAGCGCCTCTATAGTATATCTCTATGGCTGTCAACCATACCTATGCTACGGTAATAAGTCAAGTTTTTCATTTTTCTGACTTTATCTGTTGTTATAAGTAAGGGGGATGGTGTTTAATCCAACATACTTTTAAAATAATCCTAAATAACCGAAGTTAACAAAAATAGGCTCTCAGGCTGATTAGATAATTATATTTTAATCTAAATAATTGTGAGAACTGCTTCAAGTATTCAAACAAAATAATCAACATTAAAAAAATTGCGAATTCTGTAAGCATTATCAAAACCACAAACAATAATTGATTAGGTTACTGAGAATGTATAACATTATTGTATATTTTATGACTCAGTTGATAAAAAAATAATCCCTTTATCTAAACATTTACGTACACAGCTTAGATTGCAGAATTTCAACACTATTCTCTACAGGAAAAAAAGATTAAATGCATTGTAAATTATAATCAAATCACAATTAAATCACATTAAATCTTTCTTCATTGATATAGTTACTAGAAAAAAAACATGCGAAAATAAAAATGTGAGGAAGAAAATATAATTATTTGTTAGGAGAGAAATAAACAGATGGGTTAATAATAATAATAATATTTGGACGATTTATATAGCGCCGTTTTTGTGAAAAATCACCTCAAGGGCGCTGTACAAACTTACCATACATGCCTAAAATCTAGAAAGACTACAAGCTAGACAAACAATTAAAAACAACTTATGGCTAAAAATTGCATACACCGGTTCATTGATCACCGATACGAAAATATATGTACAATATTTTGACCAATGAACGCGATGCTACCTAAAAATGAATTAATACAGGACCATACTTACTTGGGAGGTCGCTTGAAATTAACACTGTTTATTGTCTATTTAAAGAAATTTAGATAGAGTTCGCACGCAGAGGACATAATTATGTACACATGTTGTTTAATCCTGAAGATATTTTAATATTAATATGTAATATATTATTTAATGAGTGTATTTTGGAAAGTAAAAGCAACATTTAATGGTGGGCGGTGCTGTAGTACAAGGATTTGATTTTCCGAGAGACAGATTGATGTGTAAGGATTCGAGTAATTTTAATTCAGTAAGAAAAGTGTGATTAAGACATATCATAGGCAATACAAGTATGATACTCTCAGATAGGTATATTTAAATTAAGTTAAGGGTATGAGAGCCCGAAAAGGTAGGTTTTAAGTTTGGACCTAAACTCTGTTGGGCTTTTTATGCATCTTAATTCCGGAGGGAGTCTATTCCAAGCCTTAGGCCCAGATATTCCGAAAGCACGGTCTCCGAACTTAGTATTTGGCTTTCGTTTGGGTTCTATTAGTCTGCCTATAGCAGATGAAGTTGCCGATCTAAGGGTTAATTGCCTCGGACCGGTATTTTCCGGGACGCATAATTCAGAGATGTAAGGTGGGGCCATTTCGTTGATTGATTTAAACACCATCCAGCACAATTTGTACTGGATTCTTTCAGGGCACTTGAGCCAGTGAAGGTTACGAAGGTGTTCTGAAATGTGTGAATATTTAGAGACCCCGGTTATGAGCCTTGCCGCTGCATTAAACACGGATTGAAGTTTGTCAGTTTGGTATTTTGGAAGACTAGCGTAGATGCCATTACAGTAATCAAGCCGTGAGACTACGTAAGAGTTGATTAATAGTTTTGTCGCCTCTGTAGGAAGGTTTCTTCGAACTGACTTGAGTTGTCTAAGGTGAAAAAAGCCGGTGCTTACTGTCCTATTTATTTGACTTTTAAGCAAAAAGTCTGAATCTAAATTAACGCCAAGAAGTTTGACTGTTGTCTTTGGAATAATATCGTTGCCGGAAATGGAAATAAGTGAATTGTCTATGAAATGTTGACGTTTGTTTGTGGCCGCCCAGAGAAACTCAGTCTTAGATGGGTTCAGCTTCAGCTTGTTTGAAGACATCCAACGAGTTATTGCTTCTAGGCATTCAGCTATGCGGATTTTGAGGCTATTGATTTCGTTTGGAGAGCAGTAGAAATAAACTTGCTGATCGTCAGACTCGACTATTTTGGCGACATCATTTGTAAAAAGGACAAAAAGAAGTGGACCTAAAACGGATCCTTGGGGTACCCCTGAAGAAAGTGTTGCGAAGTCAGAGAGTTTATTTCCAACCTTAACGGCTTGTAAGCGATTGGATAGGTATGATACCAGCCAATTTTTTATATCGGAACTCAAACCAAATGTTTCCTCTAATCTCTTAATGAGGAAGTCATGATCAATCGTGTCAAACGCTGCACTCATGTCCAGGAGTGAGATAAGTGCTAACTTACCTGACTCTATGGCCAAAGTTATATCTGACAACATACGAAGTATTCCGGTTTCTGTTGAGTGAAATCTTCTATATGCGGATTGACGATTAGTGAATAATTTATTTGAATTCAAGTGACTGGTTATTTGTGCAGCAGCAATTTTCTCCAGGATTTTTGATAGGAAAGGTAAATTTGAAACAGGTCTGTAATTACCTAAGTTATCGGAGTCTAGTTGTGGCTTTTTTAGTATCGGGTGTATTAGTATATTAATGAACTGGTGTTCAAAACATTGGGCTATATTGAAGTGATTTATAACTGGTCTTTGTTTGTATTTAGATTGTTAAGACTAGTCAACCCTATCTGAACTTTGAACTGGCCAGTAGAGCAATAGATATAAGACATTGAGAGTGAATTGATCAATTGGTTTCCATCACTTACGATCGATCTGGAAAATGATTACATTCCTTTAACCTCTCAGGCATATTCTTTCAGAAGTTCGAAATATTTCCTCTCTGCGATAAAATTCATATAAATGGAATATTTAGTAACGTATCCGAAAATTAAAAACTGTTTTTGAAAGATGATGAAATATGCTTTCAAATTTTATAATCAATTATAAAATGTCCAAAAAAATTTGCATCCCACAAAAAATTAGAAACGAGTCCCAGTATGATGAAGGGAGTTATATGGTGTGGTAGATCTCTATTCCCCCTCCAGAATGACGGTTCCCGTTTTTACCTAAAGGGCGTGCTTTTGATGATATAAGGGCTGGAAGTTTCGCCCTCTCGAAATTTCTAGAACGGTCTTCCGGAAAATTCTAGAAGGTTCGATAGAGCTCTAGAAAGTTCTGGAAGGAGTGGTGGAGTATGTCGTGGAATGTTCCGGAATAGGGAATCGGGAACATCATTGTAGAACATTCCAACAATTTCGAACACTCTCGAATATTGTCCGGGTAACCCAGCTAGTTGGAAATAAATGTATATTTTATGAAATATTAAATTTTTGAATACAAACATAAAAAAGTTTTTAAAATAGATCACCTTACGTTTTTTCTAAAATTACTGATAAAAAAAACAACAACACATATTTGGTTAGACAAATGTACTATACACATTTTCGTTGCCTTACTTTTTTGTCGTTTCAAGTCAAAATAATTAATAAAAAATTCACAAAATTTCATAAATTTTTGTCAAATAGTGGTTGGAAACTTTTGTTTCATAAAGGTACACATTTTAATTATTTTGTGGTTAATTTTTAGATTTGAATACAAATTTTTTATATTTAAAAAATTATATATTTATTTTGATTTATAAAATTTGAAAGCATATTTTATCCCCTTTTAAAAACAGTTTTTAGTTATCGGATAAGTTTAGAAACATGTATTCCATTTAATTGGATTTTATTGCAAAGCGGAAATATTTTAAACCCTCTGACAAAAGATGGTCTGAGGGGTTAGTAAAAGTTTTGAAATTCCGGTGTAACCTTGTAGTAGATTCTATGTCCTCCACTGAGAGCTCAGTTATAACTTCTCTTTCTGTTTCATATATCGTTTATTAAGTAGTAAGAGGGGGAGGTAAAAATAAAGCTTAGCAGTACGCCGTATGAGAAAAAAAATAATTTCTTACCTCTCCATCTGCATTGGTATCAGAGTTATCCGAGGGTTTGCAGATGGTTTCTATCTCAGGTCGGCACATGGTGCTGAGCAGAGGGTCGAGGTGGTAGTTCAGAGCTTGCTCTCGGAGCAGCGCCGCCACCTGATGCTCGCAGTTGGTTGTCAGCTTCGCTTCCGTAAACTTCACCTTCAGGCACTTGATGACCTTGCCCTGCAACTCTTCATCCTTTGGCTCGTTTGCTAAAATAATATGACATTTTAAAAGGTTGTTTTTGGGTCCAACTAACTAACCATCATGTCTTTTCCCTGCAGGGGTAGGCAGAGAGGATGGATTGCTACAAAGCTCTGCCTTGGCACAAACTCCTTGCTTCATTAATTTCATACATAATATTCTGTCATTCTGATTCTGACATGATCCAACTCAAGCATTTAATTCCTGTTTTCCTCAGGCGTCCCCAAATTCAGTTTTAAGTTTGCTAGTGAATGACACGGATGTGTCGAAACCAGTAACAAATGTAAATTGAAAATTAAAACTCTTCAAAACAAAATGACTAGAAGTGTTACATAGGCTGAAGAAATACAAAAAAAAGTCCCCAAATTATTTTACCATACACTTATGCATCATTATTCTTTCACTCCTTCCTTCATTAATCCACTTCACATGTTCAAACCATTGGCCGTTTCTTTTTTTTACATTAGCTCCACACAGGAGGTTCCTAAGGGCAAATGTCATCTTTTGGGACGCTGTGCGGAAGGACTTTTTAGGAAAGAAAGGGGAGGAAGTTCTGGGAAGGAAAAAGGTATGAGGGGTGGATAGGAATCTTAGGGTTAGTGTGTCCAGGGGTGACGTACAGTGACGGCCAGCTCTAAGGAGCGGAGGAGCAGCGCACTCCCAAAATTTCTGCTAATCTAAAAATTCCCGAGCGCCAATAAAACATACAAAATTTCCGACACACCTCATCACAGTTGACAATATACACAACGGTTATAATGCATACATAATATAGATATCTATATTACTGCGCGCGTAACACAGCAGATCGTTGTGTGCCTATATTCAGAGAGGTGGTTCGTTTTTCAAATCGATCACAGGATTTACGAGAATCCTTCTTTAATTCTATAATGAGCCCAAACCGTGAGTAGGTTGAATTCTTTGCAAATTTTAGTAAGCCGCGGACGGCGCTCGTAAAATTTCCACCACTTCAAAAGGAACGGTTCGTTCTGTAGTATATTAAACGGGACGCGTTGGTGTCATATTATTATCGAGATTGTGTCTTTAATTTAACATCTACTCTTTTTCATTTAATGTTTCGCTCAACATCAACTAACTAATCTACAGCAAACAGATATGTTATGACAGTATGTATATGTATATTTCATTTTCATTCGAGTTTCGGATGCGTCGGGAAGACGTTTGGATGTGTGACAAACTGAACATTTTTTTTAACTCGATTTTCGTACCAATCTACGTACAATTTTCTGGAAATTTTTTAATTACGGTTGATTGAATTCGAATTTACAATCGCGGCGATTTTACACGTGCTGATGGATCAATATTTATTTTAACTCTTTTACAATTGTGAAATATGTGATGCTTTTGAAATATGAGTCTTGCTAAAAATTGTCTTCACAATCCCTGTGACATCGGTTTAGATGGTGCGGTGTTTTTCAACATTCAAAAGTAATTTAATCTTTCTTAAGAAATACAATTAATTCAGACTCGATACATGCAGAGACAACGGAGGATCGACCTCATCTACGAATAGATAGAATTTTTCATAATTAAATTTACTTTAATTAGAGTAGGTGTCCAAAATTTTTAGCGCATCACCCATTTTTATGAGCACCAGCCGCCACTGGTGACGTATAAATCCATTCCTCTCACTGCGGTGCAAGGCGATATTCGGAGAGAGTCGTGCTGTAGAGGTAAAAAGGTCTTCCTCAGTCTCTCCCAATCCAGCCCGCCAAGCAGTTGGTAGGCAGACGCATCCGCTGCCAAGACCTGAACAAACCTCACCCCATTTACCCAGGCACCCCTGCTAAGTCACCAAACGTAGCGAACCACTTGGGGTGACCTGTGGCAGAGGTGTTGGTTATCAAACAAATGGTTCCCGGGCGAAGGTACCAATACCCGCCTCCCAAATTATTCCTGCGTCAAAACGATGCAACAAAATAAGTAAAAAAAAAAAAAAACAAAGAAGCAATATTTTAATCCAAGGTTATATTTTGTGGTCTCCTCTTTCCAGAGGGCCATCAAGAGGGACTTTATCCAGGAAGTCCTTGCTATGAGACGAGTGTTGTTAAATTGGCCATGGTTTTTCTTTAGTAAATGAATGATCATCATCATTAAAAGATTGTTTAAATACCTATGATACTCGAGCAGAACTTCTTGATGTCAGGTTTGCAATTGGTTTGTAATGTTGGATTGAATCGGTAGTCGGAATTTTGGTCAATCATTCTGTGTACCACAACGACTTTGCACTTCTCATCGAAGGTGGCTTCTTCCTTGTGTATCTATGGTCATAAATAAAAATAGATTAGCTACAGAAAATGAATTGGTTACAGAAAAGTTATAAGATTAGTTGGAGCAAAAAAAAAATAGGTAAAACTTATCACTCTAAAACGTGCAGTTCATTTTTCTAACATCATAAAATTTTTATGTAGTTGAAAACGTGTAGGTTATCTATGTTCCCTTGTCGTTCTAAAACGTGCAGCTCTTTTTTCTGACATCATAAACTTTTTATGTGGTTGAAAACATGTAGGTTATCTACGCTCCCTTGTCGTTAACAATAATTATTGTTGAAATTTTAACAAATCATGTTTGACCGTGATATGCTACATTATGATATATGTACGAAGTGAAATTTAAGGATTAACATATAAGAAAATGAATAGAAAAATACCTTTAGACAGTCCAAAACCTTAACAGGATTTGTATCGTGACAAAACAGCGTGATCATAGAACCGCAGGTGGTGATAAGGTTATAATCCACAGAGTTATCATTTAGCTCCTGCTTCTTGACATTGAACAGAGCATGCTGGCAAGGGTTGCTCAGAGCTCCTCGAGCGTTCTGAAGGCATTCAAGAGCTTGGGAGCCACCGTGTTCCACATTGGAACAGAACTTCTTCAGGTCATCTCTGCAAGCCGCAATCAACTTAGGATCAAAATCTATATTTTCTTTCTGTTGGAACAGCTGGGTCTTTAGTTGCTGACGGCAATCTTTGGGAATGCTGTGACGGTTCCCATCGATAGTGTCATTCCTCACCGTCTCACTCAAACACGTTATTACTTCACTCTTAGTTTTGGCTTGAGGGCAGAAACGCATCACATACGAGCGACAAGCTTCCTTGAACTTATAAGTGAAATGGTAATTTTTTAGAGATATTATCTGGAAATGTTCAATTGCCGCTCTGCATTTGATTTCGGATCGTACACTCGGATCGTTTTTATGAGTTATGAGGCATTCCATGACCTCCCCTTCATCTTTTCCTCCTCTAAATATGGACGGACAGAATTTCTCCATTACAGTGTAGCAATTCTTCATGATGATTGGATTGAGTTCAACATTGCCAGCTTGGGTCTCTGTAAAATTGGTTACTGCAACACGGCACTTGTCTCCTAAAGATTCTAGGTTGGTTTGCAGACATGCCATTTCCTCTCCTTTGGCGGTTTTATCGAAACAATAAAAGGCTAAATCGTCGATACAGTTCTCTTCAATTTCAGGCTGGAGATCTACACTCACCGCACGCTGTCTCATAACTCTTCTTATTTCTTGAAAGCACAGTGGAGACAGTTGCAGATTCTGCTTGGATTGGTAGGCGTATCGATACAGACATGGAAGCACAAGGGGCCCCCTCTCAGGATCCATCTGGCCATCTTCATCATTCCAGTTACGTTTTGCATGACAGAACTTAACAGAATCGTCCTTGCAGGCTTTGTACAGCTGCGGGTCTAGCTTGAAATCCCTCGAGACAAAGTACTGCACTTGGACGAGAGCAGCTTCGCATTCTACAGTCATGATGGAAGTCCCCAGCTTCTGCATGAGGCAAGACATTACTCTACCTTCACCACCCACGATTTCTTTGCAAGCTGCGTCCACTACTATCTTACAGGCTTGCCTAAGTATTGGATCGATCCTCCAATCTTCTCCGACATCAGTTTGTTTAACTAGGTTTTCTAGAGCTCTTTGACAAACAGCTTCAACCCTCTTCTTTTTAGGTCTAGCATGCTCCATCAGGCAATGAATCGTTTTGCCTCCAACTTCGATTGGGCTGCAGAACTCCACAATGTCTTTGGCACAGTCGTGCATGATTTCCGGAGACAACCTGTAATCTTCCATCAGCATTTTTCTATGGTCAACCATTTCAGCTTGACACTCTGAAGATATTTTACTACTATTTTTCATAACTCCTTCTAGACACACCAATATTTGCGCCAGCCGAATGTCTTTATCATCCGATACTCCTTTCCTGCAATGGTTAGATCTAATGTCTTCTTTGCAGGCTCGGGAGAGTCCTCGGCTGACTCTGTAGTCTTGAGCAATTAGCTTTTGCCTACGCGATAATTGTTCCTGGCACTGTTTAGACATACCTGTGAAAAGGAAAAACTAAATTATTAACAGTTGCTAAGAAATTTGTAGTGGAAATTGAAATGTCTGTGAAAGGTAAGTGAAAGGGAAACAAAGTTACATAACACAATAATTAAAATGTAGCGAGATTGTTGGGCTCACTTGGACTTGACTTATGGAACATCAGGCACTTGTAGATAACTCCTGATCCTGGAGACAATTCGGGACAGAATCTCAGCTGGTCTGCCGTGCAGGAGAGCCGCAGTTGCCTGTCCAATTTGATATTCTCTGCCTGCATTTCAGAAACATGGAGAATTTCTTGCTTGCACTCCGGAATGAGCGTATCGATATGCGTCTGTAAGCAAGCTAGTGTTTCCCCCTGAGACAATGTGTCATCTCGCTTCTTATCCAATCGCCCGCATTCGTGCTTGTCCACATCTTCTTTACAATGCTTAACAATAGCCGAGATTAATCTGAGATCACTGAAGGCCACATACTCCAGTTTTTGTATAAACCCTCGACACTTGGGAGCCTTGACGCTGTTTCTGTTGTCAATTAAGCAGGCCAGAACAGAACCCGGCTCTCCAATCACTGACGCACATCTTATTTTAGGCAAATCTTTCACACAGTATACACCCGCCACTTTCTTAAGATTGTCGTTATCCATGAAGGATGAAACGAACGTCCAAATAGTGTGCTGACACGAATCAGTTATCTCAGCTACTTGACTACTGCTTAAACTTTGGATGCAGCCGAGAAGGTTGAGTCCTGTATCTCCCTCTTTAATATAAGCACCGAAACCACCACAAAATTCCTTAAGTTGAGAACAGTCCGGGTCATTTATAACTTTGTCGAACAATACTTCGCGTTTATGCCGATTGCTATTATTATTCACACTGTATTCATTTTGCAAGCCGGCTTGTGAATTTAAGGCTAAACCACTATTTATGAAGAAGAATAAAGCACAAAAAACACTATACAACATCTTTGTCTTCCCCATTTTGATTGAATACAAAGATTAGTTCTAAAAATCCATGAAATATTATTTTGTTATTAGTTTAGCGACAGCACCCAGTTCGAAAACGTCATTTACTATCAGAGACAATATTCACATTGATTCACATATCACATATCACAAATTCACAATATCTTTGAACTTTGAACATTTTTTATTATATTGTCTATGATTTGCTAAAAATGTAGTTCTATGGTTTTGATCTCCGTTTCGCGCCGTTTTCTCGATTTTGACGTTTCTTAAAGTTTCTTTGCGTTTCTCATTTCTGTTTGTTTCTTCATGGTTTCTTCGATACGGTTAGGCATGGGTTAGGCGGTGCAAACTATAATAATTGTTTTTGTGCAATTGCTGTGTTTTTGTTTGATTTGGTTCAGTTTATTTACTTGTGAGTTAGTTTTCTTTCAAACATGGATTTCACTATCAAGCGCCGAAATATTAAACCAACACACGTTGGGAGTCTCTTGGAACTTTATCCGCATGATCTCCAACTATACAGAACTCCTCCTATAAATAACATCACTCTCCAAGAATTCGAGGAGTTAGCCATCGAAAGACTTAAAGTGCTGCGAACATTGGCGACGGTCACCACACTAAAGGGATTTAAATTATATTCTAAAGAATGGAAGGCAGCTGTAATAGAAGAGTTGCAGAAGGAAGGATTGAAAGGGTATGCGCAGTCCTGCAAAGCTGCGGGTTTCACCACATCGGAGGCTGACTTACAAGCGAGGCGAAGAGATCACATCTCTCACTTTATCCTCAGGCTTGCCTATTGCAGATCTGAGGAACTCCGGAAATGGTTTACCACTCGAGAGCTAGAGTTATTTAAAATGAGGTTCATGTCGCTTACATCAGAAGGCGTCAACAGCTTTTTAACCATAAATAACCTCCAGTACATACCCATAACACAAAACGAGAAGGCAGATGTTTTGAGTAATCTGTACGAGTCTACAAGTTTGTGTTCGCACGTACAAGTCGAAATGATGAGCTTTTACAAAGTGAAGTTTAGTGAAGTTTTTGATTTGGTTAAATTGAGGAGAGTATACTTACAAGGAGGTTTTGCTTATATTCCGAATTCAGACTTTGTGTCGGTGATGTCAACGCAGTACAGAGCTCAATTAAACCAAGCTCTCGCTGTGGCCAGCCGCAGATTACCCGAAGTGGAGCACGATGAGAGATTAGTGTCCTTATTGAAAGGCCTGCACAATTCCTACACTGGCAATGATTACAGCAACACTTCTAAATCTGTATTACCTATTGAAAGTCTGGACGGTTTGTCAGTTAAGGCGTATCCGCTCTGCATGCGACAACTTCATGAGCATTTGAGAAGTGCGCATCACATGAAGCACGGGGGAAGGATTCAGTACGGTCTGTTCTTGAAGGCGGCGGGGGTAACACTAGAAGACTCCCTCAGATTTTGGCGGGAAGAGTTCACAAAGTTGATGGATTTGGACAAGTTTGAGAAACAGTATGCTTACAATGTGCGGTACAATTATGGCAAGGAAGGAAGCAGGAAGAACTACTCGGCTTACAGTTGTATGAAGATAATCCAAGGGAATCCGGGGGCTGGGGACGTACACGGCTGCCCATTAAAACACTCGGATCCTTCAATACTAAAAACTAAACTCCTTGGTTACGGAATGAATCCTCTAGGTGAGTTCTTATCATAAAACTATTTTAGGATGAAGATTAGTATTAACATTAATTTTCAAACATTGCTATCGTGAATAATTTTGTAAATACAATTTTTATTGTAAACAATTCACATGCTCACAATATCTCTGTTAAGGCGGTACACAATCCTAATAATTTTTGTTTGCTCAAAACTCACTTTTTAATCGTTTCCGGCGAATTCGTAACTATATCAACTTTTTTATTCAGATCTTGTCCTGGGGATGTAAGTTCTTTGTATTTAAGATTAATAAAAACAATACCTTACCATTAATATGTTTTACGTACAACGATTTTAAAACTTTATAACCCGTTTTTCAACTATAAAGTTAGCGGTAAGCACCAGATTTTATATTTCTAGACGATAAATTAATAACTTCGGCAGTGCGACATCATGGCACATTTTCAATATTTGTAACACGTTCTTCAGAATTAATTAAATTGAACTCGGTGGAAAGGTCTAATCTCCATGCCTGCTAGGGTGAATTCCAACGTACGTTCGTCCAGTACGCCGTGCAGCGGGCGCATATTTGTGTACTAACTTTCTTCACTTACGTCGTTAAGATTCCCACATTATTTGTCTTCTTTTCTTTGATAGGGCAAATTCGACAGTACGTCCGTGCAATACACGGGTCGCGAGTCGCTATTTGAATACACGGCTTCTTTACTTACGACGTTAAGATTCTGAATATATTTTAGGGTATATTGTCATCTTAATTTTCCTGTATCGTAAAATGGGGGTGACTTCACCAATTTTCAACATTGAAATTTTTTTATAAACTCGTGTGGGAATATTTTATTGCATAATGTTGCTTTCAAAATATATGTAAAAGAAAATTGTACATCTGCTTGGGGAGTAAAAAAAACATGCTAATTGCCGGAATTGGCAATTTTGACATACTGTTTTTTTATAAGCTTATTAGAATAAATGCCAATCCCAAAAAATTCTGTAAAAAAATGCAAATTAGAATATTCAAGTTGTTAAAATCAGTGGCGGCTCGAGCACTTCTTTAGTTGTGGGCATCGACATTTTTTACGTACTGTACCGTAATCTCACCACCCGTAGAACATAATATAAAATTTCTCAAAAAAAATTTTTGATGGTCTAATCATACTAGTCAGATATATTTAACACAAAATAATATAAAATGTCTATAGATATATGCTAATTTACAATATAGTATAATAAAAATAAAGCTTTATCTTGCAAGATAAAACTAATTAGAACGCGAGCGATTCCCGCCCGTAATTTCGCAAACAAATGGTTCTGTGAGGATCCAAAGGGTTGTCCTCGCTGGTATTTGAATTCACATACTCCTGCGCATGCGCAGTTGCATACGATCGCGAAACAACGCAAGGAAAGTATAGGGATAGTTTGGATCGTCCCCCAAGTGGGCATTAGATTTTGCGCACTGAGAAATAGACCCGTTGTTTTTTGCGCCGTACATTGTTCGCTGTATAAATCATCCGGAATAATTGTTTGTATTTTATTTCTGCAAATGTTAATTACTTTTATGTTTAAATAATTCATTGATTTTGGTGAAGACAAAGCATCGATTGTTATTTTCTTTAGTAGGTTTTGAGTGTTACTGGTGGGGACTGTCCCCATTGTCCCCCTGTGAAGAACTGCCTAAAATAATAATATTTTGGAAGACAATGATGTACTTCACAATATAAATAGCATAAAACTATTATATTCTTCAGGAATTCATAAAATGTGTTTGCATTTTTCTGTTTAAAAGGAAAACAGAAACTAAACTACAGTTTCACAATTCACCATCTGTCAATCAAACCATATGTTTGAATGTTAAAAGAAAACCAACTAATTTGACACTTATTTTCGAATCATCATTGTATCCGCATTTGGTGAATTAGCAAGGGTGCCCGGGTCCATGGTGTAAGGTTTTTCTAGGTCTTGGCATTTGCTCACTTACCGCGTGGCAGGCTGGATCAGGAGAGACTGGTTGGGGGCAACCTTTTGTCTCGCCAGCCGGACTTTCTCGACCCATCACTTTGCACCGCAGTGAGAGTGATGGATTTGTATTTCCGTCACTCCTGGACACATTAATTCCTATTTTCCTACCCAATCTGCATAAATTTTTTATTTCCAGAACTTCCTCTCCTTCCTTTCCCTTCATACAGCATCCCCAAAGATGACAAAGGTCTCGAGGGAATATTTTCCACAGGGCTTCTTATGTGAATCTAAGTGTAAAAAAAAATCAGAGAGAAATTCACACGCGGTAGAAGTGAAATCTTCAGAAAACTAAAGTAGACAAGAGTGGGAAGGCTACAAAGAACCGCACAAAAAAGAGAATGATTATATTTTCTCATTTTCTTGCAGGCTAAATCCTATAGATGTACATGTTTTTGTATCGTCTCTTTTTAGTGTTGTTATTTTTCGTTTCATCGAGTTTCAAATCACAACGGTGCTAAAAAAGTTGCCTGAAAAAAAATCATTATAAAGAGGGTAGTAATTTCTGAGTAATTATGCAGATATCTGCGATGATCAAAATCACCTCCGATTCAAAAGTCTCCTCTGATTACATTATTTACTAGCAATTCTTTTTTATTTTTTCAGCAATCAACACCATCGTAGACCTGGCCAAGCAGGGCCACTACCAAGTTGCCTGCAGCAAGTACTTTGACATTACCAACAACGTCCACATAGAGCTCGGTGTCAACCATCCCAATCAGTACTTTGAAGAGAGCCAAAATATTTCTACCGGCCAAGGGAAACCAAACGTAGATAATATTGTCAAGACTGAGAGGACTTATGTTTACAACACTCAAAGTTCACAAAACATCTCCATGAAGGATGAATCAACAAATCATTTTGAAGATGGCTTCGATGAGCAGTTTACAGAAGCAGATTTAAGCATGGTGGACGATATAAATGTTTAAAATATAAATATATTCTACAATAAGTTAACGAGTAATGGAGAAACCTCTACCTATTAGTAATTTTTTTTTACATAAGCGGAGCACGGTAAATAGCATTTTATTAACGTTTAACGGTATTTTATTAACGATAACTGCATTTTATTTTAAAAAACCCTTTGTATCAGTTAGATAACATGAGGAACAACCTTTTCAGAGACCGGAAATGGATAATAATGCATTTTAATTGTAATTTCGTTAAAATTAAAATTGGTTCACTTGATGGCCATTGTTTTTGATTTGAAAGTTAGTTTTTTTTCTTCTCATTTTAATCCAAAATATGAACCTAAGAACCTAAAATAGCCTCTTAGGTTCTTGGCGTTAACATGGCGTGAATGAAATTATCCGTATTTTGAAAGAAATAGTATTTTTAGGTGTATTATTTTCCATATCCGTTTTATGAAATAGGTGTTTCTCATTGTTTTCTAACTGATTCATACTGTCTTACTCATAATCGCAGAATAAGATAATACCACGATAATACAAACGGATTAGGTGAAATTTGTGCGACAATTTCACCTAACCTATTCGTATTACCGTGGTATTATCTTATTCTGCGATTATGAGTAAGGCGGATATTGTTTTTATAATAAAATGTGCCTGTTACGGAGCTGACACACTTGCGCTGTACTCTGATGGTTTGGCCTATTTCAGCATTCGCTCGCCATATATTCCCAATGGGAATGTACGGCGATAATGCTGAAATCGGCCAAGCTACAAGAATATAACATGTGTGAAGCATGGTCTGGTACAGATATTAACCTTGTCCCGCTTATCTGTATATTTTCCTTTGATTTTCATATCGTTTTAGTAAAGTTTTGGTGTAGATCACCACAACTTTATTATTTTTCTCAAACAGAGGCTGAATAGGGCCCTGTGCTGAAAAGGGGCTCCCAAATTGAAATCCTCAAGTTGTTTCTTAAAACATTTTTTTTAAATATATGTATGATTATTCAGATATGATTTTAAATTTTCACAGCCAAAAGTATTATCATAATTTATTTTTGGGACATTATGCTGTGTTGCGCTACCTCCTTCTTTAGCCAAAGTTTCTGAAAGTGTTACAGTGTCTATCGTCAGGGCAGATGTGGGCAGGGCAGGCCCTAACAAGACCACCGGTTTAAAACTCCTTCATCCATACAAAATCAACTGCATATTTAAAATAAGTATTATAACCTAACGCCTTCATCTACTCGTGCCTTTAATAAATATAGGATGTGGTCATATATGTAAATACATATAAGAGTATTTTTTAGCTTTCTTATTTTTCTAATGACCTGAAAAACATAATTTAGATAAGAATAATCACTGTTTGATTTCAATGTTTATTTTGATAATAAATTAATCAAAATATTTTCTGCATTTTTCTCTTCCACCAATTTTGTCATTTTATTTTATATACACTTATTTTGTATATATTTTTAAACTCGAGATTTGCAGATTAATATAAATTTCTGCAGCAATAATATGCACTATATACATTTCATTAATAAATCAATAATCATATATTGAACCACAAGTTTCAGTTCTGAGCCGTAAAATATTTTGTGGCTAGGGCAGCTTAAATTTGGTGCCGTTTGAAATATGGATACGGCGTATGTTTTTTGAAACCACCTGACCACAGTGAAGCAGGCAATGTCTATGGAGCTTCATCCAGTCATCCAGAGGAAGACTGAAGAACTCCTGGATGACTCAATGCTCCGAAGTATTACAGAGAAACTGCATGGATGAAAGCGATACCCAGAACCGAAGAAGCTATAACCTGAGAACGAGAAGAGCCGACCCCAACAGCCTACCTAGGCAATGAGTTGGGACAGTTCAATTAAGAAGAAGAAGTACGTTTTAAAGCGCCCTTGAGGTGATTTTTCACAAAAACGGCGCTCTACAAATTGTCCAATTATTATTATTATTATTATATGTTTTTTGTGTTGTAATAATACTCACTCTTTCCATGCGGAACCCGTTGTATACTTTTACTAGTTGTGAAGTTTTGGAAACTGAGAACTTCTAACAGCAAAATTTTCATTATTTTGGTACAAGACCCATTGACTGAAACTATTGAGACAATATAATCAATACAACCTACTTGGGGAACTGATACTACCTTTCCCCCCATTATTGGGAGAACCTTGATCTTACAATAAACAAAAATTCTAACAAAACAAAAAACGACTTCAAAAAATGCACTAAAAAGTAAAAAAAATAATTTTGTACGATTGTTATTTTTGGAGTTGGTGTCAGCCAAGGTAACTACATACATAGGTAGTTATAGGTGAGATATGGAGATCTTGGCTGACACCGACTCCAAAAATAACAATCGTACGAAATTATTTTTTTACTTTTTAGTGCATTTTTTCAAGTCGTTTTTTGTTTTGTTAGAATTTTTGTTTATTTTTTGATTTTTAGTGATGAGCGTGCGTAAAGAAGTTTTACTTCAAAAAAAGAATCATTGATATCTGTTGGCGTAATATTGAGTTATTCGTCCATTTGTCGCGCACATACTTATTGCAAATTTAACTTGTTGTGTGCTGTATGTGGCCGCATATGCTTGAAATATTGTCACCCGGATGACAATCGGCACTCAACTTATTAAGGCATATATGGTTTTCTCATGGATCCCATAGTCAAAACTGGACCAAATTAAAATGGGACCACACGGGAAGCACCAGCTTTCTAATAAAAAAAAATCATCAATATCGGTTCACCTAATCGAAAGTTCTGAGGTAACAAACATAAAAAAAAAAAATACCATCGAATTGATAACCTCCTCCTTTTCAAAGTCGTTTAATAAGATTATAAAAAGGAAAACAATTTCTTCCTGGACATTCTGAGTAGGAAGCATTTTATTACATACCGAGCTGTATAAAGGATTGGTTGGTAGAAGTTGCCACATGACAATAAGCTTGCCTTTTTACTACTTGCTGTAAATGTTAATAAATATAAAATAAGTCATCATGTAGCTACATACTTATTTGTGCATTTGGGTGTTTTGCTACCATAGATGTTGCCACTTTACAAAAAGTGCTTGATATGCAATTTAAAAAAAAATAACACTAGGTTTCAACAAAGAAATACCTAACTATTTTTGTGAGGGGAGAAGGTAAAAGATGAGTTAAAGTTACATTTCTTTTCAATGAAAGTTAAGTTTGAGGGGTAGGAAATATGCATAAATTATTTAAATAACCCAAACTAAGAACCTATTTTGTGCTTGTTTTACATGTACATATTTAAATAATTGTTTCCAGTAGAAGTTAAGTTGAAATCAAGTATTCATTTTTTTAAACTGCTTGTGTGAGGCGGAATTCGACAACTTAATCTAATATTATTTTAGGAACATTTAAGATGGCCGAAAGTGAACTTGACGAATTAAAATTTTTACGAAATATTAATAAAAAAAACATTGTTTTGCTTCTATGGTGTCTGAAAGTTTTGTCTGAAGTTATTCCTTATTCTAATTAAAATTATACAAATAAAAAAAGCAATACTTTGTACTTAGCGTGTCTGAATATTTATGGGGAATAAATAGAATTTGCAAAATCTTTTCAAAATGATATATTTATTATAAAATTGTTAAAGTAAATTTATTATAAAATTGTTAAAAGTATAAATTACAATATAAAAGATTGGTGTTAGTTCCGGCTACCACATCGTCATGACTTCTTGTCTATGTAATTTTTCTTTACATCTCTAACCATCAGATCCACCAGGGCCTCGATTCCGTACTCGTGGTGCCAGCCCCAGTCCTTGCGGGCCTCGCTGTCGTCAAACACCTGCGGCCACGAGTCGGCTGGAATAAAACATTTTACAAATATTGATTGTTTACAATCTATGCATTTTATTTTGTCTGGGAAACAAATTATTAATTAATTAATCAATTTAAAAAATTAAAAATATAAAACGATAAGATAAAAGAAAACAATGTACTTCATCACAATGCAATGATTGTAAGTCATTCATTATAAATATGATACAGGCGGAAATACGTATTGGTATTTCTGGTAAGATAATAGCAGAAAGATACTAAAACAAAGTAAGTGAAAAAATTAGAGTGCAATTCACACGCAGTAAGAGTGGGGAGGCCACGAAGCACTGCCCAAAGAGGAGACTGATAGGCTATGAAGCACCCCACAATGAAAATACCGATCATACTCTCATTCTCTCGCAGGCTATTCCTATAGATGTATGTGTTTGTCTCTTTTTAGTGTCGGTTTTTAACGTTTCATCGAGTTTTAAATCACAACGGTGCTAAAGAAGTTTTCACCTCAACAAAGTCTGTAGCACAAGGGAAGGGAATATGGACACAGACCCAATATGGTTATGATTTTAGGATTTTAATCTTTGTGCTTTGAAAATTGAGGGCAAAATCAGAATTTTTTGTGCTAATAAAACATTCGATTCCATTTCTATTTCAGGATGAAGCATCTCTGACGGTTTACAAAATAATTTTTTGTTTTCTCCTCTGGCTTTCAAGGAGTTAAATTGACTTGTGGATAAGTAGAAAATATGTTAAGTACCAGTATTTGAGAAAATGTTCAATTTTTCAAATAGGTTTGTTACTTATTTGTAAAAAAATATTATGTAGGTAACTATATAAAAATTTAAACGGAAAACGGCGGTAACGGCGCACGGAATCAAAGACAAGTGATATTTTTCTTTTAGACTATAAAATGAACCATAGACTGTCAGAAATTGAAAGACTACTTACTACTTACTTACTACTTACCTACTTGGTACTTACCGACATTAATTATTTTATTTCGATGTTCAATTTAGTTTAACTTACCGATATGCTGCCTGGAGTCTGGTTTGTATGTCACCCTCAACTCGGGCACATGAGTTGACAGTTTCTCGGCCAGTTCCTCGGGAGTGAAACTCATCGCCGTGACATTGTAAACCCTCGACTTCAGTTGTTCATGGGGCGCCTTCATGAACTCCCAGAGGGCCCTCAGGCAGTCGTCCACGTACATCATTGGCAACCTTGTGTCGGGCTGCAAGTAGCATTCATATTTTTGGTTGCGAAGAGCGGCATGGAAGATGGCGATGGCGTAGTCTGGAATAAATATTAAAAGCACTATGTAATCATTGCAAGATTATTTTTTTCGAAATAAATGCAGTAGGTAGGTATCCTGCTCATCAATAAAAAAATCCGGTATTTTTTTTATTTTACACAGGAGGCCCTGTCATTATCATAGAGCACAGTTTTCTCACTTCGATAAAATTGTACTGTACATAAATAAACCCCAATCACTGTTTCAACAATATTTTTTTTAGGACCAGATTCAATTTCAAACAAAATTCTAAAATGCCTCCCCTCTAAAGGCATTTGCGCCCTCACAGCCATCAGCAGCGCGTCCTTCAGACTTTGCATTTTTCCCCAAGACTATAAAATCGCTGACGTCATCCTCATCCCCAAACCTGGCAAAGACCCCCTCCAAGCTCAAAACCACAGACCAATCAGCCTTCTTCCCTGCACAGGTAAAATCCTAGAAAAACTCATCCTCGCCAGGCTCAAAAAATAGCTGACGACCTAAAACTCATTCCCGACTTTCAACACGGCTTTCGATCGGGCCACTCCACTCTTCATCAACTTCTGCGGGTGGTCGAAGAAATAACTAACGGCTTCAACTTTAACCAATGCACTGTAGTCCTCTCCCTAGACGTCCAGAAAGCTTTCGACAAAGTCTGGCACGAAGGACTCTTATAAAATGTTCCTCCTAGGGATTCTCCTCCCAATGATCCAACTCCTAGGTAACTTCCACAAAATTGTTTCTACCATCAGACCCTTCACAGCAGGAGTCCCACAGGCATTGGCGCCCGCAGAAAATTTTCTAGGGGGGGGGCAAAAATTTCTAGGGAGGGGCAACTTCTGTCTCCACACTTTCTTTATGCTAACACAAAGTGATTTAAAATAAAAGTAACATTATTTGACTATTTTCAATCAATCCAGGGGGGGGGGGGGCAAGGGGGGGCGCTTGCCCACAGGGATCCATCATCTCCTCAGCCCTCTTTAACATCTACCTAAGCGATATCCTCTGCCCCAGCATCCAAGATCATCGCACAAAAATAGGCAAATTCGCTGACGACACTGAAGTCATGTCGACCTCAGTAAGTCCAAAAACCGCCACCCGTCGAGTCCAATCCCACGCCAAAAAATGCGAAACCTTCTTCAAAGAATGGCGTATAAGCGTCAACCCATACAAAAGTGCAGCGTGCGTCTTCTCACGTAAAAGATCTATCCGACGGCCACCCAACATCCAGCTGTTCAGTGAAAAAGTCCCCTGGGTAAAACACATCCAATACCTCGGCGTAACAGTAACAGTAAACTCGCCTGGAAAAAACGCATAAACGAAAACCTAGCTTCAGCCTCTAAGACCTTTGCAGCCCTCTACCCCATGCTTTGCAAAAAAAAAAAAACTTTCAGTTAAAAATAAACTACAAATCAACAATAAGGCCCAAATTAACCTATGCAAGTCCCATATAGGCAAACGCTTCCAAATGTCACATGAAAAACAAAGTTATCCAATTCTTCAAAAACAAAGTTATCCGTACAGCCCTGAGTGCCCCGAAGTGGTTAGGGTGTCCCAACTCCACAAGGATTCAGAAGTCCCATTATTAAAAAACCACATCTTAAGTCTCGCGGAAACCTTTTATGCGGGTATTTCCCCCCATGATAATACGTCTATCAACTGCCTCACCCGGTACGACGCTAACGAAATTACAAAACATAAAAAACCCAAACAAATCCTCCGTAAAATTCCTCCCATATTGCAGCCATGTCCCCCCCTTGCAAATAACAATTAAAAAAAACCACATAAAATCATTATTTCTACAACCATTAAAATAATAAACTCACGATGAAAGCGAAAGGGGCCTTTTTTGGCCCGGAGCTATGCCAGTATTTCAAAAGTCACAAGTCATTTTTTTTAATTGTAAATTCGGAACTCGACTTTGGCGTAGGTAGGTACCTACTCCTGAATGTACTTAATTCACTAGGCAATGTCACCATTCACAAACAAATTATGTAGAAAACTCGCCAATTCCTCTACAGTTTAGCAAAAGAATATACCTACACCAATCACACCGACATTTTTAGTGTAACAAATAAGATGCTTAAAACATACCGAGGGTGGGATAAGTTTTTAGATTTTCACGGCCAAAAGCATTTTCATTGTTAGTTTTTGGGATAGCCGACGTTTCGGACAGCGTTGCAGTGTCCATCATCAGGGCAGATCCGGTAGATCCGACGCTGTGTCCGACACAGCGTCGGATCTACCCTGATGATGGACACTGCAACGCTGTCCGAAACGTCGGCTAAAGAAGGAGATAGCGCAACACGGCATAACATCCCAAAAACTAACAATGAAAATACTGTAGGTGGTTTGGTATATTTATGAACATACTTAAACAATTTTTTTATGTTAAGGTATTTTTTCTGATAATTTCAGTCTATTATTATCACAATTCAATTATCGTAAACCACTCTAATGTAAGAAATTATTTTTTGAACTCTTGTTAAAAACGCTTATGTAAAAAAATGTTAACATCATGTAGGTAACCAATTTAAAATCCATATGGGTCTATAAAAGAATAAATAAAATAACAATGCTGGGTGTTTTGGTGTAGGTACCTCATTAATTGCGTCATAATTCAATGAATGATTGAAAACAAGTTTAGCATAATATTTATTTTAATGTTTTGAAGGACATCCTAAGTCGACTTTGCAGTATTGCACTGCCTTTATAACCGTGATATTCACACAACACGTCTTGGTTGATAAACGATGCATTAATAGGTACCTATTTAATTTAATAACGCAGAAAACACCTGTGGCAAACAAACAACAAAATCATACTTATCAAAAATAAAGTAGGTATAATAATAATAATTCAAGATCGTTGACGGGCGCTGACTTGCCATGGAACCAAGAACCAAGGCACGTCCTAACACCTAAAACAGCGTCCTCATCCTCATAAATATACCAAACCACCCACCCACCCGTCCTTGAGGTTTACTAGGGCCAGGCTTTGGCAGTTTTGGCACAGGACTGGCCCTGCCAATATCAACGATATTATCTACCATGATGATTGTCTCATGCAGAGAGTGCAGAATGATTGGTTTATTTATGGTGCAGAGCACGCACAAGGCAAAAGAAAATCATGTTTACGCGCATTCGAAATTCGCGATGATGTTTGTTTTTTGTGTCTTTTACTCGTAATCAATCGTTATTAATTATTGGCAAATGTCTGGTATTTCATGGCCCGATTCTTATTTGCCAATGTTCAGACTTATTTGCGATAATTCCCCAATTATATAGCTTTACGAAAATGTGCGTAATTATGTAATTTTATCTGTCACATTGTGGAATACCAGTATACTTTTTGCTAGCAATATTTGTCTCTTTTTGATTTTTTTTCTTCATGGCTTTTCACCCCAAAGGAGTGTTCTGATCAGTTTTAAAACCCGCCAAAATTTGAGCGGCCTTGGCGGGGCTAGTGCACTAGCTACGACAGTTGGCGTGGGTATGCGTGGGTCAGGATTTCGTGGATAAATATTCTACGTATTTATATTATCAAGTAGGTACCTACTTATACACACGAATTTATTTGAAATCATAATATCTTTCATTAGAATACTTTATTGGAATTTCTTTAGGTATAAAATGTGTTTTTCTCAAATTCATCATTTATTGAAGCTTGCCGATGTCTGGTATTTCATCGCCTGATGTTTGTTTGCAAATATTCAGACTACCCCAGATATACTTAGTTATGCGTATAAATATGCGTAAATAGTTCAAATATGTATCGTCGCTGTATGTCAATGTTTTAAAACCACACATGGAATTTGAAAACGTAATAGGTAGGTACCTAATACAGGCATATGCATATGATGATTTATTGTTATCGAGGCTGTGCGAAGAGGGGCTCGGCCAGTAATGGACAGGACGGAGACGCCTGGAGGCGCCTTGTCGAAGTGATGGGTCGCTGACCAGAATAGGACAAGGCGGAGAAGATGATGATGATGATATACCTACATTTCAAACTAAGTATATTATGTTCGTAAAAAAATATTATTAGTGGAAACTTTGCCGGTTGATGCAACCAAGTAAACAGTCAATAAAAATAACGAAATGTGTGTGCAACTGCATGTTTTCCAAAAACTAAAAGATTCCTGAAAAGGTTGTTGATCGTAGAGTAGCTGATAATTAAGTACAAATAATGATATTTACCTGTGTACAAATAATGATATTTACCTGTAGTTCCACCCCCGGGAGGATCGCTGGAGATAACTCCTGGAAATCGGAGGCACCTGAAGTCCAGTCCAAACCGGTGATAATAATATTCGCCAATCAGTTCGGCGTGAACCTTGGAGACTCCGTAAATAGTCCTCGGTCTTTGGATAGTTATATTAGGAGTCGGATTCCTCGGAGAGTCTGGACCAAAAGCCCCGATGGTGCTAGGAACAAACACCCTTAGTTTGTACTGTTTAGCCAATTCAATTATATTATGGACTCCTTCAATGTTGACTCTCACAGCGAGTGGTACGTTCTGTTCTCCGATCGCGCTGAGCAGTGCTGAGAAGTGGATCAGCCAGTCTATCCTGTGGTCCACGACGATCTTCTGGAGACCCTTGAAGTCCAGGATGTCAGCGAAGATGTAGGGACCGCTCTCCGCCACCTCCTTGCTTGGTTTGATGATGTCAGAGAGAATGACGTTGTCTTTTCCATATTTCACTCGTAGAAAATTTGCGCAGGCTATTCCCAGCTGGCCTAGTCCACCTAGATAAAAATAATAAAATAACATTATTAAAGATTCCTAATAGGTATTCCTTACACACCAAAAAGACTAACGGCCGTTGTTCCCAATCCTACTGATCAACTGTTGAGCCGACATTTTGGCTCAAATGCACAAATACCGCGCTCTTCCCAACGCAACTCTTCGACCAACAGGCTGATCGAGCGTTAATCACTTAGTTGATCGGAGACTCAGATTTATCTATCGAAAAATTGGGAACAACGTTGAACGAACAACGGCCGTAAGTTCGGTTGTGGATCTGTGACCATGTAATTCTGGTTCTCTAGCATGGCGGGCGAAATAATACTTTGAAAAATGTATTTATTGGACAAAATTTATTACATGAATAAAAAATAATAATAAATGAACTCGGATTGCTTTGAATTTTAGTGCCACTTTCTAATATTGGAACTGATAGGGACAAGAATTCAGATAAACTATAAATAACCTACCAACATATAATGGTAAATTGTTTAACAGAAAATTATTTTAATTGTCTTTTTCAATATTGGAACAGATGTGTCAAGAATTCTGAATATCCCGTGATTTTTCACGGATCGGCGTTAGTGTATTATAGTAAAAAATCTCGGCACAGGACATACCTATAATATTTTACATAGGAGTCGAAAAACTTATCCGAATTTTAAAAATTGAACGAGTAATGATTTATCGAATTACTGGACCCAGATAGATCGATGCAGAAAATATTTTCCTACGAAATGTAGTTCTTACTATATTCGTAGGCCAGTCACTTATTTTTTATCGGTACCTACCCTCGGTACCCTCCCAGCTTTCCCGTGAAGATAAGTATTTTTTTTTTAATATTTGATTGTTTTCAAAATAAATTTACATTTATTTTTCAAATACATTTACGTTTATAAAAAAGGAAAACCTTAGGATCGGTAGTCACATAATGATTATTTTGATGATATAATATTCGGATGTTTTCAGTAAGTATCTTATTTGATAGTTACAGGATTTGAATGATTTTATCTAATGTTGGCTAAAGCAATGTCAATTGGTTCTATACTATAACGATAAACATTAGATACCAAAAAGCTATTTAAATTACAATAATGTAATCATAATTATGGAAAACTCGTGAAAATCCACAGGATCATGTCAAAATGAGAAAACTGTACGGTAATTGGATAATTAACATGTTGTACAATAAAAAAATAAAAACTTTAAATAATAATGATATTTGCTTTTGCTGGGTGCATTCGATAGTATTTATCTCTTTTTTATATTTCTTGGACATTAACTATGTAACAATTTCTAGATATTTTATTTTAAAGAGTTTTATTCACAATGTACATCTGTTAATTAAGTTGAGTTTACTAATCATTTATTAGATATATGCCATAAATTCAATAAAAAAATCAACATTCAATTGTGTTTTAACACACTTTAATTTTTGCGTTTTAGAAACCTTAGAAATAAACAAAAAAGATAATAATTTAGTGAACAAAATAAAAGCACTCTTTAAGTCACCTTTTTTGACCATTTTTCCTTGTTATTTTGACTCCTCCCACCATCCCCCCCCCCAAATCATCACTCCCATTACCCTCACCTAATAATATTTAATAATTTCTGAACTTGTATATTTTTTTAGCTAACCGGTAGAATAAATAAATGTTAAGTAATAAATACATACTCCATACACACAAGCCCTGCTTACTTATGGGGGTACATCAAATATATCTATGATGTAATTAATTAGGCATTAATTGTAATTAATTATTCCTTAGCACAGGTGAGCTACCCAGTGAGGCCGACATTGTTGATTTTATTTTTGAAATGTAAAATATTATGTCAAACAAATGAATAAATAAATAAATTACTGTATAAAATCTATTTGTAATTTATGTATCTATTTGTTATTAATATTAAAAAAATGTAGGTACGTTGTACATCGTGAATGAAACTCTTAGAAACGACAAGTATTTATTTTTGCACATATTAAGCAGATACTTTGAGATGTGATATTATAATTTAAAATAAAACAATAACTATATTTTTTATATACTTAATGCCGACCGAGTTTATGCAGGACATACTAACATTACCCTGAAGAAGCTGCGGCAGTAGCGAAACCCAATCGGCATTAGTTATACAAAAAAAAAAATGATTTTAATAAGTTATTGTTATAAGAAAGGTATTCGTCTCACCTGTAAGAAGGATTTTAGGTGTCTTTGAAGTGGGATTGCCGAGATACGTGGAGGAAAAATAGTGGTTCTGTAGAGAGATGAAGGACTGTGATTTGGAGCCAATAATCAGTTTAGAAGCTGGTCTTGATAAAAATGTTGATAACACCAGCGTAAGAACCCTTTGCGTTAAATTTACCGCCATGCTAAGACCAAATCAGAAAGTTAAATTTTCGTCAATAATTTTTAGTAAATAACAATATTTATTGTAGGTACTAGTAACAACATCATCACGTCTTTGCTAATTGATTAAACCAAAACGCGCTATTGTTTTGCTCCGTCAAAAAAATCTTTTTATCCCTTCGACTAGATATACAGGGTGTCCGGTGGCAGAATTAGGATTTAAAATTTAAATAAAAAATAAACTGCTAAGGATATACATTTATTTCAATACCTATTACAGAGAAGAGAAGTGCGGATTTTATTTCTGAAAAAATTATTTCGTCTAAATGTAGACCATCACGTCGGACACACTCTTGGAATCTGGCATCAGTATTTCGTGCCTATAATAAAATGTATTTTAAACTGCGTGTCGAAGATTTAGTACGCGTTACAATATTCGACGTTTACGTGATGCCCCAAGTGAAGATTTGATTCGATCATGGGTGCGGAGGTTCCGGGCAAAAAGTTCGGCGGCAAACGACCCACGGCCGGGGCCCAGCAGGACATCGAGAACAAATCGAAACATCGAACTCGTTACACACAGTTTGCGCGTAATAATCCTCTTCGGTCCGTGCGCAAGAGAGCGGCTACCCTAGGGCTTCCAAAAACTATTGTGCACGAAATATTGAAGAAGGACCTTAAATTTCACCTTTTTAAGATTTAAATTGTGCAAGCGCTTAAACCTAATGATTACAATTTACGTAAAATTTTCTGCGAGACAATGTTAGAGCGATTTCGTACGGTAAACACTATCTTTTGGAGTGATGAAGCCCATTTTCATTTAAATGGAAGTGTAAATAAGCAGAATCAATTCCAGTTGCAGCTCTTTGAGTGATTGAGTAGGTTATCGCCTAGCTTTTTTAATTGTAAATTCTAAACGGGTAGTTAGAAAATTGTCTAAAATTTCGAATGACAAAAATCTTGAACTGGTTAATATTTTAAATTCTGTGAAATAGATTTTTTAAATTTAATATTTAATATTGTCCGGTTATTCTATAGAATAAAGTAACAGAAGAAATGAGTGGTGGGCGCGTTTGGTGATCCAAATATTTGACCATTAGGGTTTAATTTAACTTAAAATTAAATTAAACTTAAATTTCGACTTAAACTTTAACTTAAATTTCGAACACAAAAGTGTATTTCAGCATGATTACGAAATTCAAATGAGATGGAGGTCTACGTTGTCAGGCGAGTGTAAATGGGATGGAGCTCGTGCTAAATAGAACATTTGTTTATATTAAAATTTGTATAGAAGGCACTTCTAGATTTCTTCTTTATTCAAGGGATAATTCTTATTTTGGTAAATATTCGGAACAAACGTCAACGGTTAATACGCACTTTTTTTGATAAAACTTTTAGATTCTTCTTAATTACCATAAAATACAACTATTTGCATTGGGGGAGGTTGAAAATGTTACATTTTTAATTTTAGTTACGTAAATTGAAAATTTGCTTTCGTATTTAGACACAACGCTTCACCATATGCAATTTGTAATGATTGATTATTGTCATTTTATTATGTTGGTATTACTGATACTATATGGAAGGCTACATCATACCGTAACTGACTTCATGGCAATATATTCAAAGGCGGGTAACCGAAAAAACCTATACGCTAGGTTTGTGTAACATGGTTTGTGATTCAAATGAAAGTGCCCCTTTATAACGCCTACTCACGTCAAGGCAAAAAAAACATCCCAGTTCTCAAGTAGTTTAGCGGCTACGCTAGGTTTGTGTAACATGGATTGTAAAATATCAGTAATACCAACATATTAAAATAACAATAATATTGCAAACAGAGTGATTTGACAGTTTAAAGCAAATTTTCAATTTACGTAACTAAAATTAAAAATGTAACATTTTCAACCTCCCCCAATGCAAATAGTTGTCTTTTATGGTAATTAAGAAGAATCTAAAAGTTTTATCAAAAAAAAGTGCGTATTAACCGTTGACGTTTGTTCCGAAGAATTACCCGTATTTTATTTACTATGTAATATATCTGAAAGATGTGATGTTTGAAAAAAAGTGAAGGTGTTTTTGAATATTTTTACCTAAAATCCTGATGTATCAATCAAAATTACTATTTGCGGTTGGTGTCTGTCCAGCCTGTAGTGCGTAACTCTGGTTCAACAAACTCTAATTGGCTTTTAATTTAAGTGTCATTTTAAAAATTCTAACTCAATGTCTGAAGGATTCAGACAGGTGATAAAGTAGGTGGCTTCTTATGATATAATATTTTAACAGAAAATTAATTTAATTGACTTGACAAAATTGCTAAATTTTAGACGATTTCCCATCTACCCGAATAGAATTTACATACTCGTACAAATCAACATTTTAGCATTGCTAGCGTTTTAATATATTACGAAGGATTCCAGGACAGTTAATCTCCCCACAGTTGGCCCCCCGGCATACTAATATGCAATACGCAGTCGGATTAGGAAAATACGGTATACCTACTAAAATAAAACAACCAACTAAGTGTCCCGAAGGGGTGTGTAGAGAGCATGTAGGTACCGCCAAATAACAAAAGTATAAAACACATTTATATTCAAATACATCAAGGATAAAACTACTTGTCTGTATGCTGTATAGGTATACCAGCGTATAAGTACAAAAAATCAATACTGTAAATACATTTGTTTGATACCCGTACCAACTTTTAAGCGCCCTTGAGGTGATTTTCTCACGAAAATGGCGCTATAAAAATCATCCAATAATAATATTAATAATAATTATATTAATATATGCAAAAGTCAGTCATTTTAAATACATGTAGCATGTAGGATTACGAAAGATTTTTTAAATATTTATATTGAGGGATCAGTAGGATTTATCGGACCATTTAGGATTTCATCAGAGCCGAACCCTTTGATATGAAAATATCTGGAGTCGGTGAAATATTTTCCCATTATGTTTCTGGTGGATTGACGTATTGTTCTTGTATTGTTTTGTATTTATTATACTTATATAGTGCACTTACATTGCGTGAATTTACTAGATATTCATTTGCGGAAAAGTGTGTGGAAGGGTTTAGTCTTTCATTTGGGAAAGATTTAACCCGGACATAAAATCTGGAGCACCGTATAAAAGTCAGTCATTTTAAATACATGTAGGATTACGAAAGATTTTAAAATATTTATATTGAGGGATCAGTAGGATTTATCGTACTGTTACGTTTTTAATAACGTTCTGGGTTCACAAACTAATAAAAACAACACGATTGTCAGTCACACTATTTATTTGCATTCCATTTACATTAATACAGCTTTATTTATTTTTACAGACATCTAACTATACCCAGATTTTATTTGTACTCGTTTGTTATTTTTCGTTTCCATGGTGATATCTTTATTTATAGTTTCCTTGGTGATCTATTTATTTACACTAGTGCTGCCATAGGCACCACAATGTTCTTCCCATTACATTGCCCCCTCCTTAGGGCTGTTTCGTCCCGGAACAGGCCCCGAATTCTCTTCATGAAGGTATCGGCAATCTAGTCCTCGATTGCATCGAGCCGACGCAAAGAAATGACAAGCTACAGTTTTACCATCACTTGCTTCTGACCCTTTGTGGTAACAACATACCAGAACCAATATGTCAGGGACCTTGCAGACTCGGACATGCTGTTCCGGATCATCCTGATTGTCACCCAGGAAGGGAGCAAGCCGGTTGAAGTGGACGATCCGTGGTTTCCCGTTGGGCCTCTTCCTTATCCTGTAGACCACATCGTTGATCCGCTTCAGCACCTCATAGGGACCATACCAAGACCGTTGGAGTTTTGGGGAGAAACCTTGGCGCCTACGGGGGTCGAAGAGCCAGACTAGTTCGCCAGATTGATAGCCCCCCTTCTCTGCCTTGACATCATAATGTTCCTTCATCCGGTCACTAGCAGCCTCGATATTCACACGGACCCGGTCGTGGGCATCATCCAGACGCCTACGAAGGTCTGACACGTAGTCCTCACCAGCTACGTCTTCTTTCGGTTTACATCCGAACTTCAGGTCACAGGGCAGTCGTAACTCTCGTCCAAAGAGCACACTTCCAGGCGTCTGCCCCGTAGTTTCATGAACCGCCGATCGGTAAGCCAACAGGAACAAGGGCAGGTGTCGGTCCCAGTCTCTTTGGTGATCCGAGACAACCTTCGCCAGATGTCTGCCGATTGTACGGTTCATTCTTTCAACCATTCCATCTGACTGCGGGTGCAGTGCTGTAGTCCTCGTCTTCCTAATTCCCAGGATCTCGCACATTTTCTGGAACACTGCAGATTCGAAATTACGTCCTTGGTCCGAATGTAGCTCCAGAGGCACACCAAATCGACTGACTAGCTCCGTGACCAATGCCTCCGCTACGGTAACTGCTTCCTGGTTGGGCAGTGCATAGGCTTCAACCCACTTGCTGAAATAGTCGATAGCGACCAGGATATACTTGTTCCGGTTTTCGGTTGTAGGGAACGGTCCAGCTATATCCACAGCGATTCTCTCGAACGGGCTACCTACGTTGTACTGTCGCATCGGTGCTCTTTTCCTCTTGTACGGTCCATTGGCCGTGGCGCAAGTCACGCACTTTCTGCACCAATCCTTGACATCTCTTTTGCAGTTCACCCAGTAGAAGCGTTCCCGGACCTTTTCTAGGGTCTTCTTGACTCCCAAATGCCCACCGGAGGTTCCATCGTGCAACAACCGAAGGATTTCGGGAATGCGTTTCCTTGGAACCAGCATCTGTAACTTATGTGGTTCTCCATCCTGCGTTTCCAATGCCCTTCTAAGAACCCCATTTTCCAATTCAATGGAATCCCACTGAGCCCAGTATGATTTGACGTTTGGAGAAGAAGAAGCGACGTTCTCCCAAGTTGGCCGCTGTATCGCCTTCTTCCACTCCACCAGATATTTCAGTTCGGGGTCAGCCTCTTGGTCCTTCCCGATTTCTGCAGGTTCCCAATCCTCATCCATGACTCCTGTTCTACACACTACTGCTGACTTCTCCTCCATCCGCCAGCAGTGGATGCAATCCTCCGCGCAAGGTCTCCTGGATAGAGCGTCTGCGTTCCGGTGGAGAACTCCAGCTCGATGTTCGGATTCATAATCATATTCCTGCAACCGTTCAATCCATCTCGCCACCTGTCCCTCGGGATTTTTGAAGTGCAAGAGCCATTTGAGCGCCGCGTGATCTGTCCTCAGCAGGAAATTCCTCCCGTAAAGGTACTTGTGAAAATGCTCCACCGACTTAACAACTGCCAGTAATTCCCTTCGCGTCACGCAATAGTTGCGCTCAGGTCTAGACAGTACCTTGCTGAAGTACCCGATGACTTTCTCCTCCCCTTCCTGGACTTGCGACAGAACGCCTCCCATACCCACGTTGCTGGCGTCTGTATCCAATATAAACTTCCCTTCTGGTTTGGGATAGCTCAAGATAGGGGCATCGGTTAACTTCTGCTTCAAGTTTTCGAACGCCTGTTGGCAGTGAGAGTCCCAGGCAAAACAATTTTTCTCTTCGGTGAGCCTTGTCAATGGTTTGGCAATATCTGCAAACCCATAGACGAACCGTCGGTAGTAAGTGCAGAGGCCAAGGAAGCTTCTCAAATCATGCTTGTCCTTCGGTACTGGCCATTCATTGACGGCACGGATTTTTTCTGGGTCGACTGAGACTCCCCTTTCGGATACCACATGACCGAGATAATTGACCTGTTCTTGAAAAAGGTTGCACTTCTTGGGATTAAGTCTCAAGTGGGCGCACTGCAAACGCAGGAACACCTGTTCCAAGTTCTTCAGGTGTTCCTCAAAGGTTTTGCCAAGGATGATGATGTCATCCAGATAGACCAGGCATGTTTCCCAGGATAGCCCTCTTAGTATATGTTCCATCAGCCGCTCAAACGTAGCAGGAGCATTACAAAGTCCAAATGGCATCACTGTGAACTGCCAGAGTCCCGTCCCGGTAGAAAAAGCCGTCTTCTCCTTGTCTCTTGGGTCCAACTCCACTTGCCAATACCCGCTCTTCAAATCCAGAGTAGAAAATACTTGACAGCCTCCCAAGGTGTCCAACGTGTCATCGATCCGGGGTAAAGGGTAGCTATCCTTCTTGGTCACATCGTTGAGTCGTCGGTAATCCACACAAAAACGTGTGGTCCCATCCTTCTTCCTCACCAGTACCACTGGTGAAACCCATGGGCTGTTTGATGGCTCAATTATCTTCCCTTTCTCCATGTCCCGGATTATCTGTTCAGCTTCGTCACGTCTCGCAAATGGTAATCGCCTAGGGACTTGTCGGATAGGGTCCGCGTTCCCTGTTCTTATGCGATGCTGTACGACGTCGGTCCTTCCTAACAACCCGTTCGAGCCTTCGAAGACATTCTGATATTTGCTGATCAGCGTTTCGACAGCGTTCCGTTGTCTGGCAGGAAGTCCCCTACTGGCCCGTTCAACGAGATCTTTTAGCTGGTCTGGAAGCTTATTCGATGTCACGGTCTTGTTGTTAACTTGCCGAACAACCGCCAAAACAGGTGAACCATGCCCTAACCGAGTGCCTTTCTTCAGGGTTACCGGGTAGTCATTGACATTCATTACCCTGATGGGTATTTCTTCACGGGTGCGGATTAGCGCCTTACCGACCAAAATTCCTTGTCCGAGTCCCGCACCGTCCCTCTCGGGTTCCAAGATAACAGTTTGCCCCGGTGGACTCCATGTATCTAGACACGCGGTAATCAGTGTCTCACTGCACTGGGGTAGCAGAGTATCCGCACTAAGGATCACAGACACCGTTTCGCCACCCCCCTTCTGCAGTACCACTTCCTCGTTGTTGATCCATATGACTCCCTCTCTCAGGTCCAGCTTACAGCCCAATTTCGACAGCAGGTCCATCCCGAAGATCACTTCTTCCTCTATGTCAGCGACTAGAACCTGATGCTTGAAGGTGGTGTTGCCAATTTCGAAAAGGGCGGCTGTCTCCCCGTGAACGCACGCCAACTCCCCTGTTGCCGTACGTAGTTTCCATCGTGACGACACGATCCTTGCCTCGGAGGCAGCAATATCTGGTCTTATGATCGATGCAGTTGCTCCTGTGTCCAACAACAGTCTGCGACTTTTTCCATCCACCAGACCCTCTATGTAAATTCCGTTAGATCCCCCTCCAAGTGTCGCCATAGTTACGGATGTTTCAAGGGCCTCGGTAGTACGGATCGATGGTTGCCCCTTCCCATCAACCCTTTTTAGTTTTCCGAGGTTTGTCTCCTTGGTTTTGGGCATTTATTACGAAGGTGTCCTGTCTGACCACAGTTCCAGCAGCGTATCTCCCTTTTCTGTACCTTCAAAGCCTCCAGGACACGCTTCACTAATTCCTCCATGGATGGTTGCGATTCTTCCCCCGTGGTCTCCAGAGCACGTACCCGAGCTTGGCTTCTCACGGACTGCTTCACTGCCTCGAACTCCAGAGCTTGCGTCAACGCCTCTCTCAGCATCTTCGGACGTGCCAACTTGACGGCCTGCTGCGTTTCACCCTCCCGCAGTCCATCCAAGAATCTGTCGATGGCCAGACTCTCGTAGACATCGTCAGTCACTGTTGGGTAGGCGCCTCTAACCAGGCGGACGATGTCAGCTTCGAATTCTTGCAACGTCTCATTCGGCTTTTGGAAGCGGTTCTTCAATTGCGAGCGGTAGATCTGCTCCATGTGACGATGACCGAACCGCATTTCCAGACATTGCGTCAACTGCTCATAGTCCTGGCGCTCTGTCAGCGGAATAGTTTGCAATACCCTTACTGCATCTCCCCGCAGCGACAGGCACAGCATCGACGCCTTCTTGATACCTGGCCATTCATTTATCATGGCCGCGGTCTCAAAGAGCGTCAGGTATTCCTCCCAGGAAGATTTTCCGTCGAAGGTGGGTAGGTCGTTTCTCAACTGGGTCAGGACCATCCTTTCCTCGACGTTAGAGTTTGGGGGCCTTGATAAATTCTTTACATCCATGACGGTGCTCTCACCACCAGTCGCGTGGAGTCGCTCCTCTATTCTCCGGATGCGTTCTTCCATGTCGACTATTTTCTCATTGAAGCAGCGAGAAATGTTGTCTAGCTTCCCTTCCAGCTGCGTCCTCATGTCACTGATGCTTTGGGAGGTTGCTTCCAGTTTGGTGTCAATATGTCGACAGAGGTCATCCATTCCGCCAGTCGTTTCGAAAGAAAAACTCTCTGGATCTTCACCAGTGTTCGCGAGAGCCACCCGTAGCCGTTGTTGCAGTATACTCTTCGTCCCCGTTGTCTCCAGGTCACGTTCCTCAAGTTCCCGCTTTAATTCCATTACCTTTAAGTCCATCAATCTGTTCTTCTTGGTTGCCATTTTTCTTGTCACCGTATAATGTTAAACAATTTATTATCCTGATCCGAACTCTCACTGTTGTAGTTTGTTTTTTTTTTTTTTAAATCCCACTTCTGACACCAATTGTTACGTTTTTAATAACGTTCTGGGTTCACAAACTAATAAAAACAACACGATTGTCAGTCACACTATTTATTTGCATTCCATTTACATTAATACAGCTTTATTTATTTTTACAGACATCTAACTATACCCAGATTTTATTTGTACTCGTTTGTTATTTTTCGTTTCCATGGTGATATCTTTATTTATAGTTTCCTTGGTGATCTATTTATTTACACTAGTGCTGCCATAGGCACCACAATGTTCTTCCCATTACAGTACTGTTCCCTCAATATAATCAGTAGGATTTATACGTTAGGATTTCATCAGAGTCGAACCCTCTGATATGAAAATATCTGGAGTCGATGAAATATTTTCCCGTTATGTTTCTGGTGGATTGACGTATTGTTCTTGTATTGTTTTGTATTTATTATAGGTACCTATATAGTGCATTTACATTGCGTGAATTTACTAGATAATCATTTGTGGAAAAGTGTGTGGAAGGGCTTAGTCTTTCATTTAGGAAAGATTTAACCCGGACATAAAATCTGGAGCACCGTAAATTATAACTTATTATTAAAGGTAATTTTGAAGGTTCCACGCCAACTCAGAATCAAGAAAACTCAACACCTCTTTGAAAAGTCATTAAAAGTTATAAAAAAAATTGAACAATAGTTCATAACCTAACCTAACCTATTTAAAAAAAAAATGAATATCACTTTTAAAGACTTTTCAAAGTAGGTGTTGAGTTGAGTTCATTCTGAGTTGTCCGATCGCCATTTTTGAAATCGATTTGAAATTGGTAAATAACTAACTAACTAACCATCACGCCGTTTCCCCGCAGGGGTAGGCAGAGAGGACGGACCGCCACACAACTCGATCTTGGCACACACTCTTTGCCTCGTTCATATTCATACATCGTCTCATACATGCTCTTCTATTATTTCGACTCTTCACATGACCCGACTCAAGTATCTGATTCACTTGGTCGTGCCATGTCTTCCTCGGGCGTCCCCGACTTCTTCTACCATTCAAATTTGTATCATATATTCTCCTTACACTCCTTTCTTTCCTAAATTGGTAAATAGTGCGCAAAAAAAGGCCAACTGTTAGGGATAAACTGTAGGTGATCAACTCTCGGGTCACCACCAGAACCTTTCTTTAATAATAAATTAATTCCGCAAAGAATGCAAGGCTGACGTAAGCGTGATGTGTAAGATTAAGAAAGGGACTCTCCGATGGTTTGGGCATGTAGAGCGAATGAACGAGGAAAGGAGTGTAAGGAGAATATATGATGCAAATGTGAATGGTAGAAGAAGTCGGGGACGCCCGAGGAAGACATGGCACGACCAAGTGAATCAGATACTTGAGTCGGGCCATGTGAAGAGTCGGAATAATAGAAGAGCATGTATGAGACGATGTATGAATGTGAACGAGGCAAAGAGTGTGTGCCAAGATCGAGTTGTGTGGCGGTCCGTCCTCTCTGCCTACCCCTGCGGGGAAACGGCGTGATGGTTAGTTAGTTAGTTAGTTAGTTAATATTATTACCTGTCGAAATGCAATGTTTTTGTAACAGTAATCAGGTTTTTATGCCTATATCTTCGTCTTATGTTATCCCAAACAAACATTTATCATTGACCTTCTAACCATTACATCAGTGCAGAATAACAACTTCAGATATACTTGGTCTAAGTGAACGATGCTTCAATTGACCGATTTACGTTCCAGCGAAATAAAAGAGTGGTCAACGAAGAGATTTTATACGAGTCAATTCTACGAACGAACGTACCCTTTTAATGGAGTGATTTGGTCTGGATGTCTGGATCATAGAAATAGAAATGGTCAGGATATAAAGTTATTACTAACCCTGATATTTGATGTGAACTAAGGGTTCATGGGGTGAGGTTTGTCTGGATCTTGACGGCGGATGCTTCTGCCCACCAATTGCATGGCAAGCCATATCAGGAGAGACTGGTTGAGGGAGATCTTTTGACCTCTCCAACAGGACTCTCTCGGAACATTGCCTTGCACAGAGTGGTAAAGGTAGATTCATACGTCTGTCACTGATACACCGACCCCAGATTAAATAAAATTATGTATTTCTTCCAAAAAATATCATGAGTATATAATATAATATCAGTTACTACATAGTCGTGTATTAGTTACATTTTGAATATATTTTCCCTTTTTACTTTTTTATTTTCTTCCTTTTATTTTACACAGGAATAATAATAAATAACATGTTTGAATGACAATAACATTCAGTTACAAAGTTAACAACATAAGTTAATAATTCATTAGTAAGTTGATGTTTATAAGTTTAACAATAATATTTTTTTAAGAATAATGTTAATTAATGATTCCTACCCACCCCTCATACCTGTTTTCATTCCCAGAACGTTCTCTCTTTCCTTTTCCTAAAAAGACACTCCACACAGCATCCTCAAAGATGACATAGGCCCTGAGGGGAATCATTTTCCTCAGGGCCTCCTGTGTGGAGCTAATGTAAAAAAAACTGAGGTAGGAAAAAATAAACTGACCTTGAACGCAGTTTTACATTTCACACAGATAAGTACCCATGATTGTATGAATGAATTTGAATGAAACAAGAAAGAGATTTGTGGATAAGTGTGTGGGGGTGCAATGTTAAATTCGCTAAATTACAATTCATACAGCTAAGTATCATTGCATGAATGAAGCAAGAGAGTTTTGTGTATCAGTGAGTGAGGGCGCAATGCACAATCCGCAATATTACAATTCAAACAGATGAGTATGATGTATGATATTATGAATGAATTTGAATGAAGCAAGAACAAGTGTTGTATGTAATTGAGTGTGGGTGCAATGTACAATCCGCAATATTACAATTATTCAGTATGATTGCATGAATGAATTTGAATGACGCAAGAACAAGTATTGTGGATAAGTGAGTGAGGGTGCAATGTACAATTTGCAATATTACAATTATTCATACTGATGAGTATAATTGTATGAATGAATTTGAATGAAGCAAGAGAGAGTGTTGTGTACGATTTATTGAAGATGCGATGTACAATCCGCAATAGTGACTGGACAGTTGATCCCCCGAAATGATATTTAGGTACTATAAAATTATAATTTTTTGTGCATTATTTATCAATAATTCCAAATGTCAAAGATATTCAGTTCGACTTCAAAAAGTTGGTATGAACATCAACGGAATGTAAGTATACACAGTGTCGATTTTTTTTGTACTTATGCGCTGGTACATACAGTAAATAGAGAAGCCGATTTTTCATTGACGCATTTGAATGAAAATGCGTAATTTTGTTATTATGCGTATTTTTGTTATTCGGCGGTAAATCCTCTCTGCACATCCCTACGGGGTCACTTAATTATATTTTGTGTAATTAGATATAACGTATTTTCCCTAAAGCGACTGCACAGTGCACATTGTATGTAAGTACGCCGGGGGACGAATTGTCATGAAATCATCCACAATATCTTTTTCGAAAATTTTTGAAACACTTATTTGTGAAAAACTAACAAATAAAATAAAACCGCTTCTTGGGGGAAATCAGCAAGGTTTTTTGTCAAAAAAATCGACTGTATCCAATCTCCTTGAACTTTCACATAAAGTAGCAAGAGGATTAGACGCGCTATATCAAACATATGTTATTTACACTGACTTTGCAAAAGCCTTCGACCGTGTAGATCATGACGTACTTTTAAGAAAGCTACATAAAATAGGCCTTGACCAACCCCTGATACAGTTTATTGTGACATATTTAAAAAATAGAACACAGTATGTATGCATCGGTGGCCAAGAGTCCAGGGAATTCCCTGCATTTTCAGGAATACCTCAGGGGTCAAACTTGGGACCTCTACTATTCTTGATATTAATCGATGATATTCAAGAATGCATCCAGAGTACTACTTGGTTGCTTTTTGCTGACGATCTCAAACTGCTCAGGACGATACGCGACATTCAAGATTGTTTTAAGTTACAACTTGATTTAGACGCAATATCTTCATGGGCAGATGAGAATAAACTTTTCTTTAATGTAAAAAAATGTGACACTATGACCTATACGCGTTCCAAAAACCCGATTAAATTTGATTATAAATTAAATAATGAAATATTGTCATCAGTAAAATCCATCAAGGACCTCGGGGTTACATTAGATCCCAAACTTACTTTTTCAGATCATATAGTGGAGTTGACATCATCGTGTTACAAATTTCTTGGATTTGTGATAAGAATAAGTAAACAATTTTCCAAGCCCGAAGCAATGACATCGATGTTCAACTGCATTATACGATCAAAATTAGAATACGCTTCTGCTGTTTGGGCCCCATACCAGCAAAAATACATGGATTTATTAGAACAAATCCAAAAAAAAATCTAAGGTATCTTTATATGAGAATGCACGGTGAATACCCGCGATTTATGCATCATCTAGATTTGCTATCTGAAACGCGCATCGAAAGTCTCCAATCTAGAAGGAATGCGACCCTAACAGTAACAGCTTTCAAAATTATAAACTACTACATTGACAGCCCATACCTCTTAGAATGCTATAAATTGTTCGTATCGAACAACTACTGCCAGGGTCGCCACCACGACTTGTTCTATATCCCACATAGCAGAACAGACGTTCTGGCCCAACACAGCATGACAAGAGGTATGGTACTGCTAAATGATATTTCTAGGTCTCTTGACATTTTCAACATTAGTCTTGAAGGTTTCAAGAATAAATTTAGGCAAGGACTCTAAAATATGTATTATTGAAAAAGTTATGTATATATGTTACGTGTATTGTAATAGGATTATATTAATCTGTAATGCACAAAAAAAAATAATAAAAAATATAAAAATTCATACAGATCGGTATGATTATTGTACAAATGAATTTGAGTGAAGCAAAAGAGAGAAAGTTGTTTGTTCTAATCTCCTGGAGGAGATGAGAAATGCTTAGTTGTGCTGAAGCGTTATGCGCAGGCAGTTTATTTATTTATTTTTAGAATGTACATGGCTTCAGATAGGTATGTAAGTACCTACTAATATGACCGTTTTAGACAAGTAGTAGTAATTACAGTAATTATTTGAAAGGTCAAATTCGTGGTCTAGCCATAGCCCCTTCACTCTTACATCAAGAATTCGCACAGAAAGCTTTCACTTTGAAAATGATTGCAGAATGTTAAATTGCTTTTTTTGTGTAAAGGAATTCAAGTAATAAACGTCTGAGGAAAAGAATCTAAAAAAGTAACGAGTTTTTGATTTTTTTTTTAGTTAAATGAAAATGATGCCACAGAAGAGTCACTGATTACTGAAGAACACATTTTTTGTTTTTAATCTAGCATGCAATTAATAGAATCTATTGTAATTATTTTTAATAGAGAAACTTTTCAATCTTTCACTTCTCCATTTCCATTGGTAATTGAAGAGTTTCGAAAATTGAATTTTGATTGAACAATCGTTGTTTTGCAAAATGTCATTCTCAAATTTTTCATTTTTGCAAGAGTTTTTGTAATGATTAAAAAGCTTTTCAGATGTATTGTCATGTAGTTGTAATAATCCAGAAACCTTCGCGGGGATTTAAAGAAGGTATTTGGAAAGTTTCGAACATTTCCTGTGCTTAATGTAGCATTACATAGACATCTCATATACTCACATATATACATAGACAGAAGTAAACATATTTTGATTTTTATATACGTAGATTGATTGTTAAATAGTATTTTTAGAAACTATTTAAAAATTTTGTATTTGAAATATTAAATAACTAACTTTTTCGATACAGTAACCCACAGGAACTTCACATATTAGGCCATTTAAAGACATAAGTACGAATTCGAAACAGAAATTCTACCCTCTTTATTCAGTGTATAACTATAACAACGTTTAACGCTAGGAAAAATGTTTTTTTATTAGTAAAGCTGATTATATATTCTAAAACCAAAACCATTTATAAATATCCTCCTAATGATTTTACCTCGAATAAGAAATGATATGTTTTATGAGTACATATCACCTGGGGGCAGGTATGGCCCAAACGACTCTACTGATATTGATGTTTCGTAGTGAATAGGCCACTATGTGACCCAAGGGGTTAAGAGGAAAGTTTGCGCGGCCCGCTCCGGCCCGTTTTAAACAAATCTTAATTTTGGATTTGAGATCAAAAGACACAACCAAACTGAAAAATTATTTTTGTAATCGAAAGATAGGTATATATCAAATATCTAATACGCTGCTTTATTTATTTTTGCTTTAAATTATAACAATTTAATACTTATAACAATTTAATATAAGAATTTAATGTTTCCTCAATGATTTTAGAGACAATTGGGCAATTATTTGTGAGTAAATTAAAAACCATTAAAAAAATTATTTTACTATTTCAATTTATCATAAAAAAAAATATACGAAACAAAAAATAAAAATTAATAAAAAAAATCATTTTGAGGGTGTACATTTAAAAAAAAATACCTATTTACGGCGGAACAAAAATTTGTCGTTTATATATTAAAATTACTGTCCATAAAATGCACTTTTAACGATGTTTCCTTTTTTATTTTATTTTTCACCACATTTTAAAACTAAATAAAGTAAAATTATTATTAAAATCATTGAATACCAAATTTTCAACGGCCTATATCCAACGACCAAGTGGATATATTTGGTCGATATATTTATCTTATAATTTGAAGCAAAAATAAATACTAGATATTTAATACCTACACCTTTTGATTGCAAATATTGGGTATTTTGATCTCAAATCCAAAATTAAGATTTGTATGAAACGCGCCGAAACGGGCCGCGCAATAATATTTATCATTCGTGTGTCCCCGGCTTAAGGATAGTAAGAAATAAAATAATACATCTGAATTCAGTAAATCGAAGATTTTCAGAAGAAAATGTACCAAAATTGAAATGGAAATTAATAACAAAGATTAAATTATTCAAAGATTCTGAATGATATGAAAATGAACTTACGACTTTTTAAATTCTTCTAGTTGGTACTACCTCAAATAAAATATTGTTTTAATTAGCTTTGCAATGCTGATGACATGACATTTTGAAACCTTGTGAGGTTAACCAAGTTCATACTACTGTTATTATTGTTAATTGTTAGCTTTGTCAAAATACGTCAGTTTGACGGTACAATGTTCGTTTTTTTCGATTAATTCTTTATTCAAATTATCAACTCTATGGCAATTGCAATAAAATTATTATTCAAGTACCTAGCTAAATAAGTACTTTTTAAATAAATAAAAGTTTGTATATATGTGTAAAAAAATACTAGACATTTTTTTAAAAGCTTAATTTAATTTTTGATTTATTTTATTTTTATATTCATCACACAATTAATTTACAGTTATGGAAGAACTTTGACTGTCCAATTAGAAAGAATTCCAGTTTTAAGTTTACCGTTTGCTTTTATTTACAGCTTTTTTTATTTTACTTTCAATAATAATAGATATTATTATTTTCCCGTTTCCAAGGTTTACAATAAATGCTGTCGATCTTTATCAATTTTAGAAAACCCGTAAAAAATGCTTTTAATTTCGGGCGACTGAAAAGACGGATAAGTTTGTCCTAAAATCCTTATTTTGTAAAACAGAATGGAAACCGATACATTTTTTGATCATAGCACCCGGAAATCCGAACCATCAATATCAAAACTCACTTTCATTACATATGCCTTTTCCGAACAACATTTGGTCGTGTAGGTACCTTTCCTTATAAAATGAAACCCATTTTATAGGGGAAGCGCCGCAGGCAAAAATCTGTCTAGGCCCAAGGTCAAACCAATAATAATAATAGTTTATTACACTACATGGTGCAATAATTTATTACATTACTGCCACAAGTCACCCCAAGTGATTCACTACGTTTGGTGACTTAGCAGGGGTGCCCGGGTTCATGGGGTGAGGTTAGATATGCGTTTGCCCACCTTCAGCGTGATGGGCCGGATAGGTAGAGACTAGTTGAGGGAGACCTTTTTATCTCTCCATCCGGACTCTCCCAATCCATCGCCTTGTACCTCGGTGGGAAGGATAGATTCATACGTTTGTCACTCCTGGACACATCGAACCCCAGATTACTTTACATTCCTCATACCTTTTTCATTCTCAAAATCCTCTCCTTCCTTTCCCTAAAAATACCATTCACACAGCATACCCAAAGATGACATAGGCCCTGAGGGAAATTGTTTTCCTCAGGTAGTGCAATGCAAAGTATGAACGTGCCTATGTAAAACATGAAAATGGAACTGGAAAAAATAAATTAGGTAAACACAAACATTAATGCAAGCAGCCGTTTATGGAGGATATTTGACCGTCTCCCGTCTCCAGAGGGGCCTCAGGGGGGACTCCATCCAGGAAGTCATGGCAGTGATTATCGTAATAAATAAAATATTGCTTATAATTTTTCAAAACATTGTTGGCTGGTAAAGAGGCCCGATAATTTAACTTTTTTCTTAATTATTGTGAATTAATACCTGAGGCGTGTGAGTGTAAAACCATTCGATCAAGTGAAGTGAAACAAATACTTGAGGCGGGTCATGTCAAGAGTCAGAATTACAGAAAGGTACCTATGTAGGATTGTAGGATAATGTATGAAAGTGAATTAAGCAAGGAGTGTGCGGCAAGACCTAGTTGTAAGGCGGTTTGTCCTCTCTGTCTGCCCTGCGCGGAAACGGCGTGATGCTAGTTAGTTGTAAAATCTAGTTCTTACTTTTCATGAAAACGTGTTTTCTGCGGCTTTGAATTAATTACCTCCTGCAACAGTCGTTTATTGCTGTTATTATTTCCAGCGATTATCTACGCATAAATAAGCGTCAATGAAAACTTGATTCGACCATTATGCATTTTTTATCAAAGCTATTCTAGCCAAACTGCTTCGTTAATGTTCATAATAACTTCGGATAACGCAGAGTGTTATTTAATAAAATCAATATAAAAAATATGCACACGCTACACTTGAAGAAGGTAAACAAAGCATAAAAAACACATGTTTAATGCTAACAAGCGATTACATTTTTAATAATATTTTTTAAGTCGACAATCTATCGATTCATATTGATTCAAATTATGTAGGTAGGTACTTAACTAGGTAAGATAATGTATTATCATCAAAAATATAACTGTATTTAATCCTGTATGTTATTAAAAGGAACGGATCTTGTTCGGATATTACAGAGTATATTTGTTTATTAAGACGTACATGGTACATTATGAGGTATATTAAATTAAATTAATACGTGATCATTGTACCTATTACGAAAGTCCATAAAATATCAATAGGTAATTTTACCTGAGATGTGAACGGTTCTTAAAACTTAACGAATATATGGTATGAGTAATAATAAAAAAGGAAGAAAGTATGTTTACTCCGTAAAGAGAAATTTTTATGTTAAGAATTATGTTCTCGATAATTGTAATTGACTGAGATAAGTAGTGAGTAGATACTATACAATTTATACATCCTAGGATTTTAAATATTAAATGAAAAGGAATCACTTCGTAAAACACCACATATTTAATCAAAATCATTTGCATGTTTTAAAACCAAAGGCTTCATAATTAAAATAAATAATGTACATTTGTTAATCTCATCCCGACGAAGAAACCTATTTTTTAAACATGTATTATAATTTTGATTAAATAAGTGGTGATTTACAAAGTGATTTGTTTTCATGTAATTAAAATGATGCCGCAAAGTGAATTTGAGATTTTTTTTTTTTTTCTACAAATTTTTCTACAAAAAAGAGTTCTACAAATTAAACTTGATAACAATAAATGAATTGCAGATGATTTAATAAATAATTTTAAAATATTATGATAAACATATTATTTATTTATTTACTTTTCCTGTGAAAAAATACTTGTACAATATTTATTACACATAACTGAACTGCATCAGTAACAACCTTTTGTATTTTGTTTCGTGATATTGAAAAACTATAAATCCTAATTTATTTGACTTGTTACAGACCGCTCTTAAAATGATTATGGATTCGATTCGCTTTGAATTGCTAACGTGTGCAGATACACATTTCATAAAAAGTGGCAATAAAAATGTAATCAGTACAATAATTATTGATTCGAACTAAATATTATAATAAATTTTATAATTGAATATTTGAGACGGGACTGGTTTCATGGTACTATTCAGACTTCAGTTATAAAGTCTTAATCATATATTATTCACAATTACACAGATTAAAAATTATAATTGTATTTACCTGTAATGAGCACTTTTGGCCTCTCTGAAATCTGATTCGAGTTCAATGATGCGGTGGAATGAATCTCGCGGCTTGCAAGGGATGTCCAAGGGTTATTATTTATATTAACCCTTCCAGGTACTGCCCTTAAATCACTGTTACATTTGGCGGTGGCAATCCAGAAAGATGTATTTGACTGTATTAGCCTCGAAGGCAAGAGCCTCTTGAGGGAGGCCATGCCTGCCATGCTGGGAGATGTTAGCAGGTGGATTGTGTTGGATTGATTGCGGTAGATTGTGTTGGATGGATTGTGCGATGTAGTTGGGTTGGTTAACACTATACAGATGATTGAACTTGACTGAGAGCGTTTTATCTTTTCACCGGTGCTTTGCCCGCGAGAGCGGACCAGCCTCCAAAGGGCGGTTCAAAAGCGACCGTTGAATTTTTTCATAGATTTATTATAAAATATTTTATTTTGGTTTCATTAATGTACCCATTAAATTATGCTGGAATAATGAGTGCGATTTTTTATTATTATTTTTATTTATTTATTTAGTGCAAGATTATACATTTATATACATAATTTATGATATGTTTTAACTGCCCAACTAGGAGGATTCTCGTTTTAGGACAGTCAAATTAGGATGGGTATGAACATATTATGGAACATGATTTGTACAAAAAAGAAGGAAAATTGAGGAAATAAAAGAACAGAAAGAATACAAAATAAAATAAAAAAATTAAAACTGTTATTTGCTGAACATAGTTATTAAAATAATATTAATTAAAAAAAAAGTAAATAGGTACTTAATAACACATAGATAACTTAAGATAAATTAAGAGGATTAAAACATATAGGTAACTTGGATATGATTTTAGATTTTCACGGCCACATCTGCCCTGATGATGGACACTGTAAAGCTGTCCGAAAAGTTGGCTAAAGGAGCAGGTAGCGCAACACGGCATAACACCCCAAAAACAAATAACAAAAATATAGGTAACTTGTGTATGCATTACATATTCATCCAACATCCATGTTTTGTAGAAAAAAAGCAAAAAAAGGAAAGAGAAATAATAAAATAAAAATAAAATAACCAATTAAAACATAAAATATCCGTGGTTTATGGCATGGTTATTGAAATGATAATAATAATAAATAAAAGGTATATTCTAATATACTTAGGAGCAAATGATTAAAACATAAAGGTAACTGGTGTTTGCAATTCATATTATAGTCCTAAGTACACATTTTGTATAAATGAGGAAAATTTATCTAGGTCATTTTCTCTTAAGGATTGAATTAGAATCAATGAAAGCAAAAACATCAGAACTTGACAAGAATCAGAGAAATCCAACTCCTGCAGGCAGAGGTAGGAAAATAAATCATTGTCAATAATCTTGTAAAGCTTTAATTGCATTGTAAAAAGCCCAAAAGCCTGTTAAAAGATGTTAACATTATCTTGATCATTCATAGGTAGTGTACCTATAATAAAATTTGCCCCATTTAATCTTTTTTAGACCACTTTTGCGCAGGGATTCGAATATCTGTTTTTTTTTTAAATTCCAGTGAAGTAGGTATACACAATATCTATTGGTGTAGATTTATTGAAAGATTTTTTTTACGTAAACATCAATTAAATTAATTGATTTAATTGGCGATTTACAGGTTATCATAATATTTTTGTTATTATTCGATAAATAAAACTACACACAAATATCTTTATATAATTGTATCTCATTCAAATTTTACAACTTTGAATTTCTTCCTTTTTGCGAAACGTTTTCTTACTGAACATTTAAAAAAGATCTAATAAAGGGTGTTGCCACTTCTATCATAATATCCCACGCTGGAAATGATCAGAAGCTGAAAAAGGTGCGAAGATCTATAGAAATAAAAATGAAATCTAAAATAATTTTAAAACTCTCAAAATATGTTTTTACTCATAGTTTTTTGCTGCTCAAAAATATATTTGGTTTATACTTATGATTAATGATTATTCTAAAAAGCAAAAATGATTTGTTATTTTCACACTTTTTCATTTTTTTATGAATAGTAATTTAAAAAAAAAAATTTTTTTTTACATTTTTATGAGTAAAACCTCAAATTGTAATATTTAATTAAATGAAGACAATATTAGCGAAACTCAATCGAAAATCTGGAGACAGAAAAATCAGAAATAGATATTGTCACCTCTGGGACTCAAACCCAGGACCTTCTACTTTCATGGCAACAGCTCTGCCAACTGAGCTAAGTACCTATGATACAATTAAGTAGGTACAAGTACGAAGTATGAAGCAAGAAGGAAGTAAGTAAGTAAGTAGGTACGAAGAATGATACAGTTAAAAGTGACCGAATTGGATATAGACACCTTAGCTCAGTTGGTAAAGCTGTTGTCATGAAAAGTTTCTGGGTTCGAGTCCCAGAGGTGCCAATTTCTTTTTCTGATTTTTGAGTTTTGCTAATATTGTCTTAATTTAAGTTAATAAAGTTTTTTTCTCTCGTCATTCGTGGGTACTTGAACCCTGTTTGTTCAATTGGACATACCGCCCGTTCACCTTGATCATACGTACAGTGTACACCTCCCGCTCCATACAATCATACACTCTGTACACACTACATACACTCTGTGATCTATAACTCGATACATCATACGATCTAGTCCGTGGCGATTTCGCCGAGTGAGTTGGCCAAAATATAAATAATTGGTTCCTCCAATGATTACTGCGGTAAAAAACGCGGATGTGACGCGCTTCCAATCTGCGACCCAAACACGTGTCCTAGGAAGCGCAATTCATCTACGTAGGTTTTTGGCAATTTACTTTGACCTCACAACATACACCAATTGGGGATGCCATAGCTCAATGGCTCCAGACGGGAGCAGCTGAGACTCTTGTGAGGTAATCATATAAAATGACAATAATATTTTGAAAAGGGCTCTATGCTAACGGCTTAGAGCTAAAATTTAAATCAATTTTAATATATCGCCACTTTCAAAGTCAAAGTGTGCAAAGACGATTTCTCATAATCTATTTACCGATTTTTAATTTTGAGGTTGAATCTTTTGTAAAGTATTTTAATTTGACATATTTTAAAGGAAAATATTCAAATAGGACGTTTATTTACCATTTTAGAACATACCTAAACCTGCAGCTAGTACCGTATGCAGCCAGCTACCTATTGCTAATGAGCGTTTTTATTATTACCGTGACGATTTACGGTTACAGTACCGTGAAGGCAAAAAAGGAAATAAACCTACGCTCCTTTCTTACACATTAAATATTGGTGAGACAAAAGATGAGACACACAAAATACGTCTGAATGTTGAATTACGTTTCATTTTCCTTGCACGTGTAATGGAGATGTATGATCGTGATTGTGTGTTCCCTTTCGAAGGGTGCAGACATACGTTCACCGTTTATACTATGATAATTAGTTTTTTCGAACTTTCACATATCAGAACATGGTGAGGCGAAGTTAGAACCCTATCCAATCAAAGTGACTACGCCTCGTAACAACGATCAACTGCCAGATTGATGCAAACAAAATGGCAATTGCAAATGATTCAAAGTGACGTTAGAACCTTTAAAATTAAAGGAAACTCTAAAAACTTGATGTTAGAACTCCTCAGAACAATACACATTTTCCTAAAACAATATATTTTGCACTTTGCCAATCAATAATAGAATATGGAATAATTGCTTGGGGAGGAGCAACAAACGCAGCTATCGATCAAATAAAAATAGCCCAGAAAACGATCTTAAAGGTAATACTTAAAAAACACAGACTAACCGACACAGACCAAATATTTAAAAGTTGTGACGTACTAGACATACGCCAATTATATGTAAAAACACTACTAAACTACATTTTCGACCAAAAAAACAAACTCCAACAAACACAAAATATCACTAATAGACCGGTTAGACAAGCGTATAAAGAAAACATAAAAACTCAGACGGTAAACACCACCTTTGGACAAAGACACCATAAATACCTTGCTACAGTCTTTCACTTGAAACAAAAATTGAGGAAAACAAAAATAAATTCAGACACAAAATAAAAAAAAATGGATTAAAGAACAAAAAAGACAACATTACCAAAAAATTTTAACATAAAAGAATAAAACATATGCACTCAACACACAAAATAAAAAAAATAGATTAAAGAACAAAAAAGACAACATTACCAAAAAATTTTAACATAAAAGAATAAAACATATGCACTCAACACACAAAACCAATATAAAATACGCAACACTCACAAACACACAAATCATAATATATGCCGATTTTCATTTAATTTTATTTTTTTTAGTTTTTTAATTTTATTTTAATTTTAAATCTTTATTTTAGTTTAAATTTATCTTTATTTTAAATGTTTTTACTGATTATGTATAAATTCTATATTGTAAAATGGGGGCCTCAGCACGGGTACACAACCCAGTGAGGCCAACATTACTGGACTATAATATGAAAAATTGTAAAATAATGTATCAACAATAAAAAAAAAAAAAAGAACTTCGTCATACAGTATCTACGGAAATACAATATATGGCTTTGAAAATTATGTTGGCATTAAAAATTACAATACCTATATACCTACACCTAGGTACGTTGCACCATTTTTTTAAAATGTTAACTTCGCACTTCATTTAATGTAATCCATTTCCCTAAGGAATATCATAAAATTTAATTGTAATCATCTAATCACCATGCTTGTTGGTAAAATATATATATATATATTTTTTTTTAACTTTATTTATTCCCATTTCTTTGTACATATAATGTATAATAGCAAATAGTATATAATAACAAATAGTATGAACAAGAAATGAAAATGAAAACCCACTAAGGCACTGCCTGAGTGTGGGTAATATAATAAATAATATAAAACAAAAAACTTTATTTCCAAGTACCCAAAGTATAAAATAGACGTAAAAAACATATAAAATATAAGAACATGTTTTGTTTTTTTAACATTCTACATTGTATATACCGGCGGTGTTTTGTCCAAAATCCAAATCTTAGCCTAAGAAAGCGGAATTCCGTTGTTAAAAGTAGCCATATCGACAGCTACAAGCAGTAATTGCATGCATAGCGATCTGCAGTTCTCGTAGATAAAAGCTCTTTCGATATATTTATTGTTATTAAGTTTATTTTGTAGAACTCCATTTTAATTTTAATTGCTTTTATTAACGGTACTCCAGATTTTATGTCCGGGTTAAATCTTTTCCAAATGAAAGACTAAACCCTTCCACACACTTTTCCACAAATGATTATCTAGTAAATTCACACAATTTAAGTGCACTATATAAGTATAATAAATACAAAACAATACAAGAACAATACGTCAATCCATCAGAAACATAATGGGAAAATATTTCACTGACTCCAGATATTTTCATATCAGAGGGTTCGGCTCTGATGAAATCCGAAAGAAAAAAAAAAAAATTTTAATTGATCCAATATTAAACTTATTTCATTTGCATCCTCAAAGATGACATAGGCCCTGAGGGAAATTATTTTCCTCAGGGCCTCCTGTGTGGAGTTAATGTAAAAAAAAATAAAAAAATTGTAAATTGTTCCATATTGTCCTTACCCATTTTAATTTTTAATTTTTTCCATTGTTACCACTGTCCATGTTTATTATTTGTCTATGTTTGTTATTTTTTCTTTGACACTACGTTCTATGTCTATATTTAAAAATTAGTATTATTAAAACCCTGATGAAGTATGCTTGGCTTACGAAACATGTCGGTTTTTTATAATCAATTATAGTGGTAAAAACAAAGTAATTTATACGGTGCTCCAGATTTTATGTCCGGGTTGAATCTTTCCCAAATGAAAGACTAAACCCTTCCACACACTTTTCCACAAATGAATATCTAGTAAATTAACGCAATGTAAGTGCACTATATAAGAATAAAGCAATACAAGAACACTACGTCAATCCACCAGAAACATAATGGGAAAATATTTCACCGACTCCAGATATTTTCATATCAGAGGGTTCGGCTCTGATGAAATCCTAACTGGTCCGATAAATCCTACTGATCCCTCAATATAAATATTTAAAAAATCTTTCGTAATCCTACATGTATTTAAAATGACCGACTTTTGCATTTTTATGTACAAATTTTTTGACAAATCTAATACGCCTAAATTTTGAATGAGAGAGCTAGGTATAATGCCAGTAGCCGAAATAACAAATGGTAATATTTTTATAGTCTGAGAATGCCAAATTCTTTTAATTTCATTTCCTAAATCTGTATATTTTCTTATTTTTTCAGAAACAGTTTTCTGAATATTACAAGAATTTGGAATAGCGACATCAATGATATAAGTTATTTTCTTAATTTTGTCATGTAAAACTATTTCGGGTCTATTATGACTAATTGTTCTGTCTGTCAGAATAGTTTTATCATAATAAATTTTATAAAATTCATTTTCTAAAAATGAATTTGGTTCATATTCATAATATGGTACATTACGGCAGTCAATCAAGTTATGTTTAATTACCAAACTTTGGTGAATTATTTTTAAAACTTGATTGTGCCTAAATGTATACTCGGACGGCGCTAATACAGAACATCCCGATATAATATGTTCTATAGTTTCCGGAAAAGCCAAACATTTTCTACATAAATCATCAATTTGATTTGCATCTTTGATGATATGCTTCCTATAATTTTTAGTATTAATGACTCTATCTTGTATGGCAAGCATAAAGCCTTCTATTTCTGCGCTCAACTCTCCAATACTCAACCATTTGTTTGACGAAAATTTGTCAACATATGTTTGGTTGAGATAATTGAAGTGTTTTGCGTGAAGAATTTTATTTGACCAGGAATCTAATAATTCCTGGTTGGTATTTATAAGAATGCTGGCATTCTCGTCGTATAAATTTAATGGTGAAATATTTCTATCTGCCTTGCAAATTATTTTGTGCATTTCTGAACTATCAGCTTTCCTATGGAAAAAAATTCTTAGCATTTCTACCTGATTATGTTTTAAAGATGTTATTTTGACTATACCTCTACCTCCTAAATTTCTGGGTAAATTAATTCGTTCTACAGCTGAATTTGGATGATGGCAATGAAATTTTGTTAATGTAGTTCTAATTAATCGTTCTAAGCTATCTAAATCTGTATAAATGAAATAATATTATTATTTAATTTATTTTTATTTATAAACAAGTTCACGGCTGTTTCGGTTTCTGAAGACAATATAAAACTGTGGTTATACCATTAAGACGATATATTTATATTGTTTCTAGATATGTACACAGCTCACAGCTCTTTCCAGCCACCTACGCTGACTGCAGTGCATTTAGCTGAAACCGCTTGAAGCTGTCGAAATCAAATTGCAAGCCTTATTAAAACCAAATTTGTTTAAACGCTTCCACGGTGTTGCATTTAATGCAACACCGTGGTAGCGACATAAGGTGAAGAAAGAAGTAAGTAAAAAGAAGAAGATGGAGAGATATGTAATTACGAATGTTGGAGAGAGCGCGCTAATATTTAAAACGATAAAATTGAAGCGAAAATTGTGAAAATAAAATCTCGTGGGGGTTGTCTAAAACAGCATTCATAGAAACACTCTGATTTTTTCATACATGTAACTAGTAAAATAACTGAAACAGATGTGTTTATAATAATTTTTGGAGCATACCTTGAGATTTTTTTCTATCGAGGGAATTTCATAAAATTTGCGTTTCGGCGTAGGGAATGTATAGATATTATCTTCATTTTGTTAAGAGTTTAAAAACTTCAATTGTTTAAGGGAGATATGTAAGAAATCGGTAGAAATTCGGGCAGCGGCTTAAAAAGAAACATACTTATTTAAAAATTAATGGAATACTTACCACGTTTATTGTAAAACCGACATGTTTCGTAAGCAATGGGGTTTACTAAAAACTAATTATATGTCCATGGATAGGCGGGAGTGGGAAGCGGGAGGATGATAATAAGGCATAATTTAGAACAAGTTTAATAATGGGTCCTTTAGAAATATTTTTGATTATTAATAATTTTTAAATTCATCTATACGCTCTTTCTAATTTCTTTTATTTCTAGTTTGTCCAAATGAATAGATACCATTAAAATTACAATTTACAATGTAGTAACTCTATTCCACCATTAAAATCAAAAGTATGAATCGTCTCCAATAAATGATTGGCAAACTCCGAAAAACTTTTATTGCTAAACACCTCGTATGTTCCTTTATCCTAATTTAATAGTCTCTCGAAGCTGTTCGTAAATACATCAATGAATCCACAAACATTAGTTCATTACATGCTCCGCATCGAAGGAGTACAGTCGCGAATTTTTTGTGACAAGTAAAACAATAAATATAGTTTACTATTACATACATTAATAACCCGCCCATCTGGGCGATCCATTCCAACCAATATGGAAACAGAAGTAATATTTAGAAACATCAAAGAGTTAATAAATAAAATAACTTCTGTGAAGGACTCAAAAATAAAATCATCACTAGAACAAAATATTACAACACTGGAAGAAAAAATTCAACACGAACTAATTAGTCTACAAAAGAAGATTATAGATTTACAAGAAATTAATATTAAAAATAATCATCACTACACACAGAAACTTGAAGAATTTCATCCTAATAACAAAAAATCCTATGCAAATGTCACGCAAATGTCAGGTGACAATAAAAACTTTGTAAATACATCATACAACACAGAACAGAAATATGCCATATTAGTTACCTCAAAAAACACCTTGAAGGCCGAGGATATAAAAATAAAAATTCAAAAAAATATTAATTTATCAAAAATAAAAATCGGAGTTAATGGAGTAAAAAAGATCGGAGAACAGAAATTACTGATTTCATGCCAAAAAAAAGAAGAAGCAGAAAAATTAACTGAAGAAATAAATAAGGTAATTGGAAAAGAAATATCAGCCGAAGAAATAAAAAAAAAGAAACCGTTCTTAATGTTGAAAAGGCTACAATGCCAATTGTCTGAAGAGGAAATTATAGATGGGATTGTTCAACAAAATGAAGGATTAACCATAGACGACAAAAATAACATTAAACTCATCAAGGAATTAAAAAACAAGTACAATGAAGGAAAAGAAAATGACACCACCAACTACATTATTGAAACAACCGGTAAATTAAGAAAAATACTTATTGATAAAAAATAAATAAATATCAAATTCCAAAGAGTGTACGTAGAGGACTGCAATCCGATCACCCAATGTTACCATTGCCTCAAATTCGGTCACACAGCACAAAGATGTCTCGCCAGGACGCAGCCCCCCATTTGCCCACATTGCACTAAGGAGCACACACTTTCAAAATGTGAAAATAAAGAAAAAATGCCAATATGCAACAATTGCTGTATCCAAAATAAAAGGTTTGATACAAATTATTCCACTGAACATAGAGTCGATAGCATAAAATGTCTATACCGTCAAAAAATGCTTCAAATTGCTAGAGAGCGCATTGACTATGAATAAATTTTGGAATTTTTTATTTACTCAAATTCTAAAAAAAAAATAAAAATGAATGATTTTTTATGTAACGCACTAGATAAAAAAATGTGTATAGAAGAAAAATTATGTCACTCCTTAAGAGATTTCAATTTAATTTGTACTGAAAAGGGATTTACCCTATTTCATATAAATATTAGAAGCATAGAAAAAAACCTAGAAGAATTAATAATATCATTAAAAGATTTAAATTTTTTCCCGGGCCTGATTGTGTTGTCTGAAACACATTCTGCAGGCGAATTGAACTACTCTATTCCTGGGTACTCATATCATACAACAATAACAAAAATTAACAAAAACTCTGGTATTGGAATATTCATTTCAAACCAATATAATATTATCAATATTAGAGAGATAATTAATATTAGTAATGTTAACATTTTAAAAATAGAAATTAAAGATGTAAATAAATATTATAATATTATTGCTATTTATCGTACACATAAATCGATACTACCACAATTTATAGATGGATTAAAAAACATTTTACTAAATTTTAGAAATAAAAATAATATTCTTGTGGGAGATGTGAATTTAAATATTGCAAACGATTCCTCTAGTAAGAATAAAGATGATTACCTTAATATGTTGGCTGAACTAAACTACATTTCATGCATAAATCATTATACAAGAAACGTCCGAGGTCAACGGCCTTCGTGTCTAGATCATATATTTACAAATATCCCTTGCATTAATAATATAACCTCAGCTGTCATACATACGACTATCACTGATCATTATTCATGTATATTTAATTATAAGTGCAGTAATCCATCTTCTCCATTACCTAACCAAATTAATGCCTCAAAAAAAATACTTAATATGGATACGATACTACATAAATTTGAATCAGAAAACTGGAATAAATTACTACAATGTAATGATGTCAATATTTGCTGCAATTTGTTTGAAGAAAAAATATCTACATACATAAACGATTCGACCAAAAATATTAATATTCCCAAATCCAAACAATCTAAGTACAAGCCTATAAAACCGTGGATTACCCATGGTCTTATAATATCTGTACGACATAAACAAGCCCTTTACAAGTTAACTACCCAACAACCAAATAATAAAAATTTACTAAACAGTTTTAAGGCATATAAAAACAAACTTTCATATATTATAAAACACAGAAAAGAAAGTTATTATAAACAAAAGATTTATCAGGCGGAAAATGATAGTAAAAGAGTGTGGACGGTTATAAATGAAATAATTGATAAGAAAAAATGCAGGAATAATGAAATCAATGCTATTACTCACTATAACTCGAAAATATGCTGTAAAGAAAACCCGTCAAAAGCTGCAAATATATTTAACACATTCTTTGCAAACATAGGAAAAAATCTTGCAAATCACATAAATACCAACCCAATTTCAGATTGCAATATTGATACAGAAAATAAAATAGCAACATTTCAAGTCACAACAGAGGATGAAATAGTATCTATTATAAACGATATGAAAGGAGGTTCTGCACCGGGATTTGATGGAGTTACGGTTAATATTTTAAAAAATATTAAAAATCAAATTTCTAAACCATTAATGCATATAGTAAATTTAAGTTTCCAAAGCGGTGTGTTCCCATCTATTTACAAGCAAACTATCATTACTCCAATATTTAAATCTGGTAATCCAGAAGAAGTAAGCAACTACCGACCAATATCAGTAATCTCAAATATAGCAAAAATTTTTGAAAAGATAGTAAAAAAAAGAATGAACCAGTTTATAAAATGTAATAAAATAATTGATGAAAATCAGTTTGGATTTATGGAAGGTAGAAGCACACAGGATGCAATTGCAAAATTAACTAGCCTTGTTCTCAATTCATTAGATAAATCATTCAAATGTATTGGAATTTTCATAGATCTCAAAAAAGCGTTTGACAGCATATCACATGACAAACTCGTAACTAAATTAAGAAACATTGGATTAAACGGTACAGCTCTAGAATGGATAAAAAGCTACCTTTTCAAACGCCCCCAAGTCGTAAAAATCAACAATGTGCTTAGTCAACAAGATACAAGTAATTTTGGTATACCTCAAGGTACAGTCCTGGGGCCGTTACTGTTTATCATCTATGTAAATGATATATTCACACAAAGAATAAACGGAAAACTAATATCTTATGCTGATGACACTGTCATAATAATTGAAGGTGCTGATTGGAATACTGTGAACAACCTAGCGAATATTGACATCAATACACTGAAAAACTGGTTCGATAAAAATCTCCTCTCTTTAAATACCGAAAAAACAAACTTTATCCCATTCTCCATCAATAAATTTAAATCTAAACCAGAAATAAAAATTCTAATACATCAGAGTAAATGTAGTGGAACTAATTGCACTCCAGAATGTTCTACACTGAATTCAACTTCCAAAATTAAATATCTTGGTGTATATATAGATCAACATTTTAAATGGAAAACACATATTTGTGAACTTGTCAAAAGAATTAGGAAATGTATATATATATTTATAAGACTCAGAAATATTCTTAGACTGGAAAACCTAAAAAGAGTGTACTATGCAATTGTTCAATCTATATTACAATACGGTATTATAGGATGGGGAGGAACATATGATGTTATTTTAAATCCTCTCAAAATAGTTCAAAGATTAATAATTAAGATTATATTGAAAAAACCATCTACATTTTCTACCGAAAAAATCTTTTCAATATTCAAAGTAACTACAATAGACAATTTATATAAAAAAGATTCAATTCTACAAACTTTCAAAGAAATACAGCTAAAAAAATTACATTTCAATATCTCAGCAAGATATCAAAACAATATTAAAATCCCAAAATTTAATACCAAGCACATCCAAAATTCCTATCTGTATCATGGTATAAATTATTTCAACAAACTCCCATTAGAAGTAAAAATTATTGAAAATAAAAGTAAATTCCAAACTAAATTAAAAAATTACCTGAAACAACTGTAAGAGTTACATTACTATTTTACTTCATTTAAATCTGTTAATCGACACATCTCAAGTTTCTCTTACTATATCTATTGTTAATAGTTGCAATATTATTATTCACCTACTCAAATGATAACATTGATAACATAATTGAGTATGAATTCACTCACCAAACACAAGAGCCTTGACTCTTTATGGTGAGGAAAGGCTTTTATTACATTAATATTACAAATCTGTTTAATATGTAAAAAAAATGTATAATTATTGTAAAAACAAACAAATATTAAATAAAAAAAAAATAAAAAAATAAAAAAATAAAAAATAAAAATTACACTTTAATTTTGAAGTAAATTTATTTATTACTAGCTGGTTCCCGACATTCGTTGCTATGCCATTTAATAAAGAAATTGTTTCTCTCTGCGTGTCCTTTCCCATTCGTCCCGTTCCTCTTCCGCCTCCCCGTCTCTCGTCCCTTTCCCATCTCGCGTTCCCACTCCGCCTCCTCCACCTTCCCTCTCCCATCTCCACTCCCTCCCCTTCGCCAGTCTTGTGAACCCCCCTCCCGAACTCCCGAGTTCCCATCCCCCCTCCCAGGTTTTCCTCCTTCCTCCCGGTTTTTCTCCCCCTCCCCTCCCGGGCACCCCTATTCGAGTTCCTCTCCCCCCTTCCCCCTCCCCCTCCACCCCTCTCGCATTCCGTCAATTCAGTCCCGGTACATTCATTTTTCAAACAGCTCGTGTGCCACCTATTGCAATTTTTTTATACAAATTTCATAATGCCAGAACTCACCAGTAGTTTTATACAAAATTGTCCTGACAATAACGAACACAAAAAAAGAATTATCTAATTTGGTGCAGTCGTTCGGAATGCGTTCAGTTATGCGCTTATATACATTTCGGAGGTTCATTTTTATTTATATAGATAGAATATATAGATATATATGGTCACATAATTACAACGAATTTTCGTTAAACTGATAATAAGAGCAGTATGTCAGAAGGTTTTAAGAAGAAGAAAGAACTATCTGCTTTATATTTTTAAATTCAGGATTTATGTATGGATTTAGGAGATATGTATGCATATTATACAACATTATTATTTTGAACCATTGACATAAGATATGATGACATTTATAATATTTTTTCAGGTTTTACGATTTCTTAACCATCTTCTCCCTTCACACAGATTACAGATTTGCCTATAATATTGAACGGTGACCCGACAATTCGTCCGGCGACAATTCATCCGGCGACAGTTCATCCGGCGACAGTTCATCCTGCGGACAGTTCATCCTGCCGACAGTTCATCCTGCCGACAGTTCATCCAGCCGACAATTCATCCTGCGACAATTCATCCGGCCTGATCATTTAGAAGATTTTTCTTCAAGTACCTAAGTATGCAAAGAGGATATACGCCAAAAAACTGGTTCGTGGAATAATTAATTTTTAAAAATATTTCCTACATACGAGTTGATGTTGATAGTACATTTCGTGTCCTAGATGCCTAGAATAATTTAGATCGTCTATTGCTAAAAGTACCGACGCGACGTCGATAAACATAAATTTTGATGTAAAAAAAAAATTCTAAGTTAAAAAAACGCGGTCCATCCTCTCTGCCTACAGTCCCTCATAGAAACAGATAGAGCAACGAAGTGCATAGGCGACTGAAACGAGGTAGTGTTTGTAAGGTGATTTTTGCATAACAATCCATACCGCGTTGCAGTCGGTAGCGCGACTGTACCGCCGCGCTGCGCGGTAGGGATTGGAAATACGCACCAGGACCCATGGCTTACATGGCAAGTGCTCTACCAACTAAGCTACGGAACCCATATTCAATTCGGTCACTTTTAACTGTATCATACTTTGACTAAGAACTACTAACATTATCTTCATTTTCTTAACGCACATATTATTGGCTGCTATCTTTATATATAATTGCAAGATTCATTTCGAACTAAATGATTTCTGTCTCCAGTTTCTCGATTGAGTTTCGCCAATATTGTCTTCATTTAATTAAATATTATTAAGTTAAAGGTAAAAATAAATAAAATAATTCATTGAAGAAGAAGATAACACTAAAAAACGAGTGTGCTTTAGACTTTAGACCACACGACTGAAGTAAAACTTCACTAACTTATAAAATAAGAGAGAAAGAAAATATGCGCACGCACTGCTCTCTCTTGTTTCTACAGTGTGCTACAGACAATAGGCCTGCACTTTGTCTTAGATATACGAAACTTAACTGGCTATGAGAGAAAGAGAGTAAGAAAATGTGTGCTCGCACCTCTCTTTCTTGCCCCTATAGTAACATACGGAACGTAACTCTCTCTCTCTTTCTATCTTCACTAACTTATATCTTCCTCTCAACTTCCGGTCGCCTCGCCCGATCACACTTTTCGTAACGCTCTCGTCATGCATTCACCAGCTTATTCCCCAAGTCAAGCGTGCGTAAAGAAGTTTTACTTCAATAAATAATCTAAAAGAAAATATGTAAGAGAACGAACAGAAAAACAGAAAAACATAATGGTCGCAACTGGGACTCTAGCCCAGAACCTCTCGTCTCACCGGGACGGGCACCTTTATCAATTCGGCCATTGCCACCTTCCATCAAACCGTCATAATTGTCAATCTCATACGTCATTTTTTTTAAATTAACTTTATTATGTACGACTAATATTTCAATTTTTTTTTTATTTTTTATTATTTTTTATGTGCATCCCGCAAAAGAGTCCCAACTGCTCCCGTCTGAAGCCAGTGAGACTATGGCATCCCCAATTGGGATATGTTGTGAGGCTGAAGGTAGTGGGGAGAGGAAGTAGATAGGGAAGAGGAAGGTGGGAAAGTATCTGGCTTTTCAGATCTGGTCACCTAACATGGCAAATGCCATTTCAAGCAACTTTTCAATTCTGAATTGTGGTCTTACACCAGGGCGATACTGATAATATTCTTTTCAGACAGTCGTATCCATAAGTAAAAAAAAAAAAACCCTTTCAACTTCAGCTTCACGGCTCGCGACATAGTAAATAACTAATTTTGTAAAAATAATTCAAATTCTTACAATTCTCCAGTCTTTCAAATAAATATTAACTCAACTTTGGCATTAATCTTCGTATAAATATAAATGTAAAACCAACAGTGATGAGGGTAGCAAAGGTAAAGTCATGCAATGTCCAGTGTTTTGAATATATTGCCCTCCACGTGCAAAGTCGTACCTTTCCCAAGCATAAACTTTCTAATAAAGTGTGTTTTTCGGAAGTGACCTGCAGGTAAGTATGTTTTTGTATCTTTCTGTAAATAATAAAATTAAATAGAACCTAGGAATTCATAATGAATTGTAAAGCGCCCTTGAGGTGATTTTTCACAAAAACGGCGCTCTACAAATTGTCCAATTATTATAATAATTATTATTAATATCTTCCACTCTTTAACGTGCCGCAAATATACCTACTATATAGATATTATTTTAAATGAATAAATTGTGGAATAACACAAATTAATCAAATAAAATTTATTTGCAACGCCGGGATTCGATCCCGCGACCTTCGGTGTGCGAGTCAAGAGCTTTACCGCTGGACTACGCCGGCCATCAACATATTCTCTATTTATAGGTTCTGGGTTATCTTATACCGTTATATTTTTCTATTTTACTGTGTCTTCAATTATTCTCTTTCATATTTCCGTTATTAGTGTTATCTTCTTCTTCAATGATATACATTGATAGGAATAACCTTCAAAAGTTATAAAACGAGAGTAGAGAAAAGGACCATATACATATATATACGAGAACTTATTTTTAAAAAATATTTTGTTTCTAATATCTAATACTAATTGGTTAATAATAACATGTACCTGTTACGTCATATAATATATCAACTTTTCCTAAATAACACTAGTATATATTGAATTAATTGGCGGGTATTAGATAAGCCGCCATAGCTCAGTGGTCAGAGCAGCTGACCGGCAATCAGAGGGACACGGGTTCAATTCCCCTTGGCGGCCAGTATCTTTTCTCGGAAGATTTTTTCAATGTAGATGAGTGTTTCAGGATGATAATTATTGATTATAATATTTGTTATTTTCCTAAATGATTCAACAATGTTAGTTTTAAAAAGAAACGCCACAAATTCAAAACAACGAGATCAATTCATGATTACACTGAATTTCATTGCGTAATTGTAGATAATTGTATGTTCTACTAAACTTGCGAACATACTTTAGTCGAAATTTTTATTGGAAACGAGATATTTGAGAAAACTAGATTTTGGCGCGATTTCGGCTGGTTTTTTCAAAATGGCGGCGAAAGCTCAAGTGACCCAAGGTCGAAAACACAGATTTTTCATGAGGAGATAAGTATATAAAACATATAGAAAAATTGGGACTACCGGAATAATTCCGATTGCGAGCCCATTTTTTGCGCTAATTGCACGGGCCTATAAGTTGCGTAAGTAATGCGCTGAAACTTCGGACAAATGTTACAAAAATTATATAAAAGAAGTAAACTCTATAAAATGTAATGTTAAATTTAACTTTAATTTTTTTTAAAGTAATTGCGTGGCAATTTCAAATAACATTAAAATTTACCTTGTAGGCAGTTGAAGTTAGTTAGGTATGAACGAGTAGATACGTCTTTAGACAACTTTCTACTCCCATAAAAAATGTTGCAAATATCTAATCAAGGTTGCTTGCAAAATTTGATTAGTAGATTTCAATATACTGTATTTACTTCCTCAATTTTTGTGTTCTTGATTTTCAATACATAGCGTGATGACGTTTTACACAGCGGTAGATTCGGTTCAGCGTCACATTATTAAAGTAATTTATCTAAATCATAATCACGCGCCATTCCGGCATACTACATATACAATACTAAATTCACTAATATAGTGTAGGTGTAGGTACCTACACAGTGCATGGCTCAAAAATAACCAACGAACAACTGTACTATTATTGAGTGGATAAGAGAGATTTACGGTGGTAGATATTGCGAGTTTTGAATCTGTGAAAGATTTAGTTGTCTATTAATTCAAAATTAATAGACAATATGTTAAACAAAAAATATAAGAAAAAGTTTCTTAGATCTTTTGTTTATCCACACGTTGTTGAAAATGATAATAATTGGAGAAAATTTTTATTTTTAAATAATAGCATTTCAAATTTAATAATAAAAAACATGCCAAATAATGTACAGCCAGCTTTTTATACAAATAACAAATTAAAAAATTATATATTAAATAATAAGGATAAATGTGATTTTTTGAACAAATCTGGGGTCCATAAATTAATTTGTAATGATTGTAACTTTTTTATATTGGAAAAACTTCTAGAAATTTTAACATTAGAGTTAAGGAACATATAAGATGTTAAAATAATAATTATTATTCTGAATTTGCCAACCATATTTTGGAAACAAGTCATTCTTTTGATATTAATACAGGCCTTAAAATTTTACACGCTAACACTACGGGCATACAATTGGATAATTTAGAAATTTTAGAAATTAGAAAAAGCATTAATAGTAATTTAAATATTATAAATAACCAAACATTTTTTAAAAATAGCCATCTTTTAAATTTATTTTCTTATCAATACTTACAATAATTATTTATTTTTTGATTTAGACTAATTATTTTAATTATTTGTTCTTAAAAGTTTTTTATTATCTAAATGCAATTTTATTTTTCTTTAAATAATTTTTATATTTAGTTTTGTATAACTATTTTTATGATTTTTAAGCAATTAATCACCTCTACTTTTTGATATTCCGTCTATGTTGTATTTTATACTAATTTGTCTATTCTTGTTTGTCATTTATTTTTCTTTATATTAACATATCCTGAAGAAGATAACATTGTTATTGAAACATGTCGATATGGTTGTTTAAAAAAAGTGGTTTATACAAAGTGATTTGTTATTAATTAAAAAAAAAAAGATTTAGTTTCAATTTAAAAGTTTAAAAAATACATCTAATTATGGCTAAGTAATCATGAAGATGAGAAAATCATTAAAATTATGAAGTAGCCCCAACGAAACCTACAGACAACAAATATAAATACTTTTTATTTTATTTATAGTTCATTTTGTGAAAATCAACAAACTAGAAGATGAGGAAATCAAGATCAACACCCATGGAACAACATACAGTCCATTTATTGTTATCAAGTTTAATTTGTAGAACTCCATTTTAATTTGTAATTCTTTTATATATTCAATAATTTTATTATTAAATTAATAAAAACAGTTTATTTATAAACAAGTTCTGCTGGTAATTATTATTACGCGTGACAGCTGTTTCGCCTTCTGAGGGCATTATCAAACTGTTTGACAGTTTAATAACAAAAAATAGTTAAGCTGTTTAACACTAGAACGAATCATAGAAGTGACCTTCTAATGCGAATGTCAACTGTATATAATTTTATTGTACGCTTCCCACTAGAAATAAGTTGGATGGAAGAAATTCTCTACTGAAAATCGGGAAACAAACCCGTTTTTCATTATAATATACAAGATTAGGTGACCCGACAGTTGATCCCGCGACAGTTATCCCCCGAAATTATAATTATTATAAAATTATAATTTTTTGTTTATTATTTACCAATTTTAAACCTAAAAACGACTTCAAAAATACCTTTACACAACAAACGAATTTATTTACAGTGTCGATTTTTTGTACTTATACGCTGGTATAAACAGTGTATAGACAAGTCGTCTTTTTGATGCATTTGAATGAAAATATGTTTTATACTTGTGTTATTCAGCGGTACATCCTCTCTGTACACCCTTTCTTAAGTTTTTTTTTTGTGTAAATAGGTATACTGTATTTTTCCTAAACCGACTGCGTATTGTATGTAAGTGTGCCGTGAGGCAAACTGCCGGGGGATCAATCATCATGGAATCATTAGATTTGTATTTTAATGTGTTTTGTGAAATGTTAATAAATGTCTAACATTGGTGCAGAAGCAGTTGATTAGCGAAGTCTTGGGTTATTTTCTCGAACGGTAAACTGGTAGTAGGTATATAATATAATATGGAGGTAGAAGGCAGCAGTACCTAGAGCTCTATTAGATACTGCTCTAGAACAGGTCCTATATTGTACTGCAATCGCTCAAGGCAAGACAGGTATAGTGGGTAGGTAGTAGGTACCTGTCCACCTAGTGCAGATTGTACTTGCGTAAAAAAGGTAAACACGCCGCGCCTCCTGGGCCGGGTACCGCGCGTTTTTATCCCGCGACAAAATATCCACGACATAATATCCCAAGGACAAAATATCCTACGGACAAAACATCCTCCAACAAAATATCTACTAAAACCTAACATAACCTTATTTTACATTTTACTATTTTTGAACAATAATTTACTGTCTTACAGGATGTCTGTATTATTTTTTGGCTCGTTTTACTACTTTTACAGGTTGTCTGTATTATTTTTGTCCCATTTTTTGTTAGGATGGGTGAGGTTAGGTTAGGTTAAGTAAGTTTAGGTTAGGTTAGTTTTTAGTAGATAATTTATTGTCTACTGTTTGTCGGGGATATTTTGTCGGGGGGGATTTTTTCGCAGGATGAAAAGTCGCGGAACCCTTAGGCCGGCTCTCGGGCGCAATAGAAGCAGCCCGCTCCAGGCGCCGAATTTCCAAGGCGCCAAGGCGCTGTTAATACCAAAATGGGCTTGGTTGACTTGAGAGTATTTTCTCCTGGGGTAAGATATCCCCGTCAATTTTATTGTTTCACAGACTCTATCATGTCTGATTTTACTTTTTTTTACATTAGTTCCACGCAGGAGGCCCTGAGGAAAATAATTCCCCCCAGGGCGTTTGTCATCTTTGGGGATGATGGTCTTTTTAGGGAAAGGAAGAAGAGGAAGTTCTGGGAAGGAAAAAGGTATGAGGGGTGGGTAGGAATCTGGGTGTAGATAAATGTATCCAAAGGTATGAAAAAAAGAGATGGTAGGAATCTAGGGTAGGTCAATGTGTCCAGGTGTGACGGACATATGAATCCATTCCTGCCACTGCGATGCAATGCGATGGGTCGAGAGATTCCGGCTGGAGAGGCCTAGGTTAGGTCTAACCAGTCTCCCAATCTAACCCGCCACGCTGTAGGTCGGCAAACGCATTCGCCGCCATCAACTATAATAACCTCACCCCATGATCCCGGGCACCATGCTAAGTCACCAAACGTAGCGAGCTACTTGGAGTGACCTATGGCAGGAGTGTTGGTTATCCAATAAATGGTTGCGGTACCCAAATCCGCCTCCCAAATTGAAATGAAGCAATCTTCCAATAGAACCTCCATTGATATGCTTGGTGTAACTCGAAGTGACCAGCTCAGGTACGGGGGTTCCATCGAAGCAATAGTTAAGTTAGCCTCTCAGAAGCTAACAGCGTACTGTACAGGCACGGTTGAATTTGGCAGACAACTCTGATCTGGAACCTGGTAATTTAGTAATTAAAAATTTTTAAATCGCCAGCTTTCTGCATGGATTGTAGAAAAATCACTTTTTAGTCAAATAAAGTCTATGGGAACTAACAGTGATTTGATTTTCAAATAAAGGCAATTTTCAATCAGTTTCTCCCCCTCTTTATTCTGTTTCGAGTGTCGCTTGCAAAAACATCGTAGTTCTTACATATTCTTCATCATTGTTTCTAACCTTTTCTGATGACATCGCTTTTGTAAATTTGAGTGCTTCGAGTGCTCCAAAATACCTGAAGAAAATCTTCGACTCAGTGCAGAAACGGGCGATCCGTTTGATGGATTCTCCCATCTTAAAAAAAACGGATTGCAATACAGGGGTTGGGTGTAAATTAGAGACGCCACGAATATTCGGCTACTATTCGGTATTCGGCCTATTCGGCCACTTTTTTACTATTCGGTATTCGGCCGAATATTGCGAACCATTCGGCCGAATACAGAATACCAAATGATGAAAAAAATGCATATAAATTGAATATTTAACATTTATTGTCCGCACTACAAATTTCATAATATTCCCGAAAAGGTGATTTTTTATTAAATTATGCCATTTTGTAAAGCTTTTCGCGAACCAAAGTAACACAATTTGATGTTACAATCAACAAATAATGCGCGTTGTGACACAACCTACTCGCAAATGAAACAAATACGTAGTTAGTAGTTACCACACGCATTTAAATGATACCGGTCGGAACTTATCACCCGCGAAATATTAATACTAATACCGAATATTCGGTTGGCGAATATTCGGTATTCGGCCGAGAGCTTAGCCGAATATTCGGTATTCGGTATTCGGCAAAATCACTATTCGTGGCATCTCTAGTATAAATCCTGTCCTAGTTGCCTAGTTCTTCCGGTATTTCAGTTGAAGATGCTCCGAGGAATTAGCATTGATCCCCCAATCATTGATCCCCTCGGCACCGCTGCATTGTCAGGAAACATGTCAAACACCTTCCCAACATATGTACATGGTTGACATTTGTCACATTAGATCGGGTAGTTTTTTCGATTCGTTCTTGAGCACCACAGGAACGATTTACCGGCTTCTGTGTTTCCTACCTCCTACAACATGGGTCTATTCAAGACCCGTGTTCACTCCTTCCTTTCCTCAAAAAGACCCTCCACACAGCATCTTCAAAGATGACATAGGGAAATTATTTTTGTTAGGGCCTATGACATCTTCATCAGGGGTGCAGTGGTTCATGTAGTGAGGTTTGTCCGGATCTTGGCAGTGGATGCATCTGCCCACCATCTTCGTCGCAGGTCTGACAGGAAGAGACTGGTTGAGAGAGACCTATCCGTCAAGAACATCGCCTTTCACCGCAATGTGAGGGATGAATTCATACGATCGTCACTCCTGGAGACACTGTCCCCGGATTCCTATCCACCCCTCTTACCCCTTCCCTTCCAGAACTTCATCTCCTTGAGGAAATTTATCCTAGGCCTAGAGGGGAATTATTTTCCTTAGCGCCTTTGGTGCGGAACTACTGTAAAAAAATATCTATAAATACTACTTCATAATTTTTGCGTTTGTATTGTTGATCTCACCTACATTCCTTAGAACTTGTACGGAAATAAAACATAAAAAATAACTTATAATCAATAATAACAAACAGAATTAAAATAATAAATGCATTGTGTTGTTGACATTTGAAGTACTCGTGTACTATTCCATCGATTTTAATGTTTCACAGACCCAATCATGTCTGATTACGTATTTTTTTACATTAGCTCCACACAGGAGGCCCTGAGGAAAATAATTCCCCCCGGGGCCTTTGTCATCTTTAGTGATGCTGTGTTGAGGGTTTTTTTTAGGGAAAGGAAGGAGAATAAGTCCTGGGAAGAAAAAAGGTATGAGGGGCGGGTAGGAATCTGGGGGTCAATGTGTTCAGGAGTGAAGAGTGTATGAATCCATCACTCCGACTGCGGTGCATGGCGATGGTTCGAGAGAGTCTAGCTGGAGAAGTCAAAAGGTCTCCTTTAACCAGTCTATCTCGACCCAGCCCCGCTACTCAGTGGGCAAAAGCATTCGCCGCTAAGACCTAGACCAACCTCACCCCATGAACCCGGGCACCTCTGCTAAGTCACCAAACGTGGCGAATCACTTCGGTTGACCCACACTGGGGTGTGGGTATAAATGCTTTCCGCCCATACCCAGCCTCCCAAATTGAAAATTTAGATTCACCATTCCTTTAGATAATGTTCTTCTTAGATTTTTTGATTCATTTTTCCGTTTCCTAACAAAAATAAAATTATTTTTTATCTATACATTTTACCGCAGCCCTACACAAGCAAAAGTATCTTAAAAATGTTTACCAATAGGCACCTACCTGAAATTAATTTCTAGGTTAATTTGAATTCAACCAATTTGGTGGAATTATAAAAATCACTCACTTTGAGCTTAAATTTAAATGTTTTCATTAGGATTTCGGTTTGCAAGTTGTAAAAGTAAAATGAAATTCGTTTGTGAACCATTTCGCAACACGAAATTACATTACACCTTAATAATTGAATTGTTTATGAAACAGAACCGAATAACCTTCTTTTCTGCACCGCGATAATGTCCGCATCACCGAAATGCATTTCAAAGTGTTTTCATTAAAAAAATACAACAAATTCGGCGGAATTTCTGTCGTCATTTAATTTGGTAATATTTAATTGCATAATGGTGTCGTTTACGGATTTGCAGAGTATTAATTTAACTTCCGTTTTACGAACTAACTAACGGAACTGTTAGTTGATAATATATTTGCTTATTTTATTTTACATTGTTTTATTGCTATTCTATCCCAAAATGTTGTAGGGTGCTTGTTTCCAGCATTATTTAATGTAAAATAAACATCTACTTTTGAATCCTACTATTTAGTGTCCAGGTTTTCTATCTTTTGTTTAATATTTTTGGAATTCAAAGTGCTGCATAATTGGAATTGGACGTAGCTCTCTTCCTCCTTCCATTATCATGTAGATATCATACTTCGACTAAGAACTACCAACATTATTTTCATTTTCTTAATGCACATATTATTGGCTGCTATCTTTATATATGATTGCAAGATTCAACTCGAACTGAACGCTATCTAGATACTAGATAGTGTCTGAATAATTATTTAACCATTTTATTTTTAATACGTGACATCTATTGACTTTTCTGCAAGTCTAGGAAGAATATTTATTTTTATTTTTAACTTTATGAGTAAAATCTCAAATTGTAATATTTAAAAATGAAGACAATATTAGCGAAACTCAATCGAAAATCTGGAAACAGAAAAACCAGAAAAAGATATTGGCTCCACTGGGACACGAACCCATCTGGAGGCAGTGCCCTAGGTGGGTTCCCATTACCAAATGTGTCTTAATATATATAGAAATTGTGTAAAAATTACTTTTGAAATGTATGTAGATATGATGGGAATAAATAGGAAAAAAAATATCCTTGAAGGGTGAACGCCAAAACATTGCGAAAAAACTCCCGAATGGCAGGACGAAATTCGACCTTGAACCTACTTCAATAAATTAATTTACTATGATTAATATGTTCAATCTGTAGGTATTATATTATTAAATATAGATACATAAATTACTAGATCGTTACGTTACGTACAAACCTACACCTTCACTTTGAAACACCAAGCAGACTCTAGTTAGCGCCTACTTCTCAGAAGTATGCAACCGTTTCAACAAGTAAAATGAGCCGGGTGAATAAATTATATTATTCGTGAATAACATTCACTGATCTTCGTGCAGTTTATGTTATTGTTTACAAGTCTCATTATTTGGCTTTATTCAATAGTTGTATACATTTAACATAGTAAATCATTACAAAATAATTAAATATGATAATTATTCATATTTTAACAATTTGGCTCGTTACACTAATAGGGACAAGTCAGTAAGAACTCATTTTCCCTGGCGTGTTAGTGCACTGTCACACATCATGCCTTGAATAAAAAATGCACCTTCTTTGATCATAATCACTCATTACACAATCATATTATTGTGTTACCTATTACAGGACAGAATAATGGCGAAAGTGTCTCGAAGCGAGTGGCAACCATATTTGTAGACCATTTTACCAGCAGACATGGTGCTGAGCGCATATAAAATAATAAGAACGGCAATAATTACAAACTATTAGTTAAAAACCCGCTCAGGTTTTTACTCCTAGGTCCTACAGTTTGAGTGTAGATAACCATTTTATAAATCCGATAAGAACTGGTTCCAAAAATAGCCAGTTCCTCGGATCCCCTGTGATCCAGTGACAGGTAGTCACCGAGTAAATGTAACCGTGTCAGGCAATATCTCTCCATATCCGGAAAGATACTTAAATTCTATAAATTCGTAGTCCTTATTTATACCTAGAGAAGAAACGTCCACATCCGAGCTGCTAACGTAAGTGGGGACATCTAGTGACGAATTCTTGAATTCAAAACCGAATTAAAACTATAATGCCCTCAGAAGGCGAAACAGCTGTCACGCGTAAAAATAATTACCAGCAGAACTTGTTTATAAATAAACTGTTTTTATTAATTTAATAATAAAATTATTGAATATTTAAAATAAATAAAAAAAAATAAATGAATAAATAAAAAAATAAAAAAAATAAAAAAAAACGATAGTTTTGTTTGAAATTTCACGTACACAGATGTTATATGTGGCGCAACGCGTACGGCGTGCCGTCAACATGCATTCGAAACTGGGTTCTGAAATTCAACCACGCAGACGCTGGGGTATTGATAACGATGTTAATATAAATGTTGATATATATATATTTTAATCTGGAGTAAATAAGACCGTGGCACACCCAAATTAAAGCAAATTGTGTTGCTGAAGGATATGGCTTTATAATTTTATCGCTTAACACCTAAGCCATTTCAAATAACGTATATCGAGACTGCGATACCCAAATATATAGGTGTCTATCATAGCAAATTTACAAATTTCGAATTTGGGAGACGCTTACCACCGTCCGGGAACCATTCTTTTGTCCAGGTCTTGGCGGCGGATACATCAGTCCACCAGCTGCGTGGCGACCCTTTGACCTCTCCAGTCGGATGCCTTATACTTATACTGCTGCGGGAGGCATGGATTCATACGTCACTCCTAGACTCACTTACCCCCAGATTCCTACCAACCCCTTGTGACTTTTTTCCGTTCCAGAACTTCCTCTTCTTTCTTTACTTAAAAAAAACCATCAAAACATCTTACCCAATGTTACATAAATACATGCAAACAAGCAAACATACATTCATTTATATGTATATGTTACTGTAAAAGCCCGAACTACGGTAAATCCTAAGATTTTCCGGTAAATCCTAAGATTTACCAACTCTTAATGGTATAAGTCCGAACCGTTCTACGAATATTTAAATAAGAAACGATTTTTTCGGGCTTTTACCATTAGAATTTAGTACATGTTAGGTTAGGTTAGGTAAATGAACGATGATTATAGAACGGTTCGGACTTTTACCATTTAGAGTTAGTAAATCTTAGGATTTACCGGAAAATCTTAGGATTTACCGTAGTTCGGGCTTTTACAGTAACATATATATAGATAAACGGTATGAAAATTATTGTATACTTTAACGGGGCTAGTTGTCACACCGAAATAATAATACGTCTGTATGTACGTACTCATGAAAAAACATGTAGGAGTGACGTAAACTACTTTAGAAATCATTATTTGCATCCTTTTTAGAAGCCGGAAGTTATATTTTATACTATCCTCGCAGTCAAATAACAATATGAATATTAATATCACCTCTACGCGGTAGGTGGCTACACAGTACACACACTGGTATATTCGTATTAAAGTGAGAGTACATCCTAATTTGGTTGGCTGAACAAGGCAATCTCGGCCGCGGCTACTCCAACAACCAACTGCCTCTGCGCCTTGTCTGCCGAGTGCCGCTTTCACTCTTGTGTTAACTGTTACATTTCTGTTACTTATTTGTGTTAAATTTTAATTATTTTTAAAAATAATAATACATTTATAATTTGAGATTTTCATGGCCAAAAGTATTATAGTGATTTATTTTTTGGGTATTATATTTTATTGGGATAACGCGGTCATCCTGACGGCAATTGCCGAGCATTTAATTGAAACCAAGCATTACCCTGGACTTGCACGCCTAATTACGACTGTAATTTAAACTCACAAAAATCCCATTAATATTAATAAAGATGACGGGGTTAGGCTCAATAGTTCTTGGTATCTGGTATATTATACATAAGCATAGGTACACTTCATCACAATCTTCGATAACACAACTGCCCTGACGATGGACAAGATAATATTGCCCGAGACGTTGGCTAAAGAAAGAGGTAGCGCAACACGGCATATTACCAAAAAATCTTTAAAATAATATATTTGTTTTAAATACTGTTACTATTTCGCCATGTTTCTAAATCAATGGTCAATTCCTCAGGATACAATGTAAGTACAGGTACTAATTCTAGAGATATTAAAGATTACAGTGGTTAAAACTAAGTTTATTATTATTAATAAAAAATGGTACTACAAAATAATTTTACAAAAATCATTGAAGAAGATTTAAAACGTGAGGAGGTTAGTGCAAACATCTCACAAAGTGTACGACTGCATTGTGTTCTCATGTGAAAAATGCCAATCGCTTAAAAAAAATATTGGGCGCGTTTGGCGTGTTTCCCAGCTTTGCACCGGTTCGGAAGAGATTACGCCAGTTCCTCAGAACATCTTCCACTGAACTTCCGGTAGAACGAGGACAGCATTCCCTGAAAAGATTGCAATTCGTCTATTATGATCGGGGAATCTATGAAACGGACCGCTCGCGCTCGTTTCTGTGCAGTTGTGACTTATGAATCCATTCCTCTCACTGCGGTGCATAGCATTGGGTCCAGAGAGTCCAGATGGATCAAAGCGCCTCCATCAACCGGCCTCTCTCGATCCAGCCCGCAACAGGTGACATTTGCTGAAAGGCTGACTGTTAGATCCGTCCGTGAATATAGGTAAATGGCGGATATTACTGTTAATTTTTACCGGTAATTCGGTGTCCAAAAGTGCTATTATATAAAAACGCAAACCTTCAATACTAGAACGCGCATATGCGTATCCTTTGAACTCACCCTCCACTTATTAAAATCAAGACAGTTGCATTCGATCTTCCGAGAAATATGCGGAATAAATATACTGGTTGAATTTGATTAAATAAATTCCTGGTACGGCTATCTATGCGCCTGGCCCTTTTCAAGAAATAAAGTAAACTCCCGTCGCGTGTCCGAGGTCTAATAACAAGTAAGTTCTAATTTACAAAATATAAATGTGATAAATTTATGAGAACGATTTTTTTAATACCAACATCAAAAATAAAGAAAGCTAAAAACTTCGTTTAGCCGTAAAAAATCTTCAATTGAGCCCAGGTTGGACATGGATGAATAATGCATGTGATATTCTAACTTTTATTCCTGAAAACATATAAGATTTGCAGAAGAGTGAGCCAATTACAATTCTTTTGACCTTGAAGTATTTAATTCAGACGATTTAGTTATTCAGCTTGATAAATCAGTCTGCAGCATCTTCACGCATCGGTCGAGCGGGAGGTAGTTAGGAGTTGTTTTCTTAGACCCACTTTTTTGGCACATAAATCGCAACAACTGATATCAACGTAATTCCCCCTCTCAGAAGACGTTTATGAGGATATCGAGGGCGGGAGGGAAGAGTGGCAAAGGTACGATGATATAAAAAGAAAACTTAGAATTATTAAAGGAAAGACAAACTTTCTCAGACAAAAAACCTGACATAATTTAGATTCTCCCTATCACCGTCGTTAAATTGTGTTGAAAAGCAATGTTGCCATCGAAATTTTTTTCGGTGATATAGGATGGGTTTTTTCCACGTTTTTTCACAGGATTTTATTTTTTTTTTATTTTAGGGGCATCCCATCATTATCATCATTAATTACGTGAACAGTTTTTCTTCCAATCTAGACTCCCCCTCACCCTCCCCCTCGGTGAGAAGATTTTGCTGGACCCCCCCCCGCGTTTGTGCTAACGTAATTAATGGATGCCCCCTTAGCTCCACACAGGAGGTGCCGAGGAAAATAATTCCTCTCAGGGCCTTTGGGGATCTTTGGGGATGCTATGCGGAGGGTCTTTTTAGGAAAGAAAGGAGAGTAAGTTCTGGGAAGAAAAAAATATTTAGGGTGTTTAGGTATGTGGGTGTCAATGTGTCCAGGTGTAACGGACGTATGAATCCACTCTCACCAAAAGTAGCCAACCGCTTGGGGTGACCTATGGCAGAGGTGTTGGTTATCGGGGCGGCGGTACCCATACCCGCCTTCCAAAATTCTTCCAAATTGAGTTGAACGATTCATCAAATTTCAAGATCAAATAACAATATAAATATTCAAGCTATTTAAAAGTCCTGTTAATATCCTATACCTAGTACCATAGTAAAACAACCGAACCATGATGAAATTATAACAGAGCTTTTACAGAACTTGAATTTAACTTTCAAATATGACTGTTCAAATTCTGTGAAACAACCCGTCACACGGACGGGTCACATATTGCTTTATTTTCATTGAGAGCTGTTAATATTATTTACAATAAGTTATTTCTAAAAATTAAATTTAATATTCGTCTTGAAATTCATAATATATTTCTTTGAATTTCATCTATTTTCCACTCAATTCTATTTGTCTCTAGTGCCTTTTTAATGAATTCTTGATGGCAATAAAGATTGTATCTAATGTTCCTATGCGTAAATTCAGAGTAGGAATAGCATAAGTCTAATTATTCAAATACTAACAAGGCCAGTCGGAGATGTATGCTGTGAGCTGTGATAATAAAATCATTTAAATGACGGATCTGAATTGTATAATCGGTACCTACCTAATTTTATTTGTCTTGGAAATTACGCTTGTCAATTCGGTATAATGTTCTAGTGTAAATTAGTGTTTATCTAACTAATTATCACACTTTCTATGTTTATGACTAACATAAATAATAATTATGCTTTATACAATATACAACGAGCAGAAAAAAAAACCATTCTACTCGTATATCTTAACTACAAAGCAGAAATGAGTGTGAAACTACAAAAGCTTACGAGCTCTGGCATTAAAAAAATTGCATGTTTTTCTCTCTAAAATTTATAGATTTAAATGGACCATTTTCAAAACCCATATGAAGCTTTAAATTGTTTATTTACCTGCCAATAGATAAGTAAAAATAGCATAAATGTCGATTTTTGTTTTTCAATCGAAATCTTTCCAAAGCCGAGGAGTAGCTTGCCAAACCACCAACAATTTTTATTAGTGAATTATATATAGATATCAATGAGGAACTCTAGTGAAAAATATGTGACCAATAAACGCTGATTCTGAATATATAATTTTTTTTAAATAATATTAAACGTATAATTTTTAAAAATATATTAAAAAGTGCATTTTTAATATTCTCGTTAAAACACGCCGTCAAGTTGGTATTACAAAAAGGTTCATGGTGACGTCACTATGCTGATCACTGTAAGTCATTTTACGGGAATGTAGGTATGACACAAGCAATATTCGTTTATTTACATACAGCCTTACTAAAAAACGTCGTCAAACTGCCGCGGATGTGAAAACGTTACTAATTAAAAAAATGTTCATGGAAAGAAATACTTACACAGCGTGAGAGGGTAGTTTATTTCTGTTTTAATAATAATGTATGAACGAAATTTGGAATTTTCCCAAAGTATTTTAAATGTTCTATATATTTCTTTTTTTTGAAGATGTCGTAAAAGCATATAACTTTATAGAAACTAAATAGAATTGCCTTTTAAATTTTTGTATCTGATATGTACGATCGTGTTTGAAAATTGCAGTATTTTAAGTTCATGAAAAGATTTTTAAAAAAAATAGCTGACTGTAAACATATTCTATTAAATGGTCGAAAAATTTAGGAAACTTCAACATTTAAAAAATACAGTCCTCTTACTTTATGATTTTGGAATAAAACTGTCACTTCGCTTTTTATTTCGTTCGTACAATTAAAAAGGATAAAAAAATATTATAATGATTCCGAAAAAATAACTGAAAAAATATGACATCTTGGATTCGGTGTTACGCAATTAATGCGTTGATTTCTCGATTTTGTATTTATTTACACATGCATAAGGCTTTTACATTATTAAACAATATTACTTTTATGGAAGTTTTATTAAATTCATGCGGAAGTCATTAAAAAAAATTTCGGACGTAACCTAAAACCTATCGTATTGATCGAAGCGTAAAACGAAAATAAATCACCAACAAAACACTATTTACAGGACTAAAACTGAAAAAAAAGTAACGCAAGCATTGGTACTTATGTTGAATTACACTAATATCACAGTGAATTGATCATTTAAACGAAAATTATCTTCAAAAACATAAAACTCCAAGTAAAATTCATCATGTCAAACATTGTTTCATAAATGAGCATTGTTTTACCGCGTCCAGAAAGAACTCGCCATATGCCATAAATATACCAATCATACGCTTTAATAAAAAAAGATGGCCGCGGCGCCGACGCAGATCTGTGTGAGATTCCAGGGGACCAACATAAAAATCATAAAATACGTGATATCGTTATTTTCTAGATGACGGGTTGATGACGTCACACGACCCATCGCAGATATGGTGGTTTTGGAGGGATCTTGAAAAATTAAAATTTTGACAATTATTTTAACTATTAAAACTAACTCTAAAAAAAATGCAGCTATTTAAGTTAGAAGGTCATTATTCATTAAAAAAATGGACTGGACTTCTCTATTGTAATTTTTTTTGAGTAATTACATTTGTTGGATATACACCAAAAATATTTAAAATCTCTCTTTATCAAATTTAAATTTGTAAAAGATAATAAAAAAAATATTTAATCAAAAAATAAACACGGAAACACCCTGAAATTTGAGAGATACCTAATATCATAATAACTGTAATTAAACATCTTAATATACCGTGAGGTGAGTACACGAGGCAACGACTTGGAAACTAACTAGAAGACTCTTTTTATGCAAAATACCCACATCAAAACAAGTGAATATTATTATTATGGTACATTGTACAACAGAATATTATTCAAATTACAGAGCAATTTAGTTACCCTATCAGTATTTAGGCAGGTGACTCTTCAATAATTTTAAGGCATATAGAGAACAGTCACTAACATCCAAATGGTTAGCAAGTTCACTCCCCTCGTCATGCTATGCTTTCCCAGGATACTTGTATGCCGTTCTGTACTCTGAATAGACTATGATATCGACTCCGGCTGTAGTGGTCTGGTACATACAAATCATAGCATCCATTTCCAGCAAACACCACTTCACTTAGTTTCGTTTAAAATATTTACAGTTCATTTTCAAGTGCATTTGAAGCTGTAATTCGTAAGCAGTTTTAGATAAAACACAGAGAAAACACATATTCGCGTAACGTTATCGAGCGTTGTACACATTGTACACATAATCAAGCAACTTCACAACGTTTAATAATAATAATAATGAATGGGCGTATTTATCAAAACACATTCTCGAACAATTTTCTGCGTTCTATTTAATGGTCATGATATAATGACCATTGTTTTTCTCGGCACATTGTCCGGGTTATTTCGAAACCATTGTTTGACAGCTTCCTGCCTTTGCTAGCACTTCGGAAGTCGTCTTATTCGTAGATTAAGACTTCAACAGACAGAAATTTCATTTAAAATAACTAGAGAAATATAGTGTGGAATAGGTCACGCAATTAGAGTTGACACAAACAGCACTTTGGATGGTGGTAATTTAATAAAATATTTATTTTTATTTTTAACTTTATGAGTAAAACCTCGTCTCCAGAGTTTCGCTAATAATTTCTTCATTATATTAAATAATAAAATGTTGATAAAACAGTAGATACTGTTTATATGTGGGCACGATTTTATTATATTTTGTTTGTTGAGAATATTTGGGCTCTCTTGACTCCAAACGTTCTCTTAATGGATTTTAATAATCAGAAAATATATTTTTTAAGTTTTCTGGTAGTTTTTATAATAAAACAGTTTAGCCACAAACGTCCCACTAATATTATAAAAAAGGCTATATTTTATTTTTTAATGTTTGGTTTTTCTTTTTTTAAAATTAGATGTGGACAGTAATTATGGTTATTTATTTTTAAAGTGTTTATTTGTGCATAATACGTATGACACATAGAAACGGCATTTTGTCTTGTCGTAGCCATGTTTTGTTTTAGGGTGGGGCAAAAAATAAAAATGTAGAGTAGGTACCGAAAAAAATTCACGTTTTAGGCTCTGTGAATACAAATAATATGCACGGAAGAAGGAAAAACCATTCTATGAAGTGCTGTCAATTTGAAAATGCGACTCGGTCGATAATCCCAGAGGTCATGCATCGGACGGCCAGGGTGGGGAAAACACCGCACCTTGCCCCACCGTGGCTACGCCCATGACCTATCAATATTTTTAGTAAGAAAGTGACATTTTATTTTTATTTTTATGTGTTTTTTCTTGACAAGGGTCCCGACTGCGAAACGCCACTGAGAAACAGCATTTGTATTGCTTACACGTATACAATGTGTTTAGTGAAAAAGTGAAAACAAATTATTTTTATTTTTATGTGATTAAGAGTTCCGACTGCTCCCGACCGTCAAGAGCCAATCAGATTATGGCACCCTCAATCGGAGTATATTGTGAGGCTGAAGAGAGCGGGAGGGAAAGAGGAAGGTGGGACTGGACAGGCTATTTAAATTTAGTCACCAAACACACTTAAAGCCATTTCAGGTAACGTTTCAATTCTGAATGTTGATCCTTCACTAGGGCGATACTGAGAGTATAAGTATAATACAATGACGTAGTATATAAAAATTAATTATTTATTAAACCACACAAATATTTGTTAATGTACAATTATTCCAAAAGTTTTACATGGTGTCCCTTTTATTACACAAAACAAATTGTTTTGAGTTTCACTGGAATTTACTCTTCTGAAGTCGAATAAAATGTCAAAAACTTGCTGAGTGCAAACAATGCATCTGTATAAGCACTGCATTCATTTCGATTCCGGCTGCGATAATTAACGTATTCCTAAAATGCTCAAGGTTAATAAATAATACAATATTCTAAAAATTATCTTTGTACGAAAATTGCAATGATATTTGCCTATACGCCAGGAGCTGCGGCCAGTTTTGTCCACGGTACAAAAAATATTATTGAAAACAAGACTTGTTTTTGATCGGAACTCTTCTTTGTTTCTTGCGGTTGAGGGTTGTCAAAATTAACAGAAATAAACATTTTCAGAAATTAATTGTAGGTAGGTACTAACTAAGTACCTACCTACCTAGTAGATTACTGGGACAATTTTTTGGGTAATATTTCGAGCCAGAAGAATTGAGGTCCGGGTGAAATCTCTTCGCGCGCTGTTGGTTTGAGAACACTGACCTATTGAACCTAGTATATGAATGCAATATCCCAAATAAACAAAAACATATATTTTCAAAGTGGTGCATACACATACACCATACACATCCATATAATTTAACTAAAATCTGTTTTCCATTAAAAGTATCGGTAAAACTCTGGAGTTCTGAAATTTTTAGATTATTTTTTGTATAGTATTTCTAGGTTCATGCAACTATTCTCCTATCGCAACGTCATTTCCAACATGGACTATGGAGCAACATTGTTTATTAAACATTTTTCGTTGTTAATAAGAACTAATACTTCGAAAACAATAACAAATTGTTCAAAATTTGCGGGGTTTATGGTAATACTTTAGTAAAAATTTACATTGGGATTTCTATTTATTTAAAGAAGAGTGCCTGTGGCAGGAAGGCTTTGATTTTTAAAAAAAATCTGCAGTTTTATTCTGATATTAATGAAATATTGCATACTTGACCTTCGGAACAAGATGAAAAACCACCCCCCCTACTTTTCCATCCCGCAAAATGTTGATTCTTGTTGGTGAAATTTTGCACACCTGACGTTCAAAATAAGATAATAATTACTGCCTACATCTGATTTCGAAAACTCAGTGTAAAGCTCGGGCAACGCCGGGGACTGTTTATCATACAGAAGTTGAAGAATATCAATTTTTAAATCTTTTAAATCTGACACCTAAGAAGTAGTTGTGTAACCATAAAAATTTGATATTTTTGAAATATTTGTGGATCGTTTGAGCTTGCTTAATTGTTTTATTAGTAAAACTAGCACCGTTGATCGATAAGGATTGATATGATAACTTTCTGTAACTTCTCCACTTCTCTTCTGCACGACTGCAGATCGCCAGAGAATAATTAACAGTTCACAATGACTAAGTGTTCTTAATATATTCGACGTCGACTGTTGTTTGCACGTTAGCGATCTGCAGTTGTCCTAGGAAATGATGAGAAGTAACCGAAAGTTATCCTATCAATCCTTATCGATCGACTGTGTTTGGGGGATAATTGTAATTTAATTTTTTTTCTGTATATTTAAATTCATTAAGAGAACGTATAGAGTCAGGAGTCAACCAAATAAAATCCAGACTGCTGTCCAGAAACACCAAGATATTAGTGTACAAAACACTTATTAGACCAGTACTCACATACGCAGCTGAGACTTGGGTACTAATTAAGAGGAATGAGCGAGCACTGGACGTTCTTGAAAGGAAATTTTGAGGCGTATCTTCGGACCGGTTTTAGAAAATGGATTTTAGCGCAGACGTTACAACAATGAAACGTCACAAAATTTATAAAACTGGGAAGACTTCGGTGGCTGGGTCATGTAAAGAGAATGACTGAGCATCAAGCACCAAAGTCCCTGCTGAAATCAATACCGATGGGGGGAAGGAGCCTGGGAAGACCAAGATTAAGATGGAGCGACAATGTCCTCAAAGATATATCTACCTTGGAGCTTCTAAACTGGAGAGAGCTGGCACAAAACCGAGATGAGTGGAGGAAGACTCTCGAGGTTGTAGAACCAAGAGTGATGATGATGATAGAGTCAAGAGAGTCCGAATATTGGACCGGTCAGTGGTTGAGTGGGCATCGCGTTTGGGTCCCACCCAGGCGTTCCTTCTTCGATTCCTCGGCTGGCTAAGTCCTCCATCACGACTCAAGCAATATTTTCGGCTTACTGTGGGTGGTAGTAGGAGATTTTCAAATGTTGTCGGGTTATTCTTAACCCGGGAATATTTGACTTTCTTTATAAAAATTTTTTAAAAAAATTCTTAACACACAAAATATAATAAAATTGTGCCCACGTACAAACACTACTGTTTTAACAATATTTTATTTAATTACCACCAGTGGCTATGCGTAAAAAACAATTGACACGGATTATTGCCAATTAATAAGCGTTTTAAATTATCATTAGAGAAGAATGGTGAAATTTCAGTAGTTTCTTAATTGCTAATGTGCGAAAATTTAATAATTAGTAAATATAACATTTTTAACAAGATTCTGGTGTAACGGAGACCTCGATTCACGGATGGAGCCAGTGGTGACTGGTGACGTGACTCAGATAAATAAATTATAAGAAATTAACCAATTTCAAGGAAATGTATTGTTTCTTTTATTTTGTATGAAATCATTGCAAGACTTGTGTAGGTACGAATGAAAACCAACACATTTTTGGTTGGTCTTCAAGAGCACCATGGTTTTATTCGATTTATTATGTTGTATATGTAAAAAAATTATTGCAATTCTTCATATCAAAGAATAGGCCACTTGCATGGATTTCATAACGACTTGTAAAAAATCGTGTGGATAGATTTTTTTACTAAGATTTCGAAAATGTTAGTAAAATGTTAGTGAAATGTAAAGTTTTTTATTATTATTTTTTTTTAAACAAATAAATCCATTATTTGAGCTCGTGACGTCACTACATGAAAATTTCCCGTCTCCGATTATGTTTCCTTAATTTTGTAAAATTCCACACCGATTATTTTTTTTACATGGCAATACTTTGATTTCCGGCGAATTTTTGAATTTGCGTTAAACGTTCACTAGATTTATTTTTTGTTCTATGCGAACTTATCCATTGGTTTGATTTTTGGATAAAGATGGCGGTGTTTTTACAGATGTTACGAAGAGAACCCCGTACAATTTATTGCTATTCGTGTGGAAAACGTTCTTTTTTTAAATGATTTTCGGCTATGTAATTATCGTTTTTTCGCACCCATAAAATAATGTCCCGTCTTTCCGGTTTATCAAAAAATCGCTAGGGTTTCAAAATACGATTAAAAAAAATAAAAAATACAGAATGTCTTAGAATATTTGCCCAAACCGGAATTTTTCTTTTTTAAATGTGATACAAGTGGCCTATTGTTTGGATTGATAAGCTTTTGGATTCCACTACGTTATACCAGAAGTCGGGATTAATTTTAGTGCAGAAATTTAATTTTAGTACCATATGTATTCGTCCCTGCCCGGAAATACTATGTAGTGGAAATTATTTTACCGAGTCGGTGGACATCTTTAATATATCACTAAACGAATACAAAACATTGCTACAGTTAAGGCAGTTAAGTTTAGTATAACAAATAATACTGAATAATTTTTAGTAAAAAGTCCCTAAAAATGGCGTTGATAAATACAATTTTAAATTTAATAATTAATACAGCCAGCGTTTTAAATGCGGTTTCATGACAACTCGACGATGTTGCATTTCTACACCCCTTTGAAAAATCATCACTTTTAATAAATTTTCAACGGAGTGATGAAGTTGTTGTGATGCGTTGGATTCGGTCACTGTTTTAAATTACTTGGGATGGGTTGTTTAAAAAAATTTAAACAATTAATCAAATATTTTAAGTTAATTTTTTACGTTATGTGAAAGTTCTATTCAAGTTCTGTGATTATTTTAGTTTTATGAAGCAACTGGCCTGTAATGATATGATAATAGAACTTGAATAGAACATAGCATATAATTAGCATAAAAAGTTTGATGAATTATTAATATTTTTTTAAACAACCCGTCCATAGAATACCTAATCATTGGCTTAACGTAATATTTTTAACTAATCAAATTACTTTGCATGCATACCTACTTTAAAATCAAATATTAATGCAGGAAAAATATTCTAATAGGTAGGTACATTTATTTTCAAAACAAAATTATTTTCCGAACAGATCTTAAAACTCTTATTAAAAGGGATCGATTTGATGAAATCTCAAACAGAGTTTTACAATATCAACAATACAAAAATAAAAAATTCTACCACTATAACGAATATGATAGAGGTAAAAAGTACAGGTACATCAGTAATGGATTTAAATCTCTACTAACAACTTTGTTTTAATTGCAAACTTATGTTCAAAGTTCAAATTAGATAAGGAGCATGCAAATATGGAATTTCTGCACCATTTTCAAACTAGGCCAATGCGCCATGTTGGGTGCTGAAAGTGAGCTTATGTTTACAGTATTTACGAGTTCTGAACTCTATAATTCTGGTGTATGTAGAAAAGTTCTCCGCTGATCAACCACTGGGGTAAAACAAGATGTTTACTCGATGTCTCAATGTGTGAATAGTTTTAACATTTTTTGATCCAACGCAAACATCATGTATGGGCTTGGAGCTTTTAGCGGATAGTAGTTAATAAGGTAGGTATTACAAGCGTAATTCGAAAGGGCGTAATATTTAAAGTATATTTTTCACTTCCTATATATTTTTTTACTTATCCTGAGATGGGCTGGGCATGTACAGAGAATGCTGGATACACGCGTCCCAAAAAGAATTTTGACTGGACACCCAGGTGGAAAGAGAAAAGTGGGATGACCCAGACTGAGGTGGGAAGACGAGGTAAGAGGGGATGCAGCACAGCTTCTCCAGGTACCAAACTAGAAGTCAGCCGCTGAGGACAGGAGGAATTGGAGGCGACTGTTGCAGGAGCCAAAGCTCGATATGGGCTGTAGCGCCATCGAAGAAGAATATTTTTCTCTTCCTTTCACGCTTCCAACTAACAAATAAACAATTAAGCAGTGTAAAGGGTAAGAAATCAATTGTTACCATTATCGTGTTTTTGGCCTTAAAGTCAATAGCTTAGTCCTCTTGATAGCATCACTCAGATTCCATTCTCAGAAAAACCGCAGCTGTGTTAATAATGAAAATTATTCCATACGCCAACCAATTACTTGCGCTTTTATAAAAAAAAAAAGAAAACGAATATATTAATCAGTACACTCTTTTGACTTCATTCTGCAAACGTATGTAGCTCTTTTAAAGAAACAAACTTCGCCTTTTTTCGGATGTGTGCTGGGAGCCGGGAAATCTGGACGTCTTAGGTAACTTTTAGAAAAAATGAGACACAAAGAATTTTTCAGTCGGTAACGGTTCACAATGACTAATGTGTTCTTAATATATTTGATGTCAACTGTTGTTTATAACGAACGATGAGAGAACGATGAGAAGTAACCGAAAGTTATCCTATCAACCCTTATCGATCGACTGCGCTAGAGGGTCAAGAGATCGATTAGGATTGATAGGATAACTTTTGATAACTTCTCATTGTTCGCTAGGGCAAGTGCAGATCGCTAACGTACAAACAACAGTTTACGTCGAATAAATTTAGAACACTTAGTCATTATGAATTGTTACTCTCTCTCTGGTTTCAATCCTGGGATTGGTTTGCAGCAATTTCCTCTAATTTTCTTTTCCATTCTTCCCTGTCTTGTGCGGCTCTTTTGAGTTCTGCATATGGTGAGCAGCGCACGTCCACCAATTAGTTATAATGTTACTAATTAGTTATAATCTTCGGTATCCTGTCTTTCTGGCATTCTTTCTATTGCAATATTTGGGACCTGCTTGGTGTTGAGATGGTTTCATATTCAATTAATTTAATGGAAGATACTCTAAGTATCACCCTGGTGTAAATCCACCATTCAGAATTGAAATGTCATCATTATTCATTTCGTCAGACCAAAAATGCACCGCTTTTCAAACGGCTCTCCAGAACAATCTAAAATTTAGATGTTTGAGCTAGCATAATTTTAATTAATTTTGGACGTTGAAATTATCGCAATAAATCTCAGCTGTCAAATTATTTATCCAAAGACAACGGTAATTCCATGGAGATGGGATATTTTGAGATTCAGCACCAGTTACCGTATCTAACTCACTTTCCCCGGAATGCGACTGCTTCTGGGATTCGCCTTGAGACGGAATCACTGTGCTGCATTTCCGCAATTCTTTTTCAGACATTGTTGATCATTATCTATAGTTCCGCAGCCCTGAAAATATGCAATAGCCAACAGACAAATCGGCATTCCACAAATCACAACTAAACAACTGAAAAATCTGCGATCAGCCCGTTGGGTATTGCAGAAACAGGCTGTTAAAAAGGTCAGTTAATCAGAAATTTCCTCAAAAAGGAAGTTAAGTTTGTTTCGCAACTTGTTCATATTCTGTGGCCATTAATGCTGCTTCAAACGGAGTTCACAAGTCAGCTAACAATAAGAACAATACAATAATGGTTGATACAATAGCGAAGTCAGTGGACCACGTAGTGCTTGTTTTCTGTACAAATCCTTCCGCGACTCGTTGGAGGCAGATGTTCAGTTCTTAATTGAAATCGGATTATTTCGATTCGGATAACAAGATGTTTTCAAGGTGAAATCAAAAGAAAGCATTCGGCATCATTTTAGTAATATTTCTGTTGTTGGCTTTTATTTCATTGATTGGCATACTTCTCTGTATTTTTGTAATTGAATTTCTCCTGTTAATTATCACATTATTTTTTTCATCATATCTTTTATAGTTTTTTAAATGGGACAAACATATTAAAAAAACCTGTAAAAGATTTAGATCAATTGCTGGCAGAATGTTCACATTAAATTTTTTCTTATCAATTGAAACACTAAAAATAATTTATATGTCACTGGCAGAATCCATAATAAGATATGGATTAACAATATGGGGAAATACTACTATAACAAATCTGTACAAGTCCAAGTTGTACAAAACGCAATTGTAAAATTATTAGTCGTTCCTAATATTTTCAAACAGAGACATAATACACCATTACTGTTTCAGATTTCAGAGTGCTAAAATTTTACCTGTTAAGGCAATACTATGGCACAAAATTATAATTCAGCATATATTTACCCAGCAGCATAAAGAGAAATTAGAACATAAATACAGCACTAGATTCACGCGCAACGACGGGTTAATAGTTCCGAAATTTAATAATAAGTACGGACAGAGAACGTTTGAATACAACATACCGAAAATATTTAATTTATTACCTCATAATATAAAGCAATGTAATTCTATGAATATATGCTGAAAAATTGGCTATCTGTAATAATAATACAACATACCGAAAATATTTAATTATTTACCTCATAATATAAAGCAATGTAATTCTATGAATATATGCTGAAAAATTGGCTATCTGTAATAATAATACAACATACCGAAAATATTTAATTATTTACCTCATAATATAAAGCAATGTAATTCTATGAATATATGCTGAAAAATTGGCTATCTGTAATAATAATACAACATACCGAAAATATTTAATTATTTACCTCATAATATAAAGCAATGTAATTCTATGAATAGGTATATGCTGAAAAATTGGCTATCTGTAATAATAATACAACATACCGAAAATATTTAATTATTTACCTCATAATATAAAGCAATGTAATTCTATAAATATATGCTGAAAAATTGGCTATCTGAATAAAAATATTTATATTTAGATTGATTTGTATGAATAATGTTGAATTTGTAAATATAAGATGTAAAATTATAACATTGAAAATTAATATGTAACTTAATTATAAGCACCTGCTGACAAGCCAATTCAATTGGCTTAGCAGGACTTATTTGTGATTTGTAATAACTATTCTTACAATAATAAATACATAAAAAAATAAATAAAAAAATAATAAAAAAATAACATGATATTTTCATGATTTGAAGAGCGAAAATTTTCGTGTAGGTATCAAATAATAATGGCCTTGCAGAGAAACGTTATTTCTTTGGTAAGGTTCAGACAGCACCTTTTTGGTTAACTGAACTTAGCGAAATACTGTTTTAACTCGACCGTTTGTCATTTCATCTGTCTGCGTTTCGTTTGCGTTTTCAAAAATTTTCTGCATCTACTTTATTGTATCAAGCAAGCAATCTTTGACTAGGTTGCTAACTTTGATTACGTATTTGGGAGGCGGGTAAGGGTACCGCTGCCCCGGGAACCATGTATTGGATAACCAACACCTCTGCCGTAGGTCACCCCAAGTTGTTCACTACGCTTGGTGACTTAGCAGGGGTGCCCGGGTTCATGGGGTCAGGTTTGCCAAGGTCTCGGCGGCCGATGTGTCTGCCCACCAGCTGCGCGGCAGGTCGGATCGAGAAAGACTGGTTGAGGGAGGTCTTTCGTCCTCTCCAGCCGGAATCTCTCAACCTATCGCCTTGCACCGCGGTTGGAAGGGTGGATTCATACGTCCGTAACTCCTAGACAGACTGACCCTCAGATTTCTATCCACCCCTCCTGCCCTTTTACTTCCCAGAACTTCCTCTCATTCCTTCCCTAAAAAGACCCGCCACACAGCATTCCCAAAGATGACATAGGCCCTGAGGGGAATTATTTTCCTAGGTATCTATATGTTTATGTTGTACTATGTATGCTTACTTTATCGTGTAAATTTATCAGTTGATAAATTTGGTGTTATATAATCAGTTTAAAAACAAATTAATTCAAAGATCCTCAAATTACAGCCCGCATTCTTTTACAAGCGGAAGATAAAAGTTTGACAAACCTATTTAGAATTCACATGAACCTATAATTTTTACATTGTTAAAAAATATTTTCTGTGTAACCTTGCCAAACTTCACCCATATAGCTATTATTATTTCACCAAATTGCTTACGAAAATTAAAATAATCGGTCACCTAAATCACGGTCGGTCCATAAAAAAAAATATTTCACGATCACGGGAATTTTATTTTAATTTCAGGAAGTATCTTCCAAAAAGAGTTGAATTATATAATATGAACGCGATCTCATTACATAAATTTAATATGGTAGGTTAAAATTACTTCCTGTAACGGACTATAACCTATTAACCTAATGTACAGAATAACAACATTATATTATTACCAGAGCAGGCCCGTGAAAAATCACGGGTCCTGTTATTTATTACATTAAAAAAAATGAAGAATTAAAAATAAATATATTTTTTTAAATTTCTCAACCAAAAGTAACCATGCTGACCATTTTAAATCCAGCACCCAGCCAGAACGGCGGCATTTTTTGAATTTTTGAATGTATCTTTTACACAACTGAAATTATATTGCTTGAGTAATTATATTGTCCCAGCGAGAGATCGTACGTGACGTCTTCGTTGTAGTATCTTCTATCTTTGAAGAACGCCGATGACGTCTCGCTGGAATTTGTTTATTTTGCTTTCTTATGTTACATAGAATGATCAAGGATTGAATAGCTACCAAAATATTGTTTTGGGGAACCTGTAATTTTGTGCCCTTTCGAGTTCTCAAAAAATGATTTTTTTGGTGACAAATGGGATGATCTGTTTTTATTTTCAAATCATCATTATTTTTTTTCCGTTAGTTCCACACAGGAGACCCTGAGGAAAACAATTTCCCTCCGGGCCTATTTCATCTTTGGGAAAGGAAGGAAAGGAAGTTCTGGAAAGGAAAAGTATATGAGGGGTGGGTAGGAATCTGGGAGTGAATGTGTCCAGGAGTGAAGGATGTAAGAATCCATCCCTCTTACTGCGGTATAAGGTGATGCGATGGGTCAAAAGAGTCAGTCTGGAAACGTCAAAAGGTATCTCCTAACAATTCTCTACCGATCCGTCCCACCACGCAGTACGTAGGCAAAAGCATCCGCCGCGCCGTCAAGATCTAGACCTAGACAAACCTCACTCCATAAACCCGGCAGTAACACCAAACGTAGCGAAGCACTTTGGGTGATCTATGACAGGGGTGTTAGTTATCCAATAAATGGTCCCGAAAGGCAGCGGTACACATACCAGCCTCACAAATTGAAAATGCTGCCGATTATATTAGATGATCAAGGATGGAATAGCTACCAAAGTAATATTTTGTGAACCTGTATTTTTGTGCCTTTCGAGTTCTAAAAAATGATATTTTGGATAATAAATGTTTTGATATTATTTTTGTTTAAATTTCCCATTTCAAAGCCATTCCCTATTTCTGCTTTTTTAGTAGATGTTTTTTTTTTTTTTTTACATGAATACCTCACAAGAGTCCCAACTGCTCCCGTCTGAAGCCAGTGAGACTATGGCATCCCCAATTGGAGTATGTTGTGAGGCTGAGGGTAGTGGGGAGGGGAAGGAGATAGGGAAGAGGAAGGTGGGGAAGTACCTGGCTATTCAGATCTGGTCACCAAACACGGCTAATGCCGTTTCAAGCAACGTTTCAATTCTGAATGGTGGTCTTACACCAGGGAGATACAGAGAGTATCTTCCACTCTGGAACGTGCCGCAAATATACTATTTATTATTTTAAATGAATAAATTGTGAAATAACACAAATTAATCAAATAAAATTTATTTGCCACGCCGGGATTCGATCCCGCGACCTTCGGTGCGCGAGTCAAGCGTCTTACCGCTGCGCTACGGCCGGTCGTCATGATGATTTGTTTCTCTTTTATCTACCATATTTGATGATCTCTGTGGCAGTACGGTAATTCTTGGTTCTCCACTTATAGGTTGCGGGTTAAAACCCGGCGTAATAAAGTTAACTTTGGGATTTTTTAGTAGTAACTGAATAGTTAAACAAGGAAGAAGAATATAATATTAATAAATCTAATTAAAGCATGAAACAGAACAAGATACATACAAAAAATAAAAGGTGACGATCTCAACTGGGGATCGAACCCAGTATCTCTGTCTTACCGGGGCAACACCCTAAACATTCAACTATTATTGAGACTCTCTCATATTTCATTTTAAAAAATACAATATTATCATTAATTAATTCTGATGTTATATTTTAGCTTACTTTACTGGGTAATTCAATGCAATTCCTTCGAACCCATGTGAAAAATTCTCATGTGAAAGTACTCGGTGGAAACGATGCCTGAAACTGCTGAATCTACGCCTAACGACAAGTTCCCCTTCTTTTTCTACTTCCCCTCCAACTTCCCTTTATTCAGCCTCACTACATCCCCTAAACAAAACGAGTATGCGAGTTATGCAATAGTTCCCCTAGATCCGAGCAATTAGAACTGTTCACACCTTTTTTAACATACCATAAGTTGTCTTTCCGCAATATCTGATTCAACCGGATTATTCGTGCCGATAGTAACAATTCGAGTGCAGTAATACTAATAGCTAAACACCGTCACGAAGCCGCCTCGTCAGGTGTAACATCGCGGAGGAGGGCGGTGCTCATCGGACTATGAAGAATCGCCGAGGCGCGTGCCACCGTCTACAGTCGAACAGTCTACCACACGCAGAGCGTACGTTCTCAAACCTCACTTAACGAAACACACGAACACAAGAAATCATACCAATTAACCGAAACAGACATAACCTAACCAACGAGAAATCTCACACAAAAACCACTGAAAAAAGAACCCCGCTAACCAAAGAAATCATTTTTAAAATTCATTGCCCGAATAAGATTCGAATTATTTTTGAATAAAATTCCAATGAAAATAATAATATATTTCAGTTGAGGCAGTTCTTACCTGGTTTCACTTGGATTTTCTCCCAGTTTATTAACATTTATTTGTGTCAGTTTTTGAAGAGTTTCTTTGCCTGGTTAACGCATTGATAATAATTTATTTTGTTTCGCGCTGTTGAATTTCCTTAATTATTATTGTGTCGTGAAGTGATCTACCATTGGCGTGCGTGCTTAAAGGGGTAGGCAGTGAACTTTTGGAATCACGCAGTGTTCGAATTAACTGGAATAATATTTGGTAAGTATTATATTATGATACATTTTTTCTTTTCAATAAACCATCCACGTACGTTCATTCGGAAACATGCATAACACCAAAACTCTTGTTAAGACTTGCTTTATATTTATGTGTATATATTATTATATACCGAGAGAATACAGAGAGGATTTTTCACTCAAATAATTTAAATAGGTACATCTAGTATATATTTGCGCCAGTATCGCCCAATGAACCATGATTCAGAATCGAAACGTTACCTGAAATTATTTAACTTATCTTTGATGACTAGACCTGAATAGACAGACACTTCATAATTATAATCTTCCCTCAGTATTTAGATCAGTAATGTTATAGTTCATCTAGATCTAGGCAGATGGGAATCCTGTGCCGTATAACATAAAACTGTTATGCCTAGTTTTAAAAGCTCAAGAACTTTTTTTTAAATAAAGATCGCCTAGTGACAATTTATCACATAAAATCAAAATTTTCAGTCGTTTAAGACGAAGCTTAATGCTTCATAAATCACAATTTTTGATTGATCTTTGCTACAAATCGCTTTACGTTATAATACACAAAAATATGTTGAATAAATTAAAGCTTTTTCTACCGTTTCCTTTGAGTAGAAATAAAAAAGAAATTTAAGCGTAAACTACTAAAACTGTACTTTTACGCTAGAAATGTATTAACGCATATAAGAAAAAAATATAATATTACGGCTAAAATTATCGGTGATAGTTTTCATTGACTAACTTTTGGTCTTTCTTATAAAATTATTCATAAAAGACCAAAGATTAAAAATTATTCAGTCACAAACTGCTTATTCGGTGTTGCTTCCACTGCAATGTGTTTACTACCAGGCGTTTGGACAATATCGTTGAACTGTAGCTTTTTTATTTCCTCGTTCCATTACCTTTTACGCTGAATGATTCTTGATTTATTAACCTAGCAGGTTGCCATATTACAGTAAAAATCGTAGAAAAGAATCATAGAAACATGAAAGAATAAACATCAACCACTTGACAATACAGCGCGATCCAATTACATAGTATGTGAAAGTCGATGAAGACATAAAAATTCTTGTTTGCAATGACTACATGGAGTGGACTGTATGAATTGTGCGCATCAAGCACTTGTTGTTGCTTTCCCAGAATCTCGACTAATTTCCTCAACTTTGAGTTTAGGGTTGGTATCTGCGTCAGTACCTCTATTTGAGGATGGTAATTATCGATGTAGCAGTTTTGAAAATCATGTATATTGAATACATGCTACTGACAAAGTGTAATATTTTTTATTCATCGAATGCCCTCTCTTATCGGATTATACTGGCTAGCATAAAGACAATTATAATCAGTGACGTAGATTTCAAAGCTAATAGCCGAGTGGTTCAAACCGTTGGATTCTCACCTAAACTTCACTAATGTTCATGTCCTCCACATTGTACGAGCAACATTTTCTGTTTATAATGATGGTATTAGGAAATAAAATATTGTCAGATTATTCATAAGCAAAACCAGGGAATGTTGGTCTTTCTACATTATGAGGTTTGGGTATTTCGATACTAAAGTCTTTCATCGAACTTCCCGGAATCACTCTGCAATTTTACTGCTCGCTTCTCATAATGTGTCGAAGATATTGACCTTTTTATTTGTGTTTATATTCAGTATGTAGGTTCAATATGTACGTAGACGCATCACGGCAATTTTTGGCATATAGGTACCTACGACAATAAATGTATAATTTCGATGTTAGCTTTTAACAAAACCCTTTATGTCCAGCGTTCAGGGTCTTTAGAGGACTAGCCTATTACCATTAAATGATCCACAAATCAATGACATGTTAATCCTTAATCTTCCGTATTAATCGTTAATTTTCCGTGTTAATTCTTGGTTCAAGGTACAGATTCCAAGGCGTACAAAAGAATAGAGAAAACATAAGAACTAAAACGTCATATTATACAAATACGCAAAAAGTGTCGTACATTACTGCCGGATATGGGTACCAGATACGACCAGACACGAACACCTGAAGGAAAAAATGCCATTGTAATTAGCTCAGAAAGAAAGTAAGAACTCATTAAATCATCTTTTGCCGAGCTCGCATATAAAATAATAATTTCGTTTTACGTAACTTCCGAATTAAAATAATTGTTTCGATGGGCATATGTAATGATGATTAGAAACAACAAATTGTATACGTAACATAATGTAATAATAAGGTATTGCTTGCTTTTAAATGACACACGTAATACGTAGATTTATTTAACATCGCTTAATAATGTTGATTTATTGTCAGTAAGTGTACCTACTAACTCAGGCTCGTGAAAAATCACACGAAATTAGGCGTAATGCCGATTTTGAAACAATTTTCTTTTGAAAAGTTATATTATGGGTAGGTACCAACATTATCGCTTGTCTGAATTATTTTTCTTATAATCAGTTCCAATTTTGAAAATGACACTTAAAATCTTAGCAAATTTCAGTTCATTGATCGTGAAAATTTTCACGGAAAAATAACCACAAACAGCCAAAATGAGAGCGTTTGATTGTTATTTATTGTAAATGTGAAAATGTTTTAGTAAAATTATTTATTATTTGGGCGAGCAAAATGGCTTGTTCAAGTAAAGGCTTTAAACGTTTTTGTGCAGAAACGGGCGGTCCGTTTGATAGATTATCTCATCTTAACAGACGGGTTGCAATCTTTAGAGCTCAGGCGTCAGGTGGTAAGGAGAACGGGTCGTTTCTATGACTCGTTCTTGAGTTCAACAGCTCGGCTATGGAACGATTTGCCGGCCTCTGTGTTTCCTCCCTCCTACAAGATGGTCTCTTCAAGACCCATGTTCACTCCTAACTCTCCTCAAAAAGGCCCTCCACACAGCATCTTCAAAGACGACATAGGCCCTGAGGGAGGTTGTTTTCTTTGGGGCCTCCTGTGTTGAGTTAATGTAAAAAAAAAACTTTACGATTTGCTTACATTATCTTACCAAATATTGACACTATCTACTTGACAGTGGTTTTATTCGCAGCACGAATGAAAACATACTCGTAGTAAACGATTCCTCACTCGACTTAGTTTGCAAATATAATTTTTTCAAAAAACTCCCCCCAAATGAATGTAAATCTAACGAAAACCGAGCTTTCCTGTCACGAAGTTTTCATGGCGTTTTCTGTAATTTCTGAAACGTGGCAAAACAACTGATTTCAGTTCAAAACGTGTTCTTTAGTTAATTTATGAACCTTTGTCGAGCTTTAAAATATATATCGTCGTAACTGTCACAAAATAAGACAAGACGCTAAATAGAAATATGAATAAAGAACTGCCATATTCAAAGAAATAAATTGTTGCTCCCTGCATGTCCTTTCCCGTGCGCCCCCGTTCCCCTTCCACCTTCCCCGCCCACCCTTTCCCCTCTCCCGCTCACCCGTCCTGCAATCCCCCCTCCCGCGTTCCATGTATTCAGTCCCAGTACATTCAGTTTTCAAACAGCTCGCGTGCCACCTATTACAATTTTTTTATTAAAATTTTCATTTTTCGTATATTAAAAATACTCATTTTTGTATATTATAAAAACAATCAATCAAATTTGGTTCCTAACATAACATCCTTATCATAACAGGTAACTATTTAAAATATCTAAAATTTTAAAAACCCATAGACAATTCTTTTAATACAAAAAAGAAACAGCTGCCTGCTAAATTAAATTTCACCAAACGCGCGAACTGTCAAACGTGCGAAGTTAAAATAGTCGTTAAGTTTTCTGAAATTATTAAATTTTCTGCGCAATTTTCTTATTTTTCTTTCCGTAAGAACTTTCTACTAAGTATTAGAAAACTTTAAAAAAAGATGAATGAAATAGGTAATGTCATTCTGAAGTTATGCATGGCGTGACCAAGAGAAACAGGGATTCATTTTTATATACATATAGATTGTAAAATGTCGAAAAAGCACAAAAATTTGTGTATTTTCTGTGCTAAGCTTTACCTAAAATAAGTCAGCAAGATGGGATTTTGTCCCCTCCACAGATGGCATCTGTTTCACCGTTTGTAAACGACTTTTTTTACCGTGTAGGGTTAATATTGATTGGTGAATGTATAGTATATTATATATATTAGTGATTATATAGATATAGTGATACGACTGACTCCCTATTACTACAGGCAGAGTTATTTTGTTCAATACGCACAAATATAATATTTTTGACTGAGCTTAAGAAATCTTGTTGTAACTTGACCATTTACAAATTTATCTCTCTGTAAACGTGTTTGTTACGTACCGGTTCCGTTCAAGATGGTGGCCATTTCAGTGATTCAGTAAAGATTTTTTTTTCTAATGTATGCATCGTTGTGTTTATTTATACTTTCTTATTCGCAATTTTTCAATTTGGGGGGCGGTATTTAATGTTGGGGCCGGGAAGAGATACATTCAGAATATTGTATTTGCCAGTTGAATCGCTACTATGAGAGAGGTGGCGATTCTGAAAATTTCTTGAAAATTGACTTAGAAACCTAGTTTAGTCACGATGTGTCGGTATTAACAAGAAACCGCTCAGAAGTTCATAAATACACCATAAAAGCAGTAATCCTAAAACTATTTTCTTGCCCCTATGACTTTGACCCTATTGACTTACCCTGTTTATTTAATTTAAAAATATTTTTTTATATAACATTTTTCGACAATACATATGGTGTTTTTCAGTTTTAATTATTATTTTAATATATAGGTATACATTTCGTTATTTGTTCTACTTTTCTTTTTTTTTTTTTAAATCTTATCTTGTCTGTATCTTTATATATTAGCAGTATATCTAGGTTACGTCAAGAGTTCCTAACTATACATATAATATTAAATTTAAAAAAAAAACTTAATAATTATCGAATTTTTAATTATTATTTGTGCATAATGATGCATTGGGAATTAGTTATTGGGTTATTACCTAATTATTGTAATTTGTGGTTGTCTTTAATGCATTTAATGTTATTAACCTGTATATGTTCCTAATAAAATAAAAATACATCTTCTTCCCCTCCGCATCGACAAGGCTCCTCCATAAGTCCCTGTCTTGTGCTGATTGTTCGGCCTCTGTCCATGGTAGACGGTAGACCCATCCTCTCCTCGCACAGTTTCTGGAGTTGCCTCGTCCAACTGTGTCTGGGGCGGCCCACTGGACGTCTTCCCTCTGGAATCGCACTCAGTATCTTCCTCGGAATTCGATCATCAGACATTCTTAGTACATGCCCAAGCCACCTCTGATTTTTCTATAACGAGTAGCAGTGGTTCAATGTTTAGTTCATCTCGGATCGTCGAGTTTCTTATATGATCCCATTTCGTAACCCCTGCCACAAGTATCTTATTTCGGCAGCTTGGACTCTGGAGCGTGTTCGTTCATTTAGCATCCATGTCTGGTGGCCGTAAGTGAGTGTTGGGCGGTATACCGTTTTAAACACTGCCATCTTTGTCTTGGTGCTAAGTTCGGCTTTTCTTATTATTGAGCTGTAGAGAGGACGCAATACACTGCTTGCCGCACTTAGTAAATAAAAATAAAAATAAAATAAAATAAAAAAAAGCCTCAAAGAATTATTACACAGGGTTACAAGACTAATGTCGTAAGGACATATTTTGTAGGAAACGGTTTTTTTTCGCTCTACATGCCCAAACCATCGGATTTTTTTTCTTAATCTTACTCATTATGCTTACACCAGCCTTACATTCTTTGCGGATATCCACATTTCTCACACTATCATAAATGGTTTTACTATATACACGTCTGCCTCTGGGATCTCATTTCAACAGTATTCAGTTTACTTTCATCCGTCCTCTGCCAGTTTTACGTCTCACTGCCATACATCAGGGTAGGTACCAGGAGTCCTTTGTGGAATACTGTGTTTTACATTATTTTGTTCTTATTTTGTCCTCTGCCCTCATGTCACTCTTACGTATTGTTTATTTTTTCTCTTATTAATACTTTGTAGGTATATACTGCATATTTTTATGTCATGTTATTTGATCAATATTATGTAAGGAGCGCTGTAGTAGTAGTTTTATGAATATGATCACTGAATACTAAATTATTATTTTTAAGTTTATTATAAAGCTCAATCGAATTGAAAAAGTACAAAAATGCGTTATAAAAGCATTTTTTTAAATTAGCATTACTAAGGACTGGTTGGTTCACAGAATTTGAACAATTCGTCAAGTTAATAAAATAAATTCCAACAGAAGAAATATTTTTGAAAAACTTTCAAGCTTACAATGTTCAGAAACTTTATTAAAAATATTTTTAACCCAACATAAATACTCAACAAGTCAAAATATACTGGTTACTCCCTGTTTGAAGAAATATTTAATTATATTTTAATTAAACTATACAATGCTTTAACAAATCAAAACAAACAAATAAGTATAATTTTTTTTTTTATATATAACTCTATTTTTTCCACGCTTACGAAGCTTCTTTCGGATTTAGTTTTATTGTAGTGGCTGATTAGTTCTTTAGAGTACGATTGAAAACACTTTAAACATTTTTGAAAACCTTTTATGCTAATGATTCTGATATTTTTTGTATGCCTCTACTGAAGTATAAAGCTGTACTAATTAAACAATTTAGCTGTACATATTTTAATAAGGTCACTGTATAACAGGTATTTTCTGTTTGTTTCTTCTTCAATGCTTTCACTAACTTTGTACTAATATGTATTATTCTTTTGGTTTATTTATAAGTAATCTTTTGGTTTATTTATGTATTATATATGTACTATTTTTCTTTGGTTTATTTGGAAGTAATCTTAAAATTTTACATTTCTTTCTTCTTTCTATATTGAAAAAAAAAAACATGTACGAAAAGGACACTGTGTCGTTAATTATAAATTATTAAATATTTTTTGCCTCAGTAAGAAAGATAAAGTTATTTGGCGATGATTTTTTGATTTGTGTCCCAATATAAATCAATCATCTGTAAATTAAATTTACGCCTATCAAAATGTTTATGTCAATTTGACTGTCCTAGAACGGGAGAATCCTAGTTGGACAGTCAACGCTTCTTTGTATTCTTGTAACAAAATTGTTACAAGAATACAATCTGATGTATTCTTTGTAACAAAAACAAAACAAAATAAATAAATAAAAAAATAAATAAAAAAATTAAAAGGGAAATTAATATATTTAAAACTAAAGTAAAAACAAGACCGATAGAACAAAGTGATAATACTGATAATCAACTTACATAACGGCAACATGACACTAAATACAAACATTAAAAAAATACAGACCGCCTCAGAACAGGAAACCCTATTGAGGAAGACCGTGAAAAAAAATAATTTGTAAGATATTTGAATTTATAAGTACGTGTACTGTAAAACAACTGGTTCATAACTTGAATAGAACTTCCACAGAACTTGGATTTTAACTTTGAACTTTTAAGAAATATTCAAATTCTTTGAAACAACCCGTCTTAAGACATGCAAAAAAACAATAGGCCACTTACATGGATTTCATAACGACTTGGAAAAAATCGTGTGGATAGATTTTTTTTACTAAGATTACGAAAATGTTAGTAAATTTTTTTAGAAATGTATAGTTTTATTTATTGTTAAATGAATAAATCCATTATTTGAGCTCGTGACGTCACTACATGAAAATGTCCCGTCTCCGATTATGTTCCCTTAATTTTGTAAAATTCCACACTGATAATCTTTTTTTTATATGGAAACACTTTGATTTCCGGCGAATTTTTGAATTTGCGTTTAACGTTCACTAGATTTATTGTTTGTTCTATGCGAACTTATCCTTTGGTTTGATTTTTTCATAAAGATGGCGGTGTTTTTACAGATGTTACGAAGAGAACCCCGTACAATTTATTGCTATTCGTTTGGAAAACGTTCTTTTTTTTAAATGATTTTCGGCTACCTAATTATCGTTTTTTCGCACGCATAAAATTATGTCCCGTATTTCCGGTTTATAAAAAATGGTAAAATTTTTCGGTTTCAAATTTTCGAAAAATCCCCAGGGTTTAAAAAAACGATTTATAAAAACAAAAAATACAGAATGTCTTAGAATATTTGCCTTAACCGGAAACAAATTTTTAAAAAATGTGATGCAAGTGGCCTATTAAGACACGTAAGTTCGTTTTAGCCCATTTATAGTTTTGAATTCCAGGGGTTCCAGAGTTGATATGATCATACTTTATTTACCCCTATTAATGGGTAGCCCCACTCATACAAAAAAGGCTTCGAATGGTCCACAATCTTCCAAAACATTCCACAAAATTCGAGAGTGTTCTGGAATGTTCCACAATGATCTGGGATGTTCCGGGATATTCCCGAACGTTTCAGACTATTCCCGAAAATTCTACAACATTCCAGAATATTGTGAAATGCTCTCGATTATTCTTGACTGTTCTAGAAATTTCTAGAGGGCGAAACTTCCAGCTCTTATACCTTCAAAAGTACACCCTTCAGGTGAAAACGGGAACCTTCTTCGTGGATGGGGGACAGAAGGCTGCCACACTATACATATAACTCCCATGATCTTACCGGGACTCGTTTCTGAATTTTAGCGGCACGCACATTGTACACTACTTTCTTTTTTAATATAAATATATTGATTATTGATTGTTTTTATAACATTACCTACGTACACGACTGTCTTTAAAATTTGAAAATATCAGGTATATCACAAAATCCCATAAATTGCGATGTTCTCGAAAGGTATCGTCACACTTTGTTTATCATAACTGTATTTCACTTCAAACGTGTGTTATTAGAATAATTATGCTCCGTGACAATTTTCTTTTACAAAGGCTTCTTATAACGGTTATGCAATTACATTTGCTTTAGATTTATCCATACATAGATAGAAACTAGTTCATTACATAATATTATCTTAAAATTGGTCACTTCAACGGGATTTGTTCCTATCTTAGGTACCTACTTGAGCTCAATAAAGATTTGAAGGCACTGGTTTGTTTGGAATTGAATATTTCTGATTCATATTTACGAGTATCTATGTATATTATTAAAAAAATTAGGTTCCGTATGTTTGTGTCCGCAAATCTCGGAAAGTAATCGATGGATTGGCTCAATTTTTTTTTTTTAACATTGCATTTTAGCAGAAGAATATTACTAGGTATATATAATGGTATGCTCTGGCGTTATGAAATTTGTATTAAAAATTACTACAGGTGGTGCGCGAGTGGTTTGAAAATGTTTTTATATCATATATTTTAGCGGCAGGGAGGAAATGCAGGAGGGGAAGGGTAAAGAGATGGAGATGGGGTTCGCGGGATGGGTGACGAGGGAGGGGGAAGACGGGGAAGGTGGAAGAGAAACGCATGGGAATAGACCTACAGGGAGAAACAATTTATTTCTTTGAATGGCATTGCAACGCATGCCTGGTACCAGCTAGTGTTATATTTTATTTTTTATTTTTTTTTATTTATTTTATTTATTTAGTAAAAGATTATACATTTATATACATTATTTAAGAATTTTTTTGACTGCCCAACTAGGAGGATTCCCGTTTTAGGACAGTCAAATTAGGATGCGTATTAACATACGGAACATGGTCTGTAAATAATATAAAAGAACAAAACAAAAATAAAAGATTAAAACAAAGTGACTGTTCTTTGCTTAGCAAAGTTTTTTTTTTAAATAATATTAATTACGTAGGTAGGTACTTAATTACAGAGGATTAAAACATATAGATATAGAACAAACGTGTAAGCATTGCATGTCATAGTCCTACACAGATGGGTTGTATAAAATAAAATAAAAAAGAGAAAAGAAAAAATTAAAAAAAATAAAATAATAGTAATAATAATAATAGTAATAACCAAAAAAAGAAAAGATAACCGTGCTTTGCTTATCATAGTTATTTAAATTATCATAAAAGTAATATATACATACTTAAAAGTAAATTATTAAAACATGATTGTATCTTGTGTTTGCATTTCAAATAATAATACCTAGTCCTACATACACATTTTATACAAATGAGTAGAAAGAGAACAGAAACAATAAAATGAATCAAACATTTAATAGATGCTTATTACTGTTGTTTGATTAGTATAGTATTAAAATAATAGGTATAATGTGTACTTTTAACTGGTGTTGCATTGCATAAGCCTATTAACATATTTTGTATAAATAACAAAGAGAAGAAATAGAAAAAAAATAAAATATGAAATTAAACATAATATTAACTTAATAGGTAGGTACATATATACACATACTAATAAAGATTAGAACATAAAGGTATCATAAAATTTTTTTTTTTTTTTTTTTTGAGTTTGGTTTGTTGTTTTTGGTTTGTGTTTGATTTTATTTTTTGTGTAGTAAAAGTTCACTCTCCTTTCTACCTAATTGATGAAACCAGTTAGTGGCCAATTTACGAACAACACCTGTGCTTTCCTTTTTCCAAACATCAGGCATTAAGTTGTATAGTTTTGGACCTAAGAATGAGAAGTGTCTTTGAGCGAGAGATGTTTTAGTTGTGAGTGGTACAATTGGATTTCTCCGTGAGTGGCGGGTGTCGTAAAAGTGGTTAATAGATGGGTAGAGGTGGCGTTGTTGATGGGTGTTTAAAATTATTTTTCTCATGTATAGTTGTCTAACATCCAGAACTCGGAACTCTTCAAATAGTGGATCGCTGTGATATCTAAATGGTTTTTTGAGAATTACCCTTAGCAGAGATTTTTGAGCTTTTGCTAATTTGTCCAAAACAGTTTTTGCACAGCCACCCCAACCTAAGGATGCATAGTCTAAAAGTGACCCACACATAGCATCATAGATGAGTTTCAATTCTTTTTTACGTAAGATATTTCTGATTGTCATAAACATGTACGTAAGCTTTCTAACCTTTGTGGCAACTAGATCTATGTGTCCGTCCCATCTAAGATATTTGTCTAATATAACACCAAGGTATTTTATACTGTCTACGCATTCTAATTTATAGCAATTACAGGTAGTTGAGTCAGTGCATTTGTGTATAAAAATGTTATATGCTTCCTTGGGTTGGCCCGCTTCTGTCGCACTAAATCGTATAAATTTGGTTTTTTCCGAATTGAGTGTCAAAAGATTACGGTCCAACCAAAGTTTAAGCTGTTTTATTCCATCTTCTGCTTTGCAGTGTACATCGTACCATGTTCTTCCTTCAAATATTAGGACAGTATCATCTGCAAATGTAATAATGTGATTGGAAAAATTGCTGTTACACAGATCATTGATATAAATACTGAACAAAATAGGTCCTAAGGTACTCCCTTGGGGTACACCAAATTCTACGAGGGCCGGATCGCTAACAGTATCATTAATTTTAACTTTTTGGTGTCTGTTAGTTAAGTAACTACACATCCATTTGTAAAGCTGTCCTTGAATACCTATAGCCTTTAGTTTTTTTAGAAGAATTTTATGCGAGATGGTATCAAAAGCTTTGGCAAGATCTAAAAAGAGAGCGATGGATTTATTACCCCGGTCAATATTGTTGGAAATAATATCCGCCAGCTTTGCAATAGCATTTTCTGTTCCTAGACCTGGTCGAAAGCCGAACTGGTTATTAGATATGATTTTATGACTTTCTAGATAGAGGGTGAGACGATTTTTTACGATCTTCTCGATAATTTTTGAGAATGAGTTGAGTAGAGATATTGGCCGATAATTATGTATATCCGATTTGTTCCCATTTTTATGAATCAATATAACAACTGATTGTTTTAGATGGTTTGGGAATATGCCTGTCTTAAAACTAAGATTACAAATGTATGCAATAGGACTCGCTATAAGTGGTTTCAATACTTTCAGCAGATTTGAGGAAATTTTGTCTGGTCCACAGGCATTTGAAGACTTAAGCTCATCTATCATTTTCATGACTTCATTAATCGTTGTTTGAATCTCGTCTATTTTAAGATTAAGATCAGTTGTAGGTATGTTGGCTAGTTCAGATTCAGTTTTCTTACATTTTTTAAGGATTTTATTGGCGAGAGAGGTTCCTACTGAAGTGAAATAGTGATTAGCAAAATTAGCCATCAATTTGGGGTTTGTAGTACTTGTGTTTTTAATATCCAATGATTGTATGAAAGACGATTTGCTATTTTTTGATTTGGTAATTTTACGAAATATTTCCCAGAAGCGTTTTGGAGTTATAGTGCTTTCATATATATTTTTTTTGTAGAAATTTTCTTTAGTGGAAATAATTAGTTTTTTACATAAGTTTCTATATTTCTTGTATTGTTCTTGAACTAGAATATTATCTGGTTGTCTTTTAGCATTTTTGTGAATTTGATTACGTCTGTGGATGGATTTAACTAGGCCAGGGGTGATCCATGGCATGAGTTTAAATTGTTTGTTCGGTATAACTTTGTTAATAGTGTGATTAGATATGTAGTATTGTAATTTAGTGATAAATTGCTGCATTGCTTGCTCCGTGTCAGTCTGGTCTATTACGTTTTGCCACTTTTCTGTTGACAGCTCCTCAATTAGTGCTTGATAATTTATTTTAGAAATATATTTATTTTTAGGAGAAGAGGAAGGCTTATTTCTTAGGCCGAGCGCTATGGTATAATGATCTGAAATTGTTGTGTGTATAACAAACGAGTCTGTGAAATCAATGTTTTTAACGTTGATGTGATCCAAACAGGATTTACTTGCGCCTTGTACTCGAGTGGGGGTGTCAATTATCGGAGTAAAAGCATTTTCGGTGAGAAAACATAAATAATCATCGGATTGGCGATGATTGTCAAGAATAGTATTAATATTCAAGTCTCCAATGATTATTTGGTGTTCTGGGTTATCTGTGCTGTTAATGATAGAGTGAAGTGAATTAAGGAAGGGATCAATGTTGTGGAATGATGGTGATCTATAGATTGCAAAAATGCATAGTTTTTTGTTAAGCACAATTTTTAGACAGTTTGCTTGTGATAAAGTGAGTTCATCAACTTGTGTCTGTATACCGTCCCTGACATAGATTACAATACCACTAGCTTTATTTATTATACTGGTTGTGTGGTACTCAGTATAATTTTGTATCTCTTTGGAAGTGAAGTATTTATTTAACCAGCACTCAGTCAAAACTAGCAAATCAAATGTAAAATTAAGTTGGTCAAGAAATACGAGAAAGTCATCAATGTTGGTAATACTTCTTATGTTCTGGTGAATAATTTTCAGACCGTACGATTCCCAACAATATTTATTCATGTCTTCGGGATTATCTATCACATTTTTGTTACATGTGAGCATGGTTTCTTCGGGGATATCAAATGATACTTGAATCATTTATATATATATATATTTTTTTAAAGTTATTTAAGTATACCGACAATGATAAGATTTGGGAACGTACCGATGTGTGTGTGGTGTTTGAGTAAAATAATATGTGTATGCTTGTATTAGTGAGTCATAGTGTGAGAAGAATATTTTCAGAGGTAATGTGGATAGCTCGTGATTCTGTTGTTTGGCGTACGTAGACGCGTCCTGCTTTCACCCATACGTAAGCTAGCTTTTTTTCCGTAGCCGTCTTCTTCGCCAGGTAAAGTAAGCGTTTATTTGTCGATGTTAAGTGTTCCGATATATAAACTGGTGTACGCGGTCCGGAGAGGCCTATGGAGCTCGTGTTAAGTTTGTCTTCCTTCGTGGTAGCGTTCAAATTGTATCTTTTTACACAACTTAAGAATTCGTCTCTTAAGTGAATGTCTTTGAACCGCACAATTATAGGCCGGGTTTTTGTTGGGGTTGGTTTACCAGGGGCTCTGAAGGTTGTCTCGATATCATTTTTAGTGGTGGTTGTGCGTATTTCTTGACTTATGTTGAAAATAATGTTTTGTAACTTTTCTCCTTCAGCCTCCGGTATTCCTCTTATTTCGGCAACGAAATTTTTTTGTTGGCGTTCCTGATCGTCGAGTTTGAACTCGAGCATTGTGACTTTTGCTTCGAGTTCCATATTTTTCTTTTCGACGGAATCTATGGTTTTCATTTTGTTCTTTACCTTTTTCAATTCGTCCTCAAATCCCTCCATTTTTGAGTTAAAAAAGGTTATTGAATTCTTGAATTCTTTGAATTCATCATATAGAACTGTCACTTTTGATTGGATACTCCTGAACTCTTGGAGTTCCACCTTTATTTGGCGGAGTTCCTCCATTAGAAGAGTTTCCCCTGGGGTAAGTCCTGGTTTGCTGACATTGGCAGGAGGAGGTGCATTCTCCTTGCTCGATGTGGAAGTTGATCGCGCTGTTCGACGAGGTTCCGTCTTGCATCCATTGCATTTGGTGTTGGCGCGTTTTTCTTGGGAGAGCTTCCGGTATTGACCCTCAGTAATGCCGCCGCAGGCAAAGTGAAGACTCGCTTCACAGGAAGAGCACCAAAACATTGACTCCTTTGTAATTATTGGTTCTGGACACTTGCTGCAGGTGAAGTTCTCCATATTTATTTTTGTGTCGATAGGTGTTAAATTGATTTATTGATATTATTATTATAAACAAAAAAAAATTTTTTTTATGAGAATAGCTTATTAACAAAATAAAAATAAAAAGTATTTTTGTGTAATTTTTTTTTTTAGTAATTTTTGCCGGTACAAGGATCGAACCGAGGGCGGTGCCTTGGGAATGATCCTTTCAAACCACAGAGCTATTTACTCCTTGTGGAGAATGGTGGATATTATTAATATATTGTATAATGGTGGCACAGGATTTATTTTGTAAGTTTTTAAGTTTAAGTTTTTTTTTTTTCAGGTTCACTGATTTATGCACTGTGATTTATTAACTATTCGTTGAATTCAATGGTGGCAGAGAAATGTATTGTATAAATCTTATGCTGCACGAGTTTATTTTTTTTTAATAGGTAATAGGTAATAGGTGAAATTTTAAAATATAACTTTATGGGTATGGGCACCGCCGCCCCGGTAACCATTTATTGGACAACCAACATCCCTGACACAGGTAAGCCTAAATGGTTCGCTACGTTGCAAGATGCAAGGTAAGCAGGGGTGCTCGAGTTGAGGTTTGAGGTTTGTCTTGGCGGCGAAAGCGTTTGCCCACCTACTGCGTTGCGGGCCGGATCGGGAGAGATTGGTTGAGGGAGATCTAACCTAGTCTTCTCCAGCCGGACTCTCTCGACCCATTGCCTATCACCGCGGTGGGAGGTCAAAAACATCATGTAAACAAGTAAAATCACATAAATTTGGAGTACTTAGATATATCAAAACCATTTTAAACTAAGCGCCTATTCAAAATTTGCGTAACATCTAGCTTCTACGCTAAATTTTTTCATTAACTACTGTAATTCTATATTTGGTGCATGAAAATCAGAAAAGTTCCTTGCGTCTCCAGATTATTTTCTGGATTTGTTTCAGCATTAGAAAATTAATATGAGAGACCATTTTTTTTTGATAATTTTATTAGAACACAGTTTTCGACCATAAATAAATCACAGACCGTAGATACGTAGGTAGGTAAGTCTTTTGTCTTTTAGAAACGAACGAGCATAATAAAGATTATGAAATAATGTGTTGTACTTTTGTGCAAGCATGGCTGACTTTTTGGAAATTGCAAAAACCGCCTTTAATTTATAGGTGACTCGACAAAAGAATGTGAACGGTTTAATGAATATTGCAAATTATTACTTATGCGTTAAATTTGTACCTCCGTTACTTTTCTTTGTAAATAGTAGGTGGAGAAAAGGTGTCGAATAAATTGTAGTGTATAATAGAATAATATAAAATATAAATTATGTTTGTTGTGTCACTCTACCACTATCTTAAAGGTGTAGGCATAATCTGATGTCCTTCTAAGGTGAGTGAAGTAATTATTTTTTCCATTGGAAAACATTGGCCAATGTGCTCGTACCTAACAACACTTTTGTTATCGTTAAGAATTCAATTAAAATGAATGATTTTGTTATTTTTTATTTAATTAATTTATGATCGTGTTTCGAAGCTGACGGTTTCTGTATCGTGGTGGTTAGTGGTATTTTTATGTGAATACCACAAAATATTCCTCTTTTCGAAGCAAGTGCGTCCATGGCATCCAAATCGGACTGAGTCATCTGTCATGAGTGGTAAAAAATTTGATCAATTCAAAGGATAAATAAAATAATTTAAGCCATTCTGGCATCAATAAGCTTGACTGTAATGATTGCCCAGCATTTTAAATAGGTAAAGTTTAAAAAAACTGCAAGAAATATTTAAACGAGGGTGGCTGAACACTTGAGGTGCCTAAACAGTGAGATAAAAATCAAAGCATAATATAGTAATAAATATCTTTTTACAGATGCGCCATATTTGGTAAATACCTTCACACACGTATTTTAACTTGTTATATGTGTTTTATTTTCCGCTCTAAAAACTCAAAGGTCTATGGGTACATACCTATAATCACAATGAGTTATGGTTATTTAGGTTTTCATAGTTTGGTTCTGTTATTCTCTATCGTTATACGTATGATAGCCTTACTATTATTCATGTTTTGAGACTAAAAAAGACTAAACATACGAGTTGTTAAACTCACTCGATGCTTTCATTCACAGTTCATTCTTTCTGGTAGCGTCTAACTCAAACCATATCGATCACGGAAATTTGAAGCAAATTAAAGAATAAAATGTTTTCAAAAATCGTATATCCTGTTTTTGAGACCTATAATTATGATTTTTTATTATTAAAAAAACGTTGAATAGATCTTTCAGAATACTTAACTTTTTTTTAATTTCTTTAATATTTGCTTTGTTTAAAAATTTTCAGAAAAAATCCTCCTAAAATGCACATAGTAATTGATGCACTTATTTTCTTGAAATATTTTGCGGCGCGACGCATGGATCAAAAGAGAAAAAAAGGAGTTTTTTTTACATAAGCTCCACGCAGGAAGATCTGAGGAAAATAATTCCCCTCAGGGCCTATGTCATCTTTGGGGATTATGTGTGGAGGGGATGATTTGGGAATGATGTGTGGTATTTCTTAGGGAAAAGATTGAGAGGAAGTTCTGGGAAGGAAAAAGGTATGAGGTGTGGATAGGAATCTGGGGGTCAGTGTGTACAGAAGTGACAGACGAATGAATTCATCCCTTCCACTGCGGTCCAAATCCTGCTGGGTGTCCTGCTGAAGAGGTCTAAATGTCTCCTTCGTCGCCTTAGTTCTTAATTGTCCAAACGACCATTAGAAAATTTAGTCTCTCCCCATCCGGCCTGCCACGCAGTTGGTGGGCAGACGCATCCGCCGCGTGAAAGAGTGACTTATTAATTAAAACCTCAAATTATAATAATATCATTGAAGACAGTATTAACAATTCTCAATCAAAAACTTTGAAACTGAAAAGACAGAAAAACAGATTCGGTCACCTCAACACCGGGGTAATGCTCTGACCACTGGCGCTAATTCGGCCATACCAACTTCCGTCATTTTTAACTGTGTGTGTTCGACTTAGAGCTACCAATATTAACTTAATTTTCTCAACGTATAATATTTATCCAAGGCACCATTTAGATTGCAATTTGATTATGGTAGAATCTTGCGATCAACATTAGCAGCCAAAAAAATATGCGTTAAGAAAAATATGATATTGTTGATTTCTTAGTCGAAGTATGAATTTTTTTCATGTATGATAGATTACACCAGACAATAGATATTTGAGTTTTTCTGAACAATCGTAAAAGATGGCTGACTTCGCGCACAACACATTACAGTGGTGAAAGGTTAGGTAGGTACTCAAATTCTTCATTGTTTGCCAACACGTTGTCATGCTTTGTGGATTTCAAAGTCTGTTATTTGTGCGTTTTTTTAAATCTGGAGATGGTTCTAGATATCTAGATTGCTCACCTAAAGTTGGGGAAGTGAAGTCTCAAAAAATATATAAATAATATTTTTACTATCGGCTTTTTTCAAGAGTGTCAACAACACTCATTTTACTCTTTGGACAATATTTGAAATATATGAAATAAAAATATGGCGTCTTATCTTGTTTTTTTGGCAATTTATTGCAACTATTTGCAGATATTTAAGTAGTTCATAATGGAAATGACTTTGTGAGCTCAAATTAGTTGCTTTGACCTAGAAATTTCAGAAAGAAAAAGCTGTGATAGTTTAATGGCGTAATAGTTACCGTTCGAGAGAATTTTCCGAGTCACTCGCACAGATTTTTTGATGCTATTCTTCGTTAAATAAATTAAATATAATGTGGTGGTCAATTAAAATATTTAACGCACTTAAATGAAAATAGGATACGAAATCCAATGTCATCAAGGTATCATTTAATCAAATCCAATAGGATCATTTCATCAAATCCTATATCATAAAGGTATCATTTCATCAAGTCTAATATTATCAAGGTATCATTTCATCAAATTCATTATCATCAAAGTATCATTTCTCAAATCAAATATCATCAAGGTATCATTTCATCAAATATAATATCATCAAGGTATCATTTCATCAAAGCAAATCTCATCAAGATATAATTTCATCAAATCCAATATCAACGAAGGTTGAGATGTTTCAAAGCACGTCACATTTTATATACGCTATAATCAATTAAACGTTCCGAGGATCAAATACAACCAACAAATGAAAATGGTGGAAATAGAGGGGATATGAGGGGGTTCAAAAAGCCCTACTTACATTTCCTCAATATTTTATTTCATGCAAAGATACTTGGGGTAGTTTGTACTATTTGTGACAAAATTATGCCAATTTAAGTTGAAACTTAAAATAATTCATAATCTACTCTTTCGTAGGCTATTTTACGAAAAAACAAGTTTTATAGCATAACTTTAGTAAGATAGCATAACTTTAGTAAGTTATGCTATAAAATATTAAGATGAATAATTTTATTGCACCCGTACATGCGCAATATGAATATGAATAAATAGTGTTGTCAATAAACAAACTTAAATCTTTCACGAAAGGCTTACAAATACAATATTGGATTGAAAAACCGATATAATATTGTATTTACATGTCTGTCTTGAAAGAAATGAGTTGGTTTATGAAAAAAAACTATTTATTCATATACATATGTCTTACAAATATAATATTAGATTGAATCACCTACACAATATTGTATTTACATGTCTTTCTTGAAAAAATTAAGTTTGTTTATGAACAAAACTATTCATATTGTGTATATACGGGCGCAAACAATTAATTCACTTAATATTTTAAAGCATAATTTGTAAAAAGTGTTTTTTCGATAAATTATTAAACTAGCACCATCTATGAAAGTGCACATTATGATTTTTTAAAGTATCACCTCCTCAATGCAATCGTGCTTAGCAATTTAGAAATATCTGAGATATTATCAGAACCTATCTAATAATATTAATTAAATAATACATGGTTATTATGAACGCACCAATATTTATACAATTGTTTACACTTAGTTAATACATATCATAATTATTCTTGTTATGTAAATGCATATTTATCATCATGATGCATCGTGTAAATATGTACAAATATTCTAAAGATTAACAAGATTGAATAATTTAAATATATTCCTAAGAAATAAAGGTGTTGGTTTAAAACCAGCGTATTATATTATTTGTATTGAAAGTTACATTATTCCGGCCTTGGTTTTAGCAATTTTAATGAGATTATTCTTGTAGCGCCTCAAGTATGAAATTATTCAAAAATAAAACCATATATTCGCCCGAAATTAGAACGATAGTGCACATTTCTTCATTGCGATGCGTTCACTAACCATGTCCGATGTTCTGTAACAAAGTTTCCTCCTTAATTACAATAAAAAAACATGTCTAGAGTCTAGACCCCCATTTTGCACCCAGATACTTTTCTACAAAATGCATAATATAATATGTTTCCTGTAGACCCGCGAGCAGTTAGGAGATCTCGCGTCCAAAAAAGTATATTTCTAATTTTCTCTTACGAATAAATCAAAACCAAAATATCCTCTGAAATCAAATAATAACACAAGTGTCTTGTGGGCGTAATTCGCGATCCAATTATAGGCCCAATTTGGGTCAATAATTGGATCGTGAACACAAACTGTGTTTCACAATAGGCCACTTGCATGGATTTCATAACGACTTGGAAAAAATCGTGTGGATAGATTTTTTTACTAAGATTACGAAAATGTTAGTAAAATTTTTTTAAAAGTATAGTTTTTTTATTTTTAAATAAATAAATCCATTATTTGAGCTCGTGACGTCACTACATATGTTCCCTTAATTTTGTAAAATTCCACACATTCCATTTTTTTTATATGGCAACACTTTGATTTTTCCGGCGAACTTTTGAATTTGCGTTTAACGTTCACTAGATTTATTGTTTGTTCTGATTTTTCGGATTGAAATTTTCAAAAAATCGCCAGGGTTTCAAAAATACGATTAAAAAAATAACGGAATGTCTCAGAATATTTGCCTAAACCGGAAATTTTTTAAAAAAATTGATGCTAGTGGCCTATTATTGCAAAATTCAAATGGAATGGCGGTATATAATTTATGGCAAATGTAAAAGAGACAGAGCGGTTGTCAAATGGTTAGTGGCACTTTTTCACATTCAAAGTTGTATGGAAGACAATTCTAGTTTTATATTTATTATTATTTATTTTATTTATTAAAAGTATACAATACAGAATATAGTATATTATATAAAGCATTGTACTCCCAAGAGTTAATAAACTCATTGCGGGAATTGCGGGAATATATATCTGAATCATAAGATTTGTAAGTAGGTACTTGAATATCTACGTAGGTAATTAATTATAAAACCAACATATTTTGTGTTTTTTTTATTTATTTTTTTATTTCGAATAATATTAGGAATAACATATTCAATTCCTCACCATCTAAATGATAATTCCCTTTCAAACTTTCTTCAGGCAGGTAGGTACCAGATTATTTGAAAAATGCGAACAAGAAAGTCGAAATAAAAACGATGCTTTAACATTTGGAAAAATAATCTTCACTGAACCATTGAAACAGTCACCATTATTTTGAAACAGAAACGGGACGTGCAAGCAAATTTACCAGATGAAATGCAAAACGGGTTGATATTAGAATTCGTGCTACGTGCCAGGAATAGGCCGACTGGTGTTTGATTTTTTTTATGTGAGTACCGCACAGAAATCCCAACTGCTCCTAACCATCTGAAGCCCATCAGCTGCGTGGGGAATTATTTTCCTCAGGGCCTCCTGTGTGGAGCCAATTAAATAAAAAAACACAGCATCTGCAAAGATAACACAGGCCTTTAGAGGAATTATTTTCCTCAGGGCCTCCCGTATGGATTCAATGTAATTTTGTTGTTTAAACAATAATCTATTGCAGACGTAAGCATCTTTTCCCAATAAATTGTGAGGCGATTTTTATAACTCATCGATTACCTCGATTAATAGGTCTTGTTTAGCATTTTCAAGTTTGTATTGTCAAGCATATCATAACGAAAACTCTCTCACATACCAGCTGTACATAAAATCTAGTGAAAGAACCAAATAAAAAGGAAACAAAAAGGAAGGTTCGTACAATAATTCGAATGAATTTATGGTTGTCAGAGCTTTAAGATAGCATAACTAATCAAGATTTTGCAATGCCTGAAGAAATTTAGTGCGAGCGGTGGATTGTGGAGTTGAATAATCTCAGCGTTCATTCCGGGCTGTCAAATATACTAAACACGCTAAAAATTGCAATCACATCCTTACATAGTATAAAATGAAGTCGCTCCCACTGTCTGTGCCCTTAGATCTTTTAAACTACGCAACGGATTTTTATGCGGTTTTCACAATAGATAGTGTGATTCATGAGGAAGGTTTTTAGGTATATAATTTGTTAAGGTTTTGTGTAAATTGGTTGAAATATATAAATAAAGGAAGCGGGCTGGCAAGCAGGCAGCGGGCAGCTTGCTAGGCAGCGGGCGGTGTGGATTTGATTTAACAGATGGCTTTGGTTATAACGGTTGGGTAATGGCGTGGCGTCGTGTTTCGTTAGCAACGTGTGGCCGGGTCTGCTAGTATTTAATCTATATTTATAAAAATCTCGTGTCACGGTGTTTGTGGTAGCACTCCTCCGAAACGGCTCAACCGATTTGTAAGATTTTTTAAATATATATCGAATATGCGCGAATATGCGAGCGAAGCCGGGGGCAAAAGCTAGTTACTTAATAATACTAATAATAATAATAATAATAATTTCATCGACCACCATAACACGGGCATCAGCCTAGCATGGTGGTCGAAAAATCCACTAATGATGTAACCCTATTTTTGTATTTGATGAATAAAGAAAAATTAAAAAAAAAAAAAGTTTTATTCCAGGATGTGGGGAGGATAGTGCAATCCCAAACGTCCCATTGAGTTATATGTACATATTTACACAACAGATAAAGTAAAAAAAGTAAATAGAATAGGAAAAAAAACATAAGCGATAATAGAAATAGAATAAATAAACAATTATAATCAAAGATATTAGATTATAATGTAGGGCGTGGTCTGGAGTGAGCTCGGGCCCAGCGCTCGCTCGGGAGTGGCGCTTTGTGCTGGAAGGCTGCGATCACCACTGTGTTATCTGTTATCGGAGGCCATTAGCCGCATCCTGGCTCCAGTGACCCGGTGTCTCAACAGACCGGGGAATCCGTGTAGTCCTAGCTCTGTAAACATTGTAGATGCGCTGCTGTATCTTCTGTATCCAAATATAATTCTGCAAGCATCATTATATTCGATCCGGAGACGTTCTATTGAGCTGGTTCGGTAGTGACACCATTTTTCACATGTATATAGGCTAGTGCAAAATGCGAACAATGTTTTTTTTACATTTTACTGCATTTGAAGAATATTCGGGCAATCATATTAGACAGTATTCTTATACTTCTCCGCTGTCGTTCAATATCAACAAAATAAATAAATACAAATTATTTGCGCAAGCTGAGATTTTAACCCGAGACCTACAGATTCGTAACCACGATAACAATTTTCACAACAGTGTAAACATAAAATAGTGTAAACAAAAACTGATAAACAACCGTTTACCATACAAAAAAATTGTTCATCAGTTGTGTAATATTTCAAACAAGTTTATTAGTAGGTAAGGGGAAAATATTGTAGAGACGTTTAAATCAGATGAATTATTCAAAATAGTTAGACCTTGAGCTGGATTGAAGAATGCAAAACAATAATAATTTTCGGCACGACTTTTAATAATTATTTGATTTAAATACAAAAGCAACTATAATCTGAGATCATCTTCAAGGAGTACGAAACCTTGGAAGAACTAAACAATGCAGTTAGCATTTTGTGAGTACTATGAACGCACCAACCAACCAACTACCAACTCACTCTTTAACCGATGCACCATTGAAATGAATAAATCTAATTGTTTTGAAACAAGGTATTGTCTTCATTCTCACAAAAGAAACCAAAACCGTTTGTTTAAAATGTCCATTACAAGGAGTTATGCAAGGTTCTGAAATATTCCAATTTTAGGAAAAGCCTTACGTTAAACGTTGAACACCCGGAAAAACTTAATTAGTTTAATTTTTTATGACGATGCACCTTTGTATTTTTAACCAATTTTGAAGACGTGTATGTATACACCACGGGTATACATACACGTCTTCAAAATTGATAGCTTGCAGGTAAATACGGCCATGAGCAAAGGCCGCCTGGCTCTATAAAAACTTCTAACCTTAGGAAAGTCCACGCCTGGAGCGGACTGCTCCAATTGCACCTGCACAGGACCGGCCCTGAATACGGCCCTGGAGTTGCTTCTCCCAAATTAAATTATTTTATAATAATGCGTTAGATACCAAAGGGTGAATTGGAGATAAAAATGTGTTCTTACTGTAGAAACGCATGAAATATATACTCGGTGCCAACTAATAAGAAAAAAGGCTTTTTCGCTTTATGCTCAAATAGAATCTTCCGTTCCCTCGTGTCAAAAATAATCGTAGATGGAAAACTTTCTTACGTAAACGTTTTGCAGTTTACCTAATAAAAAGATGCACGAACAGTGGCTAAAGTTCGGTTTAGTGGCGAAATTCCTAAAAATACAAACTAGTTATTTTTATACTAACTATGGGCCGGGGAATACGAATCTGAAAGAATTAGGCGGCGGCAAGCAATATTAACTGAATTATACGACTTTAAAAAAATTTTTGACACCTCTAGGAAAATGGCCATTTTGGAAACATTCTGATTCCTAGAAAATCAAACTAGTTATTTTTATACTAACTTTGGGCCGGGGAATCCGAATCTGAAAGAATTAGGCGGCGGCAAGCAATATTAACAGAATTACACGACTTTTAAATTTTCAATAAACACAAGCCATCTTTAAAGCATTTTAACACATGAAAACCATAGAAAAAGAATAAAGATGTTACATCACATAAAATTAAGTGTTGCCATTAAGCAGTAATATCAATAACGTAAAATGACATGTTTATAATTTAAGTACTTACTTTTTATAAATTTTACTCACTTTTGTATCACAAACCATGCTACCTAAACCTAGCGTAGCCGCTAAACTACTTGAAAACTGGGATGTTTTTTTAAATTGACGCGAGCAGGCGGTATAAAGGGGCACAAACCATGTGACACAAACCTAGCGTAGCAGCTAAACTACTTGAAAACTGGGATGTTTTTTTAAATTGACGCGAGCAGGCGGTATAAAGGGGCACAAACCATGTTATACAAACCTAGCGTAGCCGCTAAACTACTTGAAAACTGGGATGTTTTTTTAAATTGACGCGAGCAGGCGGTATAAAGGGGCACAAACCATGTTGGGTTAGGTTAGGTTAGATTAGGTTAGGTTAGGTTAGGTTTTATATAATAACATTGATATTGGTGACCGGTCTAGGTAACAACTTTTTAAGATACGAATTTTCATACTTTTGGTTTAAGAATACGGCCGTTGAGATAGTCATAATTCATCAGGTTAATGTGTTATGTGATGAATTATCATGTGAAGAATTATCGTGTCGGAAAGTTTTACGTTATTGATATTACTGCTTAATGGCAACACTTAATTTTATGTGATGTAACATCTTTATTCTTTTTCTATGGTTTTCATGTGTTAAAATGCTTTAAAGATGGCTTGTGTTTATTGAAAATTTAAAAGTCGTGTAATTCTGTTAATATTGCTTGCCGCCGCCTAATTCTTTCAGATTCGGATTCCCCGGCCCAAAGTTAGTATAAAAATAACTAGTTTGATTTTCTAGGAATCAGAATGTTTCCAAAATGGCCATTTTTCTAGAGGTGTCAAAAAATTTTTTAAAGTCGTATAATTCAGTTAATATTGCTTGCCGCCGCCTAATTCTTTCAGATTCGTATTCCCCGGCCCATAGTTAGTATAAAAATAACTAGTTTGTATTTTTAGGAATTTCGCCACTAAACCGAATTTTTTCCCGAACAGTAAATTACATGCACCGTTAATTATAAGAAAGTTCAATAAGCTTTGCATTATCCATTGATAACATTGTATTACTAGCGCAGGCCCGTGAAAAATCACGGGTAGTCTGAAATCTCGACAAATCAGATCATATTTCAAAAATGGCAATTTAAAAAATATGTTATACTAGCTTTTACCCGCGGCTTCGCTCGCATGGTATTAGTGGGAAATTACTGGCATAATTATTGGCATAATTGTTATTATTCTTGCTTTTTTGTCTAATAAAAAATAATTATTGTTTAAAAGAAAATTTCAAAATTTGAGAATGACATTTCGCAAATAAAAATTCTATTTTAGAAAATATTTAAATTATATAAATTTATTTTCAGTACCTACTCCCCTAATTTATTCTGATGATTTCGCCTCAAGTAGGATTTAGTATTTTATTCATATTTGAATCCAGAGTAACCTAAAGAAATAAAAAAATGACAGCCCACGTCAAATAATTACATAGCAACGCTATGCTTTTCGTCCGGACAATAAACATTTTTAGAGATAGGTAGATATTAACTATGACGCCAACAAAGCACTATTTTTAGGGTGAATTGCCTAATAAAAAATAAAAAAAAACATTATTTCCAAGGTAACAATTTGTTTGACGTTTGCAATAGCTCGATTTTGTTAGGGACAGAAAACGTATGAAAAATAATTGCATAACGCTACAGCTTATTCATAACGCCAGAGCTTACCAATATATATAGCCTATGTTACTCGCAAATAATGTAGCTTTCGATTAGTGAAAGAATTTTTAAATTCTATTCGGTGTTTATTGCGTGAAAGAATAACAATCATCCATACAAACTTTCGCCTTTATAATATTAGTAAGATTATAGGTAGGTACCTACCTACTTTATCGCTTGTCTGATAAATTCTCCAAACGAACACTTCCAATTTTTTTCTTCCTCAACTTTTCATTTAATTAACTTCCAATGTTATATCTCCAAACACTCAAATTCAACGCAAAAGTTCTAAAGTTCATTTAACCGGAGTTACATACAGACGGAGTCAAAACCTAAATTAGTATTCATAAAAATACGGCTTTTATTTAATTTTTAGGTTCATAAGTATCTACCTACCTACCAGCATTAAATATTAGATTTAGAAATTATTATCAAAATGAAATCTTAATTCGTGTATTATGATTCTTTGCACGCCTTTTGATCAAATAATGATGTATGTAACGTGAAGTAGGTATGTTAATCATGAGGTATGATATAGGTAAATTAGGCCACACGAAAAAGGTTTCTTTCTTCCCCGGTACCGGGGACGGTTGTAACATGAGGTTATCCATTTTCAAGACTTCTTTAGTGAAAACTTGTATCAATTTTTGCTCTTTGCAAAATTGAATACCTGATTTAAATACTCGTATTTTAATTAAACAAAAACACTAATTGTTAGGAAACATATTTTTGCAATAAAACTTCTTTACGCACGCTTGACTTGGGGAGTAAGCTGGTGAATGCGTGACGATAGCGTTACGAAAAGTGTGATCGGGCGAGGCGAACGGAAGCTGAGAGGGAGATAAAAGTTAGTGAAGATAGAAAGAGAGAGAGTTACGTATCGTATATTACTGTAGGGGCAAGAGAGAGAGGGGTGCGAGCACACATTTTCTTTCTCTCTTTCTCTCATAGCCAGTAACATTTCGTATATCTAAGACACAGTGCAGGCATATTGTCTGTATCACACTGTAGGAGCAAGAGAAAGCAGTGCGGGCGCACATTTTCTTTCTCTCTTCTTTTATAAGTTAGTGAAGTTTTACTTCAGTCGTGTGGTCTAAAGCACACTCGTATTTTGTTTTATTGCTTTGAACGAAAAATTTAAGGCGTTACGGAAATATAAAATAATTAAATAAAAAATAATAATTTACAGCTTATTTAATTTCTGATTTATGGAAGGCAAAACCGCGGCATCCGAGTTTTTTAACACACCTTTTCTCTTGAACACCAAGTTCCTAAAAAAATATATGCTATTTTTTAAGATATAATAAATATACGCTTTGTAGAGCCGAAACGTACTTATATGTAATTCCCTCGATAAAAAAAATAGCAAAGTATGCTTCGAAAATGATTAAAATCCATTTTATTCTGTTATGTATGTTATAGGTATGAAAAAATGCACAGTGTGTCTTTAAATTCAAAAGCATTAGTCGAGAGATTTTGATCTATTTCAAACGAGTCGTGTATTATTAAATATTTTTGCAATTTTCGCCTAATTATTATCGCTTTTTAATATTAGCGCACTTCCTGGTTCCCCCTAACATTCACATTTACATATCTCTCTTCTTCTTTTTTTGAACACTTACTACCGGGTCTTAAGCGGCATACATTAATTACGTGAGCAGTTTTTCTTCCAATTTAGACCCCTCCCCCCCTTTGGTGAGATAAATTTGAGCCACTTCGTATATTCTTTTCAAGTAACGCCCCCCCCCCCCCCCCCCCTCCCCCCTTTTGAGCTCACGTGATTAATGTATGCCCCCTTAAGTGCTCGTGCCCTTTCAAGCAAAACAACAATAACAGTGCCTCACAAGAAGTTAAATTTCGCCTTAAAATACACTGAAAATATTAACTGAGTACTTTAACGTACCTACAAATAAATAAATAACGAACGTAGTAACGCATCCCCCATACATACAAGCCTAGATCCTAGCTTTTTTACGGTGGTACGTACATCTCAGCACAAAAAGCACTAATAATCAGTTAATAAAGCACTATAATGTTGTCTCCGTATTCAAATTCGGAGGTACGATTTTTTTTTATGTGGTCGGGAAATTTCAAAATCGAAAGTCCGGGAATCTTGATTGCTGGAAGCGTTGTTTTTATTATTGACGCAATCGGCCGAATGGATAATAAAATAGATAAGAATTTGCCACTAGTGCGGAGGACCGTAGACGGATAGTGTTTATTTGGAAAGTAGGTGAATTTCCCCAATAATGGTGTCACTCCATAGGAATTGAGGTGTCAGCACCGCGCGGTCTAGGTACGTAGGTACAGCATTATGTACCGGATTTGTGGTCCAGTAATTTCCTTGTGCTGCGAAGACCAAGCAAACTGCTGCTGACTATAAACTATAATACCCATTACCTACTGCTGCGTCACTTCTATTCGCCATGCTATTGAATATTCTCACTCTAGATTTTAGATTTTCCGTGGAACGAGAAAGTAGGTACCTGACCCATTTGCGAGCCAAATAGGGCGATTAGGCATTATAATAATAATAAAACGATGCACACGTTTGCGTATTTATTTGTATATGACATTTTTTTTATAACCGATATTAAACATTTATTTATATTCATTCTAGGTAGGTACCCATTTAAAAGAAAAATGTGGTTATTAGTGCAAAGAAATTAATTTCTCTTTTATAAATTTTACCACCTTCGATTAGTTTGTTAATCTGTATTGTATGTTTTTATGTTTTCTATGGGTGCAATGTGGAATACTTTGGCACCGGTACGTAAAAACAGCTTAGGTATTAGCCAAAATCGTTTTTTTTCATTTTTAGAAATTGCAGAGTAAAATATGGAATATTGGTACTTGAACAATAAAATGTAGCCAAAATAAAATAACTAGACAAACTGTTCATAAGAAAGTAGAGAATCCGACGGTTCAAATCTGACTTTTCTTGGAAAGTGAAAATGGATAAATAGGTACTTACATTAAAAATTATTTTTATCAAAAACAAAGAGTATGTAACCTACTTCATAAAAAAAATCTAATAGTTCTAAATACTATTTCAGACGATCCAAAACTAGATTTTGCCAGTTCTTGAAAAAAATTATCCCCAGAAAAACTTACTTACCTACATAAAAATTATTAAGTAATGCCTACAATACACGACATCTTTTTTCAGCCCGATTCCAAGACCAAAGTCAACATTTTTCACTTTACGCGATTGCTATTTTCATCTCTATTTTCATATCTACGATTTCAATTGTCATCACTGCAAACAACACATGAACCATGCCGTTTGCTGTGATGTCAACTGAAATCGTAGATATGAAAATAGAGATGAAAATAGCGAACGCATAAAGCGAAAAATGTTGCCTTTGGTCTCTAATTGGAATCGGGCTGAAAAAAGATGTAGTGTATTGTAGGCATTGTTGACGATGTTTTTGGGGTATTATGGCACTACTGGGCACTACTTCTTGTGTTGTATTGCGCTACTTCTTCTTTAGCCAACGTTTCGGACAGCTCAATCTCTAGGGCAGATATGCAATCGATTGTGGTGAAGTGTATTTATGAAGGTTTGATACCGGGTTGTCAGACTCTAAGAGCTGGTAAGGAACGGTTTTCTGCGTTTTGTTTTGGCGTAACCGTCAATTACCAGATACTAAGAAAATAGCGGCGCCAGGGACTCGCCGCCGCGTCTGTGTCCTTGAGTTCGATGGGTGAGTGCGAGTAAGGAGTTTGTCATCGCATGGCAATAACTACGACTTTTTAATAATTGGCCTTACAAAGAGCATGGCCCTCCATGGTCCACCCACTTTACAGAGCTAAGCCCTGTCGTCTCTATAAATATTAAAGAGATTTTTGTGATTTACTTCCCTCCTTAATTAGGCGTGCTCTGTGCGTTTTGGGTCTTCCTAGGGCTTCAGGAACAAATTCAAAATAATGGCCAATTTCAATTAAATGCTCGGCAATTGCCGATTTGTCAGGATGGCCGAGTTTGCATGCTCGAAATTGTGCCGATGACTGACTGACTTTTGATTGTGAAAATCTCGAATCGTATCCTAGTAAGTAGGTACCTATCTAATTATTTTATCTCTGTTTATATTCCAGTTATGAGCCCCTGCGAGTGACTGCGCGGCAGAACTGTGCGCGCGAGCCATGCTCCCCGGCGAGCAATCTGAACAATTCGAGCACGCCGAGCACGCCTGAGCACGATGCGGAGCGTTGGGCTGCACGCCGCGTGCTGCGCGCTGCTGCTGCTGGTGTGCACGCACGCGCAGCGGGCTCCGTGCCCCCCGCCCGACTCCATCCTGCCCTGCGTTTGCGCGACGCGCAATGAGGAGCTGCAAGTATGGTAAGCCCTAACTAAATAGTAGGACATCTTCAAAATATACCTAAGTACAGCTTGACAAGGATAGCTTTGCAGTCGGTTTTGCCCAGGGCCCAATTAACCCTAACCACTGGGCAGGGTTAGGCCTAGGGTGCAATATTTTTGCCGCGTGAATGCCGCATAATACAGCAACTGCTCCCGTCAAGAGCCAGTGAGACTGGCACCCCCAATTGGGGTATGCTGTGAGGATGGAGGGAGAGGATGGAGGGAGGGGAAGGAGATGGGGATGATGAAAGTGGGGAAGTACCAGGCCATTCAGATCTGGTCACCAAACAATTAAAGTCATTTCAAGCAACGTATCAATTCTGAATGGTGGTCTTACACCAGGGCGATACCTACTGATAGTATCTTCCACACCGCAATGTGCCGCAAATATTTGAAATGATCAAGTTGTGAAATAACACAATTAAATCAAATAAAATTTGCTTGCAAACGCTGGGATTTGAACCCGCGACCTTTGGGTTGCAAGTCGAGAGCCTTACCCCTCAACTACTGGGGCCATCAATGAATTTCGCCCCATAATGCAATGCTCCCGTAATGGGCTAACTGATATATTTAAAAGGTTTCCGTTTTAAGAAAATGCTAAATGATTTTCACTTAAGAATATACTAAAATTTTGTTTGGGTACATTCCGAAAAATAATAATCGAAAGCATTTGTTGGTTTGCCCTCCGACCTAGAAACATTTTCGCCTGCGGCGCTTTTTCCTAGGGGGGCTGGAGCACTCAATCAGACCCAAAAGTTGGTAATGCTACAAGTGTACATAGATGTTGTGGATAGAGATAAGAAAAAATAATCGATTATGAAAAAAATCGATTTTATTAAGCGATTTTAATTTTCTAAAAAATCGATTTTTTATGCTAAGAAAAAGAACCGATTATTTATTGATTATCGTGTTAAGTCCAGGAACCGTATATTATATTATTTCTGAGCTCTATTTCCAATTTGATTATTTTTGTGTTGATTATTTTTTTAAAACTTATAATTTCTGTTGAAAATATTTTAGGCGTTTATTTTAATTTGTCAAAATTGGGGAAAAATCAATTATTAATTGATTATTTTCAAGAAAAATCGATTATTTATGAATCGCTTTTTCATGCTAACAAAAAGAATCGATTATTTATGTATAAGTCACATCTCTAGTTGTGGATACAACCGACTCCAGGTACTAATATCTACAGCCCGTACGAGTCCGTATGTCGGACGAATATCTACAGCTCATATGTTGGACAAAATATCTATGAACTTCAGAGTGAGGACTAATATCTACAGAGCTAAGATCGGACTAATATCTATGACGGTCCCAGTGGTGACTAATATCTATGGAGCGTAGGTGGGACTAATGTCTACAGAGGGCAGCTGAGCAAGAGGTTGTACGGAAAAGCATAATAATCAGCTAAATGTGTCCAATAGTCCGACATTAGGGATTTTTTCATACATACATACATAAATTAAGTTTTTCAAACTGCATACGCAATATTACGTTATTCTAATATGCTACACATAATTGCAAATCCAACCTCTGCCAGTGCTGTAGATATTCGTCATCACTTTTGTTCTCATAGATATTAGTTAGCAGTTTGATCTGTAGATATTCGTTCTCACTTTGGTTCTCATGGATATAAGTCCGATTTGTTCAGTTTTTGGAATTCCTGTAGATATTAGTAGACGCCTCCACTCTACACTTAGAATTAAAAAAGAGTTCATTAAATTGAATTTCGCTACAAAGCCGTATTATTTAAAAAAGTTTTTTATAAAAAGCCTCCAATCAATGTATAACAATATTATTCAATTTCATTGCAGGTGTACACACAGCGATCTACCAAAGGTTGTAGAGGGTTTAAAAACAATTGGCGAGTACATATCTCGACCCATCGATGAGCTCATAATAGAGCATAATCACCTCCCGGCACTTCCCGGGAGGGCATTCCGCACCTTGAGAGCTCTGCGCCTCATGCTGCGCCACAATAACCTGGAGAGAGTGGCTCCGGGATGGCTGTCCGGCCTAGAGGACTCCCTCATGGAACTCTTCATCGTAGAAGATGACCTCCGCAGCTTGCCTGTGGACAGTGTAGCACACATGAAGAAGCTACAAGCAATTACTATAGAAAGCGATCAACTCAAGAGGTTGCCCAGCTTTTCACGACTAAGTAACTTGAAGTATTTGAAGGTGCAATCTTCCTCGCTGATCGAACTCAACGGGCGAAGCTTTAAGCACCTTCCATCCTTGGAGAAGTTGGAGGTTACTGGCAGTCCCAGACTTCTCCGGCTTGAATCGAATCTTTTACACGATCTGCCGAGACTATCGATGGTCAACATTTCAGACTGCGGGTTGACGTGGATTCATCTGAGAGCTATGTCTTTACTACCGTCACTAGTAGAAATATCTTTTGAAAACAATAAGTTAACCGATGCCGGAATGGTGGGGCGAGTCTGCAGAGAGCTCCCGGCACTCGCCACTCTAAGGCTCGACTCGAATCGCATCGATAGACTCAACGAAGCTTCCTTTGTTGATCTGCCAGCATTGAAGGAACTGACGATATCGAAAAACAAAATTGAAGAAATTTTTCATGGAGCATTTCATAAAGTACCTGCATTAAAGACGTTAGATTTAAATTATAATTTTGTACAAAGGGTTCATCCAGAATCATTTTTGCAGTCATCAGGAAGCGGAGTAGAAGAATTGTGGCTTGTTGGTAATGAAATTAACCACATTACAGAATTGAGAGCCATACTCGATGCCTTACCAAGGTTGAAATTCTTGGATATGAGCAATAATTTATTAGAAGATATTCCATACGGAGCCCTTCGAGGACATCCCACATTAGAAAGGTTACACTTAGATAGTAATAAGATAAGAACTATTGAAAGAGAAGCATTCATGGCTATGCCGGCCCTCAGAGAGCTCAGATTGAAAAATAACTCCCTCTCAAATCACATAGACGGACCGTTTTGGAATTTACCAGAATTGAAGGGACTAGATTTGTCTATGAACTTCTTCAGAAGGCTAGAACCTCGCCTTATTACTAATCTACCATCTCTCCGGAGAATGGACATAAGTAGCAACAACATTGCCATCATTGATCCAATGACTTTCCTCGAGACTCCACTGCTTGAACACATCAATATGTCAGTGAATGCCCTGGCTTCCATCCACCCTGCTACATTCAGACATCTGATGGGCTTGTATGAGTTGGATGTTAGTAGAAATCGGTTGTTGGAATTTGTTCCTGGCCTTCCGAGAGGAATTGAATATTTGCACATGTCACGCAACCAAATGACTGCTTTACCCATTCCACCCTCACCGGACCTAGATCTTCCATCATTAAGAATGCTCGACCTTAGTGCAAATACACTGCGCAATATTCCGTCTGGAGTCATGATTTCATTACCCCAACTAAGAAGACTTGATATTTCCTTAAATGGGCTTCAGCAAATAGAGGAAGGATCACTAAATGGGTTAGCTCGACTTGAAATGCTCGACCTACATAATAACATGATTGCTTCCATAAGCCCCAACGTATTTAAAGACATGATCGGTCTTACTCATTTAGATCTTCATGGAAACATATTAGAAACTCTTAAGCAAGATATATTACGTGATGCGCCTCACTTGAGATCTCTAGATCTTAGTAGAAATAGATTACAAGAAGTTGTAGTAAACGCTCTAGAAAAGGCGAGGAATTTAGAAATGGTCAATCTATCTTCAAACTATTTGACATCACTCCCGGAAACATTTTCAGGTTTAACAAAATTAGAAATATTGGACTTGAGTAACAATCAAATGAAAATTATTTCTCCCTCAATATTGGGAACTCTTTCTGCTCTCAAAGAACTAAGAATGTCCAATAATAAATTACTGGAGCTTAAAGAAGGAGCCTTCCAAGATTTACGGAGCCTCGAGTTATTGGACTTGCGGAGTAATGAATTGGAAATGGTTCACCCCGGTGGCATGCGAATGTTACCGGAAGTAACAACCATACTGATGAGTGAAAATCGAATTATCGAAATTCCTGATGCCGCGTTTGCTGAGTTGCCTTTATTGAAAAACTTGGAACTTCAAAATAACAACTTACACCGCATTTCAAACAACGCCTTTTACAAGGTGCCAACTCTCCAGTTCATGAACTTAAGTAATAATGAAATAGGAGGACTGGACTCAGCGGGACTGAGGAATGTGAAGTCACTTGAAGTATTAGACTTGACTAATAATAAGATAACAAGAGTAGGCACCATGGCTTTTGAGAATATGGAGTGGATGGTGGAACTAAAGATGGACAATAATAAAATATGTGCCGTTCAGGGGGTTCCTTTCAACAACATGCCGAGATTGAAGGTGCTCAGTATGAGGAATAATAAGATGACATCGCTCCCCGAAGACTCGGTGAAAACTCTACGCAGTAACATTGCTGTTTTGGATATAGATGGTTTGTATTTTTTTTAACTTCACACGGGAGACCCTGAGGAAAATAATTTCCCTCAGGGCCTGTCATTTTTGGGGATTTTGTGTGGGTCTTTTTAAGGAGATGAAATTCTAGGAAAGAAAAAGGTGTGAGGGGTGGGTAAGAATCTGGGGATAAGTACGTCCAGGAGTGACAGACATATGAGTTCATCCCTCCCATTGCGGTGCAAGATGATGGGTCGAGAGAGTCTGGTTGGAGGGGTCAAAATGGTCACCTTCAATTGGACTCTTCCGGTCTGGTCTGCTACAGTCAGTGGACAAATGCATCCGCCACCAAGACCGACACATGAACTCAGGCACCCCTCCTAAGTCACCTAACGTAGCAAATCACTTGGCAGACCTATGGCAGAGGTGTTGTTTAGACAATGAATGGTTCTCGGGGTTGCGGTACAAGGGCAATCTTATGCATGCGCAATAAGAGCAGTCCACTCTGAGCGCCGACTTGCCGAAATGCCAAGGAGCCACGGGCCACGAGCCACATGCCTAACACTAGCAAAGTGCCCTTGAGGTTTTTACTAGCACCAGGCAACGTTTGGCTCAGGGCCGGTCTTGGACATTACCCATACCTACCTCCCAAATCGAACTCTTTACAATTATTCTGACATATTTGTATTACGTAGGTACTTATTTAAGTCTACATCATCTGTTTTAAAAAATAATTCTATACCAGTACTGCATAAAAAAAAGTTTTGTTTTCAATCCCAAAACTGAAATTAAAAAATGGCCTTAGGGGTCGTCAATTAATCACGTGAGGCTTGAAAGGGGGAGGGGTTTGGAAAAAAATCAAGAAATATCACAAGGACGGGATATAATGAGATATCACGTGTATTTATTTTTCGTTGAACGCATGATTTCTAAACCAAATGCCAGTCAAAAACAATCTGCAACCTTAATGTCTCTCTGGAAATTTTTATCATGATGCTTAATTTTCCAAAATTTAATCAGATTATACCTGTATTTAAAGATAATATCCAGAAAATTTCAATATACTTTGTACTAAAAAAATACACGTGATTTTGGGTTGGGGGAGGTAGTCTAAAACCTCACCACATATCACCAGGGGGGGGGGGGGGGGTTAAAAAGTTGCTAGTTCCAGTCTAATGAAAGTACCTATTTAAATTTGTATACATAGTAATAGGAATCTTGTTTTTTTTTTCAGGTAATCCACTTGTTTGCGGTTGCAGTTTAGTCTGGTTCAGAGCCTGGCTCCAAGAAGCTTCCCTCATGGGGCCACGCTGCGCTGATGGTGTTTTGCTTAAAGAGAGGAAGCTCTATCGGCAGGACTGCGACACGGACAAGCTGAAGGAGGAACCTGTCCTGCCAGGATGTGAGAGTGAGATCATTGATACATCGCAATACGGAACATCCGAAGTGTTTTCTCCGTGGATGGAAAAAATTAGAGAGCAATCGCAACCAGTTCCACAAATTGGAAACAATGTCCAGATGGCGCCATCGCCCGAAGAGTCAGAATATTTCTATGACGAATATGTTGATTACCCATTCAATGACACAAATATGGATTTAGGTAACTCCACAAAATATCTATTCTACAACAGAACTCACGGATTTAATTCTACACCGGCTTATCATTTTATACCTGGAGACACTCCCACACTCTACGCTGGACCCAATCCAAACAAAACACACTCTAATGCTCAGATCAACAACGTTAATCCCGGGACAGGATTCACATTCTTTGGGATGCCATTGCCTTCCTTGAACATTGGAAAACTTTGGGGCTCACAGCGGAAAAGTGAAAGAAAGATGCAAGACGGGAGACCGAGAGATTCAGGAAGATTGCAGGTGTTCCCTCCATCACAACCAGATGTTCAATCTGGAGGTTTTGTACCTCTTACACCCGGAGCATCAGGCGGCTTTCAACCAATATCAGATCCTAGTTCTAATATGACTTACTATCAATTTGAGAGGGAAAAGAGTAACATCAAAGTAAATCAATCATCTTGGCCTCCAGATTTCCCTTCCGTGATTGGAGTCAATCAAAAGTCTGATAAGATTCTGTTAGACCCTGGCCTGGGTGGCGCTCCTTCAGCAGGGGGGTCCGATAAAGGAGCTCTGTTCAATTCTCCTCTTAATTCTAACCTCAACGAAAGTGTCAGCATCGACGGATTCAAAGATTCATTTGCCTTTGCGAGTCCAGGTTTCCCAAAACGCACCATGTTCTTCAACAGATCGATAACTGTGAAAAACGATCAATTCCCACCGGCTTTCGGGGAAACAATAACAAATAGAGATTCACTCGGGTCAGAAGAAGAGGGACTAAGCTTGAAAAATATAATTAATCCTTTATTGAATCCCGATAAATCAATAAAGAGTAGTTTCTCATTAGGTGGGCCGAACATCTCGTCATTCTTTTCTCCGGGAATCAATAATTCTACCAGAATAAGTTTCATGAATAATGCTTTCAAAGATAAACCACTTTTAGAGAAAAAGAACGAGAGTAGTACTGAAGCGGTCACTTTCCCAACGGCTTATATAAATCATCAGCTGTCGTTATACGGCAAGGATTACGAAGAGCCTTCAGCATCACCCACTGCCATTCTGGCTGTTCCCGGAGGAAACCAGAGTCAGTACAATGTACCGATAGGAAGAAAATCTGCAACAATCACGAAAGTGGAGCATCCCAATACATACACTGATAATACGCAAATTCCTTCATCAATAGAACCTTACAGGGTGAACAGTCGAGGTGGCAAAACTTCTTTCAACTCAGAAAACGAGCCAACAACCAAATCTAACCCGTTCAATTCATCTCTCAGTTGGTATTACATGAACTATAACCAGAGTGGGCTGGAGCCCTACGTGGGCCCCGGAGTGGAGATGTTTGGCAGCAACGGGGCGGGTATTTTGAGATGTGATATTTTAGGGTTTAGCGCTGCGTTCCTTTTATTTTTAGGACAATATATTAGAGTTTAAAATTTAAGGAAAAGAAGACAGCCTAATTTTTTTTAACATACCGTAAATAATAAAGATACTGTAATTTATAATGTTTGTTGATTCATGTTAGATAGAAAGCTTTGTTAATAATTTTAGCATGTAGATTTTATTATAATATTGTAAATAAAAATAAAATGTCTTCAGTAAAAGAAAAATGTTTTATTAATAAATAGAATTATTTATGTATATTCAATATCATATTACAGTTATGCAAAAAATGTTTGGGACCTAGGAATTCACAAATTCTATGAAGAAACAACTTTGAGACTTTTTGCATACACCACTTTTTGAAACGCCTTGTAAGTAGATAAATTGTAGCTGTATAACCTAATGAACATTTCAATATACAGATATTCATTCAGATGACTACAGCTGATTACTACCGCCACAAAAAACTTTGAACCAAGTTTAAAATTTTTGTGTAATGTTTAGAATTTTTCTATTTTCTTAAATTTTTTCTTTCGTATTACTTGAACACTAAGCCAAAAAAATTCTAAGAGAGAGATAACATCTTAATTTATAAATTTTCCAAATACAGAATGAAACAATACTTAACTTATAGGGTTCTTTGCTCGTCCTTTTGGACAGACATTCAGACATAAAAGCAAAAATCCAGAACACTGAATTTGGAAGTTGAGGTTATGGTGCAGCACCAACTCGGCATAGTTGTTTTAGTAATGCATGGGTTCCGGATGCCGAAACGTTAAAGTTAAACGGGTTAAAGATGAACAAACACATTTTCACAATGTTTTATTTTTATATTATAAAATAGTGGCTTATGAGACGTATGAAATTTCTATTTAAAGAAGCAAGTAGAGTAAGATTATGACTTCTTCTTATCTTCCTTGCTGTCTTTGTCTTTCGAGGAGTCTTTCTTGTCTCCTTTCGCCTTCTCATCCTTGTTCTTATCTTCCTTTTCTTTCTTGTCCTTAGCTTCTTCCTTCTTGCCTTCCTCGGCGTCTTTGTTAGTGAGCTTATTGTTGATAAGGTTGTGGAGGGCGATGATAGAGCGGACTAGCGCAGCCAGATACACCACCAGCATCTGGTCGTTGGTCTTCACATACAGGTTGTCTGTGAAGTTATCCTGGGTGATGTCGGGCAGAAGATTGAATATATCTTGCCATTGGTACACAATTTGGTGGTTGATGGGTAGCTTGCCTTGAGCTACTTGGAAGAGATAGTCTTGTATCTCTCTCAACTGCGTGTAGAGCCCACGCAGGCCAAGGAGCTGGTTGGTGATCCGCTGTGACAGACTTCCCACGGTTGTGTCCTTGATGTCTCTCAGTAAATGTTCTACTCCTACTTCCTCGGCCTCCTCCGCACCAATTTCACTAGCGACATGATCAAATGTCTTGGAGGTGGGGGAGCCATCATCATGGACTTCCTCCACGGCTTGGTAAGCCTCTGTGGGAAGACCAAGATCCTTTGGTTTGGCGTCGATGATGACTAGGACGGAATTAGGACAATACCTTCGGACGAGTTCATTGATCGCAATATCGTTTTGGTAAAGTTTAGGTCCTGTATGGTACCAGCCCACTACTCTCTCGCGAGCATTCACTTTCTTAAACATTCCGTACATGTTCTCCAAGTAGTCATGGTCGAGGAACCAAACTGACTTGTCTTTATCATCCTCATCGAATGGAACTAAAACATAAAACCACAAACTATGGTTAGCAGTGACAAACAAAAAATTGATCAAGTATAGAACAGTCTGGAGTTAAAAATATATTACCATAATTTTTAGAACATATATCGAACAATACCTGCAAAACTGTTGGAAACATCAAGAACTCCTTTGGAACGCCAGCAACCGAGAAGAACACCAACAACACGTTTCTGATTACCGATTTTTCCCATGCGATTGAAATGATCTACTACACTCAATAAAACAAGTGGATGAACCACCACTTTTGTCGCAGTTATATCCTGAGTCGGCATTTTTATTTTATATTTTCCAAGTTCTAGTTTCAGTTTGTCAAGTCACTGAGCCAAATTTACCATAGACAATTTCGATTTGAATGGAGTTGGATGACACAGACAAATTCAAAATAGATGCGTCACGAAGGGTATTCAAAATGCTAATGGTACGGTCACACTGCGGCCAACTTCAAACGTTTGGAAGATTGTGTGGAGGGGTAGTTGGGTAGTTCGTGCGTTGGAAGTTCGAGTTTGAAGGTTGGAGTTCGAGTTGGCACGGGATCGCCTCCGAGGCGATCGCGACGGCCAACTCGCACGAACCAGTCTGCCGCAGCCGTCCACACATCAATCTGCGAATGGCAGGTGATCAAGACACGCGTGCCGCGTACCATTAAAATGACAATATTATTACGGGAGAGTGGTCATTTTGATTACGGAGCTGCGTAAACGTGCCAATGACAGCTGCCAAGTTGACAGATCCAGTACAAAGAAATGACATTTCGCGGTAGCTCTCTAATTCAACTGACCCCCTCTCCTACAATAGTAAGAAATATTTTATAGCGTAGAGTGTCGGTACAACACATAAGTGCTCGCGGTTCAACAGATAAGTGCTTGCGCTGCGTGTGGCCGAACCTTAAAGATATGTTATTAGTTGGAGTGAGCGTGAGTGGTATATTTATGCTTCTCGTTCTCGCCTCGATGATGAAAATTTTACTCTATGGCAACTGGTAATGTTTAAAATGTTTTTGACGTTTCCGAAATTTTCCATTTCAAACTGAACGATTGGAAAAAGCGTCGACAATGTCGCTAAAGCCGATAACGTTTGTGACTGGCAATGCAAAGAAACTAGAGGAAGTAGTGGCCATACTAGGAAAATCTTTTCCTAGAGAAATTGTCAGCAAAATGTTGGATCTGCAGGAGCTGCAAGGAGAACTGGATGATATTTGCAAAATGAAGTGTGCGGAAGCAGCAAAACAGCTCAAGAGTATTGCACCCGATGGACTCGACTGCCCCGTCATAGTCGAAGATACATGTTTACGTTTCAATGCTTTGGGAGGATTACCTGGACCCTATATCAAATGGTTTCTCGATAAACTAAAACCCGAAGGCTTACACCAATTGCTGGCAGGCTGGGAAGACAAAACTGCAGAAGCTGTTTGTACTTTTGCTTACTCACAAGGTCCAGGTCAGGAGGTGACATTGTTCCAAGGAATAACTAAAGGTGAAATAGTTTATCCCCGAGGAACTCGGGATTTTGGATGGGATGCATGTTTTCAGCCCGACGGTTATGATAAGACTTATGCTGAGCTGCCGAAAGAAGTTAAAAATACTATCTCACACAGGTACAAAGCTCTTAGTCTTTTAAAGGAGGGCTTGAAAAATGAGAGTTAATTTTCCAACAGAAGGTTTCCTTCAACATTCATCCCCAGGTTGATGATCCCTTTTAGATAGAATTCTGAAAGGTTTTCTTGAAACTCGTTGTGATATTTTTGGATTCACAATGTTGAGAATGTGCTAAAATGCCAAACCCAGACCATATGATAGAATGCAACTTTGTACAACAGCTAATCGAAGTTTCAATATAATAAGCAGGTATACCACTATAATGGTAATTTTGTATGCAAATAAAAAAATTCCTTACCCAAACTTGTTTATTATAATGATGCTTGGTTTTATGTTGAACAATTGAAGAAAATGTCGGCGAACTTAACATGTTAGGCAAGGCAAGAAGCTAGAATAATAATTGTTCTTGTTTTTATATCAGTTAACTGGTTTCCTATTTTGTGTTTACCATTTAAATTTTAATATATAAAGTTTGTCTATTGAAAAATAAACTCGTAGTTTGCTCAAATGATTTTTCATTGAAACCTAAAAGTTGGGTTGAATTCCAATGATTTTTCAGAGTCTCCTTTCCTTATTATTCCTTTACATCGTTTATTTCTGTGGCTATCACAATCAGCTGTTGCCGCGGGTAGATACGATGTGTTATTTTCTCTTGTATAGATACAGTGGGATAGGGATGGACATTGAAAAAATACATCGATGTTTTTTCCGATGTAATGCATCGAACGGTTGCATCGATGTTAATACGATGTATTGAGAAATACATCGATGTTTTCCGATGCATCGATGTATTTCTGATGTGAAATTTCCTACATTCGGTGGTACAAATCAAAACCCACGTCGGGGGGGGGGGGGGGGGGGAGTCGAACTTTGAAACAATGTAAGCATGCAAATTATTCAAATAATTACGCGCTTATTATTCATCAAATACGCTTTTCTGAAACAAACAGCCCCGTATTTTGTGTATCGCTTGTTGGAATATAACAAATCGCATACTGGCAGCACAGTCAAAAGGCGTCTGACAGCATTCAACGGTTTGACAGTTTGACTTATCGGGGATTTCTGCATAACATTACAGGTAAGATATAGAATTTTTCTGTTGAAAATAATTATTATACTGTATATACATGTCTAATCTGATAGATAAATATGATTTCCATTCAAAAACACTGCTTTTTCATTTTGTTTTCGCTAAAAACGTAGCTGGGTTTTAAATGAAAGTATTATGTTTTCAATTATAGAGTTTGGAAGAGAGGCAACAGCCAGAGTCCTGCATCGTGCCCCAAAGACAGCCCGTTGACGCCACAACTTCCCATGGACGGAGAGCAGATCTCCGGTGGATTAAGAAGGATCACGAGCCTTTGGATTCTCACTGCGATATGGCATTTTCAAATCCACCGCTGATGGGTATCCTCAAGTATCTGACATTTCACCTGTACTGGGCGAATGATACGAGGCTATCTCTCATCGCTGATGTCAATATTTTAGTGTAATATTATATTGTAATTTAATATGTTGGTCTTTATAGTTTATTAGTATTGAATTTTGTATATTTATTTTCATTAAAACAATTAAAAATACTTTAAAAGTATGGTAAATATCGGTTGGGACTGGACACGCTTATTACAAATAATTTTTTAGAAAAAAACTTTAGATTCGCCTTAATTACTATAAAAGGAAACTTTTTGGCTTGGGGGCGGCGGAAAATAATGCATTTTAATTTTCAATTGCGTAAATTAAAATTCACTTCGCGAATCTACACGATGTCAAATCGCGGCTATCAGGTACGTCACTGTTATGTTGGTATCCCTGATACATTGCAAATAACTGAATACTTCTGTGGCCAACTTCGTGGGATACGTAAAAACACGGTTAAACTACGAAAGCTGCATGTCATCAAACTATAAAAAAACATCCCAGGTTTTGAATGGTTTGTTTGGCAAAGCAGGGTTTGTCTAGCGGGTTTGTGTAATTATGATTGATTGTCTGTGAAATAAAAACAAATGTTAGTTCTTTGCAATGTATCAGTGATACCAACATAAAAGCGACGTGCCTAATGGCCGCTGACAGTCACCGATCGGTTCGCGAAGTGAGTTTTAATTTTACGCAATTGAAAATTAAAATGCATTATTTTCCGCCGCCCCCAAGCCAAAAAGTTTCCTTTTATAGTAATTAAGGCGAATCTGAAGTTTTTTTCTAAAAATTATTCGTAATAAGCGTGTCCAGTCCGAACCGATAATTACCAATTATTCTATTTAATACACACACCTGTTCATAAATCGAAGCAAACACTCGTATATAAGTTGACTCGTATTCTAATTTACACACATAAATGAACTAATGTGTTTACTGTTTACACCATAAATGAACTAATGTTTACACTTTACACAGTAGAACTTAAATAAATACGGCATGCAGCGGAAACTCTGTCGGCCATATTGTTATTTTGGTTTTATTGTATTGGCCGAACTGATTACGAAACGACGTGAAACACTGCAGTCGTAGTGTTGGTTTTACTGGGATTGGTTTATTTATGGTCATTCATAGACACAAAAAAAAGTTAGCGTATTCGATGCATCGAATAAAAAACATCGATGTATATTCGATGTTGAAGTATTGACAATACATCGCTTCAATACGATGCATCGTTAAAATACATCGAGTGTTTACAATACATCGATGTATATCGTCCATCCCTACAGTGGGATCGTTCGATTCGTTCTGGCTGGAGTTTTACAAGTATTGCATTTATTATCACTGATCTGCCACGGTGTTGACACCTACAGCATTGTCAAACATAAGTAATTACTTATGAGGTGTACCTGACTTATTAAAGAAAATGGCTATATTTGGCATTATAAGTTTTGAGTTTGGCATTATAAGTTTGAAGTCGAGGATAAAAATAATAATCTTCCAGGACACTATTGAGTCACATGATCACCCTGGTTCCTTTGCCGAAAGTCAAATATGGACCACATTGTATTCAGGATGGCCAGATTCCGACCACCAGAGGCCGGGAGAGTTGGATTACGGAGAGAAAAAAAATTGAATCATCCAAAGTAAAATTACATCTTCACAAATGCAAAATCAACAAGATTTGTACGGCCAGCACAAGTAAGTAACTCGATTTAATAATGAGAATCAGGATTATCCATGTTTTACCATGACAAACGATACCTTGTTTTAATTCCTACACTAGATAAAACAAATGCTTATGTATGATTCACAAGATAGGGTAAAACGAATTGAAAATAATTTATGATTTTGTATTCCTGCCAACGTTTTATCATATCTCATAATGATAATGCAGGACTGATAAGTAAACGATATTGAAATGTTCCAACAGTCATCATATCTAACTGATTGAGTGTCGACTGTCTGATATACAGAATTCTCCTTTATGTGATAAATTGCAGAAATAAAAATGGCGGAGTCCAAAGTGGTTTTGGTATATAAAATATTTTATTATTTAAAAAAATAAATAATCGTTAAACGCTGATTTTAGCATAAATATTGCATTTATAAGTGCTTATTCAAGTGGTGATGGTTTTGACAGTGAATGTTTTATTATTCTATTTAGATAAGCAAAACATTTTTTTAAAGAGATATTGGATAGAAAAAATAAAAGTGAAAATAGTGTGTGAAAGGTTAAAGAGTGATCTGACTTTAGGTAGTGTGTTCCGAACCACCAAATTTCCATGCTGAATGCTTAATTTGATGATAGTGGAAAAGTTCTTATATCTTTTATACTAAATTGTTCAAATCAAGCTGGGTATAGAAAACTCAGATTCTTGAAAAAAAAAATAGAAAATAATTTATATTACCAATTTTTTTCCATGACCTGCCCCCTTCATTTTCATTGAGTTTTCTTTGTATTCAGGTGATTACAAATCGGGGAAAACCTTAAATTATCAGGGCAATTTAATAAATAATTGAGACATTACGCGGAGAATCTACATTATGTGAAAAAGATATGGCTCTTAAACATTTCATTTGACTGTAGTGTGCAAATACACAATGAAAATCAAATAAATGTATAAGTAATAAGGCATTCCAATTAAAAAACAAAACGTTTGGTATATATATATATATGTATTTTAATCAATTCATTCATAAGTTCTGAGTATAATACGCTTATAAGAAAAAGACGAAAATAATGCCATTTTTCCAAAAATCAATTTTTTTTCTTTTACGTATAAAAAATTATAGACATGTTTCAACGTATTAACAAATAACAAAAAGCAGAAATAAAACTTTATTAGCATAAAAATGACAAAAATCGCAAGGGGCGAGCGCACAAACCTTCAGTTTCAATTAACCCATTGGCCACAAACCCCGGCAGCCTGCCGGGTGTGCAACTCTGGTACTTAACCACAAACCCCGGAGCGCTTATGGGCTAGAGCAGGTCCTCCAAAAAACGGAAAACGAGCATGACATTGACATTTAAAAAAAATGTAAATGCCAAACGCTATGTAGGTAATTAATCATTCATTTCGTAGAATTGGCAATATTATGTTTTTCACTGATATTTGTGTTCCAAGTTTTGTATGCAGTCAGCCACCATTTAATTTCTTCAAAATTGCGAGTGGTTCTAGGCTTTTGTCAGTGACCCTACACGTCCCTGATTGCTTTGAGGACTATCATACCAAATTATTTTATTAGTTATTAGTAGACATCGGATTATATGCATTTGCATATTTGCATATGCAAATGCATATAACTCTCTAATATCGGCGTTAATGCATATTTTAGCCTTTTTTTCCCAATCGTGCATATTTAGCGTTTGAAGACGCATCCATTATACAGAATATCGCCCTCATCTCAACAAATTTCCACAAGTTACCAGATACCATAGAGAAATTGGAAACAAAAAACCTTCCTCCATTTAAATCAATAGAAATACTGGAAACAATGATCGAACTCGCCAACGCTCTTCCCAATTCAATATCAGAAAAGATTCGTGAAAAGTTAGACGCTATTTTGTTTAAAAATCCGAGTCTTGAAGACATGAAGAACATTAATGCCTACATCAACGGCACAGGTCATACATACCCTGCATAAACAGGTATCTCCAGAAATGGCGCCAATTTTTTTAAATTTTGTCGGATGACGTCAGTTGACGTAGAGAGGTCGTTTTCGGCGTTTTGGGTGACAAACATCAAAAATTTTTACTCGAAAATTTGGAAAAATACTTAATTGTGTATTGTCACAAAAACTATGCATAATTTTAAGAATATTTCGCTTTTTTTGTATCGTCTTTAATTAAAATATATAAAAATTAAAATGGTTTTTTGATTTTGCACTGTGCATATTTTAGGCATATCAAGAGTTTTTAGTGCATATTTCGGCCTTTTTTAGTGCATATTTGCATGCATATTTGGGCACTTTGTTAGTGCATATAATCCGATGTCTAGTTATTAGTATATATGTATACTAGTAGACCTGGCCACACGTTGCTGTGGCTAACGAAAAACAACGCCGTTATCCAACCTTTATAAAATCCACACCACCCGCTTGTCAGCTGCCTGCTGCCCACTGCCTGCATTGAATATTTGAATTTCTCAGCTTTTCTCCACTATAATAAGTTTGTATTATACATATAAACCTTCCTCTCGAATCACTTTATCTATTGGTGAAAACCGCAGGAAAATCCATTGCGTAGTTTAAGAGATCTAAGTGCACATACATTTTGAGCTACTACTCTGCCGTTTTAAATCGCACACAAATATATTTTCTTCGAATTTCTCGGCTTTTCTCTACTATAATATGCATGTATTATACATATAAACCTTACTCTTGAATGACCCTATCTATTGGTGAAAACCGCATGAAAATCCATTTAGAAAACCAATAGTTTAAGAGATCTAAGCGCACATACATTTTGAGCAACTTCATTTTATACTATGATACATACATATAAAAAATTATTAATGTTCGACTTATATATAAAAAAACTTACGAAAATAGAGAAGGTTATATTTATATCCTTATTTACACATATTTTCATATTTTTTAAATTTTAATTTTATGTTTTTCTTTACCTTTCCAATATGTAAACAAAATTTTAAAAATTAATTCATTTAAAGATATGGTTCAAAAGTTTCAATAGATTTAGTACACCAATGCAGGTTTTCAATTTTTTGACCGACTTGTATTGAGAGCAAGCTACCGGCAGTCACCATAGGCCTTGTACTGTCATCCGTGGTTGAAATTTTAAACGATGTTTGCTGTGAATGTAGTTTGATTTATGGTGTGTAATTTGAATGGATCTGCACAAAAACAGCATTATGTATCAAAATAACGCTGTTTTTCCACAATAGGGCTCAATTTTTTTGAGGACATTAGGAATTTTTTATTTTAATATATTTTCTTCCTATTTGGAACAGTAGCTAACCTTTTGATTTTCTTGTTATTGTAATATTTTTAAGTTACCGAAATATACATATTTAAAACTTATATGTTTATGTGAATGATATAAGAAAGTACATGGTGGAAGAAGTCGGGGTCGCCCAAGGAAGACAAGGCAAGACCAAGTAAATCAAATATAAGGATGGTCCGATGCTCTGTTGGGAACCCGCTTGCACAACGAGGGTGTAAACAGTGCACCCTAAGTTTAAGTTTAGACTTACGGAATTCAATACTTCATTTGTGTGATAGCACTATGAAACAATAAAATATCTATATAATAGAGTTAGAATAACAGAATATTGTAAATGAGACAATGCATGAATGTGAATGAAGCTAGGAGTGTGTGGCAGTCCATCCTCTCTGCCTAAGTTAGGTTGGTTTTTTTTATGTTTATTTATCCAAATGTAGGTAAGATTTTATTTCATCTTAAATTCATACTAAAATAAACTTCACCCAGGTAAGGTGTATTTTTATTATAATAATAAAGGTAATCTTTTTATAGACCTTTTTTTGTTAGAAATCACCTCAAGGGCGCTACAATACACAAAGAAAAATTCTCAAACTTATATCCATTTCAATTTTTTTTCTTTCTTATTGTTTTATTTGTCGAAATGGCGGTATGTAATATTATTATTTATCGGCAGAAATATTTTTAATTGCATTAATTCCCAGATCATTAGATTAACTGAAGCAAAAACTCATGAATGTAGTAATTCGTTATCTCGATATAAGAATGGGCCATTTTATATCAGTGGTTTTGTCGATGGAATCCATTTTCTTATCTTGAATTTTATGACTTTTATCAGAAATTATCTAATTATTTCCACATTAACAATTTTCAACATACGCGCCATAAATAAAATAAATTAAATACCTATCTTTTTTTTGTTATATTTTAAAAGCATACTTTTTTTATTTAACCCTTTGACAGAATTAATTTGAATTTGAATAATCTATCTATCTTCTATATAAATAAAAATCAATCGCCGAAATGTATGTAAGCGCATAACTTTCGAACGATTGCACCAAATTGGATAATTCTTTTTTTTTTGTGTTCGTTATTGTCAGGACAAGGTTTTAAATAAAAGAAGCGGTGAGCTCTGGCATAGTGAAATTTGTATAAAAAAATTGCAATAGGTGGCATGCAATATGTTTGAAAACTGAATGTACCGGGACTGAATGAATGGAATGTGGGAGGGGGAAGGGGAACTTGAGAAGGGAGTTCACGGGGCGGGAGAAGTGGGAGAAGGGAGTGGGGAGAGGGAAGGTGAAGAAGGCGGAGTGGGAACGCGTGAGGGGAACGGGACGAATGGGAGAAAACACGCAGGGAGAACCAATTTCTTTATTAAGTGGCAGAGAAACGCAAGCCGGGAACTCGCTAGTATTAAATAAAACCTAGTCTTTGTGTTATAAATGTTATGTAATAATTTTGTAATATATTATCACTAATAAATTTAAGAAAATAAAATAAAAGATGCAATTTGATAAAGAATTTTTTTTTGCTAGGGTGACCACATTTGGGTTAAACCATTCAGTCAGGGGGAGTTTGAGATCCCCATCGGCTGCAAGATCGTCAAGTCCGAGGGAAAGAAGATCATAGCGAAAGATGACGATGGGAAGGAGTTCTCCGTGTCCTTTGAGCAGGTGCTCAAGTCCATGCACGTCACTTCCGTGCGAGGCGTGGAAGACATGATCACACTCGGAGACCTGCAGGAATATGCTATACTTAAGAATCTACATATAAGATACAATAATAGGCTTATTTACGTGAGTAACCTTATTCCTTTTTTTTGTAATGTTTTTTATAATTTTGATACATCTCATTGAAAAACACGATACAGAAAGGACTGAAAACCATAACATTGTACAAAGTATAAAATTGGAAAAGTGTATTAACTACTCCGATACGTAAGCGGATATACACGATAATATTACGATAGCAGTCAAGTACAATAAGCGTGTTTTCACATCAACGCGTGTGTTTCCACAGAAATCATTAAAACTCCGTTATTGTTCTAGTGACATCCCTAAAACAAAAAGTAGAAGGTCTATAATAAATTAAGCTACACATCCCTATTCAAGTTGTCCATAGAAATACATAAAAAGACCTATTCTGTCAGATACATGGTAGACCGCCAAATCGCCTACCCGCCATCAGACATTGTTATTTTTTTATTAAATATTCTTGTATGAAATAATAAAAAAGTGAGGTGACTAAATTGTTTATTGTACATTTATACGATAGAATAAGTATTCTTTTTTGCATAATCTGTAATTTTAGGATTTTAGTACCGTTTTCACATAAAAATATCACGTGAGTCATTTTATTATTTTTATAATGTTTGCATTCTAAATTTTAATATGCTTTTACAAATGTTAATATTTATTAACTGGTATATTAAATGGTAACATAACAGTTTGAAAGCTTATTTCATAACCTTTCAAAAACAGTTTTTAGTATTCGGCTATGTTCAGAAATGTTTCATTTATAGAGCTTTAATTGTGAGGCGGAAATAACACAAAGTTTTTGTAAATCTGACATAACTTAATTCGCATATTCACGATAGATCAGAGCGGTTAACCGCTTGGACCCATTATCTTGTTTTCAAGCTACCTACAACACGGCCAGACATATGTAGTGACGTATGAGGCGTACCAAGGTTTAAAAAAAAAAAACTTTTTTATTATTTTTTTTTTGTTTTTCACAAGTTATTAAAAAGATACATGAAATAAATGATACTTATATAAATTATACATTTTAATTTACTATTTTTGACAAATTTAATTTGTAGAACCCCATTTTATTTTTGCTTTTAATAATATCATTATTTAACCCTGCAGTGGTCGCGCTCTTAAAAGTAACGCCAGTGGTCGCGTGGATTACATATGTAGGCCATTTTTAAACAACAACAAAAAATAAGTGAAATTATTTACAATTAATGTGTATTTATGTTTTAATCTTATAATCTAAGCATTGTTTATTAGAAATAAGCAACATATATTAAACATAACTTCTATGTTTTTCACAATTAACCAAAACATAAACAACCTATTTTTTTAAACATTATATCTTTCACTTTTATTGATATAACAAAAAAATAAAAAAATAACATATAGTAATTTAATGGTTGATTTCTGAGCAGGATAAAAATGAAATTAAAGAATGATTAGGAAAAATAATTTTTTTGCATTTTGCATTTTCGTGTATGCAAAATGTGTTACGTAATTGGTCCCGCGGATTACAGGTGTAGACCATCGACTTTGCGGAGCTCCTGTAACACAATCAATGCGTGCCCAACACCATCGCTGAGCTGAATGTGTCCGTGTGTTATCCAACTTACAGTACACGGAAGATAAAATGATTCACGCCACCCGTTTTTGAGGAATCTTAAATTTTGCATGAGTGGATTACATATGTAATCCACGTGATCACTCCAGGGTTAACTTATAAAAAAAACAGTTTATTTTTAAACAAGTTCTGTTTTATAATTATTACTCTATATGACAGCTGTTTGGTTATACTTTCATCTCTTCTAAGCTTGATAGCACTCTTCTAAACTTGATGGCACTCTTTTTTTTGTTCAATAGCACCCAATTTATTGTACCCCTTTTTTGTTACAGACGTACACCGGTTCCATGCTCATAGCTATAAATCCATACGAAATTCTACCAATTTATACTGGGGAGCAAATAGCTCTTTACCGAGGAAGGAAAATTGGTGAAATTCCACCTCACATATTTGCTGTTGGAGATTCTTGCTATAGAGAGATGAGAGAAAAACTTCATGATCAGTGTATTGTTATAAGGTAACTACTATTTATTATAAACTTCAGTATATTGCAGAGGCAGCTCTATGGGTTCAGAAGTGGAAGGTCATTTAAAAAAATTGATATTATGATACAATATCAGATTAAATACGATAATATTCGTTTGTAGGTTCCTCGCGAGTTTGATAGTCAAATTACATTTAATATAGTAAATTACTTCATGCAATAAGCGTACATTGTGCAAAATCAACCTACGTTTGTCAAAACATTTCTTTCAGACGCATATTATTCATCATGCTCCCTCCCAATAACCCAAACTGTCAGGCGACATAGTGCCATCTCGTTTATTATATACATAGAAGTATATTTTATTTAGCTATGAAATTTAACATCTTATATCTGATATAATCTATTCTAAAACTACTGTAATATTAAAATTTGGACTTCACAACATTTAGACATAATTATGAAAAACTGCGGCTTTTAGCCTCCTTAACATTTACATTGTTTGTCGTCTAAAAGGACGGAAGACATGATATTGGGACATTTTATAAATTTTCCCAGCCAATCATAGTGCGTGGAAAAGAAAGCTTCCATTTAAGACATTAGATGTCACTACTTGTCGCTGCCGGCTATCTCGCGGTGCAGTTCAAATACATTAGAATAATACCAGTTGTTTTGATTTGCATAATATTTCTTAATATTATGTTTTACTATCATCTTATAATTTTGGGAGGACTATGACCAATTGACCTGTGAGAAGGACCGCCACTGGTATATTTTATTGTTTTATAATGTTTATTTATTTATTTATTTCTATATATTACAGTTTTTACCTTATATATTTAATATTTTAACATAATATATTTTGGAAAACATTTTTACATATTAATTAATATAACATTTTATTATGTTGGGTGTAAGGTAGGTTTGAGAAGGTGAAACTGTTGGTTTATAATGTCGTATGTTTCGTGAACACCTCATTAGGAGAACCTGTGCTGAGGTGTTTACGTGTTTATGATTCAGTGTGACAAGTACAGGTATTTATGTGTTGTAGTAGAGTGTTGGTTTTTTTTTTTTACATTTTAATGGTAATGGATTATTTAGAAGAAAAAAAAAAAAAAAAAATATATATATATATATATATATATATAAAGTATTTATAAATATATATGTATATATGAATAGTTGTTTAATTCTTGCAAGATATGTTTATTTATTTTACTTTTTTTATAGTTTTGTTATGTTTGGTTAGGGATTAGGAAATTTTGTATAAAGTGAATATCTTGATTTTTGATCCAGGCTGTGATATTTTTTTTGTGAATGTTTGTGTATGTATGTGTAGTTAGTAGTTGTTTTAGAGTAATGGGCATATAATTAAAAAGTTTGGTTGCGTAATACTGAAAATGTCTTTGTCCGTGTGTGGTGTGTGTTATCGGTATGTTCAGGGTTACATTTGTTAAGGACCTTGTTTTTTTATTGTTTTCGGTTGCATTGCAATGTATCTGTTTGATTTTGTTTTAGTGGTGAGAGCGGAGCAGGAAAAACAGAAAGTACCAAACTGATTTTGCAGTACTTGGCAGCAGTCAGCGGAAAGCACTCCTGGATAGAGCAACAGATTCAAGAAACTAATCCCATTTTGGAAGCCTTTGGTAATGCTAAAACTGTGCGTAATGATAATTCATCCAGATTTGGAAAATACATCCACATTAACTTTAATGATAAAGGATTCATTGAGGGCGCTAATATCGAACAATACTTATTGGAAAAGTCCCGTATCGTGTCACAAAACCAAGGAGAGCGCAATTATCACATATTTTATAGTTTGATAGCGGGATTAAACGGTGAGGAAAAGAAGAGACTGGAGTTATCTGACGCCTCTAATTACGAATACCTGAAAGGAGGAAAGACCCTGACTTGTGACGGAAGAAATGATGCCACACAGTTCGCCGACGTTCGAGCTGCCATGAAAGTTCTTAACTTCTCCGATGAAGAAATGTGGAACATCTTCAAATTACTAGCTGCAATTTTGCACATGGGAAATTTGAAATATAAATCTACCGTCGTCAATAATCTGGAAGGTTCCGAGATAACTGACGGAGCGAACGCAGGCAGAGTGGCTTCCATGTTGGGTCTCAACAAGTCTTCCCTTTGTGACGCTCTAACGAGAAAGACAATTGAAATACAGGGAGACAAAGTTGTCTCTTCCATTTCCAAACAAAGCGCCTTAGAATCGAGGGATTCATTCGTCAAAGCTATTTATGGACAAATTTTTATTATGATTGTGGATAAAATTAACCAAACGATTTTCAAACACACTACCAATACTGTGAATGCCATCGGAGTGTTGGATATTTTTGGATTTGAAAACTTTACCGTTAACAGTTTTGAACAATTGTGTATTAATTACGCTAATGAAAATCTGCAACAGTTCTTCGTGAAACATATTTTTAAAATGGAGCAAGAAGAGTATGCAAAAGAAGGCATTAAGTGGGAAAATATTAATTATGTTGACAATCAAAATATTCTTGAAATGATAGGAATAAAAAGCTTAAATATCATGTCACTCATCGATGAAGAAGCCAAGTTTCCAAAAGGGACGGACCTTACTTTATTGATTAAACTGCATTCCACGCACGGATCAAAGTCCATTTACTTAAAACCAAAATCTGATCACATGCATAATTTCGGAGTTCAACATTTTGCTGGAAATGTGTCATATGAAGTTGCAGGTCAGTGCATTTACTTTTATATAGTTAGGTATTAATGGATTAAAAGTTTATTGGAAAAGTTTGTACATACCTATAGAATATATTTTTAAAGTAATGAATTTTCCCTTCTTTTAAAGGTTTTCTGGATAAAAATAGGGATACGTTCAGTCCTGATGTTCGTCAGCTGGTCAGGCAATCCACCAACAGTTTCTTGAAGGGACTCTTTGGTGATAGTTTAACCGATATGGATGCCGGAAGAAAACAAATTACCCTGTCTATCCAGTTCCGATCATCATTGGAAAATCTGATGAAATCCCTTTACTCGTGTCATCCATTCTTCGTCAGGTGCATCAAACCCAATGAGCTGAAGAAACCCTCGGTAAGGAGAACATCTTATGATCTTGCATATTCATATAATATTTTATTAAATATTTTGTTATTATCTCTAATCAGTTTGAACCCTTTTCTACAATGTTAGGTATTCGATCGCGGCCTCATTGTTCGGCAGCTCCGCTACGCAGGTTTGATGGAAACAGCTCGCATTCGACGTGCGGGATTCCCAATTCGCCATTCTTACTTCGACTTTGTGAATCGTTATCGATTCCTCGTTCATAATATCCCACCGCCTCATAAGGCTGATTGCCGAGTGGCTGCGGGGAAAATCTGCAACGAGGTGCTCTCGGGGCAGACTGAGTTTCAACTCGGAACTACTAAAGTGTTCCTGAAAGATACTCACGATGTGTACTTGGAAGAGATGCGAGAAAAGGTATTGGAGAAGTATATTCTCGTGCTTCAAAGAAACATAAGACGCTGGATAGCGAGAAGGCGATTCTTGCAGATGAAGGCTGCGGCTCTGGTTATTCAGAAACACTGGAGGGCTCGAGGTTACAGACAGAGATATTTGGCCATGCGCAGAGGATATCTACGCTTACAAGCGTGCATCATGTCTCGCCAGCAAACGGCTACGCACACCAAAACAAGAAAGGCAATGATACAAGGGCAAGCACTTGCCAGAGGGTTCATGGTTAGAAAAGTGGTAAGAGAAAAGGGTGGATATATCAAACAGCAGCTCGCCCTGCTGAGAAAGAAGAGGGACGAAGAGCTGGAAGAGATGAAGACGAAGGGAACATCCAACTATGAACAAAAGGCGAATGACAATCTTGACAAGAGAGTTAACACCCTGTTCCAGAATATTTGGGTAGAGAGGATCGGTGAGAATACCACACCCACCAAGAAGAATGCTCACGTGGATGACCGCTATGTTGATGACATGTTTGATTTCCTCCAAGACGGTTCTGCAGAAAACCAAGGGAAGGGAAATGTTATGGTAGGACCGCTCTCTTTTACTTATTATTTGTATCACCCATTATTATTTGCATTAAAGTTAAAAATAAATGTCAACGTGATTAACTTCCAGGTGCGACAGCAGAGTGAGCACAAGCAGGCCGACATTGACATGCCGGAAGTGGAGGAACCCGAAGAAGACCTGTCCGCCTACGACTTCAGGAAGTTTGCAGCCACGTACTTCACGGGCAACAGCAGCTACCAGCACAGCCGGCGCGCCCTCCGCCGCCCGCTGCTGGAGTGCGGAGACGAGGGCTGGGCCGCAGCCCGTGCATTGTGGGTCGCCCTACTGAGGTTCATGGGAGACCTGCCTGAGCCCAGAGACGCCGGAGATGCAGACGCTACTCCGGTCATGACCAAACTGACGGAAACCCTGGGTAGGGCTTTCCAGAATTCAGAGGAATATCAGGTGCATAACCTCAAATTTTATACTTTGAAATTTATTTTTTTTATCTTGTTTAGATTTGAATTTCTAGTATCACATTTGAGGCTTTGTAATAATGTAGGTATAAATACCAATCTTATCAATTTTATGATTAAAATATAATTTCAAATATCAATTTTCTGATAGGCAAATTTTTCACTCAGAAACATTATAAGCAAGTAGTAATAAACTGATGATAAACGCGGTGTCTGGAAACTCGTAGTATAAGCTGGAAACTGGTAAATCTACGCCACATTTGCAGTTGAATTTGTGGTTAGATTTTGTGGTATATTATTTATATATTTGAATTGAGTTTTCGTTTTCGAATAAATCGTGTTTGAAATTGGGATTTAGTGTCAGCTTTTAAAATGCTTCGAAGCGTAGACCTGGCTCCAAAATGTTTTTAACTCTTTGGTTGATGAAAAAAAAGTCAAAAAATATATATCGATTTTTTTTTTGGTTTCTCTATGTGATATGGATTCACCAATTTCCCTCTTTTACCACTAATCTTCGGACACGGTGTATGAGAACATATTTCGTAATTAATTCAGCTTAATCATGAGAATAAATTGCTAGCCACGTTTTGCGAAGTCCAAATATGGTAAAGTAAAGTTGACCTATTTTCATAGGCGGATATGTTGTTTCCGTATTTAGTTAAGACACTTTTACAAATGTTTCATAATTAACTTACCCCAGTAAATAGCGGCTTTGTGTTTCGCGTCGCCATGTATCGCGTTGCTACTGTGCGTCGTATGTGTTATCATATTATATTCCTATTATCTGAATAAACTTAAAATAGAGTAAAATAATGCTTACCTATGGAATATAATACCACAATTGGGTTTATTCTCCTTTTCTCTTCTATTTTTACACGTTTTTATAGCACAAGCCACCATTTTTGCCAGGTTATTTCGTAAAATGTACGATAAGAGCTCGACACTGGTCCGGACAAGAATGATGATGTCACATTTTTTAGATTCACGCGAGGCTCGCGCAAGCGCAGCCGGTTCCGATGGAATGGTTCCAATGGGAGGGGGAAATAATACGCCTTTTATCACTTAGGGCAGGTCCATCTATTTGTATGTCCATGGTAGTCTATAAATTAGCACATTTTCGTGAATACTTTCTCTTGATCATTCTGCAGTAATTATCCTTGTTCTGATATTGCGTTCTTTAAATAAACTTTCAGCTTCACAAATTCTACATATTTTACGGTGCTCCAGATTTTATGTCCGGGTTGAATCTTTCCCAAATGAAAGACTAAACCCTTCCACACACTTTTCCACAAATGAATATCTAGTAAATTCACGCAATGTAAGTGCACTATATAAGATAATAAATACAAAACAATACAAGAACAATACGTCAATCCACCAGAAACATAATGGGAAAATATTTCACCGACTCCAGATATTTTCATATCAGAGGGTTCGGCTCTGATGAAATCCTAACTGGTCCGATAAATCCTACTGATCCCTCAATATAAATATTTAAAAAATCTTTCGTAATCCTACATGTATTTAAAATAACCGACTTTTGCATTTTTATGAATAAATTTTTTGACAAATCTAATACGCCTAAATTTTGAATGAGAGAGCTAGGTATAATGCCAGTAGCCGAAATAACAAATGGTAATATTTTTATAGTCTGAGAATGCCAAATTCTTTTAATCTCATTTCCTAAATCTGTATATTTTATTATTTTTTCAGAAACAGTTTTCTGAATATCACAAGAATTTGGAATAGCGACATCAATGATATAAGTTATTTTCTTAATTTTGTCATGTAAAACTATATCGGGTCTATTATGACTAATTGTTCTGTCTGTTAGAATAGTTTTATCATAATAAATTTTATAAAATTCATTTTCTAAAAATGAATTTGGTTCATATTCATAATATGGTACATTATGGCAGTCAATCAAGTTATGTTTAGTTACCAAACTTTGGTGAATTATTTTTAAAACTTGATTGTGCCTAAATGTATACTCGGACGGCGCTAATACAGAACATCCCGATATAATATGTTCTATAGTTTCCGGAAAAGCCAAACATTTTCTACATAAATCATCAATTTGATTTGCATCTTTGATGATATGCTTCCTATAATTTTTAGTATTAATGACTCTATCTTGAATAGCAAGCATAAAGCCTTCTATTTCTGCGCTCAACTCTCCAATACTCAACCATTTGTTTGACGAAAATTTGTCAACATATGTTTGGTTGAGATAATTGAAGTGTTTTGCGTGAAGAATTTTATTTGACCAGGAATCTAATAATTCCTGGTTGGTATTTATAAGAATGCTGGCATTCTCGTCGTATAAATTTAATGGTGAAATATTATAATATCCATTATTCAAACAATTATTATTATAATATCCTGTGATTTTTCCGTGGGTCTGCGCTACTTTATAATAATAAATACACAGGTTGCTCTATCAGTATGTTTGGGGTAATTCTACCTTGGATAATTTCCCTCAGAGCCTATGTCATCTGAGATGCTGTGTAGAGGGTCTTTTTGAGGAGAGGAAGGAATGAACATTGGTCTTGAAGAGACCCATGTTGTAGGAAGGAGGAAACACAGAGGCTGGCAAATCATTCGACAGCCGAGCTGTTGAACACAAGAACGAGTCGAAGAAACTCATTCTTGTGTTCAAAAGAGACCCGTTCTCATGTGAGTAATGTCAACCGTGTACATATGTTGGGCACGCGTTTGGCGTGTTTCCCGACTATGCACCGGTGCCGAAGAGATCAATGACGCTAGTTCCTCGGAACATCTTCCATTGTAATACAGGTAGAATAAGGATAGCATTCCCACCCGACGCCTGTGCTCTAAAGATTGCAATACGCCTGTTAAGATGGGGGAATCTACAATACTGTGCGAATTAATGTGAACACGTAATAATTAGCACAATAATCTTGTTTTTCGCAGTTGTATGCAGCATATTGTAATAGCGGCCATTTTGTGTTCTTGTTCAATCATTCAATGAGTTACGAGACACACCAAACTACAGATGCGTTAAATTTTGTAATTTTTTAGAATTACAGTTTTTTTGCAGAGGTAAACTTAACTAAAGCTTTTTTGTTTCTAATTTTTGAAGATGGATATTTCTCTTAAAAAACGCACTAAGATTGTAAATATTTCAATGACAAAAAAAAAATACATACCTTGAATAGCCAGGTAACTCTCCGGATCTTAATCCAATTGAAAATCGGTGGGCTATAGTTAAAGCAAGACAAGCACAACAAAAACCAAGCTGATTGAGACAGTAATTCAGATATGGTTTAGAGACACGCAAATATCAGAAAATTGTAAAAAAACTTGCTGATTCTATGCCAAACCGTGTACAAGAAGTTAAAAAAGTTAAGGGTGGACACATTTGGTATTAAAAAAAAATAATTGTAATTGTTTCTCTATTTTTTTTTCCCAAATAAAGAATATTTATTATTTTTTTCCAATTGATCACTTGTGTTCACATTAATTCGAACAGTACTGTATCAAACGGACCGCCCGTTTTTGCACAGAGTCGAGGGTATTTTTCAGGTATTTTGGAGCTCCAGACCAGAGGTGGCTTCCAAATTCAACCGTGGGGTGCTCTTGTGATTTGTACAGGGTTAGCAGTTGTGTACTATTAAAGTATCTGTGGGCCCTGTACAGTACGCTCAGTTTTTGGGAGGTTAACTTTACTCTGGCTTCAATGGAGCCCCCATATCTGAGCTGGTCACTTAGGGTTACACCAAGCATATCAATGAAGGGCCTGTTCGGCAGATTGCTTCCGTTGAAGGAGACTAGATTTTCATTTCGATCCCTTTTAGACATAATCAGACAAGATTGGGTTTTTGAAACATTGATTTCAACGAGATTATTTTTACCCCAAGAGGAAACACTTTCGAGGTAACTGTCCCTTCTTTGCTTCAAAGCCCTCCGAGCCGTTGGAGTTTGTGAGCCCTTTGGGGGCTTGTCAAACAAAAAGCTATCATGGACTGTACTAATTGGTGCACATGACAAAAGGTCATTGATGTGGAACAAAAACAAAGTCGGAGACAGAACCGATCCCTTGTTATGGGAGGCTGTTGTTAGGCAGTTCCTAATTTTAAGATAATCTATCCCATTGTAGTATATTGATTATTCTTGTAGTTTTAGCTTCCTTCAATAGATGTCGATAGCCTAGTTGTTAGTACGAAGTTCTGCTATATCCCAACGGATGGCAGTTGAGTATGATATCAGAAGAGTACTATCTATTGTCATTCGTGTTTTAGGTACGAACGGTTACGATAATTGCCGAAGGCATCAGCGAGATTGGGCAGGCTCTTCCACTCACAGCTCGCAGCAGCGGCAGAACTACTTAGAACCTAGTCTAGTAAGGACGTCTGTCCAGTTTAATATTCATTGTGAATTTTACAATAATTCAATAAATCAACTAGAAATCACACAAATCTTTAACTTACTTGGAAGACAACCAACATACATATCTTAAGTTGTCTAAATATTGGAAATTAAGAGACATAACACTCATTATAATATATTATTAGGCTTTGCTTCAACACGTTGTTATATAAATATCTAAAACAAAGTCGGGTTAGTTACACTATTTATAACTCGAGAACGGTCTGGCCGATTTTGATGATCTTTGATTTGTTGGATTTGTCTCCGCCCCGGAAAGGATAATAACTATTAAAACATCACAAAAAATAACGAAAAATACCGTTATTAAGAAAATTCTTTTCCCATACATTTTTTATGGAACGAATTCTCATATTTGAAAGAGCTGCGGGCATTTTGTGATAAGTACCTATAGAATAGTGAGTGAGTTCCAAAAATTCAAACCATCAAATGTCAATGCGCTGATTGTTTTGCTTTTGTTATTACACTTTTTTTTTTAAATTATTTATTTGGCTTTCACCCATTTAAGGGTGTCCTTGGACATTTCTTTATTTTAAAAATTATTCACATTTTCATTTTTTTTACATTATCAGTGTTTTTAAAATTAGTGACATATTCAAACTTTTTTAAAATTAGTTACATTTTCAGTTTTTTACATGGAATAGATAAATTATATTAGCAAATATAGACAATGGGCTAAGACAAATAGTGAATTTCAGGAGAGTTGATACTAATAAGGCAGGGTACAAATTCAATTTTAGGTTTTACCAATTAATGTAGGTATGTAGTTTGGAAATTGGTAATTTATAGGACACTCAAAAAAATTATGGTCTAAAGTGTCATCTGAACCATAATCACAATAAGGCGAATTGACTATGTGGAATGACCTAGAAGCATTCGAGTTATGGAAGAGATGTATTTTTTTAGGAATGCAAGTGTATTTGTGAAACCAGGGCTTGACAGGAAGAGAAGGTTGAATTAATGAGTACTGGTGACCTTACTTATCAGAGAGGATGATTTCCATTCAGAGGACTATTGGCGTTGTCCCTTATTTTTTAAAATAGGGAAATAGTGTCTTACAGGAATATGTGTACTACTTAATGGACCATGGACAATGGATTCCTTAGCAATAGAATCAACCTTTTCATTTCCAACAATACCAAAGTGTCATGGGATCCAGGCCAAGACCACTAACACGCTTGAGCCAGCGACATGGAATGCAGGAGGTCTCGGATAGAGCAGGTTAGAGAGTCACTACTGGAATTGAGAATGGATGCGCTTATTTTTTGTAGTGAGCTAAGTGAGCCTGAAAGGATGAGATCATTTCTAATGTTGAGAGATTTGACGAGTCGTAAAGCTTCTATGATACGAGAGCTATGCATTCAGCAGAGAAAATGGAACACTATTTGGGAGGTCTGCATGGGAAACACAATTTCCTGTGAGCTGCATAGACACTGGCTCACAATGGGAGTCCGAACTGAGTTTGGAACCATCTGTGAAAATTTTTATATAATTTGGCCAGTTATTTTCATTAATTTTGTTGAATTCTGCATTACTGGATTGAGCTGAGTTTTTTATATATTTTTTTTACATATTCCTATAGATTGGTGCACCTTTGGATAGAAAGTAAGACTTTCATAGGGATATGAGTATAAGGGGAGAGATTCATTGCGATAGAAGTTTGTGGATGCATTCAGGAAAGAGTTGAAAGAGGAAAAAATTGAAAGAGGAAAGAGTTGTTGATATTAAACATATAATGCTACCCCTCTTTCTTACACACTATATGTCAACAGTCAAAATGGGACAAACGGTGAACGTATGTCTACGTCTACACCCCTCCAAAGGAAAAATATAATAAATGAAACAATGTTACTTTGTTTGAACCACTTGTATATTTGTTTAAAGCCGACCGGTTTCGGAACGACCGTTCCTTCCTCAGGGCAAACGTATACTGACTTGACAATTATAAAATAGTAGGTGGGTACAATATATTATTACAGAGTGTTGTGGTAGGGGTGAAGGCGTGGCTAAGGATTAATTAGGAGTGGGTGGGGGAACATATCCATGATTGGGCTATATGATAATATTTTTTGTTTGTTAATAATGGGTTCATTATTTTTAAGAGATTTTTTTATTTCTATGGCTTCTAAGTTATCTAACCGTTTTCCCTTAGTGTTAATGTGAAGAACATTTATCCCTGTATTTTTATCAAAACTATGGTTATTTTCAATGATATGGTTAGCGAACTCGGAAAAATTATTATTATTAAGACACCTTAAATGTTCTTTGATTCTTATTTCAAAATTACGAGTTGTTTTTCCAATATAAAATGAGGAACAGTCATGTAATGTCATGAACAGTCATGTAATGACTGTTCCTCATTTTATATTGGAAAAACAACTCGTAATTTTGAAATAAGAATCAAAGAACATTTAAGGTGTCTTAATAATAATAATTTTTCCGAGTTCGCTAACCATATCATTGAAAATAACCATAGTTTTGATAAAAATACAGGGATAAATGTTCTTCACATTAACACTAAGGGAAAACGGTTAGATAACTTAGAAGCCATAGAAATAAAAAAATCTCTTAAAAATAATGAACCCATTATTAACAAACAAAAAATATTATCATATAGCCCAATCATGGATATGTTCCCCCACCCACTCCTAATTAATCCTTAGCCACGCCTTCACCCCTACCACAACACTCTGTAATAATATATTGTACCCACCTACTATTTTATAATTGTCAAGTCAGTATACGTTTGCCCTGAGGAAGGAACGGTCGTTCCGAAACCGGTCGGCTTTAAACAAATATACAAGTGGTTCAAACAAAGTAACATTGTTTCATTTATCTATAATGGATAACCACAAAGTTATAGCTACATTCAAAAGTATGAAAAATATAATAATTATAATAAATCTCCGTCACACGTATAAAGAAAATGAAACGCGATTCCCGAAAGTAAGTCGAAAAGTAAGAAAATCACATAAATTATAAATCCGTACACAACGCCATCTCTGAAACTGAAAAAAAAACGCGGACAGTTACGCATCAATAATTGATTCATTGTGTAATTTTTAACAAAATAAAAAAAATTAATTTAATTCAGCTAATAAGTTAACACAATAGTTATTGATTCTGATGCGGTACGAAGTTTTCCGGGTCAGCTAGTCTACTACATAATTTGTTACTCTACCTTCTACCTTCTAAGCCTGTTTTGTTTCAGAATATGATGTCTAATAATGAAAGTGCGTACACTAGTGACAAACAACGCAAAAAGATGATAAACATGACACTGAAAAGACAAACCAAAATCCGGGATGAACTTCACCGAGGACTTTTGGAAGATAAGCAAACAAACGACTTCTATGAACTGTGGCTCAGCAGAAGAACTTCTAACTTAGAAAAGCTTCACTTCATTATCGGTCACGGTATTCTAAGACCGGAATTGAGGTAAATTCATTTCACATCTTTAAGTTGAACTTTTCTGAACACTTTTCTATTTTATTGTTTATTTGATGTTTCTGTATGATTTTAGGGATGAGATTTACTGCCAGTTGTGCAAGCAACTTTGTAATAATCCAACTAAAGCTTCACACGCCAGGGGTTGGATTCTGATGTCTCTTTGTGTGGGCTGCTTCGCCCCCAGTGAACGCTTTGCCAACTACCTTCGCGCATTCATACGGGAAGGTCCTCCCGGGTATGCGCCCTACTGCGATGGCCGCCTTAACAGGACTATCAAGAATGGCCCGAGAACACAGCCCCCCAGCTGGATAGAACTCCAGTCAACCAAATCTAAAACACCCATTGTGCTCTCTATCACCTTTATGGATGGATCTACTAAAACTGTGCAAGCAGACTCGGCTTCTACAGCTGAAGAGATTGGGAACCAAATTGCGGAGGGCATCGACCTTAAGGACATATTTGGCTTTTCACTATTCATCAATCTTTTTGATAAAGTGCTTTCACTGGGGGGTGAAGGCGATCATGTGATGGACGCCGTATCACAATGTGAGCAATACGCCAAGGAACAAGGAGGCACGGAGAAGAATGCCCCTTGGAAACTATTCTTCCGCAAGGAACTCTTCTCCCCGTGGCACAACCCAGTAGAAGACCCTGTCGCCACTAATCTCATATACCATCAAATAACGAGGGGTGTTAAGTTTGGCGAATATAGATGTACAACTGAAAATGATATAGCCGTGTTGGCCGCTCACCAATATTACGTAGAATACGGCAATAAACTGGACCCTGTAGTATTACAAAAAGTGGTAAACAATTATATTCCAAACCAATTCTTGCAAGCTGGAGACAAAGCTGTTGTTAAATGGGAAGCTTTGATCAAGACTGCTTTTGAAAGCAGTAGCTCTATTAAACAACGTGTTGATCCTATTCGTTGTAAAGAAGACGTAGTTATTTTTGCTAAACTCAACTGGCCGATTCTTTTCTCCAGATTCTTTGAGGCAATCAGAACAAAGGGAGAGTCTGTAACAAAGGATAATGTTATCATCGCCGTCAATTGGACGGGAATATATATTGTTGACGACCAAGAGCAAATTCTCCTGGAACTCTCGTTTGTGGAAATTAGTTATGTCGGCTTCAATAAAGGCAAAAACTCCAAATTCGGTAACTTCACTCTAATGACTATTCAAAAAGAAGAAATCGTGTTTGATTGCCTGGATGCGGAAGATTTGAGTAACTTGGTCATCTTCTTGATAGATGGACTCAAAAAGCGATCACTGTATGTTATTGCCCAAAAAGACGTCAAGGAATCAGCAGATACTTCGTCCTTCCTGGAGTTCAAGAAGGGCGATCTGATTACTTTGGTAAATGACGTGGGCGATACAATCATGACATCAACCTTTGGCAACGGGGAGTGCAATGGTCGCTCAGGAATATTCTCAACAGAGAATGTATATGTATTACCAACTATGACTAAACCTCCGCAAGATATCTTGAATCTGTTTAAGAAAGATGGTGCCATGGACAAATATAAACAAGAGAAATCCAAGTACAACACGATGCAGCGCAAGAAAATGTACACCTTACAGAAATATGCACAGGAACACTTCAGAGCAAACTATAATGCCACGTCCACAATATCCAAAGCCTCGGCGATCATGACTGTTAGAAAGGGAGCCTCCGAGGAGTTGTGGAGACACGGGCGAGAACCAATCAAACTGCCACTTCTGCAAAAGTTGCAAGGAAACGAAATGCTTTGTAAAGAAGCCTGTTCGATATTCGTCAGCATGTTGAAGTACATGGGTGACATGCCCGCCCCCAGACCGCGTATCGCCTCGGAATACACGGATGAGATATTTGGTCCGGCATTAAAACACGAAGTTCTCAAGGATGAAGTTTACTGCCAAATCATGAAACAGTTGACAAACAATCGAATCCAGTTGAGCGAAGAGCGTGGCTGGGAATTAATGTGGCTGGCTACTGGGTTATTCTCGTGCAGTCAGACCCTTGCCAAAGAATTGGTAGAGTTTTTGAAAACACGTCCTCATCCTATTGCCAAGGATTGCCTCCAACGATCATACAAATCTCAGAAGAGTGGACAACGACAGTATCCACCATACTTGGTGGAAGTGGAAGCCATTCAACATCGCAGCTTGCAGATTTACCACAAGGTTTACTTCCCAGATGATACTGACGAGGCTTTCGAAGTTGATTCCACTACAAAGGCTAGAGATTTATGCCTTCAAATAGCCGAGAGACTGGACCTCAGAAATAGTGACGGATTCAATTTGTTCGTTAAGATTGCGGACAAAGTATTCTCAGTGCCAGAGAACTACTTCTTCTTTGACTTCATTCATGAGCTTATAGACTGGATTAAACAATCGCGACCGGGACGTAATAGTAAGTTATCATTTATTCCACTTCTAACAGTTAATGTCAAATAGTAATGTTATTTTTGTACCAGTAGTAACTAATAAAAACTAACTTATTTATTACAGCTGGTGCTCCAATCCAATTCCAATATCAGATATTCTTCATGAAGAAGCTGTGGATTAACACAATCCCCGGGAAAGATGTCAATGCCGATCAAATATTCTATTTCCCCCAAGAGTTGCCCAAGTATTTGCGCGGATATCACAAGTGCGGTAAATCCGATGCGGTCATGTTGGCTGCTCTGATATACCGGGCGAGATTCGGAGAAGACATTTCCCAAATGGCCGGCGCTGCTTTCCAACTGCAGAGCCTTTTGCCGGTGGACTTCTTGAAGCTGCAGCCGCAATCCGAATGGCGCAAGCAGATTGGAACTGCCTACATGAGGGATAGCGAGAAGACCCCGGAGCAAGCCAAGGAAGCCTTCCTCAACACTCTTTACCAATGGCCCACATTTGGAACGGCATTCTTTGAAGTCAAGCAGACGACAGATGCCAACTACCCTGAGGTGGTTATTATTGGCATCAACAGGAACGGAGTCAGCATCATTCACCCTCAAAATAAGGTAATATTAATCAATTATTTATGGTATTCATATTAGTAAATACATACATATATTTTACATCTATTTATACAGAAGAAAGTCTCTGCGGCATGGATTTGATTTGTATACAGTTTTGTTCCGACATTGATGAAATTGCCGATGTAAGCGTAATGAGTAAGATCAAGAAAGGAACGCTCCGATGGTTTGGGCATGTAGAGCGAATGAACGAGGAAAGGAGTGTAAGGAGAATATATAACGCAAATGTGAATGGTAGAAGAAGTCGGGGACGCCCGAGAAAGACATGGGACGACCAAGTGAATCAGATACTTGAGTCGGGCCATGTCAAGAGTCAGAATAATAGAAGAACATGTATGAGACGTATGAATGTGAACGAGGCAAGGAGTGTGTGCCAAGACCGAGTTGTTTGGCGGTCCGTCCTCTCTGCCTGCCCCTGCGGAGAAACGGCTTGATGGTTAGTTAGTTAGTTGATGAAATTGAAAATTAATGAGGTACAATTTTTTAACAGTGTGTGATGAGTCAAAGTTAACTAATTTAAAAACATTAACACATTGATTCGCCAAAAAAAAATTTTTCAAAGGTTTTTTACTCACTGGTTAATCTAAGTCAATTATGTCTTTTATTATCCATAATTGACTTAGATTAACCAGTGAGTAAAAAAAACCTTTGAAAAATTTTTTTTTTGGCGAATCAATGTGTTAATGTTTTTAAAATTAGTAAATATTAGTATTTGTTTATTATTTAAAAACATTAACACATTGATTCGCCAAAAAAAAATTTTTCAAAGGTTTTTTACTCACTGGTTAATCTAAGTCAATTATGTCTTTTATTATCCTTTACATTTTTTTTTAAATTTTTATTTTTATTTTATTACATTAGTTACATTTATACAGCAAAATTACATAATAATAATAATATTTCAAATAACTGTAGATATTAAAATGTATACAAGTGTTATTATGTTTTGTACGTTATTAGTTCCTAGCTAGGCAGATTGCCTGTTCTAAGGAACCAAATGCTGGTGAAAAATGCCAAAAATGTCTTCTGTAAAAGAAAGAAAAAAACAAAATATTGTTTTTTTTTTTTTTGTAGATTAAATATACATATACTAAGTTTAAATATACTATACTAAGTTTTTACTGATTATGCCATTAATAGTTAGCCATGTGTAAGTTTTAAATGACATTATTTAATAATTTTTCAGACTCAATCCTACCTAAGTCTATCAACCATTTAGTTATTATTGTACCGATGCATGCCATTTTACATGTTTTAATATTTAATTCTGGGGGGATTTTATTATACAATTTCGGTCCCAGATATGTATATGTCTTTTGAAACTTTGCCGTATTGCTCCCTGGGACCACGAGATCCTTTCTGGTGTGACTTCTTGTTATATATTTATGGTCAATTTGCTTAAGATTTTCTACATTTTTGTGTACGTGGATAATAACCTTTTTTATATAGTTTTGACGAACATCAAGTACATAAAATTTTTTGTAGAGCTGATCGCTAGAAAACCTATAGGGTTTACGCATAATGACTCTAATTATGGATTTCTGGGCCTTCACTAATGGATCTAAAATTGTTCTACCTGACGCTCCCCAACCAATACAACCATACGTTAAGATGGGGTTGCATAATCCGAAATACATTTTTCTTAAGTCTTGTTGTTTGATTATGTTTCGTAATACATATTATATATGTTACTGTAAAAGCCCGTAAATTAGTAAATATTAGGTTTTACCGTAGTACGGGCTTTTACGGTAACATATAGATCAGTGGTTCTTAACCTTTTTGGAGGTACTGAACCCCTTCAGTTTCATATGCGCATTGCCTTCCACCGAACCCCTGAAACTGGCTCACCGAACCCCTGGGATTCGATCGAACCCACGTTAAGAACCACTGATATAGATGGATTGAAATATAAAATATATGATATGATTTACTAATACATGACAATATTTGATTTGTCCTGTCCCCATAGATTATCCTCAAAATTATAACTATCTGTCTTAACTTTATCGGCACAAAGCACTCTCTTTAGGGTGAATTGCCTATTTAAAAAAAAAAATTAACAAAATAGGTAAAAATTTTGAGTGTACATATTTATTTCGGAATATTTTTACTTATCCTCTACTCTTCCTTTCGCATACAGATATTCGCATATAGAAATTCGCATATGATGTAGCTGGATTAAATGATTAATCTTAATTTGGCATTGAGAATGTAAATATAAAGACAAATTTATTAGATTGCGATTGATTGTGATAATTATTTATTGTGATGAAATTCCTCCATTCGCCATTTACCGTAACTTAACTTTTGATAAGACTAAATTTTTTATACATTATTCAACAGAGATGCAAAGATTTTTCTGGCGATAAATATAAGAGATTAGAGAATTATTTTTACAAACTACAAAAACTGATTTATCCTACTTGCGAGTCAATATTACTTATTAGAATAATTCTATTTTCTACCTTTCGATATAATATGTATCATTATGTATTGGCAGAGTCAATGTATTTATTACTAGTTGAAGTCCCCGGCATTTCCAGGGCTTAATGTGCAGTTTTTCGAAATCGGAAGATGTAGACAATGACCTTCCTCATGATTTTAAGGTTAAGTGTGCAAAATTTCATCAATCTCGGAATTAAACTGTTTATTTTTATTTTTTATATGAATACCGCACAAGAGTCCCAACTGCTCCCGTCTGAAGCCAGTGAGACTATGGCATCCCCAATCAGAGTATGTTGTGAGGCTGAAGGTAGTGGGGAGGGGAAGGAGATAGGGAAGAGGAAGGTGGGGAAGTACCTGGCTATTCAGATCTGGTCACCAAACACGTCTAATGCCATTTCAAGCAACGTTTCAATTCTGAATGGTGGTCTTACACCAGGGCGATACTGAGAGTATCTTCCACTCTGGAACGTGCCGCAAATATTCTGTATATTATTTTAAATGAATAAATTGTGAAACAATAACACAAATTAATCAAATAAAATTTATTTGCCACGCCGGGATTCGATCCCGCGACCTTCAGTGTGCAAGTCAAGCGTCTTGCCACTGGACTACGCCGGTCGCCATGTTGATTTGTATTAAAAACTTTTTTTTTATATTAACTCCATATAATATTATCTTTGAGGTTGCTGTATGGATAGTATTTTTAGGGAAAAGAAGGAGAGAAAGTTTTGTGAAAGAAACAAGTATGAAGGTTGGGTAGGAATCTGGGGTCAATGTGTCCAGGAGTAACAGACTTATGAATACAGCCCTCCCACTGCGGTGCAAGCTGATGGGTTGAGAGAGTCCGGCTGGAGAGGTCCCCCTCAACCAGTCTCTACCGATCCAGCCTGCCACTCAGTGGGTGAGCAAATGCATTCGCCGCCAAGACCTAGACAAAACTCACCCCATGAACCTGGGCTCCCCTGCTAAATCGCCAAATGTAGAGAACCGCTTGATCTATGGCAGGGGTGTTGGTTATCCAATAAATAGTTCCCGCATACCTCCCTCTTAAATGAACCAACGGACACTCTTTATTTATTATATAGACAGATTTGTATTTATTATTTAGCTGTGGAGGCTAGACAGGGACCTATCTTGCCTCTCCTCGTAATAAAGTTAACCATAATAGCTAATGTGAAATTTCCTGTTTCAGAACATATTGGTGACTTATCCATTCTCGGAGTTGGCCAACTGGTCTTCCGGTAATACATACTTCCACATGACTCTCGGCAACTTCATGAGGGGATCCAAACTTCTATGTGAAACATCTCTTGGATACAAGATGGATGATCTCATTTCTTCATACATTGCTCACATGAAAATTGCGTCCGAAAAGAAATAGCGAACACCCAATGTCTTTAAAATAAGTATTTATTGATAACACAGCATTACTGTGCTACGTCCTAAGGTGGGATTTGGCCTTCTCCATAAATGTTCTCCTTCGACTTCAATCCCTAGTCATTTGTCCCCAATCCTTAAGTCTTCCCAATATTTTTTATGCAATTAGTCCACCTTTTCCTCTGGGTCACTTCTACTTGTGATTTTTGGTATTTTTTCTACGCCCATACTGCCTTATGGACCCGTAGAATCGTAACATTAGACAAAGTTTAGCTAATTTCACTTATCTTCATAACTAATCTGACACTTATTGTATAATCATAATCATCTTTTATGCTTGTAAAAATATGTTCCCGAGATAAGCTCAATTAGTCAGTTTTTCTTTAACATGCAAACAACTTCATAAAAAATGATGAAAATGTGTTAAAACCATTTTTTATATTCATCTGAAGATTTCATGGGCGCCCGCAGAAAATTTTCTAGGGGGGGGGGGGGGGTAACGTTCTGTCTCCACAGTTTCTTTATGCTAACACAAAGTGATTTAAAATAAAAGTAACATTGTTTGACTATTTTCAATCTATCCAGGGAGGGGGGCAAGCGCCGCCCCTTACCCCCCCCTACGGGCGCCCATGGAAGATTTTGCACTGTTTAACCTTTGAAATGCCGATCTCCCGCATCCTAATCCCGGGCCGAGGATAAAAATCCCACAAACAGAAAGCATTGTTTTCAGATAACCTCACTTAGGTATTTCATCTGCATAATTTATTTGTAAATAATTTATCTTCTTTGTATATTTATATATTAGGTAGTCACAAATTATGAATGATAACATCAATAAACTTTTTTTTAGCACAATATGGCTGCATTTTTTACATAATATTTATTTTTCTTCAGTTGAATGTGCTTACTTTATTACATAAAAGTTGCTTAGACGTTCTTTAAATATGGATGTAGAAAGGTTGGTAGAAAGGGAGAAGATCTACGAAAAAAACACATTTTATATTTAAACTTTTGAATTAGTCATTGGAGGCTCGTAGCAAAGACCGGTGAATTTTCGTCCCTTGACCAAATGGATATTAACTTTGTTTCCATCGTACTCCAGGTTGACTCCTATTCCAGCTTCCCGCAGGAGAAGAGTCACCTTGTGCTCCTGACGATGGACTTTGTAGTCAAACCAGGAGTTGGAGCGGTACCCGTACTGCAGGGCCGGAAGCTTCTTGTCGTTGAGGCTGAACTGGAAGTCTCCGTGGGTGTGAATATCAAGATGGTCGTTAAATGCCACAACGCGAAGAGCCTGAAAAAGTTATAAATTAGGCATTTACAAAAACAAAAAAATATTTGTGGAACCCTTTTGAAAACAACCTAACCTGACATGTACGCAATCATAACTAAAATGAAATATTAATTTCTGAAAAGTTTTAGTAAACAATTTATATTTTGAAATAATCACTTAAATCAGATGGAAATTTTTTTGAAGTCAAAACTAACTACATATATCGCAGAAGCCTATATTTGATGATCCACAGAATGCCTGAGTTCTACAGAACACAGGTTGGGAACTACTGATTTAGATAGCAATTTGTAACAGTAAATGTTGGTTTTGGCCAAAATTTTCAAATTTGTATAAATATCATTATAATTTTATGTTAAATGAGTTGGTACAAGTGATATCTTTTGTATTGGTTGAACTGAACTCCAGCTCAATTAAGGTAGGTCACTTTTTTATTTTGTTTGGGGGTAACAATGGTATGTTACCAAACAAATGGTACCAAAAAATCAAAAAGCATTGGGATCAAAATTAATCTTTTTGTAAGTGTGCTTAGTTCTGAATCAATAAAAAGAAAGACATTTTTTATTCTGACTAGGTGGGAAGCCTGTCAAAAATAGAGGTAAAAATTACCCATAAAAAAAGTCACCCATAAAAAAAATATTCAGAAGATAAAAAATGATAACATCTTACCAATGGATAGGTTTCATCCACCTTCTTGACATAAATTTTCCACTTTGGATCGATCCTTTCTGAAGCATAAAGAGTCCATTCCTGCGGAACATGGTAATCCACATGTGTGCCAAATTGGTTCACAATCAAATCAGGTGTTATTTGGCAAATGTAAGTCATTCCTAAGCCTTCGACCATCGGGTGTAAATCTGGAACTAGCGTACTGTAGGGGTGAACCATTCCAGTCCAGAACCAATTGTTGAGTGGAATACCTTCGTACTTGTGGCATCCGTTAGGGGTGTATATGGCAAGGTTTAGATCGTCAGTAGCCACTGGATAATCAAGCATCATTTTAATATGACCCTCTTTGGTTGTTTTATCTTCGTCAAACACACGCACAAAGTGGTGTCCGTATTCTGCCCTTAGCCAGTCCTTGAAGTGGATCCAGGCATGGAGATATTCCTTGGGCAAATTAGTATACTTGGCATCATACTCATAATGTCGTAATGAGGATTGCGCCATCATACATTGGAGGGAGTTGTAGGTATCAGGATGACATTGAGGGTAAATGGGCAGTTTGGAATGTTGAAGCTGCTCTGAGGACAGCTCATTCTTTGCACTTATAACCATTTTCATTTCATTTTGAGGACATTTATTATTGACTGCCTCTCCACCCACCAAGTTCCAAACGCTGGACATGGATTCTTCGTTCTTTTCATTGTGTCCATTTACACACAACTTGTAATCGGGTAAACCAGGCTTCATTCTAGTAACAGTGATAGCCGTATTTGTTAGTAGATTTTTAGTCAAGTCCGCAATTATATTAGCGTCCCAACCCTTTACAACTTTGTCAACATTCTTCAAATTATATGTAGATCTGATGTTAATTGTTGTTGTGTTGACATTCTCATCCTCCATTACCAGGCGAATAGTGAGATCAGCATGAGTTGCGGGAGAATCGATACTCGGGGAAAAGCGTATTCCCATTCCACACATCCCCGGATTAGCTGACAGCGTTACGTAAGCCCACCAATGCCTTAGTGCCAGGAGCATCTTCAACATTGGTAGTTTACCCCAATTTTTATTGTAGTTGCTTAAGAACTCTCTCTGGAGGTGAATAAGCCTGGAGGGTGTTATTGGACGTTCACAGTCGAAGATGGCAACTTTCAGATGGAAACCTATGTCTTCCAGTTCCCTGTCCATCACAACATGCTGAAATAATAATAAAAAAATATCATACCTGAAATAATATGTAGTTCAACAAATAATAGTAAAAATGAATGAATTCATTTAATTATGCCTTCATAATATTATAACTTGCAGTTCTGTTAAAAGTAGACCTTGCATTCAAAAAAGGATGTTTCTAATTTTCTCAATCAAACCGAAATTTCCTCTGAAATCATAAGATTTGTAAGTAGGTACTGAAATACCCACCTAGTTAATTATAAACCATAAATATTTATAAAACCACAACATCTTTTTATTTTTTAAATAAGGAATTATATGATTTGTCGGAAGAATATCACCATCTCAATCACAAATCTTTTTAAAAATTTTCTTTAGGTCGGTGGTAGGCACCATAATATTGATTATTTTGATTCAACAGCTCATAGTAGGGATTGATTTATTTATGTTATAGTAGGAACCACCAATTCACATACAGATGAAATGCTAAATGGTCGAGTTAAAACAGGACTCCGCTATGCTCAGTCAATAATGTAAAAAATATGCATTACCTCTTTGCGATGTTCCATCCCTTCAGAGACCCTTTCATAGTGAATGAACTTCAGTTTGTCCATGTCATATTGGTAAACTTGCGATTGAACAAAGGCTTGGAATCCAAAATGATCAGTCACCATATCCTCGCTGGGAATGGTGTTGAAAGATATCTTAGCTGTTTTCTGCTGAGTGTTGACACTGAGATCAAGCGACATAGGAAGATATTGGTCAACTGTCAGGAACCTCCTGCTGCCGTGCCAACTATTGGTAATAGGATCAAATACATTCATACCATACATTTGATAGTTCCATTCAACCATATCAAATCTAATTTTCAAATTCTCCATGTTAGTAAGGGTCTCGGGCTTGTACATCCAACTTAATTTTTGCACTGTTGGAGTACTGACATAAATATAAGATGGTATTCCAATATCTGTAGGCAACAGAACTCTGCCTTCAACCGCCTGGGCAATATCGTATTTGATAGAGTTTTTGTCTGTATTGAAGAAACCATCCATGAGTTGTGTCAATTGTCTTGGCTCATTATAATAGTGTACAGACACAATGTGGTTGCGGTACAGTGTTATATACTCAAGGTGGAAATCTTCAGTAGTCACCGCACTATCTGGCTCTAAGATGGCTGTGTATAATTCAGTACTTGGAATAGCATTACTTGTCGTGCCGCTATTCATCTTGGACTGAACGATATCTCTGAGATGTTTGCTGATAGTCAGTTTTACATAAGTTGAATATCTATTGACCATTAGATTTGAAACATGCGATGATAACTGGACATAGAGAGCTGTTGATAGGTGTGTCATGAGGTTTCCCACTTGTGAAGCTCTTATCATGGAGCCCATGTTAAATCCTGAGTCATAATAGTCATATTGGTAAACAGAACTCTCAGTTGTAACATTGGCCGGTCTACGAATGTAGTGCAGAATGCGTTTAGAGTTCAAAGTTGACACTTGGTAGCACGGGCTCACAGAAGCAGCGAGAGTTTTTAGAGTAGTATAATATACATTGTAAAGATGTTTGTCACTTTCTGTCATCATGAACCAGTAAATCTTCATTTGGCTATGCATCGAAGGATTGGCCATCAGTACAGACAGAGCACTCGTGCGAACCTCTAATGTTTCTTTATCATTCACGAGGATGGGCCAGTAGATTCCGTGGGCCATGTCAGGATATTTTAGGTGAACACTCTTGGCTGCCCATATAGCCAGGTTACGTAAGTGTGGTGTTACCTTGTAAATCACAGTTTTATGATTCATAATCAACGGTTCCAGGAATTTGGTGACTTTCAGTGACTCGAGATTCTGTAAAGCGCTAATATACAACATTTGGTCATAGTAGTCTTTTGCTGTTTTGAATTCTTCAATGAAATGATTAAGGTAACTGTTGACTTCTGCATTGTCCGGATGAGCCTTCAAAACTCTGGAAACCAAGGTAGAGAAGCAGAGAATGGCGGCACCTCTTACTTCCTGCTTGACGTCACTTCCCCAAGTAGAAAACTCAACCAGTTCTTTCAGCAATACTTCATCAGGAAATTGTGTATGGAAGGCCAATTGTTGTAGCATTTTTACAGCTACTTCACCGCTGACACTTTTGGTTTTAATAATATCCCTGATGAATATATTTGAAGCGTGCGTTCCAACAAATGGTAAGATTTGGTAAAACACATCCAGCATCGCTTGGTCATTTTTATCTGTAGTACCAGAAACAATTCTGTGACAATGGTTCAAACTCTCAACATCGAAATGGCGAAGATAGATTAGAAGCTCTTGAATTGTTTGTCCCTTGGTCCAATCGGGTTCCTTTAAGGTAATATGGCTGGTTTTCAGGTGTTCTACCACTTTTTGCAAGGCAACTCTCATTTTTGGCATCATGTTATGGAGGTCAACCTTGGACCTTCCTAAAGTCATGTCAGGGAAGCTGCCGGGAATAGCATTAGGTGTGTACAGTTTACTCCTAACACCATGTGGCATCAGATGTTCAAAGCTACCTACATCAGTCATAGGTGAGACATTCAGTTTATTCATAATCTGCTTAACGTGAACAGAATGAGCTCCCCCCTTTCCGCTCACCGGGTAGAAAAGGATGCTTCCATCACTCTCAAGGCGGTTGATCATAAACGCTTTGTTTGTCCATTCCACATCATAAGTGCGATAGATATTTTGCTGGATAGAGTTATCAAAACTAGCCTCGCAATGGCCAGGTGACAAAACATTGAAGTTCATCGGCCATTTTTGATCCTTGCATGAGGAAACCCATTTTTTTATTGTGCTGCTGGTCTTATTGTGTGGCACGATGTCGTACTGAATTTTACAATGACCATACACTAATTGTTCATCCGAGTTGAACGAGTATGGCTTCGTTTTAGTCAAGTCCATTTGCAAGTAGTCGAGCTGAAGAAGGGAAGCTATGGCTTGCTTCATGTTAATCGACCATTGTTGATCATCTTGGTTTGTGAGAACATTGAGTACTTTCCCATCAAGGGTGTACTGAACGAAGAAAGGAAGTTGGAGACATTCAGTCTCTGGAGGAATGGGATGAGTTTTTGTCTCATCCACAAGTTTACCCTTTCCTAAATAGGTGGAGTAAGTTAGATCCTGCAGAGAAAAGAGACTGCCATTGTTGAAATTCTTGATGTGAATATTAGCATTGATAAAGTACTCAGATGTAAAAAGTGTTGGATCTTCTACAGAGTTCTGAACATGTCCATGGTAGCTATAGACTATTTCTTGACCAGTTTGGAAGAGTTGTGCCTGAGTCACTGCTATTAGTGCAAGTAGCAACGCTGTTGAACATAAAAGAAAAATTAATTAGCCAAAAATATATTCAGAAATACGTTCAGTGAAAATATTGTTTAGGTGGATTCACTGTTTAATATTTACAAATTTGAGAAAATTTTTGGGGGAGATTTCCAACCCGGCGTAAATACTCGGTGGCTAACGAATTTCATGAGAATGCGACTTCAATTAATTGAAATACAAATTAGTTGAAATACAGATCATTTGTCTCACTCATGCAAAAACCCCTCTTTTGAAACTTTATTTTTTTTAAATTTATTTATATACATATATATTACAATACATTACAAAATGATACTTTGTCTGTCCAAATGGGAAGGATACCCGTTTTAGGACAGCCAAATTGTATATTTAGTTCATAAAATTTTTAACAAGGGAATGGTTTCTTCAAGATATCACAAGAATGAGCCTCTGTCAAGACAACTTTTGAGAACATTAAAATTTGTTTTCTGAACGAAGCGTTGGTTTCTATATGTCTTTGAAAGAATCGCAAAGATGTGTTTTTTTTTCAAGGTCATTTTGAAGAACATGTTTATGTATCAGAGATTTCCAACCCGGGGTAAACATTCGGTGGCTAATGCTGCGTTTTACGTGAGCCAAGTTCTCGAGAATGCAACTTCAATTAGTTGAAATACAAATTCAAAGAAATTGAAAAGCTTGGGAGGTATGCGAAAGATGAATAATAATTGATAATGATGGGCGTAAGTACATAGTTATTTTTGTAATATGAGGTGAGGGTACAATTTAGCAAAATCATTTGCAAAGGGGTGTACGTAAGTCAAAAAACGTTGGGAACAACTATTCTAAATTGACATTACCATGGTAACAGTAGTTTGGTAAAAACTATGCAACATAAAAGACTGATTAAGACCACAAATAAAATTAATCTCGCAAAGTTGAAAGAATGTTGAAAGATGACAGAATAACCTGCAGCTAACATTCTCATATAAAATATAGTACAATTATCAGGTGATAATAAAAATGAGATGCACTTGAAAATTAATATTGCCAATTAAAATTTATAAACATTTAAATTCGACAAGATAATATGAATAAACAATTTAAGTTTTTGAGATAAGTAGCTTCATATCATAAAATTTGTAACATTATAAATGATTGAGACATACTTTATATTTAAATAAAAACAACACAAACTTTTTTCCTATTATAAAAATACTGAATCCTTGAAATCTTCCCTAAACTGAAAAAAAACCTCATGCTATTAGCTTTTTCACCCCCTGTTTATAAATATGTACATTTGTAAATGACGCCGGATTTATATTTGTCTAACATGTCATGTCACGTCAGAACACTTTCGGTTTCATACATTTAGTATGGTGAGATTTATAGGAGTGTACCGCAATGTGTTGCTATGGCTTGTGTTGTGTCGCATCAGAAGCAATCCCGATCTGCGTCAGAGCAGTGGAGGGGGGGGGGGAAGGTGAGCAGCCTCATCACGACAGATCAGATGAGTGTGCACGTGCCAGTGCAGTGCTGTGTTGTGGTGTGTCAGAACTGCATGTATATTTGTCTCAATATAAAATTTTATTAAATTTAAAGGTACGGACGACCTGATCTAAATAGTACGACAATATTAAGTGATTTATGATGCGAAATGTAAAGAATATAGAAATCAATCCACTAGAGCAGCTGTTTGGAAGGAGCTTTTTCCTTTTTTTTGAGAGCCTCTCTTTTTCTATTCACTAGATGAACCCAATATCTTCTCTTTCTTTCTTTTTTCCAGTAGAGTTTCCAACACCATAAATTGAATATCTTCTTCACAATCTGAATCAGAATCGGATGATTCAAGGGCAAATGTTGGGAATGTATGAACTCTCCGAGATCTACAAGCGTATTGTTTCAAAATATTGTCAGAAAGCATCAGAACACGATACATAAATGTGAAAGAGTGTCAGAGTACATCATGACAGGACACGTAAGACAAATATAAATCCGTTTTACTTTTTAAAAGTTATGCTTATTGAAAAGGTCTGTATTCTCTGTACTTTAAATCTTAGCCTTTATAGTGAAATAAAAATAACATGAAAAACAATTTTATATTTAGGTTCATATCAGTGTTAGCCAAACGCCCATCATAGGCTACGGTAGCCTCAGTAGTATTTGCATTAGCTGGTGCAACTAATATACATATACAGGGTGTTAAGGGACATCTTTGGAGTAAAAAATATAAATGAAATTTTGGCCTCCCATGTCACATTTGTTTTATTTTTATTTAACAAAAAACATAAAAAATTATTAGGTATTGGTCGGGTTGGGGGTTAGGCGGTTAGTCGGCAGAGTGACCAGGAAAGGCGTACAATACAATTTATTCAATATTTGTATGGAAGTTTTGAAATAAAAACATTTTGTAGGCTTTATAATATATATAAATAAGGAAAAAGAAAATAATGAAATTAAATAAAGATAATGACAAAGATAGATTAGAACAGTGAATCAGCCTTTTTAATTGTAGGGACAATTTATCCATTTTCAATTTCTTCATGTTCCGCAGGGGGTAGGGTACTTACAGCTTTACAATCGGTGAAGTTACAAACCTATTTATATTTTATAAAACCTTAATTTTCTACCAAAACTTTTATACAAAGATATATACGATATGCAAAGAGAAACATCGCAGGCAAAAATTTTATATCTACAAGGTAAAAAATAAATGCTGACGATTTTTATCATTCTGAAATATTAAATAATGTGTAAAAAAACACTTGCAATTCCGGGCAACTGTTGATTTTCATTTTTATCATTTGGAAACTTAAGAGGACAAAATACCCTAAAATATATTCAGAATCTTAACGATGTAAGTAAAGAAGCCATGTATACAAATTGCGACTCACGACCCGTGTATTGGACGGACCTACTGTCGAATTTGCCCTTTCAAAGAAAAGAAGAAAAATAATGTGGGAATCTTAACGACGTAATTGAAGAAAGCTTGTAAACAAATATATGCGTCGAATTCGCCCTAGCAGGCCTGGAGATTAGACATTTCTGCCGCATTCATTTGAACGTGTTACAAATATTTAAGATGTTTCTAAATTTTTCCCTCCCGAAGTCTAGAAAAATAAAATCTGCTACTTACCGCTAACTTTATAGTTGAAAAACGGGTTATAATTATACGGGAAAAGTTATTGCAGTTACGAATTCGCCGGAAATGATTGAAATGTGAGTTTTGAGCAAACAAAAATTATTAGGGCTGTGTACCGCCTTAAACAAAATTTACTCAAGAAAACTTTTGTTATTCTATAAAACGGGAACCTTTAAAATGCTTCAAACATAGTTCTTAAAGCGCTGCGCTGCGAATGTTTAATGTTTTCTATGCTTAAGGTCGAATCATAAAATTTGTCTTTTTAGGAATATGCAGGAAAAATCTTATTATGCAGAGCGGCTGATTCAAAACTTTGAAGAAAGACTGATGTTTTCCGCTAAACCCCTTTTGCAAAACATAATTGAAACTGATGAATATTCTTTACTGCAAATTTTGTTGATATTTTATTTAGTCAAGTGGGCAGTATGAAAAGGCTCGCGGACAAAACGAAATGGGCCAAAAGCGGCTCATCATAGATTAGAAGTTAAATATGTTTATCTATGTACCCGGGGGACTGTTTATTATTGACCGGAAGAAATGGAATCAAAAAAGATTGTTGTAAAATAATTTGTCCGGGAAGTGGATTAGAAATATTTGATCGTCGCAAATGAGAGCCTGATAATAAATTTAATTTATTTATGATACAGATTTATTAAATCAATTTAATTTAGTAATTCTAACCACTGGAGCAATCACGCGAAATAAATAAATTTGCCTCGATTGCTCGATATCGCGAAACTGCCGTGAGGGGTACTTATTCGAGTCAACATAGAATATTTTCTATTTCTGTATGTTGTCTGTGATATACTTGATAATGAAAGGTGCATATCTATGGAAAAAAGACTTAATTTTAACCGTAAATAGCTGATCAAAAATTCGATGTGAAAATAATATTAAAAAAAATTATTTTTAACATCGTTCCAAAATTGTCTACGAAGTTCGGGTTTGCGACATCTATGGTCATAATAGATAAAGCATTTTAACAGCTTCGTTTTAAAATAAATGGCTGGCCATGGAAATGTTTTAAATAATTACAATAAATGTTTTACGAATGGTAGGAAAATGTGGTCCAATTTGGACCGCCATCAATGGCTGAAAAATAAAAGTGGTCCATTTATCGACCATAACCGCTCCAGTGGCTAAATAAAAGTTAGACCGATGACCAAAGTTGATGTCAACGAATCATTAACTTTAAAACAACATTTCTCAAAACAGTATAAAGATATTCCATTGTAAGAATAATAAACAGATAAGGGAATCAATTGGAGAGGTGGGACGTAAAAAATAATGCAGTAAAAGTTAAAGAGAAACTCACCTTGTAAGGCAGCCATGGTGACTGGGAGCCACGCCGCAACTGAAATTACACCGAAGATTCCTCTTTTTAAAGTCTCGGTATTATCAAATGACTGATGACCTTAGAGGTGCAAACTTTCACAAAAAAAGATAATGCATAATACGATATTATTCTTAACTAAAATAAAAGAGGATTTTGCTAAAACAAACAAATTATTCTGCCAGAGTTATGGATTTTCTTCTGGCAGAAGAGAAAATGAATTAATTTAATTGCAAGAAAATAAATAGCATTTATTAAATGCTGTTTGAATTTCTGGGTTTTAAAGTATTACTTCTTCCTCTTTCTTGAGATAAAGTTTCCGGCAGCCGCACAGTTCATCATCGGGGCAGATCAGGGCCGGCCCTGTTCAGACGCAATTGCAGCATTTCCCTTTGGGCTCCAATTTGCCAAGGTGCCGAGTAACCAAGGTGCTGATAATACCTAATGTCTAATACAGCACTTGAGGTTTTTACTAGCACCAGGTGCCGTTTGGCTGAAGGACGTAGCTCTTCTTTTTATGTGAATGCCGCACTAGAGTCTCAACTGGGACCAACCATCTGGAGCCAGTGAGACTATGGCATCCCTAATTGGTGTACGTTGTGAGGAGAAGCTGAAAGTAGTGGGGAGGGGAAGGAGATGGGAGAGAGAAAGGTGGGGAAGTTCCTGGCTATTCAGATCTTGTCACCAAACACAGCTAAAGCCATTTCAGTCAACGTTTCAATTCTGAATGGTGGTCTTACACCATTGCGATACTGAGAGTATCTTCTCCACATTTATTATTCTTTTGTATTGTGTTTGTAAGTACTAGCATACTGCTTTCTAACCCCGTATGCATGGACATTGGAGGGTCTAGAGTCGTTCAAATAAATGTAACTTTGTTCAATAAAATAGAGTCTTGAAGTGTGTGATAATGGAGGAAACCACGTTTCCTTATAACACCGTTGGAAAGTGGTGGGGTCCCCTCCAATGAGTATCTTCCTATCTGCAACATGCTGCAAATATACAACAAAACCAGCTACATTCCAGGAGAAATCCTGAATGTAAAACTGAGCAGTGACCTTTTTGTCAATAGAATCTATGATAAATGAACAAAATGTATAAAGCTGAAGTCTATTGATGAAATTATTATTATTATTAAATTCATTAAAAAGTTTTACCTTACAATAAAACTTATATTATGTACTTAGCTATATTTAAAACCTCTAAAGAGAGATAAACATTACCATTTTGCAGCCAAATCGACTTTTCTTACCAATATTCGTATGTAATTCTCAGTTTAAATCTGCCGCCAATGTCACCTGGCAGTTCCAATTGTATCCGTCAGGCTGCGTTACTAGCAGGGAACGCCCCAAAAATAACTTCATTAGCATTTATTTTGCTATTTCAAAACAAATAACACAAATTAATCACAAAAAATATTTAAAAACAGATGAGGCAAAAAATGACAACATTGTGTGAGTCAGAAGCCTCAATAATATACATGACATTAAAAAAAATAATAATCACGAAAAAATTTACTTGCCCAAGCCGAGATTTGAACCTGCGACCCCCGGATTGCGAGCCAAGAGCCTTACCCCAACCTTAAACCATAGAGGGCATCCTTGTATTTGTAGAGTTTATAAAAAAAAACAATTCATGGCTTAATATTATAGGAATCTATGGCCACTTACTTACCAACAGGGCCAGCGAAATTGGAGCAGTCTGCTCCGAGCGCCGACTTACCAAGGCACTCATAATACCTAACACCTAATACGGCACCCTCGAGTCCTTGAGGTTTTTACTAGCACCAGTTGTCATTTGGCTTTGGGCCAGCTCTGGAACAGATGGATCATCTGACATGATGTTGGACACTGCAAGTCTATACAATACGTTGGTTCAAGAAGGTAAAGAAAGCATAGCACATCTTAATACTCTTATAAAATTGAATTTAAGGATCTTAACTTCTCAGGCCTCCACCATATTTTGTCAGAGGGTCAAAATATTTCCACTTTACAATAAAATCCCAATAAATGAAATATTTCTGAACGTATCGGAAAACTGTTTTTGAAAGTTCATAAAACATGCTTTAAAATTTTATAAATCTTAATAAACATATAATTTTCGAAATATAAAAATTTTACATGCAAACATAAAAAAGTTGGCTCACTTTACGTTTTTTCTAACTAAAATTACTGATAATGAAAAAAAATAAAACACGTACATATTTTATTAGAAAAATGTATTTTAAATATTACTGTCACCTCACTGTTTTGTGGTTTCATGTAAAAATAAATAATAAAAAATTCCCAAAGTTTCCTAATTTTTTTTTCAATATCCGAACTGAAACCTTGGTTTCATATAGGTCTACATTTTACTTATTTTGAAGTTAATTTTTATTTATTGAATACAAAGCGTGATGTTTTAATAATAATATATTATAATCAATAATTATCAGCCTGAAACACTCATCTACATTGAAAAAATCTTCCGAGAAAAGATACTGGCCGCCAACGGGAATTGAACCCGTGTCCCTCTGATTGCCGGTCAGCTGCTCTGACCACTGAGCTATGGTGGCTTATCTAATACCCGCCAAATTTATTAGATAAGCCGCCTCACAAAAATAAAGTTGGTTGTTTTCAGTTGGAAAAATGTAATAATGAGTAATTATCGAATGAAACACTAGTATATATTGAATTATTTGGCGGGTATTAGATAAGCCGCCATAGCTCAGTGGTCAGAGCAGTTGACCGGCAATCAGAGGGACACGGGTTCAATTCCCGTTGGCGGCCAGTATCTTTTCTCGGAAGATTTTTTCAATGTAGATGAGTGTTTCAGGCTGATAATTATTGATTATAATATTTGTTATCTACCCTTTGTGCTATGCATAAAAATCTTGTTTAAACGTTAGTTTATCAATTAAAAATAATAATAATATTTGGCTGATTTATAAAGCGCCGTTTTCGTGAAAAATCACTTCAAGGGCGCTGAAATCACCTCAAGGGCGCTTTCTATGAGACCTATATGAGTTGTTCAGAAAAACGAACAAATTAGCTTGACAGGTTAAATCATATCTAATAATTTGTCAAAACATTGTACGCAAGCAATGACTTCTCTAGGAATGCTGTGCAGGTAATTTGGGAGAACAGTGTTGGTAAACCAATTTTTAGAACCAACAATTTTGGTTTCGGTGTCATTTTTAATGTCCACATGTCCTGTTTAGACTTAGTTGGTCAATACTATAATATTTTATTTTTATTTATTTTATTATTATTCTACAAACAAAATCAGCATTTAGGCAAGTGACTCTTCAAAAATATTTTTAAGGCAAATAAAGAACAATTACTTACTTCCAAATGGTTTGCAATTTCATTTAACAGCACCATTCTCCTCGTCATGCTATGCTTTGCGAAGACGTCTGTTCTGCCGTTCGGTACTTTAAATAAGTCATGATGTCGACTCTGGCTATAGTGGTCTGGTACCTATAAATCATAGCATCCCAAGAGAAATGGGCTATCGATGAAATTGTTCCAAATTTTGAAAGACAGAATAGCAAGACTTGCTTTCCGCCTAGTTTCTAGACTCACAGAATCAGTTTCCTGAAGTAAATCAATATGGTGCATGAACCTTGGATAGGTTCCATGCTTCCGCATACAAACATAAAAAATGTATAATTCATTTGCTTCTCAACACCTGTTATTATTTAAATTTTGAGTTAATTTTGGTTCACAGGATAGCTGATTACAAACTTCACATGACTGGATCACTGGTTCCCAACCTATGGGTTGTGAAGGGTTTCCTGTAGGGTTGCCACCCGAAACAATACCTAAACTAAAAAATATATTTTGTTCCATCGAGCATCAGCAGATTACCCACCCGCTTTGATAATGGACACTGTAATGCTGTCCGAAACATTGGCTAAAGAAAGAGGTAGCGCTGCGCAGCATAATACCCCAAAAATAAATCATGATTATTAAGGTTTCATGTTTACGTTTGCGAGAAGACTCCATTTTGTAACTTATTCAAAGAAAAAACATGGTAAAACAAAACTAACAGAAACACAAGGGACTAACCGAAACGTTCTAAAACAATTATAATGAACCCTGGTGACTGGTAAAATGACCAGCAAGAGCAAACTAGACGGCGGTATAGTAACTGAGTAATATTCAGGGCTAGCTCGGAGCCAAACGGCGCCTTACGCTAATAAAAACCTCAAGGGCGCTTTATTTGGTGTTAGGTTATCAGCACCTTTGCTTCTTGGCAAGTCAGCATCCGGAACGACCGCCCCATATTATTTCTTTTAATTATAACTAGCGAGTACCCGGCATGCATTGCAATATCACTAAAAAAAGTATTTTGTTTTAATTTTGTTTATTGAAGTGCTTTAGCTTCAAACAGACAATTTAATTAAACCCCTTTTCTATATCCTTCCGCCACACGTCTCCTGTGCAATCCCTCCCTGCCGCTAAATTATGTGAAATAATCTTCTCACAGTTGTCTGTATGAGAAGCATGGATCATCCTTATTTTCTCCGTGCTATCCCCTACCGCTACTCTTTCTCCTTGTCAATCTCTTCCTCTACCCCTCCCTCATCTTCAACCCTCCCCTTGCGGGTCCTTTCCCATACGTTCCCGGTCCCCTCCCGCGTTCCCCTTCCACTTTCCCCATCTTCCAACCTACCTTCTGCAAACCCCTGCTCCTTGGTTCCTCTCCCTCCTTCCGGATTTCCCCTTTCCTTCTTCCCTCTCTGTCACTTAACTACATGAAATACGCACATTTTCAAACAACTGGTGTGCCACCCATTGTAAAATTTTTGAACAATTTTCATAACAATATAGGAAATAATTTCATAACGCCAGAGCTCACCATTATATACAGAAACCTTCGCGGGCATGAGCACACCAAATCATCAAAGTTTCATAGCAATCGGATGAATGGTATAGGTACGCATACAGGACAAACAAAGAAACATTCATTTTTATATTATTAAAATTAATAATTACAACATAAAATAAAAAATAATAACAATGACAATAATAACACAGTAATAAAATTAATAATCACATCATAGCTACATTCAAAAGTATAAATAAATATTTATTTATGTACACATTTATTTTGTCTACAATTGGTTACTAACTCCAATTGATTACTACCGGTAGGTTAAATAGTCCATGTTGTGTTTGCAACAAATTGCTTTCTGGAATAAAACAAGAATGGATAATGCATGTATTAAAAACAACATTATTTACAAAGGTCGATGTCAGGTTGAACTTGAACTTGCACCAACTTGAACCTGAAACATTTTGTTATAGTTTTATTCTTATCTTATTGTTGGCAGATAGCAAACCGGAGTAAACAAAAATAAAACAACAAAAAAGGGTGATTATGCTTTCTTCCTCCATTGTTAGTTTGTTTAACCTTTTGCATGCCAAGACGCAAAATAAAACTTTGGGTGATAATACTGTGATATTAATGTGACCCCACGTGTTTTTCCATTTTTCTAGTCATAAATTTTTTTCTGGCAAATTACTCTTATGGCCTACACATTTAATTTATAATCTTTTTTTACATTAGCTCCACGCAGGAGGCCATGAGAAAAATAATTCACCTCAGGGCCTATGTCATCTTTGGGAATGCTGTGTGGAGAGGTTTTTTTAGGAAAAGGAAGAAGAGAAAGCTCTGGGGAGGAAAAAAAATGGCAGAGAAGTGACCACGAAATTTAAAAAAAACGAATGTGCTTTACACCACACAACTGAAGTAAAACTTCTGCTCCATCTATATTATAGGAAGAGAGAAAGAAAATGTGCGCGCGCACTGCTCTCTCTTGCTCCTACAGTGTGATACAGACAATAGGCCAGCACTGTGTAACGTAACTGGCTATGAGAGAAAGAAAGATAGAGAGAAGTCAAGCGTGCGTAAAGAAGTTTTACTTCAAAAAGATGTGAGGGGTGAGTAGGAATCCGGAGGTCAGAGTGTCCAGGAGTGACGGATGTATGAATCTATCCCTACCACTGCGGTGCAAGGCAATGTTCCGGGAGAGTCCTGCTGGAGAGGTCAAAAGATCTCCCTCAACCAGTCTCTCCTGATCCGACCTGCTATGCAGTAAGAGGGCAGATGCATCCAATGCCAATATCCTGACAAACCTCATCCCATGAACCCGGGCACCCCTGCTAAGTCACCAAACGTAGCAAATCACTCGGTTAGGGTTACCATAATCCGAAAATGAGTTTTCCTGCCAAAATTCCTGACTTAGCAAAAAATTTCCTGACACTTTGTATCGGTGTTATCAGTGGCGTAGTTAGCATCGGTGACACCCGGTGCATAGGTATAATGTGTAGTCACCCCAAGAATAAAAACTGTTAAAATTAATAAAAATCCTATAATCGTAAAACAGGGGTTGGGAAAGAGCAGCCCGGAAGGCTTTTAGGTGAGGCCGGCGAGCATTTTTGATGCATCGTGCTGAAATAACGGCAAAAAATTCATTAAGAACGCGAGAACGGTTTTCTTTCACTATATGTCAGATATATATTTAAATTTGTTAAAAAATAGATTAATTATACAAAATTAAGTAAAGACAACCTTTGTCGAAGGCGGTAAACATGTGAATGTCAATATAGCATTCTAAATTCGCCTTCGTATTCCTTGTACAATTTTAAAGAAGTTCCATTTTAATTTAAGGACTCATACGCAAATTCAAATTTAAGTTAAAACTAGTCAGTTCAGTGTGTTCAAAATTTAAAACTAACATCCAGTTGCGGATTCATGTGCTGACGCATTTGGAAAGAAACCATTCTCATATTCCAAGTGCAGTTAATAAATTCAAGTTGCGTACTATGTGCTGCGACAATCTGAGGAAAACCTGTCTGTTTTTGTCTGGATGCAGTTTTGAACCTAGGGAAACCGATTCACTCTCTTGATTTGTTTTCCAAATGCTGCATTAATTTCGAAACAGTTCTAAAATTTCGAGTGGAGTCTTTCTATTATGCTAAAAAATTCTGAGGAAAACCATTTGCTGGCGTGAAACCATTATTTTAACAATGCATACTTAAGTTAAAACCAGTTTTGTGTTCAGAGTGTAACGTGTAACGAAAATTTCAGTTGTGAGATAGTAAAGGTGCGAGTCCCCAGCTTTAATTATTAATGCTCGCAGTACACGAAAGTCCGCAGAGACCAAAGAAGAACCCATTTTGAAGGAAAAAGAACAAAGGAGAGAAATAGACTATCCATAGTTTCTACTGTTGACACAGTTCAATTTGAAGACCACATCATGTGAAGAGTTTAATAAAATTGTTATGAAAGACGGTTTGTGAAAGCAATATCCAGCAATAAAAAATACGAGCCGGTTCTGATGAATGAAACAATTTAATCATTAGAATTATTCCCACTCAGCCACTGACCGGTCAATTTTATTGTTTTATTTTTATTTCTTGCGATTAAACTGTTAAAATAAATCATTGAAGAGGAAGATAACACTAATAATTTTAACGAGAATATGAAAGAGAACAAGACACAAAAAATAGAAAAAGATAATGGTTGCAACTGGGACTTGAACCCAGAACCTCACGTTTAACCGGGATTTGCGCTTTTACCGATTCAACCATGCCACCTTCCATCAAACTGTCATAATTGTCTATCTCATATTTTCAAATTTTATAATTAACTTCGACTAATTTCTTCTTCAATGATGTATTACATTGATGGGAATAACCTTCAAATGTTATAAAAAGTGAGTTATTCTTATAAAAATTGTGTAATAAATGTTTAAACATTTATTATTTTTCTTTCTTTTATAAAAATTCCTGACAATTTCCAATTTTTCCTGTTTCCCTGACAGATAGCTAAAATTCCGGACATGTCAGGAAAATTCCTGTCACCGTAACCCTACTTAGGGTGACCTATGGCAGAGGTGTGTTGGTTATCCAATAAAGGGTTACCGGGGTCTGTAGCCATCACCCGCCTCCCAAATTAATGTCGATCGGTCGCTCCGTTGCAACGTGAAAGGAGAAACAAACAAACACACTTTACATTTCCATAAATGTCCCTCATTCGAATGCTACGAATACTTATGTCAGGTGCCGCAGATTATTACAATTGTGGCCTATGTAATGTAGAAGTCAAAATATTGTTTCGGCATTTTGTAGGCCAAGAAATCAATAAACAATCTTCATCCTGAGTGATTCACAAATTTGATTTCCCGTATTAAGTAGTAAAGAAATTCTTCTAGCATTAAGTACCCAAATTAAATATGGTGCTGGAGAAGAATGCTCAGGATTCAATGGACAGCCACGCACTTATATAACCATTCAAGTTGGTGTTCATGGATCGCCATACGGCGCAGGACTCTGAAGAGTGGAAGAGGCAGGTTCACCAGGGCAATTGGAGTGGGGGTCACAATCCTCAGCAATGAAACAGCAACTCCAGAAGATTTCTGGCATACACCAGTCATCCAAATGGTTAAAGCCCTTATACGAGGGTTGTCCTAAAAGCACCCGACCTAACAAAGAAAACACAAAAAATTTGGGAAAATTAACATAGTCTCGTTTCAGCTCGACACACTTTTCCCAGCGTTGTTGAACCGTCGAGCACCTCAAAATAGCCATCTACCGCATATTCCACCTCTTCATTGTTGGTAAATCTTTTACCACCGAGTCATTTTTCAAGTTTGGAAAAATAAGATAATGCGAGGTTATATCTAGCGAATAGGGTGCGTGAGGAAGCAATTCGAACTTTAATTCATTGATTTTGGCCATCGGGATTATGAATGTTTGAACTGGTGCATTGTCCTGATGAAACAACACTTTCTTTTTCGCCAAATGTGGCCGTTTTTTCTTGATTTAATCACTCAAATGCTCCAATAAGTTCGCGAAATACTCGCCGTTTATTGTTTTTTCTTTTTGAAGATAATCAAAAATAATAAATTGGATAATACGATACAGGAAATGGAAAGATTAAAAGTGGATATTCTTGGAATTAGTGAACTGAGATGGACTGGCAGCGGCATACACCAACATGAGAAGGGAAATCTATACTACTCAGGAAGTGACCCGCAGGACAAAAATCGTCGAAACGGAGTTGCTATATTTGTCATGGAGAAGTATGTAAAATTTGTTAAGAATTTTGTACCCATCTCGGACAGAATAATATTATTACAATTACACTGTCAACCCATCAACATTAATATTATTCAAGTGTATGCACCAACAGCGGAAGTGAGATATGATGGTGATGTGGAATCTTTTTATGACTCACTAGCCAGTACATTGCAAAGTTTGAAAGGAGGAGAAGTCAATTTTGTCATTGGAGACTTAAATGCCAAAATTGGTGAAGGTCGCCGCTCTCATATAGTTGGTGAATATGGCTTAGGCATAAGCAATCAAAGAGGTGATAGACTATATGAATTCTGCCAGGATAAAAATATGGTTGTATTAAATACTTGGTTTAAACTCCCGAAAAGAAGGCATTATACATGGAGATCACCTCAGGATGGAACAATCTTTGATATTGTCAGGAACCAAATTGACTATGTGTTAGTAGACCATAGATTCAGGAACTCTGTAAAGAGAGTCACCACGTACCCTGGTGCGGACATTGGTTTTGACCATGTTTTGTTAACTGCCGATATTGTTTTATGCTTAAAACAAATAAAAAAGCCCAAAAACAAAATTAAAATGGATATCTCGAAACTCCAAGAAGAAGTGGTCAGAAATAAGGTATCTCTCAGACTTTGAACGATAATATTAGACTACTCCCTCGTGATCCATCAATAGAAATACAAACACAGTGGGATAACCTGAAGTCAGTTATATGTGAAACCTGTGATACAAATTTGAAAGCTGATAAGCAAATTAGAAAAAATAATTGGATGACTGACCACATTTGAACTTAATGGATGAGAGACGTAAACACAAACATAATGAGACACAATATAAAAACTTACAAAGAACGATTAGATGTGAAATTAAAAAAGCCAAAGAAGAATGGATGAAGTCACAGTGTGAAGAACTAGAGTCGTACAGTCGTAGTCACAATGCATTTAAACTTCACAAAAAATTGAAGGAAATTACAGGCACTTCTAGAAGAATTACTCCATCATGTTTAGTTGACGATTCCAATAAATTGATATTGGATGAAAAAGATATTTTACAAACGTGGGAAAAGTATATTCGTGATACATTCAAAGATATTAGACCTGACATTAATATTCCTAACGATCAATTGCATGGACCATCGATTTTAAAATCAGAAATTCTTCATGCGATAAAGACTTCAGAACATAGAAAAGCGTGCGGACCAGACGATATTCCAGTTGAGGTGTTGAAGCTCTTTGATAATGAAAATGTTGACTACCTGTTGAGGTTATTTAACTCTATATATGACACAGGGAATAAACCCCAAGATTGGCTAAAATCCACCTTCGTGACATTACCTAAAAAACAATACCCTAAGAAGTGCAGTGACTATCGATTAATAAGCTTGATGAGTCATGTCCTTAAATTATTCCTTAAAATAATACATGCCAGGATACGCGATAAGTGCGAGCAGGACTTGGATGACACTCAGTTTGGCTTCAAAAATGCGTTCGGTACGCGTGAAGCATTATTTTCTGTCGACGTACTATTGCAAAAGTGTCGTGACCAAAGAAAGGAAGTCTTTGCCTGTTTTATTGACTAGGAAAAGGCATTTGACAGGGTAAAACATGCTGACCTAATGAAAATGCTTGCGGATTGTAACGTTGACACCAAAGACCAGAATTTCATTAAAAACCTGTATTGGTTCCAAACAGCAGAAATAAGACATGGGAATGAGAGATCTAATGCAATCGCCATTCAGCGTGGAGTACGACAAGGATGTATCCTGTCGCCACTATTATTTAATCTTTATTCCAACTATGTCTTCAAAAGAGCCCTAAGTAATACCCAGAAGGGTCTCAAGATCAACGGAGTTGTCATTAATAACATAAGATATGCAGATGATACTGTATTACAAGCTGACAGTATCAGTTACCTCCAAGACCTATTAGATCTTGTTAATAATGCTGGTGAGCAACTGGGCATAACAATCAACGTCAATAAAACTAAATGGATGACTTTTGGACGACTAGATCACTCTGGATCAATGATTCAGTTAAATGGTTGTAATGTCGAAAAGGTGGAGAGATTTAGATACCTCGGCAGTATCCTCACGGAGACTCTTGACCCAGATATAGAGATTAGGTGCAGAATTGAAGCAGCAAGAACTGCATTCATAAAAATGAAATCCCTCTTCTGCAATGACAATATAAGCTTAAAACTAAGGCCGAGAATGCTAAAATGTTATGTGTGGTCGGTCTTGCTGTATGGTTGTGATAGTAGGGGAGGAAATAACGCTAAATGGGTAGTTACTCGAGCGTTGTGGGGACCTGTTGGATTGCAAAGATTAGATGCTAAAAAGAAAAAAAGTTTATGTGATGTATGCCATTTCAGTGGTGGGGGGAACGAGTATAAATTTTCAAAAATGTAAAAAAAAATCGTCACAATGACTTACTCGAACGCGTCAGATATTAATAGCGTATATGCCCTACGTGTTTCTGGTAACGGAGAGATATTAATCTGACAAGTTGAGTGGTGGGGGTGGCCGTATGAAGAGGTTGAAAATTGAAAAAAAGTGGATTTATTCGAGCGTGTCAGATTAAGGTAATGTGAGTTAATTACATGCAGAAAAGTTTACATTTCAATAATCTGACGATTTGGACGTAACCTTAACTCGTGGCAGATTTTTGAAAATGTAAAAAAAAGTCGTGACCTTGACATACTCGAGCGCGTCAGATTTTTATACAGCCGGTTCAGTTTGATGTCCTTGTTGTGCTGACCTATAATCTGACAATTATGTGGAGGGGTTTTCTTAATCTGACAGTTTTAGGTTTTTTATTTTATTTTTTATTACTGAATAGAATTACAATGAACAAAAAATAATATATACCTATTATAATGATAAAAAGAAAATCGCTTAATTAAACTTCTTAAAAATTTCGCTTATTAAATTTCTTTACACAATGAATAAACCAAAGCGTTGTACACGAACGCGCGGCCTAAGGGCCTCCGGCTCTGCGACAGAATATAAAACAAGCAAGCGCTTGTCAACGTACGACTCGACCATAGACATATGAATATTACTAGACCTGCCCTAAGTGATAAAAGCGGTCTGCCTATATATAAAGAGGAAAGATTTGATTGTTTGTTTGTTTACATTGAATAGGCTCCGAAACTACTGAACCGATTTGAAAAATTCTTTCACTGTTAGGAAGCTACACTATCCCCGTGTGACAAGGGCTATATTATATTTTCAAAAAATTAGGTCTCCTTACTAAAACTCCAATAATGTTACCCAAGGTGTAAAAAAATTACCTAAAATATTCTTTACATCGCGTGCGCTGCGAAAACTATTGATGATAGAATTAAATATTGTACTACGACTTTGCAGAACACATCATTATTCACAAAAAGTGTCGCGACAGCATATGTCTAACTATTATAGTTATGCCACAAGAAGTGTTATTTTATTTTTTAAATTGAATTAAAATGTCGCCGCTTGAGTCGTAGTAATTTTTCAAATCGGTTCAGTAGTTTCAATGCAAACAAACAAACAATCAAATCTTTCCTCTTTAAATATAGGCAGACCACTTTTATCACTTAGGGCAGGTCTAGTAATATTCCTATGTCTATGGACTCGACAGTTGTAGGCAGTTCTCAGCGCCGTCAGCCGCTGTACGCTCCACACTCAGTGATGATTTTAGCTTCTTCGGCATGTTGAAATCGTCAGATTATATTATTTCTGTGATCCTTACATTATTTCCTTCAAAATAAAAATAAAATTAACCGCGCTCGTGTAAATCCACGTGACGTTTTTTTTTGCAACTTTGTGACTCGCTAATTTTCTTACGTCACGTTCAAATCGTCAGATTATTGAAATGTAAACTTTTCTGCATGTAATTAATTCACAATACCTTAATCTGACACGCTCGAGTAACTACGGGTATCGATTTTTTTTTACTAATCTGATCGGTTGCCCTAGCCGCACCCACCAATATTATTGGTTCATAAATGGTGGTAGTCCATAACAGGGTCGGGAGGTATCTCCCCTTAGTTAATCTGACGCGCTCGAGTAAATCCCAAAATCCCTGCTTCGCCTCCCCTACTATGAAACATGGACCTTGAAAATAAATACCATGAACAGGTTAGAGGCTTTCGAAATGTGGCTTCACCGGAGAATGCTCAAGGTCCCATGGACCGACATAGAAATTCTCAGGCGGGCTAGAGCAGATAGGGAACTGCTTACATTAATTAAAATCAAGAAAATTTCATATCTGGGTCATATACTTTGAGGGGAGAAGCATCACTTGCTCCATTTAATATTGAAAGGCAAGATAGAGGGTCGCCGAGGGCCTGGTAGGAGACAAATGTCTTGGCTGCGAAACATACGAGAGTGGACCGGCATTAGAAGTGTGGAGGAGCTATTCCGGGCAGCGCAAGACAGAGAGACCTTTTCAAGAGTGATCGCCAACGTCGGGGGGACCTGCTAAGGCACATAAAGAAGAAGAAGAATAAAAATTATCCCATGAGCATCCTAAAAAACGAAGACACAAGACGATTGTAGCTGTCTCTATTTCTAGTACTTTAGTACTAAACTGCTACGCGTCGAGTGAGGTCGTGTCTTACCAGTAAGTAAATTGTATTGCAAAGCGCTCCTGTGTGATGCGAAAATGCTTCAATTACACGACAAATAGTCGAAAAGGAGACAGCGAAAATTGCATCACAAAGTGACATAAGCATAACAAGGACAACCTACTAACAGTAAGTCGGTTCACACAGCGTCCCGCATTCGTTTTATTCCATTGGGAAAGATGGGGTAAAACGTACAAAGGGTAACGCGTTCATTAATTTAATAATGTCGTTTGATTGATGAAAATTGTAAATAGTAACGGTCCTAGGTGTTATTAATCTGTATAGATTTGTATAATCATTTGAACCTATAACCTGTACTGTATAATAAAATATGTACTTAACAATACTACTATAATAGTACCAATATTGTATTACTAATGAAAACTCATATAATAAATATAAAAATATTTGCCCGTGTGTCACGTTTTACCCGCCTTTACCCTTCCCTGTCATATTGTGTAACCGAGTGAGAGTATCTTGTTATCTCAGTCACACCCGTGATGTGACAGTAGTTTTCGGCGAAGAAATTAATACGCTGCCCGACCATTTATCTATGACATTCACTCCCATACATTCTTTGTTTGTCTGTCTTTATCACACAGGAATAAACTTTTGAATTTAGAAATTAAACTGAAAACCGCTGAAAACAAAAGAGTGTTGCTTGCTTTCCACAATATATTGTGAGTATGTGAGACTATGGCGAGTCTATTTAAATATAACGCCATTGTTTATAACTCAAGAACGGCTGGACCGATTTTTATGATCTATTTATTTTGACAGTTGTTTCAGTGTTTGATGATTCACAAACATTACTCGACACGTTGATCAATGAATTGTTTCAGATTCCAGGTAAATAAACTAAAGTAAAGTTCGTTCACAACTCTTACTATTATGTTATTATGATTCCTCAACTCCGTACCGATCCACGATTCCACCGAGTACGGCGAGTCCAGCTGAATCAACTCTCAGTATTGAATCAGCAGGAGTCAAACTGAGTTTGGTTCCGGCCGATTCAACGACTCCGGCGGAGCACCAGAATAAGTTTGATTCGGTGAGTCCGGCGGAATCAACTCTCGGCATTGAATCAGCAGGAGCCAAACTGAGTTTGGTTCCAGCCGATTCAACGACTCAGGTGGGGCGCCACAATGAGTTTGATTCGGTGAGTCCGACGGAATCAACTCTCGGCATTGAATCAGCAGGAGCCAAACTGAGTTTGGTTCCAGCCGATTCAATGACTCAGGTGGGGCGCCACAATGAGTTTGATTCGGTGAGTCCGACGGAATCAACTCTCGGTATTGAATCAGCAGGAGCCAAACTGAGTTTGGTTCCAGCCGATTCAATGACTCAGGTGGGGCGCCACAATGAGTTTGATTCCACAAGTCTGGCGGAATTGCCGGAATCAAAGGAGCGAGTCCAGTAAATCGAGTCCACTCAGTCGAATAAGGGTCCGGAATTGATTCTGTAAAATGAGTGAATCGACACACTTCTACGAAGCAAAGCAAAATACAACCGGATATTTTGACAGTTGTTCTGATTATAAGATTTAGTTCACAGTGTTGCCGCATCAAAAAATATTTCCATGCGTTTTTCACATAATTCCGAGGAATATTCTGCTTTTTAGACTGGCCACGATGACAAACTTTAGCGAAAATACACTTGAAACAGTACCCTGTCCTATTTAACATCCTTGTTAGTTTAACTGAGAGTTAAAATTTAACTTTAGGACATGATTCAGCTTTCTGTTGAAACAGACGGCTCTAAATGAAAACAGTCGAAAATGAGACAAACGGTGGGCATATGTCTGCACCTCTCCAAAGGAAAAGTACAATAATTATAATAAATCTCCCTTTATAAAGAAAACGAAACGAAATTCCCGTAAGTATGTATGTGGAAAAGTAAGAAAATCACAAAAATATATGTTAATCCGTACACAACGCCATCTCTGAAACTGACAAAAACAAAACACGGAAAGTTTGCGCATCGATAATTTCTTCATTGTGTAATTTTTAGGGGGTTTCTCACCACCTTGCCTACATGCTCCCAGTAGCACTACCAATAGGATAAAGTATTTTTTTGCTTTCACCATCCCTCAATTACGCTTATGTGGGTAGATAAAGTTTGCCTTCACTAATGGGTACTCTGACCAGTCAGTAACGTTTACTGGGCACATTAAAGCAAAGTTTTATACCTTATTAGTTAAGTTTTCAACCATCGGTTCAATATTATCTGACAGCTCCTGTCAAAACGTAAAAATTTGGTAAAAAACTTTGCTTTCATTATTTATCAGCTGTTTTCTCCCGCGGTTTTTTGTATGTCAACACAATCTGACAGAGCATTTTTCCGAGACATGGATCATGGATGTGATTATGGATTTGATGGATGATATTGACATAATTGAAGCGATTGGAGACGAAGAATTACGTGAAGGGGCGGCAGTGAATAGGAGACCGCGAGTTATAAGAGCAAGAGTAAATTATTTAGATGTTTTAGATGATGTAGATTTCAAAACACGTTTTAGACTGACAAAAAACGCCGTAAACGTAATACACGAACATATCAAAGATAAAATCATTCAAAGGACCACCCGGTATGTTATTTTAATATAAATATTGAAGAATAATACAGAATTGTTATACTTACATCATATTTTAACAAGCACAACAGTGAAGTGCGTTTCTGATGTCATTTTAGACCCATACAAATGAAATTTTCCAACTCCAACCAGATGTACCATAATATAATATTTAATTGATTCCAGGAATAATGCTGTACCAACAATTGTACAATTATTATTAACATTGCGATACTTCGCGACTGGGTCCTACCTGGTGTCTGCCGGGGACTTTGTTGGTGTGAGCAGATCGTCTGCTAGCAGATTTATAAAGGGATGCTCGGAGGCTATCGCAGACCTCCGTCCAATATATATTCGTTTCCCTCAGGACCTGGCTCCCCTAAAAGAGGGTTTTTTTAATTTGGCTCGGTTCCCGAGGATCATTGGCGCTATAGACTGCACCCATGTTGCAATTTCACCAAGTAAGTACCTCTGAATATCATACTACAGTAGTACTATAGTGGATAGTTGTTACAAAATATGAAGACTATTAACCATTCGGACCCATAAGCTTCTTTTCACAATAGTATAACATTACATACGTATGATGCGTAGCTGACTTATTAATGAATTTGTAGTTGACAAGGGTCCTCATCCTCACTGTGTACCTATATAATTACAACAGTATTCCATTTCCCCACTGAAATAACTTTTCCTCATTTCAGTTAGAGAAAATGCTGAAGTTTACCGCAATAGAAAAGGTGTCTTCAGCATGAATGTGCAAGCGATCTGCGATGCCAATTTAATTATTAGAGACATTGTGGCCCGGTGGCCGGGATCCAGCCACGATCAAACCATCTTTAATAATTCATTAATAAAGGCTAGATTTGAAGCTGGCCAGTTCAACAACGGTATTCTGTTGGGTGACAGTGGCTATAAAAATACGGCTTATTTGTTCACACCTCTAGCACGAACAAACACCCCTGCAGAAAACCTGTACAATGAATCTCAAATACGCAGCAGAAATGTTGTAGAAAGATGTTTTGGGGTACTAAAGAGCAGATTCCCTGTACTGCGGAGGCGAATAACATTATCTATGGAACGTGTTTCACCCATTGTAGTAGCATGTGCTGTGTTGCACAACGTGGCTGTGGGAATGAACGATGTTCCCTTCCCATTAGAAATAGAACCTGATGAGATAGAGGAACACATAGATCCAAACAATGACATAGCTGATGGTCCAAGAAGGCGTCTCATCTTGGACTATTTCACCCCTCTATTAAATAATAATGGTATATTATAATTAAATCATATGTAAGATATGATTTTAGATTTTCGCGGCCAAAAGTATTTTCGATAGTTGTTTTTGGGGTGCCGTGTTGCGCTACCTCCTTCTATAGCCAAAGTTTCGGACAGCATTCACATCTGCCCAAGATTTGATGGACATTGCAACGTTGGCTAAAGAAGGAGGTAGCGCAACACGGCATAACACCCCAAAAACAACTAACGAACATATGTAAGATATATGGAAAGTATAATAAAACTTATAGAATATTTTCGTAAATTTCTTTATAATATATCTTTTATAACATGCAAGATAAAAAACATTTATCTTTGTAAGTAGCTATCCTTGGGAAACTATTATGGTAATTATATTCTATTTTTATAAATATTTAAACACATTATCTGGGTAAGATCAATCAAAAACATCATTTTGCAAAATAAAACAAGTTATTCCAAAAACAGTATCAGCTGGTGCACGCACAGTGAGCAGCGCAAACATTTATATATATTTATATGTACGTTAATAACGTGAACAGTGATATAATCACAGTATTATTCCAAAAAAACAATTATAAACATTGTGATTAGTTTAGTTAGGTTTTGTGTTTGAACTTCCAGTTCCACTTGTTCCTTTTTATATTTTTTTAAAATGAATAAATTTGAATCGAATGATATTTTTGTTTTCCTTTTATATTTTAAGTTATTCCAGGTTTAAAAAATATTTGTTATCTATAATGTAAACAAGGAGAGATAAGATATTTTAAAAGTCATTATAGTTTGACTTTTTTTGTTTTATATAAAAGATATTTATTAAAAATTTGCTAACTGTGAGTAATATTTTTCAAATGCTGTATAGAAATATTTCTAATTTTCCAGGAGCGTCTATGTAAAACTTCTGTATGCAAACTGAAAGTGAAATATTCTCTCTACACTGTTAAAATCATATATCTCACCGTAACGCAAAATGAAAAAGCTTGAGTAACAAAATAAAAAAAACTTTAGGAACACAATAGTTATTAAATTACACAAAACAGGAAGATAATAACAAAAAATTTACTTCTGTAAGAACTGAAGAATATCTCCCAAAATTTCACAGGCGTCAATAAAGCATAATAATCCAAAAAATTAGGAAAAAGTGAGTAAATACCTCCCTCTACCGAAGGCGGCTTTGCTTGAGGATCAAACGTGAAAGAGAATATGTATTCTCTCAATTTTTTTCATTTAATTTTTTTTTAACACTTCTTGTTCTATTTCCCACGTTATCTTCTTTCGCCTTTGATCCTCAAGAAAAGCGATCTTCTGCAGGGTGAGCATTTCATTCACTTTGTCCTCATTTTCAATTTTTTTTTGCATGAGAATATTTTGAAAATGGAAGAACTCGGTCCTCTGTTCTATCAGACGGCTTATATTAGAGACTGTCGGCTGTCTCAAGCCAGCCTCCGGGCGTCGCAAGGAGGAATGCCTGGGCGTGCGCAGCAGAGGGACGCTCCAATTATCCCAAGGCTGAAGGCCTGAAGCCGTTGGAGCGGGGGCCTCAGGAACGGGAGCCTCTGGAGCGGGGACTGTATAAGTTTTAAATTACGTATTAGAATTTAGGTTACTATGCGTCTGCTTATAAGCATAAATAAATAAATACCCACCAGCAGCTCTGGAAGTGGATGGCTGGCTCAGGGCGGGGGTCTCGAGGGCGCGGGCATCTGGAGCTGGGGTCCCTGAGGCGGGGGCGTCTGGAGCAGGGGCTGTATAAGTTTTTAATTATGTATTAGAACATAGGTTACTGTGTGTGTTTAAAAAGCATAAATAAATAAATACCCACCACCAGCTCTTGAAGTGGATGGCTGGCTAGTATAAAAATCCTCCCCTAAATCCTCTTCCATGACCATCAAAACCTCCATGTATTCCACATTTGGATTATCTGGAAGCAATGTAAAAAAGAGATGAAACATTCATGAAACACTAATTACATACATTTATTTCAGCGTAGAAATTCTGGGACTAACTACCATATTTATGTATTCCTCATTGCCCAGAATACAAATGTAGGGAAATAATTTCGCAGAGGCTTCAATTTATCACTAAACTGCAAAGTATTGTTACCGAGCCAGTTCAGTTATGCAACAGGTGACACATTTTTTTAATATTGTTTTTAAGAAATGCATGACTGCTCTTCACAAAATTTTCATTTGTGTAGATTATGTTTTCATCAATTACAAAAGATGATTTATTAATGTTTTCTGATTTTTTTAAACAGGCTTGTTTCATTGGCTCTCCTGTTATTATATTGTATAATTTTTAGTATTTCTGTGTAAATACCCCTAAAAAGGGTGTGAATGAATAAATTAGTAAAATAAAACAGGAAGAATTACCTAGTGTGGATGAGTCATTATCCCAGCGGCTGGCGGCACCCTGGGTACTTAAGGATATCATTTCTTTTATTAATTTTTCTGTGTCATCTAGTGGTACAGCATTGCTCGGTCCCCCACCCGTCTGGTAGAGGTCCTTCCTTATTGCGGCACTCTTCTGCCGAACCAATCTTTTGAGACCTTCGTACTTGACTTTCAAGGTCTTGATAGACCTGAAGCCTGCAAATGAAAACACAATGAATGTTAAAAACATTCAAAATCATCTAACAAAAATAGCAAGAAACCAGAAGAACCATTGAAAAAAGAAGAAAAAATGTTGTATGACTTCAAACTTGATTTTATTTAACTTGGTTATTATTATACCTGAAGTGGCAGAATTAAATCTGACCGCTACAGCTTCCCAGGCCACTTCCTTATCCTTTCAGGTCACGGCATTACTAGTTTTGTTTTCTATTTTGTCTTGATAATCGTGAATTATCTTCACCAGTACGTCACACTCCTCTCTTGTAAAGTTTGTACTTCGCTCGCGCTTATTCATCCTGAAAAACAAGACAAATATATATAAATTCAACTAAAACTTTTTGTAAAATCATTCAATAATCAATATAACATATTTAAAACCTGTTCAACTTACCTTATAGATTCGTAAACAATAATGATCGATGTAATAATTATCACTATCAGACGCGTGTTGACACTGGTGACCGGTGTTGTCTTTTGTGATTCCATAGAAACGGGGGCATTTTAGATGGACGATCGACAGGCGTGGCTCTAGATCCTAATAACTACTTGACACGATTTTTCATGCGGTGAAACGCGGACTCTTTAACAGGCAGTATTCTCCTGCCTATAAATTTATGTGACCCGTGGCTACAGGTCACATTTTGAGAGATTGGTGAGAAACCCCCTTAACCTAATATAAAAACTGATTTTAATTCAGCTAATAAGTTAACACAACAGTTATTTATTCTGAGGTGGTAGGAAGTTCAATTATAAATATAAATATTTTCTTCAAAAGAGAAGAGATAATATGTACATAAACAAAAAATAACTTGCATATTGTATTTATACACAAAGTATTCAAGGTAATCTCAGAGAAAGCAGTGTCAAGGGGTTTTTAGATAAAGGAAGGCATAGATCATTTCAACTGAGAAAAAATCGTGACAGGTCAAACGATAATTAAGACTAGCTTATGCCCATTGCAAATGCAACTAACGGGTTAAAACTAACTTGACTTACTTACTAACCGAAAAAAATATATATTTCATAGTAAGCGGGTATGTACCTACTGTTAAACATACAAATATATATAAAGCCACCCACAGGGCCTAGCAGCAAAAACCTGCCATACGTTAGTATATAAACACCATTGTAGGCATGCACACATCAAATCTCCAAAGTTTCATCGCAATCGGATGAACGGTTAAGCAATGCGTAATTTCATGATGCCAGAGCTCACTTTTGTATACAGAAACCGTCGTGGGCATGCACACATCAAATCTACAATTTTTAATCGCAATCGGATGAATGTTTTAGCAACGCTTAGCGGTTAAACACACAATTATGTATAAAGCCGCCCGCAGGACCTAGCAGCAAAAAGCTGCCACACTACATACACTAATTCCCGGTACATTTAGTTTTCAAACAGCTCGTGCGCCACCTATTTAATTTTTTTATACAAATTTCGTGAAGCCAGAACTCACCAGTAGTTTTATACAAACCTTGTATTAACAATAAAGAACACAACAAAAAAAGAATTTTTCAATTTGTTGCAGTCCTTCAGAAGTTATGAGCGTACGTACATTTTCATAAAAATTTTATAATGCCAGAACTCACCAGTAGTTTTACTGCTTAAAAAAAGCGCTATACGAATTTAATACTTTAAAAAATATCCCGTTCAACTTCGGGTAATTTCTGTAGAAGTTCTGTTCGAATTCTATTCAAGTTCTATAGATATTTTTGTTTAATGATGCAACTGGCATTTACTGATAAAAAAAATAGAACTTCCCTCGAACGTGAAAATGAACTTAAAAAAATTGTTAAATTATTCAGTATCGGTGAAACAACATTACCTTAGTAAATTAAATTGCATTTAAACCTAAATAATTGTCTAACTACCCATTCCGGTAGGTACCGGAGCTTTTCCTTACAAAATTCCGGCAATGGTTTTGCTTTTTTATCATATTTGCATTACTACCGAGATAAGTAGGTACTTTGTACTGGCCGGTAAAAATCTACCCTTCAGAAGTGAATCTATGGACACGTATTTTCTTGTTTTTTTTGGAAAATTTTATAGGTTTTTAGGCGACCCTGAACTTTTTTTCATGAGACGGACACGTAAAATTACTGTTAAAAGTTGCCTAATATTTCAGGGTACCGTATTTTCTAAAAACATCCAAGCCGGAATCGTTTTTCCGGCCGCAATGCCGTTTCCCGAAAAACAACAACCCAAACCGCTGAGAGATCCGTTTTCTTTTGACATTTCAATTTGCTGTTGAAGCGCGGGTAAATCTAGCGCTTTTGTATTAGGTACTTACCTACTATATCATACACAGACAGATAATATTCCATAATTATATTTTTTACACAGGCAAGACCGATGCACAAATTTGCACAATTCCCGCTTAAATTAAGGCCCTGCCGAACCACAAAAAATTGAAATCCGCCATTAAAAAAAAAATTCTTCATACAAAACCTATTAGGGCGGGGTCTGCTTTTTTTAAGGTGGTAGTGGCTTTTAACGCCATCATGACTCCATCTTCAGTGTTGCAAAGTTCGAGAAAAATTATAAAATTTTAATATACCAGCCAATTTTACAGGCTGCAAACGATTTGCATTTATCGATGAAAGCGAATTTTTCGCAAATGTCAGAAAAATGTCGAATTTGAATGCAATATTGTGAAACATTTTCAAGGGGAAGCTAAACATGTTTTGGTTTTAAAAGTTTCTAAAACTTGTATTGTTTATGTTTATTAAAAAACATCTCCGCCGGAAGGTGTACTTTTAACGCAATCTTTAATTCCGTAATGCCCCTATAAAATGTCAATTTTTCTCAAGAACTTTCTCGAAGCCGTTTAATTAATTAGAATAAATTCCTAGCAAAATCAGTTTTGTACGGGAAACTAACTTTTTTTTACTTCCCTTCTCGATCCGACGTTTTTAAAGCGGCAAACCTGTCGGCGGGAAATATAACCTAGCCGAATTGAGTGATTTAATCAGAGGTTCCCGTTTTCGCCGTTAATTCGTATGAGAGAATAAATCCCTAGCAGCATTAATTTTGTCGAAAAAAAATAAACTTACAAAATCGAAGTACTGAAACTTGGCTGATCGTGGTTTTTCCTCAAGCGAAAGTGAACCTTGAAGTGGGTGAAATGTAAGGGCGGAAGGGTTGTTTTTCGCGTGCGATTTAGATCGTGATTTAGATCATTCTGGTCTTTCCCGCGATTGTCTGAAACTGAATTAACCGAAAGTGAACCTTGAGGTGGGTGAAACTTAAGGGGCGGTGCGGTCGTTTTTAGCGTGCCAGAAAAAGTGAGTTTTTCATAAAACCAAGCATTAATATATAGTATAGTTTTTCTTTAACCTCTCAAGCTTGTTTTGCTTGCAGACATTACCAGACGTGTAATGACGTATGAGGCTTACCTGACTCATTAACCTTTAGATGCCTAGTGGTGCGGATTGACGTCGTTTAGTGCCCAACGGTCCAGTACGGGACCAGTGATTATGGTGTGAATATTTCACAAAAAATACTTGGGCAGTGGGCTACCTTTATTGTGTGCGGCGCACGGGCGTTTAAAGGTTAAAGTAAAAAATATTATACTTTCAAAAAATGTTGCAGTTTCTTAACGATTACAAAAAAAAAAATTATATACCTCACAAATCTTTTTATTATTAAAAAAAAAAAAATTGTCATTCAAGTGGCTCATTCACCTCAGAGATCGTTAAATTCTCTTCTGCTCTAGAACAGGGGTCGGCAGACCGCAGCTCTTTTCTTACGCGTTTGCGGCTCTTCAACTCCAGTTTCACCTCAACTCCGCAGCCCATTAGAAGAGCACGTTAAGCTGCCTCCAAATGATCTCAAATTCTATAATACTACTAGGATTGTTTTAGCTCTCTTAGTTCCACATTAAAAATTAATGTTTTACCTCTATGAAAATGTCGGGATTCTGTTTACTTAATACAGTAGAACCCCGTTAATTCGAAATCCACGGGACATCAAAAATAAAATTTCGAATTAACAAATTCCCACGTAATTCGAAATTTCACGAAAAAAAAAAAACGCTGAAAATTTAATTTTTTGGCGGCAAATTCAAATTCGGGTAGGTTGGTTCTTCGGAATAAATTCGTAATAATACGCTTATTCCCTGGGTAAATCGAGTTTACTCAGCCGTGTACCGCCGCGGACGGCCCTCTATTCGAAGTATGAATTCACAAAAATACGATATTTTCCGAGTAAATCAAATTTTCGGGGCCGATTACCGTTACAGCCATCCCTTTAAACTCAAAAAAATGTGATATATTACCGCGTAAATCGAAATTTCGCAGCCTATTTCCGATGCAGCTGGCCCTTTGAATTCAGGTACCTACTCGAAGTAAATTCGTAAAAATACGATAAATTTCGCGTAAATCGAAATTTCACGACCGAATCCCGTCGCAGCCGGCCCTCTAAATTCAAATACCTATTCCAAATAAATCTGTAAAAATACCGCATATTTCTGCGTAAATCAAAATTTTGCTGCTTACTTCCTCCGGGGCCGGCTATGAAATTTAGAAATTCGAAGTAAAATTACGATATATTTCGCTAAAATCGAAATTTCACGACCGAATCCCTTCGCAGCCGGCCATAATGCAGATACTTATTGGGAATAAATTCATGAAAATACGATATATTTCGCGTAAATTGAATTTTCATGGCCGAATCCCATCGCGGCCGGCCATAATGCAGATACTTATTGGGAATAAATTCATGAAAATACGATATATTTCGCGTAAATTGAATTTTCGCGGCCGAATCCCGTCGCGGCCGGCCCTTGTTCAAATATCTATTCGGAAAAAAATCGTAAAACTCGATATATTTCGCGTAAATCGAAATTTCAGGACCGAATACTGTCGCGGCCGGCCATAATGCAGATACCTATTCGGAATAAATTCATGAAAATACGATATATATCACGTAAATCGAATTTTCGCAGCCGGCCCTTATTCAAATACCTATTCGGAAAAAAATCGTAAAAACTAATGAAACACGGTAATCAGACTTAAACAGAAGCTATTTTTTATTGTAAAACAAAAGCGTGTAGGTACACTACAGATCCTAGATGTCGGTAGTTTAAACATTTGAATTATTTTATTACCATAAATCAATAAAAACTAGGTATATTTCGCGTAAATCGAAATTTCAGGACCGAATACTGTCGCGGCCGGCCATAATGCAAATACCTATTCGGAATAAATTCATAAAAATACAATGTATTTCGCGTAAATCGAATTTTCGCGGCCGATTCCAATCGCGGCCAGCACTTGTTCAAATATCTATTCGGAAAAAAATCGTAAAAACTCGATATATTTCGCGTAAATCGAAATTTCAGGACCGAATACTGTCGCGGCCGGCCATAATGCAGATACCTATTCGGAATAAATTCATGAAAATACGATATATATCACGTAAATCGAATTTTCGCAGCCGGCCCTTATTCAAATACCTATTCGGAAAAAAATCGTAAAAACTAATGAAACACGGTAATCAGACTTAAACAGAAGCTATTTTTTATTGTAAAACAAAAGCGTGTAGGTACACTACAGATCCTAGATGTCGGTAGTTTAAACATTTGAATTATTTTATTACCATAAATCAATAAAAACTAGGTATATTTCGCGTAAATCGAAATTTCAGGACCGAATACTGTCGCGGCCGGCCATAATGCAAATACCTATTCGGAATAAATTCATAAAAATACAATGTATTTCGCGTAAATCGAATTTTCGCGGCCGATTCCAATCGCGGCCAGCACTTGTTCAGATAACTATTTGGTCAAAAATCGTAAAAATTCGATATATTTCGTGCAAATCGAATTTTTGCAGCCGAATCCCGTCGCGGTCGGCCATAATGCAGATACCTTTTCGGAATGAATTCATGAAAATACGATATATATCGCGTAAAATCGAATTTTCACGGCCGAATCCCGTCGCGGCCGGCCCTTGTTCAAATACCTAATCGGAAAAAAATCGTAAAAACTCAGTATATTTCGCACAAATCGAATGTTTGCAGCCGAATCCCGTCGCGGCCGTTCATAATGCAGATACCTATTCGGAATAAATTCATAAAAATACGATATATTTCGCGTAAGTTGAGTTTTCGCGTCCGAATCCCGTCGCGGCCGGCCCTAATTCAGATACATATTCGGAATAAATTCATAAAAATACGATATATTTTGCGTAAATCGATTTTCGCGGCCGAATCCCGTCGTGGTCGGCCCTTTAAATTACTATATTCTAAGAAAATTCGTTAAAAATACCACAACTAATTCAGATTTTACAAAATAATAATACGAATTAGGACGATGTTAACCGCGTAAATCGACATTTTACCACTACGGCTGTCTGCCAGATTCTAATTTGAGAAATTTTTTTTTTTTTTGCTAAAATCCATGTTTTTCGAATTACACAAACGAATTTTCGTGTGTGGGCAAAAATAAATTTCGAATTACGAATTTCGTATTAAAAAATCATCTTGTATGAAAAAATTTTCTGGGGACTTTTTTTTGGCGAAAATTTCGAATTACGCGTTTTTTCGAATTATCGGGGTTCGAATTAACGGGGTTCTACTGTATTTGACTTTTCTCACTAGAAAGTCTGCCTGCCCCTGCCCTAGAACAAGTCTTGTGACAAAACAGAAACTACAGAAACGAGATACTTTAAAAGAGTAAATTTTTCCTTATAAAATAAATTAACTAAAGATTAAAAGATATCGACATATTGATATTTGCACGGAATTATAAAAAAAAAAACACTTTTTAACCATAATATTTATTAACAGACTAGTATAAAAGTAAATTTAAAAAAAAATACATAAAATCTACATCTATTCAATTAAAAAGAAAGAAACCATTCGACCATGGGTTCGTTAACAGCATAATATTCCATATTTCCAGTAGTACAAACCTTCCAAAATTAAGAGTAAACTGAAAAATTATGTGCATGTAAAAAAACTTACAGAAGTAAAACGACCTGCATCGATGAAGCATCAATGTTTAATGAAATGCTTAAATTATTATGTAATATGTATTGTTTGCCACGCAGTATGCAACAGTATAAACTTTCAACAAAAAAATAAATGCTATCAACTTTCTTGTGGAGCTTCACTTCAAATATTGTTTATAATATACAACACTATTCACTGTTTATTACTGAGCTGGGAGGTTCAGGAGAATATTCTGTCCGCTGGGGAGGTATGTGATATTCCTGGACTTGGATAGTTGGTAAGCAATGTCTTCGGCGGCTTCTATACGTCTGAGTTCTACCAGACCCTCTCCAGCGGTGCCGAAGGACTTGGCAAGGAGGATAGCCGCCTGGGCGTCTCCCTCTGCCGTGATGATGGCGGCCTTCTTGCTCTGCTCGGCCTTCTCTACGAGGAAGCGGGCCTTCTCCGCATCCTGCTGCGCCACCTGCTTCAGCTCTACGGCCTGCGTGAACTCCTTACCGAAGGTAAGATGCGTGATGGAGATGTCGTCTAGGATGACTCCGAACTGCTGTGCTCTCTCTGTTAAACTCTCGTTTACCTTCTGGGAGACGATCTGGAAGGAAATACCCAAATATTATTGGAATGTCTTCATCCAAGTAGTGACAAAATTACTGTTTTTAATGTGATTCTTGAAATACCATGTAAAGCAGGTTTTTTTAAGCGTTGCTCATGCATTTCCCGAATGTATATTTTGCGATTAGGTAGTAAGAGAAGTGCGGCAGTGGCTATGTAAAACTGTAGAATGAATAACAGACTTTGTCCAAAGTTTTTTGTATTTTTCGCACTTTGTCACATCAAAGATACATATGTAGAAAAAGATTTTAGTGGCGTAAACCATCAAGGAGCATAGATTTCAATGAAAGTCAATTAAATAATACACTATCAAATTATGCAAATCTGGATCAAATTCTGAATGCATTTCAAGGAATTTTTTTTTATTTTAATACTAAATAAATCCAATTGGTTCAAATATTTCTTTATAATGTGAGAAAATCTATTTCACATTATAGTACTGTACTTTGGGTCACGATGGCTACAAAAAATTACAAATATTTAAGAAATAATGTGTTTGAAAATTTAAAGGCCGAGAATAGGGTGTACCATGACAGCAGGAATGGTCACAGAAAACAGTTTTCAAATTAGCTTCATAATTTCTTCAGTTTGTAGATATTTGGAAATTGTTCACGGGGCATAGATAACCCACCGATTTTTTTTATTTCAGATAGCCTTTTTTATTAATTTTTCCCTTCAGGAAGAAAAAGTCATGAACTAATTTGATGAGAAATTTTAAATTACTAGTTGAAACAAAAGAAAAATTAAGATTGGATTTTTAGAAATTACTAGCTGGTTCCCGGCATCCATTGCAATGCCATATCCAAAGAAATAAATTGTTTCTCCCTGCATGTCCTTTCCCGTGCGTCCTCGTTCCCCTCCTGCATCCCTTCCCCACCTGCATTCCTCTTCCACCTTCCCCGCCTTCCCCCTCCCCTCTCCCGCTCCCCTGTCCCGCCAACCCCCCTCCCGCGCTTCATATATTCATTTTTCAAACAGCTTGCGTGCAGCCTATTACAATTTTTTTTATTAAAATTTTCGTTTTACATATATTACAAATATTCATTTTTGTATATTATAAGAACAATCAATCAAATTTGATACCTATTTAAAATATCTATTCGACTCAAAGTATGAGGTGAGTACTTTATTCATTAATTTGAGTTTTTGTAATGACTAAAAAGCTTTTCAGATGTATTGTCATGTGGTTGTAATAATCCAGAAACCTTCGCGGGGATTTAAAGAAGGCATTTTGAAAGTTTCAAACATTTCTTATGTTTAATATAGCAAAACATAGACATCTCATATATACATAGACAGAAATAAGCATATTTTGATTTTTATGTACCTATTGGATAAATTCTCTTCTTTTCCTGATTTTACAGGTCATTGCAGGATCAGATAAATAATTAGATACATGATTAAGTAATTCTATTTAAAATAGAATTGGTTTGTACCTCTCGCTGTGTGATGAGTTCTCCAGCATCAAACTGTGCCACCACCGCCTTCAGGACCTCGGTGGTGATGGAGGGGAGGACTCTCTCATCGTAGTCCACTCCGAGGATGGTGTAGATCCTGGGGAGCTGGTCGGGGATGGGTCGGAATAAGATACGCAGGGTGATGTTCACATTCTGGAGATCTAGAAATCAAATTAACATTTACAATAATTTATTAATCTCACATTAGTCTGTTTTATTTTTATAATATCGTAAAATTAATTGACTGCTGAAACAAGTTGATCTATTGCAGGCTTAATATTGTTAGGAAAAGGTCGTGTGGAAGAATAAATTAAGAAATGAAGAGAAAGGTAACGAAAATCTTTAAAAAAAATTAAATAACCCTTATTTTTACAAATTAATTTATTTATCCATACAAATATTATAAATTCGAAAGTGTGTGTATTTGTTTGTTACGCTTTCACGCCTAAACCACTAAACCGATTTTAAAAATTCTTTCAACAATAGAAAGCTACATTATCAGCGAGTAACATAGGCTGTATATAATGGTAAGCTCCAGCATTATGAAATTTGTATAAATGAAAATATGTGTATTTAAATGTGGGAACAGGGACGTACAGGAAAGGACATGCAGGGAGAATCAATTTATTTCTTTGAATGCCGTTGCAAGGCATGCCGGGTACCAGCTAGTATTATATAAAGAAGAGTTTCTGTGGGTTGCTGGCTTCAAATCTAGTTTTATTCAGAGACTGAATAAATTTTGTACAATTGACCTTCAAAACAAGAGGAAGGTCAATGTCTACATGAGATTTCTAAAAATTACTCCATCCCCTTTTTCCCACTCACTAAGCCTTGGAAAGCCGAGCTAAAATGCTGAGCGACCTTAGATAGTTGTTTTTTGCAAAATTATGTTTTTGAAATTGTACTGTCTCAGGGGGCGTTCAAGTATTACGTAATGCAATTTTTGAAGATTTTTGACCCCCCCTCCCCCCCACGTAACGCGCCGTAACGTTTTCCTGTACACCCCTCCCGCAAATTTTTACCTGAAAGTCACAAATAAGTTGCGCAAAGTACTGGAATGTCAGTTTGCGGTAATAAATAAGACAAGAGATTTCTAACTCGCGATACATGAGTATATTGTTTATTATTTATACATGTTGCTATTTATAAAAAAATTTGAAATTATTATTATTTTTATCAGCCTTGTATTCCTTCCGGATCTCCATAATTTAACACTGTCTTTCCTCATGTTCCGGATGCAGTTATACAAGTTCTCAAAAGGAAGATTTAAAACCTTTATGGCGCCGTTTGTTCACCGGTGAGATCGGCAAAAAACGGCAATTTTTTTTTTTTTATATGCGATTTTGACCCCACTATATAAAGAAACTGTATGAAAGTCAAGCTCAGAATGGTTTGCGCTAATAGTAATGTTGATACCGCCAAAAGTTTTATTCATCTGGCAGCACTGGAATATATTAAAAAGCATTTTATGTGGAGTACGAACGTCATATTTTGCCACGGTTGAACTGTCAAAAGTCCGTCGATGTTTGGTCACAAAAACTTTAAAAAACCTATCAATTCATCAAATAATAAACACAAGTAATAGTGTTTTTATCGATAGTTTATTGTTCAAAGAATGTGTTTCAGTCAATAAAATATACGATAGTTCAAAATAAATGCACAAAATATTACTTCAAAAGTGCTCTTTCCGAGATTTTATACGATGTATGGGCAAAAAATCCTGGCTAGGTAGAGGTTAAAAATCCACAGTATGATTCACAGAAGAGAAAAACCTTTTTCATGTTCTGACTAAAACTATTGGTGATCTCAAAAGAGATACCTAAGAAGTCAATTGCTGACTCATAATGGAGAAAGATCTTTTTAAAGTTCCAACTGCAACTATTCATGTACTATGAAGTAAACGAAAATCTAAAAATCACATGTTTACCCACAGTGGAGAAAAATCTATTTCATGTCTTGACTGCAATTATTCTTTTTCTCGAAAAAAAAACTAAAACAGCACTTGCTGACTCAGTGATGAAAAACCTTTTCCATGTCCCGACTGCGACTATTCATGCGCTACAAAACGGTATCTAAAAATTCACACATTTACCCAAAGTGGAAAGAAACCTTTTTCATGTCAGGACTGCAATTATTCATGTTGTACAAAGGAATTTCTTAGAAAGCATTTGCTGACTCACAGCGACATAAAACCTTTTACATGTTTCTACTGCGAGTATTCACGCTCTTCAAAGAGACACCAAGAAAATCACATGTTTATCCACAGCGAACAAAACCATTTTCATGTTCCGAATGCAGTTATTCTAGTTCTCGACAGCGAGATTTAAAAATCCACAGCGCGATGCATAGTGGAGAAAAACCTTTTTCATGTTCTGAGTGTAACTAAGCATACACGAAGAGAAATCTAAAAACATTGAATGTTTTCCCATAGTGGATAAAAACCTTTTTCATGTTCTACTTGTCGACCTCCGTAGTCCAGTGGCTAAGACTCTTGACTCACAATCCGGAGGTCGCGGGTTCGAACCCAGCGTGCGCAAATAAATTTTATTTGATTAATTTGTGTTATTTCACAATTAATTCATTTAAAATAATATATAGTATATTTGCGGCACGTTCCAGAGTGGAAGATACTATCAGTATCGCCCTGGTGTAAGACCACCATTCAGAATTGAAACGTTGCTTAAAAATTGCTTTAGCCGTGTTTGGTGACCAGATCTGAATAGCCAGGTACTTCCCAACCTTCCTCTTCCCCACCTCCTTCCCCTCCCCACTACCTTCAGCTCACAACATACCCCAATTGGGGATGCCATAGTCTCACTGGCTCCAGACGGGAGCAGTTGAGATTCTTGTGCGGTATTCACTGTAAAAAAAAATAAATAAATAAAATAAACTAATCATGTTCTCAAAAGGGATCTCCAAGAAGGCACTCGCTGATTCACAGTGGATAGTAAACTTTTTCATGTACTGACTTCAATTATTGCAACGGCCGGCGTAGTCCAGCAGTAAGGCTCTTGACCCGCACCCTGAAGGTCGCGGGATCGAATCCCGGCGTGGCAAATAAATTTTATTTGATTAATTTGTGTTATTTCACAATTTATTAATTAAATATAATAATAAGTATATTTGCGGCACGTTCCAGAGTGGAAGATACTCTCAGTATCGCCCTGGTGTAAGACCACCATTCAGAATTGAAACGTTGCTTGAAATGGCATTAGCCGTGTTTGGTGACCAGATTTGAATAGCCAGGTACTTCCCCACCTTCCTCTCCCCTGTCTCCTTTCCCTCCCCATTACCTTCAGCCTCACAAAATACCCCAATTGGGGATGCCATAGTCTCACTGGCTTCAGACGGGAGCAGCTGGTACTCTTGTGCGGTATTCATATAAAAAATCATAGACATATGAATATTAGTAGACCTGCCCTAAGTGATAAAAGCGTATTATTTCCACCTCCCATTGGAACCGGCTGGGATCGAGTATGGGTTCGCGTTATTCTAAAAAATGTGACGTTATCATTCTTCTGCGAACCAGCGTCGAGCACTCATCGGTGCATTTTAAGAAATAACTCGGTAAAAACAGTGGCTTGTGTTTTGAAAACGTGTAAAATAGAAGTGAAAAAGAGAATAAACCCAATTATCGTATTACATTCCATAGGCAAGTATTATTTTACACTATTTTAAGCTAATTCAGATCACATAATATGATCGTTTTTCAAAATCCACTATCACTCGAGATACATGGCGTGTGCCCGTCGCTTTTTACTGGGGTAAGTAAATTATGAAACATTTGTAAAAGTGTCTTAACTGAATACCGCAGCAAAATATTGAACTCGACCTTATAGGCGACCTTTCTTTGCTTATTTGGACTTCGCAAAATTTTTCATTACGCGGCGAGCAATTCGCGCTCCCATGTAAAAAGGTCTATTCATTCAAAAGCAGAGTTTACTTTTAAGAACTAAATGGTGATATTACAGTGCGAGATGCCTATATACTGTCAGATTGAGTTTTGACGAATCACATATCACCAAAGCCATCTTCCCGCCCTTCGTCCCGCTGTAGTTGGTTTCTACCCCTCACCTTTCTGTTCTGGTCTATTAATATTCATATGTCTATGTAAAAAAATAAATAAAAATAAAAAATTACATTAAATTTAAAAAAAACTATTCATGTACTACAAAGGGATATCTAAAAAATCATATATTTTCCCACAGTGGACAAAAACCTTTATCACAAAAATTTTATTCTGTCAAAATTTGAACCCTGAAGAAGTTCGAAATAGTGATAGTAAGTATGTTAGTAACGTCATAATTTTGGAGGTTTAGTGCTTTTTTGATGAATGTATCCATCCACAATATTATTCAACAACAGCAGCTTGAGATGGAGAACTGCCCCGACAAACCAAAGCGATTTTACATTTTAGGTTCTAAGAAATAAAGAACTTAAAACAATTTACCCAAACCTTGACATATCCTTAAGAATGTGCATTAAGTTTCTAATTCCCTATTTTTTTTTAAATAAAAAAAAACATGTCACGTAACGCGTTGTTCGAACCCCCCCCCCCCCCCCCCCAAATATTATATAATGAAGAAATATAAAAAAATATTCTTGAGTTTATTATATTTTTCAACTAAACAAGCATTCCTCAAAATAAAAATAAGTTATAATAAGAGGCTTTCCTGTAAATACGGTAACCACACAACTCAGAATGAACTCAACTCAACACCTCCTTTGAGAAGTCGTTAAAAGTGATGAAAGAAATGTGTATAAAAAATTGGTAAAATTGGTTAACTTATTGGTTATTTTTTTAAAAAATCATAGAAATAATGACTTCTCAAAGAGGTGTTGAGTTGACATGGAACCGTAAATACAGTACTATGACTTTTGAAAATCAGAATTATGATATTTGACACGGAAATTTGCGATGGGCCTTTTCACAGATAAAATAAATATGTTTGCAAGTGACGAAACGATAAGTTAGAATAATATTAAGAAACATCATTTCTTAGCCAAGTGAATAAAATATATTTTAGCATGCAAGGAGTATTTTTAAGGTTCAAAATATGTACCATAAAATTGAGGCAAGTGTGGCGAGGTACTAGCGTATCCGCTACAGATACGCTGGCATTCAAGAACAAAATTTTGATATTTCTTGATGAAATTTTGCACACTTGACGTTCAAAATAAGAGAAAAGGCAACATCTCCACCTGATTTCGAAAAACTCAGCGCCTAGTCCGGGCAACACCGGGGACATGATCTCAGTTAGTACAAAATAAAAATGTTTCTGTATGAACAGTAGTCTCCGATGCAATTTAAAACTAATGTCTTCAATCACTTTGAATACTTGAATGTGTTAAACAAAAAAATATTAATCACATCATACGGAATAGATTATTACATCGATAAGGTAGGTACATGTAAACTATATTCGATATAAAGGATATTTTGAAAAAAGACAAACATTCCCGAGTTATGAATAACCCGAAAATATTTGAAAATCTACTACCACCACAGTAAGCCGAAAATGTTGCTTGAGTCGTGATGGAGGACTTGGCCAGCCAAGGAATCGAACACAGGACGCCTGGGTGGTACCCAAATGCGATGCCCACTTAACCACTGACCGGTCGATGTTGATGGAAGACTAAAAAATCTAGTTTATATTATTTGTCTTATCAATTTAAAGTGGTTTTTCTCTAAAAATATTAGAACAGAGGTTATTAAAAAATGGGATTACTAACCTTTGCTACCGGTGATGACGGGAATATTTCTGGGTCTGGACCTGATATCGAAGGTGATAGGTCTTTGAACCCACGGGATGAAGAAATGGGTTCCTTCTCCTGTGACTTCTTGCTTGATTCCAGCAAATCTGTCGAAGATTACTGCTCTGTGCCCTCCGTCAACTGTAAATACAAATACAAAATCAGAATTGCCAAATATTTCATAAATACTAAGTGCAACTTCTGAACTTAAAGTTATTACGATTTAAAGTTAAGTTGTCAAAGTCCGCTTCACTTGGTCAAGTAGTATATAAATAGGAATCATGGCGTTGGACACTTCATATACTTAAGTACTGCGTAAGTATGTTAATTTTAACCAAACTAAAATATAAAATGCACAGTATTTCATCTTCCTCAAAATAAATACTCCCTTTTCGTAATAATAAAGCTAAATCTAATGGTAAATATGGATTTAGTCCACCTCACGGATAATACGGAACGTTCGAGTTGTTAAAGTTTGATACACGGATAATACGGAATATTCCTTTTTTAGGTCGAGGTTAAACTACGAAAGCTGCATGTCATCATAATTTTAAAAAACATCCCAGGTTTTGAATGGTTTGTTTGGCAAAACAGGGGTTGTCTAGCGGGTTTGTGTAATTATGATTGATTGTCTATGAAATAAAAACATCAAAAATAAAATGGCATTACCGCGTAAGCGAATTAATTAAAACAAAATTAAAATATTATATTCATATTTTTTGCATGTTTTTTTGTCTCCCGCGACATAAATACTCACTTTTCGTGATAATAAAGCTAAATTTAACTGTTTGAATAAAAAATATTTCGTATTAACGAGTAAGCGGTTTAAAGCATAAATGATAAACTAATTATTTAAATAAGAAATATTGGTAAATTTTTGAGATCGCTGGCAATGGTTAATACGCACTTTTTTTTGAAAAAATCTTTTGATTCACCTTAATTACATTAAAAGACAACTATTTGCATTGGGGGAAGTGGAAAATATTTCATTCTACATGGTTTGTGATACAAAAGAAAGTGCCCCTTTATAACGCCTACTCGCGTCAAGGCAAGAAAAACATCCCAGTTTTCAAGTAGTTTAGCGGCTACGCTAGGTTTGTGAAACATGGTTTGTGATTCAAAAGAAAGTGCCCCTTTATAACGCCTACTCGCGTCAAGGCAAGAAAAAATTTAGAATGAAATATTTTCCACTTCCCCCAATGCAAATAGTTGCCTTTTAATGTAATTAAGGTGAATCAAAAGATTTTTTCAAAAAAAAGTGCATATTAACCGTTGCCAGCGATTTCCAAAAATTACCGAAATATTCTGTAGTAATAGTGCGGCGAACTTTGACAAGTTTATCAATAAATTAAATCAATAATTCATAAAAAAAATAGGCTAGACAGCAATATTTACCATTATATAGTGCAGAATTAATAACACCTCCAACTAGAGCTACTCCAAGGCCGAGTTGCCCGATTCGGTTGAAGAATTGAGTTGTCATCTTCCTTTACCTAAAAAGAAAACATTAAACATAAATTAATACGTTCACCATCTTGGTGAAAGTGTAAAGTATTAGATTGTTGCATTATTATAACCCTCGAAACACTACGGGTTGTATATGTTCAATAAGATAAGAATTCTGCAATGCATGAGCAGTTTTATAGTTCATAGGTCAAACTACATGCTACAACCAATAACTATGAAGGGAAGCAGTACAACAGACAAAATATTACTCATACAAAGTTTTTTGTTGTCAAAAAGGATTCAAATTGTTATTTTATACCCTTGATACGTTGAAAATGTATTAACACAGATGTTTGATAAGTTACAAACTAAAAGAAAATCCTGACAGGGGTATGGGAATATTGCACAATATTTTATTTAGTTGCCGACATGTAGATTGAGTCGTTATACGAGATGTTGGAACACTATACGAATCAACATGACTTTAAAAAATAAAAAAGTTTATTATTGGTGTAAAAAGCCGAGAACTAGATTCTCTACCGTGACATAACCTAAAAACTATTTCACAGGCAAGTTATAGAAATGAAGAAATTAAATTTGTTAACTAGATTTTATTTGGAATCAAATTTTCATAAGCTTGATACCTTTAATTAAAAACTGAAAAGGAGAAGAAAGTAATTTTATAATCTTGAAACTAAATCCGTCACACGCCCGGCGAAAATGTAAAATGGCGGAAGCATAAACAATAAAATTGCGTAATATCATAGAGTAATTGTACCATTGTGCAGACGGCGCTGAATTCAAAAAAGAAATATGTACCCATCTATATTATTATCGCATGAAAGCTTTCCAAAATGATTCAGTATTCAATAGTTTTAAACTTTTTGAAGTGAAAACTTCTTTAGCACCGTTGTGATTTGAAACTAGATGCAATGAAAAATAGCGACACTTAAAATACACAAACACACATTTATTGTGCGGTGCTCCGTAACCTCCCCATTATTGTCTATTTTAGTTTTCTGAAAGTGTCACTTCTACCGCATGTGAATTGCACACACTGTTTTTACACCATGTCCCACAAACCCGCGATAAAAAATAACAAATGGAAAATTCAAATAAAAGTTATGTCGACGTTAATTGTAAATTTATATCTAAATAAAAATCTTCACACGGCTTCAACAGGTTATAATAACTAATTGTTTGTTTAAATTGATGTAATAGAAATATAAACATTTCGAAAAAATTAAACACGGCTTCAACAGGTTATAATAGCTAATTTTTTGTTAAATTGGTGTAACAGAAAAATAAACATTTCGAAAAAATTACGCATTTGTTGAAAAAATGCTAGAATGTAAACTCAATATATTTTTATATAGTAATGTTCTTTATTGTCACCAAAATTTGAAAAAAAACATCTCTTGTAATTTTTTTGTGCCCTAAAAACATCTTAAAAAGTTACAAAATTTCATTTTCATAGTTAATTTAGCACTGGGGAATATTTGGCATATTATTAAAATATTATATTTGTTGTAATTTTCACGGTTCAGGTTAATTAAAATAAAATAAAAGCTCCGTCATTCAGAGTTGTACCCAATTGCCTTGCATAAAAAAAATTTTGCTAAGAAAACGGTGATATAAAATTTGTAAGGCCCGAAATTTCAGAGACGTATTTACTCGTCAAGTTACCCTCTGGTTGGAGCTCTGCCAAGATATGCCCAGATAAGGCCTACGGATAATATTTAAAAATAATACTGAAATACCGGCCCTTTCCCCAAATTAAATTGCTCTTCCTGCCCACAGTGCCTACCCACAGTACCCACAGTCTACACGGAGGCGTCTACTAATATCTACAGGAATTCCAAAAACTGAACAAATCGGACTAATATCTACGAGAACCAAAGTGAGGACGAATATCTACAGCTCAAACTGCTGACTAATATCTATGAGAACTAAAGTGAGGACGAATATCTACAGCACTGGCAGAGGTTGGATTTGCAATTATGTGTAGCATATTAGAATAACGTAATATTGCGTATGCAGTTTGAAAAACTTAATTTATGTATGTATGTAAAAATCCCTAATATCCGACTATTGGACACATTTAGCTGATTATTATGCTTTTCCGTACAACCTCTTGCTCAGCTGCCCTCTGTAGATATTAGTCCCACCAACGCTCCATAGATATTAGTCACCACTGGGACCGTCATCGATGTTAGTCCGACCTTAGCTCTGTAGATATTAGTCCTCACTCTGAAGTTCATAGATATTTGTCCAACATATGAGCTGTAGATATTCGTCCGATATACAGGCTGTAGATAGTGTAGAAATTAGTACCGAGTTGCCGAGTCGTCCATAAATATACTAACCCCGAGTCGTCCACACTCCACACCATCCATACACCATCTCTACACTAACTGCCGCGGTATCATAAATATACTAACCCCGCTGTATTAGTTCATTTATATATGCTAACCGCAATACGCAAGATCATAGACAGAAGTCATAATGAATTTTATTTCTTCATTTGAATTTATCTATGTTTCTTTTGACGTATGATTGTGGATTATTATGTTTTGAATTTGAAAAAATAATCTTTCGTCATTACGCAGTGGCCGACTAATATTTTGTAGATTTTCTTCCTGCTAAATTTATCCACCATGAGTGCAGGCGATGATTTCGATTTTAAACCTAGCGTTCTTCTGATCGATGGTATCGACTTGCAGTAAGTAACCAACATCTAAAATTCGAATGTGTTTTACACAAAGATGTTACAGTACATCTAGACTTGCTATTGCCTCACAAACTTGATAACATGATTACTAAAACACTTATTTTGTTCTTAGGAATTTGGAAAAGGGGGTGACATTTGAAACCGACACAGAATTTCTTCACCAACTAGAGTTAGATACTCAAGAATGTGAACCCTCAGATAATGAAGATGAATATCAATTTTTTGGTTACAAAGACATAGAAGATTGGAAAAAAGAGTCATTTGGCAAGTTATGGTCCCAAATGAGCCCTATTGGCAAGAAGGAGCTATTGAGAAAAACGGTTATTACCGCTAGCGATGGTCCGCTGGTGGAAAGCAAATCGACCATTAAAGTGAGACTCAGCGGGTTTTGTGAGGGATCTGAAGAGCCTTTTATTTGCACTATTGACAAGAAATTTATGGTAAGTTGAAATTTATGTAGCTTTTACAATAAAACTAAACCTTCATATTTTTCTCACAACATTTCTTGGTAAAGTTTCCTTACTGCCAAATATGCCCAAATTGTACAACTATTTACTTCGGTGGAGATGGAAAAATGTGTGCAACGGGTTATTAGATTCTTAGTTTGGGTTATTTAAATAATGTATGCGTATTTAGATTATGGTATAATCTTTTAGCAACCATCAAAAGAGTGATTCTGTATCTTTTGTGGATATGGAATCGATTCCATACATGTTATACCCCGTAGAAAAAGCAATTGCAAGCCATAGACAATCACACATATGTAACAGGTGATTACGTCGATTCCATATCCACAAAAGATACAGAATCGCATAGTGTACATACTAAGACAATCCAATAAAAATCCAGGCAAAAATCTATTGAATTCTGAACTTTTATTGGAAAAAATGGAACTAATGCATCTTTTACCATCTCCCTCCATGTAAATAGTGTTTCTTTTATTAATTAAGTTTGTCTGTATATTTAAATAATTTGTGAGTGTTAAGAAAGCTTTAAGTACCCTTTTTAAAAAATAATGTGAAGATGTTCGATAAAATTTAATATTTTTGACAGCATGAAACAAATAACATAAAATACGTCTATTTGTTTATTTCATTAATTGTATCATAATATACTAGACACAGTCCTCTGCTTCCAAGAAGTCAAACGAATCTGAACTCAAGGGTTTTGTTTTGTTGAGATTAATAATTAATTACATCTAATAGTTTCAAACTACTTTAATTGCTTCAAACTTTTGTCACATTTATTGTCCAGCAAATTGTTGATCAGCGCCATTTTTAATTTTGTTATGTTTGTTCCAATTTGTCTGGAGCGAAAGTCCAAGCGAAAATGCACTGAGTATCAGCATTTAACGGGGGAGCGTAAAAACAGGTTTTAACGATGGTGATCAAATGTGACGAAAGTTTTAAGCAACACAACCTTACTACATTTATATGTGAATACCGCATAATAGTTCCAACTGCTCTCAACCGTCTGGAGCCAGTAAGACCGGCATTCCCAATTGGGGTATGTTATGAGGCTGAAGGTAGTGAAGGAGAAAGGGAAGCGGAAGGTGTGAAGGAAGTACCTGGCTATTCAGATCTGGTCACCAAACACAGCTTAAGTCATTTCAAGCAATGTTTTAATTCTGAATGGTGTTTTTACACCAAGTAGATATTGAAAGTCACACTGGAAATAGGTGCAAATACTAATTTGTACGAAATTTTAAAATGTGTTTACTCTTCTGAAAATAAAATTTGTAATTTTTATCAGTTTGTCAAGTTGAAGAATAACAATATTATGGTTTGTAGGTTTTACATGTTGATGATGGCGGTCAGCTGGAAGGCTTGGACATGGCACTGAAGACCATGAGGATCGGAGAATACTCCCGCTTTTTACTGTCCTACAAAGTCATGTACGGGGAGTTGGGATGTCCGCCCCTCATACCCGCCCGGTCCAACTGCCTCTTCAATATATCGGTGCTGGCAGTCGTTCCCGCTGTTGAAGATAGGCAAGTTTATTCAATGCATTACTATATATTTTTATTGCAGCGACAAGTGCCGATTGGAAGAATCAGAGGAAGATCACTTGTTTTGAGGAGGTATTCTTAGTATCTAAATTGGGGAACCCTCGTCTTGCATACCATCTTTTGGCAACAGTTTGTGTGCAGATCAGTTTTAGGCATGTAAACCTAATTAAATTTCTATATACATATTGACGGTTTTGAAAAACAATGTCGGATCTGCTAAAAATCGAAAATTGGTTTGTTGGCTTATTTTAATTCTCTTTTGATGATTTAAAAGTCTGTATTTTCGGAATTTTTAATGAAACAAAATGAAATACATAATATCAAAACAACACTATATTTCTTGATCTTAAAAGATTGTGTGAGAAATTTGGATATCCGCAAAGAATATAAGCATAATGAGTAAGATTAAGAAAGGGACCCGCGAATGGAAGAAGAAAATAGTGTGAGAAGAATGATGCAAATGTGATTGGAAGAAGAAGTTGGGGATGCCCAAGGAAGACATGGCACGATCAAGTGAATCAGATACTTGAGTCAGGCCATGTCAAAAGTCAGAATAATAGAAGAGTATGTATGAGACGATGTATGAATGTGAGTGAGGCAAAGAGTGTGTGCCAAGATCGAGTTATTTCTGCCTACCCCTGTGGAGAAACAGCGTGATGGTTGAATAGTTAGTTAAAAACAGTAAAAATGCGGAAACAAGACTTTACACAGATCTACTGCAAAACTGCAAAATCACACATCCAACGTTGTTCCTTGGGACCGTCAATATGTATGTTATTTATACAGGCCACCTGTTTTCTTAAAAATTCAAACTGTCATGTGTAGCTGTACAAATGAGACAGATCTTTTGTGACCTTGTTCAACAAATGTCTTTTCACAGTCAAAGATCCACAACATTCAAACTAATGCTGACAAAAATAATGACTGGTGGTTTATAAAATTAGAAAAAAAACAGGGGTTTCTAGGGAGACAGAGCTCTAAAACAAACTTTAGAGCTAAAGTCAACTAATATTATGTTCTGTGCATTTTTATTCTTACTTTTTGTGTATTTAAAATTTCAGAACTGACTTGAAAGACGAAGAAACCACATGTTTTAAGGGCATTTACGAGAAAGCGGTTGCTCTCCATCTTACTGGCAAAATGTTCTTTGCTAAAAAGCAATACCATTTTGCAATTAGATCTTTTAAATCAGCTGTACACTATTTAGAAGTATGCAGATTACGAGACGAGGAGGAAGAAAAAAAACAGATAAAATTCCTCGGAAAATTATATTTAAACTTAGCTATTTGCTATAACAATACTAAATTGCCTCTCAAAGCTTGCTGCATGTGTAATAACTTGAATTATTTGGGTTTGTTGAATAATAACAGTAAGGCCCTCTTTCACAATGGCCGAGCACTCATGATGATAGGAGAATATAAAGCAGCTTTAAGAAAACTTCAAGCTGCGGCCAATATTGACAGGAATTGTCCCAACATTAAAGCCGAGATGGCGCTGCTGCAGGAGAAGTGGGATTCACGCATTAAGAATGAAGAGATCCTCAGAAACACATTCGAGCACACATTTAAGGGATACAGAGAGAGCCGTAATGTGGAGACATTATCAGAAGAATTCACAGAGTCGATAGAAAACTTTTGCACTTCTTTATTGAATGAAGAAGATGTGATGAAGGCGAGCCTGCCTGAAGGCCTCACTGAACTAGAGTCTGAAGAAGTGAGGAGAGTTGCCAGAAAACATCAACTGTTCTCTGATGAAAATGGCATTGTTACCTGCCTTTCAAAAGTTAAGTTGGAAGACTCCTTAGAGGAGAAAATTATTGACAATTAGTATATTTTTTGTTTATAATACAATTAACAGATTCACTGCCAAGCCTTGGATTGTGAAGGTTTGAAAAACCCAAATGATTTTCTTATTAAATAACTCTTTTTCTCTTTTAATTACAAATAAGATTAAGATTAATTTATCGTAGATTAATTGCCGGCAACCCAGGCATTTTTTAAGATAAAATATTATGATAATGGACGATGTCTGTTCTGAGACGGGTAGTAGTCCAAAATAAGACTCTAATTTTCTTTTATTTGTCTAAAGCACAAGGCTAACCTAAAAACAACATGTTGCCACAATAGCCAGATGATCTCTGATCAATGAAAGTTATGTCGACGCCAATTGGCTGGTGCAGAGTTTCTCAAAACATTCAAAATCCGCCAAACAGTAGAGTTGGCAGTGAACCTGTTTAAAAAGGAGCTCTTTACCTGAAGTTTTATATTACAGACCTAATGACCATTATTGTTCCAACTTACTGAGCAACTGTTAAGCCAAAATTTTACCTAAACACTGCTCAAATCGTAGGGACCCTTTACATATAGCATCGTCTTGAATAGACCCAATAGGCCACTTGCATGGATTTCATAATGACTTGAAAAAACTCATGTGGATGAATTTTTCTACTAAAGTTACGAAAATGTTACAAATTTTTTTAAGAAATTTATAGTTTTTTTTTTTTTTTTTTAATAAATACGTTTTTTGGGCTCGTGACGTCACTAAAAGAAAATGTTCCGTCTTCGAAATATTTTGTAAAATTCCACACTATTTTTATTTATTTATTTATTTTTTATTTTTATTAGTATCTATACCAAAATTTGTACATAATGTATTTATAAATTATATTATATTAAGGTATTATAAGGTACATTATTTTTTTTTTCACAGTCCTCCTCACTTGGGTTTCCTGTTCTGAGGCGGCCTGTAGTTTTTCCACATTTGTATTTAGTATCCAGTTGTCTTTACATGGTCTTCAGTATGTTTGATAGTTCATTTTCACTTTGTTCTCTCAACCATATTTTTACTTTTGTTTTAAATTTATTTATTTCTGTTATATTTTTTGTTTGAGTTGGTAGAGCGTTGTATAGTTTTGTCGCATTGAATTTCATATTTCTTTGTCCAAAAGATGTTTTTAAACTGTCTGTAGCTAGAATATTTTGGTTTATTGCCCTGGTTGTGTATCTATGTTGGACAGTGGAGTATTCTGATATGTTTTTTAAAATTTTAAATAAAATATTTTTTGCATAAAGTTTTTGTATGCTGTAGACTTGAATGCTTTGAAACAATTCTTCTGTCGGAGTTCTAACCGGTAATTTCAAAATTGTCTTTAGTACTCCTTTTTGGGCCATATTGAGTCGGTCCATGTGAGTGCTCAAGGCAGATCCCCATCCAGTTATCCCATACTCTATTTGTGATTGACATAAAGCGTAGTACACTTTCTTAATGTCGTTTATGTTGAGGATGTTACGGATGGCTCTAAAGAAGTAAATGCACCTGGTGAGTTTTTTGTGATTACTTCAATGTGTGCGTTCCATCAGAGATTATCATCAATTTCAATACCAAGATATTTGATACTTTTGGAGTGTGCTATGGTAGGACAGTGGCATGGTAAGCTTTAATTTTGATAGTTTTCTTGGCATGTATGTAATTTGAGATTAAAGTCATCCTCTGGCTGTCCTCTGGCTGTTATAGAAAATGTCAGATGTTTTGTTTTATTGCCATTAAGTGTAAGGGAATTTCTCTTAAGCCAGTTTTGCAGTAGACCAAGTCCATGTTCCGCTTCTTCGTAGGTACTTCTCCAATCTTTTTCGTTGAACACAATTACTGTATCGTCAGCAAAGCTTTTTCCTCTCGTTCCTAGGCTACCGATATCATTTATGTATATTAGAAATAATATCGGTCCTAGTACGCTTCCTTGCAGTACTCCATGGTTGATTAGGAGAGGTTTACTTTTTTTCTTGTTAATTTGAACGCTCTGTGTACGCTCCGTCATATAACTTTTTAATAAGTTAAGAGTTTTATTTGACATACCAATTTTTGAAAGTTTTGCAAAAAGGATTTTGTGATCTATTGTATCAAATGCCTTTTGTAAGTCTATGAAGATTGCCAGTGTTTTTTCTCCTCTGTCTAAACTTTTTATGATCATATTTGCAATAGTTTCTATGGCGTCACCAGTACTTAGATTCTCCCTAAACCCGTACTGTGTTTCTGATAATATTTTATTTTCTTCTAAGTAGGATAGGAGTTGTTTTTTTAGTATTCTCTCCCAATATTTTTGAAAATGTATTGAGTAGGCTTATTGGTCGATAGTTGTTTATGTCATTTTTGCATCCTTGTTTATAAATTGGTATTACAATATATGGCAACACTTTGATTTCCGGCAAATTTTTTAATTTGATACTTAAAATTCACTAGATTTATTGTTTGCTACCTTGCGAACTTATGTTTGGTTCAACGTTTTGACAGATGGTATAAAGTGAACATCGCACAGATGCTTTCCGCAGCGGCTGACTTAGAAGCATAATTGTAATAGTGCTATCAAATTTTGTAATTATAATTTACAAGTACAAGTTTATTACATTGGATTTGGTCATATGTAGACGTTGAACATTATAATGATTAATGATCAATATGGATCAAGGAAACAAATATTTATGAGATGTAACATTTTTGATATGCCTCGTTATTCTCCTGTGCCATTCATGTGGAATACGTCGTTTTTTTTTTTAAATGATTTTCGGCTTTGTAATTTTTTTTTCGCACCCCTAAAATTATGTCCCGTCTTTCCGGTTTATAAAAAATGGTTCGATTTTTCATATTGAAAGTTTCAAAAAATCGCCAGGGTTTCAAAAATACCATTAAAAAAAAAATACGGATTGTCTTAGAATATTTGCCTAAACCGGATTTTTTTATTTTTAAATGTGATGCAAGTGGCCTATTGTAATAGACTCAATGTAAACCACTGGAGCGTTTTTTGCCACAATATGGCACTATTTAAAATACCTCGGATTGCTTTGATGCCAATTTTGCTTCGATCAATTAAGTCTAGATAAGCCCTACCTAACTAACTTGCCTGTGAATAATGACGCCATGATATTAATGTTAACAATACAACTCTTCATCCTATTCCACCGCCTCGCTCAAAAAGCCTAGAGAAGCCAGTTCCTAAAACACAAAGTTCGTTCTCAAATCCCATTATGTAGTTTTGACATTCATCAACCAATCAGATGCCTTGAATATCACGCGACACGTATTGTGGAGTTGAATTTATCACTCCTACTTGGTATAAACTAGCCGTACACGCTCGCTAAGCCGCTTGAAGAAATAACCCGAGGGCGTTCAGTGTGTGACAAGATGTGGTCTTTTAATTTTTAACAAGCCGTTATGTTTTGTTTTGAGCCTGTATGTCAATGTATTAGTGAACGAACCGGGCTACGTGGCATGACGTCAGAAATATTGCTCGACCAAAAGTAATTTCTTTAACATTATTACGTTTATTGAAACGCTGCCTAAAAGACATCTGTAAGGTATATTTTTTTTGTTGTATTCAGATAGCTGACTACATTTTCAAAAATAAAGTCTGCGGTGTGTACCTTGTACAATATTCGGAAGTGGTATATTTTTGTGTTTTAAAAAAATTAACTCGGTCCGGACGGCTGACACACAAATTAGTTTCAGTGTAGATCTTGTAGACCGATAAAAGATACAACACAAAGCACTATGCGATCTGAACGGTGCAAAACAATGCAGGCACTTTTTCATAAATTGGCCTTGAGCCTGCTTTTGCTGGCTTCTTGCGTCATTTTGAATTTCACAGGGCTCGTCTAGATATCATACGTCAATGCAATTTTGACAAATACTTCCTCGATTCCTTAAATTTTTTTTTGAAATATTTATAAACTTGACGTCTTAAGAAAGCTGGAAGAGCCTACTTCTGATAATAATTAATAGGTGTCACCCTCATTTTCTCGGAATATTCAGGTTTACATAAATTGAATTAAACAAAAATGTCTGAAGCGGTCGCTGTCAAAATGCTTGCGTATAAAATGTTGTTTTTCATCGTGTTTTAGTGGATTTTTCTAACATTTTTGGATACCAGTGTAATAATGATTGAATTATTAATTCATTCAACTTGTTTCAATATCATGAGACTTAAAAATACAGTGAATGCCTGCAAAACAAAAAAAAATCGTGGTCTTGTTTGTGGTTACTCGTAGTAGATTTTCCGAATCGACTGTGTTTGACAGTAGATTATTTTCAATAAATGAAGCAATAATCGAGTTAATTGGTATTGTGGATTAAAGATAATGAATGTATCTGTCTGACGTGTTGCGGTTATTTTTGGTGAGTATGTTAAAAATTCCATTTTATTTTAATAAAATATTGGCATTTCTCAACTAAAATTTGTGTCAAAAGTTTTTAAAACGAAAAATTAAAACACTTGACAAAGCAACAAAACTAAGTTTTCTTGCATATATTTTTAATGTGATCGTGAATTAGACCATTTAAGAGAAAGTTTTCTTTTTACAGAATACATTTTTGGCATTTTTCACCAGCATTTGGTTCTTTAGAACAGGCAATCTGCCTAGCTAGGAACTAATAACGTACAAGACATAATAACACTTGTACACATTTTAAAATCTACAGTTATTTAAAATATTATTATTATGTAATTTTGCTATATAAATGTAAGTAATGTAATAAAAAATTTAAAAAAAAATTTATGTGGACGCAAAATTCAACTTCCTACGCGATATTATAGCTAGAAAACCAAAATAATATTTCTGTTTATAACGTTTATTTAAATATAGGTGAATTCATTGGCTATATAGCACTATATTCGGTTTATGTGTCTCCGTATTAAATTCGGAGGTATGATTTTTTTAGTGTGGGTGGAAAATATTAAAAATGATCACCAAAAAATCACAAGCAATCCCAGGAAAAAGTTTTAAATTGGTCTGTTGCTCGAGTGGTTAAAGCATAATCAAGGTGCACACTTCATCTCCCATTACAGATAAATAATTTGAAATCACTATGTAATTTTTTTCCATTTTTGTGTTCTTTTATTATTATTATATTTTGTTACAAGAATGTTTTCCAGATCCAATGGTTATGTACCAGTTTTATTGTTTGCTTGAGGTCTCACCTTTCATTTATGTTTAAAAACCCTGTTACTTTGTAGTCTTTGTACCAACATTATTATCCAAGGTATGTATTTACATACAAATATTTTTGATAATAAAACAATTCATAATAGTAAAAATATCTAGTTTTTTTTATTTTATCCACTTTCAATTTCATTTATGTTTAAAAAAACCTGTTTGAATGTTACTTTGTAAAATTTATTATTTCTCCAAGTTATACAATAGGTAGGCCACTTGCATGGATTTCATCACGACTTGGAAAAAATCGTGTGGATAGATTTTTTCACTAAGATTACGAAAATGTTAGTAAAAATTTTTAGAAATGTATAGTTTTTTATTTTTAAATAAATAAATCAATTATTTGAGCTCGTGACGTCACTACATGAAAATGTCCCGTCTCCGATTATGTTCCCTTAATTTTGTAAAATTCCACACTGATTATTATTTTTTTATATGGCAACACTTTGATTTCCGGCGAAGTTTTGAATTTGCGTTTAACGTTCACCAGATTTATTGTTTGTTCTATGCGAACTTATCCTTTGGTTTGATTTTTTGATAAAGTTGGCGGTGTTTTTACAGATGTCACGAAGAGAACCCCGTACAATTTATTGCTATTCGTGTGGAAAACGTTATTTTTTAAAAATGATTTTCGTCTATGTAATTATCGTTTTTTCGCACCTATAAAATTATGTCCCGTTTTTCCGGTTTATAAAAAATGGCCTGATTTTTCGGATTGAAATTTTCTAAAAATCGAACGGGTTTCAAAAATACGATTAAAAAAAAATACAGAATGTTTTAGAATATTTGCCTAAACCGGAAAAAAAAATGTGATGCAAGTGGCCTATTATTTTTTTTAATCATTGAAGATTTATATATAATAGCGACTGAAATTTAGTGACGAAAATTTTTGAAACAAAATCAGAAATAGATTCAATTGCGTCTAGGAATTGAACCCAGAACCTCAGCCATACCGGGGCTCTGCTTTAACTAGTGAGCCGATTGGACCCTATTCCCTTCGGTCCTTCGAATAAGAACTACCAACAATATATTCATTTTCTTAAGGAATATTTTTATTGGCTGATATCTGCAATTGCAAGAACCTGAACTAAAAGCAATCTAGATCATATGTCTCTAATTTTAGATCTGAATATATTTAACTCATTCAGATCTAAAGTAGTGTAATAAAACTCGCCATTAAGAGTGTATAAGCAGAGAAACCAGAAATATGTCATTTTTAAATCAGTGGTTAGACGTATTGACTCTTTTCCACAAAAAACTATAAAAGGATTTCAAAAGATTGTTCTTTTATCTAGTAAACGTATCTTTTAGATTTTGAGAAAAAATGTTTATTTTTAGAATAATAAGGTTATACCATAGGTCGTTCGCAGATTTGTTCAATTTTCAAAAAAGTACATTTATTATACAACACCCATTTCAAATCATATAATCATGCAGTAAAATAAATCAATACATTAGCTGGTAAACCTATTTTTCAGAATTTTAATTTTAGTTTAAATAAAATTATTAAAAAATATATACGGACATGTGTTTCTTGACGAAAATTGGTCGGTTTGTGCATTTATTTGTGCACTTACAAACAAATATATTTCGGATTTTTTTACATACTTATTTTGCTAAGACGTTATTGACAAATCATAAATAATTTGATCGTAAAATAATTTCAGGAAGTATTTAATTTTAAATAATTTTGAACATCGCATTTCACCATTTTTATCGCAGCCCGTAAACACAAAATTTCAGATTTCATTACGGGCCCAAACGCGGCCAGGAGAGCACGTCTTCGCGACGCTTTGAATAATAATATTTGGAAATGAAATTTGAAAACGAAATTTGAAATAAACACGAATTCCTTGATTCACGTTTGTTAAATCTACAGGGTTGCCCGAATGCAATTTTTCATGTTCATTGAATATTTTTATGCAAAAATTTTTATAATTTCGAATATTTTTTTATTTTAAATTATTCTTGTGTGAATACCGCACAAGAGTCCCAACTGCTCCAAAATATTTTTTGGGGTAAATCTTTTTTACGCACGCTCGACACTTGAGGGTAAACTGGTGAATGGGTTACGAAAAGTGGTGATTGTTACGAAAAATGACATGCGAACGGTAATCAATGCGAACGGTGATCGATTGCTCGGTGGGTCGGGCCTTTACGCACGCTTGTTTTTCGTGTTATTGTTATATTGTTAATGGACTATTTGTCCATAAATAAATAAATAAATTATAAACAGCGGGTACCCGGCATGCGTTTCAAGGGCACTGTAACCTCGCGGTCAACTAAACTGTTATGGTTCCATCACAAGTCACGGGAATTATAATGCAAGCGCCTGCACTATATAACATTATATACAGCGGGTACCCGGCATGCGTTGAAAGGCCACTCAAAGAAAGAAAGGGTTTGTGCGCTTTAATTCTGTTTGTTGAAGTGCTTATTATTAATTATGCACACAAATAAATATTTTAAAATGCGACATTTTTTACAATCCAACTGAATACTACTCTTTTTTTTCATGAATACCGCACAAGAGTCCCAACTGTTCTCGTCTGGAGCCAGTGGGACTATTGCATCCCCAATTTGGGGTATGTTGTAAGACTGAAGGTAGTGGGGAGGGGAAGGATATAGGGAAGAAGAAGGTGGGGAAGTATCTGGCTATTCAGATCTGGCCAATAAACACGGCTAAAGCCATTTCAAGCAACGTTTCAATTTTTAATGGTGGTCTTACACCAGGGCGATACTGAGAGTATCTTCCACTCTAATGGCCGTAAAATACAATTAAAAAACAAAAAACCAAAATATTAAAAAGAATATAACAAATTGTTTATTCATGTAGGTATCTACTTAATACCTACTGTGTTTACGCATTTCACTTGAATCTATTTATATTTATGCACTTCGATATACAAATTACAAATAACTACTACTAATTAAAATTCTGGAAGCGAGAATAGTAATATAAAGTAGTAATAGTAGCGGGCAGCCCTAGCTCGCGTGAACAAAACCCTCAAAACTCGGATTGCCGCGGAACGAAATTTAGTTCTGAAAACGCCGGCTCGCGAGCCCTGATGTGTTAGCGCTAGTGTCGGAATCGAAGTTGTCATGTGCTGGTTATTCACTCTTAATGATTATTCCTTTATACCTACTGTTAAATTCAAATTTATGTTAAATTAAATGAAAGCCAATCACTTTGTAAAACACAATTTAATCAAATTTATGTCATTTAGTAGGTACCTTCACAATACTGCTTCTTCGATATTTTTTTTAAGAACAAAAAATGTTTTTTTAAATGTGTATAAGTACATTGTTTTGTATTTTCAGTGTCATTGCACTTTTAAAGAATATTTGACAGATAAATTAGTATTGCCAGCCTAAAAATACCGTAGTTCAATTTTTTATATGTTCTACTCTTATTTGACATACTCTATTTGTCGTACTATACCTACCTAAGGTTTGTAGAAAATGCGTTTAACAAGGTTAGCTAATATGGACCTTTTTCGAAAAACAAATTCATCTGATTGCTTTTGAAATTTCGAACGCGTGACGTATTTTTGAAGTCCCGAAACAAATGCAATTTTTTTTGTCACTAGTAAACATAAAAACCGAATGACATGGATGTGTTAAAACCGGTACCAAAAAATAAGTAACAAATGTACCTACCTTGAAAATAAAACTTTTCAAAACAAAATGTCTAGAAATTGTTACATAGTTAAAAGCCGAAGAGATTCAAAAAAGCTATATTATTTTACTTTTATTGCAGTTAATTCAAATCTCTCAGTGGAACATGGACTTTAAGCTACGTCACTAATTTTTAGCCAACCACCGCTCTACCCCCTTGATGAGCAACAAATTTTCTACGGACCTTAGTACCTATCCTTCTTTTGTGCATTAAAAACAAAAATGTGTCGAAAATTGATTTGAAAAAAGTGCCTACTTAACAAGTACCTACCTACCTAGTGCGGGTTAAAAATCAAAATAATGTGTCGAAAATTGATTTGAAATTAAAATAATAAATGGTTGCCTACTTAGTTTTCTAGTCTCAAATGAAATCCGATATTTTTTTCGGAAATAAATATCAATAATTGAATCTTTGACGAGGGGTATTGCCTGAGGCGGGATGGCGTGATTTATCTTTTAGTAAATGGCGGCAAACTGTTGGTTGCCCTCCCGGTTTAGCCCCCGGCAACGAAACGAAACATCTATTTAATGTTCTCATCAAAACAATAATTTATCCGTTATTTTGCGAGAATGTTATCTGTCAAATTATTGGCGGGAAATGTGCACGAAATTAAATCGAAAGATTGGTTCAGATCGAGAAAAATACGAAGGATTTGATTTGGGCATGATTTAAAAAAAAAAAAATATATATATATTTAACACCTTAGAAGGTGGATATTATATTATTTTTCTTCGATTATCACAAATATCCAATCAGTGGCACGCTTTTATTTCATGTTCCAGTGATGACCTCCGCTGTAGATTTGTGTCCCTGGATCTAGGAAACGCGTTTTAAAAATCTTGGCTAGTGAAAAAATATACCTAAGCATGTTTTTTTTTATCCTGCACCTAAATAGATATTGTAACTTCATTAATTTTCATTCTTTATCTGATGAGATACCACAATAGGCCACTTGCATGGATTTCATAACGACTTCGAAAAAATCGTGTGGATAGATTTTTTTAAGTTTACGAAAATGTTAGTAAAAATTTTTAGAAATGTATAGTTTTTTATTTTTAATTGAATAAATCCATTATTTGAGCTCGTGACCTCACTACACGAAAATGTCCCGTCTCCGATTATGTTCCCTTAATTGTAAAATTCCACACTGATTATTATTTTTTTATATGGCAACACTTTGATTTCGGGCGAATTTTTGAATATGCGTTTAACGTTCACTAGATTTATTGTTTGTTCTATGCGAATTTATCCTTTGGTTTGATTTTTTTATAAAGATGGCGGTGTTTTTACAGATGTTACGAAGAGAACCCCGTACAATTTATTGCTATTCGTGTGGAAAACGTTCTTTTTTTTTAAAATGATTTTCGGCTATGTAATTATCGTTTTTTCGCACCTATAAAATTATGTCCCGTCTTTCCGGTTTATAAAAAATGGTCTGATTTTTCGGATTGAAATTTTCAAAAAATCGCCAGGGTTTCAAAAATACGATAAAAAAATACAGAATATCTTAGAATATTTGCCTAAACCGGATTTTTTTTTTAAATGTGGCAAAATTCAAGTGGCCTATTCAGTAACAAAAAGTTGTTCGAATTCGTCAACAATTTCCACTACTGAAGAGGAAGGATTTTTTTTCCTTTCGAATTCATTGCATCTTAGTCATCTCACATCCAACATGTATATTTTTTTTCATGTAGATAGGTACCTACCTAGTCATAACACACGTAGGTATATATTAAAAAAAACGATTGTCCTCCACACGACTGAAGTAAAACTTCAATAACTTATAAAAGAAGAGAGAAATAAAATGTGTGCGCGCGCTGCTCTCTCTTGCTCCTACAGTGTGATACAGACAATAGGCCTGCGCTGTGTCTTAGATATACGAAACGTAACTGGCTATGAGAGAAATAAAATGTGTGCTCGCACCACTCTCTCTTGCCCCTACAGTAATATGCGAAACGTAACTCTTTCTCTTTCTATCTTCACTAATTTATATCTCCCTCTCAACTTCCGTTCGCCCCGCCCAATCACTTTTCGTAACGCTCTCATCACGCATTCACCAGCTTACTCCCCAAGTCAAGCGTGCGTAAAGAAGTTTTACTTTTAAAAAAAATGTATGTAGGTACTATATTGTACAATGTACAACATTGTTTCCTGTTTCAAACCCTTCATGGATAAGTATAATCTAATCACAGAGATAGATACGTAGATTAATGCTACTAAAGATATTTTCTTTAATTAAAGGTTGCAGTAGGTAGGTACCTACATACAGTCTCAACTTATGTGTCAAGTGAGTGGATAGTAACCTACGGTTCCATGACAGTTTATCCCCCAACAGTTGCCCCCCGGCATACTTATTAACAATATGCAGTCGGTTTAGGGAAAATAAGTTGTTTTTTTTTTAAATTTACGTCTCATGCTGTGGCTAACAAAACACAACGCCATCTATTGGATGGTTACCCAACCTAGATAACCAAGTGTTGTGTCGATAAATTAACTAACACCTCTATCTTTTAGAAACTTATGGAACTTCCAAATAATAATTACAAAGCATTGTCCTATAACAAATATTTAATTCGCATTAACAAACATTGAGGTCAATAATCTAGAATCTAGACGAAAACTATCTTATCCTTTAATTGAACCAAAGTACATCAAAGTAATTTCGGAGTTTATCTCGAAATAACATCGTGACGCGAGATTTTCATATTTAAAGATATTAAAAAAATCCCTTAAAAATAATGAATCCATCATAAACAAACAATTTTTTTATCTTATAGCCCAATCATCGATATGTTCCCCCACCCCCACTCTTAAATATTCCCTAACCATACCTCCACCTTTGTAATAATTTGCACACACTTTGTAATAATATATTGTACCCACCCACTATTTTGTAATTGTCAAATCAGTATATGTTTGCCCTGAGGAAGGAACGGTTGTTCCGAAACCGGTCGGCTTCAAACAAATATACAAGTGGTTCAAACAAAGTAACATTGTTTAATTTATATTAATTATAATTTTGGGGGGTCGCCGGTATCCACACTTTAAGTTCAAGATCCAGTTGTGAAACCAAAATATTTGATAAGGTAGGTAGGTACCTATCACAAACTGTAAAAATATTTAATTCAATAGGATCCTACCACCTATGAGTGACTACTAACTGCATACTTATTACATACAATTACCTACTTATCGGAATGAATTGCACTTGCAAGCCGAAAAAACGCATTAACGCGTCAGAAACGCCACTGTTTTCGTGTAATTCGTGAGCTTATTAGGGATTTATAACATGATTCTTTGCGTAAGAGGCTCAGGCCTTTGCCTCGCCGTGGGCCCCATCGGCCGGGCCTAGCGTGACGTCATTAGGGCTGTTTAGTGGGGCTGTTAGCCGCAAATTTCATTTTGTCGGCCGCCCGACAAAGGGTGGCGGCAAGTTACCTGCTAAATATGGGAACTGGCGCACAACGCACTGCACGCACCCGAGAACTGCCAAATGTATCGCAAGAGGGAGGGATCAGAGCCAAAAATTAATATCATATTTTGTTTGTAACAACTTAAGAAAAAAATAATCACGGTGTGCAATTCACACGCGCAAAGCAACGCACAAAGAGGAGACCGATTATACTATCTCATTCTCTCGCAGGCGATTAAATCCTGTAGTTTTATGTGTTTGTCACTTCTTAGTGTCGCAATTTTTCGTCTCATCGAGTTTCAAATCACAAGAAGTTTTCACTTCAAAAATAACCCCAGCAGCCTACTTTAACTTCCACGAACTCCGCGTTACCAAACGAATTTTCATTGCACGTTCCTTAATATTTGATCTCCGGTGAACATTTTTAGAAAAGTTCACCGGAGGACAGTGGCGTAACTAGCGTGGGTGGAACCTGGGGCGGATAACACGTAGTGTTACCCCTAGTTAGTGTGCTAGAGAATTTCTGGGATAATATAATTATATGTTACAGATATTCTATAATAAATATAGGCTAGTTTCGCCAAAAAAAAGACTGTTGGACACAAAATTCAAAATTCTCCCGTTTCGGGGCACTCCATGGGGTGCCATAGAGCTACAGACTTGGGGGGGGGCGACACTCGGTCGGGTCTCCCCCCCGCCGCCCGCCTCTAGCTACGCCACTGCCGGAGGAGGTTACGTTCATGGGCGTAGGCACGGTGCACAGTGTTCCCAAAATCCAATGTAGCTAGACAAAAATATTTTTCTATGGTATATGTTGCAAAATACAGAATTTTCAAATCAAAATAAAATAATAAAACGAAGCGTATTGTACAATGGTGAAAAAAGTAAATAACGTTGTGCTTATTCTAGGTAATTACTTAAAAAATATTATTTATAACATAATAAAAGGAATAAAACCAAATGACATTTTTATCTACTGGCCGAGTCCCTATCGTCACTATTGTTAAATGATAATATTCCTGCAGAGGCACTGTCTACAGACATCTGCAGTTTCTTCGCAGGCACTTCTGAAATCGACAATAATTTTAAGACATCATTGGGTAACACATCAGGATGTTTTCTTTAAATTGTGGCAATTCCGGATATTAAAGGATCCGTACTTATAAGTAGTGTATGAAACAAGTCTTCATTTGCGTTGGAAGGCGATGTTTTTAGGTATGAATCCCCTGATTTAAAAAAATCTTTGTTTCGAGATTTCGGAGCTTCTTCTGACATTAATCCTATATGAATAATGCAAGAACTAATGACGTCTCATAGTTGACTTGAGCTTTAGAGTACTTTTTCCGACTTAAATCCATTTTCTATGAAAGATTAAGAAAAATGAAGCGATCTGCTTCTTTAGTAAATTTTCTTCGAGTCTCGTGAAATTATTTCTCGTGAATTGGTGTGATGTGATCTACCTAAGTAACATTTTAGAATAAAATAAAAACTTAATACTTTTGAACGTAGCTATAACTTTGTGGTTATCCATTATAGATAAATGAAACAATGTTATATTAGAATAAGTTAACAATAATAATCTAAACGAAAATATGAAAGAGAACAAGACACAGAAAAACTGAAAAAGACAATGGTCGCAACTGGGACTCGAACCCAGACCTCTCCGTCTAACCGGGACGAGTGCGTTAACCAATTTCACTATTGCCACCTTCTGTCAAAACGTCATAATTGTCAATCTCATATTTTCAAATTTTAGAATTACATTATTATCAACAAATTATTTTTCTCCATATTACGGGCAACTACCCTTTTTATTGGAAACAATCATTCTAAGAATTGGTTTGTGACCTGGATAGCGTCTCGGATAGATATATCCGAATTTATTTATATGGAACAATTGACTTTTATGAAAGTCTAAATGAATATTCAATCTTTAGACGGAGAGGTCTGGGTTCGAGTCCCAGTTGCGACCATTGTCTTTTTCTGTTTTTCTGTGTCTTGTTCTCTTTCGTATTTTCGTTAAGATTATTATTGTTAACTTATTCTAATATGATTTCACTGATGGGAATAACCTTCAAAAGAGCATAAAAAGAAAGTTTTTCTTATAAAACTTGAAACAATGTTACTTTGTTTGAGCACAAGTGGTTTAAACAATGTAACATTGTTTCATTTATTTAAAGAATTTAATTCTTATTATTTTCTTTACCCACTTCTTATAAATTATGATGAATTTATGATGAATTTATAATAATATGTATTTATTCTGGTTTGTGTGGAGGTTCCTGCAGTCCCACACATTCCACAATTACATACATTAGATATTAGATTATAAATTGAGTAGGTGACTACGAGACATAGGTACCTACTTAATGAGTATGTTGCATGTGTTATATCTATTTGACTATGTAGTTTATCCCTTTGTATTGTAGTCACTTGAAATGTTATTCTTCTATCTATATCAATGTTATATATTGTGGTTTCTCGTTATATGTATGCGTAAGTGTTATATCTATTTGACTGCGTGGATTATTCCTTTGTATTGTAGTCACTTCAAATGTTATTCTTCTATATCAATGTTATATATTGTGGTTTCTCGTTATATGTATGCTCATGCAAGGCAGAACCCACAGGCTAGTGTGTGGCTGCCTTCAGTCTCCGCGACTCCGCGCACTCGTCGTAGCAGCCAGAAGTATTTTACGCTCCAAAACTAGTTTTAACTTCTTTTTGAAAATGAGTTTTTCATTCAATGATCATTTTTTCTTCTTTAATTATACAAGCTCGCATACGAGTATCAGTACCCATAATTGAATTTCTTATTTTTTTCAAGAGGTTATCAAACGATTTCACTGACATTCTTGTATAGTTAAAAAACATTCTTCGTGGTTACGAAGATCCTTAAAATAATTATATTAAATAAGCCTTTTCAGGTTCCAGAAGAAGAGGATGAATCCAAAATCTTCTCTTTGCTTTGCGTTTCTTACGAAACAAGAGGTAAAGAGTTAATTCTTCTACGTCCATATCTCTTGACGGAAGGGTGACTACTGGCCATCTACTGGCCGTCGACTCTGGCTGCCGAAACTGGCTGCTCAATATTTTGGCTGCCTAGTGCGCGGCTAGCCTTATCTGGCTGCGTGCAGCCAGCTGGCTGCCGTGCAATCGTACGCGATCTATTAGCTGCCGCAGCCAGGAATTCTTGGCTGCCTAGTGCGCGGGCTCCAATGAGCCACCATATGTTAGATTGGCAGCCTGGCTGCCTAGTGCGCGGCCAGTCTTAAGTGTTATAATTAATATTGCCTGTGTTATATCTATTTGATTGCGTGCATTATGCCTTTGTATTGTAGTCACTTGAAATGTTTTTCTTCTATAGGTATCTATTCTACATATTGTGGTTTCTTGTGATATGTGTGCTTTATATGTTGTGCTTTAATTTCTCATTATACGTGTGCTGTAGTGTTATAATTAAAATTGTGAAATTGATCTGCTGCAAACTGCTTTCGCAGTTTAGCGGCATTAATTTTAATTAATTTTGTTTCCTTTATTTTTTCCATTTCTCTTTCTGTTCAGGCCGTTCCTAGAGAGGCGATAAAATAGTTAGCTCCAGTCCTGCCCCCCAAATATTGATCAGATTGTTTTATGGTCCAGAGGCGGAAGCGCTGCCGCGGCAGAGAGAGAAGATCGGCATCTTTCAATCCATTGTCCCTAATTCATATGTGCAGTCGTCAGTTTGAAAGATTCTCGCTGGCCGCAATTCGTTCGGCATTGTTGGCCATAATTTGGCAAGGGCCCGTGATTGACTGTGCGCGTGGTGGGGGCTCCTTAATGTGTCATCATTATCAGGAATTAAAAGGAACAAATGGACGTGGCGTGTCTGTCCGCTCGTGTGTTTCGGCTGTAAGGAGGTGCTCATTAATTAGGAACATAGTCTAAAACGAGCGGTTAACAAATTAAGGAGAGCACTAGTTAGGTACTTTCTCAATCAGTGGAATGGTTGGTAAATTATGTTATTGGTAGGTACCCTGCGAAATATAGTGGTTATCTTAATGTGTAGTATTTTTCCGAAGATACACCATGTGAACTTATTAAAGGGGCCCACTGGTAAGAATTCAAAAATATGCATTTTTTTTTTAACATCTACCACACATGTTTCAGTGTCCGAAGACAGCGGTGGTGTGGCATTGCGGTAAATAAAATGTAAGTACTCTTAGTATCGCCCTTGTGATTCGTGTTTGGTGACCAGATCTAATAGCTAGGTACTTCTTCACTTTCATCTTGCTTATACTCTCAGCTTATATAGCAAGTCTATATGTGTGGCAATGTCATTGCTTTTGCCTCCCAAAATACCTCAATGGGAGATGCCATACTCTCGCTGGCTTCGTAAGTAGGGAGAAGTTGGGACTCTCGTGCATTATTAGATTTAAAAAAAAAATGATGTCCTAATTGGAATGTTGTGAGACTGGAGGGGTAGGAAAGGAAAGAGAAAGGTTAGGATGTACCTACCTGGTTTTTCAGTAAAGCAACTAAAATAGATAATTTTTTGTATAGGTACCTAAAACCATTGCAAGTTTTGTTATCAAGATAAAAAAAATCGATTCTCAACGATGGTCTATCACTAAAGATGAAAATTATAATATTATTGACGCTGAGTGGTTAAAATTATATTTCAACGATTTATTAATTTTTCGATTTTATTTTCAGTTTTGTCTTTGTTCTATGTTCTATCTTTATAATAATAATAATAGCCTTTATTCAGACATTCAAGAGTCATTAATACTAAAAATTATAGGAAGCATATCATTTATGTAGAAAATGTTTGGCTTTTCCGGAAACTATAGAACATTTTATATCGGGATGTTCTGTATTAGCGCCGTCCGAGTATACATTTAGGCACAACAAAGTTTTAAAAATAATTCACCAAGGTTTGGCAATTAAACATAACATGATGGACTGCCGTAATGTACCATATTACGAATAAGAACCGAATTCATTTTTAGAAAATGATTCTTAAAAATTTATTATGATAAAACTATTCTAACAGACAGAACAATTAGTCATAATAGACCCGATATAGTTTTACATGACAAAATTTAAAAAAAAAAACTTATATCATTGATGAAGATTCAGTAAACTGTTTCTGAAAAAATAAGAAAATATACAGATTTAGGAAATGAGATTAAAAGAATTTGGACTATAAAAATATTACCATTTGTTATTTCGGCTACTGGCATTAAACCTAGCTCTCTCATTCAATATTTAGGCGTATTAGATTTGTCAAAGAATTTATATATAAAAATGCAAAAGTCAGTCATTTTAAATACATGTAGGATTACGAAAGATTTTTTAAATATTTATATTGAGGGATCAGTAGGAGTTATCGGACCAGTTAGGATTTCATCAGAGCCGAACCCTCTGATATGAAAATATCTGGAGTCGGTGAAATATTTTCCCAATATGTTTCTGGTGGATTGACGTATTGTTCTTGTATTGTTTTGTATTTATTATACTTATATAGTGCACTTACATCGGGTGAATTTAATAACTAGATAATAATTTGTGGAAAAGTGTGTGAAAGGGTTTAGTCTTTCATTTGGGAAAGATTTAACCCGGACATAAAATCTGGAGCACCATTATTACATTACATTATTTATAATATTTATAACACTTATCATGCATCGACTCCCTGTCTGTATGTCACTAGTTGACAAAGGCCTCATACCTCCCGTTCAATATATTCAGTTCCGTTACATTCAGATTTTCAAACAGCTCGCGTGCCACCTATTGAAATTGATTTTACAAATTTTCTATTAAAAACAATCATTTTTATATATTACTTGCTGGTGCCCGGCATGCGTTGTTATGCCATTTAGTAAAGAAAAATTTTCTCCCTGCTCGTCCTTTCCCATTCGTCACGTTCACTTTCCTCCTCCCCTTCCTTCCCCGCATCCCCTACCCCTCTCGCGTTCCCCACTCCTCCTACTCCACCTTCCCTCTCTTCACTCTCCTCCCCCCCTCCCCCCGTCCCGCGAACCCCCTCCTGAGTTCCTCTCCCCCTTCCCGAGTTCCCCTCCGCCCTCCTGGGTTCCCATCCCCCCTCCCGAGTTTTCTTCCCCCTCCCGTATTCGCCTCCCCCCTCCCGTGTTCCCCTCCCCCGTCCTGCATTCCATACATTCTTTCCCGATACATTCAGTTTTCAAACAGCTCCCCCCCTTCCCCCGTCCCGCGAACCACCTTCCCAAGTTTCCCTCCCCCCCTCCCGAGTTCCCATCCACCTTCCCTCTCCCCACCCCATTCCCCCCATCCCCCTACTCACCTCTCACATTCCACACATTCATTCCCGGTACATTCATTTTTCAAACTGCTCGCGTGCCACCTATTACAATTTTTTATACAAATTTCATAGTTTTATGTATAATAACGAACAAAAAAATAAGAATTATCCAATATGGTGCAGTCGATCGGAAGTTATGCGCATTCATATATTTCGGCGATTCATTTTTAGAGATATATTAGATATCAACTACGACGCCAAAAAAGCACTCTTTATGGGTGAATTGCCTAATTCGAAAAAAAACATCGTTTCCAAGGCAAAAATTTGTATGCTTTTCTTCTGAAGTTTGCAATAACTCGATTTTGTTATTCTGAACAGTTTATGTGGGAAAATGAAATTGTTGTTATTACCATCTTCCTCGCAATTTTTCCATATTTTATCACCTTTTGAAGCTTCCCTGGACTATGACAAACATTTCAAAACCAAAATCAGCTAAATCGGCCCAGAAATTCTCAAGTTTTAGCGAGACAAACGAACACCAATTGATTTTTATTTATATATAGATAGATATATATGTAAGAACAATCAATCAAATTTGGTACCTAACATGGGTACCTTTTTTAAAATAAATATAATTTTGGATTAGATTACTTCAAATAAATTCGTTAATTTAAAGAGTTTACAAAATTGATTTTTTATTGAACAATCATTGTTTTGCAAAATGTCATTCAAATTGTAACATTTTTGACAGTTTTGTAAGAGGTTTTATAAAGATTTTCAAAAAAACTTTTCAGATATATTGTCTGGTTCATTAATGTATACGTCTTGCGCTCTAAAAAAATGTGTAAGACGTATGAAATAATGTATTTTTTAAAGAAAAACTTTGTTTAAAATAAAAAAAATTTGGTTGTAATATACCAGAAACCTTGGCGAGGGTGGAAAGAAGGTATTTTGAAAGTTTCAAACATTTCCTTATAGCAATACGTAGACATCTCATATACTCATACACCCAAGCAAGCATATTTTGATTTTTATAAGTTAAGTCAGTTATATTAGTATATGTATATGTCATATCATTTATGGAAACACTTGAAACTCGCGCCCAACATACGTACACGGTTGACATTTGTCACATGAGAACGGGTTGTTTTTACGACTCGTTGTTGAGCTCAACAGCTCGTGGAACGATTTGCCGGCCGTTGTTCCCTCCCTCCTACAACATGGGCATCTTCAAGACCCATGTTCACTCCTTCCTTTTCTCAAAAAGACCCTCCACACAGCATCCACAAAGATGACAGGCCCCGAGTATGAGTACCAATTTTGAAAATGACAATAATAATTATTTTCTGATAAATATTATACTGGGTGTCCAAAAGAAAATTTATATTTAGTGGATCGATTTAAAAAAAAGTAAGGGTTTTATCAAAAAATGCTTATTAAATACTAAAATACACAATTTGGGAATTTATTTCTAAAAAATAATATCGTCCAATTGTAAAGCCTCGAGTTCGCGGCATTCATTTAATCGAAGAGTAAAATTTCTTATGACGGCTCGGCAGGTAGGCTTCGTGATGGCTGCCATTTCTTGACGGATATTTTCTTTTAATTGCATCAGCGAAGTCGGATTGTTGGCGTACACTTTAGATTTGAGATAACCCCACAGGAAAAGTCCATATGGGTTAAGGGGGCATCCATTAAATACGTGAGCAGTTTTTCTCCCAATCTAGACCCCCCCTTTTTGGGCCAATTCGTATATTTTTTTCAAGTAACGTGAGATTTTGCTGGACCCCCCTCCGTTTGTGCTCACGTAATTAATGGATGCCCCCTAAGTCAGGACTAGGAGGAGGCCAATTTATGTCACCTCTCCTGGAGATCAATTTGCCAGGGAAAAATTCACGAACTCGTGGCAGAGACGTATTGGACGTTTGTGATGTTGCTCCGTCTTGCTGGAACCATATTATTTGGTTATAACCAGTAAGTTTGTAGGGGTGCAGCATCAGGTATTTGTGTAAAATGCTGTGTAACGATGATCTATGCATATTTAAAGCACTTAAGCGCTTCCGAATCGAAAATTGAGTCGTCACGAAAAGACTGATAAAAACATTCTCTACGTTTTCTACCGTTCTCGATGTGACGTTGGTCGCCCGGATTTTGGTTTTTCCAGTGTTGTACCGATCTCTTCAAACTTTTTGACCCATTTTCGATTGAGAGGAATGCTTGGAGCATCATTGAATTGACGAAAACAAGAAAAAATTTCCACAATCTGTGGAAAGTTTATAATTGGCATAATTAACCATTTTATAATTGTATTATTGTGTAATTTATGATTTGCTGTCAACTTTCCCAAATATAAATAAAAAAAATTAAAAAAACCTCGAATATTGCAGAATCTTCTACGCCTTACAGTCGACGAATCACCATTTTTGTAAAACTCAGGCACGCACAACGCGCGGTCGCCTCCTAGAAATGCTCCATAGCGACTGAATTCCCAAGAGCCAGGCTACTGATTGACATATCCCCCGCGCCCCTCGGAAAAGTTGCATTCACACAGAAAGCAAAACAAATATATACTTTATTTTGGGACAACCAGTATTAGAGGTAGTAGGTATTCAAGGTTCATAGAAAATGCGTTGAACAAAGTTAGGTCATCGAGGGGTAGAGCGGTGATTGGCTAAACTTCGTGACGTAGCTTGAGCCCATGTTCAATTGGGAGATTTGAATTAACTGCAATACAAGTGGCAGTGTTTTACTTCAAGCTACGTGACGCGTTCGAAATTACGATTTTTTTTTTCGAAAAATGCCCGTATGTGTTAACGTTGTTAAACGCATTTTCTACGAACCTTGGGTAGTACTCATACTTCATCTGTTTAACTGATTGTGTAAATTCAACGGTTGTTTAAATTTACACAATCAGTTCAAATTTTGAAAATGAAAAAGACAAACATTCCCGGGTTATGAATAACGAATAACCCAACAATGTTTGAAAATCTCCTACTACCACCACTCTGCTTGTATTCGTGTCGTGATGGAGGACTTAGCCAGCCGAGGAATTGGATTCATGACGCCTAGGTGGGACCCAAATGCGATGCCTATTTTGCCACTGACCGGTCAAAATCATTACCTGTATTTAATTCAAAACAACTCCTAGTTCATTAAACTAGAATTACAATCACAGACAGATTTACAACCGAAATCAGTACCTATATACGTTGATGGATAGATTACTATTTTTTTAAATTAAATTAAAGTCAAGAGATTATGTGCTCTGCTGTAAGTTCGAAGCAGTGACAACGTCAAAAAAGTTGTATCTACTTGCTGAAAAAGTGATATTTTGCAGATTGATACTGAAAGACTACCTGAGAATAGCTGAAGTCTCGGCTTTTCCGGGGCTTTACTCTTAGTTTTCGAAAGCTCATGTAGACAGAGACCGTTCTCTTATTTTGATGATATAGTGTGAAAATTTTTATTAATCTCGAAATAAAACTGTATATTTGCATAAAAGTTCCCCCCCTGCCCGCCCGCCTACCTCCGGGACACCCTCCATTTTATAAGGTGTCCGGGGGTAAGGTGCACAAACTTCGGGTGATGATTCTATATGATAATACAAGTAAAAAAGAAAAATGACTTCTTTCGAGATTCCAACGTTTTAAGTTAGTTTTCGAATAAAAACTTGGAATTATTTGTATGGAAAAAATAATGTTCTTGTATAGAAAAATATTGGAATTTCGAAAAAAAGTTATTTACCATTTTTACTTCAACCATCTTGTAGAATCACCTAATGAGGTTCGGACACTTTAGCCCAGACACCCTATATAAAAAAAATGTGTGTAGAAGTGAAACCTTCAGTAAACTAAAGTAGACAAGAGTGGGGAGGCTACGAAGCACCGCAAAAAGAGGAAACCGATAGACTACGAAGTACTGCACAAAGAGAAGACCGGTTATTCTATCTCATTCTCTCGCAGGGTAAATCCTGTAGATTTTTATTTTATTTTTAAAAATTTATTAACTAATACATATTATATACAATTAACCAATATATATATATAATATTAGTGGTAATTATACCTCCCCAATTGAGAAATTCTCGTGTTTAGAGAGGGAGCACTACCAGATTGACAGTGGGTACTATACATACTTAACAGTTGTTACAATTTGGGTGTATGTAGTACAACTTTTTTTTATACATAATGAATAATAAGTTTGCTTTTTTGTTGTTGTACATAATGGAAAATTTTTATACGTAATGAAAATATACATAAGTTGGCATTTTTTTTGTACATAATGAAACATAATGTGAATTTTCATACATAGAGAAAATATAAGTTGGCATTTTTTTGTTCATTATGGAAATATAAGTTGGCACATCGTGACACATACCTAAATCTAGTAAATAGTAAAATTGTTAGATGTATATATTTGTATCTTTTTAGTGTCGCTTTTTCCTTTCATCATTCAAAATCACAACGGTGCTAAAGAAGTTTTTACTTCAAAAATAGGCAGATAGTTGGAATTTTACTGACCATCATGTATTAGATTTAGAAATTAAGGTACCTACCTACCTACCTGCTTTCCTTTAAATATAATGTAATGGTAAATTTTACTCCCACGTACGAATGAATAATAAATATAGTATCTAGGTATGTAAGTATGCATTTAAGATTCAATTTTATTGTATTAAAATATGTACACACGAAATAATTATATTTATTTTTACGGGACGTTCCGTTTAGTGAAACTAGCATTGTTTTACGGCTGGGAGTGACAACGGTGTTTCCAAAGTTCCCACGTGTCTCTGCCACATCCGCCATAGAAACCCGTACCCCATAATAATGATAACAAACAATTTTATTGTATAAATAAATTGTCTTAGTAAATTGTAGCAATATTGGCGAAACGCTTTTTGAATCGTGCGGGTATCTTGGAATCCAGTGCGCTGATTTGACCGGAGCAATCCGGAACTACGCTCCTGTTCAAAAGTTAATGTGGGAACCACATATCTTATAACCTCAAACTTAACTCATGAATTCGTAGAGATGTTAGGATGATATTGGGAGTCGAAATAGCAAATGACTCAAAGTCAAATGCGTTGATAGCTACGCTATGGAATTGCCTATCTATTACACGAATAGAACAGGTATATTCCAAACACCGCTGTACGAAACTGCTCTTGAAAGCTGTAAATTATCATAAGAAGTCTATGACCAGTCCCCTTAGTGCTTTAGTTATCTATGGGCAATTCGAGTTACATGGTCTCGTTTTAAGAGATGTGCCGATAGAAACCGAAGCAGGTCTGCTCGTTCATTATAATATGTATTATATTCTCTATTTGTAAATAACCAAACGTCAATTAAAGATCACTGCGATCTCAAAGATTTTATAGTCTTTCTATAAGCACATTATTAGTACTGGAGAATACTGGTCCCAATACTAACCGATTAGAATATAGCTGGAGAGGACTTCAGAGATACTTTACAAAAACTTTTTAAGGGTATTGACGTTCCGGTTGATGAAACATTCGAATTCGATGATTCTGTCTGTTTTGACATGTTTGGAATGCAACGCATGTTGGGTGCCGAGTTCACCATAGTAGAATATAATGACTTGCATGGTCATGTTCAGGGGTTAAGTGTCAAGAGTAATATGCCTTGGTATTCAGCAGCCGTGCGCAACGGTCAACGAACGTCATAAAGCTGTCACGAGGAAATCAAATATAATGTCAATGTAACCAAATTGAAATAATACGCCAAGTGGAAAGCAGGTGAACTAGATCAGTTGCTTCAAACTGACGATTCGCAAACTAATATCCAAAGAGTTCATATGGTTAGACAGAAGTAACAAGTTTAATGTTTCGATGAGGTAAGTGGTATATTAAAATGTAGCTGATGCAAACAATTAATTAAAAAATTCTTCAATCTTTGAAAATTCCATTTGTGGCGCCATTTTTAATTAAATGAAAACCAATAACTTTGCAAAACACCACTACTGAAATAGTGGTGTTTTACAAGTTTGTTGGTTTTCATTTAATTAATTAAAAGTTAACAGGTTTTGAATAGAAGAATAAACGATAATTGTGAAGTACTGGGACATACGACAAGCAATAAAAAAGTCAATTATGTTCGAAGCCAAGTATTTTTTATTATGGGAGGTATCCCTGAAGATATGACAGAAAAATCTATTTCATGTCAACAAAAAAAAGGACAGTCAAATTTTTAAATTCAAGATGATAGAAAACAACTAATGTTTATTAGGCCACAGATATATTCATTATTTTCATCTTCCTCAGTATTTAGTCCTATTTTTTTGGGTGTACCACGGGGATCAATTCTAGGCCCCTTGTTTTTTCATTTTTGGACATTTACACATAATCTTGGATATAAATTAAACCGTAGGCTATGTTTCGCGACGATCTTAAAAACGTACTTACGGAGCGCCTTGGTGGCCACGATTTGTATAATGGTTAAGTCAGTAATGCGTTTTCCCCCAATTTCTCACTGTAATTTGGAACATTAATTAAACGAGTTCGGCATTTCCGCCAATATTGGCAGGATGATGGCTAAAACAAAAAAAAAACTCTACCGTGCGTGTCCTGGCAAAGGAAGCATTTTAAATACGACTGACGATTATTATTATTATTAGTTTGATGGACATTATAAGTGTAGGTACGGTCTGGAGAGTGCCGCATGAAATATCTCTTTAACCCATTTAAACTCACAAGGACGGTAAGGGTTTCAAACATCGACCAAGACATATATTATTTATATATAATTTTTTTCACATGACCGATTTTTATTTACCAAGCGGCTTGTTATCGCTTGAATCGTCGTAATTATGGAAATACTTTAATATATTTTTATGTCATGCTCGCAAGTTTTCATAGATTTTAAGTTTCATGGCTGAGAACTCAAAGGTCGCTGGTTCGAAACAAACCGTGGAGAAATAAATTTTCCTTTAATTTTAGTGAATTACTTCACACATAGATCTAGTGATCAATTGAAGATCATAGATCTTGCCCTATTGAGAGACCGCCAGCCCGTAACGAAACGTTGCTTAAAATTTAAAATGATTTTATCTAGGCTGAATGACAATACCTGACATCAGTAATGTTTGGGGAGATTTCCGTTGATTTTCTCATTCCTTTACCTTCTTCAGCCTTATAAAATTTCTCATAACAATGGGCACACAATCTCTTGGAACTTAGAACTGTTGTGCGGCATCACATCAACAAATGTACCAAAAGGCCTTATCAAAGATTGATCATTCTGCTGAGATTTGAGAGCCGCCAGACCTTCCACCTTCCACGTCTCCCTTCTCGTCTCCTTCTCTTGCGTGTCGCGTGTATCATTTATGCAGAGGTTTAGCCGGGAGCATTAAGCAGGCATGCGTGTCCCCTTATACCGTTCAGTTAGTGGTCGCTAAGTAGATCCAAGTAGTTTCTCGATGGTAATTAGAACAAGTCCAAGCCTCGCGTGTGTTCCAGGCAGCAGCCATTCATAAAATGAGTGTCCAGATATTTAGCATTAACTTCTTTGTCGATGGTTCCTTGCGGTCTGTACCCATTCAGTCCCAGAGGATATGGACCAATTTCGGAGACTGGGGAGGAAGTGAACTGTTATCCGGTGGTGAGCATCGTGTTATTAACAGCAACGGGAGTTTTCGTATCCGTGAAAACGAGACTCTTGTTTAACTGAATTGTCCACCCTGGGAAAGTAAACACGTTTAATTATGTCTCCCATTCATGCATTTTGGTTTGAACGGTATACTGTCGCAAGGAAGTGGAGATCACGCTTTTTGTGTGAATATTTAACAAGTCAAATCCATACGGTTATTTTAACAGTTTTCTTTACGATTTTACTTTTCATAAACGAGTTTACTTCCTCATTCATTGACATCTAGACAAAAAAGCTTTAAATCGGATTGATATTCTCAATAAAAATATTGAAAAATATGAAATAAACGATGTCTTGACTTTTCTTTTGGTAGCTACTTCAATGTTGCGTAGCTCACGATAGAACTAAGGATCATTAACCAGCGGCAAAAATTTCGTAGAAAGATGGTCTTGCGATCGTACCCTTGCAACTGTACAGGGCGGTTCCGATGAGAAAGATTATTCTCATATATTCTGTAACTCAATATCGATTTTATCTCATTCAAAATTTGCTTTAATATGTATGTACATTAAAGTTAGCAATAAAAATGCTCTAACGCGTGACGACAAAATTATACAAGTACTATTTGTAATTATTTTTTGATCATAAGTATTTATAATTTTTTTAAATAATGTCTTAGCTAAATAAGTATGCCAAAAAACTGAGATACATTAGTTTTTAAGACCGTAATAAATCACAAACTGAAGTATTTTCGTCGCAAAAAACGTGAACGTTTTTTTAAATGATTTTATTTGAACTAAAGTTAATATTCTGAAAAGCAGCTTTTCTAAATAATTTATTGATTTCTTTTACTGTATTTGAAATGTGCGTTGTACATATAATACAACTTTTTGTTTGAAAATTTAACAAATTTACCAACGACCAACGGTATAAACTTATAATAATAAAAATAAATATATTTAAAAAAAGATCTTAGATTTTAGATCTTTTACAATATGAAATAACAATCTTTGGAAATATTTTTTGTTTTTGTTTTTTAAAGAGTCGACACGTCTAGACGTGTCGACTCTTTAAAAACAAAAAAAAAATATTTCCAAAGATTGTTATTTCATATTGTAAAAGATCTATTAATTTTTTTTTTTTTTTTTAATTAATAGATCTTTTACAATATGAAATAACAATCTTTGGAAATATTTTTTTTTTGTTTTTTAAAGAGTCGACACGTCTAGAATTTGATTTCAAAATAACACATTTCCGGTTGTGTCTGGTATTATGCAGGTTTATAAATCACTTAGTATTTGGAAAAGAAAACATTTATCTTAAATTAAATAATGTGATTTTCCCGGATTTTATGGGTATGAAAAGTACGAGCACTACTTTGTAATGCACGATTATATTTTTTACTCAAATTTGCAAGTCAAGAATCGTGAGACGTCAATCATTCTCTCGCTTCTGTGAACAAAGAAAACCGCCTTAGTCTTCGGTGGATTATCTATGGATATCACCAATAAGTTATATCTATATAACTCCTAACTAAAATAAAGGTAAAGAAAGGGGTGGATTCATCTATTGGGGGAAATGTTGCTATGTCCCAAAAATAGAAAACCATGTTTCAATGATTAAAAAAACATATTTTAGAACGTTTTCCTTTGAATAACAGGAAAAAACGGTTTTTGCTTAAGTCCAAGAACTACATTTCTGATTTCAGGATTTCCCTACGTAACACAATGCATTGAGCTGTATGAGGGAGAGGACAAAAATCATAACTCCGGTTAGATGTAGAATTGGATTTTTTCTGGAGTTTCATAAATCTAAGTCATTAGATTCGTTGTTAGTTCATATAGATGAAAAAAGTTTATTCTAAGTATACAATGAAAGCACATTTAGCAAACATTATTATTTTTAATCCTTGAAAAATTGCAATAATTTTTGTTAACTAAATAAATACGATATAATATAATAATATTAGTACCTATCAAATATGTGAATTTTGTGCCTATTAGCAGCAGTTTTTATAATAAAATAATTTTTCAGCATAATTTACAAAGAAATATTAATCTAACTCAAGAGAAGTCATTCTGAAACAAACAATTTCATTTTACAAATCTTATTTAAAACTTAACCGAATCCGAGGATTCTTCGTCGTTCTTAATTATAAGTCTAAACCTAGATCTAGTAGAGTATCACTCTACAAGATTAAGGAAGATTCCTCTGCTTTTTTTATGTACTTATGAACCTGTTCATCCATTTTCACGCCTTTATTTGTGGTTATTTTCGTTTTGGGTGATGAGAGAGGAGAGAGGTTAAGAAGTCAACAGTAACATTCTTATGATGTCTGTGTTAAGCTTTGTCCATTGCGCGGGAAAACGCCAGACTTTTGACAGTCCAACACAACAATCAAGGTCATAATTTTTGCCAACACTCAAGGCCATAACTTTACACCAACATCGTTTGGGGTGAAGTTCGCGCGGTCCACACTCCACACAATTTGACAAGTGGTCTGAGGTACGGACGTGTCCACGGCACGCACACTTGACGTTTGACGTTTATATCAATATTAAAATGCGTTCTGATGACAAAAGAGATGCATCAGGGAGAAAACACAGATATTTTAATAGATATTTATTTATCAGGAAAGATTTCCGACTAATACGCACGACCTAAAGTTACTATTTATTAAGAATTTAGAGTGAATACGTTTTGTTGCTACGTAAATAATTACGTAGCATCAAAAATAGAATATCGATTTACAATGGTCAATTTCTCCCGTGTCTCTGAAACCGATTAATAAATTAATAGACTTTATTTACAAGTGAGTTCACGAAAGAAATAATCATCCATTACGACAATGTGTTTATTTACAACTTAAAATCATAATTATTAGGTCCGCGTACCAAAAAATTTGACGTTTATCGTTTGCATAAATGTTAAAATGCGTTCGATGTAGAAAAAATGCTACCTGCATCAGGAAGAAAACACAGATCAGGGTTTATCAGGAAAGATTTCCGACTAATATCGATTATTGCACCAATGACATTATATTATAACGTCATTTTATTGCACGACCTAATTTAGAACTATAGAATCTAAATTCTATTATCTATCTAAAATCTAATTCTACTCTAAAGTACGTAAATATTTACGTCAACAACATAATAATTATAAATATTTGATATTATATTATCAAATATTTCTATTATTATATTATATTTAGGTATAATAATATTTTAAACTCGTGATTATGTTCGCTCATACATAGCACATAACCACAAAAATCCGTTCCGATTTTTCTACATACACGGACCGCACCGCGCGACTTCTGTCAAAAAATGAATTCTCCCCCCCCGCTGGACCCCGCTTGCCTTCCCGCTTTTTTGTTTTCCGCCGAACACGGGAAGCACAAACACTGCGGCCTTGAGTGTTGGCAAAAATTGTGACCTTGATTGTTGTATAGGACTGTCAAGCAAAATTCTGGCGTTTGCCGGCGCAATGGACCCCGCCTTAGAGCTTGCTCTCGAACATTTGCGTGTGAGTAATATATTGACTATGAGTTCATGTAACCTCTTATACTAAACTATAATCTCCTCATGTCTCACTTCTGGCGCGTCTTTAAATAAATGACAAAAAAATGCGATTCGTAAGAAAAATGTATCGATTATTTCACATCTGTGAACCTGTGAACACGCACCTTGCGTGAACACTGCCCTGCCAGGTATGTAATATCACCCACAGAGACTGATTTATATTTGAATTTGTATATGTCGTAGGTTGATTGTAAAATCAGGCATCAAATTTACAATCAAGCATCAGTTGATTGTAAAATCAGGCATCATTTGATTGTAAATTGCAGATCTTGATGCGCCTAGCCACATCGTGAAGTGCCTGAGGCGAATCATGATCTGCCTGATTTTACGATTGACCTGCGACATATACATCGATGTGGCAGCCGCTTGAAAGCACTCTCTATTAGCTCCCCTTCCACCCCGTGATCTCTGAACTGGGATTGTTGAGCGAAGCTTTCTCGGATGGCTTTAGGGGACTTTCGCGAGTACGCATCATACGGAGTATCGCATCACGATAATCTTATAATAACCAAATAAAATGGCGAAAAGAGCTAGTATTCTTTCAAAATGCCCTGCCCATCGCAGTCTTTGGGATATTAGTTAGTAACAATTAGGTTTTTTTAGTTCATGGTTCATTTTAATTGTGCATAATTCATTTTCCAGTGCTGGTCCAATGATTTTTTGAAGCTTTTTGCTTTCAAAGACTGCTAATTTTATATTTTCATTTTAGTTTAGGCACCATTACCATATCTTACAACCTTTCGTAACTAGGAACTGGTTAATCTTTTGATAATTAGGTATGTTTAGTTATTTATAAAATATAATAAAGTGTCATCAACTTTAGATATCGCTATTCTGTGATAAAATCACACCTAAAATTTGATTAAAGTTGATAGTCTTTTCTAAAAAAATATGTTTTTAAATTGTTTTTATTATAGTTATTTTACGACCTCAAACTATATGGAAATGTTTCAAGAATAGTAAATTTTATTTACTGAGCGTAGCGAAGTCTTGTTTTAAGTCGACCGTGTTGCATATCGTCTGTGTGTAAAATTTATTTGTACGTGCCTTATCCAGTTCAAGATGGTGGCCGTTTTAATAGTTTAGGTTATTTTTTAAACATAAATAAGTAGTATTTATTTGGACTTTGCCTGAACAAATTTTAAAAAGAACGGTCGTTGAGATAGACGGATGGAAAAAAGTATACTTAGGTAATTCCTTTTTGAAATAATAAAAAATCACAGTGTGCAATTCACACGCAGTAGAAGTGAAACTAGAAAGTCGCTATATGTCGCTTTCTTTTATTTTGCTTGTTTATTTTAAAGTTGTTTGAAGATTGGATGTTGATTTCACAAAAATATATTTTTTAATCTTTTTTGGATTTCGTAGGATTCGAATCTCCGTTCGCTTGATGTCTGTCTCTCTGGCCGCTGAGACTTGTCGAGCGCCTTGCCCACTGCTCTATAGAATTTACCGCATTATATTAGAACCGAGGACCGTCAAATAATACATTTTTGTGACGCATTTCCGTTTGCATCCGAATTGTAAATCGCTAACGGGGCTAAAAAAGTTTCACTTCAAAAATGATACCCAAAATGTACGGTTTTTAAAAGTAGATAATTTAATTAAGTACCCATTTACAATCTTATGATTGCAGAGGAAATCATGGTTTATTAAATGAGAAAAGTTTTTTTGTTGTTTTTTTTTGTATTTCATTAGAAAGAAAATTAAGTAAATTGAATAGTAAATACATTTGTTCGTTTTATTTCACTAGCCAATACGACACTGTGTCATGGCGGGCGAAGTTTACAGATTTAAGTTATTCATTATACGATTGATAATATTAATTTTTAAATTATACAATTCAGTTTTATTTATTAATATTTTATATTAAATTAAAATTATAAAAATGGATAGGAAATGTGAGACATGTATGAAGGGGGTTAGAGTGTAGAATGTAAAGTATTATGATTGGAATGTGTTGCAGATGTAAGGAGCAGTACCAATATTTATGTTTTGAAAGTATGGAGTTTGGTTAGGTAGGGTAGGGAGAAGTTATTAGGGAGAAATTTGAAGATTTTAGGAGCTAGGTATCTACTATCTGAATTATTGTCTTTGTGCTACGTAGTATGTAATCAGGTGCATTGTAGTGTTCAGGCCCCCGAGCACAGTCGATCGATAGGATAACTTTCGGTAACTTCTCTTCGTTCCCTAGCAAGATTACAGATCGCTAACGAATAAGTAACAGTTCACAATGATAGCGCTCTTAATATATTATACGTCAGCTGTTGTTTGTAGGTAGGTACTTTAGCAATAATTTTATCAATAAGAAGTTACCGAAAGTTATCCTATCAATCCTTATCTATCGACCATGCTCGGACCCCTGGTGGTGTGATTGGGTTGAAAGAGTGTTGAAAGAAAGAAATGTGCAAGCATACATTTCGGATAGAGTTTACATATATTTAAGACATTATACTCGATGAAGAGTCGAATGGAAGAGTATCTTGTCGGTCGCTTATCGATAACACGTATTAACATTTTTTGTGTTTTCAACAGTTTGATTTGGACACGGGGTTTACTTTTCACAGAATTAATAGTATAAAATTGAAGAGAGAAAACGTCGAGTATTTTAAATCGAGGTGATAATCAAGACCTCCAAGATTTTAATTTAAACATTGTGGATTTTATTAGTTGATTAATTAACCATCGTACATGGTACGAGCGATACCCGGTGAAGTTGTTAATCGTCAGTTGGTCGTGTGGTCTTGTAGGCAGTAATTAATAATGTGTAAAACCAATCGGGAGGCGCCATCCGATGATACGTGCCTTGTAAGTGATTGTGATTATCCTTCTCAAAAGTACCGAGGGATGTTCACATTCTTTGGCGATAATAATGTGTCCGAGAGATCAAGTATTTGGGAGATAAACTGACCAGGGCACCAGGGCATCAACTGTCCGTGGTACGAAGAATCGGGTCCAAAACTCCAAAATCATGCGGTCCCATCGTGAGGGCCGATAAATACATGAGCACCAAACTTATCTATATTCAAGGGAAAACTTTTGGAAGACGCAGAAGAGGAAGACGCCTTGATCCATGTATGTACCTACAATGTACATGCAATTTTCATTTCAAAAAAGTAACACCAGAATAACAAATTTAAAAAAAAAACAAGTTAGCTTCTTTCAGCCTCCCGGATTACCTACCCAATAGTGCTGAGATCATTAATTCCAAATACGAGTAGGTAATGATCTACAAAATAAATAAAATCAAGGCAAAATGTATTTCTAGAAATCGTATGAAAAATATCTTAGTGTCAATTTTAGGATTTTAGACGTGCTTTTAATAATGACATGAAGGGCAAAGGCTAACTAACTAACTAACCATCACGCCGTTTCCCCGCAGGGGTAGGCAGAGAGCACGGACCGCCACACAACTCGATCTTGGCACACACTCTTTGCCTCGTTCACATTCATACATCGTCTCATACATGCTCTTCTATTATTCCGACTCTTCACATGGCCCGACTCAAGTATCTGATTCACTTGGTCGTTCCATGTCTTCCTCGGGCGTCCCCGACTTCTTCTACCATTCACATTTGCATCATATATTCTCCTTACACTCCTTTCCTCGTTTATTCGCTCTACATGCCCAAACCACCGGAGAGTCCCTTTCTTAATCTTACACATCACGCTTACATCAGCCTTGCATTCTTTGCGGATATCCACGTTTCTCTCACGATCGTACATGGTTTTACCACACATTCGCCTCAGGGATCTCATTTCTACAGCATTCAGTCTGCTTTCATCCTTCCTCTGCCAGTTCCATGCCTCACTGCCATACATCAGGGTAGGTACCAGCACTCCATTATGGACGGCTAGTTTCGCGTCTTTGGACAGTTTTTTATTACCGCCAACGGCATTCAGTCCTCCATTAATGGAGTTACCGGCATTCACCCTTCTTTCAATATCTCTATCAGCCTTCCCATCTTTCGTAAAGGAATTCATGGAAATCAATTTCAGTAAGTAGATTACTTCAAAAATAAAACAAAGAAGCGAAATTGGAGATGCTATCTCTGAAGAAGAAGTAAACCATGGAGTTCTTCAAGGATCTGCTTTGGGACCGCCTCTATTTATAATATAAATTAATGGTATAGTGAAGTGCCTAAAGTGTTAATGCGCGTTTTCATCCCCCGACAAAATATCCCCGACAAAATATCCTCCGACAAAATATATAATTTATTGTCTTTACAGGATGTCTGTATTATGTCCCATTTTTTAACAATAATTTATTGTCTTCACATGATGTCTGTATTATTTTTATCCCATTTTTTGTTAGGTTAGGTTAGGTTTTAGTAGATATTTTGTTGGTGGATGTTTTGTCCGTAGGATATTTGGTTGGTGATATTTTGTCGGGGATGTTTTGTCGTGGGATGACGAAGCGCAGAACCGCCTTAATTACTGTTCAATTAAAATTTTTGCAGATGACACACTTTAAACTAAAAATAAATTTAATTAAGAGTAGACTAGTTTTTAATAATATTTAATATTAAAAAAAACTTAACGGACTTATTACCCTAAATAAAGACAACCAAAATATTAAAGAAGTCGACGAAATTAAAAGTTTGGGAATTATCATCGATAACAAATTAAAAGCTAACACCTTTGAAATGTTAATTTAAAAAAATGCAAAATAGGTTAACTTCTTAAGTAGGATAAAGGGAATATTTTGGTCTACCACACCACTGCAGTAAATCCTACCTGAATTACTGAACAAGTTACACACGTTAAAAGAATGAATTCAGAACAGAGGCATGAGGTCAATGTTGCGCTCTAGCAGATATACAAGGATAAAACCCATGCAACGCCAACTCAACGTGTGGCAACGATTGTATAAAAAAAAATGTTTAAGTTAAAAATAAAATGTTACCAGATTATGTTACCCTATATGTTAAATAGTGTTTGTATTTTTTTATTATTTATTAATTGCTTTGTAATTACATAATTTGAGGATTTTTCGACCACTATGCTAGGCACTTGCCCGTGTTGTGGTTAGAACAGTTCATTGCTATCCTAGAACGCAACGATTTTAGACTTCCTAAAACAAATTTATCGGGAACAAAAAAAAATATTTATTATAAAGGTTTTAAAACGTTTAATGAACTCCCTGTAAATGTTAAGGAAGCTAAAAGCCTTTCAGTTTTCGCGGGTTATTAGATAGGTGAGTACTCAATTTATTTATTTTTATTTTAGTACATTCATAAAACAGGCATGTTGCTCAAAAAATTACATTCATGGATTTTCAAAATTTTAGTACACATATAATAGAACATTATTATTTTAGTTCTAGAATAGATTATAAACACTAGATATAAGATGTAATTTTTTATATAATAATGTTAAGTATCAAAATTTGCATGGAATAGGATTTACCCTATATTCGTGATACTAAAATATGGGTGACCGGACAACTCAGAATGAATTCAATTCAACACGTCCTTTAAAAGGTCATTAAAAGTGATGAAAAAAATACATAAAAAAATGTTTGAATAGGTGTTGACTTGAGTTGATTCTGAGTTGTCAAGGAACTAAAAATATGATAGAAAAAACTACAAAATTTCAATGTAATACTACACACATTATTTTATCAGAATCAGTTGTAATCAGGCAGTACATTGCAAATATCATAAAATATTTATAAGGTTATATTTATGCATGTAGATCACCATTCTACCATTCTACCGTTCTACTATAACTCTACCGTTCTACTATAATAACACACATACATTATCACATTATTACTCACCAATCAGTCGATTACACATGTTGGGAAATGAACATGCTAACATCGGCGACATTTATTTCTTAAAATTAGTGCAATATAAACATGCACTCAAAAATTATTTCTCATTAAATGTTGAAATGAAATGATGATATTTCTCATTGTTCTTTTTTTGTTATTTTTTGTTGTGATACTCAAAATGATTTTATGTTATTTTTAAGTTTAACACTACTATTATGTAATGATTTTATTTTTCTTACTTTTGTACTCGATTATATGTTTATTTATAAAAGGCAGTATAGCCGTTTATGTATTTAAAATAAAAATAAAAATAAAATGTCTCTCTCTCTCAGGTTGATGTGGGACCTAGCGATCTGTAATGTGGGAAAATGTAAGGTTCTGCTATTTTGTTCCAAATAATAAAAACAAGATTGTTTGGGAAGGTTCCATAAATGTATATTTAACCAACAAATCAAGGTAAAGAGGCAAATGCCTTAACAAAATTAATAACAGAGAAACCCTCATACCTGTGGACCAACGCAAACGGTGCTATTCTAAATCTAGTACGGAAAACGGCGAACAGAAGGTGACGGCACGCAATCCCGCGATCGCCAACGGAGGACTCCGGATGAAGGGGGCAAACATCTCGTGAAGAATCTCCAGACGGCCAGGAGTCCGGGCCAGATGGATCCGTCAAGCACGTACCGGGATGAGGGCGCTAAAGGCCAAATGCGAGGTTATTTCCTAGAGGCGCGAGGGACGCCATCTTGGTGATTTTAGCGAGGCTGTTTCCTCCGACGGTGGGCCACAAATAAATCGTTAGCGTCACAGTTGTATAACCGGAGCATATCCACGTAGTGGTTTTGCGCGGAATTTATCGTCTCCAAAGCAGATGATTTGCGATTTTTCCGGAATCTCAGCAAGATTCTCGAGCCACACGGCGTACTTCAAATTCAAACAACCAAAAAAGTTACGCATGCGGAGAATGCGAATTCACCATTTCACAAGCGGAACAAACATTATTAACCGAAAATCCAGCCCGAAAAAGTTAAATAATAAACTCAAAACATCTTGTTGAGTGACCTCGTCATAAATTCACGGGTTCCCTGACGGTAAATTTTCAAGAAAGTCCATGGAAAAAGACCCGGTTCAAAAATCAGAGAGAAAAAGTGTTGCCAGTCCAATACAGGCTGTTCAAATTACCAGGTTAGTGGTCAGGTAAATAATTATATCACAAATAGATAATTATTTACGTGACATATTTATTAGCAAAACTGTTCTTGCTATAATCTGCCCTTGGTAAAAAGTTCGGCCGTCCGTTGCCAGGGAAGCCGAGGGCGGGGTCGGGTCTTCGCTAATAAATATTCCCTACCATCGCATCAACCGCGGTGGTTAGGCGGATACGAGTCGGTACCTACCGAGGAACAAGTTAATTAAAAGCTTCTTATTGATACTGGTTTAAAACACGTGTTTAAAAAAATGTTCGTAGGATGGGTTTATTGGATAATATGCAAAGTTAAGATATCAAATAATTAAACAGGAATCTCGTAAACGAAAAATCAACATCACTGATAAATCGTTATGCATTTTTTAATTTATGTTTTCTTATATGAATATTTAATGTGATAGTTTTAGGTAAATTATGTATAACAATCATCAAATAAATACCCGCGCGAGAGAGCGTGAAACTCCTTGACTTCGGAAACTTAAGAATTGTATCATTGAAGAAGAGGATAATACTAATAAATCTAAACTCAAGTATGAAAAAGAACAAGACACAGAAAAAATAAAAAAAGGTAACGGTTGGAATCAGTACTCAGGATCTCTTGTCTTACCAGGACAAATGTCTTAACCAACATTAGGACCTCTTATTTTTAACTCTTTTTTTTATCTCATATTTCAAATTCAGAATTAACAATATTATCCTTGACTAATTTTGTGTATCTTGTTCTTTTTTATGTTTTATTTTAGATTTATTAGAGTTGTTCCAATGAAAATAGAATATTATATTAAAACAATCGATTTGAATTAAAAGATAAATAAAATCCCTGTTTTAAAACCAAAAAATATTTTTCAGAGAATATTTACACCTTTCACCCCGACCAGATGCCATAATTTTTTCTGAATGGAAACTCCGATTTAAATGAATTTAAGTTCTTACGTATGTTTAGTGACTAGATTTGTAGAACCAGATACTGTTTAGTTTGGCGGCCACTTCTGCTCTGGAGTTCTGGAAACCCATAATATCTAATGACTATGCCCAGAAACAGGCTATTATTTTGATCGGATTGCAGTATTTGTGGCATACAAGCAAGGTGGGAATGCTATCCTTATTTGTAATACCAACATTTCAATGGAAGATGCTCCGAGGAAATTGGTTTACGATACTGATGCGCAAAAAATCTCCAAAATTTAATATGTATTTTGGAGAAAATAATCAATGTCATTTGAGTCTTTTTAATTTATTTTTTAAATTAACTCCACGCGACATGTCATGTTTGGGAATGCTGTGTGGAAGGATTATCAGTCTTTTTTCTTATCCGTATAGATTATATATCACATGCACTTCCAGGGATGTTGGTTCAACTTAGAGCCAGTTGTTTCACAAAATTTGAATTCATCAAAGGTCTCTAAATATTCTATCCAAATTCTGTTATACATCATTATTGACCAGTTGTTTAACATAACTGATATAATAACAGAACTTTCAAAGAACTAAGTATACGAAATTTGATGAATTGTTCAAATTCTGTGAGACAACTCGCCCTTACTCTCCCATTTTCCAATCAAAGCAAAACGCTTTTGAACGATTAAATATTTCAGTAATCAGTTGAGAAAGCTCTGTAAAACCCGCCACTCGGATGCTGCAGCCAGATGATGGTGCCCGCCCCACGCTGCTAGCACCACTACGCACCACGCTCCAAGCACCACGCTCCACGCACCACGCACCACTCGGGTCACGGGCCACCATTGTTTTAATATCCAGTTTAATCACATTCATAATTAGTAATTACTAATGCCGTCTGCGCCCGCAATTATCATTCTTCAATTATTATCGTCTGCCATTCTGACCAAAGCCGTGCCATGGTAGAAATAATTAGATTTTTTAATAAATGAACAAAAGTATTATCGTGATTTATTTTTGGTTTATTACGCTGTGTTGCACTTCCTTCTTCTTTAGCCAATGTTTCGGACAGCGTTACATCCATCGTTACGTCCATCACATTTACCCTGATGATGGGCACTAAAACGCTGTTCGAAACTTTGGCTAAAAAGGAGGAAGCACAACACGGCGTTAAAGCCCAAGAATAAATCACACATTATATGTACAAAGTTCACGCCAATAGTGCGAAGCTTCAGGGGGTTATTATTCAAGAAAATGTCATATACTCGTACTTTCGATTCCTGAAATTATTTTGAGTAAAAAAATGTAAGGGCAATTTTGGTCTCCGGTGACATTTTTGATGTTTGTTTTTTTTTCAACTTTAAAAATAAATAATCAGTTGGTATCTATTGGACAGCTGGGGTTGGACTGAGGGATTGGGCGAATACTCGGCTGAGTGAGTGTCGGAAAAAAAAAAAGTTGGGTTTAGTAGAAAAAAAAAACTTAAATAAGTCACCGAGACCAAAATTTCATTTACATTAATATCAGGAAAAACTGGTTAAAATAAGTCAAGTACGTCCCTTAACACCCATGTAATCTATTTTCATAAAATAAATGGCAACCTACCTACTGACCTTTAAATTAAAAAAAAAAATTATTTTCTCAAATACATAGTTACAGTTCTTATAATTTTTGGTTATGCTCTTATGATTAAGGAACATGAGCTAATACGATGGACACTTGTAACCTTAGTAAGTGAATATTAAAACCAGGTTCACACCCAAATATATTGAAATATAAGAGATGTGCTATCCGCAGTTATTACTAGGTGGAACTGCGCTTCCGGGTGTCGCCAATATTGTTTACCAATTAACGAATAAACTAAATGCACGATAATAATAATAATAATAATAATATTTGGCTAATTTATATAGCGCCGTTTTCGTGAAAAATCACCTCAAGGGCGCTGTACAAATAAATACAACGAATTCTTTCCGTGTTCAAACTATACTGTTAACTATTACTATGTACACCTTCAAAAATCAACGAAACGAACAAACTCTTTTCGTGTGCAAACTACTCCGATTAGGTAGTTTCCTAAGTTTTAGGTAGTTCCTCCGCCAACAGTCGTGCGGACATCTTAGCATGTCTCTTTTTTATTTAAATATTTTTGTTCACACCCCATTTATCGATAAATAATTACTAATTTAAATGACTTTGCACACAACACACATGCGCCATTCCTAACTAGCAAATAAAACATATGAACAGTAAAGGAAAGGTCCAAATTTATTATTATAATTGTAATTGACTCTTTAACTAATTAAATCCCGTTTAGTCTCAAAAAGTACATGCGAAGCGCCAATGTATAAAAGTTAGTATTTCATTTCGAAATTGACAATTTATTAGTATTATTGTTATGTAAATCCATAGAGAGATTTGTCAGTGTTGCCATCGAATATAGATTTCTTATTAATTCCCTATAAGTATCGGTCGTAGCCATGCTCGTGAAAACGGTATAAAATCATCGGTAGTTATGCCTTTCGGTCCGATATTCTAAGATAAGTTATCGATTTCATTGTGCACGGTAACAAATCAATTGCATAAGAAAATAATATTATTATTTCTATTATAAGCTTCTGCATTGACAGTACCTTCCTTATATTGAGAACAGATAGTTGCATTTTGGCCACTTTTTTCTTCCAGTTTTCTGGATGACGAATAGGTACATTTCTTTATCATAGCGTTATAAATTAGGCATTTAGCAACTTTTACATATCTTTCTCATTTCAATACATAAAAAAAAACATTTTGGTGACATACTCGACTATCTACCCACATTATCCTTTATTCTTTAAATTAATTCGTAGTTCTGTCATGGCACATAGTATTGTATAGGTGCACCAAACTTAATGAGGAAAGTCCAATTTAAAAATCAATTTGTGCTGATCCTTTTTGGATGACCCATGACCTCTAGTTAATGGACATGTCCCACACGACTAATATTAACCTATAATTTTACCAAATGTTCATACTTTATTGGGCACCTTTCATAAAAATAACGGCACGATAGTAATAAATAACTAACTTTCGTACGTTTTTATAAACATTTTTTTCTAATTTTTTTTTTTGCATTTCATTGTTTGTTTTGGTTTTTAATATTTTTTATCTACCAGCATAAACGTGTCCCTTCGTATTGGCGTTCTGATTGATCCACTCGTGACAATGTGAAATTTTTAAAAATTTTACTTTATTTGGTGTCGCACAAGAGTCCCAGCATCTTCCAACCGTCTTCAGACAGTGATTTTTTTTTTAATAGAAAGACAAATATTCCCGGGATACGAATAACCCGACAATATTTGAAAATCTCGTACTACCACCACAGTAAGTCGAAAATGTTGCTTGAGTCGTGATGGAGGACTTAGCCAGCCGAGGAATCGTAAACGGAACGCCTGGGTGGGACCCAAACGCGATGCCCACTCAACCACTGATGCTATGGAATTTCAAACTGGGGTATTTTGTGAGACTGAATGTGGTGGGGAGGGGAAGGAGATGAGAGGAGGAAGGTGGGAAAGTACCTGGCCATTCAGATCTGGTCACCAAAAATGTCTAAAACAATTTCAAGCAATGCTCTGAATGTTGGGTACTGAGGGCTCTAGAATTCTTTTGGTTTGCTTTATACAGATCGTTGTTTACAATATTGGATCCATGACAGTTGATCCCCCGATAGTTGGCCCCGGGATACTTATATACAATATGCAGTCGGCTTAGGGAAAATACGAAACACAAAACAATAATAACCACGTAATAATTTAATTTCATATACCTATAACTCGTTTCATAATGTACCTCCTGTGTACGTTTTAATAAAGAAATACAAAATTTTTAGATTTGATTCTCGTAGTAGCTTATGAACCATCCATTTAATTCATGTGATGGTAATTTGTCACCAATGGGCACACTTGCGTCAACAAACAACCTTAAATGTGACCATTAAACTGATTTTGGTGAAAGGTAAATTAATTAAATGCGATATAAATTCCAATATGTTATTATCGGCCACAGGCAATAGGCACCGGAGGGTTACCAGTTATCACTATTCTCCTATAAAATATAATTTATCGCCGGTTCGTTCTCGCCTATAAACATTTGTTAATGAGAGGTGTAGGTTACGTCGTCAAATGGACAATTAAAATAAATTAAATATTTGAACGTGGGTTTCGACGCCTTTTGGGTAATTTACGATTGAAGAACAAAAAGGCTTCTTTATTGGAGGCGACGCCGAAGGAAACAAATCAATAGGAAATGAATAAATAGCCTCTGGCTTCGTGGGGGTCCTAATAGACCCCCGGTTAGATCGTGGGCCCTGAAGAACACAGTCATGTTTGAATTTTGAGGTATTTTTTTATCTAGCCCACTCATTATTATTTCATATTTATCATAGAAATTTTATGATGAAGTCATGTTTTTTTTCATTATTATTTTATTATCTTATATACTTATTTGAAGTTAGCAAACCGACGCGACGATGGGAATAAACAAAAATCGAAATGTTTCTAAACATATTGAAATTTTGAAACTTCAAATTACTCAAAATAATCAATCGTTTGAACAATCGAATGATGTTCGGATTTTTATTTATTTATTTACAATTTTTTGGGCGCTTTTGTACCTAATGTAATAATGTACATAATCAAAAAATTTAATTAAAATATGAGGACACAATATCTATAAATTAGAATAAATAGCACATAATATTAATATAAAAAAAAACAGTAACAAAAAATATCAAAGGCTGTCAAGAATATGTACCTAGTATATTACATCAAAATTGTTTGTTTTAGATGTAAACAAATGACGATCTTTATAAAAAATTAAGTATGCAATTTATATATAACCATCTCAATAAACGGATTGCAATCTTTAGAGTACAGGCGGGGTGGGAATGCTACCCTTGTTCTACCGGTATTCAATGGAAGATGCTCCGAGGAATTAGCGTCATTGATCCCGTAACCAACGGTGGATAATCGGGAAACACGCCAAAACGCACGTCCAACATATGTACACAGTTTACATTTGTCACATGAGAATGAGTCACATATTCGACTCGTTCTTGAGTTCAACAGCTCGGATGTGGAACGATTTGACGGTCTTTGTATTTCTTTCTTCCCACAACATGGGTCTCTTCAAGACCAATGTTCACTCCTTCCTCTCCTCAAAAAGGTCCTCCACACAGCATCTCAGATGACATAGGCCCTGAGGGAAATTATTTTCTCCAGGGCCTCCTGTGTGGGGTAATGTAAAAAAATAAATTAAAAATAAAACTTTGTTTGGAAATAAAAAAAAATCTCTTAAAAATAATGAATCCATTATAAACAAACAATTTTTTTTAATCTTATAGCCCAATCATGGATATGTTCCCCCACCCCCACTCTTAAATAATCCCTTAGCCACACCTCCACCTTTGTAATAATTTGCACAACACTTTGTAATAATATATTGTACCCACCCACTATTTTGTAACTGTCAAATCAGTATATGTTTGCCCTGAGGAAGGAACGGTCGTTCCGAAACCTGTCGGCTTCAAACAAATATACAAGTGGTTCAAACAAAGTAACATTGTTTCATTTATCTATAATGGATTACCACAAAGTTATAGCTACATTCAAAAGTATAAAACTTTGTTTATTGAAATGTTTTGGAAGTTTAAATTTCGATAAACACTATAACTTCTATTACATTGTGTCAGCATATATTTTGATTCTTTATCAAAATGTGTTAACTATTTAGAAAAAAATGATTTGTATGTTTTTCCATCTATAAATCAAGGAAAAAGAGAAAGACAATCGGCGTCCGGGTTGGTTAAGGAGTTTGTCCCGGTAAGACCCTGGGTTCGAGTCCCAGTCGCGACCGTTAGCATTTTATTTTTCTGTGTCTTGTTCGTTTTCATATTTTCCTATAGATTTTCTTGTATTATCTTCTTCTTCAGTGAGGTATTACAGTGATGGGTTTAACCTACAAAAGTTATCATAATTATTATTATCTGTACTCATATCAATAGAGTTATTTCAATAAAAAATTCATAAATATTTCAATTTAAGGCAGTTAATGGATTTGCCACACTACCTATTCTATATTATACTACCTGTATAATATAGAATAATTAATAATAATAACCAAATTAAAGTTTTTACTAAATAAATCGGCGCGACAGGTGTTTTCACGCGTGCCGGTTTAACTTCTTGCAATCATCTATTGTTAACTTGCGGATAAGGATAACAATGGTTGCTAGCGGCAGATCTTTCACCGAACCACAAAACAGTGTTTGATCTGATGGTGGTAATATCTCGCTGTAAGCTGCGGATTCTGTGCTCTGATCTTTGCCGCTAAGCGAAGATTACTCCGAAAAAAGCGTTTTTCTCAAGCAGGTGGTGCATTTGAAAATGCAATGGTTTTTTGGTGGGGAGATAAACTATCACAAATTGTATATCAATATCATTGATCACAAACTAACAGGATTTGATTTATTTTTTATGTGAATACCATCCATTTATGCTGTAGGGAATGACACCCATCAACCGAATAAAGTATTTTTAAAACGCATGCGTCAGAGCGGCTGAAGTTCCGTCGGCCAACACGGCGCGCGGCGGTAGCGATTCTCTTCTTCATCGCCCGATCGAACGCCTGCGTTTAGAGTTTCATTCCTTCCAACTAATATCCTTCTGATAATTCGTGTCGTGTACTTACATTTATTACAATAAATGTAAAATCAGTGAAACTAATATCTTTTATTTATATTGTCACGACACACCTTTGGCCCACATAATCCACGGAGTCGTATACTAAGTATATTCAGGCATAATATCATAATATAACCTGTATCACCAAATGTGGAACCTTTACCGCCAAAACGCATACTAGAGGGATGATGTCACCCTTTCGACAGAAGGAAATCATAACAATAAAAGTTTTATTATCTCCCTTTTTATATGAATAATATCCTCAACCAGATCTCCCTAAATGACCAAACGTAGCGAACCACTTGGGGTGACCTATGGCAGAGGTGTTGGTTATCAATTCCATTTATATTACGTACCTAATGTTCTTTCAAAGTCGGGTTAGTTACACCATTTATAACTTAAGAACGGCTGAACCGATTTTTATGATCTTTGATTTGCTGGATTTGTCTCTTTGTATTAAAACATCGGAAAAATTCACGAAAAAAAGTTTCGAACATTTTCTTTTCCTCATTCATTTTGTATGGAACGAATTTTCATTATCTAAAAGAGCTGCAGGAATATTGTGATAAGTATAATTTGAGTAGAGTGAATTCCAAAAATTCAAAAACGTCAAATGGCAATGCGCTGATTGTTTTTCTTTTGTTCTTAAACATTAAACATATAATGCTGCCCCTCTTTCTTACAGAGGGAAGGTGGAGGAGGTGGAGTGGGAACGCGAGAGGGGAAGGGGACGCGAGAGAGGATGGAGAGGCGGAAGGGGAACGGGACGACTGGGAAAGGACACGCAGGGGAAACAATTTCTTTATTAACTGGCGTAGCAACGCATGTCGGGAACCAGCTAGTTATAAAATAAATTAGATTGTTTTTGAAGTGAAAACTTCTTTAGCACCGTTGTGATTTGAAACTCGATGAAACGGAAGCGGGCGATACTAAAAAGAGACAAACACATACATCTGTAGGATTTAATCTGCGAGAGAAATAGATAGCAATAAAATATTTACTTACCTCACGGGAAGGGTCGAATCCTACGAAATCCAAAAAAAACAATATTTTTGTAAAATAAAGGCAAAGAAAAAACAAAAGAAAGCGACATCTAGAGACTGATGAAGTTGGGAAAGTACCTGGCTATTCAGATATTGTCACCAAACACAGCTAAAGCCATGTCAAGCAACGTTTCAATTCTGAATGGTGGTCTTACACCAAGGCGATACTGAGAGTATCTTCCACTCTGGAACGTGCCGCAAATATATTATATATTATTTTTAATGAATTGATTGTGAAATGACACAATCAAATCAAATTTATTTTCGCACGCCGGGATTCGATCCCGCGACCTTCGGATTGCTAGTCAAGAGCCTCACCCCTTGACAACGGAAGTCTAGATTGAGAATCGGTTTCAGTCTGTATTTGGTATCACTATATTTTCTATTTCTGATCTCTATATATTTAGCATCCAGCTTATTATTTGAGATTCAAATGTTATAATCTTGTTGTGGTTTTTGAGTGAGAGTGGGATTTTATTGCAGAGTTTAATAAGAAGCTTTTTTGCCTAAAAAATGTAGGTACTTGTTTGATATGATTTGGATCCTGAGATCAACTGTTTCTAACATACGTGTTAGTTGAAATGGGTGAAATGAATGATGAACGAGGGAACATTCCAAGATTTTCCTAAAGAAACGGTCTGACAAATTTTGTACATTATCTCCCAGAGGAAAATTATTACATATAAGATAAAAACAGCTTTTTCTGAAAATGACAACATTTTACGGAAAACTTACAATTGCTGTAAATGTTGACCGGTTACAGATAAATTTGCAAATGTATATTATATTCTAAAAGCGAATTAAATTCTTTACAACTTCTTTCAAATAATTTTCTTTCTTTGATGAATATATGAGACAATATGAAGAAAAATGTGGGGTAAAATAAATTTTTTGAAAATATCTACATTTGTGGAGCGTGTAACTCAAAAACGGCTGTGATTTGGAAAATTACGAATATAAAAAAAATTGTAGATAATTTAATGAGCTTTTATTTATTAAAAAAAAAATCCTCTGCGACGCACCGTTTTGAGATATAAGCGGAAACTTGAAAATTGGGACCTTTCCCCCCCCTCCCCCCTAACACACAACCTAGAAGTCAGGACATTTAGTATGTTCACACTACATAACCACCCCGAACAAGTTACCTGTAATGTTATGTTTCGTGTTTAACTCTTTATATATTTAATAGTGTCTTACTCTTTTGTTAAACTAAACATTTATTTACTATCGCTCCAATTCAGAGCCATCTCATTCGTATTGAATCGATTATTTTCTTTGAATGCATTGGAGTCACTACAAATATAAAATGATAATGAAATCTGTAGGTAGATAGGTACCTACTACATTTATAATTTTATGCGAATATAAAATTGACCTTACTTCGGACAAATGGACACGCCCACAACATACTTTATATTGGCTTGATATTAATGCAAATTAGACGTCCGAGAGCAACTTAGACGAAACACCCGAATTTAATTTCTCACCATGACTGCACAGTCAATTTAAAAAAAATCGCACTACTTAAATACGGCAGCACTCACATATGACATGAAAAATCCACGTAATATAATTTTGAGAGCTCCCAAAAACTTTGTATGCGTGGCTTTATTAAACTCTTTGAAATTATGTATATACATACAAAAAAAGGTCACTATTGGAAAGCAAGGTAAGATTATATTTAATTACTCAAATATGAAGTTGGCCTATAGTATGACATTATGATTGACCACACATATTAAGTCATATTGTGCTATATTCTTCCTTTAGTGCTAACATTTCAGGCGGTCTTGCAATGGTATTAACATTAACAGTAAGAATGAAACTTGTAAGCCAGGGGCGGATTTACAATGCAACAAGACTTATTCGTTCTTTCGGGGCTCCTTGGTTTTTAATACTTATCATATTGTATCTGCTTATTTTACTTTTGGGTACTAAGTCGTAGTGCGATTTCTCTGCCTTCTTGAGCCAACGTTTCGGACAGCCTTGAAGAATCCATCATCGAGGCAGACGCGTAGAAAGAAGAAAAGAAACTTAGATATCTTATTTTTCCATATAAAGTAGAACACTGTATGGCTCTTCGAAAGGTTGGTTAAAGTAAAAGTGGATCGCGGTGAAACTCACTATATTGTGGTTGTGTTGTGTGCTCCTTCGCAGAGATACAGTGGTAAGTGATTGGTCATTATATTGTCATATGATACCTTGTTTTTGCCTATACATATTTTATCAATGTGTTATTTTTACTTTAAATTGGTCTTTAATTGCTTTTAGTAGGCATTTATCGTCTTCGATTGTTCTTATTTTTTCAGGTAGGCTATTGAAGTATTTTTTTCCTAGATATGTGTAATGATGTTGTGCAAATGAGGTGTTACATTTTTGTGTTGGAAATATATGTTTTTGACGAGTACGACTTTCAGTTAAAAAGCTATGATTTTGTTTTTCTTTTATTATTTGGATTATTATATTTTTTCGAACTAGATCATTAAATTTTAATACTTTTTTTTTTTTTTTTTTTTTTCAAAAGAAGCAAACACATTACTAATACACATTAATACTTTATTGATAAAGTGACCTAAAACAAAGTATTTTCTTTTTATTTATTTAAATTTTAATACTTTAAATTCTTCAAAAATAAGGTGAGTTGGATAATCTCTTCGTTTTTTCAATATAATTTTTATAATTAGACGTTGCACAATTTCAACAGGGAGTAGATTTGTTTTGTATGCAGCTCCCCAGCTTACTCAGAGTATTGAAGATTAGACTGATGTTAGATTTTCTAATGAGAGAAAGTTTCGGATTTTCAAAAATATGTAAATTAATTTCCTTATTTTGTTAACAGTAAGGTTGATTTGATCTTTCCAGTTCAGGTTTTTGTCTATTGTTATTCCTAAGTATTTAATTTTATTCGAAATTTTTAATGTGGAACAGTTTATTTTACAGTTATTTTTTTGTTATCTTTAGAATTGTCATGTATAAGTATATCAAAATTTACCGGAACGTCCTTTGATTTTGTTGCAAATGGTATGACGTTTCGTTTCGTTTAAACTATTTACAGTACATAACTAGAGTATCTGAAGCCATAATTCGTAAGAGATTTCGGGTGCAATAACATGGAACTAATAAATAACTAAATCTTTATACAGTTACTTTTGGAACCAGTTTCCGGTGGTGGAAAGGTTTATCGGTATGATATGTAACTACTATTAAGAAACTAGATACAAACTTTCCAACTCTATTTCTATGCCGCGAGATCGTGATTCGAGGTGCCCCATAGAAGTCCCCTTAGACTCCTTAGAGGAATCTATGGTAGCTCGCCACGACCATCAAGAGTGCTAAATTAACTCACAGAATATCGAATCTCTTTTGAAAAAGTAGTAGTGATCATTGGTGGATCATGATCGGGTTAAAATGATCGGGTAGTTCACAATCGACACAGTACTATTTTTGACTTCCGGAGACCAGACATTAAATATCTGCTCAAATGTTTGATTTTGGCCAAAAATATGGAATAATTATCTTTTTAGTGATATTAACCGATTCTACCCTGCACGTCTTTCACACAACAGAGGTACACATATACAACATGGACCAAAAAAATTGAGAAATTTTTACGTTATTATAATATGTTATATAGTAAAATAATGAAGGGTTGGGCCAAACTGGGCCGATCAGTCCTTTGTGAGGATTGAAAATTTGACCACAGGACCTGCGAGGTTATTACAGGGTACCTGGTGGGTACAGGGTAGGCTAGGGGAGTGGTTTAAGGCTTCGCCGGCCAACTGTGGGGGACGCACGCAAGAAACTCAACAAGTAACAGGTGAAAAGGAGACCTTCAGACTCGATTCTTAATGTTACATGATCTCTGATGTCTTGAAATGTTATGCGGCACCGTATGCTTCGGAGAGAGATACAACAATATTATTAAAGTACATATTAAATGATGTAATGATTACAGACGCAAAAATCAAATTTTGCTCTTGGTTTGCATAATATTCTGAAATGCACTTGTTGCATTTTGTGTAGTCCATTTCATAATAATTGCCCAAGTGATTGAAGGTAGTTGGTTATTAGTTTTTGGGGAAAATCTGGGTTATTTTTCAACAATAGAGTTGTTATTTTTCCCACGAGTAACAAAAAAACAATGTTAGAAGTCAAACACGTAAAATTGAGTTTTGATAACAAACAAAGCAATTGTAAAACGAGACAAATGCAAAAAAACGTCAGGATTAAATTTTTTTTATGGATTGACATAGGTAAATGAGTAAAAACGTGAAATTATAATATTTAATCATTGAAGACAATATTGGCGACTCTTAAATCAAAATGTTAATAGAAAAAGATTCCGTCGCATCTACGAATCGAGTCGAGGATCTTAGCCTAGCCAGAGCTTTGCTCTCAGCAGTGAGCTAATTCGACCCTATTCCTTTAGGTTTTAGGTCATATTTTTATTTGAATGTGCGACACTTATTGACCTTTTTACAAGTCTAAGACGAATATTTTTATTTTATTTTTGGAATAAATTAATGAGTAAAACCTCATAAATAAAGATAGCAGTCTATAAAAATATGCATTAAAAATTGATATATTTATCCAAGACACTACCTAGATTGCATTTTGTTCGTGAAGAATCATTCATAAACACGGCAACAAATAAAAATATGCAAAGAAAATGAAGATAATGCTGGTGGTTCTTGGTCGATGTATGATATAATTAAAATGACGGAGAAGGATAGGGTCGAATTATCTCAGTGGTTAGAGCAGAACCCCGGCAAGGCGAAGGTCCTGGGTTCAATTCCGAATCTTTTTATTTATTTATTTTATTTATAAAACACATGATACATAATTAAGACATTTACATAGAGTAGATATATAAGATCACCATACTAGGCGGCTGCCTGTTTCATGGTGACCAATGGAGTACTGTTACTTTGTGTTAAATATGAAGTCTAGTGTAAATGATAAGTTTTTAGATTTTCACGGCCAAAAGCATTTTCTTTGTTAGTTTTTGGGGGGTTATGCCGTGTTGCGCTACCTCCTACTATAGCCGACGTTTCGGACAGCGTTGCAGTGTCCATCATCAGGGCAGATCCGGTAGATCCGACGATGTGTAAATATATAAATTTAGTATAAATTATGCTAAAAATGGAAAACATTATAATAAAAAAGTAGAAAATAAAAAGGGGGAAAAGAAGTAAATTAGCATTAGTTTATAAAAATGTACATAACTTTTTTTTTTCATTATGTGTGCATGTAAGCACACACTATATACGTAGGTGCACACATCTATACAGATATAACATACGTGAATAACTTTTTTTTCAATATGTGTGCATGCAAGCACAACGAATGCGGTGCACACATACATATTATACAAACGTGCACATATCTATACTCGTACAGATATAAACATACATATACATATCATAACATATAAAAATACAGTTGTTCTATCTGAGAACGAGAAACAGGCCACTGGCACTGTTACATTCACTCATCAAAAAATCCCTAATCGCTTTCCTAAAAGTGTGATATTGGTCTACCGTCTTTTTTATGATTTTTCTATTTCAAATTTGCATTTGAAAGTCGCTAACATTGACTTCAACGATTAAAAAAAATTACAGTTATAAATTATGTAACACGATTCGTACGATTTCGAATGTGAACATTATTTTTTAAATAGCCTTTTTATTTATTTATTTATAAAATACATGTTATATAGATTAGACATTTACATAAAGTAGATATATTAAATCACGGTGATCAATGGAATTTATATCGTTAAAGAGGAAAAAAAATTAAATGCTAGGCTAACGCGTGAAACCGTTGGAATATGTGTTATTTAGTAAGAGGCAACAACGGTCTTTACGGTATAAGATATTGATTTCGTTTTTCGGTTTATGTTATCAACCAGTGGTGCCAAGCACCAAGTAACACGGCGAATTTTCTCCACATAATGATACGAGTATATCAACAATCAATCGTTGATTTTAGAAATGGTTGGTATTGATAACAATATAAATACACATTCACATTGAATTAAGGGCAATAAACTAACAGTTTGATGGAAGGAAAAAAATTGTAAAGAATCTGGCCGATTATCAAAATTTAGCACTTGCGATGAACATTAACACTAACACCTCTAAATTGTGATTTTATTTATTTAACCTTCGCACCACACTAGGTAAATTGTCATTCCTAGGTCCAAAAATACATAAATAAATGGATTAGATAAGAAAGATTAAAAAAAAATGTTAATGTCACCTGATAATTTATTACCAGTTTTCTGTTCGATTTTAATTCTCAAATTTAATCATTATTTTATTTATTTGTAGGATATTTTGTACAGCGCCATTTTTGTGAAAAATCACCCAATGGTGCTATACAAATTTATGATACATTTCCACAATGTTCTTTCTCACTTCTAAGTGCAGACTAGACTAACTATTATAAAAAAAAAACTTATGGCTAACAGATTGCATTCACCGATTCGTCGATCACTAATAAAAAACTAGATGCATTTGACCAATTGAACGTGATGCTGTGTTAAAATGTAAAAAATATATAGGACCTGGCATTCTTACCTGGGAGTTCACTTGAGATTAACACGGTTTATTGTTTAGTAGAGACAGTTTGCACCCAGATGACATAATTGGAAACGGATTATGTTATTGGAAATGTTATTAATTAATCCTGGTATATACTTTAATAACAATATGTTCTGTAAAGAACGTGTTTAAAATCAATGTAGTCAAAATCTTTATAATTTGATGTTAGATAATAATAATAATATTTGGACGATTTATATAGAGCCGTTTCTGTGAAAAATCACCTCAAGGGCGCTCTACAAACTTACCATACATGCCTAAAATCTAGAAAGACTACAAGCTAGACAAACAATTAAAAACAACTTATGGCTAAAAATTGCATACACCGGTTCATTGATCACCGATACGAAAATATATGTACAATATTTTGACCAATGAATACGATGCTGCCTAAAAATGAATTAATACAGGACCATACTTACCTGGGAGGTCGCTTGAAATTAACACTGTTTATTGTCTATTTAAAGAAATTTAGATAGAATTCGTACGCAGAGGACATGTACCATTTGATATTATAACAACGTAATTACGTAAAAAAAGTTTCTTGGAAAAGGCACTGCCTAGATAGAAACTAATGTTGACCGGACCCCCTGTATTGAAGTTCATTCACGATGTACAACGTACGCATACTTATCATACTTCAGTCGGTTTCTCATTGCTGAGGATCGTGACCCCTACTCCAATTTACTAATGATACTTATCAATATTATGTAGTAGATATATATTCTTTGTGCATAAAACCACTTCTATATTATTTGGCATAATGATGTTGGTATACTTGAGGTGTGTAGTAGGTATAATATAATAATAGTAGTATTTGGATAAATAGTATAGCGCCGTTTTTGTTAAACAAATTTCACAAGAGCGCCTTTCAGATTACATTTTTTTCCGTTACACTTTTCATAGGGTGCTAATAAGTAAAGTCAATTAATCCACATACCAACATGTGAAAAAAACAATCTTTATCGTGGGTAGATTATGGATTCAATAGGTTGATATATCACTTAACCTTATCCATATTTACATGTTCAATCTTACAAAGATTTCACAAACAACATACGGCCAAAAAAAAAATAACCATTTGGTACAATATGTAGGTACAATTATAAATGTAAAGAGTATAGGTAAGTAGGCAGCATTTAAGAGATTTAATATTCCGAGCGTTTTTACGGCGCAAAGAAAGAAATGTTTGTTCAAATAATGACAAGTCGGTAATTTGACAGTTCTGCATCATAAAGGAGCATTGAACAAATTGAACATGCATCCTTTTGGGACAGTTTCAGTTCTTTTCAACTGTCACTCAAAATCTTTAGAATTTCCCGCAAAGTTCTGTGCGGACCTTTTGTGGTGACAAATGATACTGTATTTGCGGTATCCCAAAACGGTGTGGAAAGTTGTTTAATTATTTTTAATTTTCTGGCAGAAGAAAAACCAGGCTACAAGTCACAAAGCCAGTAGAACATATGTATAGGTAAGTAATTTAATAAAATACATAGATTAATTTTCTTAAAAGCTTTCATAATTTCATTCCCTTAGATATATAAACAATAAGGTACCTACCTAGACATGACCAATACATGTACATTAAAAATGCAGTGTGAAAAATTAATATAGATACTCGAACATTTAACGTATCTAAGCATTGTTTTAATTTCTATATTCTTTAAACTTTTAATAAATTATTCGTTTACAATACATGTAAGTATATTTATTCTGATTCTTAGCCAGCTGGTCTCAACATTACACTAATTATTGAAGCTATGTCCGGATAAATAATATTTTTTTCTGCTTTTTTAAGTTAATTTGAAAAATAGAATGTTTTATGGCGTACCTATAAAGTTTTAATAAAATCATTTGTATGATTACTGAAGTATGTTAAGTAACAAGTGCCCTGTCTTGTTCAATTTAATTACGTAGGTATTATTAACGTTATTATTCGTACAATTAAAATATACAATTTAAAGGAAATAACACATTACTATCCACAGGATGTCGTTAAAAATGCTTTGGATAAGTATAAGGTATATTCTAAAAAAGACATTGCAATGCCAAAAGATTTTACATCATTTATAAAATCATTTTTCGGATTGAATTGAGTAATATACCAACATTTATAAGTCGATTATGTTATTAATTGGATGTATAATTGTATACTGTATAGACGTTTTCAATTTTCTTAATCGAGGTATTTCAATATGAGAACAGAAGTGGTTGCTTATTAAAAAAGAAAAAGCTGGTAGAATCAGGACTTTGAAGTTTGAAGCATATGCAGCTGGGTATATGTAGTAGCAGTCTACTAGGCTGCTATACGTACGCCGTATGCCAGATGGACATGATAAAGGCAACTTCGGGGAGTTTAAAAGACAAAAGCACACACAGCCTTACTAGGCAATGATGAAAATGAAAGTTGTGTTTTGTTTCTTTTATTGGTCTGAGACAGACAGGGTAAAATATAACGATTCAAATACAAAGTGTTTTAATTTAGCGTTTGTATTAATTATGTATTTAAATTTGTCATGCATTATTTGCCAAGATAATTATAAAATAAATGTTTTTAAAGTGCGGTGATTTAATTATGCTCGAAGAAGATGTAAGTGTTTATTAATAATATTTGGAACAATTTCAGAATTAGCTGGAATTTTCTATCGGTTCGTTTCCATGTGGTGTGAAAAATTAATATTCTAAGGTATTAAAATCGAGCATTCCTGTTAAGAACAAGGATAGATACAGGAATGGATAGAATGTATATTCGCTCATATAGAAGTAATGCATAAACCTTTTTTGTATTTTTTCTATTTCTAGGATATGGTGTTGTTCCGACGGGACCCAAATAATGGAGATATTCCAGGATGCTGCGAGCAAATTCTTAATATAATATATATGTGATGAGAATAGTGATAAACCAATGATAAGTATTTGTGTAGATTACCTTACAAGATTCTGGCAGATTTAAAAATGTTTATAAAACATTTAAATCTCGCCAGTTAATAATATTATTTCACCTGTTGAATCACCCCTACTTCCACCTACACTATATCCTATACCCCCTCTTCAGCGCCAAAAGCAGTGTCCATCTTTTATATTTCAATCATGAACCGTCCACGAGATTTTAATTTCAGGCCATTGTGGAGCTGACTGTAATCTCCGCCATCTATTATCGTCAGAAAAGGTTACCTCGGCCTTTGAAGGGCCTGGGCGGGCATTATGGGAGGCAAGTGTTGGTACCGTCTCTCTACTGTTGCCGGTGCTATCTCCTCTTTATCTGGTGAGAGGGAGGTGGATTCTGACTGGAGGGTAGTTTAGTGAGATGGGGTGGGTTTGACACTGGACAGCATATTCAAAGCAATTATTATTATAAACACATTGGTACTTTACTATTTTTATAAGTTTAGGGCGGTTTAAAGTATAAACGTCGCCGAAAAGATACATCAAGTAAATAAGAAGACTGTGTGTCATGGATAATATATATTTTGTGTGTTTGAAAACACAACAACAAAAAACTAACCAATTTAAATCAGAAGGACAGAAAGTAGGTGAAAACTGGAATAATAGAGTTAGGGTATAAAAATATTTTCTTCTAGAATAATAATTATTGTGATCGATCTATACGTACAGGTTAATCAATAGAAGAGATGTTGTAGTCTATGTGAACCAGGATTTAGTTTAGTTACAGATGTGGTTAGTATAGGGTGTAGGTAGTTAGCTTTTAATTAACTGTAAGAATTAATGTATAGGCGTTTCGTAGCTTTGAAATGTTCAGAGTTCAGGAAAGTTGTACTATTCGAAAGAGACTACCGTCCATTCGGGACTAATACATGCCGAGCGATTCTATATCTTTTGTGGGATCGTTATCGAGATAACGGACGTGATCTGCTGTCAGATTTTAATGATTTTTACATATTTTAGTTTAGATCGTTTTAAACACGAATTCCTGCAAGTATGCATGAGTAATTATTCATTTAATGTACGCTGTACATAAAAAAAAAACAAATAAACCACACAAAATCTGACAGGAGATAACGTCCCTTACCTCGATGACGATCCCACGAAAGATATAGAATCGCTCGGCTGAACGGTTTTAATTGTAAATAACACGATAATAAACATGACTCGAAGGTTAACCGAAAAATCATTGAAAGTCCCGATCAGAAAAATTATTAGAACACCACTGTTATTTTCAAGGGCTCTTAGCAAATTTACATAAGGCATTTCCACTCCTCGGTCCCACACTGGTCAATGAAATCGTTCCTGTTTTGATATTTGTGAAAAAAAAATTGATTTAGTTTTTTAAATTTAAAGTAAAACAAGTTTTAATATTAAGTAATTATACAGTTTAGCATTTATTTTAGTTATTTTATTATTGTAACAGCTGTTTCGGCGTTGAACGTCATTATCTAGCTGTCTTTTATATTGAACCATGAAACAGCTATCACAATTATAAAAACTAAGATATTTGCCAAGCTTATCGATATATTTGATTTACTTAAAAATTCAAACAAAATTATGAAGTCCTGCGAATTAAAGAAAATAACATAAAAAGGAGAAAAAACGTGAAAAAGTAGAATCAATTTCTCTAGAAGTGGCGGAAAAATGACCCGAATTTGTGAATACAAGCACACCGTTCAAATCTCTGAGGTGCGTATTTTCGATTGAAAATAATGTTTAATAATAATAACAAAAACCTTTTATTTCTTGCAAATAGGTATGTTATAGAGTTATGAAAAGTAAGAAAAAGTATAATTAATGCTATTTACGAAAAATGTTAAATGGGTATCTTAAATTATTCATTAGTAAGAACCCCGCCTTCAGACGAAGGTGAAGGTCTTCTCCAAAGAATTCCATTTATATCTTGTTTTGTTCATAGGGTTAAGTATATCTTGTGTTTGTGTCGCTTCTTAAATTTTTGAGAAAGTTTAGAGTTTCTTCTTCAGAGAATGATGTTTAGAAAAGAAAAATTAATCCATAAAGCAGACTGTCTAACAAACAAACTTTATAAGTTAGTTTGTACTTATTTCGTATTTAGCAGAAGTGTCTTGTGTTGATGAATACAAAAGTGCCCCCCGAATTGCAAATAAAAGCGAGCGGGCGGGTAGCTAAGCCACTAGACACTAGCTACTAGCTATTGCTAGCTGGGTACCCCCTCACCGAGTAGGTACTGGTACTGAATGACTACTGCACTGTATACTCCGATAGACATAAGCGGGCGGTGTCATTTGCTGATAAAACAGGGATTAGTTTTTTCAATTACGATTGTATCGTTTTTTAGCCATGTGCTCAAGTGCGGATTGTAAGGGGAGGTTGGGAGGGGGGAGTGGGGAGGGGAGGGAGGGACTGGTGTCTAATTCACAGTGGTGGAGATATTTTTTACAGAAGTTTGAATGCATAATTAAATATCCTGAGTTGGATTCAAAACTCTTATTTGAGGTTGGTCTAGGACTTGGCGGCGGATGCTTTTACCTCCTTACTGCGTGGCAGGCCGGATCGGGAGAGACTGGTTGAGGGAGACCTTTTGACCCTTCAGCTGGACTCTAATGACCCATCGCCTTGCACTGCAGTGGGAGGTATGGATTCATGCATTCGTCACTCCTGAACACATAGAACCCCAGATTCTTACCCATCCCTCTTACCCTTTTCTTTCCCTGATCTTTCTCTCCTTCCTTTCCCTAAAAAGACCCTTCATACAGCATTCCCAACGATTTCATAGGCCCTGAGGGATTTTTTTTTCTCAGGACCTCTTATGTGGCATAATGTGAAAAGGTATTACATTATGGATTATAATTAAGTAGATGGGTATTTGAGTACGTATGTACTTACAAATTTTATGACTTCAGAAGAAAATGAGGTTTTTACAATAAATCTGATAAAAAAATAAGAGAAAATTAGAAACACTTTTTTGGACGCTTCACACGGTTCACAGTAGTTATAGTTGCGTTGAACTCGAAATATAAGATTAATTAGGAAAAATACGCCATAGCTCACATTTTGAGACAACACGGTCCCTCAAACAAATAAATTTTCTGCTTGCTAATGGAAAACAAACAAAAGTTAGTTAGGTACCTTCCTACGTCAGTGCAATGTTGTCAGTGACGTGGGCTCTAATACTTTGCTGATTAGGGGTGCGCTTTCAATACCGGAAAGTCCTGCGACCGATTCGATAGCTTTAATGAGGTCCGCCCACATCCATCGGCGTGTTGTCATTGCAAAGACCCCAGAAATCCAACAGCTGGCCCTTTGTATCGTAGACCATAGCCTACAGCATTGGGATGAATTAATCTGCATATCTTCAAGTGGACCGGTAGCGTAGAAAAACGGTAGGGTGTGTGGTAACCCTACGTCGTGTAATTATCAAGGTATTGTAGAAGAATAGGGTTGTTTTATATACACGACATGATTAGAGCTTGTAGATTGTAGATGAAAGTACAGTTTTTTTTATTTGATTTTTGAAGACCCTTTACTTCGGTTTTAGTTCCGTTCAAGACTCATCACGTCGTTTATTTATTAGGTGATGGTATTTTAAAAAAAATAGATTGCTGTTATACGCATTATTAATATTTTTAATTTTATTAATGAACAAATACGTTGAGTACACATTAAATTGGATTTACCATAGATTTTACATAATTTCGTGCAACCAGAGTATTTCATGACGTATCTACTCGTATCTTACTTTTTGCTCATGACCTCAACATTTTTCAACACTCTTCTCAAGATAATATCAACAAATCTTTAATTTGGTGCAATTTTTATTTTATTTTTTATTTACGTATCTTAAAAATGGAACATATTTTAATATTACGTATCTTCCATTAAAACAATTGCTTGTGCATGGAAGAAGAGTTTACATTTTATATATGTACAATTGATACAGTCAGGTGTTTCACATATATAGGTAGAGTTAATACACAACTATATACAGTTATCATACAGTTAAATCATATCGCAATCGAGGCCCTTTTAACTAAAAAAACACAAACATCCATGTATTCAGTAAGAAGTAAAACAGGTATAATTTTTTGTGTGACATTCATGTGGTGATAGGGGAAGCAGCAGTTTTACCGTTGATGATTTCTCTAAAATGCTTTTTGATAGAGTTCAACAATTGTACTTCGTCCTTAATGCTTCTGATTTCTACTGGTAGGTTATTAAAGAAGTATTTTCCTTGGTGTGTATAATGGTGATGGGCAAAAGAAGTGTTTAGTTTGGGGTAAACAAATACATATTTAAGTCTAGTACGATTTTCAGTTATGGATGAGTATTTATCTTTTTCTTTTATAATTTGTTCGATTGAATGTTTAACAAATAAATTTTTAAATGCTGGAACTTTGAATTCTTCGAATATGCGTTCAGTGGGGAAGTCCGGAGGATTTTTTAGTATAATTTTTATTATTAGTTTTTGAACAATTTCTATGATCGCACTAGATTTGTAAGCTGCTCCCCAACTGATAATGGCATACTGAAGAATAGACTGTACTGTAGTATATTGAGTATATTTTTCCTTGATAAAAAGTTTTTAATTCGTAAGAATATATAAATTAATTTCCTAATTCTTTTTATTATATGGATGAAAATAGACATTACTTGAATATTTCAAAATGTGCAATAGTCAAATTTTCTCGAATGAAAAATTCAGTGATCTTTAATTACGTCAGCAGAAGAGTCAGCTTGTGGTCGGAAGAGGAGTATACAGTGAAGTACATTATTGTAGTTGTTGCAGTGAGAAAAAAAATATATGTATGATAAATGGTAAATGTAAATAGATCAAGTAAGTTATTATGGTAAAGACAGATATCCTTCGCTCGAGTCTCAGTTGCGACCGTTACCTTTTTATTTTTCTATGTCTTGTTCTTTTTTTCATATATTCGTTTAGATTTATTAGTACCAATGATATCCTTCTTCAATAAAATAATATGCAATAATATATGTTCATTGGGAGAAGAAATTGTCACGTATGGAAAATAAATGATTTTTATGTATTTAATGAAATGAAGACAATATTAGCGAAACTCAACCGAAAATCTGGAGACAGAAAAATCAGAAAAAGATATTGGTTCCACTGGGACTCGAACCCAGGTCTCTTTGCTAGAGATTTCCAGATTTTCGATAGAATTTCACTAATGTTGTCTTTATTAAATTAAATATTATAATTTGAGATTTTACTCATAAAGCTAAAAATAAAAATAAAAGATTTTTATGTAGGTTATTTTTAAGATGGATTCAAGTGTAAACAGTTTTTTTGATATGATTGAGTTTAAAATATTTTTTCGCAATGTTCAATGTTTGAATTTTGCCATTAATGTTTCTATAATTAATTTCTTCCGGTAGTCGATTGAAGAATGCTTAAATTTATTTTTTCCTTTTCTCTATTTTATAAAAGAGTGTTAATAGCTGTTGATGCTAGTGGACGGTGTAATATCACAACTGCGACAGCAGCACCTGAAAAAAGAGAAAAGCACATTATAAGAACTTTATTACATCTACATATATTTTTTAAGACACCATCTAGTGTACCCGGCATGCGTTGTAATGCTACTCAAAGAAGAATTTTTTTCTCCCTGCGTGTCCTTTCCCACGCATCCCCGTTCCAGCCCCATTTCTCCTCCCTTGTCTCCTTCCCCTCCCGCGACTACGATTCACCTTCCCCCTCTCCCTACCGCATCGCCTTGTTCCGTTCCCCCACCACCAACATTCCCCTCCCTTTACTTCGTTGCCCCCCCCCTTCCCGGATTTTCCTCCTCCTAACGTAATCCTTGCTTGCCGCTAAACCATATGAAATACTCTTCTTTTTCCAACAACTCGCGCGCCATTATATTAAACTGTTATAATTTTCCTAAGTTAGAAGTCAACTTGAGTACAATTCTCCCGTCTGGAACCTAAATTACAATTTACATGTACAAGCTGTTGAATGAATATAAAACAAATTCTTACGTTATCAAAATTTAAAAATGAATATTCCAGTAATTATGTTGAACTACAACACTATTTTAAATTATATGAATATGCTCAAATTGTCAGACAGAAGAATTTTCACTGACTTGGTATTTCGATGTAAAATTCTAAATGATTTAATTGATAGTCCGCTTGAATATTATAATGATAGTATTGCTTGAATTGATAAGCTTCCGGATTCCACAACGTAATAGTAGAAGTCAGGATTTAATTCTGGGACCAACTACCATATGTATTCCTCTTTGCCCAGAATACTAAAAGAGGGAAACAATCATATCAAGTCAGTGGACATCTTCAATTTATGTTTAAACAAATATAAAATATTGTTACTGAGACAGTTCAGTTATGTACAATGAAAGCTATGTATTTCTTACTATGCATATGTAATGTAAAAGCCCCGAAAAAGGGCGTTAATAAATAAATTAAAAATTAAATTAAATTAAAGTTATGTAAAAAAGAATAATTTAATATAGCCAAAAGGTGTATTTTTGTCTAAATAGATACCTGACTTAACCTTTAAAAAGAAACCACCTTTCTCAATACGCCAGGTGCACAAGATACACGGACAAGTAAAATGGTTGTTTTGAGAGTATTTCTCGGAAAAACGATTGTTCCGTATTAGAAACCCATTTCCTTCAGGCACACCGACTTCCGGCACACGTAAACACGTTGCTGGTCGCCGGAAATAGGAATCCAGTCCGCTTTATCCGCGTGTCACCTTTGATTTTCATATTCAAATAAGTATTTTAATTTATTTAACAATAATAGTCAAACTTTCCTGATAAAATAACTATGTATTTTAAAAAATCTGTGAAAAATAAATCATATTTTTATGTGAATACAGCATAAGATTGTCAACTACTACCAATAGTTTAAAGGCAATGGGACTATGGATTTCCTAACTATTGGAGTGATTATGATTAAAAAAATGAACCACTTTTATTTTTCTGCGATTGGTAGCGGTCCAAAATTGGGCCACATTTTCCTACCATTCGTAAAACATTTATTGCAATTATTTAAAACATTTCCATGGCCAGCCATTTATGTATCTGAAAGCTTTATTTATAATCACCATAGATGTCGCAAATCCGAACTTCGTAGACTATTTTAGAACGATGTTAAAAATATTTTTTCCAACCGGTTTTTTTGATCAGCTGTTTACGGTTAAAATGAAGTCCTTTTTCCATAGATATGCACCTTTCATTATCAAGTATACACAGACAACATAAAGAAATCGAAAATATTCTAGGTTTACTTGAATAAGTACCCCTCACGGGTAAATTTTACAATGTAAAAAACATGCAGGGTTCGCGCGGTTAAAAATTTACGATTATTTTTTTTCATAAATCCCACAAATATGAGATAAAGGGTAAAATACAGGATAATTCATTGGCTGTATAGCATTATAATAAGTTTTTATGTCGCCATATTAAAATTCGAAGGTATGATTTTTTTAATGTTGGCAAAAAATTTTAAAAATAATCTTCTGGGTAGTCTCGAACAATCGAGGTAAATTTATCTATTTTGCGTGATCGCTTCAGTGGTCTGGGTAGAATTTAAAATATTTAATATAATAATATTTTTTACAACAAATGCAGATTGAATTAAATTGAAGATTTCCCAAAATCTCCCTGTGTCAATTTTTAAATACAGTTAATAAAATTACAGGGTTAATTAGGAAAAATAAATAAAACACTTTTTAAATCAGAGAACCCTTAGCGGAACTGTGGCATCCTAGTGAGCTACATATGAAATAATTGTTTCCTAGAGTAGCAGCAAACTTTCTAAAATAACACGTATATATTGAAGTGATTAATACAGCAATATATTTGCCGCTGCCAAAAAAATCATGAAGAGTTCCAATACGGGTCATATCAGTTAAGGGCCGGCTTCCCGCATTTCTACCGATTTCTTGGATATTTTCCTTAAACGTTTTAAGTAAGTTTTAGAGCTCTTAAAAATATATGTTATTCTTGAAGATATGAAATTCCCTCGATAGAAAAAAATCGCCGAAGTATGCTCCGATAATTATTGTAAACACGTTTGTTTCAGTTATTTTACAAGTTATATCTAAAAAAAAATTCACAGTGTTTCTTTAAATGGTATTTTAGACATTTCCCACGAGATTTTTGCTCTATTTTAAACGAATCGAGTTTTATTAAACATTTTCACAATTTTCGCTTGAATATTATCGTTTTTAATATCAGCGCGCTCTCTCTAACATTCGTTTTTACATATCTCTCCATCTTATTTTTTTTTTTGAGTGGGTATACCACGCATTAAACATTAAAGTAAATTAATATGAGCGGATTCAGCTTATTATATTACAAATTAAGTTCAAGACGCCACGTGCAGACTTTGGGTACCACTGCTATACGAAATAAAAATTAATTATGGCGTGGAGATCTCATAATATTGATGAAACTAAAATTCTAAACACTTCCAAGTTTAGACTAATGACAGGCAATAAAAAGTGTGTAGGTAACAGCATTTGGGGACGATAACCAGTTATGTCATCGCAAGAAGTGCCGGAGCTTATAATTGCTAGCTATTTGGTCCTTCAGTAGTAGACGGGGAACTAAAGGACTAATGGAAGAACTGAAGCACTAGCAGTCGCATCAGCCGTTTACTGCGGAAATAATATATACACCCGTACGTGTGAGAATTAGACCATTTTTGACTACTAATTTTTATTTTTAACTTTATGAGTAAAACCTCAAATCGTAATATTCAATTAAATTAAGACAATATTAGCGAAACTCAATAAAAAATCTGGAGACAGAAAAATCAGAAAAATACTCTCAGAAAAAGCTCTACCAACTGAGTTAAGGTGTCTATATCCAATTCGGTCATATCAAATATTATAATCAATAATTATCAGCTTGAAATATTCATCTACATTGAAAAAATCTTCCGAGAAAAGATACTGGCCGCCAACGGGAATTGAACCCGTGTCCCTCTGATTGTCGGTCAGCTGCTCTGACCACTATAGATATTTGATATCTACCCTTTGTGCTATGCATAAAAAATCTTGTTTAAACGTTAAGTTTACCAATTAAAAATAATAATTAATATTTGACAAGTTAAAATATTTCAGCAATAGATGCAGACATAATTAGTCTCGACGCCACCTAGCGGGAGATTTAGTACTTACCAATACCTCTCTCACAAAAATAAAGTTGGTTGTTTTCAGTTGGAAAAATGTAATAATGAGTAATTGTCGAATGAAACACTAGTATATATTGAATTATTTGGCGGGTATTAGATAAGCCGCCATAGCTCAGTGGTCGGAGCAGCTGACCGACAATCAGAGGGACACGAGTTCAATTCCCGTTGGCGGCCAGTTTCTTTTCTCGGAAGATTTTTTCAATGTAGATGAGTGTTTCAGGCTGATAATTATTGATTATAATATTTGATATCTACCCTTTGTGCTATACATAACAAATCTTGTTTAAACGTTAAGTTTATCAATTAAAAATACCAATTCGGTCACTTTTAACTGTATCATACTGTGACTAAGAACTACCAACAATATCTTCATTTTCTTACCGCACATATTATTGGCTGCTATCTTTAGGTATATATGATTATAAGATTCAAACCCGAACTAAAAGTTATCTAGATAGTGTCTGGATAAATAATAATCCATTTTATTTTTAATATGCGAAATCGATTGACTTTTGTGCAAGTCTAGGATGAATATTTATTTTTATTTTTATCTTTATGAGTAAAACCTCAAATCCTAATATTTAATTAAATGAAGTCAATATTAGCGAAACTCAATCGAAAATCTAAAAAAATATTTTTAATTATTATCTATAATAAGATATTTAGAATAAATTTTAGTTAAAAAAGTTTGGCTAGTTAATTATGATTCGAAGGCAATATTTTGTCCAAAGAGGTTCGGCGAGACGCTAAACGCTATAAAAAAATATTTTTTTGAAACATTTGTTACTGCAGAAAATCAAGTCATTAATAATCATATGTATGATTGATTGGGTGACCGGACAACTCAACAATATTTAACTTCAACATCTCCTTTGAAAAGTCATTAAAAGTGATGACGAAAAATAGTTTCAAAAGGTTACATTAGGTTAGGTTATGGGCTATTTAAAAAAAAATGTCTGCAGTTCACGCACGGTGGAAGTAAGACTTCAGAAAACTTCAGTAGACAAGAGTGAGGAGACTAAGAAGCACTGCAAAAAGAGGAGACTGATAGGCAACGAAGCACCGCACAAAGAGGAGGCCTAACTCATTCTTTCACAGGCTAAACCTTATAAATATATGTATTTGTCTCTTTTTAGTGTCACTTTTTCGTTTCATCAAAAAAATTGTGTGCAGTTCACACAAGGTAGAAGTGAAACCTTCAGAAAGCTATGTTAGACAAGAGTGGGGAGGCTACGAAACACCGCACAAATAGGAGGCCGATTATTCTATCTCATTCATAGAGATCTCATTCTCTCGCAAGCTAAATTCAGATTTATCGAGTTTCAAATCACAACGGTGTTAAAGAAGTTTTCACTTCAAAAACATCGTTTTAAAATGTTACGTTAAGTTATGAGCTATTTAAAAAAAAATCATAACTTTTAATGACTTTCTTGAGTTGTCGTGGGACCAGATTTTTTTCAAATCATGAATTTTGTCTTCTATTGGCCTTGTTAGAACACAGCAAAATATACGTAAAATGAAAGTTTTTTAATGCCAATAAAAATAATAAAATATACAAGGAAATTTCCAATGTTAAAATAAAAGATTCACAAGATTTAAAAAGAGATTATTCTCCTACGAACAAAAAATAAAAATATAAATCTTCAAGGTTTTAAAAAAGCCGTTAAAATGAAAAGCTACACTTTGAACGTACAAAACAACCCTTCCTTAATGCGTTTTCTTAGGGAAGCAATTAAGGCTTTGGTTGCGGGGCTCCCATAATGGCGTTATTAGCCGCCTTCTCTTCCTACACTATTGTACGCGATTTCTCGCAAATGTCATCTGCAGGGCTGTGCCTGTACCGGGCTTCGGACTGGCGATAACAGTAGCTAGGGGTGGCTAAACGCTCTTCATCATCTAGTGTTTACTAACCAAATGTAATACCCTCTGCAATGGGGTATTTCCACGAACGAGGGATTCCATTGAAAATGTACGGAATATTTAAAGACGATTTTTCTGATTTTAATCATCCTACTATAAATGTTTGTTTTTTATGTTTTCATTCAATATTATTGATTTTAAAAACGGTCGAAAACTGACAAAATCAAAACGGCCCGTTTTTTCAAATGGGTTTGTGACGTCGCTGGCTACGCCCGGATAAACCAGCACAAATAAGCACTGTCAGGGAGCGTCAGCACTCACGACGTCACTCGATAGCCACGCCCCAAATCATCGTTTTAGCGGTGACTTAAAAATGGTAAACTTCAACTCGCTCTAGAAAATTTATTCGTCAACATAAAAATAAAATAAAAATGCTGTAAACATCGTAATTTTTTGCTTAATTTTTTAAGCAATAAAAAAAATACGTGGAAATACCCCATTACTAAAAATACTATTTTCTGTTATTCTATTGTGATTCCGTCAGTAACTCCGGTACAATGAACTCTAAAAATTAGATTTGCTTTGAATTTAAGTGTCATTTTAAAAATTTGAACTAATTGTGGAAACAATTCAGGCAAACGAAATAATAATTTATTTGAATTAATATTTGATTGGAGTATTTTTTAAAAATTTTTGACATTTGTCCCATCTTTATCTATAGTGGAGTCCTGAGCTAAATATATTTAAAAAAAATACTTTCAGCTTCACAAAATCTACAATTACAATATCCCGTGTTTTTTATGGGGTTGCGCTGGTTGTTTATACAAGTGCTGGTGTCTCATTTCCACAGTGAGCCATTAAAAAAATCACAGGTATCTAAAAAGGGCGTTTGAAATTTTATCATAATGAAAATGGATCAAATAAATAAACGAACTGACATTTACCATAAAATTTTTTGATATTTCGTACCAAAAAACCGCGAACGCGCGTCGCTGTAAAGAAAAAATGTTAGGTAATTGTTCAAGAGAGTGAAAAGAAAGTTTTTTATTTTTTCAAAAAATCATGTTTCCTGTTTTTGTAGACCTGTAATTATAAATTTTTATTATAAAATAATATTGATTACATCTTTCAGAATACTTAACCTATTTTGTAAATTTCTTTAATAACAGTACCTACTGATTTTAATTAATGTTTATTTTTTCATGACAAAATCATCTTAAATGCACTTCCTAAATGACGCACTTAACAGGCTGATCGAAAGAGAGAAAAAAAAATTAATTAATTTTTGGATTTATGGTCCTTTAATAATGTAATCACGGAGTGTTTGTGATCAACTCATATTTTAATTTAAAAAAATATATCACTCTTGTAACATTTACTTTTCGTGTGTGTGCGTTATGTTTTCCCTGCAAAATTCCACATTTGATTTGTTGCTCGATTGAAATAGGAGCAGAGCTCAATCGTGCATAACCAAATTCCATCACTAACTTAAAATCAGCATTTTTTAAAACTGTTTTCTGTATAGAAATATGCCATCAGTTTGATGCAAGAGTTCGTGGCGTAAAAAGGATATAAAATGTGTAAAAAAAGATCTCTGTGCTCCCGACTATACCTACGGATTACAGATATTATGTAGATCTATAATACGGGGTCCGCCAAATAACTTTTTTTTTTTGAAAATGCTATAAAAAAAAAACTACTGAATATTTTCTCAAATTTCTTTTTTTATTTATAAGTACAATTCTTCCGGTTAATAATGGAAAATAATTTCATTCAAATGGCTGCCTCGGCTGGCCATGCAGTAGCCTACACGATCGGTCCAATTTTTAAGCACATTATCGATTGTGTGCAGCTGTATTTCACCAATGGCTTCACGAATATTGTCCTTTAAAGCGTCAATTGTCTCTGGCTTGTCGGCGTAACATTTATCTTTGAGGGCACCCCACAAATAATAGTCCAACGGTGTCAAATCGCAGCTCCGAGGTGGCCAAACGACATCAGCTCTGCGGCTGATAATGCGATCTTCAAAAACAGGGCGCAAAACATCGAGTGTAGCTTCGGCTGTGTGGCACGTAGCGCCGTCCTGTTGAAACCAAATGTTGCCAATATCCTCCTCTTCAATTTTTGTGAACAAAAATTCGTTCAACATGGCCCGATAACGATCGCCATTGACTGTAACGGCCACTCCTTGCTCATTTTCAAAGAAAAATGGCCCAATTATGCCTCTGGACCAAAATCCGCACCAAACAGTGACTCGTTTTGGGTGTACCGGCTTTTCAATGTATGCGTGCGGGTTTTCTGTGCCCCAAATACGACAATTTTGCTTGTTTACATACCCGCCAAGATCAAAATGAGCTTCATCCGAAAATATGATTTTTTTGGCATAATCGGCATCTTCTGTAAGTCGATCGCAGGCCCACTCAGCGAATATTTCCCAGCGTTGTTCAAGCGTATACACAACCATATTCGCTCAGCGGAAGGATAAAACTAATTATCTGTCAAATCAGACATGAGCTAAGTGTTACCATTCACGAAATAAGCAGTAGTTGAAAAAAAAAACTTTAGATGGCGGACCCTATATAATATTCAAATTCAGGTTATAAACTTAAATGTGTAGATAGAAGAGATTTTAGTAAATATTCCACCAACTGCCGTACTTATTACTTATTAGTCAAAGATTTTGGAAATTTTACATCATTTCAACTTAATTACTACAATAAACTTCTAATTACATTTGGGTAGATGGTAAAAGATCAAAACATCAAAACAACATCAACATGTTTCAATAACAATGTTATCTTCATCAGGACAAGATGTTAATTTGCAAAAAAAAAAATGACAAAAAAGTGTAGACAAATTAGGACAAAGACAAAATATTAAAAAGGAGACAGACAATTATACATATAGTGGTTTACACGAAGTTATTTATTTTTCATTATATCACATTTTTATTCAATCAAATTTAATCATTTCTCATATAAAACGATCCTTTTGCCGCCATTTTGGATTTTTTTGTAGGGAATAACATTTGTGAAGTTTCGTTTCAACCAAAATTCTAATTAATTACTTAGTTAACCTAAACTAAGAACCTCATAACCGATTTTATGTGGTAAATGTTGAAATGAAGTGTAATTTTTTTTTTAAATATGTTTATTCTGTTTTTTACAATATTTTGTCTTACGTAAATCTTACAAAACTGATCAATCAGTTTGATTGTAAGAAATCTCCCATTTTTCCTACTTATTTGCTTAAAATAATATAATTAAATGCTTGATATTTTAGTGCGTAATAGAAAATAATTACTTAATAGCATAAATACTTATTATTAAAATACCTAACTAATTATTATAATGCTTATGATCATAATGTACGATAGTAGTTTTATTTTATTTATTTTTAACAATGGTTAAAAGATCTAGGCATTCGTTATATAATCTGTGCCTAAAAGTGCGGCGGTTAGAGGACTAATTACCGAGATTTAATATTTTTTTTATAGTTGTCCGCTTCTTTGAAAATAAAAAAAGATATTTTTTAATAATTTCATTTCGCAATGTCAAAACGATGACGATATCGGAATCGAATCGGAATAGGCACTATCAGGCGAGCAACTTTGCATTCGATGATCTATGTCCACGGATGAAACAAAAGTGTTTACCACTGAGATTTGTGACTGTCTATCCTCTCAACCTACCATGCACACAAACTACTTCGAAAGTTAACTTCACGAATATACTAATTTATCTATTCCACCATGTTCCTATGTTTACAGGTTTGAAGCTTGGTTAACAGATGTCTCTAGTCGTATGAAAAATCTACCACGATTCTTCTCGGAATCGTCAATTGTTTTTTTTCCGATTTTATAAATGAATTAATTAAATTAAACACAAGGGTACCATTTTTGAAACTACAAAAACAAAGTAACCTACCTTAATTTTTTCCGCACAATTTTTCTTGGAAAAAACCACGGAAAACATTCAAAATGATGTACGGAACACTCTTTTTAATTGTTAAATTGGTACAAAATACCTACCGTTAGTAATAATAATTATGTTACAGGTAAGTCATTTTAAAGATACCATTGCTTGTGTTGTGGTGTGTAGGATGGATATATTAATAATTTGATATTGATTTTGTTGGGATGCTTACAATTAAACAAAAAAAAAACATAAAAAGTACACCGTCGAATTGTATCGCAAGTCTAAATTTAAACGGAATTGATTAATTTCGATACGCACCTTTTATCTTTGGCCATTTATGGGGTAAGAGGGGATTGCGGGATGGTGTTGCAAATAAGTTTGAAAAACTTTTTAGAAACTTTCGGTGTGCACAAATATGTTCATTCAAACATGTTATAATAATATTCGCTTACTTAATTAATATTAGGGCCAGTTGTTTTACAGAATTTGAAAAAATAATCATATTTCATGGTTAAAAATTAAGTTCTATGAAAGTTCCATTGAACATCTGTTAATATTTCATCAAGGACCGGTTGTTTCATAACAAGTACCAGCTTGGACAATAACAATATATGCCTTTCACAGAACTTGAATATTAACTTAAATTCTGTTTTTTAATAGCATTTTAATCATAAAGAGATCATCCAATTGTTTGATTAAATAAATAAATAAAGGATGATGTATCTACTTTATATTTTTTTAAAAGACAAACATTCTAGGTTACCAAAAACGTGACAATACATATTTGTCTTCCTCATACATACCGTCAATATAAGTGGAAAATTTTGTTGTGCAATTGTGGGAACTCTACGTTTTAAATCAATGATTATCTACTAAATTCTCTTATTTATGGAAGTTAGAACTTAGAACATTTGATGTGTGATTTATGCGGCTGCGGATTTAGAAGGACCTTGAATGTTGTGAAATGTGTGTGAAAGACGACTGCACATTGCACAAGTAGAGAGAATGTACATAAAGGAAAGGAAAAAAGGAATTACTTCGCTGGCACTTCCTTCTATCTTGGCTGGGTTTATTCATGCACTTGTATAACTATTTTATTCGCGGTACTTATCTTGCGGTATGCGGGATTCGGTTTGCGGATGCGGTAAGCGGTATTGGAATACACCGGAGAAGGTCGATTAATGACTGAAGTGGGTAACAAAAAATGACAGGTATGTAGGGATGGGTAGGAAGAAACATGTGACAATACTAACTATAAGCACAAGGACTATGGTGTAAAGATGAATGTAGGTAAGTGTAGCTATGTATCGTGTAAATGCCCAACCAACCAAGTGAAAACACAACAAAAAGTAAAGTAGTATTGGGCGGCTAAAGGGGGTGGGAGGTGAAAGAGATTAGAAATAGAAAAGTAACTACCTAGTTATCCAGATCTGGTACAAAATAGGGTTGATGCCATTTTAAGTAATGCAACATTTCCATTCTGAATGGTGTTAGGGTGCCTCGATGTCGGCTTCTAAACCAACACCAGGGCCCAAAACACGTCCCTGACTAGCTCTCAGCGGGACTATGGTACTCTCTATTCAGGGGGGTGGGCAGCTCAAGGCTAGGGAACTTCTCTCCATCCTCCGGTGACCCACGGGATCCTCACTGGTCAACAATCCTCCCGCCGTAGCAGAATAATAACAATGTTAAATCATTTAGACATGTATTGTAAACTCAAACACATACATAGGTTTCTACAGTACAATTCAATTACAAGAAAAGCAAATTACACAAACCTAGCTAAAGTGTTTAACTCTCTCTGACTCTCTCTCAAAACGAAACTCTCCGAGTCGTGATTTCCGCGGGGGCCCTACATTTCACTGAATTACGGACAACATTTAAGGAGGAAATCAAGATACAGCTTACATGTAGGTTGGCAGGAACCTCGTCTCATGTGGCAGCTTCATCAGGCACTTTCGTAGTCTAAATAGACCGAACTATAGTGCGGCAAAAGGCCGATTGTACTCAAAGGTATTTCAATAATACAACGCGGCCCCATTGAATTGGGTCCGCCGGCTACAAGTGAGCCGCGAGCGTGCGTTCTCAAAGGCGCTCAGATCTCTTCTGTGGCGAGCGCAGCGGGAATGCCGAGTGGCAGGGCACGGGGAAGAGGCAAGGAGAAACAGGATACGGGGCGGGGAGAGGCGGCGGCCGAGCCGTGTGGACTTGTGCTGCGTTCTGTGCTCTCGTATTTACTCGCTTCAGGGGCGTATCGTAACACTTCCCCCCGCGCTTGGAAAAAAAGCGACGTGGCAATGGAGCTGTAGGAAAAAAAAATCCTCTTAAACTTTCATTGGGGTTTTTGAGAGATTCGTTGCTTGAGAGATGCCTAGCTAGAACATGCAATTTATGTTATAGTTTAGGTCACAATGTTTGTAGGGAATGGGTGAGGGGTACATACAATGTTTGGAAAAGAACAGTTTTGGTGAAAGTACATGGTGTGAAACAACATACAAGATTATGCAATTGAAAGATGACAATACATGGTTATGCAATTGAACAAAATAACAATACATGGTTATGCAATTGAAAAATAACAATACATGGTTATGCAATTGAAAAATAACAATTCATATTTGTACAATCGAAGAACAAAAAAACAAGAACAAAAATGCCTGTGTGATTCTAAAGTTTCATTGGTCTGGGAGCTAAGTTTGCGAAGCGTGGATTTGTTTGGTTTCGGAGAATTTCGAAGAGGAGGACGTGGTTTCACAGATTCTAAGGATTACATTATCACTGTAATCAGACCCCTTTGAGATAACACTCAAAAGTACACTTGGGCCTTAGAAAACACTTGGTTTTGTCGAAGACGTCGAAGTTCATGAAGTGGAGACTGTGGTTGCTGTGCCGCGACTATGGTTACAGAGGTCATTGAAGAGGAGAATTCAGTGTCTGCAGACATGCCAGTACGAATCCTAAAGTGTTATTAAGGTAAACACGGATCGTATATAATGGTTATTGAAGCATAATGTAGCTCAACATAACTTGTATTGGTACGCATTCAGCGAATACTGGAAGTCAAGGTAATGATGGTTTACACATGACGATATATGCGTCACTGCATGACAGCGCAAGAGACGACATGGTTGGCATCGATAGCAAGAGTAAGAACAAACCTAGGAGCTAGCGTGCCCAAAAGGTGGTTCAGAGTGTCATAATGTATAGTGGGACAACTCAACTTGCTGTGGCACGACAAAACAACATACATATGAGCGGTATGGTCTGTGCTTTCAGGAACAAATGCGTAGAAAAATGGCAGCAGGAGGGACCTAGTAACCACAGCGCGTGCTGTCAGGAAGTGGAGCTCAGCTTGGCTGTTGGTGATGACATCCGCCTGGGCTTCTTTTTAATCCGGGAGAAATTATTATTAGAGCAAAATTCTTGAAGTTTACCTGCCTAGGGACCAATGAAGAAAAGGTTTGGAGAGAAACAAAATGTGTCCAGATAATGAAATAAACGAAGTTTTAACCACCGACCCAGAGAGTGACGAAGAGAGAGTTTTCTAACTAAATTGTGATTACATGAACATTTTCCTTTACCAGGATGACTTGGCGTTTGCCGAGTGACAATATGTCTTGGTTAAAAAAACAACCGGCCTTCCATGGCCTATGTTAACATAAAGGTGGTAACATTTTTGTAGAATTTCAACGAACAAGACAAAGAAGTCGTGAATGAGTCACGGTAAAAGCAGAGAAACCAATTCATGAATAAAGGTTGTCAAAAGGAGACAGACGGTACGCCAAGTGCATATCGTACATATCCAACATTCATGAATGTGTTTCGTAAAATTGAGAAAAAGAACAAAAGGTGAGACATATGCAGAGAGTGAGGGAGAAAGCCTGCTGATAATTGGTTAGTTTACCGATTCGCACTCCCAGTGAGGGCGAATTATGGTTAACAACAGATTTTCCTCTTCATAACATATACCTGAGAACATGATGGTGAGGAGAAAGGAAAGGAAAAGGAAAGGAGTTGAGTGACGAAACTTGCTAGAGACTGGACTAATTTCCACTTCAAACTCCATGTGAGAATGAAACATGATCAACCAGCAGATTTCCTGACTCTTTACAATTGTTAAAAGGATGAGGAGAAATTTGAATACACATTAACAAAGAGACTAATCTTTTGCGTGTATTGGGCAAAAGATTAGGGGTCATTTTAAAAACTCCTGCGTGATTGTGAGAAAAGACAGACCCTTGCTCCAATTTCACAAACCTGGGGGTTTTCTTATCCGTTCCCCAGACAACGAGTTATTTACAAAGGCACAAATTGCATCATAAAAGATGACACACGATATTGTATCGTTCGCACGAATCACGGTAAGTGTTTTAACGTCTCCACGTATAGTGTACAAAAACATGTAAGTACATACAAGATAAAACTCAATTATAGACAGAAGTCAAGAGTTTATACAATGCCTCTTAAAGAAGATGGCAAGGCCGATATTATGTCGTTCGCACGAATCACGGTAAGTGTTGTTAATACGTCTCCACGTCTCGTGTACAAGGGTTGTACACAATTATACATACAAGTGGTACTCATGACAAATTAATGACACACGACCAAAATACAAAAGCGGTACTCATGACAAATGAATGACACACGACCAAAATACAAAAGCGGTACTCATGACAAATTAATGACACACGACCAAAATAGATTGTACAGAAAGGGTGGTACTCATGACAAATATGTCACACGACCAACTCAATAACATTTAGCTATGAGCAAAAGTGATTATGACGAACTTCTCGTATCGTGGCAGGTATTTTAAGGATCCCTCCTATAACGGTGGGTGTTCTAAGGATCTCTCCTATGACGGTGGATGTTCTAAGGATCTCTCCTATAATGTAACAGGGTTACGTTTAAATACAACACACTAAACGTTAATGATGCTTGATTTTAACACATTTTATAAAGATTCGTTAGATTAACTAACTCCGTAGCCCAAGAGCGTACGACAGAGAAGATAGACAATTTGATGCTACTTCATGTGTTACAAAATACAAGGGTGATGGCAGAGTATAATTCTACTTACACCAAGTATTTAAAACAAAGACAGACCTATAATGGTTTTACATACTGTCTGTTGTGGCAATCTGCAGTGAGGAAGACCAAAGAAAAGGGACCAATTACGGTTTTACATACCCTTTGTGCAGTTACAAACATACCAGGTTATGTGCAATTTGGGTTGCAAATACTTGGTTAAATGGACACCTAAAAGTTGTGAATTCCAAAATCAGGATGACCATAAGGTTTTATTAACCTGTCTCGTAGGGTTGAAACGTGTCATATAAGACATACGTAACGTACAAGCAAAAAAACAAAATAACAAAAAGGTGGTTTTGTTATAACAACCAAAGACCGGATGATTCGGTTTTACGTACTTTAGTTGAAACGAGCCAAATTGATTTATATACAGGGTTATAAAGACCAATCATTGGTTTTATAAATACAAGTTCCAAAATGGACGTGTCGATATCCAATTTTGGTACAAGAGCATGAATTTGGGTAGGACGCCATCAATTTTTAATTTAAGAGGAAAAAATTGAAAAAAACTTATATACACGAGGGGCGACTATGTAAGTAACCACTGTTTGATTTTCATGCTAGAGATACCTCGGAAGGTTTTACAACTCATGATGAACAAAATGAAAGGAAAAAAATTGTAAAAATAGTTAACTGGTTCTGAGTCGGAATTTAACACTTTGGAATTTACAAAACCCGACTTCTAGAACGACACGCCGATGGGCAATTGTCAACTACTTTACATGAACAAAATAAACAGGTGAGAAAGTTCCTTTCCACACGACAAAAATGCAACAAAAGAATAGGAGAAAAATTACATGACAAGGCAGGGTATGACATGGCATGAACATTGCGTAGTGTACGGGTTGAGGCAATAAATGGGCTCGCGACTTCCCAAACATTGAAACTCGAAAAGTGTCTCCGTTCCAAAGTGATCAGTTTTAGAACAGGTGAAAAAAATAAAAGAAAAAATTGCCGTGAGGGAAAGAAAAAACAGTGCAAAAACAACATTTGAAAGTAACTTCAAGGAGAGTACGCATTAATTTACAAAATAATTTACAACTTGTTTCATTTACGAAACGATGGGCATGTGATTGACACAATACACGCCTGACGTAGTAAGACTCTGTAAGCTTACAAAAAAAATGTGATACATACTGGATCATTTTACGTTTGCTGAGATAGTGGGGGCAGTTTTACTTGACTCCTCACTTCCAGACTTTACAATGTCCTTAATGTGGTAATTACCAATGTGCTTTCCAGATGAGTCAGACAAGGAGTACACTAGGTCTGATATTTTTCTTAGGACTTTGGCCTTCACGAAACGTGGTGCCAGCTTAGCAGAGAAATACATGGCTCCTTGGGAAAGTGTGTTGTTCTTTCTCCAAACTATGTCTCCTGTATTGAAGGTGACATGTTTTCTACGTAAGTTATATCTGTCCGCACTCTTTTGGTGAGCCAGGAGCAAAGCGTCAGTGACTTCACTGTAAATGGCCGACAGTTCTTCCAAGCGATGGGCATAGTCTGCGGTAGGGTTGCTTGTGGTGGCAGATGACGTAGGAAAGTTTGTGTCCCTATGTAGAGAACCATGGACGACTTGTTCCATACCGTGTTTTAAGAAGAAAGGTGTGTAACCAGTGGCCAGGTTAACAGTGTTGTTCATAGCGGCCTGAATTTTATCTAGGTTTTTACACCAAGTGCGTTGGTCTTTATCAACTAGAATAGCTAGAGCTGTGTTGATTGTTTGGTTGTAACGTTCGACAGTGTTGTTTTGGGGAGTGTACAAGGTGTTATAATAAATGTCCTTGATTCCGTATTTGGCAAGAAATTCTTTGAATTCCTGGGCAATAAACTGTTTTCCGTTATCAACAATTACGGTTCTGGGTGTTCCGTAAGGTATAAAAATGTGTTTTTCCAGAAGTTTGATGATGGCGGACGCATTGGCTCTTTTTAAAGGGAAGATCCAACAGAATTTGGTGAAAACATCCACTACACTAAGTATGTGCATGTGTCCGGCATAACTTCGAGGAAAAGGTCCGACGAGGTCCATTGACAATGACTGTAGGGGTCTGTCGGCACGTTTGGGGTTACCCATTAGGCCGGCAGGTGCTGCCGTGCTATGTTTATAAGCTTTACAAGTTTCACATTTAGAGATGTAATTGCGAATTTGTTTGAAAAGACCAGGCCAGTAATACTTCAAGGAAATCTTTTTATACGTCTTGAAAGTTCCTGGGTGTATAGAGTCGGGAGCACTATGATTGTCAATTATTATTTGTTCTCTTCCTTCGAGGGGAACGACAAGTTTCCAAGAGTAATCTTCGAGGATGGATAGTGGTGCCTTGCAATTACGGTATAGTTGTCCTTCTTTTATGATAAAATTAGGAAACTTTTGTTGATTATTTTTACAACCTTCGAAGATTTTCAAGTACCATTCATCTTTTGTAGATGGAGGGGGGGCAGTTGTGTCAACATTTAATGAAGCCAATTCAATTCTTGAAAGAGCGTCAGGAACAATATTGTCCGCGCCTTTACGGTGTACAACATCAAAATTGAATTGAGACAAACGGGAGGCCCAACGAGCGAGTCTACCGGAGGGATTACTTAAAGAGATCAACCATTTCAAACTACTATGGTCTGTGACTACAGTAAATTTGCTACCGTCTATGTAACCGCGGAAATGGTGAACAGAATCCAATACAGCCAATAACTCCTTTTCGGTAATTCCGTAGTTTTTCTCGTGTTTATTTAATGTACGGGAAAAATACGCTACAGGGTGTTCGCCATCTGGGAATTCTTGAGTTAGGACTCCACCGATTCCTACGTTGGAGGCATCCGTGTGGAGGGTAAAAGAGAGTGCAAAATCCGGGCAATTCAGAACGGGGGCTTTTTGAAGGGCATTTTTTAAAGTTGTAAACGCTTCTTCAGTTTCAGCAGACCATCGGAAGTTGCTGACACCTTTACGGGTGCCGGTAATTTTATTTAAGGGGGCTGCAATTGTGGAAAAGTCTTTGATGAATCTTCTGTAGTAACCTGCAAGTCCAAGGAAACCTTTGACTTCTTTCGCGTTTTTGGGTCGGGGGAAATTTGCCATGGCTTCCACCTTAGCGGGGTCTGTTCTTAGACCTTTTTCGTCGACAATGAATCCCAAATAACGTAAACGGGACTTACAGAATTCAGACTTCTTCAAGTTGATGGTTAAACCAGCGAACTTGAGTTGTTGAAAAACCTTTTCCAACATTAATAGGTGTTTTTCAAAGGTGTCGCTGACGATGATGAGGTCGTCAAGGTAACAAAACAGGCTGTTATCGACTTCAGGACCGAAGAGTTTGTCCATCAGTCTTTGTAATTCGGCGGGGCTGTTCTTTAGACCAAAGGGTAATCTTTTAAAATGGAACATTCCCCTACCAGGTACAACGAAAGCAGTTTTTTCACACGATTCTGCGTCCAAAGGTATTTGCCAAAAAGCTTTGCTTAGGTCAACAGAGGAGATGAACTTGGCGTTGCGCAGTTTGTCTAAGGTCGCGTGGACGTAAGGTAAGGGGTATGCGTCAGCTTCCGTACAAGAATTTAAACGTCTACTGTCGAGACAGAAACGTGCGGAGCCATCTTTTTTAGAAACCAAAAGAGTTGGGTTGGTCCATGCACTTCTGCTGGGAACCACCACACCCATTTTTAACATTTCATCAAGTTCTTTTTCCAAAAGTTTAAGCTTTTGGGGGGCTAAGTTGTAATAACGTTGCTTTATGGGTGGGCCATTGGTTTTAATGTGGTGTTCTACCAAATTTGTCAAACCCAATCCACATTTTTCGAAAGATATTGATTCGAATTTATTGACCATTTCCTTTAGTTGGAGAGCTTGGTCCGTGCTTAAATTTTCGTGAGGTATTATTGTGCGGATCTCACTAATTTGAGCAGCAGTGGAGGTTTCGCCAAGAGTATTAAATACTTGGGGAGCAACGTTAAAAGCCTTCCAGAAGTCAACGCCAAGGATGAAATTCTGGGATATAGAGGGCACTATTAGAAAATTGATTGTAATTATTTTATTGTTACAATTAATTGGCAGTGCAAGGGTACCGATGACCGGCTGGGAAACATTATCCGCAGTCGTCAGGTGTGTTGTTTGTGGCGAAATTTTAAAATCACTGTTAACAAAAGGCAGGTGAGCATTGTTGCCAAGACAGCTGACAGATGCACCGCTATCAAGTAATCCGGAAAAGGGCACATTGTTAACAGAGAAAAGAGCATAGGGTCTCCCATCTTTAGCTTGTTTGCAACAAACCGAGGAAACATTTAAGGTCTGGTTAAAATACTTAATGTGTGATAACCAATCAGTCCATTCTTTAGACCTTGGTTCAGAATGGGTACCTGAGAGGTTATTATTTAGTTTTTTGGCCTCTTCATGTAGAAATTTGGTGGGGGCTTGGAGAAATCCACCTGAGGTCTGACATCGCTTGGGTTTTGTAACCTTTCTGCATTGTGCCTTGATTTCTTAAAAATGTTGCGCAGTTCGTCGCGTGGAGGAGAGCGGTCCCTAGAGTGGTGTCTCTTGGAGGTTCGGGGTTCCTTGGATTCCAGAAGTCTTGCTTGCTTGAAACAAGTAGCGGCCAGGTGGCCTACTTTTTTGCAAAAGGAGCACACTTTTTTGTTGTCGAATTCTGGCTTTAAACCAGACGAACGGCTTGGCACAACCACATTATTCGACACATTCTTTATGTTTTTCCTATCCTGGTACGATTCCAGGAGGAGGCAGACTTCGTTTAGCTGGGCCAGGGATGCAATTTTCTGTGAGGTGATGATGTTCTCGTATTTGCTTAAAAGGCCATCAGTTATGACTGGTAATAGTTCAGCTTCCGGAACAGGATGTGAAAGCTTGATGTTGATGGACTCAGCCCTTTCTATGAATGTAGCCACAGGTTCATCTACTAGTTGTTTAATAGATAGTAGAGATAGTTTGATCCGGTGCTGGGCCTCCTTTTTTCCAAAGCTAGAGATTAGGGCAGCTCTGAGTTTATTCCAATCTTTGCATTTAGTCTTTTGGATGCGGTGCCACGGAATTAATTCTGGGGAGATGAGTTCTATAAAGTTTCTCCGTAGAATCTCGAATGGGATATTTTTGATTGTAGCCGTTTCTTCAATACGGTCAATGAAATCCAGCACATCGGAGACGCCATTATATTTGACTTTCCAAGAGGATAAATCGTAAGTTTTATCTTGTGTCAAGATGGGTGCGACGTCCTGTTTTATCATTACATGCGGCGTAGGTTCTTTGTCAAGATTATCCAAAACTTGCGTAGCCGAACATGAATTATTTTCGTTGGAGGGGGCGAGATTTATTCTCCTAATGTACTTTTTGTTGAATAAAAGTGCATATGCCTTCAATGTAGATTTAGATTTGCTTGATGGCGAGAGTCCTCTATCCCTTAAAGCAGCTTGTAAGTGGGCTTTGGATAAACTATGCACATTGGGAATGGTACCCAAGTTGGATGGTGTAATAGCTTGCTTGTCCTCCATTGCGAGTTTCCTGGGTGGTGAGGAGAAGAAAAAAAAAATGGCCAGGGGTTTCCTTTAGAAAGCGCAAAAATTAATTTTTGTGAGGCACTTTTCACTTGGTGATCACTGTTGGCACTTCCAAATGTGTTTTGTATACATGACACCAGAATTCTTGTCAAGGAGAGGCAGACGAGAAAAAATTTTGCGTGGAAAGACCTTAGTGGTAAAGGTTTTTGTATTTCACTGACCACTTTTGAGAAAACTGTGAAATTCACAAGTATTTATTTATTTTAGAAAAATTTTGCCAGGACTGACCTTTAGAAAACAGGTTTTTTATTTTCACAAAACACTTTGCACTGAGAAAGGCACTAAAGTTCACAAAAGGCACTTTTCTGGCAAATAAAGGACAAACTTCCGGATGAAAATGACTGAATATGGGGTTTATTGCATCCAACCATATTAAAATTATTTTATTTATTCATGGAATCAGTCATTGGCTTTATTATTATTCCACTTTTCACTTATGTAAGGGAAAAAACACAATTCACTTTCACTTATGCTGAAAAAAAACAGTACCTATAATGTATAATGGGGAAAGAAAGTCATTATTTTGTCCATTTGGAGAAACATTAAATTGTACTAATTTGACAGACACAAGTGGGCCAATTGGTATATTGTGCAGAAATAATAAAAATACGTAAGTCCGAAATTTTCATTAAGGAATTCGCAAAATAACTGGGGTTCCAGAATCAATGATTTCCGTTGGTATCCCGGTTCAGTCATAAAAAACGGTTTGGATTTAAAACGCAGCCTAGCAACAGTCGGTTAGGATATCGGCGGGAACAAGGCATTTGCGCGCACAATCCGGAATATCGCGTGAAACAAAGGCCGTTGGATTTGGCGCGGATTGCTGTTGCTACGCGCTCGCTGTTTGGTGACGCGTGCGCAATCAGATTCGCGGCGTTTCGGGTACTCAAAATGGCCGTTGTTTCAACTTGCGATGCAATTTATAATTCCAGTCAGATCCGTTATGGATCTAATTTACATATTGGTTTCTGTGGTTTTTTCACAGGATTCACTGTAGAATAACAAGGCATAATTAATGTTTACAAAATAGTTGTTATGCGGGAAGGATTTCGACAAAGGAAGGTCCCGCAAAGCGACCGGGATAGAGAAAAAAAAATTCCAACCCCACGATCGGGCGACAGTTGTTAGGGGGAGGATTTTGACAAAGAAGGGTCCCGCAAAGTGACCGGGATAGAGAAAAAAAATTCCAGGCTCCACGTTGATGCGCCAATTGTTAGGGTGCCTCGATGTCGGCTTCTAAACCAACACCAGGGCCCAAAACACGTCCCTGACTAGCTCTCAGCGGGACTATGGTACTCTCTATTCAGGGGGGTGGGCAGCTCAAGGCTAGGGAACTTCTCTCCATCCTCCGGTGACCCACGGGATCCTCACTGGTCAACAATCCTCCCGCCGTAGCAGAATAATAACAATGTTAAATCATTTAGACATGTATTGTAAACTCAAACACATACATAGGTTTCTACAGTACAATTCAATTACAAGAAAAGCAAATTACACAAACCTAGCTAAAGTGTTTAACTCTCTCTGACTCTCTCTCAAAACGAAACTCTCCGAGTCGTGATTTCCGCGGGGGCCCTACATTTCACTGAATTACGGACAACATTTAAGGAGGAAATCAAGATACAGCTTACATGTAGGTTGGCAGGAACCTCGTCTCATGTGGCAGCTTCATCAGGCACTTTCGTAGTCTAAATAGACCGAACTATAGTGCGGCAAAAGGCCGATTGTACTCAAAGGTATTTCAATAATACAACGCGGCCCCATTGAATTGGGTCCGCCGGCTACAAGTGAGCCGCGAGCGTGCGTTCTCAAAGGCGCTCAGATCTCTTCTGTGGCGAGCGCAGCGGGAATGCCGAGTGGCAGGGCACGGGGAAGAGGCAAGGAGAAACAGGATACGGGGCGGGGAGAGGCGGCGGCCGAGCCGTGTGGACTTGTGCTGCGTTCTGTGCTCTCGTATTTACTCGCTTCAGGGGCGTATCGTAACAATGGTGATCTTTCACCAGGCCGATAATGGGACTAAATTGCCAAGCAGCTATATACAAGAAGGCGGAGCATGGCCTGGCTGAATGTGAAATTGTCGATAAACTTCACTGGGATTCAAACATTGATGGAACCTCAAAAAAAAACTCAAATACTTCTTCAAAAAATTACGAAACATCTTATCTACTAGGGTCATTCTCATTTCGAATATGGAATAAAAGGATGAAGCTCAGTAGCATCAAATAATGTAGAAGATAATTCAGAATTGCATCATAAAGACAATACTTAAGGTCTCTATATAGATGTCAACAACAGAAATTTTTAAACAGTTTAACCTTGCGAAGTGTATAAAAAATCTTTGCCAAACATATTCTGGTTCATCACTTCAAAAAAGACACAGAGGCAAACACCTCACACAATAATAAAACCAGAGCCAAGCAAATAGACATAATAAATATACCTAAGTGTAATTGTACCTTTGGACAAAAAAGCTCTAAATTTAAAAACATCGTCATAGAAGTTTCTGAAAAACCTTACCCAAACCATGAATTAGTTGTAAGTAGTTGTAATCCAAAACGTAATCCCCCTCTTCACAAGATCTCCTAGTGAGGAGAATAATAACTAAATGAGAAGAGTAACTAAATAATAAAAAAAACTATTTGACTAATAATTAACTGCTACTTTTCATAGAAAAATCGCAACTGAGGTGGCTTGGGCATGTAATAAGAATGTCTGATGACCGAATTCCAAGGAAAATACTGAATGCGATTCCAGAGGGTAGACGTCCGGTGGGCCGCCCCAGACACAGTTGGGCTAGGTAACTCCAGGAACTGTGTGAGGAGAGGATGGGACTACCATGGACGGAAGACGAACAAGCAGCACAAGATAGGGACGTATGGAGGAGCTTGTCGATGCAGTGGGTCCCCGACCCGAATAGGATAAGGGGAAGACGATGTGATGTGATGATGTGATGTGATTTGACAAATATTTAATCAAATTAAGACAATATTAGCGAAACCCAATCGAAAATCTGGAGACAGAAACATCAGAAAAAGATATTGGCACCCCTGGGACTCGAACCCAGGTCGGGTAAATATGCGTTAAGAAAATGAAGATAATGTTGGGTAGTTGTTAGTCGAAGTATGATACAGTTAAAAATGACCGAATCGGATAGATACACCTTAGCTCAGTAGTTAGAGCTATGGCCCGGAAAGCCGAAGGTCCTGGGTTTGAGTCTCAGAGGTGACAATATCTTTTCCAGATTATTCTATCTCCAGATTTTCGCTAATATTGTCTTCATTTAATGAAATATTACAATTTGAGGTTTTACTAATAAAGTCAAAAAAAATACTAATACTTACAAACAACTCGATCATGTTTTATAAATGCGCAGTTTCTCCTGAGGCTTTAGAGCCAACAAACAACATAAATCTTGTTATGTATATCATAAGTCTTTTCATTACAAAGTTCAATTAAACCACCTTTACACGCACCTTCCAGTTAAATTCTAACGCACGCGTCAATTGTCCATTTTTTTCGATCTATTCGCACAATCGGCCGTCGACCGCCGGCCGCCCGCAGCGGCACATTGACACCGCGGCCGGAGCACTGTGTTGTGTTTAGTGTTCTACATCGCGGGAACAAAGATTTTTTTCATGAATGAAACGTCCCAAACAATGCGGACGGGTGACGGGACAATGGACGCACGAGGTGTGTGCCAAGTTGGTGTGAACCCGCTCTTATCGCCGGTGCATTCTTCTATTTTGTATTCAATAAGCAAGGCCGTGCAAACTGCATAAGTGTATTATTTTACGCAGTCAATTGAAACACCGTTGCATTGTCTAAATTATTGCCGAAATATGAAAAAAAAAAAACAAGGAAATTGGATCGACGCATTGGGTATTGCGAATACCTCCGTGGAAGTTGGATCCGGAAGACTTGGAATCCCGAGATTGATTTGATCTAACAAAGGAGCATAATCGTTATTTATTTTTGGGGTGTTATTATCTCCTTTTTTAGCCACCGTTTCGGACTGCGTTACAGTGTCTATCATCAGGGGAGATGTGTAACGCTGTCCGAAACGTAGGCTAAAGAAGGGGTAATGCAACGTGAGAATATTTTATTATGATGATCCGACAGTTCGTTGGCAGTTGGCCCCTCGAAATTGCAATTATTATAAAATATTAATTTTTTGTGCATTATTTGCCAATTTCAAACCAAAAAATTAACTTAAAAAATACGTTTAATAATTATTCCTGAAGAATACAAAACAAATTTATTCAAAGCATCGATTTTTTTTACTTGCATATTAGTATATGCAGTACACAGAATAGTAGTTTTATTCTTGATGCATTTGAATGTCGAAATTTCATTTACAATGACCAAAATTTCATTTACATTTTTTACTCCAAATAATGTCAGGAATCACTGGTAAAAGTAAGTCAAGTACGTCCCTTAACACCATGTATATTAGTTTTCGGATATGTTGAGAAATATTCTATTTATATAGATTTTATTGCAAAGCGGAAATATTTTGACCTTTGACAAAATACGACCGACATCTGAGGGGATGGCATTCGTTGTCCTTTTTATTTAGTTCTCCTAAATCAAGGTTAAACTATTGTGTAGAATTCGTAAATACACGCATAAAAATGCACAGTTAACTGCGGTTGCATTGATTTTATCTGAGGTTTTTGCAATTAGTATAATAATATCGTATAATTATTTCTACAATTATAATTATTACGATTCCTAGAACAGTACAAAAAGCAGTCCATGGACTAGTAAATAATTATAATGAGTACAGGCAAATCATTTTTAAAGGGACTCGTTTGAATGTATTTATATTTATGAAAAATATAATGATTTAATGTAAAATAATTATTTTTACCTGGCCTCGGTACCTATTTATAGAAGTACCTAAACCGTTTAAATTTAAACATGCGATTTAGGTCTATTCTACCTAATCTGATGAGTGGTAGTGAGGAACGGAACAGGAAGAGGATGGATGAAAGTAGACCGAATGCTGTAGAAATGTGATCCCTGTGGTAAAACCATGTAGGTATGATCGTGTGTGGAATGCGGAGATCCATAAAGAACACAATTAAATTAAAACCTAGAGACATTAAATATATTCTTTCCAAAAACCCTTTCTGCATACCTTAATGAATGAGCAAAAAAAACATTATCATAATTTAGAGTTCCATACTAACTAGGCGTCTCAAGGCTTTCGCTACGCCACTGACCTTCCTGAATATTTGTAAAAAAAATGTCTGTAGGTAATATAAATAGCTCATTAGAGGTCATGCTCATTTTTAACCTTAATTTTTCCGAGAATTATAATCCGTGATATGTATTAACCGGGTAATGAGCGAAATGACGAGATTTTATTTTATCAGATTTTGTCTAGCGCAATCAATAATAAATGTGTTAAAACAGAAAGTCACGCAGGTTACTTACGAGTATAAGCAGATTGGAAAAATAGTTAATAATAAGAAAAAAAATGTGATCATAAAGAGTCTTATGTACACGAAAATGGTACTAGATTTGTTGTGTTTTTAAACTCGATGAAACGACATATAGCGACATTAAAAAGAGACAAACACATACATCTGCAGGATTTAGACTGCAATAGAATGACATAGAATAATCGGTTTCCTCTTTGTGCGGTGCTTCGTAGTGTCCCCTCTCTTGTCCACTTTAGTTTTATGAAGGTTTCACTTCTACCACGTGTGAATTGCACACTTTGTTTTTTTTTCAATTGTCGTTGGTTAATTGAGAATATGAAACATTTAGGTCGTTCGGCGTCTTGTCGAGCTTTTCACAGATACATGGACATACCAAAGCTCCGCACCTCACTTTATTATTTACTTTTCGAGCTAGGTACTTAAAAAAAATATGCGTTTATATAGGCTTAATTTTATATTCGAGTATATACATACATATTTTTTTTTACTTCGCTCCACGCAAGAAGTCCGAGGAAAACAATTTCCCTCGGGGCCTGTGTAAACTGGAGATGCCGTATGGAGAGCGTTTTTAGGGAAAGGAAAGAGAGGAACTTCTGAGAAGGAAAAGGTAGTGAGGTGGGTAGGAATCTAAGGGTCTAGAAATGATGGACGCATTAATCCATTTCTCCTACTGCGCTGCAAGGCAGTGTAATGGGTCGAGAGACTCCGGGAGTCAAAGGTATCTCCGGATCCGGCTCGTCACGTAGCAGGTTGGCAGAAGCATTATGTTTTCGGAAAAATTATTTCCTGAAATTTTTAATTAGTGAGCCAATAAAGCCTTCAGATCACTTTTTTTTGAAAGCCACACTAAATATGGTTTCATTATCGGCAACGTTAATAAAACATTTATTTTTCTCGTCTTCTTTACGGGGCTTCAGTAGCTCTATAACAATTGAGGACGGGTTGTTTAAAAAAAATGATGGATATAATTATATAATAAGAAAACTTGAATAGAACTTACGTGATAAACAAATAATTGAATCGTTACAAATCATTAAACTACATATTGTACAAGGCTTGTTAGAAGCCCAATAGAACATAACTCCATAGTCTAATCGCCCTTGTACAAAATTCAAAATCATAATATTGAAAGAATTCAAAGAAAATTTCTACGTTTCGTAAAATTTAAACTTAACATCCCTTTAAAGCACGTAAATTACCCGTCTTTAATGAATATTTTAAATATTCCAACTTTAGAAAACAGACGAAAAATAAAAGACATAGGTAATCTTTTTATTAAAATTATTAAACTCTAAATTCGACAGTTGTGAACTCCTATAATTAATAAATCTATATGTACCTACGTGAAAAACTAGACAATCATTAAATTTTATATACGTAAATCTCATTCCAATTATGTTTTGCATTCTCCAATACAACGTTTTCATAGTCTTGGTAACAAATACTTCAACAATATGGATGTATTTGACATTAATTTGAACTTAGCAAACTTCTAACGCCATATGTGCCAACTATGTGCCTATTTCTACCTATCCCACAAACTAAAGTGAACAACAATTTTAAACATTAGGTACCTACTTTATGTCAACTCCTATATTTTATGGACTATATTTTGTTTCTTATATTTTATGTTATCTGCATTTTGTTAATGCTTAAGTATATTTTATGTAACCTATATTTTTTTATCATATATTATTTTAACCTGTATTTTGTAAACTCATTATTTTCACTGTGAAAAAACATGCAAAAGCCCTACGGGCATTAAAATAAATAAAATAAAATAAAATAATTAATTTAATTAATAACTGATAACTTTGTATAAACCACTTTTTAATAAACAATATTGACATGTTTCAAAAACAATGTTATCTTCTTCAGAATATTTTAATATTATTTTCAATTTTCATTATTAATTAAATAATAAATATTGCCACAAAGTTATTTTGCAAAGATTGAAGAAGTAAAATAATTAACTTCAAATATTTATTTATTTATTAATTTTCAACACCCTTATGGGCTTTTACACTTTTTTAGTTTATAATACACAAACAGTTTTTTTAAAAACAAAAGATAAACTATAAAAAAATAACTAGTACATGTCATGTGAGTATACAGAAACATTAAGGAAAGATAATACATTACAATAAAAGAGAAAGTTTCTAAGTTGTAAATAGTATAGAAAATAAACTAGTAGGTACTCGTATGTTATTAATGATGAATTCGTCAATTTTTTTGTGTCCACTTGTATCTGTGACGTATTTTGGCATCAACCCCCCGACGACACGGGACACGGCCGATGGTGATTGAGTAATACCAAGCAATACGCTCCAATGCTTCAACTTGTTGCGAAATATAGTATTATGAGTCCATAATAGAGTAGGCAGCGCAACTTGCGGCGGGTGCGAATAACAGATAACTGTAATAATGCTAAATTATAATGTTCGGAGGATTTCAAAGGGTTAAATGTGCACTGGGCGGAATTGACACGGGTGCCCGCTTTATGATTATTTACACGCAGATAGGGTTTCAATATTTAGGAAAATGTTCCTACCTCAAGGGTTAACAATGTCAGCGGAAAAGCGCACTTTACAGACTATTACTACAGATTATTACAGACAATTTATCTCAAATATCATTAGAAAGAATAATTTCCACGTAATGTTTTCCTAGGTTTTTAAGGTGCATCGCGAAGACTACTAAGATGAGACTCGTACAGGCGACTCCTTCCCAGAATTTCAACTCCTTCCTTTTCTAAAAACACCCTCCACACAGCGTCCCCAAAGATGACATAGACCCTGGGGGAAATTATTTTCCTCAGCGCCTCCAGTGTGGAGTAAAAGTAAAAAAAAATAAAGAAATTTGACTTTGGATATTTTTTGTGCACCGGTGTTGTAAACCCGAAGATTGAGAACGAAGACCATCAAGATGAGATTCGTCCGGGCGTTGATTTTCCCCATATTTCTATAAGGTGCGGAAACATGGACACTTAGAGACAGCGAAAGAAAGCAGATAGACGCCCTTGAAATGTGATGCTGGAGAAAAATGGCCAGGATTCCATGAACATAGCCAGACGAACAAATGTGTCCATGTTCTGGAAGAGCTAAGCATCCACAATAGATTTTCCACTATCTGCCTACAATATTTTAAGATTCTTTGGACACGTTGCTTGCCAAACTGAGAACTCCAACTTGGGGAAGCTCATGACTCATGATCACTGGCAGTGGAAGTAGGAGCCTGTTCACTAAGGAAATTGGAGTAGGGCCTCGATCCTCAGCAATGAGGAAGCGACGAAGACTGGCATTACAGAATGACCCTGAAGTATTAAACTTAGTAACAAGATTAGATTTTCCAGGAGCCCTCTCCACTTCATGCAATATATAATATTTATAGATATATATATGTATATATTATATTAGTGTTGCCACATTCGACTAGTTCGCGACGGGACTCATGCAATAATTAAACTAAAAATCGTCTTCCACGTATTCTTTTTAATTTATTTGTTTTCGAATTTGTTAATTATAGAATCTTAATTCTCACAAGATTCTATAATTCAATTCATTCGGTTCATTTCAATAATTTTATTCATTTTAAAAACATTACAAAATACATTCTCCATTGAGTTTTTAAGATACTCAAGAAAACAAATAAATGTACTTTGTTAATTTTTAAAAATTATTTATTATACCTAAACTAGATTCATTCATCTGGTTTAATATTTATACACAGCTATATTTTTAAATTTTAACTCACACTTCTAACAGATATGTAAGTTAAAATACCTGGGTAGGTATATAATTTTAAAAATTTTCTTTGAATTTTCTTACACCAGGTAATTACATTTTTAATTTCAATAAGAACTAAACTATGTATTTGGACTCCTTTACACAGTAAACAACTAAGTGTTTATTCTCTTTGAATTCACTTTTTTATGACGATTTTCCTGAAGAATCCTAAAAATCTTCATACAAAAAATTTTAATTTTTGAAAAGAAATGAAATCATTATTTTCAGCTACAATAACATCGATAATTTCGATTTTAGCACTCATAGTTCACTGAAAAGTCACGGACCGCCAATGATACTTGTCAGTTTGTACCTAGAGTTCTTGTAAAATAATATTATGAAAAATAGGTCATTTGGTACCTATTTAAATAGCGTCATATGGCTGGCTTTATGTCACCTCGCCCACGCTACAATTTGCGTACATATCGGCGATTATCTACGAATAGCAGACGGCCTGTTATTATTTGTAAACGTACTCGTAAATAGTATATTATATGGATTGGTGCCAGGTACCAGTCTCCGCCATATTGGAGGAATTGGCGCGCGAATCGATCGCCCGCGGCCATTGTTTGCAGTTGGGCGGGAACAATGGCGGCCGCGTCAACAACAGCTGATGGCGCCGTGAAATGAGCGATTAACGGACAATGGACATCTCTAGCACATCGCTCGTGTCTCGTGTCGCAGTATCTCTCAAGAGCGTCTCAATGTGACGATTATATTTGTATACGCAAAAGAACAACAATTAAAGAGTAAATAATTTCCCAAAAGGAGAAATAAGGGTGCAAGGAATTGGACAACTCGAGAGGGATGAAGATTCTGATACCAGCCAATCAGTGACCAAAACAACATTTTGAAGAGGTATGTGAGATAAAAAAATTTTTTTCCGTCAAAATAAGGCAAAGATTAATGGTAAATCACTGTTTTCGATTAATTTCAACTATGAATTTTGTTTTCATTGTATTTACAAAATAATATGCTTTGGATAAATTGAAGCCTTTCCTAACATTTCAAAATGAATTCATTAATTATTTTATAGGCAATGGGCCCCCGACCCGAATAGGACAAGGGGAAGAAGATGTATGTATGTATGTATGTATTTTATAGAAAATATACGCTTTTAAATTTTTTTTATTTTTTCTTCAGAAATGTATGAACGCACATAAGACACAACTTTTTTTACAACAATTTTATGATTAAAATTATCTGTGAGAGTTTCGATCAATTAACTTTTTTTCTTTCTTACAAAATTATTCACATATAAATAAAAACTTCTTTTGCGCTTGAAATCGTGACCTCTAGTCTCCGTTTTCTAAGCGATTTTTATTTATATTACTTACCTGTATTCGTAGCGATATAAGGCACACTAATAATAATACATACAAAAGAGATAATTATTATACCTTTAAGATTTTTATTATTATCTGTATTAGAAAAAAATACTTTGTCTGTATGATACGCTCTTTAAAAAAAAATGTCTAGTTTGTAAGAATACCGATGTTGATGGCGTTCAAACCAGGCAATTTTAACGATTATGGAGAGTTCTTACCTCTATAAGAAGTAACTTATCAACAAAAACAAAACGTTCCGACACGTTAGTGGTCGACTTTTCTATATGTACATTAAAAATTATTTGCAGTAGTGTCAAAATCTTAAAAGGAAATTGGGGAATACGTTTGTATGGAAAAAATGCCGCCCGATTTCCTCTTCATAAATCCCCTTCCTACAGCCCCTACATTAACCCTTCTCACAACACTAGCCAACCATGTGGCGATACAGTTCCCCTGTCTACATTAAGGTGTTAAGAAAGTTATAAAACATTGGAATATTTTCATTGACACAATTTTTTTTTAAAGATTTGGCAACCCTAGGGTCATTTCCACTTTTTTATCACTACTTCTAGACAACGGATATGTTTCTATTGTATTTATCTGATTCAGATCCATTTCCAAGGTCATATCGAACATTTCAGGGCAGTTTCGCGTGTCATCATTAAGAGCTACACTCACTATCGAAGGCCATTTACAATATTTAATAAGACACGTGATATCAAACAATATCAGATAGGATATGGGATAATAAATAGCAAGATTGGTTCACAACTGCCCGAGGGTAGACTTTACAATGTATTAAACTATCTAGAATTGGATTTACAGTAATACCTATAACTATATAATAATCAAGTGTTGCACATGTGCTATATCTGATCAACGGCAAAAAAGATACATAAGGTTGATAGTTAATTTAAACTTTTGTTGGGTAACAATTCGAAATAGTAAGTAGTTAAAATTTCTGCGAAAAGTAATTAGGTGGCGGTTTTTTTTTGTTTGTTTGTAAACCAATGAACAAAAACTTAGATCTCTGTAGTGATTGGGCTGCCGAATAAATTAATGATTTCCGCATTCCAGGTAACATTAAAACACCATATAAAGTATTCGGGTAAAGGTCGTTAAGGACATATTATAACTAATAACATAATAATATTATTGTTTAACATTAATAATGTTGTTTTATAAAGTCTAGTTCCGGATAAATACTGCCTTCTCAGGGCAGTAAAACAACATATTAGAAAAAAATAGTAGAAAACATGGAAGGGCACCACTGTTGTTCAAATGGCAAAACTAAAAATATACTCGTGGTGAAAATTTAAAGCTGTGTAACCTACATTTTTGTAAACTTTAAAGGCATAAAAGTGAAAAACTATTTTTTCATTGCAATATACATACCCAATGATCTTAATATTAGAATTGCATATATGTATATATTTAACATATTCAGATATAAAACTAATGTAACTAAACTCAACATTAGTGATTCTCCCTTTCTGCCTACTGTTAAATCAAATTTATGTTAAATTAAATGAAAGCAAATCACTTTGTAAAACACCATTTAATCAAATTTATGTCATTAAGTAGGTACCTTAAAAACAGTGCTTTTTCGATTATATATTTTTTTCTTTAGGGAAAAAAATTGGTTGTTAAAATGTGATTTACAGTGTTTTATATATTCAGTGTCATTGCGCTTAAAAATAATATTTGACAGTTAAATTGGCATTGCCTGCCTACAAGTTTTGTAGTTCCAGTTTTAATATTTTCTACTCTTAATTGACAGACTATAATGGTGTTGTTTTCCAGACTTATTTAAAAAAAATATTTGTTAATATATCACTAGGTACCTACCTACTTACTCATCAAATTATTTTTTTACATTAGCTCCACACATGAAAGCTATTTCTTTAGAGCCTGTTTTATCTTTGGGGATGCTGTGCGGGTTTTTTTTAAAGGAAAGGAATGAGAAGAAGTTGTAGGAAGGAAAAAGCTATAAGGGGTGGGTAGGAATGTGGGGTTCAGTGTTTCCAGATCATCCACCGCTAAAACCTAGACAAACCTCACCACATGAACCCGGGTACCCCTGCTAAGTCACCAAAACGTAGCGAATCACTTAGTGACCTATGGCAGAGGTTGGTTATCCAATAAATGGATCCAGGGGCGGCGGTACTACTAATATTGTAATTTAAATGTAGAAACCTCGACTATAAAGTCTATACACATAACTAAAAAGAGTGTTTACCACGAACGTTTTTTTTTAATTAATTCCGAAAGGAGGCCCTTGAGGAAAATAATTTCCCTCAGAGCCTGTGTCATATTTGGGGACAATTGGGGATATGGTTAGTCTTTTTAAGGAATTGAAGGAGTATAGACTTCACTCAGTGCTTCTTTTGTAGGTTTATTATTATATTTCTTTTAAGTTTAGGTATATGTATGTTTCTCTTTTTTTTTTTAATTACTTTATTGTAAAAATCTCGATACAGGAATGCCCTAGTGAGATGTGCAGCTTATGTTTTCATGTATTTCTTATTTTTTTCAATAAATAAATAAATAAATAGGTTGTAACACATAAAATTGTATCCGTATACCCACATCCCAGCTTTTATAAATTTTACTTTGCTTTATGGTCTTATTATCTTAATTGTCTAAGTTTTTTTTATTGGTAGATACAACCATATTATTTATCTTATCGAACAGTATTAATATCCTAGCATCTGCGTGTGGTTGAATTTGAGAACCTAGCCACGGGTGCATGTGGATGCCATGCTTAACGGCCGCGCTTCAAATAACATCCGTGTACGTGGAGTTTCACACAAAGCTACCATTGTAATTCGATTTGTAATTCAAGAATTCGTCACAAGATGGAGCTACTTCCGTCGGCAATACGCAAATGGGAAGTTCCATTCCTAGGTGTAAGTTCTACGAAATTGTGACGTCTCGTTGGTAAAAGATCTTATTTTTGCACAGGCTACTGAGGCTACTAGGTTTTACGCTGGCCTAGAAAGGTAGAAAGTCACTAACTCTCTCGCTAAATACAGCGAGAATAAACGTCATAAATATAAAAAACCAAAATCAATCTTACGTAGAAATTAACTAAAAACGTGTAGAATATTCCTGCATAAAGCCGCAGTATAAAAAAAAAATAATAAAATTCCCAATAATATCCCAATCTCAAATACATTAATAACCACGTGAAGCATCAATAGATAATCCTTTTTAAATATGTTAGAGCAAGTAAACTTAGGTTTAGGTACTCTGAAATATAAATAAATCCAAAGTCCAAAGACCTTGAGCACTGATGTGATATCTAGGGAATTTTCCCTAGATCTAGGAATATTTTTTAGGGAAAAGGGAATTCAGCACAAAATCTAGGGAAATTTCGAACACTGGCAATTTTTTTTTTACATATGACAATATTACTGGAATTGCTAGTCGTATTTTTTTTGGAATTCCCATGAATCTTAAATATTGTTGGTGTACTACATACAAGCAATGTTGTTTTAAAAACACTGACAACTCAAAATGATATTATGTACCTAAAAAGATAAATGGGGACTTCTAAATAAAAATGTTTATTACAAGAAATTTTCTTCAGTTTCAGTGATTGCGTTTGATTTTTATTTTGCAAATTGATTTTTATTAGGAATTCCGTTTCTATGGTAAAGGTATGAGTTCAGTGGTAAAGTACATGCATACTTTTAAATTATGGTAAATTTCGATCGAACTGGCCATACATGAATATTTACGATATTTTTAATGACATGAATATTTTATATATAGATATATAAAAAACATTTTTTTAATAATAAGAAAATATTTTTTAGAAAATACAAAAAACCTTTTTTAAATAATAAGAAAATATTTTTCAGAAAATAAAATAAACATTTTTTAGGAAATATAAAAACATATTTTTAGAAAAAACTTTAAGATTCGCCTTAATGACTATAAAAGGCAACTTTTTGGATTCGGGCGATGGGAAACAACGCAATTAAAATTTCAATTGCGAAAGTGAAATTTTACTTCGTATATACTGATTTTTTGGGCATCACATCCCTGACCTTAAGTATTGAGTATCTCCCAAATTTCGGAAGATTGAAATTCTCGGTTGTATAAAGCGGCTGTATATTACATATGACGTCATCGTTCGTCCCGGTTACTTTTTCGTGGTGACTTGCCATCACTGGTTGACATTGTTGGCAGTGGAGTGGATACACGGGCTCATTTTGCGACCAGTTCCTATATTGGATTTACAAAATGATCACCAATCACCATCACTAACTTGGCGAACCCGAAACAAAAGCCGCCCGTAGGGCCTAGCAGTAAAAACCTGCGGAGCGGGTTTTTAACTGCTAGTTATACTTAAATACTGTAATTAAAATTATTTTTTTATGTAAAAGTCCACTAGGGCGTTAATAAATAATAAATAATTAAAAAAAGGAGAAATTTGGTAAACGAGATTTCACACTACGGCTAACTAGATCAATCATCATCATCACTCTTGGCTCTACAACCCCTGGTGGGTCTTGGCCTCCTCAAGAGTCTTCCTCGACTCGTCACGGTTTTGTGCCATCTCTCTTCAGTTTAAAATTTCCAAGGTGGATAAATCTTTGAGTACGTTGTCGCTCCATCTTAAACAAGGTCTTCCCAGGCTCCTTCGCCCTGTCGGTATTGAGTTTAGTAGGAACTTTGGTGCTTGATGCTCAGTCATTCTCTCTACATGACCCAGCCACCGAAGTTTTCCCAGTTTAATAAATTTTGTGAAGTTTAGATCCTTAAATAGAGTATATAGCTCATTGTTATAAAGTCTGCGCCAAAATCCATTTTCTGAAACCGGTCCGAAGAAACGCCTCAAAATTTTCCTTTCAAAAACATCCAGTGCTCGCTCATTCCTTTTAGTTAATGCCAAAGTCTCAGCTGCGCATATGAGTACTGGTCTGATAAGTGTTTTGTACACTAATATCTTGGTGTTTCTGGACAGCATTCTGGAGTTTATTTGGATTTGTAGGCGGTAATAACAGCGATTTGCGTTCACTATGCGCTTCTGGATCTCCTCTGTGGTAGATAAGTAACTAGATCAATTTTGAATAATTATTCTGCCGTTTTGTTTTCACACCCCCATCACCTTTTTGTGTTCATACTTTTAAATAATTATCCGTTGTCTAAATATTTTTAATCTATTTTATTAAAGATCTTTTCTTAAGAGGAATATAAACGCCAGAAATATTTCGATTCTTGTGTTTTATTAAATCTAAAACCGAGCGCCGTGAACCGTCATATTTTGGTCTGATTTGCACGAGGCAAGTAATTTGAAATAAATACTGTTGCTATGACGTGGTGCTTGCAATACGTAAGAAGCGCCCTGCGAGATCTCCGTTCGCCGATGTTTCTATACATACCTTGTTACCCGGTGGATTAATACCGTCAATTCTATTTTACCAGCAGCGGCCGCGACGTGAGCGTTGTCGATATTATCGAGAATCCTCGAACTATGGGGAATGCTAATAAAAGTAAATGTTTATAAAATTTGAATTGATTTTATTTATTTACAATCTAAAAAATTTTATGAAAGTGAATTATTAATACATATTATTTTAAATACATATAAATATTAATAAAAAGAAACTTGATTCAAGTTAAATATAATATGTATAAATGTTAACAAAATGTAACTAATACTTACTTTTATAAAACTAGGTATAGGTATGTACTTTTATCAAATTTACATACACTTTCAAAATACCCAAATTACATATACTCAAATTTTCACATCTAAAATTTTTGTAAAATTCATTTACGAAAATAATTTTTTTGGAAACAAATCAATACACCAATCACAGTATTAGAAATGATGACGGAACAACTCACAGCTAGGTTTAAAAATATTCTACATTAGATACATCAGTTTATTGAAACATACACTTAAAAAAAACGGTGAAAATAAATAACTTGCATCTACATATGCTGAATTTATCCTAAAAGAGCATAATTAAAACGAATGCAATATAATATTTTAAAATTAAAAGTAAAATTTCGACGGTCTCCATGGTAGAGGGGAAAGGCTGCCAGCTAGCGATCCGGAGATTGCGGGTCTTAGTATTAGACATTATCAAGGAACAGTTCCCAGCTACATGTATTAATAAAAAGAAACTTGATTAAGTGAAATGTAATAAATATATACAAATGTATACTTTTACAAAATTAGGTATATGTACTTTTATCAAATTTACATACACTTCAAATTTCCGCATTTAAAATTTTTGTAAAATTAATTTACAAATAAAACTTTTGGAAACAAATCAACAAACCAATTTCAGTATTAGAAATTATGACGGAACAACTCACAGCTTGGTTTAAAAATATTGTACATTAGATACATCAATTTATGGATACACACACTTAAAAAAACGGTGAAAATAAATAATTTGTGTCTACCTATTCTGAATTTATCCTAAAAGAGCATAATTAAAACAAATATAATATATATCGCGGGTTCAAACCCCGGCAAGCAAATGGGGTTTGTCAGTATTAGACATTTTCAAGGAACAGCTCACAGCTACATATATTTAAAAAATATTCTTTTAAAATATTAATCCTACCGATATTGAATTTAAGCATTATATTCGTCAACCTAAAATTTCTCAAATGATATAACATTCTGAACATCAAAAGAGTTGAAATCAGGAATAGTTGATGCTGACTCATTTTGAGCTCACGCTGTTTGAGAACCAAAAATGCTCGCTGTAACAACGAATCCGCTACGTATATTGCAAGTAAAAAACTTCGAAAACACGGGCACAGATCCCACGTCCGTTTCTGGCCACGGCTCGCGGCATTATGGTGGAATACAAGCGTTGGCCGCAGATCGTATGAATTAGTACGGTTCTAAAAATTTGACGTAAGCGCCAAAGCGGTTTTTATTTTTTTTGTGCATAATTTTATAAGAACGAAAAAAAGTTAGAACGTAGAAAACGTCAAAAATAGTCTTAGCCATAAAGGGGTATTTTTTAAAAAATGTTACTTACATTACTTCATAGTAAAGTCATGAAAAAACTTTTTTTTTAGTGGTTTACGCTTATTTTTTTTATTACGTAAATAATAATTTTATTGTTATTCTGTTACGTAGAAAAGGTAGTTAAAGCTTCAATTTATCCGTAGCATATTTTTTTATATTCGTACTGTAAACCGATTCGTTGTAAAGATTAATCTAAATAGTGATTTCACGTATAGCTTCATCTTAAGTGAAAGCAGGATTTTAGGTGTATTTAGTGGCGCAACTCCGTGGAGCCGAAGGGGCGGGCCCGCCAGCTGCTGTGACGGGAGAGTGACATGGGCGCACCCGGCGGGGGGCAGCTCCCATGATAACCCACGGGGAAGTTACCAAAGACAATGCGTGCTTCCGGTTACTTTTAAGGGCATGGAGAATCGGAGGACTCATATTTTTTATGATTATATAGAAGGAACCTATCAAGTTTTTAATAGTTTTACTAACGAAACTCCATTATAATAGAGGACTAACAAAAAATGTTCAAAGAAATGAACCTAGCTGAGCAGTACACAACGGAGTGCTGGTATATACGATGTACGGCAGTGAGGCATGGAACTGGCAGAGGGAGGATGAAAGTAGACTGAATAATTCATCGCCGGAGATGGGAATACTTCGTGATTCAGAGGGACTAATTTTGTACCATGCGTCAATCGTAGGTCATGTATGCGCTGAACGGTGTTACTCAAGGCAGTACCCGAGGTACCATCATAATCACACTATATCAGGTAATATAATTTATTTTGATATTTTGAAGTTGTGAATAGGATAATATTGATTTGTTGATGCATAATTCATAATATTAGTGATTATTTCTTGTGGCAAATTGAGGGTAAATTAAAAAGAAGCGAATCTAGCACTCAACAATAGAGTTCTGGCATCTACCCTGATGTATGATAGTATGGATAAAATTAGACTGAATTATGTAGAAATGAGATCCCTACTACACTACCCACTACTAAAATCATGCACGATCGTGTGAGAAATTTTAAGATTCACAAAAAGAGGTCAAGGAGTAAGATTAACAGAGGGACGCTTAGACCGTGTTGGCATGTAGAGCGAATTAACGAAGAAAGGAGATTAATGATAATATAGTCGTTTTACTTGAAAATTAAAGGTAGAATAAGTCGGGGACTCCCGGACACGGCCCCATCAAGTTAACTAAACATGCACTTGAATCAGACCATGCCAAGAGTAAGAATAATAAAGGGTGTGTGTAAGTCGATGTATGAATGTGAATAAAGCAAGCATTGTTTGTTAAGACCGAGTTGTTCGGTGATTCATCATCGCTGTCTACCCTTGCGGGGTGATGTTTAGTTATTTAGTTAGTTAATAAGTTATGTTATCGTGTTCAGAATGTAGGTACCTAACCGACCTAGTATAAGATTATGTTCATGGTTATATAGGTACTTCTTGTGTCTGGCTTATAATAAACCTGGCAACAATTTAAAGAATTTTCCTAACAATTTACTAGTTGTTAAGAAATAAGAATTCCCTACTTTGGCTCCACCGCTAGAAGATAATTCCTCCAGTAGCCCCTTGAGTGCATAACTATTGTCCGAGGCCGTAATGGCTCAGTGGAGTGGGCACTGTGGGCAGGCACTTAGCGATGCCAGAGACATAAGATCGAATCCAGGAAGTGCCAAAAGTGACCCACGGTAGTGCTGAAGTGTGCACGGTACACATGCGAGAAGATAATGCCACAGACTAAGGAATGTACGTAGATACTCGTAGAACCTACTACGGTAGAAATAAGGCAGTGCTCAGATTTAAACGGAACGCTGCTCCGGTTTTCGCAAAATAGTATTGTACTGCCCCAGTTAGCTTAGAATTGTCAAAATAAGGTAAAATCTATCAACGAGTTCCAGTGAGTAATTAAAATAATGATGAGATTAGAAATCTGTCATGTAATTAGAAAAATGTTACTGTAAAAAATGTAAATGGTCTTTAATAATGATGTTTTTTATTTTATTTTATTTTGTTCTTCGTTAAGCCACAATTAAGCAGTTTGTCAAAAGGATGTTAATGTACAATTATAATGCTTACAAATACAATAATTATGCATTTACAATTAAGTGTATTTAATTACAGTGTAAAACATACATACATGGATAATATTATTATTAATTATAATATGAATATACAGATTGCCACAATTAAAACACATGATTTAGTAGAGGGCATTTCTATTTAGTAACCATGTTTTCAGTATGTATCTCAATCTATTTACTGTATTATTACATCTTTGCAATTCTTCCAAAGACATGAAGAAACCATCCCCTCGTTCAGAATGCAATTATTAATGTTCTCAAAAGTTGTTTTGACCGAAGCTCATTCCTGTGATCTCTTGAACGAAACCATTCCTTTGTTAAGAATATTATGAATTAAATATGCAATTTGGCTATCCTGAAACGGTAATCCTTCCCAGTTGGACAGACCAAGCATAATTTTGTAATGTATTGTAATACATATATATATATATAAATACATAAATTTTCTGAACCGCAATTTTTTATATTACTTGGTAACATGTTAAATATTTTGGGCACATTATATTCCAGGGTTGAATATCTGTAGTTATTGTTATATTTTGGAACAAGCATTCCTTCATTCTTTGTGAATCTAGTATTGTGTTAATATGTTCCACTTTCCTCTTATACTCTCAACTCTCAGACAAAAATAGTTTTTTTAACAGAATCTCACGTTTTCGGATTTCGACTTGCTTCAAAGCCGTTTTACGTTTTTGTTTTTACAATGAAAATTTTTACGTTCCTAATTTAATAATACCTCATCATGCTTCTTTACAAGTACCTAGATTGAATAATTGTTTTAATATCCAGCTTCAACCGAGCTTTTACAATTTTTCCTTATGAAAATTTTGAAATCGTGGAAGTGTCCATATTACTAATTAAATATTTGAAAACTCTGTTGCCCATTACGGAAAAATTATATCGCTGGAAAACAGTGCGTCGACCCGAAGTTCTGGAATTAAAAATAACTATGCAAATTTTAGGTCTCAACAGATCACCGATCAATAGTCTAGTTTAATACTTCAACGTTTTCAGTTATTTTAAATCAGCTTTGACACGTGGAGTAGATATTAACAAAAATCATTTGATTTTTTCCGTTACTTACCTACTATTCATTTAGTAATCAAACAAATTAGTCTTTTTCAAGTGCCACCTTCCCAAAGCCACCATGGCTAGCCACTTTATTATTAGATACCTTCGCCACAATATCTCCGGTGAATTTCTCCAGATATAAAATAATCAGTACATTGTGTCTTGCCCTATCATCGATACTTCATGGGTATGGGTGTTATTAAGTCTCGAATTCAACAGAGATGAACGCGGTAATTTTTGACCCCACTGCAAGGAGTATGTCAGCAGAGTGATTCAATGGAACGTGGTTGGAATATGTTTCACTTAGATTTAAATAACTGAGTTAATAGTTAAACTTGTTTTTTTTTTACAATAACTTCACACAGAATGCACTGAGGAAAATGGCAGTACTCATATCCGCCTCTCAAATTGTGTTTATCTTTTTTTTTTAATCTTCTATTTCTGCCAATGAAATGCTTATAGAAAAGTTAACCCGTAATTTTGATCACTTAAAATCTCATTTTTTTGCAAATAAGATTTAAATATTCCGTTTGGTAAAATATTTGAAGACTCTTATCTATGAGTGTAACCATTGCAAAAATATGATGCAAAGTATTCTACGAATTCCAGTCAAAATATGGTATAAATTTATTTATATTCATAAACGTAAATTACCAAAGCCGATTTTGTATGTATTTTTGGGAGGCGGATATAGGTACCGCCGCCCCGGTAAAAATTTATTGGATAACCAACACCTCTGCCACAGGTCACCCCAAGTGCTTCGCTATGTTTGGTGACTTAGCAGTTCATGGGGTGAGGTTTGTCAAGATCTTATCGGCCGACGTGTCCGCTCACCTGCGGAGGAGGTCTCTTGACCTCTCCAGCCATAATCCCTTTACTCTTCGCCTTGCACCGCAGTAGAAAGGATGGATTCATATGTCCGTCACTCTTGGACATATTCCTACATTCCTAGATTTCAGATTTCTACCCACTTCTCATGCCTATTTCCTTCTCAGAACTCCATTTCTTCCTTTCCTTAAAAAACCCTTCACACAGCATGCCTTGATGACATAGTCCCTGAGGAAAATAATTTCCCTCGAGGCCTCCTGTATGGAGCTAATATAAAAAAGTTTTAATTATACATGTATACAAAGAATAATAAATCGTTATTTAAACATGAATAAAACACTTGGTATCCCTCCAAAATGCGCTGTTTTGTTGGCATCACTGCATCGGCTGTTTCTAGCGTCAGGCTGTTGGTCTTCGCGGGTTCAAAATTATGGTACTGTATGAAAATTTTTCAGGTTTTGTTTCAGAAATTTGCGAATCTAATAGATTCTGTATTTTTGAATATGTACCAAAATGAATGACTGATTTTAAAACCAGGACAAAGTTTTGTAGGAATGTTGCAATCGAAGTTGTCTAAAATGGTGTTTTAAGTCTGTGAGTAGTTCGTCCCTGTCATTTTCCCCTTACATCTCCAATACTTCTTGGTCTCCTCTGCCCCCGGCGCTCATCTGCCCGGGCCCCCGGCCCCCACCCTTCGGTGACAATGGATCGCGCCATTTTGATGTCGACACCGCCAACTAAGACGTGACATTTCATTTGTCCGAATCCGAAGGATTTTCTCCCATTCTTTCTCCCTTTTCTCATATTTTCCGCAATTCTTCGACTGAAATAATGGATTGGGCTCGGAGAGATTCGCGAATCTGATGAAGATTGCACCCGAATAGAGCGAGCGAATAAAGTTAGATAATAATAACATGATTCCGGGAAATTTAGTTTATTTATATTGGCGGGGCAAGTTAAAGAATTCCAAGAACTTCTTCGATAGTTAATTCTCTAAAAGGTGATGTGTTTTTCTTTGTTTATTGAGAAAACTTTCTGTGGAATTAAGCTATTTAGGAAACTGGGTCAAAGTACAAAGGAATGAAAAACATAAAAAATACAATGGAAACTAGTTTGTCTGTTTATCTATAAATATATATACATATATAAATCTTGTGTAACGGTGTTTGTGGTCGCACTCCACCGAAACGGCTCGACTGATTTTTATGATTTTTTTTTTATGTATGTTTGGTAGGTATGAGAATAGGTCGTAAAGTATATTTCATATCGCTAAGTGATTAGGGTGTCCCTATCCAGAATTATTTGTCTATTTTTATAACTTTTTTTTTATTTGGCATAAAAAATACTTATAATCCTAAATTTTCATTCTCCTACCCCCACCCTCCCATTTTTTAATCGCGATTTTAGTATTTTTGCATTAACAAATTTAATGGTGATTTATTATATCTATACACGTATTAGGCGTACATATTCGTACGAGTATTTCAAATAGAACGAAATTATTTATGTTGTTGAATGACAGATGGCGCTACGTCCGCCTAATCAATCTTTCGTTTAAATGGAAGAACTACGTTTGCCGGATCAGCTAGTATTTAAACAAAACTCCAATTGTAGTAGATTCGGAGTAGAACCAGACTAACTTTAATTTGTAAGAATTAAAAATAACTGACATAATCTTAATAAACAAGACATGATAATGGTCGCTAGATGGATCTGGCCTGTAGAATGGATGGACATGGAAAGGAATGTCAGGAGAGTAAATGAGGCACAATTGAAAGGAAAAATAAATTGGGGATTCCAAAGGAAACTTGAAACAGGGTGGGGTCTAGAGCCTTCAGTTTTTTTAGGAGAAGAAATAAAAATGATCACGATCGACAACATTTATTTTTGGATAATCAATTAACATAATGTCAAATGACTAATTATTCAGTTTTAGAGAAAATATCTGAAATTCGGAGCTGATTGTTATTATTAAAGAGAGACAGAAAAGAAAAAAATGTGAATATATAAATTTAACAGGAGGCTTGTAAGTATAGGAGTGAGAATGATGTAATACACGAAGAAAGCTATTCACATCATGTCGTGTAAAAAATAATTACAGTTGATACCCCGATAGTTGGCCCACTGGCACACTTACATAAAAAACGCAATCGGTTTAGGGAAAATACGGTATAGGTACCTACTAAAACAAAATATTATTAAATGTCTCTGTCCCTGAGTTGTGCAGGGAAGATGTACCACCGGGTGACAAAAGTATAGAACATATTTTTATTCAAACGCATAAAGAATAAAACTACTTGTCTAAAATACAGTAGATACCAGCGTTCAAGTAAAAAAAAATCGACACACTAAATAAAGTCATTTAATATCGTGTGATGAGTGTTTAATTATTTGTAATACGGCAGTAGTTGTAATGTAATATTTTGGCAGAATCGTAAAAGGAAGTATTTTTGTCTATGAGTACGTACGTATCCCACGATGGATGGTATAATAAATTCATTGAGGTTCTATTTTGGATTACTTGTATTTCTGATATCTGTTTCTTAGTATTGGTGCCTCAGACACTATTTATATGATTTTTGGTTCGTTTTTCTTAGGACGGGCACAACTTTCATTCCTTTTGGATTTGAGGCCACTGATAGATAGATAAGCAGTATCAAGTATTTATAGGTACTTAGTATCTACTTATTTAATATATTTTATTTTCTCTGAGTTTTTTTTCGCCCCGCATTGGGCGCCCAAAAAAAACCAAATCACTATTAGTGATGGCCGTCAACACCCAACCAACATATTGACACGTTTTTTAGGTCTACCTATATTTTAATTTAAAACCCACTATCCATTTTTACCAATATGTTGGCTGGGGAGTGTTATCATACGGCGATGTGTGTTATTTTTTATTTGGGAAAACGTCGATGAATTGGACGGCTGGTTCTCAAACATTTCTCCATTCAACATTTTGATTTGACTTTTTTGTCATTTAATATAAAAGTGTTTCTTCTTTAGATAATTACGATTAATCAATAAATTTTCTTACGTTAATTATGAATATAAACAAAAACTCAAATTTGTACAAAAATCTTATATATCTACCTATTCTTCAATATACTGTCGATTACGCAGCGTTTTGTCAATTTTATAAATAAATAAATGTATTTTTATGATAATTAAAAAAAACTATTACATTGCGACGATTATTTATGTAATCAAATTTCTTACGATACGATTATACAGAAGTTTTTCTTACCTTTATTGCATTAGATAATTGGAAGAAAAATATAATTAAAAAAATAACATTGAACTGAGAGCAAAATTAATAAGGTATCTACCATTAATTTTGTTACCGTTTTTTCGTCAACAAATAATTGTCAAAATGGGAACAATTTGGGAGGAAGGTATGGGTACCGCCGCCCCGGGAACCATTTATTTGATAACCAACACCTCTGCCATAGGTCACCTCAAGTGGTTCACTATGTTTGGTGACTTAGCAGGGGTACCCTGGTTAATGGGGTGAGGTTTTTCCAGGTCTTGGCGGCGGATGCGTTTGTCCACCTGCGGCGTGGCGGCCGGATGGAGAGAGACTGGTGACCTTTCCAGCCAATCGCAGTTGAAGGGATGGACTCGTACGGCCGTCACTCCTGGATACACTGATACCCAGATTCCTACCCTTATTCATTTTTCCTTCTCATCAGCTCATCTCTTTCCTTTCCCTCCAGTGCCTGCTAACAGTGCGTAACTCTATGGGTGAACTCTACGGACACAAGCGGAACACCCGTTCACGGTTGATGCTGGCTTCATGAGAATGGGTCGTTTTTTCAACTCGTTTTTATGAGCTTCCGACATTCTTCATATAATCCGGGCCTCTTGAAGAGCCGCATTAATAAATCCTCTCCTACAGCCCCTCCCTTAACCCTCCTCACAAAGCTGTCCATCTTAATGGCGACATAGTTCCTCTGTCGTTACACCGTACAGACTGGGGAGCTCTCGTGATGTGTCATATAAAAAAAAAAAGTTTGGAAAAAAAAACGAGTGTGCTTTAGACCACACGACTGAAGTAAAACTTCACAAACTTATAAAATATAAAATAACATATATGACATTGGGGTGACATATGACATTGGGGTGACATGTGACCTATGACCCTGGGGTGACCTACGACCGTGGGGTGACCTAGGACCTTGGGGTGACCTACGACCTTGGGTTAGTATGTACGACTTACATTAGTTTTGCAGTATGTACGCCCCGCCCGATCACCGTTCGCATCGATCACCGTTCGCATCGATTACCATTCGCATCACACTTTTCGTAACGCATCACACTTTTCACAACGCATCACACTTTTCGTAACGCATTCACCAGCTTACCCCCCAAGTCGAGCGTGCGTAAAGAAGTTTTACTTCATTATTGCAATCATTATTTTGATTTTTTGATCGTAAAGACGGTCTCGTTCGATATTCGGTCTTAACATTTCGAGTTTTCGTTTGCTCACCTCTTCATACATATCAACGTATAAAAATAACGAAACGAAAAATTAAAATAACAGTATTTGAAATATGGTTTGCCAATGGGCGCGAGGACCTAAATAAAAGTTTTAGAAAGCCAGACATAGGTAGAAAATAGGAGATACCTGCCCGATACCCAATTTGGCCGCCGATTCGTTCAGGTGATCGGGCGACTCATCGCGTGGTCGTCAATCAAACTCGCCGAAACACCACTAGCACTGCGACTATATCCATCGTAACTTGCCTCTCACTCTCAAAAATGATGCTTGTATCAGAAAGAGAGGTTACGACAGATCTCTCAGCAGTAGGAATATACTCGTACCTTTCATAGATCCGTTTTTACCTCCCATTTTATCTCATTAGCGATGCTTTTATCAGAAAGAGAGGTTACGACGGAACTTTCAGTGGTATGATTATACGCCTACCATTGATAGATCTATTGTAACATCTCTCTCTTTCGCATAAGCGAAACATTTAATAGAATGAGAGGTTACAGCGGAGTTCTGTGTGGCAGAAACGGACGGAAGATATTTGTAACTATTCGTATTAGTTGGAATTACCTACATACATACATTGGATTTTGGTAGTAACCTACCTGTACCTATATAAATATTATTAACTATTATTTTTGCTTGTATTACTAACTTGATTTGTTGTATTATTTTATTTATTTATTTCCTGTTAAGCACTTGCATACTGCTTTCTAACAACACGTATGCAGGGACACTAGAGGTCTAGATTCGTTCAAAATAAATAAATGTAACAAAAATTAGAATCTTGCGAGAGCCTCGAAGGAATAACCATTTGTTACTTATACCAGGGCGGATAAGTGGTGGATAAACTCCAATGTACCTTTATAAAGAAGAACCACAAATCTCATTTATCCAACTGCATAGCTCTGCTTCGATTTATTCCATATGTATTGCACTTTTCCCAGTTTTCAGTTTTTCCATCTTGCATGGTGGTGTGTTTTGTTTTTATTTCAATTTGTTTTTTACTCTATTTTTGTTTTAGATTTGATATTTGATTATGATTTTGATTTTGATATTGATATTGATATTGATATTGATATTGATATTGATATTGATTATGATTTTGATTTTGATATTGATATTGATATTGATATTGATATTGATTCTGATTTTGATTTTGATTTTGTTTTTGTTTTGTTTATGATTTTGTTTTTTTATTTTATTTTGTAATGCACATTTAGATTTAGATGTTCTTTGTTTAAAAAAAATGCATGTAAAAGTCCAGCCGGGCGTGGAATTCCAAATAAATAAAATAAATAAATAAATAATATTATTAATTAAAAGTAGGTACCTATCTACTAGATAATATCTAGGTCCATATCATATAGTGACTCGCTAGTTGATCTCCCGACAGTTAGTCCCCCGAAACTATAGTTATTATAAAATTACAATGATGAATACTTGGAGCAGGTGGATGAGTTTCTTTATTTGGGAAGTATGTTTACGAGAGATGGGAAGGCTGATAGAGATATTGAAAGGAGGGTGAATGCCGGTAACTCTATTAATGGAGGACTGAACGCCGTTGGCACCAACAAAAAAAACTGGAGTGCTGGTACCTACCCTGATGTATGGCAGTGAGTCATGAAACTGGCAGAGGAAGGATGAAAGTAGACTGAATGGTGTAGAAATGAGATCCCTGAGGCGAATGTGTGGTAAAACCATGTACGATCGTGAGAGAAACGTGGAGATCCGCAAAGAATGCAAGGCTGATGTAAGCGTGATGTGTAAGATTAAGAAAGGGACTCTCTGATGGTTTGGGCATGTAGAGCGGATGAACGTGGAAAGGAGTGTAAGGAGAATGTATGACGCAAATGTGGATGGTAGAAGAAGTCGGGGACGCCCGAGGAAGACATGGCACGACCAAGTGAATCAGATACTTGAGTCGGGCCATGTGAAGAGTTGGAATAATAGAAGAGCATGTATGAGACGATGTATGAATGTGAACGAGGCAAGGAATGTGTGCCAAGATCGAGTTGTGTGGCAGTCCGTCCTCTTTGCCTACCCCTGCGGGGAAACGGCGTGATGGTTAGTTAGTTACAATTTTTTGTGCATTATTTGCCAATTTCAAACCTGAAATGGACTTCAAAAATACCTTTAATAATAAATTGGTATGGATATTACACGAATTTATTTACAGTATTGATTTTTTGGATATTATTTATTTATTTATTAAAAGTATACAATACAGAATATAGTATATTATATAAAGCATTGTACTCCCAAGAGTTAATAAACTCATTGCGGGAATGATACGCATTACATGAAACATATAGCTGTATGTATTAAATGGACATATCATAGGACATACACAACATTATTATTTCAGATAGTCATTCATAAAATGAAGTTTGAGCATTTTAGTTTGGGTCTTTTTACATTGACTTGCACATTTGATCTCGTTGGGTAGTTGATTGTATTTTGTGTAAGCTATGTATTCTAGGGATCTTAGTCCATATTTTGTTGATTTGATTTTTGGTATATGAAGTTTGTTGTGATTTCTTGTGTTGTGTTGGTGTACGTCGCAATTGTAATTGAGTGTAGTGTTGGAATGTGCCGAGTGTTGAATTACTTGTAATATAGTTTTTGTTATTTCAAAATTGGGAATGGTGTTAAAAGGAAGTATTTGGGTGTTTCTGTAAATGTCTTTGACGTGTGTATCCCAAGGTAAACTGAATATATTTCGCAGGGCTCTATTTTGGACGACTTGGACTTCTGAAATCATTTTTTTTGTAGCAAATCCCCAGATTCCGGCGAGATATATTAGATGTGAGTGAATCATAGCATGGTAAATCGATCTTAATAGAGAGGGAGGAAGTAACCCGCGAAGTCTATATAAAACACCAGTTATAGGAGTAATTTTGGATAGAACATGTTTAAATTGGTGATTCCATGTGAGTTGTGAATCAATGAAAAGGCCAAGATATTTTGTAACATCAGCCCTTTCAAGGCGGTTATATACTTGTACAGTATAAAGTAGTTTTATCCTTGATGCATTTGAATACATTTGTTATTCGGCGGTACATCTTCTCTGCATAACCCTTCACCTACTCCAATGGGGATGCCATAGTCTTACGGGCTCCAGTCGGTTGGGAGCAGTTGGGATTAGTGATGAGTTGGTGAGTAAATTCACGGAAATTTATTAATTCCCAGAATATTGCGGAAATTGATTGACGGGTTGTATCCTACAATGAAATTCTATTTTATTAACAAAGCATCATATTAATTATAGTATGCATAGCTAGGACAGAACTTTTGGAACTTTTGAGAATACCGAATCGTACCCAAGATAAGCCATTAAAATCAACATTTGGTTCGCTACGTTTGGTGAGGTTAGTTCGGGTCTTGGCGGTTGACGATCGGGAGAGACTGGTTGAGGGAGAAAATTTGATCTCTCCAGCAAGAATCTCTCAATCGCTTATGAACCGCTGAGGGAAGGATGGATTGATACGTCCGTCACTCCTTGGAGACGCTCACCTCTAGATTCCTACCCACCCCTCATACCTTTTTCCTTCCTAGAACTTAATCTCCTTCTTTTCCACAAAATACCCTTCACGCAGCATTCCCAAAGATGACATGGAACGTGAGAAGAATTGTTTTCCTCGGGCCTCCTATGTGGAGCTAAGGTAAAAAATCATGTGTTGTCAACTTACATACAATGAATGGAGCGTAGGCACTGCAGTACCTACTGTTATTGCAATTATAAATTTTACTGATTTGTGTCTCGTATGACGTAACGAGATTGTACACGTTTTATCATGTTCAATATGCAAGTTCATGGTATCGTCATTTTTGGAGATATCAAAAAACTCATTTTATTTCCTCATTTAACTTTTTAAATATACCTACTACTGGTTTTTTCAATAATCGCGAATCACCTTGTTTGCGTTATTTTAAGTAAATGAACACAAATGACTTCACGCACATTTATTTAATCAACATTATCAACATCGAAACCAATGGTTCCTTCGTCAGGATAAGATGAAGATCAATGAAAATACATAAAAATAGACAAACTAGTATAGCAAATTAGTAACCATAGACAAAAAAATACGAAGAGTTGTGATTATCTAGTTGAAGACATCATGAACAAAAAAAAATTAATTCAATTATTACCTATTCTAAAATAATTACATTTTTTAAATTTTTATATTAGATATGTCTTTTTTATCTGTTGGTACTTATTTGTCTATTGTTATTTATGTTAATTTTCATCTTTTTTTTACATTAGCTCCACACAGGAGGCTCTGAGGAAAATAATTTCCGTCAAGGCCTACGTCATCTTAGGGGATGCTGTGTGGAGGGTCTTTTTTAAGGAAGGGAAGGGTAGAAAGTTCTGGGAAGGAAACGGTATGAGGGGTGGATAGGAATCTGGGAGGGTCAGTATATCCAGGAGTGACGGACGTATCAATCCATCCCTCTAACTGCGGTGCAAGACGATGGGTTGAGACGTCGAGAGTCTGGCTAGAAAGGTCAAAAGGCCTCCGTCAACCAGTCTCTCTTGATCCAACCCGCTATGCAGCAGGAGGGCAGACGCATCCGCCACTAGAACTTGGACAAACCTCATGAACCCGGGCACTCCTGCTAAGTCACCAAACGTAGCGAACCACTTACGGTGACCTATGGCAGAGGTGTTGGTTATCTAATAAATAGTTCCTGGGGCGGCGGTACCCATACCCGCCTCCCAAATTGAGATTTTAGCCTTACGAAGATACCATTGGTTTCGAAACCTGTTAATAATTTTGATTAAATAAGTGGTGTGTACAAAGGGATTTGTTTTCACATAATAATACATGATCACAAAAAAAACATTCAGAATAACTTTCTTAGTAAAAAACGTAAAATCCTGATATTGGGGAATTTATTCGGGAATTAGACTGGGGAATATTCCCGAGGAAATCACGAGTTCATCCATCACTAGTTGGGACTCTTGTGCTCACATAAAAAAGCTCTCTAGGATAAAAAAAAGTCACCACCCACCACTAGTATAGTATAGTACTCGTATGTACAAACAATTATGTATTTTGAAAACTAACTAAAATGTTGATTTTCTGTTTTTTTATTTGAATACGATTACCAAGTAGAGCTACCTACATCTAACATGATGATATAATAATAATGATAGATATTAAATATTAAAATGGTACCTGCCTTTACTTGTTGAATCTATAAAAACAAACCACGAAGACTTTGTATCGAAAAATACCGGATTGGGGCCTACCTGAAAAAACATCCAAAGCTCGTATTTTGATGACTGGCGCATTTCTTCGGGTGCAATAATTAATCTAGAAATAATTGAATCACAGCCTACTGGTGTTTAATTAAAAAAACATGCGCGTCGAACAACGCGCAACGAACCACCATCTTATATTATCTCTGAACCTTTTTGATATTTGAGTTACGCTATGAAGGTAGAGAAGTATGAAAAATCATTATAACTAACTAATTTATCCATATTTACTATGAATTTATTTCACTGTGTCCACACTCTATGAAAATATTGAAGTGTTATTAAAATTTTGTCCTTTTTAAACATATGTACTTAACAAAAAACTCAGCTGGAACAAATTTGCAGGTTTCAAGATTAGGTAATTCATTGAAAATTTTATTGAATGATAAAATTATATATTAAGGTTGGTCATTTAAAAAAAATATATATTTTTAAATTATAAGAGCGATAAAAGGGTGCAAAATGGGTTCAAAATGACGGTTTAAATTTTTTTTAATTTCTGTTACCATCTTCTTCCTCCGAATTCACTTCAGTTTTGAAAATTTTCACTGTAAGGTGTTATTTCTAATGTATATAAAAGTTACTTTGAATCCCTTCAAACCATATGTTTTGTAATCTTCCATAGCAAATATAGTACATTTTTACGAAATCATTTACAAAAAGTCCCAAGATTGAGTCTCTCAAAATAATGCCGAAATTTAAGAGTGAAAAGGATTTTGCTGGCGTTTGAATACACTGCCTTTGAGATAATTTGAATTATATTAATTTTTTTTTAATAAATATATCAAAACATTCCCTCTATTTCATAATTTTTAAGATTTTACGAGGGTGGGTTTTTCTCTATTATGTGAAATTTCAAAGTCAATCCGGAGTAAGAAGATAACATCCAAATATTATTTAAAAAAATTCCGTGATTTTATATCTCCATTTGACACCCTTTTATCACTATTAGACAAATCAAAACAACTTTTTTTTTTCAAACAGTCGTGACCCACCCTATTATATACACGGTAAATGCCAGAGTGGAATTAAAAACAAGGTTTCATATAATTTTGTTGAGTAACTAAAGCTTGAGGGAGGAGAAAACGAAGACACTTATTAGTACCTATGTACACAACTGCTGACCCTGTACAAATTGCAGGTGCGTCTCACTGTTGAATTTGACAGCCACCTCTGGTCTGGAACCCCACAATAATTTACTATGCAGAAACGGCCACCATACTCCAATCATCAGACTTTCTTATTCTATTTGAAAGTTGTTATATCCTGTTCCCTGTCCAGCTTTAAAAAATGGTGTTAATTTAACGTCAACTTTCACGATTTTAAGAGTTTCAGAAAAAAATTGGTGGGCTGTTATAATTGTCGGTCAGGGTGGTTACTAAACTAACTACCATCCTGAGTTGAACTGGGCTAATACTTTCGAAAGAGTCAAAATACATTTTTTTATGTTTCAAAACACATTTTCTTGCCAATTCCGCCTTTATTTACTCAACTTTATCTGGGTGACCAACTGAATGCATTTCCTCTAAAATTGCATATAGGTATGGGTTCATAATTTTAAATGGCACAAGTGTAAAAAAATACCTATTACTTAATACAAGCTCATTGAATATCTAATGGCGAAACACCAAATTCCATTTGAAATTTACAAGGGTTTTGCAGAAGAAATATTAATAAGTGCTGATTTAATGTATTTAGGTACATCAATTATAATGTTATGTGGATACGTATTTCGACAGGTCACCTCCAAGAAGTCGATTTTCGATTATTGCTGTATCGGTCTCTCAGACTTCGGACTCCGACAGCAAATCTGAAGACTTAGACAGCGCGGCCAAATTGATAAGCATGACTTGCTGAATTATCTCCACCAACGCGGGAACAGTCTCCGGGCGTTCTGAGAATAACGAATTTGCCAGAGTCTGAGTGATCCAGTTACTCCGTCGAGATGTCTCATGGACATGTGGTAGTCTCTGTAGTCAGCCTGGCTGGGTGTGTGGTTCGATTCTTGGTTACGTAATATAAGACTCATTAGGGTCACGGAAAAGGAAGTGCTCTTATTAGTTAATGCTGCAAGAATTTTCTGGATGTTAAAATGGATTAATGATTTGACCTGAATTATACGCGCCTTTAATGCGTCAGTAAGTTCGTAATGTTATAATATTTTTGTTGTGATCATTCGATCGGATTATTAGCCAATGTTTGAACCTTGGTCAGTGCCCCTAATAGGTCAATTATAACTATTTTTTTATTTTTATTTTTTTTTATTAGTGACTATTTATTTACAGGTTTGATGACAATTACAAGATATGATGATATAAATAAATATTTAATCCGTTTGTTCTTAGTCCTCCTCACTAGGTGGTCCTGTGCTGAGGCGGACTGGTAGATTTCTTTGATTTTCCGTTATTTAGTTTCTATGATGTTTTTAATACATTCTCTAGTATGTCTGCATTAATTTCTTTCACCCATGTTTTGATTTTTTCCTTAAACTTATTTATCTTTTCTATCTTTTTCAGACTTGGAGGAAGGATGTTGTATAGTTTAGTTGCAAGATATATGTGGTTTCTTTGGCCAAAACTTGTCTTGAATTTTGGAACATCTCGTATATCCTTTTTTGAGGCTCTTGTGTCATGTAACCGAGTTTCATTAGGAGATTTTCTGTTTTTAAAATGATGTATAAGAATATTCTTGGCATATGTTTGTTTTAAATTAAGAAAGTCAAAACACTTAAAAATATCTTTTGAGGGGGTTCTGATGGGTAATTTTAGTATGGTTTTTATAATGCTCTTCTGAGCAATATCTAAGTGGTTAATATGATTGGCTGTAGCAGATCCCCATACTAGAATTCCGTACTCAAGACGGGAATGACATAAGGCATAAAAAACTTTTTTTATGTCTTTCCTAGGTAGTATGTTTCTTAGGTTTTTGAAGAAATACACAAGTCTCGTGAGCTTTTTAGTGATTCCATTTATGTGTATGTCCCATCTAAGGTTTTCGTCTATTTCCACTCCTAGATATTTAATACTTTTTGCCTTTGTTATAATAGGGCAAGAGCAATGTGACTTATTGTTTTGACACTCGTGCAATTTGAGAGTGTATTCTTTACCCGGTTGACCTCTTGAGTTTATTGAAAAGGCTAGATAATTAGTTTTAATTACATTGAGCGTAAGAGAGTTCATCCGAAGCCAATTTTGAAGTACAGTTAGTCCATGTTCAGCCTCTTTATAAGTGTCCATCCAGTCCTTTTCGTGGAATAACATAACAGTATCATCGGCAAAACTAATTATGTTTCCATTGATGGGAAGTTTGGTAATTTCATTTATGTAGATGAGAAATAAGATTGGTCCCAAGACACTTCCTTGAGGGACGCCGTAGTTTATTGGAAGAGGATTGCTTTTTTGTTGACCTATTTGTACTTGTTGTGTTCGTCCTGTCAAGTACGTCATCAGTAAATTTAGTGGAGTGCCAGATATGCCAATTTTTTTAAGTTTTGTGAGAAGAATTTTATGATCTATTGTGTCAAAGGCTTTTTTTAGGTCTATAAAAACAGCCAGACATTTTTTTCCATCGTCTAAACTTTTAATGGCTATTCTTGTAAAATGTTCAATAGTCATTGATTATCAATGACTAGAGAATTAAGACTAAAAGTCAACATTTTTTGGTATGCTTTTTCATTGATTCTGACATCAAACCCGGTATGTGGCAATGAGGCTCTATATTCGTAGAGAAAAGACGTACATATTATTAATACATAAATTTATTTTACATTTAATGGTGAATATTAAATAAACCATTTAAGTTCCTTTTATAATATTTTTTGTTATGGTTAAAAAGAAAGTAGATATTAAAAGTTAAAATAATATAAATGGTATAAGCAAAAAAACTAACAAATAGAATAATATATACGTAAACTCGGTTTTAAAAATTTTAAGGGTAGAGTAGAAAGAAGTCAATTTGGTGATAAAAGTTTTAAGGGTATCGTGGAAAATAGCAATATCTCTTAGGGAATTGTAAGGTATTTGATCTGGTATTGAGTTCAGCTTTAGTTATTTGAACCCAGAAAATTAATTTGGGAGGCGGATATGGTTACCACCGCCTCGGAAACCAATCATTCGAAAACCAAAAAGGATTTTGGGAACGTACCGATTCGGGCCATATCCAAATCAGAAAAAAATTATAATCTATAATAACATTCATGTGGATGAGAGGAACGTCCAGGACAAGGAAGTGTGTCGTTTCATCCCCCCATCTACTAGTCGGATAGGAAACTAGTTGTTATACTGACCGGTAGTCAAAGTTGGTTTTCAACACATATTTAAATATTTTAAATATCTACATTGTGGCCAAAATACGCAACCGTTAGGTTTTATACACATTTTTTTTAAATCAAAAGGTACAGAAAACATCTACAGATGTTCGCAAATGATAAAATGAATAGGCCATAATTTGTCTTACCTGCTATTTAAATATGATAAAATATTAAACAAAAAAGTCAAACCGATTGTCAAAAGCATTTTTTTATTTATTATAATACAAATTCCAATGGATTAAATCAAAAATTATCTCAAAATAAGGTATTTTTACGATGTTTTATGTTTACTTTTAATTTCATTGTAATTACATGGTAAGTAGGGCCAAAACTTATTTTTTTTTAATAATTATTATTAAGGCGATCCACTAGTAAAGGAAAAAATCGAAATCGGAATTTACGCCCTTTTATGGGAGGAGTTTAAAAATACTTGAGAAAAAGCTTTTGGAAAGGTTGGAAAAGATATTTGAGATTTTTTTTTACATGTTGTTTTCGTAAAGGCCGGTAAAAAACATTAATTCCTTTTTTATGCATTGTTTATTGTAATAAAACGGAATTTTTAAATTGATTTCACGAAAATAAGCGGCGCGGAGCATAACGCGTCTTCTCTCCGCTCCGTTCGGAGGAGTAATGACAGAAAATCGGGGCGGCTGCCAGTCGTTCTTCGGTGGACGGTATAAGGTTCACTTTGATATAACAAATTCGTCGACTGCCGTATTGTGGCCGTGGTGTCAAAAATACCAACGCGAAAATGCATATTATATTTTATTTTGTGAGGTTCGGGCGTAAATATCATTTTTTTACGCGATAATTATATAAGAAACTGAATTTGCCACATTATGCAATAAAACCATATCCGAAAAAGTGTTTATAAGTAGGATAGTTTTCAGTTAAAAATGTTTTTTATAGACCTAATACTTTATTTTTTTCTAAGCTTTTTAAATACTTATTAAAAAAAATGACCAATATTTTTAAGGGCCAAGGTATGTTCTACACGCAGTATTTAATTAAAGCATCTATAATACTTTTAAGCGGTAAAATTTTCAAAACTAAAACATACGATTTTGTATGATTTTGCATAATTTAGTATGGCTTCATCTTAACTCGCAAATTTTTGGCAAAGTTGCCTCTAAATTAAACGAAATCATAAAAAAAAATCTTTAATGGTATAATAATTTTAAACAAAACAAAAAATTTCTCGCACACATATCTACTAAATATTTTCGTCACACCTTTTTAAAATTATTCTTTTTGGTTAAGTATTTTGGCGACAAATCCAAAAATAAGTTTTGCATGAAAAAGGTCGTGTTTGTTTGTTTGGTTAATTAAATTAAACGTCATCATTTAACTTCGATCACTTCTTTTCATACGTTAAAATTAATGGCTTATGTTTGAACATTTAAAATATTTTAATTGCGCGAAACATTCAATCATCGTGTATTTGATAATATTTATCTGTGCGGTTGACAGAGTTAATAATTATTCTTTACGCAATCGCATGTTCAAACGTCTGTCCTCCGCGTCTGTAAGCAGGTACGAGTCAACCAACAAAATGGTCCATTACGAAAAAAGGTATCCATCAGTCAGAATAGAGGCGGATTGCATTAGTGCCTCACAAAGTTAAGGTGTCTAATAAGCCACATTTATGGAAAATATATATAGTTTTTACCCAAAGGAATATTGAAAAAAGTAAAACCAGAGACTTTTACTTTATTGTAACGTGCAATAGCATAATTTCGATAATTTATTGAAGAAAAAAAACAGTTTGATTAGTCTATAGATTTTACCTGAGGTTTGTAGAAAATGCGTTTAAGATGAAGCCATACTAAATAATTCAAAATCATACAAAATCAGATGATTTTGTTTTGAAAATTTGATCGCCTAGAAGTATTATTGATGCTTTAATTAAATTCTGCGTGAATAACATACCTTGGCCCTTAAAATTGTCGGTAATTTTTTTATAAGTCGGTTATTTAGTAAGCCTATAAAAAAATAAAATATAAAGTCTATAAAAACACTTTCAAGTCCAAACTCTACTCTTTTCGGATATGGTTTTATTGGTGACCGGACAACTCAGAATGAAACCAACTCAGATGCACCTAAGAAAGGTCATTAAGAGTGATGATAAAAAAATAGGTTAAGTTAGGTTAGGGTAACCGGCTTTTTAAAATTATTTTTTCATAGCTTTTAATGACCTCTCTGAGGTGTTTCTGAGTTGGTTTCATTCTGAGTTTCATTCTGCCAAGGAACCGGTTTTATTGTATAATGTGGCAAATTCAGTTTCTTTTATAATAATCGCAAAAAATGGTTTTTACGCCAGAACTTCCCAAATTAAAATATAATACGTATTTTCCCGTTCTTATTTTACAATACGGCCGCTAGTCGACGAATTTGGTTTTTCAAAGAGAACCCTATGCCGTCCACCGAAGAACTACTGACCATGCCACACCCACTTTCAATCAGTCCTCCCCCGGCTATAGCGGGAAACAGACGTTAGGCTCCGCGTCGCTTGATTTCGTGAAATCAATTTTAAATTATCGTTTTATTACAATAAACAATGCGTAAAAAAGGAGTTAATATTTTTACAGGGTTTTACGAAATCAAAATGATTTTTTTTTAATACCTATCCAACGTTTCCAAAAGCTTTTTCGCAAGTATTTTTAAACTCCTCCCTTAAAGGGGCGTGAATTCCGATTTCGATTTTTTCCTGAATTGCCTTAAAAAGGTTAGCTCATATGGGCCTTTTTCCTCTCGTCTTTTAAATCTCGTCGGGCCACTTTCGAAATTTCGAATGCGAGACGCAGCTGGAAGAAAAACACTGCCACTTATATTGCAGTTTATTCAAATTTCCCAGTGGAACATGGACTTCAAGCTGCGTCACGAATGTGTCAACCCCTCAATGAGCTTTTCTTGTTAAACACATTTTCTACGAACCTTGGATTTTACCCAGTTCCGGTCTCCGCAGATCTGAAGTAATCCGGAGGGTGTTGTATTTGCGGATAAAAAACGCTTGAAGCAAATAGGTTATTGGGTAGGTGCCATATTATAAAATAAAGCTAGGTTCCTGTACCTACATGCTGATATACACAGTACACAGGGTGTGCACATCAACTTGTATTCACCCGAATGATTTTAACCAGCGATTCATGAGCATATTTGGGATTAAAATATAGAAGTCATTTTGATGTCCGATGATATTTTTTAAAATAAAAACATAAAAATGTCTAGCCTAGTGGGTCACGTGATACGCACTCTGGATTCTGACTTTTGGCATGGCCCGACTCAAGTATCTGATTCACTGATCGTGCCATGTCTTCCTCGGGCGTCCCCAACTTCTTCTATCATTCCATTTGCGTCATAATATATAGATACTCTAGAGCTAGAGTGCTAAGATTGAAAAATACGACCTTATTGATGTTGTAGCTCAAAATGATTTTTTTTCCAAAATTTAAATTTTTTGTACGAAGATTTTTCAGTTTGTGGATGCGGCGCATTCGAAAACTGAAAGAATGCTGAAAATCTTCACACAAAAAGGTAAAATGTGGAAAAACAATTTATTTTCAGCTGCAAAAACATCAATAATATTGTATTTTACTACTACTACTCTTACAATCCTTTCTTCGTTCATTCGCTCTACATGACCAAACCACCTGAGCGTAACTTTCTTAATATTTATTAATTATGTCAAAAGAATAAATGGGTCTGAAATATGTAGATAGTTTTGAATAAATGCGGAAATAATTTAGTAGATTATGTGCATTATTATTGCAGCTAATCAAAGTAATAACTTAAGCACTTGTGTATTTATGTTTCATAGCGTCATGTTATTAGAAACGTTTTAAAACCACAAGAGTTGGATGTGATGGAATTGAAGTGGCGTGGAAGGCATCGCACTTTAATTGAAGTCCCAGCTGGTGACGTAAGGCTTGCGTTGATGAGGTGATTACGCCTGGGAGTCTGTGATTTATCTGAGTGGCTGGACCCGACCCGCTAGCGGACAAGGAGATATATTGCTTTGGTAATGTCTTTATGCACCTCTTTGAGCAGTGGATTCTAAATGTCTTAAATCCGAGATAAACTGAGTTTAAAAGATTATTATTATTTTTATTTTTTTTAATAGTAGTTTTTTCAATAATTTTAGCAATTTCGAACGAATATCTCTTTACCTCTAATGTTTTTGATCATAATTATTACATGCTAATTTATCAAAGACATCCGAGAAAGCATATGCAATATATTTGGCTCCATCTCATATCCTCCATAGCACATGTGAATTCCTAGCATGGTGGACAATTAGGTATGTACATCAGGTTGTACTAAAAAAAAATTGTTATAATAAAAAATAAATAAAACCACTATTTAATAAACAATAATGTTGTGATGAACTGCTGACAAATGCCATATTACATTTGTTATTTTTTTCGGACTGACGATGCTCTCAGTGCTGGGGGTAAGGCTCTCGACTAGCAACCCAAATGACGCTGTTTCAAACCCGGCGTGCGAAAGTACATTTTAATTGATTGAATTGTGTTATTTTACATTTAAATTATAATTAATATGAGGTATATTTGTGGCACGTTCCACAATGAAAGGATTGCTGATGTAAGACCACCATTCACAATTGAAATGTTTATGGAAATGCCTTTAGTCGTGATGGTGACCAGATCTGAATGGGCAGGTACTTTTCCACCTTCTTTTTCTCCATTTCTCCTTCCTACTTCCATCAACCTCACAAAACAACACAATTGGCGATGTCGTAGTCTCACTGGCTCTTGGCAGAACAGAAAAGTTGCTTTTTTTAATATTGTAAAAAAATAAAATCAGGTTCAGATTATTTCACTTTCCGAATAACTACAAAACATAATTTGTAAACATTTTGCTCATAAATCTTGAGATTGAATTATTTGAAAAAAAGTGTTCAAACGATTCACCGCTTTCAGCCTATCGGGAAGGAGATTGTCAATGTTCAACCACTTGCTGTATCTATTCGTGTACAATCTATTGTGTTGTCTGGAGTAGTTTTCGTGTACTTGTGACATTTTTGTAAATGTTAAGTTCATGTTATGTGTACGTCCATTTTGTATGTAGAAGGCGATCCACTAGTACAGGAAAAAATCGAAATCGGAATTCAGGCCCTTTAATGGGAGGAGTTTAAAAATACTTGAGAAAAAGCTTTTGCAAAGGTTGGAAAAGATATTTGAGATTTTTTTTACATGTTGATTTCATAAAGGCCTGTAAAAAAACATTAATTTCTTTTTTATGCATTGTTTATTGTAATAAAACGGAATTTTTAAATTGATTTCACGAAAATAAGCGGCGCGGAGCATAACGCGTCTTCTCTCCGCTCCGTTCGGAGGAGTAATGACAGAAAATCGGGGCGGCTGCCAGTCGTTCTTCGGTGGACGGTATAAGGTTCACTTTGATATAACAAATTCGTCGACTGCCTTATTGTCGCCGTGATGTCAAAAATACCAACGCGAAAATGCATATTATATTTTATTTTGTGAGGTTCGGGCGTAAATATAATTTTTTTTCGCGATAATTATATAAGAAACTGAATTTGCCACATTATGCAATAAAACCATATCCGAAAAAGTGTTTATAAGTAGGAGAGTTTTCAGTTAAAAATGTTTTTTATAGACCTAATACTTTATTTTTTTCTAAGCTTATTAAAAGACTTATTAAAAAAAATGACCGATATTTTTAAGGGCCAAAGTATGTTCTACACGCAGTATTTAATTGAAGCATCTATAATACTTCTAAGCTGTCAAATTTTCAAAACTAAAACATACGATTTTGTATGATTTTGCATTATTTAGTATGGCTTCATCTTAATAGGCAAATATTATATTCGTACAGTTTAGTCTGTTCGTTAATTCATACAGATTTTTTCGTGGGGTTATCCGGATTATAACTAAAAAGTTTAAAAATTTAAATAATATTCAGTATTATTTGCAAATTGTTTAATTCTTTAGTAATTGGTGAGTGTGATAATAGAAACAGTTTTAGCTGACTAGAAATGAAAAGCCCTACTTTCCTAATTTTATCTTGCCATACCCCATTATCTTACCTTCTTCATTCTCATATTTCCAATGGTGACGACAAGTTGAAACTCTTTTGCGGTATAATATTTAAATACAAAAAGAAAAAAAAACTTTGTGCGGTTAAACTAATGATTATTTTATCCATCCCAACAAGCTTGTAAAATTATCAATGCTGAACTTGCAATGGAAAGAAAAACCAATGAATCTCCAATTTGTGCAAAAAAAATAAGATGAAGCCAGGCGAAATAATGCAAAATCATGCATAATTTGGAAAATTTAGTTTTTTTTTAATAATAATCGCAAAAAAATGATATTCATGCCTGAACTTCACAAAATAAAATAAAATGTTCATTTTTGCGTTGTTATTTTTGGCATCAATCAAGGCGACCAGCACTAGACGAATTTGGATATTTAAAGTGAACCTTATGCCATTGACGTAAGAACTATGCACTTATCACACCCATTTTATATCAGTTCCGCCCCGTCTGCGGTAGGGAATAGACTCTGTTATTACAATAAAACGAATTTTTAAAGTGAACCTTATGCCATTGACGTAAGAACTATGCACTTATCACACCCATTTTATATCTGTTCCGCCCCGTCTGCGGTAGGGAATAGACTCTAGTTATTACAATAAACGATGCGTAAGAAAGGAGTCAAGTTAAGCTTTTACGAAATCAACCTATAAAAAACAACTATCAAAAACCTTTTCCAACCTTTTCAAAAACTCTTTTTCAAGTCTTGTCAAGCATTTTTAAATCCCTCCCAAAAAGAGGCGTGGATTCCGATTTCGATTTTTTCCTGGACCATTGGATCACCTTAAGATTCCGAGAGTAGGTATAATAGACTACAGCAAACAGATAAATTATTTTTAACGAAAATAAATCTCGAAAGTTCATATCTTAGGAAGTACACTCTCAACGCTTTGTTTTAAGTGCAAAATGGCGTAAGAGTAATAAAAAGTCATTAAGTTAACACGTAAAAACGGTAAGCTCTTTTCAAGTAGATACACAAGTTTACTTATTATAAATAGTTACGTCACACGATAATGGTCATTACTGTAAGAAAACTGTCTGCCAGCGTAGCTTAATTTTTTGCTGAAATGTGTTTTAAAGATCAAGGTTGCAGTAATTCGGAGTCGCGTAACCTATTAATCTAATTATGCTTTAACAGCATTTTGCTCTGAACTGACGGTGATGAATGCCACACTTTAATAGAGAGAGTGAATCGATTATTTCACGCCAAATTATTAACCCGACCAGACTTGAGATTTAGTCCATTATAAAAGCACTTTCATTTAATTATTTGACGTTTAGTTAAGTATCCAGCAGAAAAAAAAACCATTAAGATTTACAAGAAGTAATTTAAACCAGCGTTTTTGCAAGCGATTGAAATTCGCCAAACAAAATTATTTTATAATCAAATGAATTTATCGAAATTAATACAGAGTTTTTGCAGTGTGCTACTTGCTTTTACTATAGTCCTTTGAATGCCATAAATACCTCGTAAAGGACAATACCGTATTTTATTGTATCAACATCCAACAATCAATTTTTTCTTCGTTGTGTGTATAAAAAAAGCATTCATGTACATAAGAATGGATTGTCAATTCACTTGCAACAATGTTACTACACTCAATTGGTCTATTAGTACATACACTAACAAAATAAACAAATCAACCACAAGCCACTGAATAGAAAATCTGAAGGAGAGTGATCTGAAAACTTCTAGGTCAGTATTTCCAGAAGTGAAAGATTAATGAAATACTACTCTTCAGAAAAGAAACGTTGCTTGAAATGACTTTAGCCGATCGTGTTTGGTGACTGATTCGACGTTCCAAGTATTAAAAAAAACTATGCCAACTAAACTAAACTAAACAGCTATGTAAAATGGTTCATCATCTTAAAAAATACTTAAATGCATACACCTCAAATAATCATAAAAATAAGTTATTCTGTGGCTGGAGGCTGGACTCGCGACTCGCGACTCGCGACACTGATGAAGTACAGCCGTCTACCATATGCCTTCGGCTATTCCCGTAATCGTTCGGACATTAGACACGAACGCGATAGATGATACTCTTCTAATGTAGTACTTCACTGATATCTGTTAAGAAATCAATCACAAAAAAACACATATAACTAACTATACTAATGATATCTGTTGAACGATCTTGAAACTGCATTACTAATTCTATTCACCTTAAGTATTTTTAAAACACCATCATAGAAGTTACTGAAAACATCCTACCAAATCTTGAAGTTGAACTATAGAAGTCGCTGAAAACCCTTTATCAAGACCTTATTGGTCTCAGCACAGGATCTTCCAGTGAGGAGGACAAATTCAATAGTGTAAGTCCAAATGTATTCAGATAAAAAGGTACAAGATTGGCCAATGCAATTGACTTTATTCCAATAAAAAAATAATGTCGTCATGCCCACGACATATTTCAAACTCTTCAGTATCTCATTTTATGTTTAGGTACAAATAGCAACCTTGTAAAGTTGGCGTTTAAAAAGCGCAGCAGTTTCACAAACCCAGAAACCTGTGTGACATTGGGCACAATTTGCACTTTCTGGCTCATTCCTTTCGAATTTTGCGTATAATTATGCCACCCCTGGTCTGGTAATCGGGACCCATTATCCGGTGTGAAGGTGGCCACATTAGGCAAGTAACAGTGGAGGGCCACCTGGTTCTTGGGCTTTAGGTGGATGCGGGGTGGACCACCCGCGATAGTTGTGCCACCTAACTATCACGAAGGGTTATGGCTCTGTACCCTAGGGACGTGTTACAGTGCGGAAGCTTGACACTGGGAACTATGCAAAAACAGTGGAGGATGATGGGAATTCACGGATAACTCTTTTTAGGTTGATCCTAATCTAATATTATGAAATAGCCACAATTCAAAAATTATGTAGAAACCCAATACAGAGGGTGATGGCCCGGAGCCAGTAGGATAAGGCGATTTATTTGTCATAACTTTAAAGGATGGTGTATGAAATCAAATACGAAGGGCAGATATAAATATAAGAAAATAGAATTCTAGTCAAGACTTAGCTTGAAGTCAACATACTTCTTCACTTATTAGATTAAAATAATTTAGATAACGATATATATACGAGTATGTATATTATCTAAACCAAAAAAAAAACCAAGGACTTGAATTGACTAGTCTACACATTCTGGAGAATGGTAAATAAACCGTGTTTTTTCGCCAGCCGGAAAATTCAGAACGCTTTGGAAAAGTGATACAAGTCATGAAAAATAAAACTAGGTTACCTAGGTCAGGTTAGATTTTCTTGCTAGTTTTTTAGTTCACTTTTAATGACATATTTATCACTTTTCAAAAGCGTTTTGATTTGTCCGGCTACCGAAAAAACATGTTTTATTGTAGGTCAATCACTAAAGCTGTTCTTTGATTGTGTTTAATTGATCTGAATACCAATTAATAACATTCAGATTATTAAGACTGGTTAATTTAATTCAGATTAATAACTTTTTCCGAGGTTTTTACTCAACGCATTTATAAGTAGGTACCAACAAACAGGGTTTATTTAAAAAGCTAATTTAAAAAGTAGTAAATGTGAATTGAATATCTGTTTTAAATTAACGTCAAACTCTGTTGCCGAGCTACATTCACTGTTTTGATTTGTCACTCTACTAATTTGTTATTGTTCTGATTTGTCACTTCTTATTTATAATGATGAATACTTGGAGCAGGTGGATGAATTTGTGTATCTGGGTAGTGTATTTACGGGAAGGCTGATAGAGATATTGAAAGAAGGGTGAATGCCGGTAACTCCATTAATGGAGGACTGAATACCGTCGGCGCTAATAAAAAATTGTCAAAAAAGCGAAACATGGAACTGGCAGAGGAAGGCTGAAAGTAAACTGAATGCTGTTGAAATGAGATCTCTGAGGCGCATGTGTGGTAAAAAAATGTATGATCGTGTGAGAAATGTGGATATCCGCGAAGAATGTAAGGCTGATGTAAACATAATGAACAAGATGGTTTGGGCATGTAGAGCAAATGAGGGAAGAAAGTAGTGTAAGAAGAATATACGACGCAAATGTGAATGGTAGAAGAAGTCGGGGACGTCCGAGGAAGACATGGCACGATCAAGTGAATCAGATACTTGAGTCGGGCCATGTCAAAAGTCAGAATAATAGAAGAGAATTTATGAGACGATGCAAGAATGTGAGTGAGGCAAAGAGTGTGTGCCAAGACCGAGTTGTTTGGCGGTCCGTCCTCTCTGCCTACCCCTGCGGGGAAACGGCGTGATGGTTAGTTAGCTAGTTTATTTGTCATGAAATCGTTTTTTAACGGCTAATATTAAAATAAGCTAATTTTGAAGGCAACATTCGGTGATATCTCCCCTACCGAGCTTTATTCTAACACTAACCTTCAACATTACACGACATATTTTTTATTATTTACTTATAGGAATAAAGCGCAAGAATCCCAACTTCTTCCTGCTAATCTGAGCCAGTGAGACCATGGCATCCCCAATAGGGATATATTGTGAGGCTGAATGGTATGGGGAGGGGAAGGATATATGAGGATAGAGTTTGGGATGAACGCTTTAAAGGCTAACTATTTTATTTTATTTATCCGTATTCAATTTTATATCGTGTAATTAATGAACATATACATACACAAAAAGTGCTAGCATTCTGCGTTATCTGGTAAATGCTTGGCTTCTGGTCTTTGGGAGAGCTGAATGCGAAAATATGTTAAATAACAGTCATAAATTATTTATTTTTTAATTACATATTTTTTTAATTTGATCTCTCCTATATTTTTGTAATATATTTGTATTACATTAATATTATTTTTTTACCTATGTAATTTCATAAAACGCTTAATTTTTTCTTTGCATTTAGCATTTCTCTACTTACTTTCTTTACTTCATTTTCTTTATCTATTTTTTTTTCTCTCTAGTTCATAAATTCATCGATATCAAAACGAAAAATTCATGGAATGGTTGAAAAGCATACATAATATTTTTTTTTGTTAAGTTTTGAATTTTCTTTTTAATTCTCTTCTCTACGTTTATATTGTTTAAAAAATTATGTATTTTCATTCATAAGCAACTTCTAGTATATACCAACAAAACTTTAATATTATATTAACCACCAAGTGTAATATCTAAGTAAAAGTCAATACATATAATAGACAAACAATATTTCATATAATAAATCTGCTCATTCTGACTTTCCTAAAACGGGTAAAATTCCTAGTTGGACAGCCAAAGATCATTGTAATATATAAAATGTAATGTTTAAAAAAAAAAAAATATATATATTATATGCATTTTTTTATATGACCGACAGAGTATTACGTTCAGGTGAATTAAAAAAACATTATTGTTATAATTTTTTATCATTCTTAACAAAAATAATACAAATATCGATCGTCTAGTAGCAAGACGATCGATATTTGTATTTTAGAAATTAGGAAAAGTGTTAATAGTCAATTAAATATTAAAAATAACCATATTTAAAAAAATCCCTCTTTCAAATTGATTTTAATTTTAATATCTACTTACATTTATAATAATTTATTTTGTTATTTAAGTTTCCTGTTTTAATTGTTTGTTTTTACTATGTAAATGAAATTTTTACATATCCTAAAATATTTTTTATATTAAATTATTTATAATTTTTTTAATGATATTCTTAAGTAATTAATCAACTTTCCCTTTTAATATTTTTGTCTATGTTCTTATTTGTCGTGTGTCTCTTTTGTTATTTTTATATCAATCTCTTATCCTGACGAAGAAAACTTTGTTTTTGAAATATGTCGATAATATTAAAAATATAGTGGTGTTTACTAAGTTATTTGTTTTCATTAAATTTTACTTATAGATACTAATAATAAACTTTTTTTAATATCATTTACCTGACGCCACTGAGAAATATTCAATTAATAAATTGTATAAGTGGATAGCATTTACTACAACTTTGTAAGTAATTTGAAACATTTATATTTACTGTTAAAGCGGCAACATCAAAAAGCGTGAGGGCCTCTATGGCGAGCTATGGCCCCAAGCTATCTCGTAAAAACCTTCCCTGCAGGCTATAACACGTGTCATTTTACCTCATTGAATTTCCACCCTTAAGGTGGCCGCCAGAACGTTCACTTTCCTCTGAAAATCAAAAGCGCCGCCGTTTTTGGGTGGCATTGCGTGTATTTGCATTTACGTAGGTCAAAAAGGTAATGAAATGTTTTCAATAAGCCCTTGGCCATGGGGTAATTGCAGGCCTTGTAATTGAGAAATTAGTGGAAATTAAGGATGGTTTAATAATTTTTTTGGCATTATAAGACGCAAAAAAACGGAACATTATGTAATTAGTTTAGTTTTACAAACATGAACGTGTGCAGGCATTTTTAAAAAATTAATAATAATTACGAACGAAGAAACCATTTAAATAATTTAAGGAGTGTGATCGAGGAATCTTCTTTTACTTTTGTACGCTTAAGGTAAAAGTTAGATAGGCTTTGCAAGTATTGCAAAGTTAACTGTTTAGATATCAATGTTTACAAATATCATACTATGACATTCACCAGAAATAAACATTAAGTACTCTTATTCACTCAACAATGAACCTGTCATCTCTAAAAACGGAATGTAAAGATCTTGGTGTTTACCTTGATAGCAAACTTATATTTAATAATCACATCGACTCAATCGTTCTCAGGTCATATAAAATGCTTGGTTTTGTTCTTCGTATAAGTAAAGTGTTCAATAACCCGCGTACAGTAGTTATGTTATATTTTGCATTAGTCAGAAGTATACTGGAATATTCCTCGCCAATTTGGAACCCGCAGTGCAAAGTATACATAAATAGCATAGAACATATTCAAAACAAATTTATAAAATATCTTACCTTCAAATTCAACAAAAATTATGAATGCACATTTCAAACTTTGCAACAAAGACGAGTAATTGCTGATTTGACATTTATGCACAAAATTTTAAATAATAACATTGACTGTACCGAACTACTTTCCCTAGTTAATTTTAACATACCAATAAGACGTACACGCCTTCTATTCCACACGCTTAATTACAAGACAAATGCAGTAACTAATTCGCCAATCGTGCTCTTCAAATATTCAACAATATTAATCTAAATTCTAACATTGATATTTTCTCCGATTCACTGCCCAAATTTAAAAAGAGCATCATGTGACATATGTCAATCATCTAAATTGTTTAATGCGCATACTTACATACATACATATTCACACACAAACACACCTTCCCACCATACACATTACCCACACATTAGGAAACAAATTCACACATTAGGAAACAAATTCACCTCTAATATCGATGTATTTAACACAAGTTTACCATTATTTAAGAAATACCTGAAAGACACTTTTATGTAGAATATTTTGATGCATTTATTCGTATAATTCTATATTAATCCACAATGTAAAAACTTGTTACCATTTTATTTTTATGTATCTTGCATTTTGTCATGTATTTACAACTTACAACTTAGAAACTTTCTCCTTTATTGTAATGTGTTATCTTTCCTTAATTTATCTGTATACTCTTTATGACGTGTACTAGTTATTTTTTATAGTTTATCTTTTGTTTTTAAAAACCTGTCTCTGTATTATAAACATGTAATGTAAAAGCCCACCAGGGCATTGAAAATTAATAAATAAATAAATATGCACACCATAAATAAGACACTACAATGAAACACATAATAGGTACCCACCATTAATTGTTTTTATTAATCGTAAATTTTCACCAGTAGATAACATAATGTACTGTTTTTTTCTGTTTATAAATAAAATAAATAAAATAAATAAAATAAATAAAATAAATAAAATAAATAAAATAAATAAAATAAATAAAATAAATAAAATAAATAAAATAAATAAAATAAATAAAATAAATAAAATAAATAAAATAAATAAAATAAATAAAATAAATAAAATAAATAAAATAAATAAAATAAATAAAATAAATAAAATAAATAAAATAAATAAAATAAATAAAATAAATAAAATAAATAAAATAAATAAAATAAATAAAATAAATAAAATAAATAAAATAAATAAAATAAATAAAATAAATAAAATAAATAAAATAAATAAAATAAATAAAAATAAAATAAATAAAATAAATAAAATAAATAAAATAAATAAAATAAATAAAGTAAATCGCTCTTAACAAGGAAGTTGTACTTTTAATTGAAAAAATTGGTAGAGTTCATACATATTATAGGATATAGAACAGGAGGGTTAATCAAGAAAACAGCTTTGAGAGATGATATGGCTGGTGACCCTACTCTTGTTCCCACCTCAGTTAATCCCCGGACAGTTAATCCTTGGGTTACTTGATTCCTTGGATACTTAATCCCTCGAAGAATTATTTCTGTTATACATCCTTCCTGGTAACGTATGCCGCATGCACAGAAGACACAAATAACTTTGCAACAATAATGCCGTGTCTAATATATGCATGCAGTCGGTTTAGGCTTTTTTTGGGGAAATCTGGGAATTTACTGTCCGGGGAGTAATTGTCGGGGGATCAAGGAATGGTTATAGTTACTTAAATAAAACATTTTTTTAATTATAAATATCTTTACACATAGATTTATTAAGTAGTTACAAAATTAAACACATCATAATAATGTATTTAATTTATTCATAAGAAGCAATTACTTTGTGGTTAGACATTATATTATAAAAATAAAACAAAAACTTTGTATTTATTGCTTTGTAGCTATTATTATATCCTGATGAAGCTTGGCGGAAGTGAAACCGGTCGATGTATAAAATAATAAATATTCGTGGTAAATTTTTGTTTTTATTTATAGTATTTAATTTAAGTTAAAAAACAGGCATGATGCTCAAAATTTACCTACATACATGGATATTTAATAATTAATTATATCATTCACCTTCTCCACTCTGGTTCTTTCTTTGATGCCAACCATTCACTTCCTACGAATTATTTCTGGTCGTCAACTAGAAAAACTCACAACTTTTTTATGGCAGACTAGATCAGTTCATAATTTTTTGATTAAAAAAAATGTTTTTTTGTAATTTTATTAAAAAAATAAAGTTATATCATATTCAGCAATGTAATGAAATTTACATTAATACTTTCACATATGTATTGTTACACGATGTACAATACATATGTGAAAGGTGATGTTAAGGGGTGGGTGTGTTATTATGTTCGTTATTTATTTACTTATGTATATGTTAAAATATTTAGCTTATCTGATCTGTGTGTCTTTTAAAGTGATTTTTTTTCATTTAAAAAAATGTTTTTGACATTTCAGTTACTTTCTGGTAATGTATTAAATAACTTTACACCGAGATGTTTTATAATTGAACAGTCTGTTTTTTAATTATTTTTTTTATTATGGAGTTGGAAGAATTGATGTTTGTGTGAATTTCTATTACTTTTAAATGGTGCAGTTTTATTTAGAATATTATGTTTGTATATTTGTAAAGTTACATGGCGGAAGTAGGTACAACATACTTAGTTTTCTGACATAGACAGGAAGTTTTGATGAATATGCATACGGTTTAAGTAGAATTATTTTTAATGATAATTTTTGTGCTATGTAAAACGGTTGTATGTGTGTTTTTTTATGTATTCTACCCCATCCTATAATGCCGTATTGTATTATTGTTTGGTAGAAATCAAAGTATCTTCAATCTTTACGTTTTTAGCTTACTGGCGCTTCATCGGTCTTCATCCAACTTTGTATTAACAGTTATTAGGTATGTTATTTTATATATACCTAAGACATGCATAATATCGCCCACATACGAGATAAATGATGACTTAGAGAGGACCACTGACTTATGGGTGCGAGCTGCCAAAAAGAAATTTAAAGTGGGGTATGTTCAGACCATATCTGAATGCCAGAAGGCTTTTTCTGACGTTATTTAACCATGGCAGGTCCTAACTTTTTTTTAGATTAAATTATTGTACCATTTTTTTCTTCTTATTCATCAAAATAATGCTAGGTAGTGTCAGGTGTATCGTCTACTATCATTTCAATTTTTCTCAAAATCGAATTAATAGTTGCGAATTACAAAAACTAGGAAATTGACGGTACCTACATATCGGTTAGAAAAACAAATACAGAAAAAATCCATGGTACAATTTTTTTTATTTATTCCTGAAAAACGTGAAAACTGCCGTGTTTCTAGTGAACGTGTCATGCAGTGAACGAAAAAAAAGTATAACAAATTTTTTATCAAATTAATTGGAAACCGGGGGGTGATTTGTCCATACAAACGTATTCTCAAATTTCAATTTCTTCTCTGGATTTTGACACTACTCCAAATATCTATTAAGTGTTCTTTAACACCGTTATCATTTGAAACTCGATGAAACGTAAAAAAAAAAGATACTAAAAAGAGACAAACGCATAATATATCTATAAGATGTAGCCTAATAGAGAATGAGATATAGAATATCGGTCTCCTCTTTGTGCTGTGCTTCGTAGCCTCTCCACTCTTTAGTTTTCTGATGGTTTCACTTCTACCGCATACTCTGATTTTTTTAACAAAATATAGGTATTTACCACTAGCGCCTCGGTACGTTTTTCTTGTTTTGATAAGTTACTTCTTATAGGAGTTAGGACCGTCCGAAAATCGTTAAAATTGCCTGGTTTGAACGCCATAAATAGATTGTCATTATTCAAACTAGATAATGTATTTTTAAAAAAAACAAAACGTACAGACATGAGTATTTCCTTCTAATGCAGTTAGTAAAAATAATCTTTAATATTAGTTCAGTTTTGGAGGAGAAAAATGGGGAATACAAAACCTCCATCTTGATGATTTTATATAGGTATTATCAGCCTGAGGTGCATTTATTTGTCCCTTTCGCTCAGAATTCAGGGAGTAAGTAAAATTTGTTGCTTATTAATTATATCTGCTTTGGTAATAAACCCTCTATTGAACATTTTCCCACTTAACTGGTCTTTCCCTTTTAATGACAGTGTAATCATTAATTCTAATATACCTACTTCACCCACTCTTATCCCCTCTTTCCTTCTGCCCCTTCCTCTGCATAGGTTATCTGTATTTAGTTTTTAATTTCAGGGTACCTTTTCCTGATGACGTTAATACCGTTCACGAAACATGTAGATTAAACAAAGTTATTTGTCTTTTCATTAAAATAAATAATGCGATCACAATGCGAAATCCTTTCCGAAGAAGTTCTCTTCGAATAAAACTATAATCAGTGGCGTAGCGCGGGTGTCGGCCGCCCAGGGCGGAGGATTATTTTGCCGCTCGCTTATTTGGGTACTTCATGCGCCAGCGGGGGGGGGGGGGGGGGGGGGGGGGGGGGGAGGGGGGGTTATGAAATCCATTTTTTTTTATTACGAACTAAGTACTTATTTATATACGACCCGATTTTTTTTATAATCACAATTGACCAGTATTCTTCCAACGAAAATCATGTTCATAAATTCTACTACAAAGTTTATAACTGTCGGAAATCGAAAAAGAGGATTTCGCATCTCGAACTTTTACACCGTGTGAAACAAAAGTTTCCGTTAGAAGCAAGTTACGTTACATTTAGGCAATGCAGGTTTTAACTTACGATTGATTCTGCGTTACAGTCCCCAAATAATAGTTACGCACGGAATAATCAATTTCTCAGAATTTTGCAGCATTTGGTATGCAAATCAAATGTAAGGCTTCACTCGGCACACTATGAATCTGCAACTCATCATTTATTTTATCGTGTTATTCTGAACACAAAACCAGTTTGTATGCGGTGAATCAAAATTACACTCAGAACACGAACACGGTTTTTCTTTAATTCTAGCATTTAATAAATAGTCTACAACTGGAATTTTATAACTGCACATCGAATAAGATAATATTTTCCTTCGAAAGTATCAGCAGATACGAAACGGGTTTAAATTATATTTGTATGCGGCGAATTAAAACTACACTCAGAACATGAAAATGGTTCCGCTTTGATTCTGGCAAAAATTACTTATTCTTCAACTTGAATTTCATAACTTCGAAATGTGTCAGCAGATTAATCCACAACAGAAATTTTACATTCTGAACACAAAACTGGTTTAAATTCTATCTAACATTGAATCCTCATCTGGAAATCTACATTCTTTACAAAAAATGGTTTAAATTAAGTCTGTATGCGGCGTTTTAAAAATACACTCAGAACATGAAAATGGTTTTTTTTTTATTCTTGCAGCACGTACAGAGACTGCAACTAGAATTTTATAACTGCACTTCGAGTGAGGGAGGTCTAGTAGAGGGGCGGGTAAGTAATGAATAACTTCGATTAAAATAATGGTCTCCTTCGAAATGTATCAGCGGATGAATACACAACTGAAATTTAATCGTTACATTCTGAACACAATTTTATTCTGGTTTAAAAAAAAAAGAATTTATTAGCAAGTTCCCATAATATGAGTACGGTTAGTATTTCTCTCATAATATGAGTACGGTTTTCCTACGAACAACGAAATTTGAAGTCCAAAAATGTGTTATTATTGACAATTATAATAAATAATAAAAGAAAGAGTTGGATTCGTAAATTAAAGTATCGCAGAACATTTTCAAATAATTATTATAGGTACATTAAAAAAAAAAAAACTTATTTACTCCCCTTACGTAATGCCACTGAGGTACAATGATGTTTACATTATGTTTCTCTCTAATGATAATAATTATTTTCTTAAATAAATTTTTATAAACATAATTATTATGGATATTTGCCGCCCCCCTCAAAAGTGCCGCCCGGGCGGGCCGCCCCCCCCCACCCCTCCCCCACCCCCCCCACGCTACGCCACTGACTATAATATTTAACATTATACTATAACTTGTAAAATAACCTGAACAAACGTGATTCTAATAATTTTTGCAGAATACTTTGCGATTTTTTTCTAACGAGGGAATTTCATATAATTTGCCTTTCGGCGTGCAACACGTCTAGATATTATCTTAAAAAATAACGTATAGATATTTTTTTAAGAGCTTACAAACTTCAAATGTTAAAGGGAGATATGTAAGAAATCGGTAGAAATTCGTGTAGTGGCGACTTAAATAACTGACTTAACACTTCGACACAAATAGATGAAACCTTAATATAATGTTTACAGGTGTTAATTTAATGTGGGTATACGTTGTGCAGCTTGTCAAAGTTGCATCACATTATTAGATGATTTGGCACTTTTCCACTATTTGGATCAAGTGGGTAGAAGGAAGGTACCAAACCCTCAGAGTTTTTGTGTTTGTAATTTTCGCTAAATTCTCTGTATTTAATACCACCATCTTGCCGTCACCGCCCACGCCTGCACGCAGTTTTTTACGGTTTAGATTTAGATAAAAAAGATCCATTAAATATGAAGCAATATTTTGATGTTTGTACCTATGTACCTATTCATACCAACAGTGTGAAAGTCATAAACAACATACAGTGTGAAAGTCAGTCAATAATATCTACGCAATTAGTTTTAAGTTTTCAATCAAAGATTCTTAAATGTCGTACAAACATATAAAAAAAATTATAGATGTAGTACGTGCACGAAAATTATATGTACGAGAATTATATATTTTAATCTTAATTACGTGTATTAGATTTCTTTTGTGGTAAGTGATAGTTAATAGTTATGAGACATGTGATGACACAGTGCTAATGTGGTTGATTTGTTGAAATTGTAACAATCGTAATTGCACTTGCCTTAGAGCCAGCGAAAGAAAGCGGATAGACCTCCTAGAAATGTGGTGTTGGAGAAAATTGCTTAGGATTCTATGGACAGCCAGACGCACAAATGTATCCATTCTGGAAGAGCTAGGCATTCACATTATGCTTTCAACTATCTGCCTACATCGTACGATTCTTTGGACATGTTGCTCGCTAAACTGAAGTCTCCATCTTGTAGAAATTCATAGTAACTGGCAAAGTGAAAGGTGGAGGAAGCAGATAAAAGTAACCATTGCGCTGGAGTGACCAAAGGGGACCCTAGTCCACCATGGAAATTGGAGTAGAGGTCACGATCCTCAGCAATGAAGAACCGACTAAGAAGAAGTGACTCCTCGAAATCCTAACTATTAGTATGGAATCAAGTTTTGTTGAAAAGTAATTTTCTTCATTTATAAATGCTTTGGCATGAATTTCTGTAATACTGACACAAACTAGCCAAGTTCTTTATTTAACCCATTTCATATTTATTATTTGTGTGTGCTTGTATGAAATTGTAGATACCTTTCTTGAATCATTCGAGATTAAAGGTCAGCTCTGTAATTCATGTTTATAACATTGCAATGTAAATAATGGCCATTTTGAATAAAATATCCTATGTCCAGGGCAGCATCAACACGTAATACTTACCGATCGTCAAAGATGCGTTCCATCGACAATAATTGGGCCATTCTGTGGCAGACCAGCCGATTTTAGGTACATGACATACCTACTTCGTGGAAGCAATTATTATCTTTAGTGAAGATAATCATTCCAGGAGATCATCAGTGGTAATCTGGATTTTAGAGGTCTATGAAATCATGGGGGCGGGTGTACCCGGTATCCGCCAGAATGCATGGCTAATAGAGTGATTTTTTCAAATCCGCAAAATTTTTATATATCAGAAATACGAACAGTCATGTCAAACAATGTTGTTGAATGTTCGGGAATATTTCTGGCCGCTTTGATTATGAGCTCACTTTTCAAATATTCTTAATAGAAGTGATAAATTTATAATTTATACGCATTTTTAATAGATTTTAACACATTTAAATAAATCAACAGCAAAAAGAAATATAAAAGACATTCTACCCTGGTTCTTCTTGAATCTTGTTCTCTGTCGTTCTTCGACATCTTTTTTTCAGGATCCTAGCGTAAACTTTTCCTGGTTGACTGAGAAGTGTTATTCCTCGATGGTTGGAGTACAGTTTCTGGTCCCCTTGTTTAAATATTGGGGCTATAATTCCTATCCTCCAGAAAATACCATATAAATAAAAAATAAAATAAATTTAAGTACCTACTATGTACCTGAATAACCTACAAACAATAAAAATTCAGATTTTAGTTAACTATTTAGAGTAGTGATGCAACGAACACGAATACGAATATTCGTATTCGCCGAATAGTAGACATTTACCGAATATTCGTATTCGGCGAATAAATATGTACGAATATGAATACTATAAAAAAAAACTTTTGTACGCATCTCATGTTTGATTATATCGTGTGTCACGCACCTTTGTATCCGAACGCTATAGCCGCAACGACAAGACGCGATAGGGAATTCAGTTATTAACTTTTATGTATTCAATTTCTTCAAATATGCCTATAATAAAATAATTATTATTTAAAATTTATTAAACTTATTTTTACATTAAAAACGAGATTGATGCTTATCTAAAGCTCCCAAATTTATCGCCATCCGCTGATCCATTGCTCTTCTGGCGAGACGATATACATTTCCCACGACTGAAAAAACTAGGGCAAAATATTTTTCATACGAGCCTTGTTTAGTCGCCTTAATTTTAATTATTAGTATAATAAAACAAACAGAAAAAGATTAAATAATTTAGTGTTTTATTACTCTGCCAAGTTATTCGTATTCGTATTCGCCGGATAGTAGGTTTGATATTCGTATTCGTATTCGTATAAGTAGTATTCGTTGCATCACTAATTTAGAGCTGTTCTTGAAGACAATTCAGAAGAGAAGAGAAGAACATCGTTATAACTAAAAAGGGCTAAATATTGAAAAGTGAAAAAGATAGGATGGTTGTATGTTTTTAGATTACTAGTGCTTGCAAGTATATCCCAAATTAGTCTGTAACGTGATAATAGTTTGTATTCAACCAACATAAAAAAGTACACTAAGCTTGAAGATGTTTAGTTTAATGACTCGTCCATGGACCGAATTGAAGATTTTATTGATTAATTCCCCTTCCAGAATCGCATAAAATTGATTGAAAAGATTTGTCACAAGAAAAAAAAAATTATGTAATAATTGTAACATCACCTAGCATAATTACATTTGATCTGATGCCGGTATTAGTAAAAGAAAGACTCTAGGATCGACCGGATCTGAACCTTTCAAAAGCCCTTGACTAAACCCTGGCCCAAGAAGTGGACGGGGCATGAAGCCTATCACTTCAGTGTACTGGCAGGCAGTATCTAACGCGCAGTTTCTATGTCGAGTGTAAGACGGCAAAAAGCCTACGAGCGTGGTAGAAATGCACCGTCACTGCGCATAACGAGGTGCGCAGGTGTATTCAGGGACTATAATCCCGGCCTCGCGGGGTCATTTCGTATTAAAACTTTAATAATTATTAGGAAAAAAAAAATGCGTATTTTACATTAGTAATCTGTTAAAATGTGTAAATTAATTCGACCGTTTTTAATACCGTAAAGTTTGATACATTTTTGGGAGTTCCACAAGGTTCGCCTTCACACCGGATTTAAAATTATTATTTTTAATCGATTTTTTTATACATCTGGTCTGGATCTGCAAACGAAAATCTGCTTAGCAATTTAGTCAAATAAAATTAGAAACAAAAATAATCATTTTTCTTATATCGCTAATACCGACCAAATACTTTTTTTTTTAACATTAGATCCAAACATGAGGCCCTGAGGAAAAAAAATCCCTCAGGGCCTATGCCGTCATATGGGACGCTGTGTGGAGGGTCTTTTAAAGTAAAGGAAGGCAAGGAAGTTCTGGGAAGGAAAAGGGTAAAAGTGGAGGGTAGGAATCTTGGGGTCAGTGAGTCCAGAAGTGACGAAAGTATGAATCCTTCTCCTAACTGCGGTGTAAACGACGGATCAAAAGAGTCCGGCTTGAAAGATCAAAATACCTCAATCAAACCACTATCTCTCGAAGCGGCCTGCCATGCAATGGGTAGGTAAATGCAGTCGTATCCGCCGCCAAGACTCGGACAACCTCACCCCATGAACCCGGGTACTCCTGCTAAGTCACCAAACGAACCACTTGGGGTAACATATGGCAGTGCTGTTGGTTATCTAATAAATGGTTCCCGGGGCGGCGGCGTCACCCACTCCCGCATCCCAAATTGGTCAATGAATGTTCTGTGCAACAGTGGTGTTGATTAATGAAGAAAAAAACTAACGCTTTTTTGTATTAGCTGTACGATTATAATACCACCTTTTCAAATCAATCAAAATTTATAAAATACTTAGTTTCAACAACTTTTATAGTTTCAAACACCTTATTTAATGCATACTTTTTCAAGGTTTACTTAAAATTGGTGCTACAAAATAAGTTTACTGAATTTAAAGAAGTTTCAAATCATTGTTTTTTTTTCATTATCAGGCCGAGCTAATGATTATAAAAATTCCCCCGTTATTAAACAAGATATTGCCAATTGCAGCGGTGATTACTTCCATAATAAAGTGCGATCTAGCACCGAATTTTGATTACCCCTGATTAAGATGAAAATATTCGCAAATAGTGCCATAGTGGCAATCATCTGGGACCGTTAAGGCTTCACGCCTGTTAGACCTCTATAATGATTGAGCACCTCAGAACGCCGAGGCTCGAAGGTGGCGACCAGTCACATGTTCCTTCACTTACAATAATATATCGAGGTCCCTACCTACTGCCTACTAGAACTTAGGTGCTATCATCTTCACGTAATACAAGTATGTAGGAGGAGGTGCGCGGAGTAGGTATTTTTGTAGAAATTAAAAAAACATCATCAATATAAAATATGTATGTAGGAAACTACCTATCAAGTATTAGAGTGAAAAGTGCGGCTGAATGTTTTTAAATATATTATAAACTAGCTGACCCGGAGTGCTTCGTACCGCCTCAGAATCAATAAATAACTGTTGTGCTAACTTATTAGCTGAATTAAATTCAGTTTTTTTATTTAGGTAAAAATTACACAATGAAGCAATTATCGATGCGCAACTGTCCGTGTTTTGTTTTGGTCAATATCAGAGATGGCGGTACGTACGAATTTATAATTTTTGGGATTTTCTTACTTTTCCATTCATTTTCTTTATACGTGTGAGGGAGATTTATTATAATTATTGTATTTTTCCTTTGGAAGGGTACATACGTTCACCGTTTCTTCCATTTTCGACTGTTGACATTTAGTGTGTATGAAAGAGCGGCAGCATTATATGTATGTTTAAAAACAAAAGCAAAACAATCAGCGCATTGCCATTTGACGTTTTTGAATTTTTGAAATTCAATCACTACTCAATGTTATACTTATCACAACATCCCTGCAGCTCTTTCAAAATATAAGAATTCGTTCCAAACAAAATGTGTGATGAAAAGAATTTTCTAGATAATTTTTTTTTCGTAATTTTTTCCGATGTTTTAATAGCAGTTCTGCTATTCGGGGCGGACAAAAAACCACCAAAAATTCAAAGATAATTAAAATCGGTCCAGCCGTTCTCGAGTTATAAATGGTGTAACTAACCCGACTTTGTTTTATATATTAAAATATATCTATAATTAAAAATATATATATATATATATATATATATATATATATATATATATATATATATATTAGCTAGTATTAAACATACTCATTTTGGTTGTCTGTGATGTGAATGTTTGCTTTGAAATTTTAAAAATTGTAATTTACCTTTTGTTTAGAAGAGTTTTAAACACAATGTCTAGAAATTGTTACACAGAAAAATGTTAATGCCCAAGAAATACAAAAAATTGTAATTTACCTAACAATGTCTATAATTATAGTTAGTAAGAACTATCGCAGACTAGTAAGACATCTTATTATATTCGTATTATGTTAATAAATCTAGTTAGTAAGAAAATAACATTTTCCCGAAAATGGAAAAAAGCGCACTCTGAAAGAATCACGACATCTCACTTTACTTGTCAAGAGAAATAAGAAAAATAAATATGTACACATTTCAAATATCGAATTAAAATAGTTTTCTTCGAAAAATATATATTATAGGTATTAGCTAAGTACCTACTTGCCGTTTTTTTTTGAATAATAATAATATTATCCTGATTTATAAGCGCCATTTTCGTGAAAAACCCCCTCAACGGTGCTGAAAAAGGCTCGTTTGAGCTAACCTTGTAAAACACATTTTCTACAAACCTTGGTTAATAGGTAGATAGTTTTTGACTTGTCTGAATTTTTTTTATTTATTATATAAGATACATTATTTATACAGCAAAAATAACATAATATTTATATTTCAAAATAACTTCTTTTTTTAATACAAAATAAATTACATATTTTTTAAATGATATTTCTCTTCTATAGAAGCAGACGCTTGTGATTAGAAGAGGGACGAGTATCGGGATGAAAATATAATTAAAATATATTTTGTATCTTCTAATTTAATTATGGTAGATACTTTTAAAAAATAACAAATTTAAAAGTTATATAGGTAAGTTATGAAGATAATTTTATCAATTTGTTATTTTTACTTTGAATTGCTTTTAGTAGACATTTATCGTCTTTGATTGTTCTTATCTTTTGAGGTAGGCTATTGAAGTATTTTTTTCCCTAGATATGTGTAATGATGTTGTGCAAATGAGGTGTTACATTTTTGTGTTGGAAATATATGTTTTTGACGAGTGCGACTTTCAGTTAAAAAGCTATGATTTTGCTTTTCTTTTATTATTTGAATTATTATATTTTTTCGAACTAGATCATTAAATATTAATACTTTAAATTCCTCAAAAATAAGATGTGTTGGATAATCTTTTGGTTTTTTCAATATAATTTTTATAATTAGACGTTGCACAATTTCACACTACTTCACACTACTCCATTCTTCACACTACTCCATTCTTCACACTACTCCATTATTTATTTAAAATTTTGAAAATGACACTTACATTCAAAGCAAATTCGAGTGAAATGATTATCTTTGATGGTGATCATGATGATGATGACTGGTGCAGTAGTGAAGACCGGTGAAAAATTACGGGATAGTCTGATTTTTGACACATCAGTTTCAAATTTGAAAAAGGAAGATATTCTATTCCATTTCCAATGTCACAACACAAAGTGAATAATTTCTATGGAATATTGATTAGAATAGTTCTGAAATATATTACCGTCAAGTTCGGGAGATGATTATGAAATTAAGTGGGCAATTACATTTTTTTAAGGTTGTAACTAAAAACATAGAAAGTGATTCCCCATTAGATCATGCCGAAGGTTGTAGTGGGTGGAGGAAATTTGCCAACAAGCAGGAAATGGTATAGCTCATCGCTATATACTATGTACTATCTAAACAGTGTTCATTGCAGTCTATAGTCAAGGACTTCGAGTGATGATGAATCGATAGACACTGCTGGCGATAATTATGATGACGCTGACAAAAACAACAAAATTACTGAGAATAGGTACCTACAGTTAAAAATAAAATATACCATCATCATATATTTATAGAGGTGGTAGGAATCTACCTACTGGTGTCATTTTTCAGAGGAAGACAGATATTACAATTTTAATTAAGCTAAATAAATTAGGTATTTGAAAAAAACGTAGGTTAGGTTATCTTACTTAATTCCAGAGGTGTAATTTATGTTATCCATGCGAGACATCCAGAGAAGTGCGAGATCATGCAACTCATAATGCAAGGAAAGATTGCCGGAAGTCGGGGCCCTGGAAGAAGGAGAACATCATGGCTGAAAAATCTGAGACAGTGATTTGGCCAGTCTACTGTAGAGCTGTTTAGGGCCACAGTAAATTAAAACTAAGTCCGCATAGCCTACATGATAGCCAACGTCCGTTAAACGGACAGGGCGCTAGAAAAAGATGAATACCGGTCATGTGTCAATCATGCAGTGTAATATATTGGTACGTGAAATTCCCACAAAACAAGTATTTAAACGTAAAACGCAGTTAAGGTGCGATTTTCCATAACTATAAAACTAGACTTTAATATAAGCAACCGCAAAAACTCTTGAACCGTGAGTCGTCTCTAATCGTCGTAAATCTCCACACGTTTTCCTACCTTGAATTTCAAAGTCAACGTAACTATTTTAAGCTCTCAAATTCTCTTTCATCATGAGTTGTTTATCTTCGAAATATCAATCCAAAATGGGTGGCATGGAAAAAAAGAAAATTCCGAGTACCTACATACCTTTTAATGTCAAAATAATACGAGAACATTTGAATTATATTAACAAGAAAAATATTTTTTTATTTTTATTTTTAACTTTTATGAAAAAAATAATGTTGAAATATCTACGAAAAATACCTCTAGTTTGCTCAGATAGCTTTATCTTGATGTTAGGTTAGGCTAGGTGATGTTAATTTGTAATGTTTAAATAAATGGTACAACATTATAAAAATCATTACAATGGCGCCCCACGTTGGGCGCCATTGTAATGCTTTATAAACAGTACACCACTTTAATAAGACGTTAATAGTTAACATTAAAATAATTGTGGCAAAACAATTAAATTATGATGTGAAAATTATTACAAGGGGCGCCAGTTCAAATTATATTAAATGGAAAATCAATATTATTATAATAAACTCAAAACTAAACGAAGTATTAGCTCACAAGTCAATGGAGATCCACCGAAGTACTTATGTGTCTTCCTAAATTAGCTTGCTGATCGTATGTTTATGCAACAAAAGAATGCAGGATTCCATTTGTTCTAATTTTGTCTTCCCAAATAGGAATTAAAAATCAATACTAATTAATGTGTAGCAACCGACTTAATGACTGGGTGCTTACTTAGCATTATAATTTCAAACTGTTACAAATTTAGGTTAGGTTGCTATGATTGCCTTTATATTTGTATCTACAAGAAGGTGTGTACCATCTGTCATTAAACTTTAACCCCCAAATAACATTTATTTAGGTTACATACAGCCATGGACACCGACAAGCCGCATCGAATGATAATATTATTTTAAATGGCAGGTATGGGAAGATTTAATCAATATTTTTGAAACCTCTAGTTTCCCTTTCGTATAGCTGTGTTAAAAAGTGGACAGGCGTTTTAACAGCCTATCTTGGCTCGCGGTGCCATAATACTATGTGCCACTACTTCTTAAACTTTGAGCCATTAAATCTGTTTTCTATTTTACTTTATTTTTATTTAGGTACCTACCCACGTAAAAGCTACCAAAACAAGTAGTCAAGTTAATGTAACACAAAAATAACAATTCCTTGCAAAAGGCCGAGTAGTTTGGAATTGTTGATAAATCGTTTGGGTAGCCACTGTGATGTTCAAATCAAGTTTTTGACCTCGGTGAAACCCCGCACTCGGAAAACCGGGAAAAACAGTAAAATTCGGGCACTTCGTTTCGTTTTTGCCGTATGTTTAAAAAATTAGACGTCAGTTGAAGAAATCAATTATGCCTTTTTGAATGTAGAATAGCAAATTTGCGATAATTATAGCACAATCTTCGAATTTGTCATACCTATATAGCTCATCTTGTGCTCAAATTGTAGGAATTTTACTATTCTTTAAGATAAATCTGAACTTTTTTTTTTAAATACACGGCCAAAGCGAAAACATGTGCTTAAATTTTGCTGTTTTTGCCAGGTGACGCCGGGTAAAATGTAGGTCGGCACTTATAAACTTTAAAGTTTTGTTGCAAGCAAGTGACATCCAATTATTAATTTCGAAATTAAATTATCTAATTTAGACTCTGGAAATAATCGATCAGTGGATGAGTTGGCATCGCGTTTGGGTCCTACCCGGCGGGCATCGCGTGTTCGATTCCTCGGCTGGCTAAGTCCTCAATCACAACGCAAGCAACATTTTCGACTTTCTGTAGTGGTAATGGAATATTTATCTTTCTATCCAAGAAAAAAAAATCAAAGCCTATTGAAAAAAAAACACTTCCTTTATTGCGAAATATATTGGAACGGTTTTAACATCAACAAGCCCCGATAAAAGTAGTTACAGGCGAAATTAAAGTAAAAAACATCAGATCACGTACTTATCATAAATAATAAATAGGTTATACTTACAGCTAAATTTATCTCCAACAACTTTTTTCGACCTCAAAGTTTGACGTTCGGCGATTTCCAATACTTCATCACACCTCTCCTCAAGAATCCACGCAGTCATCACAACCCATTGCGGTGCGGAACAGATCTACGGCGAAAGAACAAAAAACTATATGAACAACAAAAAATTAACAACACGTAAAAAAGAACAGCAAAAAGTGCGGTTATGAGGAAAACAATTCCGTAACGAAAAGCACGTGGGGTAATTAATTTATTGATTACAAATCGAGAGAATTTTAAAACACGTAATCGAATATATCGAATACATTAAATAAGTATCACTTTAACAATTTTAAAACAGGACAACCTCAACGAAACTAATTTTATGTTTTAATTTTTTTTAAATACACAACTTTTACGAGAGTATAACTCGTGTGTAAAGGGAAAAAATAAGAATTATAACTTGCATACACATAGTCTTAACACACAAATAATAGTCTTAACATAGATTATAATAAAACAAATAAAAAACTTTATTCCACTTAATTTTATTTGACCGTAACCGGTTTCAGCTCGTCAGAGCCATCTTCAGACTGGTACAAATAATTCTTAGTCTACGGTTTATACACATAACATATGGGGGAGGGGGAGAGGGGTAGTCTACAAGGATTTTAATGAATTATTTTTGTTACTGAGTCATTTTAGACTGTCAGTAACAAAAATAATTCATTAAAATCCTTGTAGACTACCCCTCTCCCCCTCCCCCATATGTTATGTATATAAACCGTAGACTAAGAATTATTTGTACCAGTCTGAAGATGGCTCTGACGAGCTGAAACCGGTTACGGTCAAATAAAATTAAGTGGAATAAAGTTTTTTATTTGTTTTATTATAATCTATTATAATGGACTTCCACCACGAATTAACAGTTTCAAAAATAGAAATATTAAATAGTCTTAACATACAAATAATAGTCTTTACGCCCACTTTGATTGATTTGTTCGATTATTAGAATTCGAATTTGCAACATATCAATTATTTTCCTGGATTTTAAATTTTTTTTATGTGAATACCGCGTAAGAGTACCAACCGCTCCCGTCTGGAGACAGTAAGACTATGGCATCCCCAATTGGGGTATGTTGCGAGGCTGAAGGTAGTGGAAGGGGAAAAAGTTGGGGAAGAGGGAGGTGAGGTAGTATCAGGTTATTCATATCTGGTCACCAAACAAGGCGAAAGCCATTTCAAGCAACGTTTAAATTCTGAATGGTGGTTTTACACCAGGGCGATACTGAGAGTATCTTCCATGCTGAAACGTGCCGCAAACATATAATATATTATTTTAAATCAATAAATTGTGAAGTAACACAAATCATTAAAAAAAACGAGCTTTTTTTAAATGTTTTCACTGGTAACACAGCTGAGTAACCGCCCAACTCTTACACCGCCCCCACCTGTCCAACAACTACTATTTTCTTATGTTTTTGTAGAAAAAAAACATCAAAAATGTCACCGGAGACCAAAATTTTATTTACATTTTTACTCCAAATAACGTCAGGAATCATATATGTTAAGTAAGTCAAGTAGGTACCTACGTCACTTAACACTCTGTATAGGTTTTACAGTATATTCAAGACTTTTGTTTGAAGAATTTAATAACCTACCTTATGCAATTTGGGAGGCGGGTATAGGTACGGCTTCACTGGGAACTATTTATTGGATAATCAACACCCTTGCCGTAGGTCACCCCAAGTGGTTCGCTACGTTTGGTGACTTAGCCGGGTTCAAGGGGTAAGTTTTGTCTAGGTCTTGGCGGCAGAGATTTTGCCCAGCTACTGGTACTGGTTGAGGGAGACCTTTCGACCTCTCCAGCTGGACTTTCGACCCACCGCCTTGCACTGCAGTGGGTGGGTGGATTCATACGACCCCCAGATTCCTACCCACTCATACGTTCTTTCTTCCCAGAACTTCCTCTCCTTCCTGTTCCTAAAAAGACCCTACACACAGAATCCCCAAAGATGACACAGGCCCTGAGGGATATTTTTCCTCACGGTCCCCTGGGTGAAGATAATATTAAAAAAAACTGGTGATTCGATTTTTTTTTCATCAGTTCCACACACGGGGCCCTGAGGAAAATAATGTCCCTTAGGGCCTATGACATCTTTAGGGATGCTGTGTGGAGGGTCTTTTTAGGGACGAAAGGAGAGGAAGTTCTTAGAAGGAAAGGTGTGAGGGGTGGGTAGGAATCTGATGTCAGTTTGTCCGTCAGGAGTGACGGACGTATGAATCCATCCCTTCCACTGCGATGCAATATGACGTTCTGAGAGAGTACCTACGCCTGTAGAAGTCAAAGGGACCCCCCAGCCATTCTCTCCTGATCCGGCCTACCAGGTAGCTGGTGGGCAGACGCATCCCCCGCCAAGACCCGGACAAACCTCACCCCACGAACCCGTACATCCCAGCAAAGTCACCAAACGTAACGAACTATTTGGGATGACCTATCGCAGAGGTGTTGGTTATCCAATAAATGGTTTCCGGGACGGCGGTACCCATGCCCACCTTCCAAATTGATTGTTTTTATAATAAAAACATATTATCGTTGTGTAGTAGCCTAAGTAGGCACAATGTTTATCTACCAATAGCATTTTAAATATCATCATAAGTAGGTACCCACGTAATACACAAATCGAGATATTTTTTGTTCTATTCTCATTACAGACTCAATTATTATTTTTTAATAGTTTTTTCTGATACTTGCATCGATAGGGAAACCCCATTATTTCATATTATCGATTAGTTAGATTTTATGTAATAGCAAAAAGGTTGTTTGGACAGTCGACAGAGTGCATATACGTTATTATACGAACTCTGATTAAAAATTGATTAGCACCTATCTGCTAACATTTTTGTTTTGTTATGCATTATTTATTCTCCAAGAGGGCCTTAGGGAAACCGCCTATGTCACAATAAAAGGAAATTGTGACTAAAAGTCGAAGAAATATAACTAACAGTTCACAATGGAGTGCAGGTTCTTCCCCTGATGTACTACGTGGTGCATGTAACTGGTAGAGGAAGGATGAATGTATATATACGTTTTTAAAGCACCGAATTTAATGTTACAGAAACAATTATAAACAAAAGATATTCTAAGTACTAAGTCTGTAGGTACGTATTCAAAAACCTATTCATAAAATTATTTAATATACTCTCTCATTCAATAAAAAACATTAAAAAAAATAACCGGCTTCAAAAAAAGCAAAGAAATGGTTTATGGACATGGAAAGGAAGAATATTGATACAATTTTACAACCTGACAAAGATTAATGCTTGTATTGGGTTTTCTTTTGGATACAACTTTATAATTTTCTTATTGTAATATTTAAACATAGGTATTTACTTATATTTTAAAACACAAAAACCTGTACAATGTGAACTTAGAACGGGGTAACCCAATAAGGACACATTTTTCTATAAAAAATTGTAAAACAAAGAGAAAAAAAAGATAGGTAAATAATAATACCTAATAATAATTTTGGACAACTTCGCAAAAATCGACTCAAGAGCGCTGTACAAAAGAGGCTAGATTACATAATGTTGATAAAGGGTCTAGTCTAGAAGATACGTTTTTAGATTTTCACGGCCAAAAGCATTTTCGTTGTTTGTTTTTGGGGTGTTATGCCGTGTTGCGCTACCTCCTTCTTTAGCCGACGTTTCGGACAGCGGTGCAGTGTCCATCATCAGGGCAAATCTGGCAGATACATCGTCGGATCTGCCAGATCTGCCCTAATGATGGACACTGCAACGCTGTCCAAAACGTCGGCTAAAGAAGGAGGTAGCGCAACACGGCATAACACCCCATAAACAAAAAACGAAAAAGGGTCTAGAAATCCAATCGCATGGACGATTTCTTTTCAAATTCTTTTCCCTTGTTCAAAATTTAAAGATACTTTTTTACTAATATGCGAAATAAAACAATAAGCAAACATATTTTTTACTAAAATTAGCCTGGATTTTAGGAGTGAATTTACTTTACTATGTAGGAGGCTAGATCACAACTCGTCTTACAGCTACCAAGAGCATAGATTATTGGAATTTTAGCCGCATAAATTAAATTAAATATCTTATATATATCAAGATTATCGGTATGTTTGTGAAGGCGCATAAAACCTATGAGCTCTAAAATATTTTTTCAAATTATGAACATTTATTTGGTGTTATATTTTTCCTAAGGCCAAATTTTTTTTAGTATATCTGATGTTGATTTCAAAAACAAATGAAATTCTTGGCAGGATTTATTCGAATTCACTTTTATAATTAAGATTGATGTAAGGAAATCTACTTACAACTGTTTTTTTTTACTCGTCGACAATTTATTTATCAGAGAGACTCTTTCTAAGATGCATTAGTGCCGGGCAAACGTAAAATATATTCAATAATTATACGAAATATTTGTTATACAAATTATTGTCGCGTAAGTGTTAGAACAATTCCAGCCAACGACTTTCGGTTGAAACATTCTAAGTGTTCCATTCAGACACTTGTCGTTGTGTAATGTAGTTAGAAATAAGATACTCGTCAAATATGTTTGTATCTGAGTCACTAGATTCTACAGCCAGGATTCTTATTAGCGCGCTTTTTTATATTTTTTATAATTCTACTGCGCGTTTCTTTCTTTTAGAAAACAGGACATTTTGGCGCCCTGAAGCTTTGTTCGTGGACACCGGGACACGCTGCCTGAAAACGGGACTGTCCCGGTAAAAACGGGACATCTGGTCACATTATGTATGTATGTTATAATATGTATACGGTATTGCCGCAATGGGTCGAACCACAATGCCCTTCTTGACAATATAAAGGAGGATACTGTGTTTTGTACGTGGACAGAATAACACTTAATCCACAATATGCGAACACCTCAGCACAGGTTCTCCCAGTGAGGTGTTCACAAAATGCCACATACAGTTACTGAATATTAAAAAAATTTGTACTACTGGAACTTATTACTTATGTAGACCACTGTTATCATTTGTAAAATGTATGTTCAAGAAAAGAAATAAATAAATAAAATCGAAATAAAAAATTCCGAATGCCGAAGAAATAAGATATCTTCGGTGTAAGAGTGGTAAAACCATGTATGGTTGAGTGAGAAATGTGGAGATTCATAAAGAACGCAAGGCTAAAGAATAAGATTAAGAAAGGGACGCTTTGGTGGTTTGGGCATACACGAATGATTGAAGAAAGGACGAGAATATATTATGCGAATGTGTATGGTAGAAGAAGCTGGGGAAGCCCAAAGAAGATATGGCATGATCAAGTGAACCATAAACCATAAAGTCATTTCAAGAGGGCCAATATTATTTACTATAAGAATGTAAATTCTAATATTTTATACATAAAATACACTGGGCGGATCTAGAATGATAGGTAGGTCATTTCTAATTTTTTTTACATTAGCTTCACACCGGAGGCCCTGCGAAAAAAAAAAAAATCCTATCAGAGCCTATGTCATCTTTAGGGATGCTGTGTGGAGGGACTTTTTAAGAAAGGAAGAAGAGGAAGTACTGGGAAGGAAAAAGGTATAAGGGGTGGGTAGGAATCTGGGAGCTAGTGTGTCCAAAATAAAAGTGACGGATATATGAATCTATTCCTCCACTGCGGTGCAAGGCGTTGTTCCGAGAGAGTCATGTTGGAGAGGTCAAAAAGTCTTTCTCAACCAGCCTCTCCCGATCTGGCCTGCAACGCAGTTGGTGGTCAGACACATCTGCCACTAAGATCCAGACAAACCTCACCTCATGAACCCGGGCACCCTGCTAAGTCACCAAACGTAGCGAACCACTTGCGGTGACCTATGGCAGAGGTGTTGGTTATTCAATAAATGGTTTCCGGGGTGGCCCTACCCAAACCCACCTCCGAAATTGACATAATCACGTTATGTAAAAAAAAAATTATCACTATTAAAATCTTTAATATCCGTTAAGATTAATCAGGTGCTATCAAGGTCCGTAATGTAATTGGACATGTCTTAATGTATTTGTCTTTCATTCATGCAACAGTTTTTAATAGTTCATTGTTCAGTCTTATAAGAAAAGTGAAGTAAAAGTCATTCTGTAAATTGGCAAAATTGTTACAGTTGGCACTGTAAAAACCAATTTTGGAAAAATAAAATCAACATTTAGCATGTAGGTAATATTTTTACGTACATAAAATTAATTAACCATAACAAGAAAAATTAAAAAAAAATTCTGCTTGACAACATTATTCGTCTTCTAAGTATTGTTTTTAGGTATTGCAAAATAATTTTAAGGGAAGGGTTATTCAATGGATTAGTGATAGTGAGATGAGTGAATAGTTATCTTTATATTTGAACGCGTTATAAAATAAAGACTTTGGCTATTGATTTTGCAAAATTAAGAATATACCATACAGATATGAATATTAATAGACCAGAACAGAAAGGTGAGGGGTAGAAACCAACTACAGCGGGACGAAGAGCGGGAAGACGGCTTTGGTGATAAGTGATTCGTCAAAACTCAATCTGACAGTATGTAGGCATCTCGCATTATAATATCACACTTTCATTCTTAAAAGTAAACTCTGCTTTTGAATGAATAGACCTTTTTACATGGGAGCGCGAATTGCTCGCCGCGTAATGAACACATTTGTGAAGTCCAAATATGCAAAGTAAGGTCGCCTATAAGATCGAGTTCAATATTTTGTTGCCGTATTTAGTGAAGACACTTTTACAAATGTTTCATAATTTACTTACCCCAGTAAACAGGGACGGGCACATGCCATGTATCTCGAGTGATAGTGTGTGTTACAAAAACGATCATATTATGTGATCTGAATTGGCTTAAAATAGTGTAAAATAATGCTTACCTATGGAATGTAATACGACAATTGGGTTTATTCTCTTTTTCACTTTTATTTCTTCACGTTTTCAAAACACAAACCACTATTTTTACCTTGTTATTTCGTAATATGCACCGATGAGTGCTCGACGCTGGCTCGCAGAAGAATGATGACGTCACATTTTTTAGATTAACGCGAAGCCATACTCGATCCCAGCCAGTTCCAATGAGAGGGGGAAATAATACGCTTTTATCACTCAGGGAAGGTCTACTAATATTCATATGTCTATGGAATATAAAATATAAAATAAATATATAATTACAAATAAATAAAATCGGATACGTTTATTTGAGACACTATCTAGATTACAAATTAATTCTTCAGAACTTGCTGATAATCCAAAAACGAAGTAGCCAAAATTATGGGAATCGATAATAGTATTATTTCATGAATTTGAAATATGAGATCGACAAAAATGACTTTAAAATAAGAGGTCCCAATGGCCGAGTTAGAGGCATTTGTCCCGGTAAGACAAGAGATCCTAAGTTCGACTCTCATTTTTCTGTCTTGTTTTTTTTCTTCGTATTTTAGTTCAGATTTATTAATATTATCTTTTTCTTCAACGATTAAAATGTACGATTTGATTCGTGATCATTGAAGAACGAATGCTGTTGGCGCTTAATTAATAGTCGAGTCGTCTAATCCTTAACCCGCACATCTCGCAAATCCAATATCCAGCGCGTGCATAATGAACACCAGCGAACCTTGAAATGTCGACCTTAATTGCTGTATTAGATTGAGCGGTAGTCGAGTGCGATTCGATGAAAAAACGCAGAGCATATGTAAACAGCATCGAGTGTCGGCTTGACCTCGCCAACAATGCAACAGAGTCCCAAGGTTGCCTGATGGCTGTTGGTATGGCCTGTCGGTGTTGGTATTGGCTATTTGTGACGAGGAGAATGCAGCACCTTCGAGTGTTGACTTAGCAAATGTTGATGGAAGATTGAAAAGATTCGGGCCCTCAGTGTGGTAGGATCGTCTTCTGTCGCAGCATCAAGTCCGCTCTCGAGTGAATTCACTACTTTTGCAGCAGTAACGGAAGAAGATGTCACGCGTGCGATAAAATCTTGTCCTAACAAGCAATGCGCTCAAGACCCCATACCTACCTGGCTTTTAAAACAGTGTCTTCCTGATATAGCGCCTGTAATTACCGCAATTATCCAGAAGTCACTAGTAAATTCACTTGTACCGGGAACACTTAAAAAATCAATCATAACTCCGATTCTAAAAAAACAAAATCTTGATTCTGACAATACGGATAATTACAGGCCAATATCCAATCTACCGTTCCTTTCTAAGCTGCTTGAGAAAATCGTTGCCAAACAATTGGTGGGGTATTTGAACTCTGCCGGTCTATTTGCCAAAAATCAATCAGCTTATCGACAGTTTCATTCAACGGAAACTGTTCTTCTGCGGTTGATTTCAGACTTGATCATCGGGATGGAAGCAGGTAAGTTGGGTTTGGTATCTGTTCTTGACATGAGTGCAGCATTTGACACGGTAGATCATAGTATTTTATTAAATGTGCTTGAAACCGAATTTGGCGTTCGAGGTGATGTACTCCAATGGATGACATCATACCTGTCTGGACGAGTAGCCTCAGTAATTTTCAATAATTGTACTTCACCTGAAACTCCCATAGAATGTGGAGTTCCCCAGGGTTCTGTCTTGGGTCCCATTCTCTTCATTCTCTATACGAATCGCCTCGAAAAACTCATTCAATCAGCTGGCTTTGAATCACAAGGCTATGCAGACGATCGTTTCATTTTCAAGTTTTGTTCCCCGGATGAAAAAGACGCCCTTAAAAACGAGGTGGTTAGTTTCATTAACACAGTATCAAGTTGGATGTCTGTCAATAAACTCAAACTTAATCCGACCAAGACGGAATTTATTTGGATAGCTTCTCCTGGAAGGCAAGCCCTCATCGACTCTAATCCAATCCATATTCAGGGCACAGATATAATCCCTTCTACAGAAATAAAATTTCTGGGTTTCACAATAGACAATAGTCTTTCTCTTGAATCACAAATTTCAAAATCTGTAAGTTCAGGCTTTTTCCATCTAAGGCAGATAAAATCAATCAGGCGTTGCCTTCCCTCTGATGGAGCAAAGTCACTCATAAATTCGTTCGTTGTCTCACGTATGGACTATTGTAATAGTGCATATGCTGGCTTACCTAAAAAACAATTCAATAGAATCCAGTCCGTTTTCAATGCTGCGGCGAGAATGATTTTTGGTGAATCTAAGTATTGCCGTATAACCCCGCTTCTAAGGGATCGCCTTCATTGGCTTCGATGCCCTGAAAGAATAGAGTTCAAGATCTGCTTAATGACCTTCAAAGCATTACAAGGAATGGCGCCAGCCTATATATCAGAACTATGTGTCCGACAAAACTTAAGCGATAGACAGCTTACTCTAAGGTCAGCAGATCAAGATGTTACTAATCGTTTAATCGAACTTTCTAGGTCAAATCGAGCTGTTTACTATGATCGATCTTTTCGTGTAACTGGCCCGCTCATTTGGAACAAACTTCCCTCAGTTCTTACTAATATCCAGAACTTGGCTGAATTCAAAAGGGCTCTGAAAACAAACTTATTTAAAAAATCATACCTTTCATGAATTTGTAGCTCCTTTTCAAAAAACTATAATAAACCATGTTCCTCGATTTTCCAGTAATTGTTTGGTTTCGATTACCTCCTTACTATAGTTTTATGTGCAATCCGAATTTGTATTATTTGTAAACGTAAACTGTTTCCTGTTCTGTAATATATTTTAGTTTTTAATGATTCTTGTTGAATGGCACCGTTATGGTTTCAATGGGATCAATATCTATTGTCATGTGCACTCACTTTTGTTGTTAATATTGTTCTTTAGGAATTGCTTTGTATATACTGTATATTCTTTGTTTCACATTATTTAATCAATTTTGTAAGGACTCGTAAATAACACTATATAATTAATTTTAAGCTTATTATAATTAAGCGCATTTGAAGTGAAATATCACAAAACTGCGCTATATAAATACTATGTTATTATTATTTATTATTATGGAGTGTGAGGAAAATCACCAGAGAATGTAGGTAATACCTTTGACTTGGAAGTGCTGGAAGCTACGGCTAATCTAGGCAGGTGGGTAGAGTTGAGAGGGCTCTTGGACAGGGTCAGATCAAAACAAATAATGCAGTTGCTGCGGACTTCCTAACTCGCTGGAGCTATGTAGCAGTAAAATTTTACAGTTTAGTATTGTACCTGGGTATACACCCTTAAATGTTGGTACCTACTTACATAAGCAGTGACCGAGTGAGTTATGTTTTAATGTGAATATCGCACAAGAGTCCCAACTGATACCAACCGTCCGGAGCCAGTGAAACTATGGCATCACCAATTGGGGTACGTTGTGAGGCAGAAGATAGTGGCAAGGGGAAGGTGGGGAGAAATACGGTTGGTAAGTACCTGGCTATTCAGATCTGGTCGCCAAACACGATTAAAGCCATTTCAAGCAACATTTCAATTCTAAATGGCGGTATTTCACCAGGACGACACTGTTAGTTTCTTCCGCTCTCAAATATTTTTTATTTTTAAAACAACTCAAATTAATTAAATAAAATTCACTTGCACACGCTCAGATTCGAATCTACGACCTCCGAATTTATAATCGAAAGACTTACCCCTCGACCACGGAGGCCGTTACACTAGTTTGACTGTTGAGACAGGATTATAGAGTGTTTTACCCCGATGTGTAATTTTTTTTAATTGATATAGTAACTTCCTTTTTTTTTTAAAAAGGTTTAAATTTTTACGATCTTGTGACAAATGATTACAAGAATTTTTCACAAAATTATGGAATGTCAATTATAAAATTTTATATAATTATTATAACATACAATAATTAAACCAAAGTAATTCAAAGTTCTAATATAGGGACCCTATTTTCAACACCAACTTTCACTAAATATTTATACAATTCCCCATTTTTCAATGAGGAGGGCGTGTATAGGTACCGCCGCCCCGGAAACCATTTATTGGATAACCGTAATGGATAACACCTCTGCCATACATCACCCAAGTAGTTCGCTACATAGCAGGAGTGTTCGGCTTCATGGGGTGAGGTTTGTCGGGTTCTTGGCGGCGGATGCCTATTCATCTCTTCTAATTCCTTAACTCGACTTCAATCTTCCATATAATTTTTGAATTTGCATATTTCAATACAATTAATATATAAATTCACCTTCCCTCTCCACAATTTGAAATGATGGCCTAGAACACCCTTGAAGGGTGAAAGCCAGACACATTAAATTTCAAGTTTTTCTGTTATATATTCAATAATGTTATTAAAGTTTGATAATGCCTTCGGAAGGCGAAATAGCTATTCAGCGTAATAATAATTACACAGCAGGACTTTTTCATAAACTAATAAACAAACTGCTATTTTATAAATTAAATAATAATATTTTTGAATAAAGGAAAATATCGTTTATTTCAGTCGTCGATGGATTGAATAGCAGACTACTCTGATTAATGGTTGATTTAGGAGAAAAGTGAGAGTAAAATAAAAATAAAAATTTACAATGTTGTCATTCCCAACATCTGTATATAGATTACATTTTCCAAATGAGTCATTTTTACTTTCGTGTTCCCTTTCTTCTACAAAATAGCTTTCTTCAAAATACATCGGCGGTTCCAAAGAAGAATGTCTGAACAATCTGCTAAAAATTAAAAATTGTTTTTTTTTCTTATTTTGTTAATGGAAAAGTCTACATTTTCGTAATTTTGAACTATCAAAAGAATATTTCGTGATCTCAAAAACAGTTAAACAGCAGAAACGAAAATTTAAACAGCTCTACTGCAAAACTACAAAATCGAGCATACGACATTGTTCTTCAGGGCCGTCGAAGAGATCACTTCCCTTCTCTGGAAAAGGTCCTCCACACGGAAACCCCAAAGACAACTACACTGTGTGGAGTTAAAAAATATTGTTTCGTTATTAGTGTCTGTTATTATCGAATAATCAGCGGGTAATACAATCATCTTCGTACGTTTTTTTCGGCCGATTCGAAGAAATTGGTCCATTATCTGAAATGATATGACGTTTTGTCTTACATTATTATTACATATCCAATCTCGGGGCATCATTTGTCAGTAGCCTGATTGATTGGGTGTGCATTGGCCGGTAATGAGACTGTCGACACACCGACACCATGTTTATCTGATCAAAACGGATTTGGAAAACGAAAATTGGAAATGAAAATTACACACGAGCGGTTATCTGGTGGTAACGAGACCTCGAATAATTAGAGTCTATGAGATCGTTAGTTGTAATTCGCCGGAGCTAGGCGGGAGTAAATTATCGGTAGGTATTTCATGTAATTGCTGAGTAAGTCAGCTATAACGTTATTTTTACACACTTTTTTGCTATCATCTATGTATATCGTATAACACTTCCAGATTTCATAATCTAGAAATCGAATATTGGCACACTACCTCAACCCTCTGAAATACAAATCGTAACTCGATTTTTTGGCACTCTGTTTTACTCGGTCTTTTATAGCATTATGGAAATCGTGTAATCCACAATGTTTGTGCCACCAAAGTACCTTTGCGACCAGTAAATTTTTGCGTTTAGAATAACGTACATTTATACGCGAAATTCTTTTTTCAATTTTTCACGAGTATGGCGAGAAATAAGGCGAATTTTGGCATTTTCCACACGATATTCTGTAAAATAAATAAAAGTCTTCAATACCTACCGAAAAACGAACAGCTAACTTCTACATGTCGAAAACACCGCGAACTAATTGTTTTTTTTTTAATTAAAAAAAATTAGTTATTGCACCCTTTTTGCTGAAAAACACCAAAACATAACTTCCGTTGCAAAATAACATCACTTATCCCAAAAATAATGCAAAATTCGTAAAAAAGAATGCGATTTTCGCCAAAAATATAAAAAATTCACAATATAACCCGAAATTCGTAAAAAATAACAAAAAATTGAAGATTTCGCAAAAATAACACCACTTTTCCCAAAATAACATGAAGTTTATGCTTTACTGACAGTTTTGCTTGATGATATTGCAAACATTGTGGGATATAAATAACTAATATAAATATTAACAAAGCATACCTAGGTGGAATATACCAATGTAAAAACTTCATCAGAATGACGTAGCAAGACTACGTAGTTTAGTAGGTACAATAAAAAAAACTTGGGTCGTGGTATTTGATACGCCACTGTATTAAAGTTATATCGTAGTATGTTAATTGCCATCGCGATGCCGATATTTTTTATCGGAAGGTTCTAAACCATCTTGTAAACAAGCAAATCGAAATATTTAACAGAGGGAGGTGTAAAATTCCGAATTAAAAGGATCAGGTCAAGCGGCCGAAATTATTAAAAAAAGCAGATGACAAAAAGGAAACAACTAATAAAAATGTTCCAAAACCGCGAAATCCAAGTATCTAACTTCTATACATGAAAATGAACTTTTTTATGTGTTGCCTTTTACTAGAGTAAAATCGAATGAAAAGACACAGCGTATATTAGAAGTTAGCGAAATTGAGTTTTTATGTCAAAAGAGATAATCTGGTGACGTCTCTGTTCTTCTTGATATACACTTGAATAGTACATTGTTGTCAAGTGCCTATTTGATTCGCGGTTTGTTACCTGAACGATTTAAAGTGTGAATATATTTTTATTTGTATTTTGCTGCGTCAGTAGTAAATTAACTTGTTAGACGAACCTTTGAAGATGACTGGATTATACAGGTGATATGGCAGGAAAGTGGAAAAATATTTAATTGAATCTGAGGTAGAAAAAAATTGTTATTAGGTATTAGAGAAGATATTAAAATTCGTATTTTGATTTCACGGATTAAGCCAATTTCATTCTAACATTACCAATTTTTTTATTCGGGAAGTGAATTTCGAAGAAATTTAATTTAAATGGATACTGGATAAACATTGCCAAGCATTTTGCAAACTCGACTGCTGTATTAATGCCTATGTGTATATATTTGAATCAACACATCTTTCTGAAATTAAATAAAATATTTAAACCCAAAGTATCATAATCAATCAAAAAAATATGTCAACGAGCAAAAACACTCGATTGGTGAGATATGGCGTCATGATATTTGCAAAACGTTTTCTATCTAGAATTTGTAACATTATTTTGAACTGTGAATATTTCCTTCGTGAAAATATAACATTTAAAAATATATATTATTTGAATTTATTTTTCTCTTAACCTCAGCACTTTTTATTAATTTTCGTTTTTTTTTTTACTTTCAAATATTATTTGCAAGTATTTAGGAATCGTTTTTGCTCCTGAGAGTCAAAGCAATATTGGATAACCAACACCTCTGCCATCTCAAATGGTTCGCTACATTTGGTTCGCTACAGACATGTGTCCAGAAATGCGAATGCTTAGATGTTCGGCAGGAGTAGGTATCACTAAAATGTATTCGTGGTAACCTGTGTGTCACAGACATAAACATTAAGCTGAAGGAACGACAATTGAGATTGTACGGGCACATAAGACGGAGACCATCAGACCACATAGTAAAGCAGGCAATGTCTATGGAGCTTCATCGACAGTCATCCAGAGGAAGACCAAAAAACTCCTGGATGACTCAATGCTCCAAAATACTTCAGAGAAACGGCCTGGATGAAGGCGATACTCAGAACCGAAGAAGCTACAACCTGAGAACGAGAAGAGCCGACCCCAACAGCCTATCTAGGCAATGAGTTGGGATAGCGCAAGGAAGAAGAAGAAGAGTGTGACCAGGTCTTGGCAACGATGTGCTTGCCCACCAGCTGCGTGGCGGGCCGTATCGGGAGAAGTCGGATGGAGAGACCCTTTTCCCTCTCCAGATGGTATTTTTCGACCTATCGTCTTGCACCGCAGCGCGAGGGATGGATTCATACGTCCGTAACTCCTGGACACACTAACATCTACATTTCTACCCACCCCTCATACATTTTTCTTTCTCAGAACTTTCTCTCCTTCTTTCCTTAAAAATACCCTCCACACAGCATCCCAAAGATGGCATAGGCCCTGAGTGGAATTTATTTTCGTCAGGTTCTCCTTGTGGGGTGTTAAAAAAAGTTACATAATATCCCTAAATAAATATATTCACTAAAATCGGTTCTGCGTCTGACTGCGTAACTCTAGTTTAATGAACTATGTACGTAACTCGGATTTGATTTGAATTTAAGTGTCAAATCTAATAATAATAAAAAAATCACCATATCTCAAAATAATTTTTAATGGACTTAAAAATCTTTTTGAGTTGTTTTTTCTTCTAGCCAAACAACGGACATACTGTATTTTTAAAGAATTAATAATTATTTAACAATAGTAAATACTTTACTTTACTTATTATCAGATTTAAAAACATCAAAGTTTACGGGTGAATATATTTGAAGAAAATTGAAACCGGATTAAAAATGTGACGTGGGGCAACTTTTAAATTGATTTTAAGTGAGTATTTTCATTTTTTCAGTTGCGTAACAAGAACATCGCCACGGATAGTGTTTTTTAGGAATTAATTGATTTGGTTAGACTTTTTGATTCGATAGGCAAAGGCAGTTCCAGAACTGGAAATAAAAAAAAATTGTAAAAGGTATAAACCGATAAAAAAGGGGCAATAGTACAGATAAGTGGGTATATATCGATTGTGTAAGCTTCTAGATAATGAGGAAAGCAATATTCGAATATAAATCTCACTATAAATCAAATACTATTTACACGTGTCTGTGTTTTACGTGTTAAATGTATTGTAAAATAACAGAGGGGGTCCGGAACATTAGTATGACATTTTGAAATATCTTACTAGCGACCCAGAAAACATTAACATTTTGTTGAATTCACTTCAAGTTTTTCTGCATTATTTTGTGGTGTTTATAAATAAAATCTGAGTATTGTAACAGATAGAGGGTAAACTTTTACTTATAATTGCACACTCAACTGAAAATTAGAATTTTCGGAGATGTCTAATTAATCAACTAGACAATCGATATACTAACCAATTGAATATATTTTAAACAATTTTATTAATAACAACAACTATCAATGAAGGCTAACTGCAGAGGGGCAAACGGAGAAGTTATTGATTTTTTCTATACATTTATTACATAGAAAATGCTATAAGCAATTTTTTTTCGATAGTATAATCATTAATGATGGTATTACATTAACAAAAAGATGAGAAAAATAGTTAAAACATTAGTAAAACTTGTATTTATGTGAAAAGTTTGTTGACCTCGCGTCCATAAACACACTAATAAATCAAAATCAAAATTTTCTCTGAAATCAAAGATTCGTAAGTAGGCACTTGTATACCCACTTGTGTGCATTGAAAATTAAAACTCTTCAAAACCAAATGACTTGTATATGAACAGTATATTTTATGTAAAATGGAAATAATTTTCTAAAAAGGAAATAAACAGTTTGTCCAAAGAAATGTTACTATCTCAATGACAATTCATTTTTCAAACATTATTTTCATATTATTGAAAACTTGCGAAGAAGAAAGTTCACATTTGAAAAAAGAACCTTCACTGAAACATTTAAATGGACACGGCCAAAAAACTATGACACGGGTCTAATTTCTGATATTCATATAAAATTATGAAATTTTAGCCACTTATGTCACTAGAATAGTTATCACATACAAAAAGGCTTAACGCTGATACAAAACGCAGAATTATTCATGATACCATGAGCATGCTTTGCATGAAAGGCATTAAACCTTGAACCAAGGCTTCGGCAATCTTGTACATCCTTAATCAGCGGCATCCCGAATTTCTACCGCTTTCTTACATATTTTCCAAAAACATTTGAAGTTTTTAATCTCTTAAAATATATATATTATATAATTATGTTATTCTTTAAGATAGTATCTAAACATTACCCACGCCGAAACGGTAATTATATGAAATTCCCTCGTTAGAAATAAATCGCAAGGAATACTAAGAAAATTATTATTTACACGTTTTTTTCTGTTATTTTACAAGTTATATTATGTATGATTAAATTCAGTATTTCTATAAATGCTATTTTAGACAACCCCACGGGATTTTTGCTCTATTTTAAAAGAGTCGTGTTTTATTTTCACAATTTTCGCTTAAATATCATCCTTTTTAATATTAGCGCGCTCTCTCTAACATTAGTATTTATGTAACTGTTCATCTTCTTTTTTTTTGACCGGATATACCACGCCTTAAGCATTTTCCGCAATGTAGGAACCAAATTATTCAAGTAAGGAGGAACCTGCATACTTTGTCCATCATAAAATGGAGATCATAATTTAGTCACAGTATCATAAACATGTCGATAATTCTGTGGTTTCCGTCTGAGGGCCGATGTCAGTTTTTTTAATTTCACGAGGCCTACTTTGTAGAGTTTGATTTTCTAGTGTAACATTGGCCCCCGAATATCGGAAAATCCTTTCTCGTAATCGAGAGGTTCTTTTAGAATTCGAAAGATAACCTAATATGGAGTCCAAAGCAATAAAAAAAATACCGAAAAACTGACATTGGCTGTTTAGAAACAAACCTCAGAACTAACACTATAAATTCTCTTTAAAATATCTTCATATCAATATTATGTGTCACAGAATTGGAACCAACTAACGGAAAATACTTCAAAAATAAATGGCAGATTTAACGGTACTCTCACGTGACGAAATGAGAAATTCCAATTAAATTAGTGTGTTTTTTGTTGAGTAGATTAAGTGATATTTATTTTGAATGTATCTAGTATTAAAATGGTAATCTTCCCTTTAACTTTAATGGAGCCAGCATCCTTATCTAGTCGTGATTGGCAGATCAGGATGATTATCACGGCATCCGAAGCCAAATCGATTTGGTCCAGGAGTTAGACGAATCAGGTACAATCTCAGGATCTTAAAGGATGTCCCATGCCCCCTCTTCACCAGTCCTTCTCTGTTCCTCGTTGAAAAATATATTCCAATCCTGGATCGATGAAAAGGATGATGGAATAATTATGAAGGACGTGTTACCTACAAAAAATGAAGGTGTCACGGAGAAGGGCACTTTAATACGGAAATATAAACTTTTATCTTTTTATTTTAAATCAATTTAAATATTAATATTTGACGTAAAAGCGGTGTTAAAATAATGCCTACATAAATAAAATATTTCAAGTACGTAGTAGGTATCTATAGCTACCTACGTACAGAGTTTAATAATGTTACCCGTTTCGTAACAAATTTATTTAAATAGAAAAGTCTGGAAGATGAATCTACTTAATGTAGGTAGATACCGTTGAATGCCTACCAATACCTACATGTCACTTTTTTTACAAAGACAGTGCCATAATTGGGCTATATTTTCGTTTTGAACAAGGGTTTTGCAATATAACGTAGTTATATAACAAAAAAACACAATGGTTTCTTCTTACGTACCTATCTACATGCAAATATTTCCTCTCATTATTTTGGATTTACGCAAATGCGAAAAATTAAAAATTGATTTGCAAGTTGGTTAGTTCCGAAAAGCCTAATTTTCAACACAATCCCGTCTCGTATTGCTTTTTTTATGAAGTTTCTGCATCCTATACAATTGCCCAGTTCAAATAACTTACATACATATTATAAAATGTCTCTAGCGGCAAAAAATAAATCAAAATAAGCCCGGCCCGTGAAAATCCCATTTCAGACCATTAGTTTACACAAAAAGCGGGCGTGATTGAAACGTTTGCCGATAGCCGGACCCGATGCTTCTCGCCGGAGATGGGGAACACTTCACGCTTCATCGGGCACACAATTAGCGCCATCTTGTACCAAGAGTACCAAGTCGTAGGTCAGGTATGCGCTGGACGGTGTTATTCAAGGCTGGACCTTAGGTACCATCATAATATTGATTTTTAAGATTGAAGTTGTAAGTTAGATAATGTTGCTGCATAAATCATAATTTGAATGGTTATTTCTTGTAGTAAATTGAGGAGTGTGCGTAAAATTCGATAATTCAACCTGGTTAAATAAAAAAAAAAGTAAACCTCTATAACAGTCTATAAGTGCTGGTACCTACATACTCTGATGTAAGGTGGACTGAATGGCGTAGAAATGAGATCTCTGCGGAGTATGTTTGGTAAAAGCACGTATGTTCGTGTAAAAGATGTGGAGATTTGCAAATAATGCACAGCTGATTACGTGTAATGTGTTGTAACGGTTTGAGCATGCAGAGAGAATGAGTGAAGAAAGGAGTATGAGGAGAATATATGACGGGAATGTGAATGGTAAAATAAGTAGGGGACGCCCGAAGAAGACATGGCATGATCAAGTTAACCAAATACTTGAGACGGGCCAAGAGACAGAAGAAAAGAAGAGTATGTATGAGACGATGCATGAATATAAATGAGGCAAGGAGTGTGTGCTAAGATTGAGTTTTTTGGCAGTTCCTTCTCTCTGCCTACCTCTGCGAGAAAACTGGGTAATGGTTAGTTAGTTTGGTAAATAAAGTTGTCACGGTAAACGGAAATATGGACGACGTTTACCAAAATCTAAAATCATGTTGAAGTTCTGAAATTTGCAGTCAATGCCAATAATGTTAATTAAACAATTCACTATGCGTACCATGCATAAATTTTGATATTTTTTTTGAAAAGGGAGTAAGTCAGTCCCCTCGATTTTTTCGAAAGCTAGCTGAATACTTTCCTCAGAATACTTGACAGCTGAATCGGCTTTTGTCCACTTTACAAATCATTAAAAAGAAAATTAATTGGCGTATTTTCGATTATATTTTTTTAGGTATTAAGTACATAGGTACGTGGTAGGGACCGATTTAATTTAAATTAAATAGTCAATTAAAGTAGATATTTATTGTTTTCATGATTAATTTGGTAAACTCCATTTTAAATTCAAGGTTTTCTTGTATATTTAATAATATAACCATTTAATTTATTTTTTAAAAAACCACAGTTTATTTATGAACAAGTTCTGCGGTGTTTCAGTTAACATTTTTTTATAAATTAAATAACAATATTATTAAATAGAAAAAAACTAAAAAATAAAAACAAAACTAGAACAAACTTCGGGAGCTTTTGGCTCTAGAACTCTAAAAAGGATGCTGAAAATATAAACAATACGAAAATTATAATATTATAACAATACTTATCATATCTTTATAGGTTTCGTGTGTTTTACATAAATTGATCGTCTGTCAATGATTTTACCACTGTCTGACAATGGCTTCAGAAGGCGAAATAGTTGTCAAGCTATAAAAAGTATCCGAACCTAGCAGGTAGGGCTTTAAAAAATAGTACTTTATTTATGTAGGTAGGCAATAATTTGTTTACCATAAAAAAATGAGATCCATGAAACAAATATCTACAAAAATATTGACTATTCGTTATCTTTGTTTGCAGACAAGTTCTTATTATGTAGGTACCAGTAAATAAATACATTAGGTAGGCACCATAGCTATAAGTAGTTTTTATTAAATGTTCAACGAGTACTTCTATAAAATTTAAGGCAAATTACGACAATAGTCAAAGACAAAGCACATCCGTGCAATCGCAGACATCGAAAAATAACTCATCAATATTAATCAAGTGCGTATACACCATAGGCCAGTGTGTACATAAGATTTTACTACTAATTAGCACCGTTTCTACAAATTTTATGACTCCATAAGATTGTTTACGTTATTACTGTGTCTATTTGAGGAATAATAATTATGGAAACGGAACAAGGTTCCTGAGTCATACAACAAAATATATGCACAGGATTTTCCCAATATTTTTTATAATTTATCTGGAAAAATGTTTACTTAATCTTACTTAACCAGAGTCAGATCTAGAATATTTAGGTAAGGATTTAGGAAGCTTCACTGTAAACCCTCACTTTCTCTTCTTCTACATCAAATTCTTTCGCCCCACAATATTTCAAATAACGCCATAGAATCTCTGGATCTATTGGAACCATGGCTATGGGTAACGCGTCTGTAAGGAACTCCATTTAAAAAATTATATTTTCTATTAATAATGACATTCTTACTCTTTTATGTGAGTACCGCAACAAGTGTACCAACTGCTCTCGCCTGGAGTCAGTGAGACTACGGCATCCCCAGTTGGGGTACGTTGTGAGGCTGAAGGTAGTGGGAGGGGTAAGAGATGGGGGGAGAACAGGGTGATCAGATCTAGTCACTAAAAACGGCTAAAGCCATTTCAAGCAATGTTTATAATCTGATTGGTGGTCTAATATTCTATAGTTTATAATCTGATTGGTGATGAATAAATTTTGAAATAACACATAAAAATCAAATAAAATTTATTTCCACACCCCGCGGCCGCCGAGAACCGAACGGGACCTTCAGATTGGTAGTTTAGAGCATTTCCTCTCCTCCACGGAGCCTGTCGAAATAAACGCATTATTTTTTTTTGTAGTCAGCTTTATTTTTTTTAATTTACTTATTGAGTTAGTTTATACTACATGAATATAAACTAATAAGCACAATGTACCATTTCATTTGATAAATTTAAATATTTTTACAGTAAGCATAACATTTCTTTTTAAATACATTCATTCTTTCTTCATTCTTCATACTTTCAGGCATTTCATCATACATCTTTAGTCCTCTATACATTAGGCAGTTCTGTGATTTTGATTTCTTCATTTGTGGCAATCGAACTCTGTTTATATTTCTTGTTTCATAATTATGTACGTCTCTATTAAAAACAATTTCATCCTTAAAGTATTTTGGCATTTGGTTTTTCATAATTTTATGCACAAAAATTAATACATTAAATAGTAGTCTTTTTTTATTGGAATCCAATTTAGCTCCTCTCTCATTTTATTAATCCTTGCGTATTTGCCTTTTCCCAGTATACATCTCATAGCTCTGTTCTGTATAACTTCTATTTTGTTTAAATTTCCTTCATTGGCCAAATATAACATTGTAGAGCAGTAATCCAAATGTGGAGCAACAATAGTTTTATAAATGAGCTCCGTAGTGTTTCTATTTAATTTATGTCTTAGTCTTCTAAGAAAATTTACCTTTTTTGACACCTTTTTAAGCACATATTCAAAGTTTGCTGTGAAAGTCAGTTTTGAATCGAGTATTACACCCAGGTATTTGATTTCATTTACTTTTCCAATTTTTTCACCATTAATTGTCAAATTTAACCCAAATTTATGTCTTACTTTGAATTTTGTATCAACTGGGTCAACGCAGTACTAAACTGAGACGAACTCAAAATAATAGTCGTTCTATTTACTTTTGTATTACGGTGAGATAAATGATTTAAGCAGTGTTAGTAGAAACAAATAATACAACACTTTGTATTTGCATCTAAAAGCTTGCCATACACTTTCAAATAATTGCACTAAAACATTCCAAAATAAATCAAGTTTTGCATGTTTGCGAAATGTTTGTGATTTTTTAAATAATTATTTTTTACATAAAAAGAAAAAAGTTGATTTTGAATCTTTTGCCAAAATGATAAATTTCTAAGTGTGTGTTTTTTGGGTCAACTTTCAATTGTGTGACTTATTACCTACGCCTCGGGCCTATTTTGTCGGAAGGTCAAAAGATTTCCGCTTTGCAATAAAATTCAAATAAATGGAAAACTTTTTACCGCTTCCGAAAACCAAAAACCACTGTTTTTGAAAGGTGATGAAATATGCTTTAAAATTTATGTTTCGAAATAAACACATATATTTTGAAATACAATAATTTTGAATGCAACATAAAACAGTTTTATAAATGAGTCATCTTAGGTTTTTTCTAAATAAAATTTCTGATAACGAAAAAAAAACATACATATTTTATTAGACAAATGTATTATAAATGTTACCTTTAACTCACTTTTTGTGGTTTCATGTAAAAATAATTGACAAGAAATTCCCGAATTTCTTAATTTTTTTTCAAATTGCGATCGGAATTTTGGTTCCATAAAGGTGTAAATTTTAATTATTTTGTGGTTAACTTTTAGATTTGAATATAAAGCGTAGTTATTTTTCTTTCTGGGAGATACAACGATTTCGATGAGACCTAATGAGTTGTTCCGAATGCGAACAAATTATCCTGAGGGATTAAATTAGTTTAACAGTTAAAAATAAGCTTCCAATGTAGTTGAAAGTCCCATCCTGCACTGGAGGTGTTATCAAGCGCTTGTATGAGATAATATTTTGTTTTCACCTGACGGTGTTAATTTAATTAATACCTCCCGATACCACATTTCATTTTACGGTTCTCAGAAAACACACTTAGTACAACATTTCGTACTTCAATAAACTTTTAATCTCAAAATAATAATAATATATCTACGTTCGTACATACCTACCTAGTGAGGCTTTTATAGGAACCGTGAGATTCTTTTCATTGGAACCTAGAATCCACAATCAAACTTAATTATTGGTGAAGAAAAAATAAACAAATTAATTAATAGAATAATATTTGTATTTTCCCTAACGCAACGTTTACCTGTTTACCTATCATATTTATATACTTTTAAATGTGTGTGAGGCAGGTAGTTAGTTGCATACAAACGTAGAATAAAGAAAAACACACGAAACGCCTTACATATATTTTAATGGAAACCGAATAATGTCACATACGTATTCAATACCTTTTTTTTTTTTTACTTTAGCTCCATGAAGAAAGCTCTAAGGAAAATGATTTCATTCAGAGCCTATGTCATCTTTGGTAATGTTGTGTGGAGAGATTTTTAAGGAAAGGAAGGAGTAAGTTCTGGGAAGGAATAAGGCATGAAAAAAGTTTTTATTAAATATTTTTATTGATTCAAGAAAAAGATGATACTAACAAATTTAAACGGAAATGTGAAAATATGAAAAAAATATGAATTAGACCCACAAAATACAATAAAAAGGTAACGGTCGCAGCTGGGACTGGAACCCAAGATCTCTCGTCCTACCGGGACATGAACCTCAACCAACTAGAAATAAACTTCAAAAGTTATCATGTTGATTTAATAGACAGTTGTTCTAATAGACATGTAACATGTATTTGAATCTCGATTTAGTTTCCGTAAATGAATTAATGTTGAACTTGAAAGTGGAAATGAACCTACTTCCCGACGAACTGAAACTCGGCAAATAGACTCGCTGTCGATGATTGTGCATTATAGCACCATAATTTCATCCAATTTCAGATAAATCCATGTGTGTGCGGTGCGCGTGTGTGTGGGTGAATGCCACGAAAATGCATTGTTATAATACTATGCCAAGTTTCAGCTTGATCGGATATCGGGAAGTGGGTTAATTTCTACTTCCAAGATTAACATTAATTCATTCATGAAAATAAAATCGAAACTCAAATTATAGATAATAATTGGCCAATTTGTAAGCGCCGTTTTTGTGGAAAATCACCTCAAGGGCGCTGTCCAATTTATTATGTTTTCTTGGGCTTTATCAAATTTTATTATTCACCAATAAAATTTGATAAAGTAACAATAGTAAATGAATTAATATTGAACTTGGAAGATATAGAATAGATGCAGAAACCCGATAAACACACTTTTATTAGAAAGTTTATGCTTGAAAAAGATATGACCGCACGCGGAAGACACTATATTTAAAACACTGGACATTGCTTGATTTACGCTTGCTACCCCCATCACTATTGATATTACATTTATGAGAAGATTAGTGCCAAAATTTATTTATTTTGAAATACTGGAGAATGCGTAGATGTATTTAAAAAGGTCCATGGGCATTTTTTTTAAAGACACTTTAAAATGAACCGAATAATGAAGAATGAAGTGCAATAAAATAAGACTTCGTCCTTGTTTTATTGCTAGATTTTTCTTTTGACGTTTGGCGCCATATTTGTCAATCTGGCGCCAAAACAAATGTCAGAATTTAGAACAAGGCCCACCCGCGCATACGCCATACATCTCCATCTCTGCAGGCGGCAATATTATCTATGGTCTCTATTGACAGGGGACCTCATTGTTTATTACAAATTTAAAAACAAATAATTCATCCCGACCAATCGGGGTTGACACGAACACCCAATTAGGCGGGCCGAAACAACACGTGAGTGGGGAAAAAAACTTAAGAAAAAAATCAAGGGTTCTGTTGACATGGATGTTATACGGCAGTTTAGAAGCACTAACCCCTATGTTTGATGTATTAGATTTATTGGGTGTTGGTTTTGTGTACCATTAAGTATCAGGTTACTAACCTGACAAATACGCAGTCAATTTGAAGTATGCTATAAGCTGTTGTATATATAATGTATGTTGTTGCTCTTGTGTTTTTTTTAATTGGTTTTACTGTTTATAGATTGAGCTATAAAAAACTTTAGGTAGGATAGTAACTGGATGCCTAATATTCTATTCTAGAGACATTTTTGAGATAAAACATACTTTTACATGGGTAGGGTAATGTGAAAGAATTTCGCAGACTTTGCACCAGACTTGTACTTGTTACTTCATCCGTATTCACACATCTTCTCCCGTAAGTAGCAAAAATTATTCTGTTAAGTGGGTATTTAATTTCATTTTTTTTTGGAAAATTAACAATATGTCTTAAATTTAACACAGGGGAAAGTGTGGTAGGTATATCGTACCGTTCAATAATTTATTCTTCCTCAATATTTCCGATATCCCTCGACATTTTTTTAGCCTCGCTACACTCTGCCAACTGTCGCAAACTTCATATTTGACTTAATCACGCCATAGTCACGCCATATTTGATTTACTATTGGATAGTGCGTTTGCTTGTGAACACGAAATTTTATTTTTTCACATTTTTAAGGTGAATGTAAGGTGACTTCGTAGTCAAAGGTGCGTGATTATTTTTCTCAAATTACTTTTTAATCCGACGTTTGTTTACTTACGATTATATTTTTAAATCTTTATAGGTTTCGTTTTGTTGGCATTTTTATATTATAACTCAGAGTTTGGCCAAATTTTGTGGATTTGGGGATCTGTATGTGAAAGAGTTCTGCTTAGAATTATTGGTCTTTCAAAGAGGGAGATGAAAAGTAAACGACTGTCTACTGCGCTGTTGCAATTTTCGAATATGGAATGATGATAGGCTGTGAAGATCACGTCTACTTTGTGCGTTTAAAAAAAAATCTACCGGTACAATGACTCTGCACGACCGGGATAAATTTTTTTGTCTTTTTGGGATGGCTCCGGGTTCTTATTTCATCCACACACGTGCGGCTCACATTTTTTCAGTCGTTTATCTCTTGGCCACCAGACTTTTAGGTAAAAATAAGGTCTAATCCTACACAAGTTAAAAGAATTGAAATAATTCAGAACAGAGTCATAAAGTCTAAATTGTGCTGTAGCAGATAGACTTGGATAAAACCATGCAACTCCAACTAGTGACTTAAACTTATACCTAGATATTTATGATCAAGTGGATCTTAAAATATTATAATACTGGCTAGCCTCACGAAACCTAACTTACTAAACTAACGACGAAGCTTGAATGATTTATATAAAACTTATTTATCTTCCAACTCCACCTTCCTCTTACCCATCTACTTACCCTCCCCACTTCCTTTAGTCTCACAACATACCCTAATAAAATTTGGGAAGCCGTAACCTTACCGGCTCCAGACAGCCGGGACTCTTGTGCGGTATTCACATTTAAAAAAATCAACTACATATCTATAAATAAAATAAGTAGTTTTGATTTAAAAAATTATGTCCTTAATAACTAATGGTGGTTTTTACTTAAAATAACGAACCTTCTTGTTATTACTAAATTCACGATTCTGACTTATAGTAAAGACCCAAAGCTTTATAAACGTTCCTTGTTATGCACAACAATTTGTGACCAGTTTAATTTATATTTAAATGCCATAACGACCATACAAAATGCTCGAAACATCTCTAACGAGGTATTTATTTGCCCAACAGACGTAATAAATGTATTTAAATAAGCAATCAAGGATCCAGAATTAAGAAATCGGACAGTTCCACCAGATCGCGCAGGAGCATCACAAAATAATAATCGTCATTTCGGGTCAAGAACGAGATAAAAAGGATAAATAAAGGTAAAATGGCCGGCAGTTAATAATTTGGATGCCGGTGGTCCGAGAGACATATAAATTAGCGGTCACCGCACGGCGCGTTGCGTGTGGAGCAGACCGAAGTCCCGGGTTCTGCACTCTGAAGTCATCCAGCACTAACACATGTTTTGCCACGGAAATTTGCATATTACTTCTGATAAAGTGCTAGTAGGTGCGTGCCTTATTTATGGTTGTCTTTGCGATGGTTGACTTAGTGTTAATGCGGATAAAAATAAACGAGTTTGCTTTTGCTCCAATATTATTATGAGTTAGTAAGTAAATTGCGTCACTCCACAGGGGTAGGAAATAATAACTTACCTAACGAAGGTAAAATAATATATCAAATAGGTATTGGTATCAATTTCTACAATATCTGGCGTTATTTTAAAGTGGTGATTAGAGCGTGCAGCAAATAATTACGTTTGTATACATTAACCAACACCTGGACTAGTCATAAGACTCCATGATTCAGTTGTATGAATAGATCGTCCATCGGGAATCGGTAATGTTATTCAAAATCGCATACTAACTTAGTTGATAAAAGATTAATAGTCCTGGTGGTCGAGCACGGATGATCGATAAAACCTTTTATCCATAAGATATTGACTAAATCCGTCATCAATGGTCGGTTATCGATAATTGCGATAAAGGTCAACAATTGATAAGAAATATTCCGACCGACCATTGAACAATTTTAGCGTGGCCTCCTGAGTGTCAGATAAGCTGTCAATATACAAAATGAAAAATAATAAAGTCGTTCGTCATGAAAAATAAATGACTTATTAATAAATGGAGATGAACTGACGAAGCTCTTGGAATTGAAAGAAATCGTATGCGCGATTTATAGACTTAAATAATTCAACTAAGATGCGATCATTTTTTCTGTTCGATCTTGGAGAAACGAATGTGGCTGAAATATGTCTAAAGACCTCATTAACTAAATAACTCCTGTTTAGTGTCTTAAAGTAAATGCCTCTGCTAATGCATATTTCAATTCAACATCGCAATTAATTAATATGTTAACGCGTCCTGCATTATAAGGCTGACGGGAATTGTATCCCGCAATTTAAGACTAACGGAACCTATGGTTCCAGTGAAATAATTTGTATAAATTTTGCTATAAAATGAAATCCATCTAATAAAATAATGTTGAAATAATATTGAATCCGTATTTAAAAACAATGTTCACAACAAATAATACACCAAATGAAAATGTTTACCTTTTATTTTCTCGATTTTGTGAGCAGCCAAAACAAACCTGTCAAACACCCTTAGTAGGTATAATAAGATAATCAGTGTTGTATAGCATTTTTATGATCATAGATAGATTTTATTTTATTTTTATTTTTTATTATTACATTAGTTACATTTATACAGCAAAATTACATAATAATAATAATATTTCAAATAACTGTAGATATTAAAATGTGTACCTACAAGTGTTATTATGTCTTGTACGTTATTAGTTCCTAGCTAGGCAGATTGCCTGTCCTAAGGAACCAAATGCTGGTGAAAAATGCCAAAAATGTCTTCTGTAAAAAGAAAGAAAAAAAAACAAAATATTGTTTTTCTTTTTTGTAGATTAAATATACATATACTAAGTTTAAATATATTATACTGAGTTTTTACTGATTGTGCCATTAATAGTTAGCCATGTGTAATTTTAAGTTTTAAATGACATTATTTAATAATTTTTCAGACTCAATCCTACCTAAGTCTATCAACCATTTAGTTATTATTGTACCGATGCATGCCATTTTACATGTTTTAATATTTAATTCTGGGGGGATTTTAGTATACAATTTCGGTCCCAGATATGTATATGTCTTTTGAAACTTTGCCGTATTGCTCCCTGGGACCACGAGATCCTTTCTGGTGTGACTTCTTGTTATATATTTATGGTCAATTTGCTTAAGATTTTCTACATTTTTGTGTACGTGGATAATAACCTTTTTTATATAGTTTTGACGAACATCAAGTACATAAAATTTTTTGTAGAGCTGATCGCTAGAAAACCTATAGGGTTTACGCATAATGACTCTAATTATGGATTTCTGGGCCTTCACTAATGGATCTAAAATTGTTCTACCTGACGCTCCCCAACCAATACAACCATACGTTAAGATGGGGTTGCATAATCCGAAATATATTTTTCTTAAGTCTTGTTGTTTGATTATGTTTCGTAATACAAAGAATACATGAATTAATTTTCTTACCCTTATTGAAAGTTTGTCGATGTGAAATTTCCACTTAGGATGATTGTCTATAATAACGCCTAGATATTTGATGTTTTTCACACTCTCCAAAGCTTCACAGTTGCAGTTAGAATCAATATTATCGGAATTACAGTTAGTCTTATGTGTTTTTATTGTGTATGATGTACTAGGTTGTCCTATTACAGTTGAACTGAATCTTATGTATTTAGTTTTAGCTATATTTAATGTAAGTAGATTTTTGTCAAGCCATTGTTTTATCGCATAGAGAGATAACTATATGTAAAGATAACTATAGTTACGTAAGTTTTTATACAAAAACTGTGCATATTGTTCCCTTGAGACACGACGAAACATCACTGTGACAAATAATTTAAACCGGTAGTCTTGATACAGTTTAGCACATTAACGTTTTTAATTCGACTATACGGGATGTAAAAATGCAATCGATTACACAACCGCACTTAACTAGATCACTCAATCTACCTTCCCATCTACTCCCGTCCTTCGTCCATACATCCAGATCCTATCCCTCCCACCCAACCACAACTTATTTTTTAATATTTTTTTGTAATTGAATGAATCTTGTACTACATTTAAACCATGTTCAGAAATCATAGTATTACTGATGTATATTTTTTATGCAATTTGTCATTGATTTAATCTGCAACTAATTTGTAGCTAGGTACCTATCATGCTATTCGTTCTCTCTGCTGTTTTTCATTTCGTAATATACGTTGTGTTCTGTGTTATTATTGGATTATACTCTGTAAACAAATGTAATAATAAAAAAATATAACTTACAGTACGTTTTTAGATTTTCACGGCCAAAAGCATTTTCGTTATTTGTTTTTGGGGTGTTATGCCGTGTTGCGCTACCTCCTTCTTTAGCCGACGTTTCGGACAGCGTTGTAGTATCCATCATCAGGGCAGATCCGGCAGATCTGTCCGATCTGTCGGATCTGCCCTGATGATGGACATTGTAACAGCGTCCGAAACGTCGGCTACAGTGTCATTCTTTACTTACACATCTTTTGTTAGCAGTGGAATGTCCATAATTAGCATTTTTTATATTATACCGGTGCAGACCCATCTATATACCTAATGCAGATTCTCAACTAACCATTACACTGTTTCTCCGCAGGAGTAGGCAGAGAGGACGGACCGCCAAACAATTCGGTCTTGGCACACACTCTTTGCCTCATTAACATTCACACATCGTCTCGTACATGCTCTTTTATTATCCTGACTTTTGACATGGCCCGACTCAATTATCGGATTCACTTGGTCATGCCATGTTTTTCTCGGGCGTCCCCGACTTCTTTTGTTTGCCTCTTTTCAGTGTCGCTTTTTCGTTTCGTCGAGTTTCAAATCACAACGGTGCTAAAGAAGTTTACACTTTAAAAATCCTGTCTTTCTCTCTCGTTTATTTTTTTATGAATATATTGCATAGTAAAATAATAAATAACTAAAGTTATACATTAACTTGTTGAACTGTTTTTGCAAATTTCTACCGTAATGCTATTACAAAGTAACATGAAAAGATTTTAAGAATTTATTGAACCTACTGATATTTATTATATGTAGGTACCCACATACATTATATTTCTGCATTATGCAAAATTTCGACCTGTAGTATGTTTGTAAAAGCCCTACGAGCGTTTAGATGAAGCCATGCGTAATAATGCCATGCGAATGTGTGGTAAAACCATGTACGATCGTGAGAGAAACGTGGATATCCGCAAAGAATGCAAGGCTGACGTAAGCGTGATGTGTAAGATTAAGAAAGGGACTCTCCGATGGTTTGGGCATGTAGAGCGAATGAACGAGGAAAGGAGTGTAAGGAGAATATATGATGCAAATGTGAATGGTAGAAGAAGTCGGGGACGCCCGAGGAAGACATGGCACGACCAAGTGAATCAGATACTTGAGTCGGGCCATGTGAAGAGTCGGAATAATAGAAGAGCATGTATGAGACGATGTATGAATGTGAACGAGGCAAAGAGTGTGTGCCAAGATCGAGTTGTGTGGCGGTCCGTCCTCTCTGCCTACCCCTGCGGGGAAACGGCGTGATGGTTAGTTAGTTAGTTAGTTAGTCATGCGTAATAATACCAATTCGAATAATAATTCCAATTCTGAAAACCCTATCTACATTAACGAAAAGTTAACGCCACAAAATAAACAACTGCTCTGGCTAGCGAGAGCAACAAAGGCAATGGGTTACCAATATGCATGGACGAAGAACGGGAACGTCCTTCTACGCAAAAACAAGGATACTCCAATTATATATGTCAAAGACGCGAGCGACATACCACTTCAATAACCTGGACTCCCGTTTATACCTTCAAAGACGACCATTCGGACTCAATATAAATGGCTTCTTCAGAAGAAAACACCATCCCTGAAACTCACGAATGTGACAATTTTGAAGAAGTAAACACATTATTCAATAATATGTCGTTCAATTTACTAAACATGAACATTAGAAGTATTAGGAAACATTTTGATGATTTCTGTATCCTTTTAAATTCGTTATCCTTCCAAATTGATTTTATAGCACTCACTGAAACACAAATGCGCCAATGTGTTCCGTTCAACTTACCAAACTATACTACCTTTTCAATTCCGGCTAGACATACCTCTCATGATGGCATTACCATATTTTACAATGTACACTCCATATCCAACATTAATATAGACAACCCAAATTTCAAATATTCCAATGCTGCCCACGCAACTTTTACCTCCAAAGGGAAAAAATACTCAATTTTGACGGCATACCGCTCACCCTCTTTATCTACAAATCTGTTTACAGAAGAAATTAAAACTTTTATTAAAAACAATAGCTCTAACCATTTCGATTTTGCATTTTTTATGGGTGACACTAATATAAATATACAAAACGCCATACTAAATCCGGCCGCGAACGAATATCTAAACGTTATGCATTCCTCAGGATATCTATCATACATAAATAACACCACCAGACCTAATCATCCTAATGATACTTGTCTTGATCATATATTCTTAAAATCAAATAAAAATAACCACTATAAATCTGCTTTACTAAAAATTGACATAACTGACCATTATCCTACCTTCTACGGCCACCATACTCCAACTTTGCCCATCTCTGCTGAACCAAATAGTTTTAACAAAACATTTACTAAAATCAACTACTCAACTTTAAATACCTTACTGAACGAAGAATCGTGGATCGCGGTCCTATCTAATGATGACCCAAATTTAACTTTGAATACCTTTTATGAAGTACTTCAAAAACATATTCTAAAAAGTCAAGAACAAATAGCACCACCAAAAAGTAAGCATAAGCACATAAAACCATGGATTACGCGTGGACTGATAATCTCAATACAACACAGAAACAAACTTTTCAAAATTTACAAAAACCTTAAAAACCATTGCACATCCATAAACGAAGCACAGATCCACACCAAACGGAATGAATACATTTTATTTATTTATTTTATTTATTTAAACTACCTGAACACAATCATAAAAAAACGAAAACAACAATACTACTCTACACAACTACATAATGCTCAGAACGACTCAAAAAAAACATGGCACGTAATAAATGAAATTTCAAATAGGAACCAAAAGGTTGACAAAATTCCACAAAAAATCATTACTGATAATAACACAACCATTGAAGACGCTGAGAGCATCGCAAACAATTTCAACCACTTCTTTACAAACATTGCCACAACCCTTATAGATAGTAACCCAAGTCTTAATATTCACTCAAATCAAATTCCTCCCGACCTTTTAGAGTCTAACGACACTACCTCTGAGCTTTCTACATTCAAAGAAATAACAAAACTCGAAATTTCAAGACAAATTGACAACCTTAAAGATAGGTCTGCAAAGGGCCCAGATAACATAAGCAATACCACCATCAAATCAATTAAAAAACACATAATCATTCCATTACATCACATTTTCAACTGCTGCATCAGACACAGCATTTACCCCAATAATTTTAAACTCGCTCACATTATTCCAATACATAAATCCGGATCCCAATGTAAAACAGACAACTACAGACCAATAACCTTAACTTCACAATTTTCCAAGATCTTCGAAAAATGTTTAAAACGACAAATTATGAACTTTCTAGAATCTAACGCAATCCTTTCAGCTAATCAATATGGTTTTAGATCTAACCTGTGCACCGACGACGCTGTATTTAGTTTAACCCAAAACATATATTCTAACCTAGACTCTAACAATAAAACTCTAACCATTTTCTTGGACCTAAAGAAAGCGTTCGAAACAGTCAACCATGGAATTCTATTAAAGAAAATCTTTAACGTTGGAATTAAAAATAAAAGTCTCATGTTATTAAAAAGCTATATATTAAATCGTCAACAACGCACAAAAATAGGATCAAGCTTAAGCACTTATGATCTAGTAAAACATGGTATTCCTCAAGGAACTGTCTTAGGACCACTACTCTTTCTAATCTACATCAATGACCTATGCAATATTGTGATACCAGGTAAAATTCTCTCTTTTGCCGACGACACTGCAATCACAGTACAAGGTAAAACGTGGGAAGACACAATCAGTAAAGCCAATAAATGCATTGCAACAGTCAAAGATTGGCTAGATAGAAATCTTCTCAGCCTAAATTATGATAAAACAATTTTTATTCCCTTTTATAATTCCCATAAGTCATCCCCTAAAAATAACCTTAACTTGAAGTTCCATAATGTTAATTGTAACTTTGAGACATGCTCAAACTGCGAAGATGTAAATTTAGGAAAATATATCAAGTACTTAGGTGTAACTATAGACAGCCAACTCAAATGGACTTACCATATAGAAAAAACTGTAAATAAACTGAGATACTTAATTTACATATTCAAACGTATGAGCAATATCGTCAGTACAAGAACCATGAAACTTGTTTACGACGCACTGGTGCTTTCGTCCATTTCCTATGGAATAATCGCCTGGGGTGGAACATACAATAACCATGTAAAACCATTAGAAATTGCTCAGAAGTCCATCATTAAGGTAATGTACCAAAAGCCCAAGACATATCCCACCAATCAGTTATTTCAAGAAACCGAAATTATGGAACTAAGGCGGATCTACTGTACCCAATGTCTCAAATATATATTTACTCGTCCTAACAATTTCACTAAAAACACAAATCGCTCTAGCCAGAGACATAACACATGCGTGTTCACAGTGCCTCACTGCAAAACCAGGTTGGCCCAAAGACACATTAATTATATTGCCCCAAAATTGTTCAATTCCCTACCTCACTCCACCAACATGTGTCAAAATTTGAACGAATATAAAAAAAATGTTAAAATCTGGATAAAAAATAATTTGGAACTGAGTAATTTTTTTCTGTAATTCATATTCCATGTCGTTCTGAATATTTAGAATAAAAAAAGGAAATGTAAATGTATTTTTGTAAGGGTGTAAATATGCGATATAAATTTTTAAATATTTTATTATTGAAATATGTATATATCCAAATTTAAAAAAAAAAAAATAAACTCCAGTAAAATCAATCATGTTGATTGATCTCTATAGCCTCTATACATAAATATATTTTTAATTTTATTTTAACTACCACTGTTATCCACATAATATAATACCCACACACAGGCTTCGCCTTCGTGGGATTTTTTTTGTTACTTATATGTATATATATTTTTTTTGTTATTATGTATTTACTTGTTTAATGTACCAAAAAAAATTGCTAATAAAAAAAAAAAAAAAAAAAAATACAAAATCATACAAACTCGTGTATTTTTGTTCTGAAAATTTGATCGCTTAGAAGTATTATAGAAGCTCCAATTAAATACTGCGTGTAGAAAATATCTTGGCCTTTAAAAATATCGGTCATTTTTTAAATAAACTTAGAAAAAAATAAAGTATTATGTCTATAAAAAACACTTTCAAGTGCAAACTCTTCTCTTTATAAACCCCTTTTCGGATATGGTTTTATTGTTTAATGGGGCAAATTCAGTTTCTTTTATAATAATCGCAAAACAAATGATATTTACGCCCAAACTTCACAAAAGAAAATAAGATATGCATTTCTCGTTGTTATTTTTGACATCAATCAATACGGCCAGCAATCGACGAATTTGGATTTTTAAAGTGAACCTTATGTCATCGGCGTAAGAACCATGCACTTGGCACACCCATTTCGTGTCAGTTACGCCCCGCCTGTGACGGGGAATAGACGTCATACACTCCGCGTCGCTTGGTTCCGTGAAATAAATTTTAAATAACAAGGAATTACAATAAAAAATGCGTAAAAAGGAGTTTTTTTACAGGCCTTTACAGAATAAAAAAAACTCAAATACCTTTTCCAACCTTTCCAAAAGCTTTTTATCAAGTATTTTTAAACTCTTCCCAAAAAGAGGCGTGGATTCCGATTTCGATTTTTCCTGGACTATTGGGATCACCTTAATTACATAAATTCTTTCAACCACAGATAGTTGACCACTTTGCGCAGAATCACAAAACTTCCAATTATGATTTTAATGGTGATTCGAAGATACGAAAATGAAAGCTAATAATATATCTAAATAAATAAACCCCCAATTATACGACATATAAAGTTCGATCATCCATTCATTTAAGACCCCTTATAATTCAGATAGGATGATTTGCTGTAATACTTTACATGTAATGGATCGCCCAAGAAATTTGTCAGTATTAAATAATAACGATTGACATACGATTACCCCCGATCTGATTGGAAGAAGGATGAAGGCTGAATCATCGAGCTTACGAGGTTATTTATACCAACGCGCAACGGTACGGGAGACGAGAAACCTGAAGTTTCACTCATAAGCTGGCAACAATTTGATAAATCGGTAGTCAACTTACGTTTTTACGAATGCGCTTGTAACTTAGGTCCGGTATTTAAAAGTCCACTAAATCACCGCCAGGGACAAATAAGTGTCTTGAATTATGACCGTGAAGTGTTGTTTTGTTTTTAGTAACAAACAAATTATTTTTAAATATAATTTTAATGATAATAATGAAAATTCTTTAGATAAATCCATCGTAAGTTTTTTATGTTCTAAACGTTAATATTTTCAGCTCCCCATATGAGTAATTTGCTTTGAAAACTATATTTAACTATCAAAAACATTTTTTCAATTCGTCTAATTCTAGAGATATCTACTTATCGGTTAAAGCCAATTTGTAATTTTTTTTTTACATGAATACCTCACAAGAGTCCCAACTGCTCCCGTCTGAAACCAGTGGGGAATCCCCAATTGGGGAATGTTGTGAGGCTGAGGGTAGTGGGGAGGGGAAGGAGATAGGGAAGAGGAAGGTGGGGAAGTACCTGGCTATTCAGATCTGGTCACCAAACACGGCTAATGCCGTTTCAAGCAACGTTTCAATTCTGAATGGTGGTCTTACACCAGGGCGATACAGAGAGTATCTTCCACTCTGGAACGTGCCGCAAATATACTATTTATTAATTTAAATGAATAAATTGTGAAATAACACAAATAAATCAAATAAAATTAATTTGCCACGCCGGGATTCGATCCCGCGACCTTCGGTGCGCGAGTCAAGCGTCTTACCACTGCGCTACGCCGGCAGTCAATTAATTAATCTATCTATCTATGATGTATGTATAAAAATCAAAATATGCTTTCTTGGGTGTATTTACATGAGTATATGAGATGTCTATGCGTTACTAAACCATTCATCCGATTGCGATGAAAGTTTGGGGATTTGATGTGCGCGTGCCCGCGATGGTTTCTATATATAGTTTGGGTATCATGAAATTATGCGTTGCTAATCATTCATCCGATTGCAACGAACTTTTGGGGATTTAATGTGTGCATGCCAGTGATGATATCTATGTTTAATAGTGAGCTATGCGTCATGAAGTTATGCGTTGCTAAACCACCCTTCACCTCCCTCCTCCCGCATTCCATAATGGAAACTCTGGAACGGGGTTCGTGGTACGGGGGAAGCGAGAGAGGGGAGTGTGGAGAGGGAAGGCGGAGTGGGAACGCGTGAGGGGAAGGGGAGACGGAAGGGGAATGGGACGAATGGGAAAGGACATGCAGAGAAAAGCTATTTATTTATGAAGTGGCATAGCAACGCATGCCGGGAACTCGCTGGTATTTAATAAACATATGTAATCTACACGCATTAGCCGTAGTCGTCACCACGGACGACTTGTTCAAGATACCACACGCCAGAACAGATATTCTTGCACAGCGTAGCATGTCAAGATTAATGATGGTTTTTTGTTGTTAAAACTAATAATAGAATTGATAACGCCATCGGAAGGCGAAACAGCTGTCACGCGCAATAATAATTATACAACCGAACTTGTTTACATGTAAATTTTTTTTTTTATAAATCAAATAATATTATTATGTGAAACTATAAGTACACTCTAAGTGAAACTTCATAACAATTAAAAAGATAAGGTGCAATTTAATGAAATTTCTAAAACAGTGTAGGTATATATATTACATTTAATTGCTTTTTTAAATATGTGTTATATTATCTTTCAAATTGTTGAGAATGTTAAAATAAAAAATCGTATACTGTAAATGGATAATAATAATATTTAATAATATATAGCGCCGTTTTCGTGAAAAATCACCTCAAGGGCGCTGTGGCAAGGGCAAGGGCAAGGGATAAATAATATGTCGTACCTGCAAAAAAAAGTGAGTAGATACATAAGGAAAGAATTTTAATTTTAATAAGAAATTTGTTTTGTTATTTGTTCGGCTTTTTAAAATATATAGGTTGTCCGGGGGGTAAAGTGCATACATAAACTTCGGAAGATGAGATAATAATGTTATAAAAGCATTTGTAAGAAGGTGTGTACACCGTTTTATACACACTATATGGTCTTGGTAAGTGGCACCTCCAGTACTTGCTCATTGACAATTGGGCATTGGTTAGATTGGCAGCCTTGGAATATTTTGGAATGGAACTGTTGTCAATCCTGCAGGCAGCATTCATATGAGAAGATTTGAAAAGGAAACAAGTCATTCTTTGTGCGGCAGCCCAGAGCATTGGGCGATCCTCTGGACTGAAATACGACGACTCAACTAAAAATCGCTACGACGTGATCTTGGATCTTGGACGTGATTGGCATCTGAAGACATCAGCCTGTCCTGCTTCTGGAAGGCCCCTTTGGAGTCAATTATATGCAGCCCTTTTATTTTCACGATGTGAGATTATTTCTTCAAAACGAGGAGTTTTCGACAGGCTACTACTTATCGCAGTATCAGCATTAACCTATTTACCTAAGCAATCTTTAAAGCCAGATAGTCTTTGAATCAGGATGTCTTATTTTTACTCTTAATATACTTTTGTATTGCTCTTTTCATTTTAAACTAGAACCTAATCTTTGCATTTTGTCATATTTGACTTGTATAGCGCCGTTTTTTTGAAAAATCAACTCAAGGGCCCAAATGAATAATGCACATTATTGCCACTTTATTCCACGGTAACAATGGTAGAACTAAAAAAAATATATGAATAACATTTTTCGAAATTCTAATATTTTTTTCCCATACAAATATATTTTTTCCATGCAAATAAATGAACTTTTTTACACTAAAACTACCTTAAACTTGTACTATCATGAATAATTACCCCAGCAGTTTGTGCACTTTACCCCCGAACGCCTTTATGCACACAATAATGACCTCCTTAGCTTTTCTAATACTGGCAAAATAATTATGTATTTTAAAATAATTATAATATTAGGATATGCTACCTAAATAAGTACCTTCCTATATTAGAATTGAAATAATTCAGTAAACTCGATAAAAAAACAGCAATCCCAAGGAAACATTCCAAAATTCACAAAGAAAAATTAAACAACTTCTCAAAATAATACCAAAATATTCCACGTTCTCAGTTTCAGTGAGTCGAATGACGGCTGGTTGCGGGTTTATTTATGGCATCTAATTAATAAAATTTAAACTTATCTCTCACGTGAAATATATTATTATGAAACTGGTAGCCGCAGCCGGGAGGTTGAATTCTAATAATTTAATAACTTGTTGGTTATTTAATCCAATTTGTTCGTGTCCAGATATGTATCTGTTCTCTGCACAAGGGCGGCACGCGACGCTGCACTGTTACATTGTATGGATAATTATCATTTGGTCCTTCCTGTAAACAGTAAACATTGTAAATGAAACACGTAAATTATGATTTAAATTCATTCTCGTTGGTTTAATTTGAATTTTCGTTAATTTTGCAGAACATTATTGCCAACATATAAGGGCGTTTTTCCACTGCCGCCGTCACCGAGAAACGAGATTATTTCGGACCATGGTCTGCCCACGGCGACCGATCTCGATGGTAATTTCGACGCATAACCAATAACTAATTAATAACATTGAGCGAATACAAAAAAAAATGGCTGTCGTATTCCATAAACTGCTCAATGTAATTTTCTATTTGATTCTTAAATATAACAGTTTAACTTTCTTGCACCTAATTTTTTTAATAACTTATCAATTGAAATAAAGTCTAAAGCCGAATATCTCACTTTCAGAAAAAGCGCTTACTGACCTTCTGATGAGTGACTATGACATTGTTTACAACTTGTTTCACATAATCAGATAGAGATATAAATTTTCAACATCATTACATACTAGTACCATATGCTTACAGGTTTATTTTATTTACATGCTTATTTTACGCACTTCGATTTTCTATTTTCTATTTTTTATTATAACTTTACCAATTTTAACATGTGCTTACACTAAACTACACTCAAATTAACTATCCTTAATTAATCACCATGAAACAGGCAGCCGCCTAGTATGTATATATAAATCTTATCTATGTAAATGTCTAATATATGTAAAATGTATTTTATAAATAAATTAATAATAAAAATTAAACAAATAATTAAAAAAAATATATGAAAAAAGATGATCTTAACTTTTCACGGCCAAAAGTATTATCGTGATTAACTTTTGGGGTATCTAGTCGTGTTGCGCGCTACCTCATTCTTTAGCCAAATTTTCGGACAGCGTTACCCCTGGTGATGGCTGTAACCCTTTCCGGAACGTTGGCTACACCTAATAATACACTAAAAATAAATTACTTTAAAACATGAAAATAAATTATTTTACCCGCCATCACTGCTGAAACTAACTCCGGTAGCAGAATATGGATGTTAAATGCCTCTGTCTTAAGTCCACGATCTCCGGACACCTTTCCCTCTAGCTCTGGGAAGATGAGACCGGGGCACAAGGGGCAGGCAGGAGAGAGGGGCTGCCGGACCCTCTGCGCTGCGGGAAAACAGTGAAATATTACCCAAAAGGACATGGCGCGCGGCGCGTTACAAATAAACATACATTAAAATCTTCGGAATGCGTTTATCTCAAATTTAGAAATAATGCGGTCGTATATTAGATAAATATCACATTTGTTTTTATTTCATAGAGTTTGAATTAATGCGCGGCTATAAAAATATTATGTATCCGGAATTTTAGAGGGCGGTTTTATAGATTTAATTTGTCATAAAGGGCAGAGTGTTCAAGGGTGGTCTACCGGTGGCTTTAAATTGAAAAACTCTCTATAATAATGCCGAAATAACAACATTTGAAGAACACTGATGATGTCCGGGGGTAAAATATGTAAAATGCACAACTTCAGGAGGTGATTCTAAACCATGGTAGATGTAAAAATGATATATAAGTTCCACGATTTTTGCTATTGCTTTTCTTTCTCTTTGATCTAACCTAATTATTTCATAACCATTTTATATTTTGATATTTTCTGGTATTTACAAGAATATTTATGTAGTTTCAATGTGCTTTAACAGTAGTCATTCGTATTAACAGATATATGTAGTTTTGAGGTGTCTCAACAAATGTCAAAGTAGTACTTTAGGAAAGTAGTACTTTAGGAGAGTGGAAACTGTCGCCTTTCGTGTCTAATGCCCAAATGGTGATCCTAATACTGATGGTATTTGTTAAAAATGGAGTATGTTAGAAACTTAGGATTGAAAAATTCCCATACAGTATTCGATCCACAGCTGGGCAGCTAGAGTTCCCTTGCTTCAGAATTACACAGAGCACCAATTAGAACGGACGTTTGGTTCACTCAAATATTCATTGTAAACCACACGATAACCATAAACAAATTTGTAATCTCGACAAACCACGAGCTTTCTTGAAGATTCCCGAACATACATCAAGTAACCCTAACAATGGGATTGAGGAACATTACATTTACTTTGTATATATATATATATAGTAGGCAACTACAGTAGAATCATTTGAAAGATATTCTGGGTTATGCAGGAGGGTACTGCTTCGAAGAACTACTGCAGGGTTAGGGTGGACTTCAGGCGGGTGTTCAAAACCATTTCGAACCAATTTGAACGAGATACGTTTTTAGATTTTCACGGCCAAAAGTATTTTCGTTCTTTAAAAGGAGGTAGCGCAACACGGCATGACACCTTATAAATAAATAACGAAAACAATTTGAACTACGAGTACTTTCGGTCAGCACAAAAATAGTTCATTAAAACGTGCTCACTTAAAATAAATGATTTGTTTTTATATAAATGAAAACAAATCACTCTGTAATCAAAATTATTAACATGTTTCAAAACCAATGGTTTCTTCGTTAGGATAAAATTAAAAGTAAAACAATGCCACAAAGTGAATTTGCGATTATTAAAGAATAATTTTTAATAGTTTTTCGAAGTAAAACTTCTTTACGCACGCTTGACTTGAGGAGTAAGCTGGTGAATGCGTGACAAGAGCGTTACGAAAAGTGTGATCAGACGAGGCGAAAGGAAGTTAAGAGAGAGATATAAGTTAGTGAAGATAGAAAGGGAGAGAGTTACGTTTCGTATATTATTGTAGGGGCAAGAGAGAGAAGTGCGAGCACACATTTTCTTTCTCTCTTTCTCTCATAGCCAGTTACGTTTCGTATATCTAAGACACAGTGCAGGCCTATTGTCTGTATCACACTGTAGGAGCAAGAGAGAGCAGTGCGCGTGCACATTTTCTATCTCTCTTTTTTATAAGTTAGTGAAGTTTTACTTCATTCGTGTGGTAAAAGCACACTCGTTTTTAGTGGGGTTTTGTAATACCTTAATGAATGCACATTTTTATTTAATAAATAACTACAATAGAATTACTGAGAGCTCTGATCAAATCAAATAAAAATATAGGTAGCTAATTATTTCTAAAAATAAATCCTACGTTCAATTTTACTAAGAAATTTGAATTGAGCTTGAATAAAATATTTATCAAATTCTCTCGTAGTAGGCATTCCACAAAAAAACTCATTACATTTAGCATCTCCAAATCCAACAACCGTCATTATTAGCATAGTAGTTTTTACATATTCTCTCAAAAACAGATGTCCATTCCGTATTCGGATAGGCTCCAATCGGACGTAAGAATAATGTACGATGTCGATGTAGCTTCCCGATACGGACTAACAAATTGTTGTGGTATGGATACCTTACCCGCCTCGTACCACTTGAGGCCGGCGGAGATTGGAGGAAGATTGTCAGTCCAGTCCGAAACTGGATTCCGGGTGATGGTACCAGATGGAGTAATTGGTTTTCCGGCTAAAGTTAATTGGTTATCTTCGACATTGAAAAAATCTAGAAAAAAACGTCTAAAATTGTTAAAGTAATTCACAATGGGATGCTTGAAAAATACACGGAGAAAACTTTAAAAAAGACAAATGCAGCAACTAATTCGCCTATCAATCGTGCTCTTCATATGTTCAATAATGTTGGTCTAAATTCTAACATAGACATTTTCTCCGATTCGATTTAAGATTCAATGCGCATACATACATACATACATACACACATATTCTCTCTCACACACACACACCTTCCCACTACACGCATCATCCGGTAATTACTTAATATACATACCATAAAAAAGCTTACGAGACTTGTATACTTCTTCAAAAACCTAAGAAACGTACTACCTAGGAAAGACATCAAAAAAGTATTTTTTGCCTTATGGCATTCCCGTCTTGAGTACGGAATTCTAGTATGGGGATCTGCTACAGCAAATCATATTAACCACTTAGATATTGCTCAGAAGAGCATTATAAAAACCATACTAAAATTACCCATCAGAACCCCCTCAAAAGATATTTTTAAGGTTTTTGACATTCTAAATTTAAAACAAATATATGCCAAGAATATCCTTATATATCATTTTAAAAACAGAAAATCTCCTAATGAAACTCGGATACATGACACAAGAGCCTCAAAAAAGGATGTACGAGATGTTCCAAAATTCAAGACAAGTTTTGGCCAAAGAAACCACATATATCTGGCAACTAAACTTTACAACATCTTTCCTCTAAGTCTGAAAAAGATAAATAAGTTTAAGGAAAAAATCAAAACAGGGGTGAAAGAAATTAATGCAGACATACTAGAAAATGTATTAAAAACATCATAGAAACTAAATAACGGAAAATCAAAGAAATCTACCAGTCCGCCTCAGCACAGGACCACCTAGTGAGGAGGACTAAGAACAAACAGATGAAATATTTATATACATCATCATATCTTGTAATTCTCATCAAACCTGTAACAAAATAGTCACTAATAAAAAATAAATAAAAATTTTAAAAAAATAGGACACTACACTGAAACACATAATAGGTACCCACCACGAAAATTATTTTCACCAATTTAAATAATGTACTGTTAGTTTCTGTTCATAAATAAATAAATGATATTTTTTTGTAACTGTACGATAAGAAATTTAAATTTTCGTTGAAAGACATATGTTAAAGCGGTGGTAGGCACAAAAAACGATTATCGATGCAAGGATTCAATTTGGGAGACGGATATGAGTACCGGGAACCATTTATTGGACAACCAACACCCTGCCATCGGTCACCCGTGGTTTGCTACGTTTGGTGACTTAGCAGAGGTGCCCGGGTTCATGGGGTGAGGTTTGTATAGGTCTTGGCAGCGGATGCGTTTGACCACTTACTGCGTGACGGGCCTGATTGGGAGACTGGTTGAGGGAGATATTTTGATATTTGCAGCTGGAATTTCTCGACCCATCGCCTTGCACCGCAGTAGGAGGGGTGGATCACCTCTCGTACCTTTTTCCTAAAAATATTCTCCACAGAGCATCTTCAAAGATGACATAGGTTCTGGAGGGAATTATTGTTGAAATTGTATATTTTATTTTAATTTGTGAAGTTCGGGCATTAATATCAATTTTTGTTATTATAAAAGAAACTTAATTTGCCACATTAAACAATAAAACCATATCCGGAAATGGGTTTATAAGTAGGAGATTTTAAAGTGTTTTTTTACTGACCTAATACTTTTTATTTTTTTCTAGGCTTATTAAAAGACTTTAATTTAATTGAAGTATCTATAATACTTCTAAGCGATACAAAAATACATGACTTTGTATGATTTTGCATTATTGCGCGTGGCTTCATATTAAGCCTTAGGTACGTTCTTTCTCCTAAAATTATAAAATATTACCTTGCGGAGTTCCTACTCAGATATGTCCCTAATCATAGAATTATGATAACACCCTATATTTTTTCCAATCATTTAGATTAGACTGGACCGGTTTAAGCCTGCTTAATGCATGATGGTACCTACCTACTAATACCTAATTATTTTTTTACTAATCTTATGCAACATCGCATTTATGTCCCCTCTAATACACTTGTAATATGTAATATTATGAATCTTCATTTGCTTTATTGCTTAAGAATATTTTTTTATTCATATTAAAATCTTTCACAATTACGTAAATTAAATTAGGTATACCTACTTATACTATTATAAAATTAAATGCCCCGCATGTAGCGAATCGTTATGCACTTTGTATTTCTCATCCTAAATCAGTGAATTTCAACATCTGTTCTCAGCAACAGCAAATTAGCTGCAAATCAGAAACTGAGAAAAGGGTTCTATATTTAAGAATGTCCCATGAAGATCCCCGGTTAAGGACGAAATCGAACACCTGCTCCGCGGGAAGCAGGTACTACCTACCGCCGATAAATTAAATAATACTTAGTTGATAAGACCCTCGATATAACACCATTAAAGAGCAACATTGTCAAAAGGTTGCAGCCATTTTCATTAATACTCAACAAGGATTTTATTATCATGTTTTAACTTATTTAATGCTCCTTATGGTATTTATTAATATTGCAAAACAATAAAAATACCTTGTATTCCTATAAAATTTATTATTGATTGTCAGGTGTTGAGTAATATACCGAAAGCCGGAAATCGACCACGAAAATCACGAAAGCCGAAATCTCGAATATCTAACTTTCCAAATTACCAACTTTGAGTATGATCTCGGAAATTTTTATTTATTTATTTTCATTAATTTTATTATGGAGCACAACATGTGCCATTAACATAATTACGAATAAATTAAAAGGAGAATAGTACAACATAACGATAGTTAAAAATAAAATAGCAAAAGTAGAATGTTTTTATGTAATTTATTTAAAAACTATAAAAACATGTTCAGTTGCCTTTCTGTACCTAGCCAAATGCAAAATATATCATCGACGTATCTTTTCCAGAAACATACATTTTAAGTAAAAGCAAACATTTTTAAGTAAAAGGGTTATAAGGCATCGGAGATAAATAGTTTTGAAATAAAAGTAGAATGTATAAACTTTAAAATATCTAAAAAAGGTATAAAAAGTACACAATTTAAAATACGAAATATATTTGTAGAAATAGTAAATAATTCTCTAAGTAGGAGAATTTTTTTTAGTTAAACTGCCGGGTGAATCGTATATATAATATGAATGAAAGTTCCAGGGGAAGAAATCCTGAAAATTCTGTTATAGGACCGTAGACACTATTATGTCCATAATCATCAAACGTACTATTTTCGGTTATGGTCCATCACTCCGCGAGTAATTGTAACTCTGGTTCAGTAAACTTGGATTTGTTTGAATTTAAGTGTCATTTTCAAAATTGAATTCAAAACATTCCGTGATTTTCCACGAACCTGTAGGTACTAGTTATTATTAAATAAAATCCTTTTACAGCGTGACTTTAAATTAGATTCTTCTGATCGTATTTCTTGTCGCGTTCGGAACCAAAAATGTATTTCCAATTTATTTGTGACACTTGATATTAATAAGGAATGTTCAGAGGATATCGGAAGTTGCTATTTGGATGGAATTTATTTATCCGCCTTTAGACCAGTTTTAAAATTACCTTAAGAGATTTATGAGCATGAGACATGGGAGCAAATTAGCTATTTAATAAACTGGAAATTGCTTCAGATTTTCCATTAAATTTATTATTATACATATTGCTTACGAAACATTTGTCAAAAAACAAGTTAAGTGAGCTTTTATTTTTTCGAATGTGATTCTACCACACCATGGGATATTATAAGATAAGGGTTCTTTAATTTTTTTATGCGGCGTATAGATTTCAGAACCGAGACGCGAGCCGAGCCACGAATTATTGGAAAGCAAAGAAGCAATCGCAAGCCACATATCGCGCCGTTTGCGTTTGCTTCATTCCTTCCCCATAATTCGTGGTTCAGCTCACAGGTTCGGCTCGCGTGTGTACACGCAGCCTTATATGATGTACCCAGCAATGGATTGAATTGCAATATAACCAAAAGTAGGCTGCAGTCGTTTCGATTATAATTTTGTAACATTTAATATTTTATCGAAGAAGTCAATCGCTCTGCGTCGTGACATTATAATTAAATAAAAATTTGTTTTATTATTAACCATTAACAAGTTTCGGTTACATCCTAATATTAACAGGTCAGTATTATTACAAACTAACCCAAGTACGGGGATTGACATAATATATATGTACCAAAGAAAGAGAAAAAGCATGTTAGAAGAGGACAGAGCTTCAGAGAGGGACTGGGAGAAGGGTTACTAACTAGGAAAAGTTGGGATAATATGAAATGGAAAACTTTAAAATTGAGCTTTTAGTCAACAATTTATTTTTTTACAATTTTGTATCTTGTAATTTATACTAGTTTTCCATTAGAAACATTTGCTTGAGGATGGAAGAAAAGTGTACCTACATTGAAAAGAAATCAAAGATTAATAATATATGGTACAATTTTATGTAATATTAGACAATAATTCATTTGACATGATTTAGCAATTTCTAATGCTTACAAATTATTAAGGGGCAAACCTATTCGATTTTTTAAAGTATAACTTTACCCCTGTATACTTTGGTCAGTATTAATTAGGTATTCGGTAAAATCTGGAAAATCCATACATGTGATATGGGTACATCTGCTAGATTATTTTATTCTAATATTAACATTCCTCATAGATTTACCTATGTAGATAGCCTGGAAATTACCGCAATTACTTTTATAGATGCCGGAATGACATCCTAGATTATATTAACAATATTAGATCACGAAACCTCCAAGTTTAGAGTATTAAAGTTTACCCCTCTACCAAGGAGGTCGTCATTAGTAATACACTTTATTCCTTAGCGAATTAATTTCTTAAATCACCTCTCTTTCATTCATAATTCCTTAGCCGTGCCAGGCTGTAAAACCAGTTTCCTAATTGAATGAATTATGGTTTCCTCTAAAACGGCAGACAATGCGGCTACGCTATAAACAGCCTACATTCACACACACAGTTCAAACACCTCGGACGGTCACCGGAATCCCAAACGGTAGCGGCGAGCCCAGATCTCGTGATAACGGATAACTACAAGATATGGGACCTCAAGAATATAAGGAACACGATACGGCGATCAAATACTTAGGGGATTCGATTGTGGTGGAATTTTTCGAGTTGGGACGTTCGGATTTATAACAAACTAGCGCCAACTCCGTTAAAATCACTTTTTAAAAAGTAAAAATGATTAAAGAATATCTTTGGAACTTGGGAGGCAACTATTGTGAGAACGGGGAAATAAATTAATTATACCTACGTACTGAAAATAATAAGATTTACCTTTGTATCTTTGAATTTTAGAGTGTTCACGTACTCGCATCACATCACAACCGAAATTATATTACAATATAATTTATTAAAAAGAACATTAAAATAAAATATATGTAATAAACTTTATCGCTTGTCTGAAACATTGTTCAGATAAGAAGTTCGATTTTTTTTAAATACACGTAAATTAAAAGCAAATTTGAGTTCCTTGAATGTGAATAATTTCACTTTTTCAAGGACTATCGCACATCACAGACAACCGAAATTAATATGTGATTATTTAATACTGTTAATTATTTTATATGACTTCGATGAATTACGAGCATTGGATTATGGTTTTTAATGCTTAAAAAAAGCTGAAACAATATTTTGACTTCTCTTCTAGATAGGTCACTATTTCAACAATCTAGAGAACCTGACAATGTATTTATATCATTCAAATAGGGAACATTGTAGAGTACTTTCTGGTACTTAAATCAAATAACCAAAAACTGACATGGGCACTTTTAACATTAACCTCCCGATTTTTACATAATCAAATTTATGCAGGGCCAAAGACTCATCTTAAATAGATCGATGAGATCTATGTATGTTTATTAGATTTCGAAGACATTGAAGCGGAACCCCTGGAATCAGAGCAACATATCATGACTACGTCGGAAGTTGCCTTAAAGCGTAGTAAATGATTGGGTTATTAGGCGAATTTTGAAGATATGGGGCCCGGGACAGAAAGTAGAATAAGTATTACCAAATCGGGACAGTAGGTGCTACCTCGAGCCCCAGTTGCTCGGGCCCCGGGACAGTAGATTGCCCGGGACACCCAACGGGGACCACACACGCCAAGGGGCGCGGCCGCGGGGGGCGCCAACATCGTAAGTTGTGGGGCCACAGGGGGCGGACAATGCGCCAATTGTCACAAATTATTTTATCATATTATTAATATGCTTCTGCACTGTCTCTTTATAATCTCTCATTATTTTATTTTTTATTTTGCAATTCAAATGTCGTATCTATCTATCAAAAATCTTTTCACAAGCATTCGAAAAATAAATCAATAAATTCGAAACCTTAATTAATTAAGTTAAACTAACAAAATACCTGAGAGAAGAACTTGGCATACCGATCAAAATAGTAGTACACAACTGCTAACCCTGTACAAATCGCAAGTGTGCCCCACGGTTGAATTTGGCAGTCATCTCTGGTCTAGAGCTCAAAAATACCTACAAAAATACCCTCGACTCTGTGCAGAAACGTGTGGTCCGTTTAATAGATTCTCCCACCTTAACGAACGGATTTCAATCTTTAGAGTACAGGCGTCGGGTGTGAATGCTATATTTGTTCTACCGGTATTTCAATTGAATATGCTTTGAGGAACTAGCGTCATTGATCCCTTCGGCATCGGTGCATCGGTGTATACTCGGGAGAAACGCAAAACGCGCTTCCAACGGGTCGCTTCTTCGACTCGTTCTTGTGTTCAACAGCTCGGCTATAGAACAATTTGCCTGCCTATGTGTTTCCTCCTTCCTTCAACATGGGTCTCTTCAAGACCAGTGTTCATTCAAAAAGAACCTCCATACAGCATCTCGTATGACATAGGCCTCAATGAAAATTATTTTCCTCATGATCTCCTGTGTGGAGCTAATGTAAAAAAATATTCAGATCTGGTCACCAAACACGGTTAAACCTATTTGAAGCAACGTTTCAATTCTGAATGGGGTATTTCCACGTATTTTTTTAATTGCTTAAAAAAATTAAGCAAAAAATTACGATGATTACAGTATTTTTATTTTATTTTTATGTTGAAGAATAAATTTTCTACAGCGAGGTAAAGTTTCCCATATTTGAATCACCGCTAAAACGATATTTTGGGGAGTGGCCATCGTGTGACGTCCTGAGTGCGGACGCTATTGACAGTGTTTATTTGTGCTGGTTTAGCCGGGCGTAGCTTGTGACGTCACAAACCCATTTGAAAAAACGTACCGTTTTGATTTTTTCAGTTTTTGAGAGTTTTTAAAATCAATAATATTGATTGAAAACATAAAAAACAAACATTTTTAGTAGGATGATTAAAATCAGAAAAATGATCTTTAAATATTCCGTACATTTTCAACAGAATCCGTCGTTTGAGGAAATACCCCATTTTGGTGTTTCACCAGGGCACATTTCAAAAAAGAGGGACCAGTTTTTCTTTCTCTTTTGACTATCCAGTTAAATTTTATACGAATTTATAAGCCGTTTTAATGAAATGCATCGGCGCACAGTTATTTTGAATGCGTAGGACTAAGCGGATGAAATAGTATGGTAGAAATGAAACGGAGGCGGCCTCCGCTGAGTTATACAAAATCGAGTTCAGCACCAAACAGCGGCTCCGGAACTTAACATTTTATATTATGTTTGAAATATTTGGAAACATTGAAAAGTTTAGTTTTATTAAACGTCTATCTGAAATCTGATTATTTTTACATTATTATGCACCTTGCGTTATGCAGAGCTATTATTTTTAACCCTAGAACGATAATCTTATTTTTAACTACGTTAAAGAAAATCACACGTCTTAGAGACGTACTGAAGTTTAAAAGTGTATATTTGACATATTATCATACTAACGCAGTTTAAAGGTAGTTGAATAATTAATTTAGGTTTTTATAAGAAAAACTTTCTTTTTATACTTTTTTTAAAGGTTATTCCCATTCTTGTTCTCTTTCATATTTTCATTTAGATTATTATTGTTAACTTATTCTAATATAATTGATTTAGGGTTTTGTACTTTAAATAAAACCAAAATATTTATAAAAAATGTATTGTAATTTAAAAAATAACAAAATGCTGTAAACCTCTTACAAATTACAGATCAACTTCAAAATATTAAGACTTTTTTTAAATGAAAAATATTTTTTTTGTCTTTGGCAATTCACCCTAAAGAGAGTGCTATGTGAAAAATAATATTTCATTTTATGTCTAAATCGCATATTTAATGACATTATGTAGTTATAAGTAATATGTTATGAAAGTTAAAATGCTTATCAGGGTTATACGTAAAAAAAATATTTTTTATTCGCATATCACATTTATACGAACGAGTCCGAAAGTTACACAAACGTCAATCATACGTCTCTCGGACGTATGGTGTATGTATTTCTCCGGAATTATTGTACTTATCGTAATGACTGAGCCGCCCCGCGCAAGCTCTGCTCGACAACTGAGCTAACTGAGATAGACAGCGCGCTACATTGCAAAATAAACAAGTCAGAAATTATTTTGTGTCGCTTACGTCTCAAAGACATAGATTATCTTTCTAGGGTTAAGATCAATTAATCTAGTAGATTTACAAATTAACAACACAACATTCGGATCTGGCAGCACACATAAAATAATGAAAAATGCGTGATAAAATATTTCTGCAGCTCGGTATTAAAACTTGCGAAATTTGATCTGACGACCTCCGTGAACAGTAATATCAATGAATTAGGCAAGTACTCAGAGTCAACACATATTCATCAAAAATATGTGTTGACTCTGAGTGTTTTACAAATATTAACTCATGTTTTTAATACAAAATAAATGCAGAAATACGTAGATATCGTTCAAGGAAATTTGAAACGCTGTAAAGGAAAATAAATTAAAAAATTAGTTAAATATGTCATTTTCCTTCGTTTTTTTTCTCTTTCAATCTGCGTCGTCAAAATATTTTTAGGAAATAAATGCGTCTTTTACGACGTGCATTTTAAGAGTTTTTTTTTCTGAAAAATGTATTTATAAAAGTATTCTGAAAGATCTATTCAATTTTTTTTAAATCAATGTCATATGTCTACAAAAACAGGAAATATGATTTTTTTTTAAATCTTTTCGCTCTCCTGAACAATTAACTTTGTCCTTTACAGCATTTTAAATTTCCGTGATCTATCTGAAAATATGATCTATATTTTGGCTAACGAAATTAGATTTGAATCAACGAAAATAAATTAGATTTGATTAATATCTTAAAAGTTCTCATAAAATAGTTTTGCTCTATATTTTAAATAGATAGGTGTACCCATTAATGTATGGGCAGTGGACAAAAAAAACACGCCAATTAAATTAATTTAAATACTCTAATCGAATCACGGTATCCCATTCAGAAATTTCATTGTCATCAAAACGTTCCGAATGCATTCATTCATCTAAATATTCACATCAAAGTTCATGCGAGTCACATACTGTACCATAGCACTGCCACTGTCTGTGTGTGTGTTTGTATCAGATACATCTTTGTTACCGGTAAGTTACAACTGATGTTATCAGAATCCTAAAAGTAACTAGTAACACGTTACATTCATAGATATAAATTGCACAAGATGCGCTTCAAATAAAAAAAAATAAAAAATAGTATTTCAGTTAGAAAAAAATTCTGACCGTGACTTTTTCAGTGTGTAGTCATTTGATAACTACTGAAATACTGCTATTTTAACTCCACTTCAAAATAAACAGATTTCTCACAGGTAAGTAAGTTATAAAGCGTAGTATTCTTCTGCCACCCAGTACTATTTTTTTTTTATCTAAATTCATATGTCTTCCAATACGAGCTTTTCCATTCTAATCATTGATCTCTAATTTCTACACATTAATATTTTTTATTATCAGGCAGTCCTTTAATCGTTAACTCACTCGTATTTACCAACATATCATGACTTGTAAAAGTCCGTTTCTTCTAGCCTATTTCCATGTAATCTATTATTTCAGTCGTATCTTCATACTTATATGTATATATGGAAGTCCATATATATATATATATATATATCCATTATATCCATCCGTTGTGATATATGGAAGTGCGCAAACGGGAGAGTTTTAGTAAATTTAAAAAAATTTGTATAGATAATAGTCTATCAAAGTTGACCAAAAATTCATTCTTTGAAACTAACTTTTGGCTAAAAACTGCGGTAGGTATTGAAAGCATTTATTGTTGTGATGAAAATAAAACCGTATATTTTTCCGCAAAATAAATTATATCGACGGCATTATTATTTTATTTTTACGTTGACAGATAAATTTATTATAATTTTTGGAATCGTACCATTTTTGATGTGTTGCCAAAACGGTGTGTTCTTTTTTGTTCGTGAATATGGTGTTGTTGACGTCACGCCAACCAACGTGTATGTCAACCATCTAACCAGGCAGTAGAGTTATCTACACCATAAAGAAGTTGTAGTCGGTTCGAACTGTTTAGTAACGTGAAATTTTAGATCGTTTTCAAAATCAATAATTATTTATGAAAATATTTAAACTCTGAATCAGATTAAGAAAAATACACCTTAAAACTTCCACACAAGTAAAATAGTTTCCATGGTTTATGAGAATAATCTATTGGATGCCAATATATGGTACGTGGTATAGGTTTAGTGTTGCAAAAAAGATTTCAGTTAGACCTTAATTTAATTTGATGAAAGGATTAGTTATGGACTTACCTAGTGTTATTTAACCCAATGGTTACAACTGCTGATAGTATCGGAGAAGTAACACGTAACATCCTAAATGTTTAACCCCAGCCGTGACATTTCCACTGAGTTAAATCTCGGATCATCTGCCTGTTGTGACATTCTATGGCTTGGGAAGGCATAGATTTAATCCCATATCAATACAGGGACTTAAGAATAGACGTGGAGCAGTATTATCAAAAGGAGTTGTCACTGGCGGATAGTGGAACACCCAAATCGTTTTTTTGTGATCAGAACGGGTTTATATATTTATATTAATTTTAAGTGGAGCGATCTGTGCGACTGGACATGGACAAGGAATATTATTGGTAGTAGAAAATACCACGAGAAAGCTAGACCAAACTGTAGGTAACTACACATAGCTATGTATGTTCTTCCATTCTACAGTGGGTGCTAAATTTAATATTGGTATAGTAGGTGCTAAATGTGATATCGTTATAGTAGATGCTAAATTTAAAAGTGGAATAGTAGGAGATGAATTTAATATTGGTATAGTAGGGGCTAAATTTAAAATTGGCATAGTAGGGGCTAAATTTAATATTGGTATAGTAGGGGCTAAGTTTAATATTTATACACTTGGGGCTAAATGTAAAATTGGTATAGTAAGGGTTAAAATTAACATTAAATTTAAAATAGGAATAGTAGGAACTAAATTTAATATTGTTATGGTGGGGGCTAAATTTAATATTGCTATAGTAGGTGCTAAATTTAATAAATTATAAACAGTTATTTATCAAATATAGTTTTTCTAGTTTCAATTTCATAAATTATAAAACAGAGCGGTATTGGATGTATGAGTTTGTTCAAAACACAAACACTTGAAAATATTTGTTTTAGTTAAATGTTCATATTGGAACAGCTACAACAGTCCAATTTTGTATAAGTTTTAATTTGGAAGGCGGTTACGGGTACCGCCGTCCCGGGAACCATTTATTGTATAAGCAACACTTCTGCCATTGGTCACACTAGTTGGTTTTATGTGATTGGTGACATAGCAGGGGCGCTCGGGTTCATTGAGCGAGGTGTGACCAGGTCTTGACGGCGGATGCGCCAGCGGTGTGGTGGGCCGGGTCGGGAAAGGCCGGTTTGGGAAGCTCCTACCCACCCCTCATACCATTTCCATCCTCTCCTTATTTTCCTTAAAAAGTCCCTCCACACAGCATCTCCAAATACGACATAGGCCCTTAGGGAAATTATTTTTGTGTGGCTTTAATGTTAAAAAATTCTCCTGACATTGTATTCTTGCTTTAATTTTCTTTAAATCTTAGTTTCAGGGTTGAGACCTATTTTAAAAAATAACATTTTCCCCCAATGGTGTATCTACTATCTACTCATACTGGATATTTTTCTTCGAGTTATAAAAATAGATTATATATGTATGTAATATTTACATTATAATTTTTTGCTATTGCTCTTGCAAAACTTAATCTTCCTCTTTCTATTTTAATATACCTATGTAACATACTTTTTACTATTTTTCATTGATAAACTAACGTTTAAGACAAGATTTTTTATGCATAGCACAAAGGGTAACAATTATTATAAGCAATAATTATCAGCCTGAAACACTCATCTACATTGAAAAAATCTTCCGATTTAGCATTGACAACGCCTCTCTCACAAAAAATAAAGTTGGTTGTTTTCAGGTGGATAAGTGTAATAAGCAGTAATTGTTGAATGAAATACTAGTATATATTGAATTATTTGGCGGGTATTTGATAAGACGCCATAGCTCAGTGGTAGAGCACCTGACCGGCAATCAGAAGGACACGGGTTCAAGTCCCGTTTGTGGCCAGTATGTTTTCTGGGAAGATTTTTGCAATGTAGATATACTATTACATTACAAGATATATTATTTCAATAACACTCATGTTTCACGCTGATATTTATTTTGCTTTTGCCCCCGGCTTCGCTCGCATGGTATTAGGGGGGTTGCCACCTTCCCTCTCGTCACTCCACTACATAATTTCATAACGCCACAGCTCATTCATAACGCCAGATCTTACCAATATATAAAGCCGTTGTTACTCGCAAATAATGTAGCTTTCGATTAGTGAAAGAATTTTTAAATTCCATTCGATGTTTATTGCGTGAAAGAGTAAGGACCATCCATACAAACTTTCGCATTTATAATATTAGTAAGATATTTTCCCGGGTTTGTGCTAGTTACAAAGAATCAAGGTTTTGTGTTAAGCGTTAACACGATTTGAAATAGCCTCCTCAGTGAACGCGTGGGTGTCTCTCGCAATAGATATGGAAATCATTAATTAAAGCTTGATTGATCAAATCATCAAAAACAATTGCCCAGTAATGCTATTCATTTCTTCCATCCGGCCAATCTTGCAATGTTCATCATTTGGGCGGAAGAATTGATTATCTACGACTTATTATTTGGTGTGCAATGAAAAAAATTTCAGACTGTCCATCTAGTCAGTTCGATCAATTTAATTGAAATCAATTATTTGGCTGTGACTGAGGACTTGAGGCTCCCCAAGGTCGATTAACGGAATGTTTTAATAAACGAATGCAATTATCTAGATTAGTGTCCCCGAAGATTTGTGTAAAGGGGTGACCCGAACAGTTGATCCGCCGACAATAATTGGCCCCCCGAAATGATATTGAATATAAAATTATAATTTTTGTGCATTATTTATCAATTTCAAACGTAAAAACAACTTAATAAATACCCTTAATAATAAGTTGGTACCCATATCAAACGAATTTATACGCAGTGTCGATTTTTTGTACTTATGCGCTGGTATTCGCAGTATATACAAGCAGATTTTTCCTTGATGCATTTGAATAAAAATATGTTTTATACTTTTGTTATTCGGCGGTACAACTTTACTGCACGTCCCTTCGGGGTCAATTTTGTTTAATTGGGTAAACCGTATTTTCCCTAAACCGATTGCGTATTGTACGTAAGTACGCCGTGGAGTCAACCGTAGGCGGATCAACTGTCATGGAACCGTGTAAAGGTGACAGAACGTTAAATGTCACAGTTCCAATAAATTTTTAGTATTCTGGTAATCCGGTATGTGTTGTTAGTTTGCGTTATTACATACTAGCTGGGTTACCCGGCTTCGTTCAGGAAAATAAGATAGTGTTCTGGAATGTTGCACAATGATGTTCCCGATTCCCTATTCCTGATCATTCCACTACATACTCCGCCACTCCTTCCACAACTTTCTACAGCTCTATGGAACCTTCTAGAACTTTCCGGAAGACTGTTCTAGAAATTTCAAGAGGACGAAACTTTCAGCCCTTTTATCTTTAAAAGCACGCCCTTTAGGTAAAACCGGATACCCTTATTCCCTAGGGGGGATAGAGATCTACCACACCATATAACTCCCTTGATCGAACCGGGACTCGTTTCTGAGTTTTTGCGAAATGCCAGTTTTTTTGGACTTTCTTTTATAATATATGCCATATTCATATAAATAAAATGTTACTCCTTACATGTCCTTTCCCGTGCGTTCCCCTCCAGCGTTTCACTTCCACCTTCCCCACCACCGCTCTCCCGCTCCCCCGTCCCGCCAATCCCCCTGGCACTGCATTTCTTGACTCCTCTCCCGCCCGGCCCGTAGCCGAAACTTTTTTCTAATACTAACAATTTTAAACTCGTGATATCTTTCTAATTAAATATCCGAATTGAAAAATTGAAAAAGTTAAATAAAGGTATTGAAGCTGTCTTGAATATGAAGTAATTTATTTTGATAAGGATTAAAACCAAGATACAAATAAAGTGCCTTTTCAAGCGGCGACATTTAAATTAAATTTTTAAAATAAAAGAACACTTATTGTGGCATAACCATAATAGTTAGACATATGCTGTCGCTACTTTTTTTGTAAATAATGATGTGTTCTATAAAGTCGTTATACATTATTTTATTCTATCATCAATAGTTTTCGCAGCGCACGCGATTTAAAGAATATTTTAGGTAATTTTTTTACACCCTGGGTTACGTTATTGAAGTTTTAGTAAGGATACCTATTTTTTTTTAATATAATATAGCCTATGTCTCCCAGGGATAGTGTAGCTTCCCAACAGCGAAAGAATTTTTCAAATCGGTTCAGTAGTTTCGGAGCCTATTCGATGCAAACAAACACACAAACAAACAAACAAACAAATATTACCTCTTTATATAGTATAAAAAAAAAAATATATATATATATTAGATAGTAGATAATAAATTATTAAAACAATAATAAGCTATTGGTATTCTGTGTTTTTAAAAAATCCATTTTCACAAAAACGGCGCTATACAAATTATTCAATTATTATTATTATTCTGAAAGTTTATTTTACATTATCTCCACACAGCAGGCCCTGAGGAAAAAAAATCCCCCAGGGCCTATGTCATCCTTGGGGATGCTGTGTGGAGGGTTTTTTAGGGAAAGGAAGGAGAGTTCGTTCTAGTAAGAAAAAATGAGGGGTGGGTAGGAAACGGGGGGTTAATGTGTCTAGGAGTGACGGTCGTATTAATACATCCTTCCTACTGCGGTACAAGCAATGGATCGAGAGAGTCCGGCTGGAATGTGCAGGTGTCGGTAGGCTACACTGCGTACATAATCGAAAATCAAGATATCGGGAATTCGAAAAGCAGTGCGACCTCTCCATTATACAACTTTTTCAATATTAATAAATTTAAAAAAAAAACTCCGCAAACAATGATTGAGTAGTAGGTAAATACTTGAATGCATATTTATATTTAAAACAAGTAATTTTATACTACTTTGTAGATATGTATTTTTGAAAATTATTATGTTATAGATAGCATAACTGTCCCAATGCCCCCAACCGTCCGGAGCGAGTGAGACTACGATTAACCCAATTTGAGCCTTGAAGTTGAAGGCGAGGTAGGTTGGTGGAGAGGTAGGTGAGGAAGTACCTAACTGGTGTGATCAGGTCACCAAACTTGGCTAAAGCCATTTCAAGCTTCGTTCCGATTCTGAATTGTGTTCTTTCACTAAAAGTTTCTGCGACATCGTTATACACTATATATGATTATTGTAAATAACTTAATTAGAAATAAAACATATTAATCCCAAAAAAATTAGTTACGCGCGCCTGGTTTTGAACACGAGAAACGTTTAGTGTCTTATTTGTCTAGGTCTTAGCGGCGGACGCTTATGTCCTCCCACTGCGTAGCGGGCCGGATCAGGAGCGATTGTTTGAGGGAGACCTTTTGATCTCTCCAGCCGTAGAGGTCAAAATGTCCTACCCATCCCCATGTCTTTTTCCCTCCCAGAACTTTATCTCCTTCCTTTACCTAAAAAGACCAATTTCTACCCACTCCTCTTATATTTTTCCATCCTAACTTCATTTCCTTTATTTCCCTAAAAATAACCTCCACACAGCATCCCCAAAGATGACATAGGCCCTGATGGATTTTTTCCTTAGAGACTGCTATGTGGTGATAATGTAAAAAAATACAATTTACATATTGCAAATTAATTCAATCAAATTATCATCCACTTACAATCAGTAAAAGTTGCCATAAAATTTCCAGTTATGATTAATTTAATTTTCTCAATACTTTATTTAATTATTACCTTTCCAATGAGAGCTTAACCCAGTTGATCGCGAAGTAATGAACAGTAATATTCATCGCTGCTATGTCGCAGTTCCCCACAGATAAGAAGATCACTTTGACGCATACAAATTAAAAAATGATCCCGTAAAAAATGTAATAAATGCAGATGGATTATTCTCATTAAGGAACGGAAATCTCCAAATGCATCACACTAGATTGAAAAAGCCTAACAACATCGAAAACTACAACCAAATCCAACCCATACAACAGTAAAGGATAGAGATTATTTTACTATGATTGGATGTGTGAATTTAGTGCAGTTTGTGAATGAAATAGATTTAATAGTTTTAATTTAAGCGATCACCTTAACAGTGTTCCCATCGATCTCCCGCAGAGCAGATCATTAATTTAAAAACCACACCAAACACCGCTCTAAAATACTCTTCAGAGTTGTTTAGTTTATTTTGCATTGTAGGGCATTGAAGCTGGGTGTTCGAAGGTGGTTGTGTTTTGGTATTTTGAGCAGGATATTAGGGGGAACAGTATTAACCCAAAATCTAGCGTTAAGCAGCTGACATAACCTAATTGATGGTCCAAGCAGATCAGGAGATATAACTGAGATGTTAATCTGTGATCTGGTAACAAATGGCCTGGCGTTGAAACTTGAAACGTAACGCGAGACCGCTGCTAGAACATTGGAAGGTAGGAATGTGGCTGTAACGTTTGAGGTTTACATCATATGGTGTCTTGCAACGATAAGGATGTATACCTAAAACCATTGTGGTATATAGGTTAGTCATGTACCTACCTAGTTTCAACATCCTTCAACATATGTCGTAAGTATAGTTAGTTATATGAAATTTTGTGGTAGCTCAGGATGTCATTTAAGTATTATTTTAGAAAAGTATCATTTATCGTAGTTCGTGTCGAATGTATGAACGGTTCCAATGATAGCCGAAGGCATTTGGTAGTCGGGCAGATGCAATCAGTCAGGCGACCCTCAGTGACAGAATGACTTAAAGCCTCCAAGAGCAAGGACGTCAGGTCCAGTTAAATATTAATTATAAACTTTATGATATCGTAAATAAAGCAACTTGTTATCCCAACGAACTTCGATCAGCGTTTCAATTCTAAATTATGGTTTTACACCAGGGCGGTACTAAGAGCATCTTCCACACTGAATCGTGCCGAAAATATGCTTTACAAGTGATTCCTGACATTATTAGGAGTAAAAAGGTAAAAGAAATTTTGGTATCCAGAGATTTTTTGTTGTTTTCAATTTTTTTCTCTTCATTCTCTTTCTTTGTTTTAAGAGCTGCAAAAGATTTTAATGATTTAGGCACATTTATTATGTTATATAAAACCCTTGTCAGATGCCAACTTGAATATAATTCTACGTTATGGTCTCCCTTTTTCAATATTCATTCAGACAACATTGAAAAGATACAACGGAAGTTTCTAAGGTTCATAAACTATAAATTGCGTATTCCTATACTAAACATTGATTATAATTACCTCCTGGATAAATTTTCTCTGTTGAAACTTTCAGAAAGAAGAATAAGCACAGATTTAATACTGTTACATAAAATACTGCATTACAAAATTGACTGTCCAGAATTACTTCAATTTATCAATATCCATGTACCCGAAAAATCATGTCGACATTTATTACCCTTTTACTTCAATAACAACAGGACACTAGCTTATCAAAATTCTCCGTTTCCGAGACTTCACAGTCTCGGAAATAAATATTCTAATCTAGGTGATATATTTCATCTTAAAACCAATCAGTATAAATGTTGCATATTCTATCACTTTTATTCTTCTAGACACAAATAGATTTACATCATTTCTGCAGTTTTTTGTTTATATTGAATGTGAGACTTCTTATCATTTTTACATATGTACTTTTTATTTTATTATGTGGTTTTGTTTTTATATTGTATTACGTATTTTCTTTTCTCATTGTATTATATTTTCTTCATTGTTTTTATACTCAACTTATAAACTATAATGTAAAAGCCCATCAGGGCGTGTAATAAATAAATAAATAAATAAATAAATAAATAACCTAACAAAAATAAAAATTTCTTCTACATATCATCATTGATCAATCATCCAAGTAACAGCGCAAACCCACACCCGGTCTCAACTGTCCAATACCTACTGATTTTTTGTGTTTTAAGATGAAAAAAAAAAACACCAGAAATGTCACCGAAGACTCATTTTCATTTACTTTTTCATTTACTTTTTTACTCCAAATAATTATAGTAATCACTGGTTAAAGCAAGTCAAGTACTGGTATCAGTCTGGCACGTCCCTTAACTTCCTGCATATTATTTTTAAATGAACGAATTGTGAAATAACGTACATTAATCAAATAAAAATTATTTGCTCACGCCGGGATTTGAACCCGCCATATCCGGATTGCTAGTCGAGAGCCTTGTCCGTCGACCACGAAGGCCGTCGAATCTGAAAAACCGAAATCTTTTAGAAACAGCTATAATAGAATTCAGACTATCAGTATTCCAGATATTTTTAAGCGTACATTTTTCAATATAACTTGAGAAGATGCATGAATACCGTTAACACAAGTTAAATATTTGGAAAGTGGGTATTGGTACCGCCGCCCGGGAACCATTTATTAGATAACCAATATATCTGCCATAGGTCACCCGAAGTGGTTTGCTACGTTTGGTGACTTAGCAGGGGTGCCTGGGTTTATGGGGTGAGGATTGTTCGGGTTTTGGCGGCGGTTTTGTTTACCCACCAGCTGCATGGCAGGCCGGATCGGGAGAGACTAGTTGAGTAACCTTGCGACCTCTCAAGCAGAACTCTTTTGGAACATCGCCTTGCACCTTGACCCACTGACCCTCAGATTCCTAGTACATTATCCTTCCCAGAACTTCCTCTCCTTCCTATACTTCAAAAGACAAAAGACCCCCCAAACAGCATCCTTAAAGATGAAATTGGTTCCGAGGGAAAATATTTTCCTCAGGGCCTCCTGTGTGGAGCTATTGTAAAAAAAATGTATAAAATTGGAAGAAAGGTCAGAGAGCGGGGGAGGGGGGGCAAACCAAAATCGGCCAAAGAAATGATTAAGGATTGGAAGGGGTAGGAGTGGGGGAATTAATTAGGGAATTACATCGTTAGAAGTGGAAAGCGGTTAACTTGGAAAATATTCAAAAGACGACTGTAAACAATTTATTTATCGTATTATTAATTTTATTTCAAATATTTTTGTAAAATTAGTTTCGTTAGACTCGAACCGGGTTTCATTCAATCAACTTCACCCACCGGCCTTATCAGGTAGTATCAGGTGGGTGAGGTAGTAAGGTGGTGAAGTGGGTGAGGCGGGGACACGCTGTGCCTGCAACGGAAGCGGAGATGAGGTGGTGAGCCTGGATCGTGGCTGGGTAGGGCCAGACCAGATTACACAGAGGAAGTGGACCTCGCACTGTGCTGATACAGAAACTACTCGCAGGGAGTAGTACTAGTGTGCAGTGTGTAGTGTGTAGTGTCCCCAATGCTCTCTCTACGCTCTGCTGCCCTGGGACGCAGGGTTTTCAAATTGGTTCAAACCGAAACCGATTAAATTGTTATTTAAGAAATTATAACATTCTGCAGCAAATAAAATAAAATTAAGCAGGCTATTTTTTCGGATTACCAGCTGGTTCCCGGTATGTGTTGCAATGCCATATTCAAAGAAATAAATTGTTTCTCCCTGCATGTCCTTTCCTGTGCGTCCCCGTTCTCCTTCCGCATCCCCAACCCTTCCGCGTTCCCATACTATTTTATCCCGCTTCCCCGCCCCGCAAACCCCCCTCCCGCGTTCCATATATTCAGTCCCAGTACATTCAGTTTTCAAACAGTTCGCGTGCCACTTATTACAATTTTTTAATTAAAATTTTCATTTTTAGTATATATTACAAATATTCATTTTTATATATTATAAGAACAATCATTCAAATTTGGTACCCAACAAGGGTACCTATTTAAAAAAACTAAAATTTTAAAAATCCATCGACAAAACTTTTAATAGAAAAAAAACAGCTACCTGCTAAATTCAATTTCATCAAACGCGTGAACTGTCAAACGTGCGAAGTTAAAATAGTCGTTAAGTTTTCTGAAATTTTTCTATCTAATTTTTCTCTCCGAAAGAATCTACTGCAAAGTATTAGAAAACTCAAAAAGACGAATGAAATAGGTAAAGTCGTTCTGAAGTTATGGTGCGACCAAGGGAAACAGGGATTCATTTATATATATAATTATTATTTTTTTTTTATTAGAAAAGAAGTAAATATTTACAATAAATAATAATAATATATTACATTTCATATCAGACTTTTTTTGGTTACCCAATTAGTAGAGTAATATTCTCGGGTCTAACTGGGGAGCGATATAGATTAACCCTTGGAATACTGACCATCCGCGACGTTGGGTGCCAGGGGTAAAATGTAAATCACCTTCCGTACGTTTTTTGGACCTACGATGCGCCGTCTTTGGGGAATGCTGTGTAGAGGGTATTTTGAGGAAATTAAGAATATGAATTTCTGGGAAAAGGTAAGAGGGGTGGAAACTGGGGTCAAGTGTCTCCAGGACAGTCAAATGTCCATTCAATCCATCCCTCTCACTGCGGTGCAAGGCAATGTTCAGAGGTCAAAAAGTCTTCCTCAACCGGTTTCTCCGATCCGAACTTTTATGGCACTTCTGCTAATTTACCAAACATATCGAACCACTTGGGATGACCTATGCCAGAGGTGTTGGTTATCCAATAAATGGTTCCCGGGACCACTTCCTAATTTTAAATTATATTATTTTATTTTATTAAATGAAGAAAGTATTTAGCGAAACTCAATCGAAAATCTGAAAACAGAAAAATCAGAAATAGATATTGGCACCTCCGGTAGTCGAATCAGGGCCCACGACTTTCCGGGCCGTGACTACTAACTGAGCTATTCGGACATTCCTAACTGTATCATACTTCGACTAAGAACAACCAACATTATCTTCATTTACTTAACGCGTAATTTATTGGCTTACATCTTAATGTATGATTGCAAGCTCAGTTGGTAGAGTCACGGCCCGGAAAGCCGAAGGTCCTGTGTTCAAGTCCCAGAGGTGCCAATGTATTTTTCTGATCTTTCTGTTTCCAGATTTTCGATTGGGTTGAGCTAATAGTGTTTTCATTTAATTAAACATTACTATTTTAGTTTTCCTAATTAGTTTTAAAATTTAAAAAATATATTTTAATTTATATGATAAGTCGACGTTTCAGGACCCTAACATCACACGTCATAACCCAATCGTTTAAATCGGAAAAAAATCACCAAAATCGTTAATTAGGCGGTTAGTTGGAAGCCCTGGTGGTGAGGCAGGTAGGTCCTACCGCTGTTGGTTAGGTACTGTATGGTAATGCTAGGAGCAGTCGCGCTTCGTGAACATGGAATTTGTTAGCAGGTATGTAGTAGGTATGTCACTGGACCAGTCGTTTGCATCAATTAGCGTCACTCTGCGCTTTTACAGGCTGTTGTGACGTTTAAATTTGATAATGACCAAGTTTTTTTTGCACTTTGACAAGATGGCAGACTGAAATGAGAGATGCCCACTTATTTCACATCTGAGATGGATATTGTTATTTTAAAATATACACCGTTTTAGTAAATATCAAAGTCGAATAAAATAAAGCAAAGTCGAGTCAGTTACACCGTTTATAACTCCAACTGGACTAATTTTTATGATCTTTGATTTGTTGGATTTATCTCCGCCCCAAATAGCAGAATAGCTATTAAAACATCGGAAAAAATCACGAAAAAAAAAATTATGAAGAAAATTCTTTTCCGCATACATTTTGTATGGAACGAATTCCCATCTTTTGAAAGAGCTGCAGGAATATTGTAATAGTATAATATTGTGTAGTGCAGGGTTTCCCAAACTTTTTCTGCAATGGAACACTTTGTAAACCCGTAAATTTTAACGGAACGTTTATTTTTAGTTTGCTTAATTCGGTTCCATGACAACTCAGAATCAACTCAACTCAACACCTCTTTGAAAATTCATTAAAAGATATGAATTTTTTTAATAGCCCATAACTAACCTAACCAATTAAACCCTTTTTTTTCATCACTTTAATGACTTTTCAAAGGAGGTGTTGAGTTCATTCCAAGTAATTCACCTGGTAAATCCTAAAAATAAAAAACAAAAATAAATGTTATTAACACATTATTTATTTACCATATAAATAAAAAAATGAAATATAAACTCGTAATGATTTTGATGGTTTTGAGTAAGTAAATTGCATATCTGGCACAATATTGATAAGTTGGATTCTAATATCTGGTGTGGCATCGGGCCTGCTCTTTCACTTTGACTTTGTCTCAAAATAATTAGAAAATCCCGCTTCGCATGCATAGGCTGTAGAGAAAGGAAGTAAAACAATAATAGCTTGATTTGTTAAATTGGGGGGTTCTTCTGACAAACTCGCCCAGAAACCGATCATCATAACACGGGCATGTGCCTAGTATGGCAAATACACAAATTATATAACCACCAAAGCAATGAATAAAGAAAAGTAAAAAAAAAATCATTTAATGGCTGATCTTCGTATTTTTGTCGCAAGTCACTAATTAAATCAATTCTATTTTCATACTCACTTGCGCTTAAGCTTACTGGTTTAGCAGTAACCGAAAATGGATTCCGGACCCAGGAATCGTCCTAACTATTTTTCGGAAAATATGAAAAAAGAGTTGTTTTCAAGTTATACCTATAGATATTCTAAAAATTCTTTGGAAACCTCGTCATCTACTTTAAAATTTAATTTATTCCAACATTCATGTAAGGCAGGAAAACAATCAAAATGATTAGATTGAACTGATGAAATCCAAAATTGTAATTTTTCAATTCTTCTAACAAACTGCCGCGGAACCCCTTTTCAGGTTCAACGAAACACCGGTGCTCCGCGGAACACAGAACGGAACACACTCCGCGGAACAAAGTTTGGGAAATCCTGGTGTAGTGAATGAATTCCAAAAATTCAAAAACGTCAAATTTCAATGCGCTGATTGTTTTGCTTTTGTTCTTAAATATTTAATGCTGCCCCTCTTTCTTACACACTAAATGTCAACAGCCGAAAATGGGACAAATGGTAAACGTAGTATGTTTGCACCCCTCCACAGGAAAAATACAATAATTATAAAAAATCTCCCTCACACGTATAAAGAAAATGAAACGCAATTCCCATTAATAAGTGTAGAAGTAAGAAACTCCCAAAAATTATAAATACATATACAAAGCCATTTCTGATACTGACAAAAACAAAACACGGACAGTTGCGCATCGATAATTGCTTCATTGTGTAACTTTTAAGTGAATAAAAAAACTGAATTTAATTCAGCTAATAAGTTAACACAACATTTATTGATTCTGAGGCGGTACGAAGTTCGCCGGGTCAGCTAGTTAGAAATAAAGTTCAAAATAAATAAAAATAGCTGATTGTTTGCTATTTAAATCCATTATTTTCGAATTCTGATAGTAATTGATTTTTCTTAAATTAATTAAGTTGAAACGAAGCTACGAATCATCGTGATTTATTATTGGATTATTATTTTTAACCAATACTTCTGACAGAATTACACTGTCTTTCATCTGGGAAGATGTGTAATGGGTTAACACGGCATAATAACCCAAAAATAAATCACGGTAATAATAATCTCAAATCATATCTGAAGTTAAGAATGGTTTTTTGTAATTGTGCGTTTTCAAAGTGGGGCGGAATAGTAAATATTTATCTACTAATTTTATTTTTATCCAATATACATGTAATCAAGATATCATGAGTTACCAGGAGTACTCCGACTATGAAAAAGTAATGACACTTGTGTCATTACGAGTGACCTCCAAAGTGCAGGAATTACCGCTCTGGCGATGGCAAAAAACCTAATGAATTTTCCATTATTTCATTTTTCTTTTCGATGACCTTCGTGATTTTGCCGGCGCTCGACGATTGCTTTTATTTGTATGCTGTGGTTTCAGTTTTTGTGAAATAAAATTTTGTGTTTGAATAAACATCTAATTCGAACATTTAAAAAAATACGCACGTGAAATTGTTTAACACAAAACATATTTTTCATGTACATATGTATATACGTCGCAGACCAATCGTAAAATCGGGCAGATCATTGTGCGCCTCAGGCAAATCACGATCTGCCGCCATTTCACGACGCGGCAAATCATGATGTGGCTAGACGCTACATGATCTGCCTGATTTCACGATCGGCCTACGTCATGTATTTGATAATAGGCAATTAAATACATTTATTGTTTTTTACATGAGCTCCACACAGGAGGCCCTGAGGAAAATAATTTCCCCCAGGGCCTATGTCATATTTTGGGATGCTGTGTGAAGGATTTTTTTTAAGGAAAGGAAGGAGAGGAGATTTCTAGAGTGGAAAAGGGTTTAAGGAGTGGGTAGGTATTTGAGGTTCGGTACGTCCAGGTCATCCGCCTCCAAGACCTAGACAAACCTCACCCCATGAACCCGGGCACTCCTGCTAAATCACCAAACGTAGCGAACCACTTGGAGTGACCTATGGCAGAGGTGTTGGTTATCCAATAAAGGCTCCCGGGGCGGCGTTACCCATTCCGTCTCCCAAATTAAAAACATACATCCCACCTTGAAGAAAATCATTATCTCTACACAGGAGGCTCTGGGGAAAAAATAACCCTCCGGGCTTATGTCATCTTTGAGGCTTCTGTGTGGAGATTCTTCGTCTTTTTAGAGAAAGGATGGAGAGGATTTTCTGGGAAGAAAACGGAATGAGGTAGTGATGGGTAGGAATCTGTGGGTCAATGTTTCCAGAAATGACGAACGTATGAATCCAACACCACCTGGGTTCAAAGCGACGGCACGAGAGTCCGGCAGAAGAGATCAAAAGATCTCCTTCACCCAGTCTTAGCCTCACAAATTCTGACCACCATGCAGCTGGTGGGCAGATGCATAGACTGCCAATACTCGGACAAAACCTCACTCCACGAATTATTTGATAATAGTAATGAAACACATCGAACGTAAAGGAAATTTAATTTTTCAATTATTTAAGTAGATTTTTTTTTACACTAGCCCAACACAGGAGGTTCTGGAGAAAAATTAACCAGTCGGGTCCTATGTAATCTTTGGGGATGCTGTGTGAAGAGTCTTTTTAGGGAAAGGAAGGAGAGGATGGCAAGGAAAACGGTATGAGAGGTGAGTAGGAATCTAGGAGTTTCAATGTATGCAGGAGTGAATGCACAATTTATTATGCTCTTACCAACAAATGATTGAAATGTATTTAACCTTATTTAGTTACCATATATGAACTCCCAGGTATTTCCCAACCTTCCTCCGCCACATCTCCATCCCTCCTTTCCTTTTAGCCTTAAGCCGCCGCTACCCGAATTTCTACCGATTTCTTACATATCTCCATTAAACATTTGAAGTTTTTAAGCTTTAAAAAAAATATATGTTGAAAAAAAAAAGTTATTTTTAATAGACGCTCAATAATAGCTCAGACGCGTTCCACGCCAAATTATATGAAATTCCCTCGATGGCAAAAAATCACTAAGTATGCTTCGAAAATTATTATAAACACGTTCAAGTTATAAAAAAATTCACAATGTTTCATTAAACGCCTTCCACGAGATTTTTGCTATATTTTAAACAAGTCGTGTTTTATTAAACATTTTCACAATTTTCGCTTCAATTTTATCAACATTAGCGCGATCTGTCCAACATTCGTAATTACATATCTCTCCATGTTCTTCTTTTTGAGCGGGGTTGCGGCGTACCCCAATTGGGGGTGTAAAACGTACCCCGATTGGGGTATAATATAATAATCCCACTAGCTCCGGGCATTGACATGCACTACCATTTATTGTAACGGTGAAGTAAAACGACAAACACTGATGTAGGTAAGTAGGTATTCTTTCCCATATCCACTTTATCCGCGGTGGCAACATCCTACATCCGGTGAACGGATGACTTCCGACCTCTCCCATAAAAGTGTATTTAATTTACGATTCATTAATTTATTCACATTGGATGATTATTTTCCCAACGTGGCTGGACCTACGAATTAATTAAGATGGCTCCAACCGGAAAGCGTCGAGTTGTTAGATAGGTACTACGGTCGCATCCGGAAGCCTGCGTCATTTCCGGAACCGATCTAAATAAATCAATTTGTAATTTTGAATTATTATCACTCGATTAAGGCATTCTTGGGTCACGTTAGTTTTAACAGTATGATAACGTATGGCCAGGTACTAATGTAGTTCAATTTGAAGTACCTACACTTGATAGTAAATTTGAAATGAAATTTCAAATGCCATTTTTAACGTCATTTCAATTAATGAAATCAATAAACTTCGTTTCCACCACAATTTAATAAAAAGTATTTATATATTTTAAAATCCGTTTGGTTTCGAAATACGTTATATATGTTTAGTAAATTTTACATTCTGATGAAGACATTGGTCTTGAAGCAGGTTGTTATTTTTTTATTAAATTGTGGTCTGAGCAAAGTTTGCTATTTTCATTTCATAAAAAGGAGTTTAAACGTTTGGAAATTTTAAAAATTTGGCGATCAGACCTGTTTATACATAACTTTTCATAATGTGTTATAAACAGAATTAGATATACAGGTGTTAAAAAACATACTTGACTTACTTTAACCACTGGTTCGTAGCATTATTTTGAGTAAAATACATAAATAAAAATTGGTTTCCGGTGACAATTTTGTTTGAAAGCACAACTAACAAACTAAGAACATTCCTTCATAAATAAAAATACATTTAAGTAATTTATTTTTCAACGGGTAGATAGGTAGCTTATATTTCTATTGTTATTTTACCTTCATCAAATCAGAAATAGATATCTTGTTTATCAAATTCACCCGTCAAATCGCACTAATTTGAATACATAACGGTTTTGTGAACACATTATTATTGGCCCCCTAACTAAGCCTATACATTTCGGTATATTGTTGTGGCTTACCAACTTAATTGATGGGGCACCGACAGATATTTGGTTTGTTACCGTAATATTAATTTTAATCCCTCGTTAAAATTAAGAAATTTAATACATGGTAATGTCAAATGCACACAGTTGCATCAAATTTATATTTTTCAGGTGAGCATGTTTATGATGTCTTCTAACATCTAACACACTATATAAAGAGGTAATATTTGTTTGTTTGTTTGTGTGTTTGTTTGCATCGAATAGGCTCCGAAACTACTGAACCGATTTGAAAAATTCTTTCGCTGTTGGGAAGCTACACTATCCCTGGGTGACATAGGCTATATTATATTTTAAAAAAAAATAGGCATCCTTACTAAAACTTCAATAATGTAACCCAGGGTGTAAAAAAATTACCTAAAATATTCTTTAAATCGCGTGCGCTGCGAAAACTATTGATGATAGAATAAAATAATGTACTACGACTTTATAGAATACATCATTATTTACAAAAAAGGTCACGACAGCATATGTCTAACTATTATGGTTATGCCACAATAAGTATTCTTTTATTTTAAAATTTTAATTAATATGTCGCCGCTTGAAAAGGCTCTTTATTTGTATCTTGGTTTTAATCCTTATCAAAATAAATTACTTCATATTCAAGACAGCTTCAATACCTTTATTTAAATTTTTGAATTTTTCAATTCGGATATTTCATTAGAAAGATATCACGAGTTTAAAAATGTTAGTATTAGAAAAAAGTTTCGGCTACGGGCCGCGTGGGAGAGGAGTCAAGAAATGCAGTGCCAGGGGGGTTGGCGGGACGGGGGAGCGGGAGAGCGGTGGTGGGGAAGGTGGAAGTGAAACGCTGGAGGGGAACGCACGGGAAAGGACATGTAAGGAGTAACATTTTATTTATATGAATATGGCATATATTATAAAAGAAAGTAAAAAAAAACTAACAGTTCGCAAAAACTCAGAAACGAGTCCCGGTTCGATCAAGGGAGTTATATGGTGTGGTAGATCTCTATCCCCCCTAGGGAATAAGGGTATCCGGTTTTACCTAAAAGGCGTTATTTTAAAGATAAAAGGGCTGAAAGTTTCGTCCTCTTGAAATTTCTAGAACAGTCGTCCGGAAAGTTCTAGAAGGTTCCATAGAGCTGTAGAAAGTTGTGGAAGGAGTGGAATGATCAGGAACAGGAAATCGGGAACATCATTGTGCAACATTCCAGAACACTATCTTATTGTCCTGAGCGAAGCCGGGTAACCCAGCTAGTAATTAATAATTGAACAATTATTTGAAATACATTGACATATCTGGGTATATATCAATAACACAACATCGTTTTGCAAATAAAAATAGAAATTTAGGTACACGTCCTTGAAAAATAAGAATCTTCGCATTTTATGTTTCATATTATATTCTTAAATCTACACTCTTTAAGATTAGCGAATATTTATACTTTTTTATGTGAATACCGTACAAGAGGCCCGACTGCTCCCAAGCATCTGGATCCAGTGAGATTATGGCATTCCCAATTGGGGTATGCTGTGAGGACCTAATACACTATTTTTTTCTAGGAGTAATAAAAGATTTAATCAAGATATGTTCTGAATGCAGTATTATCTAAGTGATCAAATTTTCAAAACAAAAATACAATGTTTTGTATGATTTTGAATTATTTTGCATGGCTTCATCTTAAAGTAGATCCATTTCAAATGGATGCTACTGGAGCGACTAAGGTCATAATATGGACCGCTTTTATTTTTCTGCGATTGCCAGCTTTCCAAAATTGGACCACATTTTATTTGGACCAAAGTTTACGATTTTATAAAAAAATATTTTATAAATGAATGTGCAGAAGTCTTAATTGTATTTTTTTAGTATGATGTTTTCTTTCTGTCTTGTATGGTATGTGCAGAAGTATTTTTTCTATTTTTTAAGTCTGATGTTTTCTTTATTTCTTGTACGGTATATATATATATATAAATGTCTTTATAGTATTCTTTTAGACTGTTGTTTTCTTTCTAACTTGTATGGTATATGTAGATACGTTCATTGTATTGCAATTTGTCTCTAAAGCAAGTGTAATAAATTGGTAATAAATCTTTAAAAACCCTATAGATAAAAATTAAAGTTTTATAACATAATTAGATTTAAAAAGTAGCAGGTTAAAAGGTACTTTATTGCGCACGAAGTGTGATTTATCGCAAAACATCATTACGACAATTAACAGTGCACAAAATGTAATACATATAAGATATAAATAAAATGTCGAAATACCTTTAGAATCTTGGTACCTATGTTGATTGCTGGCCAATTATCGGCAACTGATTTTCCGCTGCCTTGACAACACCCTCATTCTATTCAGAACACCATTAAAATATGACCACAGAACGCATCATCCAGCTACCATCCACTCCCTTAAAAGGGTGGAAACCAAGTCGATTCAAGGCCAAAAGATACCACAAATTTTAGAACTTTTTACAGAATGGTTGGATTTAAAGAGCCCTTTCAAGAAGTGCAGCTCGTTTGAAGTGGATAATTAGCGTTATGATATGAGTTGGCCACAATGAGCGATATTGTGTGGCAGATTACGGTGGCTCTAAATCCCGCTTGATGGCCAATTATCTCGTTGTGATCTTCCACTCCGCGGGGCGGGAGGAAAGGGGGGTGGAACGGATCAGGGGAGGGCCGACGGACTCCCTTTCACCAATTAAATATAACAGTGCGTTTGATATACCTTTTATGATTTCTAACTAAAAATGCAATCTTGGATAGTTTATTAGACATGTGAAGTGAATTTTACTATATCACATTGTCACCCGAAAGCCTCTATTACATTGAGCGAGTTTAAAAGCTACTATCTAGGAAATTCACAATCTGTTCGTAAACTCGCTCAGTGCAATCGTATTTATTTATTTACGCCCTTCTGGGCTTTTACAAGATATATACATAAGTAATACAGTTGTGTTAGCAAATACATAGTATTCAATATATATTGATTTATGATACATTTAAGACAAATTAAATGTATAGGTATGGAAAGCGAAATTTGTAAAAAGACATATAAAAACTAAAAAAAAAATAGAAATATAGATTGTATTACTAGCTAACTAGCAGATAGTGGACAATCTCCGAAAAAAGTTGAAAGTTAGTCAAATTTACTCGCTCAAGATGGCGGCCCACGAACAGCTGATTTCGTAACTGTCAGAATTAGTTCTCGCGGGAGTCGTAATTCTCGCTACTGGCTAGCGTGCGGCGCTACCTGCGAGCTCAAGTTTTTTACAAAATGTTGACAGAATTGGTTCGCGCGAGAATCGTTATTTTAGCTGCTACTGTCGCTACTGAGCGAGTAGACAGTTTTGTGTGTCATCATGACAATCTCACTCACCGATTCACCCACTTTTAAACTTACCGTGAAAGAGCGAAATCACAATAGTATAGAGTATACTACAGCTAAACTTTAAGACCCGACTTGATCAGAAATCGTCGCCATAGGCGAGATTAAGGACAGAGTAGTGGCATGCCCCTCCGCACATGCCCTTCTCTGTGGCACGTACGTTTTTTTACATCTTCCTCTTTCGCTTATTTCATTGTAAAGTCATATACTGCGCGAGAATGAATCATACCATGTTCAGGCCGGCCTTAAAGTTTGGCGTGTACTAAACCCATAAAAATATTACTGTTGTGACATCAGGTTTGTCTCACAAACTCTCTTATACAAAAACTCACAGGGTTCAACAAAACGCTTCTGACTTTATTGTGCTTAATTAATTATCAATGAGCTCTAGTATCTTTTTTAGCTGGCGATAATAATTATTCTGGATCCCGACTTTGAGGTTCCCACAATATCTGATCCTTACAATATTGGCAGAAAAATGCCATCTATGGATAACCTAATAAGTAGGATCTATCTAGTACCATCTATGGGTCAACTCTAATATCTAGGATATTGTAGGTACAGGTCATGATATAAATCTTTTAATCTTAGCACCTGCCGTATAAAGAAGTTTATTGCTTTTAATTAATCTCATTATAAATATTTACCGTGAGTAAAAACCCGCGCTTATCACAATTAACATTTATTTTGAATCACACGATTATTATGCAATCGGCAGCTCAATTAATTATCAATTTTAAATGACTGATGGTTTATAAATTATAATTATAATCATCGGGAGACTTCAAAGAAAAATTTGTACGTGTCTGCAGCGAGTCAAAGCTGGTCGATGATTGATGGATATTTGTTGGATAGTGGGACTTGCAGGCTGCATATAAGTCCTACCCAGTATCTCGTAATCTCTAGTTATTTCACACTTGTTATGTAAGTATTACTGTATAAAAATAACTATATAATTTGTTTTGCTAGGATTTTCAGTAGCGTTTTAACGTATTTTTGGCAAAGTGATGATAAACTATGTGTTTTTGGTTAGAAAATTTTATCTCTTAAAAATATTATAGATTTTTTTACTAAACACATCTTGGTCTTTGAAACAATCAATCATCGGAATCAAATGATTGGAAAACATTTTAATATTTGTGCCTAAACTTCACAAAATAAAATAAACATGCTTTGTAGCGATCATATTTTATTGCCAGCTGCATAACACTGTTAAGGGTTCTTAAAGTTCTAATTTACGTTGAATCGCATTAAAGACATGTTAATGTAGTCCACAATGGGGGGGCTGGTACCTACCCTGATGTATGGTATTGAGGCATGGAAATGACAGAGGAAGGATTAAGGTAGACTGAATGCTGTAGAAATGAGATTCCTGAGGCGATTGTGCGGTAAAACCATTCATGGTGTGAGAAATGTAAAAATACTCAAATAATGCAGGGCTGATGTTAAGATTAAGAAAGAGATTCTCAAATGGTTAAGATATGTAGAGCGAATGAACGGAGAAAGGAAAGTAAGGAGAATATATGACGCAAATGTGAATGATAGAAGTCGGGGACGCCCAAAGAAGACATGGTACGATAAAGTGAATCAGATAATTGAGTCGAGCCACGTCAAGAATCAAAATAAAAGAAGAGTAGTATGTATGTATGAGACGAAAGACGATGCATGTGAATGAATGATGAATGTGAATGAGGCAAAGAGTGTGTGACAAGACCGAGTTGAAAACACACAAAATCCAATTCCATAATTCTCTGGTATTCTTAAAATAAATTCAGTAGTCCGCCGCTTACCCGCTAAGAGTGTTCTTCGTGGTTCTTGAAGGACCGTCAGATAACATTTTACGCCAAAAGGCACTGCTCTTTTACGAAAAAAAATATTAAAAAAATTATTTCTGAGCCAACCAGACAATTAAATAAATTCAAAGGAAAATTTAATAGTCAATAATCATGGTTTAATATATGATTTTGACAACAATATGTGATGATAGTACAAATTTAAGAAAAAAAAACTCTTTTAAAAAAAGTTACATGTTTTAATTTATAACGTAATATTATGTAGCTGTGTGTGCACTATAATCCGCCACTTTCACTAATTTGATATTTGCCCGATTTTTAATGTGGCGGACCAGTACCTGTGTTAAATCTTAGGATTTTAAAAAATAACATAAAAAGCCTTTAAAAACATGGCTTCTACTTTTTACCCTTTGCAGAGGGCTGGAATAAAAGTAGAGCTGTAAATAGAAAAGCCGTGCGCCGTAACTTACCGTAGGACAACGCCGTTCGATAACGAATGCCGTTCCCAGTAACGGCTTAACGGCCGTCGTTATATAGCTAATGTGGCAAATTTATAACGCCCTAACGATTCGTTAGAATTCTTGCGGCCGGATTTCAAAGGTAACCCTTTTAAAGGTAGATTTATGTACAGGAGAAGAGGAAAAGTGAAAGAAAAATAATTATACGTTTTGGGGGGTGAGCTTCGGCGATCCTTTTTGGGAAAAGTGGATTTCAAAGCTGCAATGAATGAAAACCATTAATTTTATCCCATACTTTATTTATAATTACCGTGTTTTCTTACGATTTTTTTTTATTTGATTTGATTTTTCAATTTAGGAGGCGGCTATGGGTACTGCCGTACGGTAGTTCTCTTAGAACAATCTAGCTAGACAACGAGATTTCAACGATGTTTTTATTTACGTACAAAATTATGCTCACAACATAGAAAACAGTCAATGTTCTTATACTTTGTATGTAACTATAGTGACTCGTTCGTCAACGAATGCCATTTGGTTTTATTCCTTTATTTTGTTATAAAGAATACTTTTAAACTAATTACCTAGAATAAGCATACTGTTATTGACGTTTTTGAACCATTGTACTTTACGCGTTGTTTTAGTATTTCACTTTGATCAAAATTCTGTAGCAATGGTTAAAATAAATGTAAATTTTCAAGTATTTTTTTAAAATTATATTATGACTCCTTTGCAACATATGCCCTTGAAAAATATTTTTGTGTAGCTAGATTGTGTTTTGGAACCACTGTGCACGCCTCGGGAACCACATACTGGATAATTAAAACTCCTGCCACCTGCCATAGATCACCCCGGGTGGTTGGTGACTTAGCAGGGGTGTCAAGGCTCACGGGAGGACTCGGGATCGGAAGAGATTTTTTTAGGGAGACCTTTTGATCTCTTCAGCTAGACTCTCTCGACCCATCGCCTTGTATCGCATTGAGAGGGATGGATTCATATGTCCGTCACTCCTGGACAGATTGTCCCCCAGATTCTTACGCACACTTCATACCTTTTTCCTACCCAAAACATCCTCTCCTTCCTTTTCGTAAAAATAAAATTCACCCAACATCCCCAAAGATGACATAGTCCCCAAGGGAAATTGTTTTACTCAGGGCCCCCTGTGTGGAGCTAATGTAAAAATAAAAAATAAAAATTGAATACCGCATTGGAGTCATAACCGTCTGTAGCCAGTGAGACTATAGCATCCCTTTTTAGGAATATTGTGATGCTGAAGGTAGTGAAAAGGAGAAGGAGATGAAGGGGAGGAAGGTAGGGAAGCCTGGTAATTAAGATCTGGTTACCAAATGCAGTTAAAGTCAAATTCAAAATAGTTGAAATTTTCAACAATTGCAATAAAAACATACAAATTCTGGTGGTATTGTTTTGAACTAAGAAGAAGTGTTCGGACTAAAACGGAAGCAAGTTGTTCGTATTGTCGGTGTATATAATCTCGGGTTTGAGAATTCGTTCATTAGTTTGGCGATAACTTAACTATCGTGGAATTAACTACGAGTATATGGTGATTGTGAGGCGTGCTCTTTCACAGAGATGTTAGAGTGGTAAGTAATTGGATGTACTTCATTCCCATACCTTGTTCTATAGTTCTATCCTACGTTTCACATAAAACACCATCACCCAATGACTAAATACATTACCCTAAGAGAGAACATGGCTTACCAATAAAACATTTTGTCCAAACGGTTACACAAAAGTGGCGGCTACGATTGACCAATATTTACTTCTTATCATATAAACTGAATAATAACTCCAAGTTCGTAGAAAATGCATTTAACATCGCAGTTTCTGCAAACCTTGATAATAACTATGGAAACCATTTGAATGTAACGCCATTTTTGTGTACAGAATGTTGGGTACGTATTTGGATCGGGATGCAAGTCCTTCTCTTAGGTATTTTGTTTAGTCATTGCTATCACCCGTACTACACCATACCTAACTAGATCACGGCCTCAGTGGTCGAGGGTAATAAAAAATAATATACATTGTATTTGCGGCACGTTCCTGAGTGGAAGATTCTCTCAATATCACCCTAGTGTAAGACCACCATTCAGAATTGAAATGTTGTTTGAAACGGCTTTAGCCGTGTTTGGTAACGAGGCGTAAATAGCCAGGTATTCTCCCACCTTCCTCTACCCATCTCATTGCTCTACCCACTACATTTAGCCTCACAACACACCTTAATTGGGGATGCCGTACTCTCACTGGCTCTAGACGGTTGATAGCAGTTGAAACTCTTGTGTGGTATTCAAGTAATGTAAAAAATACCATTTCGTTTGATTAAAGTGTCGACAGTCCGCTTTCAAAATGTTCAAGTTATCTAAAGCTATTCAATTCTTATGGATTTTCGGATGCAATTAAAATTCAGCTAAATAAAATTGTCAAATTGGAAAAAAACCTCATTCCATTGAAAAAATACATGTGAGATACAACACACGAAAATCACACACCAGAATTTGAAACTTTTCGCTTGATATTTTTTTATTGCAACAACTCTTTGAATATGCCGATATGTACATTGATGCCGAATCACCAATTCTCCAAATTCATTCTGACATTTATAGCGGAGTTGTTTGTAGGCAGGTACCTACATACACAATTACATAAATTCAAACCCATTGGAGATGTTCTGTTCGAAATACAAATCTCGTTCGCAACAAATGAATAAAGAACAATATAGATTTCGTAATGCTTTTGTTGGTTTCAATTCTCGGAACATCTCCAACTCTTCTGTTGTTGAATCACAGGGTGAAGCTAAATTTTACGAGGTTTCTTTGAAGATTTAAAACAGACTTACCTATGATTATGTTAGTAGGGAAAAATTGTCTATTGGTTTACATTTGTTTAAAATATGTGTAATGATTAGGTTTTACCTACATACGATTTTGACAGTGATTTAAAAAAATATATATTTTCATCCAAATATTTTACAGTAAAGTCTAATAATGTTGGCCTCACTGAGTGGCTTACCCGTGCTGAGGGCCCAAAAAATTTAAATGTCCAAGAAGTTAAAAACCACGTTTTAAAATGTAAATAATAGTATAATAATTTAATTAACATGTGCATGTAATAAAAAAACAGATATTACGAATAAATAAAAAATCGCAATAAATATGTTTTATTCAATCTTAGGAGTTTACCCTTGTATTGGTTTTATTTTGATACGTCATTTATTTTTTATGCAACATAAACATATATATTTTTCCACATGCGTGCTTAAGAGTGTTAGGTACATTAAAAATAGGAATTAATCTGTAAATTAAACAAATTTATTTTAAAATAATAATCATTTCAAATCCACACATTCCTGATATATTTTAGAAGACGAATACATAGTATAATATACCGGTAATGAATGTGCAATATTGTTTGATTCTTTAAAAATAAAATTTGTTAGTTTTCGCATTGGTAAGTTAAATTACGTCTTTTGAATTTTCACTTGCATTATAATAAGTCAGGCTAAAGTTCGGTTTACTGGCCAAATTCCTAAAAATACAAACTAGTTATTTTTATACTAACTATGGGCCGGGGAATACGAATCTGAAAGAATTAGGCGGCGGCAAGCAATATTAACTGAATTATACGACTTTAAAAATTTTTTTGACACACATAGGAAAATTGCCATTTTGGAAGCATTCTGATTCCTAGAAAATCAAACTAGTTATTTTTATACTAACTTTGGGCCGGGGAATCCGAATCTGAAAGAATTAGGCGGCGGCAAGCAATATTAACAGAATTACACGACTTTTAAATTTTCAATAAACACAAGCCATCTTCAAAGCATTTTAACACATGAAAACCATAGAAAAAGAATAAAGATGTTACATCGCATAAAATTAAGTGTTGCCATTAAGCAGTAATATCAATAACGTAAAATGACATGTTTATAATTTAAGTACTTACTTTTTATAAATTTTACTCACTTTTGTATCACAAACCATGCTACCTAAACCTAGCGTAGCCGCTAAACTACTTGAAAACTGGGATGTTTTTTTAAATTGACGCGAGCAGGCGGTATAAAGGGGCACAAACCATGTTACACAAACCTAGCGTAGCAGCTAAACTACTTGAAAACTGGGATGTTTTTTTAAATTGACGCGAGCAGGCGGTATAAAGGGGCACAAACCATGTTATACAAACCTAGCGTAGCCGCTAAACTACTTGAAAACTGGGATGTTTTTTTAAATTGACGCGAGCAGGCGGTATAAAGGGGCACAAACCATGTTACACAAACCTAGCGTAGCAGCTAAACTACTTGAAAACTGGGATGTTTTTTTAAATTGACGCGAGCAGGCGGTATAAAGGGGCACAAACCATGTTATACAAACCTAGCGTAGCCGCTAAACTACTTGAAAACTGGGATGTTTTTTTAAATTGACGCGAGCAGGCGGTATAAAGGGGCACAAACCATGTTGGGTTAGGTTAGGTTAGATTAGGTTAGGTTAGGTTAGGTTAGGTTAGGTTAGGTTAGGTTAGGTTTTATATAATAACATTGATATTGGTGACCGGTCTAGGTAACAACTTTTTAAGACTACGAATTTTCATACTTTTGGTTTAAGAATACGGCCGTTGAGATAGTCATAATTCATCAGGTTAATGTGTTATGTGATGAATTATCATGTGAAGAATTATCGCGTCGGAAAGTTTTACGTTATTGATATAATTAGTTTTTGATTTTGTTTTAGGGATGGCCACACTCAAATTGTTGTTTTTCTATGGTTTTCATGTGTTAAAATGCTTTGAAGATTGCTTGTGTTTATTGAAAATTTAAAAGTCGTGTAATTCTGTTAATATTGCTTGCCGCCGCCTAATTCTTTCAGATTCGGATTCCCCGGCCCAAAGTTAGTATAAAAATAACTAGTTTGATTTTCTAGGAATCAGAATGCTTCCAAAATGGCAATTTTCCTATGTGTGTCAAAAAAATTTTTAAAGTCGTATAATTCAGTTAATATTGCTTGCCGCCGCCTAATTCTTTCAGATTCGTATTCCCCGGCCCATAGTTAGTATAAAAATAACTAGTTTGTATTTTTAGGAATTTGGCCAGTAAACCGAATTTTTTCCATAAGTCATGTCTTAAGATGAAGCCATACTAAATAATGCAAAATCATATGTTTTTGTTTTGAAAATTTGATCGCTTAGAAGTATTTATAAATGCTTCAATTAAATACTGCGTGTAGAACATACCTTGGCCCTTAAACATATTAGTCATTTTATAAGTATTTTATTAAGCCTAGAAAAAAATAAAGTATAAGGTCTATAAAAAATCACTTCCAAGTCCTAACTCTCCTATTTATAAACCCCTTTTCGGATATGGTGTTATTGTTTAATATAGCAAATTCAGTTTTTTTAATAATAATCGCAAAAAAAAAATATTTATGCCCGAACTTCACAAAATAAAATACAATATGCATTTTCGCGTTGTTATTTTTGTTATCACGATGACAATACGGCTGTCGACGAAATTCGATTTTCAAAGTGAACCTTATGTTGTCCACATCCATTTTCTGGCACCCGGACGGAGCGGGGAATAGACGTTGGGCTCCGCGTCGCTTGGTTCCGGGAAATCAATTTTAAATTTCCGTTTCATTACAATAAATAAGGCGCAAAAAAGAAGTTTTGTACAGGCCTTTACGAAATCAACCTGTAAAAAAAAAGTCAATTACCTTTTCCAAAAGCTTTTTCTCAAGTATTTGTAAACTCCTCTCATAAAGGGGCGTGAATTCCGATTTCGATTTTTTCCTGAATTATTGGATCGCCTTAAAAAAGATAGGTGCTGTGATTTTCTCGCCACCCGTTACCAATACAAGACGCATTGCAATAAATAAAACAAACGTTCATGCCATTAGCGAAACGGCACGTCACTTCCCATCAGAGAGACAGAGATCAGCCCAACAGATATTTATGTGACAACTAACCCCTTTTGAGTCCGCGCCGTTCAGGCGATTGGCACAAGCCAATAACTGTTACACTGACTCAATCTTAACCCTACCGTGACCATAAAAAAAACTACTTTGACCGCATTATGTACAGATATGGTTTGAGGTTTTCACGTACAACGCATAATTTTACAATAACGACAATCTTGGCTATTTATTTATTTAATTAAACTCCATGCTTTTACCATTCCAATAATACTTTTTAAAAATTATTTAGTATCTACGTATATATACCTATATATTCAATTTTTATAAGAAAAACTTCCTTTTTATACTTTTTTGAAGGTTATTCCCATCAGTGAAATATATCATATTAGAATAAGTTAACAAACATAATCTTAACCAAAATATGAAAGAGAACAAGACACAGAAAAAAGACAATGGTCGCAACTGGGACTCGAACCCGGACCTCTCCGTCTAACCGGGACGAGCGCGTTAACCAATTTAATAATAATTTTAATTTCTAATATGATATATTTCACTAATGGGAATAACCTTCAAAAAAGTATAAATAAAAAGTTTTTCTTATAAAAATTGAGTATTCGTTTAGACTTTTATAAAAGTCAATTGTTACAAAACCAATTCTTAGAATGATTGTTTCCAATGAAAAGGGTAGTTGCCCGTAATATGGAGAAAAATAATTAGTTGATAATAATGTAATTCTAAAATTTGAAAATATGAGATTGACAAATTTGACAGAAGGTGGCAATAGCGAAATTGGTTAACGCGCTCGTCCCGGTTAGACGGAGAGGTCTGGGTTCGAGTCCCAGTTGCAACCATTGTCTTTTTTCTGTTTTTCTGTGTCTTGTTCATTTTCATATTTTCGTTTAGATTATTATTGTTAACTTATTCTAATATGATATATATATATATATATTTTTTTTATATTTTTATATGAAACATGTTAGGTATATATATAAAATAGAAAGTGTATTCATAGTCGGCCTCACTAGGAGATCCTGTGCTGAGGGGGACTATGCTTTGGATAAGTTTTCAGCGACTTCTATGGTTTAACTTCATGGTTTTGATAAGGTTTTCCAGAAACTTCTACGACGATGTTTTAAGCATACTAGTAAGTTAATTTTCAGATAGTTCCTTCAGCCAACATTTAATGTCCTTAATGTAGGTATTTTTTGTTTTAATTTGTTTGATACTTAGTGGGAGTTTATAACTTTACTACTAAAAAATCAGAATTGCGAACATGAAATTACACAGTGGTTGGTACACAAGAGGGTATCAGTATTATATTAATAACATAATAAGAATGTACATTAAGCAAAGTATGATGCATGTATGATAAAAGCTAGTATTTAGGTGTAGGATACGATTATGTGTTAAAAAAAGAGGATGAACTCTTAAAGCTATAGAATGTTATGACTAATAATGTAACAACATTTTATTTAAGCAGAATAAAAATATGTAATAAAGGTGACTTGTTAGAAATAAAGGTCAAGTATATCTATGTAGTATATAGCTATACATAATATCAAACACATATTTTTATTTTTTTATTTCACGCAAAAAGTTTGTACATTTTGGCAAATATGGTGGGTGTTAAAGGATGTAATTGACTTACTTCCCCGTTATTCCTGACATTATTTGAAGTAGAAAATGTCAATGAATTTTTTTCTTCTTGATGACTTCTTCTGATGATTTCTTCAACATCAAACAATTCTTTCACGTGTCATCACTGGTCACTCAACCGAGTAACCGGCCAACCCCTTACCCATCACCTATCATTTTAAAAAAAAGTTTTTATAGGAAAAAAAAGAAATTTAAATGATATCTAATTAAGCACCAATTATTCAAATAATCTAAACTAACAACCTGATAACGTATTTTGTCTGTGCTTTCCCAAGTCTCCCAATGTAATTAGTTATTTTTTGTAGTAATTAAGTTGAATCGAATAATTTAAAAATTTGGGCGTTTTTAGAAGTACATATGAAATTCTGCCAACTATTTTATTACGGTCTCGTTCGGGTTGAGATTTGAAATGTCGTCCAATCGAAAAGGCGATCAATGAATTGATCCGGGTCCATCAAGTGCAACGGAGCGGATGAAAATATCGCTCCCAAGATGGCCTTTTGTCAGTGGATGTGACAGTTCTGTCAGACGCAGTGCGCATGCGCTGATAAATAAATACGCGCCAATCAGCGCAAAGACGCGGCGCAGGCGTTTTATCGCCGACCTGATATTATTTACGGCAGTTCACGTCAAACGGATGGGAGATAAATTCAAATTGGATTGGAACAGGTGAGGCTATCACCAGGGATGGATTTAGGTATTTAAAATATCCCCAATTCTCGTCGTTGTCATCATGTAAATTATTATATGTTTGATGGCCTCCGTGAACGAGGAGTAAGGCTTTCCACTCTCCGAAGCTCTCTCGGCAATCCGAAGATCACGGATTCAAATCCATTTTATTTGATTAATTTGTGTTATTTCACAATGAATTAATTTAACTGACTAACTGATAAACCATCACGCCGTTTCCTGCAGAGATATGCAGAGAGGACGGACCAAACACCTCGGTCTTGGCGCACACTCTTTGCTTCATTCACAATCATACATCGTCTCTTACATAATCTTTTATTATCATGGCCCCACTTAAGTGTATGATTCACTTGAACGTGCCATGTCTTCCTCGGGCGCATTCCTCGCACTTCCTTTCCCCACTACCTTCATGGTTTTAAAACAAAACCCCATTTGGTGATGCCATAGCCCCACTGGGTCCGGAGAGTTTGGAGCAGTTGGAGCTTTTATGCGGTAGGCAAATATGTAGCTATAGAAATCACATAGGGGGGGGGGGGGGGGTTCGACACTAAGGGAGATTCGATCCTGGCTTGGGGCAAAGGAGAAGTTGGGGGGGGGAGGTGTTGGTTGGAAATTTCGTTGGGACTAGAGATGGGTGAGTTCTGCATTTTACCGGAGACTCTTTTTGAATTTTTATTGATTTGTGTACAGAGTTCCTAAACATTAGTTTACTGATTATAGCATAATTACATTGGACTATCTGTAGATACTTTACTTTTATTTGAACGAGAGCTAAAAGTATACTGCTGCTGTATGCAGGTTTTTATTCCTTCCGGAGGACAATCTTTGGTTTTTTATATTTAAAATTTTCATTCTTGCTATATTTCACAAGCGTATTAATTATAGGATTCAGGTGGCCGGATAGGTGAGCGTCAAATTTGGTTGTTTGGGGAAAAATGAGGTCCTTTATCAACGGAATGCTGGAGTCATTATAGATAATTTTTTTCGAATTCTATTCCATTTAGGTGCATTTAACGCAACTTTGTTTGGAAAGTTTTGAATTTTATTTATGTTACTGGGAGCAGCATGCCCCCAAACGGGGCAAGCATAGGTGAAGCCTGGTCTTATGGTTGTTTTGTATAACAATAATTTGTTGTCCGTTGATAAACGCCTGCTTCCTTTCAAAAGTACTCGAGTCTTAGGAGCAGGCCCCGGCTTCGAGTTACTAGGTGCTGTTGCCGGAGCCGAACCTCGAAGCCGAACCTCAGAGCTTGACCTAGATAAAACCCGCACAAAAACTCGAACCCGGACAAGAATACTCACGACTCGCGAGACGCCGGTGTAGGCATTTGGGTTCCGTATCCGGGCCCGGCTCCGAGTTCCGGGTTTGGGTCCGAGTCCTAGACCGGGTGCTCTGGGAGTAGTCGATTTGAACCTACACATTGCTACTTGGAACCTATGCTTACCGCAACTTATTATTTATATTGTCATTTATAACATTGATAAAAGTTATTTTTGAAATAATATTATTTTCCAGTAACATAATCTACAAATACTATTCTATTTAATTCCTACGTAATGCTGAGACCAATGGGGAATTTGAACACTTTAAACATCCGCCACTTATATACGTCATTGGCGGTAGGTATTCACCTAAAAAATCAGAACGTTCTGCAATTTTACGAAGAAATTTTATTAATAATTATTTTTTTCCTTTTTCCCGATACGTCCCTGGTTCGTTTCTCGGATGCAATATGGATGTGTGTCTCGGATGAGCGGCACTGCCATCTGTGATGGGCGCAATTAACCAGAACTGGATAACCCGTCGCCTTATGGGGGCGCTTTGGACAAATTACCTTTATCTGGCAACACCGAATCAAATGGCCGTAATTTTCTTTTAATCAGACGGTTTAAGGTGTTTTATTTAATGTCGGTCTCTTTCCTAAATACGTGTCTTCATAAAATGCGGGAATGGACGAATTAATGGATTCAAATGTGATTGGATTTATTTTTTGATACGTAAAATGTATATTTGAAAGGTTATGGTTGAGTTTTTTTCAGAATCTTTTGGGCGGGCGATGCCACATACTGAGAGGCCTATGTTTTTATTTCGATTTTGTCTAATCATAATCAATATAGCAGGTTTTGTACAGAAATATGTGAACATTTAATTGCTGGTTTTCTGTGAAAAAATAATTAATTCGGGAAACTTAAATTTTGGAGACTGGAAACCATTTATTGGATACAACCACCTTAGGTCATCCCAAGTGGTTCACTATGTTTGGTGATTTAGTAGGGGTGTCCGGGATTATGCATGCGGTGAGGTTTGTCTAGGTATTGGCGGCATATGCATTTGCCCACCTCCTGCGTGGCGGGCCGGATCGGGAGAGACTGGTTGAGGGAGACCTAACCTAGACTCTCACGACCCATTGCCTTGTACCGCAATGTAAAACATGGATTCAGAACGTTGACCGCCAGATTTGTCCCCAACCCTCAAACCTTTTTCCTGCCCAGAACTTCCTCTCCTTCATTTCCCTAAAAAGATCCTCCACACATCATTCCGAAAGATGACAAAGGCCTTTGAAAGAATTCACTCAGGGCCTCCTGTGTGAAGCTAATGTAAAACAAATCTAATAATATTAAACGCAATCGAACTTAAGCTTCGGGATTGCGAGAATTTTAATCAGGAAACTGGTTTAAATAATATCCGATAAACAATAAAACGTGTGAGATGTTGGTTTAATCAACGTTCAATCGTTCGGGCAATGTGCATGTTAATGAATCTTTGATGGAATTGTGTCTTTCTGCTAAATATGCATCGCGAATCTGATAACTCGAATATTATATACTCAATTCAACCCGTCACCTGTCTTGTGATTGAGAGAAGTCGCTCGCTATCCGCAATGATAAGTGCCATAGTTGTACCGAATATAATGCACTCTAGAAATGCCTTCCACGTATAAATTAATGGAAACCAATGTCGTCACCGTCTTATTACATTAGGTTTGTTTATTTTACGCCTATATATAAAGGCTTATACAAACACATGATATACATAAAAATTTTGTGGGTCAGTAGTAAATATTTTATTTAATTTAGAACCCATAGAAATTTTAAAATAAGCTATTTAAATTATTTAGAAGAAAATAAAGCAATGAGTGAAAAAAATAGAAAAGAATACTCTTTATTATTGACAGAAAGAGTTGCAAGTAGCAAAAGGGGGAGACACATTAGGCTTTTCCAATTTCGAGTGGTTCTCGATTATTTAACCTAATTCCAATTCCATTTTTATGCAATATTTTAGTTCAAGAGGTTTTATCGATTGAATGATTAAATTCAATTAATGCATGTGTCACAAACTGCTATAAAAGATAGAAGATCATTTGACTTTGCGTATTTCGGCAAAACGCTTGCCGTACATCCCCAATTAGAATATTTGGCAAGCGATATGCTGAAATAGGTACAAATGATCTTTTATAGCTTAAATGTTTCGACAATTTTGAAAACGAATTATTATTTAAATTATTAGGGTAAAAGAACATCTACGATTTTCACAAAATTTCATTCAGGGAGTCAGTAAGACTATGGTAATTGGGGTATTTTGTGAGGTTGAAGGTAGTGGGGAGGGGAAATAAATATGGAAAAGAAAGGTGGGAAAGTACCTGGTCAGATCTGGTCACCAAACATAGTTGAAACCATTTCAAGCAACTGTTCAATTCTGAATGGTGATCTTACACCAGGGCGATACTAAGAATATCATTTACTCTTGAACGAGACACAATATTATTTTTAAATAATGAATTGCGAAATAACAAACATTAATCAAATAAAATGTGTTTGCGCATGCCGTGGTTTGTGGAGTATATAGAAGATCGTGGTAGTGACCCTGGCGATAGTATGGACTGACAAATCACTACGTCTCCTGTCATTCTGCCTCGATTCAAATTACTTTTTTAACAAAAAATCTAAAAATAATAGCTCGTCGTGTTCACCGATTTTCAATATTTCTGACAAAAAAATCGAAAGCATTTAAGATCATAAGTTACAAATAAACCATTTCTCATATTTTGTCCCACCTTCAAGCACCACCCTCTGTTATTGGACAGTGGCGTCCGGCGGACGGAATAAGGAATAGCAATATCTGTAATATCAGCAAGTCAGTGGCGGCGGGAGGAATCCACCCCCGCACCATCCACCCCCCAGTAGCCGGGAGCGGGTGACGCGCGTCACGCACAGACCCCCATTTCCGCACGCCACTGCCCGCTCCCTGCCCCAGCAGCCCGGACACTGGACATCCGATAATGGACGTGTCGTTCAAACAGCCATGGGCGTACCGTGGAAAGCTTTTATTATGTGCATGCAAAAACTGTCAATTAAAAGGTCTTTACCGACTAACCTTTTGTAAGTATGTATGCTTTTACTTGCTGATAGATGTTTTTCCAGTTTTAAAAAAATACGTGTAATACAGTTTTTTTCGAAAGGACGTCACTGGTCTATGCAGCATTACAATTTTAATAATACTACCTGGCTTCGTTGGAGATTTTATCTTCTGTTTTATTTTATTTGAATAATTTGTGTTATTTCACAATTATTTCATTTAAAATAATGTATAGTTTTGATATTTGCGGCACGTTCCAGAGTGGAAGATACTCTCAGTATCACTCTGGTGTAAGACCACCATTCAGAAATGAAAAGTTGCTTGAAATAGCGTTAGTCAAGTTTGGTGACCAGATCTGAATAGCCAGGTACTTCCCCACTTTTTTCTCACCCATCTCCTTCTCCTCCCCGCTGCCTTCAGCCTCACAACATACCCCGATTGGGGATGCCATAGTTTCACTGGCTCCAGACGGATATTTGGGAGGCGGGAATGGGTACCGCTGCCCCGGGAACCTTTATTGGATAACCAACATCTCTGACATAGGTCACCCCAAGTGGTTCGCTACATTTGGTGATTTAGCAGGGGTGCCCGGGTTTATGGGCTGATGTTTGTTTAGGTCTTGAAGGCGCATGATCAGGACACACTGAACCCCAGATTCCTACCCACTCCTAAAACCCTTTTCCTTCTCAGAACTCTCCTCTCCTTCCAATTCTTAAAAAAAACCCTCCTCTCCTTCATTTCCTTAAATAATCCCTCCACACCGCAACCCCAAAGATGACATAAGCCCTGTCTGAAATTATTATCCTCAGGGCCTCCTATGTGGAGCTCATGTAATAAAAAAATAAAAATAAGTAGGGACTATTGTGAGGTATTCATATAAAAAAAGTTTTTTGTTTTTGTTTTTTCTTACATTTGAAGTAAGTGGGTACTTACAAATATATCCTATATACATTATATACAAATTCTTTGAAAATAAAGGTGTTCTTAAAATCTGTGTTCTGTCCAACGTTTACGCTGCGGCGTAACTTTGGAACAGATTTTCTCCCGTTTTATTCAGTAATATTCACACGTTTATTAAATTACAGGTAATAGAGACTACCACATTTTGTACCACATTTTTTTTTTATTTTTTTTTTAAAAGAAAGACAAACATTCCCGGGTTACGATTAACCCGATAATATTTGAAAATCTCCTACTACCACAACAGTAAGCTGAAAATGTTATATGAGGACTTAGCCAGCCGAGAAATCGAACACGGAACGCCTGGATGCGACCCAAAAGTGAGCCCACTCAACCACTGACTGGTCTATATATATACTTTTGATATCTAATTTTCATTGATTTCCTTGATTTTTTTTGTGACATGATTCATTTTGGGAGGTGGGTATGGGTACCATTGCCCTGGGAACCATTTATTGGATAACCAACACCTCTGCCACTGGTCACCCCAAGTGGTTCGCTACGTTTGATGACGGGGTGACCGGGTTCATGGGTGAGATTTTTGCAGGTCTTGGTGGCCGATGGGTCTGCCCACCTGCTGCGTGTCGGGCCGGATCGAGGGAGACTAGTCGATGTTGACCTCTCCAACCAGAACGCACCGCATTCTGTCAGGATTATATTATGTGTAAATTATATTATACATTTGCCAACAACGCAGTTGGAGGGATGGGTTCATACGTCCGTCATTCCTAGATACACGGACCCCCAGAGTCCTACCCTTCCCAGATCTTCCTCTCCTTCCTTTCCTTAAAAAAAAACCCTCCACACAGCATCCCATAAGATGACATAGGTTCTACGGAAAATTATTTTCATCGGGGCCTCCCGTGTGTAGCTAATGTAGAAAAAATTATAGGTTAGGTTAGGTTGTTGGTTGTTTGTTGCTGATGTGAGCGATAATGCGATAAGAGAGTCAGAGCGCGCACTAAATGGGAAGGAACCAAAAGGTACTAAGTCAGTGACTACATTTGTATCCGATACGTTTTTAGATTTTCACGGTCAAAAGCATTTTCGTTATTGTGCATTCTCCGTGTTGCGCTACGGAGGTAGCGGAGGAGGTAGCGCAACACGGCATAACACCCCAAAAACAAATAACGAAAAAAACATTTGTATCGATTCAAACCTACGTGGACGGCTTTTCTGGTTATATAATCTATTCAGTGTTGTTAAGTTAAGATTCCAATATTCGTAAAACAAATAAATTTACAAAATATGGTCATAAAGTGTTCAACAATATAATTGAATCAGAACTAATTTCTAAACCCATCTTTATATAAGAACTAGACCATACAGAAAACACTATGTAGATGTCCGATGGCACAATCTTCCAACGTTTTAAGGTAGTTTTCTGGTAAAAAAGTTGAATTTTTTATGTGGAAAAAATAATATTCTCATATGGAAAAATATTTTGGAAAGGGAAAAAAATGGAATTTCGAAAGTCATTTATCTTTTTTACTTCTACCATCGTGTAGAATCACCTCCCGATGTTTGTGCACTTTACCACCGGACACCCTGTACAAAATATCGGAAAAATAGCATTTTCAAAACTCTATCGCGTGTGACAGCCTCTGTGGTCTAGTTGTAAGCTTCTCGACTAGCAATCCGAAGGTATTGTTTGTGATTGCTGGTTTTAATACTCTACTGTTTTTAAATTGTGACTGTTGACGAAATTAGAGAGCCTTACCTCTCCACGGCTTCTGTGGTCGAAGGATAAGGCTCTCGATTATAGTCGCGGGTTCGAATTCCGGCGTGCTCAAATAAATTTTATTTGATTAATTTTTGTTATTTCGAAATTAATTAAATAACGTTGAAATGGCTTAAGCCGTTTTTGGTGACCAGATCTAAATAGGCAATTACTCCAACCTTCCTCTTTCCTATTTTTTTCCTTTCCCTATTGCCTTCAGCCTCACAACTCACAACATACCCCAATTGGGGATGTCGTAGTCTCACTAGCTCCAGACTCGATCACTTGAGACTCTTGTATGGTATTCGTGTTTAAAAAAAATGGTTCGTTTGTATATTTAAAATGATATGATCCATAAAAAAATTATATTATATTATTTAACACATATAAAATTCAAACACATCTGAAATGACATTTTTTACATAAAAAATGCATCTATATATTTATTTTTTTTAAATATTTTCTTCAACTTTTTCTTCTTTTTTTACTGTCTTAGTGTATATATTAATTGATTCTATTTGAATCCTACTCACAACGCATGATGTGAACATTTTTTTTCTATTAGTACCTAAATATTATCTTAATGAAGTTAGTTAAATATATTATATAAATATTTTTATATATTTTTTTTTTTACCATCGCAATAGTGAATTATTTTTCCTTTGTTTTTCATACATGTTCTCAACTTCTGTTTTAGTTTACGTATTTGTCATTAATTGTTTTTGTGTTTAATTCGTAGAACACCATTTAATTTTTTAAATTTAATTAACATAAAATAAAATAATGTTTTAATAAAGTTATGCAAGCATTTAAGTACCTATGTATATTTGTTATAGCTGTTTCGGTTTTCAAGACCTTTGAAAATTGCAGTGACAGTTTGAAAATGGTCTTGTGAACCGAAATAGCAGTAACAAAAATAGATACTAAAATACTTGCAGAAATTGATAATAACATTATAAAATTTAATTTTAATTACTTTAAATAAATTTAAAAAAAAAAAAAACAACCTTTTTTGTTGTTTAATTTAAATCAATGTGTTTAACACGCTCATTAGAGCTGTATTTTACTTAAACAATTATCTTTCAGACATCTTTTTGACTTAACTCATTATTTTTTATGTATTTTATTTTATTTTTTCTTTATTTTACAATTTTTTTAAAGAAAAATGTGTCCTTTCTGGGGTTTGGGATACCAACCCTTATGTATTTACTGTATATCTCATTTTAAACTACAATTACTTAGTTCCTTACATATATGTTTTTTGAATATCTATAAGTATTAAGTTATTTCTTAGCCTCTCCAATATTGTATTATGTAAACATGATCTCAAATTGCTTTGTTATTTAATCACGTTCTTAACTTCAATTTACTATCCTTTGCTGTTTTGCTCACGGGCTCTTTATTACTTACGTAATTCTAATTTCTCGTATTATAGTTAATGCCATACTATCTCTACATATTATAAATTAAAGTCCTCCGCCGCGTCTGTCTGTCAGTTCGCGATAAACTCAAAAACTACCGAAGGATTTTCATGCTACTACTGAGTGATTCATGAGGAAGTTTTAGGTATATAATTTGTCAAGGTTTTGAGCAAATTGGTTGAAATATATAATATATCTGGCCAAGCGGCAGCGGGCAGCGGGCAGTGGGCTGCCAAACGGGCGGTGTGGATTTGATATTACAGATGGCGTTGGTTATAAAGGTTGGGTAATGGCGTGGCGTTGTGTTTCGTTAGCCACGGAAACTTGTGGCCGGGTCTGCTAGTATAATATATAAAGAAGAATGTCTGTATGTGGTGGACGAGCGGGCTGGCAAGCGGGCGGCGTCAATTTGATTTGTATGCAAATCTAAAGTTTTATGCCGAGGTTGATGAAGTTTTGCACACATGATCTTCAAAACAAGAGGAAGGCCACTGGCTACATTTGATTTCGAAAACTTTGCGTAAAGCCCTGGCATCGCCGGGGACTTCAGCTAGTAAGTTATATTATGTTGCCGAAAAACGTTAATGACATAAGTAAATCTTATTAGTTTTTATTGCTCCTTTAATATGTTTCCTAATAAACAATAGATACTTTTGGGATATTAATGAGCAGCGAAATTTAACGAAATAACATCCAGGATTGTATATCTACTTGCAAATCCATTCATGATGATTGCGGTTTAGCATAAGAATAAAAATATTTATTTTTGTAAACGGAGTCCTACGACCGCGACGCGATGCGCAATTTGCTAACATGACTAGTTATCAAATGTAGATTAGTATTGTTGTACAGCGTGGGCAGAGAGACGTTGGTGACTTCCTGAAGGGATTGCATAATGGATGATTGATTTCTCTGACTACAGTTATACCAGAGTGGCAGATGCTGTCAGTATAGCCCCGGTGAAAGATCACTATTCATAATCGAAATGTTCTTACTTGAAATGGCTTTAGTCGTGTTTGGAGGCCAGATTTGAATAGCCAGATACTTCCTCACATTTCTCTTTGCCCTTCCCGTGGAATGCCATAATTTCACTGGCTCCAGACGGTTGGGAGATGGTTGGGAGCAGCTAAAAAGGTTTTCACATAAAAAAAGTTTATTGTCGTTGTTACTAACGCAGTTTCCATATTCTGAACTGTACTGGACAAGGCTAATTTCCAGAGCCGATTAGAGTTCATATCTGGGCGCGCGTGTCAAATTACGAAGTTCGTGCTGTCGCTAAGCAAACTACACCTTTTAAAACAGATTATCACTCTGTTTATTTAATATGCTTGCGATAAAACAACACATAAATCAGCAGTTACAACGAGTATCAACAACGATTGCCGCTATTTTCAAACTGTCGTTGCTCGATGGCACGTAACACTTCAATGACGTCATTAGATTGAGAAGAGAAACACAGCACCCACATATGAGAAAAGCTATGTAGGTGAATGCCAAAAGTCCTGTAAATTGGAGATGTGGGCCATGTCCAAGGCAGGATACTAAAAGAACAATGAAAAATTGTTAAAGATTGTATTTAACTGTAGCGGACCGGAGTACTTGCAATACGAGATACGAGGAAGAATGTTGTTGAGTAATTATTACTACCAGTGCCCCAGAATTACTTTTAATTCGTTCGATGTAGAAAAAAATGGTTTTCGATGTGGAAACATGAACTGCTTACTGCGGTTTAAAGCTAATGCATCTACCTAGAAACCGCATATTTTTATGATCTACAAATTTTGACACATTTTGGCAAGCGAACGTTCAAGACGTTTTGCAAGCTTACCATATTACACCAAAAGTCGTTCGAGTGGAAGGAATAATGCAGAATGCATTACTTCGATTCGAAGAAATATCTTATAATAATAATAAAGCAATAAATTTATATAGGCAATGCAATTTAGTGATGTTCTAATTGTCTGACAATTGACTACTTAAGTATTATATTATTCAGTACTTTAATTAACAGACAGATGAGATCTCTTTTTATATATAAACACATTCTTAAAAAAGTTGAGGATGGTTCGGGGTATTTTAACGTTCGTAATATTTGACATCGTCACAAACAGACTATCAGCGGCATTTCGAATTTTTAGATTTTGAATGGTGCCCGTTATAGTCAGATTTTTTTATTTATTTATTTCTATATATTACAGTGTTTACCTGATTATTAACTTTTTTACATATATTTTGAACTTTTATTATGTTGGATGTAAGGTAGACTTGAGAAGGTGGGTAAAATTGTATATTTCGTGAACACCTCACTAGAAGAACCTGTGTTGAGGTATTTACGTGGTTATGGTGTGATAAATATTTGTGTTGTAGTAGAAAGTTAATGAACATATTTATTTTTAAAAATTTTAATGCTTATTGTAGGTACATTAATTATTTAGAATATTTTTTTTTTTTTAAATTAATTAAATTAAAAAAAAAAGTTTCTTAACCCGTTTCAGCCTCTGATGAAATTAAGTTTTGCCTACGTTTAATTTTAACATTCAGTACCTATGTATGTTCAATTTGGGAGGCGGGTATGGGTACCGCCGCTCAAGGAACTTTTTATTGGATAACCAATCTGGTGGGCAGACGCATCCGCTGCCAAGACCCGGACAAACCTCACCCCATGAACCCGGGCACCAAGTCACCAAAAGTAACGAACCACATGAGTGTATTTTAACTTTTACACAAAAATACATGTATTACCTTTGTGTAAGAATATGAAATAGTGATGAAAACACGCATTAATAACGTGTCATTGCCACCATCTCTGGTCTCGTCCGTCGGTGCCGGAAGCGGAAACAAATCTCGACCACGTGGTGGTGTGGGTGGGGAGAACTGTTGGGGAGAGGGGTGGGAGGGGGGGGGGGGTCCGTTCCGCCATGTTGCTTTCGCCATGCCGGAAGTTCACCATCCCACCGCCCATCTCTCACTGACCGGAAGCTGGCCGGTCATCACTTCGAAATGTCTAAACAGGTGTTTTTGATAAAGTTATGCCAGAGTTAGGTAGGCACCTCTGTAGTTCCAAAACAAACTGTTATTCATAATATTTATATTAAGTATATTATATGCAATTACATATGTAACTACCTATGTCTAATTTTTTTATTAAAATTTATTTATAAGTAGATATTATGTTCTGAACAACATATAAAAATTTAAGACTTATAAATTCTTATAAATTTTGAGATGAAAATTTCTTTAGCATCATTGTGATAGATGAAAAGAAAAAGCGACAATAAAAAGAGACAGACACATCCATATTTATGATTTAGCCTGCCAAAGAATGATGTAGTATAATCGGTCTCCTCTTTGCTCGGTGTTACGTAGCCTCCCCACTCTTGTTTACTTTAGTTTTCGGAAGGTTTCTTTGAAACTTGAAACGAAAAACAGCGACACTAAAAATAGACAAACACATACAACTATAGGATTTGGCATGCGAGAGAATGAGATAGCAATAAAATATCGATTTATTTCTCGGGTACACGGTTCCAATATAATAACGACAAATCCACAGTCCCACGCAAATCTTTTTTAGTCTAGTGATATAAAGCGCCCGACGAACATCAGCGGGCCAAGGCTCGAATTTCACGAAATCCAAAATATTTATGAATATTTATTTATTTTTATAAAATTGATATTTAATCTTGAAACCACTCCAAAATGAACAGGCAAAGAAAACACAAAAGAAAGCATCATCTAGCGACTCCGAAGAAGAAAACACATATACTTATAAGATGAACAAATATGCATAGCAAAAGGTGCACTGACAAAGATATGGAAAAAAATTATCCTTCACATTGGTAAAAAAAGTGCTTCGTAGTCTCCCAAATATTGTCTACTTTAGTTTTCTGAAGGTTTCACTGCTATCGCGTGTGAACCTCACACTCTGATTTTTTTGATTTTTTTATTGAAATCAGTGGAGATTTTAAGTTTTATGGCTTATGATGCAATTAATGTTTTCAAGTAGGTAGAAGTACGAGTTCCAGGTTCCAGGAATCATAAGTTATTTCTAATCTATATTTATATACTCTTGTGCTCGCCATAGTTCAATATGTAAAAAATATGAATCAAATAAATGGATCGACAACCTTTCGGAGGACATCGGTCCAGAATGTTTTTTTCGTTTGCATGAAAATTTTATTAATGCTCTCGTTACTATAGTTTCATTTAAGCCGCCGCTACCCGAATTTTTACCGATTTCTTACATATTCCCCTTAAACCATACTTTGCGATTTTTTTCTATCGAAGGAATTTCATATAGTTTGCTTTTCGGCGTGGGAAGCATCTAGACATTATCTTCAAAAATAAAATATATTTTTTAAGAACTTAAAAACTTAAAATGTTTAAGGGAGATATGTAAGAAATTGGTAGAAATTCGGGTTGCCGAGGCTTAACAAAGAAATCTATTTTATATTTAAATAAAACACAATACGCATCCAATAATGTACAGTTAATAAATCCAACCAATTAACAAATAAATAATTTCTTATCCCAAGGAGCAATTCGGCAAAGTTTCAATAGACTTATTAATTTACGTGGACGGGCTTTTATACAAATCTACAGTTTTGCATAATTTTCAATTTTGCATTCTTGATCTTCAAAACAATAAGAAGGACACTGTCTACATCCGATTTCGATATGTCATGAGGCTGAAAGTAATGGGGAGAAGAAGAAGATGGGGAGAAGGAAGATGGGGAAGTACATGGCTAAAGCCATTTCAAGCAACGTTTCAATTCTGAATAGTGGTCTTACACCAGGGCGATACTGAGAGTATCTTCCACTCTAGAACGTGCCGCAAATATGTTACATATTATTCTTATTTAATCCAAATAAAACATACTTGCGCACGACGGGATTTGAACCCGCGACCATCGGATTGCTAGTCGACCACGGAAGCCGTCAAGGAGTTAGGCTCTCTAATTTTTAAATACTTACTTAAAAATTAAACCGTTAGAATAATTATGCAGTAGCAATTTAAACACAATAGCAACCAATAATACCAGCAATCAATGAAATTACAAACAGCAGAAGATCAAAAAGACTAGAAAATTATTACACTAATAGTTGTAGTAATAAACATATATAAAAAAAAGAATTTCATTAGATTCACGCACTGATTGTTGGTTTACGACCCCTGTTTTAACACATCACTTTATTTAGCATTGTGGGTATTAAAGTATTAAATCAAATTATATTACTGCATTAATATAAATACCAAAATCTAAATATCACGGTATCTCCCGAGAATCGTCTTGCAATCAAATGCCCTAAGTCTTATGACAGGAAGGTCTAGAATACCATGCAATAAAGTTGGATGTTGCATACTTTTGAACACTTGACGGAATGATAAAGCCTTGTTTTCACATCAACCCGATAATCAATCTAATGCATTAACACACGGATGTAAGAATAATGGATTACTCTTGTGAAATATTGCGGAATATAATTACATATTGGAATTATTTGTTATTTGGGTGATCACATGACTTAAGAATACTCGTCGGTTTTAGAGCTAAAAATAAAACTCACCTTTTCAGACAGTCTTATCCATAAAGTCAAACACCTTTCACCTTCACTGCCCGCGACATTGTTAATAATTAATTGGTCCTAGTACGTTTAATCTTCTACCAAAATACGTTCAAATGAAAGATTAAATATCACATTACATAAAATAATTACGTTACCATTCGCCCCGTTCCCGTTCCGCTTTTCCTCTCCCCACTCCCCTCTCCCGATTTCCCTGTCCCGTGAACCCCCCTCCCGAGTTCCCCTCCCGCATTCCATGGGTACATTCAGTTTTCAAACAGCTCGCGTGCCAACTATTGCAATTTTTTTATACAAATTTCATAATACCAGAACTCACTATTGTATATAGAAACTATCGCGGGCATGCACGCATCAAGTATCCAAAGTATCATCGCAATCGGATGAATGGTTTAGCAACGCATGGGCATCTCGGATACATAGACAGAAGAACGAAAGACATAGACGAAACATATTTCGATTTTGTATAGGTACTATCGTATATGGATGGCAAGACGGAGAAATTGATCGAAGAATGAATAAGTGCGGCAAGCAGTGTGTCTTATCTACAGCTCAGTGATAAGGAAAGCTGAGCTGAGTATCAAGACAAAGATGGCTGTGTTCAAAACGGTATACCGCCCGACGCTTACTTACGGCCACCAGATATTTATGCTAAACGAACAAACACGTCCAAGCTGCCGAAATGAGGTACCTGAGAGGAGTGGCAGGGGTTACGAAATGGGATCATATAAGAAATTCGACGATCCGAGACGATCTAAACATTGAACCGCTGTTACTCTTCATAGAAAAATCGCAACTGAGGTGGCTTAGACGTACTAAAACTGTCTGATGTCCGGATTCCTAGGAAAATACTGAGTGCGATTCCAGAGGGTAGACGTCCAGCGGACCGCCCCAGACAAAGTTGGGCGTGGCAATCACAGAAACTGAGTGAGGAGAGGATGGGACTACCATGGACGGAGGCCGAAAATTCAGCGCAAGACAGGGGCGTATGGAGGAGCCTTGTCGATGCAGTGGGTCCCCGACCCGGATAGAAGAAAAGGATGATGATGATGATATATGGATGATCGGCAATGTAGGAGTATTCGTATTTGCAAATAAATCATTTAAGTGTCAATTAAGTCTTATTGAGCGATCTCCTAGGGGCGATATCTCAGTGCATTAACAATTTTAGCGACGCGGTATATCCTATTGAAGATTGAATACTTGCCAAGCGAGTTTGACCTCAGTTGTTATCAAGTAAATTAAACAATTAGAGTCACTATTGCGTTATAAGATTAATGAGGAATTCGAATGCACAGACGCGGGAATACTCAATTACCGCAAATAATTGCTTTCTGCTTCATAAATAATATAATCGAGTGGAACCAATAAATAATAAATGCATATAGTTGCCAGATATAAAATGCATAACGCACAACACAGTATGAAAAAATGTATAATTAAAAAAAAAAACTATTTAAAGAAAATCAATATAAGGTCGCAGCTGTTGAGCAAGTACATCCGCCGCCAAGACCTGAATACTCCTCACCCGATGAACCCAGGCACCCCTACTAAGTCACCGAACGTAGATAACCACTTGGGGTGACCTATGGCAGAGGTGTTGGTTATCCAATAAGTGGTTCCCGGGGCGGCAGTACCCATACCCGCCTTTCAAATTGATTTCTTGAAAGTTTAGAAAAAATGAATCAAAACAATCAATTCATGGAGGAAAAATTTAAAAAAAAAGAAGAATAACTACAGTAAAGTAAAAAAAACAATATTAAATATATTCATGTTGTGTTTCTGATAATTTCAATTTAGTTCTTACTCTTTACGTATTAGATATACCTATACACACGAGTTTTCAACTCTCGTAAAGGTAAACATGTCTAGTTTATAATTTGAAATATGTATTATCATGTTAATTTAAGAACCTTTATGATTGTAATAAATAAATTTTAAAAATAATAATAATACAAAAAAAAACTTATATTAAAAAAAAGAAGTTTGTAATGATATAAGTAGGTATTGCATCTCTTAATTATTTGTCATTAATGTTTTTGATGGCATTTTTTTATACTTTTATTGCTACGTAATGAGGTATTTTTTGAATGACACTCTTGAAGTAAATTCAATCTGGAAGACGGGTATGGGTACCGCGCCCCGGGAACTATTTATTTGAAAAACAATACGTCTACTATAGGTAACTCCAAATGTTTCGCTACGTTTGGTGCGTGACGGCATACCCGGGTTCATGTCCGGGGTGAGGTTTATCTAGGTTTTGACGGGGGATGCGCCTGCCTACTTACTGCGTGGCGGACCGGATCCAGCAGGATCATCTCGACCAATCGCCTTGCACCGCTGTGGGAGGGATAGATTCTACGTCCGTCACTATTTAACCCACTGACCCCAGTTTCCTACCCACCCCATTGATATCCCACCCCTCATAACTTATTCATTCCCAGAACTTCCTCTCTTTACTTTCCTTTAAAAGACCCTTTACACTTCACCCCCAAAGATGGCAGGCTTTCTTGGCTGAACTATTGTTAAAAAAAATTGCGTAACGCCAAATTGTTTTTTTATTTTTTACTTTTAAATTCTTTACAAAAAAATTACATAAGCTTGCTTTACCTCCCACGCTTTTTATTGCATTACCGATGTCTAGCTTTGAATAATTCTTAGTTGCATTAGGTATTATGTGCAGATTTTAGAGTGACAATGATTATTGCAATGAAATATTACCCAGACGGCCGTATTAGGATTTATGTTTTTAACGTTTCGCCGACAACAATACAACGTTTTTGCACTTCGTCAACTTATCGAGGTGCTTCATCTCGGTGTTTCTCATACGCCACAACCTGCAAAAAGTTTTAAACCCTGAAAAAAGTCTTTGGAAGGCATCGCAACGGCGATAAACATTTAAAAATATATTTTCATAAATTGTGAACTGTGTAAAACGTTGTAATGTAATTTATAAAACTCATAATTTCATTTACGTTTTTTACTCCAAATAATATCAGGAATCACTGGTTAAAGTAAGTCAAGTAACACCGTGTATACATATGTAAGTCAAGTAACACCGTGTATACATATGTAAGTCAAGTAACACCGTGTATACATATGTAAGTCAAGTAACACCGTGTATACATATGTAAGTCAAGTAACACCGTGTATACATATGTAAGTCAAGTAACACCGTGTATGCATATGTAAGTCAAGTAACACCGTGTATACATATGTAAGTCAAGTAACACCGTGTATACATATGTAAGTCAAGTAACACCGTGTATGCATATGTAAGTCAAGTAACACCGTGTATACATATGTAAGTCAAGTAACACCGTGTATATATATGTAAGTCAAGTAACACCGTGTATACATATGTAAGTCAAGTAACACCGTGTATACATATGTAAGTCAAGTAACACCGTGTACACATATGTAAGTCAAGTAACATCGTGTATACATATGTAGATTAATTTTCTCGGTTTACCCGCGTAACGTAGTCCTTAAAAGAACTTTTTAACTCCTGACGTTTCGGACTGATCTCACTGTCCATCTTCAGAGGTCTTATGTCTTGAGTTTTATGAATGAGAATTGGAAAATTACAATAATTTATTTTATTTTATTTCAGCTACCAAGTACCAACTTCATTGGTAAAATTTCAACCTCAGATCGTTTCCAAATTGGAAATCAATAAATGAGAACATAAAATAAAATATTTTTCGTATCTTATGAGAATTCTGGGAGTAAAGGCTGTTCGCTTTTTGTCCACCCAACTATCGGTAACTAAAGGTCAACAAGGTGAAATATTTGACAGATGACTTTACGCGTACTATATATAGCATTAGAAGTAAGAACTTACACGTGTTAAATAGTTTTTTTTATTAAAAAAAACCCACACCGTTCTTAGAATAGTAAAAAAATATATTTTAAGGATGAATTATTGGAAGTGTTTATTTTTCTCTAGGTACCTATGTACCTATTTCGCAGTGATAAATATATCTATTTTCATATCAAATTCATTTTAGAAACATGGACAGTATTTCCTTATTTGTAAAACTTACCCTAAAAACGATCGATTGCTCGTGAGACGTTCACTAAACAATTTAATTAAGGAAAACATGGAAAACCATAAACCTTCGTCCTAGATACGTTCAGTTATTTTGACTTTAAGTATCTCAGAAAAAAAAGCTGAATTAAAAACAACGGATTGTTAACACCAACAACAGTTTCATTTTCTTCAACAAAATTTTAAAAAAAATGAGTGATCGTGAAATGCAACTTATATTTCGAATATTTTTTTCACGCTGTGAGGTACTAAAGAAATATTTACACAGTGTAAATAAAATGAATCTTTTAATAAGTTATTTACATTTCTTGATCTCCGAAAAATTTCTAATTTTTAATCATGCTAATTGGATAACGTGCATAGTGTTGTTATAAAAAATCACTTTAAGGGCGTGTACAAAGACGACTTCCAAAGCTCTCTCTCTAATTATGCACACACAGGAATAAGAAAAATATGCGCATGTTTGTAGAAGATACGATTTTGCACTTATAGGAAAATATCTTAAAAAACATTGCACATTGTATAATTTTTAGTCGTTATTTTATCGCTTTACGGAGATAATTTTCTTTTAAAAAACAACCTTACAGGGCTTAAACGTCTTCTGTGAAAACTAAAAAGACAGAAGATACTAAAATGTCGAATGTTCATGATCATATTGCTATAGGCATTTCGCGAACGTATGTTTCATTCGAATCGTAAAACTATTATGGTATTGCCAGTTATAAAAACAAGCAAAAAAATTAAATGCTTTATTTCATGAAACGCACATTATGCTAAAAAAATGGCACAGAATGAGTTAGACATTTCACATTAATTACATACTATTTCGTTAATTATGTTATTATAAAAATAATATGATATTATCGATATAAAGTATAAGAGTTCCTGTTTGTTCATATGAAGCAGTTAGTTTGTGATGTGACATTATAATTTCAAATAAAACAATAACTTTGTAAACACCACTTTTATTTTTTATACTTTATGCCGACCGGGTTTCGCTACAACCGTAGCTTCTTCAGGGCAGTACAATATCTTGAAGAAGCTACGGTTGTAGCGAAACCCGGTCGGCATAAAGTATAAAAAATTAAAGTGGTGTTTAAAAAGTTATTGTTTTATTTTAAATTATAATAGTTCCGGTCCGGGCGACTTATTTTTAGGTTTGTAACACTTCAAATTTATATGTCACGTACCGAAAAGATAATTTGAATTTTTATAAAACAAAAAAAAAACACATTTTTTATTTTTATGTTGTTAAAAAAACTCATGTTTTTACATATTCATAATTATTTCTTCAGACGCATATTTTCGACTGAACAAGTAAATATTATGCTTATAAATAAATAAAATGCTTGTACTAACTCGCGTGCATATTTCGATTCCACAAATTTATTAATGTACCCATATATTATACATCTGAATAATCACGTACTTTTTTAATATACTTTATATTATTAATATAAGTAATATTGAAAAGGTCCCGACATTTACATAATGATGATCATTGTCACTCATCAATACTACGTTAGAAGTTACGTTCCTTTCGAATGCTCCATGCGACGTAAATATGACCTCTGCCTGGTTTTACTTTATTTAGGTTTCTTCAAAAATAGTAGTAAATATAAGTATAATAGACAAATCTATATGTTAAAATATAAAACAAAGTCGTGTTAGTTTCACCATTTATAACTCGAGAACGAGATTTTTATGATCTTTGATTTATTGGATTTGTCTCCGCCCCGAATAGCAGAATAGTTATTAAAACATCGGAAATATTCACGAATAAAATTATTATGAGGAAAATTCTTTTCCTTATACATTTTGTATGAAACGAATTCTGATCTTTTGAAAGAGCTGCAAGAATACATAATATTGAGTAGTGAGTGAATTCCAAAAATTCAAAAACGTCAAATGTTAATGCGCTGATTGTTTGGCTTTTGTTCTTAAACATATAATGCACCCCCTCTTTCTTATACACTAAATGTCAACAGACAAAAATGGGACAAACGGTGAAAGTATTTCTGCACTCCTCCAAAGGAAAAATACAATAATTATAATAAATCTCCCTCACACGTATAAAGAAAATGAAACGCAATTCCCGTAAGTAAGGGGAAAAGTAGGAAAATTAAATTTAAAAAAACTTAATTTAATTCAACTAACAAGTTAACACAACAGTTATTGATTCTGAGGCAGTACGGAGTTCGCGGGGTCAAGTAGTTAAAAATAATTAATACTCAAATATTATTATGATTAATACGGGAAATACCAATCTGATTACCTGACTTAATTTTTTTATGTACAGCTCCAATTTGACCATTATTTCAATATTAAATGACTGGCTAGGTACCTCATTCTAATGAACACGATGATATTAAATATATCCTTCAGAGAAATGCCGCTCATCCCGACATTGATGTAATGTGATAAATTACGATGATTTATTCCATACTTTTAGTCAGCGCAAAGCATTCGCTAGGCCACCCAGGTCCAATCTTCGATTCGATCGCATGGTGTTTCCGGAACATTTAATGTGAGATTTCATGATATTATATATGGGCTGGATGCTGGATAAATCCTTACAACAAGTGGAACATTCGAACGTAAATTAGAAGAGCCATTTGAATTGTACTAGAATTTACGTTTATCATAAATGTTGTAAAATAAAAGTTTTGTTTACATTAGCTCCGCACAGGGGTCCCTGAGGAAAATAATTTCCATCAGTACCTATGTCATCTTAGAGTATGCTATGTGGAGGATCTTTTTATGGAAAGCAGGAGCGGAAGTTCTGGGAAGAAATAGGTATGAGGGTTGGATAAGAATCTGGGGGTCAGTGTGTCCAGGAGTGACGGGAGCATGAATCTACCCCATTAAATCCTTACTTTTGGTGCTTCAGGACCGGTTGGAGAGGTTAACGTGGTTCAACTAGTCTCTCTAGATCCGGCCCGCCACGTGTAACAGATCCAAGACCCGCACAAACCTTACCCTTTGAACCCTTGCACCCTTGCTATGTCACCAAACGTATCGAACCACTCGGGGTGACATATGTAGGCTATCCAATAACAGGCTCACGCTAGCTAGCTTTTTTCCTGCTTCCTAGTCTTGAAACTAAAAATCGAGTGAAATGAAATATGACAACAATTAATAAATTATTTTATATATTTTCTATAATATTATAAAGAACCTATTTTTAACCAGCCACGCTTAATTCACTGCATTGGCCTCTGCAAGTGTCTTCCACATTCATTACACATGGGGTCATTTCACTAACGTGTATCTATTTAACTTCCTTAAGAAATCAACCCTTAAGTTTAAATTGAAAGCAAATACGATGTTCCTATTCATATGATATCGTCACTTATGAAAACACAAACAAAGTTGTTAAATGTGCATCCAGATAAAAGATAAAGTATTACGCATTCTTGCAATATTTGCGAAATGATGCAACTAGGCCATAACATTCAATTTGTTCACAGCCACATAAAAAGTTAAATAATATGTCAGACACATTTTAAAAATGTATGAAAATGATAACGGTGAGCATTGATATTTCTTGATATATGATAACTTTTAATATCGTAGGTGTCTGATTCCAAAAACACCCTCTGTATAATCGAATCTGTTCCTAATGGGTTCCAAGTAAGGTGATCTGATACTAATGGGGTTATATTTGTAGGGACAAAAGGCGGCAGGCGTCGACGAGTTTAGGAGTAATTTTTCATATCGTCATAATATCGAAGACGCCTCGGAGGTCTAATCAATAATGGACGTCCTTTTCACATATCTCCCTTTTAGACTTCGGATCAATAGAGATGAAACTATGCGAGGTGTGATTGATTCGATCTGTAAAACATTAAGAAATCTGACCTCACTGCTAGAAAATCCTTTTGATTAGTAATTAGAATGATTGAAAATAAGCAGTGGTGTGAAATTTAAGTAGTGAAGAAGATACTACTAATCAATCTCAACCTAGATTCGACACAATACATGAAACAGAACAAGATAGAGAAAAATATAAAGGTAACGGTTGCAACTGGGAATAGAATGTCATCATCTTCAATGATATATTAAATTGATGGGTATAACTTTCAAAAGTAGTTAAAAAATATATTCCATAAATTTTTATATATTTTCAAATGTTCTTCTATTCGGTTTCCTTAACTTCTCTTCGACGATGATTTGTTGAACGCTGAATCTCCACGTTTAGGAGATAACATCATGCGCTTGTCATGTGGTAGCATTTTCTTTTATTAAAATTTATCATAGTTATATAATATAACTAATGATAAAAGCAGTTAAATGGGGAGTCTACATCACATTCGTAGATAACACAAAAAGATTTTTTTTCTACATTATTTAATATATATATAGGGTAAGGTTGCGATCATTGGACCGGCTCTTTCTTTGGACCGCTTTGATTTCTCGGAACCGAAGAACTTTAAAAATCAACCGTTTGCCCGAAACGCTAGCTGTTTGAACTTGTACCAACCCCCGCTTCCGCCAGTCTCGCCGTGAGCTCCGTTAGGGAAGGAAGTGTGTCGCAGTATTTCGCGCGCTCCCGATGTAATTATCTTGTGACACAGTTTACCAGGTAAGTGCAGTTTAATAAAGGTTTTTATTATTTTTTTTGTGAATCGCACGCCTTATTTAGTTATTCAAGTAGATTTGTAATTATTTTTTGATATAGTTCACGGATTTTTATGTATTAATTTTTTTGTCTTTGTGCTACGAATTGCCATCAATGGACCAGTAAGTTTCTCTTTAATTGGACTGGTCCAATCATAGCGACTTTTAAAATTGAAATTTTAATTGATTATTTTTTTTATTTTAGCATGGCAAAACGAGGGGAATACTATGCGTGGAACGAAGAAACCATGAAATTGGCACTGCAAGCTTTAAGTAAACAAGAAGTTGGACTTAATGAGGCAAGCAGGATATATGGTGTACCGAAAGCGTAAAGGAAAGGCGTAAAGAAATGTTTTTGTCCGTCATGTCACTGATTGACCTCATAAACCAAAAAAATATGTTATTTTAGTACCCATTCTATTCTTTATGTTTGCTGAGATTTGTTTTAAGACATACATTTTGAGTTATTTTACTTTCATTTGCTGAAAAACGTTTAAAACGTGTTTTGTTTAATGTAACTTTAAGTTATTTTTTTTTTGTTTTTGATTATAAGGGTCATGTAACCTGCATATTTTCTTACTAATTTAGATAAAGAATATTTAGTTAATGTTTCTGTGTCATTTTATTTTATAAAACGTTTACTGATTATAGAATTAAAAATTGATTGTTATTTTATTGTCTTTTATTTATTTGAATTCTCATGGTTCCGTCGAATGGACCACTGCAGAAAATTTCCTAAGTCCAATGATAGCAACTCACTGGTCCAATTAAAGAAACAGTGGTCCAAAGAAAGCAACCATGGCAAACCAGTTTTTTTCTATTTTCTCTCTTTATGGTTAATGCTAAAAATCATAAATGACACATGCAAGTTCTTATATGTAAGGCTAATTAAAATATTGAATCACGATTTTCCTATCTATCACAATTCCGCTGTTACGTCATTTTAAAGTTAAGTGGTCCAATAGTAGCAACCTTACCCTATATTTTTTAAACTTTTTTTTCGGATATTAAAGGGTTAAAAATACTTTTGGATCGATGTCTATGCTTCGACGCATCTGAAAAGACGTTAAACAATTGATAGTATCCCCAAGAATATTTTTTAAAATTTTTAATTTAACCTAAACAAATCCAAGCTCAAATCAAAATAAGTTATGAAGCAAAATGGATTACAAATGTGATAAAGATTTTCCCGGTTTTCCACTGGTAACACTGGTTTCCGTACACCGTATTTTTAAACATTAACTTCTCACAGGAGACCCTGAGGAAAACAATTTCCGTTTGTCATCTTTAGGAATGTTGTGTAGAAGGTATTTTTGTCTTTTCGAGTCGAAACGACCCGTTCTTATGTGACAAATGTGAACAAATTATTATTAAAACTGTGTACAAATATTCGGCGCAAGTTTAGCGTGTTTCCCGCCTGTGCACCGGTTTCAAGCATCTTCCATTGAAAATACCGGTAGAACTAGGACAGCATTCCCAACAGACGCCTGTGCTCTAAAGATTGTAATCCATCTGTAAGGATAGGAAAATCTATTAAACAGGCCACCCGTTTCTGCACGAAGACGAGGATTTTTCAGTCATTTTAGGGTTCCAGAGCAGAAGTGACTGCCAAATTTGAACGTGAGACGCACCTGCAATTTGTACAGGGTAAACAGATGTGTACGATTATGTACAAATGGAATAAAAATGGTCAATTAAAAAAAACACACGGTTAAAAAACTTTTCATTCAATATCCCTTCGAAATGAAAAAAACCTTATTTTTTTCAAATTATTCTTGGTTTCACCCTTCAAGGGTGTTCTAAGCCATCATAACGTGAACTTTAAAAAAATAGATTTTAAAAGTAGGTACCTTCGTAACTAGGTAAAATTGAGGAAAAAAAGCACCGGCAGATTAAAATAGCACTGGATGTATCGCTTTTGGCAATAATGCAGTTGGCGTTAAAGAATGACCTCATTGTGACTGTTTAGAGCGGCCCCGTCCACCACCAAAGAAAAAAAACCGCTGTGGTATCCGTAACCAACCTCCGGTATAAGATGCACTACAAGATTAAGGAGAAGTTACTCAAGGGAATTGTAATTTTTTTTATTCCTTTTTTATGTAACACCAAACAATGGGATAATTATAGCACCGAACTAGGGGAACTATTGAACTCTATCACGTGCAGTGATTTAATGCGAAGAGAAAAGAAGAAAAAATACAGTTCACACGTGGTAGAAGTGAAACCATCAGAGTAGACAAGAGAGGGGAGACTACGAAGCACTACACAAAGAGGAGACCGATTAATCTATCTCATTCTCTCGCAGGCTAAATCTTATAGATGTTAGTGTTTGTCTCTTTTTAGTGTCGCTTTTCGTTTCATCGAGTTTCAAATCACAACGGTGCTAAATAAGTTTAAGAAGAAGTAAGGGATGGGTAGAAGGGGTTGGAAACCTGGGACCTTTTTATGTGAGTAGGTACCGCCCAAGAGACCCAACCACTCCCGACCGTCTCAGTGAGACTATGGCAACCCCATTTGAGGTATTTATGAGACCGAATGGAATCGGGAGCGAAGAAGATATGAAAGAGAAAGATGGGGAAGTACCTGGCTCTTCAGATCTGATAAGCAACACGGTTAAAGTCATTCCAAGCAACTTTTCGATTCTGAATGATGGTCTTTCGCCAGGGCGATACGGAGAGTATCTTCCACGCAAGTATGCTATATATTATATATTATTTTTAATTAATACATTGTGAAATAACACAAATTATTCAAATAAAACTTACTTACGAACGCTGGGATTTGAACTCGCGACTTCCTGATTGCCAGTCTAGAGCCTTACCTAGAGGGATAAGGCTCCCTAAAAAGGTTAAAACGATTTTGCTACAAATTAATTAACTTGATGTTTCTCAAAAAGCTTTTTTCCATTATGGAACAAACCAATGTATCACCTCTTACCTCTCTATCGCGCAGCTCAGAAATGCCCACTAACTACGTGCAATATAGTCTCATAATCTATAATACAAAGCGAATAAACTTCCCCTTGTCAAAATCTGAATTTTTTATTATATCTGAACACCAAATTCACATCACTACCTTACCAGAACTTTTCCCACGCCTCTGGGAATACCTGTGCGAAATGAGATGAAAGATGCGACGTCATCTTCACCGCTAACTGCTAGGAGATGAGGCAGCTAACTTTATAAAAAATAATATAAAACTTTAAGCAAGGCGTTCATATGAAACCTTGACCTACGGTTACTGCAAACTGCAAAGATAATTCATGTTCAAACACCTATCGTAATTAATCTTTGATTCAAATAATGTCTCACTGATATTCGATATGTTTCATTTTTCTACATTGCAAAGCCTCTAAGATGAAGCCATACTAAATAATGCAAAATAATACAAAATCATATGTTATTATTTTGAAAATTTGATCGCTTAGAAGTATTTAAATGCTTCAATTAAATACTGCGTGTATAACATATCTTGGCCCTTAAACAAAAAATTCTTTCAAGTGCAAACTCTCCTAAAAATAATCGCAAAAAAAAATTATATATATTTTCGCCCAAACGTCACAAAATAAAATAAAATATGCATTTTCGCGTTGTTATTTTACAATATGGCCGGCAGTCGACAAATTGAATTTTCCAAGTGAACCCTATGCCGTCCACCGAAGAACTACATACTTATCACACCCATTTTTTTATCAGTTCAGCCCCGGATGGAACGGGGAACTGACGTTGGACTCCGCGTCGCTTGGTTCCGTGAAATGAATTTAAAATTTCCGTTTTATTACAATAAACAATGCATAAAAAAGGATTTGATGTTTTTCACAGACCTTTACGAAATCAACCGTGAAAAAAAAATCAAATCTTTTTTTCTCATTCAATTTTCAATTCGCAGATCTCTTTTCCAGCCTTTCCAAAGGCCTTTTCTCAAGTATTTTTAAACTCCTTCAGTAAAGAGGCGTGAATTTCGATTTCGATTTTTCTTGGACTATTATATCGCCTTAATTTAAAGACTATATTAAATGCAACATGACTAACGATCATGAAGGTACTCACAACGTACAATAAACCGAAAATATACCTCTCAAAAATAAGTTGAAAGTTAGTGATGTGTATGTCAGTACGAACGCACCTCATTTTCTAACGAATATATTCAATCGATTCTCTCGTGAACCGATTTAAAAATGAAAACATATTACGATTTTTCACGTCAACGGGGAACAGCCGAGAAGTGGTATCAAAATATTAACACGTAATTTTGAGATACATAAATGCTGCTTTTTTCTCACATAAATATCTAAACAGAAATGATTATCATTAACTGGCGTAGATCGTGAAAAATCATATTATAATTTTAGGATTTGTGAAGCCAAAAATATTAATAAAAATATTTGTCTCAGGATCATTTTCAAAATCAACTATAATAACAATAAATTATATACTGATATTTTGTTTGTTGACAAATTAGAGAGGTGTCAGAAATTTACATTTCTAAGAACACCTAAACTTGAAAAATCATCTGTCAAAATTTTAAACGAAAGAAATTCTTCTAAGTATGGGGTTATTAAATAAGTTTAAAATAATTTTCTGATTTTACCTAGATATGTACCTACTTTTTCATTTGTTTGAATTTTCACAATCATCAGAGTGATTTAATTGCGTTATTTTATTATTTATTATTATTGCTTGTTGATTTTATTAAAGCGACACAAATAAAGAAAACGGCTGATGAGTGTGAATGAACACTGTTATGGGAAGGTAAATCAAGAGGTGCGTCAAAACATTTATATTGAAAAAAATCATATGTCTCAAGTGAGATGCAGAAAACATAACTTGCTCTAAATATACCTAAATATATCAATATAACCTGCCACGGCTAATTGAAGTTTTTTTTTCATAAGTTTTTATTCCAGTAAAAAAGAAAATAACATTTTCACTTACTTAACTGGAATATTGAATTATGTGCTTTTATATTATATTAAATAGGTTAAATATTTAAGTTAATTTCAATGAATTAACTAACTAACTAACTAACTAACCATCACGCCGTTTCCCCGCAGGGGTAGGCAGAGAGGACGGACCGCCACACAACTCGATCTTGGCACACACTCTTTGCCTCGTTCACATACATTCATTCAATGAATTAAATTGATTTAATTTAGGTTTTTTTTAAATTGTAAATTTGCAGCGTGTTGCAACTCCTGAGTTTAGTCTATTTGAGAGTACCTAGTTTAGTCTATTTGAGAGTAGGGATAACCAATATGGCTTTCGCAAAGGTAGGAGCACTTCAGATGCAATAGCCGTTCTCACAAAGATTGTTTCCCTTAATCTTGACATTGGTCGCAAACCACTTGCTGTTTTTCTTGATCTGGAAAAAGCATTCGATACGGTCTCCCATCCCTTACTGCTAAAAAAACTACAGCAGATTGGAATAACAGGAATAGCCTACACATGGTTTGAAAGCTATCTTATAAACCGAACACAACAAACTCTCATCCAATCTGATAAAATACATATAAGCAATAAATTACCTGCGTCATATGGTGTACCCCAAGGCAGTATACTAGGACCAATTTTATTTCTCATATATATAAACTCACTATGTGCCATGAATATTGGAGGTAAGATATTATCATTTGCCGACGACACGGTCCTAATATTCGAAGACGAAACATGGCAATCCGTCATTAAAAAAACTAATAATGCCCTAATAATAGTAAAGCATTGGCTAGACACTAACCTCCTCACTCTTAACATCGACAAAATCCAATATATGACATTTTCCATACGTCAACATATTTTACCTAACAACTGTCCTAAACCAATCATACATTCATGCTCACTTAATTCACACAATCCCGTAACCACACCTAATATTAATTGCACTTGTTCTGTCCTAAAATCATCAAAGGTAGTTAAATATCTGAGGCTAATCATAGACAATCAACTACGTTGGGAAGCCCATATCAGTGACACAGTTAAAAAACTACGTAAACTCTGCCATATATTCTGCTCCCTTAGGTCTATCTTAGATTTACAGACCATAAGAAGCGTATACTTTGCCCTCTTCCAATCCATAGCAACATATGGTATTGTGGGATGGGGTGGTTGTGCTGAATCCATCATCAATCCAATTATTAAAGTTCAAAAACTAATTTTGAGAATCATATTTAAATGCAAACCTACCCATCCCTCAAAGGAACTCTTTGCTAAACTCAAGGTCTTAGATATTCGACAGTTATTTACTAAGATTAGCGTATGTTACACATGGCAAAAAAACCAACTGGTTGCTCCACAACATCAAGCACACACTCGTTTCTCATCAAACCTGGGCTGCGTGGTCCCTAAAACTAAAACCTCATTCGCTCAAAGACAATTCTGGTTCATCGCTCCTAAAATATATAATGCTTTGAGTGCCGACATAAAGTCACATAATTCTAAATCTCTTTTCAAATCCCATTTAAAACTTTGGATATCTGAAAAAGGAAGAGATTTCTTCAAAAAACGCATAAGAGCTTAACATTATATTTAAGAAAAAAAAACTACTCTGGCGCATATATTCTCCTATTTCTTTCGCAGAAAGAACTTCAAAACTGAACATAAACATAATCATCGACCAAGATATCATACGTCAATGGGAAGAATACTTGACAAATTTTATTTCTATCTTTTATTTCAATCTTTTTTTTTTAAATATCTTTATACACTTTTTTCTCAGCTTTCTTCTAATTCTTATATTTTTATCTGTATTAGTATTTATCTTTAATTTTATTTATCCCTAAATATGTTCTTTTTTTCTTTCCTTTTTATATATTTTATTACATGTTTATTTAAAATAATGTATCATATATGACTACCACAGCACGGGCAATAGCCTAGTATGGTAGTTTAAAAAATTGGCTGTATTATGTAACTTGTAAAAATTTATGAAATAATAAAAAAAAAAAAAATAAATAAAAAAAAAAACTCACTAGGCGTAAGGACCTATTTCAATATCACCATTCACAAACAAATTACATATGTAGCAAACTCATCAATTTCTCGTTTACACAGTGTATCAAACGAATGTATGATTGTTTCGATGAAAATTTCGATGTTTAAAACTACTATTTTTATGTCAACATAATATTATTATCTCAGATAATTACAGTTTATAATTATTATTTTTTAATTTAATCCAATTGTAAACCACTGTCAACAATTGTAAGAAATTATTTTTTGCAATCTATTGTTTATTACCAACAGATGTGTAATTTAAAAAATGTATATGTACTTAATGTATTATATATATAATAATATAAAAAAATCTATCAAAAGTGTATTAAATGAGTACAAAACTGCATAAATGTAATGATATATTATATAATGACCTGTTATATATAATATCTTTTAATTGTTATAAGATTACTGTTTAATTTCTAGGTACACAAAGTTATATTATAATGAGGAAATCTATAATTGGTTTATCAGTTAGGTAAATTATACATGTACAAATTAATCACATTACAAACTGTTGATTTCCCTAAAATAAAATAAATAAATAAAAATAAATAAGCCTCCATGGGCGTATAAAAGTGCAAATAAAAAAAATTGGATTATGTTTGATAAATGCGTAAGATCTAACTCAAACTCTGCGAAATTTGACCTTGATTGATCGATAATAATATGATATAAATAATGAATATTAAAATTTATAATTATTATTTTCAAGTTCTAAAAATAGTCTTGTTTTAAGATCGCCTCGCTTACGAAGATGAATCTCTCGAGATGTGTATCGCGTCAGGGGCTCGATTCTCCAATAGAGGCTGCTCGCAATCGCAGTCTGAAGTACATATATATATTGGTTGACTTTATATTTCTCGTGTCTCGTCGAAGATACATACTTAGGCGCCAAACGTCAAAAGTCATTCCACTCGAACTACAAGTGGGTCGAACCAGTCGGAGACCAACCACCTCAGAAATGTCATTAAGGGTGATGATAAGAAATATTTTAAAAAATTGGTTAAATAGGTTAAGTTAGGTTAGGTTAGGTTAGGTTAGGTTAAGTTAGGTTAGGGTTAGCGGCTAGCGGCTATTTAAAAATTATTTTTCATAGCTTTTAATGACCTTTCTGAGGTGGCTCTGAGTTTATACCGCCGATATTAGCTGCAATGTATAATGTAGATCAAACTGAAGCAGATGCTTTGAGACCAACGCGAACGGTTCGCCGGAGCTCAGATAATTTTTGCATAAAAACTAACTTCCTAATAAATCTGTTTCATAGTCGCTTTGGAGGTGTTAGAAGCTTTTTTGGATTTGAGTGATGCACCTGTTAGCCATTTCGAAGAAATTGCAGACGTTATTTCAAATACACATCGTAGAAAGGTCAAAAACATCAAAAACATGACAATATTCACAAGTCTGCCAAAATAAATATCTCTTCCGCCCTTTGACATTCAAGAATACGTATAAATGAAACATTCGACAAAGTTCATCGAGACGCCATGGGTAATTTTTCGTTCGGAGATGGCGCATAACGAATAAATTTTGATCGCTATTTAAGAATCGAGCGCCTCAGCAAACCTCATGACCGGTGTCGATACTTTTCCAAATCTAAGTCATGTTTTTTCCCCGAGGCACCTCGCCCCAGGTGGGCTATCAGTCCCGTGGGTTGGCAGGCTATGGGCCGGTGGTGGGCCGGTGGGCTGGTAAAGGTGAAGCGGTGTAGCGGCGAGTGATAGAAACAAAAAGCTATTAAAGTTCACAGATGATGAAGTGTAGAATAATTCGCAGTGATAAAAAAGAGCGGCAAAACGTCCGTCTCACGCTTCTGCATCACACGCTGAAATGTAAAAATGTTGAGAAAACAGATAAGCAAGGATGAGCTAAAGTTTGATTATTTGATTTAGTTTTTGTAAAAATAACAATTCATCAAAGTAAAATTTATTTACATGACGAAGATAACAACCCATTTTAAACTGCAAACACCGTAAAAAAATGTTTTTTGGAAATGTAGGACAACCAACTACTATATTTATAATATATATAACACATTGCATAATATTATAAAACAGATTAAGAAAAAAAAAATGCATAAGCTCCACACAGTATGCCGTAAGGAAAATAATTTTCCTCAGGACCTACGTCATCTTTGGGGATACTGTGTGGAGGGTATTTTTAAAGAAATAAAGGAGTACAAGCTCTGGGAAGGAAAAAGGTATGAGAGGTGGTAGGAATCGGGGGTCAGTATGTCTAATGCAATGGACTTATGGATCCAAAACTCCCACTGCGGTGCAAGGCGATGTTTCGTGAGAGTCCTGCTGGAGAGATTAAAAGGTCTCCATCGACCAGACTCTCCCGGTCTGGCCTGCCACGCGGTTGATGGGCAGACGCATCCGCCTCCAAGACCCGGACACAACTTATCCCATGAATACGGGCACCCCTTCTAAGTCACCAAAGGTAACGATTTTCATCACTAGGGGTGACTTGTGGCAGAGGTGTTGGTTATCCAATAATGGGTTCCCGGGGCGGCGGTACCCATGCCCGCCTCCCAAATTGAAAATAAAATACTTGAAATCATACATATCTATAACTTCAATAATAAATTAAGCACTTAACTACACCTAAAATTTGATAAATTCTTGCACGTATACTTTTGTCAACAACGACGATATACAAATATATTATATATTAACTAATATATTTTCTGCAAAGTATTTATAAAATAATGGTACAAAACTCAAGACATTAAAAAACTGTTCGTTTTACGCCCGTATTCATTTATTGTCATACTGTTGGGAAATTTACGATTACAATACATAGGTATATTTTTTAATGGGTGTAGGCTCCTAATTATAATGTTGGATTTGTGAAGAAATAAAACATGCGTAGTTCCTGATGAATAACATTTTTATTTGTTTATTTTTTTCACTCCTGTCCCCTGCAGAAACAACCTGAAAAAAAACAGTTACTGGAATGAGCAATAAAAAACAAAATGAAAATCATGCAGACACTTTGATAATTAATAAAATTTTAAAAAATATAAATTCTAACCTTGAGAAATACCTACCACGTAGGTAAATAGTGATATTTAAAATATTAAATATTATCAGCGAAGGTGGCTTTGAAGTGTCAAAAAAACTACAACAATTATTAATGACACTCGTGCCTCGTTGACAGCATCCATCTTTTAAAGGTAAAGAACAGACGGCTCGGTGTTACAGCAAGATCCGAATCCCAAGGCTATGTCAAAGATAGCATCTATTTGCTAATACAACAAATTCAAAAAAGCATTGAAATAACCTTGTTAGATTAACTACTCTGTAAAAATAAAACAAGAATGACTTCAGGAAACACCTAAATTCCTACCGGTCTTTTGTCTCCATCCAGCTAGCTATCTTTTCTTTAAACAGAGTATCACAAAAAAGAAGTAGTGTAATGTAACTATTCTGCTTTGTAATTATGGCAAGCCACAAAGTTAATGCTATTTTACGAATGCGCTAAAGATATATTGACTTAAATTGCAGAAAATACCAGTCATATTAATAATATTGTACAAATGCTACCCCTATACAAATGCCAAGTTTAATAATCACTCCTGGTCTCCGCCTAGATACACCTGGAAAACAACTATTGACTGTGTACAGAAACTGGCAACACGATTGATAGATTTCCTTAACAATATTGATTGTGGATATTGACTGTGGACACAAACTGGCAACACGATTGATAGATCCCCCAACATCATTGATTGTTGACATTCATTGACTGTGGACAGATACATCATTGATTGTGGATGTTGACTGTGGACAGACAATGGCAACACTATTGATAGATTCCCTCAACATCATTGATTGTGGATATTGACTGTGGACAGACAATGGCAACACTATTGATAGATTCCCTCAACATCATTGATTGTGGATATTGAATGTGGACAGACAATGGCAACACTATTGATAGATTACCTCAACATCATTGGTTGTGGATATTGACTGTGGATAGAAACTGGCAACACGATTGATAGATTCCCTCAACATCATTGATTGTGGATATTGACTGAGGACAGAAACTGGCAACATGATTGATAGATTCCCTCAACATCATTGATTGTGGACATTGACTGTGGACAGAAACTAGCCATACGATTGATAGATTGCCCCAACATCATTGATTCTCTTGAAACAGGTCAAACGCGTGAAACATCTCAAAAACGCCTGATTCCCGTGTTAACCAACAAAATACAAACAAAGTACAATTTTTTTATAAGAAAAACTTTCTTTTATACTTTTTTGAAGGTTATTCCCATCAGTGAAATATATCATATTAGAATAAGTTAACAATAATAATCTAAACGAAAATATGAAAGAGAACAAGACACAGAAAATGACATTGTCTTTTTCTGTTTTTCTGTGTCTTGTTCTCTTTCATATTTTCGTTTAGATTATTATTGTAAACTTATTCTAATAAAGTACAAAATATTAATTTGTATACGGTTAACACAGGAACCAGGCGTTTTTGAGAATGGTTATTTTATTCGGCTGTAAAATTATTTTTTAGTTTTGTGTTACCCCCTTCTGCAACATGGGCCTCCGAATGACCAAGGTTCACTCCTTAATGACAGGTTGATTTCATGTCAAAGATGACTCCGATTCTAAGGTTTCGCTTGAGCGAGGTTGATGATCTAAAGGACAACAAGACTAAATAAAGCATTGCATTTTTTTGTTTAACAGACTGCTTCCGTTTATGATACTTATACCCATGGACAGTAACAAAGATAAAATAGTGGAATATTTCAATATAAAAGTTATAGTAAGTTATTTAAAGCCTAAGTAGGACATGCTTATAAAGAGAAATTATTTGCACGTCTCTTGAAATCTTCAAGATGTATGTTGAAGATATCAAGACACATGTTGTTTAGTAATACCATACCTCGTGTCATGTTGTACTGAGCCAACACGTCTGTTCTGCCATGTGGTAGGCATAGCAGATCGTGGTGCTGCCTCTGGAATTAGTTATATGGTAGAAGCAACTTTTTGCTATCGAGGAGGGTTTTTATTTAGCATTAGCTCCACACAGAAGGCCCCGAGGAAAATAATTCCCCTCAGGGCCTATGTCATCATGCTCTGTGGAGGGTATTTTTAGGAAAGGAAGGCAAGGAAGATCTGGGAAGGAAAGGGGTATTAGGAGCGGAAAGGAATCTGGGGGTCAGTGTTTCCAGGAGTGACGGTCGTATGAATCCGTCCCTTCCACTGCGATGCAAGGCGATGTTCCAAGAGGGAAAATGTATGGACTATCTATAAAATTTTGAGTAATTTTATACTTGCAAGAGAAATTATTTTTGTTAGTTTGAACAGTTCGAGGCCTAATTTACGCAACTTCATTATCATCCTTCTTCTTCTACAAATTAATTCGTGACATAAAAAATCCGGGCATTTCTGCGGCTAAACTATTAAATTCAATGCTTCTTACTAGGTCAAAAGAGTCAAAGCCTTGAGAGACGTCATAGGAGCTCAAAAACAAAATATCATATACTAAATAGCGAATCTTCAATGTCACGTGCATTATCCATCACTGCCAGTAGTTTTTGCTGCTTGTCAGTTCGTCTTATTTTTACTTTATCCACACGGAGTTAAATCGAATTAAGATGGTTGCTTTGCTGAGCTGATAATCCTTGTTATTTTATGTTTTTTTTTAGAACTTAGTTTGGTTGTCATTTTGGTGGTGGATAAATTGCCGGAATTTGTAAACATATATCTATCGTAATTATGTAGGACTGTTTTATTATGTGAACACTTCATTTTAAAACATTTAAAAATAAATAATGTACCTATCTGAATGAAGTTACATCTATCAAGAGCACTTTATTGTTGTAAACATTGTAAACTACAACTATAAACTAGAATTCAGTTCTTTTGTATTATCGATACTCTTAGATTGTTAATTCTGGCTTCAAGAAATGTATAGTTCTTCTGTCTGAAATTTCTCGATCAACACAACCGTATTAAATTCCCAACATAATACCTATCCGTCTTGAGATATGGAGTTTTAAAAAACACGCTTAACTGTCAACAAAATTCTATTCGAAATAGGCCAATCTATGCGAAATAGGCGAAAAAAGCTTTTATAAAACCGGTCAAAGCCCGGTAGTAAAATTAGTATGTTATAAAAAAAGCACAGATTAACTTTTTTGATTAAAGTAGTTTGATGATTTGAAATGCTATTTTAGGAAACGCAAGGGGTAAAGAAAAAATCGAAAAATTAATTTGAAATCCACTAAAACCACAATGATATCGCAAGGACGATCAGGCTAAGCTTAATAGTTATTGATATGGGTGCTTGACGGTTAAACCAAAACTAAAAACTAAAACCTTCATTAATTTCACTAATTATACACTGAAATACCGGCCATAAAAGAATTAACGCCTGTAACACGGTATCATTTCTAAATATATACCTAAACACTCACTTCACCACAATTCCTTGATGATGGTCACTGGTAACGAGGTCTGAAAAGTTGTTGGCTGTAGATGAAGAAAGCGCAACACGGCATAATAACCCATAAAATAATAATCTCGATAAAACTTTTGGCCGTGAATATCTCAAATCATATCTGAAGGGTAGAGAGGTTCTTAAAAAATCATGTTTCCGTTTAAGAAATACCTAAAAACGACAGTCGAAAGTCCAATAAATCCATACATCACCGGCATAGCAGATAGCAGCCTCGAGCGCAGTGCGCAGTGCCCCAGGGCAACAATGCTCAGGCGAGACTTTGACGGAGTTCCGAAAGGTTTTTTTAACGGACTCCATGACACCGCGTAAAAAATGTGCTCCGGGTTTTAACTCGCGGGTCATTAGTATGCGTCAGAACAGATTCAAGACCGCCGAAACAGGGAATGTCATTTTACCCATTATAAAAACACTAAAAGATTAAGGATTAAAATTTGCTTACCTACCATTTGTTAGTGAATTTCTCAGCTTTTATCACTCCATCGTTTCCGGTAGGGCAAACTTTTTCTGAAACAAAGGAAAATAAAATAAGAAAAATGATTCCTTAAAAGTTTACACGACGTATCACTATATATATCGCACTTGTTACTTTTTTAAAAACCTCCTTTGGAAATTGAAGCAATATAAGCTTTTCATATACAGGATGTTATGAGACGTAGGTAAGTACCTGGCTTACTTTAAGCAGCGATTCCCGATATTATTTGGGGTAAAAAATGTCAATGAATTTTTGATACCCGGTAATATGTTTTTTAAGGTAGTAGATTTAGACGAGTAGTAGATTTCAAAATGAAAAAATGCCATTTAAGCAAAAAAAAACTTTTTCAAACATATGGCATCATTTTAATTCAAAATTATTGAAATAGGTCAGTCAAAACGTAATGCCTCCTATTTTTTCTACTTAAATGAAGTTAGTTAAGTGAAAATTTTAGGTTTGATGCTATACCTCGAACCTTCTTCTACAATCTGCTGCAGTAGTAACTTTTTGCGTCAACTGGTGCAACTCCCTGCAACGGTTACACTGCAGTCGCTTGCAAAATGGCCGACATCGATGTTCATATTAGACTGCTTCCTGCGATTAATTCTTGACTGTAGAAGGTGAAACGCCCATACGAACAAACACCGCTGGCTAACAAAAAGCGGAGCCGCAGGCCATTGATCGATTAATGACGATCGAGTTGATGACATAATTCGTGGTGACTCCAGATATCTTCAGAAGTCGCATTCTTTCCATTAGTAAAGGCAGTGCGATTATTCAACAACTGATTAATCAACAAAAGTTTGTGCAAGAAGGGTACAAAAAAAGTTAATCGGCCAGAATAAAGAAACAAGAAAAACAATAGCCTGACAACACTTGCAGCGCTTAGTTTCTGGAAAAAATTGTGACCGGAGATGAAATATGGGTTCCTTTTTTCGAACCTGAATCAAAGAGGCAGTCAATGGAATGGCATCACACAAATTCAACATGGACAAAAAAATTCAAAACTCTGTGATCGACGGAGAAAGTTATGGCGATGGTGTTCTGGATGTGACCATGCTTTTTACAACACTGTGATACATGCCCTGGTTAAAAGACCAAAGCTGAAGAAATGGATGTAGATTATATTGAAAAGTAATAAATTAATCGTCAATAGTGTGGTTTCAACCCATGTAATTGCATTATTTATTTCTGGACAATTAAAGGAGAAAAAAAATAGGAGGCATTACTTTTTGACTGACCCAGTACTTAGTTGTGACCACTTTTACAAACCAACATGTTTCATAAGCAATGCTCACTTCATCAGAGTTTACTTTAAAATGAAATGTGTTGGTTTTGAAACGTTAAAAGAGGTTGAAACTAAGTATGTCATTAATTTTGAAAAAAAAAAATAAAGTGAACTAGTTGAACCCTAAAGGTTCAAATATACAATACTAGCTGACCCGGAAAAATTTCGTACCGCCTCAAAATCGATAACTGTTGTCTTAACTTATAAGCTGAATTAAATTCAGTTTTTTATTAAGTTAAAAATTACACAATGAAGCTATTATCGATGCACAACTGTCCATGTTTTGTTTTTGTCAGTATCAGAGATGGTGTTGTGTACGGATTTATAATTTTTGGGATTTTCTTAGTTTCCATTTACATGAATTGCCTTTCAATTTCTTTGTACGTGTGAGGGAGATTGATTATAATTATTGTATATTTCCTTTGGAGGGGTACAGACATACGTTCACCGTTTGTTCCATTTTCGGCTATTGACATTTAGTTTGTAAGAAAGAGGAGCATTATTATGTGTTTAAGAACAAAAGCAAAACAATTAGCGCATTAACATTTGACGTTTTTGAATTTTTGGAATTCAGTCACTATTCAATATTATACAGTTTGTCAAATAAGAGTAGAAAATAAATGAGGGCGCCACCGTTGCCCAAATGGCAATACTAAAAATATAACAATGGTGTTAATCTAAAGCTGTGTAACCTACATTTTTATTAAAAATGAAAAAGGCATTAAAGTGAAAAAAATTTTTTTTCACTGCTATATAGATACCCACTGATCTCAAAATTAGAATTGCATTTAGGTATATTATTATTATGCATTTGCAATTTTGTATTAACATAATGAAGAATAACGATATTATAATAAAATATAAAGCACACTTTAGAAATTGCTCGCATTTATTTAATACTAGCTTGCACCTAGCGTTGCCCGGGCTTTAGATCATGCCTCTAATTTTATATCTGAATATATTTAACTCATTCAGATCTAAAAGTAGTGTGACTAAACTCACCATTAATGATTCTTCCTTTCCACCTACTGTTAAATTCAAATCTGTGTTAAATTAAATGAAAGCCAATCACTTTGTAAAACACAATTTAATCAAATTTATGTCATTTAGTAGGTACCTTCACAATAGTGCTTATTCGATTTAATTTTTTTTAAGAAAAAAAAATTTTTTTAAATGCGTATACAGCGTATTGAATTTTCAGTGTCATTACACTTTTAAAGAATATTTGACAGATAAATTGGTGTTGCCAGTCTAAAAATTTCTTAGTTCCATTTTATTTATTTTCTACTCTTATTTGACAGACTCTACTTATCACATGGCAGCTCTTTCAAAATATGAAAATTTGTTCCATACAAAATGTATGAGGAAAAGAATTTTCTGATGTTTCAATAGCTATTCTGCTATTTGGGGTGGATTAAAATCCAAAAATTAAAGATCATTAAAATTGGTCCAGCCGTTCTCGAGTTATAAATGGTTAACTAACCCGACTTTGTTTTATATATTAAGATGATAAAAATGAAAACAGAAAAAAACTGCGACATTTTCTATGCTAGCATTCATATATTGCTTTATTTCAAGCTTGTAACACTTTTTTATGACCTTTGAATTTTTTTTAACCATCTGGATGGGATGCCAGCCTTATCGTATAGAAAGGCTGTTTAGGCTATAGCCATAGAAGTTTGATCTCCCCTGCACTCGCGACTAATTTGTACAGTCAAACTTGATTTGTCTCAATCTTCGGGACGTTTTCAAATCACCGTGAGAGTATTGCCGCATTCCTCGTTACATACCAGCCGCAGTTCACGGCTGTGGAAGAGGAAGCGTCGCATTTACCCCTCTCCAGCCATCGTGAGCTGTGAGGAGTCATCTCATCAACTCTCACAGCTGATGACCTAGACAATTGGACGCGCCTAGGTCTAGTGAAATAGCAGCTAAAGAACAAGGTTAGTTTTGATGGTATTAGTTAGTGGTGTGCAGAATCAAAAAGTTTTTACTATTTCAGAAACACTTCATAAAATATATCGAAAGATTTTTAGTAATTATCGCTCAATTGATTTTGAAAAAATTAACTCTGCACAGGAGAATAAAGGCAGAAGGTAGAAACTGTCTACTGACTTTTTTTCATAATATTTTATTTGTTACAGATTTTTGGGTTTTTTCGGCTACCACACTAAGCTAATGCCCGTGTTGTGGTAATCATTTGTGATGGGCAATTTACAAAATGATTTTTTTTTCATACTGAGCCCCATACGGAAACCGTATGAGAAATATTTGTATCCATACTCACGATTTCATTCAGATATCTTTTTTTTTTTTTTTTACAGTTAATACCGCACAAGAATCTCAACTTCTCCCGTCTGGAGCCAGTGAGACTATGGCATCCCCAATTGGGGTATGTTGCTGAAAGGTAGTGGGGAGGGGAAGGAGGTGGGGAGAGGAAGGTTGGGAAGTACCTGGCTATTCAGATCTGGTCACCAAACATGGCTAAAGCCTAATATCTAGTTGCCTTATATAAGAAATAATATTTTGGGGCGGCAACTTCTTCAACACAACCATAAATAACATAAAAAAACATCTGTCTAGTAGCTTTTTAGTTGCCATCAACAAATCATCAGAAATACACGCGAAATTCACAAAACTGAACAGTAAAACACGTTAACAATGGATAACCACGCATTCCAGTATTTTTCAATATTTTAAATATAAATTGAAATAAACATGCAGAATTTCCAAGTACTATAGTTATGTACGTAAAACGATGACAGACGAAAAATGTCAAATAATGTCCACCATCTTAAACTGTACGAAAGTCGGTACTAAAATAGAACTCGATCTTTTTTCATCTCGAATCCAAAAGAAATGACGACCGTATGGAAACTGGATGAAAAAAAGAACCGTATACAACGCCCATAACCGAGCTTCTTCAGTTATACGTGGTTTCTGATTTTGAACCGCAAGATCATCTAATATTCTAACCCATCTTAATAATAAAGAATAAAATATTAATATTATTTTATTACCTAATCGCATGTTCTTTTCCAGTAAAAGTCAACTATGGTGAAATTTTTATGACATACCAAGCATTGTTAGATTAGATATTTTCATCACCCAACATGATATTGTAATGCTCGTTATTTTGATTAATGAGAATTATATTCCTATATCGTTTCTTTTTTTAAAAGCTCTGTGATATTGAAAACGTCGAACAAACCCTCATTTCCCCTTTCGAGTATTTTTTGCACTCATCGACAAAACGAATAGAAGTTTTTTAAAGTTCAATAATGAGTAACAAGCTTACGAAGCTCAGCCATCAGAGACGGGAGATTTAGTTGCAAATATAATCAATACTCCCATCATACCTAGATTATAAGAATTCTGATCTAATGATAAAGGATTTCACTCGAAGTAACCAACACCACGTGTTCTGATTGACACAACGGCTAGAGATATTGATCTAAAACGTTCGGAATATTATTATTAATATTTCAGACTTGAATCATTCCATTCTAATGAGTTTCCGATAAGAGACAGTGGCGTAGGCGGATGAAGTATTCAAATAAAGCATTGAATCATTTTTTTGATTTAACATATGGTCTACTTTTTATAGATAGTGTCGACAACAAGAAAATTTAAAACAAATTAATAGTGTTTAAATTAGTGATGCAACGGAAGTGTCTTAACGGAAGCAGAAACGAAAACAGATGTCATAAGTAAATCTTAGCGGAAGCGGAAGCAGAACCGGAACCGGAAGAGTTAATTCTATGTAGAAAAAGCACAATTTTATTTTTTAAGATTTGTTTAATTACATTTTTTATTATGTACTTTTAGTACTCGAAATTAAACAGAGGTAAATTATATTTAATACAAAGTAATTTGGCTGCTTTTACACCTTTGAGTCTGTTTCGGTGTTCTTCATATATTAAACTTTATATATTCTTCGTTTAGAGTTCTGTTATAAGTTTGCGGAAAGTCTGCAGAAACGGAAGCGGAAGCAGAGTTCTGTTGCATCACTAGTTTAAATACTCCTACCAACCATAATAAAGTTTTGGTCAAAGTAAAGTTGAGTGAGAACAAGAGATTAGACAATTTTTTTCTTACCCACCCCTCCATCTTTTTCCTTTCTTTACTTTAAAAAAAACCCACACAACATCCCCAAAGATGGGCCTATTCCTTGATGTAAATCATTTTACTTAGGGCCTCCTATGTGGAGACAACGGAAAAAGTAATTTTCTTTCGTAATTGTGCAATAAATTAAATAAACAAAAGTTTTTCTAGCAACAAAACTAGGATCATTTTCTGATATATGTACCTACCCATCTAATAACGAAAACACACAACGTTTCTGTTGATTAGCGTAAAAGTAAGAGATTTGCATACGATATGTAATTAAGAATACGCTATAAAGAGCACCTTCAACGTTCACCATACATGTACCTACTTAATTGGAAAATTGATTAGACAAAAGTATAAAAAAACAATTAAAATTTACAAGAATGTAATTATTTTTACAGCAATTTGAACAAAATTTATATGTGTAGCAAGGTACTATATTATAATAATGTGATTTTGATAAGGTACCTGTATATAAGTAGAACCCATTAGAACATATTTAGAAAATCAAAGCAACAACGGTAAATAAATTATTTGTTAACAAGGGTTCTTTTAATTTAAATACAATCAAATTTTCCTACGCCTTTGTGCAGTGGTCTAAAAAATTTCAAGCCAGACAAAGCGGCAGACAATCTTCTCTGAGAGGAGATTCAACATAACCGTAGACCAAGGTGGTAGTATCTACCAAGATGGGAGTTGGAAGTATGGAGGTGCCTACCTAGCACCTACCGGGTCCCTCGGGGTTATCTCGGAGTCATCTCACCAAACCCTAATCAAACTGCCATCAATAACAGGGTGACTTATTCGTCTTCGGCAATGTTTATCTATGCTCAGAATTTCAGAAGATAGGTAATGAGAAATATCGTGCTGTATGAAAAAAATGTTAAAGAATCAAATTTATTTTTAATTATAGCCAAACTACCTACCTATTCCAACGTGACAAAATAATTATAATATTTGGCTGATTTAGCGCCGTTTTTAGTGAAAAATCAACTCAAGGGCGTTATAAAAAACTGATAATAAAAATAAGTAAAATTATTACGATTAATTTGCGTTATTTCACAATTTATTAATTTACAAATTAATATGTAGTAAAGTTTGTCAAATAAGCCTTCATCACTCTCTACTACATTCAGTTCCATAACATGGGGATGGGGACCCAATGGGGATGCCATAATCTCACTGGCTCCAGACGGTTGAGAGCAGTTGGGATCAGTTGGAACTTGTGTAGAATTCACATAAAAATAAAAGTTTTGTGATTTTTTAGTAAAATATGTTATATTTTATAACTTAAATAATATTTCGGTCTCAAATCCAAATTGAGTTTTGTAAGAAAAAAGCCGCGCAACCGTTTTTGACCGGTTCAGACTTTCTATGAAAATGGAAAAAAAAACGTGCTGAAGTCAATTAATTATTTTAACCAAAAATTAATTTATTATCTACTAGGAGATATCTCATTAAGTAATAATTTAACTATAAGTACTTTAACCCAATTGGTTCCCTCATTGTAAAGCAAATTTTAATTGACTATTTTTAGCGTGAGGTTTATAAGTGATTTGCAATGAAATAGAAAAGGTGAGACAGGTATTTACTGTAGGATGGTCCAGCAAGTCGTACAGTTCTGATTTGATGTTGTTTTTGAAAATCTTAAATTGTCCTGAATAATTTTACCCGGCTTCTCGGAGATTAAGATCCTTCCAAAGAGCCCGGCGGGTACCCTTGCTAATTCACCAAACTTAGTGAATCACTTGGGGTGAACTATGACAGAGGCGTTGGTTATCCAATAAGTGGTTCCCGGCGGTGGTACCCACACCCGCTTCCAAATTGGAAATCTATTCTAATTTGTCGATACGGTTATTTCAAAGCTCAATAGCTCATGATCTAAACGACGTCATGAGAGCTGTAAATAGTTGCGATATCTCTTTATTCTTGACAGATAAGGCTTGACGCTCGCCGTTCGAGAGCTTTTTCTGATTGATATAGACAAACTACACCGTTTTAACTGAAATGTTTTTGATCTATTTCACTTACGTAAAGATCGTTGAAATAAGTTATCTAGCATGTTTTCAATCGATGCCTTGGGTTAATCCAAATGTTGTCCTAAATTAGTCAGAACAAAGATTGAAATTGTTAACAAAAAATATTAATCGATCGTTACGTGATAACCTTTCACATAAGAAAATAAAAATAAAGTTTCAGATTCGTTGGTAGCCATAAACGAAATTATTTATCTATATAATATTATGTTTGGATAACGGAGAAAAAAATGTTATTAAAATAGCCGTATATCTTTTAATATGAACAACCACGTGAGAAAAAAGTCCAGATTCGATGACACTGCAGTTTTTTGAAATATTGAAAAAATGCAATACAAACCCAGGTTCTTCTGAATAAAATTTCAGAAATTAATCGTCAATATTAAATTGGAAATTGAAAAAAAATCTCATGTTATTTATTAGTTGGTATACTGTAGGATTATAGCGTGAAATTAATTGAAGTGTTACCTTTGTTACAATGGAGACGATATTATAACGACTAGGACAAATTGCCAGTTAGTTCAGAATAGGTTAAGCGCCTTGTCGATTTTTTCCCAGTCTAATTTGCCATTTTTTTCAGAAATTAATTATACAACGTTTTTGAAATGAGAATTCTTCCGAGAGACTGGTTGAAATAGATCATTTTAAGCCGCCGCTACCCGAATTTCTACCGATTTCTTACATATCTCCCTTAACACGTAAAGTTTTAAAGCTCTTAAAAAAATATGTTATTCTTGAAGATAATATCTAGAATCTAGTCTAGACAGTCTCCGCGCTGAAACGCAAATTATATAAAATTACCTCGATCGAAAAAAATCGCAAAGTATGCTCCAAAAATTATTATAAACACGTTTGTTTCAGTTATATTACAAGTTATACATTTGAAAAAAAAATCACAGTGTTTTTTTAAATGCCGTTTAAGACAATCCCCGCGAGATTTCTGCTCTATTTTAAAGAGTCGTGTTTTATTAAACATCTTTTTGTCGCTTTAAATATTAGCGCGCTCCTCTAACATTCATAATTTCGAATCTCTCCATCCTTCTTCTTTTTGAGCCCGGTTGCGGCGCCTTAACCACCTTTCCAGCAAAACTCTCTCGACTCATCGCCTTGCACCGCAGAAAGGGTTGGATTCACAACCATTTAACCATTCAATCATTTATTAAATAACCAACATCTCTGCCATATGATAATATCCCTCTGATACCATTTTCCTTACCAGAACTTCTTCTACTTCCTTTCCTAAAAAGACTCTCTACATAGCATCCCCAAAGATGATATAGGCCCTGAAAAGAATTCTTTTCCTCAGGGCTTCCTGTGTGTCACTCCTGGACCCAGTGACCCTGAGATTCCTATCCCTCTTTTTCTGGACTCGGTGCACCATGAAATCACAACGACGTAACCGTTGAAAACAAACTGTTCTCATGTTGGAATCTTTAAAGCCCTCTTATACCTACTCACCAGACTATTTTATATTCCTTTTATTTAAGAGTAATACTCACTAGACTATCTTCATCTCCTTTCTTTCCAAAATAATATTCACACAGCGTAAGAGAGAAATAATTTTTCTCCGGGCTTTCAGTTTTGAGTTAATGTAAAAAAGGAACGTCACATTCTACGTCTGATTTTGAAAAAAAAGTCCGAGCAACGCCGAGGAGTTGTGCTAGTCCTTTATAAATTATTTTTATCGACATTCCTCAATCATTGAAGTGCAATCAAGTACGTAAATTTCGACGAGACGAAAGTGTGCAATTATTTAAGTGAATGTCAAATTTAACATTAATCTCTACTATGCAGGAGTTTCATTATCATCCCGTATTCAGCAAAGGGGACTAGTTTCAAGTCTGGCAAAGGTTAAGCTGCCGAATTATCTCGCTTAAGTTTGAGAAAGGATGTACTTAGCGAGCATACAGAGCAACTTATATACCGGTCCATAAACCAAGACCAATCCGACCTATATCGAATTGAAACAAAACTGACATTTCTACTGAATCAACTCCTAACCGCCTTCCAGGCCAAAGAGTTTGATTATCTTTTCATGAAAGAATGTGAAATTATTTATCATTTTCTTCCGGAATTAGAATAAATTTAATTTACTTCGGACACACCGACACACCCACAATGCAGTCGTATTGGTTTATAATTTTAGAGTTAGAGGAACGGCTGCGCGGCCTTTTTCATACAGAACTCAATTTTGGATTTTCACTCAACTCACGAAAAATGCTAAAGTTACCACTAAAATCATGCAAAATTGAATTCTTTAATGGCCTATATTTTATAATTTAAACATAAATAAATAAAGTAGCTTATAACTATACTAGAAACAGGCTATGTCTTTTGATTAAACACATAATTATTCATTTGGTTGGATTTTTTTTTACATTAGCTCCACACAGGAGGCGCTGAGAAAAATAATTTCCCTCGGGCCTATGTCATCTTAGAGGGTGCTGTGTGGAGAGGAGAGGAATAGGAATGCGGGGTGGGTAGGAATCTGGGGCTCAGTGTGTCCAGGAAAGACGGACATATGAATCCATCGTTTCAACCGCAGTAAAAGACGATGGGTCGAGAGATTCCGGCTGGAGAGGATAAAAGACCTCCGTCAACCAGTCTCTCTCGATCCTGCCCACCACACGGCAAGTGAGCAGACGCATCGGATCAGATCTGGACAAACCTCCCCCCATGAACACGGGTACCCCTGCTAAGTCACCAAACGTAGCGAACCACTTGTATGTAGTTCACTACATTTATAGGTCACCTATTGCAGAGGTGTTGGTTATCCAACAAATGGTTACCAAGGTAGCGGTACCCATACCCGCCTCCTAAATTTTTAATCCAAAATTAAGTTTTGTAAGTAAAAGATCGCGCAGCCGTTCCTAAAATGCTAAGAATGTTGGCTCGAGCCTAGAATAAAAACTCTGATAAAATTTGTAGTAGCAAATTAAACAAATAGGTTTCTTTTAAACTTATGTATGAATCGAAAACTTTACCGTGAAAGTTAACTTTTTGCGACATAACTTGCTATAGTTGATCCAATATTAGCTGTCTCTGCTTGTCCGTTATACGCGCCGACGCTGCGCGCCCGTGTCCCGCGTACCGAGCACCACAGCAAGCGCTAATGCCCCGGCCCATTAGCGGCTCAGAGGAACGCATCCGACATACTTCGCGTCAGGAGGAATTCCATGCTGTGGAGCTGCAGACGAATCTTAAGGATATTACGTATTTCCGTTATCTACATTGAATTATTTAATTTTTGTAGGTAATTCAAAATAGATAGCCATCTATATACTACCCTCTTCGGGCCCTGGGTATCATATATGATACTCACCGTTTTAAGCTCACAAAATATTTCTAAGTCATTATTTCTAATAGAGATCCAAAGTATCTGATAATGAAGACTCTTACCTTACCGACTAGGAGCATTTGGACTGATTCAAAGTTAGTTTGAATGAACTATTTATTGTCTTAGAAAAATTGTGATTTGTAGCTTTCAAAATGTCTCTGAGAAAAAATGCAGGTAAGTAGTTATTTAATTATTTTAATCATCAAATTGTTATTAAAATTGTAGTTTGTTCGATTCATTATCGTTTATTAAAAAAAATGTATAGCTATCCGTGTTTTTGTTAGATTTACGGACATTTTAAACTGAAGTATCATAGGTGATACCGCGGGCCTCTATGACATCTTTAATTTTCATATTAGGGTTGGTTGAGGATGAAATCGAAGCAGAGTTTCTACTTCTTGTGCATCCAAATGATTCCTATTTCGAATGTGACTATGGTTGGGTGGGTGATTAGGATAGTGAGGAGCAAGGAATAGTGGAATCATTATGATTATCAGCCTTTTGGGTTTTCCTTGCATCCGCCAGAAATGGGCACAAAAAACTAGAATCCCTATAGTTGCTGACAACATTTCACGCCAAAGATTTTTTAATTTTCGCTCAAACTTAAAACTTGTCGATGAGAATTGTGTGTCAGAATCTGAAAAACAACTTGACAGATTTTGGAAGGTCAGGCCAATTGCACTACGGGTTCAAAAAGGTTGCCTACAAATGATACCCTTTCAAAGTCAATGCAAGAACAGGCAAATCATTCGGGGTAAACCTAATCCAGTAGGAATCAAACAAAATCTTCCCAAGAACAAGATAACGGACTACTACGATTTTAAATGGGATATACAAATGTTTTACTAGCCGGATTAGAATCGAGAGATTTGGTAGGTGATGATAGTATTGAGATTTGTGAGAAACCTCGAAAACACCGATCTGTGCAGCCTTTACCACACAAAGAATTGAGGACAAAAAAGGCTTTTTATTTGCCAGTTATGATGAATGATCAGCAGAAGCATCGTTCCAAATGTCGTTTTCCTGGGTGTAAAAAATTCACATTTTTACTTTGTGAAAAGTGTCAGGTTTATTTGTGTTTTTCCATGGACCGCAACTGTTTCAAAAATTTTCATTCAACTAACTGAACTGATCTATTATTTTTTTATCCTCAGTTATTATTTTTATTTTATTTTAAATTACACTTTATAATTTAGGTGGTAGGTTACAGTGCCTGAAACCACAATTTTTGTAAAAAAATAAAATTCATAAAAACAAACAAAAACATTGCTATTTAATTACACTTGATTAATCTGCTTCTCGAATTATTAGCATTAAAAAAATATTGAAAAAAAACACAATATTTGTTGAGCTAGAGTCCCCAAGTATATGATACCGTCCCTTACTCCCAAACCGGCAATAAAAAAAAAAATTGTGCTCTAAATATGATGGTAGAGAATACGAAAATAGTATAAAAAAGTTAAAAAAAAATGGTCTTGGGCCCGAAGTGGCTACGTACACTTAAAAATATATCTGAAGAAAATATCTTTTTTATAATTGTTTCATATGCATAGATTTTTGAAATAACAAATCGTTTCAATTTAATTACTGTAAGAAACAACTATAACTACACTAAATATAGTATTTTTGTTTACATTAACCCAACACAAGAGGCCCTGAGTGCAGAGGATATATTTAAGGAAAGGTAGGAGATGAAGTTCTGGGAAATAAAAAGGTGTTATTGTTGGGTAGAAATTTAGGGATCAGTGTATCCAGAAGTGACGGACGTATAAATCCATTACTCCTGCTGCGGTGCAAAACGATGGGTCGATAGAGACCAGCTGGAGAGGTAAAAGAGTCTCCCCGAACCGGCCTCCCCCAATCCGGCCCGCTACGCAGTTATTAGGTAGGCACATCCGCCGCCAACACCTGAATACACATCACCTGATGAACCCAGTCACCAAACGCAGCGAACCGCTTGGGGGGACGAAAAATAAATTAGAGAGGCAGACGTTGTTGGTTATCCAATAAATTGTTGCCGGGGCGGCGGTGCCAGTTGGCGAAAACGCAAAGTAATGCATTTAAATTTTAATATTGTAAAAACTAAAATTATATTTTAAGGTTGGGTTTTTTTTTTCTTGCTTCGTAAGTTAATTTACATGCTGTGTACAATATTTGATTATGTTTAATATTTGAATTCATTGATGAAATAATTTAAAAAAACTATGAACCCATTTTATATTTAATACAAAGTAGGTTCATAGATTGGGTTTTGGTATTAAGACCGAGTCTGAATAATAAAACTTTAACCTGAAGCAGAACTTCAGATGTTGGTATTATCTATTAAAGAAACTTAAACTGAGTTCTAGTGTCATCAAAATCGTTAGAAACCAGTTATAATATACCTATATGTTGTATGAATGTGAGTGAGGCAAAGGGTGTGTGCCAAGACCGTATTGTTTGTCGGTCCGTCCTCTCTGCCTGCGGGGAAACGGCGTGATGGTTAGTTAGTTATATAGTTATTATCCTACAGTACTTAAAAAAAAACTTTAGGTTTCTTAATTTTATTTTCTTTCAAACGAATGATGAAAATAATGAAAGAACGTCACAAAGTACCAAATACTGTAAAATCGAATGTAGAAGTGCGTTTTTTAGAGTTGTGTCGCTGTATGTTCCAGTAACATGACTTACAATGAATTTACAAAGAAAGGAATGAAGGCAAACTAACAAAATTTTGAATATGTGTTATTTTTAACAACGAAAGTATCTACCCCATTTTTTAATGAATAATATTAACTAAAGATTGTACGTTTGTATTTGAATTTGATAAAATACAATTTAGAATCTATTACCTTGAAAACTAAATGATGTAGAAACCACATTACCCTCGGTCACATCCCAAGAAGTCTGGGGAATCTGCAGCGTCATTCTGGTCAAGAGAATCCAAGGAAGGTCTTCGCTCCAGGAATACCGCATCATCATACATCATCTTCCCAATCCACAGCATCTCAACCCACCCCTATGGAACAAGCAAAATAAAACCTTATGCACTTAGCTTTAAAGATCATTTTCCAAGCATGAGAAAAGCAGACAAATTACCATTAGAAAATAATTCAAATTATATCAACTAATTTTATAGCATCGTTAAGTCCAGTTAGAAAGCAAAGGAATTGAGATCTTTTAAAATATACTTTTAGGGGTGATTATTCTGTGAACGGTATTAGTGTATAGAATGGTTCTGTAAAAAGAATTACCAAATGTAATTAAAGTGTGAATGTGTGGCGCATCCTAAATTGTTATCGATGTTTTCAGATTGATCGATTTTTATTTTTGGGGAGGTTCCGGAGAATTAATTTTTATGTTTGGAGTTGTGAACACATTAAATGTTAGTTGCCGGCTTTCATGATCTTTGTTCTTTTATAAAACGACGGAAAGTTAAAAAAAAATTTCACAAGAAGACTCTCAAGAAGAAGACTCTGTCTTAGTATTTAGCTATTAATATAATCCGAAGAAGCTTGGTTTAAGCGAAACCGGTTGATATATTAAATAATATAGATTCGTGATTAAATAATTGAGTCTTATTAATAAGTGTTTGTTTTATTTATATATCATATTATAATTATCCATCTTAAAAACGCAACGTGTCAGACGTCGAAGTAATAATTGTATTAAGTATTTTTTTTTTCTTTTTGAGTTAGAATAGTAAAATAAAATTAATAAATTAAGTTTTAGCCTTTGAGCAAAATATTATTAAGATTAACAAGTTGTAATACAACATCATTTCATAAAAAAACAAAAATAAAATCAATATATTTTGATTAAAAAATAACACTAATAAACAATTTTGTGTTTTAATATACCTAATTCTATTTGAAGATTCTACCGTATAGATGCGACCGAATCTTTTTTATGATTTTTCTGTTTCAAGCTTTCGTTTCATAGTCGCTAGTATTGTCATCAAAGAAAAATTGTTTGATGGTATGTAAAGAAAAATAATTCAATGGGATGTAAAGGCTATTTAATCATAAATTCATAAAAGAGTAAAACTGTGTACCGCAAATACTATATATATTTATCCCGAAACCTTAAGGTGATTTCCTTCAGAGCCTTATGCGTGAAGTTAATTATTTTTTAAAAAATTACTAAGGCAGCAGGAATAATATTTTTTCATAGTGACTTACGAGTACAAACGTATGTTATTTTACGCAAAACTATGTGATTACTTTACTGTCCAAAAATTTTAATAAAATTCTCTGAAACCTTTTTTTCTACTAGTCTTACCACTTCTTTTTTTAAACACAATATGCATTTCAACAAATTTAGTTATTTTTTGTTGTTAATTTCTATTCGGGGTTTATGCTTATGTTTGAATATATGTTATTAGATATTATCAGTCTGAAAGTTTGTTATTTTTTGGTTCTTGTTTATTGCTACTCAATCGATTATTATTAATCTTTTATTTTTATTAATTACCGCACTTCTTTATTTTTATTTTCAGCATTGTGCACCTGAAATTCGTAATTTTATTTTCTCCTCCCCGTCAGGCCGGGACATATTTTATCACAATATTTCCGCTTAGCAAAAAAATCCAAATATTACTGAACGAATTCGAAAAGTAAAAGCTGTTTTTAAATGGTGACGAAATACGCTATAAAATTTTATTACTTGAAATAAACATTTTTTTCTGTATGTGTACATTTTTTGTCGAACATCAAAAAGTTTTAATAATGGTTGATCTTTTTGGTTTTTTTCTAATAAAATTACGTAAAATGTAAAAAAATTAAAACAGACATATTTTATTAGACAAATGGTAAACGTTATAAAGGTTAGGTATCATCACCTCGCTTTTTGTCGATTCTTTTATTTTTTTAAATTTCGGTCGGAAACTTTTTTTCGTACATTATGATTTTTCTATGGTTAACTTTTAGAAGTGAATATAAAGCTTGGTATTTCTTCTTTCTAATACCGTTCAGATCATGTTTTTCACAATTATACTAAGAGAAACACAACGATTTTTACGATATCTATGTGGGCTGTTCCTAAAAGCGAACCAATTTGCATGACGGTTTAAAAGGATCTTTCAAAATTTATATTACCTACCCTCACTTAGGTACGTTTGATTCTAATGTAATGAGATTGATTCTTGATTTTTCGGTACAACCACGCTTTTAAAATACGAATATAGATCTCTTAACAATGAAATCAAAAATAATACCTAATAATGAAGATATCATTTCACGATTTAGTTCAGATTCGTCGCAGTGAATATGGAATATGCATATTGAAACCAGTGGTCAACGGCCCCATCCCAGAGTCGAACAAAGAGCTGCTCTTCCCTTCTGTCACTCTCCTCGTCTTCCGTTCCCGACAGGAATGTCTTCACACCTCTCGGAGCCCCGGGGCCCGGTGAGAAATGGGTGCAATCAGTCACTCGAATGCGTTGAAAATGCGGTTAAGAGTGAGATGTCCCTCGCATACTGCAAAGGACGAGGCATTCGAGATGACTCCTCGCAGGACGTTCACAGTCCCACAAGAGGATTAAACATTTTAATACGTGCGTTAAAAGGTGGCTCATAACTCAACTTCATTTATTTTTTAACGAAATTAAGGCTCGAAAGAAAAACGATTTTTTTTTTGTAGGTAGGAACAGTCAAAATTTAAAGACGCTTAGAGAATTCACTGCTACCTACATGTTGGACTCAATATTTGCATGTATTTGAAATCTGATATTTCGAGACACTCTGAACAATTTAACACATTTCGTACCTTTTTGACATAGATTTTCGGCTACATAACCAATGTAGACAAATTTATTGCTTTAGAGCTATTGGAAAAATCAATAGGTCTACGTTCTATAGAATTAATCTTATCTGCAATTACTTGATAAGATTTTGAGCCTGACTACTGTATTTTAAAATGTTTCTCGTTTTTTATTTCTTGCTTTTTTGATAGTTTATTAATTTTATTTTTTTAATTTATTATTTCTTTCAAAATGATTTTATTTTATTTTTTCACTTCTTCAGTCTTAAGCAAATTCACTTTGTGACGTCATTTTTAATTAAATGAAAACAAATCATTTTGTAATACCACTTATTTAATCATAATTATCTATACAAGATGTTAAGGGACGTACTTGACTTACTTTAACCAGTGATTTCTGACATTATTTGGAGTAAAGAAATTAAATGAATTTTTAGTGTCCGGCAAAATTTTTGATGACTATCCTTTTTAATTTTTTTTTTCTGAATTTGGTTTTGAAATCAACAAAAGAAAAATTCTTCCGCGTGTCGTCACTCACTCACGTCGATCACTCAGCCGAGTAACGGACAAAACCCTTACCCCGCCTCCGACGGTTCAACACCTATTTTTTATCTTTTCGAAAAAACATTCAAAATGTTCCTGGAGACTAAAATTTCATTTACATTTTTTACTCATTAATCACTGGTTAAAGTAAGTCAAATATGTCCTTAAATTTTTATTTCGTATTTTAAATTTTTCTTTAAAGTTGTAGGTACTTGATCTACGTAAAAGCTCTATGGGCGTTTAATAAATAAACAAACAAACAAAATATCAGGGGCTCCCACACCATTGCAGCGCTACAACAGTAGTTGTCGTTGGCCGCAATAACCACGATCAGCGGCTTTTCTTCCCTTCTGAGAGGCACTGGTTTACCGGTTTCAATGAAAGGCTCAAGAACTTAGGGCCGTCTGTTTCAACGCTTACTAAAGTAAAAGTAAAGCAAAACGCACTTACTAAAGTTAAATTTCACTAAAATGCGTTTTTCAATCAATTTGACTGCTTGTTTTACGTTACTTTTAACTTTTGTATTTACTTTCCGAAAACCGATAGTTACTCTAGAGTTACTCCGCCATATTGGCATATTTGACAGTTCTCAGGGGTAATCTACGAAATTCCGCGCTTTAACATAGTAATCATGATAAATATTGTAGAAGACGATGATAGTGACGATGAATTCCTCATCCAATATGTCTTGCAGCGAAAACCAAAAACATTTCGATCCCGCGTAAATAATTTGGTTATCTGGGGATGATCTAGAATTTTTGCCGCGGCGCCGCATGTCGAAAAAATCTTGCTGTTGAACAGAATCAATTCTGATATCGACATATTTAGCGTTACCTTTTAAAGACAAGCTCTATTAATGGATGTATCGCAAGTTTTACAAGATCTTCATATCAATTTAATGTCTCATAAACATTACAAAAATATAACATGAGTAGTAGGTAGGGCCTGAACCTTCTGAACAGAATCGTTTCGGATATTCACATATTTAGCGAGTGAAGCTGCCTTTAAAAGACAAGCTCTATTAATGCTAGTATAGTTTGTACACCTACCTACTACTTACGTAATACTCTTACAAATGGATTTTAAAACAGCTATAAAATATATGTTTTTCTGTTTTCGATACCATAAATAAATTGAATTGAAGATCTCGTAAAATATGTAACACTTCAAATTCAAGGAGATATCACAACTACTGGAAAGTAAATCACATTCATATTGTATATTATACGTATCATTGGTCGTCATTTATTTGTAAATATTCATACAAACACTTTTTTATCGGAATGCCGAAACAAAATACAACGGGATATTTTGACAGTTGTTCCGATTTTAGGATTTTGTTGACGGTGTTGCCGCATCAAAAAATATTTCGATGCGTTTTGTAACATAATTCCGAGGAATATTCTGCTTTTTAGACTGGCAACACTGACAACTATTACTTTAGCGAAAATACACTTGAAACAGCGCGTGGTCCTATTTAACATCCTTGTTACTTTAACTGACAGTTAAAATTTAACTTTAGGACACGATTTCGCTCTCTGTTGAAACAGACGGCCCTTAGTAAAACACCATAGTGACATAATCTGCTTGTAGTATAAATTGCAGTGACTCTATATGAAAGATGTTCTTCTCGTCGCTATTTTTCATGATAGGTTATGTACTTACCTCATATACCTCGCGTACGACCTCGCAGGATAAAAAACTCCCTATTACAAAATCAGTGGAAGCACCTGTATACGATTACTATGGCGAGAAGGTTCTAACCTCTCCACAGCGAGTAAATCCTCGCTTGGATAGATCTGTTGATGCAAGACAAATGCACTTCGCCGCTGAGTGATGACCCCAGACACCTGGCAGAGGAGTGTGAAACAAGATGTCGGGGATATAAATTGTCAGCAATTATAACTAATTCCGTAGAAGGTGTATTAGGCCAATGCCGACAGATACAACTTGTAAATGAACCTCAAAGCTTAGAGATACGTGAATTAGATGCGAGAGAAATGAGAACGGAGGAATTTTAAATAAGAAAAATGAATGGATCTGTTCATCTGTCAAGATGTATTGCACCGATTATTCAATGACGAATTTCAAACATTTGATCTCACGTCTGTAGTGCAGGTTTCGGGCACTAGACATGGGCGAGAAAGATTGAGTTAATCAATTTAATTAATTGGCATATTTTTATAGGATCTTTCGTAATCAATGAAAATAAGCTTTTTTCAGTCTTCAACACGAATCATGAACGGAAAATGAGAAAAATGTAAATCTTCAATTGCTCAAATTTTCTGAAGAATTAGCTTGTATTTATGCTGGTACGATGGTAAAAAGTATATGGTATAACAATTAGGGGAATAGCTTCGCCTTGCTTCTGTACATTTCCGTTAAATTAATTAATAAATAATAAATCATGACAATCTACAAGATGGCATTCTACTCATCAGCAACATAATCATTGTGATCAGCCGTGAACCAAATTATAAGAGGAATAGCTTCGCCTTGCTTCTGTACATTTCCGTTAAATTAATTAATTAATAATAAATCATGACAATCTACAAGGTGGCATTCTACTTATCAGCAACATAATCATTGTGATCAGCCGTGAACCAAATTATATGGTATAACAATTAGGGGAATAGCTTCGCCTTGCTTCTGTACATTTCCGTTAAATTAATTAATTAATAATAAATCATGACAATCTACAAGATGGCATTCTACTCATCAGCAACATAATCATTGTGATCAGCCGTAACCCAAAGAGTATGAGGCAAATATATTTTTTATTTATTTTATTTAAAGTAATACAAAATACAAGTACAGTGGTTACATAAATGTTCGAATGTACAAATAAGATATAATAAATAAAAATGACATTATTTAAGATTACAAATAAAATTTAACAAAGCACAAAAATTAAGAAATACATTTTCTTCCCTTTACACTTTTAGACACTTCTTTAAAATTTTAATACATTTTCCAATCCTTATATTGGTCGGTATTTCTTGGAAGATCTTCACCGCTCTTTCCAGTAATGAGTTCTGTGATTTTGACTTCTTTATTTTTAATTTTTTGATTTTATCTTTTTTAAGAGTATTTTTACTACTGTCAGAAAATTCAATGTATGGCCTTGTGCAGTACATTGGCCTAGCGGCGATATTTACATAAATGGCCAATTAAAAATTAGCTTAGTTAATTTACGACTTTATGTCCGGGTTAAATCTTCCCCATAGGAAAGACTACACCCTTCCACACACTTTTCCACAAATGTTTATTTCCGCTATGTAAGTGCACTATATAAGTATAATAAATAGAAAATAATACAAGAACAATTCGTCAATCCACCAGAGACCAAATGGGAAAAAAATTCACCGACTCAAGATGTTCGGCTCGGTTGAACTCCTAACTGGACCGATAAATCCTACCGATCCCTCAATATAAATATTTAAAAAAATCATTCGTAATCCTACATGTATTTACAATGACTGACTTTTGCATTTTTATAAAATATGTTATACGTTTTTTAAATTATGTTATTATTATTATTATTATAATGAACAGTGGTATCTAAGTGGCATATCTTGTAAAAGATAATCGTTCCAAGTTCTCGTAGATTTAAAAATGCATTGCTACAATTTGGTGCCCCATAGTGCATATTTATGAGCAACTGACAAGATACTGGTCCATCCCTTGTCCTGATTAATGCGAACTCCGATCCCTCAGAATGTCAGGAGACTGAAAAGGTGTTAATATAAAGAAAGCCACCAGTGCTGTGATGGGGTCATTTGTTAACAGGTCTGAAAAGAAGTATTTAGTGGACGAGTGTTAGATTCAATGTGACCTGAGAACAGGAACATATCGAAAATATGGGAATTAGATCGTCTTGAAGATAGATACCCTACCGTTTTAATAGGTGTGTAAAAGTATACGTAGTGTTGATGTTCTAATTATTCAGCGGCATTCAAAGCGTTGAACGCGATCTACAACATTTATTTTTTATTTTAAGCTTCATGAGTAAAACCTCAAATGGTCAGTAAAACCTCCGGTCCCAGAGGTGTCAATATATTTTTCTGATTTTTCTGTTTCCAGATTTTCGATTGAGTTTCGTTAATATTGTCTTCATACCCCAACAACATACCCCAATTGGGGATGCCATAGTCTCACTGGCTTCAGACGGGAGCAGTTGGGAATTTTGTGCGGTATTCATATAAAAAAAAATTATATTTAATTAAATAGTTTTTTATGTGATGTGGGATGTAAAAAAACACTATCTAGGTATCTACAAAATAACAGAAACAAAGCAAGGTTTTCCAATTTACTAAAATGTTATATTTGTTTTTAATTTTGAAAAATTTTAACTCGGAAAAAAAAATTACCTTAATTACGTTTCGATTTAATTCGCACGTCGATGAAAATTAACACCACATTTTTGGTTGGGTTTGAAACTATTAAGTATTTAGTAGGAAAGTATTATATATACTTGACCGTGAAATTAAAATGATTATTTTTATAGTGATTTATTTATGGGGTATTATGCCGTATTGCGCTACCCCCTTCTTTACGTTTCGGACAGCATTACAGTGTCCATCATCAGGGCAGATGTATAATCGGTACAAAACTTTTTTTAAGTTAAACTTTTGATAAGAATTTATTTCCGGAATCGTTAATACAAGTTTATTACGACAATAAGTATTTAATTTTCCAGCTATTCTTTTTCCGTTAAAGAAGATTTTCTGTGGCGGGCTACATTTTCATATAAAGCAACAGTTCTATTCCGAAATTGATGAAATTTGCATACTTGATCTTTAAAACAAAGGGAAGTGAATGTTTATAAGAGATTTCGAAAAACCACCCCTAACCCCCTTTCTAACCCCTAATTCTAAAGCAGAATTTGGATACTATTTGATGAAATTTTGCACACTTGATGTTGAAAACAAAAGGTAGGTTACTGTCTAGATTCGATTTTGAAAAATTCTGTGTAAAGCTCGAGCAACTTTGAGGACTTTAGCCGGTTGTATCTATGTAAAAAGGAAAAGATATTTAGACGAATAATCAGAGCCACAATGGGCATAAACCCATATTTTTAATGCCCAAAATAAGAAAATAAATTCGCCTTTTGTTATGCTATCATTATAATATTGCCTTCTTGCGAAGTTTTCAAAAAAAAAATACGTGGCGAACCCGCTTTATAGCTAAGATCGCCGTAAAATATCGATTTAGTGAGCCTCTTTTAACGCACCACTGATTTAAGTCATCTCCGAGTTAATAGTCTTGATACCGTAATTCGTGCCTTAATCGCTGGGGATCTGCGTGTCTGGTCTCCAGTCTTCAGACCGGACCCTGATGCAGTGTGGCGGGTGCCGGGTCCGGACCCCGGACGACGGTGTCCGGTTCGCGTGTGCGCCAACTTGAGGTGTTCATTAAAACCGGCGCTCGCCGGGTGGCCCAGAATTAAATTATTTAAACAACGCAGAATGAAGTGCTCAAGCAATTGTGGTCTGCTGTGTCTTATTGTAAACGTTTGAAGACGGTCATTGAAGAGATGAACGCGTAATTTACAGAGTTTTTACTGAATTTTTGCAGAGATTTTATAGGTACCGCCGAAACGCATCATTGACTCAATTTGAGTAAGCTGTGGTCTTTAGATTTTGCTGCGTGTCTTTTGTGTGACATGATTTTCAGAAGTTATTATCTGGCAGTGTAAACATTGCTTTTCGCGAATCAATTGCTTTTGTTGAATTCACATGAATAAGAAACATTATGTTTTATGTACCTACTTACGACTCATAAGGAAGATGATATGGTAGGTGGACCGCCATGAAAGAAATTGGATGTTTAGTCGGAAACCTGTGTTTAGTACGCTTTGTAAGTCCTTTTCTCATGTGAGGTATACAAATGCTGGTTGGTACATATTCTGGTATTCCAAAAAAGGAGTAATGGATCCATTTGGCGCCGATACACAGCCGGAAGATAGCCAAAATAGTGTCTTATATTTATGCACGTTGAAATTTACTGAAAGAGTAAGATTTTGTTTTTACTGTTTGTTCTTTTGCTCAGACCGTCAGTTGTGAAATAACTTGTCGACTTATTTTTCTCCTTTAATAAGGGTTATTCATGACCCAGGTTAATTTCTTCCTTTCCTCAAAATACTTATTTACAGCATCACTAAGGGGCTCAATGATGCCTTGAGGGAAAGTGGACACAATTCACAACCTGTTTTGGAAAGCTAGATCTTCCAGAAATGATGATCCTGTGGACCCTAATAATACCACTGGGTATTCATAACTTCACCAATATTTCGAGTGGCTTTGCTGCCTGGAACTCGTAAGCAATGTATTTTTAGTATTCTGAATACAATTTTAAAGATGAGGATACCATTTTGATGAGTTATGTCCATTTAATGTTGCGTAGCATTCGCCGCAGTAAATACAGGCTCTGGCGCCAAAAGTGCAGCCTTTTTCACTTCTCACACCTCCGCGGTAAATCTTACCGGACTTGCTTCAATGTCTTGAGAGCCGATGTTCAAAGCTGAGGGTTGAACTTTTAACAAGTCTAGCAGGTAAAAGTAACATTGTTTCTATTCTATTACCCTGACATCATAATATAAGATAATATTGTTGTATAAAAATCAAAATACAAGATTTTTGCTTAAATCTGTCACGAATTTGAACTGAACTGTTATCAAAATCTTTTTAATTTGATTTTTAAAAGCTAATATATTCTTTTTGCATGGAATTGACACTAAAAATTACGATTGACTGTACCAGAATAATACTAATAGTTTTTTTATTCTTCCAGTGACCTTTTCTATCGGAGGTTGAATAACATTTTTCACCCTTTTGGCCTTTCTTATTCGCATTTTATTAATGTTATGCGACGGTACCTATTATAGTACTCACATCCCTGAAGAAAGTTTGAAATCTTGAAAAAAAAATTCTCATTGATATTGTGGCGTTTCTCTAGATAAATTGTACAATTCATTTTTTTTTCATTAGCTACACACAGAAGGCCCTGAGGAAAATAAATTCCCTGAGGGCTTATGACATCTTTGGGGATGCTATATATAGAGTATTTTTACGAAAGGAAGGGGAGGAAGTTCTGAGAAGGAAAAGGGTATTAGGGGTGGGTAGGAATCTGGAGATCAGAATGTCCAGGAGTGAAGGACGTAAGAATCCATCCCTCTCACTGCGGTGCAAGGCGATGTTCCGAGAGAGCACGGCTGGAGAAGTCAAAAGGACTCCCTCAACTATTCTCTCCCGATCCGACCTGCCATCCGGTGGGCAGACGCATCCGCCGCCAAGACCCGGACAAACCTCACCTCATGAACCGGTAAACTGTTGGTCTCCCAAATAAAATAAAATAAAAATAAAATAAAGCCACCAAACTTACCGAACCACTTGAGATGACCTATGGCAGAAGGTTGATTATCCAATAAATGATTCCCGGGGTACTCACACCAGTCTTACAAATTTATAATGATTTAGAGGTGTTGGGAGTCGGGTTCCGAAGGGTTTTGACGCTATAAAAATCATCCAATAATCATAATTAGATATTAATATTAAGTTGTTGATCATTGCTCAAGCAAAAATTTCTACATATAATGATGGTAGTAGGAGGAATTCAAAATTTGTCAGTTTAATCTTAACCTGGAATTTGCATTTCTTTTTAAATTCATCCTTTACGTTGAGGGTAACTGACATGATATTTATTCAGTAATCCTGGAAAGTATTGGCATAACAAAGTACAATTTTAAAAACATTATTTGTCAGTCGTTAAAATATTAATACATTTAATAATTTACTGCTGCCTTTAAGGCTCGCTCTTAAACACGATCGTGAAATAAATATTAATTGCTGTTATTTGATGAGCTAAGGCCTACCGCGAAGGAAACTTTTTTTTTTAAAGTTAGGCGTTTGACTCATTATATAAAATAATTTTTGCTACAATTTACACATAGTTGCTTCATATTTATATTTATTTATTTCAACGCCATAAAATGGCTTTTACAATCCTGTGATACCTACATGATACATGATACACTGTGGTACACAGGAGGGTAATTATAATGATAACAAAATAAGAATGTACATTAAACCAAGTACATATATACGTGTGATAACAACTAGTATTTAGTTATAGGATACAATTATGTATTACAACCAAAAAAAAGTTCTACAATGTTCTGTTTGGCCAATGAGGGAAATTTTAATAAGCTAGAAGTTATACAGAACAGGGGAATACTGGGGAAAGGCAAATACCAAGGGTTATTCAAATGAGAGTGGAGCTAAATTAGATTCCAATAAAAAGGGTACTGCTATTCAATGTGTTAATTTTTGTGCATAAAGTTATGAAAAACCAAGTGCCAAAATATTTTAAGGGTGAAATTGTTTTTAATAGAGATGTACCAGATGTACCTATATAATAACGAAACAAGAAATATAAATAGAGCTAGATTGCCACATATGAAAAAATCAAAATCACAGAACTGCCTAATATATAGAGGACAATATGATGAAATGCATGAAAGTATGAAGAATGAATGTATTTAAAAAGAAATGTTATGCTTATTGTAAAAATATTTAAATTTATTAAATGAAAAGTTACATCGCGATTATTTGTTTATATTCATGTTGTATAAACTAACTCAATAAATATTTTAAAAAATGAACATTTATGGAAACTTTCCGCGTCGGTCTGTGAAAAATCATCACCCAGAAATATTACGTAGTACCTAAAGTTAAATATTTTGCAACCATACGTGAAAAGACAGGACATCCCAACTTTATTAGAGATCAAGCGGGTCTTGAAAACCAAATTGTTTAAAACAAACAAATGAATGCAGTGTCATCTGACCAATTGACCATGCAGTGCATCTGTCACCAAATAACACGTCCTTATAAAACTCGTTCTATCTCCTTTTCTATTATGGTAAGACATATATAATATAAACAGACTTTGAAACAGATAACAAAAGTTTGCTTATAAAGTAAGCTTTTGTTCTCTGTTCCCATATAATTTGAAAAAATTCTACAAATTTTTCAATTAAATTTATTAAACTTAAAAACTAAAAGCTACCCCCCAAAACAAATTATGGTTATTATTTTTTTTATTGTTTTTCAAGGTACAATCCCGTTAAACCGCAATTAAGCAGTTTGTCAATAGGATGTTAATCTTCAATTACAATTTAATTACACATACATAATATTATTATTATAACTATACAGATTGTCACAATTAACCCACACGACTTAATATAGACCATCTCTACTTAGTAACCATTGTTTCAGCATATATCTTAATCTATTTGTAGAATCGCAATTTATTATATTACTTGGTAACATGTTAAATATTTTTGGCACGTTATATTCCAGAGTTCGCTGTCCGTAGTTATTGTCATATTTTGAAACAAGCATTCTTTCATTTTTTGTGAACCTAATATTATGTTCATGTTCCACTTTCCACTTATAACCAGATTCATATACATGCTGAATCAATATTTTGTACAATAATAAGGCCTGCACCGGTAAGATAATTAATCTCCGATACAACAATGATATGTTTCGTCTCTGTGAAAAAATATGCTTTTGAACTAGTAATTTAACCATAGAATTTTGTATTGGTTGTAGGTGGTTATATGTTATCACTAAGATGATTATTATGTAGACATTAAAAATTATTTATCGAAGCGAGCAATTTTCCGAAACTGTCTTTAAACCATTTACATATATTTTCTCAATGAGTCCAAGGTTTAATGTGCGCGATATATTTTCCGGCAATGCAATGGCGCCGTCATAAATTTCCGGGCGAATATCTAAAACCTGACCAGTCGCACTGGCAATTATTACGGAAAACTTCATACATTTTCCAATCGTAAATCTGCGCCGCCAATGGCTGCCGAGCACAATAAGAATTCCTGTTCGAATATTGCAAATTCAAATTCGGTTCGAACAGTCCGAAGTGAAGTACATACACGCTCAAATCGATGATAATATTACTCTACTACAGGAAGAACTGAAAAATTAAAAAGTAAACTACAACCAAATACATATATCACCAAAAAACAATAAAAAATGGTATTCATCAGAGTCATCAATTGAATTATAATCATTTAAAATATTTTAAAAAATAACTTTATTTAAAACCAATTTATTTCAACACACTACCAGTTCCGGGAGTTATCTTTTGTTCATCAGAAAAACATTAAAAACTGTTGAGGAGTGTTGAAATAAATGTTTTTTAAACAAATCGATGTGTTTATAGTATTGTAATTTTTTACAGCAATCCTCAAAGTAAATGCTTTGTACGAATACGGAAATACACGTAGGACGGGTTCTTTTTTACATTAACTCCATACAGGAGGTCATGAGGAATGATGTCCCTCAGGGTTTATGACATCCGAGATGCTGTGGGTCTTTTTGAGGGTTGTTTATTGTTTCACCAGTATTTAAAAAAAATGTAAAATTTTAACAGTGTAAAAACCAGTATTTTAAACACCCCCCCCCTGTTGATCTTCTAATCATCTCCCATTCCCACCTCTCTCCTCTCCCCCAATACTTCCATTTCTACCCACGCCTGTCTTTCTATACTCGATAATTTAGTTTTTAGTACATATAATGTCCCGATGAAGAGAACATTGTTCTCGAAACATGTTGACTTTTTAAATAAAGATTATTGTGGTAAAAACAAAGTGTTTTACATTATTTCATTAATAAAATGGTGCCACAAAGTGAATTTGCAAAATTTGAATAAATAGTTTTATTTTTTTTTTTATTGAGGAGATAACACAGATACAGACAGTATTACGAGTAACAAGACTATATAAAAGAATTGCGCCATATTCTGTAAAACCTATATCCAGTCGAAGTTTTGAACACTATTAAAAAATATATATATCGCAGAAATAGTTGGAAAAACATTTAAACAATTGGAATATAACGATGAATATATCAAGTTTTATATTGTATTGTAATGTAGTGTAAAATTTATTTAGTTTAGTTTAATGTATAGATATTTCTAGTTAAATAAGTGAAAATGTAATTTTCTTTTTTCTGATTTTAATTTATTTTATATATTCAATAATTTTATTATTAAATTAATAAAAACAGTTTATTTATAAACAAGTTCTGCTGGTAATTATTATTACGCGTGACAGCTGTTTCGCCTTCTGAGGGCATTATCAAACTGTGGTCATGCCACATACAGACAATCTATTTATAGTATTTTTGGATAGGTTTGTACTATGACTCATTTCTAATTTCTGATTAAAAATGACTGAAATTATTAATGGTTATTATTTTCTCAATAACTGTTATTTCCCATTTCGACTGAAAGTCACATAATAATAATCCTAAAGCTATTTTAATAAATGAACAAAAAAATATAATACACTCTCCGCTTTTAGATGTATTCAAAACCAATTTTTAAATAACTAATTATAATTGAAAAGAAAACCATGAGTCAACATTTGTGAATGACTCACAATTAGATTGTTTAACGACTTTCAGTCGAAATGGGAAATAACAGTTTTTGAGAAAATAATAACCATTAATAATTTCAGTCATTTTTAATCAGAAATTAGAAATGAGTCATAGTACAAACCTATCCAAAAATACTATAAATAGATTGTCTGTATGTGGCATGACCACAGTTTGATAATGCCCTCAGAAGGCGAAACAGCTGTCACGCGTAATAATAATTACCAGCAGAACTTGTTTATAAATAAACTGTTTTTATTAATTTAATAATAAAATTATTGAATATATAAAATAAATTAAAATTAAAATGGAATTCTACAAATTAAACTTGATAACAATAAATTCTTTTTTCTGGATAAAAAAGTGGCAATAAATGTTGGTTTTAAAAGAAATAAGGACGTACGTCGTTACAAACATAACTGGAAAAAACTTACTTCGCGATCACCCTATACTTTGCTACCGATTCGCCGCTCAGCCAATCACGTACCGCTGTAGAAAACCTTCACTCACGCTCTGGTGTATAGACAAGGGCTCCATAGAAGTATTAGTGAGGATTTCAAAAATAGAGCACACTTTGGCTTCTAACGCCAAACTTTTTACAGAAAACATTTTATGACCCAGAACTTATTCCAATTGAGATTATGAAATTTAAAAAAAAACAGCTTACGAATGAAGTCTCGTGAAATTTCTCAGTTTCTTGTAGTTTTAATTGTCAAATTGTCTATATTATGTGTTTATATTTTTGATTCTGACGATTCGAGGTGGAGTACTATTATAATGATTTATTAAAACAATTTACAAATTTTATCCAATTTTTTATTTATTTTGTAATGCAGGTTTCAACCTATCACGGCCATCTTCAGACTGGTGCAATTTGTCGTTAAAGCACAATCATGAAATGTTAGATACGTAAGTTATGCGGGTACAAAAAAAAGCTTTTCTAAAATTTATCCCAACTTTCCACGATGCACACAAAAATTATAAACTGAAAAGGTAATACTAAAAATGAAATTGATTCTCACAAACAATAGGCTACTAAAGTAATATTACTTAACGGTTTGTGAGCATTCCTGCATCTTTTAGGGGGGGGGGGGGGGGCTGCCCCCCCTGCCCGTACCTCGCTACGCCCTTGACCCTCTTTATGTAGATGGCGATAAGGTTTAAATTCCCCCCGTCAAAAACATCACAAAAAAGCTTGCATTATTTTATTGTGCGAACCTCAGGCAAAAATATTTAAAAGGGTAACAATCATTTCGTAAAGAGTTTAATTTTTAATATTATAAGTAAAAGATTTTAGAGGTTTTCAAGTAAAAGATTTTGATCTTTAAAGCAGTTTTTACAGGCTTGACATTTTATTTTTTCTGGGCTTATAAAAAAAACTTACCAAAAAGTTCTCGAAGGCAAATTATGTGTTCTATTCGCACTATTTAATTTAAGCAACTAAAACATAAATTCACATGATTTTGAATTGCTTGGTAGTGCATCATCTTATATATTATATCCCATTGTTGGAAAGAACTGAAGATGGCAGTAATGAGCTGAAACCCCGGTAACGGTCAAAAACAAAAACAGTGGATAAAAGTTTTAAATTGTTTTTTGAAGTAAAAACTTTTTTACCATCGTTGTGATTTGAAACTCGGTGAAACGGAAACGAACGACACTAAAAAGAGACAAACACATTCATCTATAAAAATATAAATCTACAAAATATAAAAAAACAAATGTTATTTAATGCACAAGCACTCGATTCCAATATAATACAACAAATCCAGAGTCCCACACGAGTCTCCTTTGGTGTAATGGTATAAAGCCCCTGACAAAGCTGACCAATGATCGAATCCTACAAAATCCAAATTTAAAAAAATTGTAAAAGCAATAGGCAATCTTCAAACCACTCCAAAATGAACAGGCAAAAGAAAGCGACATCTAGCGACTCCGAAGAAGAAAAGTCTTGAGGTGATTTTTCACAAAAACGGCGCTCTCAAATTATCCAATTATTATTAAAACACCAAAATAAGATGACCAAATGTATAGGAAAAGGTGCACCGGAATTCGACGACAAAATATCTAAAAAAAATTATCCATCACATTGATAAAAACATGCTTCGTAGTCTCCCACTCTTGTCTGTGGTTTGGTTTATTTATTACCTTAGTTTTCTACCGCGTTTGAATTGCACATTCTGATTTTTTATAAATTATTCGATTATCTTCCTACCATTTTTTGAGAGTTATAGATTTCACATTCTGATTGCGCATTCTGATTTTGGCAAACATGCATTTGGTCCTCCTCACGGATAATACGGCACGTTCGTGTTGTCGAAGTTTGATGCACGGATAATACAGAATATTCCTTTTTTAAGTTGAGGTTAAACTACGAAAGTTGCATGTCATCAAAATTTAAAAAAACATCCCAGGTTTTGAATGGTTTGTTTGGTAAAGCAGGGGATTTCTAGCTGTGTAATTATGATTGATTATCTATGAAATAAAAACAGTAAAAATAAAATAACCTTACCGCGTAAGCGAATTAATTTAAATAAAATTAAAACCTTAAATTCATATTTTTGCATGTTTTTTTGTCTCCCCCGACATAAGTACTAATGTAAATAATCTGATTTTTTATAAATTGTTCGATTATCTTCCTACCACTATTTTGAGAAAAGAAAATTGGAAAGTGAGCAAGTTGGGACCAGTAATTGTGTCCACTGGCCAGGCCCGATGCCGATGTTTGCGCGCCATTACGTGCCCGCAATCCGAATGCAATCAGACACAATGTAGGTAATATATTTGTAAGCGAACCAAGCGACCCCATTGGAGGAGCATCGGAATGTTAGACTTCCGATTGGTCTGCGCCATCCGGTTTAATGGGCGCGGTCCATCCGAAGCTCGTAAATGTACGACAAAAAGGAGAACGAAGCCACCGGATTATTGACATCGAAACTTTGGCGCCAAATGCTTAGTGATTGCTTCCGATGTTTTTCTTAGATATTATTGTCGCTTCGTTCTCTTATCCGAGAAAATTAATCGTTTTTTAACCTATTCCATACTTGGATAATAATAATAATAACGTAATATTTGTATAGCGCAGTTTTGTGTCATTTCACTTCAAGTGCGCTTAACTATAATAAATTTAAAAATAATCCTACAGTGTTCCTGTATATTGGATATTATAGATACTCATTGTGGGTGGTTCCAGATTGGATATTATAGATACTTATTGTGGGTGGTTTTGTATATTTATATATGTAAGACAATTTGTCTATTTGTTGTAATTTTTTATTAATAATGTGACATAAAAATATCATGAGTTGCTTTGCTGACAAAGAAACTACAATTAAAGTTATTTGTCCGTCTTCAAAATATTACATCACTTTGTAATTATAAACTTATTTTTCAATCTTCTTATTACTTCAATCTGTGCTATAGATCAGCTAGACAACAAAACAATAAGCATCTATCATTTTCTGTCTCCATAACAACACCTATTTAAAATTCGAACATAAAGGAATCCTATGCATTTCTAGGTAGGTACCTATTCCTTTACATATATATAGGTACTCATTTTAATTCGTACCAGCAGCTAATAATGTGGTTCACTGTTCATTTGTAAGAAGTATCTGTTGGTTATGTTCTTCACTTTTTTGCATTAGCTGCACACAGGAGGCCCTGAGGTAGGAATCCCTGAAGGCCTGTATCATTTTTGGGTATGCCGTGTTGAGGATCTTTCAAGGGAAAAGAAGGAGAGGAAGTTCTGGGAAAGAAAAATGTAAGAAGGGTGTGTAGGAATCTGGGGGTCAATGTGTCCAGGAGTGACGGACGTATGAATCCATCCCTCCCACTGCGGTGCAAGGCTTTGGATCGAGAGATGCAAGGCTTTGGCTGGAGAGGTCTAGGTTAGGTCTCCCTCAACCTGTCAACACTGCTATGTCACCAAACGTAGTGATTAAGAGATTTAAGAATGATCACAAACTCGTTTAATTTTATAGCTTAACTTAAAACTCAACTTTTCATACATTCGTATCCATAAATTAAAAACCTGTCACCTACACATTGTAAATAACTAATTGTGTAAAAATATAAAGAAATGAAAACTTGTAAGCTTTTAATAAAATTTCTCCAGTCCTAAAGAGTCCTAAATTTACCAGCCTTTCTAAATTAAAGAAAAACTACAATTTTGCCACTAACTATCTCATAAATGTCATATCAATAGTAAGTAATAGAGGGTGGCAAAAATAATATCGTATTTTGGGTCGTATTTTCTCTAAATAATAATAATAATTTGGCTAATTTATACAGCGCCGTTATTCTGAAAAACCACCTTAAGGCCCTTTATCGGTTTGTTTTATGCATTTTGTAAACCAAAGGTTACAAAGGCTACAAAAAAAAACGCAGGCATTTGAAAGTGGTATTTTCTAAATGATGCATCCCGCGGCTGCATCAGCAGCTCTCCCATCCCATGTCTGCATCAGCAGCTCTCAGTGTCGTAAATCAGGGATGGGCAACGGCAGTAAATCACGAGGACACCCAAATTACACGGTGACGAGCTACGCATCTGTCATACTCAGGGCAGGCTCGGTCAACCCGGTCAACAATTGAGCCTGTTATTCTATCGGTAGTTCAACTGTTTCTGTCCTAAATTTTACCCAAACGAACCTCAAGTGGGGTTTTCCAATTTATATCACTGTACTGACTTTGAAATACAATACAATACTTGATAGTTTTTTTAAATGTCAATTTTATCTCAAAGTTGTCCCCAAATAATCATAATATTCAAGGGTTCATGGGGGTCAGGTTTTTCCGGATCTTGGCTCTCACAACTGCGTGGCAGGACGGATCGGGAGAGACTGGTTGAGGGAGATCTTTTGACCTCGGATTTTGACCGCAGTGGAAGACATGAATTCATTCGTCTGTCACTTTTGGACACAATGATAACTTTTTCCTTCCTAGAACTTCCTCTCCTTCCTTTACCTTAAAATACCCTTCACATATCTTTCCAGAAGATGACAAGGATAATTTGTACAGCGCCGGTTTTATGAAAAATTACCTAAAGGGCGCTGTACACATAGTACTTGCTAGGATTATACAAGATACAAACAGACATAGAAACATACTTACATTAATAATAAATCAAAAGTATTTTTTTACAATTATATAGGTATGTTTGGTTATTTAGTGACAGAACAACTCAGAATTGTGCAACTTCAACACCTCCTTTGAAAATTCGTTTAATAGGTTACCTTAGGTTAGGTTATGGGCTATTTTTAAAAAAATCACGGCTTTTCATGACTTTTTAATGGGGTGTTGAAATTGCACGATTCTGAGCTGTTTGCTGCGTTGCTGTCTGCAGCTGACTCTGTGATAAGTTTTGCGTTTTTTGTATGAGCAGATTTACGCAATTGGGCATTAGTGCATGAAATAATATTTTTTTATTATTCTTAAATTGCTAAATTGATACAGATAACCTAGTGAGAGTTTCATGCAATAAAAGCTTAGCATTGCATGTATTTGTGCATCTTCCACCGACGAGGAACACCCCTTTGTCTTATTTACGCCTACTTATTGTCACTAGCCGAAAATGGACAGTAAGTGTATGTATAGTAGTTTGATCGTGTGCATGATTTCGCGAATGAAAAAAAAACAGTTTTCATTATTTTAGGAACGTCAGGTTTATTCGTGTTAGTTTTTCTGCCACTATTTGTTTATTTTAACTTTTATTAAATTTTTATCATTGAACTACATATACTAGGTACTAATAAATATAGGATATAGACAATGGCTGATGCTGATACTACATAAATATAAAATTATACAATCTGCCAATATAAACATATTATCCATTAACCTAATTATTAAAATACTCGCAGTTAAAAACTCGCCTAGGTTATGCGGGTGGCTTTTGGTTCGGCTTCACCCAGAGTGTTGGTGACCATTTTATAAATCCGATAGGAACTGGTTCCAAAAAATAGCAGGTGACTCGGATCCACTGTGGTCCAGTGACAGCTAGTCACCGGGACAAAGTAACCGCGACAGGCAATGACGTCATATATAATATTTAACTCTAAGTATTACCGTCAACCTTTCCATATCCGGAGAGAGATACCCTAATAGTACAAGTTCGTAGTACTTATACCTAGGGGAGGCACGGGAGGTAGTCCTCGCACGTCCCGCGACCTGCTAACGTAAGTGGCGCCATCCTCTGACGAATTCTTGAATTCGAGACCGAATTACAAAATTAGCTTTTTTAGCGTATTAATTATATAGATGGCAGCACTTCTGTTTGTTTCTATTTGTGGATCGAGTGTGTACGGCAGGCGCATGGCTATTAATACTGTTTGATGATGTATAAATTTGCTGTACCTTTTCCGCTAGTGAATAGTTATTTTAATCTTTTATTTTTAAATTTTCACAATACACGGCGACGCCACTGACTGCACTTATAAGTTGGTCGACCTGTGAACACATGGTATTTGAAAAGTTTTTTTTACATAAAAACAAGCAAAAAATGCGCTCAGTAATTACACTGAAATGCAGAATCACCCCTGCAGTCCGGTGTTTGTGTTTTACTAGCACTATTTGAGTTCTCACTTGTTTTATGGCAATTTCTTCCGCGAAATGGAGCCGGGGGGTCCGGGACCCCTTAGAGCCCGTTCACACTTCCGTCGTAATAACGGAGGTGGGTTCCGTCTTTACGACGGAGGCCCTAGCCGCTGTAGTGGCTATATGGAGCTGTTCACACTTGCCGGATCCGGCGTGAAGACGGATCCGTTATTTTTTGCCGGAGAGTTCGCCTACGCAGAGTGTCCGTCGTGAAGCCGGAAAGGATCGCGCTGGCTCATACATTTCAATGGAGCTGTTCACACTACACGGCGGGACGACGGATCCGTTTTGAACCCCCCACACCCCGCTTCACACTTCACCACCGCCCGCTCCCAGACGCAAGCGAGCAGGCAAATTGTGTTTTTATGGGGCGCGTATTATTATATAATATATATGTTCGTTCCAGAATGCGATTTTTTCTATTTAATCTCAAGAAAATATTTAGTCATATCATTCATATTTTTTAGTCATTTTAGTTATAATAATTGCAGGTTGATTTTCGCTTACTTTCTCCTTTTCAAGTATGCAAACAAAATATTCTCCCACGGTTGAACAAATAATTTCAGCTATAATTGGGTGTACCCAAAATTTTCTTTTCACTTTTTTCCTTCTTTTTTATAAGTACCACATGACAGCAAGAGCTTCATCGTCGTCCATTGCGCAGTGCGCACGACCGTCTACTGAAGAATGATAAAATGTTTTGGTCGTTGTTTTCGTAGAGTAGGATCCGTCTTGAAAACGGAAGTGTGAACAGGGGCCTAGGGCTTCCGTCATGACGACGGAACCCCTCTCCGTTTTTACGACGGAAGTGTGAACGGGCTCTTAAGGGCCGTAAACCAGCCGAGTTCTGCAAGATTTACTGGCCCCCATAACTTAACGCAAAAACCATAACTTATCATGGACTCTGTAACCTTAAAATTCTGACCGAGCTTTCAATAGCCTCATTCCAAATCCCACAAAACGTAAAAAAACTTTTTCAAAACACTACCTCACCTAACTCTGCGAAACAAATTATTAGATCCTTTTTACATTCATCTCTCGAAGGTAAACAGCACTTGGAATACCAACCGAGATTATTCAATGTTTTTTCATAAAAAAAGTATAACATTTGCAAACTGCAAATTTTTTCACAACATCACACAACAACCCTTTTGATTAAGTGTTCTACTCCCTTGATTTCTTAATGCAAAACAGACTGTTTATTAACCAAGCTTTTCAGCAAAAGAGACATTTTGAAATATCAGTTTTTTATTGTTGACTGAAGTTATTTTCATCCTTTTGATAAAGTTGTTTGAAATGACTAACTGCGCTTTAAAATTTTGAGTGTGAGAAAAGTCAAATAGAGTTGCTGACGTGTTTGGTAAACTCGTGTAAACATCATGACTTATGTCCTTGGAGAGCAAATTAACTGTTGCGAGGACAATCATTAAAAATGTACCTATAATTTCTTGGAGTAAACGAAATGTGTATTGATTTACAAGGAGCACATTCGATACGCAATTTAGTCGAGAGACCCTAAATAGCTGGTATGGTAAAACAAAAACTGGTATTGGCCCAATAAATGTTAAGGATTTTAGGCAAGTCCATCCAAATTTAAAATAAAAATATGTTAATTGAATAAATTATTGCTCTCTTGCATCTTCCGATAAATTAGATAAATAAAATTCATACCATAGTGAAAAGATGAGTACCTACCATACTTACACATTTATAAGTATGCCCGAGGATTACCACACATATTGTTTATGGATACTGTGTCCGAAAACTAGTGGTACAAACTAGAATCTGGGGAATCAACATTACACGGAAAACAAAAAACCCAATTTTCTTTTACTTTTTCAATAATTTTGGTGTTTTTTTTTAACTTCTATCTTTTTGCTGTCACTAAAGGTCTAAAAAAATCTTTTGGAGCTGTGTCTACTATAATAAACGGCTCGTAGTTAATCCCTAGCAACCATTTTTTTTTAATCTAAAAAATATTCGAAATCGATAGCCACAATATCGATTCTAAATGGATGTAGGTAGATTCATTAGTGTCCGGCTTGATGCACTATTTACGGACATCACGTATATTCTGTATTTAAGTCTACATTTCGTGAAGTCTAATCAATTAAGTATAATGTCTTATTTATTTTAAAGAAATTATAACTTTGGCTTTTTTCAAGCTTTGTCAACCGTATTTAGGAGAACTTAGTCAAAAATGGACCATAATTTTTCTTATAAAAATATTAGTAGGTACTTTACTTACCTATTCTTACTATTTATTTGTAACATGCATTAAAAATATACGGATTTCGATTTTCTCTACTTCCGTTGGCACATGTTGATCTGGGCCACTTTTAATTTCCCAATAACGAAGACAAAGGGCGGCAAAGGCCTAATTATCATAAAATCTCTGGCAGGAAATTGAGTAGCTACCGAATCCGTACCGAAATACACCGAACTACGTCGAATGTTATCAAATAACTCAATGCTTTGTGCCACCGCCTAGATTTATTAAGCGAAGATCGAACTTTTCAAATTTCGATACATGTTAAATAATAATAATGTTGAATGTAGGAAATTCTGTTAACATGGACTGAAAGCGGTAGTCACTAATAAATAGTTGTCAAAAAAGCGTGGCTAGCAGCCAGCGGTCCACAATGGAGACCTGACACCAACCTTGAACTATGGCAGAGGCATGGATCTGGTAGAAGAAAGATGAAGGTACATATACTTAGTACAGTAGAAATGAGATCCTAGAGGAATACCAATTCGTGGTAAAACCATGTTCCAAAGTTACAAAAATGGAGACTCGGTAACCATTCAGGATTGATGTGAGAGTATTAAACACAATTAAAAACGGGATTCTTAGATGGGTTTTACACTCTATAGTACATGTAGAGCGGATAAAAGGAGAAAAGAGCGCCAAGAGCGAATGTTAGAAAAAGTCAGGGACGCCCAAGGAAGTCATTGCAAGACCTACTAAATATTCAAAGAAAAATTAATCAAACCAGATGCATTCGCGAAAATAACCACAATAATAAATGTGATGCTGTTGACTCGGGTAATAAAATAAAATTAATAAATAAAGAATTTGACAGTATGTTATAGGAAACTAAAAAAGAGAAAATTGGAATATTTGGTACAAAAGTTATCTTAGTAAAAGATAACAAAATGTAAAAAGATAATTTATATTGAGTTAACCCATATTCAGAATTTGGAATCCTTCAAGGAACAGCTTTAGTGCAACATTATTTATCATTACGAGAACGAAATGCTTATAATTCCGAAATTTGGAAAAATCACGATTTTCGCCGATATACTTGTGTCAGAAGAACTTTTGATTTTTGTGCGAATAATATCATGTAAAAGGTACCCGATTTTGTCCTAATTGGGTTTCATATATAATTTGTTTACAGTTTAATTAACGAACAATCAAGGAGCGCCCCACCGTTTGCCAATCATGTTGTAATTCCGCTCCCGTGTCGAGAGGTTTACCGGAAATTGAATAGCAAACGTTCAGTCAACCGGCTTTATGGGCAGAATTAGTTGATAATATTTGGAGGTTTTCCTCTACGTGGAACCTACTGCCAACACTCACGAGGTACGTAAACGTAAAGGTACACTATGCATATTCCTAACGGAGCTTTGCGTTCTTTTCCTACCAAATATAACTTGTGCAGTACCGACGTAAGTTCGTAAAAATTTTTTTACGAGGATTTTTTCTTACATTAACTCTACACAGTAGGCCCCGAGGAAAATAATTTCCCTCAGGGCCTATGTCATCTGGGATGCTATGTGGAGGGCCTTTTTGAGAAGAGGAAGGAATTGACATTGATATTGAAGAGACCCATGTTGTAGGAAGGAGGAAACCTGATTCCACAACATGATTATAAAATTAAAATTCGAGTATAAGTAAAGTTTGTAAGCTGTTTTGTAGAAAGTTGAAGCTTTATTTAGGGAAATACGAATGTCGTAGAAATGAAAAGTCTCTCAAAAATCAATATTACAAATTCCACAAAAGCATGCCCGAATTCCAAGGTGTATATTTTGAAGTGAAACTTCTTTAGCACCGGTGTGATTTGAAACTCGGATGAAGCGGAAATGACGCATTACAGTACCTACGAAGCGTCAAAATGCGTTCTTTGAAAATGATCTTACTTTTCAAGGCTCCTATTGGTCGAGAATGTGTGGGCGAAGATTTCACTTCAACCGCGTGTGAACTGCACTCGATTTTTTTCTTCTTATTATAGACTAATGAGCAAATTAGGTATTCACAAATAATTACAAATGGTGTTTGTCCGAAAAATCTTATCTAGACAATACAATAGATAAGCCTTCATTAGATCGGTCAATGGCTGAGTAGGCATCGCGTCTGGTTTCCACCCAGGCATCTTGAGTTCAATTCTTTGGTTGGCTAAGTCCTTCGTAACTACGCAATCAACATGACATCAACGATGGTAGTAGGAGATTTTCAAATATTGTCAGGTTCTTGGTAATTTCAAAAAATCTATCGTTTGACGTAAGCTATACGCTACATATACTATTAGCCAGATCAGTATGATATACAGTGAATGCTATATAATATTTAGAGTGTAGAAATTTAATAAAATGGAACTAAAACTCTTAATTACTATAGTAAAACCGATATTAGAACAAATTCTAGTGGATTCGAATGTGAGGTTATATTGATATTCCAATCTGTCAGATTGATATGGAAGAATATGTCATACTTCCTGGGGCCAGGGTGATACTGAAGCCACGTAGGGTCCAGTGTTATACTTCTGGTCTCCAGAAATATGTCCCTCCCGGGGGGGGACAAGTGTTAAGCAGGCCCCCCGGGGGCCATATGCCTCGGCTTGGAAGGCTCAGCTCAGGGTCGTAGGGCTCCTCCGAGGCTGTCGATGGTTGACTCCAATGAAACACGGTTTGGGCACAATTCAAATGTATTCAATAATGCAAGGGTGAACAGTACAGGCAACCAGGTAAGCTGTTTAAGGCCTAGCATAAGAGAGAGAGAGGCACTAGAAATACTACTGAATTTAGGCTCGGAAATACTATAAGAGGGTTAGAATCTCACGTGGCGTCGTACGGATGCAGGCAGCTTTCTACGAAGTGGAGAGATCTAGAGCAAAGCTCATAGATCGTGTGCAGGAACGGGGCGGCTCGGGGTGCGTGGGCGGCTTCTCGGCGTCATGGTGGGCGGATTCGGTCAGCTTACCGAACCGGTGGGAGATAACGGTGAATTAAGCGGCTATCGGCAATGTAGGCGGATTAAAAGCCGTGCGCGTCTGGGCGGCCATGGTATTAAGTAGGCGGCCGTTGTGAATTATTCGGCTCGTCGGCACGTAGGCGGATTAAAAACCGTGCGCGGCCAGGGCTGCTATGGTAGGCGGCAGTAGGATTATACAGGCGTCTGTCGTGATATCGCCATACTGGGATCGTAAGTGAAGACTTAATTAGCCGCGTCAAAGGGTGGCATACTGCCCGACAGTACGTAGTAGTACGTACGACTGCTCGCGCCGTTGTCTGAAATATGTCTGTTGCTTCGGTGAACGGTGGCCGGAGTTCTCTGTCCGTGATGAGCGAGACGGAAGACTCTAACGCGTGCCCTATAAGGTAATGTCTTCTGCCATTGGCTGGATTTCGCGCCGTGTAGCCATATATGGTAATGTCTTCTGCCAGCCTGAGAGGGACAGCAATAATCACGCGAGAATGTACATGTACTGAGCACGTGACACACAGCTGCCTGCCGCTTGTATAGTCCGTTCGTAGAATTTATGGGCAACTCATAACACTACCCTCCTCCCCCTGAAAAATGAAGGGAAAAGGCAGCGAGGCTGATGCAGGGGACCACGACCTTCCATACAGCATGTGATGCGATGATTGCCACAATGTGAGGTACAGAGCTACCTCTTCACCAGGATTTAAACACTCCCTACCTAAGAGCCAACAAAATTTTAACTACCTGTGAGCCAAGCTAAAAAAAACTAGCAATAAACTGAACAAAGGTTGCCAACTCTCTCAAGAAATTAAAAAAAATGTGACGTACCTAGTGCGATACAAGACACGCTAACGAAGGTGCATGAAGAAATAAAGAAAACATGACCCTTACGAGAAGGATTTCTACCATGTAAAAATCTTAAAATTAGACAAAAAATTTCCAACACTATTCCTGTTATGGAATATTGTACGCTGACCAATGTCATGAAATGATCGAAACCAACTCATATTCGCGTCTTACAATAGAATTCTTAAAATTATACAACTTTGTTTTTATACACTTTATTCCTGTTATGGAATATTGTACGCTGACCAATGTCATGAAATGATCGAAACCAACTCATATTCGCGTCTTACAATAGAATTCTTAAAATTATACAACTTTGTTTTTATACACTTTATTCCTGTTATGGAATATTGTACGCTGACCAATGTCATGAAATGATCGAAATCACTCATATTCGCGTCTTACAATAGAATTCTTAAAATTATACAACTTTGTTTTTATACACTTTATTCCTGTTATGGAATATTGTACGCTGACCAATGTCATGAAATGATCGAAATCACTCATATTCGCGTCTTACAATGGAATTCTTTAAATTATACAACTTTGTTTTTATACACTTTATGCTATTTTCACAATTCAATTCCAACCCAAATGTTAGTTTCCCGCACTCTCAGCTTGTCATGGTTTGTCTGGTTTGCATTTAATTATCAGGCATAAATGACCATCCTCTCATGTTCGCATATAATTGTAAGGTAATGCTACAAACCCTATCATGAATATTAATTTTCAGGCATAATATGAATCCTCTCATGTTTTCTCGACTCACCCTCGGTGACCCGTACAGCGCTGTACTTGGTATACTAGAAATATACCCTTGCCGCAACGACATAGACAACCGGATAGATCCCTTGGAATCCTCACGGTGAACTTGCGTTCGACGAAACCACATAGGACACCCTCTAGGTGTTCCCACCAAAATAACCAGACGAACCGTAATGACCATAAGTGCAATTACATTATTCTCTAATAAGAACAATAAGACCCGAATGACATAACTTTATGACATTACCGAGCTAATTTACTCAACTGGGTGCATACTTTTAAATCTTCTTACTACGAGAAGTACTACTCCTTATTTGAATACAGTGATATAGCAAGTTACAAAACACCGTACAATTGCGTCCTGATATGGCAAGGACTTTACACGCTGGCTTACCATATTGATACCGAAGTAATCAATTACGTGTTTACAAAATATTTATATAGTAATTTAATTAATTACATTTATCATAATTAAAACACTTGAATATACATTTGTTTACCCACCAAAAACTCTATGTGTGTGTGTACAATTTTGTTAAATAACTTTCAATTCGAGTTTGTCTCAACTCAACTTAAACTCTCAGGGTTTGACTACGTAAGGAGAGAAGAAAAAAAAATTAAAATAAATAACAACAACGCCACGTATTTTTACCAAAAAATACGAAAATTTAATACTACCGACAATGTTATTAGAAGAGGAAAAAAATTTTTTAATTGAGTAACGAATTTCTTCCTAACACCGGAATCATATATACTTCCCTTGTTCGGAAATTCGCGTTTCCAACAATCCTTCTGCTCTAATTCTAAGGAGTTTAGCCATCCTATCACGCTTTGGATTATAGCTAACAGCCGAATGACACGTTAGGTCGATACCCAAGTTCCATCCTATCGGACTTGTAACAGCTCTATAATACCACACAACGAGTAACCGTTGTTATATGATCGCGGAAGAAGGTTAAAATTCGATACCACCACAACCTATGTGAACCGAATAGTGTTGTCTATTGGGCCTATTCTGATAACAAAAATGTGGTAATATTATTATTACATTGCCTTTTCATCGTGAATTCACTCCAACATACGCTAGAATTGAGACATACCCCGTTAAGGAGTGAGTAACTACCCGATTGTGAACGTTTTACCGCCCCAATTCCTCCTATATCGCAACGTGTGGGATGTCCAATACTATAACGATTTAACCTTCATGTGAGAATAATTCGACAATGAAAGAGATTGAAAAACCCGAAAAAAAAAAAGGACAAAAAATAAAAAAAAAATTATAATTGAAATGATATTTTCATTTATACATGACCTTATATTAATATATACACAAGGTTATTTACAACCATAAGGTTCCTAAGTTTCTTACTACCCAATGACCTACCCCAGTATGAGAACTAGGTGCCTTTATACCTACCACTTGTACAAGAATTTTCTTATGCCGTCTCTTGTCAACGAAAAGAAAAGAATATGCTTGCATATTCTTTCATTGCATCTAAAATTAAGTACTTTTTAGAATGCAAATTGTTCCACGAAAATAGAAATTAGGTCTCTACTTCGGTCCCGGGCAGGATACTGAATACCTAACGCAGTTTTTTCTAATGAAAAACCTAGCCTAATTTAGGGTTCCTTGAACTACGCCCTCAATCAGTGTATCGTGTCGTGTTTCTTAGACGAATTTATATACTTATGTAACCACATTCATATATAAATTTAAAAAACATTTTTTTTTTTTTTTAAAAAAACAACCTAAGTGGCTACGCACTAGGAGAAAGTAATAAATTATTACTACCAATAATAGTCATTACAATAAATGAACTAAATATCGCATCAGTAATTTCACTAGTGTAAGGTGAGTTACCTCTTTTTTTATAATAATAATAATGACAACACGTCTTCACGTGCAGACATACCGGCGTCCCGGATTGTCAACACTTGTGATGACGATCCATTAAGAAAGGAATTGTATACTTCTCTAATAACAAAGGTTAAGTTATATGCGTTATAACCTCGTACTAACCACTAGGGTTCATGACGTCCTAGGGTTGTACATAAGGGGTAATAATTATGTCTCAACTAATAACCGGACTAATCAGAGAAAATAACAACAAAAACATAAATAAAAACACTTATAAGGTTGCAACGACCGGGGTGTCACTACCCTTTTTTACTATGTCTTTAATGTGGAATTTACCGACAATTTTTCCATTTAAATTCTCTAGTACATATACCGTGCTAGAGATTTTTTCCTTTATTCTGTTTTCTACAAAACGGGGTGCCAGTTTGGCTGAAAAATATACGCCTGCCTTAGATTGAGGGAAGTTTCTTCTCCAAACTCTGTCTCCGATTTTATAGGATTCCAACTTGTGTCTAGTGTTATAACGAAAAGCACTTTGTTTATACGCGGCGGCGAGTGAATCGCTCACCTTGTCATACACGGCTACAAGTTCTTGTAGTTTATTTGCATAATCCACTACCGTATCTGGTTGTGTGTTATTTTGACTAGCACCCGGGGAGATACGCCAATGTGACGTGCCATGCACTGTCTGTTCAAAGCCGTGCATGAGGAAAAACGGGGTGTATCCAGTAGTAAGGTTGACCGTATTATTAATTGCTGCTTGTACCGTTCTGACGTGCTTTGACCACTGACGGTGATCGTTGCCCACCAAAATAGCCAATGAGGTTCCGATGGTTTGGTTATAGCGCTCTACCGTGTTGTTCATAGGAGTATAGAAAGAATTATAAAATACATCAGGAACGCCGTATTGAGACAAGAAGGCTTTAAAAGCACCTGAAGTGAACTGGCGACCGTTATCAACTATGAGTGTTCTAGGTACAGAGATTGGTAAAAATATATTGTATTCCAAGGCTTCTATTATGGTTTTTGCCGTCGCGTGGCGTAATGGGAATAACCAGCAGTACTTAGTAAAAACGTCTACCACGCTCAGAATATGAAAGTTTCCGTCGTAACCTTTCGGAAAGGGACCTATCAAATCTACGCTAAGACTTTGCATAGGGCGATCTACGTTTTTGGGGTGGGACATATGACCTAAGGCTGGCTTAGTTGAATGTTTATAAGCCTTGCAAATATTGCAATTGGACACTAATTTTTTTACATCGTTATACATTCCGGGCCAGAAATTCCTTAACGATAATTTTTTAAAGGTTTTAAACACACCTGGGTGTATTGCTGTGGGTGAATTATGACATTCCGAGATTAAGGCCTGTCTATCCTCTACCGGGGATACTAATTTCCATTCGTAGTCTGTATGTAAGGAAAAATCAGCTTTACAATGCTTATACAACCTATTACCTTGTATTAAGAAATTAGGACTAGCTTGTGGGTTATTGGCGCACTTATTATACAGCTCTGAGTACCACTTGTCTTTAGAGCCAGGCGTGCCAAGTAATGAATTTAATTGGGTAATTTCAATACGAGATAGTACGTCTGGAACTACATGAAGGGAGCCTTTACGGTGAATTATGTCAAAATCGAACTGAGACAAGCGTGTCCCCCACCTGGCAAGTCTACCTGTTGGATTCTCGAGTGACATAAGCCATTTTAAACTTGAATGGTCCGTGACCACTGTGAATTTTGACCCTTCGACGTACGAGCGAAAGTTGTATACGGCGTCGAGAATGGCCAATAATTCGCGTTCAGTTGTACTATAGTTTCTCTCCGTTTTAGAGAGTACTCTGGAGTAATACGCGACGGGGTGTTCTGCGTCCTCAAATTGTTGTGAAAGGCACGCTCCGATGGCGAAATTGGAACTGTCACATTGTATTATAAAGGGTAACTTAAAATCAGGGCAGCTTAGTACCGGCGCTGAAATTAAGGCATTCTTCAAGGCGGAAAATGATTTTTCTATCTCCTCATTCCACGTAAAATTAGGTAGGTTCTTTTTACCACCAGTTATGTGAGTTAAAGGGGCTGCAATATTTGAAAAGTTGTTGATAAAACGTCTATAATAACTGCATAATCCAAGGAATGATTTTACCTGTTTTGTATTCTGAGGTCGGGGGAAATTTTTGATAGTATCTATCTTTGCCGGGTCTGTTCGGAGACCTTCCTTGTCCACTACGAAACCTAAATATTTGAGTCTTGATTTACAGAATTCCGACTTTTCTATATTTAATGTTAATCCGGCGGCCTTTAAAATATTACAAACCTTTTTAAGGAGTTCAATATGTTCTTCAAAGGTACGTGAGATAATTATTAGATCATCTAGATATGCAAAAAGGTTGGGTTCGAATTCTGGACCAAATAAGGTGTCCACGAGGCGTTGTAGTTCGCTAGGAGCATTACGTAGCCCGAAGGGTAGTCTTACGAACATGAAGGTACCCCTACCTGGAACTACGAAACTAGTTTTCTCACAAGACGAAGGGTGCAAGGGTATCTGCCAGAAAGCTTTAAGCAAGTCTAAGGAAGTAATAAAGTTTGCATGCCGTAAGTTATCAAGAATACGATGAACGTTTGGCAACGGATAAATTTGAGCCCTTGTAACAGCATTGAGTCTTCTACTGTCCAAACAGAACCTAGCTGTTCCGTCCTTTTTGGGAACTAAAATAACCGGGTTTGACCAAGGAGATTTACTTTTAACGATTACGCCTAATTCCAACATTTTATCCACCTCACATTCTAGCTGTTTCAACCTTACTGGTGACAGGGGGTAATAACGTTGTTTTATTGGGGTTCCTTCGGTTTCGATAACATGTTCGATCAAATTAGTTTTACCTAAACCGCGTTTAGCAAAAGATATGGATTGAAATTCCTCTATCACATCACTAAGTGTTTTTAGTTGCGCGGGTGTGAGATCGTTTTTTGACCTTACTACGTTAACTTCTGAGATGGAAGTATACGTAATACTTTGATTTGCTGTAAATAAATTTGGAGCTATGTTGAATTTTTTCCAAAAATCCACGCCTAAAATAATTTTCCGGCCGAGCGAAGGTATCACTACAAAGTCTATGGTCTGCAACTTATCGTTATAAACTACTGGAAGTGACAGCTTGCCAGAAACTTCCTGTCTCTTGTTATCTGCTGTAGTAATTACCAGATCACAAGGGGACAGCGCACGAGACGTGAATTGTTTGTGCAAATTCCCACCTATACAAGATAGTGACGCACCCGAGTCTAGTAAACCTGATAAAACACGATTTTTAACTTTGAATGTGACATGTGGCCGGCCATCTCCGCTACACTTCACATTCACTGCCTCGAGTGGATCGGTATTCAGAAAAACCTTCACGTAACCTAACCAGTCATTCCATTCCTTTTCGATTGTCTCTGCTGATGGCTTTGGACTGCAATGACCGCCTAGAAGTTTTTTTGATTCGAATTACAATGAGTCGGGGGTGGTTTAGAGAGATCAGGAAAATCGTTTGCTCTGCTGTAATCAGGCTTTTTCCATCGTGGGCTACGGCGCGGGACGCTGTTGCTGTTAATTTTATTGCAATTTTTTGCAAAGTGACCGTTTTGATTGCATTTAAAACAAGCACGATTAGCAATATCCGTGGTTCTTTGTGAAATCGCCGCGAGCTGTGAGTTCTTATTACGTCCGAAAGTTCTAACCCTGTGATTCTGTTGGGAATTATCGAAATGAGTATCTTCTAAGATCTCGCATCTTTGTATTACCTCCGCGCAAGTACGGGGCACATCGTACGAGAATAGTTTACTATATTTGTGCAACAACCCATTTTTAATTATAAGAACCAAGTCTAATTCAGACAATGGTGATGATAACTTATCATTCAGGGATGATATTAGATTTACATACTGCCGAACCGGTACGTTATACATTTGCTTGTAACGGTGAATTTTAGATTTAATTCCCAAATCACTGTCAACCTCCTTATAACTTGAGACGACCTCCGGCTCGACTGCCTTTTTACTTGATGCGCGACTGAATTTGATTTTATCCATCTCCTCACATAGCGCTTGTAACTCCGAAACGTTGGTGATATTTTTACCGATCTTCAGTTGTGCGTAATCTGGCGTGAGACCTTTTGTGACTAACGATAAAAGTTCCGACTCTTCTAACGGCAAATTCAGCTTGGAATTGATAGCTAAAGCTTCCAAAATAAAATCCGCAGCTCTTTCGTTATTTTTCTGACACAAGTTAAATAACTTCGACTTCTCAGTCATTTGAAACGTCGGGTCCTCGAATCTCTTCAAAAAGGCTGTTTTAATTTCTTCCCACTTTAGATTAGTTTTGAAAATTTTCCTATAGAATAATAGTGCTGAACCAGTGAGAAGTTCGACAAAACCCCTAGCCAAATCTTGACAATCAACGCCCCTCGCGTATTGTAATTCGGCGATTCTGTCTAAAAAAGCGCGGACATCCGAATTCCCGTCAAAAGAAATTTTCCAATTTGTTAAATTAACTATTTTTCTTTCAACGTACCTTGTGGTAGTCCTTTCATAGTGATTTTGCGTAGGCGAGGATACTATGTTAACGAGGTTTCCCGAATTACTAGTTTTTGGGGTGGTTGCTACACTTGGAGAATTTAATAAAATAGCAGGAGACTCAACCCGCCCACTAAGGGATTCATTAAACTCGACACATTGTTTCCGTAAAGACAACAAAGCCCTTTTGGGGACTATGCCTCTATCCATCAACATTTTTCTTAATACCGACGCGTTTGCTTTCTCGAAATTTAATATTCTATCCATTATTGGTATGGTGGCCTCCATGATTATGCGTTATTATAATGAACAAAGCAAAAAAAAAAATTTCGGACGATTATAGAAGACGAGAGCAGTTGCTGGCAGTCGACATTATATCCTCCTATTACAGGGGAACGGATGTGAACGAGCACAATCCGACAGTAGTTACTACCTTTTATTGGAAACAACCACTGCTCTTCAAGGAAGAAATAACGCAACTTACACAGCAGCCACTCGGAGAATTTAAAATAACGAGATTCATTACTCAATTAAAAAAAATTCCGCGCGAATGACGAACAACTCTGACTGCCGCGGTAGAACGTAATAGCGTAAGACGTTACGGTAATAAGCGATGTTTAAAATACCTAACACTCGAATAGCACTAGCCGACGGACTCGCGACGTTTAGAATAATTCACACAGAACTACCGTTGTTGATGGGAGCACAAATATAAAATATTTATAGCTAAGATGCCACGATAGAAACGTAATAGCGTGGGAATGAATGCTACGGTAGTAAGCGATGTTTAAAATACCTAACACTCGAATAGCACTAGCCGACGGACTCGCGACGTTTAGAATAATTCACACAGAACTACCGTTGTTGATGGGAGCACAAATATAAAATATTTATAGCTAAGATTACATAATTATGTTTCTAGGGAGACAACAATCGACAAGACTTCGCCCCACGTTGGGCGCCAGTGTCATACTTCCTGGGGCCAGGGTGATACTGAAGCCACGTAGGGTCCAGTGTTATACTTCTGGTCTCCAGAAATATGTCCCTCCCGGGGGGGGACAAGTGTTAAGCAGGCCCCCCGGGGGCCATATGCCTCGGCTTGGAAGGCTCAGCTCAGGGTCGTAGGGCTCCTCCGAGGCTGTCGATGGTTGACTCCAATGAAACACGGTTTGGGCACAATTCAAATGTATTCAATAATGCAAGGGTGAACAGTACAGGCAACCAGGTAAGCTGTTTAAGGCCTAGCATAAGAGAGAGAGAGGCACTAGAAATACTACTGAATTTAGGCTCGGAAATACTATAAGAGGGTTAGAATCTCACGTGGCGTCGTACGGATGCAGGCAGCTTTCTACGAAGTGGAGAGATCTAGAGCAAAGCTCATAGATCGTGTGCAGGAACGGGGCGGCTCGGGGTGCGTGGGCGGCTTCTCGGCGTCATGGTGGGCGGATTCGGTCAGCTTACCGAACCGGTGGGAGATAACGGTGAATTAAGCGGCTATCGGCAATGTAGGCGGATTAAAAGCCGTGCGCGTCTGGGCGGCCATGGTATTAAGTAGGCGGCCGTTGTGAATTATTCGGCTCGTCGGCACGTAGGCGGATTAAAAACCGTGCGCGGCCAGGGCTGCTATGGTAGGCGGCAGTAGGATTATACAGGCGTCTGTCGTGATATCGCCATACTGGGATCGTAAGTGAAGACTTAATTAGCCGCGTCAAAGGGTGGCATACTGCCCGACAGTACGTAGTAGTACGTACGACTGCTCGCGCCGTTGTCTGAAATATGTCTGTTGCTTCGGTGAACGGTGGCCGGAGTTCTCTGTCCGTGATGAGCGAGACGGAAGACTCTAACGCGTGCCCTATAAGGTAATGTCTTCTGCCATTGGCTGGATTTCGCGCCGTGTAGCCATATATGGTAATGTCTTCTGCCAGCCTGAGAGGGACAGCAATAATCACGCGAGAATGTACATGTACTGAGCACGTGACACACAGCTGCCTGCCGCTTGTATAGTCCGTTCGTAGAATTTATGGGCAACTCATAACAAATAACACATCTCAATACATTTTAAGCTGTTCCACTAGTTCTGGACAAATTCGATAACGGAATCCACGCCTCTTTTTGGGAGGGATTTAAAAATACCTGGGAAAAGTTTTTGGAAAGGTTGAAGAAGGTATCTGAGAGTTGTTTTTCATAGGTTGATTTCGTAAAGGCCTGTAAAAAACATTAACTCCTTTGTTTTACGCATTGTTTATAAAAACGAAATTTAAAATTGATTGCACGGAACTAAACGACGTGGAGTCTAAAGACGTCCACATACCTCCGCGTCTGGGAGAAGACTAAATGCGACTTAACGATGCGCTATCAGCCCTTCTGCAGATGGCATAAGGTTGAAATTCGCAGTTGGGTAACGCCTCTTTTAATCCATTGGAAAAAAAGATAGCCAAAATTCATGTTTTATTTTATTTTGTGAAGTTCAAGCATAAATTTTTTTTTGCGATTATTATAAAAAAAAGTGAATTCGCCACAAAATACAATTAAACCATATCAGAAAAAGGATTTATAAGTAGGAGAATTTGTACTTGAAAGTGTTTTTTTATAGACCTAATACTTTATTTTTTTCTAGGCTTATTAAAAGACTTAAAAAAATGATCGATATTTTGAAAGGCCAAGTCATGTTCTACTCGCAATATTTAATTGAGGCATCTATAATACTTCTGAGCGATCAAATTTTAAAAACAAAAACAAATGATTTTGTGTGATTTTGAATTACTTCGCATGGCTTCATCTTAATACAAATATTAATGAATTTCTACGTTGTTATCATTACAGTATTAACTGTGCATTCATTCATACCAAAATTTCATTAACAACAAGTTGACTGTTTTAGCAGGAGTTTGTTCTAAAACAGTTGGGCAGGTGTAGGCTGTAGGTGTAGGTGGAGGGATGAAGTGGGAGTCAGGTCAGTCGCAGGTTCAGGTCGGCAGAACCCGATTAACGGACCCGGCAGGGGGCATCGAATTATCGGGCCAACCATCCAACGCCAAAACTAGAATATTTCTGTGTGGGTCGTGTAATTATCACCACACACCACCTCTCCATAGAACCTTCTCATAACTAACTAACTAACTAACTAACCATCACGCCGTTTCCCCGCAGGGGTAGGCAGAGAGGACGGACCGCCAAACAACTCGGTCTTGGCACACACTCTTTGCCTCACTCACATTCATACATCGTCTCATACATTCTCTTCTATTATTCTGACTTTTGACATGGCCCGACTCAAGTATCTGATTCACTTGATCGTGCCATGTCTTCCTCGGACGTCCACGACTTCTTCTACCATTCACATCTCATACCTATCGATATTATGTGCATATTTAATATTATGATTGAAATGTACAGTATAGATAGGTTTGCGTTGAACTACTGAAAACCCTATGTGCTTCATGTAATTTAGACGGATGATTCTGGTTTAATGAAATAATGTTCACTTGACTAGATATATATGAAGAAATATTATTTTAAATTTAAATATTGATATTTTTTGAGGTTGTTCAGTTTGATGACTTTTTCACGTTTAATTATTTTTCACTTTTATTTTCAACTAAAACCTAATTTTAAACTCGTTTTTCTCATTGAAGGCATAAATTATGAAAAACTCGATGAAATAATTAAATTTACTTAAACTCTCAGATCGATGAATTAAATCCGCGTTTTTTTACATTAGCTCCACATAAGAGGGGGTTGTCTTTAACAGCATTTAAAGAAACAATGTGAATTATTTCATACATATAACATGTAAAATAACTGAAACAAACGTGTTTATAATAATTTTTGGAGCATACTTTGTGTTTTTTTTCTATCGAGAGAATTTAATAATTTGCTTTTCGGCGCGGGGAATGTCTAGATATTATCTTCAAGAATAACATATATTGTTTTGAGAGCTTTAAAACTTAACGTGTTTAAGTGAGATATGTAAGAACTCGGTAGAAATTCGGATAGCGGCGGCTTAAAATGATCTATCTCAACCAGTCTCTCGAAAGAATTCTCATTTCAAAAACGTTGTATAATTAGTTTCCGAAAAAAAGGCAAATTAGACTGGTAAAAAATCGAAAAGGCGCTTAACCTATCTATATATTATTTTTTTTTAAGAGCTTTAAAACTTAAAGTGTTTAAGGGAGATATGTAAGAAATCGGTAGAAAGCCTATGTCATCTTAGGGGATGCAGTGTGGAGGTTTTTTTTAAGGAAATAAAGGAGAGGAAGTTCTGGGAAGGAAAAAGGTATAAGGGGTGGGTAGGAATCTGGGGTCAGTGTGTCCAGGGTGACGGACGCACGAACCCGTTCCTCCAACCGCGGTGCAAGGCAATGGGTCGAGAGATTCCGGTTGGAGAGGATAAAAGACTTCCGTCAACCAGTCTCTCTCGATCCCGCCCACCACACGGCAGGTGGGCAGACGCATCGGTCAAGACCATCAGACCTGGACAAACCTCAACCAATGAACCCGGGCACCTTTGCTAAGTCACCAAACGTAGCGAACCAATTACGATGACCTATGAGGTGTTGGTTATCCAATAAATGGTTCCCGGGGCGGCGGTACGCTTACCCGCCTCCCAAATTGTAAATATATTATAGACAGCCCAGATTTTATTAACTTCATTGAAATTTGTGTACAGTTGCCCTAGCTACTCGGTCCAATATCCTGTTTAAGTGTAACAATACCATGACTGAGCATTACAAACACTCGCTTGTATCTAGATTACATGAAGTTAGTAATTGATACGCAGATGTGGCGGATCTATTTAACTGCATGGCAGGTCAATCAATATTAATTTTAAATTTTTACTTACTTTTATACGTACGCTTACATGTCGTACATATACTTTCTGATGTCATTGTACGATTTTGTCGCATTTAATTGTTACTTTCTAAAATTATTTTATTATTTTCCTATGCTTGTATTTAACCGTGAAATGGAATTATTGTTTGTGGTATATTTATACCGATGATATTTAATATTGAATTTGGCATAAATAATGATATTGTCAAGTTCAAATTTTGGTTAAATTTAGGATTTACTTCAAATTATTTTATTAAATTCAGGTTTACAAATTGACTACATGCAGGTTTACCCTTACGATTTTTTGTCAACCGTTTCTATCGCCTGATGTGAACATTTGGCTAAACAAATAAATATGGTCTTTGTTAGCAGTACCTACTTTTGTTTAATTCTCTTTGTTTTTGGTGTTAAGATAATTAAACGAAGCTTTATTTTTATTTGTTCAATAGACCCGCCCACGGTAGCTTTATTTTTAGTACAAACAATAAAAGTTATTAACAATAGGCCGCATAGTGGAAGGCTAAGAATGAAAGGAAAAGTGCATTTGTTTGAGATTAGATGGATGTTTGGGTTTAGGGGATGTCACATACGGTAACCCCAAGGGGGCGAGGAATTTGCCTATAACTAATTGGAAAATACTTCCATGATATCGGAAATCAAAATGTTTGAAACAAGACGTTTTTTAAAAAAGAAAGACAAACATTCCCTATCTAACTAACTAACTAACCATCACGCCGTTTCCCCGCAGGGGTAGGCAGAGAGGACGGACCGCCAAACAACTCGGTCTTGGCACACATTCCTTGCCTCGTTTACATTTATACACGATCTTCTATTATTCTATGGAAATAAACGGTGAAATAGTTAGTTATGCAGATGACACAGTTTTACTCTTTAAATCTAAGGATTGGAATAATGTATTTAAAATATCAAATTTAGAAATCACGCGAGTTTAAACATGGCTAGACTCAAACATACTTACACTAAACATATCGAAAACAAAAATTACAACGTATAGTATAAATAGTACAGGACAACCAAGAAACAATACAAACACCATAAAAATACACGAATGTTTAAATACAAACATCTGCAGTTGCCTTTCTCTAGAAAAAACAGAACAAATAAAATATCTAGGTATCATAATTGACCATAACCTTAGATGAACACATCATATCAAACAAATCACAAATAAACTCTTCAAAACAATACCCATTTTCCTAAACTTATGTATCTATGCATCCAAAAAATTGTTTCAAATTTTAAAAAAAATAGGTTTTAATGAAAACCAAAATTCCAGAGAAAATTGCGAAAATGTTTGAAATAATCGATTTCGAAAATTGCTTTCATCCAATGCTTTCATCTCAATTAATTTCGCAAATTAAAATATGAATTATAAAATCACGTTATTATATAATTATGAATTATAATATCAAGGTTAATTTTTAATTTCAATTGGATCAATGACAACAAATGACGGAATAAAAAATCGTTTTAATCAATTTAAAACAGGACTGGTAACAATAAGGTTTGCTGCCCTCCAAATACCATTCCCAAATTACACAGATGGATATGCGCACGCCCTTTTGGGTTAAAATGAAAGCCTATCGAAAAGTCATTAAGTTAAACCATCCCCTGAACGACAAAAGCCATGGCGGCTTGCTAATAGCAGCTTTCGCCCTTTGTTTGCTTTGCGTCTCACTGATTGAAATAAAATTATATGTTGTGCACTGATTGTTGCACGGAAGAGAGGGAATCATTTATTTCTCTCGATAATTCGTTTTAAATTGAATATAATATTCATTTTTTACAGGAAAACGAAAATCTTTTTAGTGCAGGGCTTCATTTAATAAATTGTTGAAATAATTATTTTTTTATGTGCACTAATTTGCTTTATTCATAATTGTTTTTACCAATAAAATTATGAAGTGTTAATATTTTCACCATCAAGGAGACCAGAATTGGGTAGAGAATGTTAGTCCGTGGCGAATCTTGACAAGTTAACACCACTACAAAATAATTTATACTTACTTACTCACTTAAGGCGAAGATTAACGCTATCATTATTTTAGAATAATATTCTTTTTTAAAGAAAGAAATATCACCGGGTTACGAATAACCTAACAATATTTGAAAATCTTCTACTACCACCATCGTAAACGGAAAATCTTTCTTGTTTGTGATGGAGGACTTAGCCAGCCGAGGAATTGAACGCACGACGCATGGGACATAAGCCAATTCGGCCTCCGACCGGGCCGACCGTCCAATATTTACTACAAATCAGTTTACATTACAAGTACAAAAATACGTTTTGGTTAAATTTAAGCTTTTCCCACCGTTCTAATTGAGTCGAATAAAATTAAAATACTTAATCACTTTTTGAAAAAAATATAAGCGTAAACGACAAAAAAATGTGTTTTTTCGTTAGAGATGTATGAACTAACATAAGAAACAACTTTTTAAAAGTATAATTTTATGGCTAAAATTAACTATGGTAGTTACCATAATACGGGCATGTGCCTAGTGTGGTAGTCGAATCACATGTAAAACTGTATAAAAAAAATATATATGATGCATAAAGAAAAGAAAAAAATTAACCTATTTCATTCTTAAAAAATTATTAACAAAATAAAATTATAAAAAAAATACTCGCGCTTGATATCGTGACCTCTAGATAGATGCCTATTAACCTACTGTAATCGTGGCGATAAAAAGCCCTGTAAGAATACATACCTTTTTGCTTGTTTAGTAAACGCAAGTGAGTACAAAATATTATGACAGAACTCAACCTTTCATTAAAATTTTAAAATATGAAAGCTAAAAATATTTCCCATACAAAGTATAATCCTTTATCATAGCATCAAATATTTTTTGTGTGTTTTATTGCTTCAGGTATATATACTTCAGGTAATATTAACATTGAGAATATAATATTATCAATGTTAATATTTTGCTCCCAAAGCTATTTAAAAAGAATTACCTTGACTAGACTCAGGAGACACTGATGAAAATAATTTCCCTCGGGGCCTATGTCATCTTTGGGGGTTCTGTGTGGAAGGTTTTTTTGATGAATGAGTGAACATGGATAAACGATCTACGCGCGTTTGGCATACTTCCTGACTATCCACCGGTGCCGAAGGGATGAATGGCGCTAGTTCCTCGGAGCATCTTCGAATGAAATAATAGTAGAACAACGACAGAATTCCTACCTGATGCATTTGCTATAAAGATTGCAACCAGTTGTTATAATAGGGGAATCTATCAAACAGACAGGGCAATTCAATTTATTTTTGATTTTGTCTTTTAGATTAATAATATATATCTAATTAAATTCAATTTGGGAGGCGGGTACGGGTTCCATATATTGGATAACCAACACCATAGATCTGCCATAGGTCGTCAGAAGTATTCCGCTATGTTTAGTTGCTTCGCGGGTGTGCCCGGATTCACGCGGTTGAGGTTTATCTAAGTCTTGGCGGTGGATGATTTTGCCTACCTACAGCTACTGCGTGGCAGGCCGGATCAGAAAAGATCACCTTGAACCGCAGTGTGAGGGATGAATTCATACCTTTGTCACTTCTGAACACATTGACCCCCAGAATCCCTCTTACCTTTTTCTTCCCAGAAATTCTTCTCCGTCCTTTCCCAAAAAGACCCTCCACGCAGCAACCCCAAAGATGACTTTTAAAACATTCCCTCCAGTGTATATATTATAATTTATTTATTTTTTTAAATACCAAAATACCTATTTTTAATGTTTTTGAAGACATTATTATAGCCTTGTAGAGCAGTCGATAAAATATTCTTTCGTTGCTTATTTGAATCGTTAAGGTTAAACGTCACGTACGTCATAATCTACGCATTCACAGATGGCACCGATCAAATTATTTTAGGTTTTAAATGCTTATTGCACGTTACGCTTTAAAATATTAATGCAAATTAATTGTTCGCGCCCGTATGTATTTAATTAGAATATAAATAAATAGTTTTGTTCGTAAACAAACCCAAATCTTTCAAGAAAGGCTGAAAAATACAATATTGGATTGAGTCACCGATACAAAATTGAAATTTTCAGCCTTTCTTGAAAGATTTGGGTTTGTTTATGGACAAAACTATTTATTTATATTCTAATTAAATATGTACGGGCGCGGAACAATTAATTTGCCCTAATATTTTAAAGCGTTACGTGCAAAAAGCATTAAAAACCTAAAATAATTTGATCGGCACCATCTGTGAATGCGTAGATTATGACGTACGTGACGTTTAACCTTAATAGATTATTTTTAGCAATACCATGCCCTTCTTTTAAAGAATTTTTAAAGAACTGGTTAAGAAGGAAAGGATAATTCGACCATATTATATTTAATATCTTCCCAAGTAGCCAATCACTTAAAATAAGTAAACAGGAAGAGGAAGCAAGACTTCCAAAATAATCACATGTTTGTCCCTTAAACTGGACGTATTATTTTATTACATGGGTCGCCGTAAAACAAAATAACAGTTATTGGCATGTCATTATCCGCTATGGGGTCCGGATCTTAAATCTCTTTAGAAAAACCAATAGCTCAAGGAAGTTAGTTGACAGAAGGTAGCTATTTTAATGGTTTTATGGAGCGCATCTGTGCTGGGTAATAAACATTATAATATGTTATTTATTTATTTTTGGGGAGTTATGCCGTGTTGCGCTACCTCCTTCTTTAGCCAAGCGTTACAGTGCGCATTATAACATTTTTAATTTCGGAGGTGGGTATGCGTACCGCCGCCCCGGTAACCATTTATTGGATAACAAACCAATAACTCTCATAGGTCACCCCAAGTGGTTCGCTACGTTTGTCGACTTAGCAGGGGTGCCCGGTAAATGGCGTGAAATTTTTCTAGATTTTGAAGGCAGATGCGTCTGCCCACTTACCGCGTGGCAGGACGAATCAAGAAGGACTGGTTGAGGGACACCTTTGACCTCTCCTGCCGGTTTCTCTCTTCTCATCGCCTTGCACCGCAGTGGGAGGGATGGATTCATATGTACGTCACTCCTACCCACACTACATACATTTTTCCTTTCCAGAACATCCTGTTCTTGCTTTCATTTAAAATACCCTCCACACAGCATCCCCAAAGATGACATAGACCCTGAGGGATTTTTTTTCCCTTTTTTGTGGAATTTTTTTACCTGTGTGGCTATTGTAAACAAAAAAAAACTTGCTATCGCAGACCCGTGAAAAATCACGGATTGTCTGAATTCTCGACAAATTAGTTCCAATTCCAACAAACACATGAACACAAAAAGAAAAGTTTTGTTTAAAATATTGTATTACCTTGAAAAATCATGAGAAATTTTAGTTGGAGGATTTATAAAGCTGAACGTGTATGTAAAGAACAAATCAAAATGATATTGCTGCAGAGTGATCAACGAAAAATATTTAGGAAAATGTACTAATTTATAGATAGATGGTACTTTATCGCTCGTCTGAATTCTTTAAATGTCAACTCAATTATGAAATAACAAATAAAATATTTTTTTGATAAAATATTATATTAATACGTAGGTAGGTACTGAATCGTTTGTCTGACCCAATTGTTTGTCCAATTTTGAAAATCAAAGTAAATCCCAGTTCTAGGGATCATTGAACCCGAATTATAAATGGACTCAGAGACACACCGTAAATTATTCTTTTTTTAGGTAGGTCATTTATCGCTTTAATACAAGCAGTTACAATTTTGAAAATTACGCTTATTGAAAGTAAATCTGAGTTTCAGAGTTTATGAACCAGTATTACAGACAGACACACAACCGAAAATATAATAATAGTTGTTCAAATAAATGTTTTAATACAAGCTTTTAAAAAAATGTGGGACAGAACCAGAATTATTATACCACAAGATTTATTTCACACGATGATAACTTGACCGAAAGCTTCCGAGCAGGATTTATTTGTACATATGTGTGGATATTCCGTAAGTTCTCAAGAATCACTGAAAAAAATATTCTCCTCTTCCCCCGAGGGAAAAATCCCTCAGGGGCTATATCATCTTTGGAGATGCTGTGTGGAGGGTCATTTTAGGAAAACGAAAGAGAGGAAGTTTGGGAAAGAAAAAGGTATAAGGGGTGAGTTAGAATCTGGAGATTGACGGGTCTAGGAGTGAAGAATATGTGAATACATCCCTCCCACTGCGGTACAAGGCGATGGGTAGAAGAGTCCGGCTGGAGAGTACCAAAGGGTCTCCCTCCACTAGTCTCTCCTGATCCGGCCCACCACGTAGTATGTGGGCGATAACATCTGCCCCCAAGACCTAGACAAACCTCACCCCATAAACCCGGGCACCCCTTCTAAGTCATCAAACATAGCGAACCACATAATATGACCTATAGCAGGTATCCAATAGTTCCGGGACGGCGGTACCCATTCCCGCCTCCCAAATTGTATTAGGCCCAGCTCATATTTTATAACCGAAGCTTTCGGCTGCCTTAATGAAACCAAATTGTTTTTGCACAAATTTTATTAGCAAAATACAAGATTTGATACATCTACAATTACCACCAACGAATATTTCTCTATCCATTACATTTTTGGCCCACTTACCTATCCACAAACGATTTACTCTCTTAATTGCGATTTTTCACGTTGACACAACGCAATAAAAAAATCAGCGTTCGCGACAAACCTGAAGTTCGTGCCCGTTAGCGACGTTTCCGTTTCCCGCCACTTCCCCCGACTCCCCCCCCCTTTCCCTCCCCCAGATCCTTCCCTTCCCCACCTTCCCTCCCACCCCCCGCCGCCCTTTGACTTCCGGAACCCGCGCGCCGGAACTCAATCACTCTCCTACTCGCGGTCAAATTTATTCTTGACAAATCATTGCATTTTGCATAAAATAGGCGCTTTCAAATGTGGCTAGTTTCACGAATAAACTGATATTTCGTTAAGTAGGTTCGTATAAGCATGACTAAATATTACATTTTCCGACTGATAAAGATAATATAAGTGTTAACCGAGTGTTTTTTAACAATTTGTGAATTTATGCACGTGAAAAATACGACAATGGTGACATTCCATACTGTAAAATAACATCTAGATATCTGAATAGCTAAATTTACTTAAAATAACCAAATATTTCATACAAATTGGTGCTAATTTGACTGGTAAATTGTTCAATTTTATGTTTATAGCGAAGCAAACGTCTAAATTTCCATCATTATTTATTACCGAAAGAACTCACTTCCAATACAAATGGAAAATATTTTGTTTGGCACACGAAAAAGTAGTCTTGCAGATGTAGGATTTTAGCAAAGCAATTAGTTTTTTAACTTGTCATGTCATTCCAACATTTTCATATATTACTTAGAACAACATCCACAATAGGCTCTCAACTATGTCTGCAATGTATTTTAAGATACGTTGGACACATTCCTCGACTCGAAGAAACTCAAAGTCACTGGCAAAGTAGAAGTCAGAAGAAGCAAAGTAAGGTCACCGATGCGCTGGAGTGATCAAGTATCATTGGCGTCCGGTACGTCGGTGTCAGCAGCCCTCCACGCAGCGTAGAACCTCCAGTAGTGGAGGACTCAGTATGGGGTCACGATCCTCAGCAATGAAGAACCGACTTCAGAAGAAGAACATATATGTAACTTATATCATTCAGGCCTTTAAACGATCATTTAAAACAATAAACACCCGGGTTGCCGGCATAAAAAAAAAAATTACCCAACGGGTCGGTAAAGAAGCGACAAAAACCGAGCGGAAGAGGTGCGATTTTTTTCCAGTACACCAAAAGCAATTATTTTAGGTAAAATATATAAGTACGAATTTATTAAAAAATCACAAAAATTTCCACAACCTCGTCGTCACTTGATGACTGACTTGACTTGACTTTTGTTATTATTTACTCGCTTATGCGTCATTATTCTGTCAATTTACAAGTTATATTTATATATTAATTTACCTATTACAATTAATAGTAAACGTGACTCAATTTTACAGATGATAAGATGGCGGCATTCAGCGTAAAGACGGTGAATGCGATAATGACAATTTACTAGGCTACAAAACTATTACTTAATTACTACTGTGTACACAGACCGTGCAGCATTCTTCGCACAACATCCTTACAGCACTCGTTTTACGACGATTCCTTACCGACACGTGGGACGACGGCCTTTCTGATCACAAAATCACAAGTTTCACAAAACGCATTTTTCACACATTCTTTTTTTTAAACATTATTTCCACACAATCAAAGGCCCATGTCTTCTTTGCGGATGGGGATGCGGTGTGGAGGGTCTTTTTAGGGAAAGGATAGAGAGGAAGTTCTCGGAAGGAAAAAAGGAATTTATTAACTTATTTATTTATTTATTCAACGCCCAGAGGGCTTTTACAGTAGTACAATTTGTTTATGACAGATGATTTTTTAAACAGATAAAAACAGAGAAATGATAAAAATAAATTTAGATAAAAATGCACACAAGTCACAAAAATACAGCGATTTGATAAGTTTACAAAAATACATATATGTTTAGGAATAGTTTTGGAATAAATTTTTTACAAGATCCACAAAATTCACCAAGTTGATGTTGAATATGTCAACATCACTAAGGTACTGATTTCCCATAGTGTGAAATCTTTGTATCGGAGAGTGAGCAATGTAGTTCCGTTTATGAATGCTGCAGTAGAATAGTGTATTTTGTCGTGTGGTTACTGTCGGTATTCGTAAGTTTATGAGTTGTAGGAGTTCGGAACAGTCGAATTTAGAGTTAAGTATTTTGAATAAAAATGTTAAGTCGTTTATTTTACGTCTGTCTTCTAGTGTGTGTATTTTTAGAAAATTTAGTAATAGATTATATTTTAAGTCTTCTAGTGGGATATTTAATTTAAAATTTATAAAACGCAGAATTATTTTTTGTATTCGCTCAATATTATTAACGTGAATTTTGTACGAATGAAGGGTAGGTAGGAATTTGGGGGTCACTGTGTTCGGGTATGACGAACGTTTAAATCCATCCCTCTGCAATGCAAGGCGATGGGTCGAGAGTATGGCTAGAGAGGTCTCTTATAACTAGTCTCTCCCGATCAGCCATAGGTGGGGAAAAGCATCCGCCTCCAAGACCTAGAAAAATCTTACTCCATGAACCCGGGCACCACCAAACGTATCGAACCACTTGAATGTATGTCAGGGGCGTAGTTATCTAATAAATGGGAACCGCTTGCTCGACAGCACTACATTCCGGTTCATTTATTACAACCTGAACGTACTTACAAACTTTAGCAAATCTCAGATTATTAACACATTGCTAAGTAACCCAATTTCACGCTCATCAAGAATTTCTTAACTAAACGATTTGCTACTGGCAGTAAGTAATATTATGCATATAACTTGGCAGTATTATGCAGCCTTGCCGACCGCAAATGAACGAATAAAAATACACCGGTATCTATCAAAACAGGACAGCCAAAGAAACAACACGTGCAATTTATTGCATCGCTTTTATCGGATGTCAGAGTGCATCGTAATCATTACTGCACTCTGAAATATCGCCGCGAAATTAATGGAAATAAGAAATAGCCATTCGCACGGCCGCAATCTGCAATCACATTAACTGTCAAGAAACTGAAGGAAAAAAACTCGGAATTAATGGTCGCCTAAGAATAATAATGAATTATAAATTGCCTAAGTGACTTGTCGTCGGAGTTCAAATCGACCAATTGCTTTACAAGTGCAAAGTGGGAAATAGCTCACGCTATGGGTGAAGTATAGTTTATGGTGCTTTACAAGCGGGACTGCGGCTAAATAGTATGTTCCATGGACGGAAAAATAATAACTCTGGCAGTAGGTGACTGAGGTTTTCTTGAATGTTATATTAATCGATGTCTGAAGATTTCACTAGATTAGTATTTAAATTTAACTCCGAAAAACTGTTTAACTTTTACAAACAGTCGGGGATGCTTTATCGTTTTTATTCCATTTAGGTACAGGCAAATCATCAAAGATGTTCACCGTTGCTCATGAAATGTGTAGTATACCTACCTACTGGTTGAATAAAAAATAATTTAATTTATACACATATTATAGGGCAATTTTTTTTTTTTTTTTTTTTAACATTAACTCCACACAGGAGGCCCTGAGGAAAATAATTTCCCTCAGGGCCTATGTCATCTTTGAGGATGCTGTGTGGAGGGTCTTTTGAGGAAGGAAGGAGTGAACATGGGTCTTGAAGAGACCCATGTTGTGGGAGGGAGGAAACACAGAGGCCGGTAAATCGTTCCACAGCCGAGCTGTTGAACTCAGGAACGAATCGTAAAAACGACCCGTTCTCATGTGACTAATGTCAACCGCGTACAAATGCTGGGCGCGTATTTGGCGTGTTTCCCGACTATACTCCGGTGCCGAGGGGATCAATGACGCTAGTTCCTCGGAGCATCTTCCATCGTAATACCGGTAGAACAAGGACAGCATTCCCACCTGACGCCTGTGCTCTAAAGATTGCAATCCGTCTGTTAAGATGGGAGAATCTATCAAACGGACCGCCCATTTCTGCACAGAGTCAAGGGTTTTTTTAGGTATTTTGGATCTCCAGACCAGAGGTGGCTACCAAATTCAACCGTGGGGCGCACTTGCGATTTGTACAGGGTTAGAAGTTGTGTACTATTAAAGTATCTGCGGGCTCTGTACAGTACACCCAGTTTCTGAGAGGCTAACTTAACTCTGGTTTCGATGGAGCCCCCATACCTGAGCTGGTCACTTAGAGTTACACCAAGCATATCAATGGAGGTCCTGTTCGGAAGAATGCTTCCGTTGAAGGAGACTAGTATATCATTTCGATCCCTTTTAGACGTTATCAAACATGATTGGGTCTTTGAAATATTAAATTCGACGAGGTTATAATAAGAATAAGTAGATACATGTTACAATAATTACGAAGTGGCTTTAAGTGAGGAGACCGCCAGGTAAATACAAGTATAAGTTCCTTCTGAAAGTAGCCATTGAATTCGGAAATACATCCAAGTCTTCACGATCGCAGTGTTTGTCAATATAAGTGATTCTTGACATTGGTTTGAAAAAACTTTCCAATCGGTCCAAAAAATTTCTCATAAGTTTCGGCTTTAAGATTTTTGATAATCTATACGCAAGAGCGTTTGTAACCAGGCGCAAGAGCGATGTACCAAACAATAAACTAACCTATTAAAAAACACGCGCAAGTGCAGAAACTTTTATACATTATTATGTAGCGCCCACCATCTTCAACCACTACGGCGAGGCACTTGTTTTACAACTTTGTTCCCAATAAACCAGTTAGTATTTAGTATACTAAAATCAATTACTTAACGAAAAAAAGTGATCTCATCAGGGAATCCCGTCTGAGTAGAGATTCAAGATTTAGATTTGGCATTTAAGAACGCTGGAATGAGACAAAGGCATCATTCCAAATCTTATTATTAAGTGCAATGCACTATTTTTTTATTATTTATTGAGTTAGTTCATACATTTGTATATAAACTAACATGCACTAGGTAATATTTCATTTCATAAAACTAAATACTCCTATTTACAGTAAGTTTAACATCCCTTTTTAAATAAACTCATTATTCCAGGCATTTTATCATACATCTTTAGTCCTGTCTATATTTTCTTAAACTGTGTTCCGCGGAACACTAGGGTTCCGCCGAACCTGAATGAGGTTCCGCGACAATTTGTCGGAAGAATTTCTTTTCATATAAAATACACATTTTCATATTTCAACACTACTGATATTATTCACAAGAAATTATAACTTGTATAAATATTTCACAATAGTTCTAAAGTTAGGTACTAGACCCTTCCAGGTAGAAGGACTAAGATGTATGGAAGTTGAAGAGGCCGTTTTTGTTGTTATTGCAGTAAGTCTTCATTTTAAATACTAAAATTAAAGGAATTTTAAGAACACCTACATAACTTGAAAACAACTCTTTCGCAATATTTTCAGAAAACTAGTAAGGACAATTCCTGGGTTCGGAATCCATTTTCCATGAAAGCAAAATCAGTTGTCTTAAGATGAAGCCATACTAAATAATGCAAAATCATACAAAATCGTATGTTTTAGTTTTGAAAATTTGACCGCTTAAAAGTATGATAGATGCTTCAATTAAATACTGCGTATAGAACATACCTTGGCCCTTAAAAATATCGGTCATTTTTTTTAATAAGTCTTTTAATAAGCTTAGAAAAAAATAAGGTATTAGGTCTATAAAAAACATTTTTAACTGAAAACTCTCCTACTTATAAACACTTTTTCGGATATGGTTTTATTGCGTATTGTGGCAAATTCAGTTTCTTATATAATTATCGCGAAAAAAAATGATATTTACGCCCGAACCTCACAAAATAAAATATTTTTTTTTTTTTTTTTTTTTTTTACATGAATACCTCACAAGAGTCCCAACTGCTCCCGTCTGAAGCCAGTGAGACTATGGCATCCCCAATTGGGGTATGTTGTGAGGCTGAAGGTAGTGGGAAGTGGAAGGAGATAGGGAAGAGGAAGGTGGGGAAGTACCTGGCTATTCAGATCTGGTCACCAAACACGGCTAATGCCGTTTCAAGCAACGTTTCAATTCTGAATGGTGGTCTTACACCAGGGCGATACAGAGAGTATCTTCCACTCTGGAACGTGCCGCAAATATACTATTTATTATTTTAAATGAATAAATTGTGAAATAACACAAATTAATCAAATAAAATTTATTTGCCACGCCGGGATTCGATCCCGCGACCTTCGGTGCGCGAGTCAAGCGTCTTACCGCTGCGCTACGCCGGCCGTCGTATAATATGCATTTTCGCGTTGGTATTTTTGACATCACGGCGACAATACGGCAGTCGACGAATTTGTTATATCAAAGTGAACCTTATACCTTCCACCGAAGAACGACTGGCAGCCGCCCCGATTTTCTGTCATTACTCCTCCGAACGGAGCGGAGAGAAGACGTGTTATGCTCCGCGCCGCTTATTTTCGTGAAATCAATTTAAAAATTCCGTTTTATTACAATAAACAATGCATAAAAAAGGAATTAATGTTTTTTACAGGCCTTTACGAAATCAACATGTAAAAAAAAAAATCAAATATCTTTTCCAACCTTTCCAAAAGCTTTTTCTCAAGTATTTTTAAACTCCTCACATAAAAGGGCGTGAATTCCGATTTCGATTTTTTCCTGTACTAGTGGATCGCCTTAAGAGCAAGTTAATATAACCCCGGGAACTATTTAGTAGATAACCAACACTTACGTCATAGGTCACCTCAAGTGACTACGTTTCGTGACTTTCGTGATTTTCGTGACGTTTGGTTGGCTATGTTTGGTGACTTACTATCTTTGGTGCCCCGGTTCATGGGATGAGGTTTGTTTAGGTCTTGATGACGAATGCATTTTCTCGCCTACTGCGTGGCGGGCCGGATCGGGTGAGACTGGTTGTAGGAAACCTTTTGATTTCTCCAGCCGAATTCTTCGCCAGACCCATCGCCTTGCATCGCAGACGGATGACTGGATTTATTCCATCACTATTGATCACAGTGACCCCCAGATTCCTACCCATCCCTCATACCCTTTCCTTTCCAAAACTTCCTCTCCTTGCTTTGCTTAAAAAAACCCTCCACACAGCATCCCCTAAGATGACATAGGCCTTTTGGGAAATTATTTTTCTTAGAGCCTTCCGGAGTTAATGTAAAAAAAATCTTATCGTAAGAAAAATGTTAGGTTTATGTACGTATTTCAAAATGTACAAGTAAATTATCTAACCACTTCCCACCACCAGCCGCCCCTGGTATTGCAATTATAGACAGTGACTGGTGAAACGCATTTAGGTTACACTTACCATACTTACAATCGTGAGTAGAGCCTAGAAAGAACAAGGAAATAGAGAACCTTCGCCGTAACACGTAGGTGTGAAATGAGGGTGGGTATTGTTTCTCGAAACATTATAATTTCGGTTGTCGGTGCATTAATGCATGCGTGAACCTGCGTAATGATTAAAATCGTTCACGCTATTTTAAATTAAAAACTTAAAATGATAAATATCATATCACACAAGTGATTAAGTAGGTTATATAATTATTTTACTAATTACAAATTATTATTAATATTCGATGCGAATTTTTTTTGTTTAAATTTTTGATATCATAATTTTTCAAGTTTTGCTAACGGTGTTCTTCTTGGTAAATTTCTGATCGTCTTTTGAAAGACAATGATCCAGATGCCAATAATTTTGTTGTTCCTAGATGCAGAATTAACTTACCATTAGTATTGCCACTCGGAAAAATGATTCTGTTACTAAATTACCTGTCCCCTGGGCCCTGATATGGATATTTTTCAACTAAATATTAAAAAACGCTATTATTAGTTAATAAAATAAAATGTATGTTTATAATTGGATATGTATAACTGTAAATGTGCATTTAAAACATATATATATATATTTTTGTTAATACTTTCATCTTTACAAATCCCACAATTATAATATCGTGTGATTTTACGGAGGAACTTGATAATCAATCAAATCAATTTGGGAGGCAGGTTTGGATACCACCGCCCCAGCAATCATTTATGGAAAACCAACACCTCTGCCACGGGTCACCCCAAGTGGTTCGCTAAGTTTGGTGATTTAGCATCGGTGCCCTAGTTCATCGGGAGAGGTGGGTTCAGGTCTTGGCGGAGGATACGACTGCCCACCAGCTGCCTGATCGGCCGAATCGGGAGATGCTCGTTGAGGGAAACCCTTTCATTAGAGCTGGCCTCCCTCGATCCATTGCGTAGCTTATCTTTCCCAGAACTTCCACTCCTTTCTATCCTAAAAAAACCTCCACACAGCATCCCCAAAGATGACCTAGGCCCTGAGGTAAATTATTTTTCGTAAGGCCTCCTGTGTGGGGTGAATTTCAAAATTAACCGTGAAGCTGTACGTTTTAAAGTGCTCGTAATTACCCACTTTCTTAAATTGTAGCACTGGACAAAAATATAATTATTAAAAATATAAACGCTTTCAAAAGAACCGTATATTAAAAAAACTTTGCATCAAAACCTAATATTGTATAAAACAAAAATTTAGCCACTGCCTTCATTTAAAATCTTCTTCTGTGTCTTATTTATTTGAAAGCTACGGTTTTTAGAAACAGATGATTAAAATCATTCGCGTACGTCACGCACAGAGATCGAACAGAACTAAGTAGATTATATAAATGTGGAGGCTTCATGGATCCTTTCGTTAGAAGTAGGCAAGATACACCTAAAATTAGACCTTAAATATTTAAAAACAAATCACTTTTTGAATTTTTGCGAAAGATTTCAGTACCCAAATTTGCAAAATAGGCTAATAAAAATACTATACTATTGTGTTTTTTAGGCCTCTCTGATTCACAAATGTGCTCGATATGTGAACAAATTGAAGACGTTGAACAGCACTTTTTCGAAGCGCATTAAATATGAACGTCAGAGACTGACGCATTGATGACCTCGAACTCATCGGAAGTTCAAAATTTAATAGCCTCAACTCAGTTCCATTCTATATCGAGAATAATGCAATTTATTAGATCACGTGTAAACTGGAAAATATTTTAAAGTGAATTCTAATATAAAGGACTAAACACCTTTTAAAGAACACTAGAGATTTTTTTTTTTTTTTTGTAATTATTTTTTATTTTCATTCATATGTTTTACATGTTGCTAAGTGATAATTTTACATCTTAGGTTTTTTACTACTTTTCCATTTAAAGCATTTGCTTGTGTATGGAAAAGGAGTGTACATAAATGTGGTTATTACTTAGTACTTAAATAATTCATTTACATAAATATATGTGTCTTGTAATAGTATATAATAGTAGATATATATTTAAAGAAAAGAAAGAATATTATGGAAAACTAAAGATATTTGTATACATTTAAATAAAAGAAATAATATTATGGAAAACTAAGGATATTTGTCAGGATAATTAAGTGGCATTAGTTTTTTTCTTTAGAATATTTTTAAAATGTCTCTTGACAGAGAGCAGTATTTGGGTTTTATCATTAATGCTTCTGATTTCTTCTGGTAGACGATTGAAAAAAGTTCTTCCCTGGTAAGTGTAATGATGTTGTGCAAAAGACGTATTTAGTTTTGGGCATATAAAAACATGTTTAAGTCGCGTTCTGTTTTCATTTAGAAATTGGTATTTATCTTTTTCTTTGATAATTTGAATTAATGAATTTTTAATATATAAATCTTTAAATGTAGGTACTTGGAATTCATCGGATTATTATGATAATATATTAATATTATAATTAAAAAAATATATGAGGAAAAAAATGACAATATTATGTGAGTCAGAAGCCTCGATAATATTTTTATTTTATTTTATTTGGAAAACCAATAGTTACAATAATTAATAATGTTTGATGAAATACGTGTAAATATTTAACCAATTACAGGTTTTCACTGATGTATATACATGATTTAAAAAAATACAAATAAAGAACTCATGTAAAGGTTAGATAGGTTTAAAAAGTGTTCAATCATTAAACGTAAGAAAACCTTTATCAGAAATCTACGGTAGGGTGTCGGCACGAATTTTATCAAATGATCCTTAAAGAAAACACTTGAAGAAAGCAAAGGTGGAAATAATATAACTACAAGAAACTAGCCGTTTTGCTGGAGGAGATGCTGAAGCCTACATCAGATGTCGTGAAGGATTTGAAAATACTGGTATTCCCACGTTTTAAACGTTGCTTAACTTTAAATGGGGAAAACCTCTAGAGCCTGTGTCATATTTGGTAAAACCGTTCCAGGGATCTCTGAGCCAGCACTAAAAAATTGTCCTAAATATCATTTTGCAGTCTGATAGCATCAGATGTAGCCTGTATGTCTTCAGCAAAACTATAACATTATTTACCTGAAATGGAGTTAGGAAAATGGTATGGTTTGGCAAGGTTTCCAGAGACAAAAAACCCTCAAAATGTAATTTTTGTACTTCTAAGAAATACCTATACTCCAAAATGCATGTAATCAGATGCGGTTTAAAAAACAATTTCAAAACCAAAACAGCAATTTGTAATGTTTTGCCCAAAATTCCAGTACTTATTGCAAAAAGAACTCAAAGGCTTAAAATCTGAGAACTTTTTCACTGGAAATCTTTTACATTTTAGTAATTACCCATATATAATTTACAGGAAAATTTTCGTATTATTTCTTGTGTTAGCCGACTACGAAGTGTCTTTTTCATTGTTTGTTTTTGGGGTGTTATGCCGTGTTGCGCTACCTCCTTCTTTAGCCGACGTTTCGGACAGCGTTGCAGTGTCCATCATCAGGGCAGATCCGGCAGATCCGTCGACGCTGTCCGAAACGTCGGCTAAAGAAGGAGGTAGCGCAACACGGCATAACAACCCAAAACAAACAATGAAAATGCTTTTGGCCGTGAAATTCTAAAAACTTATCTACGAAGTGTCTATTTAAAATGAAAGAATATGGGTAAACAGACCCCATGTTGCAGGACAAGACGAAATGCAGAAAAAGGCAAAACTTTCCACAGCAAAGCTATTGAGTAAAATAAATCGCCAAAACACAATTTTTCTTCAATTAAAATGGAAAACCTCCTCTATAATTATTTGATTGACGATTATGTGAACAGAACTAAGAGTGGAGGTAGTAGGTAGTGCTGTACCTGCCAACCGTTACTACACTAAGCAAGGTGTTAACAGTGAACACGCCGAACAAGAGTCCCAACCTACCGAGTAATATGCAAATTATGACTGACGGACGATTAGTTCCCCCTACACACTTAACACTCGACTGGAGGAGATTTTTCTTTCCGCAGCCTTATACGTTTCTAAGAATCGACCTCACCATTAAGATCTAAGAACTGGGATTGTTCTTTACGCTAAAGGTCCGAGCATAATCGAGCAATGTGGCTTCGTGCGTTCACTGGCACTCACAGCTGATACTTTTACTGGCTTCAATAAAGTAACATTGTAGCTGACTTTAATGATTTTGTGATTTTCTGTGCTGTTTACTCTCTGGTTTATTTATTTATAAATTATTATGAAAGGCATAAACTAAGCTACTCATATAGAAAGCCAAAAAGATACTGATATTTTTTATAGAATATTCCGGTTTATACAATCTTATTTCAAATATAGACAACACCAACTTATGGCTAAAAATTGCATCCACCGGTTTATCGATCACCGATACGAAAATATATGTTCAATGATTTGACCAATGAACGCGATGCTGCTGTAAAAATGCACTGTACAGGCAGAAAATATATACAAGACCATACTTACCTGAAGGGTCACTAGAGATTAACACTGTTATTGTTTATTTAGAGAAATTAAGACACACGCAGAGGACATAATTGGGAACTATAATATACAATATTTTCTGTAATGAGCGCATTTTGAAAACAAAAGTAAAATTTTATGCTACTCTCCGAATGGTATTTTTTATTTAAGGGTATGAGAGCCCAAAAAGGTACGTTTTTAATTTTTTTTTGTTTTGAAAATTTTATCGCTTAGAAAATTAAAGATGCTTTAACAACTGCGTGTAGAACATACCTTGGTAATATAAAAAAAAATATTATTCTCTTAATATTATTAAAAAATATTATTCTCTTAATAAGAATATTATTCTCTTAATAAGCCTATAAAAAAATAAAGTATAAGGTCTATAAAAAACACTTTCAAGTCCAAATTCTCCTATTTATAAACCCCTTTTCAGATATGGTTTTATTGTATAACTAGCTGGTTCCCGGCATGCGTTGCAATGCCATATTCAAATAAATACATTTTTCTCCCGGAATCACCTTCCCGTGCGTCCCCGTTCCCTTCCCGCGTCTAATACTTTCTTAAGTTTCTAACACTTACATTTTTAAACTCGTGATATCTTTCGAATGGTAAGTCCGAATTGAAAAATTCAAAAAGTTAAATAAAGATATTAAAGCATTCTTGAATTTGAAGTAGTTTATTTTGATAAAAACTAAAAGCGGCGACATTTTATTTAAATTTTTAAAATAAAATAACACTTATTGTGGCATAATTATAATAGTAAGACATATGCTGTCATGACGCTTTTGGTAAATAATAATGTGTTCTGCAAATTCGTTGTACATAATTTTATTCTATCATCAATAGTTTTCGCAGCGCACGCGATGTAAAGAATATTTTAGGTATTTTTTTTACACCTTGGGTTACATTATTGGAGTTTTAGTAAGGATCCCTATTTTTTTGAAAATATAATATAGCCTATGGCAGCCGGGGATAGTGTAGCTTCCCAACAGTGAAAGAATTTTTCAAATCGGTTCAGTAGTTTCGGAGCCTATTCAATGCAAACAAACAAATCTTTCCTCTTTTTATAGTGTAGTAGATAGATAGTAGATATGGCAAATTTAGTTTATTTTATAATAATCGTAAAAAAAAGGTATTTACGCCAGAACTTCCCGAATTAAAATAAAATATGCATTTTCGCGTTGTTATTTTACAATACGGCCGGCGGCTAGTCGACGAATTTGGTTATTCAAAGTGAACCCTATGCCGTCCACCGAAGAACTACCGACCACGCACACCTATTTCGTATCAGTCATGCCCCGGACGGAGCGGGAAATAGACGTGTGGCTCCGCGTCGCTTGATTTCGTGAAATCAATTTTATATTTCCGTTTTATTACAATAAACATTGTGTAAAAAAAGAGTTAAATATTTTTACAGGCCTTAACAAAATCAACCTCTAAAAAAAATTCTCAAATACCTTTTCCAACCTTGCCAAAAGCTTTTTCTCAAGTATTCTTAAACTCCTCCCATAAAAGGGCGTGAATTCCGATTCGGATTTTTTCCTGGACTATTTGATCACTTTGAAGGAAAGAAACGCGGAGTCATAAGTTAGTGCTGGCAGAAGGTAAATCTCGTAGCTGAGGAATCTTGATGATGAATCCAGGAAGAACATATTTATAATACAGTAGGTCTGTTGATGTTCTATACCGTTTTCAGCTTAGAAAGATTCAGACCAGGAAGCACAACAAAAACGGCGTGACATAACTTGATGTTGGGCAGTGCAATGGTGATTAGTGATTACTGATTAGTAACAATGATTTGTACTCACTCATCGCCATCGCCCTTGGTGGATGTCATTATCTCACTATACAAATATGCTGGAATAAATCCATAAAATAATCTCAGGTACGCGGACAATAATACGAGGATGCATGGAACTTATCCGAGGTTTATGTACCATAATATTATGGATTTACTTCAGGCAACGATTAGACAAACTAGAAACCAGAAGTTCTGCAAATCTTGCAATACTTACCTAGTTTTAATACAGTGAACAACTCTGTTGACGGCCATAGAGATATACTATATCAATTTTGACGGCCCATTCCTCTTGGAATACTGTGGCTTGTACGTGCTTAAAAACTTCATCCGTAGTCGTTGCCACGAATTTTTCAAGATAAAGGAGAACAGATGTTCAATCTCAGCATAGCATCGCATGATGAATGACGCTATTGAATTAAATTTCGGAAACAGTAGATATATTTAATTATTCTTTAAACACCTAATTCTTTAAATAAACGACCCATAAGCTTGTTTACATGACAATGTAACCTTACTAGACCTACGTATGACGTATTAGGCGTACCTGAGTTATTAAAACTCTTTTCTACGTCTATCCCTCAGGGACCCACAGATGGTTTGGGCATGTAGAGCAAATGAATGAAGAAAGTAGTGTAAGAAGAATATACTACGCAAATGTGAATGGTAGAAGAAGTCGGGGACGCCCGAGGAAGACATGGCACGATCAAGTGAATCAGATACTTGAGTCGGGCCATGTCAAAAGTCAGAATAATAGAAGAGAATGTATGAGACGATGTATGAATTCGAGTGCGACAAAGAGTGTGTGCCAAGACCGAGTTGTTTGGCGGTCTGTCTTCTCTGCCTACCCCTGTGGAGAAACGGCGTGATGGTTAGTTAGTTCTACATCTATCTTCCCAAGTATAAAGATTGTTAAAATAAGGGATTGTGTGCTGTAAACGGATAACGAATCTGTCGTAAGTATAAAAAAGTTCAATAAAAAATAACCCCCTTTTTAAAAGCATAAAAATGTTTATATTAAAAATAAATACAATAACAAAAGTTACACGTGTTTTTGAAAAATTTCTACGTAAACAATATAAAGCGCCAAATTGAAAATTCGTGGAATTATTAATCAAAATATTATTTCCCCTTTTACGTTTTTACAACAAGTTGAAAAGGTTTCTTTCAAAGTAATTAAAAGTAGGCATGTTTTAAGGTTGTACTGCATGAGGTTGGCTCGAGTTGTTCAGAGTGGTAAACAATGACGCCACTCAGTCGCCGCTTATTCCGCCAAACGATAAAGTGGCGATTGTCACCAGAAGTGGCGTCACTTTTTACCATCAAGAGTATCACTTCGGCGTTAGCAATAAAATAATAAAAAATCCAGTATAAATATTTTTTCCATTCACCTACATTACACATTTCTCCGAGAATTTCTCTCTGAATTTTAAGGATTGGAGAGATTCCTGAGGGTTTTATTATTAACATGAGTACCGCACCAGAGTCACAATTGTCTAGAGCCGGTGGGACTATGGCATTGGAATATGTTGTGAGGCTGAAAGGAGTAGGGAAGGGAAAGAGATGATGATATTTAAGGAAGGGAAGAAAATAGTTATATTGATCTGATCGCCAAAAACGGATTTTTATTAGAATGAAACAAGTAATTTGTTTAAAAACCACTTTATTTTTATTTATATTCGTCGACCGGTTTCGGTTGAACTCAACCTTCTTCAGGACAATAAACATATACTAAATTACATTACAGAGTTAAGATTCTAAGGTAAACATAAAAGAAAGAGAGAGAATATAAGAGAGGGAGAGAATATTAGATACTGGTTGGCGGAAGGGTAGGAGGCGGAGTCACGGGCGGGTGGGGGTGGGGGTTACATAGGGAGAAAGGGAATAACTTTAAAATAGGACTATTGGTTAATTCTTGGATTTTTATTATGTGAATACCTACCTCACTGTGCGAATATGGCATCCATGCGGTGAGGCTGAAGGTAGTGAATAGGGAAAGTAAATGAGGAGAGGAAGGTTGGGAAATACCCAGCTGTTCAGATCTGGTCACTAATTACGGCTAAAGCCATTTTCAGCAACCTTTCAATTCTGAATGGTGGTCTTACATCAGGGCAATCTGAGAGTATTTTCCTTACTGGAACGTGCCGCAAATATGCTACATACTATTTTAAATTAATTAAATTGTGAAATAAGACAATTTAATGATTTGAACCCGCATCCTCTGGATAGGTGGTAGTCGAGAGCTTTGCCCCTCGACCACGGAGGCCGTCAACGTCATTGGCTAAAGATTATCCTCACTGGAGGCCCTGAGAAAAATGATTTCTCTCAGGCCCAGAGTCAACTTTGAGGTTTCGATTCTGAACTGTGGTCTTTTACCAGAGCTATACTGAGAATATCTACTACTCTAGGAGGTTAATTAACACGCATATTATAGATACTACTTTGCTTATTAAGAAAGCTAATTCTAGGTAAAGGAGTTTAAACCGATTTTATACGGCTTGTAACTTTACATAAAGTTTTAAAAGCTGCAGAGAATTATTATCCAATAAACAATAAATTTTGCACGATAAAATTTAATAACATTTACTAATACTCTTAGCTTTCAGATACCAAAAAGACGTACCTTACCGGAGTCGGGTTTTGATATGTTAACTATTTGAGTAATTTCTTCAAACTAATATTAAATCAGCAACTTTTTTAATTGGTGTCATTTAATGAAGAATCACCTCTAGCTCATATGCATTTAGCAGAGCTAAAAAAATATTTTGAGTTCCTGTTAAACTAACTCAATTATATGCATTAATTTCAGCCTAAATCGGTATAAAACAATGATTTTAATGGTATATACGTAAATTAATATTGACATATTAACAAATGTTGTGGATGGATACACGATAAACCATAAGTAAAAAATAAATAAAGTGTGAAATTCACACGCGGTAGAAGTGAAATCTTCAGAAAACCAAAGTAGACAAGAGTAGGAAGGCTATGAAGTACCGCACAAAAAGGAGACTGATAGGCGACGAAGCACCGCACAAAGAAGAGACCCATTATACTATTTCATTCTCTCGCAGGCTAAATCCAACAAATGTGTTTGTTTGTCTCTTTTTAGTGTCGCTATTTTTTGTTGGCAAAGAATTTATAGTTCAATTCCTGGGGTATTTTCATAGTTTTTTTTTATTCTCGAAAGAAATAACGATACTGAATGTACTTTTATTTTATTTTTATATTTACGAACACGTTTTCTAACGATTTAAAAAAATGTGCCTTTTCGATTTGCAGCCAAAACGAGATGTTCGTGAACTCGGCGACATTGGCGTTGTGTATGTCATAACTCATAATTCATAATGAATCCGAAGGTCGCAGGATCGAATCGCGGCGTGGGCAAATAAATTTTATTTGATTAATTCTGTTTTTTCATGATTAATTCATTAAAAATAATATATACCTAGTATATTAGCGGCACGCTCCAGAGTTGAAAATCTTATTAGTATCGCCCTGGTGTAAGACCACCATTCAGAATTGAAACGTTGCTTGAAATGGCTTTAGCCGTGTTTGGTGACCAGATCTGAATAGCCAGGTGCTTTACTACCTTCCACTCCACATTTCCTTCCTTTCCCCACTACCTTCAACCCAACAACGTACACGAAATTGGGATGCAATAGACTCACAGGCTCAAGACTGGAGCAGCTGGGACTCTTGTGAGGTATGAGTACAAAAAATATATTAATAATGATTTTGTAACCAGTTGGAACAGTTTCAGATTGTGCGGCTTATCAAATCAATAATTAAGAAAGAAAATAATAAAATTACACAATTCTTAGTATAAGAAAAATAAATTTCCATACATTTTAACGATAATAATATATTTTGAAAATAACCCACACGAATTGGGACAGCGGCCTTTCTAAATGGGATTTGTTGGCAGGCTGGAGGGAGAGGAAGAAGATGAAAAATGAAAATTGGGAGATGCAACATTTTGTTTCCAAAACCCCTAATTGTCACCCAACCTCGACGCCAAATTTAAAAAAAAGAGTAAATAAATTTAAAAAATCGTACCATTTACATTAATTTTAATAAATTTAATCAAACTGTATACCTTCCCTATTTAGATGCATTCCATGACGCATTGAAATTGCTTTGCGTGGATGTCACTCCGACCAGCGCGAGCGTGCATAGTAATGACTGCAGAAAAATGCGCAAAATATTTACACAGGTTTTTGCGAACTTAAAAGTGCATTTAATACCTCTACCTAGCGGAGTCGTTCAACCGTGAGCGCTGGTGAAGATAAATCAATTGAGTAAACAAACCGAGCAAACAGCGTTAATTAACATAAAATTACTAAACAAATGGACGTTTTATGTTTTATACTCGTACTTATTTATACCCGAGGCTGTTGTTTATTACTTTATTTTGCAGAAGTAAGTTTTAGCATTATTAATAAATTCCGAAGGAGTAAGTAAGCCAAACATTTTACTTTTCCGAATCATATTAACAACAAAACAAACTGTGAAAATTATTATATGACTAGCGTAGACCCGTGAAATATCACGAGATATTTTTTTTAATTCCAATTGATATACATATATTTGTATATATTTTTTAACATTATCCCCACAGGGTTCTTGAGGTGATTTGACACGAAAAAGGCGCTACGTAAATAAGACAAATATTATTATTATTATAATCCCCACACAGGAGGCAATTCGGGATTTCATCTTTGGGGATGCTGTTTGAAGGAAATTTGAAATATGGAGGGTATTTTTAAGGAAAGATAGGAATCTGGAGGTCTAGGAGTGAAAAACATAAAAAAATCCATCCCTCCCACTGCTGTCTAAGGCCGTGGATCGGGAGTCAGGCTTCAGAGGTCAAAAGGTCTCCCTTAACCGGACTCTCCGGCCCGCCAAGTAGGTGGGTAAAAACTTAAACCGCCAAGACCTACACAAACCTCATGCCATGAACCCGGGACCCCTGCTAAGTCATCAAACATAATGAACTATTTGGTGTGAACTATAGCAAAGGTTTTGGTTGCTTAATAAGTTGTTCGCGAGGCGTCGGCACTCATAACCGCCCCCTAAATTGAAAAAGATAATCAAAATATTTTTTGTTTAAAATATTAAATTACATTTTAGATTATTTAATATACTACTTTATTGCTTGTCTGAATTATTCTTCTTACAAGTAGTTTTACTATTGAAAATGTCATTTTAATTCAAAGCAAATTTGATTTTAGTTTTTTTTTTCAGTTTCAGTGCCGGCAACCCGGGGGTTTATTTTATTTTCATTTACGTACATTGTTTTATTTTATCCATTTGACTAGATAAAGTCTATTCTGAGGCGGGTAGTTCAATGAACTAGATTTCACATTTCATGCAGGAATAACAATTCATATCACTGACACCAAATTTTTGTATGTTTGATGAAGATATTATATTAAATATAGGTACATATTTAAAATTAGATTGACTTTATATTTTTTACTATAAATAAAAACTTCTAAAATAAATTTTCCCAAGTCGGATTTTGAAGCTGAGACCACAGAGCTAAAAAGCTTACCGCTTTCTCACGAAAGTGACCTAATTTTTAATTGAGGTTAATATTGCTAGGTTCTCTCGACACTTGCAAGTCTACGCTTTTGCTTCTGTGATTTTCATATTTCTTTTTTTGAAAACGGCAAACCATACTTCTTCTTATCAATATTTTCATCCACGTAAGGAAGTTATGGTATTTGATTTCTATATTTTATTAGGTACTTAAGGCTAGTAACCAGTAACCAGTGGCTATTTGGGAAACTACCATATTTTTAGTTTCTTAAACGTAATTGTGGTGTACCTACTACCGTTTTCTCTGTTGAACAATGCAAATATGATGATAGGGTGTTTCAATAATATTTCGGTTCGTCTAGATTACGAGTCGTATTTATTATCGTCATATTTACAATTAATATTTAACTGGGCCTAACGTCCGTTCTAAGGATGCCCTGTGTTAATTTGTAGCAGGGAAAATGGTCACCAAAGATGCCCACCTATAAATCAAATGTGATTGGCTATCTTCTCTCATACTCTCGTATAGTACTGCTAACTCTGTTGAGACACCTTAAAACTACAAAATACCTCCCAATACTAATGATACCTATCTGTTGATAGACATTGAAACACGTAAATATTCACATACACTACAGTAATGAATAGGTTTCTATGAATTTAAATATAATAATTTCCGCCATCTTAAACTAAATGAAAATCTGTACGAAAATACCTCCGTGGTCGAGGGGTAAGACTGTCGACTGGCAATCCAAAAGTCGGGGGTTCAAATGGAGGTTTGCGTAAATATTTTTTATTGATTAATTTGTGTTATCATAATAAAATTAATGAAAATTAATTTTTAAAATACCTAAATTATTTTTGAATTTTTGCAATACTTTCCAGAATGTAGGATATTATCAGTATCGCCTTGATCTTACACCATTCAGAATTGAAACGTTGCTTGAAAGATCTTTAGCCGTGTTTGGAGACCAGATATATTATTCAGGTTACCTTCCATCATACCCCAAATGGGGATGCCATAGTCTCGCTGGCTCCATAGTTTTAAGTTACTAGGTATCAATCTTACTTTTTTAGTTATAAACCACTAGTAATAAATCAAAGTCGTAAGACTAAGTGATAGTTTATAGGTTAAATATGTAATCGAAATTATTCAAAATTTATTATTATTAACAGACGGGAGCAGTTGGGAATCTTGTGCGGTATTCACGTAAAAAAACCGTCACGTAGCCTTTTCATCCCAAATAAATGATAAAAGACAATATAAAGTATTGAAACTGAACAACCAAAAGCATCGTATAAAACACCCGTTATACGGCAAATAAACACTACTTTTTATAGTCCTGTCAATACAACCAAATACAATGTTGTTTCAAGCGTTTTACCGCGAGGGTTGGAAAAATGACTGATAATTACTAATTGAATCAAAATGACGTGAAATCAAATCATTACGAATGTGTTGTAAAATAAAGCGTACCTGCAGTAAGGGTCGTTGTGGTGGTATTACCGTGGGAATGCACGGTTGAGCGCAACCCCCTCCCCCTCCCAGTAACAACCTGACTTGCTGGGGTGTCGTTTTGACCGCAATTTGTCGTTTCCCCCAGCACTAGTCAGACTAGTCACCCAGCACCTAGTATATCACAGCAAGTAGGCACTTGTTCGTGCTCGCACTGTTTACTCAGCCGGCGCAGTCGACCGATCAAGGAAATGTCAATCAATTAAAGACGATGAAATGGGAACCAAATATTTGGGATTCGCTACTAATAATGGAGTAAAGAAAGAACCAAATGATTTGGCACAAAACAGTTAAATCGGTATTATAAATGGCAATAATAATAATATAATATTAATCTATAATCCTATGGTGGATTATATAGATTCGATGGCATAGTGAGAAGCAAGCTGGAGTACGCAAGCGATATTTGGACACCATGCCACCAGAAGTACAGTGATATGTTGGGAAAAATCCAGAAGAAATTCCTCAGGTATGTCTATATACGGAAGCATGGAACCTATCCAAGGTTCATGCACCATATTGACTTACTTGAGGAAACTCGAAACTAGGCGGAAAGCAAGTTTTACTCTTCTGTTTTATAGCAATTTCATCGATAGGCCATTTCTCTTGGGATGCTATGATTTATATGTACCTACCAGACTACTACAGCCGGAGTCAACATAATGATTTGTTCAAATTTCTGAACGGCAAAACAGAAGTCCTGGCAAAGCACAGCATTACGAGGGGAGTGGTACTGTTAAATGAACTTACGAACCAGTTGGATGTAAGTGACTGTTCTCTATATGCCTTCAAACTATTATTGAAGAGTCACCTGCCTAAATGCTGATATTTATTTATTTATTTATATGGTAACTAAATTGTACTGCAATTGGAATAATCCTGTTTTAAAATAATATTTTTTTAAAATACTTATAAATGTGATCTATAGGTACTTATTGAGATAAAACTTATGTCCCTAATTTAGGTCAAACATTGACTCCTATGCCCCTGAGATGTTAATGTTTTTTTTACGTACTAAGATGGCTGCCTCTCGCCAGGTTCCCGAATACGAATAAAGAGATCATGGGTTCAAACCCAAGCATGCAAAAGTAAATTTTATTTTATTAATTTGTTTTGTTTCACAGTGGTAGGAACTCTCAGTATCGCCTTGGTAAAAGACCACCATATAAAATTGGGACTTTTGCCCGTTCCACTTCCCCATCTTCTTTTCTTTTCACTACAATTATTGAAGATGCCATAGTCTAAATGGCTCCAGACATCTGAGAGCAGTTGGAAATCTTGTGCGGTTCACATAAAATGCTGTTTGAAATGAGATTTCGCAGAAGTAAGCAGAAATTCCTCTTATTCCTGGCACACGGACATGAAGTAGGTAGCTCTTCACTGGTCCAGAGCAATGAAGTTTTCCGCTCTTTCACTATGGTCTTCATTTTTGGTGATAGAGCGGAAAAAAAACTTAACTTTATTTGCATCCGTCGTCTTTTATTTTTTGGTTTTTATGCCATATTTCGCTACCTACTTCTTTAGCCAAGATTTCAGACAACATTGCAGAGTCCACCATCAGGGTAGATATGTAATTATGTCCAGATGGTGGATACTGAAATTCTCTCTTTTATTTTTATTTTTGATATTTTCTTTATTCAGAGGATTATTTATTACATTTGTTGATATTTTTTGGACTATCATGCTATGCCAAACGCTGGCTCACTGACTGGCTACGCAACTGGAGGTAGCGCAACACGGCATAATACCCCAAAAATAAATCAGATAAAACTTTTGGCCGTGAAAATCTCAAAACAAATCTGTACCCATATCGTTTAATGTCGGAGTGTGAATTAACCTTTATCGCAGACCTGCATGTTAATATTATATTTATCGATATAAACAATAGGTGCAGTGCTATGTTTGTTCGCATTCAAAGTCAAATAATTACTTACCCATTTATCTGATCGTAGGTATCTAAGATTAAGGTCACCTAAGACAATAAACCACCTGTATAATTATTTCAATGTGTATATTATATCAACTAAAACAAGTTTGTTATTATGACCAACACAGAAACTTCAAATATTTGACCGCAATTATTTAATTTATTAATAAACAGATTTAATACTTTCCTACGCTAATATTTTACTCTTCAAACATTTGTGCAACATTTAGTCTGTGCTGTAAGGAATACTTTGAAGTAAAAACTCCTTTAGCACCGTTGTGATTTGAAACTCGATGAAACAGAAAGTAGCAACACTAAAAAGAGACACAAACTTACATCTATAGGATTTATCCTGCGAGAGAATGAGATAGCATAAAATACATATTTATTTTACGGGTACTCGGTTTCAATATAATACGATAAATCTACAGTCCCACGCAAGTCTCCTTTGGTCTTGTCAGCCTAGTGGGATAAAGCGTTTGACGAATCTCAGCGGCCAGACGTTCAGCCGACCAAGGATCGAATGTATTTTTATTTTTGTAAAATCAATATAAAATCTTCAAACAACTTCAAAATGAACAAGCAAAATAAAAAACAACACAAAGCGACATCTAGCGACTCCGAAGAAGAAAACACAAATACTAATAAGATATCCAAATGTACAGGAAAAGGTGCACTGGAATTCGACGATAAAAATGTGGGAAAAATCGTCCTTCACATTGATAACCGGTCAGTGGTTGAGTGGGCATCGCGTTTGGGTCCCACCCAGGCGTTCTGTCTAAGTTCTAAGTCCTCCATCACGACTCAAACAACATTTTCTGCTTACTTTGATGGGTAGTAGGAGTTTTCATATATTGACGGGTTATTCGTAACTCGGGAATGTTTGTCTTTCTTTTTAAAAAAAAAAAAAAATGTGATTCGTCGTCTCGCCACTCTTGTCTACTTTAGTTTTTTGAGGGTTTCACTTCTACGGCGTGTGAATTGCACACTTTGATTTTTTAATAAAACTAAACGAAATGCCAAACATCAAAACAACACTATCTTTCTTGATCTCAAAAACAGTAAAATTGCAGAAACGAAACATTAAATAGCTCTACTGCAGAACTATAAAATCGCACATCTGACATTGTTCTTCGGGACCGTCGATATGCTTGCATATTTAATACGCGATGCGATACAATGTATCATTTAATTCCGTGTAACCAGGCAAACAATCAGAGTTCACCTTTAACTAAGAAGCAGGTGAATCGATGGTAAAATTTCCCATAAACATTGCAGGTTCAACCTAGCGTATACATAATCCAACAGTACGGGCTACCAGGGCAGCACAATGGAACGTGGGTCATTATTTATGACTTCGGAACAAGCGATTAGGTACGAATTGTCGGCAGGGATAATTACCGCCACTTGATTACATTTTTCTTCCTGTTTTCATTAGCCGGCCGTGAACTTTTTGTCGCACCAGTGATTTGTGGCTGTTTCGTGCGTAAAAGTGTATGCGTTTTGAGGGGGAGTGGATCGAGGTACCTTGCTACAAATGTTGTAGGTGCCTATTACGTTGTACTGTATGAAATATTAATTTTATGGGAAAATTTAATTAACCTCATGTTGTTGCCTGCCAAAATGTTGGGTACTTGAAAATGTATTTATAAGAAGAAGCTGTAGCACATTCAATAGATTATGCCCAAATATCGATGTATTTAACACTAACCTTTATAAATTCACAGCATTCATTAAAAAAATAACACTCGAATACCGGAATACCACATGTTTAACTAAAAATTAATATTTCATTGATTTATTATTTCTCTTTCTTTTTTTTTGTTCGCCACATTTCCTCTCTTACTTTTAGCAGTTCGAATTTAAATAAAATCACTCCCTGAAAGATATTATTGATATCCATTAAAATTTAAATGTAAACCTTCGAAAAATTTAACTAACCACTTTTTGAAGATTTATGTAAGAAGATGCACTTTATCAGAATTTTTTATATCAGGTACCTATAGGTATTGTTGTGTCTTTTTGAATTATGGTTCTAAATTTCAATTTGTCGTTATTTTATTAGTCAATGACATACATATTCTTAACACTGTCATATATGAATTTATACAGACTGTTTATATCGCTAATAAATAAAATAAAAATATCAACACAAATACAAAAATAATAATAAAAAGTTAACTATATATATTTTTTTACATTAGCTCCACACTGGAAGCCCTGAGGAAAATACGCCCCCTCAGGACCTTTGTCATCTTTAGGGATGCTGTGTGGGAGGTTTTTGAGGAACGGAAGGTGATGAAGTTCTACGAAGGAAGAGGGTGTTTTGGGGTGGGTAGGAATCTGGAGTTCAGTGTCTCCAGGAATGATGGACGTATGAATTCATCCCTCCCACTGCGGTGCAAGCCGGTATTCTGAAAGAGTTATGCTTGAGAGGTCAAAAGGTCTCCATCAACAAGTCTCCCCGTCCGGCCTGCCACGCATCTGGATAAACCTCACCCGATGAACCTGCGCATCTCTGCTAAGTCACTAAATGTGGAGAACCGCTTGGGGTGACCTGTGACAGAGGTGTTGGTTATCCAATAAATAGTTCCCGGCGCGGCGCGCGGCGGTATCTATACCCACCTCCCAAATTGAAAATCTAGGTGTCTGTATGCACCATAAATATTACAAAAAAACTTCTTTTATTTACCTAGGCAAAGAATATAAGTAACCTACTTTTTAGAATAATTTTTTCAGTATTCTTCGCAGATTTTTTTTTAGTATGCTTTTCAAAATAAATTACTTACTAATAAATAAATTATTATATCTTCTCATTTCTAGCGACCAATGACTCAAACGGAGTATGTCAAGACATAAATTAAATTAATTGTTACGAATGCAAATTTAAATCCAAATGCATATCTTAGCATAAAGATTGACGCAAAATTATTGGCATTAGCGCATTTTACGACTTAATTCACATGCATACGTGTTAAATTTATCGAAAATATAGGGTGCATGAACCTACTTACGTTCCTACTTGTAAGGAGGGGTATGATTCTACTCTTTACTGATTCGCTTATTTCTTCGCATACACTTTTCTTCTACCTACTATATTTATCAAGATATCAATGCATGTAAAAGATTAATCAAATTGCACCACTGAACTAAAAAAAAGGTAAAAAGATCAAGATTTTTTATATTCATATTGTTTCTAAGCACATCTACATTAGTATCCATTGATTGTTCTCTAATATATAAATTTTTAGTAAGAGTGTATTTAAGATGAAGCCATACTAAATAATGCAAAATCATACAAAATCGTATGTTTTGTTTTGAAAATTTGACCGCTTAGAAGTATTATAGATGCTTCAATTAAATACTGCGTGTAGAACATACCTTGGCACTTAAAACATCGGTCAATTTTTTAATAAACCTTTTAATAAGCTTAAAAAAAATATAGTATTAGGTCTATAAAAAATATTTTTAAGTGCAAACTCTCCTACTTATAAACACTTTTTCGTATATGGTTTTATTGCATAATGTGGCAAATTCAGTTTCTTATATAATTATCGCATAAAAAAATTGAAATTTACGCCCGAACCTCACAAAATAAAATATAATTTGCATTTTCGCGTTGGTATTTGTGACATTACGGCGACAATACGGCAGTCGACGAATTTGTTATATCAAAGTGAACCTTACACCGTCCACCGAAGAACGACTGGCAGCCGCCCCATTCTTCCGTCATTACTCCTCCGGACGGAGCGGAGAAACAACGTGTTAGGGTCTGCGCTGCTTGTTTTCGTGAAATCAATTTAAAAATTCCGTTTTATTACTATAAACAATGCATAAAAAAGGTATTAATGTTTTTTACAGGCCTTTACGAAATCAACATGTAAAAAAAAAATCTCAAATATCTTTTCCAACCTTTCCAAAAGTTTTTTCTCAAGTATTTTTAAACTCCTCCCATAAAAGGGCGTGAATTCCGATTTCGATTTTTTCCTGTACTAGTGAATCTCCTTAAGTATGTTGTTTGCATTTGAATGTGTGTGTGGCTATGACTGTGTTATATCTACCTGTCAACGTATTTTATGCCTTTATATTCTAGTCACTTGAAATTTTATTCTTCTGTACCTATTTTGATTTCTCGTTATATTTGTGCTTTAGTGTTATAACTGACAAGCTGCTTTGGCAGTTTAGCTAGTGCGAGTGCGAACAAAATATCTTACTTGCTTTTCTTACATATCTACATCTTCGTAAGTACTGACAGGCAAGTTCATCGATTATGATGCGGTAGGTTCCACAAATAGATAAGTAGGTATTTATTTTAATTTACTATTTTAATAAGGAGGTTTTGATTCACCTACGTATTCAGAGTGGAACATACTATACTTTCAGTTATACCTTCTACCCTACTAAAACTAAGACAAGCGCCCTTAAGGTGAGTTTTCACGAAAACGGCGCTATATAAATTAGCCAAATATTATTAAGATTATTATACGGGTTGTTAAGGTATGTACTTGACTTACTTACAAACAAAAAAAAATCCCACATATCAATCAGCCGAGTAACCGTCCAACTCCTCACCCTAACCCCAACTTTCCAATACGTACTGATTTTGTATGTCTTAAATTGAAAAAAAAAATTGAAAATGTCACCGGACACAAAAATTTCATTTATATTTTTTACTCCAAATAGTCTGGAATTACTGGTGTAAGTAAGTCAAGTACGTCCCTTAACACCCTTATAATATTTTATTTAATACTTTCTTTTAAATTTTAAATAAGTAAATATACAATTTGTCCGAAGAAACGTCACTATCTCAATGAAAATTATTTTTCTAACTTTCTTAAGGCAGGTTGGTACCATAATATTGAAAGCTCAGTCAAAGATAGCCACGTAAGTAAAGCATGCTTGAATAATAAAGTGGATATAGCAGATTTTCGATGCCGGAACGGAACGTTAAAACAAATTTACAGACGGATGAATTGCCAAACGGTGGAGCTGAAACAGGACTTGCAACGCTTAGTCAATTACTAAATATTGTAATAAATTCTCACCTTTTTTCTTTTATTTGGTCCTATGTGCAGTACCTTGTTTGTGCTTTTTGTATTTGTTGACAATTTCCCTGTCTTCTGACATTCTTGTTATAAGAATGTTGGTTCTCATAAGTTCGCATTGGCTACTCGGTCTGTAAAAGGAATTCCTCAGCAAGCAGCGCCATGCACAATATACAATACACATTGGTGACCAGACCTAAAGAGATTTCTTCTAAATATGCTTCCGTAACTCCACAGTAACGGACTCTCACTCTATTTTCACATAGGAAATAATTACATACAGCTCAATCTTGGAACAAATACCTTGCTTTATATGTTGACATAAAAATACTCCTCTGTAATTATGACTGACATGTCAGATTTTTCCTTCAATCTTCCTGGAGTCGTAAAAACATTTTCCTTTCCTTTAGTCATCCGTTTATCGGAGAAGCCAATTCCAACCTGACAGTTGCTCTATGTTCTAGTGATATTGTGGTGATCAGTATGTCTGTCATTATTCTATATCGTAGGTCAGTAATAATATTCTCCTGACGAAGGAAGGATGCTTCCCAAACCGTTAGGATGTGAATAAAATAAAAGTGTCCTACAACAAATTTATGTTTTTTATTGTGAAAGATGATTATTGTCCATCAAAATTTGGAATATGGACCCGTCAGAGAAGCATATTTAAAAATACCGTAATCAGACGACTGGAATTTTTAAAAAACTTGATAACTACACAAATATTAATTTCCTACCCTCCAGTCCTCAATAGTCAAGTTTTGGTGTGTCTTGACCCATTCTAATAGTTTTTTTCTCATAGCTACCGTCAGGCTAGGTTTTTTAACTGGCTAATTTTCAATGAGGTTCTTCTCAGCCAATCACCTCTGTGCTGTCCTTTGGAAGACCTCAATACCTTCTTCGTTGATCATCAAGGTCAGGTGATCCACACTTTTTGCCATTTTGGAGACAGATGTCTCTGGTTTTAGGTTAGTACGAGCGTGGTGATTCATTTTCTGCCAAATTTCCCATCGCGATCCACTCCAACGTGCAGCTTTTGATTATTATTTTTTCTTTATCCTGTTAACCACAAACTTTGAAATACTTGTTATGGCTGCTATTTTCCTTTGAGAATATTTAGTGTTTAATAATAGTGATTTCACACCCGCACATTTCCTTGGAGCAAACAAATCCTAGCCATCCTGAAAAAACACAATATTAGGTTCAACATGGCAAAACTATTAATTGAAACAAGAAATGGACTAAAACTTTACAAAAGTGATAGATAATTCATAATTACTTACGTTTTATTATAGCTGAACTGTTAAAACTCAATAAAGTAATTATTTGTATATTTATTTACGAGAACCTCGATCACGCGTTTATAAATAACCTTAAATTTTTGAAAGACGTGAAACTTTGCTAGTGTTTCCACTTTTTAAAAGAGTCAGTGGTGATATCAGCAGCAAAAATAACGAATTGCCATCATATGCAAGTTATTTAGAAGTTGAGATAATGTAAACACAAAAATCACAAAATATTGGTACTGTCTCTATTAATCTGACAACCCACTATATAGTTTGAAACACCCACCCGCAGTCCCCTCTTCCTCCAAAAATTCCTCGTACATTTTTTGTACACTAAATATTTATTTGATTTTGTATCCACACGCAAGTGTTAAAAACGATAATATTCGTTTATTTTTCCATCCAGTGCACCATTATTCAAGCTAGGGTCTCTTTAAAATAATTTGCTTGTACCTGATTACTTAATCGTGGTTTGTCTTCTTCAAAAGTACCTTCTTAGATCCCCTGTACTTACTGATATACTGTCAACTTCTAGCTGTAGCAATGTACATTAACTAGTGCGGAATGAACAAAAGGATGCTTCGTCATCGTTAGTCATGGTGAAAAAATCGATTGATATGAATGTAATTACCTTTTTGTCGATTCACCACCAACAACGTATCGATCCCAAACGACCTTGGGACACAACAGCTAGCCGTTCCGATATCTAGAACGTCCCATCTCAGTGACCACAAAGTAATTATGAAACTACCTGTGTACGTAATAAAGTAATAAGGTATTTATTGGCAAGCCGATTTCGGATGTGGTGACGCTTCGTGGGCCAATCAAGCGTGCATGATATGGGACAAAAATTATGAAGTATTATTGAATTGTATTTTTAGATTCGCTCAGTAAAGGTGACCACTTTCACAAAGCATTACAAAAATGCTGTACAAATGAGATCCCAAAGGAGTTTGTGTGTTAAAAATTACACTTTTCCGTACTCTGAAACTCATAAACTTACGCATACCCACGGTAATAACCCGAAAAAATACACTATTCTACTGCAGCATAACTACTGAATTGCTCATTCCCGATTCCACGGTTACACACTCTAATACTTAGGTGACTATTTAATGTTAATTTGGCAAAATTTTGTGGACCGTACATAATATTTATTGCAACCGTATCTATTAACCTCCTTGCGGTTTTCTGCAAACCTATTTGTTAACTGTATTTTCTATGATTGAAGAAGAATATGATACTAATAAATCTAAACGAAAATGTGAACGAGAACTAGACACAGAAAAATAAAAAAGGTAACGTTCGCAACTGGCACCCGAACCCATGAACTCTCTTCTAACCGGGACAAGCACCCCAACCAACTCGGCCATTGAGACCTTTTTATTTTTATGTAATTTTTGACAATCTCATATTTCAAAATCAGAATTAACAATATTATCTTCGACTAATTTGTTGTCCCATATTGTTGGCAGCAACTTTTTTAAATGTTCAAAGAACTGATTTGTAACCTAGGTAGTGTCTTAAATTAACATATATGCGATTTTATTTATATGAGACACCTATTGACCTTTTTCTAAAAGTCTATAATCGGTCTTTTTAGAATAATTCTCTTTTAGATACAAAACTTTTGAAAATTGGCCCCTTATCGTTTTTTCGTTTAGATTTATTAGATTTTTTTTTTGTTTTTTGTATTTTTACCTAATGTAAATTTATTTTATTATTTTTTCTTATGTTCTCTTATTATTTCTCATGTTAATATGAACGATATGAAAAAAAACTTAGGGCGTATTAAAAAAAACATGAATATTTGGTAGCGGTGAGTGAAAGGAGATGGGAAGAGAAAGGGGGGGAGTACTTCGCTATTCTGATCTAGTCACCAAACATAGCTAAACCCATTTAAAGCAAATTGTCAATTCTAATTGGCGGTCTCACCTAGGTCGGTGCTGATTGTATCTTCCAATCTGGAACGTGCCGAAAATATACTTTATATTATAAAATGTGAAATAACACTTAAAATCAAATCAAATTTACTTGCACACGCCGGGATTTGAACCCACGACATTTGGATCGCTAGTCGAAAGCGTTGTCCCTTAACCACGGAGGCCATTTAAAGGTAAAAAAAACTAGGATAACTAATAATGAACTTTCCAGGCTAAGTGTTAGATATCAAAAACTGTTATGTGAAAGATTTTATATTATTGTTATCATGGAATAGATATTATGAATAAACATCAAACAACACCCAAGATAAAATGTATTTTCATTGATTCTAGAACACCCGAAATAGAAAGTCGACCAATTTTTCACCGATACTACGAAAGAGAAGAATAACAAAATTCAAACCACAGGCAAAAAGTATATAGGTAAAAGTACATACCTACTTACCTAATAGGTTCAATTTATAAATAATAAATAATCGTGATCGTTAGTTATCACTTTTCGTGATACAGCTTCCGGTCACGACAACAAATAAAGCAATTACTGATTATCTTAAATTCAACGCCACCAAAAAATTGCAACCCGAAAACTTACGAAACCCAGATCCACGAAAATAGAATCTGTCTGTTTGTCTGTTAGTTTGTAGGAAGGTATTATTCAGAGGCGGCTCTAGGGGTCCAGAAGTGGATGGTCATATAACAAAATATCAAATTCAATACTACAATATTCATTTGTGGGTACCTCACGAGTTTGAGAGTGAAATTACATTTAGGTAATATAGTAAATTATTTCATGCGACGAGCGTACTGTATGTAAAATCAACCTACGTTTAACAAACCATCTCTTTCAGACGCATAATGTTCATCACGCTCTCTCCCTCACGGCAATGACCCAAACTGTCTTCAGAATCCAATATCATTTTTATTAGGCGACATAGTGCCATCTCGTTTATTGTATGGCGCGTAAAGAGACGGAAGACATTTTATTTTTTTAACATGAGCTCCACACAGGAGACCCTGAGGAAAATAATTTCCCTCAGGGCCTATGTTATCTTTGGGGATGCTGTGTGAAGGGTTTTTTAAGGAAAGGAAGGAGAGGAGAGTTCTGGGAAGGAAAAGGATTTAAGGGTTGGGTAGGAATCTGGGGTACAGTGTGTCCCGGTCATCCACCTCTAAGACCTAGACAAACCTTACCCCATGAACCCAGGTACCCCTGCTAAATCACCAAACGTAGCGAACCATTTGGGGTGACCTATGGCAGAGGTTTTGGTTATCCAATAAAGGTTCCCGGGGCGGCGGTACCCATTCCCGCCTCCCAAATTGATATGATATTAGGACATTAGGTAAATTGACCCAGCCAATCATAGGCCGTGGGAAAGAAGGCTTCCATTGAAGACGTTAGATATCACTGCTTGCCACTGCCTGCTATTTCTCGGTTCGTATTAGGATACCAGTTGTTTTGATTTGCATAATATTTCATAATATTATATTTAACTGTCATCTTATAATTTTGGTAGGTCTTTGACCAATTGTCCTGAGGAAAGGACCGCCACTGGTATTATTATACTTATTATTTTGTCATCCGTTCCAAGTTTGGTTTTCCGACATTAGGAAATGTGTCCACGTTCCTGCAGCAGTCGGCAGCCGGCGAATAAGCTCCGAGTACCGGGAGACGTGACTCTAGGATTATTTTGAAAGCGTGCGAGAAAGCTCCGGGAGATTAGATTTGATCCGGAGTGTGTTCGCCCACGGCGCAATTACGCCTCCGCCACGTATTAATTAGTTTTCGTGCGGCCGAATTTGTATTAAGTTAGTTCGATTGTTACTGCATCAGTGCCGGAATAAGCAACTTGCAGAGGCATGCACTTATAAATCCCGTTGAAAGAGTCGTGCGAATTCTGGTGAACTTTATTCAGGTTGAAGGTTGAATGAATTGGAATTTAGAAACAGATATCTAACCCAGCCGGTCATGTCCATTTGACAGTTATTCGCTTATCGTTGTTTTTACCATTTTTATAAATACCATGGGATTCCTTAATCCCCCCCTCCCATTCTCCCTTCGAATTCAGCCAACGAACTAAGAACTGTCTTAGACCCACCAGGGACCGAGCCGCTTAATTAAGATTCCGCGTAGAGTTGCAACAAAGTGGAAATCACGTTAAAAAGAACATTGTAAATAAATTTCGAATACTCATTTTGAGCAGGAGTGCCTTTCATCAAATGAGGCCTTATAATTTAAACAGAAACTTAGAGAATCTTAAGGATAGATTATTTTTGAATCTTCACCACTGAAATCTTTGTAGAACAATGAAATTGCATAAACTGTGCTGAAGAAGGTGTCAAAAAGACAATTTTCTTAGAAGTCTAAGAAATAAACTAAATGGAAACACAACAGAGTTAATTTTTTAAACTTTAGTTTCACCTCTTCACCTTTGGATTACTGCTCTACGATGTTATATCTGGCCAATGAAGGAAACTTGAACATGCTAGAAGTTACAGAAGACCCGCGGTAATCCGACAAACGTTTTGTAAGGCGGTGTCGGATGATGGAATTTGTCCAACTACTATAGAGTACTGCCACCTTGTAGCCCGAACTTTTTTGAATTTTTGAATTCCGACAAATTACACACTTATAAAAATGGTAAGATCAAATCTACATGTACTACGTACTGATATAGGGATGCAGGATTACCGCGGATCACTGTATACAGCTCGTTTTATAAAGGGCAAAAACTTTATAACATCCTGCCGAATGCCATAAAGGAAGTCTTAAGTCTTAATACTTTTCGTAGGATATGTGCATTAAATGTGAAGAATGTTTTTTGATTTGTAACAATCTTACCAATATTATAGTCAAATAGTTATCTGTTTTCCAATGTATTTTTGTCAAGAAATCTTTTTTTTTCCTCTTAAAATGTATTTATAAAAATGTAACTGTATCTCTAAATTGTATTTGTATATATTTTCTTACTAGATGTATGAAAAAATTTGCATACATCTAAATAAATATTCAAAAACAGAACAGAGCTATGGGATGTACACTAAGGAAAGACATGTATACATCCTAATCCTAGATAAGGGTAATCAAATAAGAGAGGAGTTAAATTGGACTCCAATAAAAAAAAAACTGTTTTTATTATCACTTCCCTTGTAAATTTCAGATCAATCTTATCCGATAAACCCAAAAAGCTTAAAAAAATACCGATTTATCGGTGCCGAAACTTAAATGAAACAGCTGTTTCTCGAACACGAAAAAAATAAAATTTCAAAACATTCATCCAATGCAACATTTTCAACAAAATGCACAATAACGTTGACCTACAAAATGTAAACACAACCTCAAATGCAATATTGACAGAAAACATGACTTTACCATGTTCGACACGACAGGTACAGTATTATTGTGATGAAATTAAAAGGCTGATTGCATCTTCATTTCAGCAATCACATACTCGTGAAAAATGCTCGGATAGCGGTGAATGATTGATCTTTGGTTTCATCACGAAAATTGATGTGGATACTAGTAATAATGATTAAATAGATACATTGCATCCAACTGCAAATCTTTATTAGGAAATGGCACAATCAAAATAATTGCGCGGATTAATCAAAATCGGGAAATAAAATTAGCGTACGTGTTTATTTTAATGTTTAATTAATGGCGTCACGCTATGACCGTGAAATTGAAATGGCGGATAATCAATCACGTTTTCAAACTACCTGTACAATAATATCATCGTGCCATTATTTTTTTTTCGAGGTGGTAAACGCTGATGATACAACGCTATAAATGACCGCAATGTAAAATCTATGCCTAAATTCTAAATCTTATCTTGATGGCCTCTGTGGTTGAGTGGTAAGGCATTCAACCAGCCATCCGGAGGTCGCGGGTTCAAATCCTGGCGAGTGTGAGTAAATTGTATTTATTAATTGTTTTTGTGTTTAATTCGTAGAACTTCCTTTAATTTTAAAAATTAAGATAACGTTAGCATTTTGTGCGGGGAAAGCAGATTTCGAAAAACCCACATAGTGTCTACTGTCTCAATAAGTTTCTCAGAAAATTGTTTTAACCGGTAATATATCAATTTAGACACCTTCACAATTGACATTTAGACAATGTTTGAAAAGGGCCTTGTAAGCTGAAACAGCTGTAAAAAAAATAAAAAACTAAAATTCTTGCAGAACTACATAATTAAATTAAATTTAAATGTTATATTAATAAATTTTATTTGACCGATTTCACAAATAATAACAATAAAAATAATATTTGAACGATTTGTATAGCGCCGTTTTTGTGAAAAATCACCTCAAGGGCGCTGTACAAACTTTTAATACATGTCTAAAATCTAGAAAAACTACAAGCTAGACAAACAATTAAAAAGAACTTATGGCTAAAAATTGCATACACCGGTTCGTTGATCACCGATACGAAAATATATGTACAATATTTTGACCAATGAACGCGATTCTGCCTAAAAATAAATTAATACAGGACCATACTTACCTGGGAGGTCGCTTGAAATTAACATTGTTTATTGTGTATTTAAAGAAATTTAGATAGATTTCGCACGCCGAGGACATAATGTAAATTTGCGGCATGTTCCAGAGTGGAAGCTCACAAATAGTGTGTGTATTTTGGTCAGTAAGGCACTAATTTAATCCTTTAAATTTGAGTAGAGTTTTATAATACTGAACAATAAAGTTTCAAAAAGATCTTTTGATGGAGTTCATGTTTACGGTTTCATAAAGATAGTTGCCATTAGCGAAGAAATAACATTTTGGGACGGTAATAAATCGTTAAATGCAAACCTTGAACATTATCAAAGATCACATGAAGGCATATGTTTGATCTTACGTTTGCCATCAACAAGTCATCAAAAATTCACGCATTATTCACCATACCAAACAATAAAACGTCTTCACTATCAGCGCCTTTAAAAAATTTCCACTAATTTCTACCGATTTCTTGCATATCTCCTCTAAACACGTTAAGTTTTAAAGCTCTTAAAAAATATCTGTTATTTTTGAAGATAATATCTAAGACATTCCCCGCGCCGAAACGCAAAATATATAAAATAAGAAATAAAAGTATGCTACAAAAATTATTATAAACACGTTTGTTTCAGTTATTTTACAAGTTATATGTATGAACAAATTAACAGTGTGTCTTTAAATGCTGTTTAAGACAACCCCCACGATACTTTTGCTCTATTTTAAATGAGTCGTGTTTTATTAAACATTTTCACAATTTTCGCATCGATTTTGTCGCTTTAAATATTAGCGCGCTCCTCTAACATTCGTAATTATATGTCTCTCCACCGTCTTCTTTTTGAGCCCGATTGCGGCGCGGCGCCTTAATATTCACACGTAAAACGGTCACAGATGATAGTTGTCCAATAATTAAACGTAAACTATGCGAAAATCGGTACCTAAATAGAACAAGTTCTTTTTTCAGAATGAATCGAATCGAATTCATAAAACATCGAATAATTCGTCCATCATTTGCACTTTTAAGTGCGCGGTACTGCATGCCAGCTACGTTATTACTATGTAATTTAGCCACGAATTAGGAAAAAAAAAATAGAAATATTAATTATAATAACTACTACAGAGTAATTATACAGCCAATTAAAAATACTTATATCGGCAATAAATCACAGGTGGCTCGACCATTCTACCTATCACATCACCAACACACGCACAAGTGTGCTCTGTGCAGGTATGTGTGACACTCGATGGTAATCTGCTCGGCGGTGGTAGATCCGTGTCGGGAGGAAGTAGGATGTGGAACTATGTAGGCAGAACGGAACTAAACCAAACGGATGGAGGATATGACAGTCGCCATGGGAAAGTGGTCGAAGCACGCACAGCGGTTCTTAATTTTTTACCAAATTATTTTTATGCTTATTGAGTGTTACATAATATTGAAAATATTTATATATTTGCCTTATTTGACATGATCAGAAGACAGCTGGTATACACGTCTGACCATATTATGATGTAGGATAGCGTGGAATAAAAATGTGATTAAAGTGTGGAATAAAAGATAAAAAAATTTGTTAAGATTTACCAACTATTATTGATTTAAAAAAAAAACTACTGTAGCTCCAGTGAATTCTGAGTAAAATAATTCTCCTCATGGCCAATGTCATCTTAATATGTAGGTAATGCTGTGTGGAGTTTCTATTAAAAAAGAAAGGAGAGGAAGTTCTGGGAAGGAAAAATATATGAGGGTGGCTAGGAATCTGGCTTTCAATGAGTTCAGGAGTGACAGACCCATCCATCCTTCCCAATGCAGTGCAATCCGATGGGCTGAGAGAGTCCGGCTGGAGAGGTCAAAATTTCTCCCTCAACCAGTCGCCCCAGATCCGGCCTGCCATGCAGTTGGCGGGCAGACGCGTCCGCCACCAAGATCTGACCAAATCTCTCCCCATAAACACGGGCACCACCGTTAAGTCACCAAACGTAGTAAACCATTTGGAGTGACCAGTGACAGAGGTGTTGGTTATCCGGGGAGGCGGTACCTAAGCCTGTCTCCCAAATTAAAACCCATCTGGAAGCAACTAATGACATATTTATTCACAGTTTGGGAAGTGCTGTTATAGAGGCAATCAGTGTTTTTCGTCATGATTGCTCGTGTTCCGGCCGTTCCCGCTTCACCTAAAACAGGCGAGTCGTGTGAACGCGCACTAGTCTCTACTCTGAATCTAAAACGTGGTTTATACGATAAGCATATGTAATATTTTTCGAGGTCGGATAAAATAACAAATGGAAGAAGTTTTACGAAAGAATCAGTAGATATTGATGGAAATGGGATACGAGAGAGTTCATATCAAAGGATTACCGATATGTGTCTTTTGTCTGGGTTAGATTTTCTATCAATCCAAAGTGGTAGATTTTCTGAGTACTGGTGAAAAACCACCATTCAGCATAGAAAGGTTGCTTTTCAAATGGATTTAGCCATGTTTAGTGATCAGATCTGAATAGCCAGCCCCACCTTCATCCTCCGCATCTCCTCCTCCTTCCCTCTACCTTCGCAGCCTCACAACATACCCTGATTGGGGATGCCATTGTCTCACTGGTTCCAGATGGGAGCAGTTGGGACTTGTGTGTGATATTTACATAAAAGTAAAATGAATACTTTCTTCTTCTCATTACATGTCTTTGGAGGATGCTGCAATCACACTGGCTACGAACTAAAAGCAGTTGGACTCTTGCATGGCATTCACAAAAAAGTTTCTTTAACTAGCCTCGGTTTCAGTAGGTAAGTTACATCGGTACGTAGGTGGGTACCTACAATTCATTGTAATGTTCTTAATATTTTATAAATCCGTCGAACTCTTTTTTTCTTTTATTTCGATATCGGATTGAAATTGGATTTTCAACAGATCTAACTTTTTTTTTAATTACAAATTCTTCAATATATCCACATCAAATGGTAGAAAATTGATTTTTGAAAACACAACACAATGAAATATAATGCACGAAACTACCCATGTAATTGAGAAATGATTAACAGTTACTTTCACTGATATTTTTAGCCATTTTTTTAAACAAAAGGCAGTTATTTCATGTTGATCGATGGAGTCATTACACCCAGCGGCGGCTCCGGACTTGATTGAAATTTAAAGATGTATTATAGAAAAAGATAATACATTTGAAAGTGTCGAATCATTATCGAAGAATGAGCAAGGACTGGACTGTTTGTCTCGCTTAGACAAAAACAATTTAGCGTCTATGACTTCTCCAAAACTCGGAGCAGGGATCTAAAACTGTTTCGCATATTGCTTTGTTATTAATAATATGTTGTGATACCCCTTGGGTTCGAACCCCCTCCCCATGTGAATGCTATAGCTACGTCCTTGCATGTTTGCCTATGAGTATGTGTGTAGTATCTGTCTGTGTATTTTACGCCTTTTTGTTTTAGTAATTTGTAATTTTATTCTTCTATACCTATTTATTTTCTATACTGTGGTTTCAGTTATTTTTAAAATATTTTTATTTTTTAAGTGAATACCGCACAAGATTCTTGCCACTCCCATCCTGAGCCAGTGGGACTATGGTATCCGCGCTACCCCCATATCCATAAAATGTACCATATCCTATTTTTATATTACATTAATATTTTTATTTATAATATGATAACACTAAACAATCAAATAAAACTTTCTTGCTCACGCCGGGATTCAAACCCGCGATCTTCAGATTGCTAGCCAAGAGCCTTACCCTTCGACCACGGAGACAGCCAAAATTGTCTCTTTTTATATATCGTTAATCATTATATAACCACTTTACTTGTGTGCTTTATTGTTGTAAACAAAATTGTGAACATAATTTACCTTACCGGATGCGTATAATGAATAATTAAAAAAAAACTATTGTTGAATTTAATAAAAATATGAAAAAATTTGATTTTGATTATGATGGGATTTATTCACAGAATATGTAAACCTTTCAAAGATCCTCGATCAATTCTAACTCTTTACAATGCCTTAATTAGAAGTAAACTTGAATATGGAAGCACTATTTGGAATCCACATTACTGCAAATATGAAAAAATTGTAGAATCAGTTCAAAAAAAATTACTAAGAATGTTATCCTTCAAATGTGGACTACACGACCATCTCAGATCATACGATGTACGTCGTGATTACTTCAAGATTGATACACTTAAAACTAGAAGGCAATTGACTGATCTAATATGTTTACATAAAATTATTCACGGCCATCTTGATACTAAATTATGTCTTAACAGTATTAAAATTAATGTCCCCAATTCCCATTGTTTAAGACGCCATAACATTTTTCATATTAATATATTTAAAAATAATATCGCCTACTTCAGCCCTCTGACCCAGATGTGTCGACTGTATAACAAGATAGAGTGCGCTGATGTGGATATTTTCATTGATAATTTGTACAGTTTTTAAAAAAAAGTTCTAGCGCTGTTAAAAAGTACTAACTAATTATATTATGTGAATTGTCCCTCTATGCATGCTCGCGTATTTCATATGTCTTTTACCACTCATTGTAATGTGTTACTTGAGTGACCTTGTATATAATTCTGTATTTTAATTTGTGATGTTTTTGTTTTTCTAATTGTATTTATTTGTATTTAATTGTACGTAATTGTAGATTTTTATAATTGTGTAATAACTGAGTTTTATAAGTGGATTGTTCTCATGTAAATGTAAACATCTGTAAAACCCAGTATAAATAAATAAATAAATTATAAAAATAAAATAACGGAGTTCTACGAATTACACAAAATAAAACAAAAAATGATTATTTTCAATACAGAAGGTAAATATTTGAATGCAAGAGTGAAATCAGATTAATTATTCGTTTATACTACAACGAATATAGTATTTAAAAAATCGAAAGGAAGTTGTCCATCCCTGGCACAGATGTGTAATTCTGTACTATTGAGGCCACTATTTATATAAATACGACAATAAGCTCACTGTGGCCTATTGCCTATTGTGCCTGTGTTTGAGGTAGGTCTGGTCAAAGCGAATGAATCTTTTGTATTTAGATAATAATGAAGTCAAAAAGCGGTAGCAAATCTCACAATAAATTGTTTGAGACACTGAATGGCTCGTAGCGGTGATTGGGCCAATAATGGGACTTTTTAATTTACTTTTTTTTTTTTTATATTGTTTACGATGATTCAACATTTACATAATCTTGCATCAGTGGTTTGATGAGTGGTCGATTGTTTTAAGGGTTAGAATGTAGTCCAGTCATCTAAGAAACACTTAACCCTTAGAAAATCGGAGTGTTTTGTCGGTAGGTAAAAATATTTCCGCTTTGCGATAAAATCGAAATAATTTAATAATTGTGAATGCATCTAAAAGTAAAAACTGTTTTTTTTAAAAGGAGATGAAGTATGTTTTCAATTTTTTTTTATTTGAAACTAGCTGGTTCCCGGCATGCGCTGCTATGCCATTTAATAAATAAATTGTTTCTCCCTGCGTGTCCTTTCCCATTCATCCAGTTCCCCTTCCGCCTCCCCTTACTCTCCCGCGTCCCCTTCCCCTCTCACGTTCCCACTCCGCCTCCTCCACCTTCCCTCTTCCCACTCCATTCCCCCCTTCCCCCGTCCCGCAAACCCCCCTCCCGTGTTCCCCTCCCCCGTCCCAGGTTCCCCTCCCCTCACCCAGGTTCCCCTACTCCTCTTCCTCCCGTGAATCCCCTACCCGAGTTCATTATCCAATTTAGTGCAATCGTTCGGAAGTTATGCGCGTACATACATTTCGGCGATTCATTTTTACTTGGATAGAGATTACCAAATAATTTTTTAAATATAATTTTTTTTAAAGCAAACTTTAAAAAGTTTTGAAAATGGCTCACCTTACGTTTTTTTTAAACTAAAATTACTGATAACGAAAAAAAATAAAAACACACATATTTTATTAGGAAATTGAATTATATTATACGTTATTACCACACTTCTTTGTCTTTTTGATGTAAAAATAATTCTTAAAAATTCTCAATTTTTTTTTTTTTTTAAATTGCTTATGAACACTTTGGTTATATAAATGTGTACGTTTTAAATATTTTGCGGTTAACTTTTAGATTTGAATATAATGCGTGTTGTTTTTTCTTTTCAATACCGTTTAGATATCTAAACTTTAGATCATACTTGTCACTACGACAGTAAGGGAGACACAACTATAAGACCTGTGTTAGTTCTGACAAATATTTGGTCTCCTGTGATTACATTTTTAAGCTCTTCTTGAGTCACCTAGTGCTCTAACTGTCACTAATTGACACGTTCTCATAAAACTTGTTCTGTCTCCTTTTCTTTTATGGTCTTACAGATTTAGGAAGAGAGAACGCTAAGCTTTCTCTTTGCATTTAAAAGTTTACCGTAGATGCTCACGTATAATTTGAAATCTATATACATAAAATTGAATCCCTATTTCCCTTGGTCACGCCATAACTTCGGAACGACTTTACCTATTTCATTCATCGTTTTTTAAAGTTTTCTAATATTTTTTAGAATGTTCTTACGGAAAAAAATAAGAAAATTGAATAATTTCAGAAAATTTAACGACTACTTTAACTTCGCGTTTGACAGTTCGAAATTAAATTTAGCAGGCAGATGTTTTTTTTTGTATCAAAAGAATTGTCTATGGATTTTTAAATTTACAGATATTTTAAATAGGTACCTATGTTAGGTACCAAATTTGATTGATTGTTATTATAATATACAAAAATGAATATTTGTAATATACGAAAAATGAAAATTTGAATAAAAAATTGTAATAGGTGGCAAGTGAGCTGTTTGAAAACTGCATGTATTGGGACTTAATATATGGAACGTGGGAGGGGGATTTGCGAGACGGGGAGCGGGAGAGGGGAGAGAGTGGGCGGAGAACGTGGAAGGGGAAGACGGGAGGGTAAGAGATGCGGGAGGGGAACGGGGACGCACGGGAAAGGACATGCAGGGAGAGACAATTTACTTCTTTGAATATGGCATTGCAACGAATGCCGGGAACCAGCTAGTAATTCTGTAAAAGTAACACGTCCAAACCGTTCACCCTGTCAAGGTTTGAATATTTTTTTATGTAAAACGTAAAAAGTGAAGTGGCAATAACTTTGGTATGAATGTAAAAACTTTTGCTATGTTTGCATTCAATTTTTTTTATATTAAAAAATTAATTAAATCGGGTACTTTGTGATTGATATGAATTTCTTCAGTTACTATTTTGAATCAAAGCAAATCCAAGTTCTGTTTATAGTTCATCGAACCAGTCGCGGTGGGGTATTATAGACAGAGGCTTAGCCTAAATTAATATTTTTAATTAGTAATCTCCATATAATTTATTTAGTTTTTCAACGCTGAATAGACAAATATAAATTTGAATTAATGTTTCAAAGACCCAATCATGTTTGATTATGTCTAAAAGAGATCGACACGAAAATCTAGTTTCAACGGAAGCAATCTTCCGAACAGGTCCTCCATTTGGTGTAAATCTAAGTGACCAGCTCAGGTTCGGGGGCTCCATCGAAGTCAGAATTAAGCTATTATTCTCTCAGAAACTGGACGTGCTGAACAGGGCCAGCAGATACTTTAATAGTATACAATTGTTGATCCTGTACTTCTGGATCATAAGTGCGCCTCACGGTTGAATTTAGCAGCCACCTATGTTCTGGAGCCCCAAAATATCTGGAAAAAACCGTTGACTCTGTGCAGAAACGGGCTCTCGGAACGGATCTTTTCTACGATATTTGTGTCTCCCTCTGTGTTTCCTCCCTCCTACAACATTGATCGTGTTCATTCCTTCCTCTTATCAACCCATTCAGCATTTTCAAAGATGACATAGGCCCTGAGGGAAATTATTTCCTCAAGGTCTCCTGTATGGACTTAATGTTAAAAAAAACGCTAGTCAAAATATTGTCTAGTACCTGCTTAAAGTGTAAAGAAGTCCGAAATCAGATACGTGACAAATTGAACTTCTTCTACATTCTATAAGGAGGAACACGATTTGTCAAAACGTAGGGTTCGTTTTGCCGATGTGTATAGGAGAAGTTTCGCGTTAACCTGGTTTACGATTAGACGTGCAAAAAACGTGAATGTAATTTTAAATAATGCATGCGTAAAAAACTCATCTCTTACATACAAACATTCTGGCAATTTACGTTTTATAAGATGAGGAAAAAAACAAAAATATATTTCTTAGATTCTAGTTCCTGTTTAAGAAGACGACCCATATACATATATTATACTACAAAGGTTTATGAAATTATTTGTAGTAAAAATGTAAATGAAATTTGTGATTAAGTGACATTTTTGATGTTTTTTTCCAATAAAAACACTAAATACTAGTATGTATTGGAGAATTAGGGGCGGGTGAGGGATTGGCTGTTAGGATACTCGGCTGAGTGACCAGTGATGACTTGTTGAAGAAAAAAATATATTTGATTTTGAAGAAAAATTGTGAAAAACAAGACAAAAAGTCACCGGCGACCAAAATTTCATCGACATTTTTTACTGCAAATAATGTCAGGAGTCACTTACTAGTTAGTGAGTCAAGTACTTCCCTTAACACAATGTATAGCATATAGATGTTATGATGCTATTATAAATCATTCGTCACACACACACTCAGTGATGGAAAATTATTATTCAACTATATTCAACATTGTATTACAACCATTAATTCAATATGTATACCAAACCAGGAGAGGACAGAGCCATTAAGAAAGGGTATTAGTCAAACAGCGTCTAGCCTCCAGATAGATAAGATAATGCTTCTTGGATAATGTGCTGATCTACGTAGATATGCTGAGATAGCAGATATGTTGGAAGCTTCGTACAAGAGATAAAAGCTCTTCAAGAAACTGTTAGATATCGGAAGTAAGAATAGCTCACATAAAAAAAAAACTGAATAGTTGCGTTAAGAGGAAACCGGGCGACGTTTTGTCCATCCAAATGTATTCCCCAAATTCCTCTCTGGATTCAAAATTCACTACTCCGAATGTTTTTAATAAAGTATAGCTATCGACCACTCGCGTATCGGCACGCTTTGATTTTCGTGCTAATTTACTTGTTATAGGAGTTAGGACACTCCAAAAATCGTTAAAATTGCTTATTTTAAACGCCAACAACTAACGTTCAGTCTACAAACTGGACAAAGTTCTTAGAAAAAAAGGGAAACGTAAAAATATAGAATACTTTCTTCTAACATAGTTAGTAAAAAAATCTTAAAAAAACGGGAAATACAAAACCTCGCTTTTGACGATTTTATTTAGGTATTATTAAGAGCGGTAGTGACAGCAACAGTTTGGTATTTTTTACATTAGCTCCATACAGGAGGCCCTGAGGAAAATTGGGGATGTTGGATGGAGGGTCTTTTTAAGGAAAGACAGGAGAGGAAGTTCTGGGAAGTAAAATAGTATGAGAGGTTGACAAGAATGTGGGGTTCATTGTGTCCAGGTCATCCACCTAGACCTAGACAAACCTCGCCCCAAGAACCCGGGCACCCCAGCTAAGTCACCAAACGCAGCGAACTACTGGGGTGACCTATGGCAGAGGTTTTGGTTATCCAATAAATGGTTCCCGGGGCGGCGGTACCCATTCCCGCCTCCCAAATTATCACCAATTATCAAATTTCTAGGCGACCGGGTTTCCTCTTAACCTCTCTCAACACGTGTTTAACAGTATCTACCTAGATACAATAATAATTAATTATATTTTATATTGTTTTTATATATAGTTTACGTTTACTGTTAAATCAACTCAGTTTTTTAGGCAGGCATAAATTAATGGAAATACCCTTTCAGTTCGCTGCGCGCAAAAATCTCAAAGGAATTAATTAATTCTGTCTCTGTATATTCCGATTGTAATTATTTCATAATGAACGTAAATGGCCTTAGGAAACCAGTAGTCTGATAATTAAGAATATTATGCATATCGCTACTGGCGAGATCTCCTGGCGAGTTCTCCCGGCGAGATGACAGTGAAATAACGATGACACGGCGAAATTTTTCGATTAAGATTCGAGAAAAAAAAACATTTCTAGATCATTCCATGTCTAATCAAAACTCGACGAGTTACATACCAACATGAGGAGAGAAAGACGTGCATAAAAACCCTATCTGGGTGCTGGTTTTATGATCCACTACATTTAATTACCTTATGTGAAATGTTCAATAATAAAAGAAACCAAAAAATGGGACTAAAGTGTGTTAGATTGTGTATGTGGGTGTATTGTGGTAGTTGTTTTTGGCTAAATGTGATTCAGACAACTGTTAAAATATAATAATAATTATTGTAAGTGTATTGTAGTACAATCGCAATAAACCATCTATTTTTCAATTTTTATATGGGTGCCGGGGTTCACGGGGTGAGGTTTTGGCGGTGAATGCTTTTGCTCGCCTACTGCGTGGCGAGTTGATTCGGGAGAGACAGTTTGAGTTTTTGATCTCTCCAGCCGGACTCTCTCATTCAGTGGGAATGATGGATTCATACGTTCGTCACTCCTGAACGCAATGACCCCCGGATAACCACCCCTCATACCTTTTTCTTTCCCAGAATTTCCCCTCCTTCCTTTCCCTAAAAATATCCTCCACACATGTTCCTCAAGGATGATATAGGCCCGGAATTATTTTTCCTTCAAGGCCTCCCGTCTGAAGATAATGTAAAAAATAGCTACCCCGTCAAAAACAAACAAAATGATTCTGCTTCTTTTCGGAAGTCTTTTTAGTAGTGTCTTTTTTTATGTAAGCACCGGCCAGGCCATTCAGATGTGGTTACTAAATACGGTTAAAGCCATTTAGAACAAAGTTTGGATTCGCAGTGGTGAACTTTCACTTGGGCGATGCTGAAAGTATCTGGCATTGTGGAATCAATAAAATTACTTGTGCTTTCCGGGATTTGAACCCGCATCCTCCAGATTCGTCAGGTATTTCCCGGTTCTCATTAAAAGCCTTAATTTAACCTAGGTACCTACCTATTTGTTGCTATTAATAGAAATTCTTAATATATATGATTTGCACATTGGTATATTTGATCATTTGTAACATACTTAAAAATGTTTATTTTTAAAGTTGTTGAAGTCCCAAGAGAGTACCCGTTAATTACGTTGACTGTAATATTATTTTTAGTTAGCGGATGTCAATCATAATGTGTTAGTGACCCGACAAGTTTAATGAGCTGATATATCCGGAAGTAGACACTTTACTCGATTCAGCATTTTGCATTCCAACTTTCCTCGATTAACGGTGTTCAGGTTATCCACTTTAAAGAGACCCTTGCTTATGTAGTGGTGCACTGAATGGATAAAAAATAACAATTATATATGCCATTTTAACGCTTGTCTTTGATTCACTTAGAAACAAACAAAAATATCTTTATTAATTATACATAAGAGGTATCAGTAGCCGAATTGGTGGAGGCATTTCTCCCGGTAAGACGAGAGGTCCTGGGTTCGCGTCCTTTTTATTTTTGTGTGTCGTGTTGTGTTTCATATTTTCGTTTAGATTATTACTATTATTAGTGTTATCTTCTTCTTCAATGATATATTACATTGATGGAAATAACATTCAAACGTTTTAAAAAGAGAGTTGTTCTAATAAAAATGGAATATTCATTTAGACAAAAGGTTCAAGAGGTGTTCCATATAAATAAAATAGTATATATTTATCTGAGACACTATCTAAGTAACAAACCAGTTCATAGAATAATTGTTTCCAATGAAAAAGGTAGCTGCGAATAATATGGAAAAAATAGTCATATGTTATTCAATTTTTATATCTGTAAGAATTAATTTGGATTAGAAAGGGATAAAAGCATATTTATAAAAAGGGATAAAGCAGACTTTCTTGATCTAAACCAGCGGTTTTCAACCTATGGTACGCGCACCCCTTGGGATACGCGAAACAAAATCGGGGTGAATGCAATATCGTGGTACGAATATAGGTTTTAAAACTCAGCTCTACCTATGTGAAATTGAGCCAAACATTGTAAAACTTTGCTCTGCAAAGGTTCACATCGATTGTATGTTAACATTGTACGATGGATTATAAACGGTGTAACAGAAAAATAAAGCTTTTACTTTAACTACTGATGAGATGAGAAACTTTCTTTTCTACAAAATTTTACGAGGATAAGAAAATTCATCCTCTTAATACACTTGAGCTTGGAGTGGTGTATGGAGAACATGATTTTTTTTTCAATTTTTATAAGAAAAACTTTCTTTTTATAACTTTTTTGAAGGTTATTCCCATCAGTGAAATATATCATATTAGAATAAGTTAAAAACAATAATCTAAATGAAAATATGAAAGAGAACAAGACACAGAAAAAAGACAATGATCGCAACTGGGACTCGAACCCAGACTTCTCCGGCTAATCTCGTCCCGGTTAGACGGAGAGGTCTGGGTTAGAGTCCCAGTAGCGACCATTGTCTTTTTTCTGTTTTTCTGTGTCTTGTTCTCTTTCATATTTTCGTTTAGATTATTATTGTTAACTTATTCTAATACGATTTTTTTTTGGTCAAAATAAAAAGACGTGGTACAAAATTTGTTCAATTTCGCATGTAGAATCACTAATTAAAAATGCCCGAAGTCGTGTTACACTCTGCATAAAATTGCATCAATTGTGATTGTGTGGCTTGATTGTTAAATTCATGTAATAATGAGAGTAGATATTAAAAAATTACAAATGAAACTTGTCTTTCATTACACGTGAATATACAGTGCAAGATAGATAGAGGGTACCTATACTGTAATGAGTACAATAAATTTGCAGAAAGATTCAAGGGGTATGCAGGCTCAAAAAGGTTGATCTAAAAATCTAAACCATAGCTACATACATATAACTATGCCAACTGTAACATGAAAAATTATTGAATACTTAACAAAAAGCTTCAAAAAAAGCATTTGCAAAATGAATGATTGGATTCCATCTGGTCACGTAGCGTCACAAGTACGAGTAACGCGTGACAGGCCATTTGGAAAGTATGAAAAATATGTTTGGTGATAGTACGTGAACTGTCACATGCCTAATAGAACATTTATCTTCATATTTTCTCTACGGTAAATAGTAAATAAAAATGACAACTATTCAAAATTATTATTAAGTGTTATAAATTTGTCCTTACAAGATAAACATAATTCGTAGGAGCAGGTGAATAATTCATGTATGTTTATTAATATTACATATCTGATATGATGTACGTTAGGTATATATATATACTCAATTTGGAAGTAGTACCTCCCCGATAACCATTTATTGGATAACCAACAACTCTGCCATAGATCAGCCCTAGTGGTTCGCCACGTTTTGTGATTTAGCAGGGGTGCCCGAGATCATGGAGAGTGGGTTGTCCGAGTCTTGGCAGTGAATGAATCTACCCATCAACTGCGTGGCTGGCCGGATCGGGAAAGAATGGTGGAGAAAGAACTTATGATATCTCGGAGGGATTGATTCATATACTGTCACTCCGGGAGATTAGATTCCTGTCCACCCCTCACACATTTTTCTTTTCCAGAACTTCATCTCATTCTCTTTAAAAATAACCTCCACACAGCATCCCCAAAGAAGACATAGGCCCTTACGGGAATTATTTCCCTCGGGGCCTCCTGCATGGAGCTAATGTGAAATAAAAGAAGAACCTTATGTAGCGCCGGAAGTAAAAATGATCCCAAGGGCCTAAATAATTAATATATGAAGACTATAAAAATATTTTTTATTGTTATTTTTCTTTGTCCATTTTTTTAGAGGTTCTTGATATAAATATGTTACGGGTTTTAAACGTATTGTCATTTTTTCCAATTATTTATGGCTTTCACTCTTCAAGGGTGTTCTAGGCCATCATTTAAAATTACAGAGAAAGGAAAGGTGAATTTATATATTAATTTTATTTAAATGAGCAAATTTCACAATGATATGGAATATTGGAATCGAGTTCAGACTTAAAAGAGATGAAATGTTGAATGGAGGGGGGGGGGGAGGCAGTTTTGGATAACGCATTGTCTTTAAAACATGAATACTTTAATTTAATTTTTTTTTTAAATGTTTCAGAATTTATGTGAAAACTAAATAATCATCAATGCAAACATAATCAATATACAAGTAGAAGAAAAAATTAATTTAGACTTCCGTTTCGAAAGAAACCAAAATCATAAAACTCATTTCTATACAAGTGGTAAAGATCTTTCAAGAAATACCGACCAATACAAAGGAAGAGGAAAATGTGTATAGATTAATGAAAGAAGCAAGGAAATGATACGTGAAGTGTATTTTCAAAAAAAAATTTGTGAAGTTAGGTAAATACTGTTGTTTGTAACATTGATTTCTTTGTTACGTTTATTACAACGTATTTAACTATTCTACATTAGTTCTATTTTAAGTTAAATAAGTGATGTTTTTGAAATATGCGAGTGTTTAGTTATCCAACTTAGATTTATCTAATTAACACTGAATAAGTTAAGTATATTGAGTAGGTATGTACGTATCTGTCCCCAGATTATTGTATTTTATTATGTGTGTCGAACGTAGATGAAAATATACACATTACGAACTGTTTTCTCTCTTACGGAGACGGTCGCCATATTGTCGTTTAAATTGCATTTAAATATTAAACACACGTCTGCTTCACGAAGTGAATATTAATAAGGCTGAATATTCATGAAAGTTGACTGTGAAATATTAACGGAATAATATTTATGTAAGTCGCTACACCTATTAATATTTAGTCGAGCGAATTCCAATTATGTTCCGCCTTAGAGAAATGATGGGTAGGAATGACCAGAGAATAAGGGAGAATTTTTTTTTTTTTTTTTTATTATTAAAAACATACAACGAAGTTGCACTCCCATGAGTTATCAAAACTCATTAAGGGATCGCCAATTGGTACTTTTGAGAAGTTAAACCCAACTCAACCCAATATGTAGACACAATTTATGAATAAAACATTTACAAAACATTTCACAGAAGCAACATACAGATACAAAACATATGAAGAATCACTTTACAAATATTTCACAGAAACATGTCTTATAACATTTTATGAATTTGTATAACTCATTGACTCATTTGATTTATGTACTTTGGGTTTCAAAAAGTTAAAATAAAGTTTCCTCCATGATGGACTAATGACATGGACTAAGAAATGCATAGATAAAACAAAATCAGGAAAATACAATATAAGGTACGGGCTCAAAAATATACAGACCTAATACAAGATGTTTACATACAAATACATGACGAGATTTAAGTAAGGTATAAACCGCGCCCATCATTCATAAGTTTAGTATTTGAAGATAATTAGGGCTATCAGAACAGAGTTTGTACCTACTTATGACTCGTTTTCCAAATAACATTTGAAAAAATATGTTTTCAATATATCATTTCGAGATTTGTTAGAGGCATATATATACCTGTCTCAAATTTTCAGGCAGTTTGTTATAGTTAGTGTAGGCAATGTATTCTAATGATTTCAGTCCGAACTTTGTTGAGTGTATTTTTGATATGTGTAGTTTGTTGTGTTGTCGTGTATTATATTGGTGAACGTCGTTGTTATAGTTGAGTTTTATATTTGTGTGGGTGTTGCACTGAATAATATTTAAAATGGTGTTTGTTATCTCAAAGCTAGGAACAATCTTAAATGGCAATACAAGTGCGTGACGGTAAATATCTTTAACAGGTGTATCCCAAGGCAAGCCGAAAATGTTACGTAGGGCTCTATTTTGGATTATTTGAATGATTTCAGAATTTTGAGAAGTACGAGTATGCAATATATATACTTTTTTTAATAATTCAATAGAAGCAAGTGACTATAGCTATCCCCATTCCTCTTTACATGTGTGTAATTATATCATATTCTACGTCTCTCACATCATTTTTGATCAGTTCTGTGCGTTTATTTCTACGTAGTGTGTTGGCAATGGAAAACTGTTGTGCCTATTTGAAAATATATGCGCATATTTACGATTTTAGTATTCACTTAAAATGCTGAACATGTGTTCCGGAACATGTGTGTTTTAGGATGTTTTCGGAGATTTCTGAGTCACCCGTATATGGATAGGTGACTAATTTCAGTCAACGTACGTGGATGGTATTTTTCGTGTTTTGTCATCGATTTTCCCGTAAAGACACTTTTTGCGAATTATGAATTATTCTCCATAATCGAATTTTCAAGCCTGAAATTGTTTTGGCCATCTTGAACTTTTATTTTTATTTTTATCATTGATATTATCTTTTTGTAGAATTTCAATCTCCTTAACTTTGTTCACGTTGTTCAGGTGATGCGACTTTTCTATTTTTATTAATATAATTACATTTAAAAAGACAAACGTTCTCGGGGTACGAACAAACTGACAATTATATTATTTGAAAAGCTCCTATTACCACCATAGTACGCGTTAAATGTTTCTTTTTCCATGATGTAGGACTTAGTCAGCCGAAGAATTCAACTCACGACTCCAGGATGGGACCCAGACGCAACGCCAACTCTAGCCTCTGACCCGTCTCATAATTTGGTAGTATCTAATTATTATGAATTATTAATAGACCACACGAAAATATTGAAATAGGGATAAAATTTATGAAACAAAAACAGATTAGCAACTTTAATAAATAACTGTGAAATGAAACCACTCAACAAAATTAAACCTACAAATTAGTGTACATAATCCTGGAGACTTTCAGTGATAATGGATTGCATTGAGATCAAGATTTTAATCAAGCGGTAAATAATGGTCAAGAATAAGATTTTTTCATAGTTAATAAAACAAATTATTTATGCTCTATAGGTTGCACATATTTCACTTAATCCAAAAGAAATTGAGTGGGTTAGAATGCTACTCCTTACATGCAGGCTCAGTTTCGAATCAGCTAAACTGTACAAAGAGATACAGGGACTAATTTTTTTACAGGGTTTTTCATGATGCTTTTTTTACCCAGTTTCTCCAAAAAGTCGTCTTTTCATAATCAGAAAAATAGGACGTGTTCTATTTTGGTTCAAATTTTCGTACAGTTTCGAACTCGGTTTCATATTAAAATGTTGATAAAAAGACTAAAATATGCATTTATTACCGATTTTGTATTGAATGGACGAGCAATAAAAGACTAGAAAAGACAAGAAAGAAGTCAATAAGGCAAAAAAAGGAGCAACAACAGAAAATACGAACCCAGAATGGACAAGACGACCTAATAACTGGAGGGCAAAAAAAGATTAATTGTTTTTGTGTTTAATTTGTAGAACTCCATTTATTTATTTTTAAATTTAATTTAATAATGTTATTATCGAGTTCCGCAAGTATTTTGGTTCTTATTTTTGTTACAGCTTTTTCGGCACATAAGGCCATTTTCAAACACTTCCTTTATTCCTACCCATCTTAAATTCCAATATTGGCTTATTAGGTTGTCACATTATACCGGTCGATTAAACTGCAACCTCCTTCCAATCCTCAGAGCAAGTGTTTCAATACCTAACAAAACAGTGCTCCTTCTTGTACCTGTCTCACTGGGACAGGAGTGCTTCTGGCAGGGGTGGTACAATTGTATCGTAACATAAGAAGTAGATTTGTAACATCAATGAGTGGATCATCAAACCAATGGAACGGCTGACGTGTATCTCATCGGATTTTTGGTTGCTGGTCATCCAATAAGAAAAGCGCACCTGATGACGACGGTAAGCAATTTTTTTTTCACACAACTATATCTATTCTCCTCTTTTAAATGTTGCAAATAATTTAATCACATTCAACAATATAATACATACTTAAAATAAATTACAGTTAAGACCTGCCATATTCTTCACCGAATACTTCATTTAAAATCCGCTCACCTACTAACATATTACGTTCCGCTATAAAATATTTTATTAGTGAATAAAGCAATAAGAACATCTAGATCGAAACGCCATTATTCCGAGAAGTCAAACGGATCGTGCCGGTCCGGTATTTTGACGCATCGATCGTGTCGAACGACAGTCATGTTGCTTTTTGACGGGCCGGGTCTCTGTTTTGCCGACACATAAGTATAATAAAAAGTATATTTTTTGTGAATCTGTTCCGCATGAGGTGACATCGTGTCGGGTAATTACAATTAGCGACACTTGCTCTCTGCGGGCTGCGGCTGGGCCAGTGGGCGCGGGCGGTTCAATCATTTTACAACTGTACTTGCTATCGACTAGCAATGAACACGTATGTAGGTATTGATTGAATTGATGTTAGGCATGCTTTCTGTCCAACTAACATATTATATTTTGATATATGAGGCGCTCAGCGTAAGAGTGGCCCAACCCACAAAAATTCGTAATCAGCGAAAACATAATTTTTTATATAATTTTGTAATATCTATGAAGCCACAGTGGTCCAATTTTAGTTTTCACTATTTCAAAGATCCTTTGAAATCAGTGGAAAATAACATTGGGCCACTGTAGCTTCATATAAATGACAAAAATATAACAATATGATGTTTTCGCTGATGTGGGTTGGGCCACTTTTCCGTTGGGCCGTTTAGGCCCCGAGAAAAAAAATCCCTCAGGGAGTATGTCATCTTTGGGAATGTGTTGTGTGGATGGTCTTTTTATGGAAAAGGAAGGAGAGGATAAGTTCTGGAAGAAATAAAGTATGAGGGATGGACAAGAATCTGGGAAGGTCTTTTTATGGAAATCTGGAAGGTCTTTTTACGGAAAAGGAAGGAGAGGATAAGTTCTGGAAGACATAAGGTATGAGTGATGGACAAGAATCTGGGGTTCAGTGTGTCCAGGAATGACAATGCGGTGCAAGGTGATGGGTCGAGAGAGTTTGGCTGGAGAGGTCAAAAGGTCTCCATCAACCAGTCTCTCCTGATCCAGCCTGCCACGCAGTAGGTGGGCAAAACCCATGAACCCGGGCACTCCTGCTAAGCTCGCCAAACGTAGCGAACCACTCGCTAAACGTGACCTATGTCAGAGGTGTTGGTTATCCAATAAAAATGGTTTCCCAGGCGGCGGTCCCCATACCCGCCTCCCAAATTATTAGATTTCAGAGATCTTATTTTATAATTACTAATAGTAATAATATATTTTGATAGCGCCGTTTTTGTGAAAAATCACCTCGAGGGCGCTAAGACAAATTTATGATATATTTCTAGAATGCTCTATCTTATTTTCTTATTTCTAATTCCAGACTAGACAAACTATTATAACAACTTGGCTAAAAATTGCTTCTACCGGTTAATCGATCACTGATACAAAACTGCATGTACATAATATATGCATTTGACCTGAGTTGCGTAAAAACGTAGAAAACATACAGGACTACTAAAACCCTTATTATTTTTTTAATTGGCAAACTACTGTTTAAAACAAGATTTTTTATGCATAGCACAAAGGGTTACAATTATTATAAGCAATAATTATTAGCCTGAAACACTCCAGTAATTGTTGAATGAAACACTAGTATATATTGAATTATTTGGCGGGTAGGTGATAAGCCGACGTAGCTCAGTGGATAAAGAGCAGTTGACCGGATATCAGGACGCGCGTTCAAGCAAAACATCCTAGATTACAAATGTGATCTAGGAGGTTTTGGTTCAAGTCTTGTCGGCGGCATGTATCTTTTCTCGGGAGATTTTTCCATGTAGATGAATGTTTCAGGATAATAATTATTGCTTATAATAATTTCTACCTATACCTGGGAGGTCACTTCAGATCAACATTGTTTATTGCTTATTAAAAAAAATTAGATGCCTACGTTTTGAAATGCAATTATTTATTAAATCGTATATATTTTTAAAATAATATGTAATATGTTCTGTAATGAACGTGTATAAAAGCCAACTTTTATGATATGCGGTGAAATAAAATAATTAATTTATTAGAATATTCGTTTTCCTAAATTTGATTCTTCCCTTGTTAAGAGACAGATTGAGGTGTAAGGCTTCGAATAATGTTAATCCAATAAGAAAAGTGTATTTTGGATATATTATAGGCAATACGAGAATATTATTCTAAGGCAGTATTTTATGTAACGGTATGAGAGACTAAAAAAGTAAGTTTTTAGTTTGTTCCTAAATTCTGTTGGGCTTGTATCTTAGTTCCGGAGGGAGTTCCAAGCCTTATGCCAAAATAACCAGAAAGCGCGATCTCCAAACTTACCATTTACAGGTATTATACAGAACTTACTAACCTGGCAGTTTATTTTAGAGCCTAAGAGAGAATTTTATTTATAGTTTTGCACCGACATGACATGGCATTGGAAAACATTGGGGATGCTATTTTTTATTATTAATTGCTGGTATTTATTTTTATTATTATGTTATTTACTGTTCGTGTAAGGAAAATATGTACGTATGAAATATACCAATCAAATTGTAAAAAAAACGGTTACTTGGAATAATCTTTGCCAACCAATTTCAAACATGCAAATATAATATTAGAAACAATTTGTGTTTTTGCGCACATTTGTAAAATTTCAGTTTTCTTTACTACGTAGACGACAATAGAAAACATTTTGATACATTGTATATGTGAAAATGTAAGTAGGTAACTTTACAATTACATAGATAATCTCTCCAGGAAGCGGAGAGTACCTATATTTCTTATTTCACTTGGAAAATGTTGATTAATATCAAAGAATCATAACGTTTTTCCAAGTTCTCTCTTTTTTACTACACTCTTACAAATATTATAAAGTTGTCCACAAATAACTTAGTTATTCCCCAGCGTTCCATTCATTCGTCCACCAACTCTCTTCCACCATATGAACAAGAAGACGACAATCTACCTTTTTTATGTGAATACCGCACAAGAGTCCCCACTCGCAAATGCTACCAATCATCTGGAGCCAGTGAGACCATGTCATCTTCAATTGGGGTATCTTGTGAGTCTGAGGGTAGTGGAAAAGGGAAGGAGATGGGGTAGTGGAATGTTGGTGGGAGGCTATTCAGATCTACATAGTCACCAACCACGCTGACGCCATTTAATGCAACGTTACATTTATGAATGGTGATCTTACACCAAGGTGATACTGATAGTGTATTCCAGTCTGAAAGGTGCCTCAAATATACCTAGTATTTATTATTTTTAAAAGACAAAATTGTGAAAAAACACAAATTAATCAAATAAAATTTACTTGCGCAAGCCGGGATTTAAATCCGCGATCTCTAGCTTGTTAGTCGAGAGCCTCACCCCTCGACCATGAAGTTCATTATTTATGACACAAATCTGGATTTTTCCCAAGTATGTAGTTCATAAGCCATATTTAAAAAAAAAACTTGAAATATATTTTAAATGCTGAAACGTCAGTTGTTGAAAATATGTTGACCAATGTATTTTAACAGATCTCAGTAAGTAATAATGCACAATTCTCAGAAAGAGAGTTCTGTCTTTAAGTGCATCTCGGTAATAATTTATGGCCCTTTTCGTCTGACCACTTTTTCTAAGTAAGTAATCCCGCAAAGACCAGGGTATGATTTAAGGCCGAACGTTCGTTTACTGCTGAGAATTGCAGGTAACGCCAAATTACTGCTTAAGACAAAAAATGCAGTTAAATGCATTGTTTTATAATGTTTCCATGGGGCATGGGGCGTCATGGATAGGGCTGTTCATTGCATTGCAGAGTGATTTATGTCCTCGCTGTATATGACACACAATTCATTGCTCTGTAAATATTATGGTTCTGCAGTTGTTAGATAAATAATATATGACACGTATGGATATAGGCAAGTAATAGGTAATAAACATTTATAAATTATTTTACGACTGTTTGTCGTTAAATTATTTATAAATGCAACCTTACTAGAACTTCAACCTTACAGCCAACTTCAGTTAGACTGGTTTCTATTTTTAGGATTTTGTTAGCATGGTCTTGGATTCCTCCCATATGCACAAACATTCTCTTCGCAATTGGTTTAATTCATTTTTTAAGAATAATTTAGATTTTTCGGTATTTTATTCTTCAATCTTATTTCTGTTAAACATGGTTCATAATAAATAATTATATGGAAATGAGCATATTTCTAAAATTATACGATCATACTTTTTTTAAATGGTTACTTACATATAATAGGTTTGGTTCCATGACAGTTGATCTCTTGACAGTTGCCCCACGGCATACTTATGTACATACAATATGCAGTAGGTTTAAAGAAAATTCGGTATACCTACTTACACAAAATATAGTTAAGTTAGTGTGCAGAGAGGATATACCGCCGAATAACAAAAGTATATGTAAAACATATTTTCAATCAAATGCATCAAAGATAAAACTACTTACCTATATACTGTACATACCAGTGAATAAGTGCTAAAAATTGACACTTTAAATAAATTCGTTTCATGCCTATACCAAGTCGATTTTAGGTTTGAAATTGATAAATAATGCACAAAAAATTATAATTTTATGATAATTAAATTTAATAATAATAATTTAGGGAGGGCCAACTTTAGGGGAATCAAATGTCGGATCACCGTATAATATTATACAGTAGATACTAATTAACCATAAGAATAATGCTCTAAATTTCATTCTAAACACAAAAAATGAATGTATTACATAACCATTTGAGGAAATTATACATAATATTGCTTTCAAAGACATATTTTTGTTGCTGTTATTATTTGGCCAACGTGTACCACATTTTGTATACATATATTTACGCGGAAGATATTCGCAACCCTGTCTTTTGTTTTAAAAAGGTCTCATGACATTATTTCGACGCGTAGACAAGAAAAGAACCCAAATAATCTTCTTAACAAATAAAAATATACCTGCCCTTCATTTTACAAATACCTTTAGGGTTGTAGGTAGGTAGATAACATTTAATTAGAGGTAAGACCAATGCTCATCAATAAGTACGAAGGGTAAATTATAAGAAAAACTTTATAGTGCATTTTATATAAGTGTAGATACCAACATCGGGTTCAGGTATTTACCGAAGAGATCAGAAGAGAAACGAATAATTTATTAACCCCTCAGACCTCGGGCCCATTTTGTCAGAAGGTCAAAATATTTGCGCTTTGCAATAAAAGCCAAATAAATGGAATATTTCTGAATACATCCGAAAACTATAAACTGTTTTTGAATGGCGATGAAATATGCTTACAAATTAGGTATAGGTATAATTCGAAATAAATACATATATAATTTTTTATTCATAAAAATTTTGATTGCAAACTTAAGAAAGCTTTAAAATGGCTCACCTTAGGTTTTTTTAATTCAAATTAATGATACAGTTAAAAGTGATCGAATTGGAAATGGGTTCCATAGCTCAATCGGTAGAGCAGTTGGCCATGAATGCTAAGGTATCTGGGTTCGAGTCCCAGTGGAACCAATATCTTTTTCTGATTTTTGTGTCTTCAGATTTTGATTGAGTTTCGCTAATATTGTCTTCGTTTAATTAAATAAAGCGTGGTGTTTTCTCTTTCCAACACGGTTTAGATTATATTTCTAACCACGATAGTAAGTGAGACACAACGGTTTCCATGAGAAAAATAGTAATTGAAAACTTGATAGGCATTTGAAGAAAAAATGTGGTAATAATTTAACAGTAGGTACCCATGAGCAGTCGAGAGGGTTTCATAGGCTGACCTAAAACCTTCAGGATAAACAAGGTACAAATTTTTGTCGAAAACGCATAATACATAGTGCAAAGCTAGGAACCGAAAAATGTGAAAGCGGTATGGGAAGTGACTGACCATGGCTTGCAATTAGACTTAAAGTTCTCTACCGGCCCCAAAAAGAAGAAGATGGAGAGATATGAAATGAGGAATGTTAGAAGAGCGCGCTAACATTTACAGCGATAAAATTGATGCAAAAATCATGAAAATCTTTAATAAAACACGACTCGTTAAAAATAGAGCAAAAATCTCGCGATAATTGTCTTTAATTTTATTTAAAGAAACGCTGTGAATTTTTTCATACATATAACTCGTAAAATAACCGTAACAAACGTGTTTATAATCATTTTTGGAGCATACTTTGCGATTTTTTTCTATCGAGGGAATTTTATATAATTTGCGTTTCGGTGCGACAAATGTCTAAATATTATCTTCAAGAATAACATATATTTTTTTTATGATCTTAAAAACTTCAAATGTTTAAGGGAGGTTTGCAAGAAATCGGTTGAAATTCGGAGAACCGCCTCTTAAGATGAAGCCATACTAAATAATGCAAAATCATACTTTTTTGTTTTGAAAATTTGATCGCTTAGAAGTATTATAGATACTTCAATTAAATACTGCTTGTAGAACATATCTTGGCCCTTAATTACAGCGCCCTTGAGGTGATTTTTCACGAAAACGGCGCTATATAAATTAGCCAAATATTATTAATATTATTATTAAAAATATCGGTCATTTTTTCAAGTATTTTAATAAGCCTAGAAAAAAATAAATTGTAAGTTCTATAAAAAACCTTTTGAAGTCCAAACTCTCCTATTTATAAACCTCTTTTCGGATATGGTTTTATTGCATAATGTGGCAAATTTAGTTTCTTATATAATTATCGCAAGAAAAATTGAAATTTACGCCCTAACCTGACCAAATAAAATATAATATGCATTTTCGAGTTGTTATTTTTGACATCACGGCGACAATTCGGCAGTCGACGAATTTGTTATATCAAAGTGAACCTTATACCATCCACCGAAGAACGACTGGCAGCCGCCCTTATTTTCTCTCACTACTCCTCCGGCCGGAGCGGAGAAATGACGTGTTAGGCTCAGGGCCGCTATTTTTCTTGAAATCAATTTAAAAAAATCGAAAAAATTGAAATCAACATGTAAAAAAAAACTCAAATATCTTTTACCTTTCCAAAAGCTGTTTCTCTAGTATTTTTAAGCTCTTCCCATAAAGGGGCGTGAATTCCGATGTCGATTTTTTCCTGTACTAGTAAAATTATTTTTTTATTACTAATAAATTTTGGTCATGTGCAACATTGTCCATGTTGGATAGACTATCCTCAATACTGTTGAAACTGCTGCCTATTCGATTTCATTGTAAAGGTATTTATTCGTACGGAAATAATTGGAGAAAACCTGTTCTACCAGCCAATGCACTAGTGCCCGCAAGTCCCGTGTGAACACTGCTTTATTTCCAAGAACCCTGCAAATCTAGACTTCACACATTCATTTTATATACCTACTTACAGATATTTTAGATAGTTAGTAATCACTAAACAAAAAATATGAAGGAGATTACAAATTCTTTTTGAGCCATCTTGGAAAATATTCCCCAACTTAAATCACGTTAAAAATCTCTGTAAAAACTGAAACGTCGGCTGTTGAAATACTTTTGTCGCCTATTTATACGAAATATGCTTGTTACCAAAAATAGGTTTAAACTTACGAGATAATTTATTAACTTTAAAAACAATCGAGTTAGGTAAAGTTAGTTGTATGACCCATGACTCGTTCGACTTACATAGATTAAACAATGCTTTCTTCGCCTATTTATACGAAATATGCTTATGTTACTAAAAATAGGTTTAAACTTACGAGATAATCTGTCAACTTTAAAAACAACGGAAAGCCACAGTAGATTTACATTAATTTGCTAATGAACATAAGACAGTGAGAAATTTATTTTATTTTTATGGTATGTAAACAAGATTTTGCAACTCTGTTATATAATTGGATACGCACAGGAAACGAATTAAATAAATGATTTAGATAAAGCGTGCTGGAAAATAATTATAAAACATGGCAAAATAAACAAAATCGGTGCCATTCCCTTAATTTCGTTATGATAAATGCAAAAGTTGATTTATTAAAACTGTTGAATCAACGCTTGGAATTCGTATTTCGTAGGGGTGGTTTGTTTGAAAGAGCATCAACCAACGTCGGTTATAGTTTTAAACTCTGGTTTTAATTTGGAGTGGTCGCAATTGAAGGATCCGCGGGTAATATCCCCCTCGCTCCAGCGCACATAGCCATTAGGGGAGATCGGGATTTAATAACTAAGGGTTGGTGGTTCGACCCTTCTTTCTAAAACGCCCAAGAAATTATCGCATTAAACACACTGCGCACACAATGTGAGAGCGATCCGCGCATGTATGCAAAATTTTTGGATGTCGATGCAAACGGGGCACGAATTTAAATATTTTCAAATAAGATTGAAAGTATAATAATAATAATAATATTTGGACGATTTATATAGCGCCGTTTTTTGTGAAAAATCACCTCAAGGGCGCTGTACAAACTTACCATACATGCCTAAAATCTAGAAAGACTACAAGCTAGATAAACAATTAAAAACAACTTATGGCTAAAAATTGCATACAGCGGTTCATTGATCACCGATACGAAAATATATGTACAATATTTTGACCAATGAACGCGATGCTGCCTAAAAATGAATTGATACAGGACCATACTTACCTGGGAGGTCGCTTGAAATTAACACTGTTTATTGTCTATTTAAAGAAATTTAGATAGAGTTCGCACGCAGAGGACATAATTATGAGCACATGTTGTTTAATCCTGAAAATATTTTAATATTAATATGTAATATATTCTTTAATGAGTGTATTTTGGAAAGTAAAAGCAACATTTAATGGTGGGCGGTGCAGTAGTACAAGGATTTGATCTTCCGAGAGACAGATTGATGTGTAAGGATTCGAGTAATTTTAATTCAGTAAGAAAAGTGTGATTAAGACATATCATAGGCAATACAAGTATGATACTCTCAGATAGGTATATTTAAATTAAGTTAAGCGTATGAGAGCCCGAAAAGGTAGGTTTTTAGTTTGGACTTAAACTCTGTTGGGCTTTTTATGCATCTTAATTCCGGAGGGAGTCTATTCCAAGCCTTAGGCCCAGATACTCCGAAAGCACGATCTCCGAACTTAGTATTTGGCTTTCGTTTGGGTTCTATTAGTCTGCCTACAAATAATAATAATAATATTTGGCTGATTTATAAAGCGCCGTTTTCGTGAAAAATCACCTCAAGGGCGCTATACATATAATAATAATTGGATAATTTATAGAGCGCTGTTTTCGTGAAAAATCACCTCAAGGGCGCTGTACATATAAGCATACAATAAAATAAAATTAATACGATAGGCTTACAACAAAGATTCAAAATTATAACTAGGTACTTACATTTAAGACTTATATATTATTATGTACATAGCTAGTGACTTACGACTAAGACTTATTACTACTGACTGAAAACTAGTGGCAGATGAAGTTGCCGATTTAAGGGTTAATTGCCTCGGACCGGTATTTTCCGGGACGCATAATTCAGATTTTTAATGTACACCAAAAATACAGGTTGAATATTGAATCGAATTGTCCTACATAATTTACCTATATATTTTTAAATCGTACTCAAAGCTTGCCAATTTTTTATTTAATTTTTGTTGTATACAGGGTGTAACAATACATACCCGAAGGATTTTAACCAGCGATTCCTGTGCATAGTGACAAATGTGAATGTCATTTTGTTGTCATGAGATTTTTTTTTCAATTAAAAACAATAAAAATATTTTTCCTTCGCACTTCGCAACTGAGTAGTCATGTATAGCCTAGCGGCGAGTCACGTGATAAGCTGCACGATAACACACGAAATAGTGCGCGTATTATGTGACCCCTTCGCGACGTGTAGGAGTGGGATCAGTGGCGAAGTGTTGAAATATGCTCAGGAATCGCTGGTTAAAATCCTAAGGGTACGTGCTGTTACACTCTGTATATGCGCATTGTGCTTTTAAATGATTAGTTCGTTCTTTGGAAACATTACTTCAAAATATAGTTTTGCTGTTTGTATAGGATATTTAATTATTGGTTTTACATAGATAAGGCAAGTAATAAAAATAATTAGGAATGGGTAGGACGGCAGAGTTAACGAAAGTAAATCATACCAAAAACGTCACAAATATGTAATCAAAAGTTATATTTTAACTCTCGTCTCAGATTATTGTTTTCAGAACAATTGTGGAGCTAAAAATTGAAAAAATGTATCCATGTCACATTTGATTGCATCCGAAGTCGAAGAGTAGGTTTTCGAAAATGAATCCGGAAGATACAAGAACTGAATAGCAAGGTGCTTCCCGTCCTTTCTCTTCACCATATCCTTCTCCTCCTCCCCATTTATCCCAATTTTGAGCAAATTTTGGTTTTTATCATTCGGAAAGTAAAAATTAGTAAAGAATGTTTTTGTTATTTTATAAAATGGAATCTTTGAAATGTGTCAAACACCAAAATATCGCTGTGCTGCGAAGGTGAATTTCTTCTACACTTTAGGTTAGATTTTGAAGAAAGACTGAAGTTTTTGGAAAACAGGACTCGTTGTTCTTTGAATATTCTTTACCGATTTTTTTTTATGTATATTTTTAAGCCTAGCAATACAAAAACCTGGCGGGCCACATGAAATGAACGCTACTCGTCACTGTAATTGGGTATGATGATTTGGATTTTCGGATTTCAATAAACCATATCGTCGCTTGGTGAGTTTAAAGTACTTACTTACTATTTTATTATCTACATAAGTGTTAGAAATCGTAACCAGTATTTCACAAAACAGTAGGAAAACGATACATTTTTTTTGGTTTTGAAGATTTCCCGTAGATAGATAATGTTTTATTTTGAATAAAATAAATTGTTTTACAGCTCCTTTTCAGGTTCTCCTCGTCCTGTCTCCTGTCATCTAAGCTTTATCAAGATCCGGATTAACTGGTTCTCTCCGTAATCCCCTCCTCGATATGTCACACGACTTCATCCACCTGGGGTGAGTTAGACCCCCTAGTCCTGGCGTGTAGACAATATAAACAGAATAAATCTATAGCATGTGGATCGCCTTTAACAATATTTAATAACTTGTAGTTGTCAAAACAATGATTTGAAAGACATCAAACCTTCTTACATTATTAAATGCTATCTACAAAAATAATATTTGTTTATCTGAAAAATTTAAGCGATTTATATCAGAAACCTAGACAACATATTTTAAATATTATTTTGTGAATAAATGATCCACGTATAGTGGAGAAGGGTGTCTGCAGGTTAGATTTTTAAACGAATCTTCAGTTTTATAGACAGATTGATAAAAAATTTGAACAATTGACCTTCAAAATGGGAGAAAGATTTCTGTCTCCATGATATTTCGAAAAATTACCCCCGTCACATTTTCCCAACCCTGAAGAAGAATTTTGGTATTTCTTGATGAAATTATGCATATACTGTACGTTCAAAATAAAATAAAAATTACCGACTACATCTGATTTCGATAAAATCCACTCAATTTCCGGGAAACGCATGGTAGTTATTTATAAAATTCCATTGCTCTTTCAAGTTTTTTCCAACCAATATCAGAAAAAATATGACTTGAAATGTTTTTAAAACTTACCTACAGAAGAACATATTTAAATAAATACGGAAATAATAGATTTCAGATAAGAAAGTGGATTTATAATTCTATAAATAATATTTTTTTACGTGAAATTTTTTTGGTATAATATATGTATTTTAAATTTTTGGATAGATTCCTATTTACTAATAACCACGTAAGCATTTTTTGATTAACAGACTTATGTAAGTACTTATTTTTAAGATTTAAAAAAATATTTTCGGTCCGAAACTGCCGACATTGCGCAAGAGAATCTACCAGGGTACCATCGGGATTCGGCGGTAACAAAATTTTTAATAGCGCGGAACTGTGTACCTCAGCATGTATTGTGCCCGGTACCTACTTGCCCCGGGTTCGAGTACCCTACCAGTTATTACCGGCCTTGTGGGGCGCGGGGGGCTTTAGCAAAAGGGGGAAATAAAAAATGTATTGGAGGACGCATGGGTTTTGGATGGGGGTTGGGGGTTGGGGGAGGGGGGGGGGGATGAACACCTGGGCCTGCAGCTGCGGGAAACAGTCCCACGGGCCCCCCTTAAAGCAGAAATCACGAACTGCGTCACATATTCCCAGATTTATCTGCCTACTGTGCTACATACAAACTGTGGGCCGCAACTATAATTAAAGTTAATATAAGTCTATTTTAGGTAAAAGAACAATTTGATTAAACTACAAAATTTCGAATCATTGTGTCAGAAACAGTTCACTGTGCTGTATTTGTCCATGCTTATTTAAGAACTTTTTAGGTTGGTGCCAAATATGTGGTGATCGTAAAAAGACAAAAAAATTAAAAAATATGAAAATATATTTCTTTATTTATAATTCCAGAAATTGAGCCAAGGAAATGAGATTTTTTATTTTATTATTTAGATTATACAAACTTGATCCGGTCATTAGTCTAACTTGATGATTTATTCAACAAAATGTAAAGCGCCCTTCATGTGATTTAACATTTTTGTGGACGCATGAGGCCCTGAGGAAAAACAGTTTTCTTCGAGCGTATGTCAGATTTGGGGATGCTGTATGGAGGGTATTTTTAGGAAAAGGAAGGAGACGAAGTTCCGAGAAGGGAAAAGGTATTACGGGTGGGTCGGAACTGGGGGTCAGTGTGTGCAGGAGTGACGGACGTATGAATCCATTCCTCCCACTACGGTTGGTCGAGAGTCCGGTTGAAGAGGGGAAAATGTCTCCCTCAACTACCCTCTTCCGATCAGACTTGCAAAAAAATCACCCGATGAACCCGGGCACCCCTGCTAAGTCACCAAACTTAGCAAACCACTTCTGGTGACACATGGCAGGGGTGCCGATTATTAATTAATCGGCGGTACCCATACCAGTCTCCCAAATTGTTCTTTTTATTTATTTTAATCTATCTCACTCATGATAGAATATATTAAACACTCACGAAGGGCTTCAAGCATATAATAGGTAATTTTCCTTAAGTCTTAAATGAGGATAAAAACATCTTCGCAAAGCGCTTTGAATTGGACGAAAAGTCGGCAAAAATGCGTTCTGGAAATGAATCTTGTTTTTTTTTTTTAGAAATTAAATTTGATAATGTTATTATCGAGTTCTGCAAGTATTTTGGAATGTATTTTAGTTACAGCTGTTTCGACTTGTAAGGTCATTTTCAAGCTGTGGTGAAGCCACGTACGGACGAATTATTTATAATATTTTAAATGTCAATTTATGAAGGTGTCTAAATTGATTTATTACTGGTAATAAATACTTCCAGAACTCGATAATAACATTAACAAGTTTAATTTTAATTAAATTTCTAAAAATTAAAATGAAGTTCTACGAATTAAACACAAAAACAATTAATACATTTTATCATTATAATATTGAGCCATTCAGGCGCCAAAGGTTTAGAAACGCAGGTAAAAAGTAAATGAAGTACATACGCATTATAACGTGTACATGTTAGGTAGGTCCGTATGTACGATAATATATATAGTATATCGGTATCTAGCTGTGAGCATGAGGACAGGATGACGAAATGTTTGCCGTAGTAACGCTGACAAACCGGTAGCTTTAAAACACGTGGTTATTTCAAATCGTAAACTGTTGGAATTAAAGGTAGGTTTACCATTTTTTTAAAGAAACCATCAAGGGGATATATCCTCAAAATAATAATAATAAAAATAAAACATTTATAATAAATATTTATAAAATGATTGGTTGGTATATAATAAAACTGAAAAAACCTTAGACTCTGTAGAAATGTACGATCCGTTTGATAAATTCTCAAATCTCAACAAACGGGTTGCAATCTTTGGAGCATATGCATGGAGTTGGAATGCTGTCTTGTTCTATCGGTATTTCAATGAAATATACTCCGAGGAACTAGCGCCATTGTCTCTTCGGCACCGGTGTACAGTTGGAAAACACGCCAAACGCGCTCCAAATTTTTTTTACGATTGATATTTGTCACATGAGAACAGCTCGTTTCTACGACTCGTTCTTGAGTGAGCTGGAATTTGGAACGATTTGACCGTTCCTCCTTCGTCCTTCCGTTCCGCAAAGCACCCCCAAAGATGACATAGGCCCTGAGTGAAATTATTATCCACGCAGCATTCCCAAAGATGATATATGTGAAGTAGGAGTAGGAGTAAAAGTTTTAAAAAAAATAACAAGCTATTGCTCACCTTTTTCTTGTCTCGGGAATTTATCCTTATCTTTGCAGCAAAATCTGAAACCAAAAAATTGACATTAATCCGTGTGAAAATACGTAAAAGTTTGTAGGTTTAGTTATTTATGGGATGTGTGGATTTGCACTAACCTCCCTACGTTTTGGAATTAAAAATGATACAAGTTATTATTAGTGTAAAACGCATACTTTTAAAATTGTTAAATGTGTTACAAACAGCCCTGATGGTATTAAGCTTTATTCTTTTCGAAAGAACTCCTGGATCTAAAATTCTTTTTAATTGCAACATTAATATCGAGGCGGAGTCATTTATATAGGCGATTTTACCTAGATTGCATGCTGTTGAAAATGCTTTCTCAGAAGTAGTAGATGAGTTCAACTGCATGGAATATAGCTACAAAAAGGCTATAATAACATACCTCCATAAATCAATGTTAGCACAATACCTACTATTCTTCTGCATGGGTTCTACATATTTTAATTAGCATATGATTACTCATGATTACTGAAATGTATCATATTAGTCTATGATCAGTTTGATTAGTTCTATCATTGTTTTCCGTTGCCTATGCTATACTCGGATCACATGGTGTCCGTTACGACGTGTTTGTCGAAGATAGCCAAACAGAGACATGCAAGTGATTCTGTTGCCAGAGCTCCTTACTCCTCAGACAAAACTAGCTTCCGAGTTACAAATATGTATGTCCTCTTAAACCATATTTATATATTAACGAAATAGCGATAAACATTAAAAAAAATATATTAAAAGAACTATAAGTCTTCAATCAAACAAAATAGTACTGAGATACTGACGAACACTAATAATAAATTACAAAATCTCTGTAGTGGAATACAGAGACATTTTACAATTACTGTTCAATAAAATTATTATGTATCACGTGTTTCGTAAATACCCGTAAGGGCGTATATCAAACGAAAATAAACACATAAAACTGCGCTACATGAGAACCACCGATTCATTACAATTATTTTCATAATGCACTGGTTTTAGTTGAAATTGAATAGCTTATGGAAAAAGTTGGGTTGATTCCTGTTTGCCATTATTAATAAAAACATAGGCATATTAAAATAATTGTCAACATTACAAGTCAATTCATAAAGCACATTACTATGCGCTATAAATTGATTACAAAGGAATAATAAATGTTAATCCCCTGTTTAGCAAGTTGCCACTTGTTGGGTTCCACAAAGAAACATTTGTATGCATTACTGTACAAAAGAAGTGCTCACACAATAATGTACCTATTATAATAGAACTTATTTATAAAGAACCTCTTTATCCAACTCTGGTCTGTATCGGATTAAACATTTAGTTATTTAATGGAAAAATAGAGGCTATAACAATAATTGTGGTATTGGCACAGATCCGAGAAAAATGCTGTGAAATTAAGTTAATAAATTAATTAGTAATTAGTTAATTATTATTTTTTAATTGATAAACTAACGTTTAAACAAGATTTTTATGCATAGCACAAAGGGTAGATAACAAATATTATAATCAATAATTATCAGCCTGAAACACTCATCTACATTGAAAAAATCTTCCGAGAAAAGATACTGGCCGCCAACGGGACTCGAAATCCGAAATGACCGGCAATCAGAGGGATACGGGTTCGAGTCCCGTTGGCGGCCAGTTTCTTTTCTCGGAAGATTTTTTCAATGTAGATGAGTGTTTCAGGCTGATAATTATTGATTATAATATTTGTTATCTACCCTTTGTGCTATGCATAAAAATCTTGTTTAAACGTTAGTTTATCAATTAAAAAATAATAATTAATATTTGACAAGTTAAAGTATTTCAGCAAAAAATGCAGACATAATTAGTCTCGACGCCACCTAGCGGGAGAGTTAGTATTTAACAATACCTCTCTCACAAAAATAAAGTTGGTTGTTTTCAGTTGGAAAAATGTAAAAATAAGTAATTGTCGAATGAAACACTAGTATATATTGAATCATTTGGCGGGTTTTAGATAAGCCGCCATAGCTCAATGGTAGAGCTCCTGACCGGCAATCAGAAGGATACGGGTTCGAGTCCCGTTGGCGGCCAGTATCTTTTCTCAGAAGATTTTTTCAATGTAGATGATTGTTTCAGGCTGATAATTATTGATTATAATATTTGTTAGTAATTAGTTAGTAAATAACGCTTTCTTTAAAAATGGAGAATTCACGATGTCTGACTTTACGAGTCAAGATTAACCCTAAGAAATTTAAAAAAATATATACTTTCAAATTTAAAACAAAGAATTAAAAATATTTTCTTTTCATTAAAAATATTATATTATAGAGCATATATATGGGAACATTATCGCCTTTCTATATTCTTGACATAATCTGTTTTAATTTAGAAAATGATATTTAAATTTAAAACAAATACGAGTTGGTTGAACCAGTGTTACAATCACTTACATACGATTCCGTAACAATTGATCTCCCGAAAGTTGGCCCCTCGGCATTCTTATGTAATATGCTATCAGTTTAGGGAAAACACCCTATAAAACTTCTTAAACAAAAGGGTTCCCAAAGGGGTGTGCGAAGAGTATTAACCGCCGAAAAACAAAAATATAAAACATATATTCACTTAAATTCATCAAGAATAAAACAACTTACCTATGTATTATGTATATCAGCGTATACGTACAAATATCGACAGTGTAAATAAATTCGTTAGATATCCATACCAACTTATTATTAAAGATATTTTTGAAGTCGATTTTAGGTTTGAAATTGGTAGATAATGCAAAAAATATTATAATTTTATAATTATTATAATTTCGGGGGACAACCCGGAATAAGCAAGTTTGATAATTTTGAAAGTAATGTGATGTTTATTTTCATGGCAAATTAAAAAAAATATATAACAATTTTATTAATAAATGATACCTCCCTATATTTTTCAAGATTTATCCAACTAATCCAGTACCAATTAAGAGATATGAAGAAATAATAAGTTCGTGTTACGGAAAAAAACTAGGAGATAAAGAGAGAATTACATGACATTGGAGTCTACATAGTAAGCGATTTGCTTCAACTCAAATGTAGGATTTCCAATCATCGATTTTTTGATGAAATGTCTTATAGATCTTTCTGTGCTTTTTCGATGGAGTCAAAATAAAATTGTAAACTGCACAAGAGTAAAGTGTTGCTCCTTCGAAATTGAGATTCAGAAGATGATGTAATTTTTGTATCAACCACAAACCGTTGCGAGTCGTAACTCTTTTGCCCATCTCGATGTTTGACATGGGACACTTCCAGAGAAAAAAAAACAATGCCTCCCTACTTTTCGCGTATTGGTGAAATATCATCTAAAAATAAACGATGATTTACGATTCTACAAAATAACTAAAAGGTAATATCTGTGGGGAAAGGATGCAATATTTACGAGAACGAATACGAGAAAACCACCAAAAATAATACACGAAGAAGAATCAATCTTGTATCTAGTACTATTCGAGATAATCATTAAATTATCAAAACCGCCCTTATCCTCGTCTACACATTCTTCTTAGGTTGGTGGGTTGTCACCAGCCCTCGGGCTGTTTCCGCCCGGAGAATGAGCCTCCCTCTCAGCCCGCAGGAAGCCACTGGGGGTGGTCTATTATTCGATGCGATTTGATATACCTTCCAGCCAAACCATCCCTTTTATCGGGCGCTGGATTTGCTGATATCCGCCCGACAGTATTTCGGGGCTGTGAGGTATTGTAATATAGGTTCCTATCTACAATAATGTAAGCCATTGGTTGCTTTAGTAGTGTAAATATAAACCTTTTTTATAAACTGTTATTTCCAGTACTTAAGTATGTTTGCAAAATGTTAATAATGTGGAAAGCAAACATGATTTAAATCTTTTTTTCTTTGGGCTTTAAGTAAGCATAAATTCAACTAATTTATCTTAGTTTTAAAGAAATTATGGGTACCTATACTATTATTAAATCTACATTCTTATACCCAATTTTGCATCACAGAAAACAGTACCTTAATTACACAGCATTGATTTCCTTAAAAAATATTTGACGTGAGTGCGGTTGTGTTTTTTAAAACACTTTTTTTAATGTTTAAGGCGATCCTGTACAGGAAAAATCGAAACCGGAATTCACGCCCCTTTATGGGAGGAGTTTAAAAATACTTGAGAAAAGCTTTTGGAAAGGTTGGAAAAGATATTTGAGAATTTTTTTACATGTTGATTTCGTAAAGGCCTGCAAAAAACATTAATTCCTTTTTAACGCATTGTTTATTATAATAAAACGAAATTTGAAAATTGATTTCACGAAAACAAGCGACGCAGAGCCTAACACGTATATTCTCCGCTCCGTCCGGAGGAGTAATGCCAGAAAATAGGGGTGGCTGCCAGTCGTTCTTCGGTGGACGGTATAAGGTTCACTTTGATATTCCAAATTCGTCGACTGGCGTATTGTCGCCGTGATGTCAAAAATAACAACGCGAAAATGCATATTATATTTTATTTTGTAAGGTTCGGGAGTAAATTTTTTTTTGTGATTATCATAAAAGAAACTTAATTTGCCACATTAAACAATAAAACCATATCCGAAAAAATGTTTATAAATAGGAGAGATTGGACTTCAAAGTGTTTTTTATAGACCTTATAATTTTTTTTTCTCGGCTTATTAAAAGACTTATAAAAAAAATGACCAATATTTTTAAGAGCCAAGGTATGTTCTACACGCAGTAGTTTATTGAAGCATCTATAATACTTCCAAGCGATCAGATTTTCAAAACAAAAACGTATGATTTTGCATTATTTAGTATGGCTTTATCTTCACACGTTCTTCAAAAGATTTCTTTTAAATGTCTAAATCGAGATGATTTGCTACGATTTAATATTTAATCAGATGAATGACCAATATTTTTAAGAGCCAAGGTATGTTCTACACGCAGTAGTTTATTGAAGCATCTATAATACTTCCAAGCGATCAGATTTTCAAAACAAAAACGTATGATTTTGCATTATTTAGTATGGCTTTATCTTCACACGTTCTTCAAAAGATTTCTTTTAAATGTCTAAATCGAGATGATTTGCTACGATTTAATATTTAATCAGATGGTTTGGACATGTAGAGCGAATGAAAGAAGAAAATAATGTGAGAAGAATATATGACGCAAATGTGAATGGAAGAAGAAGTAGGGGACGCCCGAGGAAGACATGGCACGATCAAGTGAATCAGATACTTGAGTCGGGCCATGTCAAAAGTCGGAATAATAGAAGAGTATGTATGAGACGATGTATGAATGTGAGTGAGGCAAAGAGTGTGTGCCAAGACCGAGTTGTTTGGCGGTCCGTCCTCTCTGCCTACCCCTGCGGGGAAACGGCGTGATGGTTAGTTAGTTAGTTAGTTAGTTTAATATTTAAAGGAAAGCACAAACAGTGTTTTTTAAAGTAAAAAATAGCATTAAATAAAATACCTAACTTTATTTACATCACAATTTTTAAAATCATCAACCTGTTTTAAAACAATTGGCTTCTTCATCTAGATCTTCAGGATAAAAAGTATACTGATATATACCGATAAATAAATCAATGATTTTGAAATAGTGATTTAAAAAAAGTATAATATTTTATTTAATTCCTCAAAATGATAATAGTTATTATTGAAGAAAAAATATAACAGTTTAACAGAAATGCATCTTAAAAAATTAAGTAAGGATTGAACCGAAAACACTGATGATAAAATTATGAAGTCATGAAACTAGATCATATTTGCGAGAACCATGTTTTATTCGCAACCATTAACAACACAATGTAGAGCAAATATTTTTCAGGGGTCACCCTTACATCTAGAAAGCACTAAAGGGTATGAAAACCGTATCCAGGTCGTGTATATGTAGAACACAAAAAATCCCCATTTAGCGGAAAAAATCACGTAAATTACCTTTGGTAGGCTTAAAAAAATAATAAATAGATACGCTGTTAACCCCTCGCAGGTTACCGACAGATTTTTACGGAGAAATTTACAGCACGGGTCGCTGAAAAACAGAGAAAATGTCAAACCCATAAAATTAACCCTTTGTGCGCGAATATCGAGATTTTTTCATATTCGTACTTCCGACCCCAACCCCTTTGCAGCTCGCAATTATTGCTCACCGATTTATTGCCGTTCCGCGTATGTTCAGCAGAGTGTGACTTCCAGCGGCAGTGCCGTGGTAACCTTTACATTTATTCTAAGAACATGTATTTCATTTTGAAAATTTATGATTTTACACTAGATTCTAAATTTGGAGACATTTAATGATAGGTAGGTACATATCTACCTACTACATTTAAGCCAGGAATTAACTTGTCAATCTTATTATTACTACTTGAACCGGGCCATGTCAAGAGTCAGAATAATGCAAGAGTATATATGATACGATATGTGAATATAAATGAGGCAAAGAGTGTGTGCCAAGACCGAGTTGTTTGGCGGTCCACCCTCTCTACCTACTCCAACGGGAAACACGGCGTGATGGTTAGTTAGATAGATAGAGGCACTGCTGAAAAAACTACTTTCAAGGAGAAATCCTGAATTGTAGCTGAGCAGTGGCCTTTTTTTCAATAGGATTAACGATGGATGAATAAAAAGTGTTATATTGTAAAAAATCTATTGATTAAAAACGTTTAAAAAAAATAGTAGGTATGCTTTAGACCACACGACTGAAGTAAAACTTCACTAACTTATAAAATAACATATGACATTGGGGAGACATATGACCACGGGGTGACCTACGACCCTGGGGTGACCTACGACCTTGGGGTGATCCACGATCTTGGGGTGACCTACGAACTTGGGGTGACCTACGACCTTGGGGTGACCTACGACTTTGGGGTAACATACGACCTTGGATTAGTATGTACGGCTTACCTTAGTTGTGCAGTATGTACGCCTCGCCCGATCACCGTTCGCATCGATCACCGTGCACATCGATTACCGTTCACAACTTTTCGTAGCACATCACACTTTTCGTAACGCATTCACCAGCTTACCCCCCAAGTCGAGAAGTTCACAAAAAGAAAAATATAGTTCAATTAAATCACATGGAAAATTATTTATGATACCTTCTAACATTGTTATTTTTTTATAGAAATTATAAAATGTATATTTCAAAAAACGCCGATTTATCGGCAATGAACTGAAAATAACAATTTTGCTATTAGTAACCACGTAAGGATCCCAATAATGGGGATTTCATTGAAATGGTAATCAATACGCAAGTGGAAGGAGTATGAACTTAGAAGGTTTTTAATAGTTTGCCAAATACCTATATACAATTTTAACCAAAGTACGTATCTTCTACGTAAGCATTTTTTCACGTCCCTTTAGAAAATTATCACATAGAAAATTTTCAAGCGATGTATTTTCGAATTTTCTAAAAATAACTATTCATTCGACATTGGAAAAAATACGCGCCGCCCTTCAAAAAAATGATACACCATTCGTTTATTCAACCGGGGGGGATATATCACGGGGAATTTTTTCGTCGTTTATTTAATGGTATATTCGCTTAATTTATATCTTTTTGATTCTGTGAAAGGCATAAAAACAAGTTCGGCATAAATCTATACGGCTCCCGTCAAACGGCACAGTCGATCGCAATCAATCTTGCGCGCCGCCATTAGCGGAAAGGAATTCAGGAGGGAAAAAATATGTCAAGCGACGCCAGAGACACCTCTGAATCGCGAAAAGAGTTACGGTTCACTAATAATTACCCTTTCACGCACTTCCGACAGATGGAGTCTGATGAACTCTGTGAATAATGATCCCCAGAGATTCTGTGTGTAATTTACGAACATTATCGTTTTTCGATTAGGTCGATTGATTTTTATTCCGATTTTGAAAGTGTGTTTGATGTTTGCTTTTGAGATTTATTCGATATGAATATATTATTCGCTTTTGAATTATTTTTGGGTGTTCATATTGTGATGGTAGAATCAGGCCATGGATAATTTTTGACTTTTGAATGCTAAAAAAAAAAATGAAAACATTCGAGTATCTAACATTGTGTTACGATTAGGCAGCTCCTTAGTTTACAAAAGGTTCAAGTTTACACATTATATGTAATATATTATTAAAACCATATTTTTAATCGTTTTTGTTGTATTTCTTGTAATATTACATTATACGCTTTAAAATATTAATATTTTAATCAATTCACAACAATAAAATATAAAAACTTTGGAGCACCTCAGTACAGATTTTATAATTGACGTGTTCATGAAACACAACAAATCGTTCTAACTGATACATATTCCCCATAATGCATCATTGTTTATTTTATAATTGAAATTAACTGTTAAATAAATATAAATAAATAATATGCTGTATTGATTCCATTAAATTCAGTGAAGTGGTACAGGTTGAATTAAATACAAATTACTTTATCATCACATTATCCGTTTCCGTTGTGAGTTTTGATGAAATACTAATGATATTTATAGATACATATAAAAATCAAAATATGTTTGCTTGGGGATACATATATTTCTGGGTTAATATAACCACATATACATATAAAAAGTTTTTTATTCGTTGCAAAAACTTTTGCAAAACGGTCAAAAATATCAAAATTAGAGAATAAACATTCAATTTTATAAACGGTTTAATCCAAATTCATTTTTCGATTTAATGAATTTATTTGAAGAACTCGCCTAATACTTTAAATCGAATCAAGAATTATAGATATTTTAATAGGTATCCATGTTAGGTATCAAATTTAATTGATCGTTCTTACAATATAAAAAATATATTCCTTTTTCCTTGCATACCTTGTTTTTTCCTACACATACTACCACACAATTCCAGCAAAAACCATTTCGTTGCGTTTCGTATTTAGTATTTAGAGTCCATAACAAGCTATAATTCGTGAGCAGTTTTGGATGCAACTGATATAGTTAAACATATTTAAAAATGTATTTAAGCCAACTAGTTTGATGAAATAACGACAACTCCATTGTAGTATGCATTGCTTTCTGAATAATGCAACTATTATTACTATACTAACCTGCCTATTTAATTTGAGACACATATTAGTAATGGACATTGAACATCAGTCATATGATATTAGTAATACGAGTGACACACAACATTCATTTTTTCAGGTTCAATAAATTTAATAAAAATAATTACGAAACGAAAACCTTAAGCGGTAAATATTATTGAGCCTAAATAAATATAAGAACATGTTCTTAACCCGTCAGCTTTACTTCAAGTTGCATCAAAAACAGGCTGCACAAATAATTGAGCGCATACCTGTTTTTTTTCCTACGATTTGTTTTCAGTTCATTTCGAGTTCATATTCCAAATTTGAAGCAAACAACATCACCTTTATCCGGTGACCAGGGGAGTACGATCCATATATAATTTTATTTTTTTTAATGTTCCGACTTTTATAAAAATATTAGCCCACACCCGTGAAAAAACACGAATACTGTGTTAGTAAATCTAGTTAGTTGGTAATTAACGCTTTCTTGAAAATGGTAAAAGCGCAGATCTTTGAAAAATCACGAAATGTGACTAATCATAATTTCTGGTATAATATTATATTACATATCGCTTATCTCAACCATTTACACATCAGTTCCAATTTTTAAAATAACAATTAAAATATTTTTCTATAATATTATGGAATTTGTGGGTATCGCTTGTCTGAATTATTGACACAACCAGTTATAATTTTTAAAATGCCACTTAAATTCAAAATAATTCCGAATTCATGGAAACAGAGTTAAATAAAAAATATTTTCATTAAAATGCATCAAGGAAAAAACTTCTTGTCTCTATACTATAAATAAATTCGTTTGATATCCATACCATCTTATTATCAAAGGTATTTTTGAAGATTTTTTATTTTCTCATTCACATTAGGTATGTTGTTTTTTTTTTTTTTTTAATCATGTTTTTCTTGAACATTATCTTATGATGTGAAAATGTAGTGTATGTTTTACAATAATTATAATTTCGTGGGACCAACTGTCCGGTCACCCCATTTGTTTACAATAAATACATTTACTATATATTTGAAAACGATACCTTATCTTAACATTGTTTATTATTGCATTTCAAAAATTACTTTCATTATGTTTTCTGATTGAACAAGATTAATTAGATTCATAACTGCTCCAACGAAATTGGAGTGAGGGTCACGATCCGCAGTAATAAGGAACAAACTTAAGAGGAAAAAGAACTGGTCCAATCTCAAGAAAATTTCTAGAAATTGAAATGTATATGAACGCCAATGGGTTCATCTCGACATAAAAATCAACCATTGGACATTCTCGTATTATGAAGAAGTAAATAGGTTGTATGTAGGTTTATGGTTTATGCGTCCGTAACTCGAGGATTATTCTGCCAACATAATAACTGCCCCTGCTCATGCGGGGGAAGGTAACTGTATTAAATCTCACGTCAATCAAGTTCCGATTCTTGGAAACTGGAGTAGGTAAGGGATGTTTTACAGGGGTTGTCAACTGTTTTAAAAATGTTACTTACTTAATGTTACCTACTTAAATAAATAAAATATCAAAATACATTGCTTTCTCAGTACTGAAATTGTAAAATCACGCAAAGTATATTTAGTTATTTTTATAATTACTTTAAATAAATATCAATGCTTTTACTATTTTCGGGAGATTCGTTGACCAAAAAATAATACCATCAACATTTGAGGGAATACAAAAAAGTAAGTAGATAAAAAGAGAACCTAATTTGTTTTTATTTCCAATGCACACAGTAAATTGTAGTTAAATTTTTTTTTTTAATTTAAGTTATAAATTACAGAAATTGGTAATAACATTGGTTAAAATGACTACATACAAATTTTTATAAACTCATTTAAATTTTGTAGGTTCGTGGTTTTTACAAGAAAATGAATTTAGTTACCCAAAGGATTTTAATCACCCATTCCTGGCCATATTTGGAGTAAAAATATAAATGTAGTTTGGCTGTCACATGATTTTTATTTAAAAAAAAAATCCATTGCACATCGCCCCCCGGTGCCTAGCTAACGGGTCATGTGATACGCACTCCATCTCATTCCAGCAGTACCATACATACGAGATCAGTGACAACGTGTGAAAACAAATATCATCGGATAGAAAAATAAAATCGGTAATTCTTCGGAACAAACGTCAACGGTTAATACGCACTTTTTTTGATAAAAATTTTAGATTCTCCTTAATTACCATAAAAGACAACTATTTGCATTGGGGGAGGTTGAAAATGTTACATTTTTTATTTTAGTTATGTAAATTGAAAATTTGCTTTAACACTGTCAAATCAATCTGTTTGCAATATTATTGTTATTTTAATATGTTGGTATTACTGATATTTTACATTCCATGTTGCACAAAGTACAAACCTAGCGTAGCCACTAAACTACTTGAAAACTGGGATGTTTTTCTTGCCTTGACGTGAGTAGGCGTTATAAAGGGGCACTTTCTTTTGAATCACAAACCATGTTACACAAACCTAGCGTATAGGTTTTTCGGTTAAGCGCCTTTGAATATATTGCCATGAAGTCAGTTACGGTATGATGTAGCCTTCCATATAGTGTCAGTAATACCAACATAATAGTATGACAATAATCATGGTGATATGGTGAAGCGTTGTATCTAAAACGAAAGCAAATTTTCAATTTACGTAACTAAAATTAAAAATGTTACATTTTCAACCTCCTCCAATGCAAATAGTTGTATTTTATGGTAATTAAGAAGAATCTAAAGGTTTTATAAAAAAAGTGCGTATTAACCGTTGACGTTTGTTCCGAATATTTACCATAAAATCTACATATTTAACTCCAAATATGTTCGGAATCGTTGGTTATAATCCCTCAGGCACGTGCTGATACACTCTGTGTCTACATCTAAGTAAGTAGTTTCGTTTTCTGTACATTATTTACTAACAACCCCTGCCTTCTTCTAATGTTCTCATGATTCGCAAAAATTTGGGGTCCGGGTTGCAAAAAATTATAATCCTGGAGTCCAAAGCCGTTGTCAAAATTGCACCCTCGGGACACTCTAGACTTTGTGACGCCGATAGAAAGAAAAAAATCCAACCCCACCTCGGAGATCTAGTCAGGTAAGAATATTATTATTATTATTATTTTGCGATTATCCCCATGGGAACAATGCGCGGATTTTAAAATTGAATTTAAAACGAGAATTTGGATTAGTGAAATGATTTTTGAGGCTTGGATAATGTTTTCATTTAGTTTGGTTATAAATGGAATTCATCCACAAAATATGCATCTTTAGAAATTTTAAATATCTTATCTGAGCTTATTTATTTGTATATTCAAAACAACGCATTGATTTCCCGCGTATACTCTTTTAAGAAAAATATTTTTGTTTTCCTACAACATATATTATACAGAAAGTGTATTTTTGTAGGTAACCACCTACAAAAATACATTTTGGTTTTGTAAAAGGGAATATAAATTTAATAATACAATGGTCTCTAAACTAAATGAACTATATATATTTACCTAATTAAATGAAAATAAATCACTTTGCTTAGACCACTTATTTGATCAAAATGATCAACATGTTTCGAAACGAACGATTTCTTCATTTGTTTATTCTTTGATTTTTGTTTGTTAATTTAAAAAAATATATAAATATAACGCAATTATTACGAATTCTAAAATAGCTTTGTTTTTATTTGATAAAATTGTTTTTATGATTTTAACTAATTTATTACCACTTTTTCTAATGTTTTTTGTCTGTGGATAATTATTTGTCTATGGTTATTTTTAACCCATTTTATGACGGGTGACCAAACCTGTCCCAATTCACATAGATCTCATATAAATCGTTGTATATTCCTAACGTCGTGGTGAGAAATATAATCTGAACGGTGTTAGAAAGAAAACTCCGTGGTTTATATCCAAATCTAGAATTTAACCATAGAAAACTTTAATATGCACCTCTATGAAACCAAAGTTTTCCATAGCAATTTGAGAAAATGTATAAAATTCCAATAATTCTTTATTTTATGAAACGACAAAAACGTGAGATGATAATAACGTTTATTATATAATAATATGTGTGTATGTGTTTATCTAATAATATTAGTACATTTAGATAGAAAACTTGTGAGGTGAGTCATTTTAAAAAAAAAATTATGTTTTATTTTAAGAAACTTCATAAATTTCTAATAATTCCTGAATAATTTTCATTTCATCACGACGAAGGAACCATTCGTTTCGAAACTTGTTAATAATTTTGATTAAATAAGTGGTGTATATGTCGGCGGCCGATCGTAAACTCAGGCAGATCATGATGAGCCAAGGTATTTCGTGAAGTGCCTGGCGGCAGATCGTGAATAGCTTCAGGCGCATCATGATCGGCCTGATTTTACGATTTGTTTTTATTATAAAATGACGCCACAAAGTGAATTTCCGATTATTGAATAAGTATATATATACCTGGATCAAGCAATGGATTAAAAAATGACGCTATAATTCCAACATTTTGTATTTACGTCTTTCGGGAGGCAAAAAATAACTGAAACACATTTCTCTTCCGCAAATATATGAATAATTCATTAAACATAGAAATGCGGACTTTTCCTGTATTTTGGAAAGCCGCCCACTCATTCTGGCACTCCGGAGCCTTGGGCGGGATTGGTAGGGCGGCTAGGGCGGAAAGGTCTGACGCAATTAAGGAAAGGGAATCTGAAATTATATTTCAGATATCATAAGTGCAACTTGTTAACTAAATAATATTACTGTATGGCGAATTAAGGAATGCGAATGATACTATTTTTTTAAATTAGTACCACACAAGAGGAAAATAATTCTGAGGAAAATAATTCCCCTCTGAACCTATGATATCTTTAGGGATGCTGTGTGGAGGGTCTTTTGAGGAAAGGAAAAATGTGGGATGGGAAGGAATATGAGGGTCAGTAGCTCTAGGAGTGACGGACATATGAGTCCTGCTGGAGAGATCAAAAGATATCCTTCAACGCAGCTGGTTAGGCAGTGGTATCCACCGCCAAGATCCGGATTTAGGTACCTCACCCCATGAACCGAATCCCCGCAAAGTCACAAAACGTAGAAAACCACTTGGGGTGACCTACGGCAGGGGTGTTGGTTATCCAACAAATAGTTCCCGGGGCGGCGGTACCCATACCCGCTTTCCAAATTGAATCCTTGCAATTAATTAATGAAACAAAGGTTGCCTACTAAATTTATGATTTTCAGCAAACATCGCAATATAGCCCATTTCTCACTCTCTATAACATTACATTGGTATAGGTATCTACTCGTATACACCTATCTGATTGTAAATTTATAAAAATCAAAAAAAAAAAAAAAATTGTTGCAAAGATTGAAAAAGTTTATATAAATCTTTCATTTATATTTTCACCGTGAAAAACCTATCCTGGGTTTAGAGCTCAAATTTCTTAGAGTCAAGAAACTTGCTGCATCTTATGGAGATCATTTGCATATTTGGTAACTACACAGGGTGAAACAGCACGTACCCGAAGGATTTTCATCAGCGATTCCCGAGTACGCTTGGAATATAAAAGTACATATCATTTTGTTGTGCGATTTTTTTTTAAACTTTTATCGCACGTCGCCACTGATCACATTCCTACACGTCAGGACGTTTTCGTGTGTTACCATGCTGTTGAAAAGAAACTGCTGGGGTGCTTATCACGTGACCGTGAGTGACCGACCATAGAAACTGCTGGAGTGTTCATCACGTGGAGTGCTTAGTGCTTATCCCACTAGGCTAAACCTGACTACTCAGTTGCGACGTATGATGTAAACATATTTTCATAGTTTTAAATTGAGAAAAAATATTATCGGAAAGGAAAATGAGATCTACATATTTTGGTACAGGAATCGCACCTCAGGAGTTACATCCTGCATATAACAATGATAGAAATAATTAAAATGTATGAAAACACCCTTTATTATTTATTTATTTTCGTAAAGTATCAACGCTTGGAATATTTTTACTCTTTTGTAATCCACCCTTTGACAGGTCACGACATAAATATGTAAATAAGAAAGCAATACCAACACTTTTTGTTATTTCTAATTTTTTGTTATTCCTAACTCATGGTGAACTTCCATTTTAACATGACTTTTTATGGATTTAAACACCTTTACAAATTTAAATGATCGAACCGGTATAACCTTTTACGGCATCTATTGATCGGTTTTTGGTTTGTTTTATCTCAGATATCTGGTAGATCATATACTTTGTGTTTATTTTATCTTAGTTTGTCTTAGTTTATCTTAGTAGTTCATGTACTTTTTGTTAATTTTATCTTAGTAGTTCATATACTTTTTGTTTATTTTGTCTTAGTGTGAATTTTAGGTTATCTTAGTTTGTCCTAGTTTGTCTTACACATGTGTTTGTTTTAGTCTATCTTAACTTAACTTAGTAGATCATTTGCCATTTGTTTTTATCTTAGAAATAACGCAAGAACGTGCAATGAAATTAGACTACCAAAAAAGGACAAAACGAATTCGCAAAACAGTTTGGAAGGCGGGTATGATATGGCGCTGCCCCGGGAACGATTTATTGGGTAACCAACACCTCTGCCATAGGTCACCCCAAGTGTTTCGCTACCTTTGGTGACTTAGCAGGGGTGCCCGGGTTCATGAGGTGATGATTGTCCGGATGCCATGACAGGCCGGATCGGTAGAGACTGGTTGGAGATTCTAGGAACATCGCCTTGCACCGCAGTAGGAGTGATTGATTCATACGTCACTCCCAGAGACACTGACCCCAGATTCCTGCCCACCCCTCACACCATTTTCCTGCCCAGAACTTTCTTTCTTCAAAAGAACCTCTACACAGCATCACCAAACGTGACATAGGCCCTGAGGGGAATTATTTTCTTCAGGGCCTCCTGTGTGGAGCTAATGTATCTAAGAAATAAAGGGTACAATTCACATGTGGTAGAAGTAAAACCTTCAGAAAACTAAAGTAGACAAGAGTAATGAAACTACAAAGCACTTTTTTTATTTAATGTTTAGGGTAATTTTTTTCAAATTATTATCCTTGAATTCCAGTGGACCTTTTCCTAAACATTTGGTCATCTTCTTGGTGTTTTCTTCTTCGGATTCGCTAGAAGTCGCTGTCTATTGTGTTTTCTTTGCCTGTTCATTTTGGATTGGTTTGAAGATTGGATGTTAATTTAACAAATATAAAAATATATATTTCTTTTTTGGATTTCGTAAGATTCGATCCTTGGTCCGCTTTATACATCTAGACATAAGGAGACTAGCGTGGGACCGAGTACTCGTGAAATAAAGACATATTTTATTGCTAACTTTTTCTCTCGCATGCTAAATCCTATAGATTTATGTGTTTGTCTCCTTTTCGTGTCGCTAGTTTCAAATCACAACGGTGCTAAAGAAGTCTCACTTAAAAAACTCCTCATAGCATAAACTACCTACTTTCCTTCGTCACTGCCTCGGCGCCGGTTAATGATTGAACAAAATTAATCGCATTTCACACAAATAAATGACCACCGTCTACCCTCTAGTAGGTAGTAGGCAGGTACTGGCAATACAAGTCGAAGACCCCTTCCTTTACAAAAGTGTGGAATAATTTCTTTCCCCCAAGAAAGTGGCGGTCCTGGCACGCTAGCCGACAATTATTTTATTTGTAGTAATGATTAATTGACAATTTGTAGTTCGTAAATTTTCACGGCTGGCAATCAAACGAAAAAACGACCACGCGTAATCGTGTTTTTTTCATATTGTGTGTTGAGGCGAAATCAAATAGGCAATATTTTTTTTACAATTTAATTAATATTTAATATCGACAATTGTTTATTTTGAGTCCATTTTTTAAATGCACACTGCGTATTAGATAGTGCGTGTAGACTTTCCAAAGTGGAAAAATAAAGGTTAATAATATCAAAGTATTTCACGACTTCCGTGGTTGAATGAATACGATCCTTGGCTACGAATCCAGAGGTCGCGGGTGCAATTTAAAATGTAAGGGGGCGTTCTGATGTTTTTTTAAATTTTTGGAATAAATTAATGAGTAAGACCTCAAATTGTAATATTTAATCATTGAAGGCAATATTAGCGAGTCTCAAACGAAAATTTTTAAGAGAAAGATCAGAAAAAGATTCGGTCGCATTTACCCTTTCCTCTTCAGTCATATTTAACCGTGTCATACTTTCTTAACGCATATTCTAATTTGCTGCAATGTTTGGGTGTAATTGTAAAAATCTTCCCAAAAAATAGTAGACAGTCTTGCAATCGAACATATATAGCTGCCAATAAAAATATTCGTTAAAAAAATTAAGATGGTGTCGGTAGTTCCTAGTTAGTTTGACAAAGTTATATATGAACGAAGGGAAAAGGGTCGAATTCCAAGGCCATGGGTCGAGAGAGTCCGGCAAGAAAGGTCAAAAGGCCTCCCTCAACCAGTCTCTCTCGATCCGGCCCGCCACGCAGCAGGTGGGCAGACGCATCCGCTGCTAAGACCTGGACAAACCTCACCCCGTGAACGCGGGCACACCTACTAAGTCACCAAACAAAGCGAGTCACTTTGGGTGACCTATGGCGGATGTGTTAATTAACCAATAAATGGTTTCCGGGCGATGGTACCCATACCCGCCTCCCAAAATGTAAAGTAAGATTTAGTTTTTAGCTGAAATTGGTGAATTTTCAAGCACAAAGCGTGAAAAAAGTTGATTTATATCGTAAATTATTCAAGAGAAAAAATATATACATAGAGAAAATTACATTTTTTAAATGAATTGAACATATGAATCGAACAGATATTTCCGCAAACGTATAAAAAAAATCACAGACTTTTATTTTAGATTGCTCCTCGCGATAAAAGTACTAAAGAGCGTGAAGTTAATACGGGACTTGATGAAGTTTGTTCAATGGCATTTGACGTTTAAGCATTTAATTTTGAACGAGAAATGAGCTTCGAGCATGTTCAAGCAAAAACATTTGCCTTACTTTCTATCCGATCGAACACAACGCATTCTGTACTTGTGGGCAAAGAAATGGAAACATTCACAGAGAAAAACAAAGCATCTCAAGATCAATTCGGCTCAATAGAACATTCAGTAAGGTATTTATTTTTAACGTTATATTAATGATAATAATTCAAATAAATTAAAAGAAAATAGTCACTTTATTGATGTATTTTAACTGTCTACCAGTTTCAATACCTCCGTACCATCATCAGGACTGTTATAAAAATAGTGCTATCAAATACAGAAGTACACATATACATATATATATATATATATATACATATCGTCAAGAAAGAAAGGGACAGTATTCTAGAGTGGGACAGTGTGTATATCATGGGAAGGAGGTGGGGATGGGGAGTGTGGGATAAGTGAAGTAACAGGAAACATACTTAAAATAGGGCTGAACGTTAACGACAGTCAATATTTTATGATAAATCCACATTTAAAAAATCCATAGAGAAATAGCTCTGGCATTGATTATTATTTTTATTGTACATTTGATATTACAATAATTTTAATTAACAAAAAAAGTCACGCAACGTGGACACAATACCCAGCAGCGCAATGGGACAAGCTAAAGGTGTGCTACAACAATGCACATACGCAACTTATGCAACTACCATGGCTCTGCAGTACTTCCACAATGTTCACAGAAGGGAAGGTGCACTCATTCCCAGCCTTACTTCGCCACCGACTTGCCAACTTCTGGGACAGGACACATCATTGTTGCTGCAACCGAGTGGCTCATTCCACTAAATAAGCGATTGTGCAGATATGCGTCCACCTCCCTGATGGACGATCCTATTATTTTTATTTTAGTTTTAAATTTATCTTTAATTTCACTTATGATGTATTTTAAAGTTTTCATTAGGTACCCAAGTATTTTGTTCTCTGTTTAATAGTTGTATACAGTAGGTATAACTCACATAATTTGGCACACCGGGATTTCACTATCCTCCCAGTACTGCGGAAATAATAACAATTTTAAAAAAAACTAAAAAAGCTGTCATAAGAAAGCCTGCAGGTTTCTCATTTTTCTTTAATTTAATAAACAAAACCAATTGTTTGAAAATTTAGTTATTTTCTATATTAGGTACATATTTTCTTCTTCTCATTGGCTTCTCCTATCGGAGTTTGTGTACTATTAGGGTGCAGTTATTGCTCTTATTAAGATTTCACTCTTCCCCGTGGACTATCATTTGGATATTTTTTTCTAGATATCTCAAATGCAGAAACAATATACATGTTAAAAATGGCAGCGAAATAATAATAACTGTAAATTAAATGGTAAATGGTAGTAAATTAATAACAATTTTTAAAAAATCTTTAATTGAAAAAAGAAAACATATTACTCAACACCTAACGAAAAAAAAATTGTAAGCACCCCGTAAAACCGAAATCGTGATTTAGTTAATTATTAAAAGAAGAAAAATAACGAGAAATATCTCGATGGTTTACCGAGATGATAATAGTTTTGAAATAGGCGAATGTTTTTTATGAGATTGAAGTTTAAAGCTTGTTTCGAAAGGGCCAGGAATAAGACGGATAATACGGGCAGTCATGCGAAGCGCGCGTTACACGATCGTGCGTGTAAGTTCCCGAGTAATCAACGCATTCACGCATTTTCCCTCTAATTTCCTCGGAATGGATAGTGAGAGGGCGCGGGATAGATGCGCGCGCTGGTATTAGGCAGTTATTCCCTTAGTTACTTATAATTTAATAGTCTCTTGGTAAATTTTATCTTCTTGGAAGACTTTGGGTATTCAACTATGTTATGAACCCTCACAAGAATCCATGCTGCACGGAGATAGTTGTCGGACTATGGCATCCCCATTTAGACGAATATTTCGTGTCTGAAGGAAATGGGAAGGATTGGAGACGCTGGTGGAGCAATGGAAACCTCAGTGAGAAAGAAGAAAAATATAGAAAAAGAATAACATAACAATAACTTAACATACAAGTTCGGTTGCCAAATATGTTCAACCAATTACAAGCATTTACAATGGTTGCTTTTTATACATTTTTTTTATTACTAATTCTCACACGGAAACTATATCAGTACATAATTATGAAAAATCTTTGCTTTAGGTACAAAATATTTTTTTTTCATTCGTACGATTTAACACAGATACTTTATTAGAGAAGAAAACACTCATTTTGGGACGGTGCTACATCGTCAAAAAATGGCAACACCTTGAACATAACCATTTCACACGACATTTGCCATTTGACATTTTCCCTTGTCAGTGCCGTCAATAAATCAAAAAATGTGTGCGAATTTCGAACAGTAACATACGTTCACAATCAGTAATCAATACATGGCACCTGTAGAATGTATAGATATTAAAAAATATTTTAAATGTAATAGGAAAAAACAATGCTTCATTTCAACAATTACAGGATACTTGTCAAATAATCGTCGCCTCAGTTCTTAATTGTCCAAACGACCATTAGAAAATTTTACGGGAGGGGAAGGTTTTCTTTAATTATTTCAATGAAACATTATGAAAGGTGTTTAAGATAAAGCTATTTCCATAAAGGTAAAGGTCTCATTAGTTTAAGTAATTCATAGTTAAGTGATTAACAATCATTTTTTATACTTTATTTTTAATTTTAATGTGGAGATTGAACAAAAATTAAAATGGTCGTTTGGACAATTAAGAACGTCCTTAATGTCCGCCATCTTAAACGCAAGAAAATCGATACCAATATAAATTAACTCCCGTTTTCTTCCGAATCCATATGAAAAGACAACCCATATAGATACTTGACGAAAAAAGCATTGTAAATATGTTTTCTGAATTTTTTGAAGTATTTCCACACTATGAAACAGATGTAATTAATTTTAATTAATGAGCCTACATGACACTATGACAATTATCAATTGGTGAGGTCTAAGCGAAGATAATAGAGTATTTTATTATCTTTGGGTCCGGGGTCAGATTTATTTACGAGGTAACTCACTTTGAACCAGATGGAGTGGACTACAATATTTAAGGAAAGAAACACCACAAGATAAGGAAAAAGACCCATTCTTCTTCGTCGTCCCAATATTAACGAAAGATTTGACTTAAATAAAAAACACAGTTTTTAATCTTTAGATTGTTATTTTTTTGACTGCATCATAAAGTACATAGGATAGGGTTATTTATGAAATAAAACATCGGGAAAGTGGCCTCCACGGTTTTGCTGGCACATACGCACTATTTTGTGGCAATTTTCCGTGTCCATTCTGCATAAATGTGGCTAAATTTCGTTGATGCAGTGTTTAATTTGGTACTGTAATGCCTGGATAGTTGTGGGCTTGTTGATATAAACCTTTGACTTCAAATAACCCCACAAAAAGATATCTAATGGTGTTAAATCACACGATCTATGGGGCCAATTCTGATCACCAAAACGAGAGAGTCCACGACCAGAAAATGTTAGATGGAGTATTTTTTTACGGCTGTATGGCATGTGGCACCGTCTTGTTGAAACCGTTTTTACTAACCCTAAATTCTCAGCTGTCAAATTGGTGTTTCAGGGTCGCCAACAATTTACTGTAGAAATGGTGGCAAAATCAAATCTTGCGTTAATTTTCGGACACCCTATATATACAGTGCAACGGTGGTTCTTTAGTCAGTTGTTTAGACAGCATTGCAGTGTGCTTTATCAGGGCTGAAAAATAGTGTAGGCAGATACTGAAAATTGCATATTTTTTCGTGATTCCAGAATGGACGTTAATTTAGTTTATTTAGAAAATCTATTACATTTATTGGCCGCCATGACTCACGAAAGGTATTTAGGATAAATTGCAAAACAAATACGAAATACATAATTTAAAAAAAAAAACAAAGAAAAAAACGCCATACAATAACAAAAAAACTTTTCTTAATATCTAGCCGCAAATTGATTGTCGTGATAGAATACGTAATAGGCACGAACGGCGCTATAATTGATTCGTTCGACGAAGTTCCTAGACAGATGAAAATTAGATAAAATACTTCTAAGGCCGGCCCCTTGTCTTAAATGCCTTACACAAATGAAGCCTCTTCTGCGACGTTTTCTACGCCTTATAGTAAAAATAAAATAAATAGATAATTTGTAAACTACCTTTATTGGAAGAGTTTTTTTCCCTTGAACTGAGAAATATATTAATAAAATTACCAAATGGTTTTCTGTTCTTAACCCTTCATGACAATATTTTCACTCGACTTTCTAGCAAAAAGTCCAATCCACAAAGCGTTGGGCATTGTATTTAGAAAACAACCAATATTAAAAGAAAACGTGTCAAATTAAATAACTTTATACACATTAACTTATGACAAAATTTTGGACAAACCTAAATATTAATCTAGACATTTCAAAGGAAACTAATTAATTTGAAATTATAAATTATTCAAACACGGCTCTAGCCCACGCGGCTCTATCCATAGATACTATTGATAATATCAAAGGTAAAATCACCAATGTAGAGTGTCAATTTGAGAGGCAGATATGAGTACCGCCGCCCCGGGATCAATTTATTGGATATCGAACACCTCTGCCATAGTTCAGCCCGATTGATTCGTTACGTTTGGCGACTTAGCCGGGGTGTCCGGGTTCATGGGTTGAGGTTTGTCTAGGTCTTGGCTTCGGTTGCGTCTTGAAAGAGAATGGTTAAGGGAGGCCCTTTGATCTCTCCAGCCGGGCTCCTTCGACCCATCCCCTTGCATCGCAGTTGGAGGGATGGATTTATACGTGCGTCACTCCTGAACATATTGACCCCCAGATTCCTACCCATCCCTCATACCCTTTTCCTTCCCAGAACCTCCTATACTCCCCTAAATAAAAAAGACTCTTTACATAGCATCACCTAAGATGACATAAATCCAGAGGGAAATTATCTTGCCCAGGGCCTCCTGTGTTGAACAAAAAAAAATTATTATTTTCCAAATTATAGCGACAGAAGAATGCATAATTAAATTAAGTAAAGCCTCGATTATATTGAGCGAGTTTACAAGCTACTAGCAAGCGAATTCTCTATCTGCTAGTAAACTCAGTGTAATCATATTAACTAGCTAACTAGCAGATAGTGAATTCGCTGGCTAGTAACTTGTAAACTCGCTCAATGTAATCGAGGCTTAAGATGAATATCTGAATTCTATTATTATTCCCACAATTTATTGTTTTTTTTTTTGTTTCAGTAAGTTATTCAGAATTAAATGCAATAAATTGAAGATAAGTTCTTGAGCGGATAATGTCGAATAAATTCTGTGAAGATTTGATTAATCACAAGTCGTGAAACCATTTCAAAATGCAAAAAACCCCTCTGGAATAAAGCGACTTTAAAAATCGATTTGAAAAAGCTACCGTGAACGACTAGAATCTTCGGTCGTAATAACGCCGCTGATTTTCAGTACGAAATTGAACGCAGTTGTGAATTTCCCGACACAAAAGTGGGGGTGCAATATATTTTGTGAAATAACTGTAGCCTTTCCTGATGCCCTTCCGGTTCCTGGTCCTGGAATGCAATTAATATGACAAACAGCCTCCGTCCACCCTAGAGCACCCGGCTTACTCGTATAACCACGGGAAATGCACCCACCCTGGACTATGTAATACGTGTACGGTTTGAATATGGCCATAACTGGAGATAGACTGATTCAAATCGCAGTACTTTACTTCAAATTACAGTCATTTTTATCGACACTCCTTACGACATAAAAATACATCTATATTAAAATTCTGGTCTAATTGGAAAAAAAATTATTGTGTAGATCTACTGATCATCTACCGATTTCATTTTGTTTCGATTATTGTGTGTATTTTTAAATAAATTTGTGCTTATTACCCTCAAATTCACAAAAAAAAAAACATAAAAAAGTCAAGAATTACCTTTATTCAAAGCTGTATTGTCAAGTATTACCTTTATTAAAGCCGTAGTCCTGCTCACTAGAAAATCCTGTGCTGAGGCGGACTATGTTTTGGATAAGTTTTCAGCTATTTCAATGGTTCACACAACTTCATGGTTTGGGTGGGGTTTTTTCAGAAACTTCTATGGCGATGTTTTTAATATACTAGTACTTATTATTATTTATTATATTATTTTTCCGATAGTTCCTTAAGCGAATATTAGATTTCCTTAATATAGTTATTTTTTATTATAAGCAATAATTATCAGCCTGAAGCACTCATCTACATCGAAAAAATCTTCCGAGAAAAGATACTGGCCGCCAACGGGACTCGAACCCATGTCCCTCTGATTGCCGGTCAGGAACTCTACCACTGAGCTATGGCGGCTTATCTAAAACCCTCCAAATAATTCAATATATACTAGTGCTTTATTCAACAATTACTGCTTATTACATTTTCCACCTGAAAACAACCAACTTTATTTTTTGTGAGAGAGGCATTGTTAATACTAAATCGCTCGCTAGGTGGCGTCGAGACAAATTATGTCTACATTTTTTGGTGAAATACTTTAACTTGTCAAATATTTATTATTATTTATTTTTTTTTGTTATTTTTTGTTTAAATTTGTTTGATACTGTGTGGGAGTTTGTTATACAACTTTACCGCAAAAAATTTAGAGCTTCTTTGTCCAAAGGTAGAATTACACTTAGTTATATATTTAGTATGTCTATTTGTTTGGCTCATCTTTTATGATTGTGTGAGGTGTTTGCCCCTATGGCTTTTTTGTGGTGATGAACCAGAATGTAACGCGTATTCTGTATTACCTATGCTCTCTCATTTGCTTAATTTTATTAAGAATAGTGCAGTTATTCCAAAATACAATGCTGGGCAATCGTTACAAATTATTTTAATATATTTTGTATGAACACAACTTTATACAATACTGATATAAACGAATATATTTTATTAGCTAAGCCCGAATCTTCTTCAGGGAAGTACTTGTATAAATATAAAATTAAACACAGAATTACATGTATTAATACAGATCGCAATTGGGGTGAAATATCGTTAAATAGCTCTCCGAAAATGTGTTTGTCTTATGAAAACCTTGCAGAAACACTTTTGTAAAAATACCTACCATGCCACCAAGTAAAATCGAAGCCTTAAAACACCCCTAATTATAAGGCGGTCGGCGCTGGTCACCACGGCACGCAACAGCGTTTTGTCTAATGAACCCGGGGCGCTACCCGAATTATAAAATATAATTCGAACGGGAACGATTAGGCGCTATCGAGGATGGATCAGTCACGGACGGGGTCATTAGGGTAGTAGCGCCCTTACTCAAATACATATTCAACGTTATGCTTATTAGTCTTATCGTGATCATTGATCACCCTCTTTCAACACGTAAAACAATAAAAATGTGTGCAAAAGAAATGTTGACAGTCATCACTTCTTAACGACATTACTTTTAAAATTAATTGGCGTCAACGAGAGCATTATTTGTTTACGTGCTTTTAGTTTTGCAGTGAACTTTAATTTTTCAATGTCTTCCAATTGCTACACAAATTACATTAAATTAACATGATGTGGGTAAAGTTTTCAGCCTGACTCAAAAAAATTGTAATTATGTCGATTGCTGAAAGGTTAATGTATTTTGTTATTAATAATTAATAATTAAAGTCTTTTGTATCTTCTGAATCAATTTACTATCCATAAATTAATATCGAAATGTTATTGTGTTGAATTTGTACCTAACGTATAACATTATTATCTTAAATACTTAATCTAATTATCATTGAAAAGTATACTCCGTAAAACATGTGATCTTCTAGCGTGAACTCCTAGCGTGTATGATAACATTGTTACAATCTCTGTAAACATATGCCATGTTGAGATGAATTTTTGAAAAATTCAGATAAAAAAATGGTTCTCTGACGGATTGTACAAATGCTACAATTATTTTCCATAGGGGGGGGGGGGGGGCATGTAGTCGGTAAAATATGTAGTAAAGCCTAAATTCTACGAGGGATATCGCATTACTGATGGCTTACTGAATAATTTATTATCAATAATAGACATTCTGGCTAAAACGGATGTCCCGCATAAATTCACACGAGGCCGCTTACACAAGCTTCTGATTCTTTCCAGATGAAAAACTAATTTACCAATGGTGATGCCCCTGGAAAAACTTAGTGAGTTATTTGAAAATGTGAATACTTTTTAACAAAGTTAAAGCATTAAGTATTATTTAACCTTTAATAAGGTGGATTTATGACACCAACTTCTAACTATGTGTAAGTACTTGTTATGCCAACCTTTAACTATGTGTTATGCCAACCTTTGTATATAATATATCAATTATGTGTATTTATGATACCAACCTTTAACTGTGTGTACTTATTATGCCAACCTTTAACTATGTGTACTTATCAAGCCAACTTCTAACTAAATATGTTAATAATGCAAAGCTTTATGCCAATCTTTAATTTTATATATTTATTAAATCAAACATTTTTTTTCGTAATTTTTATAACCGCCTTTACAATGAATTGGTTTTTATCCTATTTTTGAAAACAAATATAAAAATGAAAATAAATTAAATAAAGTTATTTGTGAGTGTTTTCTTAAAGAAAGTAAATTTTTTCAAAAAAACATTATATTTTTGGGGACAGGTACGATTTTAGAGGCTGTGAACTGCAAGCCCATACTATAAAATTTAACAATTAAAAAAAACGACTTAAAAAAATGCACTAAAAAGTAAAAAAATAATTTCGTATTCTTCTACAAATTAATAATCAACTTACTTTTTCTACTCATCAATATGTAGATACGATTGTTATTTTTTGAATCAGTGTCAGCCAAGGTAGGTTTCAATCAGCTTTCAAATAAAAAAATAATCATCAATATCGGTTCACCGAATCAATAGTTCTGAGGTAACAAACATAAAAAAAATAAAAAAATCGAATTGAGAACCTCCTCCTTTTCGAAGTCGTTTTAAAATGACACACCTCAGTATTTTCTCAATGCAAATATTAGCACGTACACAACGCAATTCCTTCCACAGCCAATTTATGACTTTGTCGTCAAAGACTTAATCTAGATTATTCACTTTGAAAAGCTTTAATAAATTGGGCGTCAAGGACACGAGTTTTTTTTAAGATATCAAACCGTTTATTGCCTTTAAGTTTCCGGATTTTTTCGGTTAAAATTTTAGAATGCACTATTATCAATATCACATAAAACAAACATTTGAAATACTATAATATGATTTCATGGTATTCAATCAGTTGAACCGGAAAATGGCAAAATTGATATAACTAAATCCAAATAATACTTGGAATATTGTTATCTCGGTAACTAGCTACTAAAGAACTTACTTTATTCATAAGTGGTATCTTTTGTTCGGTTCGGAGCAAAATGAGCAGAACAAAATTATTCCTAGAAATTTTAATACAAAATAGAATTAGTTCTCGCTTCCTTCCGTTAGGTAACGGAATTTTCACGCTTGTTACGAGGCCATAGATTGAGTTCTACATTGGGACCGAAGATTATAGAAATGATATATATACATGTATGAACTAAAGCCAATTCATAATTTTTCGCATTTCTGGGATACAATATCCTGAAAATATTTCAAGAACCTCTACTAGGTGCCATCATTACAAGTGGAAAATTTAGCTTGGGCAATAATGATGGAAGACTTAACTATCAATTGAACCCCGATGCTTTTGTCAACTCAGTTACTAACCGGTTAGATGTTTTATTGTTACATAACAGATCAGAATATTTTAATATCAGAATATCAGAATTTTTTGAAGTATGAGTAAATTATCTCACGTGTGCTATAAAAACGCACATGAAGCCTAGTAAACATTTAGGGCCAGATGTTTTACAGAATTTGAAGAATTCATCAATTTTCAAAGTAAATTTTCAAGTTCCACAAAGATTCAATTTAAGTTGTGTCATATAACTGAATTGATAATACAACTTAAACAGAGCTTTCAAAGAACCTGAATGTTAACTTTACAATTTGATGAATTGTTGAAATTCTGTGAAACTCGTCCTTAGGTCGCATCAATAAAAGTACTAATTTCAGCTGTGACGTTGTCTCTAACTCTGGTTCAATGAACTCTAGAACATTTTCTGTGAATTTATGTTTTATTTCCGAATTTGGAACCTATTTAGAGAGTTCAGACGAGCGAGGATAAAGTACCTATCTATAAGATAATATTTTTGACAGAAAATTATTATTGTTGCCATTTTTAAAATTGGATAATTTTTTGTCGAGATTTAAGACTATCCCTATTGAAGTATTATCTACATTTAGATGAGACATGAAGCGGAAAAAAACTGGTTCCACTTTTTTATTTCCTATTAGTGCAATTTGACCTACAATGCTCCCAACCGAACTACTGAATCCGGTCCCCGCGCACTGCTACATGCATGGTAACGGTGGAATACGTTATTATAACGCAATAACATCCCCAAAACTATCCCGTGGATTTTAAACTGGTCTGCGTAAGTGCAAATTTTAAACTGGTCTGCAAAAACTCAAAACTAATATACCTATGTATTTCAAATAAAACTGAATAATTTAAGCATGTTTCGATGTACTCCAGCATTAGTATGTTTTTGACGTTTTGTCATACTGTTGGCAATATACCAAAGCTCGCGATTACAGTAAAATATACAAGGACACAATTTATATTGATTGCAAAATGGGATAAGAAATAATTCTATTTTTACAAAAGAATTAATTTTGGAAAAATAGCAAACTTTTACGTCACTTTTACTTCCTTGTATCTATTTAAGAGCTCATTCGTACTCCGAATTGCTATGAAAATTACAAAATCCAGTGAAGGTTCTAATATGTTAACAAACATGGTATAATTTGCCCACGTACATGCTCAAAAAATGAACCTATCAATCATACTGACCACAAGGTGAAAGTCAATCAATACAGGTAACAATAAAAGTGAGTACGGCCACATAACAACGTGTTATTTGAAAACAACCGTAAATACACCAACTTAATGATCTAGATATAAAACCACGCAAAAAGGCAATAAATCCACGATTTCATTTCGCAATTTGATTTCGTTTTTTTATTGAAACCCTACTAAAAAAGTTTAGCCTGGACCGGTTGAATGAGAACATAATATTAAATTATTATTAAAAAGAAGAAGGCTTTTTCAGGACTTCAATCTTCTTCATTCTTCTTCTATCGTCGCAGTATCGTTAGTCGGTATTTCCCCATCTTCCTCTTCCCCATCTCCTTCCTCTCCCCACTACCATCAGCCTCACAACATACTCCTATTGGGGATGCCATAGTCTCACTGGCGCCAGACGGGAGCAGCTGGGACTCGTGTGAGGTATTGACATAAAAAACTATCAGTAATTTGGTAGGCAGGTATGGGTATCGCCGCCCCAATGTTTATTGGATAATCAACACCTCTGCCATAGATCGCCCCAAGTCATTCGCTAAGTTTGGGGACTTGGCAGGAGTGCCCGGGTTCATGTGGTGAAGTTTGTCTATGACTTGCTTGCTTTTGCCCACCTACTGCGTGGCGTGCACCGAGTGGGAGGAATGGATTCATAAGTCATTCACTCCTCGAGTATTGACCCCCAGATTGACCCACCCCTCGTATCTTTTTTCTCCTCAGAATTATATCTCCTTCCTTTCTCTAAGAACACCTTCCATACAGCATTCCCAAAGATGATATAATTAAAATGGATATTACTGAGACCAGCCTATATTCTATCTGGGATCTGGAATGCGAGAGACAGCTTGACCAAGTGCAACTACTTAGGTATACACAATTAACTCTACTGTCTTACCTAATACTAAAGGAGTCATATTAGCATTTTACTAATTAAATCCCAGACTGGGTTTTCCTTTGGGTCGCTTTTACTTTGTTTTGATTTTCATTCTTTCTGTGTGACCATATTTTATAGCAGATAATCTTACGATGGATATATTATATTCTCGTGTTTGTAGTTCTTTTTATTTCCGTGTGATATAATTTCTGTTTTGTGTTGCTCCGTGTCTTCTACCAAAACACGGAGCAACCCAATCAACCCAACGACCCTACCAATCTTTACTACCAAGAAATAAGCCTTTCCTACCGTTTCCCTTGGGGAGAATTAAAATAAAATGGTTAACTACTAAAAATGTGTTTTTTCATTCGAAATTAATGAACGCATAAAAAAACAATTTTGTAAAATGAATTGACAGTTTCCCTTGATTAAATTATTAACAAAATAAATAATAATCTTTTGTGCGATTAGGGATTTTTAGGCGTATTACTTATATTCGTTACGATAAAATACGCACTAAGAATGCATACATTTTGGCCTGTGGCTTCTCTTACCATAATTACTAGTTCTCGTGGCTCAGCCCACTATGCAGACGTCATATAATTGTGATTAAGGAAAAACGTAAGAAATACATACCTGACTTCACTGCAGAGTAAGGCTAAAAAGTATAAATTAATCTAGAGGACCTTTTCCAATTTCTAGTTTCCTATTCGTAAAAATTTAAAATGCTTATAATTTTTCTAAAATGCTAAGCAATTAAAGGTTACATAGGCTTTTTTCACAGATATTAAGCAAGTCCAGATCTATTGAGAATGAATTAAGTATGTAAACGTTCTATGATTTATGTAAAATCTCGTATTTGATAGATCCGGTCCTGATAATACATGTCCACTGATATAATATGTATTATAAACCGAAAAGCCTTTTATTTCAATCTGACCAATATTTATTGATCGTTCTAGTGAGTCGACCGAATTTAATATACTGGTAGGTTGTTATCTACTAACAGTGTTAGCCAGGTCGAAACAGTTCTTCGTGGAAATAAATCATTGCATTTACAATAACTCAATCCATTTCCACCTACAGTCAAAGAGATTTAGAGAATGTGTTATATTGGTAATTAAGAAGTATTTTCAGAAAAAGCTTTTTGCTAGACGCGTACAAAATGTTTACACAACGATCAAAAATAAAATTATTTTTAATGTAGAAACTAGAATTGAAGAACATTTAAGATGCCTAACAAGTTCAGGTTTTTCGGAATTCGCAGAACATTTAATTAATTAAGATCACACGCTTAACCGGAATACGGGTATTAAAGTGCTACACAAAAATGGGATAGGCTTAAGATTAAATAATTTAGAGGCATTGGAAATAAAAAAAAACAGTTAATTCAAAGGCCGAAATCATCAACAATCAACTTAATTTAACATTCAGCCCCATTATAAGTATGTTTCCCTTTATCCCACACTCTCCTCCTCCACTTCCCTCCCACAACTGACGCACTGTCCCACTCTAATTTACTGTCTCTTTCTTTCTTAACATTTTACATACATATATTATAAGTATGTTTCCCGTTATCCCACACTCCCCTCCCCCGCACGACTGTCGCACTGTCCCGCTCTAATTACTGTCTCTTTCTTTCTCAACAATTTTGTATATATATATATATATACATGTATATAACTCTGTATTTGTCAGTATTTTTATAACAGTCCTGAGGATGGTACGGAGGTACCGAAACCGGTAGACTAAAAAATAACAATAAAGTGACGTAAAACAAAGTATTTCCTTTTTATTTATTTAAAATGTCAAGTCACAATGTGTTTGCTTGTTTTGAAAAATTTAATTAATTTTTGAATTTTTTTTCCCTTTGATTCCCTGAAGGCCCCACAAGGGAGCAGTTCACTCCACCTTAGTTCCCTAAAGGTACCACGAGGGAAGAGGACTTAATCTCTCCTCTCCACTCCTCATTGGTTACTTGAAGACTTCACGAGGGAAGAGGGCCTCATCTCTCCTCCCTACTACTCCTTGGTTCCCTGAAGGCCCCACGAGGGAAGAAAGCTTAATCTCTCCTCTCCATTCCTTAGTTCCCTGAAGACTTCACGATGGAGAATCCACCGCAATTTGGTTCCCTGAAGACTCTACAACAGAAGAGTCCACACCACCTTGGTCCAAGAGGGAATAGGACCCAATCTCCTCCTCTCCACTCCTTCTTGGTTCCCTGAAGGCCCCACAAGGGAAGAATTCACAGAGTTCCCATATTTCCTCTCTACTCCTACATGGTGAAGAGTTTACGGAGGTGGCCTCAGCTCTCATCTCCACAGTTTCTCCTCTTGGTTGCTCCTGAAGGCCACGAATGAGGTCCACAGAGGTGACCTCAGCTTTCATCTCCACAGTTTCTCATCTTGGTTGCTCCTGAAGGCCACTAAGGAGGTCACCGGAGGTGGCCTCAGCACTCCTAGGTTTCCAAAGCTCCTACTTTTCTAATGGTCCAATTTTCGTCCGACGAGTGTCTAAGGAAATAGAAGGTCCATTTCAGCAGAGCCCCGAATGCTGGAGTAAGGTCTAAATACTCCGAGACGCGACCCTGTTTCTCGGAGGCACCGTTCGTGACACTGTTCCCCAGGAGATTCAGCCTGAGCACGGTACCTCACACCTTGGCTTGGGATGCCTATTGGATGTTTCCATTCCCTGAGAGATGGGTCCGCCATACTCCGATATACTCCCTGCTCTATACGCCTTCACATCTGCGTCCTCTATATTTATAATCGATAATATTAAACTTCATCGGTACGATTAATCAATTTGTAAGCTATTGTTTCACTGCACATTGGACTTGTTATAAAGTACACATTGTAAATTACTATACAATCCCAAGGCGAATAATCAATCTTAATCTACACAAAGCAATATAGGTTCCTAGTAATTTACATACCACCATTTTATTTCATTAATTTACATCACTAATCATAATATTATTATTATAAACACGGCTTATCTCGATTTTTTAAAATGTATTTATGACCTCATTACAATAAGATCAAATAGCGAAGAATTACTCATTTTATTTGTACCTATTAACCCCTCAGACCTCGACCGGATTCTGTGAGTAGGTCAGAATATTTCCGCTTTGCAATGAAGTCCAAATAAATGGAATATTTGTTAACATATCCGAAAACTAAAAACTGTTTTGGAAAGGTGATGAAATACACTGTCAAATTTTATTATTAGAAATAACCACATAATTTTTTAAATATAAAAATTTTGTATTCAAACTTTGAAGAATCCTAAAAATAGCTCACCTTCCTTTTTTTAACTAAAATTACTGGTAACGAAAAAAATAAAAACACCCACATTTTTTATTAGACAAATGAATTATAAACGTTAATATCACCTCACTTTTTAGTCATTTTATGTAAAAATGATTACAATTTTTCATCACTTTTTAGTCATTTTTATTTAAAAAATAATTACAATTAAAAATAATTACAATGTTTTTTTTCAAATTGCTATCGGAAACTTTGGTTTCATAAAGGCTTAAATTTTAATTATTTTGTTGTTTTTTAGCATATAAAGCGTGATGCTTTCTCTTTTTAATGCCGTTTAGATCGTATTTCGCACTATGATGGTAAGGGAGAGACAAAACCCCAAAAACAAATAACAAAAAAAACATATATATTTCAACATAGTACGAGAGGGTACAGAGGAACATAGTACATATGTATATATATTTGCGGCACGTTCCAGAGTGGAAGATACTCTCAATATCGTCCTGGTGTAAAATACCACTATTCATGTTTTGTGACCAGATCTGAACAGCCAGGAACTTTTAAACCTACCTCTTCCCCATCTCCTTTCCCTCCCCACTACCTTGATCTTCACAACATACCCCAATTGGGGATGCCATAGTCCCACTGGCTCCAGGCGGTTGAGAGCAGTTAGGACTATGTGGTATTCACATAAAAAAGCTCTTGAATGGTGAGTTTTCGTATTTTGCACGGCTTTATTGTCTAAAATATTGAGGTCACCGAAATTGTTCAGCTCTAACTTAATTTCCTTCGTGAGCTTAAACTGTATTGTTTTTTTTTTTGTTTATCGTCCTTACAAAAAAATAAGGAAAAAACAAACATGCCTATAATATTTCTATTTTTGAAACTGAACGTGGTGAAAGTCCATTATAATAGATTATAATAAAACAAATAAAAAACTTTATTCCACTTAATTTTATTTGACAATTATCAATTATCATCATCATTGATTAAAATCCTTGTAGACCACCCCTCTTCCCCTCCCCCATAAGTTGTGTATATAAACCGTAGGCTAAGAATTATTTGTACCAGTCTCAAGATGGCTCTGACGAGCTGAAAACGGTTAAGGTCAAATAAAATTAAGATTTTTATTTTTTATTTGTTTTATTATAATCTATTAAACATGCCTATGTTTTTTCCGACGCTCGGGAAAGAACCTGTGCTTTTTGGAAGACAAGTGCATTAAATTCAGTTGTTTGACGACAGAGGAGAATAAATGGTAAATAAGTGCGTTTCTATCTCGACATAGGTATATCCTAGTAAGACAGGCATAAAAAAACCAATGGATATATACTTTTTATAGATAAAGAAATAAAAATATTCCATTAAAATGCTTCGCTTTGAATGGCAGTAAATTCATCTAAAATTAATGTTAGCGATAATTAAATTTTTACCCCAGCCAGTTTCTGGATATATGGCATAAACTGATATACTGATTGCATCTCTCTCGTTATGGTGATTATATTAACGTGATTGAAATACGACCCACTAAGGTTTCATGAAACCAGGAAAACTTAGAAATAACGCTTATTTATGGGTCAGCTTGTAATAATTGTAATAAATAATAAATGTCTGAACATAAACATATAAAGCACTTGACAGAGCATTAGTGCGATTATATACAGAAATCACTTCTAAGGGTCATCCTAAAAAACCTTTTAGGTACCACAGTGATGTATTATTCGAAGAAATACGAGTCCTAGATGTAAGTTAAATTATATTACACACACAAAAACAACGTCACCACTACCTCTACGTCGACCATTATCATCACACTCAACATTTAAGGAGAAATCCAGTAGTTCCACCTACTACTAGACATCCCTTGCACAAAGACAATTCTATTACTTAGGCCCGAAATTGCTCAACCTCATACCCGATACTAGGAAATCAAAAAGTGTTAGCATTCTGCATAAATTGGTTAATGTTTGGCTTCTGGACTTAGGAAGGTCGAAAGCGAACTTATGCTTACAAACAGATGAACAAAAATGTTCGAAAGCGAACATGCTTATGAACAGATAAACAAAAATGATCCATCCGTTCACACAAATATTTATTACCAAAAGCTAGTCCACACATTCCTACCACACTTCCTACAATTTCACATAATATGCATTATAAATACGTCTCATGCGAATCAAAACGAAAATGTGTATGAACATATATATGTATATGAACGTATGTTTGTGAGTGTATGTGTATATTTTTTTCTTATTGTTTTACTGCATGAAAACATTATGCAAATATTTCTGGTTGTTACTGTGAAATTTTATTACTGTAAAATTCAAATGATTCCGATAACTGCGCACTAAATGTGAACTAGACTATGTAATTTGACTGTCCAAAAATGGGAATCTTCTAGTTGGACAGACAAAGCTTTCTTATATATAATGTATCTGTACTTTTATGTTTAAATAAATAAATATTAAAAAAAACATTTTGTATAAATGATGTTGAATCCAGATCTAAGGTACCATCTTGTGAAACCTACTTAGAAATGAATTGTATATAAAGTGATATAAAATTGACTTTTTAAATTTTATTTTTATATTATGTAAGTATGATAAAGTGTGAATTTTAATGTGATTGGGCAATTCGGGTTAATTCGGGAACGAATCTATCAGATTAAATTTTTTTTTTATGTTTCAATAGATCTAATAGACGTAGTTACACGTAGTTATATTGAGTTAAGCTTACTACGAATTTTTAAAAATATTTCGTTGTGGAGAGATATTTTAAAAATGTATCATACGTCCCTTAACGCCCTGTTGCACCTACCTGCCAAGGTAAGTAGGCACCTGTGATATATAATATAGATGTAATAAGAATACAATTTAGTTTGGCCTGTTAGAAAAGTCTTGTACATTCATAAATAACTCGCTTACACGAATGATTCAAAGTCAAGGACGAGTCAAGTGATAAATTGAAACTTAATAATCAGTTATAAAAAGTTTCGGAACATCTGTATAGGTACCTGTATATGTGCACCAACCGCTTTCAATACCTGCCATTTTGCAGCCAACGCTAGCACCGTCAGTACTGCCAGTCACTCGGATATCGTTCCTAATTAAATCCTACATTTATTTCCTACCGCCGAGATCAATCATCATTAGGAGATCATTTGATCCGTCCATCGGTGCCGAGTCCCGGATCAGGGGTTCAAATCTCGGCTCGGCCAGACAACTAACATCTCGCCCGCCCGCCACCACCCATGTTGGCGTTTCGACAATGCTGTAGGGGCTTCTAATAGCAGGCCATATCCAGGGCTGGCGTGAGGGATAAAGATAGTTTAGAAAAAGATCGAAATGTACATTGTCATACAGCTATCGAAAGCTAAGGATTTGAAACTGTGAATAAGTATGACGCAGGTCAGTGAAAGCATGCGAAAATATTTAGATATCAAACACCATCTTTATAAGTAGAAGGGACTTCTCTTTGAGAAAGTGTGTCATAAATTTTGAATTGTTGAATCAGTAATGAAGGCCTCCGAATCGAGTTACAGCTAAGGTTTTCAAACAAGCATCCTGCAATCCCGCATTGTATTTCCGGGACCGCGGATTTGCGGGATTTCCATATGCAGGATTGGCGGGATTGACATTTTTTTGATGACACACAATGTTTTTATTTGCGGTAGTCAAACTTTAAACATTTTTTTTAAAGACAGATAATCATTCCCAGGTTACGAATAACCCAACAATGTTTGAAAATCTCCTACTACCACCACAGAAAGCCGAAAATGTTGTTTGTGTTGTGATGGAGGACTTAGCCAGCCGAGGAATCGAACACGCGACGCCCGGGTGGGACCCAAGCGCTATGCCCACTCAACCACTGACCGGTCGAACATGAACGAGGAACAGAACTTGATGTTAGGAAGAGAGAGTGGAGCCGCAATTCAAGCTCAGAAACTTTAAGACCTAAAATCGATTTTGAAGAAATAAATGTCCATTTTGAGAACGGAGATATCAGAGGGAGATACCATACGTTGCACATAACTTCTTTACGACAATTCAACCAACTAGTGTGGAAGCTGAGAGAGCGTCTTTCGCTGATGAGCCTTTGTGCACAAATGAGTGAACGGTTTTCATGATCTTATTTTTCATAAAAAATTCTTAAAATACTTATTACGTTACGTTTTCAATGTCTTTTTTTAAAAGAGTGTGGAGAGTATTTTGAGTGACAGTTATGTTTTTATATTATTTTACCTTTTTTTTAAAATCATAGTCTTCTTAAAATACTTACTATGTTACCTTCGAAAATATATCTTTTATAACGTGCTCGTATCAAAGACAATTAAATGTTGATGCAGCATTGATATTATTTCAATTTAATGCACATTAAAAAAACACCCCAAATTCTATCCCGTAATCCCGCAGGATTTGAAAACTGTCGTGGATTTGCAAACCCTGGTTGCAGCTTTTGCAGAGAGGCAAAACCAAGATGCCGCTTCATTGTTTAAGCGCCCGTGTGCGCCGCACGCTTGCACACAACGGTGCTGCGCTCCTGGCCATACCAGTCAGTAAACGTGTCCATTCTTTTTACAGTCGATATGATTTATCGATGCTCGTGTGATGTGTGTGAACTTTTCTAAATGCGTTTTGTATCGGGATCAAAACATGTTTTGCAACAGATCGTTTATGTAATTAATATTGAGGAATAATATAATGCCTAGCTATTTAACCGTGTGTTCTTTAATTTTGTTAACAGACCCAGCGACATGTATCGATGGACTGTTTTGTTTTGTCTATGCCCATTATAAGCGATAGGATTAATACAGGTGACCACCGGCGTGGATCTGTTTCTTCATAATGACTAAGGATCTAATGCGATCAATGAGATGCGAGTAGGTACATTATATAGTGTTAAATGGTCAAACGGAAAAGATATGGCTTTTCAAGGCAAGCAATATAATATTGATAAAATCGTCAAAAAACAGTACTTGATTAGCTGCAAAGGTAGAAACATAACTGCCTGAAAAAAATAGGTGGACAGAAAAGTCAACATAGAAGAACAGCTCGAGAAATACGGTGTGCGGAAAGGGGCAGTACTGCGTGTGGCACAAGTCGATGGTCGATGAGAATTCATGCAGAATTGAGGTAGGTATATTTGTGAATATATATACAGTAGGTACATTAACTTACAAAAAAATCTTAACAATCCATAAGCAATCCTTTAAGACGGTGGTTGATTCGGTTCTATTTTTGGTTCCAACCTTCAAAAGATAGAAAATCTAAAAGGTAGAAAATAATTGCTTGAATCTAGTGCAGGGTTTTCCAAACTTTTTCTGCAATGGAACACTTTGCAAACCCGCTAATTTTAACGGAACCCTTGGCTTTTTTCTTTAGGTTGGGTGTAAAGCACTCTTTTTAATCTAGTTTATTAAATGCATATATTTAAAAAATATTCTGTTGCGCGTATTGTTATTCTGTTGCACATATCTACAGTGATTGTATCTTGTCCTCTGTAGTAGGAGTTTTCCTGTGTTACATGGGATTCTTTTCACAGGGTAATTTGATAAGTATATATTGGGAGGCTTTCATAATAATATAAATTCATTGTTTATAATATAGTGGTTTTTTTTTTTTTTTTTTTTTAATTGTACAACGGATTATTATCCAATTACCGTACAATTTTCTCATTTTAACAGTATTAACACCTAGGAAGATGATTATTATACAAAAAAATCTTTAATCTATCTAAAGAAGAGTTATATATATCTAGCGTTTCGTTTATACAAAGTGATCTGTTATTCATTATATATATAAATTCAATTTAATATATTAAACATGTAAAATATGGGTAGGATGGATACAAATTCAATACAAAACAATTTCAATGTTTATCAAGGATAACAATTGATTCTGTATCGAAAATCAAAAATATATATAGAAATAATTTTAAATTCTAAAATTAAAAGCGAGCAAGACTTGAAAATATCGTCTAATTTTAATAGTAAATTGATTATTAAACAATTAACAATTTAAAAACAATTTGAACGCATAGGTACACACATAATATTAAAGTGATTCTGGTTATATATCAATAAGAAATACTTTAAAATTATGTAGTGTCTGTATTAACTGCACCTATATATTGAAATACATGACTACAGTAAATAGTAATTGTACATATATGAAATGTATTAACTGCATTGTATTAACTGTACACGTGACTGTATTTGTATACCTATGTATACATGAAATGTAAACTCTTCTTCCATTCACAAGCTAATGCTTTTAATGGAAGACCAATAATATTATAATATGTAGCAATTTTAAGATAAACAAATAAATAAATAAAATAATATAATAAAAACTATTTGACAATAAATATATTGAAAAAAACAAATTACTTAAACAATTTCAGCATTTTAAAATATAAAAACATCACCTAATACTAAAATGGGTTTCGCAAAAAATATAAACCTAATGATGGAACTATTAAACTTTTACGTTTGTGTTATTTTTAATTAAGTTTATAATTTGACATTCATATTACATTCACAACCCCCTCCTAGATTGGTACCTACTTGATATAAGTTCGTTTTAGTATTAAGCGCAATGTGACGAGAATTTTTATTATTTTTTCTAAATTTTGTAATTATGCATGTGAAATCGGTACTCACACATAATACATTAAAGCGCCCTTGAGGTGATTTTCTCACGAAAATGGCGCCATAAAAATCATCCAATAATAATAATAAAGATTAAAAGAAAATTTACTTCTGCAATATGCATAACTACATTTTCCCATAAGTAATAAATACTCAGTTAAAATGCAGCATACATAATTGAAACATGCAAAGCTCACGAGTTAATTTATTCCTGCTCACTACCAAATTAAAAGAAATTAGATTATTTTAATAAATTCAATTAAGTACATAATGTACGCAGCGCAATAGTTTTGTTATAAATCAGTTTCGCTAGCTGCTTCTCACGCCCTGTCCTGAGAACGCTTTGAGTCAACACCTCGAAACGTCCTAATGAATTATAATACCAGGGAACAATGAGGAGGTAACAGGTAACACGTCAAGTTTCTTTGAAGCGATGCTTGATGGGTAATTAAAACAAGTGACTCTTTGAGTACTATGTTAAATTAATTATAGGTAATAACTCGTACCGTGATTTTTATATGTTGAGTATAAACTATAAGCCAATCTCACGCGAGTAGTAGCGATGCATTGAAACGCTATTTCTTGAAGCTTATAGAAGAAAAAAGCCATATTTTTTATATAATGTAGAGGCGTTCGTGATTGAGGAGTAAGGTTATCAACTAGAAATCAGAAAGTCGCGGGTTTGAAATACACAAAATTTAACACATACATCTATGCGAGAGAATGAGACAGCAATAAAATATTTATTTATTTCACACGTACTCGGTTCCAATACAATACGATAAATCCACGGTCCCATAAAAATTTCCTTTAGTCTGGTGGTATCAAGGGCCTGACGAACCTTAGCGGCCAGATATTCAGCGGACCAAGAATCGAATCCAGTGAAATACAATTTTTTATTTTTTTATTGTAAAATCAATATCCAATCTTAAAACCACTGCAAAATGAACATAAGTACTAATAAGATGTCCAAATGTATATCTACATATCGTCAAAGTACCCACCTTATTTTTATGGTTTATACCATTATAATAAATTAAGTAAGTACTTACAAATGTGGATTAAAAACGTGGAAAAAAATGTTGAAGAAATTAGAAGCTTTTAAAATCTGGGAATTTATTTGAATTGCTTTAACAGACCGAGCAACCAATGTCATGACAGAATGTATTCAAACCTTAAAATGTTTACATAATTAAAGAGCCAAAGCACAAAAAAATTTAATACGCTTTAGAGTTAGAGGGAAGTATGTTGGGAAAACTTCACGAGCGACGATCTTCGAGGCAGCACAACGTAAAGGTTAAGTGATTTGGGTTAAGGTGGCAATTACAACCATGTTGTCTAACTAGTCTGGAAGTATATAACTATAAGTATAATATACATAACTATAAGTCTGGAAGAAGAAGGCCAAAAGCTTAAACAAATTCGTACTTTAACCTTCTTCTATCATTTTCTGTATATATTCGGAAAACAATTGGTTCTATGAGGCCAAGGGCATAGCGAGGTACGGTCAGGGGGGGGGGGGGGGGGGCAGCTGCCACCCCTAGAAGATTCAGGGATGCTCGCAAACCGTAAAGTAATATTACATCGGTAGCCTATTGTTTGTGAGAATCAATATAATTTTTAATATTACCTTTTTAGTTTATAATTTTTTTGTGCATCGTGGAAAGTTTGGATGAATATTAGAAAAGCTTTTTGTTGTACCCGCATAACTTACGAATCTAAGTAAAGATTGTACGTATATTTATATTTTACTTTTCCTTTTTTTATGTATTATTTTTACGTGCATTTGTAAAACTTCAACCATGTACGGTTCCAAATGTTTTCAAGCAGTTTAGGTATTTATAATTTATGACTTAATCCATAGAGGCCCTCGAACCCTTTCCTTAGAAACATGTATTCTCGAAGTAAAAAATGTGTCTTTAATTGTTTTATTATTGCTTCTTTTCTTATATTTTAAAATACGGTTAGGGCTCTGAGGGCCTCAGACACAGAATTGGGACTTATACTCAAGTTAGTCAACAAAATTTTTTGTTAGTTCCTCATTAACAAAATGCCCACATGAGCTAAAGGGCCATCCATAAATTACATCACACGAATTTCATGATTTTTGACCCACCTCCCCCCCCCGTGTCCCTATCGTCACATTTGTGAGACCCCCTTCTCCCCCCCTAGTGTGACATCACATATTTTGCAATTTTACATCTAAAAATAGTCAGAAGAGTAGTTCAATTTTTTTTTCATGTAACGTCACTTGTCACACTCACCCCCCCCCCCCCCTCCCCCGGCTGTCCCCCCCTTAACAAAATCCTAGCTACGCCCTTGAATGAGGGTAATGTTTGTAGTTATATACCCTCTAAACATGAGTGTTTCGGTGACCCGACAGTTAATCCCCCGAAATTTGGCCACCTGAAATTGCAATTATTTTTAATTTTTTTGCGTTATTTAGCAATGTCAACTGTCATGGAACCGAGTGGTTACACTCTCGTAAAAGTAGATATTATTTAATTATAATAAAAAAAACGTATTAATATGTAAATACTTTAAACTTACTAAGTGTATTTATTAAAATTAAATTAAATATGTATTAAAATTTAGAAATATGCAGGCGAATTCAAAGTTCCACTTTCAGGCAATAAATAATGTAGTACGGCGACCACATCGTTTACATCTCGTCGCGCGTTGTCGCGTTAATATTTCGACAGTGATAAATAACCGAAAAACAATTTGGTTAATAAATACATAAATCTGCGGTTTTAGAAATATAGGTAACCATATTATTTATACTCTAATTAGTTGTCCAAAATCTTAGACAGTTTCATAACCCTATTTCATATTAAACTAGCGAGTTTCGGCGTACATTCTAATGCCTTATTCGAAGAAAGAAAGTGTTTGTGTTTTAATTCTGTTTATTGAAGTGCTTCTCGATACACAAAATTTTTGGTTTTTTATTTTACGAAAAAAGCAGAAGGTTGTTCGAAGCGTGAGAAGGTTACATACAGCTATCAGTGAGAAGCATTGATTTTCCTTTTTTATTCCATGCTATCCCGCTACTACTTCTCCTTTGCAATCCATTCCTCTGCCCCTCCCTCGTCCCCTACCCCTCCGTCACCTCTCCCCTACATGTCCTTCCCCGTGCTTCCCCTCTCGCCTTCCCCACCCACCTTTCCTCCTATTTCAATCTCCCTCTCGCAAATACTCTTCCTCATCGTTCCCTTTCCTCCCCTCTTTCACTCCATGTCACAAAACTATTTGAATTACATACATAACAACAACTATTGTAATTCTTAAACAAATTTTATAACGCCAGAGTTCAGCATTATACATAGAAACCTTTGCGGACGTGTGCGCAATAACTCACAAAAGTTTCATCGCAATCGGATGAATGGTATAGAAATTAATAAGAACACTCAAAGAAATATTCATTTTTATATACATATATGTATCCAGAAGATTAGCATGAAATATATACGGATAGGTACCAAAAATAAAACACTAAATATGCCAAGCTATAAAACTAAACAATTTGGGAGGCGGGTCTGGATACCGGTCGTAGGTCACCCCAAGTGGTTCGCTACGTTTGGTGACTTAGCAGGGGTGCCTGGGTTAATGGGGTGAGGTTTGTCTAGGTATTGGAGGCAGATGACCAGGACACCCTGAACCCCAGATTCCTACCCACCCACCCACAGAACTCTCCTCTTCTTCCTTTCCTTAAAAACCCTCCACACAGCATCTTCAAAGATGGCATAGTAGTTTTTTTTACATGAGCTCATGTAAAAAATATATATATATACAATTCATTTCCAACACAATGAAACGATGTATGAATGTGTACGAGGCAAGGAGTGTGTGCCAAGATCGAGTTGTTTGGCGGTCCGTCCTCTCTGCCTACCCCTGCGGGGAAACGGCGTGATGGTTACTTAGTTAGTTAGTTAGTCCAACACAATATAAAACAACTAATATTACAGAACACAAGAAACACATATGGAACTGTCTGCAATCCTTATAACATTTAATTTATATTTTTGTTAACTCACTCAATAACTTACAAGACACATCTATTTTGTTGAAACTATGTAGAAGTCGATTTTATATTAAATTATTATTGTTTCTCATTTATATCAACTGTAACTGAAGCCCACTCATTGTTTTACTATTTTCAATTTATAATTTACAATTGAAAAATGTCCTCTACAATACAGGTGAACTTCTAGCGTAGAGGACAATAAACTGTACCTCTGTAATTTAAACATATGAATAAATAAATAAAAGTTTTCCAAAATTAGTTTAATACCTACTTTTCTTATTCTCCCGAAGAGAATGTGGAACGAGCAAAATGTCGATTCAGAAGTTAATTATAACAAGAGGAATGCCTTAAAATATTTATAAACTGATCGTTTACGTTACAAAGTGACAAAATATTTCAGGTACCTAAGTTTATTTGTTGTTAATTTGAATCTGGGAGCATTAAATAAATCGATTCGACCGCCGTAACGGCGCGGCGCATAGATTATTAATTTTTATGTATCTCTTATGTTAATACGAATACTAAAAAATATAAATTGTAATATAGTGACAAACTGACCAGGCCCAAAGATCGGCTGCGTTTGAATTTATGATTCCGGTTCTGAACATTTACGGCTGTAAAAATATCAAAACTTTGAAAAATTATATTGGAATCTCTCCGCAGTAGGTAGGCAGTAGGCACGGGCTTGTTATTTTATTTTAATCGCGGGAAGTGACTATAAATAAGCAAAACTACGCTTTAACAACGTGTTTTTGTTTTTTTTTTCATTAAAAACGCTCACGCTGGTACAGTCTCTGCGGTCGAAAGATAAGGCTCTCGACTAACAATCCGAAAGTCGCGAGTTCAAATCCCGGCGTGCGCAAGTCAATTTTATTTGATTGATTTGTGTTATTTTACAATTTAATCATTTTTTAAATAAAAGAAAGACAAACATTCCCGGGATACGAATAACCTGACAATTTTTGAAAATCTACCGCACCACTACAGTAAGCGGTAAATTTTGCTTGTGTCGTGATGGAGGACTTAGCCAGCCAAATATCTAATTAAACACGCAACGCCTGAGTGGGAGCCAAACGCGATGCCAACTCAGCCACTGACCGGTCACAAAAAGGTTTAAAGTTATGTAATATATATTTGCGACACGTTTCAAGTGGAAGATGCTCTCAGTAAGTAAGTTGTGTAAGACCACCATTCAGAACTGAAACGTTGCTTGAAATGGATTAAGTCGTGTTTAGTGACCAGATCTGAATAGCCAGGAACTTCTCCACCATCAATTTATTTTATTTTATGTAAAAAAAAAGAAAAATAAACATTCTCGAGTTACGAATAACCTAACAATATTGGCAAATCTCCTACTAACACCACAATAAGCGGAAAATTTTGCCTCTGTCGTAAGGGAGGACTAAGCCAGTCGAAGAATCGATCAAGGGATGCCTGGGTGGGACCCAAAGGCGATGCTAACTTAACCACTGACCGGTCATCCCCATCTGCTTCTACCCACTTTTATTTTTATTTTTACATAAACTCCACACAGGAGGCCCTGAGGAAAACAATTTCCCTCAGGGCCTATGTCATCTTTGAGGATGCTGTGTGGAGAGTTTTTTTTTGGGAAAGGAAGGAGTTAACATGGGTCTTGAAGAGACTCATGTTGTAGGAAGGAGGAAACACAGAGGCCTGTAAATCGTTCCACAGCCGAGCTGTTGAACTCAAGAACGAATCGTAAAAACGACCCGTCCTTATGTGACTAATATCAACCAAATACAAATGTTGGGCGCGTGTTTGGCGTATTTCCCGACTATGCACCGGTGCCGAGGGGATCAATGACGCTAGTTCCTCGGAGCATCTTCCATTGTAATACCGGTAGAACAAGGACAGCATTCCCACCTGACGCCTGTGCCCTAAAGATTGCAATCCGTTTGTTAAGATGGGAGAATCTATCAAATGGATCGCCAATTTCTGCACAGAGTCAAGGTTTTTTTTTAGGTATTTTGGTAGCAGTGGCTACCAAATTCAACCGTGGGGCGCACTTGCGATTTGTACAGGGTTAGCAGTTGTGTACTATTAAAGTATCTGCGGGCCCTGTACAGTACGCCCAGTTTCTGAGAGGCTAACTTCCATCAGTCTCACAACACACCACAAATGGGTATGCCATAGGCATGGCTCCAGGCGGTTGGAAGCAGTTAGGACTTTTGTGAGGTATCCACATAAAAAATATTTGCCTACAGAGTGTATCATTGACACTTTCTAGATCAAGCAAATGTTTTAACGCTAATGTCGTTTCAACCAGAAACACATTCCTTTGCAATTTCCAGTGAAAACAATAACTATGTGTAATGAACATAGGTCAGAGATTGTATAATAAAAGCAAACTTATGACTCTGACTAATTAATATACGGATTTGAAAATAGGACATAAAATGCCGTGCTACAGAGCCCTCCTCTGTTTTAACCGTAATTCATGTTGTAGTTCTTTCAATATTGTACCATACTTTATCAGAGTCTTAATTTTAATTTACCAGTCTACAAACAAAACACACTAAACATTATTTTATTTTATTTTTATTTTATTTTTTATTTTATTTATTTAAACGCCATAAAATGGCTTTTACATTAAAGTGTTACATGAGATTAAAAGTATACAGAGATACACAGGAAGGTGTCAGTATTATATTAAGAACAAAATAAGAATGTACAAGTATACAAAAGTAATATCGCTGAAGTGATACAGTTGTTATTGTAAGTACAATGAGATAAAATTGAAAAGAAATACAAAATAAATATGTAGTCGTACAATAGAAAAAGAATATACTAGGGTTATATAGGACCTGACATAAAACAAAGTACCAAGTAAGCTATAAATATTGAAATTTGATGTATTGGAATACGTGTTAGTAGGTATCCAAGTAATGTTATAGCAAGTTATTGCAAAAGGTATACATGATTTTAATTCTAATCTGTTATTCACAGTTGTAACTGCAGAAGGAAGCAAGTCAGACAAATGGCCTAACTAATTATTAGGGCTCAGGCTACAGTAGATTCAGCAAATTATTGTCACAATATTACACAAAACAGGATTACAAACATACTCGAAGCATACCGGTTGGCAGTGGTTTAAAACATTTTTTTAGCGATTAATATATAATTTCATTTATATATTAATCGATTAATATATTAATATAACTGCCTGCATATAAGCTTTTTAAAGGGAGCGATGTTTTTATAAATAAATATGTCAGTAGAGCAAGTTTCATTCCCCACACGATGCAATCTCTGAATACAAGAGTTGAACATAAAATTAGTGCGAGAAGCAACTATGTTAAATGGAGCATGGAGTCTAGTGTTGTATTTATTGGGTACTTTATAATGTATCATATTCACTAGTTCAGGGCTATCCAAATATCCGTTAATGATTTTAAATAATAATAAAACATCACAGATTTTTCTTCGCTGTGATAATTCAGAATTGAAACGTTGCTTGAAATGGCATTAGCCGTGTTTGGTGACCAGATCTGAATAGCCAGGTACTTCCCCACCTTCCTCTTCCCTATCTCCTTTCCCTCCCCACTACCCTCAGCCTCACAACATACCCCAATTGGGGATGCCATAGTCTCACTGGCTTCAGACGGGAGCAGTTGGGACTCTTGTGCGGTATACATATAAAAAAAAAAAAAAAAAAATTCGGGTAGTCTAAGCAATTTCATTAAATAATTATAATTTAAATTTTCTATGGGAATGTGTAATTTGTAATTTATATGCCTTAAAAATTTGTTTATATTACGTAAGTATGTGAGAAAAATAAGTACGTGGGTAGGTACCTACGAATATAATATAATATGTATTTAAATATCTTTAGAAAGCGAGCAAAATATCCAATATTGTTGAGAAATTATTTATCAATTAATTTAAATTAATATATGCCTTTACGGGCTTTTACAAAACATTGTAATAGCGGAACAGTAATCACGAGATAAGTTATGCTAACTAGATTATATAGAACCCATGCAGAAGAATAGTATAGAAGAGTCGTGTGACGTAACCATATGTAGGTAGGTAGTTTCCTACGTAATCATGACTTAAATTTATCTGATGATTTTATTAATCTAATACACGTGTTTTTATCACATTGGTGTCTTGCCTACTTAATCAAAAAATAAATCATCTCCTTAAAACGAAGTAATTCCGGTATCCAGTTTATTTTAGAAGTTACTTGTATCTAATGGTAAGGATGTTTTGCATATTTGAGGTTAATGTATTTACCTACGCAAACAGTAATCCATGTGATCTTGCTTAGACTGGAAAAATCCGCTGATATTCGATGATAAATCATAAATAATACATAGGGGCTTGTAGTTTTTAAAGATTGTAAAATCTAAATCCTTCGTCCAGCCAGCGGCCGAGAATTCATATTTCGTCGAAAGATGGTCTTACGTTCGTACAGGGCGGTTCCAATGAGAAAAAATAATTATTCTCCGTACCAGCTTTTTAAAATAATAACTCAATATCGATTTTATTTCATTCAAAATTTGCTTTAATTTATACCTACATACAAATATGTTGAAAGGCGTGATGAAAAAAACTATTAAAATTATGTCCTTCTTGTTATCATTTTTTGATCCGAGTATTTATATTTTTTCAATAATGTCTATTTCGCAAAATAAGAACGTAAAAAAATATTTTAAATTTATTAGTTTGCAAGACCGTAAATAAATAGACAAAATAAAGTATGTTCGTCACAAAACACGTGTGCGGATCTTTTTTTAAATGATTTTATTTAAACTAAAATTAAAAATCTGAAACATAGCTTTTTCCAGATAAAACTTATTGATTTATTTTACTGCATGATTTATATGATTTGAAATGTGTGTTGTACAATACAAAATTTTGTTTGAAAATTTAACAAATCTGCCAACGACCTACGGTAAAACCTTATTGTACTAAAAACAAACATATTTTCTCAAAATTTAAAACATAGCTTTACTTTAAGAACAATCTTTCGAAATTAATTTATAATTTTTTGTGGAAAAGAGTAAATACGCCTATAATTGGTTTTTAAAATGACATACTTCTGGTTTTGTCTGGTTATTCCCTTTTAAACCTTAGATGGGAATGTAGTGATTATTCAAAATCAAAAAATGCTTAATTTAACCACTTTTATTGTTTAAAAAACCAACATGTTTCGTTAGCAATACCTACTTCATCAGTGTTTACTTAAAACTAATTACAACAATAAACTTAAAGATGTCAATGGATTGGCAGGAATGGAAGGGGAGGAGAGGGGGGGAGGTAATAGAGCGTGATTTACGAACGGAACAAATCTAATAATGGGTCCTTTAATTTTTTTTGGTTGCATGTTGTTATTAGTTTTTAAGTAAACCCTAATGAAGTAAGCATTGCTTATGAAACAGGTTGATTTTCTTAACACTGAGCGTGGTTAAAACTATGTAATTAATTAATTTTGAATTTTCATAAGAAAAACTTTCTTTCCATACTTTTTTGAAGGTTATTCCCATCAGTGAAATATATCAAATTAGAATAAGTTAACAATAATAATCTAAACGAAAATATGAAAGAGAACAAGACACAGAAAAACAGAAAAATACAATGGTCGCAAGTGGGACTCGTACCCAGACCTCTCCGTCTAACCGGGACGAGCGCGTTAACTAATTTTGCTATTGCCACCTTCTGTCAAAGCCGTCATATTTGTCAATCTCATATTTTCAAATTTTAGAATTACATTATTATCATCTAATTATTTTTCTCCACATTTTCTCGTCCCGGTTAGAAGGAGAGGTCTGGGTTCGAGTCCCAGTTGCGACCATTGTCTTTTCCTGTTTTTCTGTGTCTTGTTCTCTTTCATATTTTCGTTTAGATTATTATTGTTAACTTATTCTAATAATTAATTTTGAATTAAAATTTTAGAGTTTGAAGATATAATTATTATTACCTAACTCCATATTTTTGATATCTGACGTCTGATTCAGCAGCAAATTACTCGAATTACGAGCTATGACGTCATGAAATTATCCCAAGATTATCTCTACGGAATTATTTTTTAACAGGCGTCATTTCGATAACGAGCTATGATCACTTTATTTGTCAAAAGTTTTATTCAAGACCCTAACTGTATTTGCTACGTATGTTTTTCAATGGTTTAATAAAAAAATAAAAATAAAGTTTTTTGCTAGATAGTTCAATGAATATTTCAAAGCTCATGACCTGAGTAAAGAGACCAAAAAGGATTGCATTTTCAAAAAATCGTGCCATTTTTATAGTTTTAACGTGTTAATCAAATCTCTGCTTAATATTAGTTACTGTACCAAGAATTTTTTTATATTTTTTATATATTTATTTGGTATAATATCTTAAATTTCAAATACAATTCATCAACGTCGGCCTCACTGAGTAGCTCACCTGTGCTGAGGCCTCCATTTTATAAAACTAAAAATTAATATATAATACATTAAAAATAATATAAAAATACTGTTGATTTAAAAAAAAAGTAAGCTAAAATTAAACTAAAAATAAAAATTAATAATTGAGGTAAAATAAATTATTTTTATGTTTAACTTTATGAGTATATTATCAAATTATAATATTTAATTAAATGAAGACTAAATTTAATTAAATTAGCGAAACTCAATCAAAATCTGGAGCCAGAAAAATCAGAAAAAGATATTGGTTCCACTGGGACCCAGGTCCCTTAGCTTACATGGCAAGTGCTCTACCGATTGAGCTATGGAACCCATTTCCAATTCGGTCACTTTTAACTGTATCATACTTCGACTAAGAACTACCAACATTATCTTCATTTTCTTAATGCACATATTATTTAATTATTATTCAACGACAATGGAACAATAAAACAATTCGATCTACACTTCAAACCCAGAACGCTGCAAAAATAGGTACAAGACACCGCGCGATACGAGCGAGTTCGCGAAAACTATAGGACTTTTATACCAAGATATATCGGAATTGTCAGAGGACGAACTATTTTTTTTTTTTAACTTTAAATTACGAATTAGAAGGGGAGAAGATCTTTACTTGGATCGTCTGCAATGATTTTTAAAGAATTAGAAGTGAAAGATCACCAGGAGTATAAAATGTGCATGTGAATGTCGTGAGAGCACTTTGAATTGCTACTAAGCCTTATTTCGCCAAAAATTTAACCACTACCTATGCCCGAAATTTGCGCATAGAACATTTACCTGCACCGCGTTTTATTCTGGGCTTCCTATTCCTATAATTTGGGTAATAAATGCGCCATGAACAATCGTATTCACTGTATAAACATGGATTTCAATTTAGTTATTTCTTCTGCGTTCCATTTACGCGACATTTTTAAGCAGAAATACGAGATCCAAGAGCCGAGATACGTACGCGGACGTTTATAAGCGGACAATTTTCCTGCGAAATCATTGTCCCATCCTTCAAACTTCTGTTCACACTAAGACAATGGGTCCGAAGCTGAGACAACACAATTGTCCTATCCTCATGTAAACTAGGCATCTGTTATAATCATTTTACGAGAGGGCTGTGTCATCGACCCTTTCTACACATTTATTTATATTTGTCACTTCAAAGGGGCAGGTTTGCCCACCACGCACTCATTGACCGACTCTGCCTGTTTGACGAGTTGCAGAGCTCTCGTCAACACCGGTAGTAGTCGGGAAGAAGCCTTCAAGTGTTTGCAGCTCTGAAGATATCATCTGTGGTGTTGACACTGCGCTCAACCGCACACCGCAGAGTGTTAGAACAGGTGATGGTATGTCCCACTGACCCATTGCAGTTTTAAAATGCATGGCTTTGCGATATTTTATATTTGCAAATGTTGACGGATTTGTAAACGTGACCTAAAATTATATCGGAGAAGAAACTATGTTTTCTCTAATACTCGATTAGGAGTGGAAAACTGAACAAAGATAAGTACTTATTGCAAGGTTACCTAATATCCAGGGAAAATTGATAGAAGATAGGGTAGAAAAAGATGCCGCACAAGTCCAGTTCTTCAGAAAGGTCTCGCAGAATTATATAGGGTGGAGATTGCCTTGATGATACTCAAGACTCAAGAAATAAACTAAATGAAAACACTACAGAGTTCATTTTTAAAACTTTAGTTCCTTAACGTTAGATTACTGCTCTACGATGTTGTATATGGCCAATGAAGGAAACTTGAACAAGCTAGAAGTTATACAAAACAGAGCTAATATATGTGTATTGTGGAAAGGCAAATATGCTAGGGTTAATCAAATGAGAGAGGAGCTAAATTGGATTCCAATAAAAAAGACACTGCTATTGTCGTTTACTTTTGTGCATAAAGTTATAAAAAAACAAATGCCAAAATTTTTTAAGAATAATTTTTTTTTTTAATAGACATATACATAATTACAACATAAATAGAGTTAGATTGCCGCACATGACAAAATCAGAGTCACAGATTTCTCTAACGAATAGAGGACTAAAAATGTATAATGAAATGCCTGAAAGTCTGAAGAATGAAGGAATAATAAATTATTTAAAAAGGGATGTTATGCTTAATGTAAAAAGGTAATTTTATGAATTTAACTAACTTAAATTTTCTAACATTAAAAACGTATACAAAATTTATAAAGGCCAATACGATAAATTAAACGTTATCAGTTTTTTGTCGTTTTATGTAAAAATAATTAATAAAAAAATTTCATAGTTTAATTTTTTTTTCATTTTTTTTTTTTCAAATTGCAGTTGGAAATTTTCGATTCATATAGGTGTACATTTTAATTATTTTGAGGTTAACTTTTAGTTTTGAATATAAAGCATGGCATTTCCTCTTTCTAACACTGTTTATATCATATTTCTAACCATGGTAGTAAGGGAGACACAACGATTTCCATGAGACCTATATGAGTTGTTTCGAAAACCAACCAAAAGACCTGCCTGATTAACGACTTTCTTTATTTATTAAAACCAAATTCTTAATATTCAATTAAAAGTGTCCAATATTAGGTATATTTACCGTAAACGCATAAAAATCCCATCATCCCTTACGCTTTGCATTGATCTTATACTGTTTCTCTATTCTACATAATGTTATGTCTTTTTATATGTGTATATATACAAGCACGCACAACTTTAATTAGTTTAATTTTGTACCCTGATGATGTCTGTGTTAAGCGAAACCGGTCGGTCGTAATAAATTTCAGCGTTATGACCAAAGTAATTGTTTTTTTGCCTCATTTGTCTTTTTACAAAATTAAAAGTACAAGACAGTTTTTATATTGCGTAACGCTCTTTCACAGTCAATATATTTCGCGTCTCCGTTCATGTCAGACGTTTGTGAAATCACCCATCAATCGTGCATGCAGCGTGCTTTGAAATTACGGGTAGGTAATATTAATCAATCAACATTATTACATACAACTTTCATAACTCCGACTATTTCATATGGAAGGGCAAGGATTTAGTTAGAAAATAAGGTTGTATGTTCCGGCCCTTAAGTCATACAGCAAATATTCTGTCATCGAATGCATTTAGACAAACATCGAGAAATCTCCAGTTGCATTTCTGCGAGCTTTCTAATAATTATATACCAGCCTACATCGTAAGAGCAACAAATCACGAATTCGAAATTATTCAATGTAATAAGAGTGATTAAGAAGCAATTTGGCGTGGTGCTTTGGAATAACTGTACCTTAGATGTGCTCTAAAATTCTATGCAGTCACATTGAAATGTGCCATTTAACCCTTCGGCTTCTAAATACTTTTCCTACTCCCAACTCCAAACGATGATGGTGAAATTTCATAAGGAATTTCGGAATGCTTCCGAGATATGTTAAATGTTAAAACTGAATAATCTTTTATATTAAATTTAAATAAAATTATCTTTTTGTTGTGCGAATTAAAAATAAACATAGATGTTTATAAATAATATTATTTGAATATCAAAGATGAAAATGTTGACAATTAAACTTGCCAAAACATTTCGACTAGAAACAACGAAATTTTGAAAGAATTTGGTATTTAAAAAAAAAACACGTTTGCGCAGATAATTATTGAAAACTGTCACATCACTTTTTATGCCATTTATAAAAAAAAATTAACTTAATCTACATCAATTTCATAACTAAATCAATTATTTATCATACACTTAGAAATTTTAAAATTAATTATTTATCATACACTTAGAAATTTTAAAATTAATTTTGTCCATTTAATCGAGTATGTATCTATTTGAGGCAAACCAAAAAGAATAATTTCTTATTTTTCTTAAGACTTGAAGCTATATTCTGCGTAGATATGTAAGTCTGCCATAATAACTTATTGGTTCGTTAGGTTTGTTGATTTAACAGGGGTGGTCGGGATCAAGGTGTGAGGTTTATCCAGTTCTTGGCGGCGAATACGTGACGGATCGGATCGGGAAAGACTAGTTGAGGGAGACCTAATCTAGGCCTCTTTTTCTCTAGACCTCGCCTTGTACCGCAGCGGGGGAGGGGGGGGGGGAGTTCATACGTCCGTCAGTCCTGCTCACATTGACCCCCCGATTCCTATTCACCCCTCATACTTATTTCCTTTCCAGAAAGTCCTCTCCTTCCTTTCCATAAATCGACCCTCTACACAGCATCCCCAAAGTTGACATAGGTCATAAGGGATTTTTTTCTTCAGGGCCTCCACTTTAGAGCTAATGTAAAAATAAATAAATTATTAAGAAATAAAATTAATATTAAATTAAACATAATAAATATCTCTTTATTTCTTGATTTAAGAATTTAAGATAAACAATCATTCAAATTTTCGTTTGAGAGTCGCTAATACTTTTTTTTTTTACAGTGAATACCGCACAAGAATCTCAACTGCTCCCGTCTGGAGCCAGTGAGACTATGGCATCCCCAATTGGGGTATGTTGTGAGGCTGAAGGTAGTGGTGAGGGGAAGGAGATGGGGAAGAGGAAGGTTGGGAAGTACCTGGCTATTCAGATCTGGTCACCAAACACGGCTAAAGCCATTTTCAAGCAACGTTTCAATTCTGAATTGTGGTCTTACACCAGGGCGATACTGATAGTATCTTCCACTCTGGAACGTGCCGCAAATATACTATATATTATTTTTAAATTAATTAATTGTGAAATAACAAAAATTAATCAAATAAAATTTATTTGCGCACACCGGGTTCGAACCCGCGACCTCCGGATTGTGAGTCAAGAGTCTTAGCCACTACACTACGGAGGTCGTTAATGAAAAAATATTTTTATAATTTGAGGTTTTCCTTGTTAAGTTATTGTAAAAAAAATGTATTCATCCTAGACTTGCAGGAAAGTCAATAGATGTCGCGCATTAAAATAAAAGTCGATGTATTTATTCAAAACAATATCTAGAATGCATTCAATTTAGGAAGAACCTTGAAATCATACATAAATACCTATAGCAGCCAATAAAAATATGCGCTATATAATGTTGATAGTTTTAGTCAAATTCACAGTTGACTATTATTTCCGAAGGGTATAGAGTCGAATTAGCTCAGGGGCTAGAGCAGAGCCCCGGAAAGTCGTGGATTCAATTCCTAGATGTGACAGGGTCTTTTTCTGAATTTTCTATTGGAAGTTTTCGTTTTAGATTCGCCAATATTGTCTCCAACGATTAAATCATTTTTTATTCTAATTCAAAACTCGATATTATTAAGATTACTAGATCGGCGTGTTTCCTCGAACCCTACAAAAGTTTTAGTAAGGATACCTGCGAGTGGAAAAAAAATTACTCATAAATCACACGGTTTCACGGCGCTGTCAGTGGTTTTATTGCCGCGGCGGATGCGCACATCGCTGGTTATCAAAGTGTTAAAAATGCATCAGTTACATATTTTATAGCCAGTTCCGAAGGTGTTAAAATTGCACGTCATAATGATATAAACGCTCCGCCAGCAGCGAAAGTGTTATTTTGAATGTTTTTATGTAATTCAATTCGAAATTGCAATAAGAAATATGTGATGCTGTGATGAAATATTGGCGTTGCTAAGAGACGATTAATAGAATAAGAAAATAACGGAAGATATGTGATGTAGGCGTGTTTCGTGATCCGAAAGTCTGACCATTCTTTGCTTACATTTAAATTGTTGAAATTCATTTTACCATCGTAGAGATCTTTAGAGCTATATTTTACTTTAGAACACAATTCTCGTTTCAAATCTTTTCTGTATCAATTGGTTATTACTATTATTATTATTTTTTTAATTCTTTCTCTTCTCTTTTTTATTTTATTTTATACAACCCATCTGTGTTGGACTATGATATGCAATGCTTACACGTTTGTTCTATAAGTTTAAATCCTCTGTAATTAAGTACCTACCTACGTAATTAATATTATTTTTTTTTAAAACTTTGCTAAACAAAGAACAGTCACTTTGTTTTAATCTTTTTTTTTTGTATTTTTTTTTTTTAATATTATTTACAGACCATGTTCTGTATGTTAATACGCATCCTAATTTGACTGTCCTAAAACGGAAATCCTCATAGTTGGGCAGTCAAAAAAATTCTTAAATAATGTGTAATCTTTTACTAAATAAAATAAATAAATAAAAATAAATAAATCGACCTTTCAACTTGAATTTACTCGTAACTTACATATATTCAATTCAATTTCGGAGGCGGAAACGGGTACCAACACCTCGTGAACGTTTATTTGATGATCAACACCTCTGTCGTAGGTCACCCCAAGCAGTTCGCTGCGTTTGCTGACTTAGCAGGGGTGCCCAGGTTTATGGGGTGAGGTTTGTCTAGGTTGGCGGATGTGTCTACAATATGTGGGCCGGATAGAGAGAGACTGGTTGAGGTAGGACTTTTGATCTCTCCAGCCGGACTCCTCGACCCATTGCCTTGATAATACAGCCACATAAAATATTATCCTTTAAAATAAAAATATAAATACATACTAACATAAAAAGTTAGAAAATTCGAGATTTTCCAAATTCCAAATTGAACGAAACCTGCAACTTTGGCAATTACTAAAACTGTGGAAAACTAGGAAATGGGGAAAGGAAGAAGATGCGAAAGAGAAAGGTTGGGAAATATCTAATTTTCCTGATCCAGTCATCGAACACTGTCATTTTTTTGCACATTTATTTGAAACCTATTTTGTTTTCTTGAATGAATGAATGTAAATCTTTGAAATAGAAATTAACCCCCTTCTCGACATCCGATTGAGCTGAAACTCAGCAGATAAATTAGTTGTCGATAACAATATATTCTTTCCACTTTTGGTGAAACACACTCGCATTATCTGAAATTGGCTACTAGCCGACCCGAAAATTGAAAATACGTGTACATATTACATTTAATAAAAAAAACTTTGTATATACGGCTTGATTTTTTAAAAGAACTTATTGAGAAACACGTTTAAGCAATTTTAAAATCGCGAAATAAATTTTAATTAAACAAATTTCTTTAAACTTTTTATTTGATTTATTCCAAAGATTTTCAGCTCAAGTACCTACAAGCCTTTCAAATAAAAAATAAAAATTCCACTCGCCACCGATTAAGGGGTGAACTTTTTATTAAAAGCGAGCCATGGTTTGGTACGTTCCCTCATCAACGTCTTAGGGCGGATGTATTGCGGCCATGTTAATTTGTGACCATGAAACAGGTGGTAAATCGCAAAGGACTCGTTGAAAGGTCCAGCATCCTCCCAACGCCGCCGGCAGAAATCACCGCCTTGTTAATGCTGATTTAATTTCGCCACGGTCAGTAATTAATATTGAAGGAGCGACTTATAAAATAGTTGCGGACGACCTGGAGGTAGGCTCATTTTTTCACGTCTGGCAACACTTTATAACGTCTTAATGGACCAATCATCGTTTACAATAATTCAGTTCTTGCCAGTGAATAATCACCGCAGGTTTTTTTTATCGCTTCTGGGAGAAGGTTTTGGTTTAGTGAATGGTTTATTGTTTAAGGTCAGTTGGGTGCAGCAAAGTTCTCTGTCGTTATTTAATATATTTTTATTGTCGAAAAATAAGTCCAATATTAACATGCCTTGGAGAAAATGCAGGTTTTAAGTTCGGTTAGTTAAAACTTGGACCTTACAATAGAAAAAGAAAACTTGGTAAGAATATATTTTTAAAGTAATCCAAAATTATATGTTTTTTTATTTGAAAATGTAGGTGCTTAAAAATGTTATAAATGATTTAATTAAATACTGTAAAACTTGGCCATTGTTTCAATATAGCTTTTTTTAAAGTATCAGAACTATAAATAATGCTTCGAAGTCTAAAACCCCCACTTACGAACCCCTTTTCGGATAAGGTATTATTGTATATTGTGGAAAATTAAGTTACTTAGTATAAAGTATGATAGGAAAACTTATTAATATTTATGCCTATACTTAAAAATAAAATAAAGCTTTCATAATGGCGCGGTTTTTTTGCATAAACAAAACAGGCCGGTCGGGATTATGCTGGAATTTCAAACTTATCACCACCTGCGTAAGGATGCGCGATTTTGTCCGAAGTTTATGAATTGGATCCTCTTAAGAACAATTATTCATAAAAGTAATGATAAATCTAGTTTTAACACAAAACCAGTATTTGATTTTGGTTTAATTAAAATTTACCATGATTTTTTAAAAATATATTATGGTCGTTAATATACGAATACTATTATAATCTTTAATAGAAATGGGGGGAAGTATTTGATATGAGGAGATAAAAAACATTAAAAACTAGCAGAGTTTATGGAACAAGATCTACGAGTACATTAATAAAAACAGATTTAGTTATTTTAACCAACTTCAGTAACTCCTTACATTTACCATGTCATTTATTAACATTTTATTGCATGATGGGTATAGAATGGATTTGTTATATAACCTCCTTCCAACAAATGTTTCCAACAAACCTTCCAACAGAAATATCTATTTAAATCTTTATACATTTTCCACAATAATATTTTGATAATTATGAAATTTCGCGCACACAATTTTCATTCGTTTACACGTTAGTCTAAGTAGAAACTTTAATATTTTTTCGTAACACATTCATGAAATAAAACATTTAACTGTTTCAAAGCGTATATAAAATAATAAATTTGAAATAGTAGGTAGGTACCCAAATGGAAATCTCACAGATACTTTGCTACATTGAAGTGTGAATTTATTTAAAGATATAAACTTCTCGACTGAGAAGGTGAACAATTTTAACTACGGCCAGATAATATCATCGTAAAAAATTCACAGCTTTCCTCCGAATCCATTAGTTGGTACACAACTAAGTAACATTACGTAGTTGCCGACATTTCAGGATTATCGACATTTCGAATCGTCATCGTCTTTCCGCCATTAACGTGCAGAACCAAACTTTTCCAGTTACCAGCGAATCTTCTCTTCTCGTCATGGCCACGCCAAAATGATCTGACTCTAACGAACGTGTAAAATAAAGACACATTACAAAAAAAGATAAACTCTTTTCATAAATAAACCTTCAGCGAACATGCAGATGATACAAACCTTTCAGAAAATTTTATTAGATAAATGCATTTAATTATTAAAAAAATTGCAGTTTTCAGTAGGTATGGTCCAGTCCGTATGTTGCTAAGTAGCAAAACAAGAGTAGGTAAATGATAGATCTACATTTTTATAAGAAGGTACAAACTCTTTCAGTACCTAGTTTTTCATGATATCTTGAAAATGTTGTGCTTTTTTTATTAAGTGCCTTAAACTGTTGAGTTTTTTAGTCTCTGGAAGACCCTGGTTCCACGGTGGAGCGGTTAATTGACGGAACCAATCCACCGAAGGTCGAACTCCGTTTAATTTATGGTGCGTGAATTTGTTTAGCCATTATTCCTATATTCCACAGGAGGATGGACAAAGAAACAGGACAGTGCCATCAGCTCCAGCAGTGGCCGTCTTCTGGTATGAATTGAGCGAATTTGCATTTTAGAAACAATTGGTCTCTCGGCGCTCTCTGGAAAGAGGAACTGTTTAATTGCGAAATTATTGTAAAACTACCGTGAAACGGTATGAGTGTTACGCAGAGTTAATGGGTGACATGCATCGATTTTAGAACGGCTCATGAACAAGTTTTCTTTCGAGTATTTTTTTCACACTTAGGAAAATAATTTCCCTCAGAGCCTATGTCGTCTTTGAAGATGCTGTGTGGATGGCCTTTTTGAGGAGAGGAAGGCGTGAACATGGGTCTTCGTGAGTCATGAAGAGATCCATGTTGTAGGAGGGAGGAAACACAGAAACCGGCAAATCATTCCAGAGCCGAACTGTTTAACTCAAGAATGAGTCGTAGAAACGACCCGTTCTCATGTAACCAATGTTAACCGTGTACACATGTTGAGGACGTGTTTGGCGTGTTTTTAATCCATGACGCTAGTTCATCGGAGCATCTTCCATTGTAATACCGTTAGAACAAGGACAGCATTCCTAGCTGACGCCTGTGCTCATGGATTGCTATCCGTTTGTTAAGTTAGGAGAATCTATAAAATGGACCGCCTGTTTCTGCACAGAGTTAAGGTTTTTTTTTTAGGTATTTTGGAGCTCCAGACCAGAGGTGGCTGCCAAATTCACACTTGCGATTGTACAGGGTTAGCAGTCGTGTACTATTAAAATATCTGCGGGCCTTGTACAGTACGCCCTGTTTCTGAGAGGCTAACTTAACTGTGACTTCGATGGAGTTCCCACTTTGATTAAAAGTAAATTTAAACAAAGTTTTTTCTGAAGTTATAAGATATAGATTATCATTAGGAGAGGGAGGGAGAGGGGGAGGGGCAAAACCAAATCAGCAAAAGAATATTTGATCAAGTAGTGAAAAGAAAAGGAGTGGGGGGAGCTAATTATCCAAGTGCATGGTCGTTACGAAGGGAAAATTGTTTAGTGGGAAAATATTCAAAAAAGAATTTATTTGATTTTTATTAATATTTTACTTAACATTAACACTTTTTCTAATATCCAATACAGATAAATTATTTTCTGCTAAATCTTGTAGCCTATAGGTAACGTATTTTCTTAAATCTTAATAATTTCAACTATTTTACCCTCTCCATCCTCTAAGCCCTTTTCCAGGGATAAACTGTATTTAACTTTAGAATACGACTCATCCTGATGAAGACAACAAAATTCTCAAAAAATTTCAATTTTGCATCTAATACAGTGGTGTAAACAAAGTTTTTTGGTTTTATTTAATTAATTATGTCATCACAAAATTAAAATATGCCTTTAAAAGTACAATTCCTTGAAAAATTTAAGTTTTTTCCGGATGAAAATCATTATAGAAGCTAGAAAGCCTTTCTTAGGGATTCCTGGCAGTCTCCAGGAGTTGTTTCCACTTCTGCAGGTCAACCGCTCTCTTAACGTGTCCACAGATCCAAAAATGCCTTTTTAAAAAGCCTACCTTGGGATTTTTATTGTTTTTTACAGTTTTGTAATGTCCAGCTAATACATCACAGTTTTATAAATCTTGTTATTGACGGCTCCTCAAACACCTGAAAAAGATTATGTGACGTCATAATTTTTCATCAAAAATAAGGCTTAATTTTAAACTGTCTCCTAAAAACGTTCAGATTGTTGTTATTTTATCCCACTCTTCGACTTCTGAACGTACCTTAAAAATGTATTTCTAAATAAAAATGTCAACAATGCGTCTTCGCCTTAGTTCTTAATTGTCCAAACGACCATTAGAAAATTTTACAGGAGAAGGTTTTCTTTCATTATTTCAAGGAAATATTATGGTAAGAAAAAAAATATATTATCGTACATTATTTATTTATTTATTTGTAAGAAACAAACAGCTTTTACATAATACATATACAGTGATAAATATAAAATTCAACTGGAGTCAAGCCACAGAGGTTTCTCATGCTAAAGTACATCGGAGATGAAGTTTTACTATATTATAATTAATGTTGGGTTATAGGAAGAGGAGAGGAAGAGGAATATAGGAAAAGGATAGGAGATGCTCACGATATATTCTCATATGATCCTATGATCCTATAAGTATTATAATAATTAGTTAAGTATTTTAATATTAAGTAAAAATATTAGGTAATTATTATGTATTACGCACCAAAATATCAAGCATTTAATTACATATCGACGCTGGAAAGGATAAATGGCTAAAGCGCCATTATGCTAAATGTTCAGGAGAGCTGTTTGAAAGTTTAAAAAAATCATAACCCTGAAAACGATTATCTGATTTTTTTGCCGCTTGAAAATTATAAATGCATTTACCAAACCTAATCAATTGTAATACATATATTTTTAATAATATTAATAATTCCGAAGATAATGGCGCTTTAGTCAAAAGTGCCTAAAAATTTAGGCAGGAAAAATGACTAATGTGCATGTTTATGTTATTTTCACACGAGGATAAATAACTAAACTCTTTGTAATACACATTAATAGGAGAGGAAAAATACCTTAAGCACAAATGTACCAATAATGTAGTGAGGAATAAAAGCTTATCATTAGAAAAGTAATAGATATTCCAAGCAATAATGGCTAATGATCCACCGTAAGTGATATCTTGACCGACATAAAGACTTACGGACATGACGAATACATATTTAAACTATGGTCATAGGGGTATTATGTTGGTTAAAAAAAGATTTAAAAAAAAAAAAAAACACGGATTTTATTATATTTCGATCGCCAAAACATTTGTACCATAGTTGCTTTCTACAATTTTAACTTTTCAATAATATTAATTTGAAATAAAGAATACAGTTTCATATTATATTGCGCTACGATGAGCAAATAACGATATATTAAATAATATTTAACCCTTGAAGGGTAAAGCTAGAAAAAAATAAAAAAAGGGATTAATGGCCTACAAATTAAACTTTTCAATTAATATAAATTTGAAATTAAGAAGCCTTATTAAAAAAAACAATACGCTACGATGAGCAAATAACGATATAGTATAATATTCAACCCTTGGAGGGTGAAAGCTATTAAAATATGAAGAAAAAAAATGAATGGCCTATACTCTGCAGGCCTACAATTTTTATATAAATTTAAACAAGCTAGAAAGGTGCAGCTTTTAATTGCAAATAATACAAAAATAAATAAAGACACTTTGATCGACTGTTAATTGTCATGATCTGGGTCTTCAATGTCTGATTCCAAAAGCATGTCTTTAAAGTTATTAATTTTGAATTGTTTATATTCATTGTGATAACGAGATGAAATGGTGTTATTTGTGCACAATTTAATTAAATCGGAATATTTCTTTGAGGATATCGGTAACATATCTGCGTAAATTGGCTCCGGTTTAAATGTTTTGTTTTTAGTAAGATTTCAAATTCTTCCACTGGAGCGTCGTCGGCCATGGAATATTTTACGAAAATTTTGTTTAATTTTTTTTAAATGTGGCAATTCTTATTTTGTTAATTTTTCCAGCAATACTTTTGAAATACCTATCACTTATCTTGTCCCAGCCAATAAAGTCTGAGTAGGATACCACTCTTCTACAATAACGAGATGGCACTGCCGGTAAGTTTTTTTGTGTAATCTCTTGCGGACTGTAATAGAATAGATCGGCTTTTGTTTTATTAGCTGAAATTGTTTTGCCTCTCATATCCAACTTTGAAACTCCAAAGTCAGCATTGGACAGGGTATAGTGTAAGAATTTTTGGCTAATATCTAAAGTATTCAGTAAGAATTTCAGGTAAACTTGACGTCGCCCTTTCCCTTCGTTTATAAAATAAAAAGTACGTATGATTACGTCGGCTTAGCTCTTTGACTCTTTTTCTTTTGACTTCTTGTTTTTGCGCCATCGCAATGAGCCAATCACGCCTCCTGGTTGAAATCAAGCTCCAAAAAAATTGAATATGCTTTGTCTTTTCTCGTCTGTAATTTCACTACAACTTTTACCACAGGGTTTGTCTTTGCAGGTATTATTTTTCATTTTTTCTGGTACTTCAGAACCATCTTTTTGCTCATATTTTTTACCACTTTGAATTAAAATGGACCTTTCCTTTTTTATTGATGCGTTTTCTTTTTTTCGCATTTTCGCCAACCTTTCCATCTACATCGATTTTCTTTTTTTTCTGAAAGTCTCTTTTTAGTCGATCCTTCTTCAATATTCCCAACTACAGAGTCGGAGCTTGATGAACCACTCCATGACTTGGAATCCCACTGAAAATCTAAGGCATATTCATCATCTGACAAAAAGTCCAAATAATTTTTTTGAATTTTATTTCTGAGGCTTTGGACTGACTGGCTTGGACAATACAGTATAATATTTTATGTATGTTTATTATTACTAAATATTTTATTATGATTTTATAAATATACCCACCAACACATAAAATTATAAATTGTACCTACATCAGCACATGTGACGTAGGAAGAACTTAATTATACATTATCAAGTTTAATTTTGCTACTTACCACACTCGTGACAAAGCTTACACCAGAGAATAAATATATCCGATGCTCGAACTCGTAACCTGTTAACAATGAACCGCGCAGCAACGGACGTACGTTCACCCGCACTGTTTTTAGAGGACTAAAGCGCCCGTGGAATCCGGATCTATATTTATAGGTGGGTGCTTCCGACTAATTTGATGGTAAAATGGTAGATCTAAGCGACATTAGCAAAATGACGATCAATATATTTAAAATGATTTATTCGCCAAATCAACTGTAAAACGTGGCAAGCATAATTAAATAAAACGACAAATATTTATTTTTTTTGGGAAAGGAAAAACAGCTAAAGCGACATTGTTAGTGATTTTCTATATGACCTATTTGACTTAACAACAAATATATTATTAAAACGGGTAGGGAAGAAATACTAATCTGAATTATATACTTTATTATGGTAGGGAACGTGTGCTTAAGTAACTTCCATAGCCATTTCATGGTAAGGAAAAAAAGCTAATTCTACATGTTATCCTAAAACATAGAAGGTAAAAAAAGCTTACAAACAGTTTGAATAAAATTCTAGAAAGGAAGAGTGATGTAACCTTCCACCACACGTAATCTAAGATGACTTAAGTCGCACTTATATTAAAAGACCATATTTGCTGTCGTTTAAGTCAATGAAATTTTAAAAAAGTAGCTATTTTGTGGTGACTAAAGCGCCATAAAAGTGCTCGGATCGCAATGAAACTAGGACCAATCGACGCAGAAAAAAAAACTAAGTTGGACTGCATATATAACTCATATTCACCCGATGTGGCGTTTTAGTCACTCTTCCTTTCCAGCGTCGATATATTATTGTAACAAAGAAATAAAAAAATGAGAGATTTCTTACAATCAAACTGATTAATCAGTTTTGTAAGATTTAAGTTAGGTAAATATTGTACAATTAAAAACTGAATAAACATATTTAATAAATGTGTTTAAGATAAAGCTATTTCCGTAAAGGTAAATGTCTCATTAGTTTAAAAAATTCTTAGTTAAGCGATGAACTATCATTTTTAATACCTTATTTTTAATTTTAAAGTGGAGATTGAACAAAAACAATGTAAAATGGTGGTTTGGAAAATTAAGAACTAAGGGACGATTGTTAAATTATAGCTATTAATATTATTTATAAAGCAAAAGGTGGTTAATAGTACACAATTGTACAAATCACAAATGCGCCCCACGGTTGAATTTGGCAGCCACCTCTGGTCTGGAGCTCCAAAATACCTGAAAAATACCCTCGACTCTGTGCAGAAAAGCGGAATACGTTTGATAGATACTCCCATCTTAACAGACGGATTGCAATCTTTAGAGCACAGACGTCGGGTGGGAATGCTATCCTTGTTCTACCGGTATTTCAGAAGATGCTCCGAGGAACTAGCGACATTGATCCCTTCGGCACCGGTGCATAGTCGGGAAACACGCAAAACGCGTGCCCATCACATGTATACGGTTGACATTTGTCACAAGAGAACGGGTCGCTTCTTCGACTCGTTCTTGTGTTCAACAGCTCGGCTGTGGAACGATTTTCCGGCCCTTGTGTTTCCTCCTTCCTACCCTCCACACAGTATCTCAAATGACATAGGCCCTGAGGGAAATTATTTTCCTCAGGGCCTCCTGTGTGGAGTTAATGTAAAAAAAAATCGTGTGCTTGCGTTATACTCCGGCAAGCAAAAACATTGTCATTTGTTTTGAGTACTGGGTACCTACGTCCCATTTAATTGAACTGAGAATATAGTTTAAAAAAAGTACTTATAAATAGAATTAATGAATAGTATAATATAAACGGAATAAAGTAAGATAACTGATTTTAATTTCGGTGTTGTACTATTCTACGAAATTCACTCTACAATATGTTTTATGGTCATTGGAATTCTCAAATGTACAAAATTTTGTCGATCTCTTCAGAATCATGTCAGTTTTTATCATGTTTAGGAAACAAATGTCATGCAAATCAATTTGATGTAACGGGCATTTAAAAGAAACTGCCTGAACCCAATTTATTTTATATGATTTTATTTGATCGGAATCGTGCGTAACGCGTCACAACTACTTCTTAAATAAGCGTGGCCCAATTTGGTTTTATAGCCCAAAGAAAAACCACAGGAGTTTAATATGGACTCAATATAAGACCAATCAATAGAAACCGTCATTGATTATGATGAAAACGAAGTAGGTACCGACGTTTAATATTTAATAATTTAAAGCGAAAATGAAATTTAACATATTCACCATTGTTATTAATTATTATCTGTGACAGATTTATGACCATTCCCTAATCGCAATAAAGTCCATTTTTTTAAGGTTTTTTTTTACTTTAGCTCTACACAGGATCTGTCATATTTGGAGATGCGAGGGGTGAGGAAAATGACGTGAGGGTGGGAGGAATCTGGGGGTCAATGTATCCAGGAGTGATGGACGTATGCATCTATTCCTCCCACTGCAGTGCAAGGCGATGTTACGAGAGATTCCTACTGGAGTGGTCAAAAGGTCTGACTCAACCTGTCTCTCCCGATCCGGCCTGCCAGTTGGTGGGCAAAAGCATTTGCCGCCAAGACCTAGACAATCCTCACCTTATGAGCCTGGGATTCTTTAAGCGCCCTTGAGGTGATTTTCTCACGAAAATGGCGCTATAAAAATCATCCAATAATAATAATAATAATAATTCCATGACAACTCAGAATCATGCAAATTCAACAACCCTTTGAAAAAATTAACTCCCGTTTAGTGACAAAAAGTAAATGCGGACAGCCAATGCATATCTATTCATTTTGGTTAGTATTTTAATTCAACATTTCAAATTTATCAATATTTTTACTTCGTAGCGTTTGACATTTGGGAGTGCCAGTTCATGGAAAATACCTTCAGTGTTTCCAGCGCTTATCAACTTCTTATTTATTCCCTGTCAATTGTCAATATCGGTACGGTTGTCAATGGTGAAACAGTGCTAGGGACATCGATATAAAATCATCGAAATAAATACGCCCATCGTTCCAATGTTGTAAAGTTATTGATTTCACTGTATATCTCCTGGTGTCTCTTACTTTGGCAATTAACCTTTTATTGAACACTATAATCGACTGGTTTTTCTTTCACGCATTTGAGAATCGATCCTGAGACCATAGTCAACATTATTACCTACATACATGTAAATCTATTAAGTTGAATTAATTTCAACCATTTGTGCGAACAACAATGTATCAACTAACTGTACTTGACAAAAGATCCTAACAGGACAGATTATTACACGAAAGTGACTGTTAGAATGTGGAATCACGCCTACATTATCATGTTCTTCTTTGCTTATTATTACTGTTGCTGTATGTAGTGTAACGTCTCATATCAAATTGAAACCGTCGTGATGAAGATCGTGTCCCGTTGACAAAGTCCTACTATAATCTGGAATGCTGAGACCAATAACATCTACGACAAATGCCGCAAACATTCTGGGAAAAATAATTACCAGCCGTAGCAAATGATTCCTCCGAAGAGAATCGACTAAAAATATGTTTGCAGTAGTGAAAATACCAACAGTTTTTTTTCTTTTTCAGAGTTTAGCGACTTCTTTAATCTAATTTTTATTACTGGTATTACATTTTAAAAACATGTTTTCATTGCACAATTTTTATTGGAATAACTTCTAATTACTTTTGAAGGTTGTATCCATCAATGTAATGTATCATTGAAGAAGGTAATACTAAAAAAATCCAAACGAAACATGAAAAAGATCAAGACACAGAAAAATAAAAAAGTAACGGTCGCAACTGGGACTCGAACCCAGGATCTCTTTTTTTATCGGATTTGTTTTATCGGCCATTGGGATAGGACTTATATTCTTGTGGTCATTTTTATCGATCTTAAATTTTACCTATTTTCTTTAAGACAACTATCTTATACAAAGTTACAACTGTCATGGTTACAAATAAATTCATTAAAAAACCTAAAAAAACTGAAAAAATATAGGTCCCATGGCCAAGTTGGTTAAGGTAGTGTGTCCCGGTAAGACAAGAGATTATGGTTCCAGCTGGGACTTTTTTATTTTTCTTTGATTTAATTTTTTTTTTAGGTATTCTGCCGTGTTGCGCTACCCCCTTCTTTAGTTAAAGTTTCGAATACTGCAACGCCGTCAGAAACGTTGGCTAAGGAAGGGGGTAGCACGAAACGGCATAATACCTCAAAAATAAATCAAGATATAAAAATTATGAGAAAGAAGAAAATAATGGGAGAAGAAAATGTGAATGGAAGAGGTCGGGGACGTCCGAGAAAGACATGTCACCGATCAAGTGAATCAGATACTTGAGTCGGGTCACGTCAGAATAATAGAAGAGGATTTATGCGACGATTTATGAATGTGTATGAGGCCAAGATCTAGTTGTTTGGCGGTTCTCTCTGCCTACCCCTGCGGAGAAACGGCGTGGTGGTTGGTTAGTTAGCTTAGTTAACAGCATTAAAAGTAGACTATTTGTACTTCTTAATCTACAGCATGCATTAATAAAGTAATTTTCCTGAAACGTTACCATTTCAAAAAGGTAGGTACAGACAAATCTAAAGCAGGGGTGTTTGCGTCTTTAGTCCATAAACGCATTTTTCCCAACGGTAGCAATAAAGTAATAGAATATTCCTTAGCACGTGTAAGCCAAATTAAAGTAAATCCCGACCAGTTCGGTTGGGTCACGCTAATGAACGGATCGCGTGATATTTTTTATATCTGCGCCAGAATCGGAAGATTAGACAAGAATTAGTTCCCATTTTTCCGAACATAAGCGGCCAAATCTGGCCCCATGATAAAACTAAACGCCTACATTAGTGGCCACCCCTACACGTGCAATTCACGTGTAGTTACTAACAAATTTACCTTCTACATTTGGTACCTACCTACCAATGGAAAGGACTTATGATTTTTTTGTAAGCAATTTGATCAGTTTTAGTAGGTACCTATTTATACATTTTTAATTGCTTCTTCGCTATACGCAAATTCACTTTGCGGCGTCATTTTAATTGAGGGCCTTTAAACAGCCAGCGGCAGAAAATCCATATTTCGTCGAAAGATGTTCTTACGATCGTACAGGGTGGTTCCAATGATAAATATTAATTATTCTCCGTACCAGGTTTTCAAAATTATAACCTAATATCGATTTTGTTTCATTCCAAATTTGCTTTAATTTATACCTACATCGAAAAATGCTGAAAGGCCTGATGATAAAACTATTAAAATTATGTGTTTTTTTTTCATAATTATTTATAATTTTTCAATAATGTATAAGCAAAATAAATGCACAAAAAAAATCTGAAAAATATTAATTTGTAAGACCGTAAATAGATAGACAAAATAGAGAATTATCGTCATAAATAAGTGTTCGGATACATTTTTTAATGATTTTATTTGAACTTAAATAATTTTTTTGAAGAAAGATGGATAATTTATAGGATAGATAATATCTACTAGATAACGTATTGATTTACAATAATGTAAGATTACGTGATATGAAATATGTCTCGTAAAATAAGATTTTTCGTTTGAAAATTTAACAAATCTGCCAACGACCTATGGTATAACTTTATTATACTAAAAATAAACGTTTTTTCTCAAAATTTAAAACATGCGTTTACTAGATAAAAGAACAATCTTTCGAAATCAATTTATCATTTTTTGTGGAAAAGAGTCACTACATCTAAAATTTGATTTAAAAATGACATATTTCCGGTTTTCTCTGGCTATACCCACTTAAATTAAAACAAATCACTTTGTAAAACACCACTTATTTATTAAAATTACCAACATGTTTCAAAACCAATGGTTTGTTAGACGTAGAAATCATTGATTTTTTTTTAATAAGAATAACTCTCTTTTGATAACTCTTGAAGGTTGGTCCCATTTGCGACCATTATCTTTTTCTATTTTTATGAGTCTTGTTCTCTTTCATATTTTCGTTTATATTTATTTTATCTTTAGATTAGTGTTATCTTCTAATTCAACTATAAATAAGTGGTGTTTTCCAAAGCGAATTGTTTTAATTTATTTTTTTATTAGCTAACATTGGTCAAAGATGGTTGGAATATAAAGATTGGTGATTGGTGATAAAGTACAGTAACCTAACCTAAGCTAACATAACCCAACCTAGCCTAACCTAACCCAACTTAAAATAAAACTAACTAACCATCACGCCGTTTCATCGCAGGGGTAGGCAGAGAGGACGAAACGCCAAACAACTCGGTCTTGGCACACACTCCTAGCCTCATTTATATCCGTACATCGTCTTATACATGCTCTTCTACTTTTCTGACTTTTGACAGTCTTGACATGGCCCGACTCAAGTATTAGATTCACTTAGTCGTGCCATGTCTTCCTCCATACATTCATATTTTTGTCATATATTCTCCCTACACTCCTTACCTAACTCAATCTAACCTAACCTTCGACCAAGTATACCCCATACGTCAATGAACCTAACCAATATTATTGGTTTTGTAAACTTGTGCCACAAAGTGCTTAGCGCAAAATTATTACACTTTATTAGGTGTTTACATTTTTATTTTCCGATATTGATTTATATGGAAACTAATAATTTTCTGATTTAAACTCTGTTCTACGAGAACACTATAATTGATTAAGCTAACATCTAATATTCCTAGAATTATTTTATATGACAGCTGTTGGCTTCTGTAACTTCTCTCACCTGTACAACACAGCTATCTACAGTATTGATGAATTCTTTAATCTCCATTAATGGTAACGCGGAAGGCGCACATTTGCTCAGAAGTCAGCAAGCGATGCACAGCGCCGCCAGTAGTTGCATACAGTGAATGCACCAGGCAGTAAGCAGTAGTCAGTAGACACCCAGCTCTAGTCGCTTGACAGCTGCAATTCAACTACCGACTTCAGCTGAATCACCTAATGATTCCTGCTGCATCTATTGTGCATTTATTATGTGCCGTTATTTCAACTTGTAAGAGGTCTGATTTCTCTTATGCAACTACCGACAAGCTTCACGTCGTTATCTGCTTGTGGATGATGTGCCTTTTATTTTTATGATTATAAGAATTTTGAACTTGGACGGTACGCAAAGGTTCCTTTTCCTGGAGTCTGTAAGACTATGAAATCCCCGTCATTGATTTGTGCAAAGTGGTAGGAAATTTGGGACGTAAAGTGTACCTATTTAGAATTTTAGGTGTTTTGTCTGAATGCTGACACCTCGCGTGGTGATTCTATATTAAGCTTTTAAACATATCTACAAGAATAAAGCGAAATTCGCAATTTTCGGGCAAATATCGAAAATATTCGCATTTTTACACGATGTTCTGGTACCTTACTTAAAATAAGAAAGTAATGTAAGAAAGTCAGTTTTTTTGTTTATTTTTGGTTTTGAAAATCTTAAGAAAACGCCGCGTAATAAATTATCATAAAATTTTCGATTTTCAAGAAAAAAAAACCGGGCCTGCCTGCCGTTGTTTTTTGCTGCAAAAATACCGAAAAGATTACATAAGTAACTTGCGTTGCAAAAATCACCACTTTTGCTGAATAAATAAACCATTCCGAAAAATTCCACCAAAAATAACGTGAATTTTTAAGGACCCTACATATGTAGTATGAAGTAGCTATACATAATTTATAAACTCTACTTTAACTTTGTAAGGAATCAAACATTCCCGGGTCATGTAGCCAATCTATAATATAGTAGTAACAGAGAGAGGTCGTAGGTGACGTCATAATTCTGGTATCATCTGTCTTTTTCTCTCCTGGAAGAGGACGATCGTAATCCATGATGCGGCGCGCGGCGTCTGGGATCTAATCCGACACATTTACACAAGCACTAACCGGTCATGTACAGTATGTACACAATATGGCATATTGACAAAATAAAATATGTGGGTACTGTTAAAAAGATATACATTTTTTGATTCTGAAGATGTTTTTTCCCGCACAGGAGCGCCAGGAGCCCAAAAGGTGAGACGGGTAAAGGACAGTAACAGTAACAGGTATCCTCTGTACTGTATGTAATGTAGATGAGCTGCGACCTGATACGGACTGGATGGAGGATGCGGACGACATGGATGACGGATCGCGTCCTGTTTGTCGCCGCCACGCGCTGCCAATCAGTTCCAGCCACCTACACCAGGAGGATCCAACGGGGGAACGGGAGGTCTGGAATCAAATATCACATAGATTGCTAATCAAGCACGTTAGTGTTATGGCGTGAAGTAATTGGGATTTTACAAGTTCGATTATAAATGTGTGACATTATCACTTATTTATTCCGAAATTTCATTATTATTTTTTTGGAATTCTTATTAAGTAAAAGCTAAAAGCTTTAGAAAAAAAAGTTTTAACTATATAGATATGTATATTGTATGGGAGTTAAAGTAGACTATTTTAAAAAATGATAAAAATAAATTAATAAATATTTTATGAAGGTTAGTTAAATGGATGATTCAAAGCTTCATAGCCCGTGACGGAAATGATAATAGTGCTTGTTGAGTACTTTTCCCATTTGAGTCTTTTGCTGCTTTAAATAGGTAAAATGATAGTCTGTTCTTTTCTTGCACAAAAATGCATTAACGTTTTAACTAACTAACTAAACATCACGCCGTTTCCCCGCAGGGGTAAGCAGAGAGGGCGGACCGCCAAACAACTCGGTCTTGGCACACACTCTTTGCCTCACTCACATTCTCATGTGTCTCATACATACTCTTCTATTATTCTGACTTTTGACATGGCCCGACTCAAATATCTGATTCACTTGATCGTGTCACGTCTTCCTCGGACGTCCCAAACTTCTTCCTCCATTCACATTTGCGTCATATATTCTTCTCACACAATTTTTTTCTTTCATTCGCTCTACATGCCCAAACCTTACTCATTATGCTTACATCAGCCAAGACATCTAAAAATACATAGATACATTACAGTAAAAACACTTATTTGTTTTTTACGGGTTGATTTTTTATCTATTATTTAACATCGATTCCACTATAATGCGAGCAATAATTTAATTATATAATACTAGCTGGTACCCGGCATGCGTTGAAATGACATTCAAAGAAATTTGCATGTCCTTTCCCGTGCGTCCTCGTTTACTTCCACCTTCCACGCCTTCCCCTCCCTCGTCTCTGCCCTCACGACGAACCCCACCTTCCTCCTGCCTTTCCTCCCTGCCGCTGAAATACACGAATTTTCATTTATACAACTTTTATAACGCCAGAGCTTACCAATATATACAGCCTATGTTACTCGCTGATAATTTAGCTTTCTATTAGTGAAAGAGTTTTTTTTTAAATCGGTTCAGTAGTTTCGGAGCCTATTCAATGCAAACAAACAATCAAATCTTTCCTCTTTATTATAGTGTGTTAGATATATGATTAGATTGTATATAATAATTTTATACACCTAGTAAGAGTTAAGTAAGAATGATGTGTTTTGTAAATGATTTAGGTATATACCTGTTGCAGTGTTTTGTGATCATCTCATGTTGAGGTGTTCAAGTGTGTTCACGTGTTTTTGATGTAGTAATGGAATTATTGCTATTATTTTAGGTTTGATTTCAATACTCCGAGGGATGGTTAGTTCCTTTGATGAAGCAGCCGGCACCACACACAATATACCCCCAGCTCGGCGCTAAGTTGGCATGAAAGATTCAGGTTCTGTTCCGGTGGGCGGCTGCAGCGTGATGCCACAAGTGGGCGGCGGCGGGTGGAGGAAGTCGCCATGAATCCGATACCCGCCGTGTTATCTGAGATACCGCAAGGCAGTGATGGAGATAAGTGTTGCGTGGAGACTATGGAAAATTTAAACTAAGATTGTAAAAAAATAAGGTACTTGAGAGAAAAAATTAAGATTTTTCATATATTTCTGTTGATTTTTTTCAGGTAGGTATGTGTGAAATGACAGACGACTGGACTCTAATGAAAATATCAATTAAAACTACAGAGAGACAAATTCCAATGAACAGCCTTTGGTAAAGTTGGGAGAAGCAACTCCAGGGGTTTGTAAAGGCTTGGCCGACTATGGACGGAGGCCGATAAATCTCTACGTCAGTACGATATTGACTAAATCCGTATTCGGTGGTCGATCTACGGTCAGTTGGCATTATTTATTTATTTATTCAACGCCCAGAGGGCTTTTACAGTAATACAGATATAACAGATGATTTTTAAACAGATAGAGAAATGATAAGAATAAAATTAGGTAAAAATGCACACAAGTCACAAAAATACAGCGATTTGATAAGTTTACAAAAATACATACATATATGTTTAGGAATAGTTTTGGAACAAGTTTTTTACAAGATCCACAAAATTCGCCAAGTTGATGTTGAATATGTCAACATCACTTAAGTACTGATTTCCCATAGTGTGAAATCTTTGTATCGGAGAGTGGGCAATGTAGTTCCGCTTATGAATGCTGCAGTAGAATAGTGTGTTTTGTCGTGTGGTTACTGTCGGTATTCGTAAGTTTATGAGTTGTAGGAGTTCGCAACAGTCGAATTTAGAGTTAAGTATTTTGAATAAAAATGTCAAGTCGTTTATTTTACGTCTGTCTTCTAGTGTGCGTATTTTTAGAATATTTAGTAATAGATTATATTTTAAGTCTTCTAGAGGGATATTTAATTTAAAATTTATAAAACGCAGAAATTTTTTTTGTATTCGCTCAATATTATTAATGTGAATTTTGTAAGATGGAGACCAAACTACCGAGTTATATTCAATTTGGCTTCTAACTAGAGATACATATAATAGTTTAATGGCTACTATGGAATTAAAGTTTTAAGTTGTTCTTAAAACGAAGCCTAGTGTTTTCATACCTTTGTTCATAATTTGGTGGATGTGATTGGCGAAACTTAGTTTTTCATCCAAAATGATTCCAAGATCCCTCATTTCCGTGACTCTTTCTAAAGCTGTGTTATTGATGGAATATTCGAATAAAACAGGATTTTTATTTCTGAAGAAAGTCAAGGTTTTACACTTTTCTACATTTAAAAATAAATTATAAATTATATTTGCGAGCAATGTCAACGTATGATTCCGTCGGTTGACAAAACCCGCTCACTTTAGCGCTGCCTTCTGAGTGTCAGATAAGTTGTCGACATGCACTAATTTTTGAATAATGTCCTTCGTTATGCAAAATCAATAGCTTATTAATGAATCGAGGGGACTATATAAGATCTGAGATTTGAAAGAAATCGTATATGCGATCGATGGACTTAATTAATTCATCTAAGACGCGATCAAATTCTTCCGTTCGATTTTGAAGAAACAAAAATGACGTCAAATATGAATGAAGACCTCATTAACTAATTAACTCCTGTATACTGTCATTAAAGTACATGCGAAGTGCCAATCCTTATTAAAGTTAGTATTTAAATTAGAAAATGTCAATTAATATCTAAGTATTTTTTTAGAACCATAAATAAATCTGCGAGTGTCGCCAGCGTATACAGATTTATTATTTATTCCCTGTCAATATCGGTTCGGCTGTCAACAATGCAACCGTGCTCGGAATATCGATATAAAATCTTCGGAAGTTTCGCCTATTGATCCGATATTGTAAAGTTATCGATTTAACTGTGCTTGCCCCCTTGCCTTAGCGAGGCAATGAATCCCCCACCCAACCAGGAAAAGGGGAAAAGATAAGAGGAGATTGTGAAATGATACCTTTCGTTTTATAGCTTTGACTATGAGTTGGTCTGCTCTTGAATTTAAAAAAAATTTTGAACCTTACGACGTTTCACATCGTATCCGAATTTACCTATGTATATTATTTATAGACACATACATTATGGAAGCAACTCTACCAATTACTCTATTACTTATATTATGTAACTGTGTGCAGTAGGCAGACCTTCCAAATTTACCACATAGATACATGGACATGAATCAATGATCAATGCACTCAGTTAACCCAATCCGAAAAAACAGAGAGATGAGAAATATTCAGAATAATACTGGATAAGTGATCTGATACTGGTAATTATCATTAATATAAAGAACTATGAAAAAATGTTAATTTCTGATGTGAAAATTAAGAGTTGTGCCTAGTTAGTGTTGAGGTATAGGTACGATGTACGAACTTTCTGAACTGGTTTTGATTTATAATACATATCTTGAATTGCGAAATCGACTTTTAGGAATTATTACAATAATACAACTAAATTATGGATGCGAAATTCAAGATAACAAGATGTGCTCGGGTGATTTTTTTGTCTTCTAAAAAAAGCAATGTATTATTATGGATTTTATACTAATGTTTGTATCTTACACTCATTTACGTCAAGACCATTTTTTTAACATTAACTCCAAGCAGGAGGCACTGAGAAAAATAATTTCCCTCTGGGCCTATGTTATTTGAGATGCTGTGTGGAGGGTCTTTGTGAGGAGAGGAAGGAATAAACATTGGTCTTGAAGAGACCCATGTTGTAAGAAGGAGGAAACATAGAGGCCGGCAAATCGTTCCACAGCCGAGCTGTTAAACACAAGCACGAGTCGAAAAAGCGACTCGTTCTCATGATTGCCCCATGGCATACAGCTATAAGAAAGAACGCGCTTTGGTACCTACTCGAATTTGAATGATTGATGAATTTCAATAACAAAAAACATTAGATTTTTAAAATTTTATGATTCAATCGCCTTTTTCAAAATTGGAATTTTTATATCCTGTGATTTGTAATGAGTGTATAAAAAATTTCATTGCAAACTTTTATTTTTTTGCCAAGTTCAAGGGAAGCCATGAGGAAAATAATTTCCCTCAGGACCTATGTCATCTTTAGGAATGCTGTGTCGAGGGTCTTTTTGGGGAAACGAAGGAGTGAACCTGGGTTTTGAAGAGGGATTTTTTAGGAGGGAGGTAACACAGAGGCAGGCAAATTGTTCCACAACGACCCGTTCTGTTGTGACAAATGTCAACTTTATATAAATGTTTGGCGAGCCTTTGACGTGTTTACCGATTGCGCACCGGTGCGAAAGGAATCAATGACGCTTTTAACGATAGTTTCTCGTAGCATATTCCATTGAAATACCGATAGAACAAGGACAGCTTTTCCACTTGACGCGACGCCTATACTTCAAAGATTGCAAGATATGATAGATTATTATACAATCACATTTGTTTCCAAAATAATTATGAAAACACTTCAATAAATAATAGCATATTTTTAAAGCAAATAAAAAACTTTCATAAAATAAGTGTACCATTACAATTCTGAACAAGTCATCGTGACTGTAGGTATAACTAATACATTTCCATTGAACCGGTGACATCTTCTTTGGCGCTGTATGCCCCGAGGCCTAGAATACAACAACCGAATCCACTCCGTAAACACGTCCGATGATCCGCGTCCCGACAAGACCCGGCTGCAAGCCTCTCAGGCTTGAACCCTTGACCCGAGAATTGTTAGCTGAAGCCTCAACCATCAAGCCACGGCAATAATCATTTTAGACTCAGCAGAGTCGATTTCACCTTAGATAACTTGATATTATACCATTTTTGACAGTTTTTAAAACCACATTACGTTTTTTAGCGTTTGAGTTTTGGGGCTTGTACAATGGACGCCTCTATTTGGAAAAATCATGTGACAAGCAATGTGCATAAATGGTTTTCGAAAAATGCATTCTCATATTCATTTTTTTATTTTATTATTTGCATATTGCTTTTCTACCTTCCTTATTCGATGCAAATACATAGATGACACGGCAGTATCTTTGAATGATAAACTTAATGTGAAAAAGATGATTGTTTGGAATAAACCATCATGTTTTAGGCGTTAGTAAAGATGATGGTTACATCCAATACATTAGCCCTACACAGCAGGCCCGAGTAGCAAGAATTCCTTATGGATGTGTGAAGGAAAGTGTGCTTCTTTAGGGAACGGAAGGAGAGGAAGTTCTGGGAAGGAAAAAGGTATGAGCGGTGGGTAGGACACTGAATGTCAAAGTGTCCAGGAGGGACGGACGTATGAATTCATCCCTCCCACTGCGGAGCAAGGCAATGGGTGGAGAGATCTGACTGGAGAGGTTTAAGTAAGGCCTCCCTCAACCAGTCTCTCCCTATCCAGCCCGCCACGCAGTAGGTGAGCAAACGCTTTCGCTGCCGACAAATCAAACGAAGCGAACCACTTGGGGTGTCCTATGGCAGTGGTGACGCTTGTCATATATTATATTATGTGAACCAATGCAATCACCCAACCATTAGTCAAATGTATACCTACCGCTTGGAGTAATGCTGGTGACACACCTAGCGTTAAAAGCGCCAGCGTTATTTGGCTTGGGCTATTTAGCATATCGCTCGCCATACATTCCCATTGTAATTGTATAGATTTTAATGCAAGGTGTGGTGTACTAAACCATTAGGCTACTCTAAGTCAGTATAATAAAGCGATGCCCAATGCAACAACACCGATTTTTTTAATATTTGAAGTGACAGTTATTTTGCCTCTTAGACCCCCTAGCATGGTCGATCGATAAGGATTGATAGGATATCTTTCGGTAACTTCTCATTGTTCCCTAGAACACCTGCAGATCGCTAACTGAAAGAAATACTTTTTTAGTAAAAAAAAACACTTTCCTAAAGTACCTTTTTTTCTCTAAATAATACTAGTCTTGTAATATAATTCATCCATTTATGTTACCGGAAACAATATTTAAATTATAAACATATCTTTAGATACTTAAAATCACTTCAGTGAGTTAAACCCATTACTTCTTATTAATTTCCCAAATAACTAATATGGATTCCTACGACTTTAAATATTCAAAATAACGGGTTACACATCTCGAAGCACTGGTTCCAATAAATCACACTGTTTAAAAATTCAAATTTTCTTGTGTAATAATGTTCTGTGTGTAGAAGCTATGGGACCTCCTGGGCCGAGGTTCACAGCTGTTGATGATAATTTGCAGGCCGCTCAGCTTCTCGTGTCAAAACTACTAGAGGTACTAAACATAAGATAGTATCGGGATCTTAAATCTAAGACAGAAGCCATGAGATATTTTTACAAATGATGTGGGGATATACAGCCAAAGCATTGTAGAGATGGTTATTATATATATTATATTTTATTTTTTCTAAATATTCAATTTATTAAAATACAGTTTGTTTATAATCGTATTTGATGGTATTTTTGATAAAAATTAAATCATGAGTAAGAGCTTTTAAAGTATTTATGATGAAATGTATCTATGTATTTGTAATTTTGTTATATTTTCCAAAAGCGCGATTAAATAATCAATAAAGAGGTTCTATTCTTACACAGGGACAATCCCACGATGTTTTTATAACACTATCTGAAGTCCCCGGCATTGCCTGGGATTTACACGAAGTTTTTTGAAATCAGATGTGGACAGAAATTTTCCTATTATTTTATCAAGGACTAGCTGAAACTCCGGCGTTTCCCGGGCTTTACATAGAGTTTTTCGAAATCAGATATGGACAGTAATTTTATTCTTATTTTGAATGTTAAGTGTGCAATAGTATATGTGAGTGTTTTTTTTTCTAAAATGCGTCTATTTTCAAATGTCTTTTTAATATTTTCAGATCAACGTGTCACATATGCTATATGATTATTATTTTAATTGTTGAAAAAATTAGGCATTGGATCACCATTGAGAATCTAAAACTTGCTTGCTAAAGTCATGTTTGGTGATTAGATCAGAATAGCCAGGTGCCTACCAACCTTCATATTCTCATCTCTTTTTCATCTCCATCCTAATCCGTCTTAGAACTTGCACAAATTGGGGATACCATAGTCTCGCTGGCTCCGGGAATGTAAGCGAATACGAGAACAAAAAATTAAGCATATTGTGGTTTGTGTCAGAAATTTTTTAATCAGTTTACAACAAATTGTGAGCCGGAAAGTTTTTTTAAGGTTTCTATTTTAACAGGGACCATACTGTAACGAGTATTTAAATAAAATAAAAGGAGCAAAGGGGGTATAAACCATATGTACAACATAATAAATAATCTATAAACCATCTGACATGTATACATTTTTTAATAACGTTGTTAAAATATCAAATGAATAAATTTATTCTTAGCTGATAATCGTAGACGTGAGTGAGAGCTTCCATTAAAAGATGTCCTAAGTTCCTAGGTAGGGTCTTTTATGCTACGATGGTACATAATATTTGTATCTCTGCTTACTAATATTTTTTTTAACGAAAGACAAACATTCCCGGGTTAAGAATAACCCAACAATGTTTGAAAATCTCCTATTACCACCACAGAAAGCCGAAAATGTTGCTTGTGTTGTGATGGAGGACTTAGCCAGCCGAGGAATCGAACACGCGACGCCTGGTTGGAACCCAAGCGCTATGCCCACTCAACCACTGACCGATCATACAATGCTCTTTTTCCCCATATGGAAACTACATCAGGATACTTATGAAAAATGTATGCTACACACTAATCATTATCATCATTATCATCACTTTCATACATTAAAATTCATTTTCGATTCTAGAAGAAATAATATTTAGATAGCATAGTATAGGCACAGCAGAGTCGTCAAAAAATGGCAACATCTTTTATTTTTATTTTGCTAGCTCAACATAGGAGGCCCTGAGGAAAATTATTTCTCTCGAGGCCTATGTTATCTTTGATGATGCTGTGTGGATGGTTTTTCAAGTAGAGGAAAATCTTGGCAAAAGAGTTGGCCAGGAGTCGAGGGGTCAGTGTTTCCAGGAAGTATGTATGTATCCCTTTCACTGCAGTGCAAGGCGATGGGTTGAGAATGTCTTACTGAACCAATCTCTCCAAATCCGGCCCACCACAAAGTAAGTGGGCAGAGAATTCGCTGCCGTGATCCGAACAAACGGACCACCCCACGAACACGGACACCCCGTGCTAAGACACCAAACATGGCGAAACAGTTGGCAGAGGCAGTGGTACCCACATCCGCCTCCCAATTAAAAAAAAACATTAAAAATATAAAAGTCAGAAGGTATAGGTATTAAACCCCTTTTACCTTGAAAAAACCATTGCTGTATCTAATCCATGATACAAGAAAAATTTTACCCTAAAATTAACATGCTTCTGACTAAATACATTTTTCTATCGAGTTCCAGGTTTAAAATTCTAATTTATATTCTCTAAACAGGTACCCAGGTACCTTATCACGAACATAATTAGGTAGGTACATGCCCAATAAGGGCTTTAACATATAATAAAATTAAAAAATACATTTGGTTTAATCAAAGTATTAAGAGAACAATAAATAAGTATCAAGTATAAATTTTTTAACTTAAAAACAACAGAGTAAAATATAGAATACACGAGTATATACGAGTATGTATAATTGTATACCTGCGTGTCTTCGTAATTTTATCGATAGTATCTAGATATAAGTAATCACTGCAAATTCATATTTTACAAAAATTAAATGGGCTCGGTGAATGAAAAAAATTTTGGTAAGCTGATATTGTGGAAAAATAAAGCGATAATAATCTCGCATTATTAATTCAGTTATTTTGATAACGATTGCCTCGACAGTGACCTCTGTCGGGTGACGTTTCGTATCAGGTTTCTTGTGCCCATTGCCAAAACTCGTTTCAAACACTCTAATATATCTACACGATATTTGACGAAATCAGACGATATTCTGCACATTTCTTCAACAACAGCGATCTGTTATGGTTTTATTGTTGCATTAGTGGGTAGGTAATGCTTTATTCATCACTTGATTCAATTATTGTGATCGTATTCTTATTTATATCGTGTAAATGGCTTTTTAAAACAGTATTTTTTGTAACTTAAGGCCGGGCTTCCCGCATTCCTACCGATTTATTACATATTTTCCTTAAATACTGTAAGGTTTAAGGCTCCGCAACTAGGCTCAAAATAGGAAGATGGAGAGATACGAAATTACGAATGTTAGAGGAGGACGCTAAAATTTACAGCGACAAAATCGATGAGAAAATTGCGAAAATGTTTAATAAAACACGACTCGTTTAAAATAGAGCAAAAATCTCGTGGGGCGCATCTTATGTATCATTTTAAAAAACATTGTGAATTTTTTCACAGATATAATTTATAAAATAATAGAAACCGACTTGTTTTAAATAATTTTTGGAGCATACTTTGCAATTTTTTTCTATCGAGGGAATTTCATATAATTTGCGTTTCGGCGTGAACAGCATCTAGACATTAACTTAAAAAATAACTTTTTTTTAATAGCTTAAAAACTTCAAATGTTTAAGGGAGATATATAAGAAATCGGTAGAGGCTTAAAGCTCTTAAAAAAATACATGTTATTCTTGAAGTTAATATCTACACATTTCCCCCGCCGAAAGGGCAATTATATGAAATTCCCTCGATAGAAAAAAATCGCAAATTTTTTTTTGTTTATAATAATTTTCGAAGCATATCTCCAAAAATTATTATAATTTCTATTATTATTATTATTTCCTGTTATTTTGCTTCTTTTAGAATAATTTGGTAGATACATAAATACATATACATACAAGTATGTTAGTATGTTTGTGCATTTTTAATGCAATATTTACAGAATGTATATAAGGCAGATATATCTACGATATACCTACCAATTTAGTCGATATGCAAATAAAGCCTTCTCTTTTGCATACCAATCATTAGCACTAACTTTCGTGAGATTTAATATGCATTTTTATTCGAAAATTTCTCCCAGTAAATAACCTAATGCGAGTCAGGAATTCCGACGTAAAACTATCGTATTACTTTAAAGCCATTAAAATCATTGCCGAAATGACATGTTCTATAATATCTCTTGCTTTCTACATTTTAGCAAATTGATATTTTATGTTTCGTGGGTCTTTTAAATAAATTAATATAAGAATGTTAGATAATCTTGTCTTGACAAAACCTGATTAGCACCGATGATACAGTCACGGAAGTTGCCTTAAAGTGTGATTGAAAAATGTAAGTTTTTTTTCTTCAATCGCGAAGAAAAATAAGCTGTTAAGACGATTGATTGGGAATTTTTGGCAAACACCGAAACAGAAATTTCAGATAATTTATTATAGCGCTAGCAATCAGCATTCACATTAAACTAAATAAATATTTAATTTTATGAATGCAAACAGTTATTTTGTTTTTGTTGGTTGAAATAAAAATAAATAATTGATCATTGAAGAAGAAGATAACAATAATATTTTAAACTAAAATATGAAAGAGAATAAGACACATAAAAACATAAAAAGATAATGGTTGCAACTGGGTCCCAGTTGCAACCATTATCTTTTTCTGTGTCTCATTCTCTTTCATATTTTCGTTTAGATTATTATTGTTATCTTCTTCTTCAATGATCAATTATCATATTTTTATTATCAACCAATAAAAATAAAATAACTTTTTACATTCATAAAATGAAATATTTATTTAGTTTAGTATGAATGCTAGCGATTTAATAAATTATCCGACATTAAACCGAAATGTTTCGTTAGCAATGCTTACTTCATCAGGCTTTACTTAAAACTTATTACCTACAACAATAGACATAGAGGTGTCAGTCTAAAGGTGGGAGTAGGATGGGGAGGGGGGGGGTTATAGGGAATAATTTACATAGGGAACAAGTTTTATAATGGGTAATTTAAAAATATTTTATGATTATTATATCATTTAAAAATATATTTTTACACTCTTTCTAATTTCTAGGATTTCCAATTTGTCTAAATGAAAACTATTATCATAACAATGTAGTCACTCAATTCCATTAAAAAAATCAAAAGTGTGATTCGTCTCCAATAAATGATTGGCAAACTCCGAGAATCTATTATTGTTTAAACACCTCGTATATTCCTTTATCCTTGGTTCAAAGTTTCTCGAAAGAAATCAAACAATTTTAATTTATTTATTGTTTCTTTACACGGTAGATATAAGGTATACAATAAAATTTATAACGCAAATTAACAAAATTACACAGAATTATATGTATATTGAAAGAAACAATATTGTTGCATCGAGATTATTGGTATCTACTAAGTGACCATAGTTTTGATATTTGATTTTAAATAAAAAATATGTTAATTTATTTATTATATTTTTTTTTTAAAGATTATGATGTAAATAATAAATATATGTACCCGTATAATATAATATGCTATAAATTTGGTAAGAGAAAAATGAAAAAAAGGTTTAGACAAAATATATTATAATCATTGTGTTAAAAAGGTCAATAATTAGGTAAATACTGTAATATATATAAATAAGTATGTTCTGGAAGGCAATTAAATATGAGTGGAGTCAGATAAATAATTTCTTTGACCAAAAGAAGATTCAGTTTGAATTGCTACAAAGTTCAGTCCAGAGCCAATTATAGTATCCAGTAGGTAACAGTTTGCTGTGGTATTTCTGCAATATTAATATTTTTTTACATATTGTAATATTACACTATCAACTTATAATTTGACTTTAACATCATCAAATAATATTAATAGCCTAGCAACTTTACGGTTGAAATTTAAGAATCTGACTAAGAATACAACTATGACGCCGCACCTTACGCGAAACCGTTTTCATACATGGAGTGTGTGTACAAATCTACCTTTCTAATAGAACCGAATTAAAGCAATTCCAAAAGATGGCCCCACTTACGTTAACAGCAAGCGTGAGGATCATCGCCTGGCAGGCGTAAGTACTATTGGATTTGTAATCTCGTGAATACTCCGCATATGGAGAGATTGACGATAATATGATTATTATTGTAACTGGCAGTTGTGAATAATAATACCACGCGTCTATATATTATACAAGACGTCATTGCCTGTCGCGGTTATTTTGTCGTCCCGGTGACTAGCCGTTACTGGATCGCAGTGGATCTGAGAAACCGGATATTTTTGGAACTGTTCCTATCGGATTTATAAAATGGTCACCAACACTTAATCTGGGCGAAGCCGAACTAAAAGCCGCCTTCAGGGCCTAGCAGAAAAACCTGCAGAGCGGTTTTTTTTTACTGGTAGTTAATAATTATTACGTCATTGAAGTAATAACTTACCGTTAGAAGAACTATTCTTTGAAAAATTCGAGGATTTTATTATTATTAGTTACTTATTCATTCCTAATGTAAAGTTGTGACCATTACATCCAACGACACTATCACATCGTTATCAAAGTAATCTAGTAGTCGCATCTGCCATCTTCACAAACAACGAGTCACAGCCAGCTCGGCTTGGGTTACCTCTCTAAAACAACTAAATCTACTAAACTTGATTGCCGAAGAAATTCCCCGGAGCTCATTTGGAATATTAATTTCCTTCTTAAAAGCTACTCGTGCCATAGATGGCAGCTTGCCTAAAACAATATACATAAAAATCAATTTATTCCTTAATTTTACACTCGAATGGCATGTCTCCGAGTCGTTTGTGTCCCGTGCGAGGCTTTTGGAGATAGTTGCTAATTTAATACAGCATTCATAACTTTCCATGAGGTCGAGGTTTGCTTGTTTTCGATAGAAGAAATGCACTCAACTGAAATCCTGTACACCTTTCTGAAGAATAGGTACCTACCTATGAATCTAGCCTACATTTTTGTCTGATTAAAACTGTATTTTTATTATATTTTACCTTTTTTATGTTTTCCGATTAGTAAGATAAGATAACAGAACGTATTATTAAAATTATTTTTATTTCCTATTTAGTACGACGTTCAACAATAACATTCAGTGACAGTTGTCGTGTTTTTATTTCTCTCTAGAAATATCGTAAAATAATACAAAAGCTCTAGCTAAAACCTAAATATCTATAAATTAATAAGTTTATAATAGTGGATTGCTGTTATTTTAATTATATTAGCTAATATTCCGTGCCAAAATGATTACACGAGCAACTTCAAAAACTGCACCAAATAATACGGATACATAACTCCTTCAACTCCTTGAAAAAAAGTGGGTGCAATTTCTAGAAATCGTGAGAAACGAGTATAAAGAAAAATCGAAGAACTAAAAAATAAAATATTAATTCTAAAATAAAAAATTGAATCGAAAAAAACAACAACGTTGCATACATTTACTTTACTTATTATTTATTATGCTGTCTCAGTAGAGGTAAAGTCACAAGGAGGAAACCCATAATTGGTTTATTTTGGCTTTATAATACTTATGTAAAAACTGACAAAATGTAAACTGTCGATTTCCCGAAAATTAATAAATAAAATAAATAATATTCACACGCTCTTGTAGGTCTGTCTCTCTCGAGTCTGAACGGAGCCAGTAAAAATATAACAGTACCTACATGTTGCAAGTAAGCAATAAAGGGACCGGAAAATAAAAAGAACATTCCTGTTTTGCAGAAATTGACAAAACAAAACGCTATCACATAGACGAGAGACTAGATGAGAGATACCCTTTAACCTCTCCAGCCGGACTCTCTCGACTCATCACCTTGCACCACAATGGGAATGTGGATACATACGTCCATACACTTACTCTTGGGCACGTTGACCCCCAGATACCTACCCCACATACCTTTTTACTTCCCAGAACTTCCACTCCTTCCTATCTTAAAAAAAAAAAACCCACACAGCTTCCGCAAAGATGACGTACTCGTGTAGTATTCCCACCAAATAGCTTGTTTCTTGTAATGTAATTTTTCATTATCATCTCTCAAATCACTTCACTTATACATAATACGATTTGGAAGGCGGGTATGGGTACTACCGCCCCGGGAACCATTTGTTGGATAACCAACACCTCTGAGATAGGTCACCCCAAGTGTTTCGCTACGTTTGGTGACTTAGCAGGGGTGCCCGGGTTCATAGGGTAAGGTTTGTCCGGGTTTTGGCGGCAGATGCGTCTGCCCACCAGCTGCACGACAGGTCGGATCGAGAGAGACTGGTTGAGGGAGTCCCTTTGACTTCTTCAGCTGTACTCTCTCGGAACGCCTTGTACCGCAGTAGGAGGGGTGGATTTGTGCGTCCGTCACTTCTGGACGCATTGAACTCCAGATTCTTACCCACCCTCATTACCTTATCCTTCCCAAAACCTCCTCTCCTTCCTCCCTTAAAAGACCCTCCACACAGCATCCCCAAAAATGACATAGGCCCTGAGCGGAATTATTTTCCTCAGGGCCTCCTATGGGGAGCTAATGTAGAAAAAAAAACCATGTGGAAACTGGAAACCTATAAACGGTTCAATTATTGATGAGTGGAAGGGGATGCATGGACCAGATTTTCTCCTTGCGTATCTGAGAAATTTCTGGCGAAAAACCAGAAACTTTTCTGCGCCTTTGTAGATCTACAAAAAGCATACGACCGAGTTGATAGGAAAAAGCTTTGGAAGGTGTTGTCCAAGTACGGAGTGAATACAAATCTCATACAGGCAATTGCGTCTCTGTACGAGGGAAGCGATGCATGTGTTAGGGTGAACGGTGGTTTTACGGGGTGGTTTGACATCACAAAAGGTGTTAAGCAAGGCTGTGTAATGTCACCATGGTTATTAAATCTGTACATGGATAATTGTATGCAAGTATTGAAAGAAGTGGGATTGGGCGCGAAATTGAGTAATCTGAAAGTATGTTACCTGTTGTATACTGATGATGCGATGCTGATTTCTAACACTATGGAAGATCTACAGTCTCTCGTATCTAGGATGAACGAAGTATGTATGAAGAATAAGTTGATGATGAATGTAAGTAAGTCTAAAGTCATGGTGTTTGAAAGAGAGAGTACGAAAACAGTATGCAATATAGTTGTGAATGATGAATACTTGGAGCAGGTGGATGAGTTTGTGTATCTGGGTAGTATGTTTACGAGAGATGGGAAGGCTGATAGGGATATTGAAAGAAGGGTGAATGCTGGTAACTCCGTTAATGGAGGACTGCATGCCGTTGGCGCTAATAAAAAACTGTCAAAAGAAGCGAAGCTAGCAGTTCACAATGGAGTCCTGGTACCTACCCTGATGTATGGCAGTGAGGCATGGAACTGGCAGAGGAAGGATGAAAACTGAAAAAACTGAATGCTGTTGAATTGAGATCCCTTAGGCGTATGTGTGGTAAAACAATGTATGATCGTGTGAGAAATGTGGATATCCGCAAAGAATGTAAGGCTGATGTATGCAAAATGAGTAAGATTAAGAAAGGGACCCTCAGATGGTTTGGGCATGTAGAGCGAATGAACGAAGAAAGCAGTGTAAGAAGAATATACGACGCAAATGTGAATGGTAGAAGAAGTCGTGGACGTCCGAGGAAGACATGGCACGATCAAGTGAATCAGATACTTGAGTCGGGCCATGTCAAAAGTCAGAATAATAGAAGAGAATGTATGAGACGATGTATGAATGTGAGTGAGGCAAAGAGTGTGTGCCAAGACCGAGTTGTTTGGCGGTCCGTCCTCTCTGCCTACCCCTGCGGGGAAACGGCGTGATGGTTAGTTAGTCAGATACTCTGTTATTAATGTAAACTTTTGGTGATGTTGGTCTCCCAAACAAAATAAAAAAAAATGTATGGAGCTAATGAAAAATTAAACATTAATTTAAAGTAGCTAATCACTAATAATGCATTGATTCTTCCAGCATTTAAAAAACTGTTTGGGCATATTACGTGAAGTAACAGAACAATTTTGCAGAATTGTTAGTTTATCGTTCTTATAATACATACCTGATACAAGAGAGTCAACTGCCTGGACCTAGACACATTTTGAAAATATTCGTATTGTGCGTCGAAAAAAATTGAGAAATTAATGAAAGTTAGGTGAGAGTAGATACTAATTCTAATGATTATGATCGTCACATAAATTCACAAAGTTAATCCCTCTCAACAACCCCTCATTTTGCACACATGTACCACAAGCACAATACGTACCTACTAGTCCACCTAAGAAGAAAGTTACCATTAAAAAACGGCGCGAAACGCCGCTTGCGGTTGCTTCGTTTTTTCCCATGGTTGGTTCGGTTCACGTCTCAGTTCGCAAAACTAATTACGAACCTTCCCTACAAAAGAAACAGCCTCCGTGATACTAAATATTGTCTGTTCCTTGTTAGGAATGCACATTCCTTCACCTATTCCTATAAAGGTGTCACTTGTGGTTTCAACATTAATTCGACTCCAAAACAGTGTTTTTTTATTGACGACCCTCGGTAGCCATGCTCCTCATAATTAAACTCTACCCATTATTAAAGTAATGGGTGCCCAAAAAAATAATGCACAAATTCCATTTTTTATAAAAGAGCAGCAATAGCTAATGAAAGATGCGAAATAAGATGTTTACATTTCTAGTATGCACACATGGTTACAATCAATACTCCGTTTGGAAGAGGCTATGTTTTAGTCTACAACCTCAATGGCATTTCTAGTAGGATAAATCTTTTCATTCTATTTTCGTCGATATTTACCAAATTACGTTTCGTACAACATGATGGTTCTACAATCATTGTTCAGCGATCTATGGCAGCTCAAACATGAAGATTAAAAATTATATTAATGTTTTGATCATGTCAAAGTCCCAAATTTTATTACTCCCCGCAGATTACACATATACATATCACGTAGAAAAGGGTCGTAAGTCAAAAAAGTTAATTTTACAGAGGAGCGAAAACAAATGAATAAATGATGGTATCTTGGAAAGATGGAGTGGTATAACTTAAATACGGTTTTCATGGGGCATGGATAATCACAATCACTTTACTTTTCAGAATAAAATGTAAAATAAAAAAAATTCACTTACGACACTTTTCCATGGGATATCAGATATATCTTTTTTTACGTTAGCTCCACACAGGAGGCTCTGAATAAAATAATTCTCGTCAGGGCCTATCGTCAGGGCCTATCTATTGAGGATGCTGTGCGGTTGGCTTTTTAGAAACGGAAGGAGAGGAAGTTCTGGAAAGGAAAAAGGTATACCTATATTGTTTCCTGGAGTAACGGACGAATGAATCCATCCCTCCCATTGCGGTGCAAGGTGACGTTCACTATTGGAGAGCTAAAAAAAATTCCCTAAACCAGTCTCTCCCGATCCGGCCTGCCATGCAGTTGTTGTTATTGAAATCGAACTGAATATCTTTTACGTCTGAAATTGGTAAATAATGCATAAAAAATTATAATTTTATAGTAAATATCATTTCAGGCGATCAATTGTCGGGGGATAAACTGTCAGGTCACCGGCAGAGATGTTGGTTATCCAATAAATAGTTCTGAATATGCCTAATAAAATAAATTTTTGAATACAGGCATATGCAGTATCGCTTCTTAAACTTGAAATGTTAACGGTTGATTTTTCTCTATGTGGGTGGAATATTATAGTCGACCACTTCTCTTTAATAAACTTAAAAAATTGGTAATCTAGATGATTTGGAGGCTAACTTACCCTTAGACTGATAACTGGAGACTGGAGGAAGACCGCAGAAGACCGAGAGGAGTATTCATTATATGGGTCTCCTAATGGCAGCGAGGACTCTCCGTGGGTTAAATTACCGATGTTGAAATTTTCTCCAGAAATATATCCGAAATTTGTTAGTTGTGGCAGGTCGGCATAAAGGAACAAAAACTTTTTAAGATGAAGCCATACTAAATAATGCTAAATCATACAAAATCATACGTTTTTGTTTTGAAAATTTGACCGCTTATAAGTATTATAGATGCTTCAATTAAATACTGCGTGTAAAACACATCTTGGCCCTTAAAATATCGGTCATTTTTTTGTAAGTCTTTTAATAAGCCTTGAAAAAAAAAATTAAAAGGTCTATAAAAAACACTTTGAAGTCCAAAAACTCCTATTTATAAACCTCATTTCGCATATAGTTTTATTGTTTAATGTGGCAAATTTAGTTTCTTTTGTGATAATCGCAAAAAAATAGAAATTTACGCCCGAACCTCACAAAATAAAATATAATATGCATTTTCGCGTTGTTATTTTTGACACCACGGCGACAATACGGCAGTCGACGAATTTGTAATATCAAAGTGAACCTTATTCCGTCCACCGAAGAACGACTGACAGCCGCCCCTATTTTCTGTCACTACTCCTCCGGACGGAGCGGAGAAAATACGTGAGGCTCTGCGCCGCTTGATTTCATGAAATCAATTTAAAAATGCCGTTATATTACAATATCATCAATAACATCATTTTGACATAGGTAGTATTTTCTGTGCCATCCGTTATAAACAGTGTGGTCAGAAAGTCGAGAGCCGCTGGGATATAACACGGCTATAAACATTTAGTGTTGGGATTGCGCCGAATTTAACATCCAGACTTTAACGATGGATTTTCTTAGCTCTTTCCTACCAGCGGAGGGAACAAAAAACCGGTAGCCGTAATAAAAAGACTAAAAAAAACAAATGTTTGGATCTTTTGGGCCATAAATGCATAGAGACTAATGCCCAGCTTACCCGTGGCAATGGCTCATTGAAAGTATGCTTCAGTCCTCAGATTTGCATTCTTTATACAGAATTTTATTTTACTATGGTACCAGTCATATTTCTAAATTCAAGGCCAATATTTTTAGATCTACCAAGATTGAAGAAGTTTTTTTTGGATCCGTTTGACAACTTATGTCATATTAGTAGTAAATATTATCAAATGGCATTGATAAAATACCTACTCTTATTATATTGGTCCCATAATATGTGAGGTCATCGTTCTAGTATCTTCTGTAATTTTTGTTTTCATACAAGCCATGTGAGAAGGAAGGTTGTTATGCAAACATTAATAATTTTAGAATAATCGTCGATAACGTCACGTATGATCTCTATCTAGGACTTCTTTTCCAATGATTTTTACCTTTTACATTTTTACATTTCTGCAAGCATTTGAATCGAAATAGCTATCAATATAATTTTATCTAAGAAAAATATGTTACTTCATCTGTAATGCTTCTTGTGTTAACCACTATAGGTCGAGTAGTGATTACTATTATCCAAAACAAACAAGTAACATATAGCGATAAGGACCGTGGCCGAGTTGGTATCGCGTCTGGATGGGGCGTTGTGTGTTCAATTCCTCGGCTGGCTATGTAATTCCTCCAAAGCGACAGAAGCAACATTTTCCGCTTACTGCGGTGATAGTAGGAGAATTTCAAATATCGTCAGGTTATTCGTAACCCGGGAATGTTTTATATAATATAATTTAAATGTTTCCATAATGTTTGCTAATCCCTTACTCCTAACAATTGTATTGGTTAATAAGACATATTTATTTTGTAGCTACCTATCTGAACATTCACGGCAGAAAAAAATCACAATTTAAATCATTTTATGCCTACCAATCCTTGTTGAAGAAGTCATTGTACAATAATTTCTGTAAAATATTTCAGTCAACCAACACATATCTCATTTAGGGCCAGTTGCATCGAAAATAGTTAAAGTTACTTTTTAGTTAAAGTTAAATAAAAGTAACTTTTTTATCATATCTTACAAAAATGGGTTGTTTCAACTTCGTTTAAATAAAAGTTAACTAAATAGTTACAAAATAGTTACTTTTATTTAACCCAGCGATGTTGAGAGTTTAAAGTTAGATTTTGGTAAAGATGCTAGCTGTCATCCGTCACCAAGGAACGAAATACTGTTTGAATGGAAAATGATAATAAAAGTGTCTTGATAACCCGGGTTTTGATAATCAATTGATTAGAATATATAGGAAATAGGTAAAATAAGGAATTAAACCATGAACCGATCATTTTCCGTAGGAAGAGATGGATTCTATTTTCAGATTTCGGATGTCCAAAAGTATGGTTAGACTATTAACTTTTCTCATTGCCAATGACAAATTTCATTATTTACAAACAAGTGTTTATTCAAACTTATATAAGTATCTAGACTTCTCTTGATAATTTATACCTACCAACATTTTTATATTTCAATTAATGCAACGGAACTGAAACAAAATAATTTTTTGTCATATCAGAAATCATGCTACTTGTGCTGTGGAACTGAGTACGAGGTTCTAATAACATTGCATTTTTATGCAACAGGAACGATGCAAAGATTTACAGGAGACATCTCTGGGGTTCATAAAAGTATTGTCTCGTATATAATAGACAGGGGCAGAACTATAATAGCCCACCTTCGGCCACAACATAATAATATCATCAAACGTTGTTCACGTTTCTAAACCGCAAGTGTGAAATAACAAATAACGATAAATAAACCAATTCCCAAATAACATAACCCTCAAAAACTTCATAAACGTCAAACAAATACAATCTACAAAACGGTGTTGACACCCGTAAAAATAATTGTGTGTTTATTTTTACAGAAATATATCAAATCCAAGGAAAATTCGAAGCCATTTCAATGGCCACACTGGTAACTTTAAACTAACTATTTTAATGTTGATGCAACTCAATTGTGTTGAAATGCAGCTTAACTTTAGTTAGGGCTTAAACTCAGTTTAATTATTTAACTTTAAACTTTATTTTAACTTTTTTCGATGCAATTGGCCCTGGAAAAGTTCCTTGATAAAAAATGGAGTTCTACAAACTGAACCATAAAATCACAAATATTGGAGTCATCTCAATCCAAATATCTTCAAATTCTGACATCGTCTCAAAGCGACATAAGTGTAAACAAAAATATTTGATGTACCTACTGTACCAACAATTTTTTTGGCTATATATTTTGAGAACACATTATTTTAACGGTATGGCTGGTTCTGAGGGTTTTTTTTTTTACCCTAAAATTATATTACCTGAAAGTCCTAAAGGAATGCTCTCTCGACAGGGTTATTTTGGTTCCATGATACTTGGCCCCCAGGCATACTTATATACAATTCTAGCGAATTCCCGGCATGCGTTGCAATGACAAATAAAGAAGTTGTTACTCTCTGCGTGTCCTTTCCTATGTGTCCCCATTCACACCCTCGTTCCCCTCCTGTGTACCCTTCCCCGCCTTCCTCCCACCCGGATTCCCCTTCCCACCCCTCATTCCTTCCCTACCGGTAAACTATATAAAATACACTCATTTCTTACATAACTCGCGCGAAACCTATTGTAAAAAAATTATACAAATTTCATAACGCCAGAACTTACCAATAAGTATATATATATTTAGAAACCTTTGCGATAACTCACCACAGTTTCATCGTAATCGGATGAATATTATAGGGAAAAAAATCATAACGCCACAGCTCACTATTATATATAAAAACAATCCTGGGCATACGCACATCAAATCTAAAAAAGTTTCATCGCCAATTGGATGAATGGTTTAGGAAAGGACAAACGATGAAACAACTAACTAACTAACGATCACGCCGTTTCCCCGCAGGGGTAGGCAGAGAGGACGGACCGCCAAACAACTCGATCTTGGCACACACTCCTTGCCTCGTTTACATTCATACATCTTCTCGTACATGCTCTTCTATTAGTACGACTCTTCACATGGCCCGACTCAAGTATCTGATTCACTTGGTCATGCCATGTCTTCCTTGGGCGTCCCCGACTTCTTCTACCATTCACATTTGCGTAATATATTCTCCTTACACTCCTTTCCTCGTCCATTCGCTCTACATGCCCAAACCATATGAGTGTGAACAATGAAACGATCATTTTTATATATTAAACATTAAGATTGTAATTTAGGGTGGCCAACTGGCGGAGGATCAACTGTCGGATCACATTTTTTTTTCTCTTTTTTTAAAATAAAACTACCGTTTTTTAGAGATATACAATTAAATCAAAACATTTGCACGAACCGCTACGATACAAATTACCTACATAGTTATGATTTTCATGTTTAGTTTTAAGCGAAGACCACCTACCTGTGGCGTTCATTAATGAATACAAATATCGTGAAATAATGATGAGGCTTATCGCACGAATTCATAATGCAATGTAGTAAAGTATGTTCATTCGGTTTCCTCTTGTTGCGTTTCATGACGACTCTAAACACGCGAACACGACACATTGGCTTCTATGTCCTGTCGAGGGGACACAAGTTAATTATAATGTTCTTTATAACCCTTGGTAATCGAAGGGGTGTGATGCAATTGAATTAAATTATACTTTGTACGATTTTGTATTTAAATAATCTCTGTTCGGTACTTCTTCTTGTAATTCTTCTCTTGAAAGTACTTTTTTATAGTAATACCTCACAAGTGTCTCCCGTCCGGAGCCAGTGAGACTATGGCATCCCCAATTGGGGTATGTTGTGAGGCTGAAGGTAGTGGGGAGGGGAAGGAGATGGGGAAGTACCCGGCTATTCAGATCTGGTCACCAAACACGGCTAATACCATTTCAAGCAACTTTTCAATTCTGAATGGTGGTCTTATACCAGGGCGATACTGATAGTTTTTTCCACTCTAGAACGTGCCGCAGATATACTAGGTATACATTATTTTAATTGAATTAATTGTGAAATAACAAAAATTATTGAAAAAAAAAATTATTTGATTCGATCCAGCGACCTTCGGTTTGCGAGTCAAAAGGTACTGTGTAGGAACAATAGGTATTCTATATTGTAAGTATCAGCAGAGGGAAATTTTTTTTTTATGTAGATAATCATTTGATAGGACAGGGAGATGTCATTCGTACTATTCTTAGGCCACCCGGGAACCATTTATTGGATAACCAACACCTCTGCTCTAGGTCACCCCTAGTAGTTTGCTACGTTTGGTGACTTAGCAAAGGTGCCCGGGTTTATGGGGTGAGATTTGTCTAGGTCTTGGCAGCTAATGCGTTTTTCTCACCTGGTTAAGGGAGACCTAACCTAGATCTCTTCAGCAACATTCTCGATCCACCGCCTTGCACCGCAGTGGAATGGATGGATTCATACATTTGTCACTCCTGAACACATTGACCCCTCAAATCTTATTTCTTCCCGAAGTATCCCCAAAGATGACAGATAATATTTTCCTCAGGTGTTGTTCCTTCTGTGTGGAGATTATGTAATTTTTTTAACCCGTAAATCATCCAAACCGCTCTCAACCGTTTGAAGCCAGTGAGATTATGGCATTTCCAAGTGGATTTCATGAAGATTAAGGTAAATGAATAGAGAGGGAAGGGGTTTGTGATGAGTAAGTTGGGGATTACCTGGCTATTCAGATATGGTCACCAAGTTATTTCAATTTTCAATTCTGAATGGTGGTCTTTCACCAGGGTCGAATTGAGAGTATCTTCCACTCTGGTACCCCTGAACTGGAAGTCAGAACTGCAGCATAGGTAACGAAGGTGTTACGTTCGTAACGCCAAGTTATTTATTTGATATTCACCAAAAACATTTCAATCCTTCTTATTATAACTTGGTCAACTTTACTTGTTAGCCAAAGAAATGAACTTTGTCAACAACTATCAAAATGTCACTACGAGTGCCTCCGAAGAGCGAAATAGCTATTAGGTCCTTACATGTATATATATATACTTACACGTCAAGTACATTATTCTTTATTTTGGTTATAAAACATTGATATTACAAGAATTTTAATAATCTTAACATAAAAAAAAACAAAGTCTGGTTAGTTACACTATTTATAACTCGAGAACGGCTGGGCCGATTTTGATGACCTTTGATTTTTTGGATTTGTCTCCGCCCAGGATAACACAATAACTATTAAAACATCACAAAAATTAACGAAAAAAATTAGTGTTAAGAAAATTCTTTTGCCCATACATTTTGTATGGAAGGAATTCTCATATTTTGAGAGAGCTGCGGGAATTTTATGACAAGTAGGTACCTATAATATTGTGAGTAAGTTCCAAAAATTCAAAAACGTCAAATGTCAATGCGCTGATTGTTTTGCTTTTATTTTTAAACATATGTAATGCTGCCTCTCTTTTTTACACACTAAATGTCAATAGTCGAAAATGAGACAATTGGTGAACGTATGTCTCCACCCATCCAAAGGAAAGATACAATAATTATAATAAAAATCCCTCACACGTATAAGAAAATGAAAATCTTTTTTTTTTCAGATCACACTTGATGCCCCGAAGAAAATTATTTTCCTCAGGACCTATGTCATCTTAGGGATGCTGTGTGAAGGTTCTTTTTAAGGAAGGGAAGGATAGGATGTTCTGTGAAGAAAAAAGGAATGAGGGTTGGGTAGGAATCTGGGGTCAGTGTGTCCCGGAGTGACGGATGTATGAATCCATCCCTCCAACTGCGGAAGACGATGGGTCGAGAGAGTCCAGCTGGAAAGGTCAAAAGGCCTCCCTCAACCAGTCTCTCTCGATCCGGTCCGCCACGCAGCAGGTGGGCAGACGCATCCGCCGCCAAGACCCGGACAAACGTCACCCCACGAACCCGGGTACCCTTGATAAATCATCAAACGTAGCGAACCACTTGGGGTGACGTATGACAGGGGTGTTGGTTATCTAATAAATGGTTCCCGGGGCGGCGGCACCGATACCCGCCTCCCAAATTCCCGTAAGTGGAAAAATAAGAAAAATTAGTGGAAAAATAAGAAAAATATAATTCCGTACACAACGCCATCTCTGATACTGACAAAAACAAAACACGGACAGTTGCGCATTGATGATTGTTTCATTGTGTAATTTTTAACTTAATAAAAAAACTGAATTTAATCCAACAGTTATTGATTCTGAGGCGGTACGAAGTTCGTCGGGTCAGCTAGTAACAAATAAATTAGTCTCTCAAAGCTGCCAAAGGAAGCTTATCTGCATATTTTACCATTTTTAAAAATTTTGTAAACATAACACCTAATTATTTTCTTGATAAACTTAATTAAGGTGAGAAGAACCTAAGAAAGGCTAACAAATACAATACTGTATTGGTGATTGAATCCAATACTGTATTTGTTAACGTTTCTTGAAAGATTTGGGTTAGAAAACTATTTATTCATATTCGTTTTGCGTATGTACGGGCGCAAACAATTGATGCTCGTAAAAAGCGTTTTTCCTTAAAATAATTAAACTACCACCATCTACGAAAGAGTAGATTATGAATTATTTTAAGTAAAACCTGTTTAATTTTATGACAATATAGTACACTGTTTAATCTTTTCTTATTCTTCGGATTGTCCTCTCCTATCGGAATAGATTAATGTATTTACCTGAAAATCATATACTTAATGCGTTGCAGACATTTCTTTAATGTATAATAATATTACAGTAGTAATGTTATATTTTGCATTAGTCAGAAGTACACTGGAATATTCCTCGCCCATTTGGAACCCGCAGTACAAAGTATACATAGATAGCATAGAACATATTCGAGCTCTTCATATGTTCAATAATATTGGTCTAAATCTAAATTCTAACACCGAAATTTTCTCCGATTTACTGTCCAAATTTAAAAAGAGCATCATGTCAATAATATAAATAATTGTTCTATGCGCATACATGCATTGTACATACATACATACTCACACATACACACACACACCATTCCACTTCTCACATCACCCGGTAATTACTTAATATGCAACCATAAATAAGACACTACAATGAAACACATAATAGGTACCTACCAACCATGAAATATACTTATTAATTGTAAATTGTTTCCATCAATGTATCTAATGTACTGTTTGTTTCTGTTTATAAATAAATAAATAAAAAAATAATTAATTTTTCAAAGAAAACTTCTTCGGAAAGGTATTCACTTTGTGATGGCATTATTTATTTTAATAAAAAGACAAATAACTTTGCTTACATCACTTTTATTGTACCAATAAAACCATCACTTTTATTGTACCGAAGCAAAGTTATTTGTCTTTTTATTAAAATAAATCAAAAATATTTTTTGTTTCATTTGCATATTATGTGTTTAGAAATAAATCATTGCGCACGTGAAATATGATTCTAACCTAGCTAATCAACAAATCATCATTACTATATTTTTTGTACCGAGTGTTGAATGATTCGTTTCAACACGCTTCGCATTCTGGGGGAAACAGATACGTATCTACAATGAAAGTGATGTCAACCGGTTGATAAGCCAAACAGGAGCCACGAAGCACTTTAATAGTAGGAGATAACGATCTCGACGCCCGTCGACACTATGTCGGCAGTTGTATTTGTTTCAAGAAACGTCCGTTTTGTTGAAGTAAGGGTGGAATCTTGTAAATCAGTACGTATTTCGGAATCAAAACTGCTTTTTACTATGTAAGTGGAACGTTCGATTAATAAATCGATACATTTATGATAAAAATATCGTGAGGAGACCAGCCGAGCGATTCTATATCTTTTGTGGGTGACCGGACAACTCAGAATGAAACCAATTCAGAACCACCCCAGAAAGGTCATTAAAAGTGATAATAAAAAAATTATAAAAACATTATTTGAATAGGTTAAGTTAGGTTAGGGTTACCGGCTATTTTAAAATTATATTTTCATAGCCTTTAATGACATTTCTGAGGTGGTTCTGAGTTATTATTGGTTGGTTTCATTCTGAGTTGGCATGGAACCCTGTTGTGGGATCGTTATCGAGATAACGCAGGTGGTATCCGGTGAGATTTTTATGATTTTTGCATATTTACATTCACATATTTTAGTTTAGATCGTTTTAAACACGAATTCTTGCAAGTACGCATGATTATTTATTTATTTATTGTACGATGTACATGGAAAAAACAAATCTCGATAACGATTTCACGAAAGATATAGAATCGCTCGGCAGGTTGCGTATTGTCCATACAACCGTATTTCCCAATTTTCTCTCTGGTTTTGGACACAAGTGCATTTAAAAAAATATATAATATGGATATCGACCACTAGGGTATCGACACGTTTTGCTATTTTTAAAAAGATACTTCTTAGGAGTTAAAATCTCTGCAAAAATCGTTAAAATTTGCCAGATTTGAATGCCATTAACAGACGTTCAGTGTAAAAATTACACATTGTATGTTTTAAAAACGGAAACCGTACAGATAAAGAATAATTTATATTTATTACATTAGCTCAACACAGGATGCCATGAGGAAAATAATATCCCTCAGGGCTTATGTCATCTTTGAAGATGCTGTGTGGAGGGTCTTTTATGGAGGGGAAGGAGAGGAAGTTCTGGGAAGGAAAAGGGGTATTAGGGGTGGGTAAGGAATCTGGGGATTAGTGTGTCTAGAACTGACGGACGCTTGAATCTTTCCCTTCAATGCAGCTGATGGGTAGACTCATCCGCTGCCAAGACCCGGATAAACCTCACCGATGAACCTGGGCACCCCTGCTAATTCACCAAACGTAGCGAACCATAAGATGGCAGAGGTGTTGGTTATCCAATAAATGGTTTCCGGGCGGTGGTATCCATATCCGCCTCCAAAATTGAAAACACAGTCTTCTAATACAGTTGGTAAATAAAATCGGTCCAGTTTTGGTGGAGAAAGATGGGAAATATTCGGGGGAAAGGGGGGGTAAGTGCGACAGTGACAGCAATAGTTTGGTAAAATACTTATTACGGCGACTGGTTTTTCTCTCTTTTAATAACATTTATTAATTTGTCGTGACTTCTCGTTGAACTTCATAGTAGAGCAGTAAATCCTTCGCTGTAGTCCATCCACGAGCCTCTCTGCATACCCCTGCGGAGAAACGTCTTGATAGTTAGTTAGTTAAATATTTATATCTCTAATAATGAGTCACAAAGTTAGAAAATACCTTTAAACTATCGTAAAATGAGATAATATAACATTTTTTTATTAGCGCAGGCACTCATTTATGAATAAAACATTTACATAAAAGCACAATAAAATAAACGAATAGCTGTCTTAACATTTTAACAGAATAACGAACCATCACACTGTGAAAAGGTTTACATATGTTGGACAACACGTCAATAATTATAGAATAATAATGCTAAATATGTTATTTTGACCTAATTCTGTATATTTTTAAACAACACATCACATCAATCACACATATGTCGGATCTGCCGGATCTGCCCCGATGATGGATACTGCAACGCTGTCCGAAACGCTGGCTAAAGAAGGAGGAAGCGCAAATGGCATAACACCCCAAAAACAAATAACGAAAATTACGGAATAAGTCGTAATGTACAGGGGGCTAAGGAACGTACCTGACTTACTTTAACCGGTGATTCCTGGCATTATTTTAAGTAAAAAATGTAAACAATTTGATCTCCGAACATTGGAAATAGTTGGTGCTGGACATTTGGGGGCCAGGTATTAGGTTGGGCGGTTACTCGGCTGAGTGACCAGTGATTACAATCAGAAGAATTTTTGTTTGTTTTTTGATTTAGGTACCAGAAAGAACTTTAAACCATTCCTTATTTAAAGGCTGTGAAAACCAATGGCATGTACTCTAGATTAATAAAATTGTGGCCTATCTACTGTAGAAGTCAAAATATTGATTCAGCATTTTTACGCCAAGAAATCGACATTTCTGAGCCATTCGTGAATTTGTCATAAGCACTTGTAGTATTAGGAACCCAGTTTTTATGTAACATCATCATCATCATCACTCTTGGGTCTACAACCCCTGATGGGTCTTCCTCCACTCATCATTGTTTTGTGCCAACTCTCTCCAGTTTACAATCTCCAAGGTGGATAAAGCTTTGAGGACATTGTCGCTCTATCTTAAATATGGTCTTCCCAGGCTCCTTCGCCCTGTCGGTCTTGAATTCAGTAGGGACTTTGGTGCCTGATGCTCAGTCATTCTCTCTATATGACCCAGCCACCGAAGTCTTCCCAGTTTTATAAATTTGTTTTTAAAAATGTTTTATGTTACCAAAGGTTTTTTATTTTCTGCCAGTTGGACTATGGAATAATCTGAGGCAAGGTAGTGAGGTTGGGCAGGAGATGAGGAAGCGGAATGTGAGGATGTAGCTGGTTATTCAGATCTGGTCCCTTATCACGTAGAAAGCCATGAAAGCTACCTTTCGATTATGAATGTTGGGCTATTACAAGATACTGAGAGAATCTACCACTCTGCAATGTGCATCTAACTGGCTTATACATATGCCTACATCGATAGGCAAAATAAATCAATAATAAGACTGTATCTGGTAGAACAATAATATGAGTGGTCTTTATGAAAATTGAATTTCAAATTAGTCACAAAAGTTTTCACATTTTTGAAGAACCTGTTCAAAGTTGAGAGGTGGAAAAGATATTCATAAAATCGTTACATAAGACCTTAGGTTTACATTCCTCAAAACTCCACGATTTGTTCACTAGACAGCGGATTATCTGAAAAACAAGGAAACATAATATTAAAGTTTGTAATTGTAATATTATACTTACCTATTTTAGTTTCAATGTTATACCAGCCCTATGAAAGTGTTTCCATAGTTGTCGTAATTGGATCGTGTTAAAAAAACTTGGATATTATACTCAACTTTCCACGATTTGCGGTTGATTCTACCTGTTAAAACGTTACTCGTTAAACAGACTAATTTCTTCGGCGATTCCCACACTTAAATATATTTGTAATTATCCTTAATGTAGGTTTACTGTAAATGTAGTAAAACCATTCCATTCATGGGAAATTATAGGAACTAACCATAAAAATAACCGCCCCAATAATTTGTAAAACCGAAGTCAATTAAAATAGGGTATTACCACATTACCTTACCATACCTTATTTACACATTAGAAAAAATCGGTATTTTAAAATGATAACTCAATTCGAGTGATGAAACTTACTTCGTATATACTGACACGTGCAGAACATACTTCAAACATCTATCGGTTTATCTTATAGTGGTGGAAGTCTACCAGGTATCAATAATCTACATATTGTAATTAATTAGAACTGATGAACCAACTAAAAGTTCAACGCTTTGTTGCTTAAAACATTTCTGTCACATTTTATCGATCCTGTCACTCTTTATTAATAGTTAATCTCACATAATTGGATTTGCATACATAATTTGCATTTTGATCAACTTTTTGTTGTTTATAGAGAGATAAATAATAGATGAACAACGTTATATATGTGAATGCTTCTTCGCTGGGAAGGTGGCCATGGTTTTAATACGTAAGTAGCGAAAAAATACATTATATTGCGTTTTCCGATTGCCAAAAGTGCATACATTACAGCCCTCTTGGGCTTAGTGGCGAAGGAACAGACTCAAACCTGACTTGAAAGGTGGAATAATCGTAGGGAGCCCTTCATTCAGCATCAGTAGGTAAGTCAATTTGGGAGGCAGGAATTGGTACCGCCGCCCCGGGAACTATTTATTGGATAACCAACGCCTCTGCCGTAGGTCACGGCAAGCGGTTCGCTACGTTTGGCGACTTTGCAGCGGTGCCCTTAGTCATGAGATGAGGTTTGTTCGGGTATGGCGGCGGATGCGTCTGCTCACCAACTGCGTGGCAGGCCCAATTGGCGGAGACCCGTTAAGGGAAACTTTTTGACCGCTCCAGCATGACCCTCTCGGAATATCGCCTTGCAGCGCAGTGAGAGGGGTAGTTACTACTGGATGCATTAATCTATAATTCCTAGATTCCTAACCAGGCCTCCTACTTTTCCTTACTTTTCTAAAAAGACCACCCACGCAGCATCCTCAATGATGAAATAGGCCCTGAAGGGAATTATTTTCCTCGGGGTCTTTCAGCTAATGTAAAAAAAAAATAATAACGATTGTTATGCTACGAATGTCTTCAATAAATCAAGATTAACCCTAATTGATCCGTGGGTTATCATCCTCAAAAGCCTATATGCTTTACAACTTTTCTTGAAATTACTTTGTTTAAGCACTAGATCTGAATTCATTATTTTTTCGGTAATCGCAATGGTTAAAACTGCCCAAAAACAAATGGGACTACGACACTGTCAAATTTCCGGGAATGTTCTGAGGTTGAAGAAAGCGGCATAGGGAAGAGAAAGGTTGATTTACCTACCTGGCTTTTCACATTAGGCAGGTAACTAACCCAGAAAAAGCATTAGTACCTATATTTCTATGAGAAAAAGCTATTTTGATTTTCAATAATGAATTCTCACACAGGGCGATATTGAGAGAATCTCTATTCGAATACCCACTCTCATAAAAGGTGGCCTAACTTTTTGCCAATTACCTCTCTTTACTCATCTTTCTCTTGTTTATATTTGCGAAAGATCCACTCGTCCCAGTTCCTGCAATTGTGTGTATAATTTAGGTTCACAAACAAAAGGAATCCACACTAAATAAAGTACCTATATAGGTACATATTTATCAACAATAAAGTGAGGAGTTCATACCACGAATATTTCTGTAGGAGTACTGCGTATGTACCTAACTAAATATTTATTTACTATCATACTATAAACATATTTCTAGGGGTTTTGCTTAAAATACCTTTTAAATAATTTGTATGGGTAAGATAATTATAATTTTCAGTGTTTTTAGCATGTACATGACTACATTTACAACTTCCGTATATTAAAATTAGTTACCTATGCAATTAACGCCAAGTATGCCTAGTGAACCAAACCTTCATCCGGTCAAAACATTTCCGAGTTTCCATGATGTGTTGTGTCGTCATTTTACCTGGATACCTAAATCTAGCTTCATAATTGCCTACTACGGATTGCAATTTTTAGCTGTTTTTAGAGTTGAAAAGATATCTACAACTAAACATGCCTATTTGGCATATTTACCCAACATGTAGAGTGTTGCAAGTACCTGTGTTCCTTGGAGGTAACTACGTCTATTGTATTTTGTCTATATTCACAAATCTACTAGTACAATATAGTAACATAGTATATAGATACTGCTTGTACTCCGTCACCACTTAGAGATGTGATGTAAGTAGTTACCTATCTACCTTCCTTCATTTTATTTATATAGTTATAATAATATTTCGATGATTATTTGCATGTACGTAGAGCGTCTTTTTTTAAAGTGAAACTTCTTTAGCACCATTGTGATTTGAAACTCAACGAAACGGAAATGACACTAAAAGAGACAAACACATACATCTATAGGCTTTAGCCTGTGAGATAATGAGATACAATTAAACCTTACCTACTTACAGTACCTACCTGCGAAGCGTCAAGCTGCGCTAATTGGCCGCTTTGATTATGAGCTCATTTTTCAAGGCTCCTATTGGTTGAGATTGTGTGGGTGAAGTTTTACTTTTACCGCGTGTGAATTGAACTCGATATTTTCGAAAATCCACCTCAAGGGGCTGTACAATTTTTTTTCCATTGCTCTATCTTTTTATTAATTACCAAGCATACATACTTATACAGTCCATCAAAAATTCTCTTGAATTTGAGTTACCACTGATTTTATGAGGAATACAGACAAACGATAAATTGCCTACCTATTATAGTGTTGATAAAAGAAAATGATTTTTACAGTCATTTTCAAAATTGGTACTGATTTCCCAAGAATTCAGTCAGTACCCTGATTTTTTACGAGTCTGCGCTTTTCTTTTTTTTTTGTATGAAAATCGCGCAAAGTCCCAACTGCTATAAACTCATGAAGTGAGGTTTGTCTGGGTCTTAGCGGTGAGACTGTACCTGAAGCCAGTGAGACTGGTCCATCCCCAATTAGGATATGTTGTGATACTGAAGGTAGCAGAAAGGGGAAGGAGATAGGGAAGAGGACGGCTAAAGCCATTTCAAGCAATCTTTCAGTTCTGGAGTATCTAAGAGTATCTTCCACTCTTGAGCGTGCAGCAAATATGTCTTGTATTATTTTTAAATTGTGAATTAACACAAATCAATCAAATAAAATTTATTTGCGCTCGCCAGGAATTGATCTCTCTAGACTACCGAACTTCGGATCTTTAGTAGAGAGCCTCACCCTTGACCACGGAGGCCGCCAAAACTGCGCTAGTCTATTGTAACAACGTTCAACAATCGATGTAAATACTTAGGTAGGTACTACGAGGGTTTGCGATTTACTTTCCTATCTAATGACATCTTCATAAACCATCTCATAGGTATATGTTAAAAAGCACGTACCAATTTGATTACCTATAACCCAACATGACGACATTGCAAATAGACATATTTTAACTAAAAATTATGTAATTGCTTTATTATTAGATTTTCTTTTTCTTTTTTAACATTTGTTTAACAATTTATAATTTTTAACTTTTTTCACAATTTACTATTAATAATTTTTTTCTTTTTTTGTACTATTTTTCATAACTTAAACTGACAGCACGGGCAGTAATCATAACAATATGTGTTTGTAAATGTAAATAAGTATCTATGTTAGTCGTAAATAACTAATTTTAAGACAGTTGTAAATCATATTACTAGTAATGCAGTATTGTACTCGGTTATAAAAATAAGTACCTACCTATTGTTTTATTAAGTCGCTGGTTATATAAGTCTTAGTTGTAAGTCACTAGTTATCAATCTTAGTTATAAGCACTTGTAATATGCATAAATGAATTTGTAAAGCGCCCTTGAAGAGATTTTCTCACGAAAATTGCGCTATAGAAATTATCCAAAAATAATAATAATTATTATTATCTTTCTTTGTATACTTAGTATGTTTTATATTACTTAAATTTGTTATTTCACTAGTAGCATCTCCATCTAGTAAAAACTATACCTTGATTTTCGCATGCTACGATCATTTTTACTTGGAGTGTTAATATCTATGTACATCCCGATGGCACTTTCATTAATGTTCAATTTGTTAACACTCTGCAAAAATTTCAAACCATAAATAAATAAATAAAAATTATAATATCTCGTATATAATATGTGTTTCAATATGTTCCACAGCCGAGCTGTTGAATACAGGAACGAGTCGTAGAAACGACCCGTTCTCTTGTGAGAAATGTCAACAGTGTAGTGATGAGTTTAATTGTGGCCTTTTTCTATTGGGTCTATTGCTATAATCGTGGAACTTCCCCAAGCCAGTATGCCATATGTGATAGTAGATTGACAAAGTGCAAAAAATATGGTCCTGATGATTGTTCTTGGAAATATGTTTTAAATTGGTTTCAATGCTTTCATAAGTTCTATAGTGTGAAAAATAACGTATGTTTTGAAATCTGCTTATTTTCCCAAACCACCCTTGCGAAGCTATCCGTTATTTTATAGCAGATTTCAGAAGTGAGGACACATATTCGGTTCAGCCCTTATTGGGCCGTGATTGTTGATACCACTGGTTATGAGGGGAATTAAATTAATGCCTTCTAAACAAGGAGCATCCCCATTATACAGTGTGATCCAAAAAAACAGAAATGTTTCATGGTGCAACACATATTATATCTGAAGTTAAAATCCATTATCTTAAAGCTTACAAAGTTGGGGACGTAGTTTGGCGTGTTAAGTCATGAGCTTCCAAGTTAATGTTTTTATGTCTACTCACACAGATATTTTCCTAATATATATACATTATTTTTGAAGTGAAAACTTCTATAGAACCGTTGTGATTTTAAACTTCATGAAACACTTTATGACACTAAAAAGAGACACACATAAATCTATACAATTTTTTAGCCTGCAATAAAATGAGCTAAAATATTCGGTCTCCTCTTTGTGCGGTGCTTCGTACCCTCCCCACTCTTGTCTACTGTAGTTTTCTTAATGTTTCACTTCTACCACGTGTGATCTGCACACTTGTATTATTATTTCTTCTTTAATCTTCGCAAATTCATTTAGGGGCGTAATTTTAACTAAATGAAAACCAATAACTTTCTTTTATTTTAATCTTATTCTGACGACGAAACGGTTGGTTTTGAAACAAGTAGATATTTTCTGATTAAGTAAGTGGGATTTTACAATGAGATTTATTTTCATTAATTTTTTTTGTATTTAAAAATTTTCTTAATGCAGGAAATAATTTTTAAATGCTCTAAGCATATTGTGCTTTGGCACCATGAAAATTGAAACTTACACTGCAGCTTTCGAAAATTCAGCTCATAGTGTTTTGAGCAGAGAAGCATTAAATTATGCAATTAACTGTACAAAATTAAGAAGAGATAAAGTTCGTTATTCTCGGGCTGTGCCGAGTGGGTAACAACTTCTGGCATTTGCCTAAGTTTTATACGTACATATATATATATCATCATCATCACTCTTGGCTCTACAACCCCTGATGGGTCTTGGCCTCCTCGGAGTCTTCTTATAAATATATATAAGGCTGAAAAAACAAAATGGATGTATTAGGTTTAATAATATATTCTTAATGTGCGTTGTTGGTGTGAAAATCTTTAATTGTTCGAAGTTTTAACGTTCGCTGACTTCTGAAAAAACAATGAACCAAATTTTAATTGGTTTGATTTTAGAGACTATAGCTATCTTTAGCTATCGTCTCTAAGCTATTTTCTGGTTAGTGTTTCACTGTACCTATACCTATGAATGAATTTACTAACTTTGAGATATATCCCTGTGACAAGTAGTAAATTACAATGCATAAAATAATTACCTACATACCTCCCACATGCATATCTTTGAATATTTTTAAAATTCGTAATTTTAACCAGAAAAATTCCTTATATTTTATATTATTTTATTGACCCATAAAAATCATCCGTTATTATTAACAGAAGGTTTTTTTAATCAACATCGAGAAATTTTTATACCTCGTTGTGTTTTAACGAGTTTATTAACCATGTTTTAAAAATATATATATATATTACAACATAATAATATTGATTTGCATTATATTATCTACATACCGATAAAGCATGCTTGCGCTTATGAGAGGAGAACTTATATATTACACTTATTGTGAACCTAATATAAAAGGTATTAAGTGAAAATTTTCAAAGCTAAGTTTAATATGAAAAGTGTAGGTATTTATTACCGTGGCGTAGGTACGAATTAGCGTTTAATCAATAAAGTTACTAAGTTAGAAAAACATTAACTGTTTTACCTGAACAATGTTTTAATGTTTATTACATTGTGTAATTTTTATGATTCTCATAAAATCAATCATTTGATTGATTTATCGTATATTATTTATCATTTGATTGATTTAATTGCCAAAAATCTACTTGATGAATACATTAACCCCTCAGACTAATTTGTTCGCTTTTCGGAACAACTCATAGAAATCGTTATAACTGCCTTACTATCATGATTAGAAATGTGATCAAAACCGTGTTAGAAAGAGAAAACACAACACTTTATATTCAAATCAAAATTTAACCATACAAATAATTAAAATATTCACCTTTATGTAACTTTGAGAATTTTTATTAATTATTTTTTACTTGAAACGACAAAGAAGTGAATTGATGTTTGCCTAATAAAACATGTGTGTGTGTGTGTTTTTATGTTTTTCGTTATCAGTAGGTAACTTTAGTTAGTAAGGTTTTTAAAAAATTTATGTTGCATTAAAAAAAATTGTGTTTCAAAAAATGTGTACATATTTATTTCGAATTATAACATTTGAAAGTGTATTTCATCTCCTTTCAAAAACAGTTTTTAGTTTTCAGATGTATCCAAAATTATTTTATATATTTGGATTTTATTTAAATGCGGAAATATTTTGATCTTCCAACAAAGTAGGTCCGAGGCCTGAAGCGTTAAAAAAATCAAGTATGATGTATTTATTAAAAAGGTATGTTCTTTGGTATGCAATGTTAAACTATTCCCTTTTAACTCAAGATTGTAGACATCCGATTCTCGTCAGAGATCACTTTGATATATGTACCCCCCGACACAGTTTAAATAATAATTTTAATCAAGTTACTAAGCTATACAATAGAAACTATTCCTATGTTACTTCCATTTTTTTAAAACTATAATGTTTAATTTATTTATTTTCATTTAGGCACACCCGTTACGTAAGGGATTGAGTGGATTTATGTCGGTTTTAAAATACCAAAAGGCTGAGGGTTGAAAGAATCTGTACGCTTTGGCAATGAATGCAAATCTGAAATTATTATGTCGATCTGCTGTGAGATAGCGGTGAAACATGGATATTGCCTCAGATTATCAAGTCGTAACTGCAACTCATAGGGTTTGTTTTTCATAGGCCTAATAAAGGTGATCGTAAACAATAATGCGAATCTTACAGTAGATAGATGATTTTAAAATTTAAAATGTATTTAATTCTGCTTACTTAGTGTTATATCTAATATTTTATACATATTAACAAGTGAACAATGTTGGAGTTTCGTCTTAAGGTATCCCCGCTCAAAAAGAAGAAGATGGAGAGATGTGTAATTACGAATGTTGGAGAGAGCGCGCTAATATTTAAAACGATAAAATTGAAGCAAAAGTTGTGAAAATGTTTCGTTTAAAATTGAGCAAAAATCTCCTGGGGGCTGTCTAAAACAGCATTTAAAGAAACACTGTTAATTTCATACATATAAATTATAAAATAACTGAATCAGACGTGAAAATAATAATCTTCTTAGCAAATTAGAACATATAATTTGGGCTTCGGCTTGGGGAATATATAGATATTATCTTCAAAAATAACATACATTTTTTTAGAGCAAAACTTCAAAAATAGGGGGATATGTAAGAAATCAGTAGAAATTCGGGTTGCCGAGGCTTAAATATGTGTGAAATGATGTAAATAAAATTAAGAACAACCGTGAAGACGTATATACCTACTGTTGTTCAAACAAAGCTTCCATTGAGCGAGTAATTTAAGTAAAAAGAGTACCCGAAAGAGACTTCCCAAAACTTACACTATTCTAATGTTGATCCTATAGTTGATCCTTCGTCAGTTGGTTCCCCGTAATTATAAAATTATAATTTTTTGTGTAGGTATTATTTGTCAATTTCAATCCTTAAATCGACTTTCAAAATACCTTTAATAATGAGTTAGTATGGATATCTAACGAATTTAATCACAGTGTGTTTTTACTTATTACCTATACCCTGATATATACATTATATTGTCAAGAAGTAGTGTTTTCCTTGACGCAATTGAATGAAAATAATATGTTTTATACTTTTGTTATTCGGCGTTACTTCCTTTTCACTTTGGAGACACTTAGTTATATTTTGTGTGAGTAGGTATAGCGTATTTTTACTAAATCCACTACACACTGTATATAAGTATGTCGGGGGGCCAACTGTAAAGAGATCAACTGTCATGGAATCATTCTGATAGATCAAGGTCCGAGCAAACGGCACTTGAAGTGAAATATTTTTACAAGCTTACTAGAGCTGTATTTTTCTTGTTGTTGCTAAACACTATGTTATATTTTGTACAATCCGAAAGGCTTTAATATTATAAATAAATTACTTAATTAATTAAAAAACAAGTTATCATTTTTATGGTTAAAAATATTTAGCTTTCAAGCCCAGGGGTGTTTTAGATATCGCTTCAGATATTACTTTGGAAAAGATACGAAAATTATTATCGTATAATGAATCAAATGTGTTCAAAGACGGGTTGTTTCACAAAATTCGACCAATTCAGCGAATTTCAAAGTTTTTAAGTTATTTGAAAGTCCAATTCAAGTTCGGTAATTTTTATAGTTCTGTGAAATAACCGGCCCATGATGAAATATTAATAGAACTTGAATTTCAGCTTAGAAATTGGATGAAAAGTTCAAATTTAGTTAATAATGGTAAGTAATGTTATAAGTGATTTAATTACAAATTTATGTAATGTTTTTAATGAAAAGATAATAAATAAGTAAAAAGTGGGTATATAACTTAAAGCAACTGGCTGCTTTAAATACAATTCATAATTTAACAGTTGCACTTTGGCGTCGTGGTGAACGCAAGATCGAAAATCGTCGCAGTGCAAATATTTATACATTGTCAAGATTTTTTCAATTAATGCATTAAATATCGATTGTTTTAAATACTATTTGATGAACCTTGTAAATTTCGATTATGTAAGGAGCATTGAAAAAATTGTATAATGGAATAAAATAATACCAAACTATGAGAGTATTTTGTCAACGATATCAAAAATTGATGTTTTCAGATGGTAGGTATCGCTAGATTCTTCAAGTAAGTTATATTATGTGTATTTAAATACCTATTATTATAATATTTTTCCTGTTTATTTTGAGAGCGTATTGGAAATAATCGTAATAATAAATGTATCAATTTAATGAAATGTTTATTTTTTATGTGGTGGGAATTGATATTTTTATTTATTTAATTATGTTTTGAAGTCAATTTTTGTGTTATACAAATTGACGAAATTAACCAATTTATATCAAAAGCGGGTTGAAATGAAATGGCCTGTGACTAATTGAAAGTTTGTCTGTTTATTTTTTAATAGATGAGAGATTTCCTTTACCTACAATTTAATTGATAGCCATCAAAGTGTAGGGACCAACATTTTCCTACCTATTAACACATTTTAAAATATAATAAACATTTGTTAATCTAACAAATGTGTTGACTCGTGTAATTGCGAATTGTTGATATTCAGTATTGAATGTTTATTCGCTTAAGTTTATATCCAAATAACTTTGTTGAATCAGTTTGTTCTATACCTAAGTTCTATGTTATGCTGAGTGTCGAAAAACATGTTGTAGGTAATTGATATAATGTGATTATACGGAATATTAGTCAAATGTTTTTATGTGTTTGTTTTTGAAGTATGAATTATATTTTTCAACATATTAATTTATATTTTTACATAAAAACAAAAACTCTTTTTTTCTTTATTTCCCTTCTACTCATACTTATTTTAAGGCACATAGGTTGATTTAGCTTGTCTAGAAAACAAAATAATATTGATTGCCAAACAAACAGTAAATTCAAAATTGAATATCTGAATTTTAGGCGATGAAGACAGAATTACAAAATCAGCCATTCAGTAGATAGGTGCCTATACATGGTTTAGATTTTTCACAAACAATTTAATATTTAAAAATCATGAACAAGTTCATAAAATTTTGATTTGATGTAAGTACCTACTTAGATAAATGATAAGGAAAAATATATTAATGGATTATCGGAATTCCGAGGTTTTTAATATTTTTCAACAGAAGATAACAATATTTTTTACAAAAAGCTCCTAAAACAAATTATTACGCGGAAACCTTAATAGGTACCTTTTTTCTTATCTTTCTAGAAAATGTAAGTACCGCAATACTAAGTAAAAAAAGGGACAACATATTTTGAAATCAGCTTTCTTTTTTATGGTCAAAAATGTCGCTACCCTAAAGTAATTGTTTTTACTGAAACAAACCCAAGGCAAACAAATTGTTTCAAATATTTCAGTCGGGAAAAAATGCTGGCGCCATCCTGATTTTTTTCCAAAAGCTGAAAGATACTGATTATCTAATCAGGTATTTAAGAACTTTAAATTTGTGACTAGAAAATGACGCATTTAAATGGAGTCAAATCAAGTTTTAAAATGTTTAAATTTCCAAGTTCTTGCTCTAACACAAATGAACCAATCAAGTGAATATTGAAAATGTGTGATTACCTTGGGTTTGGTAGATGGAGTTCGCCCAGCAGTGTGCGTCGGGAAGTAGAAAACAGGAAGAAGGAACCGATTCGGGTGATGGTAGATAATATAAATACACAACTGTTAACTTCAAATCTCGTATATTTTTTAATCCACTGACTATTAACACTCACTGTATAAAGAAAGATGCATATCATATGCAGTTTGATTCGAGAACAATAATTTGTACAATGCAAGATGGTGATGGATTGTTAGATTGATATTCTATCGGAATGTAGCGCCTTTTGGAAGGCTTCTACGGCGTACAGTGTAGCGGCCTCAGCCAATGGCCTCCGTCTTAAACTCTAATATCTGTTATTACAGGCTATAAGTATTTACAGGTTGTTCGTATTTTTGGTTTTCACGTATATCATTCTTTCGTTCGCGCATTCATTCCGCCTTTCGTTCAGTTTGTAGGTAATCAATTTGACAATAAAATTATAAACATTTGTCAATATTTCACAAGTATTCGACTAACAACAATAAGATAACCAAGTTGTAAAAGCACTGGGAGGGGTTGGTGGGCGGGTGGTAGGTACAGTTCGGGGAATAGGGGAGGAGAGGACAGAGGGGATGGAAGGGAAGGGACTTGGACCGAGGACTCGGTGGGGCCCGGAAGGGACCACCGCCGCCTCTCTTCCCAGAAACCATAAAGCTTTACGGCGGACCTTTACACACAAATATTTACAGGGCACAACTTAACAGAGAAATAATAACGCTCCTCCTCGATATGGCCTAAATACAAATTATAATATATCCGCTCTAATAAATTCGTCAATTTCATAAATATAAGACATCTACGCTATCGTTTTATACCGGGGTAGCCGTCGGGAAAACTTAACAGCCTAACCGCTAACCGTTACCGTCACCGCGGCCTCGCGAACTTATTACAGAACGAGCGCACGCGGGTCAGTTTCCATTCTTAATTATACAAAAATTTATCAAAACTAATAATCACGTTAACCGAGAAGTAGATCTTAGAGTGAATATTTACAAAACATGGGTCATGTCAACACAGATAACTGTCCACAGACCACTTTCCACAGTCCTCGGACAGAAACAGGAACACACCGCGGCGCGGGTCAGTCAGTGGCGGCGAAGACGCTGGCGATGGGCGTCGAGCGCTGCTCAGAGCGGCGGGATGTCGATATCCGCGCCCGGGAAGGCCGCGTCTCACATGAGGGGCAGCGCGCGTTCTGCCGCGTAGGCGCGTTGCTCTGGCTCCGGCACGTGGTACATGTTGATGATGTGGCTCAGGTCAGGCTGGCCGTACTCGCGCTTCATTCCCATGGGGTCCTGGTACTCGCGCTTCATGCCGGCCAGCGCGTCGGGCGCGTACTCGCGCTTCATCAGCAGCGCGTGCTCGGGGGGCCCGCCGAACTCGCGTTTCATGGGCGGACCCGGTGACAGAGGCTCGGACTTGGCGCTCGAGCCGCTGGGGCTGTGTGATTGGCACGAGCCCTGCAGAGGGTACCCGCCCGGTGAGCCTTGTGCGCCGTAGGGGGATCCCGGCTGCTGGACGTAGGGTGAGCCCTGTCCTGCCGCTGCGCCTCCGTACATGCCGTAGCCTGAGTTCATGTAAGAGTTGATACTGCCGTGCTGCATCTGGCCCATGTCGTAGCGAGGGTATCCGTAGCCGGGCTGCTGCTGGTAGGCAGCGGGGTCGTGCATCATGTATCCGTTGGGCATGTAACCATTGGGCATTTGGTACATGTCTCTAGACGGGGTGGGTGGCTGTGAAGGAGGCGCGCGAGACTCGTTGGATGACATCAGTCCTCCTACACCTCCCATTCCCATAGGATATTTATCCTGTTTCTTGGCGAGAGTCTTTGTTTTCCTCCTGGGCCTGTACTTGTAGTCGGGGTGTTCCTTCATGTGCACGGCACGCAGACGTTTCGCTTCGTCAATAAATGGTCGTTTTTCACTTTCTGACAAGTCTTTCCACTGAGCACCGAGTCTTTTAGATATCTCCGAATTATGCATTTTAGGATTATCGGAAGCCATTTTTCGACGTTGACCGCGAGACCACACCATGAATGCGTTCATGGGTCTCTTGACGCGGTCCAAGTTTTGGTTCTTGTTGTTGTTGTTATTATTATTGGGCGGTGGAGCGTGCTGCTGGTGCACCTGGTGAGTGGGCAGACTCTGGTGGTGGGCGGGCGGGGAAGGTCCCGGGGGCTGCGAGTGCAGGTGAGGCTGGTGAAGTCCCTGATGCTGGTGCTGCTGGAGGCCCATCATGCCGCCCAGAGCGCCCAGGGAGCCGTACGGGTGCTGCAGCCCGTGGTGGGGCGGCACTCCGGCGTGCAGCCCGCCGCCCTTCAGATCCGACTCCATCGTCAGCATATCCTCTTCCCTCGGCGCGTACAGTTTGGCGGAATCGGGAGACACTTTGAATAAACACTCTAGGCCTCGGGGCCACTACGGCGGTCAGTATGCGCGGACACTCGCGAACTTGGTCATGTATGTGTTATAAAATCGGGCACAGATCGCGGTAGCTCGGTTACAAGGCAATTGTATTAGCGGACAGACACTCGGGACACCTCTGCGCGGGTCGAAGCACCTTTCCGTTGTGAGGCTTTAGTGGTCGGGCGAGCTCCTGCACCCCCCTGGGCCCCCCGGTCCCCCACCCCGGTGCCGCTGCGCACGCCCGCCCGTCGCCATTGGCTGGCGGAGCAGGGGCGGGGCTACAGGGCGAGAGTGGGGGCCCCGCGCCCCCTGCCGCCCCTGCCGGCCTGGCAGTGTCGGCGCAGCGCGACGCGTATCAACTAATTAAGGCTCAAGGGCAAATACAGAAAAATACAAACTACAGGAGCAACTGCGCGAAGCTGGGAGCAGCCGTCAGCGGGACTTGCAGCTGCGGGATATCGGAGTCCGGTGGGACCGTGGATCTCCTCAGGTACTAGGTACTGGGTACACACTGAACTCGTCATTTTACATGTAGGCATAAGAGCAACAGATTTCAATACTAGCATAAATATATAAGTAATAAATCATTTTTTTTCTTGCATTTCGTTTATAAATTAACTATTACTGAATACAAGTTACTGAACTTACTCAAGCTGAAATCAAATAGGTGGAAGAAGACATTTTAGTTGAATAAATCTAATGTTTCATTAATTGTTTTTAAAATCAAAAGTAATCTTTAATTTTTTAATCTGTGTTTTCATGTAGTCTACCTATACTAGACCATCTACCAACCTCTATTTGTCTACTTGTGATTAAAATTTAGGTACCTGAAAAGATAATCATATTAAGTATTATTAGTTCATATTATTTCTACAAGTTGGTAAAATAATATGTTCAGCCAGTGAAATCGAAAATAATACCTAAGTAGGTTCCTATTTTAAAAAAGTTGCGTGTTTTCTGAAACTCTCTATATTTACTTATTATTTTACTAAAAATATCTAGTTACGTACCTAATAATTTGTAAGCGAACACATACATACCTACCTATTAGAATTAAAAAAATACTTTTTATGGTAATTTTCGATTGTTTTGATGATTAGGTACGTTAATGGTGAACATTTGAAAACACAAGCATGGAGTTTAGAATCGGTACTTAAATATTGAAAATGACAAGTAGTAACTATTTATGACTTCCAGTAATAACAAAAAACTAATCTATAATTTCGATATTTTTTCAATAAAAAAATCTTTTTTTAACCGTTTGATAGACAAATTGTTATTTTGTAGATTTACAGAGAAAAGGGCAGGTAAATATAATTGCAAAAAATGAAGATACCTTTTATTTAATTTGGTCAATAGATAAACCTAATTGGTTATCTAGGTTATTACTTAAATTAGTCATCTCTACTAACAAATAAATTCACTGTGGGTATTATATGGGATTAACCAACACACTAACCTAAGGAGTTTAAAGTTTTCCCTTAATTGCGTGAACAATTTTTAAAAATGGTATTGTTTCCCACCAAAAATATATTTTTCAATATTTGTTTTCATTTCAGGACCGAAAATGGTAAGCCATAAGAATTTTTCAAATCAGATCAATATTTCGCATCGTTCACATAAAAAAAATATTGGTTATGTAGGAAGATGTATAGATACATGGTTTTGGTAATGCCTGAACTGAATAGGTATGCTTATTTTGGAAACTATAAATAATATTATGTCGATAGTTATGACGTAAGGGGTTGATATATATAGATATAGGCAGACCCACACGGCCAGAGTTGACCTAGCTCTCTATACAAAGGCGGCATATTGAATAGCGATAGGATGTTTTGAATCGAAGGTTATTGACTTTCCCGCTTTCTTCATCCGTGACGTCACAATGGAAAAGTCCCGGCTTTGGGCCCGACTGCCGATCACAAAAAGGGTGAAAGCCCCCAAATTACTTTGTGCACCGCTTTCATGCACAAATATAACGCTGACTTTTTCGTCTGAAAAAGATAGAATGAAGTGTTCCCATTTTGACGTATCCATTCCTACATCTTATTTTCAGACAGTATCTACTTATACGCATTATAATAACTGGAAAACAAAAAAATCTTCCATGTCCATATTTTTTTGTTGTTGTTAAGTATCACTAATTTCATACATGTAAGGTAGGTATCTTCTTGTATGGTTACGGTGCAAGCTTGGTGTACCTATCTATCCTATCACACGGGAATAATAAACTTAGGTATATAGAATATGTTGTGACATAAATATAATAAATAAAAACAAAAAATATCGTTGACAGCATATAGATACGGTGTTGCGATATTGTGTTAATAAATTATTTATTTTTGATCCAGTTATTAATCTACCTAGTACTTATTAATTTATTTCAATTTGGGAGGAGGTTTCTAGGTCTTGGAGGCGGGTGACCGGGACATACTGAACCTCAGATTCCTACCCACCCCTTGAACCGTTTTCCTTCCCAGAACTCTCCTCTCCTTCCTTTCCTTAAAATAAGCATCCCCAAAGATGACATAGGCCCTGTGGGAAATCATTTTCATCAGGGTCTCCTGTGTGGAGCATATGTAATTTTTATTTTTAAATGACACCAAAAACTGTAGGTACCTATTAATACACAGGTTTTTATTTATTTAATTATTATCAAACGTGTCATACAAGGCAGAAGTGTTATATCGAAAAGTGAAAACAGATTTTTCAGCTTGTTTCATATAAATTCATATTTTTTTATAAACAAAGAATAAAGATAAACATTTCAATTTCATATAATCAGTTAATTTGCCGACAAAGTATGTTGGACATCTGAACATTTATTAATGATAAATACGGTACTAAAAAAAACACGTGTGCTTTAGACCACACGATTGAAGTATAACTTCACTAACTTATAAAAGAACATATTATGACATTGGAACATATTAAAAAACGAAACGAAGCGTGGGTAAAAGTTGCACATGCTTCGTTTCCTTTTTAATTGATCACCGATCGCATCACACTTTTCATAACAATCACATTTTTCGTAACAATCACACTTTTCGTAACAATTACACTTTTCGTAACAATCACACTTTTCGTAACAATCACACTTTTCGTAACAATCACACTTTTAGTAACAATCACACTTTTCGTAACGTTTCATATTTTTTTGGAACTTATTCATAATTTTAACCCCCTAGTGTAGAGCGTGCGTAAAGAAGTTTTACTTCGATAATGATCTAAATTGCAGTTTTTAATGAAAGTGAAAAAATTAGTTAAGTAGGTACTACCTACATATTTTAAACTTTATGTAAACAATGTATATACCTACAGGGTAACCGGAGGTAAAGTGCAAACACTTCGGGAGGTGATTCTACGCGATGGTAGAAATAAAAAAATATATAGGTACCTATAGCTTTTTTCGAAATTACAATTTTTTTCCCATGTAAAATATTTTTTCATGAAAGAATATTATTTTTTCCATACAAACAATTCATCTTTTTTAACCAAGAACTATCTAAGGTTAGAATTTGGAAACGAGTTAATTTTATTTTTACTTGTACTATCATATAGAATATATAATCACTTCCCGAAGAATAAAGAAAAAAAATTGTTTTCATATAAGTTCATTGCAAGGTTAATTTGATTTCAAAAATTTCAACGATACAGTTGAAAATGTCAATATCTCTTAGGGCATTGAAAGAATTGCAGAACATACGAGCAAAGAATTTTATACATATTTAGATTTGAAGTGTTTTACCTATATAAAAAGGGTATTCGATCTGGTATTGCGTTCAGGGCAATGAGATGCAATCATTTCTAATAGAGCTGGTGAGTCAATAAGGCAGTTTACAGGCGGGCATATTTAATAAGTATTAGCAACCAGGCATATAACATAGAGCCACCCAAATAATTTTACCTAACCTTTGATAAATAAACTCACAGCGCCATCTGTTAATTTACATACAAATCAAATCCACATCGCCCGCTTGCCAGCCCGCTCGTCCACCACATACAAACATTCTCCTTTACATATTATATATTTCAACCAATTTACACAAAACCTCGACAAATTATAAACCTAAACCTTCCGTCTGAATCACTCTACCTATTGGTGAAAACCGCTCGAAAATCCGTTCAGTAGTTTTTGAGTTTATCGCGAAACAGACAGACAGACACGGCGGAGGACTTTAATTTATGATACGTAGAGATAGCTCCAAACAAGTAAAGGTAGGGACTTCGTGATCCCTTAGGGGTCATACATTAATTACGTGAGCAGTTTTTCTTCCAAATAGACCCCCCCCCCCCTCCCCTTGGTGAGATAAATTTGGGCCATTTCGTATATTCTTTTCAAGTAACGTGAGATTTTGATGCCCCCCCCTTTTAAGATCACGTAGGTAATTAATTTATGACCCTTTACTTGTGTTTGATTAAAGTGTGTTTTGGGTGTGAATTTGTGCCCAAAATATTTTTTTATTAGTAACAAATAGATACATAAATTACAAATAAATTTTATACAGTAATTAATTACATGGTAGATATATTTGATGTACCCCCATAAGTAAGCAGGGCTCGAGTGTATAGGGGGGGGGGTAAGGTTAATTATATCTTACTTACTTCTTGATTGATCAAATATTTTCTCGATATTTGTTTCAAAAACTCCTCCCAGTGAGACAGGCAAAGCAAAAACCCTTGTAATGGATATTATCAAGATAAACGAATAAAACAAAAATATTCATCGAAGTTCTTTCTTGAGTAGATACTCAATTTATTTGACTTGTCTGGGACATAGGAGACGAAAGGCATATTTAATTTTGAAATTACTTTAAAATCTGTAATCCTTCACCTATAATATGTACCAACAAATAGGTCACAATTCAATTTATGTATTTCCCCAGTGGAAGCTTATCTATTTATACCTATTAGCAAAGTTAGCTGTTGTAGTGCGTACCTTCCATATTGTGCCGACTCACTAATGTAGGCATTTATAAACACACGAACCAAATATTATGTAGATATAGTGATGTGTAATTTTATTATTTTCACCCGTTGCACAAAACATAACTCCAATAGTTACGAAACGCGTAAAATGTAGAACGCAAACATTTAGTTATTTCCCCAGCGGTCCACAGATGGCAGCTGTGTACATTTCTGGTGTTGTTTGACGCTGGCGTACTGCATGCACCGCGTTCCACGAACACTTGAGTCAAGCCGTTTGACCCGAGGCGTTTTTCTCCGAGAATGGGTTCGGGGCTTGGGTAAATAAAAAGTACCTACCTACAAACACCAGTGCGAGTGTTTCTCGCGTGTACGTTGAAGGTACACACGGAACGCAATGTTTGTAATATGCGAAACGGTGATTGTTTGATGGTGGAACATGGAACTAACAACGGGTTTAAATCAGAATGCTAATATCTGCAATGACAAAGTCCACCCCACTTTACACAAGTAGAAACCTGAATTTAACATAAGTTACTAAAAGGAAAACAGCAATCAAAAACAAATTTTTCATTCGTAGGTAGAATATAAATATAGGCAAGCAGGTATCTATATTAAAATATTTATTTATTATTTGAAATATTTACACAGTGTTTACAATTATTGCAATAATGAAATTGCCATATAGATGTGAATAGATATTAACACTCTAAATAAAAATGTTCACAGCGCACAAATCAAGATTTATTTGTTACTAGGTGAGGATTCTACTAGTGAAATAACAGAATTTTAATAAGCAATACAAAATTTAGTAACTATAAATACAGAGAAGGAGAAGAAAGAGAAGATATATAATAAAAATAAGAGATATTAAATCAATTATATCATTTTAAGTTAAAATACTTATCTTTGCCATGACGTCATATTAGCTTGTATCTAATACAATTATTTAATTAAATGAAAACACTATTAGCGAAACTCAATCAAAAATGTGGAGACAGAAAAATCAGAAAAAGATATTCACACCTCTGGGACTCGAACCCAGGACCCTTTGCTTTTGCCAGAGGTGCCAATATTTTTATCTGATTTTTATGTCTCCGCATTTTCGATTGAATTTCGCTAACATTGTCTTCATTTAATTGAATATTATATTTTGAAGTATTACTCATAAAGTTATAAATAACATAAAATATTGTATAAAAGTGTTGAGAAATAGATAACCTATGTTTTTAAGTAGATAATAAACTGAAAAAAAAAATACAAAAAGAAGACCTGCTGATGCATACATGCCTGTATTTGATTAGAGCTAAACTTAAAACTCATATTTTCAGACAGTTGCTTCAGAATTTCACGATCACAGCTCGCCACATTGTGAAAAACTAAAAAAATACATAAAAATCTCCAGTCCTAAGTTAGCCGTTTTTTAAATAAATATCAACTGTACTTTTTCCACTAATCTTCTGATGAATTTAAAATCAATACCTATTAATGAAGGGTTAAATTGGAAACTGCAAAATCATGCAATGATTTTACTATTTATTTATTTACACACATACGGCACTACACGTTCCATAATCATAATTTTCCAAAATTCAAGACAAGTTTTGGCCAAAGAAACCACATATATCTGGCAACCAAACTTTACAACATCCTTCCTCCAAGTTTGAAAAAGATAGAAAAGATAAAAATGTTTAAGGAAAAAATCAAAACATGGGTGAAAGAAATTAATGCAGACATACCTACTAGAGAATGTATTAAAAACATCATAGAAACTAAATAACGGAAAATCAAAGAAATCTACCAGTCCGCACCTAGTGAGGAGGACTAAGAACAAACAGATGAAATATTTAGATAAGTTTTTAGATTTTCACGGCCAAAAGCATTTTCGTTGTTAGTTTTTCGGGTGTTATGCCGTATTGCGCTACCTCAAGGTAGGTAGGAGGTAGCGCAACACGGCATAACACCCCAAAAACTAACAACGAAGATGAAATAGTTATATAAATTATCGTATCTTGTAATTCTCATCAAACCTGTATTTAAATAGTCACTAATAAAAATAAAAATAAATAATAATTGATAATGAGTCAGGTCCGTGGATAGAAAATGAAGAACTCAATTGTTCAGACATTGAACAAATGAGTTTTTCTGATATATCGGTTGAATTGTTAGCCAAAATTATAAAAAATACTCATAATTGGAAAGCCACGGGTTGCGATTGGATACATAATTTTTGGTATAAACGTCTGACTACTTTACATCCCCTTTTGGCAAAAAATCTTTCAAAATTTGTCAGAGAACCTCAAAATTTTCCAAATTTTCTAACTAAGGGCATTACTTATATGTTGCCTAAAAGCGAACATATTAATAATCCCTCTCAGTATAGACCCATTACATGTTTACCGACAATATATAAAATTTTAACCTCTTGCTTGACACATTTAATATACACTCATTTAGATGAAAAAAATGTTTTATCTGAACAACAAAAAGGTTGTCGCAGAAAACATATGGGATGTAAAGAACAATTAGTTATTGATTCTGTAATTCTAAAACAGATTCAAACCCAAAAACGTAATTTACATATTTGTTATATAGATTACCAAAAAGCTTATGATAGTGTCCCGCACTCGTGGCTGATAAAAGTTTTAAATATATACAAAATTAACCCAATTATTATTAGCTTTTTGGAAAAAATTATGGCATTTTGGAATACCGATTTGCTTTTGAATTTGAAAGATAAAAAAATTATAGTACCGGGCATTTCAATAAAAAGAGGGATTTTTCAAGGAGACTCATTGAGTCCTCTTTGGTTTTGCTTAGCATTAAATCCTCTATCTAAAATGTTAATTAAAAGCAAGTTTGGAATAAAAATTAAAGGTAATACTAGAGAGAGAAATATAATTTCTCATTTATTATTTATGGATGATTTAAAATTATATTCAAATTCTGAACCAAATTTAGAGAAAATGATTAAAGAAATTAAAATTTTTTCAGATGATATTAAAATGACTTTTGGTTTAGATAAATGTAGAACGATCCATATAGAGAAAGGTAAAATTGTAGATGGAGACGAGGGTATATTTAGAAATTTCAAAATTGAAAGTATGAAAGGGGGTGAGGTTTATAAATATTTAGGATATCCGCAATCAAATAGATTAGATCATACTAGTATTAAAAATGATATTAGGATTAAATTTAAAACTAGGATCAGAAAAATTTTGAAATGCAATCTATCTGCTAAAAATTTAGTAAAGGCGATAAATACTTGGGCAATACCTCTATTAACTTACTCATTTGGCATAATTAAATGGTCTAATACAGATTTAGATAGCTTAGAACGATTAATTAGAACTACATTAACTAAATTTCATTGCCATCATCCAAATTCAGCTATAGAACGTATTAATTTACCCAGAAATTTAGGAGGTAGAGGTATAGTCAAAATAACATCTTTAAAACATAATCAGGTAGAAATGCTAAGAAATTTTTTCCATAGGAAAGCTGATAGTTCAGAAATGCACAAAATAATATGCAAGGCAGATAGAAATATTTCACCATTAAATTTATACGACGAGAATGCCAGCATTCTTATAAATACCAACCAGGAATTATTAGATTCCTGGTCAAATAAAATTCTTCACGCAAAACACTTGAAGGATACAAATCGATGGATACAAATCATCCCCTATAATTGTAACTTCTGGTGTACCACAGGGTTCAAATCTTGGCCCCCTGCTTTTTCTTATATTCATAAATGACCTTGGCTCGAAATTAAACTGTGATTATGCTTTTTTCGCCGATGATCTTAAAATTTTTCGTAAAATTAAGTCTGTTTCCGATCATCAGCTGCTTCAAAATGACCTCGACACACTCAATAACTGGTGTACTGTCAATGATATGCACTTAAATGTTGAAAAATGTTACATTTTAAACTTTACTAGAAATAGAATTATAAAGGATTTTTCTTATGTTATCAATAATATTATTCTCAAAAAAGTTTCTTCAATAAGGGATCTAGGAATCACTCTTGATTCTAAATTCATATTTGATGTACATATTAACAACATTAAGTGCAAATCATTAAAAATGATGGGATTTATTCACAGAATATGTAAACCTTTCAAAGATCCTCAATCAATTCTAACACTTTACAATGCCTTAATTAGAAGTAAACTTGAATATGGAAGCACTATTTGGAATCCACATTACTGCAAATATGAAAACATTGTAGAATCAGTTCAAAAAAAATTACTAAGAATGTTAACCTTCAAATGTGGACTACACGACCATCTCAGATCATACGATGTACGTCGTGATTACTTCAAGATTGATACACTTAAAACTAGAAGGCAATTGACTGATCTAATATGTTTACATAAAATTATTCACGGCCATCTTGATACTACATTATGTCTTAACAGTATTGAAATTAATGTCCCCAATTCCCATTGTTTAAGACGCCATAACATTTTTCATATGAATACATTTAAAAATAATATCGCCTACTTTAGCCCTCTGACCCAGATGTGTCGACTGTATAACAAGATAGAGTGCGCTGATGTGGATATTTTCGTTGACAATTTGTACGGATTTAAAAAAAAAGTTCTAGCGCTGTTAAAAAGTACTAACTAATTATGTTGTGTGAATTGTCTTTCTATGCATGCTCGCGTATTTCATATGTCTTTTACCACTCATTGCAATGTGTTACTTGAGTGACCTTGTATATAATTCTGTATTTTTATTTGTGATGTTTTTGTTTTTCCAATTGTATTTATTTGTATTTAATTGTATGTAATTGTAGATTTTTATAATTGTGTAATAACTGAGTTTTATAACTGGATTGTTCTCATGTAAGTGTAAACATCTGTAAAACCCAGTATAAATAAATAAATAAATAAATAAACACTTCAATTATCTCAACCAAACATATGTTGACAAATTTTCGTCAAACAAATGGTTGAGTATTGGAGAGTTGAGCGCAGAAATAGAAGGCTTTATGCTTGCCATACAAGATAGAGTCATTAATACTAAAAATTATAGGAAGCATATCATCAAAGATGCAAATCAAATTGATGATTTATGTAGAAAATGTTTGGCTTTTCCGGAAACTATAGAACATATTATATCGGGATGTTCTGTATTAGCGCCGTCCGAGTAAACATTTAGGCACAATCAAGTTTTAAAAATAATTCACCAAAGTTTGGTAATTAAACATAACTTGATTGACTGCCGTAATGTACCATATTATGAATATGAACCAAATTCATTTTTAGAAAATGAATTTTATAAAATTTATTATGATAAAACTATTCTGACAGACAGAACAATTAGTCATAATAGACCCGATATAGTTTTACATGACAAAATTAAGAAAATAACTTATATCATTGATGTCGCTATACCAAATTCTTGTAATATTCAGAAAACTGTTTCTGAAAAAATAAGAAAATATACAGATTTAGGAAATGAAATTAAAAGAATTTGGCATTCTCAGACTATAAAAATATTACCATTTGTTATTTCGGCTACTGGCATTATACCTAGCTTTCTCATTCAAAATTTAGGCGTATTAGATTTGTCAAAAAATTTGTACATAAAAATGCAAAAGTCGGTCATTTTAAATACATGTAGGATTACGAAAGATTTTTTAAATATTTATATTGAGGGATCAGTAGGATTTATCGGACCAGTTAGGATTTCATCAGAGCCGAACCCTCTGATATGAAAATATCTGGAGTCGGTGAAATATTTTCCCATTATGTTTCTGGTGGATTGACGTATTGTTCTTGTATTGTTTTATTCTTATATAGTGCAATTACATTGCGTTAATTTACTAGATATTCATTTGTGGAAAAGTGTGTGGAAGGGTTTAGTCTTTCATTTGGGAAAGATTCAACCCGGACATGAAATCTGGAGCACCGTAATTAAATAAATAGTTCAACAACATGAATAATAACAGAAAGTGAAATTTAATTAAGTAATAAGTAGTGAATAAAAGGTAAAATGTATAAAGGTAAATTATAAAGTGTAAATTATAAAATGAAGTGTATAAATGTAAAGTGTAAACTATAAATTATTAGGTAACAAGTAAAAATAAAAAATTAAAGTGAGAAAAAAAAACAATAAAAAGTAAAATGTAGAAATATAAGATATCTCTAAAAGGTACATACAAAGATTTAAATATAAAATATAAAAAGTAAGAATTCCTGGATTATGTTATCCGATTTAATAAATTTTACAAGTACCTGTGATTTCTAGTACATTAATAGTTTTAGAGTGAAGTACCTACTGGTGGGCATATTATATTTACATTTTGTATAATATTTACGTAATACTAGCAAACAAATTTAGTTAAATGCATATTTTGTATGAGGCCAGATTACTATGGTGTCCTCTGCGTGCAAAGTTATATCTCCTCCACGCATAAGCTTTCTAATTAAAGTGTATCTATAGGAAGTGGCCTGCCAGGTAAGTATGTTTTCTGTATCTGTTTGTAAATAATAAAATTAGATTGATTTTAGGAACTCATAATAACTTGTACAGCGCCCCTGGGGTGACTTTTCACAAAAACGGCGCTTTACAAATTAATTATCGAATTGTTATTAGACAACCATTAGAAATTTATTTCCAAAATAATTTAGATAAGTTTTATTTGTCAATAAACATTGCCATACGAACAAAGCTCCTACATAACTTTATCGTTAATTTTTCTAGTCGCTTCTACCCAATTTATTTATATATATAAACTCAACTTTGGCATTAATCTTCTTATAAATATAAATATAAAACCAACAGTGATGAGGGTAGCAAAGGTAAAGTCATGCAATGTCCAGTGTTTTAAATATAATGCCCTCCACGAGCAAAGTCGTATCTTTCCCAAGCATAAACTTTCTAATAAAGTATGTTTTTCGGAAGTGACCTGCAAGTAAGTATATTTTGTATCTATCTGTAAATAATAAAATTAAATAGAACCTAGGAATTCATAATGAATTATAAAGCGCCCTTGACGTGATTTTTCACAAAAACGGAGCTCTACAAATTGTCCAATTATTATTATATAGTTATAGAGATTTATTCTTCGCTTTTAATAATGTTTATGTAACTTTATATACTTTTTTAGATTATTTTGTTGGTATTTTAAAATACTAGTATTTCCACGTGTATCTGAAGTTCACAAAATTCTTACCAAAGTTTTTGTTTTTCAGAAATTATGTATTTACCATGATTTTTTGCAGTTTTCAAAAATCTTTAACAATTTCCATTCTTTATAAATATATGAACGTGTATTTTTCGTATACCTTTGTCTCTTTTTACATTTGATCACATACTTTTGTATTTTAATGTTTATTTCGTGAAAATTGAATGTATTCCTTTTCCTTTTTTATAATATTTTAATTTTTTGTATAACTACCTGTCTCAGAACACACATCGTCTAGTGAGACAGATTACTTACAAGCATTATTAAAATATTTGATTTCAATGCCGGAAAATAAATTAAATTAAATTATGCAAAATTTATTGACGTACTTTAATCAGCGATTACTAATCTTATTTGGAATATAAAATGCTAATAAAATGTTGGTTTTTGGTGAAATTTTTGGTTGTTTAATTTTTTTTTTTCAAATTCAAACAAAAAAGGATATTTCACATCTTGTTATTGGTCACTCCCCCCAAATCACCCACCTCGTTCCCACCATCCAATATCTACTGATGTACCTACCAATTATGATTTTAGAGACCAAAATGCCATCCACATGTTTTACTTCAAAAATAAGCACTGGAAATACTAGTTAGAGTAAATTAGGAACGTCTCTTAACACCCTCTAAAACAAGATGGTTTACCATAATATTATCTGTCGGTATGATAGGAAAAGAGTTTACCGCGATGAAAATAAATCATTCAATAAAAACATTGCCAATAAAAATCCTCTTCGCAAAGCACCGCATTCAAACGGCTAATAATGTAATAATCCTTTATTATGAACCGTAAGCCCACGCACACTACTACAATACGAATGTATTCAAAAAGATCTATCAACAAAACAAAACACAAAAAATGAAAGTACCCACCAGGAGAACAAAGCGTTGAGGTGGCGTTCCAGTAGTACTATTATAATACAACGGTCGTAAGATTGTACAAAGAAAATTATTGGTATTCAGAATTCCTCGGCGGGTTTGATTCATTCTCGTGAATGGCCGAGTGCAAAGTGCACCATAATCCGGGCATTCAAAATTAGCGATTCACGGCAACAGGTGTCTAATACAATTTGGTATTTCATTGAAGAGGAATGACAATAAACAGCGTACTTTTGTTACGCGCCTATGAAGAGGGCCTAACAGGGTTGGTATAGCGGTAGCGGTATTCTACCAGTCAGTATAACGCGAATACATATAATACATTTTTTAACGTAAATAATTTATTTATTTATTTATTAACGGATTTACGTCCAATTCGACAAAGTATCACGAAATTTGGAAATGTTCATTGAAAGGATAAAGGATGGTACATGAAAGCAAAGACAAACAGAGAAAATAGAAGAAAATAGAAGTGTCAAGTCAAGTCAAAAAATTGCTAAAATTAGAGTAAATATATATAAAATATCTTCAATTGTTTAAAAAGCGACAGAAATCATTTAAGCTTATACCAAAAAAATTAAGGTCTTGACCTAAGTTTACCATTCTACACATTCTGGACAGTGGTGAATTAAAACCATAATTATTCGAGTGCTGATTGAGGAAGACCAGGTCTTTATTTCTGAGTCTACGAGAAGGTATATTAAATGGGATGAGTTGTAGTAATGTAGATGAATCGATTACTAATAATAATACATTTAATAATAAATAATACAATAATTTTCTGAATATTCCAAATTCTTGTAATATTCAGAAAACTGTTTCTGAAAAAATAAGAAAATATACAGATTTAGGAAATGAAATTAAAAGAATTTGGCATTCTCAGACTATAAAAATATTACCATTTGTTATTTCGGCTACTGGCATTATACCTAGCTCTCTCATTCAAAATTTAGGAGTATTAGATTTGTCAAAAAATTTGTACATAAAAATGCAAAAGTCGGTTATTTTAAATACATGTAGGATTACGAAAGATTTTTTAAATATTTATATTGAGGGATCAGTAGGATTTATCGGACCAGTTAGGATTTCATCAGAGCTGAAACCTCTGATATGAAAATATCTGGAGTCGGTGAAATATTTTCCTATTATGTTTCTGGTGGATTGACGTATTGTTCTTGTATTGTTTTATTCTTATATAGTGCACTTACATTGCGTTAATTTACTAGATATTCATTTGTGGAAAAGTGTGTGGAAGGGTTTAGTCTTTCATTTCGGAAAGATTCAACCCGGACATAAAATCTGGAGCACCGTAAAATATTAAATCCTTTTCTAAAGTATTTGGGGGAGAATAACCCAGCATTTAATCATTCATTTCAATAACATATAATTAAAATAAAGTTTTTAAAGGCTTTTTTCACGATCTGAATAGAAATAGATTGTTTTTAACTTTTCTAACCCGTATTTAAACTGGATTCTGGAACTATCTGCATGTAAAATTTGATAGGAGTAATAACACTTTGATTGTACCTACACGAAAAACCTATTTATTACTTGATTGATTTACTAGATGAAACACCCAGCATTGTCCGTACTTTATTCTGTTTTAAGGGATGGGACATTGGAGTGGTTTTACTAAATCTCAACAATACCACAATTACTGTAAGAAAAAAAAATCTAATTATTGGAATAGTAAAATAAAATTTTTCATCTTATTTGTAGCAATCTTGCAAATTATGGTGGAATACCTAATAAATGATTACTAACGTCAACTTAGCCAATTGCAAATCCTTACACACTTTAACACTTTTAAAAATGTTCACAGCAGGCGTAAATCAAGTTTTAGTGGTTAAGTTGGTGGAGACGATACTAGTGAAATAACAGAAATAATAATAAGCAAAATAAAATATGAAAAATAGTAAATACACAGTACAAAGAAAGAAAGAAAGAAAAAACGTGATAATAAAGCAATTACATTATTTTTACTTCAAATATCTGCCATGACGTTATATTAGCTTATAGCGCTAATAAAATTAATATGTTAGGCTGTTTATAAAGATGAACCTATCTTATGTCAATTATGAACTTAAAACACACAAGAGCTAAAAATATGTTACGTGTAATTTATCGGTATCGTCTCGACTTACCGTTATCCTAGGTGGCAACCCTAGCCCATCAATGGCCCACCAGAACTATTGTACGGTATTATAATATAATGTGAGAGATTCGCTCTTTATAAAAATGATAATGTAAAAATGTACCCTTACACAAGGTTATTGTGCACTTCACCGCGGAGCATTGTCGCTTTGTAATTCGGCTCGTGGAACGATCAGCTCTTCTTATTGTTACTGAAGAATAATGCATAACCACTCGCGAGGTGTTTGGTGGGCTGCTGTGATTAAGACTAATATATTTACAGGTGTTTATCATTATTGGCAGAATTTTTATTTATTTTTAATGTGAATACCGCACAAGAATCCCAACTACTTCTGGAGCCAGTGAGACTATGGCATCCCCAATTGTGATATGTTGTGAGACTGAATGTAGTTGGGGGAAGGAGATGTGTAAAAAGGTGCGGAAGTACCTACCTGGCTATTCAGATCTACTCATCAAACACGATTAAAGCCATTTCAAGGAACGTTTCAATTATGAATGGTGGTCTTACACCAGGGCGATACTGAGAGTGTCCACTCTGTAACGTTCCGCAAATATACCATATGCATATATTTTTAAATGTAATTAATTAAACGCCGGAATTTGAAATTGCAGATTGCTAGTGTAGAGCCTCACCCCTTAACTTTCGGAGGACTTCAAACAATTTTACTGAAAAATAAACAAAAAAAAGATAAAAGCATAGGAAGAATTTTTCGGCAATATTTTAATTTCTCATAAAATGATAATAATCAAAATAAGTGGAAAATATCGCTTGCGCAATGATGGGGGACTTTCCAGCAGAGAATTGAACCTGTGATCCGAGAGTGGGAGTCGGATTGGGATCAACCGTTAAATTAAAACAAATCTTTTTGCGATACTGACTCTTTTTGCTCTCTTATGACTGGAATAAATAATAATGATGAAATAATTATTAAATAATTTTGTGACAAATAATGCAGTCAATTTTGTAGTAATTTCTTAACCAATATTAATTGACTTGTGTCAATAGGTACACATTTCATAAAATCAACTTAAATAGCATCAATACATTTTGGTTATTTATTTTGTTATGCAGTGTTGCATTACCTACTTCTTTAGCCAACGTTTCTGATAGCATTACGGTTGGGGTTGTAGGCAGTTGAAAATCAATAAATGTTTTTGATAAAAAGATATAATTGACCCAAAAAGATTCAAAACGAAAATACACAGGAACACAATAGACAAGATTTGAGTTTTCAGGTAGTTTGTCTCTTATTGTTTTTTTTTTTTAAATATTTAAAAGGTATAAGTATTATTACTGATCTGTACCTACATTCCACAGAACTCAGCCTGAAAACATTTCCGCAGATTCCAGCCTGAAAAAAATTATTATTATTTGTTCTAAAATATCACATTCACATTTCAGAAGCGAGGTAAAAATCACACGTTGAAGAGCTAAATAACGTCCTCGGGGAGGCTGAAGGCTGTGTTGTTGTGCCGGGGGTGGTAGCGGGTGGGTGGGGCTGGGGAAGGGAAAGGGGTGGGGTAGAACTGCAGGCGCTAAATTCACACCTCGAAGCAATCACCGCTAATTTAGCCTGGGACTATTTGTGTCAAGCGTCGAGACTACGGGGAAAAATTGTCGTTGTCAGGTAAATGCGACACATTTGAGAGCCGTTTGTAATTGCGGCCTGATTATTTTTAACCGCGGTGAGAATTGAATATTTCACTTTTCCGTTTGCATAATAATTAAAAAAAAAAAATTTCAATGCTGAAACAACATGATATGGTAAGGAAATGCAGTCCTTCAGTACAAAACTATTTGTAAATACTTCGTAAACAAAGTATCATAATATTGGTGACTAATTATGGGGTACTTGAAAAATGTCGTTTAAAAAGCTTAAAATAAAGCTTCTCTCTTGAGGTTTAAACCTTCTGGGAATTAGCCTAAGTTAGGTAGTAACATACAGTTAGATAACTGTACGGTTAGTGACTTGATGAAATTCTTGAAAAAATTACAGTAAAACAATAATCAGTTAACTATTAATTTTTTTTTTTTTTTTTTGCATAATGACTTCAAAGGTTCAACCTTTAGCGGTTAATAATTCTCTTTACTCATTTTATATATATATTCTTCCCGGTCAGTGACTGAGTTGACATCACGTTTGGGTCCCAGCCGGGGGTCGCATGTTCGATTCCTCGGCTGGCTAAGTCCTCCATCACAACACAAGCAACATTTTCAGTTTTTTTGTGGTGGTAGTAGGAGATTTTCAAATATTGACGGGTTATTCGAGGAATTTAAAAATACTTGAGAAAAAGCTTTTGGAAAGGTTGGAAAAGATATTTGAGATTTTGTTTTACATGTTGATTTCGTAAAGGTCTGTAAAAAACATTAATTCCTTTTTTGTGCATTGTTTATTGTGATAAAACGAAATTTTTAAAATGATTTCACGATAACAAGCGGCGCGGGGCCCAACACGTCATTTCTCCGCTCCGCCCGAAGGAGTAGTGAGAGAAAACAGGGGCGGCCGCCAGTTGTTCTTCGGTGGACGGTATAAGGTTCACATTGATATTACAAATTCGTCGACTGCCGTATTTTCGCCGTGATGTCAAAAATAACAACGCGAAAATGCAAATTATATTTTATTTTGTGAGGCTCGGGAGTAAATTTCAATTTTTTTTGCGATTATCATAAAAGAAACTAAATTTGCCACATTAAACAATAAAACCATATCTGAAAAGAGGTTTATAAATAGGAGAGTTTGGACTTCAAAGTGTTTTTTAAAGACCTTATAAATTTTTTTTTCTAGGCTTATTAAAAGACTTGACCGATATTTTTGAGGGCCAAGATTTATTCTACACGCAGTATTTAATTGAAGCTTCTATAATACTTCTTAGCGATCAAATTTTCACAACAAAAACGTATGATTTTGTATGATTTTGCATTATTTAGTATGGCTTCATCTTAATTTTATTTATTTGCTACCTGTTTCAACACATCCGTGTCATTCACTTGCGTTCTTAAAACTAACTTTAAAATTATCAGATTGGTATTAGGTGAGGGTAGTGGGAATACTGGGAATGATGATTCATGTTCCCTGATTCTCTACCCCCTTTCCTCCAAATTACCACTTCCACTACCCTCACCTAACAATATATAAACATTTCTCTACCTACTTCTATATTTTTAAGTTAGTTTTAGGACTAGTGAATGACACGGATGTGTCGAAACCGATAGCAAATAAATAAAATTGTTTCCACGACAACTCTACAAAGTGGCTATTCAACACCCCTTTGAAAATTCATTTATAAAGTGATGAAAAAAAAAAGTCCGTAACCTAACCTAACGTAACATGTTTAACCAAGTTGTTGTTTTCATCATTTATAATGACTTTTAAAAGGAGTGATAACATTATTGAGTTGTCTGGTCACCATAAAATTAAGTACCTAATGTACATTGTGAATAAAACTCTTCACAACAAAAGTTCATTTTTCATTCCTATGCTGGTTTAGGTACTTAATTTTTATAATGTATAATGTTCAAAACTGACCCGATAATCGTGTGTGGAATCCAATGGACTTTTTACTGACCAAAAGGTCCAAAATAATAAAACTAATTAGGAAACTACTTGATCGAACACAAAATGTGGGATAAAACATTTTGGATTTTAATTTTCATTTAGAAAATTCAGGTAAAAAATGTGCAACATTCACAATGCCGAAGCTCACCTAACAAGAGTTTTTTCTATAACATAAACTGATTTCTAATTCATTTATCATTTGCAGTAAAAAAAATTGTTATTAATAAAATATTTTCCCCAAACATCCATTTCGCCTCCCAGGTTAAATTTCCACAGATATGGGGAATATAATATATAATGGCGGAACAATGGGCAAGTGAAGGCCAGAGACGCGGCAAAATCATCAGAATAATTACTGGATGACACCTTTTTCCAATTAGGGATCACGGATCAATGGACTGGGGCTGGGCGCTTTATCACACCTGCCGCTAGGGGGCGGGAGGGGGGAGTCGGTGGATTAAGAGCTCCTACCCAGTCATAATGATGGGAAAACAGCTTAAGTATTTTCGTCTTTATTTTAAAAATAATTAACTTATTATTTATTGTGTTTGGAGCATGATATAATTAGCTCCCCAGTTTGATTTACTTACAGTACTATTTACTTTTTAAATGATTTAAAGAACTCTGTGAAGAGGATTTTTTAAAGTGAAACTTCTTTACCCCCGTGTCAGTGCTTCGAAATTTGTATGAAACGGTAATACGTCACTAAAATTAATTATATGACGGGTCCTCGGTTCTAATATAATGCGGTAAATTCACAACTCAGTGGCCAGGGACATTCAGTGAACGGAGGTTCAAATCCTACGAAATCCAAAATTTTTTTTTTTTTAAATCAATATTCAATCTTCAAACCACTTTAAAATAAGTAAGCAAAAGAAAAGAAAGCGACATTTAGCTACTTTCTAGTTTCACTTGTACCGCATGTGAATTACACACTCTGACTTATATTTTTAAAATTTTTAGTGCACCGTAATAATTCTCAAATCTAAATCAGAAGGGAATGGTACATACTCGTATGTGCTACAAAAGCAAGCAAAAAAAAAGATTTTTTTAAACTTCGTCGATTTAGTGGATTGATAATAATACTACAGTGTGATGATCGTTGCGTGATTTAAAAAATGCATTTATTTAGTTATCTTAAAATAGTGCATAATATATACAGTGGTTACACGTACTAATATAAAAATAAAAATTCTACTAATGTAAAAATCACAAAATGTACAGCAATAAAGTTACAAATTATAGGTACGGTATTTATTTAAACTTACAAATTACAAAAATTAAAACGACTTCCTCATATTTTGATTTTCTTATATTTTTTATACACTTTAAGATTTAATTTTTCGAAGAAAACTTCTTCGGAAAGGTTTTCACTTTGTGATGGCATTATTTATTTTAATAAAAAGACAAATAACTTTGTTTACATCACTTTTATTGGTACACAATCAACATGTTTCGTAAACAATGTTTACTTCATCAGGATCAAAAGTATACTAAACTTAAAAATTAAACATAGATGACATGAAGGAAAGGGTAGGAGGGAGGGAGAGGGGCAAGAGTGGGGAAAGTTTATCAATTAGGGATTTCAAAGCCATTAGCAGGGAAAGACCGGTTAAGTGGAAAGAGGTTCAAAAGAGGGTTTATAATTTTATTTTCCATTTTTTCCACTTAACCGGTCTTTCCCTGCTAATGGCTTTGAAATCCCTAATTGATAAACTTTCCCCACTCTTACCCCTCTCCTTCCCTCCTACCCTTTCCTTCCATGTGTCATCTATATTTAATTTTTAAGTTTAGTATACGTTTGATCCTGATGAAGTAAACATTGTTTACGAAACATGTTGATTGTGTATCAATAAAAGTGATGTAAACAAAGTTATTTGTCTTTTTATTAAAATAAAAAACTTTGCTTATGCCTAATAAACTAACTATAAATAATGTATAAAACTATAAAAAATATAGGTGAACCTCAAGGCTTGTAGAAAGCGTATTGAACAACATTTTATTCGAACCTTGAGTGTACATATCTAAATTGGAATCTTATGAAAATGCTGCTCTCTGTAAGAATTATGCGTTTAAACTGATTGGGTAAGTATAATAAGAGTAATTATGAAATTGCATTAAAATCCTTGAGCCAATTAGCACTACTTAAAAATGAAAAGTTTTATATTGAAACAAAAATCAACATAGTCCATTATAAAAAAAATCTACAATTGAAAACGGATTCCCCAATCCCACAACAATAAATAATTATCAAACCGTTGAATATTTCCCAATTCTAGTTCCGGTCCTGTGAAATCACATCCTCACACTAGTTTCACCATCAAACTGCGCTATGAACAATGAGAGAAACATGCAATTAGCGTCTTTATACTAATTATTTTACGGTTGATATTCGCCTGTCTACGTGGCTGATACTTACGACCCGCGATGTGAGAATCCCGCCATAATGCGCACTGCAATTCGCTACGATGAGCAATTTCGCCATTAACACCGCGAAGTCTACCACTTTTTTCATTATCTAGTTTTCAATAATTGCCATTTTGATTCCAGAGCTGTGCAACTGAGGCCCGCGCCCCAACCAACTCTCTCAGGGCGATTGTTTCCCATCCTCAGGGGTGCGCAATTATCGCACTTATTGGAATGCGCCGAGTTCGTCTCGAACGCGAATTTATCAAGTGAATATTTTTTGTTTAAGATTGGCGGATTGGTGGGGTCACCAACTTGATGTAAATTTTTAATATTTATAAAACTTATTCACGCTATCAACTCCTTTCACGAGATTCTTTTTACTTACATAATGTAAAAGTTATTAATTATGGATGCAGTTTAGAGAAACCGTAAAATGACTTTACTTTATATAATCATGTATTGTTTCATAGTGCTTTCACACAAACGAAGTATTGAATTCCGTAAGTCTAAACTTAAACTATAGGGCGCACAGTTTATACCCGTGCTGTGCAAGCGGGTTTCCTACAGAGCATCGGACCATCCCATTTAGGTATCTTCGCTTACTTGCCCTCCATGAGGTTTTAGAAGATATTAATCTCTAATTTTATATAAAATCTCATTTTTTTCTTGCTTCGCACTTTGTCTCAACAATACAGCAAAGAGTCACTTTTTTCATCCCCCACTTACGCCTAATAATAACAGGCAAAAACACCTGATTGCCTAACGATCAAAATCAAGTCAATAATTAAATAAATAGCTACTACTTTATCGTACATTTTTAACCAAAGCCTTCAGGGAGTTTCCCTGAACCCAAAACCTTCAGGGAGTTTCCCTGAACACCAAAAAATTAAATCGATCTAAACAAAATAAGAAAAAGAACGAGACACTTAAAATAGAAAAAGCAAACGGTCGCAACTGAAAATCGAACCCAGGATCTCTGTTTCACCTCTTACCAGGACAAAGTATTGCGCACTCGTCACATTTTTTAAATTTGTTTTTGGTTATTTTTTTTTTTTTTTTTACAGTTTTAATACCGCACAAGGATCTTAACTGCTCCCGTCTGGAGCCAGTGAGACTATGGCTTCCCCAATTGGGGTATGTTGTGAGGCTGAAGGTAGTGGGGAGGGGAAGGAGGTGGGAAAGAGGAAGGTTGGGAAGTACCTGGCTATTCAGATCTGGTCACCAAACACGGCTAAAGCCATTTTCAAGCAACGTTTCAATTCTGAATGGTGGTCTTCACCAGGGCGATACTGATTATATATTATGTTTAAATGAATTAATTGTGAAATAACACAAATTAATCAAATAAAATTTATTTGCGCACGCCGGGTTCGAACCCGCGACCTCCGGATTGTGAGTCAAGTGTCTTAGCCACTGGACTACGGAGGTCGTCAAAACGGTTCGTCGTGGTTCCAATCAACCAACAATTATTAAGGAATTATTGATATTCTATAGAAGCCGGATAATTATACTTGAGGCGATAAACCACGTCGTGTAAAAGGGATCAGGCCGTTAACATTAACACTCCGTGTTGTAGATGGTATGAACAAAAAGCGTGTTTTGTTTTATTTTGGAAAGCTTAGACACAAATATTTAGATGTTTTAAAATAAATTTTTTTAAAACATAATTTTCCATATTACACAAAAAAATCATAACCAAAAAGCGGTTTGCAAGTAGGAAATTCTGAACTTTAATGCAGTTTTTATAGGTTTGATACTTCATTTTTTTCTGGGCTATAAAAAAATACGCAAGTATTTCACTGGTATGTATTCTACTGGCAGTATTTATTTAAAGAATCTTAAATATTTCTAAGGGCCATCGTTCATGGAGAAAACTGGTTAACAATTCAATTCATGGCGCAACTCAACTGTTCGATTTCAGTTATTATATCAGCTTGTTTAACCAAAATATAATTTATTAATAACTTATCAATTATCAACCCTAGTACCTGTATAATAAATATGTATCAACCTCTTGAATAAAATCGATATATTCCTGTTCTGACATATCGCAAATTACTCGAAAACTTGACAACCTGGCTACTGAAACGCACCGGCACGGCCGCAGCGACTAGCCCTGCTAGTTGCGGTGTAGCCCTTGACAACTGGTTTTTAACAAGTTGCCTGTGTGCGGAACGTCAACGAAATTCGCACGTTGCTTTACTGTGGATAGCGATTGAGTTGCCAACTGTTTTTTTTCCGTTTCTCCATGAGCGGAAGCCCTAAGAGATCCTAAGAGGCCCTAAGAGATCAAAATCAAACCAAATTTGCCAAAATCATATTACTACTTAGTAGTGCATCATTGTAATAGTAATCCGATGAAATTTATAAAGTGATGTTAATTTAATTTGCATGTGCGTCTCCTAATTTGGCTGCCACTGATCCACCCTCACCCCGAGGGATAGTAGGTACCAGCCACCTTCAGTCTGCAGTAGGTTCCCAGAGCCAGGTGTCGCGAGCCCTTGTTTTATATCCTCTGAAGGGCCCCGTTTCAACGCCTCCGATGACTGGCTGTATTCGGAGTCGCGCGGGCGGAAACTATTCAAATAGACGCTTTGCAATTAATTATCACCTCGACTAATATTCCTGTGCGGCGTAAGGGGATAATGGGATGCGAGATTCGAGCAGCGAGCAGCGAGCAGCGAGCAGCGAGCACGCTCCTAGCTCGAAGCTCGAAGCGCTCGATTACAGTGCTGCTCGTGGAAACATCTCTTCTAAATTAAGATTACGCGAAAAGAAAAAAATAACTGCTTAAAACGTCTCTTTTTTAAAATTTTAATTTAATAGGCTACTCTTGTTATAAAAACTTTTGAATGTTATATCCATCAACGTAATATATCATAATGAATATATCATTGAATGAGAAGGTAATACCAATAAATCTAATTGAAAATACGAAGAAAAAAAACAGGTAAAGAAAATTGAAAAGGAATCGGTAAAAAGTTTAAATGCTATTAAAACAAGAGTTATTCCAATAAAAATTTAATATTCATTCAGGTTTTTAGAAAAGGACAATAGATGTCCAATATAAATTAAAACCATACTGCTGTCCAGAAACATGAAGATATTAGTGTACAAAACACTTATTAGACCAGTAGATACTCACGATGAGATGAATGAGGCAGCACTGGACGTTTTTGAAAGGAAAATTTTGAGGCGCATCTTCCTACCGGTTTGGAAAATGGATTTTGGCGCAGACGTTACAACAATGAGCTATATACTCATCAAAAAATTTATAAAACTGGAAAGAATTCGGTGGTTGGGTCATGGGGAGAGAATGACCGAGCATCAAGCGCCAAAGTTCCTGCTTAACTCAAGACCGATAGGGCGAAGGAGCCTGGGAAGGCCAAGATTAAGATGGAGCGACAACGTCCTTAAAGATATATCTACCTTGGAGCTTCTAAATTGTAGGGAGCTGGCACAAAACATAGATGAGTGGAGGAAGACTCTCGAGGAGGCCAAGACCCACCAGGGGTTGTGGAGCCAAGAGAGATGATGATTTTGTGTTTATCCGAGACATTATCTAGGTTGCAAACCAATTATTTAGAACTTTGTGATTAATTTAAAGGGGAGCTGCCAAAAATAAGGGAAAAATTAGTCGAAGATGATATGGTTAATTCTGAATTTTGAAAAATGACATCGACAAAAATGACTTAAAAATAAGAGGTGGCCGAGTTTTTATCACGGTAAGACAAGAGATCGTGGGTTCGAGTCCCAGTTGCGACCGTTACCTTTTAATTTTTCTGTGTTTAGTTCTTTTTAATATTTTCATTTTTATCAAACCCTAATCAAAACAAAAAACATAATTTTTGAAGTTTTAAATGCTTTTGAAAATAGATGTATTGTAGTAGAAAACCTTTGTTATTTACTGGTTGATTTTTTGATCGAAACCGGGATCTCTCGAAATTTTCGTTTAATCGAAGATTGGTCGATGAAAGCCACTCTATTCTTAACACGTGGTATCAGTTCGGATAATTCTATCAAGAAAATGTACTGACTAAACAGGAGAAGAGATAAAAACTAAGAGATTTGATCTGCCTCGTAAAAACGATGTTAACGCCCGTTTCACCCGCCAATCAAATAAGCCAAGACATGCCCCGCGATCACGAGACAAGCCTCGCTGACAAGAAGGTGGAGAATGGAGGTACTAGCTGCTGACGTACAACACGACTAGGTACAAGAATAGGTAGCTTCTATATTTATCTTTTATTAGATGCTATATTATTCGGCCTCCAATTTTCTACATCAAATGTGTAGATATGAGGTTGGTCATGCCTTGCAGATTAAAAAAAACAACAGTGAATTGCGTGATTGCAATAATTTCACATAGGTAATTCTAAATTATACTATACCTACTATTCGTATTTTATTTTGTGGGTCCTTCGATGAACGAAATTGTTCAAGGAACGAAACAACAGAAAATCGATAATTTTAAGAAATTTATGACAAATAAAATATTTTTCTGACGAAAATTATTTTATTTTAGGTTGGTGCTTTATAGTTTTACTGAATTCTTCACACAATCAGTTCCAATTTTGAAAATCACACTTAAATTCAATGTGAATTCGAGTTTATTGAGCCAGAACTTCTCAAAATTATTTGTATTTTTTTGATAGGAATAAAGTAATATTTCGAAATAATATACTACGATTATGTAGATTTGCAAATATTAACTAATGGAGCGTTACCAGTTTTGGAGGCAAGTACCTACCGGTACCGCCGCTCCTGGAACCATTTATTTGATAAACAACACCTCTGCCATACGTCAGCCCAAGTGTTTGCTAAGTTTGGTGGCTTATGGAGTGGTTCATGAAGTGAGGATTGCCTAGGTCTTGACGGCGGATGCGTCTGCCCTTCTTCTGCATGGCGGGCTGGATCAGAAAAAACTTGTTGAGGGAGACCTAATACCTCGCCAGTCGGTCTCTCTCGACCCATCGCCTTGCACCGCGGTGGGAGGGATGGATTCATACGTCCATCACTCCTTAACACACTAACCACCAGATTCTTCTCGCCCCTCATACCTTCTTCCTTTCTATAATTTTTTCTTCCTTTCATTAAAATTGTCCTCCACACGTCATCCCCGAGGATTACACATTCCCTGAGGAAAATTATTTTTTAATATAAAAAAAAATCTTTAAATACAGTTATGATAGGTAAGTATCGAAAGTATTGAAGAAATTGAATCTTCTAGTTTTCTATATTCCAAATATAAGATAGGTCCCCAATACCTCCTAGTTGCAGCGCATTATTGAGCAAGCACTGTCTGTTCAAAAGTTTTGTAATATAGTTGACTGAAAAAGAAAGAACAGACATTCGAAATATCCTAAAGACCTAACAGGAGTACATTTTATAGACATTCACTTTTCACATAGTTTCTCACAAAATTATATAATATTCAAATATAATATAATAAAATATGCAGGGTACAGCATGTCAGCAAAAGTAATTATAATTATATAACCACGTACCTACTGTGTTTACATTTTCTTATCTCCATGTATAATCTTAATTACGTATGCAACCTTTTTATGGATATATATCAAATAATAAAAACAACATAATAATAATAATAATAATAAAATATAATAACTAAATTTCATTGCCATCATCCAAATTCAGCTATAGAACGTATTAATTTACCCAGAAATTTAGGAGGTAGAGGTATAGTCAAAATAACATCTTTAAAACATAATCAGGTAGAAATGCTAAGAAATTTTTTCCATAGGAAAGCTGATAGTTCAGAAATGCACAAAATAATATGCAAGGCAGATAGAAATATTTCACCATTAAATTTATACGACGAGAATGCCAGCATTCTTATAAATACCAACCAGGAATTATTAGATTCCTGGTCAAATAAAATTCTTCACGCAAAACACTTCAATTATCTCAACCAAACATATGTTGACAAATTTTCATCAAACAAATGGTTGAGTATTGGAGAGTTGAGCGCAGAAATAGAAGGCTTTATGCTTGCCATACAAGATAGAGTCATTAATACTAAAAATTATAGGAAGCATATCATCAAAGATGCAAATCAAATTGATGATTTATGTAGAAAATGTTTGGCTTTTCCGGAAACTATAGAACATATTATATCGGGATGTTCTGTATTAGCGCCGTCCGAGTATACATTTAGGCACAATCAAGTTTTAAAAATAATTCACCAAAGTTTGGTAATTAAACATAACTTGATTGACTGCCGTAATGTACCATATTATGAATATGAACCAAATTCATTTTTAGAAAATGAATTTTATAAAATTTATTATGATAAAACTATTCTGACAGACAGAACAATTAGTCATAATAGACCCGATATAGTTTTACATGACAAAATTAAGAAAATAACTTATATCATTGATGTCGCTATACCAAATTCTTGTAATATTCAGAAAACTGTTTCTGAAAAAATAAGAAAATATACAGATTTAGGAAATGAAATTAAAAGAATTTGGCATTCTCAGACTATAAAAATATTACCATTTGTTATTTCGGCTACTGGCATTATACCAAGCTCTCTCATTCAAAATTTAGGCGTATTAGATTTGTCAAAAAATTTGTACATAAAAATGCAAAAGTCGGTCATTTTAAATACATGTAGGATTACGAAAGATTTTTTAAATATTTATATTGAGGGATCAGTAGGATTTATCGGACCAGTTAGGATTTCATCAGAGCCGAACCCTCTGATATGAAAATATCTGGAGTCGGTGAAATATTTTCCCATTATGTTTCTGGTGGATTGACGTATTGTTCTTGTATTGTTTTATTCTTATATAGTGCAATTACATTGCGTTAATTTACTAGATATTCATTTGTGGAAAAGTGTGTGGAAGGGTTTAGTCTTTCATTTGGGAAAGATTCAACCCGGACATGAAATCTGGAGCACCGTAAATAATAATTTATTTCAGATAAAAATTATACAATTAAACATATGTGGAAACTTTGACTAGCCAACTAGGAATGGATCCTGTTTTAGGCCATGTAAGTACATGTAAGTACATATTTAATATAACAATAATACGTACGTGCACATATATGCAAATATTTTTATCTTTTAAAATTCATACATATCTTTGTTGATACATATCTTTTTTAATAAACATAAAAAGTTATTTACCCGCCTCGGAACAACTCTGTCTAGTGACGGTTCCATGCCAACTCAGAATGAAACCAACTCAAACCCACCGCAGAAAAGTCATTAAAAGCTATGAAAAAATAATTTTAAAATAGCCGGTAACCCTAACCTAACTTAACCTATTTAAAAAAAAATTATCATTTTTTATTATCACTCTTAATGACCTTTCTGGGGCGGTTCTGAGTTGGTTTCATTCTGAGTTGGCCGGTTACCCTAGTGACATACCTAGTACATAAATGAAATTATTTTAATTTTAAAAACTCGAAGACAGGTATGTACCTACATGACAACATAAATAATCTCTGAAAACCTTATAATTTTAGATTTCATGTTTATACAGAATTTCTCAACAGCGACACAGAAAATTAATTCTGACAAATTGATGCAAGCTGACAGGATATCATGAGTTCGAGGAGGTACGAGAATCTTTCTTCATTATCTGCTCCGCAAGGCGTGTCAATGACTCCTCATCCACGCTTCCACACATCTCCTCGCCGTGATGATTTCCTGTTATTGTGCCAGTTAAATGTGACTATCTGTTACAATCCGAGACAAGAACAAAATTTAAATGCCATGTTAGTTGTGCAACGTTGATTCTGGAGGTCTGGCATTATAAATAATGTATTCGGCAATTACCTGTCATTATTTAAGTACCTACGTACCAATCTATTTCATACGCACTTGAAGAATTGTAGCGGCTTGCTTAGGTATTTAAAAATATATATTTCAGCTGGTGATGTTGGCTGGTATAAAAGAGTGCGACACAAATTGTTAAGGTGATCCAATAGTCCAGGAAAAAATCGAAATCAGAATTCATGCTTCTTTGTGGGAGGAGTTAAAAATACTTGAGAAATAGCTATTGGAAAGGTTGGAAAAGGTATTTGAGTTTTTTTTACAGGTTGATTTCAGAAAGGCCTGTAAAAACATTAACTCCTTTTTTACGCATTGTTTATTGAAATAACAAGGAAATTTTAAATTTATTTCACGGAGCCATGCGACGCGGAGCCTAAAACGTCCATTTGCCGCCGTAACGGGGGCCGAACTGATACAAAATGGTGTGGCAAGTCTGTAGTCAAAGTAGTAATAAATTGGATTTTTCAAATAGTTGGTGAAATCTACTTTTGTTTAAAAGTAGATTACACCAAAATGATCTTGGTTACAAACATTTTCACAATTTAAACACGTATAATTTTGGCACCTCTATGGTAATATATCAATATAATAGCGCATACCTGTTAAAAATCACGGGTTTATTCTAAATTCTAGACAAATCAGTTCTAATTTAAAATATGACAATTTGATTTTTTTAAATTTTCTGCTTTAATATTGTATAAAGGTGGGTACTTTATCGCTTGTTTGAATCTTCACACAGTCAATTCCAATTTCGAAAATGACACTTAAATTCAAAGTAAATTTGAGTTCATTGAACCAGAATTACGAAGGAACCAGAGAACACCGAAATCAGCATTTTATTTTACAACTCACCATAGTGTTTAGATTAATGACTAAATAAAATATTTGGCATATTGTTTAGTCTTTGGTTTAAATCAGTTTAGATACGCAAACTGAGTTATTATGTAATGTAGATCCCTAACTTCCTTCATTTTTTTTCGAGATACTGGATGGGTGGGTACCGTTAATAATGTCAAATTCCTCAACAGCCTTTGAACGTATCTGAAACTATGAAAATGCCTTGGTAAAACAAATTTGTTAATATTGACAACACGTGGCAGAAATAAACATGTAAGTGCTTTTAATAATGATAATAAAAAGATATTTTTTTCAATTTTAACAAAATTATTGTGTTTCATTTAAAAAATTGACAACAAGAGCTGAATTTAGATACAGCGTGAAATTGCCCAGTGTATTGTAATTGAAAAAGAAAAGCGGCAGAATTTCCGTGGCGTGGCGTGTGTGCCGCGTGAACGTGAATTCGTCACGTGTGGTGCGTGGTGCGTCATCGGTCACCGGGTCTACGTGAGAAACGCACCGTTACTCTGACGCCACGACAGGCTTTATTATGAATACCAACCTCAAAATGGATTCCGCTATAGTGCTAAAGAAGCGTTATTTAAATATTTCATTGTGAAAACACAAATTAAGTATCAGATTTGTGTGTGTGTTTTCGATTATTTTGAATGGCGTGGAAATTTGGACACCAAGCCAAGTATTTACGTGAAGATAGAAGAAGCCTTTAAAAAATCTATACGTTAGGATCACGGAGGAAATATATACAGTTATTACATATTCGAAGCACCTTTGACCTGAGTGTATTGGTGTCTTCTACGTTCGTTCGCCTGAACTAGCGAAATTTTACTAGAAAAATCAAGAAAGTTTGGTCAAATTTGATCAAATATTATTAAATTCTGCTAGTTTTTAACCCTCGACGCAAAGAGGAGCGTTATACGTTTGACTATGTCTTTGTGTCTGTATGTCTATCTGTGGCATCGTAGCTTCTAAACAAATAGACAGATTATGATGCGGTTTTTTTGTTGTTGGAAAGCTGACGTGATCGAGATTGTTCTTAACTACAATTCATGAAAATCTGTTCAGGCGTCTCAAGATCATCAGTCTTTTTTGTGTGGGGGGGTTAAATATAGTTTACTTAGGTATATTGTGAAAGTTTTTCAGTGTTCAAAGCCATTTTCAATCTGTTAACTAAAATGCTTTACTAGATGCTGTATTATAGGTACATGTTATTATAGGTATTATACATTATAATGTATAATACCGCATCTAGTAGATTATTGTTGATAATTATCAATCTGTGAAACACTTATAATCTACTAGATGCGGTATCTAGTTCTCAGATAATCAATATTTATTATAAAAGAAAGTTGGGTTGGTAAGTTGCGTCCTGAAAAAACTCAGAAACGAGTTTAAGAACGATCAAGGGAGTTATATGGTGTGGCAGATATGAATCTCTCCTCCAAGATGACGGTTCCTGTTTTTACCTAAAGGGCGTGCTTCTGAAGATATAAGGGCTGGAAGTTTCGCCCTCTTGAATTTTATAAAACAGTTTTCCGGAAAGTTCTAGAAGGTTCGATAGAACTCTACAAAGTTCTGGAAGGAGTGGCGTAGTATGTCGTGGAATGTTCGGGAGTAGGGAATCGGGACCATTATTGTGGAACATTCCAGAACACTCTCGAATTTTGTCCTGAGTGAAGCCGGGTAACCCAGCTAGTATTATATATGACTAGCCGAAGACCCCGGCATTACACAGAAATTTCTAAATCAGTGGTAGCAAGTGACTTTTCTCCTATTTCGAACGTCCAGTGTGCAGAATTTCATAATTCTCGGAATAAGACTGTAGATTTTTATAAAAATCAAGTTCAAACTTCGCGCCACAGATACTCTTCTTTATATAAATAAATAGATATATAGATTCTAAACCTTTCTATTTCGATTCTGAAAACGTAACAAACTAAAACATTTCTAGAACAAATTCAGAAGTCGAAAATTCATATTAATAAAAATGCAATATTATCAGTGAAGAATGCTTTTGGGGTGGTTGAGAAGATCACCCCAGTTGGGGTCTGTCCATCCCTCTCCCTTGCGCAGTTTACCGTGAGGAGATTGCTCGGTGGGCGGTGGTGGGAGGGGGATGAATGCATTTCTGACCGGAGAATTTTATCGCATGAAAATAAAATATGACGAATATGTTGTAAAGTGAATTTTTATAACCCCAATAACCAACCGGACCCGAGAGGGGGCGATGAACGCCACTGGCATTTACATATTTTATGGTGTTTATTTGTTATCATATTAGTTTATTCATAATATTAATTTTACTGTGGTTTTTAAATTAATAACAATGATATCCAAATGTTTAATTTCATAGATATGTATATTATGTAGGTACACGTATACATTTTTTGTCACAATTCTGCATTGAAAGGGTTGCTTTTACGTCCGAAACTAGAAAATCGATACATTTTTGTTGTTGTTTTATGCGTATACCGCACAAGACTCTCAACTGCTTTCGTCTGGAGCCAGTGAGACTATGGCTTCCCCAATGGAGTATATTGTGAGGCTGAAGGTAGGGGAGAGGGGAAGGAGATGGCGAGAGGAAGTACTTGATGTGAAAGGTGAAAGTAAAGATGTATAATACATTATTTTAAATAAATGCATTGTGAAATAACAAAAATAAATCAAAGAGAACATACTTGTTTACAGTTTCGATCCGGATTGCTAGGCAAGAACCTCACTCCTCGACAACGGAGGTTGTCAAAATACGTATATTTGATAATATACATATGTACCTAGCTCTAACTACTTCAATAGTTAATCCTGGCTAGGTAGCACAAACAAAATTGCATTATTCAATTACATGCCTACACTTATACAAATGTTTCCGGGATAGGCATTACTGATTATAATCTGAACAATTTAATTCACAAGTGCCTTCTCAAATTAGGGTCCAGGCTAAATATTCAGGTAAACGGTGAGCAGGAGCTCAGGAGAGTATAAGATATTGATATAACCCCAGGAAATGCTTCTCAAATTGCTTGCCCTAGCGCCATACATTACGTATGGTCGAACACTCCGCAAGTCAATGGGCCTCATAAATAAAGATGACCCTCTGCTCTGTTTTTCTTCCCCTCTGTAACCTCTACAGCCTCCCTCCTGCATTCATTTCTCATCCCTCGACTGTCCTCAAAACCTCATCTGACTTTAAGCCTCTCGCCCTTAATAAGGTTCAAATATTTCGCTGAGAAACGTTTTGTAAGAAAAGTTTGCACTTCGCATAATATTTATTATATTCAATTACTAAAAAGCTCCATGTAAAAAAATATTGGTAATCTATTTAGTTTGAAGTTCAAGACGTAAATCATTTTTAAGATATTCTTACTTTTCTAATGGTGTGCTGAATGGATAAAAATATAAATTAATTAATTTTTGTTTTTGTTAGAAAGCTGAAAAATGAAACAAAAATATAACAAGAACATTATTGAATTAAATAGCAAATTTAAATTTAAACAGAATTGATAAAAAAGTCACCACGCACCCAAAATATGTGAAAAATTTATACAAGAACTACTCGTTTGAAAATTATGTTTAAATATAACAATACCAGGTACCTGTGTAGTGATTGCTAGTAAATCTAATCCTTACGTATGTCATTTTCTACTTTCCATTGTAACTTTTACAATTTTCAGCATGTTTATTGAATATATTTTTACAGTGGACTTAATGTTTCATAGTGCTTTTACACAAACAAAGTATTGAATTCCGTAAGTCTAAACTTAAACTTTAGAGCGCACAGTTTACACCCGCGGTATGCAAGCGGGTTCCCTACAGAGCATCGGACCACCCCATCACTTATATAGACAAAGAAACTAAGTATATTGCATTAGTCACCTGAAACAGACAGCTTCTTAAATATGGTGATTAAATATAGAAGGTAGTGGGAGTGGAAAGGAGATGGGGACTAGGAATATGGTGAAATAACTGGCTATTCAGATCTGGTCAAAGCCATTTTAAGCTGGTTTTCAATTCCAAATGGTGGTCTTACACCAGAGCGACACCGAGAGCATCTTCCACTCATTACTTGACAGTTACCGACAACTATCCATGAAATTTAATCAAATATACATCACTAGCTGAAGACCTGGGCGTTCACTCAGACTCGAGAGTTTAAAAAAAAAATCAGACGTAGACAATAATTTTCCTCCTTCGAAAATTAAGTGTACAAAAATTTTATCAAGACGGATCAAAATTCTGCTTTAAGGGGTGGGAAAAGAGATTGGGGGTAATTTCTGAAATTTGTATAGGCAGTCACCTTCCTCTTGTTTTGAAGGTCAAGGAGGAAACTTTTTATTAATCTCGAAATAGTACTGTGTATCGGTATAAAAAAGAAATTCAAGCCAAAGCACAGTCTTCTTTTATGTATAAAGATAGATGCCAATAAATATCTACTTAAATTATTCTACATTTACCGCGCATTGTTATAGGAATCTAGACAATTGATACGCTGCAGAGTCACGTTTGAGAATCTCAGTTATTACTATGTGCAGAAGGGTGGTAGCACTTTCATGACGTCACGTCAGTTTTGTTTGTCACACGGGGCGGGGGTGAGTGTCCTGTGTACAGTGTCCACTATATCCACTGTTCAGTGCGCGACGGGAAGGGGGGGGGTAGGTGTCATATAAAATTGAAATGTCCAACCGTCCTGCCGGTGGGGCGGCGCTAGGGTGGTCACATCCGGTCAGCGGGAGGAAGGAGGGGACCGGAAGTGGGCGGCGGGCGGATGTGACGGTCACTACTATCCCCGCGTTAATGTCAATCTTGGAAGAAGGTGTGTTGGATAAGGCTAACGATAAAGTTCTAAAGCATAATTCTGATTTCACCGTTAGTTTGAATATTACGGAGGAATGCGAATCTACTTCATTTGGAACTTGCAGACATTGTTAAAAGATATTCACGGTAAAATTCAACACAAAAATTCTTTAGAGATATCTAACAATCTACACAACTCATTAATTGATATATCTTTATGGAAATCACATAAAAGTTTATATTGTTTTGATTTATATTTTACGCAGTGGGAGGTGTGAGTATAATAATTAGTATAATTTCATAAAACATAACATGGATGAGAATTAAATTGATTTTATTGTTAATTTATAATGAAATTCTTATAAAATTATTCTTAAATTATATCAAATAATTCTTATTCGTAAAACTATTCTTTAATATCCATTAAATTATTCTAAATTTTTTATGAAATTATTCTTATGTTTTTATTAAATTTTCCTCATGTTTTATAAAAACATTCTTAAAATTTAATAGAAATTATTCTTATTTTTTTTAAATTTAAGAATAATTTTATACAAAAATAGCTCAGAGGTAATAGTAAGAGTACTGCGAAACTAACAAATTCCTAGATGTGACCGTATCTTTTTCTGATATTTCTATTTCAAACTTTCATTTGAGAGGTCGTAATATAAAATTAATTTGATATATTATTACGTAAGCAAACATTAAATTATGATTTAGTATACATTTAAGAAAAATATCATTAAATTATTATATCTACTTAAAAATATATATATTTTAATTAAAAAAATAAATTATTTTTATTTAGCGAAAAAATATTTACGGTGCTCCAGATTTTATGTCCGGGTTGAATCTTTCCCAAATGAAAGACTAAACCCTTCCACACACTTTTCCACAAATGAATATCTAGTAAATTAACGCAATGTAAGTGCACTATATAAGAATAAAACAATACAAGAATAATACGTCAATCCACCAGAAACATAATTGGAAAATATTTCACCGACTCCAGATATTTTCATATCAGAGGGTTCGGCTCTGATGAAATCCTAACTGGTCCGATAAATCCTACTGATCCCTCAATATAAATATTTTAAAAATCTTTTTTGAAAAAAAATTTGGTTCATATTCATAATATGGTACATTACGGCAGTCTATCAAGTTATGTTTAATTACCAAACTTTGGTGAATTATTTTTAAAACTTGATTGTGCCTAAATGTATACTCGGACGGCGCTAATACAGAACATCCCGATATAATATGTTCTATAGTTTCCGGAAAAGCCAAACATTTTCTACATAAATCATCAATTTGATTTGCATCTTTGATGATATGCTTCCTATAATTTTTAGTATTAATGACTCTATCTTGTATGGCAAGCATAAAGCCTTCTATTTCTGCGCTGAACTCTCCAATACTCAACCATTTGTTTGACGAAAATTTGTCAACATATGTTTGGTTGAGATAATTGAAGTGTTTTGCGTGAAGAATTTTATTTGACCAGGAATCTAATAATTCCTGGTTGGTATTTATAAGAATGCTGGCATTCTCGTCGTATAAATTTAATGGTGAAATATTTCTATCTGCCTTGCAAATTATTTTGTGCATTTCTGAACTATCAGCTTTCGTATGGAAAAAATTTCTTAGCATTTCTACCTGATCATGTTTTAAAGATGTTATTTTGACTATACCTCTACCTCCTAAATTTCTGGGTAAATTAATTTAAATATTATTATTTAATGATAATTAATTATTAAATTAATTATCATTTAATCTGTTCATATGTGGAACAAGCGACCGGCATCTATAAAATATAATAAAGTCAAATTTTTCTATTCAATCCAATCAAAAAGGGTTACCAAAGGTCGTTGCAATAAGCCCATTGGCTTTGCAGGCCGATATTTTACCCTGTCTGAGATAAGAATTTGTTTACATTTAAACACATAAAAAATTAACGCTACACACTGTGAACCCGAAACACTTTCATTTTATAGGCTATTATGCATCAATAGTAGTGAGTAGTGAGCAAATCCGAACAAAATAAAACATGTGAAATTTTATGAACTCGTATAAAAAATGGCTAGGAGTTCAAAATATTTAAAGTAATCTGTACTCATTACACCCGGCCTGCTGCAGTTTCGGCATTTTTTTAACAGCACGAATACGCAAACTGAAGTATTTTTCTCACAATCTGTTGATGAGTATTAAAATTCCGATTATTGTTATAATTTTTTGGCCTTTAATGATATTTGGTAATTTGGCTTTGTTGTAGTTTCGGACCGCGTCGCAGTCTCCATCATTAGGTACACATCAGCCGTAATGGCGGCCGATGCGATTTGTTCCAAAACGTTGACAATAGATGCCAGTTATACGGGTAACTACGTGAAAAAGTTAGCTGATAATGATGAGAGCCAAAACGTTAAACACTTTGACACATTCCAGAGAAAAACATACTTATGTGTTATTATTCATACCTATTAATAATGTAGGTACTAACACCCTCACCCTCACTAATAAACTTATTATAAATTTTACATAATAGGTTCTTATAAGTTATCACCTACTAATATTGTTTTTTCAGGTTTAATTAGAAATTTCAGGTGTCTTTTCCGCTGCATTACAAAATTGATGCGTTTACCTATACTAGAATCCTAAATTGTACTAGTCCATGTTTATATGCTCAGATTTTTTAAATGTGAGCGTACAATCGTGACAAGAGTGGAAGATAGTCTTAATATGGCTGAAACCACCATTCACAACTGAAACGTTGCTTGAAATGACTTTAGTCGTCTTTGGTGATCAGATCTGAATAGCCAGGTGCTTGCCCACCTTCCTCTTCCCCTTATCCTTCTTCTCCTCACTATACCTTCAGCCTTTCAGCATACCCCAATTGGGCAATGGCTCCAGACGGTTAGGAGCAGCTGAAGTCAGGACGCTCGAGGAAGCATGACTACCATGACACGATCAAGGCAATCAAAAAACGACTTTACTTTGTTAAAACACTACTTTACTTTGTAATTTTTAAATAGTCATTAATAAAAAATTAAAAAATGATAATTTAATAATACTCGATCAAGGTGATATCAAGAGTCAGTGTAACAGAATAGGGTGTATGAATGTAAATTAACCAAGGATGGTAAGTGTCCGCCAACAAAAAGCTTGATGTGTGCAGATCCATCCTATATTCGAGTATCTAGCCGTGCATAAAAATGACACAATAATTACTACTGTTTTCAGTTTTTTTAGCTTTTATATATCATTTTTTTCTTTTTTTAAATTATAATAACTTCGCTGGGTTCACGGGCTTGTTCTGGATGCCTAGCAGTTTCTCACTACGCCACTCAAATAGGCTTTAGCAAAAGGTTAAGTGAACATTGATTCCATCGCTAAGTCATATCTCTCTGCTCTTCCATTTAAAGATATTTCCAACATGTCACTATGTTGCCCCCTTTCCGGACATTTCCGCTCTACAGGGCCGGACAACAGCCTTCGCAGCCTTCAGCAGTCATTTTGCGATACCTACGTTAAAGTTAAAGTTCGCCTCAAGGTGACATTTTTCCCTTGTCACCTACAGGATGTAAACATATGAGGATTATCAGGGATTTGGTTCAGGAAGACGATTTTTGGTTTAAAATACTTTTGTATGAAACTTTGTACTTACCTACATATTATAATGCATCATCTGTATGTATTCATAAGGCTTGAAGAACAAATAATATAAACTAATGATGAAAGAGAAAAGGGCCTTTTTGACCCGAACCTCTGTACGCCATTAATCAAAAAGGTCAAAGAAAATTTACTCCTCGAAAGTGAAACAAATAAATGCCTTATTTCTCAAATTAGGCAATCGAGATTTTTTTTTTGCAATTTTTATGGTTAGTTACTGCATTGTTTCAGCACTTAAAAACTTAAATATATTAATAGGTATGCATGTTATAAAAGAGGGGAAAAATAATAAAACCATATATTTACTCCACTAAAACTCATTGAAAAATATGCCTGTTAATATAGATAATTTAAATAATCAAATAGGAATAATATTCTGCGTAAAAATATAATAATAATAATGTTTTTATTTCAGGATGTGGGGAGGATAGTGCAATCCCACACGTCCCATATAATTATACATATTTAGACAACAAATTTTTTAAATAAAGAATCAAGAACATATAATAGGAAAAAACAAAGTAACAAAAAAAATAATAAAAATAAAATAAAATAAAAATATTCAATTTTATAAGAGAAACTTTCTTTTTATAAATTTATTGAAGGTTATTCCCATCAGTGAAATATATCATATTAGAATAAGTTAAAAATAATAATCTAAACGAAAATATGAAAGAGAACAAGACACAGAAAAACAGAAAAAAGACAATGGTCGCAACTGGGACTCGAACCCTCCATCTAACCGGGACGAGCGCGTTAACCAATTTCATATTATTAGAATAACCTTCAACAAAGTTATAAAAATAAAGTTTTTCTTATAAAATTGAATATTCATTTAGACTTTTATAAAAAGTCAATTGTTCCATATAAATAAATTCGGATATATCTATCCGAGACGCTATCCAGGTTACAAATCTATTCTTAGAATGATTGTTTCCAATAAAAAGGGTAGTTGCCCGTAATATGAAAAATGATTAGTTGATAATAATGTTAATTCTAAAATTTGAAAATATGAGATTGACAAATATGACGGTTTGACAGAAGGTGGCAATAGCGAAATTGGTTAACGTGCTCGTCCCGGTTAGACGGAGAGGTCTGGGTTCGAGTCCCAGTTGCGACTATTGCCTTTTTTCTGTTTTTCTGTGTCTTATTCTCTTTCATATTTTCGTTTAGATTATTATTGTTAACTTATTCTTATATAAAATAAAAATAAATTATAGTTCGTCTTTTTAGTTCTCACTATTTACCAGAATATTCTACATCACCGTTGTCACTGTAATTCATTCCTCATTACATTAAACAACAACAAATTAGACGTCGTAATTATTATAATGTCAAGCCAATGGTTAATTCGTTATGCAATTTTTAGATGGCGTTACGATAAAATATTGCAAGCATGGTTTTCATCTCGAATTATGGCGAACTTTGACCTATTGAATTTGATGAACTTTACAAAATTAAGTGTAAGTGTGTTTCGTGACAGAATGGCAAGACCCTTCGATTTGAGCCTTAAGGTCGAGGGTTCAAAATCAGCTGTGTAAATAAAAATATTAACAGAAAAACAAGATAGATATCTACTTATTGTTCTTCAGAGATGAACTTAGATACATTCAGTAGCCAGGCGTGAAAAGCTAATTTCATTCATCCTGCCAATTCTTCTTGAATCCTACGCCTTTCCTCCGATTTTCTTTTCTACAATTTTCCAATAAGCTGTTTTATAATGTAATCGGCTCTAGACAGTAGGAAAAGTTTGTTGAATAATTTAAAAACCATGCGCTCATAGTTTTTAATTATCCTGGCAAAAACCAGTGTTAAATATATATTCGTTTTTGAGAGCTTTAACTGGAAATTTAAATTAAGTAAATATAATTTATCAAATTTGACTCTAGGTTCATTTCTACCAGAAAAATTCCTTGGAATTCCGCCACGATCAGTTGCCATCTCCATTGTTCCCGGTCAGACCCTCCCTCTTGCATTTCGCCTATCCATTTGACGTTTCAGAGCTATCTCCTCACACATCTTCTTGCCGAAGACACCGGCAACAGCACTGCGATCCAGATAGAGTGTAGAATGCCTTTTGACACCTGATAAAGTCGACGTGTCTCGGAGAGGTGCAAGATTTCGTGCACCACATGACAGCGCTATTTAAAGCTTTGGTACCATAACAGTTTTACAAAAGGTTCAATAAAAATTGAAGTTCAAAATTATTTAGCATTTCTATAATTCAAAAAACCACTTTTAATGATGACCAGTTCGCCATTTTAGCGTTTATTTACAGTTTAGATTAAAAAAAATCTGACACTCGATTAGGTGGAAAAGAAGAAAAAAAATGTTGAAGTGAAAATTTCTTTGGCACCGTAGTGATTTGAAATTCGATGAAACAGAAACGAGCGACACTAAAAAGAGACAAACGCATACATCTGTAGGATTTATCCTGCGAAATAATGAAATAGACTAATCGGTGTCTTCTTTGTGTGATGCTTCGTAGCCTTCCCACTCTTGTTTACTTTAGTTTTCTGAAGGTTTTACTTCTACCGCGTGAAAATTGCACACTCGTTTTTTAAATTATAAATATAATTACCTACTTACCTTCACAGTATTCCACACTCTTCGGGGAACGTTATTCTTGAAAGACACATAAAATTATTACTGTTTTGTTATTCAAAGTCCGATTTTTAGACGAAATTTTGTCATAAAATATAAATTTATATTTTCGGAAAATTTATAGATATCATATTAAAATAAGTTAACAAAAAAACTCTAAACGAAAATATGAAAGAGAATAAGACACAGAAAAAAAGACAACGGTCGCAACTGGGACTCGAACCCAGACCTCTCCGTCAAACTGGGACGAGCGCGTTAACCAATTTCGCCATTGCCACCTTCTGTTTTTCTGTGTCTTGTTCTCTTTCATATTTTCGTTTAGAGTATTATTGTTAACTTATTCTAATATGATATATTTCACTGATAAGAATAACCTTCAAAAAAGTAAAAAAAAATAAAGTTTTTCTTATAAAAATTGAGTTATAGACATGTTTTGTCTATATAGGGTGGGACATAAAAATTTGCACTTATGCGCGGCTCCTCGCTTCTTGGAAATTTAGTGTCACAATTACCTTTACAATATTAGATTTTCGCTTTAAAGTTTGGCATTCTCTTGAGGTAATTTTATTGGATTCTTTCGCTTGGACTTTTCTATCGTCGTGTTCTTTGATATCGACCGGCCTGGACGCTATCTGCCATCTTATCGTGTAATTGGTGTTGATCCAAGATCCGAACCGACTGACTATCGCTGCTTAGGACCCGAGGAATTTCCTGAGACTCAAACCAGACACGACACCAGATGACCCTACGGAGTCATTGCGATAAAGAGTAATATGGATCTGGTACAATGCATACCTTAAATTAGTAAATGATGCTTATTAGAACAAATAGTATAGTATATATTTTACTATGTTCATTTTTCTATCAAGGGAAATTATATATTTTTATCGAAGGAAGCAAATACTTTGTGGTGTGACATTATATATTAAATGAAAAAACACACTTTGTAAAACACCACTTTATTTGAATTAATAATTATTTAACAGCCAACTAGTTTTCGCTTAGCTCAAGCTTCATCAGGGCTATTATATTGACTTAAGATTATAATTTAAAATTATATAGGTTAGCATTCTTGACATCAACATTGCAGCATTTTATTATTATCGTTTGCCGCTAAGCGGTTGGGTTTTCAAAGTGAAATTTCTAATATTTGTGTAAAGAATACAATATTAGCGAATTTCAATCGAAAATTTGAAACCGAAAAATCAGAAAAAGATACGAATCGAACCCAGGATCTCGGACAGGAACCCAGGAATCGGGCAGAGCTCTACCACTGAGCATTTCCATGATCGACTTCATTATTTTTCTTAAACACTAAAATTATTAATCACGCATTACAATTCGCATTATTAGAAGTATGGGAATCTTTTACTATAATATGCCCAATTTTAAATAGGATGGTCTTTTTTCTAAATAAAAATCACATTATTGAGTAAGCTTGTTAGTGAACGGTGGGTCCAAATAACCCATTACAGTTATCTACATATATTTTTTCCAGATAATTAATAATTAAGTAACCTATGTACCGTGGTGAGTGAGTCACACAGTTAATTAAGTGTCGATCAGGATTTTCAAATTCTTTAAAAACAGTTTTTTTGTAAATTTCCCAAAATAGCAAAAAATGAAATTATGAACTTGTTTTAGTACTTATCTAATCGTTGGGTAAATCAATAAGGAACTACCCAAACAACTGTGTTCTTGATTGAGTACAAAATCAATAATAATTTACATATTTAAATTGTATAAAATTACTAATTAAAGTTAATCAAGTGTGTCCTTTAACATTCTCTACAGGGTGTGATGAGGGAAAGGCAAATACGCAAAGGTTAATTGGATTCCAATAAAAAAGAGACTGCTCTTTAATGTGTTAATTTTTGTCCATAAAGTTATGAAAATCCAAATGCCAAAATACTTTAAGTTGAAATGGTTTTCCATAGACATGTACATAATTATGAAACAAGAAATATAAATAAAGTTAGATTTCCACACGAAGAATGAAGAAATAATGATTTTTTTTAATGTGAATACCTCACGAGAGTCCCAGCGCTCCCGTCTGAAGTCAGTGAGACTATGGCATCCCCAATTGGAGTATGTTGTGAGACTGAAGGTAGTGAGGAAGGAAAGTAGAAGTGGAAGAGGAAGATGGGGAAGTACCTGGTTATTCAGATCTGGTCACCAAACACGGCTAAAGTGGTCTTACACCAGGGCGATTGTGAGAGTATCTTCCACTCTGGAACGTGCAGCAAATATACTATATATTATTTTAAATTAATAAAGTGTGAAATAACACAAATTAAATTTACTTGCCCACGCCGGGATTCGATCCCGGAATCTTCGGATTGCGAGTCAAGAGCCTTACCGGTCTTTAATGTATTTAAAAACAAATATTATGCTTACCTACTGTAAAAATATTTAAATTTATCAAATGAAATTTTACGTTGTGCTTATTAGTTTGATATTCACGGAATATAAACTAACTAGAACATAAATAATAATAATATAAAATAAAAAATTTTAACAGTGAAACCTGACGTTATTTGGAGTAAAAATGTAAATGAAGTTTTCAAAAAATAATTCTTCCGCATGTCGTCACTGGTAACTGGTGTCGGCCGAGTAACCGCTCAAACTCTTACCCCCCCCCCCCCCCCCCACTAACTGTCCGTTAACTACTATTTTCTTATGTTTTGTAGAAAAAACATCAAAAATGTCACCGAGGACCAAAATTTAATTTATTTTTATTACACCAAATGTGAGAAGATCTATGACAGATTGAAGTACCAAAAGACCGAGGAAACAATTTTGAGCTTATTGAGTTCCACCAAAAATCGTATCTGTTAACTTTTTACTTGTATTTCGTGTCTTCTGCCATATTTTTGTATTTATCGATTTGTTGGATTGAATGTTGTATGCGCAAGTGTGTTTTGAATTCAGCTGGATAAAACAATTCTAGAATTCGACTGGTTTTGTTGACAAGATTGACGTTTATATCTTCCGAATTGAGGAAAATGTATTATTTATTACCTCGTGCATTTCAACGCATGGGTAATAAATAATAATAATTAAAAACGCACATGTCCATTTTTTTTTACTTTTTCAGCATTTTTTATAGTTAGTTTTAATAGTTAAAAGGATTTTCACAGTTATAACTTTTCGACGTCCGTTAAAAGCGCCCAAAAGGTCACATGGCGCCAACAAGGAGCAATGTGACGTCACCAATCACAGTAGATTACTTAATTTTTATTAACAGGTTAAACTCAGTACATCTATGCTCAGTACTAAACTGGGACGGATTCGGCATGTCGGACAGTAATTCCTGTGCTATTTCCTTTTGTATTACGGTGAGATATATGATTTAAGCAGTATTAGAGTTAGAAAGAGTCATCACAACGCTTAAATTTTATAATGAGGGATTTATTCCGCAGGTCTAATTATTGAAATAATTATCGGATAATTATAAATTACTGAACTTAAGATTAAGTATAATAAATCATAATCAAGGAATAATTACGTGATAACCCAAAAAAATCATCAATCACTAAAATTCCCAGTGCGAAACACCTGTTTCAATTACAGTTAATTTTCAAAAAAACGATATACCGTTCGTCACGAGAGTGGAGAGCAAAACAAAAAACAATTATGAGATTATTGATGGTCTGCGTGGTACCCACGTGCAAAATGGTCCGCAGCGGAATATGCGCGTCACGTGGTTCGGTGGTATGGAGGTATCGGCGTTGCAATAGACGGATGGGTGACCTCCATTGTTGTGGATAACATAATCAGTCAAAAGTAACAGCGAGGTGATATAGACCTGACTGATGACCTCGGGGAGGGAAGCTAAAGAGGGCAGAGGAATTTTATTTAATAATCTACTCAATGTAGGCATGCCGCTTTTCCGACCTTAAACTCACTTATTACGACGATTTTTGAATCAGCGTCAGATCTGCATCAAAAGTTTAACGCTTTCTATTGGTGTGCAGTCCGTAAAAGCTGAAAAGTTGTAGGTACCTATGCTAAAAAAATGAGATATACTCTTACATATTTTAAATCATGATGGACTTTTTTAAAAAGCCACGTATTTTCGATGGGAACAGTCTATTTATTCAGTTGGCCACCACAAACAATGGAAGAAAATAATAAAATTGAAAATCTTCACGTAGCGTACCTTTAGTCGCAGAGCAATGAACGTCACGAGTGGTTTGTTTATTTACTTTACTTTTCACTTACACTAACCTAATCAAATTCTAACAACAAATAATAATATAGGTTACATTAATAGTCCAAACACCGTACTTAATTACAATCAATTTGAATTTCAGCTAAAAGTTAATGGTATAATAATTTTTCCAAGGGGCATTCCTAATAGTAGATTACTTAGTTATGCATATCGGAAAAAGGAAAAATCAGGACCAGCACGCTCTTGTAAAGTTGTCAAGGAATAAAGCGCATTTTTTTTCTGGACTGCGGATGTCACCGTTTAAAAGGGGTTATAAGCCTTTATCATGAAATTAGCAATCAGTAGCCTACCAAGGATTTTATCTTGGGGGCCGAGTCAAAAGAATAAAAATTTGCTGTGCTTAATAATGATAAAGTAAAAAAATTAACTACATTTAAAGTCATAAACATAAAAACATAGGTTTTTTCTGGGTAGGTCCGTGAAAACAAGGCAAACAAAAAAATACACTTGATAATATAACACCTCAAACCTTGATGTCCATATTTCTATATTATATTCCTATTAAATACATATTTTATCTTGCTCCATTTTTAATACTATTTTCATTTATAAGACAGGCATTGAAAAAATATTTATATTTATATTTAATTACTGAAGACAATGTAAGCATAGGTAATTCAATTGAAAATTTGAAAAAGAAAATTCAGACATGATACGGTCTTATAATTCAACCCAGGACTTTAGTCTTGCCGGAGTGATACTCTAATACTCTAATTGATGTGACCGTTTTTTTTCTAGTTTTCCTGTTTCAAATTTTTGATTGAGAGTCGCTAATATTGTTTTCAATATATTAAATACTAGCAGACCCGGCCACACTTTGCTGTTGCTAACGAAACACATCGCCACGCCATTACCCAACCTTTTTAACAAACGCCATGTGTTAAATAAAATCCACACGCCCGATTGCCAGCCCGCTCCCTTTATTTATATATTTCAACCAATTTACACAAAAACTTGATAAATTATATGCCTAAAAACCTTCCTCATGAATCACTCTATCTATTGGGGAAAACCGCATGAAAATCCGTTGCGTAGTTTAAAAAGTCGAAGCGCTCAGACAGCGGGACTGACTTTATTTTATACCATATAAAGATTACAATTTGCGGTTTTCATCATTTGGTTAAAATAAAAAACAGATAATAGTATTTTATCAAGATAAATAAATTTGTACAAATAAAATACTCGTGACGTGACTACCTACTCCTGAGTTAATTTTTAAAATTTCTGCTTTTATTTCAGTAAAGAAAAAGATTATATTTTAAAATCGAATCTTTAGTAGGCGTTTACAGCCTACAGCATCAGACACCAGAACGTTCGCGGCTCCACGCAAAGCAGCAGAGTAGGCTGGCTGCAGTGATCTGAGTGTGATCTGTGATCCGGACCGGCAGGGGGCCGATTGATTGGCGGGGAGATTGTGCATTTGTTGGGGCAGCCCCCCGCAGCCTTCGACGAGGAGTTCCGCTGACTCGCCCGTAAAAAGCTGGCTGCGATGGCGGCAGATTATCCGTCAGCCTTCCACTCCTGTCACTATTCATTTGGAAATGTTATTAATAATCTCGAGTGTTTTGATGCGGCGTCATTCCTTAGGAACGTGTGAATGCTAAATCCTGAACTATGAAACCATTAGCCAAATTTATCGGCACGATGAAAAGGTTCGTAAGAGGTAGTAATAAAAACACACTCTGATACTAAACTAACCTAACCTACGACACACCTTATGATAAGATATGATGACACATTTCATGATACATAAACACATATTTAGGGCGTTTTTTTACATTAGCTCCACACAGGCGTCCCTGAGGGGGAAAACATTAAGGGTATTCGTCATCTTTGGGGATGAAAAAAAAGGTTTAAGGGGTGGTTATGAATCTGGGGATTAATGCGTCCATCGTATCGACGGTCCCGAAGAACAATGTCGGATCTGACAAAAATTGAAAAGCGTTCTGTTGGCTTATTTATTGGCTTATTTTGTTGATTTAAAAGTCCGTATTTTCGGATTTATTAATGAAATGAGATGAAGTATCAAAGATCAAAACAACACTAAATTTCTTGATATCAAAAACAGTAAACTTGCAGAAACGATGCTTTAAAAAGCTCCACTGCAAAAATTCAAAATTGCACATCCGACATTGTTCTTCGGGACCGTCGGTATGAATCCATCCCTCCCACTATGGTGCAAGGCGATGCGTGAGAGAGTCCGGCTCGATAGGTCTAAGTTAGATCTCTCTTAACCAGTCTCTCCTCGACCAGCCCGCCACGAATTAGGTAGGCAAACGCATTCGCCGCCAAGACCTAGACAAACGTCACCCCTTGCAGCGGGCACCCCTGCTAAGTCACCAAAATACGGCAGTGAACTATGGCAGGGGGTTGGTTGGGTTCCCGGGGCGGAGATACCCATACCTTCCTCCCAAATCAATCCAATGATTGAAGATTATCGAATACCAACAGGCTTCTCCAAGGCAAGTCTGCAAAATGAAAGGGTTTTGGAAGCCTTAACTTAGTGGTCTGGTTGTTTTCCAGTTCTCTACTCCTTTTACAAATTGTTACTAATTATCTTTGTCGGCATGCTGAAGAGGATGGTATCTATTAAATATTCTTCTTTGCATTTGAAACAAAATCACGTACGTTACACACGTCCAGCGCCGGATCTGCCATACGTTCAAAAACGTGCAAAAAACCTGGCGCCAACTCCGAAAGGGCGCCGTGAGAAAATAAATATTGTTTTAAAATTTAGTTATAATATTCCCTGAATCGTTTAAAAATTACCCATAGTACGAAATAATTATTACGCTCTAGCAACACTTTCCAAAGAAACAGAATGCGCACGCTTCAGGTTGGTATCAACGGCTTACGAATTTATAGTCAGTTACAGAATTTTTTTACAAATTCCATATATTTAGTTTAAACGTAAGATCTATTTTTCCATATATCTCTTACGACGAATGGGTAAGATCCAAATTCAATAACCAATCACAGCGCGGTATTTTTATTCTGGAAAATCAAACAAACCGACTTGCGCCTTTAAAGCGGCCAAAACAATGTTTTTATATGTGATTTTGACCCTTATATATAAATAAACTGTATGAAAGTCAAGCTCAGAATGACTTGCGCTAACAGTACTGTTTATACCGCCAAAAGTTTTATTCATATGGCAGCACTGGAGTCTGGAATATTTAAAAAATCATTTTCTGTGGAGTACGAACGTCATATTTTGCCACAGTTGAACTGTCAAAAGTCCGTCGATGTTTGGTCACAAAAACATATAAAAACCTATGAATTCATCAAATAAACACAAGTAATAGTGTTTTTATCGATAGTTTATTGTTCAAAGAATGTGTTTCAGTCAATAAAATATACGATAGTTCAAAATAAATGCACAAAATATTACTTCAAAAGTGCTCTTTCCGAGATTTTATACGAAGTATGGGCAACAAATCCTGGCACAAGAAAGGTTAAATGTATAATTAATATCTATTAGATTTGTTATTTTACGGTGTCAGTGTAAGTTTCTTTTGTGAGCCGTTGATACCATACGTCAGTGTTTAGTGTTTGTATGGTGTTTGTTCGCTCAACACGGGAAATACAAGGTACAAATATGAGGTTATATTCTTATTAGATTTTAGAGCTAGTCAGAAGCTGTAGATGCTATTCTTGTGTTGTACGTTGCCATGGAAACGTATTTATATTTGCTTTTTCTATTAATATTCGCGTTGGGTATATACATAAACGCAGTAAATCTCAAGAATGTCTAATGGACCTAGTTTAGCGAAACCACCCGCATTGTCTCGTAACCTATATTTTAAATCATGGTACGGGCACAAACAAACAATTCGTTGTATTATTTTAAAGCATAACTTGCAAAAAGAGTTTTTCCTAAAATAATTAAAAAAGCACCATAATTTTATGTTTACCCAATAGATTCAGAGAGTATAGGGCTCCTGGCGATTCTCTCTTAAAAAAAAAACGAGTGTGAGATCTACCGCCAGGGCACTTGGAAAAGTTACACCCTTTATATGTCTTGATTTAAAGTATTTGATAAATTAGTGTAAAAAAAAAAATTAAATAAAAAAAATAAAAAAATTGGGGTGAACGAATTTTTAATCAAAATAAAAATGAAGGGGGGGGGGGGCGCCATCGGTACCTACTGCACAGGGCGCCAGATTTCGTAGATCCGGCCCTGCACACGTCAACAACGTATTAATTGCATTCATAGAACATTGTTAGACACAAACTAGGCATTTCTATAGTAAATAGTAAGCCTGCAGGACGAAGGAAGCCTATATATATCTAAACAAAGGTGGAAGTACTATCCGTCAGCAGTGGAAGTGAATTTGACTGTTTAACTAATTTAAGGTTCAACAAAATAATTAATTTAATTTCATACACTAAATAAAACTGCGCCGTTTTAAATTAACAGAGATCTCAAACAAACATCAATTCTCCACCAAAATCTAAAAAAAAACAATGCGACAATTCAATTATAAATATCTTGGAATAATTTTTTTTAAAAATCACTAGCTGAAAGTTTCAGAAGCTAAATAACAATTTAAAATATTTTTAAATTCACCTTAAAAACACACTGAAAATGTAAACTGAATCCACCAACACATAAACAAAGAAATTCTTTCCCTCATACACACACGCCTAGCTTCATTGTGGTGATACTTCATATATTACACGATGTGAAATTATCATTATGTTAACTTTAAAATATCGTCTGTAATTACTTTTACGTTTTAAATAAACGTGTATTAAAAATATACACAATTTTTTAACAAGATTTTTTTAAATATTAAAGTTGAATTCAGTCATAAAAAAGCAAAATATTTAGTAACACAAACACATCACGGGGTATCTCCAATTGAAATCTTGTAAGGTCTACGCTAAAAAATCATTCCATGTAAAAGAGAGCGTCATCCTAACGAATGGAATTTGGAATCCAGTATTTATTTATCTATTTTTGCGAAGAAATTAAATCAAATTTCGAAAATTGTTGATTTCTGCTCTCCTGAACTTTTGCCTTTTTGTATACAAGTTTTTGTGTTCCTCACCCATCGATGTGAATATTCAATCCTAATTAAGCTGACCATTAGTCAACGATTTTTGGAACGGTGAAGTGTTAAAAAACGTTAAACCTGCCGATCAGTGCAATCCCCCGATTAATTTACTCGTTAGAACTTAATAGCTATTTTTTCATTAACTTGTGCTTAATAACTACATTAACTATTTAAAAGAATTAATTCTTACCCAGTGATTGATTGCAGCGGAGCATTTTATTTATTTTGCAGGCAACTAGAAACAAAGAAAAAAACATTTTAGATACAGCATTTATAAACATAACAGTATTGGCAATAAAATAAACAAATAATGTGGTTAACTGTTGTATTATCTGATGAACTACAACTCCGATGATTAGAAATTTCAGTAATACTAAGGATCGTCTAGATTACAAGTCGTATTAATTATCGTCTTATTTACAATGAAAGTTTAACTGGACTTAACATCCATTCTAAATGATGCTCTGTGTTAATCTGGAGTAGGGGAAATGGTCGCTGAAGACACCCTCCAGTCGATCGGATATGATCGGCTATCTTCGTAACCATTCGGGCATTAGACCCGAACGGGCGACAGTTGTTTCTCTCATATAGTACGACTTACTGACCTTTAAGGAGCCACTTTAAAACTACATATAAATAACTCCTATACTATACAATGACGTTGAGAGACATTGAAACTATATCCATATATATTCACATACATTGCATCAAATTTTAGCTATTTTTACAGTAAACAATGTATTAATAAAGAAAATGCAGAAAATGCTCCTAAAGCTGTGGGTTGGGTACACAACGAGTTAGAATATGAAAAAGAAGATATAAAAAAGTTTATTTCTTATTTTGATTAACAGCATTGAGTAAAATAACGTTTTTTTTTTTTTTTTTTTTTTTTTTTATTAGTGACTATTTATTTACAGGTTTGATGACAATTACAAGATATGATGATATATATAAATATTTAATCCGTTTGTTCTTAGTCCTCCTCACTAGGTGGTCCTGTGCTGAGGCGGACTGGTAGATTTCTTTGATTTTCCGTTATTTAGTTTCTATGATGTTTTTAATACATTCTCTAGTATGTCTGCATTAATTTCTTTCACCCATGTTTTGATTTTTTCCTTAAACTTATTTATCTTTTCTATCTTTTTCAGACTTGGAGGAAGGATGTTGTATAGTTTAGTTGCAAGATATATGTGGTTTCTTTGGCCAAAACTTGTCTTGAATTTTGGAACATCTCGTATATCCTTTTTTGAGGGTTTTGTTTTAATGTTCTTTGTTTTAAGTTATTAAGAAAATTCGTTGTGTAGTAAGTAATTTCTTAATCTATAGTACATATAATCTCTCAGAAAATCTATAGCGCCTTTATTTTTAATCTAATCAAGGTACCGATGACTCTTCAAGAAGGTTTTTTTTAATTTTATGCATTTTTAATAAACATAACAGAATTGAACAATCGTTAAACATAATTTCCGCAGACAGGATTAGCTGCTTTTCCTAATAGCCTTGAGTAGGAGGTAAGTTTTGGCACTCGTTGTAACTCGAAATAAGTGGAACTCTTCACGGAAAAACAAGACTTTGTCTAAGTGTGATTAAACATTGTTTAAACAGAAACACGTGTCCACTGTTGTGTTTAAAAATGTAATTTGGATAATCCTTTACGGACCAGTAGTATCCTCCCTACCTTCTGCCCAATCTTGAAGAGACTGCAAGTCTAGCGAGATCGTCGAACAATGGGAGAAGAATATTCTCTTAACTGAGATTTTTTTCGTTGTGGGATGACGGTGCTCTTTTGAGCTTGTATTATTCTGTTAAATATTAAATATTCACCTAGTGAAGAGTCTGAATAGATGAGCATGTAGATATAGGTAGAATTGTGTGTATTATGTACCGACAAACGCTACCGACGCATGCCAAGATATTACTTATTTCAGATATTGATTTTCATTCCTCTCTAGGGATTAGGAAAATGTTATTTGGCACACCCGTTATTTTTTGGAAGGCTTTACACAGTTCAGAGTTACATTAATATATTAATATGAATTATTCTAATTGAAGAATGATTTTTTGAGTTATCTGCCTACGTTTGCCTGAAAAACTGAAAAAGATAGTGATAAGTATAAATAAATAAGACTTCTAATTGCAACGCTACCAATCCATCAAGATATTGATGAAATTACCATAATTCATTTTTATATACAGCCTTACTAATAAAAAAAAAAACTTAATGACCGTTAAACGTTGTTTCTGTTCTGTGACCTTTAAACGGTATTTCTGCAAAGTTACCCGATGACGTTTTACTTAATTTATTTGTTTATACTGGGTTTTACAGGTGTTCGAGCACAATCCAGTTATAAAACTCAGTTATTACACAATTACGAAAATCTTCAATTATATATACAGATAATACAATTAGATAAACAAAAACATGACAAATAAAAATACAGAATTATATACAAGCTCATTCAAGTAACATATTACAATGAGTGGCAAGAGACATAAGAAATACGATAGGCATGCATAGAGGATGATTTGATTTGGATACAAAAATCTAATAGGTAATTTTATCTAGTTTCCATAAAGGTATTGTTTTTACGACATCTTAAAAAATAAGAAATATAGGTACAAGACCTTTTAAAAATTCCAAAATTCGTTCAGAAATTATTAAGAAAACAAGCACATGTAATAGATAAACAACATCCTTTGGTTTTGTAACAATGTATATCTATATATTTTTCCATGAAGAATTTTTTTAATTAGTTATGTTTTCACATCCGCCGTTGTTTATCAATTAAACACACTTTTCACGACGTTTCACACGTTTTTTTGTAAGGCTGATAATTTTAACAAATATAATGGATACTATATTTTTAAATACTGTTTTACGAATGGAATGAATACTATACTTCCCAATTTTTCTCTTTTTAACCTCCTTCCCACATCCCCATTCTATTCAGTCTCACGACATTCCCCAATTGGGAATCCCATAGTTCTACTGAAGATGATTACATTTAGAAAGGGAAACACAAAATCAATTTTCATATTGCCCAAATACCAACTTATGATTTCCGTTGAAACACACATAATTTTAAAACAACCCTTTATGATCCGCCCCTGAATCTTTAAAGTCATTTACCCGAGATCGTGATGAAATACAATAATCTGCAAGGCAGCCTCAGAGAGAGACGGCTACAGTGGCGTAACGTGGTTCTTTTCACTCGGCCGTTCAAGCAAATAACAACACTTCCCGCTAGTCAATCGGCGGACTTCAAAGGCAATCAGCTGCCGAAGATTGCCGAACAAAGGCGGATACGTCCCGAGAGAATTCCGAATGGTTATGTTAATTCGATGACAATTTGTCGCGAAGAAATTTCCTGATAAATGAATGATGCGGTCGGCATTTTTGTGAAAGTGTTTCTCCTGTTCATTAGATGTATGAAAAACGCTTACGTTTTGTGACACACCTGACGATGGTATCATTTGTTATTATTTGATGCCCATTTTAACAAGAATGGAAGATTGCTGACTACCAAAATGGTTTACCTTCATTTAGCTAACTGGACAGGTGTGAAGGCGAACACCACATCTTATTTTTAAAGAAACTGGTGGTATACAGAGAGTATAGGAGACATTTCATGGAGGCCTTCTGGTTTCTTCAAAGGTTTTGTGTAATTTATGTTTGCCCTACTCATCAGATTCAAAACACCATGCATGCAATGATGTACAAAGATTTCTCCACCTACTATTATGCCACATTTTTCCGAAGCTTGTGCATGGGAATAGAAGCTCGAATTCTGAGGAAAGCTACAGTGATAAAAGTAGAATCCTTTGATAAGATAATTCCGAAGATAGACGAAGTAACCAATGAAAAGGTGAAAACCAAAATATTTGGAAAAATACAGTTAAAAAGCTGCTTTTAGCCACGTTTTGCTTATTATAACATTTATTCACAACGAAATTGTAGAATTTGCGTGGATTCAATTTGCGAGGCTGCTACGCGTACCGTCGCCCCAGTAACCTTTCATTGGATAACCAACAGCTCTGCCACAGGTCAACTTGCCTAGCGATTCCGTATTTTTAATGGATAACGAACGTTATCTTCGTCAGATTTGTGTGATTTTTACATATTTACTGTCACATATTTTAGTTTAGATCGATTTAAACACGAATTCCTGCAAGGACGCATGCTTATTTAGTCATTTAATGTAATAATGTAACACATAAAAAGCAAATAACAGCAATAAAAAACACACATCTGACAGGAGATAACGTCCGTTATCCAATAAACATCTCACAAAACATACGGAATCGTTAGGCCGGTCAAAGTGGTTCGCTACGTTTGGTGTTTAGCAGGGGTGCCCCGATTAATGGGGTGAAGTTGGATAGTGTTATTTAATTTTAGATAGGACACAAAAATTAGAGTACAGAATACTATTAAAAATAATTAAATTTAATTGTATTGTTTTAACTATCTACATGAAACATAACTTCTAGAGGGCTATTGCAAAAAAGTGTAGATATTTTAGGTATTGCATTGATGATAATCAGTTAAAACCTCAAACTAATCTTCGTGGAGGTAATTAATAACTTAATATCTAGCCTCGTATCGAAATGGTTAATATCTACGTATTCCTAGTCGGCGGGTTGCAGGTAGTTAGGCAGGTAACCGCATCGAAGCTGCAAATGAAATACCGTGAGATATGCTAATATACTTTTTACCAAATGAATCATGGGTTAATTTGATATTAATTTGTTGCTAAACTTCACAGTTCATCTAAATTAACTGGGTGTTTCAGAATTCAATAATGTATTTTAATTAAATAAAGTCATGAAAAACCTGGGGAATGAAAATTAATAATTGTAAGTATTTAGCAGTCTATGTTTGCAATTATGTTCAGATATATGTAAGTTTGTCAACGAAAATAAAGATGGATGTAAATCGGATTTTTTTAAGATATACGACATTGATAAAAATGACAGTTTTTAAATGGGTTCGGTTGGACAGTGAATATGCTTTACTTCTAGATAGAGGTTATGTATCGAATTGGAGACTCTGTCGCAACCTAATTATTTTTATTCCTGCGTCTTTTATAATTTTATTTTATCTATTTCGCGAAATCTATAATTCACATTTTATCAGTTTGTACATGCGTACCATTTCCTCCATGTGACTTTACCTTTAGAAAACATATAAAAAATATAAGAAAATTACCTACAGAAAATAAAAATAAAATCGTTCACGACAAGTAAGAAAAACATTTATTTTATGGAGCTTGTTCTGATGGTAATTGAAGATATCATATTAAGTAATTATAACATGAATTAAGTTCAATCAAGTTAATTAAGTTACATAAAAACAGCCACAAAAAAATCAGTCATGACAATAATAATTCCGATATTTTTTTCTAGATTTTATTTCTTTTGAAGATTTTTACTAATTCTTAAATAATTGCAAATTGACTTTTTGGCATCATTTTAATTAAATTAAAATATCAAACTTTGTTTAAATCTCCATTCAACAAAATTATCAAAATACCTTATTCAAAATCAAAGGTTTTTTATTCAGGATAGGAGTATACTGAAATTTATGATTTATCAGAATAGAAAATAGAAAACCAACACTCGTTTGACAAAGATAGAGACGTTAAAATTCTCCATACTTGTAATAAAGGCCATAAACTAGTAGAAATCACCCGCCTAACTAAAAAAATAGACCCTAACTTTGTAATGAAAAAACAATTAGAATCATTTGCTAAATCTCCGCTTCTATCCATTGTTTTTTAGACAAAATTATTACAATAAGCGGTGATAAATTAATAGTCATTATAAAAATAAACGTTATTTAAATAACTATTAAATTATTTATTTGATTAATTAATGTCCCAGTGAAACGTTAAACTTTAATAAATTAAGTCTTAATACATAAAATATCTAAACCACAAGTTTTTGGTTATAAGTGACAGACTGTAAAACGCGTAGGTAAATCATTTTTAGATTTCTCAGGGTCAGTGAAATTCGACAAAAACGATCCAACAGAAGTTACTATTTTCTAAATTTTCATACTCTTCCAATGCATTTTCCAATCACCTAGTATTTAAATGTGATCGACTAATTTCCCTCTGGTTCCCACACATTAGTCTCTTGTGGTTTCGCCGCCATTGTGCGCAGAGAAAAAGACTTGGGGAATAATAATATTACGATTGTTTGGTCCAGCGGAGAGACAATCTCAAATCGTGTGACTCATTTGACTAATATGGGTATGGATTTTTTGTAGCGCGTAATCTGTCCCAAGTGACGCTGGCTGATGAGATATATGAGATGAGAGACTCGCCAATAACACACGTGGTTGTCATGTCCATTTAGATTTAGAGGGTCATTTCACAATCTTCGTCTTTCCCGTTTAGTCAGGAAAAATATTTACTCAAATTACTTATTGAGAAAAAAACAGTGTGATTAAATGCCAAATATTCATGAACCCTGCACTATAGCTCGATCAGTCGTCACTGTAAAACAGACCGCGTAGAAAGAAGAAAAAATACGAAGAAAATGCAATTGCAATTTGTTTCGAAACATAGAATTTATTAGTTTGTCTTTGTTGTATTGCTGTGTAAGAGACCAAACGATATTTATTTAACACATCAAATTTTATAAACTTTTTATCCTCTTATTTTAAAATAACTTCTACACTATTCACACAGGGAATATCCCAAACAACGAGGTACTTACAAATTTAAAAAAATTTTATCCAATATATATATATAGGTACATATAGCGTAGGTATTAAGGGACGTACTTGATTTACTTTAACCATGGAATCCTGATATTATTTGGAGTAAAAAGTATAAATGAAATTTTAATCCCCGGTGACATTTTTGATGTTTTTTTTATCAATTCAAAACTTTAAAAAATCAGTAGGTATTCGATGAAAGGTCGGGGTGAGGTGTGACCAGGGATGACATATGCAAGATTTTTTATATTGTTTGGTTATGGAGAAAAAATATTTAAAAAGTTAAGAGTTTTTTTTTTTTGGTAATTGTTCCGCTATTGAGTCCACGCTCAAAACACACTTTAAAAAATTAAAATAAGTTGTACTAGGTAGATAATAGTTAGTAATAAGTAATTCAGTAACCGAAATTTAAAAATTTTGCGTTTTAATGATTATTTTGTTAACTTTAAAAATACGAAATGTCATTTTTCATGGACCGCCATGTTATTAATTACGACGATGAAATATGCACTATTAAAACGAAAAATCACTCTCTGTCAGTTACACAATAGTAAGTACGAATTTCAATCTTCGAAAATGATAAATAATGCGTATTAATCATTATTTTGTTAGGTTTCGTAAATTCAAAAAATCATCACTTATTACGCGTGCATGACGCGAGACGCAATGCGCAAGCCTATATGAAATGTGAAACTGTTCCTAGTGTTCCTTAAATATACCAAACCATCCACAACTGTTCCATGTAAAACATGTTTTACATGCAATTTGCAAATGAGCCAACCTAAAAATAAAAAAGCATTCACGAAACGAGTAGCTAAAAGCGATACATAGACGATATTATTACGAAAGTACCTGATTTGCCAAATTACGTATGTAATTATTTTAATACCTAAAACGAAAATAAATAAAAGAACACGCACGCGTTTTTCTTTTCAATAACACCCAAGTTTTGAAAGGTTTGTACTGCAAGTAGGATTAGTATTATAGACAAGTTTGTACCGGTATTTATAACAGAAGAACATGGAAATAAATGTCAATTTCTTTTGTATCACAAACCATGTTACACAAACCTAGCGTAGCCGCTAAACTACTTGAAAACTGGGATGTTTTTCTTGCCTTGACGCGAGCAGGCGGTATAAAGGGGCACTTTCTTTTATATCACAAACCATGTTACACAAACCTAGCGTAGCCGCTAAACTACTTGAAAACTGGGATGTTTTTCTTGCCTTGACGCGAGCAGGCGGTATAAAGGGGCACTTTCTTTTGTATCACAAACCATGTTACACAAAGCCGCTAAACTACTTGAAAACTGGGATGTTTTTCTTGGTAGGTTATTTTACAACAATTAATTGTTATTATATTATTTGAAACAACTGGTTACATAAATGTTTTTGAATTTTTAGGTTGGTAGTGTGTATTTACAATTTGCGTTATTGCAGTTTCACACGGCACAAGAATGTCCTTCTTATTTAAAAAGATGGCGGTCCTTGAAAAATGACATTTCGCATTTTTAAGTTAACAAAATAATAATTAAAACGCAATATTTTTAAATTCCGGTTATTGAATTACTTATTACTAACTATTATCTACTTAGTACAACTTATTTTAATTTTTTAAAGTGTGTTTTGAGCGTGGATTCAATAATGGATGGCGGTCCTTGAAAAATGACATTTCGCATTTTTAAAGTTAACAAAATAATCATTAAAACGCAATATTTTTAAATTTCGGTTACTGAATTACTTATTACTAACTATTATCTACCTAGTACAACTTATTTTATTTTTTTAAAGTGTGTTTTGAGCGTGGACTCAATAGCGGAACATTTACCTTTTTTTTTTAATCCAAGTAATGTCAGGAATCACTGGTAAGGTCAGTAAGTTCCTTAGTATATTACTTAATCGATAGTCCTGATTTTCTTCAAGGCCTATCATTCCACGTTCCAAATCGCAATAGTAGACAGTCACTTACTTTTAATCTCCCCCTCTGCAAGACTAACACCAAACATAACTCATTTATCTAAAAATCCACACATTCATTTAACTTAAATTTTACTTGACATTTTTAACTCGACGTTACATTACATAAAACGAAAACGTACTAAGCAACATGACTCAAACTAGGAAGTTCAATCCATATAATATATTCTCGACCTTTGCCTCTTAATCCTATTCCTATGTTCCTCCTCCCCCCCCTATTTTTTCATATATTGTAACTAAAAAATAAATTAATTAAGAAAACACCCTTACAATGTCACACTGTATCGTTCATTATCATCAGTAGAAAGTTCATAATAGGCATAATTAATATCTTATTATTTTGTAATCTCTGATTTGCTGTCAACTTTCTCTAAAATAAATAAAAAAAATTACTGAATATCAGTAATCGATATTCACTTCTATGGTGTCAGTAACTGGTGTGGGTTTGGACTCGATGCATTGAATACTTCTGGCCCATACCAAAATGCATAATACTTCAATTTAGAGAACCAAAAATGTCCAAGCCTTGCAGCGTAATAAAGATTTTTGGAAGAATCACCTATGATCACTGTGTACTTAATGTACATATAATTTGATATAAACGCTTTATTTAATGCATCTAAATATTTCATCCTCTTTTTCTCAAATTTCATCCTAAATATGGGATAAGTAATTGGCGTGGAGATTGGAAATGGCTGGTAAGAAGAAGGGTTGATGCGTGATCCCCGATATTACTTATCTCTTCCTGTAATTAGGTTCCGGCATTAAGTACCACCCTTATCCGAATCCTTTCTTAGGACTTCCTGCCCTAATGCCACGGGGAGGAAGCGATGCTTACTGCTTAGGTCTTGCGACTCGCAGGTAGCAGGGGTTGGGAATTTACTATCAACATTAAACATTTTATTAGGACAAATGATTCTGTGAATAAATTGATGACTGCTCTTAGTATAAGTGTGACGTACTAAATCATATATCACTAATATATTAATGAGATATAGCCAGGTATTAATGCCAGGCAGCTGACAATCAATAAATTAATATTTAATTGAAAAAAATCGAAAGTCAGGAAACAGAAAAATTAGAAAAGGATATTGGTACCTCTGGGACCCAGGATCTTCGGCCACTGCACTGGACTTGCAGAAAAAGTCAATAGATGTCGCATATTAAAAATAAAATGGATAAAAATTTATCTAGACACCATCTAGATAGCATTTAGTTCGGGTTTGAATCTTGCAATCATACATAAAGACAGCATCTTGCAATCTTACATAAAATATGCGTTAAGAAAATGAATATAATGTTGGTAGTTCTTAGTCGAAGTATGATACAGTTAAAAATTACCGAATCGGATATCGACACCTTGGCGCAATGGTTAGCGCAGTGGCCCGGAAAGCCGAAGGTCCTGGGTCGAGTCCCAGAGGTGCCAATATATTATATTTTTCTGATTTTTCTGTTTCCAGATTTTCGATTGAGTTTCACTAATATTGTGTTCATTTAATTAAATATTTCAAATTGAGGTTTTCCTCATAGGCTAAAAAATAAATAATAGTTTTAAATTCACTTTGATGACATCCTTTTAAAACCTTTAACCCTGGGGCCAGAAGTCGCAGATCGAATCTTAATGATACTATAGTGTTGTATATTTGTATTGAGGGTCTCGTTCTAAAGTGAAAAATATACAAACGTACCGCCATGGTGAGAGATTACTTACCCTGTTGCTTGAAGTCACTACCGCTAAATTAGTCTCAGCGAGAACTCGTACTGACATCATCGACATTCGTCTTCTTTCTTTTCACCCGTCTTGTTTGAAATCTAAGATACCAGAACGATGTCACGTGCGATCTCTCGCTGGGACTAGTACATGTTTATTCACTAGATCTGAATAGACAGGAACTTCTTAAATTATCTCTGCCCCATTTCCATCTTCTACCCATTTCTTTCAGTTCCAGAACGTTCCCTTCATTGAGATCTGTGTAGATCAACTGGCTCCAGGCAGTTGGATTTCTTGTATGGAATCTCACAAAAAGTCAATAAGAAACTAACATACAATAACGAACAAATAAATTAATTGTTTCTCAGTTTGCTCCTATTTCTATTATTTACTAAACTGGCCATTAAACATCTGTTGCCATGCAAATAATATAACTAATTTAAATTCCATATTCGATATGCTAGGTGCAGCAACTGCAGTTTTATTAGACTAACACTATTATAAATAGATTGGTAGGTACACTGAAAGATATTTAAAAATTAAGCAATTATTAACAAACATACAAATAAGACAGTTGCAAATGTTTAAAAAAAAAACATTTTCGATGCTAACAAAACTAAACAAATAATTTGTGTAATAAATGTGATATTTAAAGAATCTTCAAGTATTTTTATTTGACAACTTCTGCAGGTTGGTCTCACGCGCTCTTTGCAAGAACATTCCCATTCCATCCCTTCTCCCTTCGCCACAAACCAGCAGTCTGCATCCAACCCTAATTCCGTATTGCACTATTTTTTCTTGCAAATGTAATCGCAGTTCCCACGGTCTGGTTAGAGAAAGGCAGTACGAATAATAATAATGCTCGGACAGATGAAAGTGTTGGCGGTTGTGTCGCATTGAGGTGTATGTGTATGCGGAAAAATAACAATAATTAGGTGGAGATTTGTGAAAGGTGTGTGATGCGATTTTTTCCCAGGCTTCGTAAGAATCATTTTAGTCCATTTGCAGACGTGCATATCGGAAAACCGATCTCGATATCTTAATCCTTTTAGATTTTAAATAAGAAGTTGTAAAATAATTACCTTTATTTTTCATCATAAAATTGTTGAAAAACTTTAATGACTCTATATTTTTTTATGGAATGTGGAAGTAAGATAGATACAAATATATTTTTTAAGTTATCTACATTTTATAAACAAAATTACTAACGGTCGCATGATGAACACTTAAAAAAACCACTTACTGAAATAATAACAAACTACTTCTCAATATTTTGAAACCCTTAGCACGGGTGATCCCGGTGATATCACTATCTGAACTTGTTAAAAAAAATTAAAACACAAGACATTTTTTCTTTTCTTCAATAATTTTATAATAACATTGTGGCGCCATTTTAATCATACGGTGAAAAATCAACATGTTTCAGAACCAAGGCAAAATATTAGCGAAAAGTGCTGGGAGAAGGTAATTCATTAGGTTTTATGTAAAAATAATTATAAAAAAACATTTTGAAACTAGCGCAGACCTGTGAAATCCACAGTTTTAAATTTGAAAAAAAAGCAATTAAATTCAAAGCAAATTTGGGATAATTGAACCAAAGTTACGCACAACGCACAAACATACAAAATCAGGGTTCTTGATGACTATGGCGTGTTGAATTATAATGTGGTACACGTGTCAAACTAAAACTCTTAAGCAGTTCAACATGTTGCAGAGACTAATTGTATTTAATTAATGATGATCCCAAATCGGTCACCACAATTCAATTTCTACCCCATAATGCCCCATAATTCAATTTCTACCCCAATATGGTGAAAAATCAACATGTTTCAGAACCAAAGCTTCTTTCATCATCAGGATAAACGGAACAAAGTATTATTCATGTACTGAAAATTATAATAACATAAATAGCTAAACATAGACAAAATATTAGCGGTAAGTGGTGGGAGAAGGTAATTCATTAAGTTTTATGTAAAAATAATTATTTAAAAAACCTTTTTGAAACTAGCGCAGACCTGTGAAAAATCACAGTTTCAATTTTGAAAATAATAATTAAACTCAAAGCAAATTTGGGCTAATTGAACCAGAGTTACGCAGGACGCACAGACAAACAAAATCAGGGTTTTTGATGACTACAGAGTGTTGAATTATAATGTCGGTACATGTGTCAAACTAAAACTCTTAAGCAGTTCAACGTGTTGCAGAGACTGAACATGAACTGACAGAAATTTTTTTTCCGGTTTAGGTAAATATTCTAAGACATTCTGTATTTTCTTTTAATCGTATTTTTGAAACCCTGGCGATTTTTTGAAAATTTCAATCCGAAAAATCAGACCATTTTTTATAAACCGGAAAGACGGGACATAATTTTATGGGTGCGAAAAAACGATAATTACACAGCCGAAAATCATTTAAAAAAAAAAGAACGTTTTCCACACGAATAGCAATAAATTCTACGGGGTTCTCTTCGTAACATATGTAAAAACACCGCCATCTTTATCAAAAAATCGAACCAAAGGATAAGTTCGCATAGAACAAACAATAAATCTAGTGAACGTTAAACGCAAATTCAAAAATTCGCCGGAAATCAAAGTGTTACCTTTTAAAAAAAAATTAATCGGTGTGGAATTTAACAAAATTAAGGGAACATAATCGGAGACAGGACATTTTCATTAGTGACGTCACGAGCTCAAATAATGGATTTATTTATTTAAAAATAAAAAAAAACTATACATTTCTAAAAAAATTTACTATTATTTTCGTAATCTTAGTAAAAAATCTATCCACACGATTTTTTCCAAGTCGTTATGATATCCATGCAAGTGGCCTATTCAATTTCTACTCCATTACTTAACTAAATAATCACTAGATAAATTATAAAAGTAATATTTCAATGTCAAAAAGATGTTTTCTTACGAAATACCTACAAAGACAAGATGTAGGTAGTTATCTCATCGTAAAAAATAATAAACAGGTGTAATGTTATAGGTAAAAACGGCAACAGTACTTATCCGTGATTATTGTAGGTCATGAATGACTGTATGGGATTTCAGGACATTAGCGGGCCTAAGTATTACTGCGGGGAATTTACAACATTGTGAATTCTCAGAATGCAAATACGTATATGTAAATTCACTGTTTACAGAGATGGATTTTCAGAAGTACATACATATTTAAACGTAATTTGTAATGACTAATTGGGAAATACTTCGGAAACTAAATTGGGATAATTTTCATAACTTATTTGGACATTATTTAAAAACACGTCCGCTTTACCCAACAATCGAAGCTTTTCCTCACAAAATTGAAAAGAGAATGAAACGTCCAACACTCTTTGATTCAATCGATATTAATGCATTGTTCCGAGTCATTCCTTTGCAGGACATAACCCGAACCATAGACATACAAATAACTAGACGAGAACTTACAGATGAGGGGTAAAAACCAACTATGGCGGGGCGAAGAGAGGAAAGAGACTTGTGATTCGCCAAGTCTTCTTCATTGTCTAAGTATGTGTTTCATAGACATACAGCGTCCGCGCGTAAAATGTACGACGAGAGCACGACATTGGTACGGACACGCCCAGCCGGTTCCGAAAAATGGTTCCAATGGGAGGGGGAAATAACACGTTTTTTAACACGTAAGGGCATGTCCATATATTTTGTACGTCCGTGACCCGAACTAATATTTATTTTTTTGTAACGCCTGTAGGGGCTTTTACAAATGTGTGATATGCACAATAATTTTGTGGAACAGTAATCATGAAGTAAAATATGCTATTTTAATTATATAAAACCCATGCAGAAAAATGGTAGGTATTATGCTAACATCGAATAGTATTATTAAGTTTGTGTCTGCGTGGTTGAATTTCAGAAACCGGCTTCGAGTGCATGTCTGACGCCACGCCATACGCGCCGCGCCACAAATAACATCTGTGTACGTGGAATTTCAAACAAAGCTACCGCTGTAATTCGGTTTCGAATTCAAGAACTCATCACAAGATGTCGCTATTTCCGCCAGCAGGACGAATAGGGACGTGTTCCCCCTAGGTATGACTGCTACGAATTTGTGAATATGTAGTGTCTCTCCGGATATGTAAAGATTGACGGAATTACATAGTCGAATCAAGCGGCATCATTGCCTGTCTCGATTACTTTGTCCCGGTGACTAGCTACACTGGATGACAGTGGATCTGAGGAACGGGCTGTTTTGGAAGCAGTTCCTGTTGGATTTATAAAATGGTCACCAACACTAACTGGGCGAAGCCGGACCACAAGTCACCTAGCAGTTTTTAAACTGCTAGTTGATTATTGCCTACTGTTGAGGCTTGTTATTATTATCCCACTACGAGCGAGCACTACAAGCGAGTGTCTAAATGACTCGGTCTTTATATTGTTGTTGTAAATTAAAAATAATTTTATATCGAGTAGTTCTTGTTGGTATATAAGAGGTAATAATAAATCAGGGCTGACCATAACACTATTAACATTTTAAAAAATTCAAACTTGTTAAGCCTCAATCGAAATTCAAAAAAATATAGTTTTATAATATCGGTTGAGGACCTACCTAAAACCACAAGATTTATGAGGAATCAAAAATATTATGAATAATGTATCTATACTGCCATAGTAAGTTGCAAAGACACAAAGCACCATTCGGTAGAAAAACAAACAATATTATCAAAGAAACAAGTAAGAAAAACCGAGAGCTTAGTTGGCAATAAATATAAAATTTTACTGATTTCCGTCAGGATGGAAATAAAACTAATAAATTTATTACCCCAAACTTTAAATTTTTTTTTGCGTCTTTGCGAATTGCTCGCATTCGGACGCGGGTGCAGGAAACTCAAAGAGCATTGGAGTTAAATTTGATTCCAATATAACATCTCCCTCTTACATGTAAACGATGTATTATAACAGAAAGAGAGGTTTGCATGGGGTTCTCAGCGGCAGAAGTATAAATGGTTGTGGGTTGCATCCTCCCCTTGATAGGTACGGGGTCCAGGCGCAGTAATGAGGCTGCATGTGATGGATCTTGGTCCCACACAATACAAGATTCCTGGTAAACCTACCCGAGTGAGGAATGGTTCCTTGAATGGTGCCTCGGTGGCTACCATAACCGCCTTAGAGTAACAATATATACTCTAAGATAACCGCCCACAGGTAGCATTCGTTTTAGGGTGACCATACATTTAAAAAATGAATGCATAAAAAAATTAAGGATTTTATCAAAGTAATTCAAAATTGAAGATACATAAATACGTGTTATTCGCCAGCGTACTTCATTTTTTGATTAAGATAAGTACCAATTTGGTCTCTACCTTACATTTTATGTTTAGATGTAGGTACATTTTTTTAGTCATATTATTATTATTATTTAAATTGAATCATAGTTTAATAAGCGGAAGGAGAGAATCAGGGAAATGAAGACAAGAACTCGGTTGTACGTGGAAGGGGAAACCGAATGCGAAATCATTTTGATTATATAGAATTTTTAGTATGTATTTGAAAATGTGGCGCAATAATTTCTTATGATATCAATTAACTTATTTAAAGTATTGTGAAACGATAGTATGTATATGGCGAAGATGAAGGTTGGGAAGTCTGGCTATTCAATTAAGTTTGTTTTATTTTACAATATTTCGAGTACATTTTGTTTACATTCCACGATCGTTGAACAAAAGAAAAATGTTGTTTTTTAAATAAAAAGGTACCACGGTGGATTCAAACCGAATGTAATTTGTAATTTGCAACACGGATGTTATCAGGTATTTTAATTTCCCAGAAATAACGTCACTAACGACTTGGCAGGGGTAGCCGGTTTCATGGGGTGAGGTTTGTGTAGGTCTTGGTGGCGGATGCTTTGACTACCTACTGCGTGGCGGGCCGGATCAGTAGAGACTAGTTGAGGGAGACCTTTTTACCTCTTTATCAGGACTCTCTCGACCCACCAGATGGTGGGTCGAAAGAGGCAGTGGCAGAGATGGTTTCATACGTCCGTCACTCCTGGAGACACTAACCCGAAGATTCCTACCCACCCCTCATTCCTTTTCCTTCCCAGAACCTCTTCTTCTTTCCCTAAAAAGACCTCCACACATCATCTCCGGAGATGATATAGGCACTGAGAGAATTTCTTTTCCTCAGGGCCTCCTGTATGGATATAAATTAAAAAAAATTATATTACCTAAGTACATCAAAAAAATAGAAGGTGCCTAATTACAGTGTGGTTGAATCTTTTTTGTTACTAAGGAGAACCTTTAAGGAGAGAATTCACCGAAGTGGGTCTATTAAAAAAGTTTATTTTATTAAAACGTATGGTGATCCTATCGGCGGTACCCACAGAAATAGTCCATAAATCCCATTTACTTACCCGCGCCTCACATATTATTATATGAATGATGAACCCCTCGCCCTACCTGGGCCCTAAATGGCCGCTAGTCCGTGTCAATGATTCCTAATTTATTATTATTCCGCTGACATTTTCCAAATTCCTGGCATTGTTTTTTTTCATCCCTGAGAGATGGCCTTAGATTCTACTTCGGATGTCGTGGGTACATACATAGGTACCGACCGAATATCGATAGACCAAAGTTTCATCAGACTTGTTGGCGATACTGGATGTTATGATTTTTTGACGAATATGGCGGCATATCTGATACATTCCTTGGCTGTTTATTTAGGCGTATTCGTCATGAAATCGGTAATGTTCAAGTAGCACTTGAATAGAACCCGTTAGGTAGAAAAAATGTACACATCTTGTAGGAGGAATTTAAAGAATGCATTTTAATATTGAATGAAAGGGCGACACGTTCACTCTATTTTACAGATATTGTCAACGAACAATATTATAAAATTGCACCGCAAAAATGTTCGCCAAATTCTATTAGAAAATAACAAAGCTGTGGTAAACAACATTCAAAATACTTGTCAGTTTCAGTAGGTATAGCTTAGTTTAAACAAACGACTTTAAAATAAATGAGAACTCGTGTTTATCTACCTGTTGTATTTATGGATGTCGCGAGCTACGAAAACGTTCAATCATATAAGTTAAAACATTTGCGAAGACTTTAATAAAATTTGAATGAAGCCATGTGAAATAATGCAAAATCACACAAAATCATGAATTTATGTTTTGAAAATTTGATCGCGTAGAAGTATTATAGATGCTTCAATTAAATAGTGCGTTTAGAACTTATCTTGGCCTTTAAAAATATCGGTGATTTCTTTTAAAAGTCTTTTAAATCCTAGGGTACGACCAAGTACAATAGCAGTGCAGTCTAGGTCTTCTAAACCTAGAAAAAAATAAAATATTAGGTCTATAAAAAAACACTTTCAAATGCAAATTCTCCTACTTATAAACCCCTTTTCGGATATGATTTTGTTCGGACTGTTCCTTTTATAATAATCGCAAAAAAATTATATTTACGTACGAACTTCACAAAATAAAATAAAACATGTCTTTTTCTCGTCGTTAAATATTTTTGACATCAATCAATACGGCCAGCACTCGACGAATTTGGATTTTTATAGTGAACCTTATGCCATCGGCGTAAGAACCATGCACTTGGCACACCCATTTCGTATCAGTTACGCCCCGCCTGAGACGGGGAATAGAGGTCCTAGACTCCGCTTCGTTTGGTTCCGTGAAATCTATTTTAAATTTCCTTGTTATTACAATAAACATGGCGTAAAAAAGGAGTTAATGTTTTATACAGGCCTTTACAAAATCAACATGTAAAATTATCTCAAATACTTCTTCCAACCCTTCCTAAAGCATTTTCTCAGGTATTTTTAAACTCCTCCCAAATTCCGATTTCGATTTTTTTTCTGGACTATTGGATCACCTTAAATAGAAAATTTAGTTGCTTAGGTTTTTAATTGCCAAAATTTGATCGAATTTTGGATTATTAAGCGATGTTGCTCGTGATCCGTTTACTTGAGCCAATTTCTTTTTAGATATTGTTATTACGAGTATATAAACGAAAATGATTTTTTTAAATTTGATACACAAATTAAAATAATGTCTCTCTTATGTACGTTGAATAATCATAAAAAATTGTTAAAATGTATTTTTAATTTCAGAAATGCGTTGTTCGATTTGCTACATTTGCATTTCGAAATGCAACACTTTTATTGCATTATTTACAAGTCATAAAGCATAATGGCCATATAAAAATATTTTCCAACACATTACTGCCAACAAAAGCAAAATGGACGAACTGATTTTACGACTGTACTTAAACAATTTTTTAAAACGCGCTGAAAAACAACGTCCAGAAAATGTTCAGAATTATTATTTGGTCGTGGCTTTATGGTACCTGCTTGTGTCCTGTAATTCCTTGAAGGACATACAAAAAATAATTTGTGCCTAGGTAAGCACTTGAAATATAACACTTGTGAGATAGAGTTCCTAGTCAGATCGAGTCAGAAATGCTACCTGAAATACACGCATTGTATTATTTGAAATACAATATTTTGCAAACAGGACGCAAGATAACCATCTTCGTCTCCTTTTACAGATTGTGCAAAACAGATAGTTTTAATCTTGAGTTCCTGAAACCTTCCATATATTCACCTTCCCTTATTTTTATTTTGCTTAAAACCTACCTGATTGATAGGAATCGGTCATAATTTATCACCGAATTTGGGCAATAATGGTTCCAGGATGAGTTTGACACTAATCTTGTGGCTTATTTTGTAGAAATCTATTCGTTTGATAATTTATGATTATACTTACTCACCAATTACACGCGCAATAAAACATATACCTCACTACGAAAAATTACTACACTTAGACATTTTTCAGGAATTATTGCCAACATATAACTCATTTAAAATTCTTCGGCAGACTTTTATTATCAGTCAATTACAATTAACGAGCATATACAAATTGATTTCAAAACGTCTCTTTATCTCTCCACACATTCTCTTCCTTTTTTATTATTATTACTCGTACATTCATTAGTTGAGACTTAGGAACCGTTCTCAACTCGTGCGAAATTATCTATTGATATTTTAGCGCTACTCAACAGGTTGTCAAGTTATTTGAAAATTTGCATTATTGGTGGCAGAGTTGAAAATAAATAATTTGATAAAAGTAACCAAACATGATCAATAGTTATAATTTTTTTTTCAAAACAAATTACGTCTAAACTTAGGTATTAGGCACGGAGCATTAATAGTCCTGGACAAACTGACCCCCAGTTCACTACCTACCCCTCATACCCTTTTCCTTCCAAGATCTTCCTCTTTTCCTTTCTTTAAAAAACTCTCCACAAAGCATTGTCAAAGATGACAAGGGCCCCGAGGGAAATAATTTTCCCCTGGGCCTCCTGCGTGGAGCTAACGTAATAAAATAAAATAATAATTTGTACAGTAGAACTTGTTCATAAATAAAAACTTTTTTGTATAAACTGAATAATAACAAGTGAATAGGTAGGTATATAAAATAATATATTAATATTAAACAATATTTTATAACTACACACTACAACAAGCATTCATCATGGCTTATTTCGTGACACACTCCTGCCTCCTGCATGTATTAAAAACGCACTTTTTTCTATTCCAATACGCAAAATTCACTAATACCGAAATATTTTCTTAGCTTAGCCAAAAAGCTATTACCAAATCCCGATGTACAGCGAATTTCTACCTGCTGCTCTAAACCGTACCGAGATACGAGTTAGCAGATATGCCAGTTTTCGCCGAAAAACAAACCCTCTAAGGGAAAAGGTTTCGCAAATCCCAGATAAGCCTCAAACACATCACAGCCTCCTTAGGAATCATCCCCCGGTAATTACCTGGTGTGGAATCTCATCTCTTCGCATGAACTAAGACCGGACCTGTCAGGATGAGTTTTTTTCGGAGAAAATCAATCAATCGCAAAAGGCGGCCTGCTTTCAATAAAGACCTGCATTGTTCTCGGCTTAAATAATTCATAAGTAGGTAGGCTATGGTTTTGTTTTTAACCCTCAGAATGATTACTTTACTGTTTATGTTTCCATTTTGAACAAGCCACAAAAAGCACAATGGCGTTATGTAATATTATTTGTGAGTATAATTCATTTAATAATATAGATTTACTGATAACTTGTAATGTATGTAATCACTCAAAATAGAGAAATTTCATTGGTACCGATCATTGTAATTATTTCTTAAATTTTGGTAACTGTTTAACATTCGTTTTATCGCACTGTTTGTTGTATAATAATAATAATAATAGCAATAATATATAAAATCAATCAGGTAAACCCAAAATACTCAACCAAATGGAAAATTTATATTTTAAATCAAAAGGTGTAACAAAAATAAAAATGTCTAGTTACAAACGTCTAGTACGGATATTTGCTACTTTATTTATTTGTGTTTTAAATGATGATATAATAGGTAATTAAAGAATTAAATTTTTCGTGATTTTAGAGGCAATTTTACAAATTAATACAAACAGTCTTACTCTACACACTGTACCGTAAAAATTTTGGTCAAAATTTTATTTATCTACGACGTACTCGTGTTCCAACGTAAAATAGTCGTTTGTAATTTAAATTTAATCCCTTTACTACGAATTATTTGGTGATTTTTATTTTTTTATTGTATATTTCATCATATACATGCAGTAAATAGAGCAAAATAATTTTAAAATGATTATGAATTACTCACAAAAAAGGTAAATCTTGAAAAATCTAACTTTTTAACTCAAATTAACAAAGTCGACGGTATCGTATTAGATTTTTGCTTTGCCTTTGGATTAAAAAAATATTTTTTCTGTTTGGTTGGCTTAAAATCTAAAATTTAGTTTTGAATGAAAAGGACCGCGTAGCTGTTATGAGTACTATCCAGATAGCGCACATTGCATACATTCACAGATTGCAACTTCATAATCACAAAGCACTCTTTTTAGGGTGAATTGCCTAATTTAAAAAAAAACTTCATTTTATACACAGAAAATACGACATAGTACGTAATGTCGTTGATGATATTGTCTTTATGTTTGCCGATAATCGGTATACCTAGTTATTCATTTAAAAGATCCACTTACTTCAGTAAATTGTTTATAAATACAGAAATAATTATCATGTTATTTATTAATGTTAATCTACCCAATTTACATAATATCAACAAACATAAGAAAATGAAAAACTACAAAAAAATGATACTTTTAAGTCCTTTTTTAGATCTCTATTCAATATAAGTATAAGTACATAACATTCTCGCATTCAATACGGCGAAATAAAAATAACACCCAAGCAAGATAAACTTATAGAATTTTGTGTAATTATAAAATAACGATTTAATTATAATGGTTGATAAGTGCTCTAATATATAAAATTACTGGTTAAATATTAAATTCTGACCAAGTTTTTTTAAGTCACGTAATTTAGGGTCATGTATATCCACCGCGACTCACTGCAGAGATGAAAGCTAAAGTTTTAATCGCCCGCCGCTTACTCGGTTTGAAAACCGATCCAAAGGGAATAAGAAATCGGATATAATTCAATAAGGAATAAGCAATAGGACCCGCCTTGATGTGAAAGGCATTTTAATACGTACGTAATTACCTTTTCGGGTAGAAAATTTAGCTTTTCGAAGGCTTAGATATAGGTTCCTCGAGCTTTTGGGTAAGCACCTTCGGGGAGCTTTCGGTACCTACGCTGTGCTTTTCGGTTCGTTTCGTGGGGCTCTTAGCACGGGAAATAGGGTGTAGTGTTTCGTGGTTGATTGTAATTTTTGATTGACATATTGCGTGGGAACCTACGATGGTTTTTTAAAAAAGGTATTTTCATTAGTGATTATTAGCGAAGGGCGGGCAGATTACTTCCTTATTTTACCTTTGAAATGTTGAAAATTTGAAACGTTAATGGGACTTGTTAATTTTTGTTCAACTATAAAAGAAATATAGGAGACAATACAAAAATTTATTTATAAAATGTTTCCGTGTTGAGAATAAAGATACATAAAAATATGCTTAGATAAAATTGCAGATTACTATACCTACAGAGTCTTTACATATGACTAAAGGATTGAGGACCTTAGTACCTACGCAATATTTGGAAAGATATTATGATTACGTCTTCAACCTTTGCAAATTCACTTTGTGGCGTCATTTTTAATTAAATGAAAACAAATAATTTTGTAAAACACCACAACTTAATCAAAATTATCAACATGTTTCGAAATCAAAGGGTTTCTTCCTCAGGATAAGATTAACATTAATAATAATAAAAAAGACAAACAAATATAGACAAATAAAAACTATGGACCAAAAATTAATGTGAGAGATGATTAATTACTTTAAAATATCATAAACATATCATAATATGTAAAATTTGCATTTATATTATAATAAAACTTTTAAAACAAAAGATAGTACCTAATCAACAATAATAGTCTAAATAAAAAAAAGTATTAATATGAAAATAAATTTAAGAGATAGCTATTTAAAAAAAATATTTGGTTATTAATAATATTTTATTAACTATTAATACATTTTTGTTAATTTCTCAAATTTCTAAATTATCTAATTGATATTATTATTATTTTATATTTAGTACTATTGCATTTTTTTAGCTGATTGAAACTAACTACGAAAAAATAGTTAGGTGTATCTCCTAATTAATTTTTTTAATTAACTCCAAAATAATTTTTCTCGGGGTCTTTGTCATCTTTGGGGATGTTGGTTGAAGGGTCTTTTTGAGGAAATAAAGGAATGAACCTGGATATTAAAGTGATGTGGGAGGGAAAACAGAAGACAGGTATCATTCCGTTATTGGTGAAGTTTGACATATTTTTTATACTTTATTATAACTATGAATTAAATTCTGCAGGCAGAGAGCGTGGTGAACAGAAAACAGTATCTATAGGTAAATGTAAAAACATATAAAATACCTCAAAATATTGCAATATACATAAATGTTTCGTAATAAGTTTCGTATGCAACAACTGAACCAAAAATGATTTTCGTTTCTTGAAATGTAAATAATATATCAACCTGCGTTTTTTGCGCACGAAAACGACACAACGTGTATTTACGATTCTCGGTACACAACCTTTCGTTTACGACTTGGAACATTAATAATCTGGAACTGTATACTTAGGTTAGGGTTACCAAAAAGATAATTTCTAAATAATTTCTTACGATATGATTTAAAACACAATTAGCATAATCATATTATTATTAAAACATATATAATGTGCATTTATGCATATATCTATTTTTTTTTCTTTTCATCTTTGTCGTTTAAATTAACAGTGTAATACTTGACTTCAAATCCAATATCAACACATGGTCACTCTATATTTTTATTTCATTGTATTGGATTAGATTCCTTCAGCTTTATTAGGTACCTACCCATTATTTATAAGAAACAGTAATATTCTTTCAATATTTTATGTTGTATTATTTTATTAAAATATTAACCTCAAAACAGTCTCGTTTAAGTAAGGTTAAAAATTGAAATGTGGACCTTAACACCACGTAAAGAAACAATAATTTTATTCTTCTTTCCGATAAAAAGCAACAAATGAGAGTGGATAAATAATTAACCAAATAAATAAACAAAAAAATGATGACTTATTTTTAAAATTAACTTCCCGTTACAAAAAAAATGTATATGTATAATATAATCGTAAAAAGCTAGATTCAGAGTTTTGTTTTGTTACGCATGTGTAAAACAAGAAAAGAAAAGCATGCCGGTAATTTTAGAGTGAATGGAATGAACGTAACTCAATATAATTGAAAAATTAAAAAAAAAATGTATGTCTAAATTAAACAGTGTAAAAATCGTTTTCAATATCTGAAGTATTCGTCATTTTATGTTGAAGTTCGAATATTTTTGAAATGGTGTAATTTTTCTATAAATTATTACTTTGGATACGTTGCTCGCCAAACTGAGGTCTCTTGGAAGAACTCGGTCACTGGCAAATACTACTGGCATCCGGTAAGTCGGTGTCCGCAGCTCTCCACCATGGAAATTAAAGTCACGAACCTCATCAATGAGGAACCGACTTGAAAAGAAGACTTTTCGTAAAAAATTAGATATTTCCTATCTAAAATAAATAAATAACAACCTGGACATACATACTTTGTTTATACATTACTTGTTTATACATGTACTTTTTCTCATTTTTCTTTATATCAAACTTTAAACACTTCAAAAAATAGATTTCTAAACTTTTATTTTTATAGTCATTATGTACGTTTTGAAAACAATTTTTCCATTTAAATTTACGTAAAAATATTTGTAAAGCCTCATTTTTCTGCTGCTTTTGCTAATCTGTGAGAAATGGTTGGAATGCAGTCGAATTATCCTGTTAATATTTTAGATTGTTTTTTAACTACCTACTCTCTCCGTACCCGTGGTTGTTTACCTGTAGACACAAATCTTACTATTATTATAAAGAATAACTAAAAGATTTTAATTTCCTCGCTGACAAATTTAAGGCTTGTGACAGCCCTAACTCAAAACCATTTCTCACCTGAAGGAACATTACGGCCAGGTTGCTTGTTCCTAGAAGCGTTTAAAGTAGGTAAATTAACTGCCTACCTGGCCTTGAAGCCTGAACCTCAAGACTTATGCCTCATGCCTGCTGTTTGGTATATGGTATATGTAATGCAGAATAGAAACCAAAAATAATAGGGGCTGTAAATTACATTTTACAGAACATACACTGGCAGGTTTCTCGCGAGCAGAGGTGTAAGTCAATGGTAGGAATTTTAAATTATATAAAATAATACTGTAATATATACCTAATAGTTATTTAGTACGTAGGTACCTACTTTGTATAAACAATAAATTTATAATTTAAAGTAATAATTTATAAGCACCTGATCAAAAGCTCTAATTTAGTGCACTTTATCCCCGGACAGCCTGTATATTCTGTACATCTGTGCATGGTGTCCGGAATCTCGATGAATTGGAGAATCTACATCACATTTGGAGTCCATTTTGTAATATAAATGTTTTGATTTTAGCTTTCGTTTAGACAGAACATATCAAATCACAACATATCTTGATGCCTTTTCCCATCAATTCCGCAATCGATATTCTTTATATTAAATATACAATAAATTTTATTGTTCATTAGAAAACAGTTTGAAAAAAAAAAGTTTTGATAGGAGTGTTAGGACCCCACAGAGACTAAAAAAAGTTACACAAGCCGCTGGGATAAATCGGATACAAAGATTTCCCGAAAAAATCTGAATATCGCCGAAAAAATGGTGTCAAAAACTTTGTTCGCCGGCGGTCGGCAAATAAATCAAAAATAACTCTGGTAAATGGGCCACGATTCCCGAAATATGGTGGAATTTGGATTTTCGGAGGGTGAAAAAAATGTGATATTAAACTAATTTAATGTCAATCCAGAATTTCTCAAACTAGGGACTACATTTAGAACTCATTTATTAATACGCGTGTCCTACACCCGAAGTGTCTAAGAGTGATTTTATTAAATTAAATTTAGTTGTTTAATTATTAAGGTAGGTACCTACATATAGAACATCTAGTTGAATGGTTAGACATCTCCAAAAATTTATAGTTTTGAGATAATGAGGAAAGCTATAATCGAATGTTCACCATATATCAAATATTATTTACACGTGTCTCTGTTTTAACTATTAAATATGCCATAAAATAACACCGGGAGGCATAACGGTCCAGTACCATGACACTTTGACCCAGAAAACAACAACGTTTTGTTTAATTCCCTACAAGTTTTTCTGCATTATAATTTATTGATTTGGGAGTGTTTATGGGTTATCTAAGTATTATACCAGAGAGAGGGTACACTTTTACATTCAACTCATATTTTGGTTTTTCGGAGATATCTGACTAATTTACTGCACGATCATAATAGATGTGTTTTTGGTATTGTTTCCGCAGACATTAACCGCAGAATACAAAACAAATATATTGACGGATCACTTGAAGTTCCGTGAATCGCCCGTACACTATCAAGATCTTAAGCACATTGAACGTATTCGGACCCCGTTTCAAAAATTATCAATTGACTAACTAACTAACTAACTAACCATCACGCCGTTTCCCCGCAGGGGTAGGCAGAGAGGACGGACCGCCACACAACTCGATCTTGGCACACACTCTTTGCCTCGTTCACATTCATACATCAGAAGCCATGTGAAGAGTCGGAATAATAATTATCAATTGTTTTGCGCTAAAACGATTTCGGAAAAGAGATAATTCTGATGCAAAATGGGGGTTTGTCAAGCTATTTCCCGCGGGCCCAAGGTCTAGAAACACTCTTGCAGAGGATCCCGAATCCGCGGGGGTCCGACGGACCAGACTGCGTGGCTTTGTTCCGACCCGTATTATATCTCGTATCTCTCCCTTTGGAGGAGTCGAAGAAACCCGTCCAAGTAGCGGTTTCCGCGCCTTATTCCACTGGTAATTAATCTTCCCTATTAGATAGATTCCTCCATATCAAATGTTTTAATTCATTTTTTCACGTGGGAAGATAGTGGAAGGTTGCAGCACCGAGATGAAATTGCGTATTCTCCTAATTTAAAAAATATAATCATCGGATCAATCACCCGTTGGCGTTGGTAGAAAAGTTTTAAGAGATGTTAAATACATATTTTAGAGATTTCATTCAAAAGCACAATTCCCTTGATATGCTATGGCAGTGCTAGATCATCTGTTCTACCGTGTGGCTTGAACAAGTGGTGGTGATGACTACGGCCGATTTATTCGGCGATCGAACGAAACCATTATTAGCTCCATTCTGCTTGCTGTTTTTATAAAAAATAAATATCTAGGAATCTATCAATGATATATATAGACGTAAGTTTTTAATGAATTAAACATAAAATATTAATTTTTCACGCCACAGCCGTCGAGTTATGAATCCACCACTCTTTTCCTTATGGATGCAGTCTGTTTATCTTGTGTTTCAACATATTTATAGGATTGCAGTGAAAAAGCGTACTCATTAAACTTTTTTTAAATCGGAAAACAAGTAAATTTATACTACTATTACCTAACTTCATCAATAAAATAATAATATCATGTCCTTACTGCCTGTAGTACATATACTTAACTTAATTTCGATATGTAGAAATGAGATCCCTGAGGCGTATGTGTGCTAAAACCATGTATGATCGTGTGAGAAACGCGGAGATCCGCAAAGAATGCAAGGCTGATGCAAGCGTAATGAGTAAGATCAAGAAAGGAACGCTCCGATGGTTCGGGCATGTAGAGAGAATGAACGAGGAAAGGAGTGTTAGGAGAATATATGACGCAAATGTTAATGGTAGAAGAAGTCGGGGACGCCCGAGGAAGACATGGCACGACCAAGTGAATCAGATACTTGAGTCGGGCCATGTCAAGAGTCAGAATAATAGAAGAGCATGTATGAGACGATGTATGAATGTTAACGAGGCAAGGAGTGTGTGCCAAGACCGAGTTGTTTGGCGGTCCGTCCTCTCTGCCTACCCCTGCGGGGAAACTGCGTAATGGTTGGTTAGTTAGTTAGTTTAATTTCGATAATTATATCTAATGCGGGAGGTATCCTACAATATGATGTCAGCATAATCATTCACGAAGGGTAGAATCAGTTTTTGCCATTAAAAAAATATATATATTGTGGTAAACCAAAATCCAATAAATTATCAATCCATAGTTCTTTCATCACCGGTGCATATTCCCATATAAGACAGATGGTTTACATGGATACGGTTAAATGTTGATGAAACGTTGTTAAAATAAATGAGTGCAGTAAATTGATTAGTGGTCTATGTCTTAGGCCCTTTCATCAGCTCCAAGATGATTGAGTGTCTATGCCATATGATATGAGAAGTGTGAGGTGATCATTCGTGCATACCTCCATCAAAAATAAATAGGATCATTATAAATTAAAGATATTGATGATAGTTTTTTTTCCTGAGGGGGGAACAGAAATGATCTGATTCTTGTATTTCATCAATTTATAAAAAAATGTTCGCGTTTTGTAGGTAAACTATATTCATATTCAGTTGCAACTAAAATAAGCAGCGCAAATTCTCGAGAAGCTGAAATCAAATAAAAAAAAATTTGCATTCCAGTATTGAAGTGTTGATGTAAAGGATTCAAGTTGATTTCAAGAAATCAAGTTGATTTTATGTAAAGCTTAGTAGTTTTGTTAGAATTGCATCACCCCATTTAAACATTGCTAGCTATTGTAAGGCGATCAACCTCGACCCCACCGGCTGCCTGTTTTGATTTATGCAAGAAAAAACATCGCCAAATTGCATGGTTTATTTTATTTTGTAAAAAAAAAAATTTCGGCACAAAATTTAATACATTTTTTGATCTTCATCGAAAGAACTTAATTTATCACACCCGAAAAGGGCTTCGTAAGTATGAAATTTTTGCACTTCAAATAATTATTTATGTAATTTTTTTTCTAGGCTTATAAGCACAGGACGTCCTGAGGGAAAAAAAATCCTTCAGTTCCTTTGTCATCTTTGGAGATGCTGTGTGGGGGGTATTTTTAGGTTTTAGGCAAAGGAAGGAGATGAAGTTCTGGGATGGACAAAGGTATGATGGGTAGATGTGATTCTGGGGGTCAATGTGTCCAGGACTGAAGGACGCATGAATCCACCCATCCCACTGCGGGACAAGGCGATGGGTCGAAAGAGTCCGGCTGGAGAGTTCTATGTTAGGTCTCCATCAACCGGTCTCTCCCGATCCGGCCCGCCACTTTATCACTTCGCAGTAGGTGGGCAAACTCATTTGCTGTCAAGACCTAGACAAACCTCACCCCATGAACCCCGGCACTCCTGCTAAGTCACGTAACGTAGCGAATCACTTACGGTGACCTATGGCAGGGGTTTTTGTTATCCAATAAAGGCGGCGGTACTCATACCCGCCTCCCAAATTGTTCTACTCGTAGAATTAAATTAAATACTATCTATATGTCTAAGCGATCAAATTTTTAACCAAAAAACACATGAGTTTGCATTACATCGCTTTAAGGTATGTGGATCCTCCTACAAAAGTTCGGATAACAGTCAAATTTACGTGAAAATGATACCTACCGTTTACTTCCAAGTTTAGACCAATGCTTGACTCGCATGCTTAATATTGGGTAACAGCCTGGACAAAGCAACAAAGAAAACGTAGTCGTGACTTCAATCAACGAGACACATTTTACTGGAAAAGCAATACAGTTCGTGCGGGTTGGCTTTTGGTATTAATAACTAATGCCCAATAAAAATAGCGCGGTTCAAAGTAACCAAGTGTCAAAGTAGGAAAGAACCTACCTGAAGGCGTGCCTGCTAATTTTCTTGCTACTTTTTGTTGGAAATATCGGTTTTTTGACCCAATAGGAAGTTAACAACTATGAACTCTTATTACATAGGGTGGGCCATAAACATTTTCACTTTTGAAATAATCATTAAAAAAAACATTTAAATAAATGCTTATTATTGATTAGAACAAAAATATGCTGGAATATCATTTCGTAAAAATAAAATCGTGAAAATGGCCGCCATCTCGCCGCTGGCATTCCTCAATTCAGGCCCTTAGATTTTCGATAACTTTTCGACACAAATCTCGGTGTAGGTATGTTGATTATTTCTTGGTGGATGTTCTCTTTTAATTGGAGAATAATCGTTGATTTATTTACGTAGACTCGACTCGTAAGATAAAATATAAATGAAGACAATATTAGCGAAACTCAATCGAAAATCTGGAAATGAAATGATATTTGCTAAAAAAATCAGAAAATGATATTTGCTCTACTCTATATGTATAATATCTTTTTATGATTTTTCTGTCTCCAGATTTTCGATTGAGTTTCGCTAATATTGTCTTCAATTAATTAGATATTATCTACAATTATCTACATAAAGTTAAAAATAAAAATATATATACACAAATATATCCCATTAAAAACAATCAGCTCGGGTTAGATCCGGGCTGCGGGGAGGCCATGCAATATCTCCTCTGCGCGAGATCAGTTTCATAGGAAAAATTTCTTTAACCAATATCTTTTGCTCCATGGCCATGGCATGTTTTCCTGCTGGTTTCTTCGAAATTTTTAAACCATAATTTAATTAAATTAATACTTGGGCACTGATTAATACTCTGTAATTGGTGATGCGAACGAAATAGGCGGCGTGCATCATTGTTTTGAAAAAAATGTTTTACCCAGAAAGCGCGTTGCTCTCCCGTAAAGCGTTCCATTGTGACTAAATTTCCAAGTAGCGAGGAGCCACGCATAAGTGACCCCGTTCAGAATCCCCGATAGCACGATTACAAAAGTGCAAATGTTTACGGCCCATCCTATATAAGGAAACTATTACAGTTTTTAATTTATACAATCAATCTGCATATTTTTTATGTGTTGAAAAGATAAGTTATATCTACCTACATATTTATAATAAACCGTTGGCGAATTCTATATTATTCGTGATTTATGTGTTATCTACTTAATTAGTTTTGATTTGATAAGAGAGTAACGATCGTAATAAAATTGATAGAAAAAAAATGATTTAACCTATTTTTTCGGATGGTTAATATATTTCCGCTTTGCATTAAAATAAAAAAAAATTTAAAATAAACTAAAAATTGTTTTTGAAAGATGATGAAATATACTTTCAAATTGTATAATTCGAAATAAATATATACTTTATTTATGAAATACAAAATTTTTGTATGCAATCAAATTTTTTTTTAAATGGTTCACTTTACGTCTTTTCTAACTAAAATTACTGATAACCAAAAAAATAAAAGCACGTATAATTTATTGGGAAAATGTCTTATAAACATTATCGTCAACTCACTTTTTGTCGTGTTATGTAAAAATAATTAATAAAAAATTCCCAAAGTTATATAATTTTTCATCAAATTACGGTCGCCAACTTTGTTTTATAAAGGTGTTTATTTTAATTATTTTATATTTAACTTTTAGATTTGAATATAAACCATGTTTTTTTTTTCTTTTTTACACCGTTTAGATCACATTTCTCACTATGATATTAAGGGAGTCACAACGATTTCTATGAGATCTATATGAGTTGTTCCGAAAAGCGAAAAAATAAATTAGACTGAGGAGTTAAAAGATCTAAAATACTTTACAAAGCAATGATGCTCAGAACAGAACACATGAATCTGATATTTCCAATTAATATGGTCATAAAAATAAACTCTACATCATATAATTTACGCCGTTGTGGGATTTGATCACCGAACACCTTATAATAATAATTGAATAATTCAAATTCAATTACCGTGGACCGATACGCAACAAAGGTTACAATTATAAAGTTTTCCAAAAGTCATGTTTCCTTAAAAGAACCCAACGTACTCTAAAATTGTGTTCTGCCAACCAAAATTATGAATCCAAATAAAAATTGTACATTCATCACCACGACTCCGCGAAAACAAACTCACCTTTGAGCATCGCAAACCAAAAACAAAATTCCACAAACCAAAGCCAATACATAATCGTCAGAGTGACAAGTTTTTTTACTGGCAATAATATATCTTGTAGAAGTGAGGGCATTACAACTTTGACACATTTCGTTCGCCATTAACTATTTAGCCGGGAAAAAAATCGCAAAATATATTTTTGTGAATGACAGAGTGGACACAATGGAGACCAAATCATTGTTGTCGATTCTCTATGGCGATGTTAGGAGATTTCTGCAGAATCACAAAGGGATATTTTAATTGTCATATCCTGCGGTGCAAGGTGCTTCGTTTCACGTGTCCATGCACACATAGGTACGATTCTCCTGACATAAATCTACAAGATGGATGTGCAGTGGTGCAGGTAAATCAGGTATGCGTTACCAAACCCCCGGACAGAGTAATTTCTTTGGTTCGTTTGTGAACTCGAAACTGGAGCGTTGGTTTTCGTGAAAACACTGAAAGAATGTGACTTTCACACATTTTGTCTCAGTGTTCCGAGAACTTGAACTGTATTTAAGTACCCAATGGAGATGTACAATGATTTCCAAAATGGGATATGCATCAATGTGTCCAAAAGCTGCCTATATTGTAAACATATTTGTTTTTTTTGTAGATAGATATGAACCCAAAAATTGGTAACAGACTTAAAGGCAAGCAACAAGTAATAATGAAATCATTTGTATAGTTTTCCCAATTTTCATACTACCCAGAAAATACTTACGTAACCATAGACATATAAATATTGATAGACCAGAACATAAAGGTGAGGGGTAGAAGCCAACTACAGCGGGACGAAGGGCAGGAAGATGGCTTTGGTGATACGTGATTCGCCAAAACTCAATCTGACAGTATATAGGCATCTCGCACTATAAAATCATCATTTAGTTCTTAAAAGAAAACTCTGCTTTTGAATGAATAGACCTTTTTACATGGGAGCGCAAATTGCTCGCCACGCAATGAACAAATTTGAAGTTCAAATAGTCAAAGTAAGGTCGCCTATAAGGTCGAGTCCAATATTTTGCTCCTGTAGTTAGTTAATACACTTTTACAAATGTTTCATAATTTACTTACCCCAGTAAACAGTGACGGGCACACGCCATGTATCTCGGAGTGAGTGTATGTATGGGTGGTTTGGTATATTTATGGTGTATGTTCAAAAACGATCATATAATGTGATCTGAATTAGCTTAAAATAGTGTAAAATAATGCTTGCTTATGGAATGTAATACCACAATTGGGTTTATTCTCTTTTTCTCTTCTATGTTTACACGTATTTATAGCACAAGCCACCATTTTTACTGTGTTATTTACGATGAGAGCTCGACGCTGGTTCGGACACGAATGATGACGTCACATTTTTTAGATTGACGCGTGGCTCTCGCAAGCCCAGCCGGTTCCGAAAAATGGTTCCAATGGGAGGGGGAAATAATACGCCTTTTATCGCTTAGGGCAAGTCCATGTATTTTGTACGTCCGTGTACGTAACAAAAATCTTTTTCCTTCTCAGAATTTCATATCCTTCTTTTCCCTGAAAATACCCTCCACACAGCATCCCCAAAGCTGACATAGGTCCTGAGAGATTTTTTCCTCAGGGTCTCATGTGTGGAGCTATTGTATAAAGTATACACAAACAAAAATTAAAAATATTTTTTTACAATACTAATTAATAAATATTATGGGTGCCAGAAAACTTGGACAGTTATATGAAGTGAAAACTTCTTAAGAACCGTTGTGATTTGAAGCTCGATGAAACGAAAAGTAGTGACACTAAAAACAGACAAATAAATACATCTATAGGATTTAGCCTGCGAAAGAATAAGGTGGTATAATCGGTCTCCTTTTGGTGCGTTGCTTCGTAGGCTGTCGGTCTCCTATTTGTGCGGTGCTTCGTAGTCTTGTCTACTTTAGTTTTCTGAAGGTTTCACTTCTCAGACAAATCAGAATTTTTAAAATTTGATTAGTAATGTTACATAATAACGTTAAAATACTGGTTAAAAAATCACCGAAGACAATATTAGCGAAAATTCAATCGAAAATTTGAAAAAGATACAATTCGCATCTATAGGTTAATTTCCCAGATGGGACCGTATCTGTTTCGATCTTTCTATTTCAAATTTTCGATTGAGTGTCCCTAATATTGACTTCAGTGATTAAATATTACAATTTAAGGTAAATTAAAATAAAAATACAAGCATTTTGTCAACAGTAAGGTATTTATTAAAAACAAAGTTTAAAAACATTAAGGTATCTAGTAACACATTCCTAAGTTCAAAACAAATCTTTCGACAGTTTACAACACAAGCAATTTCACAAAATCTCTATTTACTTTACGTAAATCATTGGTTTGAGCTTTACTTGTTTTGTAACAAAATATTAACCTAAAAGGTGTTACAAAATTAAACTTATCAGGTAATTCATCTTTCCGTAATGGATTGAAATATGAGATTCGCCAGAGTGCTACTAATAACTGTGTGATTTATCTCCGAGATAGTTCAGGGGAGAAATATTTGGACAATACGGTAGATAATCATATTAACACTGCCCACATATTATTATTTGTGATTTTACAAGACTAGCAGAGGATTTATTATCATTTTATTCGCTCAAATTATTTAAAAAACACCGTTTCAGTCTCCGGAGAATTAAAATAAATATTACATTTTAATATATAATTCGAGGTGTTAATTGTTATTAGGTACGATTTATGTGATATGTGTAATTATTAGACATCGGATTATATGCACTAACAAAGTGCCAAAATATGCATGCAAATATGCACTAAAAAAGGCCGAAATATACACTAAAAACTGTTGATATGCCTAAAATATGCACAATGCAAAATCAAAATACCATTTTTGTATATTTTAATTAAAGACGATACAAAAACAGCGAAATATTCTTAAAATTATGCATTGTTTTTGTGACAATGTATAATTAAGTATTTTTCCAAATTTTCGGGAAAAATTTTTTGATGTTTGTCACCCAAAATGCCGAAGACGACTTCTCTACGTCAACTGACGTCATCCGACAAAATTTAAAAAATTTGGCGCCATTTCTGGAGATACCTGTTGAGGCAGGGTATGTACATATGACCTGTATCTACCTTTGATGTAGGCATTAAAGTTCTTCATGTCTTCAAAACTCGGATTTTTAAACCAAATAGCTTCTAACTTTTCAAGAATCTTTTCTGATATTGAATTGGGAAGGGCGTTGGCGAGTTCAATCATTGTTTAAAGTATTTCTATTGATTTAAATAGAGGAAGGTTTTTTGTTTCCAATTTATCTATGGCATCTGGTAACTTGTGGAAATGTGTTGAGATGAGGGCGATATTCTGTAATGCGTCTTCAAATGCTAAATATGCACGATTGGGAAAAAAAGGCTAAAATATGCATTAACGCTGTAATTCGAGAGTTATGTGCAATTGCATATAATCCGATGTCTAGTAATTATGTATAAGTAGGTTAATTTTATTTCTTGTTTTATTTAACCCAAACTAAGGACATAAAACAGATCATAAATAATGCCCTTCCTCCCAAATTGGTAAACCAATTATTTGATAACACTACTGTTCGCTACATTGGTGACTTGGCAGGGGTGCCCGGGTTCATTACAAATTGGTTCATTCAAAGCTGACATAGACTCTGAGGATTTTTTCCTCAAGGTCTCCTGTGTGGAGCTATTATATAAACGAATAAAAATTAAAAAGAAAAGTAGCCTAAAATCTATTTTAATATGTGAAAACATGGCGTGAAGAAAAGACGTTAAATTCAGTGGGTACCTTAGTTTAGACGAAATAGCTATTAAAATGCTCTGAATTTTTATTAACCTAAAACAATGTAATTTGTGCGAATTAAGTTTGTTTAGTATACCTGGATATTTACCGAGAGATGTAAATACCTACCTACTAAAAAATTCAAATTCACTCTTGAAAAATTAAAAAAAGAGTGACCTATAAAATTATTCTAATTTTTTACCGCAATATACATCAAGAAAATAAATTTCTATTCATCATCCTTATTATTTGACACAGGTGTATGAAGGACGTGAGAAATACGAAATCAAATACATATATTAAAATAATCTAATATATTCGTGACGAAAACGGAAAAAAAACGTTACTTCTAGCTGTCAACAACAACAACACCTAAATGATTTATTTATTCTTGTCAACATGATGGCGTTAATTTGCATAAATACTTTACGCCATTTAACGCATCATAACATTTAAAAATAATATTGTATGAAACATGGAAATGCCATCTCAAATCAAATTAAAAGGCATTCTAGCGCTGGTGTCGTCTTTTTGTAAAAAAAAGTCTACCTATAAACCTTCATTCACATGTTTTTATGGCATCCTTTTGTCTCCAATTAACACTCTCTTCTAAGTTTTGTACGGTCTGCATCGAAGGTTTGTTTATACGCCAGGAGTATAAAACTTTTGAAAAAGGTTCTATTATAAATATGATGCAATAAGTTTTGAAATTTTCAATCATGAATATGTGCACTTTACATTTTAGTTGTTGATATTACCGCACAAGAGTCCTATCTGCTCCAAACTGTCTGGAGTTAGTTAACAGTGAGACTTTGACATCCCCAATTGGGATATGTAATGGGCGATAGGTTGTGGGAAGGGGGATGAAATCCGAGATAGGAAAGTGGGGAAGTAAGTGGGTATTCAGATCTGGTCACCAAATACAGCAAAATCCATTTAAAGGAACGTTTCTATTCTGAATTGTGTTCTTTCACCAAAGCGCTACTTAAAGTCTACCACTCTGAAACGTGCCACAAATATACTACAAATTACTTTTAATGATTAATTTTCAATTATTTAATAAATAAATTGTGAAATAACTCAAATTAATCAAATAAAAATTCCTTGCGCACCCTGGAATTTTATATCCGACACCGGCGACACCCTCGGATTGGTAGCCAAGGTAGTTTGTCAATGGTGTTCGAATATATCATGAGTGTGTGCTTGTTTTCTTTCTAATGTAAATAATTGATCATGATAATCAGGCTGAAAATGTTATTTCTATATCAACAAATATAAAAATGTTGTAGTAGAAATTATCTTAAGTATTTTATCCACTCTTATAAATAAATGCCTTGCAACAAAACAAGCCTTGCAAGTGTGACACAAAGGTAGGCGAAAATGGGTTCCGCCGCCCCGGGAACCATTTATTGGATAACCAACACCTCTACCATAAGTCCCTGCAAGTGGTTTGCTATGTTTGGTGACTTAGAAGGGGTGCCTGGGTTCATGGGGTGAGGTTTGTCCAGGTCTTGGCGGTGGATGATCTGAACACACTGAACCCCGGATTCCTAAACACCCCTCACACCTTTTCTTTCCCAGAACTTCACTTCCTTAAAAAAACCTCCACAGAGCATCCCCGAAGATGACATAGGCCCTAAGGGAAATTATTTTCGTCAGGCCCTCCACACACGATAAAAAAGATAGGTCTAGGTACTAAGCGTAAGAACTTTCTACCTAATTTAAAGCATATCGATTCGATTCCATGTACTTTCTAGAGACCCCATAAGTATTGTAGTTATCTACTTTAAAAATCAATTTTCTGCAGATGTTTCCTTTTCAGTGGACATGATACAGTCCTTTGCGAAATCCACACACTCATATCAAATTTCTTACGAAATTAGGATAGCAAAACATGAAAAAAAACAAAAATCCCACCGTGTGAATCGAACTTACCAACGGACATATTTGTTCGTCTACCATTTTTATCTACCACTTCTAGCGTTTAAAAAACCTACGAGATGTCCATTGTTCCTCCGTTTCATTCACTACTTCATAAACTGATGCTGCAAGAATCAAAGATCTCCGATGGTAAAATGAGGGGACGAGAGACCCTCTTCAGTTCGGTGACAGGAGGAAACAATGATGACACGATTCCCCATACAACACACAACACCCGCATCGACACAGATTTTCTTACGTGTAAACTGAATTTGGATTCCTTTTTTTCTCCGTTTATTCTTCTATATCATGAGAAATTAAAAATTATTTTGACACCTAATTTGATACCTGAATGAAAACTTTTTATTGTAATGCAAAACACAATTGTATAGAAAGCGGCTAGATCATTTTTGTATAGCACTATTTTTGTGAAATATCAAAGAAGGAGTCTAAGAATTAACTAAAACTTGCGGTTCTTAATAATTATATATTTATGAAAGACATTAGCGAAATAACTTTGAACTCCAGTTAAAATTGTATACTGATTTTCACATGCTTTTATTATTTTCATATCAATCTTTAACCTCACTAGGACTTGAGGTTAATAATTCTATAAAATAATAAAAATAACACCAAATTATAAATTGAAAGAAAAATATCGTTACATTAATCTTTCTTACAAATAATAAATAACCACTAAGCTGAAAAAAGGTATGTTGCAGCCGTTGAACACACAAATATGCTTAAAAAGTCTGTTTAAAATTAAAAAAATTGAATTAAGAAATTATGAAATTAATTTTAAAGGGTTTTGGATTTTTTGTATGGCAGCATGTCGAAAAGTGCGTGGAATTAATAATAATAATAAAATTTGGATGATTTGTATGTACGTATTTCATATATTTCTACAATTTTCCATCTTATTGCTAACTACAGACTAGATAAACTATCACAACAACTAATAACTAAAAGATTGCATCAAACTATTCGTCGATCACTAATACAGAATTATATGTAAAAGGCATTTGATCGATGAAAGTGATGCTGTGTTAAAATGTACATATATAGTTTTATTTATATTCTGTACAGGCAGAAAATATACAGAAAGATACTTACCTGGGAGGTCCTTTTGGTTTAACTGTTTATTTTTTACCAGAGTACGGGAAAATCAGAGTACAGGCGATCCACTAGTACAGGAAAAATCGAAATCGGAATTCACGCCCCTTTATGGGAGGAGTTTAAAAATACTTGAGAAAAAGCTTTTCGAAAGGTTGGAAAAGATATTTGAGATTTTTTTTTACATGTTGATTTCGTAAAGGCCTGTAAAAAACATTAATTCCTTTTTTATGCATTGTTTATTGTAATAAAATCGAATTTTAAAATTGATTTAACGATAACAAGCGGCGCGGACCCTAACACGTCGTTTCTCCGCTCCGTCCGGAGGAGTAATGAGAGAAAATAAGGGCGGCTGCCAGTCGTTCTTCGGTGGACGGTATAAGGTTCACTTTGATATTACAAATTCGTTGACTGCCGTATTGTTGCCGTGATGTCAAAAATAACAACGCAAAAATGCATATTATATTTTATTTCGTGAGGTTCGGGCGTAAATTTTATTTTTTTTGCGATTATCGTAAAAGAAACTCAATTTGCCACATTAAACAATAAAACCATATCCGAAATGAGGTTTATAAATAGGAGAGTTTGGACTTCAAAGTGTTTTTAAGAGACCTTATAATTTATTTTTTTCTAGGCTTATTAAATGACTTAAAAAAAGGCCAATATTTTTAAGGGCCAAGATATGTTCTTCACGCAGTATTTAATTGAACCATCTATAATACTTCTAAGTGATCAAATTTTCAAAACAAAAACGCATGATTTTGTATGATTTTGCATTATTTAGTATGGCTTCATCTTAAATACAGTTTGCACGCAGAGGACGTAATTAGGAACATATTATATATGTTATTGTAAATGCTATTTTTCTATGACTTCAACGTTCCCTATTGTGGCAATGATATTCGCTATTATTAGATAATTTCATATCTAATAATAGCGAATATCATTGCCACAATCATATCGAGACTATTTTAATTAAAATTATTATTAATCATACCACGCAATATCCATTGGCCCACCTTCATAATGCTATACGAATTGTATTTTTATGAAGTGTTGAGAAAATAAAATTACCGGTTTAAGTCCTCTCGTTAGTATTTTATTTATTTTACCACAATCCTTATTATACAATTCTACACCTTGGCCCCATCTTATTACACTTTTTATTATTCTCATCTGATATCCCCGCTGTGTGACCAAATCACCCTTATTAATGTAATAATATTTCTGGACTAAACCGAAATTAAATCTGTGGACAAGCCGACAAAGACCAGCTCATTAGAAATGTCTACATAATTTGACCGTAAAAGGGATCAGATCCGACCGTATTTAGTATGTAAATATTACATTGGTAGTTCCACAAGGTACATTTTATGTAAATACTCTCATAAGACGTACGGGATGCTGGGCAAATCCAAAAATAACTCTTGAGATAGGTAAATAAGTTTATAAAAAAACATTTTCATAACAAAATATGTTCATCCTTGGAAATGGTTTCATTTGCGAGATGGTAATATGTGCTATAAATAAAATGTTTCACGTAAAGGCCTAGGTATAATATTTTTTAATTTCTCAAACTATATCCTCCTACGGCCTCCATGATCTAGGTCATTTACTACGAATTCGGAGATCACGGTTCAAATCCTGTCCTGCACAAGTAAAAAAAAAAGATTTTCTGTATTATTTCACAATGTAATAAAACAACAGCACGTTCCAAAGTGAAAAATACTTTCAGTATCGCTCTGATGAAATAACGCTATTCAGAATTTATATGTTGTTTGAAATGGCGTTGCTTTGCGACCAGATTTGAATAGCCAGGTACTTTCTCGCCTTCCTCTTCCCCATCTCCATCCCCTCCCCACAAAAATGGATGATATTTTTTATTACGCTATTTTTTTGGCACTGAATTTGTTGTCGAACAATTAAATGAATAAAAATAATTAAACAAAAACAAGAATGACCAAAAAAACACAGCGGAATTTAAAAAAATGAATGTATTTTTTTTTCATTTATTTCTGGCTTTCACCCTCCAATGGTGTTCTAGGCCATCATTTAAAATTACAGATAAAGGTGAATTTATTTATTAATTTTATTTAAATATGCGAATTTCATAATTATATGAGAGTTCAGACTTAGAAGAGATGAAATGTTGAATGGAGGGGAGGCAATTTTAGATAACGATTGATAGAAGAGAGAATATTTATTTAGAAAGGGACAACCAAAAAATATGTTATCTAAAGAAATATTTATATTATCAATACAAAAAAAAAACAAGGCGTATTTATTATTTTCCATCTAGTATAATATCAAATTAATGAGAAGACTATAAAATTAAAAAATTTAAAATTCGCATAAATAAAAAATTCTATTCGGTAAACCTAAATAAATAGAACATTAAAAAAATTATTCGACCAACGTAAATAAATAAAACAAAAAATAATATTCGCTATCTTTAAACAAATAGACCATTCAAAAAATTATAACACCAACATAAATAAATTAAATCTTATAAAAGAATATTCGTAAAACATTAATAAAAGATAAATTTCAAATTTTTTTCGCCTAACGTGAAATTATAAAACATTATTCGTCAAACGTAAATTAATAAGACATTCAAAAAATACAAATAGAATATTAAAAAAATTACAACACCAACGTAAATAAATAAAACATTATAAAAAAATATTCGTCAAACGTAAATAAAAAAGTCATTTCAAAAAATTATTCACCCTACGTAAATAAATAATATATTCAAAACATTAATCGCAAAACGTAAATAAAAAAAACGTCAAAAAATTATTCCCCGGATGCAAAAAAATAAAACTTTAAAAAATTATTCGCCCAACGTACCTAAATAAATAAAACGTTCAAAAATTATTCGCCCAACGTAAATAAATAAAACTTCAAAAAATTATTCGCCCAACGTGGGGCTCGAACCCACGACCCTGAGATTAAGAGTCTCATGCTCTACCGACTGAGCTAGCCGGGCTGGTGAAACATACGCATAAATATACGGTCTGTATATACTATGTAAAGACCTACCTATACATTTGTTATAAAACACGTGTGCATAAATAAACAACACTGGCAGTTTTCCAAAAACCAATACCTATATCTTGTTGGTATTTGAGACGGAAAGATTTTTTTTCAAACATTATTTTTTCGTTTGAACAATCATTAAAATAGATAGCAGTAAATATCTAATAGTAAGTGGGTAAATACAAAAGCAAACATTTTAAATACGGGAGTTCAAAGACTCCAGGTACTAATATCTACAGCCTTTATGTCGGAAGAATATCTACAGCTCAAACTGCTGACTAATATCTATGAACTTCAGAGTGAGGACTAATATCTACAGAGCTAAGGTTGGACTAATATCTATGATGGTCCCAGTGGTGATTAATATCTATGGAGCGTAGGTGGGACTAATATCTACAGGTGGCAGCTGAACAAGAGGTTGTACGGAAAAGCATAAATTATTTCAATTAGGTAATTACTAACTACGTAAAGGCTTAAACGTTTAAAATACTTCTAATATGCTACACGTAATTGCAAATCCAACCTCTGCCAGTGCTGTAGATATTCGTCCTCACTTTGGTTCTCATAGATATTAGTCAGCAGTTTGAGCTGTAGATATTCGTCATCACTTTGGTTCTCATAGATATTAGTCCGATTTGTTCAGTTTTTGGAATTCCTGTAGATATTAGTAGACGCCTCCGAGTTCAAAAGACAAATAAAAACTTACCATTTTGGAAAATCGTAATAATGGGAAAATTTCTGTCATTTCCGAATGCCTACTAATTTCAAATAGTTCCGAGCTTTTTTTTTCAGCCTAGATAATCATTTTTTGTTTTTTGTTTTAATAAGGTTTATAGGTTAGGGAAAAAGGATATTTTTTACATTAACCCCACACAGGAGGGCCTGAGAAAAATAATTTCCCTCAGGGCCCATGTCATCTTTGAAAATGCTGTGTGGAGGGTCTTGTTGAGGAGAGGAAGGAGTGAACATGGGTGTTGAAGAGACCAATGTTTTAGGAGGGAGGAAGCACAGAGACCGGCAAATCGTTTCACAGCCGAGCTGTTAAACTCAAGAACGAGTCGTAGAAACGACCCATTCTCATGTGACTAATGTCAACCGTAGAAACAACCCATTCTCGCTTATCATTCGCGTTTAGCGTGTTTCCCGACTATGCACCGTTCCCGAGGGGATCAATGACGCTAGTTCCTCGGAGCATCTTCCATTGTATTACCGGTAGCACAAGGACAGTATTCCCACCTTATGCCAAGATATAGATTTATAAGTAACAATAATTCGCCGGGTTCTCCATTTAATTGATAACACTTACGAGAATTCGAATGAAAATAATCATATCTCACAACGTTGGAATAATAACGATAACCTTTATTTTCAGGGTCACGAAGGTGAGACTCAATGAAGAATATAGATAACTTTATTTGCTGTGATCGGTACATTTTTATTCTAGGTACGAGTATCTTGGCATATTTTTAATTATTTTATTTTGTTTATTTACAAAATAAATAATACACTCATAAATAAAAACACAAAATTCATTAGTACGGTTCCGCGACTTATCATCCTGGGACAAAATATCCCCGAAAAATATCCTTCGACAAAATATCCTACGGACAAAACATCTCCCAACAAAATATCTACTAAAACCTAAACTAACCTAGCAAAAAATGGGACAAAAATAATACATAAGATATAGACAATATTTATCGTTATCAATATTATTTTTGTCCCATTTTCCTATTATTGGACAATAATTTATTGTCTTTACCGGTGTCTGTATTATTATTATTACTTTTTTTGTTAGGTTAGGTTAAGTTTTAGCAGATTATTTTGTCGAAGGATGAAAGCGCGCATTACCCATTAAAACACCCCACTTACACACACAATTTACACAACAAGGTTACATACATTTAAATACCATACATGCTCACCATGGTAAGCAACCAATGGGCTACCATATCATTGGAGTAAAATATTTTCTAACGGAGTTTTGGTCTTAAGTGAATTTTAATGTAATTTTTTTTTTCAATATTTTTTCTTCAAAATCCAAAAAAAAATATTATTCCACACGTCTTATCTGGTCACTCGGTCGAGTAACCAACCAAACTCCTCTTACCCCGTCCCTAACTCTCCGATATATACTGATTTTTTATGATTTTAGTTGAAAAAAAGTATTCATTAAAAATGTCACTGGAGACCAAAATTTCATTCAAATATTTTAATCCAAATAATGTCAGGAATCACTGGTTTAAGTCAGGTACTGTATATATTTTATAACAAAGCTCCAAAAAAATCAAATGAAATCTATACGAAAAATCTTAACACTAGAAAGTATTTTTTTTTTATTTTTTATTTTTTTTTATTGATCTATATACGTGATGTTTACAATATATTATTCGATGCCTGTCTCGCTAGGGTATACCTGTGTTGAGACAGGCGTAGAGGTACATAATTACATATCATATATAAGAGTAATATAATTAACAATTAAACATAAAGATGATTGAAAGTGCGGGTAAATCACATAAAGAGAGTTTTCTTATAAATGAGGGAAGAGATACAGTACAGTAGTAAATCCTGTCAAATCTATTTATGGATTTAGATTATTTAGGATTTAATAATTTTAATTTGTTTTAAATGGGTAAGGACGTACGTAGATGGATATGTCTGTCTATTTGTAGTTTATTTTACAGATGTTTGCAATAGTGTGACGACCAGTACTTATAATCCATTTCTTTACAACTTGTTTGAATTTGGTCATTGATTCGGTTTGTCTAATCGTAGCTGGTAGTGTATTGTGTAGTTTGCAAGCTATGTATTTAAAGTGTCTTTGTCCAAATGTGGTTTTAGAAAAGGGAGTTTGGAGGAGTTCTTTGTTTTTGGCTCGGGTATTGTATATCGATTGTGTTGCTTTGTATAGGGTTATGTTGTTTTTATGTAAATTAACTAAGATGGATCTTGCGTAGAGCTGTTTAATGTCCATAACGTTGAAGGTGTTGAAGATCGTATCCGTGCTGGTAGTAAGAGGAAGTTTAAGGATTATTTTTATTATTAGTTTTTGTGCTTTAATGATGGGGTCGAGGGCACTAGAATAAGTGTTACCCCAAGCTAAAATTCCGTATTCGATGTGTGATTGGCACAGTGAGTAATACACTGTTTTTAGAAGGTGTAGGTTGAGGAAATTACGTGTTTGTTTGAAAAAGTATATGGATTTGCGGATTTTGTTTGTAGTGTTAAGTATATGTTGCTTCCAATTTAGGTGTGTATCAAAGGTTATTCCTAGATATTTTATAATGTTTACTTGTTCAAGGCATGGGCAGTTACAATTCAGGTTCGGAGATGAGTTTTTACATTCGTGTATTTTTAATTGGGGGTGGAGATTTGGTTTTGTGATATTGGTGAGACTAAACAGTAAGTATTTTGTTTTCTGTACATTGAGAGTTAGTGTGTTTGAGTCAAGCCAGTATTTAACCTTTTGAATGCCTTCCTCCGCTTGCGAATAAACGGTAGGCCAGTCTTTCGCTTGGAATAGCAGGACAGTGTCGTCAGCGAAGCTGACAATAGTGGCATCGATATCTAGGTTACACAACTCGTTAATATATATTAGGAAGAGCGTTGGACCTATAACACTGCCTTGTGGGACACCGTAACTAATGGGCAAATTCTGACTCTTTGTAGCTCTGAGTTTAACGCATTGGGATCTGTCAGATAAGAAGCTGGAGAGTAGGCTTAATTCATTATTCCTAATACCTATATTGAACATTTTGCGTTCTAATTTGGCGTGTGATATTGTATCAAACGCTTTACATAGGTCAAGAAATACGGATAGACGTTTTGAGCCCTTATCGAGGTGGCCAGAGATATAGTCAGAGACGGTGGCTATGGCATCGTTTGTGCTTTTATGGTTTCTGAAGCCAAATTGCCGCGGCGAAAGTAGGTTGTTGGTTTCCAGGTATTCCATAAGACTATTGTTGACGATCTTTTCAAATACTTTGGACAGGGAATTGAGTAGCGTAATAGGACGATAATTACTAATGTCAAGTTTGGAGCCTGTTTTGAAAATAGGGATAATAAGACCTTGTTTTAGAATGGTTGGAAATAATCCTTGACGGATGCTAATGTTCAGCAGATGAGTTAATGGTTGAATTATAACAGGGGCAATTTTTTTAAGAACACTGTTGGATATTTCATCAATGCCGGTGGATGAAGAGTTTTTTAAAGAGTTTATTACCATAGAAACATCTTTCTCTGTAACCGTTTTAAGAACAAAGTGGGATGTGAATTCATTATTGGGGGGGTGGTCGCTAGGGCCTAGCATATGGTTATTTGGATGGATTTTTTTTGCTAGTTCTGGACCTATATTTGCAAAATAACTGTTTATATAGTTGACAATTGTGTTGGGGTTCGATGTAAAGTCTACAGTGGTATCATTGATATTGAGAGAGTTTAAAGAGTCGGTGGCTTTATTTGAATTGGTAGCTTCCTTGAGGACTTTCCATATTTTTTTAGGGTCATTGTTACACTCGGAAATTTTTTTATTGTAGTATAGATTTTTGGCCTTCCTAATGACCTGTGTGCAAATATTTCTGTATCTTTTGTAGAAATTATGGAGTGTGATATCATACGGATTCGTGGCACATTTTTTATGTATAGAGTTGCGTTTCCGAATGCAGTTGATGATAGTATGGTTTATCCATGGTTTGATAGGTTTGATAGCTCTAGGAATGGTTTTTGAGGTGATTTTTGTGTTTTGTACAAGGGTGTCTTGTAGGTAGGTAGAAAAGTAGTTCCAGGCCTCCTCTACGTTAGTTATATTGTATAGTCTGTCCCAGGATTTAGAACTAATCGTTTTGTTGAGGTGTTCATAGTTAATTGTTTTCTTTGTTATTTCGGTTGGTGTTTGGCTTTTTACATTGTTTTTGGAACTCATTATGAAGGAGGTAGCGTAGTGATCTGTAATTGATGACATATGGATTTCAGAGGTGTATTGGTTAGATGATTTAACCATAATATGGTCGATGCAGGAGGAAGAGTGTGGTGTACATCGTGTTGGTGAGTTTATTGTGCTTTCCATTCCATGGTACATGATGGTATTTAAGTAATCTTGACACTGGGGATGTTCATTGTTTTTTAGAATATTAATGTTTAGGTCTCCAATTAAAACAAGGTTCTTTGATTTTTTTAGCTCGGTAAGATAACAGTTTAAGTCATGCAAAAAGGGGGAGATGTTAGGTTTAGAAGGAGAGCGGTAAAGTGCAATGATACATGTGTTGATGCTGTATGTTATTTGAAGACAGTTTGAGTTTGTGATGGTAATTTCTTTGACGTTATATGTGTTGGGAGAGTTGTTTAATGTATATAAAACTATGCCGTCGTTTTGTCTGTAGTGATTTGAGGTTTGATGGTGGGTATAATTGGGGATGTTTTTAGGAGTATAGTAAGGTGTTAGCCAACATTCTGTCAGGATAATTAGATCATATTTGATTTTAGTAAAGTCGAGTTGGATGAGAAAATGGTCAAAGTTTTTGTTTATTGATCTGATATTTTGATGGTAGATTGATAGGTCTGATTTGTTAGGCGTTATATTAGTAGTTGCAGAATCCATTTTTGTATGATGTTGTAGATTGTGATGAAATATGAGAGGATAAATTTTCCAATATTTTAAGTTATTTTTTTTAAGTCATCTACATGTTTAATATAAGTAATTTTTTCGTTCGGGAGGCGTCTCATCATGATTCTTCCATCCTTGTACCAGACATATGCATAATTGTTTTCATTGGCAAATTTTTTTGTTTGCCATAAAAGTTCTTTATTATATGGGGTGAGTTCTTCTCCAATGTATATCTTGTCTTGTGCAAGTCCTTTGATGGCAGCGTAGTTGATGTTTTTTCTTACGGCGAGGAGGTTGTCTCTTGCGGTTTTGTTAACGAAGTGAACTAGCAGTTTGGGGGGGGCATCAGTACGTCTGTCCGGTATTCTTTTTACGTCGGTTATATCGCCATATTTGATCTCCAGGCCAGCTGCTGCAGCAACTTTTGTAACTATTTCGGCCGCCACTTCGCCACTTGAATGCTTGATGCCGGCTATTTCCAAGTAATTTGAGCGGAATTTAGTTTCAAGGTCAGATAGTTTTATTTCCAAATGTTTTATAGTGGTATTTTTGTCTTGTTGATCCTTTTTAATGATTGCAATTTCCCCTTCAATTTTCTTGTTTTGAATGAGAGTTAGATCTATCTTTTTTATTAGTTCGTCATATTGATTACTAATAAATTCTATACTTTTTTGGGTTTCAGCTGTGATTTTTTCCATTTTTGTTATAATTTCTTTTTTAATATTTTCCATATTTTTGGCGATGTGTAGGATAATTTTTTCCATATTTATATCGTCTAATTCGGGTGCATTTTTTCCTGTAGATTTGGTAGTCTTATTAGTATTGAGATTATCCTCTTCAGAATCGCTAGATGTCACCTTTTTTTGTGATTTCTTCTGCCGGTTCATCTTGGGAAGGTTTGGAACTCGGATATTTATTTAGGAAAAAATAAAAATATTAAAATTCTTCTGGATTAGGTAGGATTCGATCTCGGTCCGTCAGGTGTGCCTGAGATCGCGTTAGCTATTACACTATTGACCACATATGACGTAGTGTCAAGTTAGTGCAATATTTGTTGATTTGGGCGCAGTATTAGTTGATAGGTACTTGTAATAATCGGATATTTATTTGGGCAACAATATTCACTTAACTGTCACTTCGTATAGATTGTTCAAAATGATTAAATCACTTTATGAGACCGCTCATAAATCATTAATGTAGATCTTTCGCTGAATAGATCTTAACGAAAACAATTGCCGGTAGAATTATAACTTTTTCGGTATTATTCGCTATAAATTTAAACGATTTATGAGGAGCGGTATTTTGGCGTGCACTCTGTGTGAAATTACTCTAAGTTAACTGCATAATAAATTTGTTGAGGTGTTTTTCTGTGTTAAGTATGGGTTTTGATGCATTTAATCGTTCATTTGAATCATAGTATCCGTATTAAATTATAATTTCGGGGGGCATTTATTGAATGAGAAATCCAGCATTTTGATTTAGGTTTAACACTTTCATTTTAATATGCGTGACGTTTTGTTTGACAAGGTGAAGATTTAAGAAGATGAAAGAAAATAGTATTTTTTAGAGATAATAGAATGAAATTTTTGTTAACAACATAAATGATTTTTTTAGGGAAATGATGACTTTTGTTATTTTCTTCTACTAAACTCGAAAACAGTAATGTACTCAATGGCTTAGTTACTCTCCTACTAATAAATTTGTTTTAAATTTTACACATCTGATAATCTTCCATTTATCCTCCATTTATTGGTTGTTATCATTGTTTATCTTGTGTTCCAGAATGTAGTTACTATATTTCAATAAATACATATTATTATATTAGAATAAGTTAACAATAATAATCTAAACGAAAATATGAAAGAGAACAAGACACAGAAAAACAGAAAAAAGACAATCGTCGCAACTGGGACATATTATTAATTTATTTTTATTTTTAACTTTATAAGTAAAACCTCAAATTGTAATATTTAATTGTATGAAGACAATACTAGCGAAACTCGGACCGAAAAATCAAAAAATATATTGGTTCCTCTGGGACTCGAACCCAGGACCTTCTGTTTACATGGCAACAGCTCTAACAACTGACCTCAGTTGGTAGAGCTTTTCGAATAAGTTTCGCTAGTATTGTCTTAATTTAATTATATATTATTAATATCGCCTTGCACCGCAATTGGAGGGATGGATTCATGCATCTGTTGCTCCTGAACACTGACCCCCATATTCCTACCCACCGCTTACACCGTTTTCCTTCCCAGAACTTCCTCTCTTTCCTTTCCTTAAAATACCCTCCACAGAGCCTCCCCTGTGATATAGTTGTAAAGAAAAGGTCTAGATGACATAGGCCCTAGAAGAAATTATTTTCCTCAGGGCCTCGGACTGACGTAAAACAAGGAATAACAAAAAAAAAATGTGAAAAAATGTAAGTACGAAGTTCCCAAAATTATGAAACAAAAATAGCTTAACTCACCAAAGTGGCATTTTAACACCCCTTAAAAAGTCATGAAAGTGTAGAAAAATAAAATGAAAAAATTATCTACTAAAAGTTTTTTTTCACTACTTTTATTTCATTTTCATCGTTGAGTTGACCGGTCCTCAAGTTAAATAACTTCAGCAGCAGTGAGCCTCTAAAACTTAAAAAAAAATCAAACGCAGAGATTTTTTTTACAAGTGCTGCTACAATTAAGACCTCCCCCTCCTAGTCCTAGAGCCGACCTACCCCGGCACAAGGTGAACCCTCGGGGGTTGAAAAATCAACCCTGATGAGGGCACAATGGGGCGCAACGAGCCCCTGTAACCGAATTTCGGTTTTGATATTCAATTATGCCCGGTAAATATGCTCCGTGCGCTCAATAAAATCCTCGCAGTAATCAAACAAAATATTATAACTGAATTATTCTATACCTTGGGGATAAGGGAGGGATGTTGGATGGATTTGTGTATTTATGAAGTGTTTATAAGATCAGTGCGATGTAATTCTATAATCAAATGCACGTAATATTGTGATGGAATTATTTCGTCATCTGTTGCGTGTATTCGGAGTTCAAAAAATTCGGTTACAATGACATGGAAGACTTTTTGAAGATTAAACTTTTAGCAAACATCAGTAGTTACCCATACCCCTTGTTATAACAACTTTATAAGGTTATACCCATCAATCTAAAATCATATTAACTGTATTAACTGCATTGTATTAACTGTACACATGACTGTATTTGTACATGTATGAAAAAATGTAAACTCTTCTTCCATCCACAAGCTAATGCTTTTAATGGAAGACCAATAATATTATAATATGTAGCAATTTTAAGATAAATAAATAAATAAATAAAATAAAAATAAAAATCTATACATATAAAAATTTAGGTTCGGTATATTTGTGTCCGCAAATCTCGGAAAGCAATCGATGGATTGACTCAAAATTTTTACAGAACATTGCATTTTAGCAGAAGAGTTTTTCTATGAATAATAGTAAGCTTGAGGCGAGAAGATACAAGAAGAAACAAGAAGAGACTAGAAGATCCTATAACAGTCAAGAAGAGACAAGAAGATCCTAGAAGAGTCACAAGAAGATCCTAGAAGAGCCAAGAAGAGACAAGAGGAAAGATCCAAGAATAGGCAAGACCAGTCAGAAATAGACAAGAAGATTCAAGAAGAGACGAGAAGAGGCAAGAAGAAAGACGACAAAAACAAAGGAAAAAAATTATAACGCTTAATCCATTCCTTTATTCCTGACCATCCTAAATTCCAATATTGGCTTATTAGGTTGCCATGTATAACTGTCGATTAAACTCCAACCTCCTTCCTATATCCTCAGAGCATGTGTTCCAAGTCCTTACATATCAGCCCTAAAGAGTCCTAAATTCTCCAGTCTTTTAAAATACATATTTTGATATTATCAACTCCACTTTTGCCACCAATCTTTTAAAATTTAATACTTATAGTGATGGGGGTAGCAAATGTAAAATCATGCAATGTCCAGTGTTTTAAATATAATGTCCTCCGCGAGCAAAGCCGTATCTTCTCCAAGCACAAACTTTCTAATTAAAGTGTTTATCGGAAGTGACCTGCAGGTAAGTATGTTTATGTATCCATTTGTAAATATTAAAATTATATAGAACCTAAGAATTATGAATAAATTGTACAGCGCCCTTGAGGTGATTTTTCACAAAAACGGCGCTCTATAAATTATCCAATTATTATTATTATTATTATTATCAGTGCCCCCTGGTGTACCTGTCTCACCGGGACAGGAGTGCTCCTGGTCGGGGTGATGCAATCGTATCGTATCGTATCGTAATAGTAAGCTCTGGCGTTATGAAATTTGTATTTAAAAAAATACTACGGGTGGTGCGCAAGTGGTTTGAAAATGTGCGTATTTCATATATTTTACCGGCACGGAAGGAAGGCAGGGGAGGATAACGAAGGAGGTGGGGTTCGCGTGAAGGGCAACGAGGGAGGGGGAAGGCGGGGAAGGTGGAAGGGGAACGCAGAAGGATAAGGGGACGCGGGACGGGAACGGGGACGCATGGGAATGGACATGCAGAGAGAAACAATGTATTTCTTTGAATGGCATTCAACGCATGCCGGGTACCAGCTAGTGTAATATATTATTGAAGAAGATTATAATACTAATACGTCTAACCGACGAAATTGTTGAGACTTTTAAAAAAGGTCAATAGGAGTCCCATTTAAATAAATTCGGATATGTTTATCCGACACACTATCTAGATTGCAAACCATTTCTTTAGAATAGGCCACTTGCATCACATTTAAAAAAAAAATCCGGTTTAGCCAAATATTCTAAGACATTCTGTATTTTTATTTTTTTTTAATCGTATTTTTGAAGACCTGGCGATTTTTTGAAAATTTCAATCCGAAAAATCAGACCATTTTTTATAAACCGGAAAGACGGGACATAATTTTATGGGTGCGAAAAAACGATTCTTACATAGCCGAAAATCATTTTAAAAAATAACGTTTTCCACACGAATGGCAATAAATTGTACAGGGTTCTCTTCGTAACTTCTGTAAAAACACCGCCATCTTTATCAAAAAACCAAACCAAAGGATAAGTTCGCATAGAACAAACAATAAATCTAGTGAACGTTAAACGCAAATTCAAATATTCGTCGGAAATCAAAGTGTTGCCATATAAAAAAAAAATTAATCAGTGTTGAATTTTACAAAATAAAAGGAACATATTCGGAGAAGTGACATTTTCATGTAGTGACGTCACGAGCTCAAATAATGGATTTATTTATTTAAAAATAAACAAAACAATTTATACAACATTTTCGTAATCTTAGTAAAAAAATCTATCCACACGATTTTTTCCAAGTCGTTATGAAATCCATGCAAGTGGCCTATTGTGTGATCATTTTAAAAAATATGTTAGTAGTGAATTTGAAATATGAGATTGACAAAAATGACTTTAAAATAAATCTCAATGGCCGAGTTGTTAAAGCGTTTGTCCTGGTGAAACAAGACACCTTTTTATTTTTCTGTGTCGTGTTCTTTTTCATATTTTCGTTTAGATTTATTAATATTTTTCTTCAATGATACTTTTAATATTTACTGGCTTTAATACATCTCCCAGCATCATCTGACATAGGTAAGGAATAAAATAACAGCCAATATTATATACAAAAAAATTCGGCTCGATCACATTTCAAACTATGTACATCATTTCCAACAAATAAAGTTGTGAATTTATCAAAAACAATCCATAAAGTTCGAGAATTTTTGTCGCTAACGTAATCGTATATATTATAATCGTAGATTAACATAATTTATTGGTGGCAAAGATCAATGAAACTACATATTCCGACTACTTAAGAAGATCGTAAATGATTTGTTATTGTATGTCGAAAATTCGCATGACTATAATTTCGCAATATTTTTTTCTGATACGAAACTAACTAGAACACGACTATAATTTTTCTACACAAATTATCATTATTATTCAGCACCATTTATTCAATAAATGACCTCAAAGCCCGCCAAAAAAGGCTTTGGAGCATTTTTCGTAAAAGTGGTATATTAATTAAGGTAGTTCATTCCAAGAATGTACACACAAATACCTATGTACGTTAAATGATCTCGAAATCATCAAAATAATGGACAAAAGCCCTTAAAAAGGGCATAAATAAATAAGGTTGCACCCAGGTAATACTAATAGTAAATTAGAAAAATATTACTTATGCTGACGATATTTTTCCCTTTGCAACGACTTTGAGTGAAAACATGCACCCTCTCTATGTATCTCTTATGCCATGTAGGGGTGTGTGTTTCGCTAATCGTATATAATTATGTGTGAGGGTGTGTGTGGGTCTGTTAGGGGTGGGGAAGAGGAAGGGGAAGGTGGGAGCTCCCACACTTCATTACACAAGCACATCAAACAATCATTTATTAAGGGCGAAAATAAATAAGAAGGGGTCTCGAGGAAGATTATATTTTATGAAGCTTTCGGTGATTTTGGAAAAATCTTGGGTGAGTTATTATTACGTGAGCATATTAGTTCAAACATCGTATTGATTGAAATATAGAATAAAATATCGAATAAGTTTCTTTCGCATCAAAAGCATTGCAAGATACATATGTACATTGTTTGAAGTATAGAGTGAATTTTTAATTACATGAACACAATAGGGTATGGGTCATATTGACAGAGTGGATGTATAAAACATTGATTAATTTATAATCACATAAATTAAAGACATCGTATATATTATTTTGTTTTTTATATTGGCATTCGCATCAGTTAAAACGCCGCCGTATTGATTTGTTATTTTATAATGAAAGACTGATCTGATTATTATAAAAGTTTTACGAATAACTTCCATTTGATGCATATAATATTATATGAGCATCTACGAGTATGTTTCGGTTTACTAAAGTAGATTAGTAAATAAAGTATTCGTAACAAAATGCATTTTGGTATTTTTTTACATTAGCTTCACACAGGAGGCCTAAGGAAAGAAATTCTCATCAGAGCCTATGTCATCTTGGAGGATGCTGTGTGGAAGGTCTTTTTAGGAAAGGAAGGAGATGAACTTTTGGTAAGGAAAAGGGTATTAGGAGTGGGTAGGAATCAGGGGGTCAATGTGTCCAGGAGTGACGGACGTATGAATCCATCCCTCTCACTGCAGTGCAAGGCGATGTTCCGAGAGAGTACAGCTGGAGAAATCAAAGGTACTCCCTCAACCATTCTCTCTCGATCCGGCTTGCCATGTAGCTGGTGGGCAGGCACATCTGCCGCCAAGGCCTGGACAAACCTCACCCCATGAACTCCCATAAGTAGCGAACAACTTGGCGTGACCTATGGCAAAGGTGTTGGTTATCCAATAAATGGTTCCCGAGGCGGCGGTACCCGCCACCTAAATTGAATGGTATGTTGGTGTAAAGGTGGCCATGGGGAAAACCATTTTCTTCGGGACCTTTGTCATCTATGGAGATACTTTATGGAGGGTTATTTTTAAAAACAGGAAGGACAGGACGTTCTGAATAGGAAAAAGGTGCTAGGAATCTGAGTGTCAGTGTGTCCAGGACATGCGAATCCATCCACTGCGGTTTAAAAGATATAAAAAAACGAATGTCCTAATTATGTTCCAAGGTGTGGTGAAAATGATTTCTGGCAAAAAATATAATTTTTAGAATGATAGTGTTTGTTTACAATAGCAGAATTGAGAAAATAAGAGTAAACACATTTTTCAACGATCTTTCTCATCGTTGCCAATCGTAGATTCCTTCTCTTATTCTAGCACCCTTAATATCTTGTCTTCAAATAAGTAAAGCGCCCCTTCCAGAAAGCTCAAACACATTCATTTGTCAGTTATATAAAATATTACCAAGAGAAAGGCTCCTATCCCATTAGCTGAATCAGTTTTACGGAGAACGATACAGAAATCTATTAGGAAACTGGGGATGAAATTCAGTCATTGGAGGCACTTCGTGAGAATTGATATTATTCCATTTTTGTTTACTGAAAAACTGAAAACATTGATAGTGTTTTTTGTGTAAATTTTCTATGGAAAACGTTTCCTATTTTTATAGTCCTTCTGTTCAGTATTTAAAAAAAATATTTTAACTATTATTTGACCTAAGAGAAGTAATTAATTAAATATTTTGAAGTGAAAACTTCTTTAGCACCGATGTGATTTGAAACTCGATGAAATGAAAAATAGTGACATTGAAAAGAGACTAACACTTTAAAAATAGACTAGCCTGCGAGAGAATGAGGTAGAATAATCGGTCTCCTCTTATTGCGGTTCTTCGTAGCCTATCGGTCTCCTCTTTGTGCGGTGCTTCGTAGCCTATCCACCCTTTGCTACTTTAGTTTTCTGAAGGTTTCACTTTTATCAGGTGTTTGTACAAAATTATTTTTGGTAATTTTTTTAAATAACAGACGGATTGCAATTTTTAGAGCACAGGCGTCAGGTGGGAATGCTGTCCTTGTTCTACCGGTGTTACAATGGAAAATGCTCCGAGGAACTAGCGTCGTTGATCCCCTCGGCACCGGTGCATAGTCGGGAAACACGCCAAACACGCGCCCAACATATATACACGGTTGACATTAGTCACATGAGAACGGGTCGTTTTTACGACTCTTTCTTGAGTTCAACAGCTCGGATGTGGAACGATTTACCGGCCTCTGTGTTTCCTCCCTCCTACAACATGGGTCTCTTCAAGACCCATGTTCACTCCTTCCTTTCCTCGAAAAGACCCTCCACACAGCATCCTCAAAGATGACATAGGCCCTGAGGGAAATTATTTTCCTCAGGACCTCCTGTGTGGAGTTAATGTAAAAAAAAAAATTAGCTCCACACAGGAGGCCCTGAGAAAAATAACCCCCCCTCAGGGCCTATGTCATCTTTGGGAATGCTGTGTAGAGGGACTTTTTTTATGAAAAGAAGGAGAGAAAGTTCTGGGAAGGGAAGGGGTATGAGGGGTGGGTAGGAATCTGGGGGTCAGTGTGTTAAGAACTCTCACTGCGGTGCAAGGCGATATTCTGAGAGTACGGCTGCAGAAGTCAAATAAATTCCCCCAATCATTCTCTATCGATCCGGCCTGCCATGCAGCTGGTGGGCATCCGCCGCCAAGATCCAGAAAAACCTTACCCCATTGACCCGAGCACCCCCGCTAAGTCACCAACCGTGGTGAACCACTTGGGGTGACCTATGGCAGAGGTGTGAATTGCACACTCTGTTTTTTTATTAAATCATTTTCAACACGCATTTTAACGAATGTATAACAGCTTGGTTGCATCCAACTTAACTGCAATAAAATACGATGTAAAAAAAAATTGACCATCGACTTAGTAACTTTTGGTGCTAAATTTATAAGCGGTCTGTCTTTCTTATACTTGCCTGAAATTGTATAACGCCATCCCATTTGAATTACGTAATCAGTGAAATACAGTTACGTAAGGATATACAGACCGAAATCAGGTATATAATTGAATCACAAATCAACCCACAAGGCCCTTACTTGTTTTTTTTTTTTAGTATATAAAACGGTGCGATGCCTAAATTTAAATGTTTTTATTGAGGGATCAGTAAGATTTATCGGTCCAGTTAGGAGTTCTACCGAGCCGAACCCTCTGATATGTAAATATTTGGAGTCGGTGAATTATTTTCCCATTTGGTCTCTGGTAGATTGACGTATTGCTTTGTATTTATTATACTTATATAGTGCACTTACACAGCGTGGATTGACTAGATGATCGTTTCTGGAAAAGTGTGGGGAAGGGTTTAATTTTTCCTGTGGGGAAGATTTAACCCGGACATAAAGTCGTAAGAAATAAAAATAATTACCTTAAAATGCAAACGTAAGTAAAAAAACAAGAATGGGTAAAAGGTAGTAAGTACACAAAAGTTTCACAAATAATTTATTATTGGCATCTGTACTGATGGGATATTAATTTAGTAGTTAAAATATAGTCTGTCCTTAAAATTAAATGTTACTCATTATTATATGTTATGAGGTTTCTGGTTAGTAGTTGCCGAAGTCGATTACTGAATATTGCCAGTATATAAAACAGGTGTTACCATGTGAATCACGAGTTTCGTGAAATTATCAATAAAGTCGGTCTTTATTAAACCGCCGGTTGACAGGAATTTAATAAAGCTTCGTTCCAGAACTCTCGAGTCATTCCTTTATTAAAATCAGTGACTAGACAACTGCCAACCCCATATCAACCTCGAGTCAACTGCATAGGTGATTATCTAAAAAGGTAGGATTACAAAATCATTTAGCACAGTAGTCATATTCTAGTCACGTTCAGTTTTGTGCTTGAGAACATGGAGTTTAAGTGCACGAAGCTAAGGTATTTTTTATCGTAAGCTTTGATGGGCATATCGATGGAATTATAATGCCTAAATTGCGGAAGTTTCATAATAATAATAACAAAATATTAAATATTTTTTCAATGTTGGATCAACGCGTGGTGTATTTCAGTGTTGAAATAAAATCGTGTACATTAATTAACCCTGATATAAAATTTTATGGATTTTTTAAATATTTATTATTAACGTTTTTATCACATATACAAATTATTTAAGCAGATTAATTTAACGATATTATTTGCTGATTGCAGGAGTGAGTGATTTACGAACAAGAAATGTGGATCACCTGGCCTCTTAAGAGGAAAGACATCTAGCGATTTTCTAGTTTCACTTCTATCGCGTGTGAATTAAACACTCTGATTTTTTTAAAATACTATTCACATTTCTCGACGATTAATAAAACACTCTTGTTTTCTCCCATAAATCCAAATATTCTCAAAGTATTTACCTGCATGAAAATAAGAGATAAACCAAAAAGGACAATCATAGGATAATTATAATATAATTATCTAGGTATGTAATATAGAATAATAATATAACCCTAGAAGTGCCTTCCAAGCAAATTTGAACGGAAAAAAATGTTTCCTGAAGTAAATTGGGCCTATATTTGGATCATGAAACACGCCCACAAAGCACTTCTTACGTTTACGTTATTCTTTATTCCTTGGTACGCACCAACAAATGCCCAAAGATGACACAAAAATTATTCAATGTTTAGTATCGTGCTCGTACACCTTCCAAATTAATTTAATCCTTCAAACTAATCTCAGCTTCCGATAAACCGTGGGCACACATCTGTCATTTGAAAAGAAAAACACCCCCAACCCCCCTTCCAGCCTCCCCAAAGCCTCCCCTTCATGGTCTAGTCTTCCTATTCTCTCTAAATCGTAATATATCCGGATTAGCGAATAGCGCGGGTTAAGGCAGTGAGAGTAATCTTTTTGCACCGCGTGCAGGATAATAGAGGCGTCCGTGGATAGCGGATAGCGGACTTACCCTATTGCGCTGGGATAGCCACGGTATCTTTTCAAAAAGTGGGACAGTACGGAATATACAACGTTTTAAAAGTTTTAACTGCGTTGCTGATGATATATTTTACGGGTATACGAATAATTGTAATGGTAAATCAAATTAGCAAGACATTGTATTTACATGTTTATTAATATTCAATTACATAATTTTTATTTATATACACAAGAGATTATTTATAAGACGGTGGGGAAGCGGACACTGGAGCGATTCACGACAATTGTTGTTATAACTTTTTTCAATTAAAAACAATTAAAATATTAATATCACACGTGGCAACAGAATAGTCGGATATAGTATAGCGCGGGTCACGTGATAAGCACTCCGTCTCGTTCCAGCTGCACGGTAACACTCACAGTTCACATATCACGTGATACCGTCACTACGTGTAGGAGTGGGATCAATTTTTTAATTTTTTTTTATGGAAGACAAGGACAGCAAAACGACAAATAATATATACTTTTTTTACTCCAAATACGTCCTAAAACTACATGATGGAAAACGTCACACAATTTAAACTATCCAAAAGAATAAGACATTCAAAACAATGAAATTTTCCAAACCATAAAAGTATCTACTGTTTGGAGAAAACGGGCAAAGGATTTTGCAATTAACCACAACTTTTGTCGACAGTAGGTCAGTCCTAAAGGATTAAGGATTAAGGTTAAGGATTCGTAGCATTTGCCTCCATGATCACAATTTAAAGGCATTGATCCTTGCAGTATTAAACCATATTATCATAAAACTCAAATTTAATATTTTCTCACATTATTTCTAATAAGTTTTATAATAAAATAGTTCCAATATAATTCTTATTTAAAAGACCACGCCGGCATAAAACTAGAGTCACCTCATTTTAAGGGATGTAGCAAGTCCATTCTTGTTCAGTGGAGCCCCGTGGCGCCCCATCAGCATATTAAGGCTTTACACCTTCTGCTATTAATAACTCCGTTGGGGCGTCATCAGCCATCAGCGCTCAGCCTTCAGCCTTTAGCCATCAGTCATTAGATCGGTGGCCTGTTCGAGTGGCATCTGTGACCTCATCATGTTGCCCTTTAATCCTCGATGTTCAATGATTATGTTTATGTGTAATGCGATGGGATGAGGAGTGGGGGAGCAAGTGTAGTGTGAAGTGCGCGTATTGTTGTTGAATGTTCAATTTTTAATAATATGACTCACGAATAGAATCAAATTCTTAATTGGATGTGTGATTATTAATGATGTTTCGATGTTACTTTCAAAGTCCCTAACGAAATAAAACTTGTTTTCACGAAGATGAGATTGTGAAAGAAAATGAATTAATTACTGAAAATAAAATAAAATAATTTTTTTAATAATTTATTTATTTTCGATACAGATACACTTAAATACAGAATAAAACATTTTTTACGCAAAATTGGATTACAAGTGTGAAATTATAATTTCAATTAACTAAAACTTACAATTTTGGAATCAAAATCTAAATTATTAATTGTTTTAAAAAACTTATGTAAATTGCTTCAATGCTATTGAAAATATCTGCTTCTTCTGCATTTTGGTTACCTAAGCTGTGTATACGTGTGGTTTATGGAAGTACGTAAACGAATTGGCATTGAAAAAAAGGTTGCAGTGAAATATATTTTTAGTTTGAGTGAATCTATTAGGAACGTGAAATGAAATCATTTGCAATAACGCAGGGCTGTCAATGAGAGAATTTATTTATTTATTTATTTATTTATTTCTATTCTTCAACATACATACATATTACAGATAATTACATTGGTATACATAGATTTTAAGTTAAGTAATAAGGAAAAAAAATAATAAAATGTTACTGATCCGTAACTGTATATAGGTAAGTAGCTAGTAGTATTTTGTGAACACCTCACTAGGCGAACCTGTGCTGAGGTGTTCCCATGTTTTGGAATAATTGCAATTCTGACGACAAAAGTAGAAACACCGAATCCTCCTTGATATTGTCAAGAAGGAGACTGTGGATCGACCCCTGGCGGCAGTATTGTATACATAAAATAAAAGATTAGTTTACCAGGATCTATATATACATGTATATATAGATCCTAACTACATAGCATCTAGTTTATGTACAGGATAGATAATAGTTTTGATAGATAGGTAGGTAAATTATTCTAGGGACCACACGCCAATGGATTAATATATTGCTTTTCAAAAATTTAAAACCTTCAAATCTATCTGAATTTAGATATTTTCTTTTCAAAACTTTCTACAATAAAAAAACAACAAGAACTTGCCAGCTACGAATACCTATTGAGATTTTATTGAGACCATTGTACGTCTTTTTTTTCAAATTTTCTAATAAGTAAATTTAATATATATCGGGTAGAGAAAATGTAAGTACCTACTACGCAACCAAACTACATAACTGCATAACCACCACACTGAAGAAACTACTAACTTCAAATACATCTACAATTGGATAAGTTTTTAGATTTTCACGGCCAAAAGCATTTTCGTTGTTAGTTTTTGGGGTGTTATGCCGTGTTGCGCTACCTCTTTCTATAGCCGACGTTTCGGACAGCGTTACAGTGTCCATCATCAGGGCAGATCCGGTAGATCCGACGATGTGTAATTGTTAGTGTACAATTCTGCACAAAAAAAAAATATCACACACTGCATCAAATAACAAGGTATTCACTTTACTTAAAACATTATAACACCTAACTAACCATCATCCAACCCAAACATTTAAAAAAATAAATTAAATCACTTTATTTCGGGACCGAAAATATTACCACAATTATACCAGTGGTTCATAGAAAAATATATAATGACAACTATTTATCTAACTCTAATTGCTACTAAGCTTACATTTATGTACACGATACTGCAGCCATGGGTCGAACCACAGTGACCTTCTTGACGATATCATGTCGGAAACGGTGTTTTTACTTAATTATATCGAAATCCTAAACAAGGAAACACCTTAGCACAAGTTATCCTAATGAAGTATTCACAAAACACTACTACTTACCTATTTACGTACAGTTACTGATCATTAACTTTTTTTTATTACTGTAACTTATTATCTATGTCAGTGGTTTTCAACCCGTGGTACGTGTACCCCTGAGGGTACGCGAAGCCAAATTGGGGGTACGCAACAACGTGGCATCCATGTAGAATCACTGGTTAAAAATGCCTGAAGTCGTGTTACACTTTGTATAAAATTGCGTAAATTGTGTTTATGTGACTTGATCGTTAAAATCATGTACATAATAAAGAAATTATTCAAAATTACAAATGAAATACCACTTTCATTACACATGTACAAAAGATAGATAGAGGGTACGGGGAACATCAAATTTGTAGTAAGAGTCAAGGGGTACGCCGCTCGAAAAGGTTGAAGACCACTGATCTATGTAAACCACTGTAATAATCTGTAAAATGTTTGTTCGAGAACAGAAATGAAATTAAAAAAAAAAGATATTATAAAAGTTGGTTTTTACCATCCGGAACTTCGTGATCAATTTGACCAGAATTTTATTTTTTGGGTGAAAATAAATCTGCGAAACTTTCTTGCTGTATCAGGCTAGTAAAATGTAATCTTGTCTCAAGATTTAGGAAGGAAATACGAACCTATGTAATAGAGATAAACCTACTCAATAACTATTGCCATTTTTAATTGAACAATATATTATTAACTTGTCATTACAAACATACAGACATTTCAAAATAGGTGTCAAGTACCTAAGTTCTTCAGGCACAACAGTATTAGATATTTTTGGAAATAATTGGTAAATTTAAACGATGCAATTAAAATAATATTTCCCATACAGGCGAGTATTTGGAGCGTCTAATTTGACAGCAGATATGAATATTAAAATGAATTCCGTCTCATTATTCATCTTGACGAAGTTCGTATCTGAATCCGTTGTAATCAACATTAATTACTTTTGAACGTAAACACCATACACAGTACACAGAGTTGGTTCTAGCGGCAAGGGCGATATTATTTCACAACAAAATATGAAGTATGTTGGCAATATAAGTTTTAAGACTTAATTTTGGATAAAAATATCTTTAAATTAAATGTAAGATAGAGAAATTTAGGAAAGGAGTTATTCTGAATGACTTGTCTGATACTCAAAAACGACAAATCAATGTTTTCAAAAGGAAAGATATCGCACAAATGCTGGAAATATGGATTCCATTAAAATCAACTATCAATTTTTATATTTTTTATTTTGTTTTATTATTTATAAACCAAGCAGTTTGTCAACAGGATATTAATAATCAATTACAATTTAAACGTACATCCACAATATTAATACTATAAATATAGAGATTATCACAATTAACACACACGAATTAATATAAACTTTCTGTATTTAGTAACCATTGTTTCAGCACATATCTCAAACTATTTGTAGAATCGCAATGTTTTATATTAATTGGTAATATGTTGCATGATATATTCCAGGGTTCGCCGTCCGTAGTTATTATTATATTTTGTAACAAACATTCCATCATTCTTTATGAACCTTGTATTATGTTCATGTTCCACTTTTCTCTTATAATCAGACTCAGATATATGAAAGATAATGAATACTACTTTATGAAAGAGAATTTCAAACGTCCAAAAACTGAAAGTAACGTTGTTTGGAAAGATGCAACCAAAGTAATTGATATAATTTAATATGTCAAAGAGTAAATAGCATTAGGCAGGATGAATTTCTTGGAGTATGGAAAAATCTTGTACCCATTGAAAAACGACAGTTATTTTATAATTTTTTCTTTATAACAGTTATAATAATTAGAAATAACAGTTTTTTAACCTAGCTCCACGAAAGAGGCCCTGAAAAAAACCCCTACATGGCCTATGTCATTTTTTGGGATGCTGTGTGAAGGGTCTTTTGGGGATAGGATGGAGAGGAAGTTCTGGGTGGAAAAAGGTATGGGAAAAGGAAGGAATCTGGCGGTCAATCTATCCAGGAGTGGCGGACGTACGAATCCATCCCTCCCACTGCGGTGCAAGCCAATGGGTCGAGATAGTCCGGCTAGAGGGGTCTAGGATAGGTCTCCCTCAACCAATCTCTCCCGATCCGGCCTGCCAACGCAGTAGGTGGGCAAAGGCATTCGCCATCAATAATTTAGACAAACCTCACTCCTTGAACCCAGGCACCCCTGTTAAGTCACCAAACGTAGCGAACCACTTGGGGTTCCATACCAGCCTACCAAATCCAAGAAAAACTTAATGATTTTATATGTTTAACGAAAATCTGAACGAAAACCGTACGTCTGACCGGAAAATCGAGCTTGCCGATCCAAATGACTCGTTCATGAATATTCGTAATACCTCAAAAATTAAGGGACTAAATATCAAAAAATTTAACCTTTATTTATACGTTTTTAACGCGGACCCGTTAAACGCTAAATTAACTGATTTCATTTTGAAATCAACACGTATTCGAATCGTTAAAAAAACAACATTGTAGGTACATAATATCACTAGCAGTAAATATCGACATCTACCTTAAAAAAATTAAAATGGGTAGGACCATTGAACAAAAATAAATAACGTTTCTTGGTCGAACAAAATCACGTTACGCAACGAAACATAGTTTAGGTACAGTACACATACATAGCAGTCTATATATTATTATTTACCTCAGCAAGATCACGAAGCCGTAACACCCCAACCTGCGTACAATTTGATGGATTGGTAGGCATCCTTTAATCTCACTTTGATTACCCCGGCCTCTGCGGGTGGTGCTTTAATATTCCCGCCTTATTTCATCCCCCCACCCCGAGCTCTCCCTCCCCCACCCTCCGCTATACCCCCCCCCCCCGCGCAGCCTCCGCCGCTACCAATCAAGAGGAATCTGTCATTTTTTATATGCCCTGCCGATGGACACGAACAAGGAATTGATTGATATGCTATGGAAGGAAAAAATGTACTACGGACTTTGTGCTGGGCCGACACGGGCTACTGATTGGCGTCTCGGAGTCTAACAGAACGGTGAGATTTTATTTTTTATTGAGTAAAGCTATCGGGCGCAGGGTATTATAAAATATCGCCGTACAAAAATTAGACGTGAAATTAAAAAATTAAATAATTATGAGTTGTTGATAGACCGAAATAAAATACGAATTTTGCTATGTATTTAGTACATTGTTAAAGTACAAAAATTATTTCTTATTCCTGACGGACTTAACGAAGAAGATTTCTTATGAGGAATTAATTAAAAACTATTTTACTTCTTATTACTTTGTCGTGAGTTCTTATTTCTTTCAAATAATGATCAAAGGGCAAAAATTAAAAATAAATATATGGTGTGCTCTTATTCTGTGGTGTGGTCTAAAAAATTGCGTATGATTACTGCGAGTTACGTGCGTTTAGTACAGAACTACTACAAGTTATGTACGTTTAGTACAGAACTACTACAAGTTATGTGCGTTTAGTACAGCATTACTACGAGTTATGTGCATTTCGTCCAGAATTACTTCGAGTTATGTGCGTTTAGTACAGAATTATTACGAGTTATATGAGTTTAGTACAGATTTACTACGAGTTATAAGCGTTTAGTACAGAATTAGTACGAATTGTGTGCTTTTAGTACAGAATTACTACGTTTATGTGCGTTTAGTACAGAATTACTACGAGTTACGTGCGTTTAGTAAGATTGGTAATTGCACACTTTTACGGTCACATGGTTTTTGGCGATAAAAAATCCAATATTGAACCGATCTTTCGAATCGAAGGAAAATTAGATTAGGTCTTCAATTAGTTTTATAACAACACTGGAAGCCTACTCCTGCATAACTCTGGTTCCTAAAAATTTGGAACTTGGATTTTCTTTGAATTTAAGTGTCATTTTTAAAATTAGAACTAATTATGTTAATAATTCAGACAAGCGATAAATTAAATACATAAGTGTTTAATTTAATTTTAATATCCGTATTTTTTTAACAGAACAAGCTAGTTAAAATATAACGCGAAATTGGGCACTGTACAAATCGTATTTTTTACGTTTAAAATATCATCACCCGCCATATCTCTCAATCAATTAAGACTGGAAATATATTTTGAAAACATTTAAGTGTGTAAGTACATATAATGTAACATAATTTTTTTTACATTTTCTCGGCGTATTTTTATCATTTCGAAATGTGTCAGTGTATTCATTATCTTTGCCAAAAAAAAACACAAAGACTTTGGTATACTTTTATTTAAATGACGGCGTCTAATATGTAATTGATCATTAGAGAAAGCTTCGTCATTTTCTTGACGACAGTCTTTGTCCTAACATCTCTCAGCCTCCTTCTACCACCCTCCCCCCCTCCCTTATCATCCCCGGGGGAAAGTAATTAAAATGGCATTCAGTTTTTAAGGGAACGAGCTAGAACTTATCCGAAAACATTAAATGGCTCCATAATATTATTGATATTAAAAACGGTTCAGAATCAGCTTCTTTTTTTAGAAAGAGCATTTGTGCTTAATATCAATATATATATAATTCTGATCCATGTAGGTACTTTTAAAATTTCCGCAATCTCTCCTCATCCTAAAAATAAATGATTATTTACTACCTCCTTTAATTCTTAGTAATATAAGCAAATAATATTTTTTTGCTTCAAAAAGTTGACAGATAAATAAATCCTAGTTTTATTTCATACTAGCTTTTGCCCCCGGCTTCACTCGCATATTAGAAATAAATAAAATAAAAAAATAAGCATAAACTACTAAAACGTTTATTTTTTCATCAGAAATGAATGAACGCATATTAGAAACTTCTTTTTTTTAAATATAATTTTAGATGTAAAATTATATTTAAAAAAAGACAGACAGTTTCCATTGATTAATTTTTTTAATTTTTTATAAAATTATCCAAAAAATAAATAAAAACCACTTCATCTCATGAAATCGAGACCTCTAGACTACGTTTGCCAAGCGATTTTTATGCCATTTACCCATATTCGTCGCGATATAAGGCACACTTAGAATGTTAATATATACTTCCTTTTAATTAATCTACGTTGAACTTCAAGCTACAAGTACTCACTTTTTCACGGAATAGGTGATATTAAGAGAAAGATTAGTAAATGAAGCATTTCTAAACATTAAATTCATTAATAAATTTTGATAGGTTTTAAAAAAGGGTAAGGTATTAATATTTGTGTTTTCAAGTATTTTTAACTAATAGCCTACACACTAAAATGAATAAATTAATGATCACCAGTACACACAAACACGAATAAATTGATGATCACCAGTAAACAAAAACACAAATATATTGATGATCACAAGTACCTACACACCAACACGAAGAAATTTATGATCAGCAGTATACACCAACACGAAGAAATTTAAGATCCCCAGTATACACAAACATAAATATATTGATGATCACAAGTACACACACACTAACACGAATAAATTGATTACCACCCGTATACACAAACATGTATAAATTAATGATCCCTGTACACACAAACGCCAATAAATTGATGATCACCAGTACACACTACATTTTACACCGCAAGCTCTGTGAACGTAAAGTATTCGGCATTTAATATTTCGCTTCGCTTTGATTACGGTCGTTTTTGAACATGAACACAACATAACTAAAACTCCGAACTGCATATAAAACAAACAAACAAAAAACCTCTACAGTATTTGAGTGGCCAGGAGACGGCGGGAAGGTTGAATTTCAAGGTGATTTGGTATGGCACGCCACAGGGAGTAATTAATCAAAGCCTCGCCACCCCTTCCATACACCACCCTTCCTAGCAACAACACCAAAAGGCGAACTTACCCAAACAATACGAGCTAAAACTCTGAACATCTGAAACTTCTAACGCTTAGCTGAAATCTTAAAAACACAAAACTTATCTAATTTATATTGTTTTGTGAATTTATCACGCGTTTTATTTTGCTAGTAAAATATTAAGTCTAAGCCACGTAATTTTACTGACAAAGTAGAAAAATTTATTCGCCACCCAATAATAAGATTCAACGTTGTAATTTTTTTTTATTGTGGTGACTTTAATTATCATCTTGAAAGACAGCTATGCTTAAATTAGACATGCACAGTTTCAGTGTGTCGCTAACATTGAAAATCTATATTCGTCATCATTACCGATAGGGAATCGAAATCACAACTTCACCTACCTTTGAACCCAATTTTTTTATATAAATACAGCACAAGAGCCCCAACTGCTCCCGTCTGGAGCCACTGAGACTATGGCATCCCTAATTGGGGTATGTTGTAAGGCTGAAGGTAGTAGGGAGGGGAAGGAGATAGGGAAAAGGAAGGTGGGGAAGTACCTGGCTATTCAGATCTAGTCACCATACACGGCTAGAGCCATTTTAAGGAACGTTTCAATTCTGAATTGTGGTCTTACACCAGGGCGATACTGAGAGTATCCTTCACTCTGGAACGTGCGCATTAATCATATAAAATTAATTTGCCACGCTGGGTTTCGATCCTAACTATGATTTAACAAAAAGCATTTTTACGTGTAAATTGAACACAAATGCGTACAAATATTTAAATTTCTAATTAATTTATTGGTCTTTTGCGAAAATTAAGTTGAAAAAATATATTGGTAAAGTCGAAATGAATAAATTAAATAAATGGCTAAACTTCACGCTAAGAGAATTTTAAATATCTTAGCATTTGATTAATTTGGAGCGGCCTTTAAGGATATTTTAGTATATTGTTGTACTTCTTAATGTCACACCTAGTAATTTATATAATGATAATAATAATTGGATGATTGGCATAAGTATTTTTTCTGAAAAATCACCTCTACAGGTCAAACTACAAATCACCGATATTTAAAAAAATATCTCTTCTAGGTAAGCATAATATAGAATTTAGATGCTGTATTATTAATAATCTCATGAAGAATGATATCTCTACTGACATACATTTTCTAATCTACCTGGCATAAATATTTCACGAATTTAATATTTGCGATTATTTCAAAATTTCCTCGAATTACAGTAGGTATATTTTAATACATCAGACGATATCATCTTGCAAATGGGACACACTTAAAACTGGCACGCACACACCGAACTGATTCCACCAAGATGGAGCCGAATGAATCAATTGGATAATGTGTTGTGAAGAGTGGTCACAATCAAATGATTGTATTGTTGATGGGGAGGTCCTTTGTTGGGCCCCAGAGTGCCATGGGAACTCCGTTCGGAGGTTTGGTTTACTCGCTTTTTTCTTTTAGCAGACCTCTGCGTTTACATTTAGGATGTTCTGAACCACTGATCTGAGATTTCCGTTTAGGAGTAATTATTTAGGGTCAATAAATGTGAGTGGTCTTTTTAAGATAGGACAGAACCTACATCAGTATGTTAGTCGTAAATAACTAATTTTAAGAGAGTTGCAGGTCATAATACGAATAGAGCAGCAACAATACTGCTCTGTTCGTTTCGTATTGTATTATGGCTTGCAATTACATGTACAAACTCGGTTATAAAAATAAGTATAGTTCTAAATCACTATTCATAGAAGTCTTAGTTGTAAGTCATTAGTTGTCAATCTTAGTTATAATATAAGCCACTTGTAGTATATAGGTATAGATTAAATGTATAAATGAATTTATAAAGCGCCCTTGAGGTGATTTTCTCACGAAAATGGCGCTATAAAAATCATCCAATAATAATAATAATAATCAGCCATGCTCATTATTGCTCATCTTGTTGCTATGGTCCGGTACAATAATTGCACAATTTAGAACTAGTTATTTTTACTTTTTTTTTTTTAAATTTTATGTTAATACTACCAAAATCTCAGCGCAACTATTTCCATTTTTATTTCGCAAAACTCAACTGAACTACAACTCTTTTAAATGATATGAATACACTTAAATTTTCGGACAGAAGAATTTCACTGACTTGGTATTTTAATATTAAATTATGTAGTTGATAGTCCAGAATTGCTTGTATTGATAAGCTTTCAGATTCCTCTGCGAACCTAATACCAGAAGTCGGCATTTATTTTAGTGCAAAAATTCTGCGACTAACTACTACATGTATTCCTCTTTGCCCAGAATACTGATGGAGGGAAATAATTGCACCAATTCAATAGAAATCTTCGATTTGTCACTAAACAAATACAACATGTTGTTACATATTCCGTTCAGTTGTGCACAATAAATATCTACTGTATAATTTTTATTATGCATAATATGTAAAAGCCCCTAAAAAGAGAGTTAATAAATAAATAAAATAAAATAAAAATACCACCCCTGTACCTAACTAAATACTAATTATTTTGTAGTCTGCATTTTTATTAGTGGCGTAATTCTAGATATGATCTTCGGTAAAATCTGAGGACATTTCTGCTTCTTCTTATATTTTTATTTCAACAAACTGCCCGTATTAAGGCGATCCAATAGTCCAGGAAACAACCGAAATCGGATTTCACGCCCTTTATGGGAGGAGTATAAAAATACTTGAGAAAAAGCTCTCGGAAAGGTTGGAATAGGCATTTGAGATTTTTTACAGGTTGATTTCTTAAAGGTCTGTAAAAAATATTAATTCATTTTTTACGCATTGTTTATTTTAATAAAATGGAAATTTAAAATTGATTTTACGAAAGCAAGCGGCGCCGAGCCACACGTCTTTTACCCGCTATGGCCGTGGCACTGATACGAAATGGGTTGTGTCCAGTGCATGGTTCTTGGGCCCCTTCCATAAGGTTCACACTTCAAGATCCAAATTCGTAGAGTGGGGGCCGTATTGATTGATGTCCAAAATAACAACGAGAAAATGCCTGTTTTATTTTATTTTGTGAAGTTCGGGCATAAATACCAATTTTTTGCGATTATTATAAAATAAACTGAATTTGCCACATTATACAATAAAACCTTGTCCGAAAAGGGTTTTATAAGTAGGAGAGTTTGAACTGGAAAGTGTTTTTTATAGACCTTATACTTTATTTTTTTCTAGGGTTATTAAAAGACTTATGAAAAAAATGACCGACACATTTTAAGGGCCAAAGTATGTTCTACACCTAGTATTAAATTGAAGCATCTATAATACTTCTAAGCGATCAAATTTTCTAAACAAAAAACGTATGATTTTGTATGATTTTGCATTATTTAGTATGACTTCATCTTAATTGTAAATACTACAACCAAAAACTGCTTTCAATTTATGGTTTTTATTTGCAATTAGTTGATGTATATACCTACAGACGATTTAAGAAATTGTGATTTCTATTTCAACTATGATTTTTATGAAATTTTCGAGACAGACCATAAATATTAATTTTATTAAACAAGATATTTCGTCTTCCCAGGACATTTAAAATTAACTTGACTAAACCAAAATAGGAAAACTACAGAAACAAATAAAATTAAAGAACAAATAAAATTGGTGGTCACAAATAAAATTAGTGGTCACAAATGAAATTAGCGTTTCATTTGATTTTATGTTATTATTTTAATATTTTATCACATTTTATGATATTAGTTACTTGGATGTTTGATTTTAGTTGATATCTCTGACTTGACTGATAGTAAGTGTGAATTGATTGACGAATAATAGAATTAAATCATTGACACCGACACTATAAATAATACTCATAATTGTCATTTAGTATCAGATAAACCTACAAACATACATAAGTAGTTTTTTGGTCTAAGTAATTGAAGATTAGCTACAAAACCGGTCCATTGTTGTTGAATTGGAAATATTTTATTTTTCAGACCAGTGTGATTGATACGATTTTGATCGATGACTTCCTGTATGCAAGTCAAAAGATATCTGGGTATCATTTGAAATATTTCCTATAAGAGGGATCCGTTTATATTATCATTTTAAATTCATACTATTTAAGTGTCAACCAATGGCGTGCAATTTTCACAATATTCGAGAACAAAAAAAAAATGATGGCTGTTTTTATAACCTACTATATTTTCGTTTATCTACAGTAGTATTTTGGGAGGCGGGTGTGGGCACCGCCGCCCCAGGAACCTTTTATTTGATAACCAGCACCTCTGCCATAGGTCACCCAAAGTGGTTCGCTACGTTTGGTGACTTAGCAGGAGTGCCCAGGTTCATGGGGTGAGGTTTGCCCAGGTCTTGACGGCCGATGTATCTGCCTACCTGCTGCGTGGCGGGCCGGACCGGAGAGATTGATTGAGGGAGGTCTTGTGATCTCTCAGCCAGGGTCCCTCGACCCATCGCCTCGTACCGCAGTTGTAGGGATGGATTTGTTTTTTCTTTATTTATCGTATTTCTTTTTATGCAGTTTTTACAGGTGATTTGACTACCACGCTAGGCACATACGTCCGTCCCTCCCAGACACAGTGAGCCCCAGATTCCTACCCACCTCTCAACTTCCTCACCTTACTTTCCTTAAAAATATATATTGACCCATCATACCCCAAGATGACATAGGCCCTTAAGGAAATTATTTTCTTCAGGGCCTCCTGTGCTTAGGTAGTATAGAAAAAAGTACTTAGGAACAAACTAGAATTGCAGGAAAAAAAATTCTTCGAAAATGTGAAAGACAGTCAAAGCTACCAATCACCAATGCTGATATATATATAAATATATTTTTTTTAAATATCAACCATCTGTTATTATAAATTCATTTTTATTAATAAATTTTAAACTTAGATTAAAACAATTTAATAAATTTAATATCATATAGACTTCAGTTTTAAAAAAAATCGTAACAAAACGGGATACAAGTAAATTGAAAAATTAAGTACCTACCTACCTACTTATCTAAATAAAATCAAAAATGTTAATTAATGTGCATAAAATTTTAAGCAAATATTTTTTTTAATAATTCAAATCAACCGCACCATTTTTTAAAAATAAATTTAAATATGAATAAAAATCTCACTAATATTATAAACGCGAAAGTTTGTGTGTTTGTTTGTTACTCTTTCACGCAAAAACTACTGAATGGAATGAAATTTTACAATAAAACATCAGAATCACATATAGGCTACATTTAATGGTAAGCTCTGGCGTTATGAAATTTGCATAAATGATAATGTGTGAATTTAGAAATAGTTTAGTTAATTTTGAAACAGGAAAGAGACGAGGGAGGGAGAAGGCGGGGAAGGTGGAAGGGAACGGGGACGCACGGGAAAGGACATGCAGGGAGAATAAATTTATTTCTTTGAATGGAATTGCAACGCATGCCGGGGACCAGCTAGTATAAAATAAATAATAAAAATAGAGTCATATTAATTTACATAAAATCATAAAAGAAAAACGATATAAACAGAGCTATGTTATTTCAAATAAGAAAAATGAATTGAATAAATCAGGAATGTTTTGAATCAAATCAACATTATATACGATTTAGCATAGTTTGATAACGAAGCGTAGATAAATATAGCATACCGGTTTCTCGTGTGATAGTGATAATGTTTAAGTTTATAATAATCTATGACGTGTGTGGGTTGTCACCGACTGACTGGAGTCCGTGTAATTGTTTTTTTTTCTCAGTCTGGCACTAAGCCTTCGTGGCGCAATGGCAGCGCGTTCGGCTGTTAACCGAAAGGTTGGTGGTTCGAGCCCACCCGGGGGCGATTAATTTTTTTATAAATTATAACATTTAGTACATTTTGTTAATTTTTTTTTATTACATCCGTTTTTGAAAAATTAAAATACTTAATTGAATACATTTTTTTAAAATGCGTAAGTTAGAATTGATTCAAACGCTATCGAAATTACAAATGCCTTTCTTGAAAAGAATTGATTTGTTACACAGACACAACTGTTTGTTCATATTAATATTTCGTATAAATATGCACAAACCAACAATTCATTTTTAATTTTAAAGCATAACTTGCAACCAGTAGTTCTTTCCAAAAATAATTAAATTAGCGCCATCTATGAACAAGCAGTTTATGAATAATTTTAAGTTTACGCCACAGCAAGGATTCTTCTAAAATCTTAGTACATCCGACAACTGAAGCAGCTCGTATAATATTTACAAAATTGATTTAATGTTTTCACCACACTGGGAGGCGGGTACGGTTATCGCCTCCCCGGAAACCATTTAGTGGATAACCAACACCTCCACATAGCATCCCTATATATGACTTAGGCCCTGAAGATAACATTTTCCTCAGGGCCTCAAGTTCATTGTAAAAAAAATACAAAAAATGTTTTTAAGACTAAAATTAATTAAAATTGTAGATATAGGTGTATCTCAAAATAATTATAATTTTCTGAGGAAAGTATGGATTATTCAAAAAAATTATTGGTTAACAAAAAATAAAAAAAGGATATGCACGCCACTGATCGCCAGGTACGAATTTCATCATCATTACAATAATAAATTATCCTCTTCCTTCATCATTAATGTCCGTTTAGGGAGGTTCTTGTGATGGCAGTAGGCAGTAGGCAGTGCGGTACCCGTGCAGGGGTAGGGGCAGCGGCAGGGCCCCCAACCACCCCACATACCGTCGTCATTACATTTTCCGCCTTTTATTTAAGGGCTGCTTATGAATAGAGTACTAATGAACGGAATTCACGGGACGGCTAAAGACCTATCATTCCAAATTGCGCTCAAGCCGCCGGGCTCTTTGTAGAAAGTAATTAGCAGCGTACCGAGTATCGTCGCGTATTCTTCGCGAGGGTTTGAGCTGTTTTACTCACTGTCTGGATATAATCTTTCATGAAATAAAAATCTCGTGAGTATGATTATTTCGAGGACCTTTCTTCCTACGAGTATTGTGGCTTGTCCCCTTATTGTATCGACTTATCTGTCAAATGGGATCAGAGATAAACAAATACGACATACTACATGACGATAAGTTTCTAAGTTACTAGTGGTTACGAGTTACTATATAAGTTCCAGCGAGAGGTCGTACGTGATGTCATCGTTATAGTATTTCTTTTGATGCAAGGCGCGTGAGAAGGAAAAGGACGATCTTACTGGGACGAAATCTACCCACCTTATATCTCTAAACTACGCGTCTTCACCAGATATAGGCAGACTGATAAAACATAAGCCAAATATAGGGTCCGCCATCTAAAGTTTTTTTTTTCAACTAGTGCTTATTTCGTGAATGGTAACACTTAGCTCATGTCTGATTTGACAGATAATTAGTTTTATCCTTCCGCTGAGCGAATATGGTTGTGTATACGCTGGGAAATATCGACTTACAGAAGATGCCGATTTTGCCAAAAAAATCATCTTTTCGGATGAAGCTCATTTTGATCTTGGCGGGTATGTAAACAAGCAAAATTGTCGTATTTGGGGCACAGAAAACCCGCACGCATACATTGAAAAGCCGGTACACCCAAAACGAGTCACTGTTTGGTGCGGATTTTGGTCCAGAGGCATAATTGGGCCATTTTTCTTTGAAAATGAGCAAGGAGTGGCCGTTACAGTCAATGGCGATCGTTATCGGGCCATGTTGAACGAATTTTTGTTCACAAAAATTGAAGAGGAGGATATTGGCAACATTTGGTTTCAACAGGACGGCGCTACGTGCCACACAGCCGAAGCTACACTCGATGTTTTGCGCCCTGTTTTTGAAGATCGCATTATCAGCCGCAGAGCTGATGTCGTTTGGCCACCTCGGAGCTGCGATTTGACACCGTTGGACTATTATTTGTGGGGTGCCCTCAAAGATAAATGTTACGCCGACAAGCCAGAGACAATTGACGCTTTAAAGGACAATATTCGTGAAGCCATTGGTGAAATACAGCTGCACACAATCGATAATGTGCTTAAAAATTGGACCGATCGTGTAGGCTACTGCATGGCCAGCCGAGGCAGCCATTTGAATGAAATTATTTTCCATTATTAACCGGAAGGATTGTACTTATAAATAAAAAAAGAAATATGAGAAAATATTCAGTAGTTTTTTTTTTATAGCATTTTCAAAAAAAAAAAGTTATTTGGCGGACCCCGTACTAAGTTTGGAGATCGCGCTTTGGAAGTACCTGGATCTAAGACTTGGATCAATCTCCCTCTAGAACTAAGAAGCATAATATACCCAACATAATTCAGGTTAAACTAAAAATTTACCTTTTTGGGCTCTCATACCCTTAAATTAAGTATACTTTCTTCAGAGTATCATTCGTGTATAGCCTATAATAATACATCCAAACACAATTTTCTTATTGGATTAACATTATTCGAAGTCTTATGCCTCAATCTGTCTCCTAACGAGGTTCAAATCATATTTAGGAAGATAAATATTCTAATCAAATCCTTGCAATATTGTACCGCCCATAAAAAAATGCTTTCGACTTACTAAACACGTTTGTTAAAGAACATAATATATTATTATTGAAAGTTCCATGACAACTCACAAACATGCAATTTCAACACCCCTCTGAAAATTCATTATGTGTTATGAAAAAAATAAAATAAAATAGCCCATAACCTAACCTAACGTACCCTATTTAACCAATTTTTTTCAACACTTTAATGACTTTTCAAATGAAGTGTTGAAGTTGCATGATTCTGAGTTGTCCAGTCACAATAATTATTAAAACATATACCAGGATTAAATATCAGCATTTCCAATAACACAAGTTCCCAATCATGTCCTCTGCGTGCAAACTGTATTTAAATTTCTCCAATAAACAATAAACTTTGTTAATCTCAAGTAACCTTCCAGATAAGTATGGTCCTGTAAATATCAGAATACATAAATAAAAATAGTATATCTTCATTTTTATGCAACATCACGCTCATTGGTCAAATGCATTTTTCATTTAGTTTTATAGTAGTAATGGAGAAACCGGTGGATGGAATCTATTAAATTGTAATAATAATTTGTCTAGTCTTTAGTTAGCAATAAGATAGAAATATATTACATATTTATACAGCGTCCTTGAGGTGATTTTTCACAAAAACGGGTCTATACAAATTTTCCAGATATTATTATTATTATAAACGGCTTAGAGCGAGTTAACAACAATAGTTTTGTGAAATCTTCAAAAGTCGTGTATTTTCAATATTATTTTTATTTTTGTGAATCTGAGTGTTGTGAAACTTGGGCGGTTTCCTAAAATGATAATAATTTGATTGTTTTCTCAGAACTCTTACTTCCTCGGGCCCAGACAAAAGTTCAGCATATTTAAAAAAATATATATTTCCTATATAACTGTGGCGACCAGAACGGTCGCCCCTTTAGTCACAATACAGTCACGCCATCGGAAATCGAATCTAGAATCAACATTTCTAAAAAAACCTACACAACAATAATATTAATATTATTTTGGTATACCTATCTGTTATTTATTTATACGGAAAATCTTTTTGACCTACAAGTCAAATATATTGTTATAACTGTTGATTGTAGACGCTGTCCAAAACGTTGGCTAAAAAGGAGGAAGCACAAAACGGCATAAAAAATCAAAAATTTAACACGATTATTACACCAAAAAAAAGTATGTAGTAATGTATTGCACGAAGGTATCGGTGAATTCTAGAAAAGTATTATCTAAAATATATTGTTGGTTCAAGTTTGCGTATAAAATATTTTCAATATTACAAGGCGTCACTTTGATGTTCGACCTCTATTCGTTTTTATTCTCCTATTTCTACCTTATTCCTTCCTCCTTCGGCAGTAGCTTCTTCTAGCTACAGAACATACTTCTTTCTCTATCAGAAATCAGGAGGGTTACTAAGGTGATTCTGAGATATTACTGCTTCTATGCACGAATGAACGAGCACGTTTTAAAGACATTTTTTTTCACGCTCAACGGTTTTATTTTATTTTATTAATGCTTTTTTTAAATACTTAGGTAACCAAAAATAATACAGTCAAAATAGCAATTGATCACCTTTCTTCGGAGGTCTTCGAAAGTTTGATGGAAAATAAAATAAACTTACAATACATGGCACCATTTCATGCAAATATGTAAAGCAGTTTTTTTTGCTGATGATACTGCTATTGTTGTATCAAATGAAAATCCTAAAATAGCTGTACAAGAATTACAAAGAGACTTTAACGAGCTTCTCAAATAGGCTCATCATGATGTAGGATTAATTATTAATGTTAAAAAAACCAAATGCATGTACATAAAATCACCAAGTTTGAAAATGTGGAATGTTCATAAAATAACCGCTCATAGCTTTGACTGTATACATAGAGGAATTGTTAATGTTTGTGACTGTGAAAAAATATATTTTACAAATGAATATACTTATCTGGGAATAATTGTTGATAACAATTTTAAGTGGGATAAACAAGTGGCAAAAATTTGTAACCAGCTCCGATCCTTAGCTAGTAACTTTTACAAATTAAAATTTATTTTGCCTCATTATACTCTTAAACTCATATATTTTTCTATGGTCGAATCCATCCTTAGATATGGTATTCGAACTTGGGGACATGCAAGCACTACTTACATTAAATATATTCAAAATTTACAAACTGCCATAATAAAAAAAATTCACAACAAATATTTACAAACAGAGACATAACTTAAAACTACTATATGGCTCAGAGAGCCTACTTACAATAAAAGGTCTCCACTGGTTCACTACTATTATGGATAATATGGGGGAAAGCCATTACAAACACCTACTTGTACACAAACATACCACAAGATTTAGAGGAGGAAAGGGCCTAAAAACTCCTCGAATATTAAATAAATATGGAAGCCGTACTCTTGAATATCTAATACCAGTGATTTTCAATAAAATCAATAAAAACATAAAATTTGAAAAAAATGAGAGACTATGTCCTAAAATGATAAAACTGTGGTTATTGAACGAAAACTCCATGTATCTTTGAATATCTTAATATAGCTGCCTACATATCTTGTTATTAGGCAGGTATATTGAAATATCTTATATATTTATAGATGTAAGTTACATATCTAATATTACTATGTGATCTATTCTAATGTTTCCTTAAAACTATAAATGTATTTACAAATATTTTCTTAGATATTATATTAAGAATGTTTAAATTGTTAGAACCTGCTGACAAGCTGCCATATGATAGCTTTGTGGGTCTACTCAAATTCTTGTACAAAATGTATTTTGTTATTTAATAAATAAATAAAAAAAATAAGTCTTTTCAGAATATTCTTACTCTTCTCAGACTGTATTCCGTTACTAAAACCTTAAAACGTTTGCGCCACGTCTTCGTGAGATGTCCTGGATTTTCCCTTCTATATTCGTTGTACTCCTGAATTCGATCATGAAATACACAAAATATTCAAGAACCGTATAACTTAGTTTGCTTTGTGTTCTTTAATAGATTTTATCACATTTTTTCCAATGAAGCGAGTGAGGATGCAGAGAGATGGACGTTTGTTTTCCAACGCCATATGTGTAGAACCCCCGTAGAACTTTATTATTATTTCCTTCCATAGCGTAGCTAGGAGCAATTTAAGGATAAAAATACCATATAATTGAGGCAAGTTCCCAGCAAATATGGTACAGTTTCGATGGCATTTATTTATTTATTGAAAAAAATAAGAAATACATGAAAACAGCGCCCTTGAGGTGATTTTTCACAAAAACGGCGCTCTATAAATTATCCAATTATTATTATTATTATTATTATAAGCTGCACATCTCACTAGGGCATTCCAGTATCGAGATATGCAGTTTTACAATAAATTAATTTAAAAAAAAAGAAACATACATATACCTAAACTTAAAAGAAATATAATGCATTTAAGGGTCAATCCCTTAGGCTATTTTGTTCGCTTTTCGGAACAACTCATACAGGTCTTATAGACATTTTAATGTCTCCTTTAACATTATGGATAGAATATGATCTAAAATCTAAACGGTGTTATAAAGAAAAAAACGCCACGCTTTGTATTGAAATCCAAAAGTTAACAACAAAATAATTCAAATGTACACCTTGATGAAACCAAAGTTTCTAACAGCAATTTGAAAAAAACATATGAAATTTTGGAATTTTTTATTCATTATTTTTACATGAAACAACAAAAAGCGAGATATATTTGTCTAATAAAATTAATATGTGCGTGTTTTTATTTTTATTCGTTATCAATTTTAGTAATAAAAACGTAAGGTGAGTCATTTTTGGTACTTTTTTAAGTTTGCATTAAAAAAATATATAAAAAAATTATTGGCCTGACTAAAAAAACCCCGTAAAAAATTTATTCAATTGACAAACGGCCGCGGATGTGAAAACATAACTAATTAAAAAATTGTTCTTGGAAAAAAATACACACCGTTTACACAGCCTGTGGGGCTAGTTTATCTCTGTTTTAGGGATGATGTCTGAACGAAATTTGGAATTTTCCAAAGTAGGTTGAATTTTCTATATATTTCTTATTTTTAAAAACTAGATAAAATTACCTTTTAGATTTGTGTATTTGAAATACACTTTAGTTTTAAAAAAACTGCCATATTTTAAGGTTTAAACACAGAAAAAAATGTTAAATAATTTCTTACCAAAACATTTTTGATGAAAGTGTACAGAAATATTTAAAAAATTAAAATTTAAAAAATATAGACCTTTTATATAATGAATTTGATATGAAACTGTCACCTCACTTTTTGCTCGTGCATACAATAAAAAAATTTCAAAAAATTTAAAAGTTTTTTTTAATGCTAAAAAAATAATCTTAAAAATATCTCTGACATTTCTTGCACCACTAAAGATGTTAATTTCTTTGATAAGTTTACCAACACGTGAATATGATATTAATATTTACAAAAAACACCACTTTTATGAAATTCTCAATTAATTAGTTTCGAATATTAAAATTTTCAAGCGTATTTCATCATCTTTAACCACCTCTGAAGCAATTCCTATTCTTATATTCTTTAATTACAAATGTCAATGTTCGCGCTTATTTCTATAACCTTTTCCCTTCCATAATTGCTGGGTTTTCAAGAATTAAATTTGTATGCAAAAATTTCAAACCACTTTTCCCAAAGATAATTAAAATCAAATTAAACATTAGATAATAACGATATATATGTAAGAATGTATCCTTTCCCCAAACCGAAGCAGTCTTCCTTTCTGGAGTAGAGATGGTAGGAAGGTAGAGTAGGTAAGAGTAATACCTACAGTAAGGTAGTTAAGTAGGTGGGCGAGTATAGTATAGAAGACGGAGCGTGATCTAGCGTGATAAATGATGTATCGGCTGGAAGAGTCTGCATACAGGATGGCAGCGGCGGAGAGGCGGGGAGGAAGGTTGGGGCGCGAGTGGGAACATTTATTATAAAGGGTGATGGAATCCCACCAAGTCACCTACCAACTTCTTTCCGATAACAACATAATTGTTATTATTTAGTGACTAGAGCATCAGTGGCGTGCATTGACTTTTCTTCAAATTTAAAAAAATATTTAAAAACATGTTTGATAAAATAACTTTTTGTGTGGAGTGGGTAAATCTTACCGGATAGGCAATCATTTTCTTAAATTACAAATAATGATTTGATTGTTAATTTATTAGTGCTATTTTCGTGGGAAAATCACTTCAATGGCTTTACTTTACATAAATAATAATAATATTTGAATGATTTGTATAGCGCTGTTTTTATGAAAAATCACTTCAAGGGTGCTGTACAAAATTATAATTATTCCTACAATTCTCTATCTTACTTCTAACTACAAATTAAACTAACTATTATAACAACTTATGGCTAACAGATTGCATCTACCGATGCGTCGATCACTAATACAAAACTAGATGTAGGTTCAATGCTTTTGACAAATGAAAGTGATGCTGCGTTAAAATGTACATGAGTATATTGTTTTATTTATATTCTGTACAGGCAGAAAATATACAGGACTATTCTTACCTGGGATGTCACTTGAGATTAACAGTGTTTATTGACTTACTTTATTTAACCCATAACTTATCACTTATATATAACTGTGACTAATAACTTAAAGAGATAATATTACTTGAACTTAGAGCTAAGATTTATTACTAGTGACTTACAACTAACACTTATAATTAGCAACTAAATACCTACCTAACTACTGCGACTAGTGACGTATATCCAAAGCCTATATATTATGACTTACAATTAACAATTTCAACTAGTGACTTAAAACTAATATCTACATATTTATGATCACGTAAAATCGTTAAAAAAGTCCTGGGTCGTCATATAGAATACATGTAAAATTTATAAATTTGCAAAGCAAAACTTTGTTATCGATGTAATTCATAACTTACTATTGACTTTCAGATCGGCAGTTGGCCGATAAATTCTTCCACTTTAAATGTCTGCCAAACATATTATGTTTCAATTTGTGAGGTCACCCCAAGTGGTTTGCTACGTTTGGTGACTTAGCGGGGGTGCCGGGTTCATGAGGTGAAGTTTGTCCAAAACTTGGCGGCGGATGTGTTTGCCTACCAACTGAGTGGCAGGTCGGATCGGGAGAGACTGCTTGAAGGAGATCTTTTGATCTCTCAAGTAGGACTCTCGTAAAATCGCCTTGCACCGCAATGAAAAGGATGAATTCATAAGCAGTCACTCCTGGACAACACACTAACCCCCAGATTCCTACCCACCCCTCTTACCGTTTTCCTTCCCAGAATTTCCTCTCCTTCCTTTCCTAAAAATACCTTCCACACATTCCCAAAGATGAAATAGGCTCTGACGGGAATTATTTTTCTCAGGATCTCCAGTGTGATGCTAATGTAAAAAAAAATTTATAGAACAGACAAGCATTCTATTCTATATAAAATGACGTTTGCAACTTCAGTAAGTAAGAATCTAAAATAGACTTATTCCGCAAGTAATATTGTCAAATGAACTGCCGTACACCCTGTAACCGCGTTTCTCCAATGTAAGCGCGCAGTCACGTTCATTAAACGCTGAATATTTATGCGTCAGTTCCACGTCTCTTCTCTCTACTGTACCTACTCACCTACTATACGTACTGTACCTACTGTACCCGCACTGTCTGATGTTAATGATATACTGTTTTAATTGAATATTTGAAGACAGGTCATAAATATTTCATGAAAATTTAGGAGGCGCTGCTGTAAGTACCAATCCAAGGAAATTCCTGTAGCGTGTTCAACTGGCCTAGTACTAGAGAGTCTTCCGTGGCGGTTATTAACTAACATTGAAAGTTGAACTAAAAAAACTAGAGCCTTTTTATAATACTCGTGGATACTTCTCCAGAAAAAAAAACTTTCAAAAGCCAATGATTTCGAGGAACATTGGAGACGCAAGGAAATAGGTTGATAATTAGTTGGTAGAGCTAGGATGTGTACCAAAGTACCAACCTAACTAACCATCACGCCGTTTCCCCGCAGGGGTAGACAGAGAGGATTGACCACCAATTAACTCGGTCTTGGCACACACTCTTTGCCTCACTCACATTCATACATCGTCTAATACATTCTCTTATATTATTCTGACTTTTGATATGGTCCGACTCAAGTATCTGATTCACTTGATCGTGCCATGTCTTCCTCGGGCGTCCCCGACTTCTTCTACCATTCACAGTTGCGACATATATTCTTCTTACACTACTTTCTTCGTTCATTCGCTCTACAAGCCTAAACCGTCTCTTTCTTAATCTTACTCATTACTCTGTTTACATCAGATTTTCATTCTTTTCGGATCTCCACATTTCTCACACGATCATACATGGTTTTACTACACATATGCCTCAGGGATCTCATTTCAACAGCATTCAGTATACTTTCATCCTTCCTCTGCCAGTTGCATGCCTCACTGCTATACATCAGGGTAGGTACCAGAACTCCATCGTGGACTGAGACTCGCTTCTTTTGACAGTTTTTTTTATTAGCGCCAATGGCATTCAGTCCTCCATTAATGGAGTTACTTGCATTTACCCTTCTTTCAATATCTCTGTCAGCTTTTCCATCTCTCATAAAAAAAACCTTCCCATCTCTTGGGTACCAACCTACCGAATCAAAATTCAGCTAAAGCTTTTTAAAATTAATTTTCATGCTGGAAGTGTCTCGCTCATGACGATCTAGATAATCTAGAATATATATTTTGTAATAACTTTTTGCACTTCGGGAAAACAAAACAAACTTCTTGTACGTCACTGTTGAATATCTTTATCAACGATACACGAACTTGGGGAGAAATATACAAAAATAAAAAAGACACACTAAAAAAACAAATTTATTAAGTAACTACCCCCACAAGGAAGATAAAAACAACGTAAAAATCATACATAACAAGCTTAATAATATGATATTCGATAGGAAATTCATTCAACCTACTTGTACAAAATATAATTATCGGAAGGTTAGGTTAATCTACCCACGCAATCTTTCTCTGGATCGATAAAAAGTTTCTTTTAATTCTTTGGTTGTATCTTCCTACGTGGAATATCTACACCGCTTGTCTCTATTGCGTTCCGCTTGATCCCGGAATCGCCTCACGTACGAAATTAAATCAAAATCATGCCTCGAGGACAACGCGGCCAGATTCTGCATTCGCATCACGTAACCGTCTCAACATCCCTATCTGGATCACTGGATCCCATCTCAATGCCATCCTTTATCATCTATCATCTAAAGCAGCGATTCTTAAACCAAGACGCCGCGTAATAAACAAACATTTAGGTTCTTTATATAAGTTCTGTTGATCTGCTCTTCACGCTGCGAAGATCCGCGAGGAGTGATGTAGCTTTTCCATCAGAGAATTTGGAGTATGGTCGAGATCTTCAGCAATGAGGAAACAACTATTGAAGAATAAGTTCATTCTAGTGATCTAGATACCTATACATAATTGTTACGCTCGGTAAAAGTCTGTAATATTAGAAATATATAAACTTGTTTTTGCGCTTAGGCAAGGGGTCCGGGGGTAAAGTGCACGAAATTAGTGCGGACTTCCGGTACGTAGGTATTATGAAGAAAGAGTATGGCCAAAAATTAAGTCCTTACTACGATAGCACATCTGTTTAGGCACCTAAGTTTAGATTGTTCAGGTCTCCCAATAACCCCCTTCCGGCAGGTAATCTTTGATTGTCTAAATACTTACCCGCTCTTCGTTTTAACTTTTTGTCTGCGACTTTTGCAGGTCTTGCAATAATGTCTAGTTTTATGTCAGTAGTTATAAGTAGGTATTAATCGTAAGTCACCAGCTATAAATATAAGTATCTACCTAAGTTACTAGTTATAAATATAAATCTTAGTTGTAAGCCAGTTCAACTGTTTTTATCATATATATCTATTTTTGCAGCACCCTCGAGGTGTTTTTCACAAAACGGCGATACATAAAAAATATTTTTAATGTAAAGTTCACCGCAAAAAAAGATGGTCTGGTTTGGGCAGATTCTAATAACTTGAATGCATGGTTATCGTTTTATTGCCACAGAAACTCCTTCGAGTCTAGGTCAAGTTCAGGGTTTGGTAGACATGAAGCCAGAGATTTTAGTATATTATCTACATGTCGTATTCGTCTTAAGTCTTTTGTCGTAAGTCAAGTATTTTACAAACCGTTTTATTCAGAAGAGAGGTAAGTTTCGACCTACATGGGTAAAATGAAAATCTCCAAAGAAATACAAGTAGGTACGATGGTTTGGGAAACACCGATCTAGCTGGTGCCAATGATCGATGATGGAAGATTGGAGAGGGTATGTTGCATTCGTCACTAGGGAAACGATATATGGTTGGAAATATTTCAAGGATTCAGGTTTTCGAGGCAGGATTAAATTTTGGCTAGGTAATAATTACGGCGTTCATTAATGGCCATACAAGGTAAATTAGGTAAAGGCCAGGAATCTATATCGGGCTCGAAACGTTGATACTTTTCTTTACAAACTGGATCGTCAAATATGGTACTCAATATACCCCCATTTTAAATAACCGTATTATGTCCTACTCAATTTGAATCTTATGTTACATCTCAAATATGGAAAACTAGTAAGTAGACTCTGACCTCTGACCAATTTACCAAAGACGTGATATCATATCCCTACTAATTATTTTTAGGTTAGTTTCTTGGGGAAATAGTTTATATTTTAAACTTCTTTATTGGTGCAAAAATTCTTGTTAGTTGGGTCATATTTTACTTTTACATTGTTGGTAGAATAGAAAAATATCAGATTAAAGCATCTTCGTAGATCTATCATATATTATTAAATGTACTTCTTTTAAGTACCATCAAAGATCTCGAGAATTGAAATAATTAATTCGGTGGTGTGTTTCTGTGTCTAAGGATGGGTTGTTCAAAATAGATTTCGTTCAAGTTAAGAATTCATCGCATATTTTAAGTTAATTTTCAAGTTCCGTGAAAGTGCTAATCAAGCTCCGTAAAAGTTCTATTCACGTTCTGTAAAAATGCCTTTCAAGTTCTGTGAAAGTTCTATTCAATTCTATAAAAGTTCTATACACGTTCTGTAAAAATGCAATTCAAATTCTGTGAAAGTTCTTTTCAAGTTATGTGAATATTTCAGTTTTATGCAACTGGCCTGTAATGACATAAAAACAGAACTTGAATAGAACTTAAACAAAACGTGAAAATTAACGCTACCTAATTGATGAGTGGCTCAATTTTTTTTTAAACAACCCGTCCGAAGTATAACTCGGGTTTATTGAACTCTAGGACTGGGATTTTCTTTGATTTTCATTTTTTTTTATTGTGGGAACAATTCAGACAAGAAATAAATAAGGAACTAAAATTATTTTACTAAATAAATAATGAAATATTTGAAATTCATATTTTAAACCTGAATTTCTTTTGTTTAAATTTTTGACGTTTTGTCGTAATTTTTCATGTTCACTAACGATATTCATTCGAAAGGTAATTTTTTTGGTCTTCTTCTTTTGAAAATTTTCTTTTGGTAGCTATCTTGAGGAAATTGTTTTATTTTTATTTTTAAATGCTTTCAGATTAACAACTAACTAACTAACCATCACGCCGTTTCCCTGCAGGGGTAGGCAGAGATGATAGATCGCCAAACGACTCGATCTTGGCACACACTCCTTGCCTCATTCACATTCACACATCGTCTCATATATGCTCTTCTATTGTTCTGACTCTTGACAAGGCCCGACTCAAGTATCTGATTCACTTGGTCTTCCTCGGGTTTCTTCGACTTCTTTTACCATTCACATTTGCGTACTATTATATTCTCACAGATTCACAAATTCACATTTCCATTACAAATCCTATATTTATTATATCCCTTGATGTTTTACAGATAAATACCTAGATACTAGTTTTAGGCAATTGAGAGATTCGAATATTAAAAGATATCGCTTTTTTTACATTACAATTTCTATAAACCATTTATTTTTCACGGCTAAATACTAGTTTTAGGTAATTGAAAGGCTCAAATATTAAAAGATATCGATATTTACGTTACAATTTCACTCTTTAAGTATCTACTAGTTTCAACGACTCTGTCCACAACTTACAAGTATCGTGGGTACATTTCCCAAACATCTCTATTCCCTGACTTTCGCATCGCGTACAACGCAGAACGCACCGGGCTCGGTTCACAGGGCAAACTTATCTTGTTAGATCCCTTTTGTTTTAGGCGGGAGGGGGGCGACTGCGGCGACCAATCACGAGGCCGCAATCCCTCGCGCGTTATTGGCCCATATACAGAGGTTCCTTTGTTTTTATTGGCCGATAGAGCGCTAAGACAAAGGGGACGCTTGATTTATGTGGACTTTGTTTTCCTTTTTTTCTTCTCCTACGCCCGCAAGCTCTCGTGAGAAACTTGCGAGGACGTGCTCTCTAAGACTAAATGGGATCTGCGAATATTCTGTATTCTGTGTGGAACACGTATGTTTTTTTTTAATTCAGGTAGGTAGGCACCATCTACCTACCTAGTCTCTTATTACCTAATCTTGAGTTGAAACTTATAAATATATCCGTTTTCAATAACCTTTCTTCTAAGGTAGACATTTTCAGTTAAACTTCAGCGGGAATGTATCTCAATTGGTGTTATTATTGTAGGTGTTCACGCATTATGTAATACCTTTGGAGATGTAGGTAACCCACCTGTGTCATCCGACAGCTTATTTCTAGTGCAAAAGAACATCCTTCTCAGGATGGTGGAGTCAGGGATTTGAGGTCATGCATATAAATGAAGCACCTAATTTCCTAGTGAAATTTATAACAATACTTTATTGCACTTTGCAAGGAAAATAAACACCAAAGAAGGCTTAACAAAAGGACATAAATACCTTTGAGCATTTAGCAACAGATTTGGAGAGAGAGAGAGTTATTAAAATTACAGTTAATTTTTAATACCGCATACGTCACGTCGTCATGATTCTCCTCTTGCAGAGCGAAACGCCTCAAGTTCGCAAACAGCCATCCCAAAACGCCGTCCAGCGCGTCGCAGGGGGGGCTGCTCGATTAAAGGGAATCCACCCAATAAAATAGCTACGGCGATTTCTCACCGGCGCGAGCAAATCTCGCCGGTCAAACAGACAGCAAAAGAATACTTGCGGATCCTGCTCGTGTCGAAGAGCCGCTTCATTAAAGGGAATCCACCCAACAAAATAAGCACGGCGATTTGCCACCCCTCAGGCGGCGTTTGCAAATCTCGCCGGCCAAACAAACAGACAGCAAAAGAATCCTTGCGGGCAGAACATCATCCGTTGATTCAAGTCCAAATTCACTTCCGCACGCGGATCATTTTATCCAACGACATCCGGCGAGGGATTAATAAAAATAAAAAGGCTTCAATGCCATTTGGGTCGTCACACACTCTCGTGACATAACAAAATAATATTTCCAGGCTACATTGCACTAGGATAAAAAACTCTTAAACCCAATCGCCCCAAAAAACCTCGCCGCAAACAAGAACTAAGTTCCGTCTCCCGCCATGATTCCAAGAAAGACCTCTTTCCGGTCTCCTTCCAGTTTTGCCAACCAACAAAGTTAAAATCAGAAAAAAAAATTATAATCAATAGACAATAAACAGTACCTACTTTGCGCAGTACCTGCTCACGAAATAGATATGTTACAATTATTATATGGGATTGGTTGGGTATTGCATTCGCAGACTTGGTGGGTAGCATATGTCAAAATCCTGATTTTATCCCACCTACCTACTATCCCCATCCCAAAATGAAGCCATTATAAAGGCAATTGTTGCAAGAAGAAGAAGTGACAGTATTTGAAGCTCAGTACAAAATAATACCGCAGACAAGGAGCACGTAGTATAACTCTTGCAAAAATAATATTCCTAGTTTATGAAGCATATAGTGAAGTGCACAGCAATAACCTGGAGATCAGTGCAACTGGTGAGTCCTATTTTCCTTTTCCGTTCTGGGCTTATCTTATTGTCCAAAAGCCCAGATTTGAACCATCGTGTGACTACCCATCAGGTTTTGTGAGTGTATGCTATCTAATCGTCCCATATAACATAGCGACCACGTAGTTATCGGGACTGGTCCTTCGAGGGTTGCGTTAGGGCTTTGCTCTGCAGCACAACCGCCAATTTATATTGGAGTCGCAGTTTCGTGACACTAGTAGGTAATGGCTATAAATGTATTGTGATGATCGGTTGTTAGTGAAACCATACCTATTGGATTCACTGTTTTCAAAATAAATATATAGGCATTTTACTTACAACGCCCATAAAGGCACCAACAAAAATATAGTACAAACGCTCCGTACGCCTTACAAAAATGGAAAAATAACTTTTAATTGTGTACCCAGATTCATGAAACGTACCTACGACGTTACAAGTTTAAGATTAAAAGTTATATGTACGATACTAATTACATAGGTACTTACCTAATAGAAATGAAATCCTTATATCAACGCATTAAAAATATATCGCACACTGCCATGCTTTCCTTGAATGAATAAGGTTTTGAAGCAAAACTTCTTTACGCACGCTTGACTTGGGGAGTAAGCTGGTGGATGCGTGACGAGAGCGTTACGAAAGTGTTATCGGGCGAGGCGAACGGAAGTTGAGAGGGAGATGTAAGTTAGTGAAGATAGAAAGAGAGAGAGTTACCTACGTTTAGTATAATATTACTGTAGGGGCAAGAGAGAGAGGTGCGAGCACACATTTTCTTTCTCTCTTTCTCTAATAGCCAGTTACGTTTCGTGTATCTAAGACACAGTGCAGGCTTATTGCCTGTATCACACTGTAGGAGCAAGCAGTGTGCGCGCATATTTTCTTTCTCTCTTTTATAAGTTAGTGAAGTTTTACTGCAGTCGTGTGGTCTAAAGCACACTCGTTTTTTTTATATTATGATTTGACAAGATAAAGATTTTTTTACTGCAGGTAGGTTTTTTTTCAATATTTATTTTTGGGGTGTTATCTATGTGTTGCGCTAGGTACCTATTTCTTTAGCTAGCCTTACAGTGTCTATCATCAGGGCAGATGTGTAATTAACACGGCATAACACCCCAAAAACAAATAACGAAAATTCTTCTGGCCGTGAAAATTTAAAAACGGATCTACTTTTCTTTTCAATTAATTTCCAACTGACGCAACTAGTACCTACATATAGTAGAAATTATTGTCTACAGAAGTATTATGATGAATCTATTCCACCTATAGTTATTATACATTGAATAATGGTGGATGTAAACCGAAAGGGCTGATACCCAAATGTCAAGGTTAAGTCAAATGAATAATGATTGTGCCGAAAATTCATTAAGTTTAATTTCATGGATATCATGTTTTAGTACATGTGATAAGGTTAGATAGTGTGATATTATACTCACACTACCAGAACACAGATGTGATAAGGATTTCCTCAAAGAATATTAATGTGTTCGTAAAAATATGAGATCTTGTTATCCGACATTTGACTGGGAAGGGCTGATACCCAAATGTCAAGGTTGCGTGAAATGAAAGTGATAAGTAGGCACCTATATATCTACACATTAGGATGGATAAAAAATTCCTAACAACTTATGATAAGTAGATATTTATACCTATACCTATGTCTTTTATTTTATTTTTATTTATTAATCTTATGTTAGCTCACATCGTCGTATTTGTTAATAATTTTAAATAAAAATGTACATTATTTGATGAACATAAAACGACTTCCGATATTTCAAATGTTACTACCTATCACGAACAAATCATCGATGTTAAAGATAGACACACTTTCTTAAAATTTATGGCAAAAATATTACTAATATGTTACATGTAAAACAAAAGTCAATAAGCATCTCACCATAAATTGGTTTTGATAAAATCTTTGGTGTTAGATGTGTTGTTGATGATCCCACGCTTGGTGTTTGATTCATATAAAATTAGTTGGCTAATAGCAATTCTGTCTGATGGCCAGTGGAAGTACATTTTATTGTTTGTTATAAAGTAAAAAATTTCTATGACCAAAAATTATTTTAGCGAAAGGGATAAATAAAAGAAAATGCCCTTTAGTTCTAGTATCTCGAGCAGTTCGGAAATTGTCAAAATTATAAACTTTTTCACGGTTTTCGATAGAACTTGAGATGCATCCATGTACGTTAGTCTATTAAAAAAGATGTATAGATCAGTAACGTGGACTGGTAAGGTACGCTGTGTGTAGATTTAAATTTTATCGTTAGTTGAAAATTTGAAATAAGAAATTATACTCTTGAAATTATAGGTACTTATTCTAAATGCTGAATTGCCAATTGAGTAAATGAGCTTACTAATGATCGTAGCAAGTTTCAAAGAGATTTTGATTTATTTGAAATTAATTGACATCAAATGTAAATTGCCTACGGGTCTAATATTTTAATAAATCAAAATCAAAATCAAAAAAATATTTATTGTACATTTAAAAAATACAAAAGGTATTGCTTATGGGTAGATCCCATTTCTTCCAGCTAACCACAAACATGTTATATTATAATGTTCATACAAAAAATAATATTATAATTTTTATACAAATAAGAAAATACAGATAACAAGAATACAAAAATAGGTGTTTCATTTATGTGAGGTATTCACTTAAGGTGTAATGACATTTGTTTAGAAGTAATGTTTTGAGTGATGATTTGAATTTGTGTGTGTCTTGAATTTGTTTGATATTATGTGGAAGGTTGTTATATACTTTAACGGCCATGTAATATGGTCCTTTTTGGACTATTGTTTTGTTTGCTTTGGGAATTGATAAGTTTTCTGTGAATCTTGTAGCGTAGCGTAATAGATTATGTGTACCTGCCTAGATAAATATTTCGTGAATATTAGTGAAGTTTGTGATTCACTATGTTTTCAAAGGTGTATAAATCAGATGAAATCATATATAAATATATATTTTTTTAACATTGAATTAATTTGTACGCGAGTTATTCTTATGGTTGGACACAGACTGGATGCCATAGGCAAGTATTAAGGGATATGTGGCGTTTCATGCTCTGTACCTAGCGCTGCAGTGAAATGGTGTGTTGGTTAAATAATGAATAATATTTTACCCATGCTTACCTCCGATTACGAGAAACATCGAAAATTTTCCATTATCAAATAACAATAAAAACGATTTTCTTATTTTCCTCGAGGTCTTAAACGTGTTAAACTTCTTAAATCCAGCGATATAGGTCATTAAACCCGCCAGCGCTGGTGGGCGGGTGTGGGCGGGAGGACGGGAGAGGAGGTGGGGGCAGCCCAGGGCGGGTAGGGCGGGGAGGGCGGGAGAGGCAGGCGGCGTAGGGCGGCGGAGACAAAGCCCGCCGCTGCTAATTGAATAATGCACACATTAATCAAGGCGGCTTGCACGGACTTAATGGGTTTTTGCCGCCCCCGCCCAAGACAAGCACAAGACGCTGAAAACCTTGACTCGGTTACGGATGGAGATGAATTTAACTGAATTTGGTATGGTCGATAATTGTTTAAGTTTGGATCATTATATATTTTATATACCTACCTGTCTAATTATCTTTACATGTGAAGAAGAGTGTGTGGCGGGCGGCATGGATTTTTAAACAAATCTACAGTTTTATTTAGAGATTGATGAAATTTTACACACTTGACCTTCAATAAAAGAGGAAGGACAATAACTACATAAAATTTCTAAAAATCCACCTTTCCAACCCCTCAAATTTTACTCACTTGAAAATTACTGTCCATATCTGATTTCGAAAAACTCTTTGTAAAGCCCGGGCAACGCCGAGGTCTCCAGCCAGGGAATTTACAAGATTTTTGGCACTACACATCTGCTAAATAATAATAATATATCTTTATTGTAAGAAATTTGCGATTATGTATAATGCTTCCCTGTAACAATTAACAATAACGAAAACCATTTTTTGGGTCAACCCCTTTTTACAATCATCGAACAGTATTAATACTGCGTGGTTGAATTTCAGAACCCAGCTTCGAGTGCCTGTCTGACGCCACACCATACGCGCCGCATCACAAATAACATCTGTTTACGTGGAATTTCACACAAAGCTATCGTTATAATTCGGTTTCGAATTCAAGAATTCGTCACAAGATGTCGCTACTTCCGTCAGCAGGTCGAATGGGGACGCCCCCCCCCCCCTAGGTAAACTGCTACGAATTTGTGAATATGTAGTAACTCTCCGGATATGGAAAGATTGACGGTAATACAAATTGTATCAAGCGGTTATATATAACATATGACGTAATTGCCTGTCTCGGTTTCTTTGTCCCGGTGACTAGCTGACAGTGGATCCGAGGAACAGTCTATTTTTGGAACCAGTTCCTGTTGGATTTATAAAATGGTCACCAACACTAACTGGGCGAAGCCGAACCAAAAGCGGGTTTTTAACAGCTAGTATTTATTTATTGGAACATGATCTGCATCTATAAATTTGTCGATTTTCGGAATTACCAAGATTTCTCAAGTTCTCAAGGAGAACGAAAGTTCAATCAAAGATACATTTTTACATTCGAAATATGTCTCGCCACAGCTATCTAACTGACGATAAACCTTTCTTCAATCTTCCGTAGATGTGTGGGTAAGCAATAGTTTTTAGTTTTCGTTAGTTTTGGCACGACTGGCCGGCGCAATGCTCCCCATGACATATACCGTATCACACGAGTCCGACTCGTGTCTCGGACTAAAAAGTGTGTGAAATTAGAAGTAATCGGAGTCGTGTGCTCGATAAATCGATAAAACGAATTCGGAGTTATCAGGAGTTTTCGGCGATTACCGCGCACGCGTCCAATAACTTCCGCTATTTTATTTCCTTCTTAATTTATCAAATAGATACCTACCTACCTAACTATATGTCTACTAACTTTCGTTCCTGATACCCTGTTTCACCCTATTATTTCATAAATGCGAATTAGGTAAAAATGCTCATATCCACCCTGAGGTGATGGAACTGGCAGAGGAAGGATCAAAGTAGACTCAATGCTGTAAAAATGAGATCTTCTAGGCTAAGACGTGGTAAAACCAAATATGTGAAAAATGTGGAGATCCGTAAAGAATGGATAGCTGATGTAAGCGTTATTAGTATGAAAAAGAAAGAGACGCTTATATGGTTTGGGCATGTATAACGGATAAATGGAGAAGGTGTAGGTATAACGAGAATATATGAAGCTATTTTGAATGGTAGAAGAAGTCGGGGACGCCCCAGGAAGACATGGTACGATCAAGTGAACCAAATATTTAAATAAGATAGTATTATTACAGCTGGCATAATAGCTCATAAGTACCTATAATAAAACTGTGATGAATATTGATTTTTTTTAATATTAGGTGCTGAAATTGTAAGTAAAACGAAGTGAATCATTAAAAACGGGTACTCGTACATATGTACATACAGGCACACAATGTGTGGTACAAAAACAAAAAAACAAACAGAAATAAAAATAAAAATAAGAAGGGACAAGATTTTAAATGAAGAGGGCCAATATTGAAGTTGATTATTAGCAAATAAAATGTCGGATACATTGCCATTATTTTGATTTGATTTTTTGGAGAATCTGAATTGTTCCATTTTTTATTATTTTATTTCTATGCTCGGACGTACAGTTTCAAGGTATACCATAGGATAGGAACATTTTTGTGTCCAAAAATTTTCCTAATGTAAAATGTGATAGTAGAGTCTGAAATAATCAGTAGGTAACTATATGTAAATGCGTAGTATTGATGAGTGAACATTTTTTTGGGAGAAGCTGTGATGAGGTTTTTACATATTTTAGACAAAGTTAAAGTACAACATAATAGTACATAGGCAAAGCAATAAATGCTAAATAGTAACAGTTTTGTGAAAATAAAATAAAAGGATACCACGTAAACATGATGTGAATTAAATTAAACAATTAAAAGTAAGAGGAAATAAAACAATAATTATATAGATGATAATCAATTAATGCACGAAAGAATTAAAAAAATATTATCAATTTAATAATACCTGTAGTAAGAATCTCTTTAAGTAGATCTAATTATAGTATAATTAAAATACTAATTACATTAATGAACAGTTTTCGCACTCATTTTGTAGGAATTTAAAGTTTCAGCGGGAAAAGTTTTCCATCATGATTCTAGGAGATATCGACTACTGCGATCGTACAATACGTTTTCTAAATTATTATCTAGGAGTTATGCACAAAACCGCACCTTAAGACTCTGCAATTACATAAGATGTTATATACCGTCCTATTAGGTAGCTTCTTGAAATAAATAGTGTTTCATTAAGAATGAAGGTAGGTATTAATTAATATTTTTTAACTGTCGAAGTCGTGACTGATTTCTTTCTTGCTCTTTGCCACACCTTCGTCCGCAGCTGCCTTCTTGATTGATTTACCTAGGTAAAATGAGGTAGGTACCTAAAAGTGTATTATGTAGTATACTTTAATGTATACACTATTACATGTTCTTGGTGTGTGTATGAGAGAGAAGGGTGTGTTTGTAGTGTTTATGGTGCGTGTGTGTGTTGGTCACGTGCACCACGTGACCGTTAGCGGCCAATGGAGGCGCGAGATGTATTATTATGGCATCCGTACCAAAGTCGTGACCGGCCAGTACGACGCTAAGGATGATTGAATACCCGGAGTAAAGAAGACAGGAGGAGGTCGTGAGAAGTTTGCAGAAGTGCAGATGAAATTTTTTTTAAAGTTATTTTGATCTTGTAAATTTTTGGGCAAGGGAGGCAATAGAGTCTTCATCGAGTATCCGTATAGTCGGAAAGGGTTACTAATCACAAGAATCAGTTTTAAAGAAGAACGCTTCTGGAGAGGGCTTATGACGAAAGTAATCTAAACAGGTAAATGAAAAAAAAACTTTTTTTTAGCGACATTCAGTATCTATTATTGTGAGGCGGGAGTAAATAGGGCACGAGAAGAAGAAAGTAAGAGAAATGTATTTAATAAATTTTACAAATTTGGTGACTGAAAATAATTTAGTCTTGGTTTTCCAGCGATGGTCTCCATGGGAAGACGGCAGGTTAATTAGCTTTCGATCCTGAAATTGTGGGTTTATACCTACCACGAGAGGGCAAAACAATAATATCTACATGTGTTTTAGTTTAGCCATCAGGGGCTCAATTCTCCAATCGACGCCGCTCGCAATTCTTGCGAAAGTTCATATCTACATTTTCGACTTTGCCAATCTCGAGTCTCATTGAAAGTACATACTTAGACGCCAAATTCAAACGTTAAAAGTCATTCCAATCGAACAACGAATGGTTCGAACCAGTCGACACCGACCAAACTGTCAAAATCTAGTACATCGTATTGTAACTTAAGATCATTTCCCGCGCGTTCTTCGAAGGACTGGCAGCTTATTTTTTTACAAATTTGTAAGGTCCGATATTATGGCTGATTCATCGGCGATGTTGTCTGGAACCAAAAGCCAAAAAGAGCGTTTCGGGCGAACTTCCTAATTGTGCTGAAATAAAATTATTTTCCCCGGGTGATTCCAGCTGTTTTTGGTTTTGAGTAATATACTCACCAGCCATTTCCAACAAAGTGCGGTCGTAATTTCACACCATTGAACGTCAAACTCTGATATAGAGATGTCAAAAACATCAGAAACACGGACAATATTCACAGGGCTGCCAATATAATCACCTCCTCAACTCTTTGACGTTCGATAAATGAAACATTTGACTAAGTTCATCGAAACGATGTGTAATTTTTCGTTCGCAAATGCGTAACGAATAACTCTTGATCGCAATTGGAGCATTGAGCCCCTGATTAAAATAGCCAAGAACTCGACAACTTTTCTCTTCCCCTTCTTCTAACCTGCCACTTCCTTACAACTCTCAACATTGCCCACAAAATCCATCTTTGGGGATGCTGTGGGTCACTGTTTAAAATAGTCTAAACATGCTGTTTATTTAATGAATATGATTTAGTGAATACGGTGAACACCCAAATCAGTAGTAACAACGAGTATCAACAGCAATCACCAGCATTCGATGGCTCTGACTTGATCACGTGACACTTCAAATTACATAGTCAACCTTGAAAAATATCATAATATATGATGTAAGAAAAATAATTCGTATTTAAAAATATTAATTAATAGATTCACGATAAAACTGCTTTTTTATATCATTTTGAATGCTCCTCGAAGAAGTGTTCATACACGAGTTATGATTTAATAATCAACGGCAATAGATTGATAGTTAGATAGTAACATAATATTATAGCACGATTACACATCTACAAACCTACAATGAGTTCAAATTGCGCCAATTTATTGACCGCCACGTTCTTGCGAAATTTACACTCGAAATCTCAATCAAATATTCAACATACAAATAAAAAACCACACTCTTTACACAATAAAGAAAAGGTTACCGGGATAATATAACTTTCAATTATATAGTTAAATTGTTCTTATTATGTGCTCTCCTACCATTCTAGTTCTGGCAATTACCTAATCATAATTATAATGTTATCTTATGATTTGAGTTGATTTATATTTTTCTTTGATTATGTCACTGCGTAACAATCCTCTGACACCATTTCTGTACCTAGTTGGGTGAGAAAAAAATATTGTAAAGTTAAAATTATAAATGAATAAGGGGAAAAATAGACTACATATGTAAATTTGCATTGCATTGCACAAATTTAAATTGCACAAATTTTAATTTACCAACATTTTTAGTAACTTCTTATGATCTTTTATAAATTACGTTTATTTTAGAATATACCCTACTTTGGTACAATAATTTCTATTAATTTTGGAAAAGAATGAAAGGGAAGATGTGGGAAGAAAAAAGGCATGTGGAGTCAGTGGAGTGGGTAGAAGTCTGGGGGTCAGTGTGTCCAGGAATAACGGACGTATGAATCCAACCCTCCCATTTCGGTGCAAGGCGATGTAGCGAGAGAGTCCTGCTGAAGAGATGAAAAGGTCTCTCTCAACCAGTCTCTCTCGATCAGACAGACGCTAAGACCCGAATCTCAAACCTTGCCCCGTGAACCCGGACACCGCTGTTAAGTCACAAAAATTTTGGTAGTTCTTGCTCGAAGAATGATTCAGTTAAATATGACCGAATCGGATGGGGACACATTAGCTTATTTGGTGGAGCACTGACCCGGCCTCTCATATTTCCTGGGTTCGAGTTTCAGATGTGACCGTATATTTTTCTAATTTTTTAGACTTTCGATTAAGTTTCGCTAATATAGTCTTCATTAATTAAATATTACAATTTGAAGTTTTACTTATTAAGTTAAAAATAAATATCAATAATTTTTGTTGAAATGTCAATAACAAATAATAAGGAACTCCAGTGAAAAATTTTATGGCTTTAAAAAAATATGTTCATATAGACCAATAAACGCTGATTCTGAATATATAACTTTTATTTAATAATATTAAACGTACAGTTTTTAAAAAAATATTAAAAAGTGCATTTTTAATATTCTCGTTAAAACACAGCGTCAGGTTGGTATACTGTGTAATGCTCTGTGGTGACGTCACGATAGTAATCACGGTAATGACTGGTTTATTTATGCTATACGTCATTTATATGGGAATTTAGGTATGACACAAGCGAATGTTCTATATATTTCTTATTTTTGAAGATGTCGTAAAAGCTTATACCTTTATAGAAAGTTAATAGAATTGCCTTTTAGATTTTTGTATCTGACATATACGATTGTGTTTGAAAAATGCAGTATTTTAAGTTTCAAAATGAAAAAATTTAAAAAAAACAGCCGACTGTAAACATATTCTATTAAATGGTCGAAAAAATTAGGAAAATTCAAAATTTAAAAAATACAGTTCTCTTACTTTATGAATTTGGAATAAAACTGTCACTTCACTTTTTATCTCGTTCATACAATTAAAAAGGATAAAAAAATATTATAATAATTCCGAAAAAATAACTGAAAAAATCCGACATCTAGGACTCGGTTTTACGCAATTAATGCGTTGATTTCTCGAATTTGTATTTATTTCCACATGCATAAGGCTTTTACATTATCAAATAATATTAATTTTATGGAAGTTTTATTAAATTCACGCGGAAAAGTCATAAAAATTATAGAGAAGTAACCTTTGATTATGTAATGTCAGTAACCTAAAAACCGAACGAAACTAAATCACCAAAAAAACATTATTTAAGGACCAAAACTGAAAAAAGTACAGGCAGCATTAGTACTTATGCTGAATTACACTAATATCACAGTGAATTAATCATTTAAACGAAAATTATCATCAAAAACATAAAACTGCAAGTTAAATTCATCAACGTCATTCATTGTTTTGCAAAGAATTTGATTTTGCCATTTGCAATATATAAGCCATTAGCCAATCAACGCGTTATAATAAACAAGATGGCCGCGCGCCTGCGCAAATCTATGTGAGATTCAAGAAAACCAACATAAAAATCTAAAATATATGAATCGTTATTTTAGTAGATGACGTCACAAAATTCACCATAGATATGGGTGTTTTCGAGGGATCTCCAAAAATTAAAACTTTGAAAATTATTTTAACTATTAAAATTAACTCTAAAAAAAAAAAAAAATATGCAGTAATTTAAGTTAGAAGGTCATTTTTCATAAAAAAAAATAAAAAAAATGGACTGGACTTCTCTATTCAGAAAAGATGCGAGACATCACTTTAAAAAAATTGTGATTAATCGAAGATTCCAACGTGCGGGAACTTTTGAAATAATACCAAAAATATATTTAAAAAAATATCACACGGCAGAACACATGTTATAGCACAGCATATCATGACAAGACGAATTGAGCTGTGAATAAAATGTCTGAAACACTAGATATATTTAATTCCCCTTTAAAAATAGTCTTAAGGCTATAATTATCTTCCCAGATGTTAAGAGTGCCAGAATGGGTAGATTGTATTGTAATTGGATGAACAATAAATTTTAAAAAAAAATTAAAATCTCATCAATCGTGGGTGTTTGCAAATTTACCAAAATTTAGATAATAATATTTAACATAATTATTTTAACAAATATTATAATCAATAATTATCAGCCTGAAACACTCATCTACATTGAAAAAATCTTCCGAGAAAAGATACTGGCCGCCAACGGGAATTGAACCCGTGACCATCTGATTGCCGGTCAGCGGCAATGAGTGTTTTGAGTGTTAATGAGTGTTTCAGGCTGATAATTATTGATTATAATATATGTTATCTACCCTTTGTGCTATGCATAAAAATCTTGTTTAAAACGTTAGTTTATCAATTAAAATGAGTGTTTCAGGCTGATAATTATTGATTATAATATTTGTTATCTACCCTTTGTGCTATGCACAAAAATCTTGTTTAAAACGTTAGTTTTAAATAAAAAATTAGTTAATTAAAAATAATAATTATTTTCTTAAATTTAATGTGAAAATTATATCAGCTTAGAAATAACGAAGGAATGATTTTTGTGAGAATTTTGTAGGAAGAAGGGTGTAGAGACGAGGGTGTTTATTGTACAGAAGCGGTAGCCTTCCATTCTAAGCATAATTAATGATTTTTAATAACACGCTATTTTATTAACACATGAGTTATTCGTGTTTGTTTATGCACCCCCCTTTAGGGGTGGTAACAAGGCAAAGGAGACTCGTTTTGAAATTAAATGCCTTATTTTATTTTTTTGGTTGGTAGGTTTAAGATTGTTCCGTTATAAAAAAAAAAAACATAATTGCGGTCTAGATATGATGCTATTTTTGTATAATTTCTATATGTAAGAATTCAAGAGAATAAGACACTTATATCACCACCGGATTGGGCGGTCTGAGGCAGGTTAAGGAAGTGGATGTAGGGAGGGATATTGGTTTACGGGGGAAAAAATAATTCTAGCGACTTTCACAAAAGTTTATTTATTTAACAGTGCAATTATTTACCATATAACTGTTTGATTTCTACACATAATTCTTACAATTTTGGAGGCGGAAATGGGAGCCGCCGTTCTAGTAACCACTTATTGGATAACCAACACCTCTGCCATAGATCACTCCGAGAGGTTCGGTAAATTTGGTGAATTAGCAAGGGTGACCGGGTTCAAGGGGTGAGATTCGAGTCTTGGCAGTGGATATATCTGCCTACCAACTGCGTGGCTGGCCGGATCGGGAGAGTCTGGTTGAGAGAGACCTACCTCTCCAGCAGGGCTCTCTCGGAACATCACCTTGCAGCCCAGTGCGAGGGACGGTTTCATTCGCCTGTCACACAGACCCCCAGATTCCAACCCACCCCTCATACTTTTCCTTTCCAGAACTTCCTTTCCTCCTTTTCCTAAATATACCCTCCACACACCATCCAGAAAAATGACATAGGCCCTGGGAATTATTTTCTTCTTCTAATTTCTCGCGGTAGTATACTTCCGTCCTACATTTAGAAAAGGTGAGATACAAAATCATGAAAGGTATTTTAAATGAGTTAATGATATCTTTGTAGATGTAGAGTTGGTAGAAAGTTATCTTTTATTTATGAACAATCGTATCCTAATCGAAAATCGATATTGTCTTCTGGTCATCCAGTTCACATTATCATAATTTGCCAATTTTTCAAGCTTGGAAAATAGATCTAGTCTGAGCCACTGACCGCGGAGCTAGCCGCCCATCATAACACAGGCTGTAGCCACCCCTTCCGACACCAGGCATTATAAAACTCCCTTGTAATAACATCACCCGCCACTGACTACTGACTTGCTGGGTACCCTTTCGGGGGTGTAAAAAAACCATCCATCATCCCACCACGGAAGCGAAAAGGGTAAGGGAAAATGTCTCAACAAAATATGATAAAAAGTGCATTTGCGTGCCGCCTTATAGCTACTACACAGTACGGGGGAGGGGGGAGGGGGGAGGACCAGGGTGGTTGGGAGACGGATGTAAGGATTTGGGAACGCGCCCTTTTGTAGCGAGCTTCCGGTAAAGCTGCAGGTTGCCAGTGCGCTTTGAGGTGAATTTTGTAAAATAAAATACATTTTATTTTATGATTTTGAATCGAAAATTGATACAGCTTTTCTCTGTCAATATAATAACATATTGCAACGTGAAATTTGACAAATCTAATGCCACTTTTAAAGCGATATAATTTGATTTAATGAGTTTTAAATACACGTCCATGGATTTCCTTCCACTGTAAAGTTGGGTAATTCTCTCTGTTATTTATTTGGAGTCGCAGTTCAAATTTTTTGGGTTTGTTCTTTCTCATACCTCTTTGCATTCGATGAAACTTTTAAAAAGTATATGTTTTGCCAACTCACTGGAGGCGATATTATTATTTTTTTTAGTTACCGAAAATTCAAATTCATTACCCGCACCGATTTCTATCACCATCATTATCAGCCACTTTTTCCAGTTGTTGGAAGAGGGACTCCCTAGATCTTTTCACTTCTTGCTCCATGTTTTTTTTCTAAATCTGTAATATTTATTGTATGTTCAATATGATTTGCTTAACAGGGACACATGTTAAGTTAAGGTGACCGAATTTATCGCATGATGCCAAAATTATACAAATTTTTACGGTTCTTATTATATCTATTGTTTTTTCTTCTGTTTTTGTTTGTTGTTTATGTAGCATCTGTTTTTGATTATGTAGCATCCACGTACAATGCTCAATTAATGAAACTTAATCGGTTTATCAATTGGTTTTATTTCATAATTTTATTATCTCTATAAATTACTGTTTGATTCTTAAACACGATAAAAAATAATTAATTAAATTCCCCCAGGGATAGATTTATAATCTGCACCATTCTAATTTTTTTTTTAAATTTTTTATTTGAATATCTCGGGCCAGTAGTTTCACAGAACTTGACCAATTCTTCAAATTTCAAGTTAATATCAAGTTCCATGAAACTTGAATTCAGGTTCTGTAATTATTCAAATACTGTGAAACAACTAGCCCATAGCGAATTAATAACAGAGTTTGAATTACAGTTTTTTTAAGAAATTTGATGAAGCAATCTGTCAATTAACACTTAGGAAGGGTTGTTTAAAATTTTTTAACAATTTATCAAATTTTTAAAGTTAATTTTCACGTACTGTGAAAGTTCTATTCAAGTTCTGAGATTATTTCAGTTTTATAAAGCAACTGGCCTATAATGATGTAATAACAGAATTCGAATAGAACTTATATAAAACGTAAAAAAGGAACATAAAAAATTTGATGATTTTTTAATTTAAAAAAAAAAATAATCCGTCTTTAATCTTTAATCTTTATATGTATAATGTTGGTCCCTTACATTTTCACTCTTCCCTTTATGACCAATTATAATATTTTGCTGTCCCTGCGGTTTCACATATTATAAATATCGATTAGTAAGATGACCCTCTATAATATTTTCCATGTAGGGTCTTTAATATAAAACATCTTTAAGCACCCTTTATTTTAATTTTGCATTCGCCCTTTTACAAAGTATGTCCATTGGTGCTCTAATACCAGAAAACTCACTGACATTTAAATTTTTGTGGTGTGAAACCCTTTAGATAACCTTTCATTTTCAATTTGTATTCCTGAATGGTTATTTTGTTAAATAAATACAGAAAGTGTGTGTTTCTGGGAAAAATGCAGTTCTATCATAGATATTTTTTTTATTATGAATCAGGATTTTCGTGATTAATTTATTTTTTATTATATTAGTTACATTTATACAACAAAACTACATAACAATAATAATTCATAGGGTTATTATTCCGTGTTACTCTTCCTCCTTTTAAGCCAACGTTAGCAATATGACAGCCACACGAGCAACCATTCAAAATCTCGTCATATGTTTTTTCTTAACTGAGGTTAATTACATAAAATATAGTACTGTATCTAAGGATCTATGATAATTCAGAATCATGAAATTTCAACACCCCTTTGAAAAATCATTAAAGGCTATAAAAAAATAAAAAATCGTCATAACCATTTATTTTTCATAACTTTTAATGGCTTTTAAAAGTAGGTGTTGAACTTGTATGATTCTGAGTTGTCCTATCACCGTATCTACATTCTACATATTAGATGAAATATTATGACTTCTTTAATAATCGAAAATTTATTTTGTTGCATCATTTTAATTAAATAAAAACAAATCACTTTGCGTACGCATATAAATAAAAAAAATATCCAGAAGAAGGAACCATTGGTTTCTAAATATGTTGATAATTTTGATTAAATAAGTGGTATAGGCTTACAAAATGAAATGATTTATTTTCATTTAATTGACACCTCATAAGCACCTTTCTGTTCATTAAAGGGACAGGGGAACTATTCGCCACCAAGTTCGACAGAAATGGAAAGGTATTTATTAATGCGGGTCTTGAAGGGATCTGATAATATATGGAGGAGGAAAAAGAGATGCCGGTGTCTCATTTAATATACGAGCCGACTTGTTCGTGAAATGCGTCGAAGAATCGACCTCTCCTTATGAAGCCAACATCAACTATAAACGGTTATTCCGCTCGTCTCCGTCGAGTTACGAGTACATTTGTAGCAGTAATCGTAAAATATTATAATTTGACACCGATATGCGGGCAACATCCAATATCTTCTCTCGGGGGCAAATTCTCATATTCTGACATCCATCCATGGGGTGCCCGCGCCAGCTTAGGGGGTGGTTGCCCAAAAAAGTAGGGGAAGGGAAGGGTCTATGGGAGGCGAACCGGAAGTCCGTCTAATGCATCCGCCATCGCCCGGAAGTGACATGGCGTCCCAACGTTCGCGCGCAATTCTCGTAATTCGTTACGAGTGTCAACTTTTGCTCTGGCGTTTTTATTTTTGGACTAGTTACTGCGGAAATTGGAAATAAAATGTCTTGGTTATTTATTTTTTAATACTGGAAAAACTGGCGGCTTAACAAATAATAGAAGATCGTGTTTAAGAGAGACGAAAGCTAAATAAGAACGTTGTTTTTTAATCTTTCTTTACCAATACTTAGACGATACGGAGCGATTGTAGGAGAGAGAGATAAATAGAAAATATCTCCTCGAAATTTAGCTGATTTCAATGTTTTATTTCACATCACTATTATATATTTTATTACCATCTCCTATCGGAGGCTGGCTATTCTTTTCTTTTTTTTTTTTTTTAAAAGAAAGACAAACATTCCCGGGTTACAAATAACCCAACAATGTTTGAAAATCTCCTACTACCACCACAGAAAGCCGAAAATATTGCTTGTGTTGTGATGGAGGACTTAGCCAGCCGAGGAATCGAACATGCGACGCCCGGGTGGGACCCAAGCGCTATGCCCACTCAACCGGTCAAAATTATCATGACAATCTTCAAAATGTTGACTGCAGCCTGCATACGGAAAGTCATTTTTGATGTCCCTGGACGCAGCATATTCTTATACCTACAACATTCAATATCAGTTCTGTTTCAGTTTCAGTGCCGGCAACACAGGCGTTTATTTTATTTTCATTCATGTACATAGATTTCAATCCATGAAATTTATTTTGGGTACTCTTTTATTTGTTGCTCCTTGTAGTGTGACAAAGGATAAAATAGCGAAATTATAATACCCAACTCTGCAGATGTTGTGTAAAAGAAAAAAACAAAAAAATGCAATATGGTTTTGCGATAAAATGTTGTTAGTTCATTATCTGTTCTTGCTATAACAATTGTGAGTCTCCACGCATCTCAATATGAATATACGATAACATTACATACAAGACTAACTGCATAAGATGGACTTGTATTTTCTACATATCTAAATAAAAAAAACGACCAAAGAACCATAGAATAAAATTTCCGAAAATTTACAGTTATTTTTTTTTTCATTTGCTCCACACAGGGGGCCCTGAGGAAATAATTCCCCTCAGGGCCTTTGTCATCTTTGAGGATGGCGTGTGGAGGGTCCCTCCCGATCCGGCTTGCCACACAGTTGGTGGGCAGACGAATACGCCGCCAAGATCCGGAAAAACCTCACCCCATGAACCTGGGCACTCCTGCTAAGTCACCAAACGTAGCGAACCACTTGGCGTGACCGATGGCAGAGGTTTTGGCTATCCAATAAATGGTTCCCGGGTCGGCGGTACTCATACCCGCCTCCCAAATTGAAAGTTACCAAATTATAACACAGTTTTCAGTGTGCTGAAAAAATGGTTACATAAAAAGATTTTTTGTACTAATCGTAAATTTTCTCTGAATTTTTCAAATGCAGAATTTATATTTAAATCTAAATAGATTTATGGAATTGGATAATTGAAATCTTGGAAGTGAAAATTAACCCACTTCCCGATAAACAGTTGAGCTGAAACTCGGCAGGTATGCATTCCGTCAATATATTTTGTTGGCAATCACAAATATACACATGGACATTCGGATACGCATTTCTCTGAAATTGGATGACATTATACTTAAAAATATATAACAGTTAATATACGAAATAAATCTCATTCCAACTGATTTGAAATTTGGCTCAGTTATTAGAGTCGTTGGTGGCGTCAATTTATTTTAGTCAATCTCTGGGGAGGCAGGTTCTATAAAAAAATGGAAATATATGTATTAGAGTAAAAAAATAGGTTTTTTACGGATTGTTTTTTGTGCACCCACGTTTTTTATTATTTATTGTTGTTTTTGTTTTTTAAAAATATTATGTATACATGGATCTTATGCGTAGATTACATCGCAATAGAGGCAGTACATAACTCAACTTAATAATGTTCGCCTATTAAATCGAATCCTGTCCAAGGGAGATATTTTATTGTTTAGAAAGTATTTTTTTTTCATTCAGTTTATATTTCAACAACTGCACACTTGTAGCAACATTTATTTGTTTTTGGTTTTACAGCTAAGGCATGGAGATGGAGATGGCCGGAAGAGATGTCCAGCGGTCGTATAATTCAACATCCGTAAACTCCCCCCTTAATGGCATCCATATTACCACTTATTTATTTGGGACCATCCCTTGCGTGATCCTGGCTGAGAAACCGGAAGAAAATACTACATTTTATGGATCATTATCACAAAATTTATAACAGCGGAGCGAAGAAGAAGAAAAAAAACAAATTTATAGATTTTAATGTGTTCATTTAACGAGACACGATTTATAGTCGATTAAAATAAAGAAAATACAAATATTGAAGGTTATACCCATATTGTACCCCAATACATCATCGAAGAAGAGGATTGATCTTATAAATCTAAAAAAAATCATAAAACAAAAAAATTAAAATAATAAACAAAAAGATAACAGCTAAAAACAGGTGAAGATAAAATTGTCAATTCTAAATTTTGAAATATAGGACTGACAAAAATGAAGTAAAATAAATAGGTCACAATAGCCGAGTTGGTTAAGGCGTTGTGTCCCGGTTAGACAAGAGATTCTGGGTTTGATTCCTAGTTGCGACGATATATAAAAACTGCTAAAGTTCAAAATGTTTTACTGAAGAAACCCTTTTCGGTTTTGGTTTTATTGAACAATGCAAAAAAATAAATTCTTTAGAAAAATATCACAAAAAATATAAATATTTGTACTTGAACTTCGCTAAATAAAATAAAACACGCTTTTTGGCGATGGTTTTTCTTGAATACATCAAAACAAGCGACTCGTGTAAAAAAAAAGGAATTTAAACTTTATCGCCATCCGCATAAGGAGTGTTATTAATAGCGGTCTGATCCCGAATTTCACACGACGTGATGTATTACACTTTTTAGAAAAAGCAAACTAAATGAAGTTTTTAAATTTATTAGTGTAGTTTGTAAGTTTTGTCTCTTTTGACGATGATACAGTTCTTTTAATAAAAGAAAAAACATGGGAAAAAATTAATCTAAAAGCTACAGAAGACAAAAATAATCTAAAAATATGGTTTAAGAATAAAATCCTGTCGTTAAATAGTGATAAAACATATGTCATTCCTTTCGAAATTAACACTAACATTGTACCTCCAAATCTTCAAATATTCGTACATAATCATTCTCTCGCACAACACGATAGATACTAATCACTGCCGACAAAAATGTTCACTTCTGAAAATAGCGGATAAAATTACATATCTTGGAATAATCATAGATAAAAACCTAAAATGGAAAGATCACATCGGCCATACAATAAAAAGAGTTAGGAAGTTAATTCATATATTCTTACGGATTAGAAACTTCTTATCAACGAAAAATTTATACTCAATATACTACGCATTAGTACAGTCTATTATTCTGTATGACATTATCAGTTGGGGAGCAGCTTACCCAAGCTTACAAAACTAGTCTGACCCTCATAGAAATTGTTCAAAAACTAATAATAAAAATTATTCTAAAAAAAACCTCCAGACTTCCCAACTGATCGCATATTCGAAGAATTCAAAGTTCCAACATTTAATAACTTATTTATAAAAAAAATCAATCGTACAAATTATAAAAGAAAAAGATAAATACTCATTCATAACTGAAAATCGTACTAGACTTAAACATGTATTTGTATGCCCCAAATTAAACACTTCTTTTGCCCAACACCATTATACTCACCAAGGAAAATTCTTTTTCAATAACCTACCAATAGAAATCAGAAGCATTAGGAACAAAGTTCAATTGTTGAATTCCATCAAAAGTATTTTAGAGAATGTCACACTAAAAATCATACTTGTTTTTCTTCTTACTGAATACATCTATGTTTGTATCTTTTAGTTAACGGGTCTGATTGCCATGTGTCTGTATTAACTGCACCTATATATTGAAATACATGACTATAGTAAATAGTAATTGTACATATATGAAATATATTAACTGTATTAACTGTACACGTGACTGTATTTGTATATCTATACATGAAATGTAAACTCTTCTTCCATCCACAAGCTAATGCTTTTAATGGAAGACCAGTAATATTATAATATGTAGCAATTTTAAGATAAATAAATAAAAATAAATAAATAAAAAATGTTAAAAAACAATTAAAAAATATTAATCGGGCCTGTTTTTCTATGCAAGCTGCACTTTATTTGCCTACTTTGTTCACCCTGGAGCAGAGATATTACATGAATCATACTGTGCCTTTGTCGTACTAACTCTAAGTATTATGGCCCCCTCCACGGAATCCGTAGAACATCGCTACGACACTTTTATTTATGAATTGGCTGGCTTCTACAAATGCTACGTTAGTTTGTACCGCCTAAGGTTTCACATACCAGCGTTTGCTTTACGGAACATAACATATTTTTGCAGAGAGCTTTGGCAAAGCTTTTCGCTGGGCGTTAGGGGTTTAGGGATATTTTTGTTTTCGCGTGTTTTTGCTTCTGAGAATTTTCTAGCAGGTTGAGGTGTAATATTTTCGTTTGATGTTGATTTTTTTTAATACCATGAATACATATGATAATTTGTTTTTATTACCTAATAAATATGTTCCACATTACGGAATATTTATTTATTGTAATTTACATCATTCGGATTTAGATCATTTCATTCATTAGGGTAACTTTGAAAAAATCACTGAGTTACTATCATCCTCATATTCATTTACAAACATTGTTACTGCATTTTTTTGGTAGTTTATGATATCAATCTTAATTAACCCCTTGGAAAATAAAAAATTTGAAATTAGTTAACAATGAATAAAAAAATATAACTTCTTCTAACATAGCTAACTTATTTTGTGGCAATATTTTAATTCAAAATAATAAAATACTTAGTTTTTATCACTTTTATTGTTTATAACAACCAACATGTTTCGTGAGCAACGCTCACTTCTTCAGGGTTTTAATAAAACTAATTATAAATAATAGACATATGTAGACAATGGTGTCAATAGAAAAATAATAGACGTAGACAATACAATATGGAAAGATGAGAATGAACAATTTATCAAAGGGAACAGGTTTAATATTGGATCATTTAAAAACAATTTTTGATTATTAATAATATTTAAATTCGCATTCACACTCTTTCTGATCTCTAAAATTTCTAGTTTATCCAACTGAATGCCATTGACATTACTATGTATTAATTCTATTCTACTTTTGAAGTTAAAGGTGTTACTAGGATTTTTTTTAATAATAATTACAAGTTCGGTGGCCAATTGACGAAGAAGAGTAGGTATTATTGTGTACCGATAGGGTGAAGGAAGATCAAGATTAAGATGCAGCGACAACGTCCTCAAAGATATATCTACCTTGGAGCTTCTAAACTGGAGAGAGCTGGCACAAAACCAAGATGAGTGAAGGAAGACTCTTGAGGAGGCCAAGACCCACCAGGGGTTGTAGAACGAAGAGTGATGATGATGATGATTATTGTATACCTACTTTACCGCACAAACTGATACGGATTCATAAAAGTCGTTCTATTTGGTTTTGTATTTCCTATTTCAGAATTCGAAAGAGATAACACAACGCTTTATATTTGAATTTAAAAGTTTACAATAAACACTTAAAAAAATTATTATATATTCCGAAGATTCGTCGACCACTATTGCTTTCATGTTGCGAAAGATTTGATAAGTGAAGGGACCACCTTGATTACAATTTTGTGTAATTAAATACGTTTTTTTATGTTTCATCTAAAGTGGCATTTTTACAGTATTTGTATTTTTTCTTTGCACTTTTAAATAATTTTTAACACACTTGAAAGGCGATGTCCAAATAAGTGATGGGTGTGTGAATTTTATCATTTCGAAATGGTTATTTCGATCCATCACTATATCAAAAAATTAATGAAATCCCCGAGAATTGCACAAGGGCCTTAAGGCTAAACTAATATCTAAAGAATACAGTTATCCTGGAAGTAAAATGTAGAAATGAAAGCGTAGCGCGGTATCTTAAAGGGGTTGGTTGGTTGCAAAGGGGGTAGGCGGGTATCTAGGGAGGGGAGGCGAGGGAAGGAAAAGGATGTTGTCATGGCAACAGGACCTCACCTGCCTTGGAGGAAAGTCCTCCTTTGAGGGCCCAGAAGGTAGGGGAGGGAGGGGAGGGGCAGAAACTTTTATGGCGATTGATGTTCGGGCATTATTTTTGATGTCTGAATGAATAGACTGAGATTCGAGTAGGGGTGCTTGCAGTGACGGTGCGTGGAACATTATATCATTTAGCTAAGATAGCTTTTAATAATTAAATTAAAGTGATTACAAAATTATAAAATGATTTGAATGATTAAATTAATTTGATTATAATATTATTCAACTTGCGAGGAGTTAGGGTATTATTTTCTGTTAAAGTAAATGCTATTATTGTATTATTATTGACAGCTTATTTATATTACCGCTCTAAACTGCTGATGCACGCTTAACGTTTTATTTTATTTATTTATATTTATTAAATACATGATAATATTAAAACATGTACATACATAAGGTACATTAAATCACCATACTAGGCGGCTACCTGTTTCATGGTGACTACTGGAATAAATAACTTTGTGAAGTCTAGTGTAAACGTATGGATTAAATATATAAACCTGCTGAAAATTGGAAAAATTAAAACAGAATAAAAGAAAGAGACATTCATAAGGATTAGATCATATACATTAACTTAATTCTTTTTTCTTATTTTATATGAGTGCATGCAAATTTATTCATATCATTTTAATTTATATCATGTGTAAATACTAGCACACACACATAAATCAACACATTCATGTACATATTTGTACACATTCACATGCACAAATATACATATAAATTCACATATATACGCACATCTATTTGAGTATGAGAAACAGGCTACTAGTCCTACCACATTCACACAAAAAGTCCCCAAGCGCCTTCCTGAAAGTGTGATACTTGGCTATTGAATTTATTTCAATTGTTAAATCATTGAAGATTTTAGGAGCAAGAAAGTTAGAGTTTGAAAAATATTTTTTTAAAGAATGAAAAATTAAACTACTTGCTTAAAACTAGCATTCTACTGAATTTTAATTGGATGTGAATTCAGAAATTTTATGAAGACAGCGTAGTAGTATTAACAATTATTTTTAAATCTTTTAATTTCCCGACGTGTGGGCGATAGGTTTCGTAAATTTTCGTTTTTCATTGTTTTTTCGACGCTACTGATTCGTGTTAGCAATAAAACCATTCCAAAAAGTGCGTGCAAGATGACTGAGTAACCGGCCTTTGAGATTCAAAGAGGGACGCACCCGGAGCGCAGAAGTGGGGGAGGGGAAAATTTCACGTGACATCAAACAAACAAGATATTGCACGTTGTCGCGAGTGATCTTCCTACAGTTTCCGACTGCGGAAGCCGCCCGTAACAGTCGTTCCAGCGAACATTTTCCGACGCGTTTTCCTGCCCGTACCTACACAGTACACACTGCAAACTTTTCTATTCCCTTTGAACCTGCCGTGATTGAGGCAAATTTAATTAATGTTTTTTGGGGAATATATTTCCCCAGGAGATGTAAAATGATCCTTCTTTATTAAAATGTCTTTTTAAGACATCATTTTATTGTTTAAAACTTTATTTTTGTTAATTTATTTTTTATTTTTAAAAGAAAGACAAACATTACTGGGTTATGATTAAATAACCCGACAATATTTGAAAATCTCCTACTACCACCACAGTAAGCCGAAGATGTTGCTTGAGTCGTGATTGAGGACTTAGACAGCCGAGGAATCGAACACGGGATGCTTGGGTGGGACTCAAAACACGATGCGAAATCAGCAACTGACCGATAATAATTATCAACGAATATTGGCAGATTAATATTTCGTAATTTAAGAAGGAGAGCTTCAGTAATTTTTATGATTTACCTGCCATAAAATTCTAATTCATAAATACACTAGTCGAGGGCCTCGCCCTTCGACGGTCTCCATAACCGAGAATCAAGACTCTCGACTACCAACCCGTTAGTCGGGGTTGGAATCCCGACGTGCGCAAGTAAATGTTATTTAATTGATTTATGTTTTCACAATTTAATCACTTATAAGGTACAGGTATTTGCCGCATATTCCGCAGTGGACGATACTCTCAGTATCACATTAGTGTAAGTACACCATTCAGAATTAAAACGTTACTTAAAAACCGTGTTTGATGACTATATCTTAATAGCAAGATACTTCTCTATCTCCTTCCCCTCCCCACTTACATTCAGCCTCACAATATATCCCAATTGGGGATTTCATATTCTTACTAGCGGTCGAGAGCAGTTGGGAGCCTTGAGCGGTATCACATTAAAATAAACACATAGATTATTTGTAAAGCTTGTCTTCTTGGTTCAATAGATTCGTGCATAAACTAAAAATCAAATAATTCAAACACGGAACTAGATTTGGTTCATCCTAGAATAGAGAACTCCAGACCAATTTAAATTTTTTTTAATGAATATTGACCTTCTAACTTAAATAAATGCATATTTATTTTTATTTTTAGAATTAGTTTTAATAGTTAATAAAAGTCAAAGTTTTAATTTTTCAAGATCCCCCGAAAACCACCGTATCTATGGTGGGTCGTGTGACGTCATCAACAAGTCATCTACTATAAGATCGCGCAATCTCAAAAACTCTAAGCTTAAAATTATTTTATAATAGAATAAGTTAATAATCTAAACGAAAATATGAAAGAGAACAAGACACAGAAAAACATAAAAAAGACAATGTTCGCAACTGGGACTCGAACCCAGACCTCTCCGTCCAACTGGGACGAGTGCGTTAACCAATTTCGCTAATGCCACCTTTTGTCAAACCGTCATATTTGTCAATCTCATATTTTCAAATTTTAGAATTAACATTATTATCAACTAATTATTTTTCTCCATATTACGGGCAACTACCCTTTTCATTGGAAACAATCATTCTAAGAATTGGTTTGTAACCTGGATAGCGTCTCGGATAGATATATCCGAATTTATTTATATGGAACAATTGACTTTAATATTATTTAATAAAACATATAGGTATATTCAGAATCAGCGTTTATTGGTCTATATGAAAATATTTTTTTAAAGCCATAATATTTTTCATTGGAGTTCCTTATTACGTAAGTCGAATCGAATCGAACTAATTCAATCAGAAATCGATTGAAAGTAGTGAATCAAATATCATATTATAGCACTAAATCCAATACATATATAGAATAGACCTGTTCCGTGGTAGTATCATTCTTTGAAATCAAATTTAAAGAATGCAAAATAGAAAAATATTTATGTTGAATTTTTCAATTCTTCAATACGAAAAAATACATGCCTAAATATTTTCTTTTCCTGATCCAAAATTATCACACTTAACCCAAAACAAATTCGTCGCCTTTATTAATTTTATCCCTGCCCGAAAGCCAGAAACCTTAGAAGTCTCGGTTACAGCGGTCCAAACAGGACATCAAAACTGCATCAATGAACAATTTGTCGGATTTACCACCCCTCCCTCCCGGGGGTGGGGGCAGGGGTGACAGCCTTGGCAGCCCCATCCGTTGCGGAAGAGCCAATGGACCATTAAGTTGGCATTGCCAACATGTCGACTTTTGTTCTACGGTTTCACTAGTATATTATTATAGCTGGGGTGGCTTGTTGACAAGAGTAAATAAGTGATAAGTTTTGCGAGGGTGAAACTATTTTAGAAGTTATTAACTTATATAACTACAACTTTATAATTTATACTTTATAAATTCAGAACAAAACAATATATGTATATCGATAGTACAGTTGATTAGTAAGATATCTTCAGATAGTTTTGACAACAATATTCGAATGCTAAAATGAAATCAATAATCAAATATCACGTGGCGGTCCGTGAATTTTCAGTGAGCTAGAGCGCTAAAATTGAAAAATATGACATTATTGACGTTATTTTAGATGAAAATGATTTATTATTTTTATTTTTCAACTTTATGTGTGGAGATCTTTAGGATTCTTTCAGTCAAGGGATGCGCCGCATCCACATACTGAAAGATATTCATACAAAAAGTTGAAATTAAAAAAAAAAACATTTTCATTTTATTTTTATTTTTATTCAAATTGTAATATTTAATTAAATGAAGACAATATAAGCGCTTATATTGTCTTCTTTTAATTAAAAATCGTTTTCACCTGAAAAAACACCAGTAATGTCGTATTTTTTAATCTAGCTGCGTTTTAAATATTAAATATACTATATAATAAGACCGGGAGGCATAACGGTTCGGTACATTAGTATGACATTTTAAATATCCTTCTGGTGACCCAGAAAACATCAACATTTTGTTTAAGTCACCACAGGTTTTTGTGCTTTACAATTGATTTATTGGTGTTTATGAGTAATCTGAGTATTATACTTACCAGATACAGGGTACATTTTTCATATAACTGCATACTCAACTCAAATATTCGATTTTTCGGAGATGTCTGACTAAGCGGCAAACAATTCAATTTGGGAGGCGGGAATGGATACCGCCGCCCCAGGAACTTTATTGGATAACCAACACCTCTGTCATAGGTCACCCCAAGTGGTTTGCTACGTTTGGTGATTTAGTAGGGGTGCCCGGGTTCATGGGGTGAGGTTTGTCTAGGTCTTGGAGGCGGATGACCAGGACATACTGAACCCCAAATACCTACCCACCCCTTAAACCCTTTTCCTTCCCAGGTCTCTCTTCTCCTTCCTCTCCTTAAAAAAAACCCTCCACACAGCATCCCCAAAGGATGACATAGGTTCTGAGTGAATTTTTTTTCATCAGAGTCTCCTGTGTGGAGCTCATGTAAAAAAAAGCAATTGGATTATCAACATATGAATTTGGGTTGGAGGTGAATTCAGAATTCTTAAGAAGACCACATAGTATTATAAACGAACAATTATTAAATATTTTTATTTGTCGGCTTATTTTGTAATATTATAACTGCACACTTAACTAAAATTTTGATTTGTTGGAATGTCTGACTAATCAATTGAACGATCGATATACACTCGAAGTTACTGTATAGAAGAATAACACAATTTATAGCACTAAAGCGTCTTATAAGGTGAGGTTTATCGATACTTTTACACGAAGCGAACAATTATCAAAAAATAATTTTTGCAAAGAGTTTTCAGCAGCACAACTTAAAATTACATACATTTAAAATTTTACGTACAATCGGTTCCATGACAACTCAGAATCAACTCAACGCTACACCTCTTTGAAAAGATATTAAAATCTATGGAAAAAAATGAAAAATAGCTCATAACCTAACCTAATGTAACCTATTTAACCAACTTTTTATGTCACTGTGGACAACTAAATTAACGAAAAACAGTTATAATAATTTCACAATGCTTCTGTTGCATTTGGTCTAAGAAAAGGCAATCTGTCAAGCTTGGAGCTGCAAAATATCGTCCTGACAAGACAAATACCTGTTTATTGTTTATTTTTACATTTGCTCCGCGCAGAGGGATCTGAAGAAAACAATTCTCCTCGGAGCCTATAACATCTTTGGGGATGCTGTGTGGAGGGTCTTTTTTAGAAAGGAAGGAGAGGAAGTTCTGGGAAGGAAAAGTATGAGGAGTTGTAGGAATCTGGGGGTCAGTGTGCCCAGGAGTAACGGACGCATGAATCCAACCCTCCAAATGCTTTGCAAGGCGATATTTTGAGTCCCGCTGGAGAGATCAAAAGGTCTCCCTCAACTAGTCTCGCCCGATCCGGCCTGCCACGCAGCTGGTGGGCTGACGCATCTACAGCTAAGACCCGGACAAACCTCACCCTGTGAACCCGGGCACCCCTGCTAAGTCACCGAACGTAGCGAACCACTTGCGGTGACCAACGGCAGATCCCTAAGCGGTACACATACCCGCCTCCCAAGTTGTATACATTTTAAATATTTGCAGTTTTTTTTTTTTTTTTTTTTTTTTTTTTTTTATGTGGAAACTTTGACTAGCCAACTAGGAATGGATCCTGTTTTAGGCCAGTCAAATTGACAAATTTAATTTTATATTACATTGTTTACTAACATAACATGTTATTTATAGCAGGAAAAGGTGTTAATTTATTTAGGTGTTAAGTTATTATACAATATTAAATACTCCGTATGTCATATATCATAAAGAACTACAATATCACTTTACTTATTTTAAACAACACGCCAACCGGTTTCATCATAACTATTCCTACTTTGGGGAAAATAGAAACAAAATATATTTTACGTAATATAATATAAGACAAAGATAAATAAAATTTCATTAAAATCTGGTGCTACAGTTGAGATGGAGGGAGTCAAGGACAATATGATGAAAAATTATTATTACTCTACATTCATGTATGTAACTTTTGAGTATGCACTAAAATTAATAATGTTGATTAAACTCTGAGAAGCTCAACTGTAAGTCAAAAATTTCTCACGAAGCATACAAGCGTAATGTAATTTCTCTTGTTTAGGTTTATTTTATTTTACCTGACACAAAAGTATTCCAGCATCCCATTTTATAACTGCCAGATATATGGAGAAATAAAGTAAGCCAACGAGGAACAAAGTGTGTCATAAGACTCCCGGGTAGCAGAATCTCGAGGAGATTTGCACGCGTCATGACGAAGGATTTGTTCGGAGTGCACAAGATTCATACTTAAATCCTAGCACCGAGGGACGGGGAAAGTTGCCAGCGGAAATGAAATATAGGTGTAAGGAGATGTGAAAACACTGGCAGTAAATCATAAGTCAGGGAGATGGGGCAGGAACAAAAATAAGAAGGTAGGAGGTGGAAGATGGCAGAAGATACTGGAAGGTTTTAGGGGGTGAAATGAAGGAATACAAATGCTCCGAGCTGCGAATACAAAGAGAAAAACGGTTTACTTCAAATTGGAATCTTCCCTACTTACATTTTATTATTTTTTAAATATGATTTATTTAATATTTATTAACGCCCTTTCTCGGGGCTTTTAAATAATTTTAGATTGAATATAGAATAAAAATGTAGTGCATCCGAAACGATTGAAAAATTATAATGTGGAGAAACAGTAAAGTATTTTTGTTTAGAGTTCTTGCAATGGGTAGAGTTAATGTAAGGTTACGTGGTTTTATAAGTATGTTGCTTTACATTAATTTTAGTAGGTATCTTTTTTATTTATTTATTTTTTATTTATAAAACACATGATACATAATTAAGACATTAACGTAGAGTAGATATATTAGATCACCATACTAGGCGACTGCCTGTTTCATTTTTATTTTTATTTTATTTTATTTGAATAACCAACAGTTGCAATAATTAATAATGTTTGATAAAATATGTGTTAATATTTAACCAATAATAGGTTTTCACTGACGTAAATGGAAGTGATGACCAATGGAATATAGTTACTTTGTATGAATTATGAAGTCTAGTATAAATATATGGATTTAGTATAAATGATGCTAAAAATTGGAAACATTATGATAAAAAGTAGAAAATAAAAAATAGAAAGGAGAAAAGAAGTAAATTAGCATTAGGTACTTTGTATTGGTAAACAACAGGCAAATATGTTATTATTAATTAAACGTTTTACGTTGATGTACTACGTCGTGAAAAATTAGTGATCAAAAATTTGGCAGCTAACAATAACACTCCTTATGTAGATGGCGACAAGGTTTAAATTATCATTTAACACCAGCCGCTTGTTTTGGTTTATTCACGAAATTAACAAAATCGCCGAAAAAGCGAGTTTTTATTTTATTTTGCGAAGTTCAGGCACAAATATTTAAATATTTTACGATCGTTTTACAATTATAACCGAAAAAGGGGTTTGTAAGTAGGAGATTTTGAACTATAAAGCAGTTTTATAGGCCTGAAACTAATGAAAAAAATACTTCATTATTTTGAATCCAAATATGTGTTCTACTCGCAAAATTGGTGGTCGAAAAATCCATAAATTATGTAACAATCAAAGCAATGAATAAAGAAAAATAAAAATTTAAAAATTAATTAAAACATTTCCAAGCGATCTATTTTCAAACAAAAATCACATGATTTTGCATTGCTTAGTACTGCATCTCATCTTAATTGGAATCTTTGCGTGCCCATTTCATACAAATCTTAATTTTGGATTTGTGATCAAAATACCCAACCAAACTGAAAAATTATTTTTGTAATCACAAGGTGAATAAAATATCTAGTACAGATGTGAGCTACTTTATTTATTTTTGCTTTAAATTATGAGGTGTAGGCCATTTAAGATTTTAATTTTTCATGATTTCAGAAGCAATTTAGGCAATTATTTGTGAGTAAACAAAAAATATTTAAAAAATAACTTTACTATATTTATTACCCAATATATAAAATAAAACATTGATAAAAAGATGCTTTTTTTGGGTAGTAATTTTAATATACATATATAAAAACGACAAATTTTTATTCCGACAGGTAATTTATACTTTGAATTTACACCCATGAAAATAATTTTTACTATCAATTTTTAATTATAATTTTATGTATCTTTATACGTTTATAATAAATATAACAGAAATATTTTTTTTCATTTACTCGCAAATAATTGCCAAAGTTGCCTTTAAAATCATGAAACATTATAATCTCTGATATCCTAAATCTTATAATTTAAATCAAAAATAAATAAAGTAGCTCACATCCGTACTAGATATTTAAAATATCTTAATTTTGAACACAAAAATAGTTTTTCAGTTTGGTTGGATATTTTGATCTCAAATCCAAAATTAAGATTTGTATGAAACGGGCCTAAATGGACCGCGCAAATGTTCCTCTTAAATGGGTACTGTATACATAGATTACGTGTACCCATCACCGAATGGTAATATACAAAAACATTACCAATACAAAAATATAATATTATCGAAATGACACACGCCAACTTTTCTTTTTGATTTTGTTATGCCCATTTAAATGTTCTTTATGAAAAAAAATAACATTCAAAACATATAAATAATATAATGAAATGATATTTATTTTAGTGACAAAGTTACATTTAGTTTACAGAATTCTTGAAATCATTACAATACCTGTTTACTATAAGTTTATGCGTTTATGGTTTAAAGTTTGTACGCATTATTTAACACAAATTGCTGGAACGAAGCAGATTCAAAAACAGGAAGCCTTTATTTTTAAGTTCCCGTATGTCATGCATCCCTTATCGTCTTATTAATTCAAACTTCGGGAACATTCATTTCGCGTCTGAAACTTATCACGTTTAAATATTCAAAGCTTCCGTGACACAGGGTAGAAAATTTTCATACGAAACTCATACAGACGTGTCGATAGGGAAAGTTTACTATTCAAAAGGGACCAGTTATTAAATTTTAGCTGTACCTTTTTATAAAAAAAAAATATTTATTTGTTCACATGAACACTTCGCAATCACATGAATACTTTGTGATGTGACATTACAATTTAAAATAAAACAATAACTTTCTTACAACCACTTTCATAATTTTATAATTTATGCCGACTGGGTTTCGCTACAACCGTAGCTTCTAAGAAAACAGATGATGTTTACATAGTTACATTTAGTTTAGGCTTCTCAGAATTTGCGAACCATCTTATTGATACCATAAATTTGATAAAAACACAGGCGTCATCTTAATGCAAAAAAACGAAATACATAGGTATCAGATTGGATAACTTAGAAGCACTAGAACTAAAGAAAGCAAAAAATATTAGTAGTAAAGGAATTAACAATTAAATAAATGTACAATTCTTAGGTTTTTCCCCTTTGACCCTTTCCAATTATCTATCTACCCTTACACCTACTTCTTTCTTCACTGGAGAAGTCCAGCCCATTTTGTTTTAAACCATATATTATTTATATCACATGTAACTTAACTTTAGTAGATTATTATACTGCCCTGAAGAAGCTACGGTTGTAGCGAAACTCGGTCGCATAAAGTATTAAAAAAAAGTGTTAAAATTTAATTTAAATAATTCGTAATTGGTATAAATCTGTAATAATGTGGTAAGTGACGATGTTGTTGTTTATTAAAATAATATGAAATAGAAAGATACACCATTTTCTAATAATGAAATAATTCATTCAGGTAAAGCGTAAATAATATATATTTTTTTAAATTAAAAAAATGGAACATTAAATTAAAATGTGATTAGGATATTTGAAATCAAAAAACTTAATTTTTATTAATAATAAAAAAAAAGATTGCATCGGCCGGGAATCGAACCCGGGCCGCCCGCGTGGCAGGCGAGCATTCTACCACTGAACCACCGATGCTTATACAGAAGTCGATTTGTGTCTTAGTCTGTTTAAATGTACCTTCATATATTTTTTTGATATTAACAACGATCAAAGTTGTAGTTTTAATTAATTATAAAATCATAAAAATGGACAAGATAATTTATTTTTAATTATGTATTTCCTTTTATGTTTCACAACCGTAAAAATATTGCCAAGGTAGATACCTACATTGTTAATACCAGCCCGATATAAGATTTCCAAATTATTTAGAATATTCGAATAAAATTTATATTAATACAGCTTACGGCCCCTGCGGTTGAGTGATTACGACCCCAGGCTACGAATCCGGAGGTCGAGGGTTCAAATCTCGACATAATTAATTCATTAAAAATAATTTATATTATGGTAGATAACAAATATTATAATCAATAATTATCAGCCTGAAACACTCATCTACATTGAAAAAATCTTCCGAGAAAAGATACTGGCCGCCAACGGGAAATTATTTGTGGAATGTTCCAAAGTGGTATATAGGTACTTACAAACCACCTTTCTACTTGAAATGGTTTTAACCATGTTCAGAGATCAGATCTGAATAGCTAAGTACTATCTCACAAAGCTTTATTTTTCCCGCCTAAGTATATCTTTCTTCCTCGCTACTTTCAGCCTTGAAACATACAATTGGGGATGCCTTAATCCCACTTGCTCCAAACGGATGGGAGGGGTTAAAACTCTAGTGCAGTACTCACATAAAAAATAGTAAATCGCATCCGGGGTGATGTTATGAAAATAATCATTCCAATGTAAAATAATTATTTTCCTAACCATCTCTATTTTATAACAGTGAAGTTGTAGCAGTTTGAAATTATAAAGCTAAGTAAGCACATAGTCATTAAGTCGGTTGCTACACATTAATTGATTTTTAATTCCTATTTGGAAAGACAAAATTAGAGCAAATGGAATCCTGCATTCTTTTGTTACCTGTTAGCTATTACTTCGTTTAGTTTTAAGTTTAATATGTTAATATTGATTTATTATAATATTATATGTATATATTAAACTCAAAACTAAACGAAGTAATATCTCACAGGTTAACAGAGATCCATCGTAGTATGTCATTCCTCGTCAAAACAAACGTCCAGACTCTCTGCTTTCTATTCGGAACTGTTTGAAAAATTTGCTTGCCGATAGTATGTTTTATGCAACAGAAGAATGCGGGATTCCATTTGCTCTAATTTCGTCTTTTCAAGTAGGAATTAAAAATCAATTCGAATTAATGTGTAGCAACCGACTTAATGACTGTGTGCTTAATTAGCATTATAATTACAAACTGTTATAATGTTAATAAAATTTGATTAAAAAACCGCGCCTGTAAGTGGAAGCAATAAACTTTGGAAAACTTTGCAAATGACTACACGCTGTTACTTCCAAGTTAAAAGTTAAGCGAGAAAGCTTCTTGTCTACTTAACTAAGCACAAGTTTTCCTGCACAAAGGCGCCCTGAATGCCTAATGTGAATGGAGCAGAGCTGACGTCTGTCAGATGATTCTTTGCACCGAGATACATATATTATATTATAACACCATATCTACTTGATTGTGTTAAAAGTAACTCAAATCTGGAAAATAATATATCGTAAGCAGAACTTAGGTGGGAAGTAAATATTAATGCTTATCTGTATGGAGTTTCCTTTGGCATTTGTTAAATTCACATACATAATAACATTAACCTTCCTATCAGATAAGTGAAACTAATATTTGTAATAACGAAGAAGGAACAAGCAGACTTTCGAGAGAAACTAAATAAGTCGGAATTAATATCTAAATAAGAATTATATTTTAATATTTAATAGTTTTAAACTTTTTTTGTTTGAATTAATTAAAATTGAAGCTATAATTAAAACATTTTCAATGAGATTTGACCAGAGGGGCCCCCAATATAAAATAACCACTTACAGTTACAAAATTCGTCATGTCATGTCGGTACGAAACGCAAGAATTTTCTCCTCTACAGTTTGGCAAGAAAGTGTAGAAAATAAATAATAGCGCTGCGATCGTTTTTTAGGTTTTAAATGGCAACACCAAGATGGCTCATAAGACAATGAATGTATGTGTTTAAAAACACTTCGGGCAAAATGCATATTTCATAGAGTATTTATACTTTAAAAATTTTGAAGAAAAAACTCGAATTAAATGGAAGTAAAATAAAACAAAATAAGATTTAAGTGGGCGTTTATTTCGATATAAAAACGTAGGTACTTAAAATTTTTAGTCTATTAATTCAACACCCGACATTATTGTCATCGTTCTCATGTGATTCTTCTTCTTCTGTATCTTCGTCTAAACGTATTATCAGTTCATCGATATCAACATATATAGTACTGCCTCGTGCATAATATTCTGCCTCTATTTTCATCACGTGTTTTGCAACAATTTTTCCAATCATCAGCACTTTTATGCTATTACATATATTATTATTATTATGCTATTTTACGTTTTCCCGGTGTTTCAAATTTTCCTTCTGCCTTTTCCTCTTCCTTGACGATTCATCTTACCATTGATTCAGATTTACCTGTGTGTGGAAAACATCATTAAAATTATTATTCTATAGAAAGTAATTTAATATTTAAAAAACCACATTAGATAATATTCATTTAGAAAGAAAGAAAGAGAAAATTAAGAAAAAGTTACTTTTGTATGAGTTTAGAATTTGCACTTTTTTTAATTTTTTTATTGAGTTATTCCCTTTTTCCTGTGGCCGCATATTAACTGTCAAATAGAAGTGTCAAATTCAGATTTTTAAGCATAACGTCAAATTAGATGGTAATGATTATAATCGCTCGAAAATTGGCATAAATCTTGTAATACTAATGAAATTTATTAAAAAAGCCTATACCTCCTAAATACCAATAATTTCTGCAGTTCGTATGTAAACATCTTCCAAATTAGATAGGAGCTTTGTCGCACGATATTCACTTAGGCAGCATTGAAAAACGCAGTATATAACTTCTCTTGCACCACTACGTATTGGTTTATTCATTTTAATTCAATTCAAACAATGCACAGGTATATAATGAAAAAAATATTAATTAAACAAGCGATTTTCAGTGTGTTCTACACGATTTAAGTCAGTAAAGCCAAGAGCCATACGAAATGTCATTGACAAGTCGAGTATTTCGGTGTTACCATTGTAATGAAAAAATTTAGTTCCAAATTAATAAATTTCTACACTTTCTTGCCAAACTATACGTTGGAACACAAAATTGTCGTACATAAATAATAAAATTCACACAAAAAGTCTTATTTTCCGATGTTTAAATTTTTATATTTCATTCTATTGACACAGTAGGTTGGGTAAGATATTTTTTATAGTTCCAATTAACTCACAAAACATTGCAAAAATTACCTATTAATAATTTTATTTGCAAAAATTACCTATTAATAATTTTTTTAATAAATGAAAATATCAATAAATTAAATAGCACATAATATGCGTACTATTTGCTATATGTACCTTTTGATTTACAAAATATATTATTCAGTATAGTTGGGTTTTTCGGCCTCAAATTAAAAATAAATATTCTATGAAAAAGACCATGCAGCCGTAGGTACCTACCTCTTAATCACGGATTATTTTCTTCTATATTTCTTGTTTAGAATATATATCAATTCAATTCAATTTGGGAGGCGGGTTTGGGTACCGCCGCCCGGGAACCATTAATTGGATAACCAACACCTCTGCCATAGGTCACCCCAATTGGTTCGCTACGTTTGGTGACTTAGCAGGGGTGCCCGGGTTCATGGGGGTCAAGTTTGTCCGGATCTGACAGACTTGTTAAGGGAGATCTTTAGACCTCTTCTGCAGGACTCTCAGCAGGACTTGGACCGCAGATGAATTCATTCATCCGTCACTTCTGGACACACTGACCTCCAGATTCCTACCCACCTCTCATACCTTTCTCTACTTCCTTTCTCCAAAAAGACCCTCCACACAGTCTCTATCACTTAAAAAATATATACTTAAAGTTAGAGTATCTACCCACAAAATTGTCAAAACGAGTAAAGGGAAAATAAAATTTTGCACCACTAATCGAAACGAATTAATCTTAAAAGCTAAATGTATTTCTGCCTTTCATCTGCGGCCTGAGAACACCTGTTCGGAGGTTGTTCCGGGGCGAGCAGGTCGAGTATTGTCTTTCTCCTCGGGGCCCCTTCCCCTTCGCTAATAACACCTAGAAATTTCCACGGTATTTCGCCCAATTTATCACGGTGATTTATTGTCTCACTCGGTTTTTTTTACGGGCCATTGTGGTGTTTCCTTTTCAGGCATTTCGACCACTGGAGGCAAAAAGGAAAATGAGAAAGTTGTTTTTCGTGCGCGGCTGCGGAAAGCGTCACGTTCTGCCGAGGAAATCCATAAACTGCTTCCGTATCTTTAAAATCGCAGAGTAATCTTTTAGATTGACTATTTCTGCGGGGGAGTTAAGAATTTATTTTCACGCTAATGTTTGGTTAAATACCAAGGCAAAACATTGAAAATGGGCCAGTTTAGAAATCATTATAAAGAGTTTATTTTCTTTTGATTATTCATTATGTTTTATTTGTATTTAATTTACTCAGAGATCAGAGAGGGTGACTGAAATTTACGACCGTTGTATCAAATCCTTCTGTTGAGTCGAGATTTTGGCTCAACACTCTTCAAAAGCACCAATGCGCTTTTCCCAACGATACTCTCCGACCAACAGGAGAATCGGCTGTTACTAAACCGATCACTTATGTAGCTAGCTGATCGGAGACTCAGATTGATCGACCAAAAAAATGGGAACAATGGCCGTTAATGCGAAATATTGAAGGACTTCATTTAGGAGATTTTCATGGTCGTCTGTATTACCTACAGGCCTTGGCACGTGACGGATTTTGTAGTGTCACGTGATCAAGTCAGTGCCATCAGAAGCGATGGTTGTGAACCGTCTTCATTTTTTGTTGATACTCTTTGTTACTGTTGACTTATGTGTTGTTTTACCGCAAGCATAAATAAAAATAGTGATTAGACTATTTTGAACACTGAAGTTTACTTCACGGAAGTACTGACTTACCTCATCTAATCGTTCTTGGGAAACATGTACAAGAAAAACATTTTATCATATGAATATTGGCGGTTCTCAACAATTAAAGGAACATTCAACTGGCAAAAAAGAACACTGAACGTGGTCACGTCAAAAAACTACACGTCCATTATTTCTAGTAGGTGACGGATTTAAACGTTGTTAACATGCCTTTTAAAAAAGGCACTCCCAGCTCATTTGAAACAATGACGTATACTGATTTGAAAGCCCAGTAGATATGAAATATTTTGCCCCCGATATGGATCCTTTCACAGCGAAACGCGTGAATTAAAAACCTCTAGCCTATTTCAGACAATTTTTACCGTGAATATGAAAATACCTTACATTCATATAAGTTTTTTCGTCTTCTCTATTACCAAAAAGTCTGGAAAAAGTACATGAATCATCAATAATGAAAAAAAATTGAGTTGCTCTTGTACAAACTAGAAGTTGTCTATGAAACCTCAACGTACTGTTGCTCATTCATACAATGGCTCAGCTGACTATCAAAATAGATACAGCGAAACTCCCAGCAGATAGAAGCTAGATAATGTAGGTGTAGGTACCAGGAAGACATAAAGCGGCAGAGAGCAAAGCATTGAACAGAAGATTCAATGCCAATGTCACCATATAAATACCGAATCTCCACTACAATGGGCTAACAATAGACGAGGGAATATGCTTTTCGGGAGAGCGCATGCGCAGGGGAGCACAGACGCCATTTCGGGGTCAAGTATGTGACACGGTTCATTGTTCGTCCTTAAATAGTATTTTCCATTCAGATTACAGCTATTTTTGATACAGTTTACATATTAAATGATGTAGAAGTGAATGACAGGTTCCTTTACAGTTTTTAGTAGTAAAGAAATCAATCAATATCCATTTATTTATTGCTTCTCAGGGAATATAATTTTTTTTTGCAAATGAAACAAGTTCTTTGTTTAAAACCACTTTATTTTAATTTATATTCTTAGAACGGTTTCGGTTGATCTCAACCTTCTTCAGGACATGTTTATTGTCCAGAAAAATAAACACATAATATACTATTTATTGTCCTGAAGAAGGTTGAGATCAACCGGAACCGGTCGACGAATATAAATTAAAATAAAGTGGTTTTAAACAAAGAACTTGTTTCATTTTGTGTAATGTCAAGCAACGAAGTGTTTGTTTTCTTCGATAATTCAATTTTTTTCTTTTAATAATCAACCATGATAAGGACGGGTTGTTTCAGTAATCACTGTGTATTACAGTGAGAAAGAAAAATACATGAGTGGTCAGTTGGATACTTTTAGAATGCAGTATAACGATTATACATGGGACGTGTATGAATGCGAATGAAGCGAAGAGGGTATTCCCGGTGGGAATTGTATTGTAGTTAGACGAGAAGATATTTCTTTTTAAATGCAAACGTTGCAGGGTTACGAATAACATGGCAATATTTGAGTATCTCCTGTTACCATCACACTAGGCGGATATATTGCTTGTGTCGTGATGAGGGACTTAGCCAGCAGAGGTATTGAACTCAGGATGTCTGGGTTGGAACCATACGCGATGCCAACTCAGCCACTGACCGTTCAAACTGCGTCGTTGACATTGAGTGATGATTGTTTCAGGTAGTCAATATGAATAACACTTAAAAAAACTTAAATTAAAAAGATTTCGAAATTGGGGTGTGTTGTGAGGCTGAAGGTGTAGGGGAGGAGAAGTAGACGGGGAAGAGGTAGGGGGAAGTATCTGGCTATTCAGATCTGGTCACTAAACATTTTTAAATCTACATAAAGCAATGTTTCAAATCTAAATGGTGGTCTCACACCAGGGCGATACTGAGAGCATCTTTTATATTTTAAATTAATAAATTGTGAAACAACGCGAATTAATCAAATAAAATTAACGGCCCGCCGGGGTTTGAACCAGATTGCGAGTTGAGAGCCTTACCCCTCTACCACGGAGTCCGTCATAATACAATCAATATTAATTGATACAGTGACTTTATTTATAGATTTAGTTCTTCGAACAATTTTGTATTTATTTATTACTAGCAAACCCGGCCCGTTGCTGTGACTAACGAAACACAACACCACGCCATTATCCAACCTTTATAACCAACACAATCTGTTAAATCAAATCCACACCGCCCGTTTGCCAGCCCGCTGCCCCTTGGCCATATATAATATATATTTCAACTTACACAAAACCTTGACATATTATATACCTAAAAACCTTCCTCATGAATCACTCTATCTATTTGTGAAAACCGCATGAAAATCCGTTGTGTAGTTTAAAAGATATAAATTTCAATTTGGGAGGCGGGAATGAGTACCGCCGCCCCGGGAAACTTTATTGTACAACACCTCTGCCATAGGTCACCCCAAGTGGTTTGCTACGTTTGGTTATTTAGCAGGGGTGGCCGGGTTCATGGGGTGAGGTTTGTCTAGGTCTTGAAGGCGGATAACCAGGACACACTGAACCCCAGATTCCTACACACCCTTTAAACCCTTTTCCTTCCCAGAACTCTCCTCTCCTTCCTTTCCGTAAAAAACCCTCCACACAGCATCCCCAAAGATGACATAGGCCCTGAGGGATATTATTTTCCTCAGGGCCTCCTGTGTGGAGCTCATGTAAAAAAAAAAAGCGCACAGACAGCGGGAGAGAATTCATTTTATACTATGTAAAGATTCCCTGTGACAAGAAGAAAAGCTTTTCTGCATCACAATATTACCTCTTGAAGAATTATTAATACATTGCTAAGAAAAATGCTTGTTCACACGATCCACAATATATCACTTCTTCAAAATTTGTCAGCACTAGTTGCTGAAAAGCTTCTACCCAATTCCGCTCCTTCAATAAGGATATTTTGATTGTGGTGTCATTTCTCCAAATATCGATTTCCTCAAATTCGATTCAACACAGTCCGATGAATGAAACCGAAGCGACCCGAAAACCTGAATACTTTGCGGGGTATTGTGAACGCCTGAATTGTAAGTGTGGCTGACTTGACTCAGTCATGGATACAATAGAAGTCTAGGCTTTTCAACTGGAGCAGTCTGGAGTACAATTCCATGGCTCCAGCCGGTCGATTTGTGTACTTTACGTTGTACATTCGTACATTAAGTACTACAGAGTAGTCATAATACCGGGCTTTGGTGGTGACGTCATTTTAGAGCTTTGATGGTTATTTTAACTAGGGTTCAGATTATTTTATGTCAAGACGGTGACAATTTATCAATGAAAACAAATTTTGTGGCCTTCCAGAAACCGAGGGCGGGTCTTTCAGCTAATTAAAAATAATTTTGAAAATATATTTGTAAAAACACACGGGTACTGTAATATGACGCATTTTTTATTACTTTGGAACCGGAATGTTTTATTAATTGAAAACAGATTATATTTTTATATAGAATTTAATTATGAAAGTCAAAAGAGCCCACCAACAAAGTGACACAATTTTTTTTTAATTTGCGGTCATCTAACTAGTCGAGATACAACTGTATCTAAAAGTCTTGACTTAATTTTTTTGTTTGTTATTTAATATTGTATATTTATCGTTAAGATGAAGCCCTACTAAATAATGCAAAATCATAGAAAATCGTATGTTTTAGTTTTTAAAATTTGACCGCTTAGAAGTATTATAAATGCTTCAATTAAATACTGCGTGTAGAACATACCTTGGTCCTTAAAAATATCGGTCATTTTTTTTAATAAGTCTTTTAATAAGCTTAGAAAAAAATAAAGTATTAGGTCTATAAAAAACATTTTTAACTGAAAACTCTCCTACTTATAAACACTTTTTCGGATATGGTTTTATTGCATAATGTGCCAAATTCAGTTTCTTATATAATTATCGCAAAAAAAATGATATTTACGCCCGAACCTCACAAAATAAAATATAATATGCATTTTCGCGTTGGTATTTTTGACATCACGGCGACAATACGGCAGTCGACGAATTTGTTATATCAAAGTGAACCTTATACCGTCCACCGAAGAACGACTGGCAGCCGCCCCATTCTTTCGTCATTACTCCTCCGGCCGGAGTGGAGAGCAGTCGTGTTGTGCTCCGCGCCGCTTATTTTCGTGAAATCAATTTAAAAATTCCGTTGTATTGCAATAAACAATGCATAAAAAAGGAATTAATGTTTTTTACAGGCCTTTACGAAATCAACATGTAAAAAAAATCTCAAATATCTTTTCCAACCTTTCCAAAAGCTTTTTCTCAAGTATTTTTAAACTCCTCCCATAAAAGGGCCTGAATTCCGATTTCGATTTTTTCCTGTACTAGTGGATCGCCTTAAATAAAACTTCCTGAATGCCCTTGTTATTTTTTGTTGATAATTTTTATTATTAAAAATTAAATGAATTATTATTTAACTTTGGGAGGCGGATACTAGCACCGCCGCCCGGGAAATAATTTATTGGATAATGTCACGTCACGCCTACAATAGGTTCGCTACGGTGGTGACTTGGTAAGTGAGGTTTGTCTTGGTCTTGACTTCTTGACCATCCACAGCGTGGAGGGCCAGACCGAGAGAGACTGGCTGAGAGAGGCTTTTTTTTACCTCTCCAGCCAGACTCTCTTAACTCATCGCCTTGCTCCGCAGTGGGAGGGATGGATTCATGCGTCCGTTACTCCTGGGCACATTGAACCCCAGAATACTATTCATTCTCATACCTTTTTCCTTCCCAGAACTTCCTCCTCTAAAAAGAAAGCACAGCGTCCCATAGGTGGTGACGGCGATCCCTGTATGGAGCTAATCTAAAAATATATATTTAGGTAACCATAACATTCACTTAAGTTAAAATGTTATTATATTTTATCACAAATTCAAATAAATATATATTTTTTAAATCTGTTACAGTAAAACAACTCGTGTGACTGTTAGAAAAGCAATACAGTAAGTGTTATAATAGTATTTAATGATATATATTAGACTTTATTATCTCATTTTCATTGATTAATACTGCAAATCATTTTATAAGCATAGCCTACTTAGAAAATAAACTAATTGTACAGAAGAGATACATCAAATATGGTAATCAAACACTACCTCACGATCCCTTTCGCATTAAAACAAAAACTCAAACAAAAAACAACCTCCAAATTTCATTTGGCGAACAAAATCTCTTTACATTCTGAATTATTCATGGCGACAATGAAATTATCGTCTGTAACAGTGTACTGGATACATTGGGGGATGTTTCAGAGCCAAAGCACCCCTGGCAGGGTCGGTTCAGTCGTACAGCCTCCACCCCCACCCGGCGACAAGTGTCTACTGAGATTTAAGCCTCCAAATACATGGTTTCAAGAGTATGGAGTGGTAGCTTATTGTCAAGGGGTAGGAGTGTAGGACGCATTCGGATTGTGTTGAAAAACGAGGAGGCGAAACGCATTACGATTCACCCGTACCGGGAAATTTATTGAATCTTTTGTAGGTATGGCGAAATAGTTTTTCCGGAAAGTGCTAAGGAAATAATAATTTAAATGTGTTTTACGAATTTACCGCATTACTTGATATATTATTATTTATTTATATTTTTTTATCTTCCGGCTTGCAGAACTAACTTGCCGATCGTCATGCCAGTCGGAAAGCTGTCTTGTTGTTAAATAGAATCACTTCGAATATCTATGTGTTTAAAAGCAATGAAGCACAATTTAGACGAGAAGTTTTGCTATCAGTTTAAATCTGCTTAACTAATCTTAAATATTTTCTCTCTTTTAAAATAATTTGAAATTTTAATTTTGTTATGTTTTTAAAATGAATAAATTGCTTAGAATTGAATTGAATTGAATATTATAAATATGCACAAAGTTAAAACAATTATCATTTATTTGATAACCAACACCTCTACCATAGGTCACCGCAAGGGGTTCGCTGCATTTGGTGACTTAGCATGGGTACCCGGGTTCATCGGTTGACGTTTCTCTAAGTCTTGCCTGCGGATTCGTCAGCCCACCTTCTGCGTTGCAGTCCGGATCGATAAAGATTGGTTGAGGGAGGTCTTTTGAGCTCTCCAGATGGACTCTTTTGACCATCACCTTGCACTACAGTTCAAGGGATGGATTCATACGTCCATCACTCCTGGACACGCCAATCCCTAGATTTCTACCCACAACTCTCATAACTTTTTCCTTACCCTCATAACATAATATGTTCATACCCTCGTAACTTTTTCCTTTCCAAAACTTCCTCTCCTCTCAAAGATCCTCCACACAGCATCCCTTAAGATGACATAGGCCCTGAGGGAAATTATTTTCCTCAGGTCCTCCTTTGCTAAGCTAATATAAAAAAAATATTTGGTTGAATACTCGTACGTCAATTTTTTCAAATGTTACGAATATTGTTGTAAAGTCTCGTTAAACTGATAGAACGGTATTAGTAACAATCTTTTAAGTAGTTTACTCATATATTCTTTATAAAATAATGAACTTCTTTTTTTTTGATTTATTCAAGCGAAACGATAGAAAAATATTCATTTTATTTAAAGCATATTTTTTAGTATTCTTTATGAAAACTGATTTGTAGTGAAGATTAATCTAAATTGTAATTTCACGTTAAGCTTCGCTTAATCTACCAACAATCTAAATACGTTGCATCGTTTATGTGGTCAAAAAAACTCCCAAATGAAATAATATGCAGTAAGCCAGCCGAAGTGGTGAGGTTTAAGCTAGGGTTTACGGGCAGAAGGGGAGGGGAGAGGGAGGGTGGAAAGGGTAGGAGAGCTCCGTGGTAAAGGGTGATTATATTATAAATATGTGCGATTGTGCACAGAGTGTTTAAAAATTATCGAGGGAAAGAAAAGATTTTCTTACAATATGACTGTACGCACTTAGGTAGATACTTGTAAGTTTATTGTTATGCATTTGTCAAATCGAATAATTTTGTATAATTAATTAATCAATCATTTATCAATTCGAGGTAAGATGGATCAAACAATAAATAAATTTAATAATAATTTTCTTTCTTGTAGAAAGCTGAAAGCTGAATATAAACAGAACTAATAGTTTTTATTATTTTTTGTTATACTTTATAAGTAAAACCTCAAATTGTAATATTTAATTAAATGAAGACAATATTTCGCTAATATTGTCTTCATTTACTTAAATATTACTATATATAGTTGCTACAAACCCAGTATCTTTGGGAATTTGCAGGGTAAGAGGGGACCACGAGCGAGTGTTCCAGTTCCAAGCTAGTTCGAAAAACGTTTTTGAATCTTTTGATATTTACCTAAGATGTACGAATTCATTCTAATACGTCCTCTTTAAAATGTTTTGATTGAAGGTAGGTTTCTTTATTTTTGCTAATAACATAAATGGTTTGTGTTTGAGTTGAAGTAGATCACTTTTTAGCATCTGTAACATTTTTTTTTAAATGAATAGTAGGCATTTTTTAAATTTAATGGTCAAACAATAATCAGGTATGAACATCATATTTTTCATGTAGAACATCGTAGTTTTAAGGATTCTTAGTAATTCCATAAGTAAGTTATAGATTTTTTAAATGAAGTAAATTAACTTCAATGAGGTGGTAAATTTGTATAACGAATTTACTTACTATCTCATTGGATATCATATACTGGTGCAATGTAATGCCACCAAAATATTTTAGGCAACCCCAGGCTTCGTTCTTACTAATCGTTATATGCAAAGTTCTCCCGTTAGACGCAAAGTGGCCCCGGTTTACGTTAGGTACAAAGTATCCTTTGTAATTATTTCAGTATAAGCCATTTAAAATATAAGGTGTGCAGTTGAGACGTATGAGTAAATGAATGATGTTCCTAACTTTTTTCTTATCAAAAAACAATTTATTTTAATACAAGTTCATGCATATCTGGTATCCCTATAACTAGCAGAAATCTGAGTACCTTGTACCGCATTCCCTGTGTTTATGCATATTGGTGAATTCGATCACGCGCCGCTTGCCGCGATGGCCGTCCCTCCCCCCCCCAATCATCCCCCGGTGGGTTGGGGTAGGAGGGGGTGGGGATGGTGTGTAGGAGGGCAGGGACTGGCTTGCGGCCCGTGCGTGCCTCTGCGTGGCGTTCACGAACACTCCTGATTTCGGGGATTTGCGAACATGCCGGTCAGATTAACTTTGGAAGCTGAAAATTCAAATCAATCGAATCGAATGATTTGTCATATCAAGTAACTATTTTATATTATCTGCGTACAGGAATCGGGATGTCATCTTTATTGTGTTTTTTAAAAGTAAATAAAGGGGTGAAACTGGACCCGGTGTTGAAAGAGGTAGGTAACGCAAGAGCCGAGAAGTCACTCCACAGTCGATCGGATGAGCACAATAATATGAAGTTAAAAAGATCCACTTTATATATATATAAAGCTTACCAGAAATACCTTTATTTAGTAATGAATAATAATAAGGTTTTTAACATTAACTTCACACACACAGGAGGATACACAAGCCGGCAAAGCGTTCCACAGCCGAGCTGTTGAACTCAGAAACGACCCATTCTCTTGATAAATTTCAACGTTTCGGCTAGTTCCCAAATATCCGCCAGTGCTGAAGAGATCAATTTCGTTAGTTTCTGGGAGCATCTTCCATTGTTATTTAGATAGAACAGGCACAGCATCCCTACATTGTGCGCATGTGCTCTAAAGATTGCAATCCCTTTGTTAAGATAGCGAAATCTGTCAAACGGACCGCCCGTTTCCGCCCAGAGTCAACATAGTTACTAGACTATCTCTGTAAGTCAGCGGTCCACTTAGATACTACCTATTGCAGCCATTCCAGACTTAATTAATTAAATGATAATGTCCAACTATAAATTACATATTTTTCAAACAAAAGAAAAATTTGATATTAAAATATCGATCGCTTTCCCATTTAAAAGTGTATATTTCCCTATCCATAAAATACACACAGGCAAAATATATCTATAACCAAGCTGTAACTAACACCTGTGTTCATAATATATATGCATGCTCAGGCGCACTTATGAAGAACAAAAATATTTATATTTCAGCCATTAATCTCCGGAGCGCAGAGGAGAGCACGGGATAGTTACCCAAGTGAGCGGGTAACTTCGTTGTTCCCAGGTACCAGTGTTACCAGCGTTCCCGGCTCATCCTCCAGGGTGCCATTTGCGAGATGAAGGCCGATTGTAGCGGCTCTACGGCGTAGCGGACGCAGTGAATACCTGCGGAGAACAAACGGGCTACGACGTGTAGTGCTACGGATACGACATAGCTACATTATATGATGCAAGCATGACAAGGTTCTGTCTTGGAGAATACATGATTTTATGGTAAAACTAACATTACTCAGTATTCAAAGGGTAGGAAAGACGAGACTACAGAAATATTTCAACAAAATTATGTTATAGAAAGGGTCTACTTGGATAATTACCGTTTTCTTTTAGTTCTGCTCACTACGGTATCAATCAATTTTATGTTAGTTTTGTACATTTGCCAGTTAATGTTTTAGATACTAATTGGTATCATCGCCTCGTTGGAATTATCTAAATTTGTTTAAAACAAGCAAAAAAATCTAAAATAACATTTTTGCTTTAAAAATACACACATATATATATATATATATTTTCATATTATATTTAATTTTGCATTTGTGACTATTATTTTTCTTTTCTTCTTTACTGTCTTTAGAGTGCTATAGTTTTATTTTCGTGAGTTCCACATTGAAGGCAACAGGGAAAACAATTCCCCTCAGGGCCTATGTCATATTTGGGGGATTTATTAGAAAACGAAGGAGAGGAAATTTTGGGAAGGAAAAAGGGTGAGCGGTAGGTAGGAATCTGGGGGTCATTATGTCCAGGATTAATGGACATATGAAACAAACCCTCCCACAAAGGCGGTGCAAGGCGATGTTCCAAGAGAGCTGGAGAGATCAAATGGTCTTCCTCAACCAGTCTCTCGCAATCCGGCCTGCCACGCAGTATATGGGCAGGCGCAACTGCCGCCAAAACCCAGCAAACCTCACGTCATGAACCAGGGTACCCCTGCTAAGTCACCAAAGGTTGCGATCCATTGAGGTAACCTGTGGCAGAGGTGTTGGTTATCCAATATTCCCGGGGCGCGCACCCATACCCTCCTACAAAATCCTATCTACTACTCAATGCATGAAAATAACACTTTTTTAAGTGTATTGGTCCTTACTTTTATTTTGCTTCTATCGTTATGTAATATTTGTAGTAAAGAAGTAAAATTTCCCTCTGACTGGATGAATTTATGAGCTGATTTAAAACAATGGTTTTAGAAAGAAGATTATGTGGGTCTTGAAAAGATCCCAGAATGAAGAATTAAGGAACATGGCTTCCAAAACTGAAGCCAAAATAACAAAACAACGGACAAAATTGATGCCAAAATAACAAAAACGCGGCCGTGTGGCGCTGATATTTTTTGATTAGGTACATATTATTTGAAAAAGTATTTAACGAAAAATATATTTTTTAAAGTTATTTAACCAAGAAATTTAACCAACGCGGTTAAATTTAACCAGATAATTAAAGCAAGCCATAGTGTTACTGATTTTTACGTAATAACATATATATATATTATAGTTAATTTCTCCCACTTAGTATCGGTATTGGTACGGATAATCTGTATTAGCGTCATCCAATGCATCCCGGCCGTGATATTCTAAGAACCTGTATTCACAATAAACTCAGCATCACCGCACACTATCGATACTTTTGCAATATGCATACTCCTGCGTATCCCTTAACAGATACGCTTGCAAACTACGAGTACATCCTTCATTCTCCTGGATAGGTTCACACTGTACAGATGCAGACTTGTAGACTGCATATTCCAGGATATACACGTTTGCTCGCTACAGCCTCCTGCATACAACATGTCCACGATTCCAGCTACGGCAGGGAGTGAAATTAGGCCCCGGCATGTAATCCCCATATCGGGCAGGTTATTTGCCTGGTTTCACATGAATCTACGCTGCTAATGTAGATTGGCTTGGACCGAATAACCCCACTAGTACAGTTTGGCTATGGCGCAAATTTGATGCACAATGCGCCCGGCCGTGATGGGGCGGTTGCGGATATCGTATCGCTGGATATTGCTGCGCGAGTGTTCCTATAAGAGCATTCACAGAGAGTATTTACCTAGCTGAGGGGTCGGCAGTTTGTCAAGTGAGAAGAGACAAATTGTCATAGCCGATTATATATATAATATATATATGGGGGGGGGGGGGTAAACGGCGGATATTACCGTTAAATTTTACCAATAATTCGGGGTACACAATTGCTATTCTTGTGAAATCGCGAGCTTCAATGCTAGAAATGTGTTTATAAGAAGCTGTAGCACCTTCAATAGATTATGCACAGACATTGACGTGTTTAACACGAACCTTGCTAACTTCATAAAATTCATAAAAAGTAATATTCAAAGGAAAACTTAATGTTTCATTAATTCCTTATCTTTCTTTTTCATTTTTCATTTTCATTTTTTTTTTCATTTTCATTACATTTTCTTTTTTGATTTCAGCAGTTTGCATTAAATAACCTCTTCAAAAATGTTACAGTATATAACAAATATTATAATCAATAATTATCAGCCTGAAACACTCATCTACATTGAAAAAATCTTCCGAGAAAAGATACTGGCCGCCAACGGGAATTGAACCCGTGACCTTCTGATTGCCGGTCAGCAGCTCTGACCACTGAGCTATGGCGGCTTATCAAATACCCGCCAAATAATTCAATATATACTAGTGTTTCATTCGACAATTACTCATTATTACATTTTTCCAACTGAAAACAACCAACTTTATTTTTGTGAGAGAGGTATTGTTAAATACTAAATCTCCCGCTAGGTGGCGTCGAGACTATTTATGTCTGCATTTATTGCTGAAATACTTTAACTTGTCAAATATTAATTATTATTTTTAATTGATAAACTAACGTTTAAACAAGATTTTTATGCATAGCACAAAGAGTAGATAACAAATATTATAATCAATAATTATCAGCCTGAAACAATCTTGTTTAAACGTTAGTTTATCAGTTAGTTTATCAATTAAAAATAATAATTACAGTGTATATTACCCTTGAAAATACATTTTTTGTAGATTTTTAGTTAATATATGCCCTTTTTCAGAACTGTTTATATTACATACGTATATTGTTTTGTTTGTTTTTCTTTTTATTATGGTCTCAAATTTTTATGTCGTTATTTTATTGGTCAATGATATGATTATCTCTAACACTGTTATATATGAACTTGTAATGACTGTTTATAACGCTAACAAATAAAATAAAAATAAAGCATAAACTAACTATACACAACCTATGTGGATCTTTTGCACTCACCCTTCACTTATTAAAATCAGGTCAGATGGATCCGATCTTTAATTTTCAAGCATTAAATCAAAAACCCCACCGAGAGTCCGAGGTCTAATAACAAGAAGTTCTAATATCTAGATATGTTTCTAAAGCATTCGCAATATCCTTTCCATATGTTTGTCCCTTGTGTGGCAGCAGCCCAAGAAGTTCTTCCTTAGGACCTTGTGCCGACATATTTAATCTAACAGCGGGATATCTATTTGTGCTATATTACCTATGTTACACGACTCATAAGTTGCAATTGATATTGCGGAAGCCAGTTTAATATCATCTACTCGCTGCTCTGTTACATTCGAAGACATTTTGGAAAATTTGTCTGGCACTGTTTTCGCAGATAGAGACAATTCTTTTTTTTTCTTTTCGTGATGGCTTCTTTATTTTTAAGGTCATAAAAAATCTCTTCGGATGCTTTCAGTTGAGCCCCAAAGAGCCGCTTCTGCCGACCCCTGACCTAGCCCAAGCCGACTTAAGTCACCAATAGCTGTTTTGAAATACAGTTGTCTGTTCTCTTGACACATCATTATTATAATTACGATGAAACACAATAAAAATATTTTTTTTTACAAATTAGGTATTAACATCACATTATTTGCATACGTAAAAAAATGTAATAGATAAGAAAGGTAAGTAATATGTATTATTAGGTATTATCTACTTAATAGCGCAGACCCGTGAAAAAGCATGGAGTATTATAATTGTAGGATTTGTGAAGCTGGAAGTAGGTCCTATTAATAAAATATATCTCAGGATCACATTGCCTTTCAACAACGAATATTTACAAATTGGCATTTTTTTTTTCAAATAGGCCACTTGCATGGATTTCATAACGACTTGGAAAAAATCGTGTGGAAAGATTTTTTTACTAAGGTAGTAAAATTTTTTTGTTAAATTTTTATATTTTTTTAAATAAATAAACCCATTATTTTAGCTCGTGACGTCACTACATAAAAATGTCACGTCTCCGATTATGTTCCCTTAATTTTGTAAAATTCCACACTGATTAATTTTTTTATATGGCAACACTTTGATTTCCGGCGAATTTTTTAATTTGCGTTTAACGTTCACTAGATTTATTGTTTGTTCTATGCGAACTTATCCTTTGGTTTGATTTTTTGATAAAGATGGCGGTGTTTTTACAGATGTTGCGAAGGGAACCCCGTACAATTTGTTGCTATTCGTGTGGAAAACGTTCTTTTTTTAAAATGATTTTCGGCTATGTAATTATCGTTTTATCGCACTCATAAAATTATGTCCCGTCTTTCCGGTTTACAAAAAAATGGTCTGATTTTTTTAATTGAAATTTCCAAAAAATTGCAAGGGTTTCAAAAATATGATTTAAAAAGAATACAGAAAGTCTTAGAATATTTGCCTAAACCGGCATATTTTTTTAAAAAGTGATGCAATGGCCTATTACACAGACTTCAAAAGTTGACCTTTCGAATGTACATCGTTAGTATGAAATCATCATTAATATTTTGAAAAATTTTATGTCATAAGTTTAAGTATTTATGTTTGAAATATCATATGTCATAAGTTTTAGCATTTATGTTTGAAATAAAATATTATTAGGTAGGTACTTACTTTATTGTTTATCTGAATTCACATGATCATCAGTTCCAATTTGGAAAATTTCAAAGAAAGTTTGATTTCATTATGCACGAATGTTTTACTTCCCGCACTATATCGCAGATTACCAAAATTAGTATATTTGATGACGAAAAATAAATTAATTTCAGATGTGGTTTGAGATTTTAACGATCAAAAGTAATATCCTTAGTGATTTATTTTTTAGTTATGTTGCGCTAACTCCTTCTTTAGCCTACGCTTAGGACACCCTTAGTGTCAAATTTTGAAGTTTTTTTTTTAACATAAAGTATTTAAAAGTTATCGGCAGGATGAAGGGTCGGTCAGTTGCTCGGCTAAGTGACAATATGTAAGGAAGAATCTTTTAGTTTGGTTCATTTTGAAGAATGAAAAAAAAGACATAAAAAGTCACCGGAGACCAGAATTTCTTTTACATTATTTTCTCTAAATAATGTCAGGAATCACTGATTAAAGTAAGTCAAGTACATAATTTAATAACCTGTACATATATGTAAATGTCTAAAGGTATTAACATTAGTTTGTATTATTACGGTCACGAAGAAGGTTAGTTTTTTATTATTATTGTAATATAAAGAATATGAGTTACATTTATATTTAAAAAATATATTGTATTTGAGGTCATCATTGGTCATGTATACCAGAATTTATCAGAAATAAGGATCTCTTGTGCCTTTAAAACCACATCCACTACTTTGTATAATTGTATAATAAAGTGGTTTTAAAACAAAGCAATTTTTTATCTGAATTAAAATAAATTATATTGTTAAACGCTCAATTTGTTGTGTTGGATAAAGACATATAAAAATTATAATATACTTAAAATAAATCTACTAAATTTCTTTTTTTTTAATTAAAGTTATCGGTTAAAATAACTAATATAACCAAGGCAGAAACACCGATTTCCATCGCTTTTAAGTCGTTTTGTTAAAAAAAACTGTAATAAAATAACACGTATGGAAAGTCATTTCACCACCGCGACTCCGTAACCAAAAGCATAGTGAAATAATCGTCAACAATCTACAAAGTGAGTGGTGCAAAAGCATCGCTTGTAGATAGCCTTCCGCTACGAGCCTAGTTAAACGGCTACGACTGTAAACGTAACGACCTCGCTACAACGGAATAACGGAATAAAATTAAATCGTTATCGCTCATTCGAAGCGTTTTTCATTCCCAAATTGGCGCAGGAACGGGAAGGCGTGGCAAGGGGCAGGCTTTATCGTTTTTCCCTTATTTAATAAGCCTGTTTCTCATTTTCCGTTTCAACGAAGACTACTTTCAGGCCTTTACCATTTCTCCCTTTATAGCCTAAGTTGAAACCGTTATTGCTTTCGTTTACCGGATTGATATTGCAATTCTCCGGATCGGAATGGCGGATCGCGAGCAGAGGGCTGTTTGAATATTGAGTGTAGCTTTTTTGTGAACTGTATTTTTCCCGATGAAATGCACTCGAATATTTGATGTTGAGAAATTGTTCGCTTGGGAACCATCGATTCGCAGTACAAACGGATAATATTTCGAAAAATTAAATACATTTTAAAAATAATAAAAGTTCGATTTAGAAACTTTTTGCCATTGACTACGGACGTATACCAGATATTTTCAGAAAATGTTTATCATGTACTAAATAAATTGTGAAAATGAAATGAAAATTTTACAAAAAAAAATTTCTGTCGTATCTACTACAGACAAGACAATTTTATTAGATACCTAAGTACCTACCTTCTAATAACCCTAACACACCCTTTGCATTGTTAACACATTATTGTATTTTTTAACCCTACATGCTTACCCTACAACCTTAATTGTGGTAACATCATAATTAGCCGGTGTTTTTTCATATTTTTTACAATAGACAGGAGGCATCGAGGAAAAAAAATCTCTCGGGGCCTGTATCATCTTTGGGGATGCTGTGTGAAGGGTCTTTTAGGTAAGGAAGGAGATGAAAGTTCTGGGTAAGAAAAAGGTTTGATGGGTGGGTAGGAACCTGAGGGTTAATGAGTAGAGGAGTGACGGACATATGAATCTATTTCTCACATTACAGCGCAAGGCGATGTGTCGAGAAAGTCCCGCTCGAACGAGAAGGCTCTAAGTTAGGTCTCCCTCAACCAGTCTCTCCCGATTAGGTCCTCGATGCAATAGGTGGATAAACGCAGTCGCTACCAAGACCTAGACAAACGTTACCCATGAACCCGTGCACCCTTGCTGAGTCACCAAACGTAGCGATTGGGGTGACCTATAACCTAGGCGTATTGGTTATCCAATAAATGGTTCCATGGTAGGCGGTACTTATACGCGCCTCCTAAATTGGCAAATCAGCAAAATTCTCAATCGGTAAGGTTTCACGTAATTAACTAATTACATTAAATATTTCCAACTGACATCTTACAACGTAATTTTTATCATGAGCTCTGAGATGTCATAAAAAATTAAAAATACTCGTAATAAGACAAGGAGTTGAAAAGTAATAACTCAGCAAAGCAGGGTTTTAGCTAAAAGCCTCTACAAAATAAAATTCAAAACATTCCGTGAAATTTAAACACTGTTCACAACACAAATATATATTTTTATTTATTTTTTTAACTTTATGAATTAAACCTCAAATTGTAATATCCAATTAAAGAAGACAATATTAGCGAAACTCAATCGAAAATCTGGAAACAAGATAATCAGAAAAAGATATTTGCACCTCTGGGACTCGAATCCAGGACCTTTCTCTTTCCGGACAAATGCGCTAACCACTGCACCGAGGTGTCGATATCAGATTCGGTCATTTTTAACTCATCATACTTCGACTAAGAACCACTCACATTATCTTCATTTTCTTTATATATGATTGCAAGATTCGAACAAGAAACTAAATGCTATCTAGATATTGTCTGGTTTAAATAAAAAATAATATTAGTGAAACTCAATCGAAACTCTGGAAACAGGAAAATCAGAAAAAAATATTTGCACCTCTGGGACTCGAACCCAGGACCTTTCGCTATCAGGGCAAATGCGCTAAGACCCAGAGGTGCAAATATATTTTTCTGATTATTGTACTGTTTCCAGATTTTCGATTGAATTTCGCTAATATTGTCTTCGTTAAACAAATATATATGATTAAATTGTTTAAAAAAATAGTATCCCGTATAGCACACAATCTGTTCAAAAGCTTTTCCAAGTATCTAAAAACAGATCCTATCACCATAGTCCCTACCCCTAACTGCAATCCAACGAGACTATCAATAAAAAAATAAAATAAAACATAAAAACATACACATAGCACACATGAGCACAGGCACTTGTTTGAACACTCCGCTCCGCAAATGAATGTTGTTTTTTTCCTCCGCTGTTCAACGGTCCAGGGCCTACTTGAGTGGAGTGGCCCAGCTGTCATTATACGGCATGTTACATGTTTTATTATGGACAAGTTTGATTTGCGCCGTCGATCGGTAGAGGGCCCATGGTTTGAGGGGGCCGCCAGTCGCTGCCAGCGATTTTCATTTGATTTCGAAAAATCATAAAGCATTGTTCCAAAAATCAACGAATCGTAACAGGATGACGGTTAAGTTAAGACTGGTATGAAAAATAATGTATAGAATGTATGAATGCAAAATCATACAAAATCATGTGTGTTTAATTTGAAAATTTGATCGCTTATTAATTAAACGCTGCGAGTAGAACACATCTTGGCCTTGGAATAAAGTCTTTTTGTAAGTCTGGAAAAAAATAAAGTATCAGGCCTATAAAAAATACTTTCAAGTGCCAAAATCCCCTCTAATGAATCCATTTTCGGTTAGTTTTATTTCGCGCTGTTTTTTCAGCATGAATCAAAATAGCGTTGAATGAATTTGGATTTGAGAATGAAACCTGATGCCGTCTGCATAAAGACAATGTTAATTTTGTATCAGTTATGCCGCGCGGCGGTGGCGAACGGACGTCACTAGACTCTGAGTTTCTTGGTTCCGTGAAATCGATTTTAAATATCCTTGTTATTATAATGAACAATGTTTTTTACAGGCTTTTACAAAATCAACATGTAAAAAACAACACTCAAATACCTTCTCCAACCTCTCCAAAAAAGTCTTTTAAATTCTTTTCAAGTATTTTTAAATCCCTCCCAAAAAGAGGCGGGGCCCTTCCGATTTCGAATTTTTCAAGGACAAGTGGATCACCTTAAACACTTCTGAGACAAAAATATTGTGGAGAGTAAGACAAAAATGGCTAGGTAAAAAAATACTTTTTAATTAGGTTTAAATAAGTTTTCGAGTAATATTATCCAACACACTGCAATCAAACTTAAAAACAACAACAATTTAGAGTTTGGTCTTATTATTATTTAATAGTGTAAAGACATGAAATGTTTCAAATCTCACTACCAAATAATGCAATTTTTTCAAAGTTATCATTTTGAGCTGAAAATAAAGACGTCGATCTAGAAATAATGTACATAAAATCGTGAAAATATAAAATAAGGAAGACACTAAAGCCAATTTTCGGGATTCGAGTTATTGTTGCTTTAGACTTTAGACAGATTATTTGCTGATGAGTTGTTAGAAGCATTCAAATATAACAAGCTTTGTTTTATGCCATATAAATTCATTTCTCAGTGTTAACTTTTATTGCATAAAAACATTATTATCGATTTCAAAGATTGGAATGGATGTTGGTCGACATATTATCATGGATATCTTCAAAAAAATCAATGATATGGAGAGACAAAGAAGAGCAATTCGTTAGAGCAGGCATGCTGTCAAGGCATTTTCACTTCGGCTGTGGATGTCAGAACCGTGGATTGATTACACTGCCTCCCAACGACAGAAGCTAAAAGTCACCTATCATAACGCATATCCAAAACTATTCCTCTTACCGAGATACTGCAGTGCTACGGAAATGTACCTGGAGAGACGAATACATTATTTCAGCACTGCATGGGAAGCTTGATTTGCAGACTGTAGTCAATCCAAGAATACCATCATCACTACCATGGCTGCTTGGATTGATGACTGCCTTCTCTGGGACTCTCTGGAGACGTGAGACAATCAAATACACTCTATTTACTATTTGCATAGTTAATTTTTTTTCACTACTTTTCTGTTTTTTTTTTCAATGTATTGTTTTTTGCTTATTTTATTACTGTGAAAATCATATAGAAATATTGCATTGCACTACCCCTGCATATCTTCAAAGATATGTTATTACTTATTATTTTGAACGATTTCACAGAAAAATAAATAGTGTGTACTTGTGGTTTGTGAGCCTCCAATAATAAAATACAAATGAAAAGTTGTTTGAGAAAACTTTGAAAAAGCCTGTTCATCAGGTAGTCGCGCAGTGGCGTAGCTACTTGCCCGTTGCGGACGGCCCTCGGGCGGTGGAAAGCGCCCCCTCCCATTATGTAATTTGTTTGTTTTTGTACAGGATACTTGAAACTGTCGCGCTGGCATCCACTACCCACTACTTGCTACCCGCTGCAGTAGTTTGTTCCGCGCCCAATGCAATTATTTGTTTCGGGGCAGGAGTTTGTTTTGAACCTGGCGAAAGACAAATCGGTGAATAATTAAACGTCCGACGAATTGAATACAAAGATGCATTTTCGATTTTTTGTGAAACGCATTGAAGGCTCTCTGTGAATAATTTAAATGTATTTAAGAATGCAACAAATAAAAAAAATGAGTTCTGTGCTTCCTTAATTTTATTAATCTAAATAATATTTGTGAATTAACGAGTTTGTAAATCTAGACCTAATTCTTGATATCTCAGAAATATTGTTTATAATAAATTCATTATATGTTCCTCTTTAGTCAACGACAGCATTGTCTATAATATTATTCATACTTGACAAATTAAGTAATCAGCTGTGAGCTTGTGCATAATTAAGAAAACGCTGGGAAAATATATAATTGATGAAATAAAAGTACAGTACCACACGTATAAGTTTGCGAAAAAGGAGAGCGCTGCCGTTAATGACAAAACGATAGTTTGTGTGGCTACACGATTAAAATATAAAGATGTGGCATAAGTTCATCTTTACGCACAGTCAACATATATTTAACTACTCATCACTTAATAACACTAACCACACGTGGATATTTCTAAGTAAAAACACTTTCTAAAATGAATTTTTAAATAATTTCGCATTGGTAAGACTCGCGATAGTTATTTGAAAATTTTTGATCTTGTCCATACAATTCTGAGAGACATATTTAAAAAACGTTAGTTTATCGATTAAAAATAATAAATATATTTTTTTGTTTTTGTAAGGAACAATCAGATTTATTATAAATTTTACAAAGATATACGAGGTTAAAAAGGTTAACTCAAAAATGGTAATGTTGGTTAGAGATAGAAGTTTTATTTTGCGGTGAAACTAATAAGAAGAAAAGGGCAACAGAAAAAGGATGTAGGATAAGGATACGAGATGCTCTTGACACATTCAATACTCGTGCATTAATTTGATTCTATAGTTTTTAAGGTTATTGTTGAGAATGTCGATGTTATGAAAATGTGTGTTGTACTGCGCAATATACTGGAAATTGTGGATTTTTTTCTAAAGTTAGTTCTGCTTGCAGGCAAATGAAAAAATTGGGTTGTCGGTATGTGATGAAAATAGCTCTTCGAAATGATATCCAATGGAAATTTAAGAAGAAAACAAATATAGCATAGATTATAATCACAGTTTCGCGAGAGCAAGTGACCAGAAAATATACACATTTTTTATGAACTTTTGCGCCGAGGAAATATTGGAGGCCTTGCGCCGTGACGTAACAGCGTTCTCCGCACGGTCCATTAGCTGATGAGCACTCGGATTCTAGATAGATGGGCTACGGACTGAATAAAGGTAGGCACTAGGCACCGGCATCCAGTTCCCGGTACCCGTTACCCGTACACACCGTACCCTACCCCCTACCAGCCGGAGAACTAGTAGTAACTCTGTAGTGACGTAGGTATTAGGTACGACTGCTACGATGGTAGGTGCTACGTCGCTACGCCCGCGGCTACAATCTCACGATAGATTCAGGATGGGTAAAAACAGATACTTTTTCTAATACCTTTTTTTAAGGTCCTGCTAAGCCGGACATAATACGGCTTCTCAGCAAGTGGCTATAAATTAACATAAAATTTGTTTTTGTGCTTTATAGTACTTTATATTTAATTTATTTACTCCCTTCGGGCTTTTACATGAAATAAATCTTGATCAATAATATTACTGCATTAAAATGTATAACCTTGACAATTGACAGTTGACAATTCTCACAATCGGCTTTGGTGTTTCCTTCCTCAAGTTTCCTCAGCAAGTTCGCTCCTTTCTTTCCACAAAAAAAACCTCCACACGCCATCCCCAAATGTGACATAGGTTTTGAGGCCTCCTTTGTGGAGTTAATGTAAGAAAAACGATATTTTTATTAGATTATCATGAGCAACATACTGTATACTGTGTACGCCTCGTATATACTGTGTTTTTGCTTATGAAACTCAGTTTACTGCCTTAAAGCTTAGAATTTTTACTGCAAGTTCGATTTTTATACTGAAATAAATTTTATATTTCTAATTTTTTATAATAATTGGTTCAGAATTTAATGGAGAACATTTCCTCCTATTTAGTTCAATTTACTTTTTTTTTTACAAAAAAATCAGAAAATCAAATTGGGCAACATCCGTCAAAAAGCAATAAAACAAAAACCAAGTTCACAACTTACCGTGTAACGTTTTCAAACAAATGAAAATGTTTGTACAAATAATTTAAGTAGGTGGGTAGGAACCGTCAGGAAAAAATATTGAGGGTCACATCATGAGTAGAATCCTCTTTAAAAATGCCGGTCCCATATACAATACCCGAAGCTAATATTTTATACAGAAATTCCAACATTTTGTTGGTAGGTATGTGTTATTTTTTCCCAATTGAAAGTTTACATTGTACGTTTACCAATATGTTCATGTGAACTTTGTAGTGGCACTACAAAAAAAAATCTCTTACGACCTTCATTCCAGGAAAAGCTTTTAAAATAAAATATTGCTTGGAATATGCCCTTTTTGATAAACAGAAATCTAAGCCGCCATTTTTACAAGATTTGTTGCAGTGATAAAATATGGGTTTGAAAAAATTATGTAAAGAAGACTCTGTGTCGGGTGGTTTGCGGATTCCGGGTGGGCGGCGTGGATTTGAATCGTATGTATTTATACATTTTTATTCCGAGATTGATGAAATTTTGTACACTTGACCTTTAATACAAGATGAATGTCACTGTCTACATCTGATTTCAAATAACTCGGACAACACCAGGGATTCTGCAAGTTCTTCGTAAATACTAATAGTTTTGTGAACAGTAGACTACGCGTCCAAAACGAAGATTCCTAATTTTTTTTATTAAATCCAAACCAAAAATTTATTTCAAAGGCGTTCTTTATGTAACAATTATTTTGTTTTCAAAAAGGATTTATAAAATTTTTTCAAAGAAATGTTTTCATCCCAATGACAAATCTTTTCAATCAGGCAGATACCATAATAACGAAAAAAAATGAGAATAGTAAAATCCAAATAAATACGTCGATTTCGCATTTGAAAATTGAACCATTGAAACAGCAACCATCTTGAAATAGAAACGGAATGAAAATAAAAAATTACAGTCAGATGAAAATCAAAGTAAACAACACTAAAACTACATACTTTCTTTATTCAACCGCACTAGAATCACAATCACTTCTTGCAGTGGATCTACAGCAACCCTGTTTGGGAAATAATGTGATGTCGAAAGAGTGTATAGAAGAAATATTTGAGTAAGAGAAAGATTTATTTACCTTTACGTAAAATAGCAATAAATTTTTTCTCTAAAGTACTCGTAAAATATAGCATATATTATGCCATTTAAAAAACTACACTTAACGAACATTAAAAAATAACTTCCTAGGTTAACGTAGTACATTTATTTTCAGTATGAGTAGTCGAAGTTAACTTACAATTTCTTTTAAAAAATGCTCGTGAATGGCAAATATGTTTTTATTTTCCAAAGGCATAAGCACTTTTAGTCTTATTTTAAAACGTGATCAATAGTATGGTTATTATTCATTGTTTTGGTTATAAAAAGAGAATCCTTTGGAATTTTGTAGCTGTGGTTCTCGAAAAACTGATCTAAGGTGTCGATTTTCTCGAAATTCTGAAATTGCCAATGTCTCGTAAAATAAGACTTTTTACTTAAGTCATGTTACAATATTCTGGTCCGTAAGGAGTTGGCCTATCATTTCTCCACGGGATGACTTTGAGTTTTGAGACACCTGTGTGTAAGTATTTTTTTAATTTTCGTTTTTATTATTTTTTTTTATTTTCAATTGGCAGCATCCCCAAAGACAAAATAGACACTAAAATGAAGTATTTTTCTCTGGGCTTCCTGTAGGTAAGGTAAAATTAAAAAAAAAACATGTTCAATATTCTCTCGATTACATCGATATTGCATAGTTAAAATAATGATGTAATTTTCCCTGTTATATTTCGAGTACATGTAAAATAGAATAAATAATTACACATTCTGGGCTGGGGGACATTGAATAGGCACTAAATTATGCAGCGTTCAATATTGGTTGGGGGCGGGGGCCCAGAAGGGGGAGGGCCGGGGCTCGCGAGGGCTTCAGGGGGGCCTTATCTTACCCTGGCAGTGAGGTTTATTATTAATCTTCGGTTAAAAATGCAACTTGAATTATTATTGAGAGGGAATTTAATTGCAAAAATGTTGATGTTTGGTATTTCAATGCTGGTACGGGAAATATTTTAATGACGTCGATATTTTATAAATATATTTTTTATTGAAATTATGAAGCAAAGGTACAAATTATTAATATCTTACGTAACATTCTTAATTAACAAATGTCTTTTTTTATGTGAATACCTCACGAGATTTCCATTTGCTCCCGTTTGGAGCCAGTGAGACTTTGGCATTCCCAAATGGAGTATGTTGTGAAGCTGAAAGTAGCAGAGAGGGGAAGAAGATGAGAAAAAGGAAGATGAGGAAGTATCTGGCTATTCATTTGGTCACCAAACATACGTTTAAAGCCATCAATCGGTTTGTTGGTTTTGGAAAAAAAGGTAACATTAGTTTATTTTTCAAATTCGGTATATATTTTCGCTTTTAATATAATTTTATAATAGTTATCGAAATTGATTTAAGTATTAGGTTTGCCGTGTAGCTGCACAGCCAACGTTTCAGACAGGCATGCAGTATTCATCGTCAGAGCTTAAATAAAAAAAAAAAACTTTTTTCCCGTCAGCCGCACAAAATATATATGTTGGTATGTTCACAGTATTATAAATTGACGTAAAATTACTGCCTCAGCACAGGCTAGCCTAGTGAGGCAGGTTACGAGAAACCTAAATTTATAATTATAAAACTCTATTCTTAAGTACCAACTGTTTATATGTACATTATTTTCTGTTATTAACTTTTGTACTTATGTAACTTTTAAACTATTGTAAGATGTACTTTTTTTCTTTCTTGTAGTCATAAAACTTTTAATTTTTGTTCAATAAAGATACATATTATTATTATTAAAATCCACCGTTGGATGAATGCCACTTTGGCATTTGTGACAATCATAATTCCTATATGTACAATGTAAATGTTATTGTCTGAACTAATACCAGAGTGGAAATGACCGTTATGCGATACTACGTTGTACAGTTGGAATATTGCTTTACATTGCTTTATATAGCTTATTTATCTAACTTACAATACAATATATATGTACAGCTACATAAATATTTATTAATGGAAAAATTATACAATAATTTGCCATTTAATTTATAATCGAAGCACAATGGGAATTTAAAATACAAACACCTAAAAGTTTACAAATTAAAAAAAAAAAATCTTTATTTTTAATTTTTGACACATTTTCCCCTTCTATTATATTTGTCATTTCTTGAAAAATCTTCAATTGTCAAATTAAGCTCAATCTTCATAGTAATTAATTCTGTGATTTGACTTTCGAAAGGCAAGTCTTATACCATTTTTTCTTCTTGTAGAATGATTAGCTATGTATGTGTTGTTGTTTATTAAGTCTTGCATAAATTCTGAACTTCTTCGGCCGTTAAACATTTAAAAAAGAAAAACTATTACATTAAAGTATACAATATGTTTAAAAGGTAATATACGTTTAGATCCTTTGACATATTTTTGATTTCGGAATATTTGTTTTGCCTTAACTTTATTCTATTGACCTTTTTTGCAAAACTGCCAGTAACCTAAACCCTTCCTCTTTTGCCGGAAACAAAGTACTGATATAATAGATAGCCATTTTTACTAACCAGCCTTCAATAACTAGGTACCTACATGCTTTTCGATCTTCCTCTTTCCCTTCCCCTTGTTAAACATCTTGTTCTTTCAGACTCAAAATTTCCCTAACTGAGGTTGCAAACTTCCTACTAGCTCGGGGAACTTGAAAATTAAATATCTTTCAGGTACAACAGATAAAAAAACAATTCGATTATGAGTAATATATACCGGCATACCTAACAGGATATCAGTAACTCTTTCAAATACAATTTAATCGTTTTTAAAAGCTAAACGATGATATTCACAGGTGCTATGCCACAGTGCGCGAAGTGGGATAGAACAATGTCGTATAAAAGTAGATGCAAGCCTCCCCAGATTCAGATGTTAGAAACACAAACGGAGACAACCTTCTGCTTGTACTCGAGCCTTATCTACGGGAAGCATCCCCCTCCGTCTGCAGGCTACAGGCACACTATAGGGTAAACTGTGCACGTACAGGGTAAGGGAAGGAACAGGTTCCTACGACAGAAGTACACAACTTTCAATCTACTTTCGTTCTGAAATTCTGTGGTAATGTTGTGGTAAGAAAGCTTTAAAACTTTTCAGAAACAAGCAGATAAAAATTACTCGCGTAGTTTCCTGATCACAATAATATGTCTGCAAGCTTTTTCTTTCAAAGCTGTAGAATTAGCAAGCCAGCAAGGATTTGTACATGAAAGGACAGAAATATCTCTCTTAGCGGGCATACAGAACAACTGAGATATCAATCCCTTACAAAGATATATATTTTAACACATGGAAATGTTAAAAAAAAAAAATTTCGATTATTTTCATGATTCGGGTGATTTTTCCCAAAAACGGCGCTCTACAAACTATCCAATTATTATTATTATTTAATGTGGATAACATTCTGAAATCACCACCCTCCTTAGTCCATTTTGGCAACTTTACAGGAAAAACTAAATATAAAATATGGTAATAATTTAGATACGCTTTATATTTAATTTACTTAGGTACTTTACTAAATTTTCTTGTCAATAAAAAAAATTCTTATAATATTATCAGAATAATAACATTTTAATATAATCAGGCATTTTAGGTAGGTAGGCAATATGTTTTATTTTTTTTATAAATTTTAAAAGCTAAAGCTAAGATAATGTGCTATTTTGTATTTTTTAGAATAATAACATATCATATTTAATTTTAATTAAATTTCTAAAAATTAAAATGGAGTTCTACGAATTAAACACAAAAACAAATAATTAACAATAATTAATAAAATGGTCTTTTGTAATTAATTTTGGGTTACACAAATTTTTTTATGTCGTTATTGATAGTTGTTTCCTTTTTTTAACTTTGGCATTATTAGTAAGAGGTGGTGGTATACTAATTCGAAAGAAGCTAATCTATACGTTTTGCCATATGGACTTGTTTACTAACCATGACTAGTGTTGTAAATGGAGAAAGTTTAACTATCCGACCGTCCTCTTTCCTTACTGAAAACGTTCTATAGGGTTTTTACAAGGTTAATAAATTATTTAATTAATTTGTGTTGTTTCACAATTGATTCATTAAAATTAATATAATATGCACCTAGTATAAGTTTCAGAGTGGAAGATTGTCTCAGTAAGACAGGTCTAAATGACCACAATTTAGATTTAAAACGTTGCTTGAAATTGCTTTAGTCGTGCTCCCCACTACCTTCAGCCTCATAACACACCTAATTGAGGATGCAATAGTGCCTATTAAAATATAATATTACTGGCACCTTAGTTGGGACACTTGCAGTATTCGCGTAAAGAGTTTAGAAACCAAATTGTTTCTTGTTTACTATAATTCCTAGATCTTTTGGCTTCAATTGTTATATACTAAATCTATTTGTACTTTTTTATTATATAAGAATTGAAAGAATTTATTTAATTGATATTTTAGCATCAAAATCATATTTATATATATATATATACAATGTTTGAAAATGTACCAATGTTCTCATTATGTACCTACTGACAAACTACATAAGTAGTTTAGCGGGTTTAAATGTTAAATAAATAAATAAAAAAAATAAAACGAAGCACAGAAGCCGTGAAGAATTTTAAGCAAACAGAAGATGATTTCGGCGAGCTCCAAAAAAGGTTGACTATTTCTGTGGTGCAGGGTGGATCCTACAGGAACAGGGATGAACGAAGCCACCCAACTTACCGATTCTCTATCTCCTTGTCCAATCAGGTCTACATCTATTTGGGTGATGAAAGGATCCTTGATTTGTATTTTATTTTCTCATTCTGGTGCTGCTGACGTTTAATTAAATATCAGCCTAAAATGTACATCACAAGGGTCAACGCGATATATTAAATTAGTATTCCTAGCATAGTCATACATAAATAACTGATAACGTGGAAAAGATAATAAAAAATACTACATAACACAATGTGTTGAAAAGTCCTCACTTGAATTTCCAAGGCAGTAAATTTATTCGAAAATAAAAATAATTGATTTGTGTTATTATTTTTTTTATATACACCTATTTGAATTTCACTTTTGCTTTCTTGATTGAATGAATATATGAAGGAAATGAAAACTTGTAAGTGAAAATTAACCCACTTCCCGAAATCCGATCGAGCTGAAACTCGGCAGATAGACTCGTTGTCAGTAGCAACGAATTCTATCACCGCTGACATATACGCATTTCTCCGAAATTCGATTACTACAGAAGTAAGGTTAGATTAGGTACTACACGCAATAAATGTCGGTCGTTTCCAATCGGGATTTGGCCCGTCCGGTATCACGGTGATTACGATCACTGAGTAGGAAAGTTCAAACCTCAAACTAAATAAATAATTTTAATGGTTTTTAAAGACATTGGAAAATAGATTAATTATGGTAAAAAAAAAAAAATTTTTTTTTAAAGTTATTAGTGTTAAAGACAAAGACATGATTTGCAAAACACGTGAAAGGTGGTCTTCCAAATGTCAAATTATCATATCACACATTTCTGCTGGTTTTTTATATCTTTGTCAAGTAAGTAAGTAATAAATTCAAAGGAAAGTGTACCAATATACACACAAACATTATAGAAAAGTATACCAATTATACACATCAACATTATAGAAAAGTGTAACAATATACACACCAACATTATAGAAAAGTGTACCAATATACGGATCAAAATGATAGAAAGTGTACCAATATACTCGTAAATACCAACATTATAGAAAAGTGTGCCAATATACACACCAACATTATAGAAAAGTGTACCAAAATACATTCCAACATTTTAGAAAAGTGTCCTAATATACACACCAACATTATAGAAAAGTGTTCCAATATACACACCAACATTATAGAAAAGTGTACCAATTTATGTGCATACCAACATTATAGAAAAGTGTTCCAATGTACATACCAACATTATAGAAACGTGTTCCAATATACACACCAAAATTATAGAAAAGTCTACCAATATATGTGCATACCAACATTATAGAAAAGTGTACAAAGATACACCAAAATTATGGAATAGTGTACCAATGTACTCGTACATTTTGTTGTAAATTAAAACGATTTCTAAATCATCAGTTAACATAATTATATGCCGCGTAAACAACCTAAATCTGACTAAAACATTAAAAACAAATGTATCTCTCTTGGTTAGATAACATAATCAATTCACCCCATACCGAATCATCACTCTTGTCTTGTAGCAAAGTAGACAATATGTACATACGCACATACTTACACCGTCCTCCCCTCACATACCCGTGTCTCTGGTAGGAAGACTGACGATCAACTTGATACGTTTGACATGACAGCCGGGCCGATTGCGCGGGAAGATACGCGGAAAAAACAATGTCAAAGTACGCGCGCAAACTGACGTTTGGATGGGGGAGGCGGGGGCATGTTTGCTCACACGGCTCACCCCCGCGGAAAAATGATGGAAATCATAAGCAAATTTACTTTGTGTTGCCACACTTTTCCGACAACGGGGAGATGGAATTGTTAACGGCCTATATCGTAAGTATGGCAACTTCAAGTTATTAACAATATTTCGTAATATTTGAAGTTAAAATAAAACACGTGATTACCACATATGGCGTTCGATACATTTTAATGATTTCATGTTATGTAAATCTAGACGTTAGTTGCCACTTGTAAATATGTAGGTATAATAATAATGTACTCCTCAGTTAAATGTGATTATAACTCTATCTGGATATTTCGATTAATTAAATTGTGATTGATAAATATTTTAGGAAAACACATTTTCGTTAGGCATTGGCATTCAATAAAGCACAATTTTGTAGCTTTATAAATGTGAACATAAAATATATGGTAATATATAGATGATTTTAAGGGGTGTACTTTACTTCTTTTAACCTGTGATTCCTGACATTAATTGGATTAAAAATGTAAATGAAATTTTCGGTGACATTTTTTCCTAAAAAACATTTTAAAAAAGTGTTGGACAGTTGAAAGCGCGGGGTAAGCTATGGTTGGTTACTAGGCTAAGTGAACAGTGACGACATGAAAAAGAACATGTTTTTGGTTTGATTTTGAAAAAAAAAATTGAAAAAAGTTACTGGAGTCCATCATTTCATTAACATTTTTTACTACACATAATGTCAGGAATTACTGCTTAAAGTAAGTAAAGTACGCCCCTTAGCACCCTGTGCACCTACACAAAATGTAAATATTTATTGAAAATAATACACTTTGAAACCATTGGTTTTTTTTTCTTCAAAATCATTGTGTACTATATATACATATAATATAAATTAGTAGACGATCATTGATTTCGAAACATATCGATCACTTTCATTAAATAATGTAGTATAACAATGTGCTTTATTAAGTAAGATATTTTTCCAACATTTTCTAAATCACAGGTCACTATAGTTCTACAGTTTTCGGGCAGTTAGGACTCTTGTGAATAATGAAACATGGCTGTTACTAAAAATATATAAGTTGATCTTAAAAATCAAGAGATGTGCAATTTTATGACACAAACTTTATCGCTAAGAAACGTTCGTTATTTTATAGACCTAATAATATCTCCAGCTCTTTTAATGTTTGGATAGAATCATAATAAAAATCTCTTCCTAAGAAACACCAGAAGTTCTCAAAAATGGATTTGAATTGAATATCAGAATTGTGATTTATCGGAAGTGCTTTAGTTAACGACAAGTACACAGTAAATTTATGTTTTGGGGTCGCTTTGTATAAAAGGCAAAGCACTTAATGGTTTTATAAGTATCGGCCATCAATACCCGGATATTTTGTCGATTGCCACGGGACAATCAATTTCGCATCAAAAGAATAATCAAAACACAGTAAAAAGTCGTATCTTTAACGTGCATCTACAGACATATTATGTTAGCTGGTAAGTAGGGACTGGCTAATGTTCTTCGTGTTATTTCATTACTAAAAAAAACTAAAGAAAATTCTAAAAAAAATATAATTTAGGATCACGATCTTCAGTTGTATTATCTTCCGACTTACATTATTTAGCTAATTCATCTAATTGTCTGTCTTTGCTTCTATGAGAAGGATGTAGTTAATAAGAGTATAACTCCAAACGATTAGCACTGGGATAAGTAGAATTTGTTATTGTTATATAATGTTTATATACTGATAAATCCATAAATAGATTTCAAAAGCTACGATATTCCGGTAGAATATACATGTATTCTCAACACACAAACACTCGATAAGATTTAAAGCAAATTTATTAATACCGCAAACAATTAAAACAATATTTTATAAAGGATGGAAAACTTTCAGGCCTAAAAGTAAATAATTACTTTCCACGTAACATTAAACAAATACACAATATCTCAAATTTAAATTACCACAAAAATATTCCTTTTAAACATAGGTCACTACATATCAAACGAATACTTTAGATGGTTTAAGTACATCTTCTATTTGCTTCTATTTGTATATTTACACACTGTAATATTAAATGTACTCTACTTCTTTTTAATTGGGTAAGCTGTAAGAAATGTGGGGTATCTGTAGGTTTACTATTTGTACTTTTTGTTTATTTTGTACAATAAATGTTTTTTGAATGTTTAATAAAGTTTGTACACGATACAATGTATTGTCGATTCATACTATATTTCTAATCTACTATCGTTTCTAATGGCGATGAGAGCCTATTAATTATGTATTTATAGAGGTACTAAATATGTGCATAGTTATTAAAGATCTGTATCCAACTTTAGGTTAAATTAATAATGACTATTTGACGAAATCAAGCGAGTGTAAAGTGTTTCAAGCGCTTTCATTAATTAAGTGCGCTTTTGACATGAATCTTCCGTCGTTAATAATCGATGAGAAGCATTTCATTCAACAATAGATTTGTCAAGACACAACGGATATCATAAACCAATAATTGCTAATTCAATGGGGTGTTTTCAGTTTATTTGTGATTAGACCCGCCCCACTCTGCCCGCCCGTATTGCTATTAGTGCTGCCATAAAAATCGTGAGAAAGAAGTAATTGTGTCAAATAAATGAGCCGTTTATTTGGGAATAAAATGACAAAAAGGAATACATCCCCATTGTTCGATGCCAATTGGCTTATCTTATTACAACCAAAGACTTTTTTGGCTGTTAATCAAATTATTGTAGTTATTTCGAAATCTGTTGAAGGAGATAAATTAAAATAGTACCTATTACTCGTATGTTCCAGCTTGTAAAAAAGCATTTAGTTGTTTAGATATATTTGTACAAAAAACAAAACACATCGGAGAAGAATGTACCCTTTATCAGTTTCCTGGATTTTTTGTGATGTACTGAACCAAGCCGACTGGCTGAATAAGCAAAGAGTATCCCACTTTAATCCCCATCAACCATTACACCGTACTAAGAAGACTGCCGGGATGGTCTAGCGGTAAGGCTTTTGCCTCGCAATTCGAAGGTCGCGGGATGGAATCCCGGCGTGGCAAATAAATATTATTTGATTAATTTGTGTTAGTTCACAATTAATTAATTAAAAATAATATATAGTACCTGCGGCACGTTCCAGAGTGGAAGATACTCTTAGTATTACCCTGGCATAAGACCACCATTCAGAAATGAAACGTTGCTTGAAATGACTTTTAGACGTTATTTGGTGACCAGATCTGAATAGCCAGGTACTTCCCCACCTTCTTCTTCCCCATCTCTTCCCCCTCCCCACTACCTTCAGCCTCATAATATACCCCAATCAGGGACACCATAGTATCACTGTCTCCAGACGGGAGCAGTTGGGACTCTTGAGATGTATTCATATAAAAAAAAAGAAAAATAAAATAAATTGTTTAGATCGTTTACTTCAAAAAGTTGCGACTGGATTCAGGGTTTGTTAGAAAATACACAATGTGCTCGATTCATTTCGGTTGTATTTGAAGAGAATTACTCTGGATATATGTGATCAGAAATACTTGGTATCGTATTGAATTCTATCAGCAATTCGAGAGGGAAAGTCGCCCAGCACAAAGTTTAAGAAAACAGATTGACTGTACGAAAATAGGATATGTCTGGGTTGAACTGAGTGACAACTTATGCTTGGTGCTTGGTAGCACTTAAAGGAAGCAATAGATCCTGACCTGACTAAGACAAGATCATGAAAATAATGTTGATGGGGTCTATTAGTATCTTTGTTTTAATCATTTAGTCCCCATTAACATATAAAGTGATTTGATTTTGAGGATCCGACCCACAGCACGAACAAGAAGAACAAGACTCAATTAATCGTGAATTTTGTGCTTTATTGGGGGCTGTGAACACGGATATATCATTGTGAAATTTTATTGCGCCAGTGCATCGACGATCTATCAAAGCTTTTTCTATTTAACACTTCTCTAGGATAGAGTTTTCAAGGAGTTGAAAAAAATAACGCCGAAATCGCTGTAGGTGAATAAATTAATATACTAAATTATATATTGTCGCACCACTAAGTATTGGCTTCCTTCTATAAAATAATATACTTGTGTACATGATATCGATTTAAAAATAAACTAAAAAAGAGGTTCGTTGAGAGGAAATCGTTTTACAATCATCATATAAAAGTTCGAGCAATCAAGCAAGCATCCCTTACACGCCCGCGATATCATTTTAATCTTGTGGGGTTGTTCCTATCCACATATTACGAACTTCGGCAGGGTCGCCTCAGATTAAATTTATTGTTTTTTTTTTATCGTTTCGTGTTATTTTTTTGTGAATATAACCAAATAAATAAGCTTATGCTTTCTCTCCCAGCGTGAAAACAAAACATGTGAAATGGAGAATGCTGGTAGCAAATCAAATATTAAAATACGTGATACGTAGATATAATAAAAGGCAAGAGGAAAGCTAATTTATTATAACATAAAAAAATTCAAGATTGATCATAATACATACTTATGTTTACTTTTTACCCACACACAGGCAGAGTCTTAGTGGATTTCTGTTACTTACATTATTTTGTTGTATATATTATATAAAATATGGTTCCACACCAACTCAGAATGAAACCAACTCAGAACCACCTCAAAAAGGTCACTAAAAGTTATGATTTTTTTTTAAAGCCTAACCTAACCTAACTTAACCTATTTAACCAATATTGTAAATATTTTTAGCACCACTCTCAATGACCTATCTGAGGTGGTTCAGAGTTGGTTTCATTCTGAGTTGGTTGGTAACCATAAAATATATAGCCACATATCATGTGGGTATGAAAGTTATGTAATGTAATAATTATGTAAAAATAATGGGAATGGATAAAACAGAAATAAAGTGGATCCGTGGTAGAACCGTAGAAATAAAATGGTTTATAAAATTTTTGGGAAATACACCTCACCGTTCACGGGCGTTTTACACATAATATGATTCAGATAGTCAGCTGACTTGTTCCATAGAGCAACTCAATTTCGAGACTTTTGTGTGAAATTTTTTAGTTAAACTAAATTAAAAAATACGTATTAAAAAGTTTCGCGAAATATTCTTATGGCGTTGTTAACATGGTAGATAATGAGTCACTATCAAAAGCCGTGAATTCAAGATAAATCAAAGCCTAAAGTCTTATTTTTAAATGGATGTTTGTACCTTATTCTCTTATTCCAATCCCACCCTTCGCCGCCACTGGTCCAATCCGCCCGCCACGGACCCCCGGAGAACAATCCGGCTAGAAGCGAGACAGGAGATGGATGAAGGCAGCCAAATGAAATTCTTCGCGGTCGCAAAAAACGGCCGGATTAGATTCGTCCCCACATGCCATTAGGGCCCGGCCAAAACTGCCACCGACAAATTGGGTAAGTTGAGGAATGGTCCATGAATAAATCTTTCCTCCTAATCGAAAGACTAAGAAGAGTTACCACTGAAACAAAGTAGCCCGGCCTTTTCATAGACTTTTTAAAAATCAGATGTTTATAGTAAATTTTATCTTATTTTGAACGTTAAGTGTGGAAAATTTTATCAAGAAAATTTCATCATTTCAAAATTCTAAGAGGTGGTAAAAGAGAGTTGGGGTGGTTTTACAAATACTCATGTAGACAGTCACTTTCCTCCTGTTTCGAAGGTCAAGCGTGAAAATTTTTATAACTTATTTACAATAATTAGGAAGAATAAAAACAGTATCAACCTTACTAAAAAAAGTCGTAAACATTTTATACAATTGAAAAACAACAGTGCTTTTGAAAACCTTATTTTTATTATTTTTTATTTTATTTATGTAAGTTTATTTAGGAAACATTCAGTTGTAAATAGGTATACATTCATTTTACATTTAATAGTGAATATAATTATAAACCAGTGAGGTTCCATTATTAACATAGAAATTGACAAAATATAGTTCGTGGAAAGATATATACATTGCTTATCCAGCCAAAGAGGGTTAGGTTAGGTTAGGTTTCATCGAATTTCGAAATTTTTCCATGGTATTTCAAATTAACTATATTTTTCTTATTTTTGAAGACGTCGTGAAAACCAATACCATTTAAGAAACCAAATAAAATTACCTTTTAGATTTTTGTATTTGAAATGTAATGCAGTATTTATATTTTAAGCATCAAACTCGAAAAAAGATGAAAAACGCTTGCCACAAACATTTTAAATTAAAACGTTGAAAAATTTCATAAAATTAAAAAAAAAACACAGTCCTTTTATTTAAGGAATTTGTCTCTTCACTTCAACTTCATCATACAATTAAAAAAATGAAATTTACTTTTAATTCCCAAAAAATAACAACAAAAACATCACACTTTGAACGCATTGCTTATGCTTACACATCTTAAACCTTTTATTTCTTTAACCATTAATATTATTTAACCATATATATCTTAGATTACTATGAATGGAGGTAGAAGATCTTTGACCACCGGGGAACGTAGTGCTATATCTGTCACAAAATAAGGCATCCTCATAAAACTAGTACTGCCGTTCTTTCTATTATCAAAATATAGATTTAGAAAGAGAGCATAACAAGCTTTCTCTTCGCAATTTAAAAATTTGTATAATTTGACCGTTCGTGTTTTGATAAAAAAATTTAACAATGATATTTATGTAAAAAAAAAGAGTAGGTAAAGTGACAACAATCGTGTATCTAATTTAATGAGTTTTCAGTTTCAATTTTGAAAACTTTTGTTTCTTTAACGTTCAAAACATAAATCTTTAATGGCAAAATATGTAAATTTGAAATGTTAAAATTTGGATCTGATTTCAAAAACCATGCGTATTTTTGGAATATGTTCAAAAACAGCTATTTGAGTTGAGTTGAGTTGAGTTAAGTTAAGTTGAGTTGAGTTGAGTTGATGAGGATGTTGAGGAGATGGGGATTTTTTTATTCCTGTTATTGTTAGATTGTTAATGAACGGCATAAGTTTTTAAAGTTTTACTTCAGTCGTGTGGTCTATAGCACACTCGTTTTTTTATTAAGGTTATTGATTCAACACATGTCATATAATTCTATAAAACAATGATTTATTAATTGAAATATAGGTAGATGGTTGTATTTTACGTCATTCTGAAACAGAAGTGAAAAAAAGAATTTGCATGTCAAAAGACGCCATGAATAAAATGCAAAAGTTATGGGATGACTGAGACAAAACGAAGACCACCAAGATGAGAGAGAAACTCGTCCGGAAGTTTTCCTATACATCTATACGCTGTGGAAACATGGACACTTAAAGCCAGCTAAAGAAAGCGAATAGATGCCCTTAAAATGTGGTGATGGAGAAAAATTCTCAGGATTTCATGGACAGCCAGAAACCTAAATGTGTTCATTTTGAAAGAGCATTATCCACCAAGGAAATTGGAGTAGGGGTCACGATTCTCAGAAACGAGGAAGCAACTTAAAAAGAAGTTATTTTTTTATGATGAGATTGTAGGTTTAAACTAATTACTCTTCGGTTCACAATAACTGGTTTATTAAGTACACGATACAATGTGTATATGACGAGCGTCTATTCAAGCCGAGACCTGGAATGAGAGAGACAGCTTGACCATGTGCATCCACTTATGTACAATTATTTTTGTCTTCACATTACTGCTGAAGTCGTATTAACATTGTACTAATCCCACAGTGGTAAAAGGCTCAGCTCATCAGCCAATATTCTCACTTCAGAACTCAGATAGGTATAACAACAAAGTTGCCAAGAAAAACGAAAGAAAGAATATATAAAAGTAAAACGTTCACAATATAGTTAATCCAAAAACTCTATTAGAGCGTCCCATAGAAACGGCGCCCGGGCCAAATCCAACGCCGTACTCCTGATTTATTTTTCTTCTCATTTTTTCTCTTCCCCTATTCTAGGGGAGAAAGGGGACTTTGCGGAATTGGACAGCCTTACTAATGAAACCGGTAAACCGCTAGATTCATTCCGAAACCCCTCACCCCATCTTCCCATCCAACTTCGTAAGTGGGGGAGGTTTTTTTTCTATACTTTATAGTTGTATGTACCAGCCACCCGAAGGAAATGCTTCGGCATTTCAAGTGGAATCACAACTATGTGGGTTAACATTTTTTGGAGAGGAATTTATTTGCTTTTATTTTTGGGAACAATGTTACCCTTGTTGCCAAATTAATTAAATTATATTTCAAGTGCTTTTAGTCTTAAAATTTAATAATAGTATAAGAATTTTAAGAGAATTATAGCATGAAAAATGCTACTTCAAAACTTTCTACAAAGAAACATATTTCATTTAATGAAAACAATGCGAAGTTTGAAGAAGTAAAAACATATTTCCAATAAGATTTTAGGGTACTTCAAAAAATGACACATCTATAAATCAACAATAAAATTATTAAATGTTTTACCTTATTTTGTCACTTCCTTTGCAGCCAAACAATCTGAAATGAGAAAAAACAATTAATTTTTTTGTTTAAATGAAAGTTCCTTTAATTTTATTAAATCACCTCTATTAACTCTCCTTTTTAAACAAGTCTAGATACCTAGAACCAGAGATCTCGTAATAAATTATACAGCGCCTTTGAGGTGATTTTTCACGAAAACGGTGCGCTATAAATTGTCAAATTATTATTATTAATAACCCGCCATTCTTCGTTCATCCGCTTTACATACATGCCTAAACCATCATCAAGCATGTTTTTCTTAATCTTAAGTGTCACGCTTACATCACTTGCCATACATGGTTTTACCACAAGCTCGCCTCAGGGATCTCATTTACAAAGCATTCAGTCAAATTTTCGGTACAAATTGTTACGTTGTAGCAGTGGCAAGGCAGGACAGTTAGGCAGTTAATGCGTATACAGCAGGATGCCGGCCCAGATAATAACTGAAGCCAGTCGAAAGGCTCAGCCATCCTACGTCATTTTCTTTAAGTCAAGCCCATTGTTCGATCCCTTCCCACATGTTTTAGACCACTGGACAAACCAGCCTCTCTAGTCAGTTGAGGGCACGCAGGCTGTACGCGTTACGTGGATTGCCTCACCTGCTCCCCGCACGCTGATTGGCCGACAATGCGTCACGTGGCCGCGCGGCCCGATCAATGGACGCCCGCGACATCTTGTACGTGTACGGTGCGATGACGTCATCGCACCCGGTAATTAAGCCAAATCCACGCAATTAAATTTATTACTGTGGGCAGGAACCGGTGAAAACAATTAGTCAGAACACATTTTCAAGTATCGAGTATTTTCATCGTTTAATTTCCTAGCAACCTTCGGGGGATTATTTTTTTTTTCGAGGCATGCCTCGTATAACGTGTCAGGACCCTCGCTCATAGACAAACTGAAAAAACCACATCGAAACAATGTCGACTCGATCACAATCAACCTCCAAATCGATATTTTTCTGATCGGACACATCGCAGATTACTCGAAAACTTGACAGTTCGTGACTTTGTTTACTGCAGCCCGGAACAGCTCTACAATAGACTGGCCAAAACAATGTCTCAGGTTTTTCAGTCACGAGGTTCTCCTTCTTCCAGGGACCTGTCTTCCGGCAATCTTTCCCTGTATTATGAGATGCAAGATCTCATACTTTTCTGGATGTCTCATCACATGTCCAAGATATTGAAGTTTTCGGATTTTTATAGTTTTAATAACTTATTTTTCTTTATTCATCCGAACCATAACATCTTCATTCGTAACCCTGTCCATCTATCTTATTTTAAGTATTCTTCTGTAGATTCACATCTCGATTGCCTCAAGTGGCCTAATTAGTTCTTCCATAAAATAATATCGAAAACACGTAGCATCGAGATCATGACTGCAGAACATCTATTAAACATAAATTGGTAAATGCAAAACTTTATTTTATTCAGAGCATAAGTCCATTATATTTATTCATTTCAAAGAACTTCTGTTAACATACAAAGTATAAATGATGATTTAACGATGATCTCTTTAAAAAACGTTTATCTCCCAATTCTCTTCATCCAATAAATACGTAAACTCTTTTAAGAGCTATTCATTCAATTCCGAATACTTTGACAATGTGTTTTTTATTCAAAAGATACTACAGCCATTGTGAAAATATAATGCCCAATTTTAAATATTTGTATACCTAATGGCTTTCAATGTCACAAGAGTAGCAAGATGTAATATCACTCATATGATCCGATAAGTGGAAATATCATATTATGTATGCCCAATACGATAAGCGTGCGTACAAAAAAACCATATAAACTCTTATGTTTTTTCACGATGAGCTGTCCTGAACTTCACAAAAAGCGTACAATATAATTTTAAGACTACTCATAAAAACTTCATAACGTTGTTAATGTTCCAATGGTACTTCTAAAACTTTTGCTATAATCGATTTAGATGTTATGGAAGATTAAAACCGGTTCGGCCACAAATAAATAGTATGTGGAACACAGGTACTGGGTGTACTTCCAAGGTGTACAACTACATTTCATTACAAAAGATTTTCACCGCGAATTAAGGGTCAAAAATAGCAACACTTTAAAAAAAATACAAACAGAGGGTGCAATTCATACGCGAAACAAGTGAAACCTTCAGAAAACTAAAGTAGACAAGAGTGGGGAAACTACGAAGCACTTTTTTTAATCAATGTGAAGGATGATTTTTTTCGTATTTTTTTCCGTCAAATTCCAGTGCACCTATTCTTATACATTTAGGTAGTAATATTATTAGTATTTGTGTTTTCTTCTTCGAATTCGCTAGATATCGCTTTCTTTTCTTTTGCCTGTTCATTTGGAGTGGTTTGAAGGTTGGATATTGATTTTATAAAAATAGAAATATAATATATAGGTATGTACATTTTTATTATACATTTTATTATTTCGTAGGATTCGACCCTTGGTTCGCTGGATGTCTGGTCGCTGAAGTATACCACTACGCTGCTAGAGGCTCCCGTGGGACCGTGCATTCATCGTATTGTATTGGAACCTAAGAACCGTGAATAAATAAATATTTTTTTGATATCTCATTCTCTCGCAGACTAAATCTTATAATGTATGAGTTTGTCTCTTTTTAGTGTCGCTCGCTTCCGTTCCATTGAGTTTCAAATCATAACGGTGCTAAAGAAGTTTCACTTATTAAAATATTTCACAAAAAAAAATTCTATTTCATATTTATTATAATGTGGGTTATTAACATTAAAAGATTTAATTATTTGAGATAACGTTTATCAGGAATACTTGTTGACATATTGAATAGTATACACCAAGTGACATTCCGGATTTGACTTTGACACTTTGTCATAGACATTTTAATACATAACAATATTCTGTATAGGTAATCCAGATAAGTATATAATTTTATAAAAATACAAAAATAAAAAGCCAAGAAAAAAATTACCTTGGCGTTAATTTAACAAAATCGTCTCGTTCTCTTTTCACAACACAATATTGTAGAGAAATTCACGTTTCATAATATCGTTTCATTTTTTATTTCGCAAAAGCGTTAATCGCTTTCCGTGGCAAATGAAAGTAATAAAATTGGCGGTTCCTTCAAAGCCTTCACCCTTTGAGCACCTCCCCCCCCCCCCTCCCACAGGATCATTCACCCCCCTCACCCAATTCACCTGCCTCCTGAAATTCATTTTCAGTTCATTAGCTTCGTGGTTCTCAAAATATCAAACAAAAAGTACTGAATTCAGTTCTCGCTTTGATCCGTAGTTTTATAGACTAGTTGTTAATCCAATGTATTGTGTTAATGGTATTTGAAAATGTTTGTTGTTTTAGTTTTTTTGCTTGTAGAAAGTTGAAAATTTTGTAAAATGATCACAAAATGCATATTGCATTGATATATGAGATGTTGTGTTCCATTTTCAAGATCATCAAACTTATAGTCGAAACCAATCGAGCGATAGCGCGAATTAAAAGTTTTTCTTCCGATGGCTCGTGATTTTTTGGAGATCATTTTGAATATTTTCCGCCCGTATTAAAAAAAATCATACCGCCGAATTTCAATATGGAGACATACAAACTGATTACAGTTCTATATATATATATTTTTTTTTTTAAAAAGAAAAACAAACATTCCCGGGTGACGAATAACCCGACAATGTTTGAAATCTCCTACTACCACCACTGATAGCCGAAAATGTTGCTTGTGTTGTGGTGGAGGACTTAGCCAGCCGAGGAATCGAACATGCGACGCCCAGGTGGGACCCAAGCGCTATGCCCACTCAACCACTGACCGGTCAAAATATCCAATGAATTCACCAGCTTTTATCTATTATCCCATATTCGTAAGATTTATAACAAAAAAAAATTATAAAATCGTAAACTTTGATAAAAAAGTGGTCCAATTTTGGACCGCTGTCAATCGCAGAAAAATAAAAACTATCCATATTTTTACCTTAGTCGCTCCAGTGGTTCCTAATTTTAATAGCGTTGACACGTCGTACCACTGATGTACATAGATTTGGCTAAGATAGAAAAGTATTTGAAAAATTAAATGACAAATCAAACATGTCACAAAAATAATACGTTCAAACTATCCTCACTTTTTCAAGACTGGAATCTCGTGCGACAATTTGCAACAATGCGACGTTGCCAGCTCTTCCGCAGCTCAATTAAAGAAAAAAATTATTAGAAAAAAATTCAAATCAGGACTTGTACAGACCTTATTCAATATGTGACACAAACACCGTTTAAAACGGAAATGAGCGATACTAAAAAGAAACGAAATAGGATTTAGCCTGCGAGAGAATGAGATAGAATTAATCGGTGTCCTCTTTGTGAGAAGCTTAGCCTGTCGGCATCCCCTTTGTGAGGTGCTTCGTAGAATAAAATAAAAAAAAAAAATTTTCAACTTGTTAACAATCTTATAATAAATAATCTTACTCGTCTTATCCTGCATTCGTCTCATTCTCTCGAAGTTTAGTTTTCTGAACGTTTCACTTCTACCGTGTGTGAACTGCCGACAGTTTTTTTTTACGTTTTAGTAGGCATCACAACAAACAGTATGATTCATGTGTTGTTTGCAGTGATGACAATTGAAATCCTAGATATGAAAATAGAGGTGAAAATAGCGATCGCGCAAACCGAAAAATGTTGACTTTTGTCTCCAATTGGAATCGGGCTGAAAATCGGGCTCGTGTATAACGGCCTTAACACCGGTTGGGCAGTGTTTTTTTAGTAGTACGACTGTTAGTTACTTCTAAACGCTCTTCGTCAATCCATATTCGGAAGTGACTTTCTTTGGTAAATCAGTACTTTTTATCTTTTTTTCCTTTAATAATTTAACTGCTTTAATGTTGTTGATGATTAAATAATTCCTAATACTAGAGTGTAAATATTAAAAATTCCACCGTAAAATAAAGTCTCATCTCGCAGATTGGAAAACAGTTCGGCATCTGACAGCCTTCGATTGACAGGTCTATAATTTCCCAGGCTCTGGCTGTGTAGTATGTGTAGCGCCTATTGGCACCCCACAAAAGCGTAGCCGTATTTCCCTGTTATACTCTGGATAGGGGATCTACCAGTTAGTCGTGTAGCCAGTGGCGCAGAGAACTGCAGGACAACGTGGGCAGTCGCTTGGGAGCCTCGACCTTGAAAAAAGCCTAGTTCCTAATTTTTTTTTTTAAAGGAGCCTTGCGCAATAAGGAGTTACAATATTTAAGGGCTGAATTCGTAAAAAAAATCCCTTTGATTAAGTACGTTTTCTTTGATCATGCAATTAACATTCACGTCGACACATTTACGCATGATATTTCACACATCAAGGCAAGATAGAGGGTCGCCGAGGGCCTGGTAGGAGACAAATGTCTTGGCTGCGAAATATACGAGAGCGGACCGGCATTAGAAGTATGGAGGAGCCATTCCGGGCAGCGAAAGATAGAGAGACGTTTTCTAGAGTAATGGCCAACGTCGGTGGGACCTGATAGGGCACACCAAGAAGAAGGTTTCACGCATGATTTAAATAAATTCATATTTGAGATTTTTGTGAAACCTTCTAAAGGGGTAGATTCGTAGTATCATCCCTGGTGAAATACCTGCATTTAGTTATTTATCATTGTTCCCAAGTACGACTGAAGATCGCCAACGAACTGTTGTATGTTTATTGATGATCTGCGATCATGCTCGGGATCGTTAACTTATAACCGATATTGTTGCACTTGAAGTGAAGTGACACAAAACTGCGCTATACAAATATAACGTTTTTATTTATTATTTCATTGACGAAGAAGACGGCAATAATAATCTAAACGAAAATATGAAAGAGAATAAGACACAGTTAAATAGAAAAAGGACCTCTCACGTCCCGGTTAGACGAGAGATTCTGGTTACGAGTCTTGTTCTCTTTCAATTTTTTGTTTAGATTATTATTATCTTCTTCTTCAATGTTATATAACATTGTCTTCAATGTTATATAACATTGATAGGGATAACCTAAAAAGATTATAAAAAGAGATTTTTTTAAATTAAAAAAATGGTTATTAATATCGTCGATAAAACTTTTATTGACAATATTTTGTTTGTGATAGACCGCCTAGATACTTCCCACTTTCTCCTCCCTCGCCTCTTTCCTATCCCCCATTTCGTTTACCGGCACCACACGTCCCAGCAACACTTCTCAACTGGCGATTAGAGTCCCATCGGATCCGGACAGTTGTTACCTAAAAGCGGTATTCAATTTTTAAAAAATAGCTATATACGCCCAAGCACCCAAAAACAGCCGTCGCGACGCCACTGTACGCAGTCACAGTATACACGGATAAACTGCCTAACGAGACTACACTTTAGAAAGGAGAGATCAGCGCGGAAGGGTGTAGTATATAAAAATTTACACCCTGGAAATGGCCCAGTGGAATATCGGCGCTAATGATTCGGAAAACGACGCCTTATTTGTAAGAAAAAAATAGAAGCCGCATAAATTTTCCACGGGATAAAGATCGCGAGAGGGAAATTATTGAAATTAGGATGAGATTACTTCAGTTTGCAGGCTTTGCGGCGGATATCCGGTGACAAATAATCATTCCGCCATGATGAATAATTCTCCAGTGAAATGAAGTGAGAATATTAATTTTGCCAATCCACCAACGAAATTATAATAATTATTGAGAAAATATTACCAGAGTATGTTTATTTTTTTCATGCAGATGTATTGATTAAATAGTTAGGTTCAAATCAGAACGTTACGAAATCGACGATACTATTAAAAAATTATATACTAATTAGGGAAGCGGTTATGGTTTTGCTTCGTTCGGTAACTTTGCAGGGGTGCCCTGCTTCATGGGGTGAAGTTTGTCCGGGTCTTTGCGGAGGATGCGTCTGCCCATCAAGTTCATGGCAAGCCAGATCGGGAGTGACTGGTTGATGGAGATTCTTGTTGTTATCGACATCTCCAGCAGGGCACTCTCGGAACATCATCTTACACCACAGTGTGAGGGATGGATTTATTCGTCCGTCATTTCTGGACACACTTACCCCCAGATTCCTACCCACCCTTATACCTTTTCCCTTCCCAGAACTTCCTCTCCTTCCTTACCTTAAAATACCCTCCACACAGCATCCCCAAAGAGGACGTAGGTTGTGAGAGAATTATTTTCTTTAGATCCTCCTGTATGTAAAATTGTTATGTAAAAATATTATATAAAAAATAAAAACCAAATAATGGACTGAAAAACAATAACAGTTGCATTATTTTATTTTGCTGTTCATAAAGATCACCTATTTTAAAAGATCAGAAAAACGACCCTGAGTAGAAGTCCAGCGGGAAAAGAGTTAGTATGTAATTGTAATTTTTTTTATTTTTTATAAGTTTTTATTCCAGTAAAAAATAAAATAACATTTTCACTTACTTAACTAGAATATTGAATTTATACATAGTTTTTACATTTCATAACCTTAAATTACATTAGATTGCAGTACTAACATTTACATAACATTATATTACCATACGATATTATTCACTTTCACTACTTTGTTTTTTGTGAATAAACATGAATAATTTTTTTTTGAATTTGCACATACTTTTTTCGTTTTTGATATCATCTGGAAGGCAATTATATAGGTTGGCCCCCTCGTGACTAATTGATTGCTTACCGTAGTTAGTATGAATGGTGTTTAAACGTATGTTATCGTGTTGTCGTGTAAAATGTTTGTGTACTTGGGACGTTTTTATGAATTCTGTGTTTGTATGTATGAGTTTATTATTTATTTTGTATATAAGGAGACATATATTGTACTCGTATAGTTTTCTTAATGTTAGCAGTTTTGTTTCCAAATATAATTTTTTTGTGGATGTTTTGGATTCGTAGTGAAATAGTTTTTTGATTAGCTTATTTTGAATTACCTGTAATTCATTGATGTATGTTTCATACGCATTTCCCCAGATTTCAATCAGGTAATTTAGGTGTGAGTGTACGAGACTATAATATAAACTTTTTTTAAATTTAATTGGTAATAGATATGATAACCGGCTAAAAATGCTAATTAAGGGTGTGATTTTATCTTTTACATCTTGTATGTGTTGTTTAAAAGTTAAATGCTTGTCGATGCACAGCCCAAGATATTTTTCTTGTATCAGGATTTGCAAATCGTTATTTTCAATTTTTAAAGGTACATGAGGAGGAATTATTTTACGGTTTGAGCTTAAAATCATGTATCCTGTTTTTTTAATATTCATTGTTAGGATATTTGATTGGAGCCAACTGCAAATTCTTTCTAGGTCACTTTGTGCATTTTCTAGTAGTATGTTTAGATCTTTACCCCAGTAGAATATTGCAGTATCATCTGCGTATAAAAAAATTTCACCGTTTAATTCTAATTGCGAAATATCATTGATATAAATTTGGAACAGTAGTGGCCCTAGTATGGATCCTTGCGGAACTCCATAGTTTATTGGAAGGTGCTTACTATTTTGATTGTTAATGCTTACGAATTGCTTTCTATTGCTAAGATATGATTTGAATAGAGTAAGAGCAGGACCAACTACACCAAGTTTCTCGAGTTTCTTGAGAAGTATATCATGGCTTACTGTATCAAAGGCTTTTTGAAGGTCAACTAGTATAGATAAAATATAATTTCCACCATCCATACCACTCCTAAGTTTACTGATTAAGTCGTTTATTGCCGCAAGTGTGTTAGATTTTTTCCTAAAGCCATATTGTTTTTTATAAAAGAATGATTTTAAACAGAAAATTGTTTAATCTTTCGTAGATTACACGTTCAAAAATTTTTGATAAGATTGGTAAGATTAAGATGGGTCTGTAGTTTGAGGTATTTGTTTTGGACCCACCTTTGTGAATTGGTATCACTTTGGCAATTTTACAGCTGTCTGGAAAGGTTCCCTCTTTAAAACATTGGTTAATCAATTTTGATAAAATAGGAACCAATTCCGTTGAGAGACTTAGCACTGTCTTGTATTTGAATTTATCGTAACCGGCTCTCGCATTTGATTTCAATGATTTTAATATTTTGCTTATTTCTAATTCTGTTGTTGGTTGAAGATATAAAGATTCTAAACTATCATGTGCTAATGTTATTTCATTGGGCGGTTTATGTACGACTTTGTTACGTATATTATTAGCTAAGGAGGAGCCAATGTTGCAAAAGAAATTATTAAAGTGGTCGCATATCTCTACATTGTTAGTGACTATTTCATCATTAATTATTAATTTAGTACAAAAATTATTCGAAGAATTAGACTGATTTTTAAGAATATTATTCATTAACTTCCAAGTTTTTTTACTGTTATTTTCGCATTTTTTAAAAAGATCATTGTAGTGTCTTTGTTTTAAGTTTCGTTTTTCTGTAGTGATGTTATTTCTTACTTTTAGGAATTCTGCTTTCAATAATGTGTTATTGGGTTGTGTTTTTAATTTCAGATGCAATTTATTTCTTTTGTTGATCAATTTTATAAGGTCTTTGGTTATCCAGTCTGGGTTATTTATATTTTTTGTTTTAATGTAGTCTATCATCAGTTCTATCATAAATGCCTATATTTTCCTGTTGTCTATATTCGGGTTCCATGTCGAAGACAGCCGAACAAAGCAGGCAAGTTATTGTTTTACGAGAGCTCCAGATACAAAACTAGCTTTCGAGTTACGAGGACGCGTGTCCTCTTAAACCATACTTGTATATTAACGAATAGCAATAAACAGTCACTGTGATCTTCAAGAACTATAAGTTTTTCAAACAAACAGAATAGTACTGAGGTACTGGCCAGTACAAATAATCGAATACAATATATGTGTAGTATAATACAGACTTTACAGTAAAATGTCTGCTATCGGATAAATGAAAATAATAAAATAAAGGATGTTTGATAACGAATATTGTAACTTTAAGCCAAATATTATATTCGAACCTACGTAGACGTTGATATAATTTCAACCCTGCGGTGAAATGTTACGATTTTAATTCAGAAAAGCTATTACGTTCATGCTGGGAAATACGATTAATTTCTTTGGAAAAGTTTTATTAGCCACCGTAGGCACTCGGAAAACTGTTTATGAAAGCCAATTTCGAGAATGACGTTATTCAGTGAGAATTTAATGTAAATGCCTATATTTTTACACTCGCACTTTTTATTACGCACAATGTTGTTTTGTCCAAACGAAATTTCGAAAAGTTGGCATTTGATTGGTCTCTTGGAAAGCTGTAGGGATTAAGTAATCTTAAATATTATTTAAAAAATATTAATCTGCACGTGGGAATTTAGAGGATATATTATTATGCCTTCAGCGCCAACTTATTTAGCACGGCGATTGGAAAGTTTGTTTTGAAGTACTGTTTTTAGTAAAACTCTCGCTCTCTCTCATATTCTTGCCTTTGAAAAAAGATCCTGTTAGAAGATTCCGGTGTGTGGATCGGGCGGTAAAGTTGAAGTGGAAAGTGTTGTTGATTCAATTACAATTATATTGCTGTTTTTATGTTGCTCAACTTTTTAATGATATTTAAAAAATATATAAATATTTTCCTATTCCACATCACAATGTTGGTACGTATGTTATATGTGTATGTGTATTAGTGTATGTTGTTGGTACGCTGATGCGTTTAGGATTATTTAATTTGTAGTTGTAACTCATCTACGGAACTAATCTCCTGCTGACAAGTTACTTGCAGTAGCTTAGTGGGTAAGAAATTTCAATTGTATGCAATTTTTTTATACAATAAATGTTTAAAGTTTATTGTAAAAATAAATGACTCGATTAAAAAAAACAAAGTGTTTGAAATCTACAGAAGGTTCCATTATAAAAAAATACCTGACCATGAAATATTTACTAACATGTTGTTACTATAATTACTAACATTACTGCTTTACTAAAAAACAGTCACTCCAAATTTGAAAGTCGAAAGAATGACACTAAAAAGATACCAAACATCTATAGGATTTAGCTTGCGATAGAATGAGATCGAATAATCGGTGTCCTCTTTGTGCGATGCTTCGTAGCCTATCGGCCTCCTCTTTGTGCGGTGCTTCTTATAATAAAATTAAAAATAATCTTAAAACTTGTTAACAATCTTATAATAAATAATCCTACTCGTCTTAGTCTGCATTCGTCTCATTCTCTCGATGTTTAGTTTTCTGAACGTTTCACTTCTACCGTGTGTGAACTGCAAATAGTTTTTTTTACGTTTTATAATTTCAACAGAAAAACTGGGTGAAATAATAAAGTTTTGTGGATACTTTATAATTATTATTTTATGTATGTAAGTACTAGCAGAAGTATATTATTTCAACTGGCAATGCAACGGTAAAGTGTCATAACAGTTATAAGATAATGTGAGTCTTTTGTAATCGCCGATTTCAACGATTTGAATCGATCAGGTAATGATTTTCTCGAAGCAGCGCAAACCAATAATATTTTTGCACCCCAATATCTAAGAATTTTTGTTTGGAATAATCACAAACAGAAAATAATCAAAAGAATCAAGTAATAAACGTATATGACAATGGTTGTTTAGAGTTTATAGAGAGCATAGGTAAACCCTCTCTCGGCACATTTTCTGCATAAAAACGAGTCATCAAAGCAGATCTACTGTGCATTGATTTACCGGCTATCGTGTGAAAGAAAAACTTTTTCTATAATTTTTTTTTTATTTTTTTTATTTAAATTACAAAGTGAATTCATTGTTTTAATATTTCGTACATTTAAATTAGGAATATTTTGTTTCTTATATAATTTGAATAGGAATAACATGCAATTGGTTAATGCTTACCGAGGAATGACTTTTGAATCTTTTCCCTCCTACAACATTTAACGGCCTCCGGTGTCGAGGGGTAAGGCACTCGACTGGTAATCCGAATGTTACGGGTCCAAATCTTACTAAACTATTTTATTAATTTAAAATAATACACAGCATATTTGCGACAAGTTGCATTGTGGAAGATACACTCAGGATCGCTCTGGTGTAAAACCACCATTCAGAATTGAAACGTGGCCAGAATTAATTCGAATATCGACATATTTAGCGTTAGTGAAGCTGCCTTTAAAATGCAAGCTCTATTAATGCTTGTTAAGTTTGTAGCCTACCACTTATCTCAATGTAATACTGCTACAATTGTATTTAAAAATATATAAAATGTAATGTTTTTGAAAGAATAAAATAAATTGAATTGAATTCCTTATCTCTTCCCACTACTTTCAGCCTCATAGCATACCCTATTTTGGGATGCTACAGTTTCACTGGCTCCAGACGGGAGCAATTAGGACTCTTGTGAGGTGTTTTCATTAAAAACAAAAATATTATTAGGTTGACTCCCTATCTTTGACGTTGAGAAGTTACCGAAAGTTATTCTATCAATCATTATCGATCGACCGTGATAGGGGGCCAGGTTCTGCTGTGTCAATATAATGAAATGGTTTCTAAGATTTGAATGATATCAAAAGAAAGACAATCTCAAAACAAGTTGCGATTAGAAACACTTTATTTTGTAAGTGTACTAATTCTGATTGAGTTGTATCGAAGAGTTCCCATAATAATTATAATATAATAATCCTGGCTGTCCTGCCCGTATCCCATTTACGAGTATACTATTTAGTGTTACAAACGGAAGGGTTGAGGGAGATTTTACGATGACAAGTTGTACACTAATCGATTGGATTGTGTTTCAATTAGTGATAAGTCGAATTAATATCGCAGGATTTGTTGCTTTGACATGTATCAGTGTAATGACTTCATTACTGATATAAATAATAGGAAAGGGGTGTTTTGATTGAAACGAATGGGATTTAAAGATACGACTTAGTGGATTATTGATCGATTTTAAATTGATAGACGTTTGTTTATCACAGTATTTAGTATCAACATGAACAAGCTGTTGTTAAATAATTGATAAAACTATCGTAAATGGGGGTGACGGGTATATATGTAAAATCATAAATGCAATACAGCCAAACCTAAACAATTTCAATGGTGAAATTGATATGCATGAATAATTATAAAATAATTTTTAAATAAATGAATACAATATTAGCGAAACTCAATAAAAAATCTGGAAACAGAAAAATCAGAAAAATATATTGGCACCTCTGGGTCTGAAACCTAAGCCCTCCGGCTTTCCGGGCCACTGCGCTAACCTCCGTATCTGTTTCTGATTTTTAGCCACAATATCTTTTTCTGATTTTTCTGTTTCTTTGATTGCCTTCATTTAATTAAATATAACAATTTGAGGTTTCACGAATAAATATAATTAGAATTACGAATATTCGGTCAACAATTATAAGATTAAAATATTGATAAATACCACAAAATTAATAGCAAACAAAACAGCTTATTCTCTAATTTATTTTCTTTAATTCGTTCTCAACATACCTATATATTTTTTTAAATTTAAACAAAATCTAATTTAGGTAAAAATCATATTATTGATTTGTGTTTTAGTTTTTATGATTGTGACAGCTGTTTCGGCATTCAAGGCCATTATCAAGCAGCAGTTTGATATAAAATAGTTTAATAATGGCCTGTGGGTCAAGATTCCATATAAAACTTGACCAAGTATTTTCATTAAGGATGGGTTGTTTAAAAAAATTTGAACAATTCATCAAATATTTCAGCTCAATTTTCACGTTCTGTGAAAGTTCTGTGATTATTTCAGTTTTATGAAGCAACTGGCCTATAATGATACAGTAACAGAAATTGAATAGAACTTTCACAGAACGTGAAAATTTTCCTCAAATATTTGATCAATTGTTAATTTTTTTTGAAACAAGCCGTCCTAAGTAAAGTATGTCACATAGCACTCTTTTTAGGATGAATTGTCATAGACAAAAAAAATTAAAGTATGTAGGCAAGTCGATCAGATTTTTAGCAACTAACAAGGTATCTTCGGTGCAAATGAAAAGTAGAATATAGTGTATTTCAAGAAAATCCCAGTCGAGTTAGAAGATAATCAAATCTGCTTCGCAGATGAAAAACCTAACAATCTCCGCCAAATTTTGGAATGATTAATCCAAAGCAGTTTATCGTAAGAATTACATGCGCCGATTGAAGTTCGCGGCCTCAATTTGGTGAAAGACGAACTAAAAAGTATTAGAAGAACATAAGCGTCGAGGGTTGGTGACACAAAGAGAAATGGGTAGAGGATATCCCCGCCAATCTGATGGAAGAGTCCAAATTACTTGCCGGATAAGCCGGATTAGGTTTCTGCCTCCCCCCCTCTACCCGTCCTTCCTTCTCCTCCTTAATCACGAACGCGATTTGGGTACGGGGGTGAAAGGAATTGACGGAGACCTCCTTGCCCTTATGTGCTCCCGATACTTGAAAACAAGGAACGCACATATCCAATTTTCTTTCTACTCGAAAAAAACGAGAAGGCCTCCTTTTTCTTATTTTTTTTTATTCTTCATTGCAAACACTCGCTAAACTACCAAAGCAGTTCGTCAGCAGGTCAATTTCACAATATTAATTATAACTCTAAAGCGCACGTATGACGAGAAACAACAATAAAGAAAATATAAATAGAATAATAACATTTCAGGTGACTATAATACAAAGGTATAAAATACATAGACAGATAGATAGTAACACAGGAAACATACTCTTAGGTATATTAATATAAAGCTTACACGTATATAGGTACAAAACCAATGGATACTAATGTACAGGTATATAATATAATTTTTTTGATCTGTTATCCATCGGCATTCCCAATTAGGGCATGTTGTGAAATTGAAGGTAGTGGGGAGGGGAAGGAGATGGGGAAGAGGAAAGTGGGGAAGTTCCTGGCTGCCAGGATCTGGTCATAGTCTAGGACACGGCCATAACGATTTAAAGCAACGTTTCAATTCAGAATGGTGGTCTACCAAAGCAAAACTGACAATATCTTCCACTCAATACAAACAATTGAATAGGTCCACAATTTGAATAATAGAAAAATGTGTTTTGAAGAGCAAAAGAAAAATCCGCTGGATTTACATAAAGTTAAGCACTAATTTTTGTACATATTCCTTTTTTTTATACGAATACCGCACAAGAGTCCCAACTACTCCGTTCTGGAGCCAGTGAGACTATGGCATCCCCAATTGGGGTATGATGTGAAGCTGATGGTAGTGGGGAGGGGAAGGAGATAGGGAAGAGGAAGGTGGGGAAGTACCTGACTATTCAGATCTGGTCACCAAACACGGCTAAAGCCATTTCAAGAAACGTTTAAATTCTGAATGGTGGTCTTACACCAGGGCGATACTGAGAGTATTTTTTTTACTCTGGAACGTGCCGCATATATACCTACTACATTTTATTTTAAATGAATAAATTGTGAAATAAAACAAATTAATCAAATAAAATGTATTTGCCACGTAGCGATTCGTTTCCGCGAACTTCGGTGTGCGAGTCAAGAGCCTTACCGCTGGACTACGCCGGCCGTAGTTAATACATGCGTACAAGTTTTGTATATATTCCCATTTTAAAAGCATATATTTCTGAAACATTGTGAATTCTATTCCGAATTTTTTTTAGTTTTAATACATATATCTTTATCACACGTAAAAAAACAATAAAAACTTTATAGGTAGGTACTTATTGTAATATCTACTAATAATTTATTTACTACGAACACTAAACCTTTTTCACTAAATATAACCTACAAACTTGAACACATATTTCCCGTGAAGGGGTGTCTTCACATAAGACAGTGGCGCAACTCCCGCGGCGGGCGGGGGGAACTAAAAGTGGTCGTAAAGATAAGCGAAACGTGTTGCTCGCAGCTATCTGCGCTTGTAGGGACTTCCTTATAGCGGGGGTGGACATATCTTGGGGCGCCACTGCTCTGCCCCAAATTGTGGGTTAAATGTTGGATACCTGAAAAGGTGTTTTATCTCCGCAGGGCATCCGTCATTTTTATAGTTTAAGAGTAAAACATGGTTTAACGATACTAGTATAATATTTATAGTATATAGTAACTGGTTTACTTAAAATAAAAAGAAAGCGTTAAAAAATCCATAAATACGCTTTTATATGGGTTAAAACATTGCTGAATGATTAGCTTTTTGAAGTCAGTTCAGAACAAGCAGAGCTATAGGCCGGAGTTTAACGGCGTATTACCAAGAGCCAGATTGAATGTGGCGGCATCAACGAATACGTAAACCAGTCTTTCTCAAAGTGGGCGATATCAGGGGGGTAGTAGAAGGCTCAAGGAAAATTACGGGACAGGAAATTACAATTAAGTTAAGGAAATCTGCAAAAGTGAATCTCTCAACTGCATCCTGGATTATGGTCGGTTGTTTCGATTTCTGATAGCATTCCCATCGTCATATTTATGTAAACGTGGATTTAGTGCTGTAGCTAACTAAAAAGGGAAATCGACTGCAAGTTACCGAACGCGGCTACTAACAGCTGTTTTTAAGTGAATTCTAGCCTGATATTGACAAACTAGTCGAAGTACATCAAATTCATCCTTCACATTAGATAAGTTTTAAATTCAAAGCCTTCTCTTAATGTTAAATGCTGCTAATTATGATTAAGTGTGAGTTTTATTTCCTCTCATTGAAACCGTCTTTGATCTCAGAAATAGCATATAGTTCACACCCCATCTATCCTATCCATATAATAATGCATATTTAAAAATTATATTTTGCAATTAAGATACGTAACAGATGGTATTGTATGAAGTTATGTTAAAAAATATGGGGGCTCTAGGTTTTTTTTTAAGTATCAAAGTGGGCAGTGGTAGAAATAATTTTAAGAACCTGTTACGTAAACGAATAACTTTTTATATTATTTTTCTCCCATATTGGTCTAACAATCATAACATTCATACCGTCATTTAATATACTTGGTTATGGTATTTAGCGCTCAACCTCTTTAGCATTTCTTAATATTTATATTAATTTCAGAAAATATGACGTTGTGATGGCCGCTAGCTGATCGATGTTTTGAGTGGGACCTAGAGTTCAGAATTTTTAGAGCTATTTAAAACGCTTTTTTTAATGTTTTTGAAGTATTTAAGTAAATTTTTCAATTCGTTTTTAATTCAATTCTATTCGTCATTTTCAATAGTGACGTCCCTGGAATCCTGGAAGTACATATCTACTTTGTAAGACCAGGGGAACTATATCACCACCCGATCGGGTGACATTGTATGACTGGTTAAGCAACGAACGGTATAGAAAAATTTGATAATGTTCATATGTATGTCTTGAAGAGACTTGGAGTAAATGAAGGAGGAAAGATGTACCTAAGCATTCATGTCGTTTTACTAAATAACGTGTCATCGAAACGTGTTCAACGCAAATTAGTACGGTTTGATCCACAAAATTTGAACAATTCATTAAATTTTGACGTTAACATTCAAGTTCTGTGAAAGTTCTGTTATCATTTCAGTTCTGAGAATAGCCCCTTGACGGAACTTTCAAAAACTTGAACATTATTAAGAAATTTAATAAATTGTTCAAATTCTGTAAAACAACTGGTCACTAGTATACAAATATGCAAAGGAATATTATTGTTCGTGTGAAGGTTGTGGACCAATTTTCTAGAGTAGCTACTTAGCAGTTTGCCTGGGGTCATGGAAGATTTCGACTATGCCACTGAAATTTATGCAACAATAGTAGTTACCAACCTATCTACAAGGAATAGAAATGAAATCTCTTGAACACAGACATTAATGCATTAATATCAAAATCGCACCACTTATAGCTCTGTTGCAATATCTCACAAATTAATCGTAACTCTCTCATGAACGGCGCGAGCAAAAAAGGAAGTTTGAACGGGCTCTCAGCAGCAAGACCACTAACACGTGCATTTGGAAATGTTAGAAGGCAGTTGGTTTTGTTATTTTAGCGTTTCTTGGTCTTGTTTGGCTATTTTTCTGAATTTATGTTAGAAACTTTCATTTCACCCCTCCCCTTCTCTTCTCCACCCCTCGTCTTTCCACCTTCTCACCCTATTTGCTCACGGGCGGCGGCGGGAACCAACTAGAAAGAAAATCCTTTTGAGGCCACCCAGATGGAAAAAGATTTAAATCTGAACAAACAGAGCAGTTGGACCCAGTTCTCGGATTCAAAAGAGGATAAACATTTAAACATATTTTAAATAGAATGTCCTATACTTAAAACGTAGAGGTCTACGCGCTGGATTTCGGTTAGAGTTGTTGCAGGTTCGATTCCCATTACAAGTCTTCGGAGCACAAATAAAATTAAACTCATTATTTGTGAAAAAAAATTTGCGTTAGCTCCACGCAAGAATTTTTTTTTCAGGGCCTATATCTTTGGGGATGCTGTGTGGAGGGATTTATAGGAAAAGGAATAAGAGGAAGTTCTGGAAGGAAAAGGGTAAAAGAGTGATGGCGTAGGAATCCCTCCGACTGCAGTGTATTCTTGCGGCGATAAATCAAGTTTGTCTGGCTGGAGAGTTCTAGGTTAGGTCTTCCTCAACCAGTCTCTCTTTATCCGGCTCGCCATCCGTTAGGTGGAAATAATGGAAAAATAGGCAAATGCATTCGCCTCCAAGACCTAGATAAACCTCACCCCTTGATGATTGAATAATGTATGCATATAGAATAACTAAAATCTTGCCATCAATTGAAAATCATTAATAAAAATATGACGAACTTAAGTTGTTTCACAGAATTTGAACCATTTGTCAAAATGCAAAGTTAATATTCAGATTCTTTTATTATTTAAGTACTATAAAACAACAGGCCCATAATGAAATAATAACAAAACTCGAATTAAAATTTCAAAGTACTTGAGTTGAACTTAAGTTAAACTAGTGAGCTTGTGATGCTTGGTGTTCTCCTTTGTAATATTATTTTTACATTTCTTGGTTAGGTACCTTCCTAACCTTACGTGTGATTTTTTAAGGTCGGTACAGTAAGTAGGTTTGGAGTTTAATAGAGATAATCGGAATATTACTGTGTTTATTTTAAATATTAAATTTCTTTGATAAATAAGAAAATCTTTTACGAATAAAGGGCAGTAATACTTCATAAGAACCGCATTAAGGGTTTATATTACAATATAACGTTGGTAAATCAATACAGGGTCGGTGGAATATTTTCTCATGCTTATTTTTCGAGCGTATGTAAAGTGAGATTTGTGGTTCAAAATACATAATGTACCTTGATAACATTGCAAACAACATCCCGCGTCTGCCTCGCATCCTCCGGGACCGGGGTTCAAAAGGGGGGCAAAAAAATAAGTCCCGCGTAAGCCGATATCATCTCGGTTCGAACCCGACCTCCTTGAGGCGGAGAGGGACGCACGCATCCCTAAATGGGCGGAAAGACCCGCGGCGTCCCTCTCGGGCGCGGGGCGAGACCGACCAATAGGGGGTGGTAAAGTCGCTTCCTGCCCCCGTCCAATCAGCTGGTAGAACAAAAGACGATCACACACGTGCATCACGTGACGCCACGAACAAACACACCAAAACTGGGCGCATGCGCGTCTCTCAAAATAGGAAATGGGGTGGAATTCATTTTAAGCAAGTTTGTTTTATGAAGAAATTTTTCATGCTGTGTTTTCGTTATATTATATTTGTAGATGTTTCAGAATTTTAATTTTAAAAAAAAATTCGAGGCAATATTTAAAGTCAAAATTCACACCGAGGATATATCTACCGTTCTCTTGTGACAACTTCAACACAATCACAATTCTGTACCCGAAAAGATTTTTATTTATTATTTTTGTGCATTTATATAATGCATTTATATAAAAAGGTTTACATGTTTTTTGGCCTTGCCTGTCTCACTAGGAAATCCTGTGCCGAGACAGACTAGTTTACAAATCTTTTATAAATACATTTTTCAATAAAGCAAAAATATTTGACAAAAATTTTCAGGTTGGTAGGTTGGACGGTAAGAATAATGAGATAGAGGATTATATTTGGGTGAGGTGACTAATTATTGCACGACCTTTTTCGATGATCCATTGTTTGATCAGGATTTTGTATTTGTTAATATTATTCGATTGTCTTGTTTTGTCAGGGAGGTTATTGTATATTTTAGACGCAATGTATTTTAAATTTCCTTGACCAAATGTTGTATTTGTTTTAGGTGTTTGTATGAGTTCTTTGGTTTTGTGCCGCGTGTTAACAATATTTTGGGTATTTTCATAAAATGTATGTGTTTTATTTTTAAACAGATGAGTTAAGATTGTTTTTGTTTAGGATAAACCACGTAAGTCCATAGCTAAGTCTGTAGCTATGTGTGGTTTATCCTGATACAGAATTGTGTTCTCCCGTTCGTCACATAAATTTTTTTGCTAATGAACTAATGACTCTAAAGATGTTGTTGACATATTTCACACATTCACTTACTATAAACAAGTAGTTTTTTTAAAATAGGCAATTACCTAAAAAGAGTGGTTTTATATCGGAAAGTATAACAACATATTAATTAAACAAACTACACAGCTCTGCTTCGACTTATTTTACCGATGTATTGTGCTTTTCCCAGTCTACTGTTTTTCCATCTTGCATGGTAGAGTATTTTTTAAATTTTTTTTATTTCGAATTTGATTCTATTTTGTTTTGTTTTTTTTTAATTTTTTTTTTTGCTCATTTATATCTTATTTGTGAAAAAAAATATGTAAAATCCCAGCTGGACGTAAAATTAAAAATAAACCAAATCAAAATTATGTGAAATAAAAGTTTGGTTTAGTGGGAAAATTAAATCTGAGAAAATAAATCGAAATCGGAGAGGTAATGGCTGGAAACACCTTAATAATGGTAAAAGGGGTTCTCTGCCTGGAAGAGTATTAATGTTCGAGGAGTTATAAAAAAAATGTAACTTCATACAAAAACAATAAAGTGTAAAAATATGGTATTATAGCAAAAATCTTTAATAGTAACACTTTTGACCTACCTTTTCAGAGCCCGAATTAACAATCCATTAAGAAAGGGGTAATTTTTTAAACTTTATAGAAATTTCATGGTTTATTTTTCTGACTCTGACCATCGCACAGCACTAAAAATATGTAATTTAATATTTGCATTCATTGATTTTAAGAATGATCTAAAACTTAACGTTCGTATATAAACTGTTTGAACTAGTACGACGTCATTATGATGTAGATAACGCTACTGGCAGATAAGATGGCTGTCACCGAAGTTGATCGGCGTGACGTCAACAACGCTATATTCTCGAACTAAAACGAACGTGTTTTGGCGGAAAATGAAAAACACACGTATTAAATCGTTATGGAAAAATAATTCGTCAATATGAAAATGTTATCATTATCGTAATTTTTACTTTAAAAAAAAATTAAAGGTGGATGCACTCCGACGTTAAGCCCGGAAAATTTTAACCAGCGAGAAACAGTGGACAAACAGAAGTTGAGAGAAAACCGTAAACAAAACTTTTGCACAACATTCGGTTTAATAAAAATAATTCTGAAAGTTATGCAAAGAAGCCGGGTAACGCATTTCGTAACGAAACATGATTGCGTTTAACGAAAAAAATCTGTTTGTTCATCCGTACAACCTGAAAGTAGGTACTTCGGACTGATTTCAGACGTCAATCAAGTAAAATTGTTAAAGTTAGCATATTATTATTTTTCAGAGAAAGGTTGAAGCAAAAGTCTACCCAGAAGTAATCTACGAATGAAGTTTTTAACTAGGAATCAGTACAAACAAGCGAAAAAGTTAGAACTAGAAAACTATGATTGTCTCAATTCAACATTGTTTATGGAATACTGCGTCATCTATTAGGTTGGTGGAAGCTTAGAACATAACTCCAGACTAAAATGATATGCGTTAACGACTTGAATTAAATCATTCACGAACAAAATTCACAGCAATTTTTTGGATAGTGTTGGAAACCATTGTTCGTCGATTTTTAAGTATAATGGTATTCCTTTGTCGGTTAGCTAAAACATTGCGATGTGAAAATGACCGGTCAGTGGTCGAGTCGGCAAAGCGCTTGGGTCGCACCCGGGCGTCGCGTGTTTGATTCCTCGGCTGGCTAAGTCCTCCATCACAACACAAGCAACATTTTCGGCTTTCTGTGGTGGTAGTAGGAGATTTTCAAACATTGTTGGGTTATTCGTAATACGGGAATGATTGTCTTTCTTTAAAAAAGTAAAAAGAAAAAGAAAGTTCGGTTAGTGAAAGGAATCACAGTCCTCAAAATTGTTTCAACCCCTCAAACTTTAGGTTCATTTTGTGAGAAGGTCAACATATTTCCGCTTTGCAATAAAATGCAAATAAATGGAATATTTCTGAACGTATCCAACAACTATATAAAAACTCTTTGTGAAAGGTGATAAAATAAGCCATAAAATTTAATAATTCGAAATAAACACAAGTTTTGAAATATAAAATGTAAGCATCAAAAAACTTTTTGTTTTTTTTTTTCTAACTAAAATTACTGATGACGAAAAAAACACACACATATTTTAATAAACAAATGTGTTATAAACGTTATCGTCACTTAACTTTTTGTCGTTTTATGTAAAAAATATTATTAATAAAAAATTTCCAAAATACCCAAAGTTTCATATTTTCTTCAAATGGCGTTTGGTAACTTTTGTTTCATAAAGGTGTACCTATTTCGGTGTGCACTTTTGGATTGAGTCACGCTAGTCACAGGCGAGAGATACCTATAATCTCATAATATACGTGAGTTTCACCTATGTATGGCCTATTATATCTCTCTCCTGAGACTAGTTTTAGTAATTCTCAGTCAATAAGTACTTGAACATTGATGGGAAGGCCCAAATACACTATTACAATCTCAATTGTTTTCTTTATTATATATGCTTTTGATAACGTAATTATATATGTTTGCTAGTTGGTAGCAGTTGGGTCGTTCAGAAACCGTTACATTTGGATGTAAACCATTTATCCATTTAAATTAAACATCGTCACCGAAGTTAGAGCTTTGAATATGTGTATTGTGAGACATATGAAGAAATTATAAAAAGCTATAAAATTAAATAGACTAAAATTAATTTATTTGTTTCTAAAATTGTTATAATAAATAAGTACTCGTTATTCTTACTCAAAAAGAAAAGATTAAGATGAAGCCATACTAAATAAAGCAAAATTATACAAAATCGTATGTTTTTGTTTTGAAAATTTGATCGCTTAGAAGTATTATAGATGCTTCAATTAAATACTGCGTGTAGAACATACCTTGACCCTTAAAAATATCAGTCATTTTTTTTAATAAGTCTTTTAATAATCTTAGAAAAAAATAAAGTATTAGGTCTATAAAAAACATTTTCAAGTGCAAACTCTCCTACTTATAAACACTTTTTCGGATATGGTTTTATTGCATAATGTGGCAAATTCAGTTTCTTATATAATTATCGCAAAAAAAATTTAATTTACGCCCAAACCTCACAAAATAAAATATAATATACATTTTCGCGTTGTAATTTTTGACATCACGGCGACAATACGGCAGTCGACGAATTTGTTATATCAAAGTGAACCTTATACGGTCCACCGAAGAACGACTGGCAGCCGCCCCATTCATTACTCCTCCGGACGGAGCGGAGAAACAACGTGTTAGGCTCCGCGCTGCTTGTTTTCGTGAAATCAATTTAAAAATTCCGTTTTATTACAATAAAGAATGCATAAAACAGGAATTAATGTTTTTTACAGGCCTTTACGAAATCAACATGTAAAAAAAATTCTCAAATATCTTTTCCTACCTTTCCAAAAGCTTTTTCTCAAGTATTTTTAAACTCCTCCCATAAAGGGGCGTGAATTCCGATTTCGGTTTTTTTTCCTATACTAGTGGATCGCCTTAATAGGAAAATACCAATCCTCACGACTACACGATTCCATAAAATAAAACGTAATATCTTCAGTTCTTTAAGTTTTTCTCGTTATTATTACTATTCATTGCGAATTATTTAAGCTCCTCCATTGAACAAAACCCTCGTAAATAGCTCAACAACACCTTAGGGCGTGCTGCTTTGATTAATTTACGATCCCGCAAACATATTTACTACCACTGTGTTCATAGGTTTGATTTATGTAACATGAACTTCACCCTTATTCAGAGGAAAGCCTTCGACCCTCCCGATCTCACCCCCTACCCACCTCCACCCCCCCCCCCCTCTTCCTCCCAACCTCGCGTGATTTAAATTCATTGTAAGATTCTCGTAAAAACTGTGGAATACAATATAGTTGATAGATTATTAAGAATTTTATCAAAATTAATAGCCACGTGAATTTTATAAGGAAAATGTTTTAGTAATCCGCTTCGTATGAGCGTTGTGCCAAGTTAGTATGCAGAAATTTCAACACTTTATATTAGAATTTTTGTTAATTTATTCTCATCTGTCAGAAAATATCAACCTCGAGATGGTGTTTCAAAATACTTCTGAAAAATCTCTGCTTTTCTGGTTGCAGAGTGACTAAATTAGACATCTAACTGTAAATTAAAGTAGGTATCTATCTGTGGACATTGCTCATTTGAGATGAACTGGATTCAATGGAGTAGCTATAGCATTCACGTGTGAGGTTCGATACTTAGGGGTGGGGTTCAGTGGGTGGGGGGTGGGGGATAAGGGTTAAAGGGAGATGGTAGGTTGGAAGATTTATTAGAAAGATTTTTTGGACCTCTACTTACCAAAACTTATTATTTAAATAACATTGATAATGAGGTAGTGCAAATAACATTGTTTCGTTTTTTTTACATGAGCTCCACTCAGGAGACCCTGAGGAAAATAATTTCCCTCAGAGTCTATGTCATCTTTGGGGATGCTGTGCGGAGGGGTTTTTTAAGGAAAGGAAGGAGAGGAGAGTTCTGGGAAGGAAAATGGCTTAAGGTGTGGGTAGGAATCTGAGGTTCAGTGTGTCCCAGTCATCCGCCTCCAAGACCTAGACAAACCTCACCCCATGAACCCGGGCACCCCTGCTAAATCACCAAACGTAGCGAACCACTTGGAGTAACCTTTTTTTTTTACAGTGAATACCGCACAAGAATCTCAACTGCTCCCGTCTGCAGCCAGTGAGACTATGGCATCCCCGATTGGCAGATCGGCAGATTGACCTATGGCAGAGTTGTTGGTTATCCAATAAAGGTTCCCGGGGCGGCGGTACCCATCCCCGCCTCCCAAATTGTAATAGTATTTATTTACCAGGAATGTATCAACGAATAATAATATCTTTTATCTTACGTAGGGCGAACCCCCCCCCCCCTCTCCCTTTGCTTACGTTTTTTTATGTTACGATTAAACCGAATCTTTACAGAAAACCAGTGAAAATTTTAATTTTTATAAAAGTTAAATAAATCGACTGTTGACCATTTAAGACCTCAATCAAAACAGGCAGTGGTAGATCATATTGATAACAATGGTATGATTGATTACAACTACAGAGAGTTATTTCTTTTAAATTTGCATTTTTTTCAATGCCCTTTTTTGTTGTTATTTACTATAGTTTTTTTAATTGAAAATAACGCACGACCTCAGAGAGCGTGTTTCACACAAATCGGACTTTGTATAGAATAAAATATAACACTTATTAATTTTAAAAGTAAAAACATAAAATTAAACAATAAAAACAAACCTTAAAAATACGGTCGAGATTAAACACAAAAATCTCGCTTCAAAGAATAAAAGTGGCTACCGCCTGACCTAGCAGTTAAAATTCAGCATACGTGAAATAAATTGGAAAAGAAAACCGACAATTTTATTCGCCCTAGATAGAGATGAAAAATTTCTGAATTCTATGTATTTTAAAATATAGCCACGTAAAGCACGAGGGGGTTAAGATGAAGCCGTGAGAATTTTTGTTATGACGCATAGAAGTATTATAGATACTTCAATTAAATATTCCGTGTAGAACATAATCGTATTATCTTGGCCTTTAAAAATATCGATAATTTTTTTTACAAGTCTTTTAAGTCTTTTAAGCCTAGAAAAAAATAAAGTATTAGGTCTATAAAAAAACACTTTCAATTAAAAACTCTCTTACTTATAAACCCCTTTTCCCATATGGTTTTGTTGTTTGATGTGGCAAATTCAGTTTCTTTTATAATAGTTGCAAAAATAAATTATATTAACGCCCGAACTTCACAAAATAAATAAAAAAAGCATTTTCTCGTTGTTATTTTTGACATCATGCAATACGACTGGCACTCGACGAATTTGGAATTTTAAGGTGAACCTTATGCCATCGGCATAAGAACCATGAACTTGGCAAGAACAATGGGGAATAGACGTATTAGACTCCGCGTCGCTAGGTTTTGTAAAATCTATTTTATATTTCCTTGTTATTACAATAAACAATGAAAGCTTTAAAAAGGAGTTAATGTTTTTTACAGGCCTTAATGAAATCAACCTGTAAAGAAACATTCTCAAATTCCCTTTCCAACCTTTCCAAAAGTTTTTTCTCACGTATTTTTAAACTCCTCCCAAAAAGAGGCGTGGATTCCAATTTCAATTTTTCCTGGACTATTCGATCACCTTAACATTCGTGTATATTTTATTATTATTTACCGATATATTTAGAAATAACCATTCGACATTATTTTGAAATGTGTTCGTACGTGGATTTCCACCTCAAAACCTTCACAAAAGAAATGTTAAATAACCGATCAAAATGTGTCTTTCACATTCATGGCGTTAAATGGAAATTGCGTAGTAATAATTTAGATTTCCCATTCCGAGTCGATACACAGCGACACGACACACAAAGGGCGTGTGCAAATGAAGTGCGTGAATTTATGCCACATTTATTTCCTTTATTTTGCTCACGGTCTCCAGAACCGAAAGCCCACCTCGTATTTTGGCGGCTAATAGTATTGCTAATGTCACCTACAAACATGGCCTCCAGCCATTTCAATTTCGAATATCGGATTCGATGCCATTGGCTGGCGGAATGGCGGGAAATATAAATATTTGATGGATGGCAGCTGGGTGGTTTTTTCTTTTGCAAAATTGAGTTGAGTATTTATTAATTACATTTTTAGGTTATCCACGCCGCTATCTAGAATTATTATTGTGTACCTTAAGCTTTTTAATGTTTTTTGTAGTCTCATAAAGAACTCCAGTCCCATTTTTTTTAACAATAATGAATAATGACCTTCTAACTTAAAATAATTTTCAAAGTTTTAATTTTTCTTCCGAAATCGCACCAAATCCGTGGTTGTCTGTTTGACGTCACCAGTCTCAAAAATTCCACGTTTTATTGCAATAGGCACTGTATTTTGTATGTAAATTGGTAAAATTCGTGCACAAATATTTAGAGAACAGCATTGCCCACTGATATAATTTAACTTACTTTTTTTATTCAAATGTACACATAAATAATAGAATCATTACACCAATTTATACATTTACCATTTTAATTAAAATAAAATCTCTAGTAATTTCGCAACAGCTTCTACTTAATGATTTCTTCCAAAATTAACATAAAATAGAAATCTGTTAATTTAATGAAAATAAATCACTTAGTATTCACCACTATTTTAATCAAAATAATCGACATGTTTCGAAACTAATAATTGTTTTTTTTTTCATGATAAACATATTATTCTGACATTATACGTATCATTGGTTTTGAAACATGTCTTGTTTGAAAGTATTATTTATTCACAGATGTGCACAGCGTTTTCTGTCTAGGTATCTGCACATCTACAGTTTAGGTAATATTCAGCATAACTGGTTTTCAAGTTAGACTTGTTTTTACAAAAACGCAAATTGTAGCGTTATAAAAAACACTCTTGGACCATTTTCAAACTCCATTTACAACAGTATTTTGTACCTAACTCACTAAGCACCATTGAATGAACAAGCGAATGTAACTCCCTTCACCCCCACCCGTTGCATCGACTGCCGCCCTGTGGGGGGGGGGAGGTGAACCATAAATTCTAGCGACAAACAACGACACTACCCATCCACTGGGAGCCTCTTCATCAACCCGTGGGTGGTGACGTCACCTACAGGCAGCGATCATAAGTCTCTGCATGCCCTGACGCAATCACGTGTGTTCCTTTGGGTCTCATGCCGTTTGTATTTCCTACGAGAGTTCATTGATATATTGTTCTAAATCTTAAAGTTATTTGGTATTTATTACAACCGGTAGGTACTAATTTATTTATTTGTTACAAAAATATCAATACATTATAACATAACGAAGCTTTCACTGTCCAACTAGGAAGATTTCCCGTTTTAGGACAGTTAAATTGTTGTAGTTCACATTAGGTAGGCATGTGCTGCTATTTATAGAACTTACGACGAGTAATAATACTACATAAATAGTAAAATTTATTATTTTGATCTTTAATTCTAGTCAGTATCTTGCTTGAAAAAGTGCATGAATCAAAACATGAATATAATACAGAATGTTTTTATTATCATTTTGTCAGTACTGAAGGTTAAAGGGTCGAATTAGCTCAATGGTAGATCAAAGCCCCGGCAAGGCTCAGTTTCTGGGTTCAATTTCTAGATGCGACCGTATCTTTTCATGATTTTTCTCTCTCGAATTTTTTTTCAAAGTCAATATTATAAGTTGAGAGTAAATATTATAAGTTGAAGTTTTACTTAGTATGTTTTTTCGATATTTCGTCAACTATTATTAAATAATTTAATAATCTTTAATTCGTACTATCTCCACCAAATAACAACTGAACCTTAATTTAGGCATGATATGAACGTAGAGTGTTAATATGCATGCACATCCAAATGGCAATTTCATTAATGTAATAATTGTTAACACTCTGTAAATGTTTCAAACAATAAACAAAAAATTAAAAAATAAAGTATGAACTTATTTTCTTCTACTGTAGCGATTATAAAGGAACCGACTGTCAAATTACATAATAATTGGTGAATAGGTTGGAAATGGTACACTCAAGAAATTGTGAAACATTGTTATGTTTCGGAGGATTAAAAAACAAATTTCGCTTGAGAGTACATAATATTTCATTAGATGAAACAGAAAAAAAGAATCGATGAGCGCACGCTGTTATGTGATATCAACAACAATATTAATCATTATTATCCAATAAAGAATCAATCAAAGTAGTGGAATATGAAATCATCAATCATCTCTCTGTGCAGAAATAAACTTGTCCGATATATTTCTTTTACATTTTAACAAAACTGGTTCATACGCAATATTTCTAAGGTTCATCACGATATAAAATCATTATTTATTTGAAAAACTTTCTCTCTTCTTCAATGTATTCTTCACAAATTGTTTATCAGTGGTCCATGTATCTACCTTTTTGATAGGTACCATGCAATTTGTTCAGTAGTCTCCATGCTCCGCAAACAGGTCTTGTGCAAGACCACCATTCAGAATAAAAACATTGCTTGAAATGGATTTAGCCATGTTTGCTGACCAATTCTGAATGGCCAGGTAATTTCCCAGTGGGGAGGCGAAGTGTGAGATATAAAGACCTCACAACAAACCCCAGTTGGGGATGCCATAGTCTCACTGGCTTCAGACGGTTGGGAACATTTGGGGCTCTAATGCGATATTCGCACAAATCAAAAATGTACAAACAAACAAATAAAAAAAAACATAATAAAATTAAAAATGAATGATTAAAATAGATATTTTATGGACAATCTAAATAAAAAACAATTATTTTTTTATTTTTTATTTATTTATCTATAATATAATATATTTACAATGGTTTTATGTGTATGCCTGTCTCACTAGGGTATACCTGTGTCGAGACAGGCGTACAGGTATATAAATGAATATTGTAGTTACAAGGATATTTAAGGTAAAATACATATCCTTTGAATAGAATTAAAACAGAAAGGTGATTGGAAGGGTGGTAAATCTTTTAAAGAGAGTTATTTTAAAAATGTTGGAGATGAAGTAGAGAAGTAAATTCTGCCTAATCTATTTAAAGGTCAATTTGACAGGATTCCATTATTTTCATTTATTTTCTAAGGGTTAGGTTGTATGTGAATAGTTATTTTTGTCTATGTGTGATTTATTTTACAGATGTTTGTAATAGTGAGGTGTCCAATGCTTATAATCCATTTTTTGATATCTTGTTTGAATTTTGTAAAGGAGTCAGTCTGTCTGATCGTAGTTGGTAGAGTATTGTATAGTTTGCAAGCTATGTATTTAGAGTGTCTTTGCCCGAAGGTGGTTTTGAAAAAAGGAGTTTGGAGAAGTTCGTTGTTTTTGGCTCGGGTATTGTGTATTGTTTGTGTAGCTTTGTATAGTGTTTTGTTGTTTTTATGTAAATTAATTAGTATGGATCTTGAGTATAGCTGTTTTATGTCCATGACGTTGAAGGAATTGAATATAGTATCCGTGCTGGTAGTAAGTGGCATTTTAAGAATTATTTTTATGATTAGTTTTTGTGCTTTTATGATGGGATCAAGGGCATTGGAATATGCATTACCCCAGGCTAAAATTCCGTATTCGATGTGAGATTGGCACAGTGAGTAATATACTGTTTTTTAAAGTTTTAGGTTAAGGAAATTGCGTGTTTGTTTGAAAAAGTATATAGATTTGCGGATTTTGCTTGTAGTATTATGTATATGTTGCTTCCAATTTAGGTGTGTATCGAAGGTTACTCCTAAATATTTGATCATTTTTACTTGCTCTAGGCATGGGCAGTCACAGTTCCGGTTTAGAGATAAAAATTTTACATACGTGTATTTTTAATGGCGGGGGTAGGTTTGACTTTGGGATATTGGTGAGACTAGACAGTAAGTATTTAGTTTTCTGTACATTTAGAGTTAATATGTTCGAGTCAAGCCAATATTTTACCTGTTGAATTCCTTTCTCCGCTTTGGAATAAGCGGTAAGCCAATCTTTTGCTTTTAAGTCAGACAGTGTCATCGGCGAAACTGATAATAGTGGCATCGATATCTAGGTTGCATAACTCTTTAATATATATTAGAAAGAGGGTTGGACCTATAACACTGCCTTGAGGGACCCCGTAACTAATGGGCAAATTCTGGCTCTTTGTGGTACTGAGTTTAACGCATTGGGATCTGTCAGATAAGAAGCTGGAGAGGAGGCCTAATTCTTTGTTCCTAACACCTATATTAAACATTTTGCGTTTTAATTTGCTGTGTGAGATTGTATCAAATGCTTTACATAGGTCGAGAAATACCGATAGACATTTCAAGCCCTTATCCAGGTGGCCAGAAATATGGTCAGTGACTGTGGCTATAGCATCGTTGGTGCTTTTATGTTTTCTGAATCCAAATTGCCGCGGCGATATTAAGTTATTGGTTTCGAGATATTCCATGAGCCTATTAATTAAAAAAGCAGGATTAAAATATAAAGATAAAAAGAATTTAAATTATAAAGTTGGTTAAACAGTGTAAACCTTTAAAAAAATCATCCCTTTCGAATATCCAATGTTGAACAGGGATAAAAATAATGGTTTACCTAGAATTATTTAATTTTTTACCGATACTCAATCCATTATAAACCTTCTTTAGGAAAGATGAACCAGAATTGTCGTTGAACGAATGTGGTTCTAGTTTAGGGACCACGCATCCAATTGAAATGAAATGAAAATCTAGTTGAAAATGACATGTGGCACAGTTTTAAACTGTTTGGTGCTTAAGCCTGGGATTTGCCATAATTGATTTATTAATGCTACAAGTGCCTCCGATAATTCATTCGGTCATATTTTTTCACAATAGTAAATAATAAATTAATAATAAATTTGTCAACCATTTGATAATATAAATATATTACATACGGATTTTTTATGTAATATTTTAGCTTACGTCTCATTATCAGTAATCCATCTACAGAAATAACATGAATGCTGTCAGTTTGAGCATAGATAGATTAACATAACCCAGACATTAAGTAATGTCAGAACTATCGGAGGAAAAAGGCTCTTTCTTATATCTTTTACAATAAAGTCTCAACTGCACGGAGCAGAGTGAGTTCCCTGAGATTTAAGGAGAATAGATTACAGGTTTTTTGATGTCAATGATAAGAACTCTGACTCCAAATCAAGCTGTATAAACCACTAAGCACTGCAGTGGTTTGTAGGACTCACAACTTTGAAAGTCCTAGGTAGATAATTGGTCTACGCATTTCACCATAAAAGAGAATAATCTATTTTCCGTAGCGGTGAAATTTTTGAGAACTGTGAACTATGGCTTTATGAAATTTGCATAGCCCATTTGTTTTCCCACCATGACCTTTAGAGCTTTGATATATCCAACCTTAAAAAATATATAAGTAAGACGTCATATTGTTTCTTTCGTATTTTTTCTACAGTTGATGAAATGTTGTCATAAAGTCGGAGATAATAATTAATAACTCTGTGTGGTTGAATGGTTAATCCTCGACTACGAATCCACTGATCCTGGGTTCAAATCTAAACTTGCACACATAAATTTTATTTAAATAATTTGTATTATTTTACAAGTAATTAATAAAAAGTTTATTTTCTGCAGATTCCATGGTGGAGGAGTATCGTCCTTATAAAAGACCACTATTCGAAATCGATATGTTGCTTGATATGATTTTATCCTTGCTTGGTGACCAGACCTGAATATTTCAGCCTCACAACATGCCTACCCCGATAGGGTATTTCCACTTTTTTTTTTTTAATTCTCATTTCGCCATTGATCCCCTCGGCACCGGGGCAAAACGCGCGCCCTACATATATGGTTTACATTTGTCAGACGGGAATGGGTCGCTTCTTTGACTTGAGTTTGATTTGCCAACCTCAGTGTTTCCTCCTTCCTACAACATGGGTCTCTACAAGATCAATTTTCATTCGTTTCTCTTCTCAAAAACACCCTCAAAACAGCATCTCAGATGAAGATTCATAGTTTATTTTTCTGATTCTGATCAAAGTTAAAAAAATATGTAATTTTAATATTTTCAATCATTGATTCATTTGAAAAAAATAGCACGTTCCGAAACGATTCCAACTAGCTACTAGCTACTAGCAACAAAGTCATTATGACATAGAAACGCCACTGGCTGGTAAGACGGCTCACCGACGTTTTTTTACATTTACTTCACACAGGAGGCCCTGAGGAAAATTATTTTCTTCAGGGCCTTCGTTTTGGAACGTGCTATTTTTTTCAAATGAATCAATGATTGAAAATATTAAAATTACATATTTTTTTAACTTTGATCAGAATCAGAAAAATAAACTATGAATCTTACATACATGCTCTAAGCGGTTGGGAAAAGTTGGAAATCCTGAGCAGAATTCACAAAAAAACTACTATTGTATTAATTAGTAATACTAGTTACGACTAATATTCTGCTTACGATAGTAGTTCACCATATCTTTCTTGGAGCGATTTAGAAAAGCACACTCCTTCCACAGCTATGCGATGACTTGCGCCTTATTCCAGTTCCGTTTCGCTCTAATTAAATCAATCACAATCAACGAACCCATTATTAAATCGTTAAACCAATACCTCGCCCGTGGAAGTGCAGCGATCTAACGCCAATCACAGAGATACGAGTCACGCTGGATGACAGAGCCGAACCTGTCTAACACTGTTTATTACCTACCTTTAACCAATAATACAGTTTCGACTCAAAATTAATATACGTTTAATCTGTAGATAATGTGATATAACAGGGGTGATGGCAGTGATGATGATAAGAGCTGAAAAACTGTGTCTACCGTTAAAGTTATGTGTAAAATAAAATTAAAATGCAACATTTCGACTGCTCTCAACCGCCTGAAGCCAAAAATATCAAATAAAATACAAAAAGGGAGATAAGGAGGTGTAATCTAATTACATATATCTGGTAACCAAATAGTCTTTATATGTGAATTACTCACAATAGTCCCAACTACTCCTCAACCGACTGGAGCGAGTGAGACTATGGCTTCCCAATTGGGTTATGTTGTGAGGCTGAAGGTAGTTTCATTAAATATTTATTTTTGTGAATATAAAAAAAATTATGAATGTAAAAAAATATTTAAAAAACGTAAACAAATAAAGTGAATAATTATTATCGAATAAGAGTTGTCAAATTAACTATGATTTCGATGACAAGCCACCCCTGAAATAGCGAGTATCTCGCGTTCGATTGCAGTAAGGATTTTCCACTTCGTCGCCCTGGATTTCCAAATGTCTATTATATTCTACAAAACTGTATTTGATTCATTAATCGTGACTCCATCCTTACCAATCAAGTCATATTTTGAAAGCGAATAGGTTCACGCAGAGTAAAATTATTCATTGCGATAATTAACGTAATATCTTTAAATTTGTCAGTGTAAAATAATTAAATGCCTTTCCAAATGTAAAAGTAAATGAGTTTAAAGGGGCACAATTCATTTTTGGAGGCGGGTATGGGTATCGCCGCCCCGGGCACCATTTATTGAAGAAAAATGCATGCGTCCGTCACTCCTGGACACACTGACCCCCAGATTTCTACAAACCCTTCATTCCTTTTTCCTTCCCAGAACTCCCTCTACTTCCTTCCGTAAAAAAACCCTCCACACAGCATCCCTTAAGATGACATAAGCCCGAGGCAAAATATTTTCCGCAGGGCCTCCCGTGTGGGGCTATTGTAAAAAATAATATGTAGTTTCACAAAATATCAGGTAAATATAATATATGATTTTCAAGGTATTGGATAGAAAATTTAGAAAATTCTGTTCATATTACAAGCACGATGTTAAAAATAACACATTATTGGTGATTTGCCATCAAATTATTAAAATAGTTCGTTAGTATTTTATGACCATTTTTGTAGTTTAAATATATAGGTAATAATATATATTAATTCCAATACGCGAAAAACTAAAAATCCATTTTAAAAAATGGATGAAGCAAGGCGACAGCAGTTATTCATTTTATTAATGGAAGAAAATAACATAATTTCGGTTACGAAAATACTAAAATCAAAAAATGTATAATACCTGTATCTGTATAACTCGCGAACTAACCAAAAGCGCAATTTGTTCAATCAAAAACGTTTTCGACATGTAATAATTTTAAATGTAGGTACTTTCTCCGTAAATTAGTTAAATAATGCCTATAAATGTGATATACCTGTCAATAAAACGTCATTAAAAGTGACATCACAATAATAGAAATATCAACAAAACCCTTTTAAAAAGAAATAAAAAGGCCGACAATGCCACTACTTGCCTCCGTTTTATTGTGTGACAAAAAACGGTGATAGGTATCAAATTGAGTTAGTTGAATGGAAAGCTCCGTGACATACAAATCCACACAAAAGTTCGTATTGTCAACCTAAATAATTCATTGTTAACAACTGATGTTAACAAAAGTTGTTAACAATAACCTGAGTGGTACGAGCAGCAACTTCTATGCTTGGTTAAATGCAGGTTGGATTAACTTAACAATAACAAAACAGAATAATGATACCGTTGTTAAAATCAACCTGGCCCACCTGATGAAATTGAATTCACTTATCAACTGCATCTCGATGCGTTTAACCTATATAATGTTTTGTGTTTGTTGTTTGGGCACCCACAAGATGAAGGTTTGATTAAATTTGTAGTTAAAAACACAACCCTTTTGTGGTTTCGATGCTCTTTTATGCAGTGTTTAGAAATCACGTTCATTGATCAAATGGAAATTATGATATTTGATACTTGAATTCTTAAGCCTATCAATACGATGAAATGAAGTTTTTTTTATCGTTTTGAGGGAGGTTTTTGTTGAGCTTTGTGATCGATATATAATTTCATGTCGTGGATTTGAAACAACAGTAGAAAATCACACTAAACGCAGATTTTTTAAACATTTTCTATCATCATGGGCCTCCATTTTGAAGATGCTGTGATGAGGATCTTTTTAACGAAAAGAGGGAGAGAAAGTTTTGGGAAGGAATACATAATCTTGTTGTCAGTGACATAAGTATAATTCATCCCTCTAACTGAGGTTCAGTTGGTGATCAAGCGCATCCGCTGCCAAGAACTGGATAAATCTCACCCCATGGACCCGGGCACCCCTGCTAAATCATCAAAAGCAGTGAACCATTTGGTGTGATCTATGGCAGAGGTTTTGGTTATTCAATAAATGGTTCGGGCGGTACAATAAAATCTAGGGCGGCGGTGCCCACCTCTTCCATCTCAAATTAAATCTTACCCATAAGTTAAAATATTTTCAAAAAAATATAGGCTAACATAACAAGACATGATATATAAGATAAATTGTTTACTTAATCATAAGGCACAGATAACAAAACTTTATTTAATACAAGAAGAATAATTTGGAACATTGCAGCTTACGATGTCAAATATTAATGATAAAAGTAGATGACAGAAGGCAAACATCACTACTGAATTACACAACTATCCTGTTGATGGACACTGTAATGCTGTCCGAAACTTTATAGAGCAACATGGCATAATAACTCAAAAATAAATCACGATAATACCTTTGGCCGGGAAAATCTCAAATTCAAATAATCGTGACTAATCTTTCTTCGATTTCCAAGACCGCAGCACACGATTTTATATTATTTATTTGAATAACTCTCGTTATAATAAATAACTTTTGAAGGTTATACCCATCAAGAAGTAGAAAATACTAATTAATCTAAACGAAAATATGAAAAAGAACAAGACACCAAAAATAAACTATGATAGTTGGTTAAGGTACTTGTCCCGGTAAAACGATTCTGGGTTTAATTACGACCTTTATTTTATTTTTCTGGGTCTTGTTCTTTTTCATACTTTCCTTTTTCAGATTTATCAGTATTATCTTCTTCTTCAACTTTGAATTACTAGCCCAAATAGCACGCAATTTCAAAAATAAATTATGAAATATTTAAATTGATAATTCACTAGTTCAACGTTTATAATTTAATTAAAAACCATGCCACGGGCAAAATTTTGATAATAATTACAGTGATGTAAATTTTGGTTTGGTAGCGTAGAATATAGTTCAATAATTGATTTGGAGCAATCAATGGAGTTTCAGACTAACAAAGTATACATCCTAGGGGCTAGGGGTAACTTGACACAAAGGGATAATTTCGAGTGGGGAAAGTTAAGATTGAACTGTTATTCCCCATACAACTCGGTGTACAGCTTATCGATATCAAAAGGTATTGGATTGTTACGATATAATCCTGCAGACCTGCTAACGTTATTTATTTATTTTAATTGTTATGAAAAGATAACAAAATTATTTATGTTTATTTTATTCACATGACTCTAAGACAAATTTGGGATCGTGAATGCTTGCTTGCTAAAAACGTACGAACTAGCTATAAAAAAATATTATATAACCACTTTATAATAAGATGTAAACAAAGCACTCAATTTGCTCATCATTTTACAAAAGTAAAGAAGTGACCTTAAGGGTGAGGTTTGTCTTGGTCTTGGTGGAGGATGCGTTTGCCCTCCTACTGTTTGGCGGACCAGATCGGGAGAGACTGGATGAGGGAGTCCTTTTGACATCCTCAGCCGGACTCTCTCATCCCATCGCCTTACACCACAGTGAGAGGAATGGATTCATACGTTCGTCACTATTGATCAAATTGAACCCCAGATTACTTCCTACACATCACATATTTTTCCTTTAAGAATTTCCTTTCCGTCTTTCCCTAAAAATAAACACCACATACGATACATAGATATGACTGTCTGTTTTAGGATTTTTTTTCCTCAGGGCCTTCTTTGTGGAGTTCGAATCGAACTCGTAGTAGGATCCACACCGGCGAACTCGAGATGTAATGGTACTATCCAACACGGCCACCATCCAGAACCGGAAACGGAATACACAAACACAAACAAATTTACAGACCGATGAAATGCCAAAATTTCGAGATAAAACAGGACGTAGCAAAAGCGCTCAGCTCATTCAGTTATTGTGGTATTATAAGTTACTCGAATTCAGTATTTATGTTCGTCATTAAAGAATTCTGTAAGTTAAGTGGAAGAACCTCTAAAGCGTATAGAAAATGTTAAAACATCTTAGGTAGACAGGAACTTGATAAATAAAAAAAAAAGAATTTTTTTATTCTGGACAAAAGATACGGCCAAAAGTGGTCTTGCTAAAACAAAACCGGTAAATAGGGATACCTACGTAAGGGTCCAGATTCGGGGGACGAGGTTACGCCCAGTGGCCTATGTGCTGGCTGGTTTTCGTGGTGGTATTGCGTGTGGACACTACGGACACCGTGTACTATGGTGGTGTGATGGCATGCATGGAACTTCGGTGGAAATCAAGACGGACAATCATGTGAACAGAATCGTGAGAAGGGTGGTGGAACTATAAGGGTTAGTAATAAGGTACAGGGGTGTAGTTAAAACAACTGAATAGCTTTCAATTATAAAATAACTTGCGAATTAACCACCGCGAACTCCACATAACACCATTCTGGCATACAATGATCATTTCATCCACATTCAAAAATACTATTCGATTATATATTACGACTCTTAACATGTTCCCGATTTGTTCTGCAATCCTCTTTTCTCATCTATTTTCATGTCGCCTTTCTTCGTCTATACACAAATAGATTAACATCTAATCAGAGAAATTATATATTTGTAAATCTTGGAGTTGTTTCTCAATAAAATAACAAAACAAATAAAAATAGAAAATTATAAAAATGCGAAGTTCACTCAAATGACAAATAATACAAAGAGAGGCAAGAGACAATTGAGATATACATACTTAGAGATACAAATGATACATAATATAATTACCTCAACATTTTTTTAGCAATCGCAGGACATATTTTCTGAATCCGTATAGATTCCCGACGAAAATATCTACTTCAGCAGACTCTATCTTATTATATAGTCGACGCATTTGGGTCAAAGGGTTAAATAAATAAATAAATGTTTATTCCGGTATGTGGGGAGAATAGTGCAATCCCACACATTCCATAAGGGTTATAAAATATACATTTTAAAGAGAGAAGCAGGTGATATGAGTGTACATGAACAAAGGTAATAACAAAATAAAATCATAATAATTTGCTTTTAGGATTCTGTGACCACATTAGGTGCCAGTATTTTTCTCCAGTGTGCATCAATGCTGGATGATGGACTGAGGCGGGCTTCCATGACGAGGATATTTCCAGAGCTGCTTATCCTTTCCCTCATTCCTGCCACCCTGGATCTAATAAGGGCTGCATAGCCGGGAACTCGCCCCTCCGTGAACATCCGGGAAGCGCTGCAATATCTGGGGAGACCAAATATTATGCGGAAGGCGTTGTTGTACTGAACTCGAAGTCTTTCTATACTACTCTTCTTGTAGTTTGCCCAGAGTTCGCACGTGTACAGCGTTGCGCAGAAGGAAAGGAATAGCGTCCTTTTTACAGCGGTACTGCAAAGGCGGAATCTTCTGCTGAGCATGTTTGCTTTTACGCTGAGAGCTCTTCTTTGCCTATCGATGTCATCATCGTCCATCAGATTACTGGTGATTATGTGTCCAAGGTATTTAGTTACTTCAGTCAACTGCAGGTTTACACCGTTCAGGGTAGCTGGAGGAATATTCTTTGGTCCTTGTCCATGTCTTATGACCAGTAGAGCCGTTTTAGTGGGGTTATATAGTATGTTTGTTTCTTCAGGAAACTCTTTAAATGTGTTTTTATTTTTAAATGTGTTTAGTTGACATTTATTTCATTTTCGCTAAGGCGTAATGTGGTATCAATATAGCTATGTAAATATATTATATCAGTCAATTGCCTTCTAATTTTAAGCGTATTAATTATGAAGAATTCAAGTCGTAGTATTTTTGCTTCATCTATTTTTAAATTACATTAATAATGTGTTATCATTATAACGTCTAAAGTTCTTTAATAATAATAATAATATTTGGACGATTTATATAGCGCCGTTTTTGTGAAAAATCACCTCAAGGGCCTTTAAACGGTACTTAATCCTTTATGTTAGAATTCTATTTCAAATAATTTACAATTTACACGGCATAATAAATAACATTTTTTTATTTATTAAATAACAAAATACATTTTGTACAACAATTTGAGTAGACCCACAAAGCTGTCATATGGCAGCTTGTCTGCAGGTTCTAACAATTTAAACATTCTTAATATAATATCTAAGAAAATATTTGTAAATACATTTATAGTTTTAAGGAAACATTAGAATAGATCACATAGTAATATTAGATATTTAACTTACATCTATAAATATATAAGATATTTCAATATACCTGCCTAATAACAAGATATGTAGGCAGCTATATTAAGATATTCAAAGAAATCCATAATTATTGATATGGCGTAGAAGTCAGGTGAGGGAATTAAATTCTGAACTTCTGATGGTTCCGAGGTCATCAATATTGTCACACTCTGTCGTTCATACTTCGATAATGTACGTTCGACATGTTCAATTTGTTCACATATCGAGCACATTGGAGAATCAAAGAAGCCTATCAAACACAGACAATATTCTTCCCATTAAGTTAATTAGACAATATTCTGCTCATTTCTGATCTTTTCTTCTACTAGAGTGTGATGTACAGATCAAGTGTGCGTTGAGGCTTGTAATAAGTTATTATGTTTTCGCATAAATTCTGAACTTTGTTGACCGTTACATTTTATGAAGAAAAACTATTACATTTAAGTGTACAATTTATTCAAACTACAAAACATTTTGATACTTTATAATACTTTATAATATATGCGTATGACTGCACATGAATGAAAAGCCACAAAGTAAAAAAAAGACTATTCTCGTGAAATCAACACCTAATGACGAAATGAAAAAAATCGCTTATCACAGAGTTTTCTATCAAAATTAAAAAAATATTTTCTAACGAAAAGTTCGAATTGACAAGCGAAATGGGTTTCGAGTGTACAAATTTATCAGAATAAAGTTTTTTGTTAATTATTCATTGCTTTTTCAGTAAAATATATTAAGAAATATTATATCTTAGAACGGGTTGTTTCGGAGAATTTTAACAATTCTTCAAAATTCAAAGTTAATTTTCAAGTTCTGTGAAAGTCCTATTCATTCATGCCACTCACGAAAGTCCTATTCATTATTTTTATATCAATAAATAGGGCCAGTTCCTTCACAAAACTAAAACAAATAATAGAACTTGAATAGAACTTTCACATAACTTGGAAATTAACTTTGAAATTTGATGATTGTTCAAATTCTATGAAACAATCTGTCCTTAGTCAAGTGTTTAAGAAATTATCCAACATTTTAATTCAAGTTAAATTCTTTAAAAAAAATTATTATCCACGAGTCAGCACTGCTATACAGTCGTATGAGAAAGGGGGGCCAAACCTGAACTCCATGGGAAATACCCTCAAGTATGTACTACAGTATCCCCTCTTCGCCCCGTCTTCAGGCCGATGCAAGTTTGGTGCGTAGGTACTGCGTAGTCCCCACCAGCCCCGGCAATGTACTGCGCAAGTGGAACAATTTAAAAAAAAACACGTGAGAGAATATTTTGTTTGAGCCGTCAAAGTTGAACACTCGGCCGATGGATGCAACCCCATTTTACAATATGACTACCGGAATGATCGAAATATGAAACTAAGCTCACGTATCTGTAGAAAATGGCGATTGTGAGTTTATTTTTATAATGTCGACAGTTTATTTATTAAATCAATCAACTAGGTTTATTTTTTTTAAATAAACTACAATATAAAATATATGTATTATCTTATAACAATGTATGTTAGTTTTTCTCAATTTCTTGCGATATTAATACCTACTCATGTGACTGTCAACTTTTTAGCTAGCAGTCGCTCAGTTTGTTATAGAATGTTCATCTCCCCTGTGTTTTAAATTGTGTTAGTTTTCATTAAAATATTATTTATTTGTTTCAAGAGATGGTGCTTATTCGGTTTCTAGACCGAACATTGCCGAGTGTAGTCGAAGCATTAGTATAGCTCAGTGCGAGTGGGCTTCGTTCCCGCTCGCTGAGTTCAGAACCATTCCTGTAGGCTTAGAGGTAGGTTGGAGTAATTATTCATTGTTTATACGTTCACTATATATAATAAGCTTGTATTTGTTAATGAACTCCAAGCATTCTTGGAATCACCTAAATACACAGAGCCCCATCACAGGGGTTTCAAGAACATTGCATTATGAAATATGGCAGAAGGGAAAGTCTGTCAGTTATGTATATCTGTCAGATACATCAAGAATATCTGTCATGGTCAAAAGCTAAATTTGCACTTTTGTTATTTTGCCACATCATTTTCAATGCGTTTTTCAAAGGGCATAATGTAACATATTTTCAAAACTGCATAAATATGTCTTTGCCACCCAAAAGAATATACCATTTAGAACATTTTTATGGATTTTTTTTTTAAATAACCACAACTGCATCTGAAACTCTTTGCCATATTTCTACCGAATTACTGAGTTTGTTGGCGAAATCCGTCATTAGCGGTATAAAAAAATACGAACGTCTTCAGTAACAAAATTTAGCAAACGGTTTCAAATGAAATGGAATATATAACACGAATGTGAATGGTAGAAGTCGGGGGCGCTCAAGGAAGACATGGCAGGATCAAATAAGTCAATACTTGAGTCAGGCCATGCAAAGAGTCAGAATAACAGAAAAGTATATACGAGACGATGAATGAATGCATGAAATTGGCGTGATAGTTGAATAGTTAGTTACCTTTCTTGACTGCACTCTCCTAGAGGGAGCTCCTATATACCTGCATGAAATAAACAACCCCCAGAACCTGTGATTGATTAAACTCAGTAGGTAGTGTTGGAGGGTCACCAACCCTTATTTTAACTATCCATCTTCCCACAAACGTATGGCTTTATGTAAATCCGTGTAAGCCCGAACCGCCCCCACTATAAAATCACTTTTAAAAAACCCGATCGTGAATGTCAACAAATTTAAAACAGACAGTTTTACTCATTTCAAAATTTCGATAAATAAAATTTTTCAACGACAAAAATGTTTATGCTTTCGATTTTTGGTACAAACATGCTTTCTATACGAACTTTTAGATTTTGCAAAGAAGACGATTTTAGAACCAGGAGGATGTTATTGTAATTTATTTTTAGGGTTCTATGCCATATTGCGCTTCCTCTTTCTTTAGCCAATGTTTTGGACATTGTTACAGTGTCCATCATCAGAGCAGATGTTTCGCTGCAACGCAGTCATGTTGTAACGCAGATTTAACAATATAATGCTATCCGAAACATTGGCTAAAGAAGGTGGGAGCGCAACTCGGTATAATACCCCAAAATAATAATGATTTTGACCGTGAAATTTTCAAATGATACCAAGAGGACGTTATTATGCCCCTGTGTGAAATATCTATTTTACAATAACGTACATTGCAATAAATTATTAGGGAAAATAATATTATATTAGAATAAGTTAACAATAATAATCTAAACGAAAATATGAAAGAGAACAAGACACAGAAAAAGACAATGATCGCAACTGGCACACGAACCCAGACCTCTCCGTCTGACCGGGACGAGCGCGTTAACCAATTTCGCTATTGCCACCTTCTGTCAAAGCCGTCATATTTGTCAATCTCATATTTTCAAATTTTAAAATTAAATTATTATCAACTAATTATTTTTCTCCATAGAATAAAAAAAATAAAAAAATAAAAACATTTTTTTTTTTTTTTTTTTAATTTAAAAAAATTTAAATAATATTAAATTACAGAAATGAACAGGCAGCATTTTTTTAAATTGAGATACCTATCGATCGTAGACGTATTATTTTCGTAACCAATATACCCTCATGCGGGTTTTCAAAACTAAAATCCTCAGTTTCTTGACACTCAATCTCTCACAAGCCCTTCACGGCCCATCCTTCCTCATCCCTAATGTTCCTGCCCGACTACCCTTCCTCACACGATCATAGAAAAACTACCCTTGTTTTGCTCACACCAGAGTTTCCTAGATCCATCACTCGAGACAGCGCGCTGAAAGACGGCCGTGATGAAAGTGTACACTTTTCAATGTGAAGTTTGTGGTTAAAATAAAAACTATCCTCGTCTTTCTCGGCTTTACATTATACGGGTTTTTATTATTGATAGTTTCAAGCGTAAGTGTTTAATTTTGTGTACTCAAGTGCGTTTTTAGATTTTCACGGCAAAAAGTATTTTCGTTATTTGTTTTTGGGGTGTTATGCCGCGTGCACTACCTCCTCCTTTAGCCAACTTTCGGACAGCGTCTCAGTGTCCAATTTACATCATCAGGGCAGATCCGGCAGATCCGACAGATGTGTACTCAAGTTCACAAAATTAGTGCGAAATCACTATTTTCGATTAAATTTTACTACATTAAAATATTAAAAAAATATGCTTTGAATAAATTCATACTTTTCCATATGTTTTCCGTTGAGTAAAAATTTTAATAAAATTGAACTAATACATACTACTTTATAAATGTGTTTTTACCTTAGAAATTTTCCGTTTTAATTCATATAAGAAACCTCTTTCAAAACTCATAATTTTATGGCTAAAACTAATTGTGACAGTTTCCACTGATTATTTTTTTTGTCTTATTAAATTATTCACAAAATAAATAAAACTTTTGAGCTTGAAATCGTGACCTCCAGACTTCGTTTGCCAAGTGATTTTTATGCCTATCACCTATAATCGTTGCGATATAAGGCACACAAAGAATACAAACAGTTTTGGCTTGTGGCTTTCTCATGTTCACAATTTCTTGTGAAAATCACAGTATGTAAGTGTAAATGGAGTTTTTCGGTCTTTTTCAATAAATACAGAAGTTGAAATTAGGGAGCCGAAGATTATTGTTTTAAGTTAAACGTCAAAAAGTGCATAATATTCACTTTTAAAAAGTTTTTACACTTAACTCCGTCTGTGTAAGACACAGACAATAAAGAAGGGATTGGAGATACCAAGGGATTTCATTCCTCATTTTTCTCCTCAAAACTGGACCGATTTTTATTTATTGTATTAGAAGAAAGTATTCCACCTCTATATTTTGCTTTCTATGTCTGTTTTATATACCTATTGAACGTCTGTTGATGCCATTCAAAACAGACAGATAAAGAAGGGATTGGAGATACCAAGGGATTTTATTTCTCATTTTTCTCCTCAAAACTGGACCGATTTTTATTTATTGTATTAGAAGAAAGTATTCCACCTCTATATTTTGCTTTCTATGTCTAGTTTATATACCTATTGAACGTCTGTTGATGCCATTCAAAACAGACAGATAAAGAAAGGATTGGAGATACCAAGGGATTTTATTTCTCATTTTTCTCCTCAAAACTGGACCGATTTTTATTTATTGTATTAGAAGAAAGAATTCCACCTCTATATTTTGCTTTCTATGTCTGGTTTATATACCTATTGAACGTCTGCTGATGCCATTCAAAACAAACAGATAAAGAAAGGATTGGAGATACCATGTAAGGGATTTTATTTCTCATTTTTCTCCTCAAAACTGGACCGATTTTTATTTATTGTATTAGTAGAAAGTATTCTACCTCTATATTTGGCTTTCTATGTCTGGTTTATATACCTACTGAACGTCTGTTGATGCCATTCAAAACAGACTAACTTCTATAAGAAGTAACTTATTAAAAAACGCAAAACATACTGACACACGAGTAATAGTGTCAAAATCCAGAGAGGAAATTGAAGAATACGTTTGAATGGACAAATCACCGCCCGAATTCGATGGAAAAATGATTTCAATATTTCGAGACAACATACAAGTAATATGTACGTGACATTTAAGAATTAACTATGATATTTAACATAAAATTATTTGGTAACAATCGATATCGATGAATACAGAACTTAAGATATATTTCAACGCGTGTATATATTTTTAAAAATGTTTCCCATGTATCGTACAAGGCAAAAAAGTGGATTTCGCCCTACAAACGAAATGGAATCCTACAAAAATGTTATGGGTTATTTTATTTCCAAGCGAGTTTTTTGTCATACACATCCACAAGATATAAAATTAAAACGATTAAATTGACCACAAAACGCCGGTATTTAACATTAAAGCGACCTGACGACGAGACATCCATCTCCTTTACACGCCGCATGTCACGTCATTAATCTACTTTCGTCACAGAAAAAAGATATTTACATAAGCAGGATATCATCAATAATGTCTTTTTGTTCGACGAGTCAGGTGTTGAATCCATCCTTGGCTCAAACTCAAAATCTAATCCAGTTACCTCCGTGTTATATCGAATATCACTTGGTAAACGTGTAGGACGTGATTTGGGATTTAGTACGAAACTTGTGTGTGATATTATTATGTTTACATACAAATTTTAATAGGGGTGGTGAAACGTTCGGCTCATACGAACTAACCATCACGCCAGAAAATTCTGTATTGGCATACAGTTGCTGAATTTTGTATTTATAGGTAATATCATGTATACTCTTTGCTAAACCGTCTCTTGACGTTACCAAGAATTTGATCGAGCCGTGTCTTCCTCGGACGTCCCCGATTTCTTATTTAAGTTCTAATTTAGGAGGTACGTATTGTTACCGCCGCCCCAGGAATCTTAGATATAGGTCAACCCAAGTGGTTTGGTATGTTTGGTAACTTAGCAGAGGTGCCAGGATTCATGGTGTGAGGTTTGTCCGGGTCCTGGCGGTGGATGTATCTGTCCACCAGCCGTGTAGAAGTTTGGTTGTGGGAGATCTTTTGATTCTCCAGTAGGACTTTCTCGAAACTTCGCCTTGCACCACAATGAGAGGGATGGATTCATACGCTCGTCACTCCAGAATATACGGATCGCAGATTCCTACCCACCCCTTATACCTTTTTCCTTATCAGAAATTCCTTTCCTTTAAAAACCTTCCACAAAGTATCCCCAAAGATGACACAAGCCCTGAAAGCAATTTTATTCTCCTTTGTGGAGATAATGTAAAAAATAAATATTTAGTATCATAAAACCTCGCTTTCATCGTTCTGCATTTGGGTTTTTTAATGTTTTTTTCCGCACAAGAGTCTCAACTGCTCCCAACTGTTTGGAGCCAGAACTATGCCATCCCCAATTCCCCCCCATCGACGATCACAAATGTGAGGATGTTGAATCATGAAATTCATGTGACATAATTTATGGATGGCCCCTCACAAACTTTAAAAATTTAATAACGAACTTTGCCTAAACACTTTTCCTGAAATTTAATATTCGTCTTATTATTCAAACATGTAAAGCTTTGTTTTGATATCGGTAATGAAATATTTTTGCCGTCCATGGATTTGACGATCTGTAAAAGAAAAAAGGTTAATAAATAACCTTGAAGGAATTGAAAAATTGTGTTCTGAAAAATTACCTAAAAACGTGCTTGTACATTTCTGACGTGATCTTAGGAAGGTCATTTTTGGAAATGACACAGAATAAACATTGCTAGTTAAATTACAATCTCACGGATTTTGTGGACGTTAAAAGTAGAAAAATATCTCGTGTACAAATAATCGTTTCGTTTGAAAAATGTGTCAAGATTTAGTAGTCGGGGTGTATACATGCAACATAGTATAGTGCATGCAACCACATAACCATAACCTATATAATAATGTTTTCGGAGGATATGATCTACCTACCTATTAATAAAAAGTTATTATTTCTTTTTTTTTAACACGTAAAGGGGCACACATTAATTACATTAACTCAAAAGGGGGAGGGAGGGTCCAGCAAAATCTCACGTTACTTGAAAAGAATATACGAAGTGGCCCAAATTTATCTCATCAAGGGGGGGAGGGGGGTCTAGATTGGAAGAAAAACTGCACACGTAATTAATGTATGCCCCCTAACGTAATCTAATTACAAACCTAAAAATTGTTTCTAAAATCTAGAAATATGCTTTCCGACAGAAAAATGATTTTACTTTCTTGATTTAATAAGAACCTAGGCCCTTAATAAAAGCGCAACAATAGGTTATCAAAATATATGATATTTAAGTACCTACCAAATACATTTTGCATAAAATTACTTTCAGATAAATCCTGCAGTATTATTAACGTAACATATAGGGGGCATTTTACCATCCTCCTTATAGCTTATCCATACCATTACGAATATTAATAAATAAACAAATAAATACCCGCAACAGATAAAAAACTCGGCAACTTACCTTATATATAGCCACTATTTATAGGTTCAAGTACCGAATAGTACACTCAGACTTTAAAAAAAAAATCGTATTTAATTAATTGAAAATGTACGTTATCGTATGGATAATGTATGAGGAGGATGGTGAAATACCCCCTATAATATAATATTATGATAGTTATTAATCACAAAATAATGTTTTGTCGATTTCAGGCAGATTCCATCGCTTTCAAGATTATTGTAAATTGTTATAATGTAAATATTCAAAATAATCGTTAGTATACCTTGTTGAAAAATAAACGACATGCAAACTTGGAGTAAGAAACCATTAATTATTACAATCGAGCGATATTTAATACTGCACAGTCCTCAGATAGTAAGCTAACTCGATTAGTATATCGTGATACATCAGCTTTTTTAGACTTTTAATTTCTTAATCACTTAAGAGTAATCTAGAAAGCGCGGCATTCCAAGCAGGTCGCTCCTGCTGCATTGTGAGAAGGAAGGGTGGGATACTTTTCAGTGTAGAATCCTTTCCTTTGTGTGCTTTAAGGCTGCGGTCATTAACGGGTTCGGAGCGTCAAACGCGTCATCAATTACCAGCAACCCCGAGAGGGTTGACGCGGTGGGACGGCGGTGAAGGAGATTGCTCATGGCGGAATTAAGGGTTGAATTATAAGGAAAGAAACGACAAGTAAAACATGCCATTTTATTTTGTTAAGCTCTTGGTGAGTAGCCAACAATTGTTTGATGTTTGATTTACAAATGACACGAATCGCAGTTTGCTAAAGAGAAATAGAATTGCAATTATACTCGTATATTGAAGTGGTTCGATGAAATAATAATTAAAACAACACGGGCATGTGCCTAGCATGGTGGTCGAAAAACCCCCAATTCATGTAATTAAAAAAGCCAATGAATAAAGAAAACTTAAAAAAAAACAACAACAATTAACATACAATAATCAACAATGGTCGACTATTGCAGCCTTGAAGGGAGAAGAACTGAGAAGAACGAAAAAAAACATTCCTTTTTAGTTAAAAAATAGTTTTTTTTTAATAATTGCAAATTTACTTTATGGCATCATTTTAATTACACTCATTAAATCGTATTTTTATACACAACTTTTTTAATTAAAATTATCAACAGGTTTCGAAACCAATGGTTTCTTCGTCGATATAAAATTATTTTATATTATTTTATCCTGACGAAGAAACCATAGATTTTATTGATAACTAGCGAGTTTCCGGCATGCGTTGCTATGCCACTTAAAAAAGAAATTGTTTCTCCCAGCGTGTCCTTTCTCATTCCACCTCGCCTTCCTATCCCGCGCCCCCTTCCCCTCACGCTTTAGTCCCGGTACATTCAGTTTTCAAATAACTCGCGTACCACCTATTGCATTTTTTTACAGAAATTGAATAATATACCTAGTTCATTATTATGTAACAATAATAAAAAACGTTTATTCATCAAGAGATTTTTTTTTACAATATACATTTTTTCTTTTATCATTGATTCTATTGATAAAAAGGTCACTGCTTTTCGACAATTCAGGATTACTCCTGGAAAGCAGCTGGTTTTCGGAAGTGCCACCAATATAAAACAGAAAATAAATAAAATAAAATGATAGAAGGCATCGCGGGCATGCGCACATCAAATCTCAAAAGTTTCATCACAATCAGATGAATGGTTTAGCAACGCATCTTCTTCTTCTTTATGTGCCTTATCAGGTCCCCCCGACGTTGATGATCACTCTTGAAAAGGTCTCTCTGTCTTGCGCTGCCCGGAATAGCTCCTCCACACTTCTAATGCCGGTCCACTCTCGTATGTTTCGCAGCCAAGACATTTGTCTCCTACCAGGCCCTCGGCGACCCTCTATCTTGCCTTTCAATATTAAATGGAGCAAGTGATACTTCTCCCCTCGAAGTATATGACCCAGATATGAAATTTTCTTGATTTTAATTAATGTAAGCAGTTCCCTATCTGCTCTAGCCCGCCTGAGAATTTCTATGTTGGTGATCATGTCGGTCCATGGGACCTTGAGCATTCTCCGGTGAAGCCACATTTCGAAAGCCTCTAACCTGTTCATGGTATTTATTTTCAAGGTCCATGTTTCACAACCATACAGCAAGACCGACCACACATAACATTTTAGCATTCTCTGCCTTAATTTTAAGCTTATATTGTCATTGCAGAAGAGGGATTTCATTTTTATGAATGCAGTTCTTGCTGCTTCAATTCTGCACCTAATCTATATATCTGGGTCAAGATTCTCCGTGAGGATACTGCCGAGGTATCTAAATCTCTCCACCTTTTCGACATTACAACCATTTAACTGAATCATTGATCCAGAGTGATCTAGTCGTCCAAAAGTCATCCATTTAGTTTTATTGACGTTGATTGTTAGGCCCAGTTGCTCACCAGCATTATTAACAAGATCTAATAGGTCTTGGAGGTCACTGATACTGTCAGCTAGTAATACAGTATCATCTGCATATCTTATGTTATTAATGACAACTCCGTTGATCTTGAGACCCTTCTGGGTATTACTTAGGGCTCTTTTGAAAACATAGTTGGAATAAAGATTAAATAATAGTGGCGACAGGATACATCCTTGTCGTACTCCACGCTGAATGGCGATTGCATTAGATCTCTCATTCCCATGTCTTATTTCTGCTGTTTGGAACCAATACAGGTTTTTAATGAAATTCTGGTCTTTGGTGTCAACGTTACAATCCGCAAGCATTTTCATTAGGTCAGCATGTTTTACCCTGTCAAATGCCTTTTCGTAGTCAATAAAACAGGCAAAGACTTCCTTTCTTTGGTCACGACACTTTTGCAATAGTACGTCGACAGAAAATAATGCTTCACGCGTACCGAACGCATTTCTGAAGCCAAACTGAGTGTCATCTAAGTCCTGCTCGCACTTATCGCGTATCCTGGCATGTATTATTTTAAGGAATAATTTAAGGACATGACTCATCAAGCTTATTAATCGATAGTCACTGCACTTCTTAGGGTATTGTTTTTTAGGTAATGTCACGAAGGTGGATTTTAGCCAATCTTGGGGTATATTCCCTGTGTCATATATAGAGTTAAATAACCTCAACAGGTAGTCAAAATTTTCATTATCAAAGAGCTTCAACACCTCAACTGGAATATCGTCTGGTCCGCACGCTTTTCTATGTTCTGAAGTCTTTATCGCATGAAGAATTTCTGATTTTAAAATCGATGGTCCATGCAATTGATCGTTAGGAATATTAATGTCAGGTCTAATATCTTTGAATGTATCATGAATATACTTTTCCCATGTTTGTAAAATATCTTTTTCATCCAATATCAATTTATTGGAATCGTCAACTAAACATGATGGAGTAATTCTTCTAGAAGTGCCTGTAATTTCCTTCAATTTTTTGTGAAGTTTAAATGCATTGTGACTACGACTGTACGACTCTAGTTCTTCACACTGTGACTTCATCCATTCTTCTTTGGCTTTTTTAATTTCACATCTAATCGTTCTTTGTAAGTTTTTATATTGTGTCTCATTATGTTTATGTTTACGTCTCTCATCCATTAAGTTCAAAATGTGGTCAGTCATTCAATTCTTTTTTCTAATTTGCTTATCAGCTTTCAAATTTGTATCACAGGTTTCACATATAACTGACTTCAGGTTATCCCACTGTGTTTGTATTTCTATTGATGGATCACGAAGGAGTAGTCTAATATTATCGTTCAAAGTCTGAGATACCTTATTTCTGACCACTTCTTCTTGGAGTTTCGAGATATCCATTTTAATTTTGTTTTTGGGCTTTTTTATTTGTTTTAAGCATAAAACAATATCGGCAGTTAACAAAACATGGTCAGAACCAATGTCCGCACCAGGGTACGTGGTGACTCTCTTTACAGAGTTCCTGAATCTATGGTCTACTAACACATAGTCAATTTGGTTCCTGACAATATCATAGATTGTTCCATCCTGAGGTGATCTCCATGTATAAAGCCTTCTTTTCGGGAGTTTAAACCAAATATTTAATACAACCATATTTTTATCCTGGCAGAATTCATATAGTCTATCACCTCTTTGATTGCTTATGCCTAAGCCATATTCACCAACTATATGAGAGCGGCGACCTTCACCAATTTTGGCATTTAAGTCTCCAATGACAAAATTGACTTCTCCTCCTTTCAAACTTTGCAATGTACTGGCTAATGAGTCATAAAAAGATTCCACATCACAATCATATCTCACTTCCGCTGTTGGTGCATACACTTGAATAATATTAATGTTGATGGGTTGACAGTGTAATTGTAATAATATTATTCTGTCCGAGATGGGTACAAAATTCTTAACAAATTTTACATACTTCTCCATGACAAATATAGCAACTCCGTTTCGACGCATAGACAAATTCCGTTAGCAACGCATAGACAACTCAATTTCAGAGGCGGAAATGGGTACCACCGCCCCGGTAATCTTTATTGGATAACCAACACCCCTGCCACAGGTCACCCCAAGTGGTTCGCTACGTTTGTTGATTTAGCAGGGGTACGAGGGTTCATGGAGTGAGGTTTTTCTAGGTCTTGGAGGCGGATGACCAGGGGTTTCTTTTCCCACAAAAACTCTCCACACAGCATCCCCAAAGATGACATAGGCCCCGATGGAAATTATTTTCCTCAGTGCCTCCTGTGTGGAGCTCATGTAAAAAATAAAAACTTTTGATTTTTATATAATATAGATTTTGGTTCAGTGAGTGGTGTTCACAAAATAATTTGTTTTCAAATAAAAACAAATTAATTAATCGATAAAATAGATAACTAAGGAAACTAGGAATAAATAATAAAAAAATAATGCACACACGAAATTGGAGAGAGTTTGAAAATTTAAGTACCGACTTCTATCTACTGGTGTTTAGACTGAGAAGTTTTCTGATTTTGGTGTTTAGAATATTTGCTTTTCGCAAGATTTTGCGGATCCCGGTTCCTTCCTTATATTATCTAACTAAAAAAAATTCAGACAGTGGATCCAAAGTGGATTAGCTTAGATCGCTACCTACCTGCTGAACTTAACTTTTTTTTTCGGAAAATGCTCTGTTGCTAATTACGAATCAAAACATATTTGTAAATGCTTTACAAAATTGGTTTTAGGTTTTATGCTTTTTACAAGATCCTTTAAAAGTACATAACATGATAAGTACAAAGGGAACTGAGATATTCGAGCGAATCATACATCTACCTATATCATGAGATTACCTTGAAATTAAATGAAGACGATGTACATAAAGAAAGGTAAGTTCTTCTTAAATGGTAAGGATACACTTCAATTTTTTGTATATGTACTTGAGCATTTAAACGTTTTATGTCTTTTACACGCTTATTCAAAGGTGTGTTTACTTACCTATCTACAATCTATGTGATAAAATCATACAGTAGTTCTATGCCAACATGAAAGGTCATCTGTTTCATAAAACCGATCTCCGTTGCTGAGCAACATTATCGATGTATTAAATTCATTGATAAATAGTATATTCACTGTAGGAAGACTGTTATTCTTATAGTGTATTCGTAGTTCCTGGAAGAAGATAGGTAACCGCTCTCAGTATCGCCACGGTGAAAGACCATCATCCATAATCGAAACTGCATTGCCTGAAATGGCGTTTCGCGTATTTGGTGACCGGATCTAAATAGCCAAAGATCTCCAAACCTTTCTCTATTCCATATTCCTTATCCTCCGGTCAGGAGCTCCAAAAAAAAAAACCTTGTTTCTAATATGCAGAAACAGGGCGTTTGATAGATTCCCCTCAAACTCACAGGCGTCAGGTGTAAAAAAAAGAAATCATAAAATACGATTTTTAAATATTTTTTATGGCTTTGGTATCTACGTATGTACATCATGGTGTAATGTATATATTTTTAATTAAATGAAAAAATATTAGCGTATTAGTGACAGAAAAATCAGAAAAAGATATTGGCACCTCTGGGATTCGAATCCAGGACCTTCTGCTTACATGGCAACAGCTCTACCAACTGAGCTAAGGTGTCTATATCAAATTCAGTCACTTAACTGTATCATGCTTCGACTAAGAACTCCCAAAATTATCTTAATTTTTCGCTGGAATATTTACCTAAGATTGCAAGATTCAAACCCGAACTAAATGCTATCTAGATAGTGTCTGGATAAATTCTTATCCATTTTATTTTTAATATGCGACATTTATTGACTTTTCTGCAAGTCTAGGATGAATATTTATTTTTATTTTTAACTTTATGAGTAAAACCTCAAATTGTAATATTTAATTAAAAGAAGACTAAATAAACACTTATTTAAAAGATGCCTACTATTTATAGTGTTTATATTTATGCCTTGATAAAATAATGTGTAAAATAAAAAATTGTGTCTTCAAAAAAGTTTGTAAACTATATTTCTCACAAGATCTGTTGGCAATGTAACAATTGGAAAGTTCACTTTTTATATATTTAATTTAAAATTTTAAAATATCACACACACGTAAAAAGCGGAAAAAAACATCGTGTTCTCAAATGTCCCCTTGATAAATCTCAAAATACACGTCGGACGTACTCAGTCTTCCAACACAAGTTTGAGCCAGATACACACCCGGAGTACAGAACACAGAAGAGTATAAGTATGGGAGAGTTTCGTGGGTAAATAATCAATCTCTTCAGTTTTTTAACCTTATTTCCTCAGAGGTCGGCCTTTTGACGGATACCTTTTGATGGAACAAAGAAGGGCCCGCTCATTTAACTAACACTAGGCCGCGCACATTATGTGCCACATAAACTTAACTATACCGGTATTATATATTATAGTACATGCGTACTGCCTACCACATCAGGGCTATGGCAAGAATAAACTTGTTTTTCTTCAGTCGGAGTAAGCAGGCACTGATGAATGCGTGACGAGAGCGTTACCAAAAATGTGATCGGGCGAGGTGAAGTTGAAAGGGAGATACAAGTTAGTTAAGATAGAAAGAGAGAGAGAGTTACGTTTCGTATTTACTGTAAGGTACATTTTCTTTCTCTCTTTCTCTCATAGCCAGTTACGTTATGTATATCTAAGACACAGTGCAGGCCTATTGTCTGTATCATACTGTAGGAGCAAGAGAGAGCAGTGCGCGCGCACATTTTATTTCTCTCTTCTTTTATAAAAGCACACTCGTTTTTTTTTTTAAATTAGCTCCTCACAAGTGGCCCTGGAGAAAAAAATCCGTGAGGGCCTGTGTCATCTTTGGATTTGCAGTGTGAAAGGTATTTTAATAGGAAGGAGAGGAAGTTATGGGGTTATGGGAAGGAAAAAGGTGTAAGGGGTGGGTAGGGATCTGGGGTCAATGTGTCCAGGAGTGATGGTCGTATGAAACCATCCCTCTGCTTGCGGTGCAAGGCGATAGACCAGACCCCTCAACAAGTTTCTCCCGATGCGGCCCGCCACGCAGTAGGTGGTAAAGAGCATTCGCCTCCAAGACCTAGAAAAACCTCACCACATGAACCCGGGCACCTCTGCTAAATCGACAAAGGTATGGGATGACCAGGGGTGTTGGTTATTTAATAAATGGTCCACGAGGCGAATTAAAACACAATTTTTATGGAAAATAAATATAAAATAAGAAATTTCAAGAAAATTGGTACTGCATTCAGGAAGATGAGATTCACAGTAAGTAATCTGATGAAATTTCCAAGAAGTTGTCGGTTCTCCGATGTATAATAAAGATTTTTCTTTTTTGGTTCCAAAGGCAAGAAAAATTCAGCGCCTCTGCTTCCAGAAAGTTCCCTGCTTAGAGCACAAACACAATTACATAATATATATGCATGTTCTTACACATCCAAACAACGCAACACATACTCACACACACACACATGGCAGTACCGCGGCTGTCATTGAATATTTATGAACAGGCAACTCCAAGACTCACACCGCATGAATACCTTACAACCCGGTCCCGTCAGCCAAAAACTTCAAGATAGTAGAATCAATGCGTAAAAAGGGAGGAATCAAATAACGATGAGTGAAAGTGGCGGTGGCTCAGAGAGAGGCCGTTTGGCAAAGTGGCAGGAAACTTGAGAGGTTGATGCGAGGGAACGGACTTAGGCCTACCAAAGATGGATGGACGTGAAAAACGAGACGATCTATTAATATTAGAACACAGCGACATTGTACAGTGTGGACCCGAAAAATTTGCACTTTTGAAACTAAACTATTATGTCCATTATTACCACAATTCAACTACTTGACTTTTACCTCGATTTCCCTAGATCCAATAACAGTTTAAAACAAGTTTAGATGAATTACAAACGAAAAAAAGTATTTTTCTACCTTTCATGATCTATGATATTTCATACTCAGAGTTGTATGTTGTTGTATTGTTGTGTTTCGTCCAAGCGTGTTAATTGTTAAATAAGTCAGGGTCCTAAAGGTGACAGTTTTAATTTCACAGAATACTAGCGCGTACCCGTCATGCGTTGAATGCCACTCAAAGAAAGTTTTTCCCCCCCCCCTTCTTCCGTGTTCCCATCCCTACTCGCTCCTTCCCTCCCGGCAGCTAAACTCTATGAAATTGACACATTTTTCAAAAAACTTGCGCGCCACCTATTGTAATTTTTTATACAAATTTCATAATGTCAGAGCTCACGATTATATATAGAAAACTTCGGGGGCGTGCGCGCAACAACTCACCAAAGTTTTATCGCAATCGAATGAATAGTATAGGAAATAATCTCATAACGCCAGAGCCCACTATTATACATGGAGAACGTCACGTCGCGGGCATGCGTGGGTAGGAAAAAATCTAAATCGGAATTCACGCCCCTTTAAGCGAGGAGTCTGAAAACACTTCAGAAAAAGCTTTTGGAAAGGTTGGAAAAGGAATTTGAGTTTTTTTTTTACAGGTTGATTTCGTAAAAACCTGTAAAAAACATTCAATCCTTTTTTTGTTTACTGTAATGAAACGGAAATTTAAAATTGATTTCACGAAATCCCACGTAAATAGGTGTGGCGTGGTCAGTATTTCTTCGGTGGACGGCATAGGGTTCACTTTGAAAAACCAAATTCGTCGACTAGCGGCCGTATTGTAAAATAAAAACGTGAAAATGCATAATTTTTTTGCGATTGTTATAAAAGAAACTGATTTTGCAAATTTATACAATATAACCATATCCGAAAAAGGGTTTATAAATTGAAGAGCTTGGGCTTGAAAGTGTTTTTTTATAGACCTTATAATTTATTTTTTTATAGGCTTATTTAAAGACTAATAACATAATAACCTATATTTTTAAGGGCCGAGGTATGTTCTACACGCAGTATTTAATTGAAGCATATATAATACTTCTAAGCGATCAAATTTTAAAAACAAAAATATACTATTTTGGATGATTTTGCATTATTCAGTATGGCTTCATCTTAAAGGTTACCTCTGCAAAATTCTGGTTGCAGAAACACACCTCCTGTTGAGGTTTCCTGAGGTTGACACATCATAAAACTTATCTGTAATGTTGTGGGGATGTTTGTTTAGCCACAAACATTTTTCTGAATTTCTTGTTTTTCCTGCACCGCCTGTACTCTCGTGACAACTGACGAGCGTAGGAATATGCCGGCAGTCGGTAAACACACCTCGGGTTGAAAGAGTGAGGCGAAAGGAGAGAGGAGGAAGAGGTAGGGCGAGGGGCGGAGGGAGGCTCATTAGCTATTCCCGGAATATAGAGTAGTGCTCTATGGCCCTAATAGTTGTTGGTCAAAGATGGGGAAAGTGCTGTTGGCAAAAGTTAGGTCGGACCATGAATATTAAATCGCCTCTGAGTTTTGTTTTCTCGAGGTTCATGACGGTGGTCAATGTCCACGCAGAATGATTGTTTTTAGAAATTAATTGCTTAAACTTTTTGGCGACGATTGTTGAGGGCCTAGGGTCGAGTAGCAATGGACGACCATTGGTGAAACTTTCTTGTCAGGGTAAGGTCAGAAATCAAATACCTACCTTTTAGGTTAAATGATTTTAGGTATTGAAATCTGGGGAAACGCATGTGAAACATACATAAATGAATTACAGGTAATACAAAACAAGGTAACCAAAAAAATATTTAACTACAAGCCCAAAAAATCCACAAAAAATTACAACATTAAGAAAACTATATGAATACAATACATGGCTCCTTATATACAAAATAAACAATAAACTCGTACACACAAACACAGAATTTATTAAAATGTCCCAAGTACACAAGCCCTTTCCACGACAACACGATAACATATTATACATTTAAACACCATATACACTACCCATCGTAAGCAATCCATTGGTTACGAGGGGGACAACTTATATAATTGCCTCCCAAACGACATTAAAAATGAAAAGTAGCTGGGTAAATTAGAAAAAAATTATTAATATTTACTCAAAATAATGAAATAGAATAGCCCTTTATTGAAATATTTAGTTTATCTTAATGTGTATAATTATTTCTAGTCAAATGAGTGAAAATGTTACTTTCTTTTAACTGGAATAAACAAAAAAGGTTTCATGTAGCAGCCAAATATGGCTTCCTCGTGGAATGGTTGGGTTATATTTTTAAGCGTTGCTTTAGTTGACTTTCGCTTCAGATTGAATATTGAAAGGTGATGATAAGCCTTCATATCCTAATAAACCTAAAAATTCATATCTTTAACACTTTTTTGTTAGTGGCTGGATTGCTTAGTTCTTAGGAGCTAAGGTTTTTATATAGGCTTTCAACTCTTTAAAAAGATCCTCTTTCAGAAGAATAATATCAAAAAGGAATGATGGACATTTCTCAGAAACTTTAGAAAAATTCCCGAAGGTCAGAAAGTTATCTTATGTTGTCGTAAATTAAAATTGTAAGTTATTTTCCTCGTGGTCCCCGGGAACCATTTATTGGATAAACAACACTCCTGCCATATGTTCGCTACGGTTAATGACTTAGTAGGGATGCCCGAGTTCATGGGATGAGGTTTGTCTAGCTCCTCTACTTCGTGGCAGGCCGGATCCGGGAGACACTGACTGAGAGATCTAACTTAGACCTTTATTATCTGATCTAACTTAGAACTTAGACTTAGAATTTTCTCGACCCATCGCCTTGCACAACTGTGGGAGGGATGGATTCATACGTCGTTCACTCCTGAACACATTTTCCCCAGATTCCTACCCACCCCTCATAATTTTTCCTTCCCAAAACTTCCTTTCCTTCCTTTCTCTAACACAGACCATCCACACAGCTTCCCCAAATATGACAAAGTCCCTCAGGAAAATTATTTTGCTCGGACCCTCCTGTGTGGAGTTAATATTCAAAATAATAATAATAATATCTATAATATTAATGTATAATAAAGTAATATTCAGAAAACTGTTTCTGAAAAAATAAGAAAATATACAGATTTAGGAAATGAAATTAAAAGAATTTGGCATTCTCAGACTATAAAAATATTACCATTTGTTATTTCGGCTACTGGCATTATACCTAGCTCTCTCATTCAAAATTTAGGCGTATTAGATTTGTCAAAAAATTTGTACATAAAAATGCAAAAGTCGGTCATTTTAAATACATGTAGGATTACGAAAGATTTTTTAAATATTTATATTGAGGGATCAGTAGGATTTATCGGACCAGTTAGGATTTCATCAGAGCCGAACCCTCTGATATGAAAATATCTGGAGTCGGTGAAATATTTTCCCATTATGTTTCTGGTGGATTGACGTATTGTTCTTGTATTGTTTTATTCTTATATAGTGCAATTACATTGCGTTAATTTACTAGATATTCATTTGTGGAAAAGTGTGTGGAAGGGTTTAGTCTTTCATTTGGGAAAGATTCAACCCGGACATGAAATCTGGAGCACCGTAAAAAAAAAATAAATTAAACAGTATTCAAACTTTATAAAATTTTCCATTCATAATAACTTTGTCTTTAAATTGAATAAAATAAGGCACCTGCATAAAGTGTAGTGTTTATTAAGACGGTGCCTGGCAACTGTTGGCCTTATGGATTGAAAGCACCTTAGAAAATTATTCTTGTCGTAAAATATAACATTTATTATGTACTAACTTGATATTTATTTAACAATTTAAACAGGAAGAAAGCATCAAACCCGGGGAAGTAAGTTTTCTCGTAATAAATCATGAGGAAGACGACGTCTGGAACCGCGCAGAAAGCCCCGGCCCCAAGAGTTGATGACTCGTTCATAATCTGAATGCAAAATAATATCAATAAAACCGATCCGCTCCCTTCAGACTTCAGACCTGCGGGAGAAAGTGATAAACTGCCAGCCTTAAGTCCCTCTACCCTCCCCTCTCTAAAACAGGGTTGGAAGCTAGCTTATTTGTTATATTTTCTATCCCATATACCTCCAACTTGTAAAAATATGACCACAAGACAGTCTTCTTCAAAAAGTCTTCTTTTAAAAACTCCACACAGGATGCCTTGAGGAAAATAACCCTCCTAGGGGTCTTTGTCGTCTTTGGGGAAGCTGTGTGGGTGTCTTTTTAGGAAAGGAAAGAGAGTAAGTTCCGTTAAGGAATCCGGGGGTCATTGTATCCAGGAGTGATGTACGTATGAATTCATCACCCCAACTTCGGTGTAAGACGATGGTTCGAGAGAATCCGGTTGAGAGGTCTACGTTAGGTCTCCCTCAACCAGTCTCTCCGGATTCGGCCCGCCATGCAGTAGTTGGGCAAAGATCCTGCAAAGCTCACCCCATGAACCCGGGCACCCGTGCTAAGTCACCAAACTTAGCAAACCACTTGGGGTGACCTATAGCAGAGGTGTGATTTTCTAATAAATCGTTCGCGGGGTGGCGGGCGGCGGTACTAAACCCACATCTGCCTACAAAATTATAAATAATATAATTTCAAAATTAAAAGTCAAAATTAAATTATGAAAAAAAAATGTTTAAATTACTCATAGCTCTAAAATTCTCAATTCCATTTTAACGACACATTTTTACGTGGCATTCATTGACCATCAAATAATTTATTAATTATCTACTTATTCAACCTTCGCAAATTCACTCTGTGGCGTCATTTTAGTTAAATGAAAACAAATCACTTTGTAAAACAACACTCTTTTAATGAAAATTATCTACATGTTTCATAATGAAAATTCACAAATTCACTTCAAATGAAATTATTAATGATAACCAATTTGGCTTCAGAGAAAATTTAGGTACGCAAGATGCAATTGCAAGAATAACCTCTATAATCTATAAAGCTCTCGACTCGGGAAATAAATGTTTAAGTATATTCATTGATCTAAGGAAAGCATTTGACAGTATAAGCCATAGGAAGCTAATCAAAAAATTAGAAAAATTTGGAATCCAAGGAACAGTTGAAGATTGGTTTAAAAGTTATCTTCATAAAAGACACCAACACGTAAAAATTAACAATATATTGAGTGAACCCACCTATTCTGAATTTGGAATTCCTCAAGGGACAGTTCTAGGTCCAATATTGTTTATCATTTACGTGAATGAAATGCTTACAGTACCAAAAATGGGAAAAATCATATCTTTCGCCGACGACACAGTTTTAATCATAGAAAAAAAAGCTTGGGAAGAAGCCTATCAAACTGCGAATGTAGAAATAAACAACATAAAACAATGGTTGGATGACAACTACCTTTCCTTAAACTCTGACAAAACCTATTTCATGACTTTCATTTACATTATCAGACAAATTCCATCCAACAATAAATTCCAATATTACTATTCATAACTCTTGTAATAATTATACCGATAACTGCAAATCACCTAAATGCTCAAAAATCTCAAAAAAAGTAATATTAAATATTTAGGCATAATTATAGATCAACATGTTAAATGGACAGAACATATTGCACAAACTGTAAACAGAATACGTAAACTTTATTACGTATTCCTCAAACTAAGAAATATTCTACAAAAATCTATGCTACTAAAGGTTTACTATGCATTAGCCCAATCAGTTCTACAATACGGAATAATAGGCTGGGGAGGAGCGTATAAAACCAACTTAACCCCACTTGAAATAGTACATAGAAGACTCATCAAAATTATTCTAAAGAAAAAATTAGACTATTCAACACAAAAATTATTCGAAGAATTCAAAGTATTACCACTAAATAAAATTTATCAACAAAATGCATTACTTCAAATCCACAAAGATAAACTAACAACAAAGTCATTTAGCACCAGGCAACTTAATACAACAACAGCCCAACATCATTACACATACTCAACCATAAAATGCTTTAACGATCTCCCCAAAGAAATACAATCCGAAAGGAATTATGAAATTTTTAAACAAAAACTTAAAGACATTTTACTATTTATTAGATTTAGGTATGTGTTACGATGTGCCAACTTATATTTCCATTCTGAACAAAAAAAATGTCAACTTATAGTTTCTCTATGTATGAAAATTCACATTATGTTTATGTACAAAAAAAATGCCAACTTATATTTTCATTGTAAAAAAAATTTCCTTTTTGCAGAAAAAAAAATTAATTTTAAAATTATTATTCAACTTATTATTCATTGTATATATTTAAAAAAAAATAGTTCTACATGCATCCAAATTGTAACAACTGTCAAGTATGTATAGTACTGTCAATCTGATAGTGCTCCCTCTCTAAACACGAGAATTTCTCAATTAGGGAGGTATTGTTACCACCAATTGTATATTATATATATTTTGTTTAATTGTATATTATATGTATTGGTTAATAATAAAAAAAAATAATAATAATAATCGATGGTTTGGTTCGTCAGGATAAAATTACAATTTGATTAAATAAGTGGTGTTTTACAAAGTGATATGAATTCATATTCATTTATTTCTTTGTATTACAAACCTATTTTGTTTCTTAGATGAAATTTATTAGCATCCCTCCATACAGCCTCCATACTAAAGATAACATAAGTCTAAACATTTTTCGTCTTTTATTATCTATTTACTCGGAGCCTATCGCATTCCAAATGTTTTGGGAGCCGTTGTGGGGCTGAAGTAGTGGAGGAAAACGAAAGGGGAAAGATGAAGGTTAGTAATAACCTTGCTATTCAGATATGATCACTAAACACAGGTAATCTCAGCCATAGGTAATTCAGAATGATCGCCACATGGTTATAGTGGCAACTTGAATTCTGACATTGGGAGCTTACCTATATTTCATCTATGAAAGAGGGAGAGATTACACGACTTATCTATTTTTTTTAAATTTAAAAACTCACACGAAAAAAAGAGTTAAAAAAATACAGGTAATATAAAATATAAGATACAATATTTAGGTTGCATAAAATATAGTATTTGACAAAATATAGTTAAATATAATATATCTAAGTGAAATAAAAATAGTAATAATCAGCCGATATCCTCCATACGATAATATTTATAAAAATGTATAAAATTGTTAAGAATAGTTTATGAGCTAAGTAGAAATAGTTCGCACATACGGCGTTTGAAGTTTGTCAAGTTCAAATTATTGTAAGTATTTGTTACCAAAACTATGTAAACATTGTATAGGGGAATGCAAACTGTAGTTGGAATGAGAATGAAGGTATATATACTAGAAAATGTTAATGTTTGTTTAGTTGTGGTGTAGGAACGCGTAGATTTATTAAATGCAGGAGTTCACATAATCGAATTTAGAGTTTAACAATTTTAATAAAAAGGTTAGGTTAGGTTTATTTTTCGTCTGTTTTCGCAGTTGTAATATTCAAAATATTCATTAACTATTCATTAATTTGTCTTATAACATAAGTTAGCGGTTTGCCTTTGCCTACAACAGCCACGTAATATAAAATGGACAAAATTGTTAATTTAATAATCGCGATTTTCCCTATCCGACGCGGGCGCTGGCGGTTAGCAGGCAGGCCCGCATGTCACAGGACTGGGACTAGGCCCCCTCGCGGCAGTTGTTTGCAGTGGAGCGACCTGCTAATACAATATTAATGTACTTCATTATTCGAGCAATTGGAAACCGTTTGCCCCCGGCACCCCCTTGGGATCATGCTGCCCTGGTACCCGCCAACTTGGATCAACATATGCTTCGCCTAATTAAACCAATATTTGAGCTTTTTCCGACCCTCCCCAGCGATTTCGGAATTTTTCTTCGCGGAGATTCGGCGGTGAATAATTTATGCAGTCGGAGCTCTCCGGTCGCGTTCGGGAGCAGTTTAAATGGCCTGAAAATGAGAGGGTTCGGGTTTGCGGAGTGGTGAGGCTCGAGTCAATAAAGCGCATAATGAGTCAATAAACATGAAAAATTACTGATCCAATGCTAGATTAATTTCTAAGTTATTCTATTAAATATTTTACTCTTACAATGCTTTAATGGGGCATACGTTTTCCAACTGGTTTTTCAATCTGTGGTACAGTATTTGTTATTTAATTACTTTATATTTGAAAAATAAAAATTTTATGAACAGATAACATTTAACTATTTTAGTTACTGAACTTTTACTCTTAGTTAAATTATAAATAGAAATCCCGTCAAAAGTTATGTGAGTAATATTAAATCATTGAAGACAAATTTGGAACCGCAAAATCAGAAAAAGATTCAGACGCATTTAGGAATTGAATACTGGATTTCATCTTGCTGGGGCTTTGTTCTACCACTGAGCTAATTCGACCCTATCTTCTTCGATCATATTTCGGTCATATTTCAGGTCAGATGAAATTATTTTTTTAATAAAAATAATGCATGAAACCATGTGTTATGCAAGAAATATAAACACAATAAGATATGTATGTGAGAAAATTAGAGTCACAGAACTGCTTAATGTGTAGATGACTTAAATGCGAGGAAAAAAAATTGCGAAGAATATTGTCACTAAAATATTTTACACATGAACACGGTCTTTTATTTAGGTATATTTTCGTTCCTAGCTCTTACCATTGCTCTGATTGTTGAAAAAGTTGTTATTCTCTTAGTGTTAGTGTTCAAAAAACAAGGTAAGTGAATTGGATAGTTAATTTTTTTTAGGTTAATTTCTTTTAAAACATTTTTGAGCGGATATAGTACACGTCATTTCCATTCCAGTATTTTAGAACCTTAATTTGAGTTTAGCAAAAACAAATTATGGAATTAGGAATCAAACGTACCTATTCCTATCACTCTTTCAAACACGTAAAAAAACATTTTTTTATTGGATATAGGTACAAAAGAACCGATTTTGTGTCCTTAGTAGAGTTGCGCTGGTAAAAATAAACAATCTACATACATATTAGCAGACCATCGAAATATTCATAGTATTATAAGAACACCTACTACGGCGTTAATGAAATTTGCTCCAGACTTCGGTGTCTTTACTTCATTCATGAAAATATATAAATTTTAATATTGACAAAGAGCTCAGGCCCCGTTTTGTGAATAATAGTTATATAGTCTGTTCCAAAAGAATTAAGTACGTTTAGAATTTGCTTTACGTGTGGTCCGTTTAGTCAAGCATGGATTTTGTATAATCCCGTTTTCGGCAAACATGGCAATTAGATTTGCTTCGAATGGGATTTTTTCTGCCTCGAATGCCTTTTTGTTGGGAGAGTGTTCTTTGAGCGCATCTGTGACAGTCAACATAATACCATTCATGAAGCTCTTTAAAATGCCGTGAATATTCCAATGGACCGCCAAATTATGATTGTTTAATTTTACTGATGTAATGATATTTTTCCCACTGTTATTTGTTGTGGTAAACGCCCAGTGTTATATTTTGGTTCGGTGTTATTTCGCGCGCTAATAAATTTTGTACGCTGTGTAGGTATATTTTATTTGTATCATTGCCCGTGTGAGAGACATTGTATTTACTTAAATTGTACTTAGTTTAATATCATTACATATATATTTTTTAAATTTCGTCTATGCCAAGCTTAAAGCAACGTCAAAGAAAAAAAGATTTGTAATCGTAGTATCACACCGATGTAATATTATAACATAATAAATATATATCTATTTAATTTTAATTCATTTTTATTTTTAACTTTATGAGTAAAATCCCAAATTATAATATTTTATTAAATGAAGACAATGTTAGCGAAACTCAATCCAAAATCTGAAGACAGAAAAATCAGAAAAAGATATTGGTTCCACTGGGACTCGAACCCAGGGCCCTTTGCTTACATGGCAAGTGCTCTACCAACTGAGCTATGAAACCCATTTCCTATTCGGTCACTTATAACTATATCATACGTCGACTAATAACTACCAACATTATCTTCATTTTCTTAACGCACATATTATTGGCTGTTATCTTTATATATGATTGCAAGATTCAACCCGAACTAAATTCTATCTAGATAGTTTCTGGATAAATATTTATCCATTTGATTTTTAATACGCAACATCTATTGACTTTTTCTGCAAATCTCGGATGAAAGTGCCCTGGGTTCGAATCCCAGTGGAACCAACATCTTTTGTGATTTTTCTGTCTCCAGATTTTCGATTGAGTTTCGCTAATATTGTCTTCATTTAATTAAATATATTTAATTTATCAAAATTCCATTATAAGTAGGTACTTCAATACGATACGCATATTTTTTTTACATTAGCCACGCACAGGAGGCCCAGAAGAAAATAGTTCCTCTCAGGTCCTCCACACAGCATCTCAGATGACATAGACCCTGATGGAAATATTCCTATTATTTTCCTCAGGGCCCCCTGCGTGAAGTTAATATAAAAAGGTCCTATGTCAACTTTTGGGATGCTGTGTGGAGAGCCTTTTAGTGAAATGAAGGATAGAAAGTTCTGTGGAGGAAAAATGTATGAGGGTGGGTAGGAATACGGGGTTTAATGTGTTCAGGAGTGATGATCGTACGCCCTATATACCGAATATATACCTCCCACTTCGGTGCAAGACGATGGGTCTAGAGAGTCCGGCTGGAGAGGTCAAAAGGTCTTCCTCAACCAATCTCTCCCTATCCGGCCCGCCACGCAGTAGGTGGGCAAAAGCATTTGCCGCCGTGTACTAGACAATCCTCAACTGCCAACCAGGGCACCACTAATTAAAATTCAAACGTAGCGAGCCTTGGGTGCTCTATGGCAGGGGTGTTGATTATCCAATAAATGGTTCCCGGGGCGGCGTCACTGAATAACAATAATAAGTCACGGCTGAATAACAATTTACCTACATAAAATTTTGATTGATACCCATATGCACAGCTTTAATTAAAGTTGAAGGTATTTGATTAGAGACAATTATTCAAAATATTACCAAAAATTGGTTTAAATGGAATATTATAGTCACACGGACTCAAGGCATCAATATTGAATCCTTCCACAACAAAAAAATAAGAACTGAATCTCAGTTAAAAATACAATTCAGATAGCTACTAAAAATGTCTCTAATCTCGTTAAAAAGCCATAAATCGAGATATTTATTTCCAGCATTTATTTCCCACGATCCCGCAAAAAATCAATAGGAAAAAGTTTTAACCGTGAGAAGTGGGATAAATTCACCCTTGTCACTTTTTAACTCCCGTCACAATTAGACCACATTGACGTGCATGTCTTGTCCATTGAACATGACTTTATTATTTTGTACTTCATTGATTTTGCATTAAAAGTAAAAATCACACAATGCTTCTTCCTGACACTATCAAATTGATATAATGCCTCTCACTATATCTCCCAGGTTGTCACAATGTATTATACTGAATGTGACACAATTGTGTCAAAACACAATCAAATTGCAATCCTTTTTTAATTGACAATGATTTAACGTTACGAATGTAGAAAAGGATTTTTGACCTTTATTTTGCTAAATGGAGCGGTTACATTTTTTATAAAGATAACGGATTTATGAATGCGGTATATTCGGATGTTCATAGATATTTTATTGCAATTCAATAAAGTTTATGACCGCAACATAAATGAAGAGCTAACTAACGAGTTTCTAATTTAGATAGGTATGACATAAGTAATGTGATATCTTTAAGATTTGGTATGTCTTCATTATTTGCTGTGTAATCCTGTTGTCATTGAAATTATGTTTATTTCCTAGGGGTTGAAACTGCATCAATTAAGTTTCCTATTATAGAAAAAATTACACGTCAAGTAAAAATCAACCAAAATTGTAAAGAATATATTAAAATTAGATTTAAAAGGTAGGTACCTACAGTATGTTTCTACTAGTGACCTATTTAAATTGGACGTAACTCTGCAAACTGGATTCAACCGACACGAATTTAATTTTAAGATAATTGTTTAGTTATTTAATAATTCTCATGTTTGTTACTTGGCAGAAGATTATGTGATATTACAAATATAATATGATTTATAACTAATATGAAAATATTTGCTAAAATACTATAAATAATAAATACTATAATAATACTTTTTGATATTTATTTGTAAATTATGAAAATACGCCAACAGACCTTAGTAATATTTCGCACAAGCATAAATTTGTACCGCGATACCAATTTAATTGGTAGAGTATGGTGAAAAATGTTCTCATCGCAATGGTGTGGTTAACTCAATTTTGGATTTTTTGTGGGTTGGATCCAGTTTTTGTTTGCAAGTGGAAAATATAACGTAAAAAAAATTTTTTTTTAACAATTTCGATATATGAAAATTAATAAGCCGGTAGAAATATTTACTACAATACTTACAACGAAATTCAACTGATAAAATGTTATTTACTTTCGGTGGAATTACGGGTATTGAGTAAATCCTAAAATTGTAACAGTTAAACATCGAAGACAATATTAACAACAGAAAATGATTTGATTGCATCTGAGAATTGAACCCAGGACCTCTGCCCTGCTGGAGGATTGCTCTGAGCACTGAGCTTATTCGACAATTTCAACTTACGTCATGTTTTACTGTGTCATACTTCAACTTGTAAAAGTCAAGAAAATTTCATATCTGGGTCACATACTTCAAGGGAAAAAACATCACTTGCTCCAATTAATATTAAAAAGCAAGATAGAGGGTCGCCGAGGGCCTGGTAGGAGACAATAATGTCTTGGCTGCGAAATGTACGAGAGTGGACCGATATTAGAAGTGTGGAGGAGCTATGACGGGCAGCGCAAGATAGAGATACATATCGAGTGATCGCCAACGTCGGGGGGGACCTGATAAGGAACACGAAGAATATATTTCGACTAGAGCTACTAACGATTCCTTCGATTCCTCGGCTGGCTAAGTTATCCATCACGACACAAGCAACATTTTCCGCTTAGTGTGGCGGTAGAATTAGATTTTCCAAGCTTATTGGGTTATTCGTAACCAGAGAATATTTGTCTTTCGAAAAAAAAAAAAAAAAATCTTTTTCTTCTTTTCTCACATTCTTCATTTAAGAGTGGTTAATATTGTCTTCAATGATCATGTGTCTTATTCATATAAACTAATATGGTGTAAATTCCGATTATTAATAATTGCTTCCCCAAACTTTTTATTAGGTCAGGTGAGTTATTTAATGCAAAGTGTTAAGGGTAGAAATAAATTTGTGGTTGCATAGAAAGGAGGTAAAACGCATTCGTTTCCATTGATATGGGGCACAATATACAAATTCTCCTCGTAAAAGGACGATAAGCGCTCGTAAAGGGAACAAAAAGCTGGGGAAAGTCTGGCGCAGTGGGAGCGAAAACTTGGATTTGAAGGAGGATCAACTCAAAAAATATGGTAGATATAAGTTATTCATTATTAGATCTCAAAAAACTGAAATATTTGTATAAAATATGGGTAACGATCAGAATCGCAATATTTTTTCAATTTGTTTTTTTTCTTCAATGTAATTTAAATTTGGTAATGTTATAATTAAGTTCTGCATTTATGTGTTTTTATTTTATTATTGTGACTGTTGTTTCGGTGTTCCACCAATAAGTGCCTCACACAATTGATTTTCAAAGTATTTTTACCGAAAATATTCGTTAATCATTTGTAACATCGTATTTATAAAAATAGGGGAGGGATTAATAATCAAATAATAATATGTCTATTTTAATTTTTTTTATATTTTGGTAGAAAGCTCCTCACACAATGTATGCTTTTGATCAGTTTAATTTTAAACCCTGAAAATGCTAGTGTCAAGCGAAACCGGTCGGTATTGAACAAATTAAATTATTAAAATCGTAGTTACAAACAAAGTGATTGTTTTATTTCAATTAATTAATTAATCATATTTCTATATTTGTCTCAATATTTCATAACCACAGTTTGATAAAGGCCTTGAACGCTGAAACAGCTATCACAATAATAAAAACGAAAATACTTGCTGAACTTAATAATAAAATTACTTAATTAGATTTACTTTACATATAAAAATATATATATAATATATAAATGAGGTAAACAAAAAACATTTCACGTACAAAATTAACATATTGATTAAAGAACAAAAATGTAATACCTATTAAATAAAAATATCACGTAAAAGAATAAAATATATATGTTTAATACACAATGTAAAACAAATTAATAAATAAGCGCATTAATTTTTTGCAGACTTTTTTTTTCATCGCAAAGACATATTATTTATTTATTTTTTCAAAGAAAACTTCTTCGGAAAGGTTTTCACTTTGTTATGGCATGATTTATTTTAATAAAAAGACAAATAACTTTGTTTACATCACTTTTATTGGTTCACAATCAACATGTTTCGAAAACAATGTTTACTTCATCAGGATCAAACGTATACTAAACTTAAAAATTAAATATAGATGACACATGGAAGGAAAGGGTAGGAGGGAGGGGGAGGGGTAAGAGTGGGGAAAGTTTATCAATTAGGGATTTCAAAGCCATTAGCAGGGAAAGACCGGTTAAGTTGGAAGAGGTTCAAAAGAGGGTTTATAAAAATTTGCTGCTTATTAATTACGTCTGCTTTATTATTTACATTTTTTCTAATTTCTAAAATCTCTAAATTATATATATATATATAATCTCTAAGTAATATTTTAAGTCCATGGTTTTTGTCAAAATTATGATTATTTTTTATTAAATCATCTGCGAACTCAAACTCGCTGTTGCCATTTAATGCCCTGAGATGTTCTTTAACCCTTACTTCAAAGTTTCTATTTTTTCTACCTATATAAAAGCTATTACAATCTTTACAATCGAGTTTATAAACGCCCGATTTTTTTGTTTTGATGTCGCTGTCTTTGTTGTTGAGGATGATTTTTTAAATTTGTTATTTGTATAAAATGCAGGTTGTATATTACTGGGAATATTTTTGCTAATTATTTTTGACATATCGTTATTAACAAATAGAATTCTACGCCATTGATTATTATTATGTTTAGAAAAAGGGTAGATATATAGTTTTAAGAATTTCTGTTTATTCTTTTTATTAAGTATTTGAATTAAATGGTTTTGCTTTATTTCCCTGCTAATGGCTTTTAAATCCCTAATTGATAAACTTTCCCCACTCTTACCCCTCCCCCTCCCTCCTACCCTTTCCTTCCATGTGTCATCTATATTTCATTTTTAAGTTTAGTATACCTTTGGATCTGATGAAGTAAACATTGTTTACGAAACACGTTGATTGTGTACCAATAAAAGTGATGTAAACAAAGTTATTTGTTTTTTTATTAAAATAAAAAAAAAACGTATTATTTATGTTGGCACGTGATAACCGTTATGCATTTCTATTACTAAAAAGCAGCAATTTGTTTTTCAAATCTAACCTATTTTTATCTCAAATATTTTTTCTTCAAAACTAACTTTGAAAATACTGTTAAGTTATCAATATAAAAATATTTCACTGAGCTCCCGCTGACCATTATGTTAAAAAAAGATTATGTTTACATGTCTGACAATAAACGCAATTTTACCGGTATTCAAGTTTGAAAATTGAATATTATTTATTATGTACACTATATTATGGAAATAACAAGGCTCACGGTATTATTTTTTATCTTATTCTAATCTCTCTTTCTAAATAATGTTTATTGATATAAAATTCAGCTACATTTAAAAAAATATTTTTTTTGATAACAAATCATAAAAGAACTCACTTACATTAAAACACATTGTACGAAAAGTCTTATCGAATACCTTTTATTATATTATGAATTTTCGTGAACAATTCACAGTAGGTATATAATATGAATGATTTTAAAACATTGTAATAAAATTATGACCTTTATGTGTTGGTAAGTTCTTTGAAAAGCATTGATTTGCATAAATACAATTTGGCTTCCTTTCACACGTCCTCCGTCGGAAACATGCGTTACCTACACACATTAATAACAGTAAAATATATTTACATAGCGCAATTTTGTAACACTCCACTTCAAGATATTTTAAAAAGGAACAAACATTCCCGAGTGGCGAATAACTGACTAAATTTAAATTCTACCTACTACCATCAATATAAGCTGAAAACATTGCTTGTGCAATGGTGGAGGGCTTAGCTAGTAGAGGATTGAACTGGGGAAGTGTGTTTTGGCATTTGGGACTCACATTTAATGACGATTTGGTATTCACATAAGAAATTAATAAAAATACGGACTTTATATAATTATTATTATTTTCTGTGCCTCTTTGCTATATTGCTGAAGAAATGATTTTTATTACGGTGCTCCAGATTTTACGTCCGGGTTGAATCTTTCCCAAATGAAAGACTAAACCCTTCCACACACTTTTCCACAAATGAATATCTAGTAAATTAACGCAATGTAAGTGCACTATATAAGAATAAAACAATACAAGAACAATACGTCAATCCACCAGAAACATAATGGGAAAATATTTCACCGACTACAGATATTTTCATATCAGAGGGTTCGGCTCTGATGAAATCCTAACTGGTCCGATAAATCCTACTGATCCCTCAATATAAATATTTAAAAGATCTTTCGAAATCCTACATGTATTTAAAATGACCGACTTTTGCATTTTTATGTACAAATTTTTTGACAAATCTAGTACACCTAAATTTTGAATGAGAGAGCTAGGTATAATGCCAGTAGCCGAAATAACAAATGGTAATATTTTTATAGTCTGAGAATGCCAAATTCTTTTAATTTCATTTCCTAAATCTGTATATTTTCTTATTTTTTCAGAAACAGTTTTCTGAATATTACAAGAATTTGGAATAGCTACATCAATGATATAAGTTATTTTCTTAATTTTGTCATGTAAAACTATATCGGGTCTATTATGACTAATTGTTCTGTTTGTCAGAATAGTTTTATCATAATAAATTTTATAAAATTCATTTTCTAAAAATGAATTTGGTTCATATTCATAATATGGTACATTACGCCAGTCAATCAAGTTATGTTTAATTACCAAACTTTGGTGAATTATTTTTAAAACTTGATTGTGCCTAAATGTATACTCGGACGGCGCTAATACAGAACATCCCGATATAATATGTTCTATAGTTTCCAGAAAAGCCAAACATTTTCTACATAAATCATCAATTTGATTTGCATCTTTGATGATATGCTTCCTATAATTTTTAGTATTAATGACTCTATCTTGTATGGCAAGCATAAAGCCTTCTATTTCTGCGCTCAACTCTCCAATACTCAACCATTTGTTTGACGAAAATTTGTCAACATATGTTTGGTTGAGGTAATTGAAGTGTTTTGCGTGAAGAATTTTATTTGACCAGGAATCTAATAATTCCTGGTTGGTATTTATAAGAATGCTGGCATTCTCGTCGTATAAATTTAATGGTGAAATATTTCTATCTGCCTTGCAAATTATTTTGTGCATTTCTGAACTATCAGCTTTCCTATGGAAAAAATTTCTTAGCATTTCTACCTGATTATGTTTTAAAGATGTTATTTTGACTATACCTCTACCTCCTAAATTTCTGGGTAAATTAATACGTTCTATAGCTGAATTTGGATGATGGGAATGAAATTTTGTTAATGAAGTTCTAATTAATCCTTCTAAGCTATCTAAATCTGTATTAGACCATTTAATTATGCCAAATGAGTAAGTTAATAGAGGTATTGCCCAAGAATTTATCGCCTTTACTAAATTTTTAGCAGATAGATTGCATTTCAAAATTTTTCTGATCCTAGTTTTAAATTTAATCCTAATATCATTTTTAATACTAGTATGATCTAATCTATTTGATTGCGGATATCCTAAATATTTATAAACCTCACCCCCTTTCATACTTTCAATTTTGAAATTTCTAAATATACCCTCGTCTCCATCTACAATTTTACCTTTCTCTATATGGATCGTTCTACATTTATCTAAACCAAAAGTCATTTTAATATCATCTGAAAAAATTTTAACTACTTTAATCATTTTCATATTTTCATTTGATATCATTTCTAAGCACATGTACATCAGTATCAATTGATGGTACCTATGCATGTAATCTTATTTATAAATATATATGCTTCTGAGTACGCATGTTTTAAGCATGCTGGAGCATCTGAGTGTACTTATGCCTAAGAGTGTATTGCATGTGTTATATCTCTCTGTCTGTGTATTTTCTGCCTTTGTATTGTAGTGACTTGAAACACTATTCTTCTTTATCTATTTTCTTTATTGTGGTTTCTCATTATATTAATATTGTTAAATTGACCTTCTAACAGACTGCTGGGGTAGTTAAGCGAGTGTTTGTAATGAAGAATAAAATAAAAAAATTGTGATGTGACATTATAATTTAAAATAAAACAATAACTTTGTAAACACCACTTTTATTTTATATACTTTATTAACACAACATAACATAATCATTATTAGATAATCATTTGTGGATTACTAGATAATCATTTGTGGAAAAGTGTGTGGAAGGGTTTAGTCTTTCATTTGGGAAAGATTCAACCCGGACATAAAATCTGGAGCACCGTTTAAATAACCAAATAAATGCATCTTTTAATCCCATTCTAAATATTTTACCAATAAACCGCTCTGTTGTTCCCGGAAATCCCGCAATTATCCCCACCCCTTTGCTTACCCCCCACTCAAACACCTAAAATGTGTATATCTGTCAATATTCTGTATCATAGGTTAGTTAGGACAAAACGAATACGCAAAACAGTTTGCTATACAAAGGGATTAAGTTCTATAACACACTACCAAAAACTCTAAAGTCCTCACCAATTGAAAAGTTCAAGATGTATTGTAGGAGCTACATAAAATAAGAAAAAAATATAGTGAATTTGAAATATTATAATTAATTAGCTGAAATATAAAATATTATAACTAATTAGAAATTTGTAACCTTAAATGTACAAATTACTAAAATAAAATTCAAAAAATAATAATAATAATAATATTCTCCTGACGAAGGAAGGGTGCTTCCGAAACCGGTAGAGTGTGTATAAATAAAAGTGGTCTACAACAAATTTATTTGTGTTTTTATTGTTATTGTTTTTTTTTTAGTATATTTGTAATATTTTTTAGACATTATTTGTATCTCTTGTTCGTGCCGAATAAGGCTTACCACAAGTATGACCAAAACCAGAACATTCCAAAAAGGTAGGCAACATCAAAAAGAAAACAACAAATTTACAATTTAAAATTCACTTTTCATAAATAAATGCAGCTGTTTTATGTTTGTCTTCCATGCGGGTATTCCTTCAGTCTCTCTCTCGGCACACAGGACAGAGAACAGACAACAGAAAACACACAACAGACACTGTAAAATCAAACAACATTGAAAGACACAGATAGACAACACAGAGAAAGCTGCTGCAAGGAATATAAAATTTTATCTCTTGGCTTTGTTGTCTCGTCAGCTCTGTGACGTCCAAGATAAGCGCGAGATGACTGTCAGACTGTGATATAGAATGTGCTAGGTGAAACATAAAATAATAGGGGTAGCATGTTCTGGACCAAAGATATAAAAATACGAGGTATAACCAGTTTCGATAGACCTAACTTTATGTGAATTCTGCACCCAACTATGTACCTCCGTCTGGAATCTGTGAGACTATTGAATCCCCAATTGTAGTACGGGGTGGCTGAATGTAGTGGGGAGAGGAAGGAAAAGGGGAGAAGGAAGGTGTGAAGGTACCTACCTGGCTATTCAGATCTGGTCACCAAATTCTGCTAAAGTCATTTCAAGCAACGTTTCACTCTGGAACATGCCGCAAATATCCTATGTGCATATTATTTTATATCCTATGTTATTATTGAAATAACACAAATCTGGGTACGTTACACAAATCTTGTAGCGGGGGGGGGAGGATATGTGGAGGAGGACGGTGGGAAGGTCACCCTAAGTGGCTCGCTGCGTTTGGCGGTCTTACATCGGTGCTATATTGGAAGTGTCCTCTACTCTGGAACGTGCCGCAAATATATTATAAAATAACACAAATTTGGGTACGTTAAGCGTAGCCGAGAGGGGAAGGAGATGGGGAGGAGGAAGGTAGGAAGGTACATGTCTGTTCAGATCTGGTCACCAAACACGCCTAAAGCCATTTCAAGCAACGTTTCAATTCTGAATGGTAGTGTTAAACGTTAAACCAAGGCGATTCTTCCTCGTATCTTCCACTCTGGAACTAGCCGCAAATATATTATACTTTTATTAATTTAATTAATTGTGAAATAACTCAAAATGGTCCAAGTCCAATAAAATTAATTATTATTAGCTCAAGCCGGGATTTGAACCCACGACTTTCTAATCGAGAGTATTCGATCACGGAAGCCGTCAGATTGAAATTTATTCCAAACGTATATCATTATTATATAAGAGTTTTTACTTCTTACTCAGCCGTCTCAATCTTTTTTCATTGAAGTAACCTGAAAAAATTATCTGTCTCCTCATATTCCTATTACGATCAGTCTTACGAGTCTACTACATTATCTATGCGAGAAACCGAAGGAGGAATGAAATAAGAAAAAAAATACTTGTAGTTGTATATTTACACTAGGGACGCCTCCAACTGCACAGATTCGTATGCCGACCTGTACAAACATACTTTTTCATTCGGAGGGCGTCGGTACTGCACGTCATTATGTATATTCGATAAGCGACAGCACTCTTACGAAGTTCGATAACAACATAATATTAAGTTCTTTCACATTCCGGAACACAGTTCGAGACATTGAAAAAAAAATAGATTTGCGTAAAAATATGCTAAATCATCTTTATTTTCTATTCTGCATCATTATTTGTACACAGTTGATAATTGTCACGTAAGATCGGGTCGTTTCTACGACTCGTTCTTGAGTAGGTACAACAGCTCGGCTGTGGAAAAATTTGCAGGCCTCTGTGTTTCCGTTTTTCTACAACACGGGTCTTTTCCATGACCCAGGTTCACTCCATCCTTCCCACAAAAAGAACCTCCACACAGCATCCCCAAAATTTAAAATAAACGATCGAGTTGATGAAACAAACCCCTAAGAAACCCAATAATTTTATTTAAATGTTTATTTATTTAAACGCCCACAGGCCTTTTAACTTTTACACAAAAGAGTATATATATATCTTTAACACAATAAGTGAACGTGAGGAAAGAAAATACCTACTAAAAATAAAATTATAAAAGATGTAAAAGAAGAAATAAAGATAGACGAATAAAAACGGAAACTCTTTTTACAATATTCAATGCAGTAGGTATATTCAATTATACAATTGTTTATATAGAAACAAATTAAATTCATGTTGATGCAAGATATCAGAGTAATAAAAAATTCCAAAAAATTGGACACTATTGAAATAATTGACTTTAATATCATACATTTAAATCAAAAATATAAATATGTTGAAAACATTCATAAATTTCAGTTTAAATGGAAAAATTGCTCTTAAGTCGTTAATATTATATTTTAAAAATATATTTCTGGTTTCTATTTTAGTCGAAATCATTAAAAAAATAATATAATGGTAGAATTACACATCGATTACACATAGTCGGATCTGACGGACCTGCCCTGATGATGGACACTGCAACGCTGTCCGAAACGTCGGCTAAAGAAGGAGGTAGCGCAACACGGAATCACACCCCAAAAACAAACAACGAAAATGCTTTTGCCGTGAAAATCTAAAAACTTGTCTGGTAGAAAAGAGGTTCCGAATTAGGTTATCCGTTAAAAGGTTCTTAAAATATACTTACTCTACAGAACTTGATTCGTTATCGGTGTATTACTTAGACGCCTACTAACTATTTGGCTACTTATTTAGGTACTTATTTTAATATCAGATAAGAAATAATTCTACTACACTGCAGCGCTACACATATAGGTTGGCGAGAAAGGAGGGCGCTGTCGTCTAAGACATAACAAAAGTATGTGTGGTTGTCAGATTAAAATATAAAGATATAGCGTTAGTTCAAGTTTACGCCACCGCCAACTTATACGCGTGGCACTGTAATTTCAAAAATCCATAGACAAGTCACAGCCTATTCAATAAAATGTGATAAACGCGTATTACAGCTTATAAAACTTCACCAAACAAAGATCAAATTTAACAAGTAGAGTCACGATATAGGAACCACACAATATTATTAAATCAGGGGCTCAGAATAATAACACGGCAAGTGAAAACGATTAAATTAGTAAAATACTTCGATCAATTAAAATATAACAAAATACGTGCAGTAAAAAATTATTTGATAGCATCAATTTTACCTAAAAAAAAATTATACCTGATATTTTATTTTTGAAAAAAGTTTTTTTTTTAAATTTCATTGATTATAAATAAAATGAAAGTAAAAAACATTTAAAAATAATAATAAAAGCAAAATCAAAAATATTCGTGTGCGATGGCCGAGAATCGAACTCGGATCAACTGCTTGGAAGGCAACTATGCTGACCATTACACCACCAACGCTCGTGCAAGAAACGCCGTTGTTTGTGATAAGAAAGTACATGAAGTGAATGTGATTTCGAACGAATTAAAAATACTCGGCAGCGCGACCTCCATATCTTATTTATTTCACATACTTGAGTTTTTACCAATTACAATGAAATGATTATCTATCAATGACATCAATGTTATCATGTTTTAGTTAGTATAATAAAAAATACATTCTACGTACGCGTCTACGTCATATATCATTGCTCATTATCATTATCATTACAATGAGAGTAACATCTCGGTGGTTCGCGGCGTAAAATTGCCTAGGTTGATCGCATTACACTGAAGAATTTATTTATTTTTGTTTACATTAAAAAAATAATTATAAGTAAAAATAAAAAAATATTATTATTATAAAAAATTAAATAAGTTTAGTAAAATCAAATGGTTGAAAACAATACAGCCTTAATGCACGAAAGGTTTTTGATGTATCTTTACAAGGTGATGCAGGAAAATTACTTTAGAGGACACGTATAAAAGTACGAGTATTTGTGCAAACCGATAGAATCAAAAGTTTTAAAAAAGTTACTAGAAAAAGTAAAAGTAAACTAGTTTGAAACTCCCGCCCGCAATACCTTATCTTTGTGTAACAAGCAAATACCCAAAGATGCTGGGTGCGTAGCGACGTTCATCAATTATTGTATTTCTATAAAATATCTAATAATTATATTCTCCTAGCATCAGTAAGTACTCAAGTACCTAGTTACAGAAGTAAATCATTTCAATTTAGACTCGTGATTTAGGTGTATTTACACTAAACTTTAGATATAATAATCGTCCTAATTTATATCAGCATGTATTTTTTTCTTATTGTTCATTGGGTTAACTGTAAGAAATAGGATGTTGGTACCTTTCGGTACTCTCCATGTACTTACTTTTTATTTGATTTGTAGATACTTATTGTAAATATTTAAAAAACAAAAAATTTGTAACAAAACAGATTCAAAATAACAATTTGAATTCATCCAGTACACCAATACACAAGCAAGGGTCTCTTTAAAATCTTCAATTTGCCATAGACCCGGGAACCATTTATTGGATAACCAACGCCCCTGCCATTGGTCACCCCAAGTGGTTCGCTACATTTGATGACATAGCAGGGGTTCCCGGGTTCATGGAGTGTTAGTTATAGTTAGCTAGTAAATATAATTACACTGAGTGAGTTTACTAGCAGTAGCTTGTAAACTCGCTAAATGTAATCGAAGCTTAAAGGAGGCCTAACCTAGACCTCTCCAGCCGGAATCTCTCGACCCATCGCCTAGCACCGTAGTGGAAGGGATGAATTCATACGTCGGTCACTTCTGGACACATTCTCCGCCGAATTCGTGCCCAACCCTCAAACCTTTTTCAGTCTCGGAATTTCCTAATCTTCCTTTCCCAAAAATATCCTCCACACAGCATCCCATAGATGACATAGGCCCTGAGCAAAATTATTTTCCTCCGGTCGCCTGTGGAGCTAACGTAAAAAATGCCCCTGGTATATAGCACGCTAGTGTAATTTTGTATTATGAACAAACTTATGCCCCTACGATTCAAGTCCCTTATAATAAAACATGGTGTAACGCCATATTTACGAAGCTTCTCATTCAACAAGTAACGCGTCGGACAACAATACCACATTATCCGCTCACAAAAGTCATCGTAATAATATATTTAAAAAAAAAACGAATTCCATTGTTGAGTCGCTGCGCCTCCAATCCAATACTTGCCAAGTTACGGTAGGTTAAGGTGCCTGGAACCGGGAGTCACTTTTACATAGCATTTATCACGACAATGCATGCTTAAACATTTTTAGGCCGGCAACACCCCTGCCGTAAGTCACCCCAAGTGGTTCGCTATGTTTGGTGCCTTAGCAGGGGTGCCCGGGTTCACGGGGTGAGGTTTGAAAAGGTCTCGGCGGCGAATGCGTTCGCCCACCTACTGCGTGACGAGATTAGGAGACTGGTTGAGGGAGACTTAACATAGACCTTTCTAGCCGGACTCTTTGCATCGCGCTGTACAAGTATATATATAATGTACATTAAATATTATTATCAGTTACCACAAAAGACACGAATAAAATTAAGTTTGAAAAAACAAACTACGATTTTCGGGGAAACATTTTGAACTCATTTTAAATATTCATTGTGTACCTACGTAAAATTCTGAAGTTCAAAGAATGAAAAAGTTTCGCAGCTTTCTTACGAAACTTTCAAAAAAAGAAAAAAAAAGATTTTTAACTTAATGAGTAAAATCTCATACAAATTAATGGAGACAATATTAGAGAAACTCAATCGAAAATCTAAATCAGAAAGAGATAGGTCACATCTGGGACTTTACTCATTAAGTTAAGAATAAAAATATTCATCTTAGACTTGCAGAAAAAGTCGATAGATGTCGCATATTAAATAAAAATGGATACATTTGTCCAAGAAACTATCTAAATAGCATTTAGTTCGCATTTGAATCTTGCAATTATACATAAAGATAGCAGCCAATAAAAATATGCGAGATAATGTTGGTAGTTCCCAGTCGAATATGATGCTGTTAAATATGGGACACTTTGTAATACTAACAGTGATGTGGGTAGCAAATAATGTAAAAACCTTACAATGTCCAATGTCCAGTGTGTTAACTGTAATGTCCTCCGCGTGCAATTTCGTATCTTCTCCAAGCATAAACTTTCTAATTAAAGTGTGTTTATCGGAAGTGACCGGCCAGGTAAGTATGTTTCTGTATCCATTTGTAAATATTAAAATCAGATAGAACCTAAGAATTCTTAATAAATTGCACAGCGCCCTTGAGGTGATTTTTCACAAAAACGGCGCTCTATAAAATATCCAATTATTAGGTCCTGGGTCCCAGATGTGACCTGTCTTTTTCTTATTTTTCTGTTTCAGATTTTGTGTCTTCATTCATTAAAAAAAGATAATTTAATTAGTCTATGGTGAATGGTAAAGGCGTACAAGAGATAACGTTTGCTTAAAATAATTTCCGCTTTGACTATGTTCTCATCAATGATATCAAATGAGTCGATTTCCGGAGCAAATTTTTGAAACTACCCACTTCTCGTATGTTAATTTCACACCCAGGAAGAAACAACTTGAAAGAATCTGTCACAATTAGGCAAGCCCATAAATAACTGTGTTCTCAACCTGTTACGGAGCATGATTGATGCAAATTACGAGCCTATTTAAACGTTTATTACGTGAGTATCAATTATTCCCGTAACGGGGTTCCACAAGGCTCCCGCTTGAGCCCCAAACGGTCTCGTCACAATGCGGCTGAAGCAAGTTGAAGCCCCGACCTCATTGTGCCGCCCTGGCTATGACTGGTGCTGTGGTGGTAAGGCCGCCTGCACCGTGTACGGGGCATAATGCAGAACCTTGCACGGCACGGCAATATAATGCCAAGATCCTGCATAGCATTACAATGCTACGATTCAGAAAGGGTTTTTAAAATGTGGTTCAATCAAGTATTTTTTTGAAAATTTTCATTTACAGTTTGATTTTTGGGAAACCACAATTTGTATTCTAGTCCCAGCAACAAATCTTACGTGACGTCATTATATACGTCGTGATATTTTTTCATAGCTCATCACTTAACACTTTTTGTCGAGGATTGAAATGATATCCCAAATTTCTTTTTGGGCTTACCTTATTGCACAATTGAAAACATGAAACAAACCCTCCGATAGTAGTTACATAGATATTATTATCATAATGTCTTCCGTAAACGCTATGGCAGCCGACGTGTAAGGCTCTGCTTAGATTTTTTGTACGACCAGAAGTGCTGCCTTCTATAATTCTCAAAGATAAAACAGTTTTAAATGGACAAATTTTACAAAATCGGAAATTTTTCGTTCGCCGACTTGGTCGGTCAAATAATGGTCCAAATGTACAAATTTTACGATATTTGCGAATTGGGATTATACGATTCTTCAAAGAATTGTCAAAATGGATAACCAATTATAATATGATATTTTTCTTATTGCAATTGACATTTTGACGATGACACGCTTATTGAAATTGGCTTATTGGCCGACAAATGGACAAATATGACGATATGTTACACATTGGAATTGTCCGATTGAACAAAGAATTGTACGAATTTACAAATTCTATGATAGTTTATACTTTGGAATTTTCCCATTTGACAACGAATTATCAAAATTAACAAAATTGACGATATTTTCAAGATTTGATTTTCGGTGATTGGCGCTTTGGAATTGGCCAATTGGAAAAATACTATTCCAAATGTACAAATTTGACGATATTTTAAAAGAGGTAAAGTCCACTAACGAACCTTTGCTGAATTAAGTAAAGCCCAAAAAAGCGCCTTTAATAAACACCATCGGCAGCTCTCAACCAAATAGACGCTTAGGTATAGAAGTAGTTCATAATAAGTTTATTAACCAGGAAATAAATTCCTTATTAAAATGTGGTATCATACCGGCCCGAATCGCCGGCATGCAGTGGTTAAAAATAAATTATCTGACTGATGACCTAGTGAGGAATCTACCTGACATAAAGTACTAAACATAAATCATAATATAAAGGCATTTACCTTGGTACTTACCCAAACCCACAGTGGATCATATTATTGAAGACTCGCATTGAAAAACCTGCTCCAGGAGAGCATAATATAATACCAAAAACCCCGTTCCTGCCATCATAATGTGGAATGGGTTTACCATACAGAATGCCGAGCATTTCTTAAACTACTTCAGCATTGATCCCTAAATGGCTCCGACCTGCTGCTGAATTTTATATTTAGGCTTTGGCTCCATGAATCGACTTCCACCATGAGACGATCTCACCATCAATGGCAATAGGGCGTGCTTCAATTCTAAGCGATTCTTCGATCCGCTGAACTCCGAGCGGAAGAGTAGCTGGTACCTACGTAGCTTCCAAATATGTTATGTGGGAATTTTATTGGGTTAATATGAGAATGTTTAAAATTTATGAGAAGTTTTGCAAGTTGTGTTTTTATGTGATTTCAGATTTTACGACCATTGGGATTTAAATGGATTATAAGAACTGAATTTACCTAATGTGAATGCAGCAGTGTGAAACTAATAAACTAAATATTAAAAATTATTATTAAAACACGTTTTAGTAACACAAAATGAAATAGGAACTAAACAATACTATAAGACAAATTGCCAAAACTACATTGCCTCTGACACTATATTTTGTTTTTGTTATTCAGCAAAGTTTTGGAGTGCCCCCAAACTTTTTGCCAAAATCAAGCATCAAAATGGTTAGTGAGAGTGTCAGATAGTAGCGTCCGTGTTGCAAAAAAATGTCACATTTTGTCTATTGTTCCAGGTCAGTTCCTAAACATTTTAGTAGATGTGTAGGTATATACTTTGTTGTTATATGGATACAAAAATATATAAAAAAAAATTCACAACGGAAACTGCGAATTGTCATATCTACTTCTTTCCGAAAATAACCAAATGGTTATTTAATTTAGGAAGGACGGAATCGGAAAAATTATTATAAAACTAAAATTCTGTAAAATTTTAAATTATTACGAGAGCCTAGTTGTATCTTAGCTTTTTCATTAAAAATTTTATTTATTTCAATTTCTTTTTTTCTCATTCGCCATTAGTGTATTACTTATTCAAATAAATTAATGTAATATTATCGTAATTTAAAAAAAAAAACTTTACCAATTGACGTTGTATACCAAAAAAAAAAAAATATGACATAATTAATTTCTTAGAACAGGCAGTGCCTAGTTAGAAACTTACGTTGACTGGGCCATAATGTATTCACGCCTGAATTGCAGCTTATCCTTAAAGTACTTGTTGCTTGCCATATTGCGTATAACCAATATTTATACATTATTTGGCGTAATACTGTTACGACTGTTACGAGTACCTATAATTTTCTACATCAAATAATGTACAGAAAATAAATTCGTTAGTCCTTCCTTCGGCCGACTGCAAAGTTAATCATTTCAAGCTGTAGGTTCTTGATTTGGATACAAATCACCATCTATTTAATGGTTAAATACAACTGCAGTTGATAAGGGGTTGTTGACGATTTCTAAATCAGTTTCAAGTTTTGACAATTTGTCCAAGCTTTGGTGCAACAGTATTTTTTACAAATTGACAAAATATGATTTAGTAAACAAAATATTTAATCAAATCAATCATGCTTGCTTACCATGTTCCAATTGTTGTTGTTTTATGTAGATAATCGTATTTACATATTATGTTGTTGTTTTCTGTCAGAGAAAAGTCTGCTTACCTGAAACAAAGAGAGAAAAAGAGTTACAATAACTAATAAAATTTTGTTGTGGATAAATAATGAATAATGTACACTTAAAAAAACACTTGCCACTTATATTCTTCAAAATAGTGTGCATTTATTTGTGTGTGCATTCAACATCAGACGTTAAAGATTTCCGCGCGTTACCTGAGCACAGTGTTCACGGCAAGAGCAGCATAATAACGCATACATAAGTCCTGGTTCTAGGACTTTTCATATTTCGCATTTTGCATATAACGAATAACGGTATTTTGTTATTCATCTTACATTTTTAAATACGCGAAAGCTTCCCGCGGGACGTGAAGGAGAAGCATGACAAAGGCCGCAGCCACATCTCACTGCAATGAGATAATATCGGGCTGGCCCGGCATTCATTTACAGAATGGCGAAAAGCCTGCTCGTTTTTTCGCGGCGCTACAGGGAAACTCAAAATATCCAATATTAGACTGAATTCGAGCTCATTAGTTATTTACGCACAACATTACAATTAAATAGGTACTGAATTCAAGCTCATTAGTTATTTACGCACAACATTACAATTAAATAGGTACTGAATTCAAGCTCATTAGTTATTTACGCACAACATTACAATTAAATAGGTACTGAATTCAAGCTCATTAGCTATTTACGCACAACATTACAAGTAAATAGGTACTGAATTTTTCAATCGACTTCATTGAAATCGCCTTATTGTAACATAACCTAAACTAGACCTCCTCCCCAGTTTTCCTTCTGATTTACAAGATTTCCATCCATTTCACTTGGTTGTGTCACTTTGCATTGGCTCCAGACAGAAGGTTTATTTTATTATTTGTATTTATTGAACGAAAGATTATTTCGATATGATTTTAGATTTTCATGTCCAAACGTATTAGATTTTCAATTAGGAAGGCGGGCATGGGTATCGACGCCCGGGAACCATTTATCGGATAATCAACACCTCTGCCATAGATCACCCCAAGTTGTCCGCTACGTTTGGTGACTTAGCAGGGGTGCCCGAGTTCATGGGATCAGGTTTGTCCAGATCTTGGCGACGGATGAATATGCCCACTAACTGGGTGGCAGGCCAGATCGGGAGAGACTGGTACATCTTTTGACCTCTTCAGCAGGATTCTGGAATAAGGATGAATTACTTTATTACTCATATTTTTTCCTTCCCAGCACTTCCTCTCCTTTCTATCCCTAAAAAGACCCTTTACACGGCATCCCCAAAGATGATAAAGGCCCTGAAGGGAATTATTTTCCTCAGGGCCTCCTGTGTGGAGTAAAGGTAAAAAAATAAAAGAATTATAGTAATTTATTTTTGACACATTATGCCGTGTGGCGCTACCGCCTGCTTTGGCAACATTTCGGACAACCTTGCAGTGTTCATCGTCAGGGTAGAATTGTTCTCTTTTCTATCTTTTTTCTCTCCCCACTATCTTTAGCCTCACAGCATACCCCAAAAGTGGACGCCATATAGTCGCACTAGCTCCGGGCGTTTGGGCGCAGTTGGGACTCTTGTGCGGTACCTACTCAAATAAAAAAATAGCAAAAGTGAATACATTAATAATTTTGTTATAATATTTCGGCATTTTCCTGTTGGCCCTGTGGGGCAGGGCAGGTATTTCCCTGGATTTCTGGCGTTTTTCCACTGCATCTGAATACAGCATCCAGTCTGTGCAGCATCATTACCGTTTCACATTGTGTTGTTTGGTATTCCTCTCTCATTCCCCGCCGCCGTGATGGGCGGGTTGGGCGGGTTGGGCGGGTTGGGCCGGCTGGGCGGCGGAGTCTGAACCGGCCCAGTACCTACCAGTAAACAGCAAATTCACAGTGCCGAGCAGATCCGAATGGGAGATGATCCCCTGTGACGAGGGAGATCTAATACCGCCTTGAATATCTAAGAAATGGCTTGTATAAAACAGAACTTTATGACGGAATGAGACGTGTTCGTAAAACAATCTCAGGTACAACATAACATATATTTTTTAAATTTATTTTATGTCTTCAAACTTTGCAAATACACTTTGTGGCGCCGTTTTTAATTAAATGAAAACAAATAACTTTGTAAAAAAAAACCACTGTGTAATCAATATTATCAACATATATATTCGATAACAAATTTTTCTTCAATATCGATTCATGACGTTTCTTTGTTTTCGAAACATGTTGATATTTTTGATAGTATTGATTACGTGGTGGTGTTGTTGCAAAGTTATTTGTTTTCATTTAATTAATTTTGTTTTTTTGTTTTGATACGTGTTTTATTTTTTAAAACTGTTCACATAGGTAAATTTGTACGGAAAATTAAAAGATAATTTTTCTGATTCTGATCATCGTTCTAAAATTGTGTAATTTTAATTCATAATAATTGATTTTAAGAATGATCCTAATCAGTACATTCCAAAAACGGTTCCAACTGGCTAAAACGTCATTATGACGTAGAAAACGCCACGTCTGGTAATGATAAGACGGCTGTCACCGACGTTGGTCGGTGTGACATCGACAACGCCAAATTCACGAACATAAACGAACATGTCGTTCTAGCGACATATCAAAAATAGCATACTTTTAATAGTTACGGAAAATGTATTTATCAACGTAATAATAAAATAAAAATTCTATCACTATAGTAAAGTATTTCTATATTTTTTATAAGTATGACAAAAAAGGAGTGAAAAACCTCCAATTAAACACCGGGCGATTATTGTTTAAAACTTGCAGGAGTTTTTTCTTTCAAACAATTTCTGAGTAGTGGGAGTATCATTTTTTAAACTTCAACATCTTACCCTGTTACTCACAGCTTACCTTTCCTTACTCCAGTCCTGCACAGCTACTATAAATCACTCCCATACAATATGTAGGTATTTGGCTTTTCGGGAACACGAATCCATTCTATTCATTTCAAATGTGTACTTAATAACGTACCTACGTACCAACACATTATGCATGTGCAGATTCAGATGGAGTACAGGTGAGAGGGCATGAAAAAATGTTCTTTGGTGGAGTAACCCCTTTAAAATTTGGGCGGTAAAACACGAAATGTAGCCGAAAAGTTAATAGAAATAATAAAAACATTAAAAGAGCACCTTCAGAACGCATGCTGTTGTAAGCTATATTTTGAACGTTTTTAATAAATTGAAGGACGTGATACAAACTAATTAACAAACCACCGAACCAATTTCAAAGCAGATGAACGACACACAACTAACTTTCTTAACTAACATATACTTTTCTGTTCGACCGGCTATAACATGACCCTAAATTATTGCATCAATTTATTTTTGTCACAATTTTCTGGAACGTCCTCGATGATTTCTTTTATATGTTTTATTTATTTATTTATAAGCGGAAAATTGGTGAATCTACATCACGTTTGGAATCGATATTATAAATTTTATTTGGGGTTTTATTTTAGAGTAAATGATGACCAAATTTGGAATTATTTAGATATATTTTTTAATCGGTCACTAGGGGATTCGTATAAGTTGTGTAATGTCTTTTAATACGCGTCGTACAGTAAGGTATCTATCATGATTTGAACTTCTTTTTGTTATGCCTTGTGGATCTTCAAGTAGATCGACACTCCCCCATCCATTATTATTAGTTTGCATACTATATCTACTTCAAGTAGATCGACACTTCCCCATCCATTATTACTAGTTTGCATACAATACTTCAAGTAGATCGACACTACCCCTTCTCTATTTACTTTTGAACAATTTGTTATGTAGGTAATCTTTCTTAATTATCATTTTTCAAATCGTAATAATAATAATTTAATTAACGCAACTTAGATGTTGTTGTGCTCTATTATAATGTAAACTGTTACGTCTCAGGGACCTCATCAAAAAATTTGTTAGGCACCTTTAAATATATCACATATTTAAGGTAATTAATTAAATTTACATACAGCTTGTCTAGCCAAAATTATATATGTAGACAGTTTTTTGTAAGTACCTAGCCGAATATGTTGTTTTTCGATTCCTTTCAATTTATTTCACAAAACCCACCTCCAAAAGCCCTGCACTCAGCCCACCCCCCTTTCTACAGACATAAAAAACCCAACAGAAAAGATTATGTAGAGTAAAAAGTAACAGGAAGGAATGGAAGAAAAATGCATCATCCACAAGACACGCCGCGGAACACGTACCATTGCGCCCTCGATTAATGATCACTCGGGGCTTTGAAGGTATTTGTTTCTGCCCTGCGCTCAGTGAGCTGCTCAAAGAACGGAGAGCTTAGCTGCGCAGAAGGGACTGGCTTTGGAGACGTGCGCGCATGACGTATGTGAGAGAATGGGGATGGCAGCAAAACCAACTGTTAGAAATCTGAAGGTTTATGGCTGTATTATGATATGGCATGGATTCAAGAACTTTTATTTTTGATGGTCGATGTCAATGTTGATTCAAGACGTTGCGTTGTGCAGCATCTTTACAAAATAAAATGAAGTCGCTCCCGCTGTATGTGCGCTTAGATCTTTTTAACTACGAAACGGATTTTCATGCGGTTTTCAACAATAGATAGAGTGATTCATGAGGAAGATTTTTAGGCATATAATTTGTCAAGGTTTTGGGTAAATTGGTTGAAATATATAAATAAAGGGAGCGGGCTGGCAAGCGGGCAGTTGGCAGCGGGCTGGCTTGTGGGCGGTATGGATTTGATAGGTATGCAAATTAACAGATGACTTTGGTTATAAAGGTTGGATAATGGCGTTGTGTTTCGTTAGCCACAGCAACATGTGACCGGGTCTGCTAGTAATCAATAAAGTAGACTTCCTATTAATTGTACTATTTTTTTTTATATACACTGGAACATAATCCTTTTTTTTCAAATGTTACGTATTACAATAGGTGCTAACTGGTAAAACTGCTAGATAGCAATTTGGCGATATTTTATTTCCAACTGCACGGCCTTTTTCAAACAAAACTTAACTTTTTAACTTGAGGCCAAAATACTTAACAAAATTATTTTTTTTAAATCGAAGGCCATGCGGTTCATAGACATTAGTTTTAAATTAATTAATTATATTTTTGTGATATAGCTGTTCAATTTAATAACAATAAAAAATGCACTGAGGATCTTAATGTATGAATATATTACCTAAATTATTATTTTAAATGTTTTTTTTTTAATTTTTTTATTATTTATTAACCAAGATAATATAAGCACAAAAATACTTTTTTTTTTTACAGTTTGAAGTACCTACAATTTATTTATAAATGTGGACAGGAAATGTGCAGAAAAAAATAAATACAAATGATAGAAATCAGAAAAAAGTGTAAAAAGAATACAGAGGAAATCCGGGAAAATAAATATGAAATCAGAAAAAAAGTTTTTCAGCATGTATCTCCTTCTGAAAATAAATCTATTTTTAATATTTCATATTTTGTTAAACTTCAATTTTTTGTGACGTAGTAATAGGATCTTTGATTGTATTTAATTTGTTGTCTGATGATTACAAGTCCATCGTTTTGCAATTAGCCTTGTTTTATGTGCATGTACTTACCACTATTTTGAGATGTGTGCTGACTATATAACACGAATTTGTATAATAACTGTATAATAATGATTGAGGAACATTATTATATCTTTGTTTGAGTAATTTGTCTACGAAATATTGTAAATTTTGAACTATGCTCATAAATGAAAATGATTTTGTTTAACTAAATTATATATTTACAGTTGTTAACGGTATCTAATATAGTATTTAATTAGATTGTTATTTCCTCGGGAAGAGAGAACCATGTTCCGCAAAATTGCTTCATGAAAATATTATTGTAATTAGGTAGTTGCTTGCGAACTGTAAAACAGTTTTGTATCATTTCTCTTAGGTGTAAGGATAGGATATGTACCTAGCTGTAGCCTGATTGTTAGATAGGTTATACATGATCTCCAAATCATTGTCCTGATATGCTAAATTAATTACAAATTAACGAAATTTTCAACAACAAGCAACTAATTGAACTTTGTAACTGAACGAATCATCAAATCAAAAGTTTTAACTTTTCAAACTAGTCTCGCCGATACAAAACCTATATGCAACTTTTAAGATAGACTGTCACACCTTGACTCACAAATATTATATACCTATTTACCATCTACCTTCAACGCGCATGCCCATGCCCATATAGCACTGTCTAGAACAGGTTTAAGTCTCTGCAAAACAAATGTGCGTAACGAATTGAATCGGGGAACGTTCTAAGCTGGTCTTTGTTTGAAATATTTGTCGCCTCCGTCGCTCCAAACTCCAAACATGGCAAGTCTGCATTCTCGAGGTTACCTCTCTGGCGTTATGGTCTCCTGTCCCCTGGTATTCTGGCCTCGGTCATAAATCACGATTTATCCCCTAGTGAGGCTTGGTCACGGGTTTATTTCCCTTCTACGTCATCGGATCAACAACTTTTTATGGCCGACTGATATCTACTACAAATAAAAATAAAATGCAGTTATGGAAGTTTTCGCGGAATGATAATATTATCTAGTAAATATCTAATATTATATAGGAAGGTAAGCGTTTGAAATTTTGAATTTTCAAGAACGTGCACTTCGTTGGCAGGAGGGGGTGTTCCACAGAATTTGAAGAATTCATCATTTTTTAAGGGGGTTAAGTCCCAACTGCTCACGCCTGGAGCCAGTGACACTAGGGCATCCCCAATCGGGGTGTGTTGTCAGGCAGAAGTCAGTGGGGAGGGGAAGTAGATGGTGAAAAGGAAGGTGGGGAAGAATCTAGCTATTCAGATCTGGTCAACAAACAAGGTGGTGGTCTTACACCAGGGCGATACGAGTATCTTCCACTCTGGAACGTGGCGCAAATATATTACATACATATTAATTCAATTTAATTTATTGTGAAATAACACAAATTAATCAAATAAAATTTATTTGCCGACGCGGCAGCCGGAATTCGATCCCGCGATCTACGGATTACGAGTTGAGAGCCTTGACCCCTATGGAGACCCTCAAGTTCTATAAAGGTTATATTCAATATCTGTTACTACAACATTACTGGGCAGTTGATTCATGTAACTGAAATTAAAACATAGATAGCCTATATTTTTTTGGGTTCAATCATTGCATTTCCTAAACCTCATTTCTCTAAAGATATAAAAAAATTAAAATATCTTGTAAATCCTCCAGGCATGGTTTTCATGAGCTCAGCTATTAAAACTTTAGGTACGTTTAGTTATCGTATTTACGTAATCCGCAGAGACTATAACATAGACCTAGAAAACTTATTTTATATCGTAAAAACTATACTAAAATATGCAAACTTTAAATTTCAGTAAGTTGTGGAGATACAATCGCTATATTTGGCAGTTGCTAATATTGTCTTCAATGATTAAGTATTAAATAGTGGGCACTTAAACGACATAGGTACCTACGTGTTCTTCAAATTCAAAAAAAACTTCAAATTAATTAAAGAAATGAATAAATTAATGAAAAAGTGACTATTTATTGGAAGAATTTTCATCTTGATTGAATAAAATTGTGGTTTTAACTTCGCATGTCCAGTAAAAGTTTGTATTAAGAGTTCGTTACGTGCGAATAACGATGTGCGTGACTCCAAAACCTAGAATATCTTTAAAACATTAAGAAGACAAAAAATATAAAAGATTTAGCATCTTTGTCATTCTTAACCATAAAGTATTAACATCGTCACCACCACTGATCGCAATAATTTGGTTTTAAACGCGGTTTACAATATCAGTGTACTAATAATAACTGTGCGTATAATATACGAATTTTTCGTTCCAACTTGAGCTACTCGTGTTCATACCAACACCCCAAAACCCCTAGCAGCGGGGTTTAACCCCAAAATGCACCAGTAGGGTAAGATCGACCACGAAGGGATAATTAAAACCTCTTCTATTGGACACGCGTCGTGCTAAGAGTTGCTGCTCTAACTGAACTTCACGGCAGACACCAGCCATCAGCCATCAGCCCCACTCAACACACTATTGAAAAAATAATTAACAAGGCGAATGCGGAGCACTACAGATATTACTCATACACCATTGTAAGACCCCTAAGAACAATAATTATACTTTTTTAATGATAAAATGTTGAAATAATTTTAAACGTTATCCCATTCAGCCTATTGCGTCCAACAGTCGATCATGGCCGTGATAGGCTGAATCCCGTAATGGTTAGAAAAAAAGAGGAAATAACTTTTAAATTGTTTCAATAATTCCACAACTTAATAAAATAGAAAATATTTGGACGGTAAACACAAGCTTTGGGTAAAGACACCTCCAATTCAAGGCAAGAATAGGTTTTTCTTGCCTTGAATTGGATAAACTCCATTTTAATTTTAATTTATTTTGTATATTTAATAATATTATTATTCAATTTATAAAAACAGTTTTTAAAATTGAATAATTAAATTATTGAATATAAAAAGAAAAAAATAATTAAAAAACATTCAACAATCTTTCACTCGATACATAAATGAGGGGAAAAAATCATGAACAAAACTAAAAGATGGATTAAAGATCAAATTGTATAACGTAAAAGAATAACCATTACAAAACACACATCATTATGTAAAAAAAAAAAAAAAAAAAAATTTGGGGTTTCAGCACCTACCCAAAGAGGTGTCAAATTATGTTTAAAAGGTTAAAGTTATGGTGTCAAATAAAAAAAAATAATTAACCTTTCTTTAAATAAATTTAACCTTTAGGACGCTCAAAAAGCTATGAATTAACAACAAACTATGCTTTAACGCAGTTAGCTGAAATATCAAAAAAATAATACCTACTATAATAGATGATCTGGTACCCATCCCGTTTATATAATATTTGAAAACATGCAGATTTGTATGGTTAACTCTGTCAATGAGGAATATAATATAGAAGGCTAAAGGTGTGGGTCGGTAGGCAGGTAAATTATTATAAATGGTCAACTTTATGTAACGCTTTTATTGTGATTAAAACATCCAAAGGGCGCTTTATATTTTTGTTAAATGTAGCCTTTTCTAAAGAGTTATAAGAATTATTCTATTTTTTTTCAAAGTTATTTCTTACCTCATACTAAATGGAAAATAATCCTACGAATGTAGCAACATAATTAAAAACTACAACATGCTTACGAATCAGGCAGGATCATAATAAGGGTATGTGGTAGATTTTCTAATTATTATTCGAGAATAAGTATCTGATTTCATATGAATACTATTAGGCCTTTAAAAAATGATATTATTTATATATCTTGCTACTTGGTCATTAAGAAGAAGCCACCAGGCAAAATTTCATGATAGGTACTCTTAGTGTGTTTTATATCGTCAATATACAATAAACGGAGTCTAGAGATTACGATTTCTAGCGCAAAAACGTTTTTAGTTATTTTGTAAATAATGTCATTAAAAATAAAAAAAGTTAATCAATGGAAACAATAATTTCAGTCATAAAATTATATTTTCTTTTACAACTTTTGCAAATTCACTTTGTGGCGTCATTTATAATGAAAAGAAAAAAAATCATTTATTTCATCAAAATTATCTATATGTTTCAAAATCAGGTTTAGTGTTAATTTTATCCTGACGAAGAAACCTTTGGTTTTGAAACATGTAATTTTGATTAAATAAGTTTTGTTTTACAAAGTGATTTAATTTAAATAAAATAATGCTTTTTAAAAGTTGTTTCTAATACGCGTTCGTACATTTCTAATGATAAAAGTTTTTTTAGTAGTTTACATTTTTGTAATTAACAAAATAAATTTTAATTCTACTCATTTGAAACGGCAGGAAAAGCTTAAATTTATCCCAAATATATTTTTTGTATTTATAATGTAAATCATTTTGTAACAAAGATTAATAGAAAATAGTGATTTAGCATTAATCTTCGCTTTAACACCGTTGAGTTATTAGAACTCGACCACAAGAACGTAACAGCTAGCGATATTCATCTCAAATCTGAGCGTAAAACAAACATAAACGATAAATTGTTTTTAACAACCAACAATTTGTTTTACAGTAAATCATTGGGCAAAGTTTTGAGAATGATTCACTAGCAGTATCATCATTTATCTATAGACACTGTCCCTTATATTATGATGGAATAATGCGACCATCAGTGCAGCGTACATATGTAAACATAAGTGCTTTATTTATTGCCGGCACCACTCCCGCCATTGGGGATAGGTACACCCAGATGAAATATATCAATATCCGGTCCGGCCGGAGGTCATTCATAGCGCGTAATTCGTTTCCGGTCTAGTTGCAGCAGGATCGGAATTGGGAAATGGTTTATTAATTCTTTTTCAAAAAGTTCCGGATTATGAACTTTTCGTCGTTGTGTATTTAGTTGTAGATTATTTGGTGTTAAATGATCTTAGAGGGCCTTTTGATTTATTTTATTCATATCGCGTAGAGCACGATGAATTTTATATCTCATAACCTCTTAAAGGATTTGTACCTAATCTAGGTATAAATTATTTCAACCAACTCCCATTAAAACTAAAAATTATCGAAAATAAACGTAAATTCCAAATTAAACTAAAACATTACATGAGACAACTGTAAGAGTACACAGGTACATTACTATTATTAATGTTTCATTTAAATCTTGAAATCTGATTATTGATATATATCTCAAGTTTTTCTTACATTTCTATTGTTATTAGTTGCAATATTATTAGGTATTTACTTACTCAAATGATAACATATAATTGAGCATGAATTCCCTCAACAAACACGAGAGCCTTATCTCTTTATGGTCATGAAAAGCATGTATTATATTCACATTACTAATCTGTTTAACATGTAAAAAAAGTGTAATTATTGTAAAGACATACAAATATTAAATAAAAAGCTTTATGTTGTGCAGTTCTGAACATTCCGATGTTTTGAAGTTTTCTATACTTTTTCAAATACCTGCAACTACGTATTAATTTGCTACAATTAACATTACTATTTAACCGTTTAAAATATTTTAATACAGATTGAGATTACAACATACATACTATGTTTTATAATACGAACATTTCTTGTGTTATTCGCAGTTATAATTTGTTTAACTGAAAATGAACATACGCCTGATGTCTACATTTCCCACAGTAAAAAATTGTTAAACTCAAATTGCTAAAAATTATGTAACGAGTATGGAGTAATATGTAATGTATATGTGCTACATGTTGAAGTATAACTATGTAAGTGTAGGTACTTGAAAAATAAAATAACAAAAACAATTTAAGTAATTTTTATTGTATATTTTTATTTAAAAAAAAATGTTCAAAGGCCGCTCCTGTGGGATGATCTCAGTCGCTATCACCACACAGGACATCTTTAGACTGTCCCTGACCCTCGTGCACTACCTTCAGAGGGTGGGAAGTGGGAACTACCCCTACTGCAGGCAAGGCTGTCTGTCCGGGGCGTGGGGCGCGGGGTGCGGGGCGCAGGAGGGGCATGAGATCACATTTATTTTATAGCTCGGACATAAAACCACCCACACCATCCTTAAGACGCGGATCGATGCTCTGTCCATCGGATTTTTTATATGATGGGGTGAAAAAACATTTCAAGATACGCGTATACTGATATCACGAAAAACCTATTTACTCCAATCTGAAGAGATATTATTACATACAGAAACATGTTAAGTTTCTTCATACTGTTAAATATTTATGAATATAGATAGACTCTTGACTTTTACATAATATTTTTTATTATATTAAAATAATTTTATTAAACTAAAAAAATAAAACGTTATAGGTAGGTATATACAACTGTAAAAAAAAAGAAAATCACGCACTGAGATCCCCATTATCAAATAATGTCTAAACAAAGTTATTTATTGTACCAAAAAAAACTTACGGGCTTTTCTCAAACCACTTTAATTTACAAACTTTGTTGTGTGAACAAAAAAAAACGTAAAACAGCAATAAAACCGTGTCGACAATTTATGTAAAGTGCAAAGTAAATATTCAGCATTCTTTAACCATGAGTAACCTGCATTATTAATTTGGCAATTTTATATTGATTTCTGATGTGAAACTTCTATAGCCCCGCTGTGATTTGAATTTAGGATGAAACGAAAATGACGACTACTGCACCTGCGACGCATTAAATGCGCTCATTGGCCGCTTTGATTATGATGTCACTTTTAAAGTCTCCTATTGGTTGAGATATGAAACGGAAATTACGCTAGGTCTGCCGTCATGAGATTGTTTTGGTAAAGTTTCGCTTCTACCGCGTGTAAACTGCATTCGATTTTTTTAATACCAAATATGGAAATATAGAATTTCTTCAAAGAAACGTCACTCAATGAAAATTATTTTTTCAAATAGTAGGTAAGGACGGGTTGTTTCACATAATTTAAACAATTTAAACAGTTCTGTTAGAATTCAAGTTCTATTATTATATCATTGTGGGCCAGTTACTTCACATAACAGAACTTGAAAGAACTTTCACAGAACTTGAAAATTACTTTTAAATTGATGAATTGTTCAAATTCTTTACAACAACCCGCCCCTACTAAAATAGAAAAAATTAACACCACAAATTCAAATTTAAAAAATAATCTTTACTGAACATTACTTGGACGAAGTTACTGAATCATTAAAATGGCCACCGTCTTGAAACAGAACGTACAGATTTACGGACAGACGAAGTGCAAAACAGTACTACGCTCAGTCGAAAACATAGCTGCCTACATTTTGGGTATGTAGTTAGGTCTAAGTCAGAGTTTCATTAAGAAAACAGTTATTTGTACGAACGTGAAATATTCCCATTCATCTACACGACAAAGGAAACGGAAGCCAAATGATTGAATTGAATATTTATATAATGTGCTAACACGACGAATTCCATTCAGCCGCGCCGTACAGACAGGAAATCGCCCCTAAATTATGTAAGACCTACGGACGAACATACAACACGTGCGACGCGTAAAAAACACACAACCTTAAGGCTCTGTAATAGTAGATTCATGGGTCAAGGTAACGATTTAAAATTGCCTACTTATTGAAAAGCTTTACCCACAATTACTAAATTAAATTTTACGTATAATTTTTCTTTATATACCTACAAGATTGAAAAATTCTGTGCTATATGCATCGTGAGTATCAAATAATTTCATTATTAGAACGAAGCTAAACTTTCCAGCTAACTAACTAACCGAATCTAACCTAACCTAACCATACTCTTTTATTATTCTGACTCGACATAGCCCGGCGCAAGTATCTGATTCACATGATCGTGTCATGTCTTCCTAGGGCGTCCACACCTTCTTCTACCATTCACATTTGCATCAACTATTCTCCTTACACTCCTTTCTTTGTTCGTAGGCTCTACAAACCTAAACCATCTGAGCGTCCCTATCTTAACTTCTTACTCGTTACGCTTACATCAGCCTTGCTTTATTTGTGAAGTAAGTAAATAGAAAGAAGCTAGCTGTTCACATATTTACAATGTATTAATTCACCAGTGAGGCATTGAACTGGGAAATTAAGAAAAACAGTAGGTTGAATGCATTGGAAATAAGAACCCTTAAGAAAATAACTACACGTTCCCACAAAAGAAAAGGTTCCACGACAACTCAATAAAGTGGCATTTCAACATCCCTTTGAAAAGTCATTTAATGGTATGATTTTTTTTGACAAATAGCCCATAATCTAACTTAACGTAACCTATTTAACCATTTTTTCACTTGTAATGACTTATCAAATGGGGTGATGAAGTTGCATATTGTTGAATTGTCCGGTCATTAAAAGAAAATGTAAAATATTTTTCCATCGCTATATGTAAAATGCTTTCTCCTTAAGTTGTCTTGAGTAATTATTTATTAATTACCCTTTTACTATACGCCCATAAGGCTTTTACGTAGAGTACATTAGGTTAAAAAAAATTACAAGGTTAGTAAATAATAAACAAAGGTTTCGTTTTCGTGTGCAATTCGATAAAATTAAAAACTTTATTTTTTATTTATTAACTCTCTAATGGCTTTTACGTAACGATAATAAATTAAATTGAAAACAACAGTTATAAAAAATATAAAAATTTAAAAAAAAAAGAATAATAATGCATAAAATACAATCGGACAACTAAACAATGTGCAACGTCATCACTTCTTTGAAAAAGTCATTAAAAGTGATGAAAAAAAAAGTGGTTAAAATACGTTACGTTAACTTTTTTTCCGTAACTTTTAATGAGTTTTCAAAGGGGTGTTGAAATGGCACTTTATTGAGTATCAATGAACCGATTACAATAATTTTTTAATATTATTATCGCACCAACTTTTAGGAATCATTTAAATATTTTCAAAATTATATTTTGACGTTTATTAAATGAAAGAATCGTTTAAAGTATGTTTCCAAATTTGAATTTATTATGTTAAAAAATATTTTTATTTTCGACGATATTGTTCGTACATTCGTTTGCTAACTATGCAGGCGAGGAATTGGCTAGTTTACTAACATAATTTGTTTGTGAACAGTTACAATGAAATAGGCCCCTTTGCATAGTGTGTCGATTAGGTACTCTTATATTAACTAGACTATATTAACTAGACTCAGGAATTTGCTACAGTCGAGTTCCGAATTTACAATTTCTCTTAAAAACATAATATTTGTATAGCGCAATAAAGTGTTATTTCTCTTGAAGTGCGCCTGAAATATATGGTTCATGTCAAGGATTTTGTGGACCAGACAGACTATTTCATTTTTACTTTGGACGCTATTATATTAAACCCTAACTGCAGAAGCTTAATCTAGGTAAAAATAACAAACGTAGGTACTCCGCGTATGTCCTTGCCACCAAAAGCCTCGTTTCAATCTCTCTTTTTATTACATGCGACATTTATGAAAAAGAAGGAGAGATTGTAACGGAGCTATCAGCGGTTCGCCTTTCGTAGCAATTTTCAAATAAAACACGCTCGTAGAATCACCGCCGCGACGCCACGTGAGTTATGTCTCCTGACCGCAATAAAGGCGTCTACCGGAAGGAGTAGGGGCGTTTGTCCGGTGCCGTATATATCCACACATCCACCGCGCGGTACTTTTCGGTCCCCTGTCCGGTACTTTTCGGTCCCTCGCGATGTCCCGGTCGGAACCGAATAGCCGCTGCAGGGACATTTGCGAGCCAATTGGTCCCGGGTCGGACTCCGCGATTTGTGTCTTCCTCTCGGAGGTTAGTGCGCTGGTTTTATCAGGCTATTTGTCAGGCGGGACCCCAAATTACCGAGGAAGGGACGGGAATTGTTATTGGCATTAGAAATCCGGTCATATTGTTATCTCCTCGAGTTGTGACCTTTTAGATTACATGTTATTAATTGCCCCCTTTTCTATTTCATTTAATTTATCCTGCTTTTTCAATACATTCAGGGATTACATTTCCAGATTCCCTGAGCACCTACATTTATGAGCCTAGAGTTTTCAGAATACACAATTACTATCCGCAATCATTTCAATCGAATTGATAAGAAGATTGTGTGACTATGAGAAGTATTGACGAAGAAGTATTGTTCTCATGTGACCAATGTCAACCGTGTACAATATGTTAGACACGCGTTTGGCGTGTTTCCCGACCACGCACCGGTGCCGAAGGGATCGATGACGCTAGTTCCTTGGAGCACCTTACATTGAAATACCGGTAGAACAAGGATAGCATTCCCACCCGATGCGCACGCCTGTGCTCTAAATATTCCAATCCGTCCGTTAAATTAGGAGAATCTATCAGACGGGCCACCCGCTTCTGCACAGAGTCGAGGGTTTTTTCAGGTATTTTGGGGCTCCAGACCAGAGGTGGCTGCCAAATTCAACCGTTGGGCGCGCTTGTGATTTGTACAGGATACATACCACAATCTTAAATAATCTCGTAAAAAAAAATTGATAAAAAATATTTTTGATCTGCCCTCCTATGGGCTTAATACCATGTGTTATGGACCTAAATTGAAGGATGTTTGCCATACTGCCTTGAAGGTTTTCCAAAATGCTAAAAAAATATTGTTGGCATCAACTTACTATCGGCAATTAAACCTAATGGTGTCCTAGTTAATCGAAGAACTTAGTATTCGTTTCTTTATTTTATTTCTGTTCCTTGGGTTTTGTCCCAAATAACCGACTGATCCGATAAACCAGTGTTCCAATTAAGCGAAATCGACTCTATTAAATGTTGATTAAATACGCATCCTAATTCAAAATTATTATTTTCTTTGTTTGATTGACTCACTACACCCAGTTATCCTATCCTAACCTAACTTAACATATTGTGTTGGAGCGAACTAGAAATTGACCTGGAAATGGCAGCGAAGGTGGTATAGAATATTGAGTGCATGTCCCTTCATGAAAATCATTTGAAATACTGTTAAGTAACTACGAAAAAAGTAATAATTCCTACATGGGTTAAACCACTCCATTTAACCTGATAAGTATGTCACATATAGGTACTAATATGCTGATATATTGGTACTAACAAGCTTCCATCTAGATACCTACTAATACCCTGTAGAGAGTGAGGAAAGTTTTTTTTGCATTAGCTCAACATAGGAAACTAAAATAATCCCCCTCAGGGCCTATGTTATCTTTGGGCATGCTGTGTGGAGGGTCTTTTTAGGAAAGGAATGGAAGAAAGTTGGGGGAAGAAAAAAGGTACGAGGGTTGGTTAGTAATCTGGGGGTCAATGTGTCCAGGAGTGACGGACGATTATATCCATCCCTCCCACTGTCGTGCAAGGTGACAGACACAGGTGCAAATTCAACCAGCTTCTCCTGTTCCGGCCTGCCACGTAATTGGTGGGAAGGGGCATCCGCCGCCAAGACTTGGACAAACCTCACCCCATGAACCCTTCTAAGTCACCAAACGTACCGAACCACTTTGGATGACCTACGGCAGAGGTGTCGGTTATACAATAAATGGTTTCCGGGGCGGCGGTACCCACACACGCCTCACGAATTCGGAGGCGGGCGTGGGTACCGCTAATTAAATCAATCCAAGAATTTTTCCCCAAAAAGGTAACAAACCAATAATTCTCCTCATAGGACATCATGTCTATTATTGTTATCAAGAAATAAAAACAAAGAAAAATCTGGTTGTCTTGGTTGGTTTACCTACTACGTCATTTAAATCGACACTAATTTTCGTGACGTACAGGCAACTTTTGTGTCACATTTATTTTTATTATATTCTAATTGGTATATTCTGGAACCGTTAAAATTGAAAGAAAAAATAACTTCAAAGGTAATTTAAATAAATTGTCGTTTGCGGCCACCTCCGTTATTTGCATTCAGAACAGTCGCCTGCGTAGCTGGAGTGGATAGCATGCAGTTAGTCGCTAGGTGTAATAGGTAGGCACAAAGTACCAGTACGCATCATACAACATGCCTGATGATCAGTAACGAGAAACGAGGTTATGTTCGTCACCGTCGATCGGAGAAGCTCGACTCATTTGCGCAGTACAAACTGCTAACAAACTAACCTCCATTGAATAACAGAACAGGCTACGAAGTGCAGCGCATTGGGGGCAGTGAAGATTTATAATGGCTTTCTGCATTCATGCGTGAGTAGGACGTTGACATCGGAAATTCAGGGAAGGACCGTCAAGTTACCTACTGGGAAAAGTAAATAATTTTTTTTATTATAAAAACATAAATATTCATCCTAGGCTTGCAGAAAAAGCAAAAGATGTCGCACATTAAATAAAAACAGATAAATGTGTCAGAGTCACTTTTTAGATAACATTTAGTTTCGAGAAGAATCTTACCATCATACATAAAAATAGCCCTGGGGTCAATTTCTAGATGCGACCGTATCTTTTTATTTTTTTTTTAAATTTTCGATTGTGGGTTGCTAATATTGTCTTCAGTGATTACATTTTTTTTTCATTATAATTATGTAGATTCCTACTAATATTCTTAAATATATAAATGAAACTAATATAAAGAGAAAAATAACTAATTAATGAGATAAAAAGAATTTGGCATTCTCAGACTATAAAAATATTACCATTTGTTATTTCGGCTACTGGCATTATACCTAGCTCTCTCATTCAAAACTTAGGCGTATTAGATTTGTCAAAAAATTTGTATATAAAAATGCAAAAGTCGGTCATTTTAAATACATGTAGGATTACGAAAGATTTTTTTAAATATTTATATTGAGGGATCAGTAGGATTTATCGGACCAGTTATTATTTCATCAGAGCCGAACCCTCTGATATGAAAATATCTGGAGTCGGTGAAATATTTTCCCATTATGTTTCTGGTGGATTGACGTATTGTTCTTGTATTGTTTTGTATTTATTATACTTATATAGTGCACTTACATTGCGTGAATTGATAATCATTTGTGGAAAAGTGCGTGGAAGGGTTTAGTCTTTCATTTGGGAAAGATTTAACCCGGACATAAAATCTGGAGCACCGTAAAATCATCTGTAAGTGGCTTCACCGCACTTTGATAATGCTTTCGGTATTTGTAATAACAATTAGGTATCTGAGGAGAACAATTTGTTTGTAAATTTTTTTTACCACTTTATTTCCGGGTTAAATCTTCCCCATAGGAAAAACTAAACCCTTCCACACACTTTTCCACAAATGTTCATCTAGTCAATCCACGCTATGTAAGTGCACTATAGAAGTATAATAAATTCAAAATAATACAAGAACAACATGTCAATCTATCAGAGACCAAATGGGAAAATAATTCACCGACTCCAGATATTTCATATCATAGAGGGTTTGGCTCGGTAGAACTCCTAACTGGACCGATAAATCCTACTGATCCCTCAATATAAATACTTAATAAATATAAAATGTAAATATTCACTATTATTATTTTTTAATAAATAATTATTGTACATAAATAGAAAAAAAAAAGTAGAAAAAAGAAAATTTTTGTTTTTTTAGGTAAAACTTTTCCGGGTTACCAATCAATCACGTGACAATATTTGAAAAAACTGCTCACCATTTTATAAGCAGAAAATGATGATTGTGCGGTGATGCAGAAGTTAGCCAGCAGAGATATTGAACCCAAAACGACCCGACGATTTAAAAAAAAAAACAGAATAATCGATATCAATAAAAGAGAAAAATATCGCGCATCGAAAATACACATTTATTAGATTAATTTTAATATTCCTAGTACAGCCCTGTTTCACAATTATGCAGAAACATATTCTGTAAATACAGTAACACTACACAGATGTATCTCTACATAGTACCTATAATAATATGTAGGATACATCTCTACATAAGTCACTAGTTATAAGCCTTAGTCGTAAGTCACTAGCTATATAAAACCTAGATGTAAGTCAATTTATATTCATTTTTTATATATATTATATTTTATTTCGAAGATAAATTCTTCTGAATCTAAATGATTCTCACTTTATTTTTGGATTATATATAGGTAAAATTAAAACACAAATAACTTTGTTTACATTAGTTAATTTTGAAACACAATCAAAATTTTGTAGACGATGTCCGCTTCTTCAGGAACTAAGTACCTACTTACCTTTTGACGAATATCTCATAAGAGTCTGTACTGCTCCCAACCGCCTGGAACCGATGAGACTATGGCGTCTCCAAATAGGGGTTATATAGGCTCAACAAAATTAGTAAGACAAATTATTTATGACTCTTTTTTGATTTCGTAAATTCCGCACAAGAGTTCCAACTGCACCTATCTGGAGCCAGTTAGACTACGGCATCTGGTCCCCAAACACGGCTAAAGCCATTTCAATTTTTTTTTTTTAATTCGGTGGTCTTACACCAAGGCGATTCCGAGAGGTGGTCTTCACCAATAAGGCGATATCATCCACTCTGGAATGTGCCGCAAATATTCTACCTACTTAATATTATTTTGGTAGGAACTTATTATATCAGTGCACCCAGGAGTGACGGACGAATGAATCCATCCCTCCCAAGGGCTTTGCAAGGTTATGAGTCGAGATAGTCCAGCTGGAGAGATTAAAGAGTCTCTCCCAACTCCCAACCGGCCTCTTCTGACGGGCAGACGCATCCGCCACCAAGACCTGACCAAAACATCACCCCATGAACCCGGGCATCCCTGCTAAGTCACCAAACGTAATATTGTGAAAATTATATTACGAACATTAACAAATTACAAAAACCTCTTTAAGTAACCACTGATTTCGATTTGAACCACGAAGATTATTTTTTATTTTTTAATTTAATTTATTTATTTCAAGAATTTTGTTTTTAAATTACAAATGATTACATGTGCAAGGTTATACAACAATATTTTTTTTTTATTCTACTACTCCATAAGTTAGCTCTAGGAGCTCGTGTTTATGGGAGGAGTATTTATTTACATGCATACATCATCATGGCAGATCCGGTAGATCTGGATCGATGTGGATCGGATCTGCCCTGATGATGGACACTGCAACGCTGTCCGAAACGTCGGCTAAAAAAGGAGATAGCGCAACATGGCATAACATCCCAAAAACTAACAATGAAAATGCTTTTGGCCGTGAAAATCTAAAAACTTATTGGTTGAATAGGTTAAGTTAGGTTAGGGTTACCGGCAATTTTAAAATTTTATTTTCATAGCTTTTAATGACATTTCTGAGGTGGTTCTGAGTTATTATGAGTTGGTTTCCTTCTGAGTTGACATGGAACCGTTCTAAGCATATAGGGATGGCTATTAAGCCATTCGTTTTAAATTTATTGCTTATGCTATCTGGGGGGTGAATTTTTGAATAAAATACTTTTTATAAATTTGATATAAGGCGTTTCTCTTATACAATTCTGTGATAATTGGTACATTAAAATCCCGAAATACCTCTAGAGTAGGGAAGTCATATGGTTTCCTAAGGATGATTTTTATAATTATTCTTTGAATTACAATTATGTGCTGTAAGGAAGCTTTAAAGCCCCCACCCCACCCGATAATGCCGTACTGTAATAAGGACTGAATTAATGCAAAATAGACAATTTTTATGGTTTTCTTGCTTAAAATGTTTCGTATGTTATAGAATACATAGATAAGTTTTCTTATTCTTTCAACAGTGAGATTGATATGACCTTTCCATTAAGAATTTTTATCTAATTAGATTAATAAAGATTAATAATTGCAACACCTTAGGTATCACTCCTATATATCTACATAAACACACAAGTCTCCACAATCTACACATCTGGCTTGATGATGGATATTGTCACGGTATCCGAAACGAAAGACGTATGAACGCAAAATTAATCACGATATCCAAAACTTTTGGCTGTGAAAATTTTGAATCACATCCTATACATTATAAATATTAGGTACCTTTGACTGTAGGTATACTTACATATACCCACATGCAGATCTCGTAAGCAGGTACCTACCTACCTACTTAACCTATAGGTACATCTCGATAGACTAACAGATTCCTCAAAAAAGAAAACCCCTTCGTTATGGCTACTTTAATGACCAAATAATACTAAAAAGATAGGTACCTACGTATTGTCCTACTCTAATTGTAATACCTATGTACCTGATGCATATGTAATACCTTTATAATATGTTTGTAATACCTACGTAATATGTACCTATGAATTGTTATTTATTATTACATTAATTTTGACGCTCTATCCTCCGTCGTAACATCTCTACAAGTTTATTCGTAGGAATCCACCAGATTTTCGATAGTACCTACCTATCTTTTATTAATAACACTTACATCTTGCATATTATATGAGATTATTCTTGCACAAAATAGGCAAACATTTTGCTGCAATAATTTCCTTCATAAATCCACTGAAACACGGCTTTCGAAATACGAGCTGAAATTGCTCTGCATATTTAACTCCGCTACCAAAGTGTGGACTGTGGGAAGGGGTGGGAGGGTGACCGGGGGGAGGTGGGGGCGGTCTCCCTATTAGCCCCGCCCCCCGCTACTCCCTCCACGGCTCCCTCCGTCGCAGTCCCTCCCGCGCGGGATGCAGTCGGAGGGAGGGAGACGCGACACGATCAGGTTTCCTAGAAACCAAGTTCTCAATGTTGAGAAATCTTCGAACGGGAAACACGTGTTGACCGGAATTTCAAATAAATTAATCTGAAGAGATGGGAAAGGTAGATAGAGATGTTTACACATGATTATTTTCTACAGGTAGGTACTTTATATACAGTTATAAGTTATTACAAGACCATCATTTGAGGTCGGTTAGGATAAACGCTTCTCTGGGACAATTGCTTCAATTCACGCCGTTATTTCAATTTTTTTAATATTTTTGGAAGCTACATCTTTTGTATGAAAGGTGGAGTTTTGTAATCAAACTGAGCTTATTATGTAATACCGATATAATAATTACCAGTATTGTATCTAATGTAAATATCATAAACAGATTTTTTAAAAATCAACGTTCCAAAATATACGAGGAAAATAAACCACAATTTACATTATGCTGGTATAATATTGTGGTTAACAAGCAGTTCACAATGGAGTGCTGGTACCTACCCTGATGTATGGCAGTGAGAGGCACGGAACTGGCAGAGGAAGGATGAAAGCAGACTGAATGCTGTTGAAATGAGATCCCTGAGGCGTATGTTTGGTTAAACCATGTATGATCGTGTGAGAAATGTGGAGATCCGCAAAGAATGCAAGGCTACAAAAGCGTATCTACTGAGAAAGCTTGAGATAGTTCCGAAAATAATAAAAACTTTTTTATTGTATTTTTCATAAACCTAATGATTCCTATTAATTTTCAGTACCTATGTAACGAGGGTTAAAACACCCAACCAAATTTTACTTCTTATTCCATTTGTATATCGGGGGTGAAAAATCTTCCAACTCCTTTATTTGTCCTTTTCTATCAATGTGGCAACAATTGCAAACACATTTTTGATGCCGTATTTGGCTCAAACAGACGCCCCAGGTACTTTTTGACTCAAATTAATTTTAACTGTACTTTATAAAGTACCTAATATTCACCTACACAGATTTGAAATCAACTAACTAACTAACTAACCATCACGCCGTTTCTCTGCAGGGGTAGGCAGAGAGGACGGACCGCCACACAACTCGATCTTGGCACACACTCTTTGCCTCGTTCACATTCATACATCGTCTCATACATGCTCTTCTATTATTCCGACTCTTCACATGGCCCGACTCAAGTATCTGATTCACTTGGTCGTGCCATGTCTTCCTCGGGCGTCCCCGACTTCTTCTACCATTCACATTTGCATCATATATTCTCCTTACACTCCTTTCCTCGTTCATTCGCTCTACATGTCCAAACCATCGGAGAGTCCCTTTCTTAATCTTACACATCACGCTTACATCAGCCTTGCATTCTTTGCGGATATCCACGTTTCTCTCACGATCGTACATGGTTTTACCACACATTCGCCTCAGGGATCTCATTGAAATCAAAGATTGATATACCTAAGTTAAATTTTGAATACGTACCTATGTATTTATTCTGACATGGTATGTTTATCTATAACTGTGATTCGAATTCAATGTTTCACATCCAAAGTCAAACCTAGAACAAGCACAGTATCTGCACCTTGGTTCGCGTTGTCACATTATTAGTTTGAAAATAATATTGCAAGTAGTTATTTATTCAAAAATAAGTGCTATATATGAATTTTTTTGATTAATTTCACCAAAAGGAAAGTAATTTCTACCTCATCTTTCAAATACCTTCCAATTACCCACCTGAACTCTCCCAACCTAACTTATTTTCATCGCAGACACAGATTGATATTTTGATGATTTGCTTTCACGTTATCTACTATTTTTAAATTGCCTACAAAATTTAAAAGCTTACCTATATACACCAATTTAAAGCTCATAAATACTGATTTTTTTTATTTACTTTTGCGCATGATATATAAATATATTTTTCTTTGTTTATTCCAGATCTGGGAGAGGGTGGTGCAGTCCCACGAGTTATAACTTAATTATTATAATTTGTTATTTTTTGCAATATATGCAATGTTATTCATCTGAAAATGTTCTTATTAAAATAAAACAAAGTAGATAATAAACGTACATATTACACATAGATACTTAATTTTTGTATACATATGTTACCTAAACATAAAACGAAATAAACATACATTTTAAAACAATGATAGTCCGCAATCTTACTGGACAAAAATCGGTACCAAAATAGGACTCATCCATTTTTCTTCCTGAATCCATATGAAAAGACGACCCATATGGAAACTGGGCAAAAACCACCCGTAAAACGTCCATCAGATTTTGTTATTAGAAACACTGCTGCGAAATGCCCAAGCACAGCTCTCGAAAAGTTTAGTATCTATCATCTCCCTTGTTTCTGCGCGCAAACCACAAAAGAACCCAAAATGTAAACCCACATTCGTGTTATACGATGGTAGGCACTTCATAAAATAAAATGAATCTACCAATTCATCAAATTGACCCCACGAAACCCTTCCAGAAATCACATCATATAATTACGTGGAAATATTAGCACTTCCTTCGAAGGGCGAGAGCTGCGAATATGTGCGGTGCAGTGATTTAGGAATATAAACGATTATTTTCGTCGCCATTACACATACCTTCTGTGTAACGAGCCACTTCCTGCCCCCTCCCCCCCCCCCCCGCCCCCGGCTTCCCCGCCTCCTACCCGTCGCCCAACGCTTCGCCCCCCGCCCGGTTTCGCCGTCCGTCCCCCCCCGGGTCCGTTCCGAGGGGTGTTTATGAGATGCGGAGATCGTTAGAACACACGTGGAGTATTCACGTCAAGTGCGTGAATTTTGAATACCTATGGTATCTACGCAAATTGCGTAACTAATAATAATATAATGGATTTAATACTTTTAATCCTGAATATTTGAAAGAAGCATTTAATATTGATTTTAAATTTCTCTATATCTCTCCACACACTTTCTTCCTTTTTATTATCTAATATTACTTATACATTCATTAATCAAGTTTTAAGAGTCGTTCACATTTCAGACGAATTTACCTATTGATATTCCATTGATATACGTAATAGGTACCATAACCATGTAACAACTTAATTCAGTTGAAATAAAACAATAACTTTGTTTGTAACCATGACTTAATTATTACATTTTTTAAGGCCGACCGGTTTCGCTTAACATAAGCATCTTCAGGGTATAAAATTAAACTGCGGTCGGTATTGAAAAAAATAGTTAATTACAAAAAAAAGTTATTGTTTTATTTCAATTAATATATCAAACCACAAAATGACTGCTTTCTACCAAAAAAATATATATGTACCTACCTTACGTCATATGTATATGTCATAAATAAAAGCGGTTATTGAACTTTTTCTCGATTCTTAAAAACATATTTTTCTTCTGGTTATTAAAAAAATCAAATAAGTAAGTACCTACCATTCTGCAAATCTATGAATGAATAAAATGAATGGGGTGGAAGGTGTTGGTTATATGGTTTTTATTAAAAACTTTTGTTGTACGGGATAATGTATGTAATTTCAATGTCGTTAGTAACGGTAATAATATGTAGTTCTGAGGTGTCTCAATAAATATCAGTTAAGTATAGTAACGTAGTAGAGTGGGAATTTTCGCTGTTCGTGTCTAATACCCGAACGGTTACGGAAATAGCCGAAGTTATTCTATCGACAGCTGGGCACCTTCAGTGTCGAGTTCACTTGCCGATTACTGGGATTGAAGAACATTACAGAACTAAACGTAGTAATGCACACATATTTCAAGCAACCAAAGTTTCGTTTCTGCAAGTTATCTTTAGGCCGATTTTGAGGAACTCAAATCTTGAGATCTCCAATTTAATTAGAACACAAGTCATGAACCTAAAAGGCTCCGGACAAAGCATTATTGGGATATTGCAAGCACGACATTGAATCCAATTCTACTAGTAAATTGCTGACCGACCATCTTGTAAGACAAGCTTTTGAATTGATTTATATGGAAAATGGTGTGAAATTAACTATTTTATTTTTATATATATTAATTGTTAATGCAATTAAATGGTTGTGATTTTTTAAGGAGTAATTGATGAGGCGGGAAATGGGACTTGTCATTAAAAAATTTGAGTAGGGCAAATTTTTCATATACCTTTCCCCTCACCCCGCAACTTTTCGCTAATAGCTTTGTCTAGGACCAGGGCCTTTGTGGCTTACGGCACAAATACATTATTCGATTTGTCTGTTACATATTTCAGGTGGTCAACGTGATTACCTGCTTTAGCTGGCTACGGCACACCTGGTCCCTATTGTATACCGGTCATATATCGTGTGTATACTGTCTGCTTGTACCTTTACCTTTACCTAGTGTAGGCACAGGACATGGGCAATACCTACAGGCAGTAAGAGGTACCTACTTTCTTCGGCCAGAGGTTACAGTCGGCAGCAGGCAGACCTTGGAGTAGGGAGCTCGTACCTTAAAGGTAGGTATTAGGTACCTAGTGCAAAATAAGAACACAGTCCAGGGTCACACACGTGTGAAATATGAAGCCTGTCGTCAGTGGCGTGGCGATAACGGTCCGGGCGTCTTTTTAAAAGGGCCCAGCAACTAACAAACGCAAAAAACCGTAATAATTTTCGTATTGTAAAAATATGGTTATAATGTGTACAAAATAGCAAAATTCTTAGAATTGAGAGAATTAACATTGCAATAAAATTTTGTGCAATTCTTTTACATAATCAAAGATGGTTTCAAGTGTTTTTTTTAACGATGTCATTGTTAAGTATTTGGAATTAATTAGTGTGACAGCTGTTTCGGCGTTCGAGGATGTTATCAAAACCGTTAATGCCACGTTGAGATGATTTGTTTACATGATTTTATTTACCACTACCCAATTATTATTTAAAAGATTTTTTTTAATTAAGCTCCACACAGGAGGCGCTGAGGAATATAATTTCCTTCAGAGCCTATGTCATGTTGGGGATGCTTTGTGAAGGATATGGGAGGTGGGTAGGAATCTGGGAGTCAGTGTGTCCAGGAGGAACGGATTTATAAATCCAACCCTCCCACTAGGATGCAAGTCGATGTTCCAAGAGAGTTCTGCTGAAGAGATCAAAAAAATTCCCTTAACCAATCTCTCGAAAGCGAACCGGCCTGCCACGCAGTCAGGCAGACAGAAGCGTCCGCCACCAAGATTCGGATAAAATTCACCCTGTGAACATGGGTACCCCTGCTAAGTCACCAAATGTAGTGATTAAATTATAAGATGTTGAGATTTATTAATATTTTTAATCAAAACCGATTTATTTTCGATAAAATTTTGGATCCCTACCTCCATATAATGACAGCAGGTTTGTCTTAATTATTTTATAATGACTTGAATGCCTACTAGGTATTTAAGTTACATTATTAAATATGATTTATCTACTTTAAATTTAAAAAATAATTCATATGGAGTTCTACGAATTAAACACAATCATAATATATAAAGTAGACTTAAATCAATAGATCACACTTCTTCATGACGTCGTGAAGATAATATTATATATTACAGGAGTTCCTAGGGAGACAGGTAATTTATTAATAAAGATGAATATTAAAATAAAAATTTGAAATGAAATAAATAAGCATGATAAAGGGATGCCTCACTCCATAACGCATAAGAAACTGGAAAGAAGCAGCACCACACAACCAGGAGTATAGTTGTTTTCTAGAGAAGGTCAGAACTTATAATGTTTTCGCACGAGCCCCATATAGCTGCTGGCCCTTACCGCCCGTTTGATCACGACTTCACTGATTAATATGTACGGAAAGCTACGCAGCGAGTACACGGGACGTTTAGAGAGCTATATGACTAAGTATATAATTAAATTATTTATTGTGTATATTTAGCTTCATAGAAATATCTAGAAGATCTTTTGACTGAGTCATAGAGCTGTATCTATATATGAGCTATATCTGTCAGGGAACTCCTCATATTGAAAGAAAGCATTCGAGGTTGAGCCGTTGTGTCCTTGCTATGGATCACAATGTATAGAATTAGTAAATTTATAAACTTAATCTATTTTTTTTAACAATTAATTAATTAATAATAACTCACATAACAAGTTAATTTGCGGCACGTTCCAGAGTAAAAGTTTCTCTCGGTATCGTTCTGGTGAAAGACTGAAACACCATTCGAAATCGAAACGTTGCTTGAAATGGGTTTAGTCGTGTTTGGTGACCAGATCATGTACCCAATTACCATGCTCTCCCATTTTCTCTTCCACTCCCCGGTAGATAAGCACCATCAGTCTCACAACTTTATTACCCCAAATGGGGATTTAAAAGTCTCACTGGATCCAAATTTGGGAGGCTAGAATGGGTACCGCCGTCCCGGGAACCTTTATTGGATAACCAACACCTCTGCCATAGGTCACCCCAAGTGGTTCGCTACGTTTGGTGATTTAGCGGGGGTGCCCGGCTGCCCGGGTTCATAGAGTGAGGTTGGTCTAGGTCCTGGAGGCGGATGACCCGGACACACTGAACCCCAGATTCCTACCACGCCTTAAACCCTTTTTCTTCCCAGAATTCTCCTCTCCTTCCTTTCCTTAAAAAAACCCTCCACATAGCATCCTGAAAAAGATGACACAGGCCCTGAAGGAAATTATTTTCCTCAGGGCCTCCTATGTGGATCTCATGTAAAAAAAACAATACTCAAATATTTTTTCAAAAAATGGGTGCATTTTACACACAGTAGAAGTGAAACCTTCAGAAAACTAAAGTAGAAAAGAGTGGGGAGGCTAATAAGCACCACCCGAAGAGGAGACCGATTATTCTATCTTATTCTCTCGCAGGCTAAACCCTGTAGATATAAGTGTTTGTCTCTATTTAGTGTCGCTTTTTCTAAAGAACGGTGCTAAATAAGTTTTCACCTTAAAAGAAAACTTGATTTGTTTACGCGACTCTTGATGATTGTCAAGTTAAAAAAAAAAGTAATGAATCAAATAATGAGTTCATTGAAAGACCCTGATCGAACTTAACCTTCACCGTAACACAAGTCAAATGGAATCATTAATAACAATACACTATTCAGCGTGTAAAATCGACCAGCAAAATACGCAATGCGTAATGTATTGTCACACATTTTCCATGTACAAAAGATCGATATGCAGGTTTGTCGCACGCTCCTTTCGATTACCATCGACGCGACATCAAACAAAAAAAAACTATTCCGACAATGGAATTATGAAATGCCGAAAGTATGAAATACCCACGCAATCCAGACATTATACCTACATCGTGTGACGTGTGATAATCAACAGGACCGCCGTCAGAACCGCTTGCTGAAAAAAGTCCACCCTTAGATAAAATTTAATTAATTATCAGTTAAACTTATTATATAAATATTACATAAACTGTCACAAGCTTCCAAGAACTGTCAACATTGTATACACAATAAGTACGTTGCGCAGACGTGAAATTTTAATAAAATATTATAGAACGATTTGTCATTTGCATTTGATTCCATTTTTTTAAAAACAAATCGATCAAACTTGATTACAGCCATTACAGTGAGTGACATACTTATCCGAGCGGGTCCCTAAAAGGGGAACTACGAAAAAAACGACCGAATTAATTTTCTAAGGTCTAAAATTGTTTCCAACTTGAAAGCAATATATCGAATGTAAGTACCTACATGTACCTACTTTTGAAAATCTTTTATTCAATTTTTTTTATTTGTATTGTTTATTTCGAAGAACTCAGCTTTTTAAATTTATGGTAAATCATCAAATTTATATACTGATGTTAAATTGTATTAAGTTTTACGTAATTTAGTTTTCGTATTGTAATAGCTGTTTCGGCGTCCAAGGTCATGTATCAGTGCCACATATTCAAGACCACAATTTGATAATGCCCTCACAACAATAAAAACTTGCTAAACAGACGGTAACACTAAAGACCTTCAACCATTTTGATTTGCTTTAAATTTAAAAAAAAATGTTTTTTCATATTTAATATTTCGGTAATAGGTACTATCTAAGTTTTACCTTACATACCTATCAATAATATGTTGTTCGGTTTGCTCTGTTGTGTTATTAAAAGAGACCACCCCTAAGTTTTGACGCCCATGTACGCCGTAAACATTGCAAATTGTAATGATGAGGCGCCCCTGTTATTAAACAATGACATATCCAATATGAAATGGAAGACCTCTCAGTGCAATCTATAGGTCAAGTTGGCCCATATGATTCGCGGGTAAATACAAATATTGCATTCACCAAAAATAGGAGACCTTAGTAGGCCATTGTCAATTCGTTGCGCGAATCCTAACAATAGATGCATCACTAGCGGAAGTGCGGGCTGTACGATCAGCCGTGTTTTTTTATATGCCCCGTTTCAGTAGATATTTGGGTTGTTACGGGTGTATGGCGTCATTATAAGTATTTTTTCAAGGCCAAAGTTTAGTTTTATGATTATTTTCTGTAGCTTTTCGTGGTAATATACACACTGTTGCAACCTCTACGGTTTGGATGCCGCGCAACAGGAAAGCTTTTTTAGGTTGTTTCGCGAGTAAAGTATTTTTTTAATATTTTGTTAAGGTCATATTTGCTGTCGTTAGTATTGATTAAGTAAACTATAGTATTTTCTTTATATCAACTCCACGTAGGAAGGCCTGAAGAAAACAATATCCCTCAGGGCCTATGTCATATTTGGTGATGCTGCGTGTGAAGGGTCTTTTTGAGGATAGGATGGAGTGAACAGGGTCTTGAAGAGATCTATGTAGTAGGAGGGAGAAAACAGGCCGGTAAGTCGTTCCACAGATGATCTGTTGAACTCAAGAATGAGTCGTAGAAGCGACAAATATCAACCCTGTATCCTGTTTCCCGACTATGACTAGGGATCAATGAAACTAGTTCCTGGGAGCACCTTCCACTGTAATACCGATAAACAAGGACAGCATACCTACCTGACGCCTATGCTCTGAAGATTGCAATCCGCTTGTTAAGATAAGGGTCGTTTCTGCACACAGTCAAGGGGTTTTCAGGTATTTTGGGGTTTCAGACCAGATGTGGCTGTCAAATTTAACAGCGGGGTGCACTTGTTATTTGTACAGGGTCAGCAATTGTCTACTATTAAAGTATCTGCGGGCTCTGTACAGTACGCCGAACTTCCGAGAGGTAAACTTGACTCTGGCTTCGATGGAGCCCCCGCGAGCTGGTCAGAGTTACACCAAGCATATCAATGGAAGTTTAAGGAGACTTGATTGTCATTTCAACACCCAAAGCATTTTATTTGACCATTTTTTAAAACGAAAGTTCTGCGAAACAAAATTTTATACATAAAATTGTTCACGGCGGTTTTTGATTGTTTTTTCTAAAAAATACCTATCAGAAAGTTCAAGAACTTTCAATTACTTCAGACGACAGGCTTGAATTATTTATTTGAGATTACGACATAGTTTAAAAAATAGCAGATTGACTTCTAAAAAAGCCTTAGGGATACCTGTCATTCCCGAAAAATAATAAATATTGTGTATTTTTATTTAGTTAACAAGTAAGTTCGTATTTCTTTGCAAGCTGTGTCGTAATATGTTCACAAACAATCTTAGACATAATTGTACGTTCTCGTGTAAACACAGTGATTCATGTCAATGTATTGGTTCATATCAGAAATCGATTATGACCCCCGTTCCCCTCCCAGTAGCCAGGAGACCTCTCTTTTTACATCACCCCATGATTCAGTCAGTCCATTGTTATCGGGACCCCACTCTATGGAGCCCGTTCACCCTTCATATTTCGTCAGGAAATTATTCCCGAATCCATGGCAAACTCGACTTGAAACTTATATACGCTACCTTTTTACTATTAACAAGTTTCGACGATCATGTCGAACCTTGCAGGAATAATCGAACTGTGGCAAATTCAGATCGCATTGCAAACTTGCACTGAATACAGGAGACTAGATAAATTTTGCAGTGAGTTCAAAACAATGCTGCAAATAAATTTCGTAGTAGACTGGAATATTTCCAAGACCATAAACAGTATAATTTCAATTGACCGTTTAGTGGTGGTAATAATGTAGAAATGTAGTGTATAGTTTATGGGTATATTTATAGTGGCCGATTGGTCCAAAGCGTCATCAGCGATTTGGTGACCAAATCTGGATAGCCAGGTATTTTCCCACCTTTCTCTTTTTCACAAGCGATAACTTAGCTATTTAAACTCTTCTTTTTCTTCCTGTCCCAACTCATTGCCTAAGTAGGCTGTTGGAGTCAGCTCTTCTCGTTCTCAGGTTGTAGCTTCTTCGGTTCTGAGTATCGCCTTCATCAGGAGTTCTTTGATCTTCCTATGCATGACTGTCGGTGAAGCTCCATAGACATCGCCTGCTTTACTGTGTGGTCTGATGGTCTCCGTCTTAATTTCACATACCATCTCAACTGTCGTTCCTCCAACTTACTGCTTATGTCTGTGACAGCCAGGCTACCACGAATGCGTGAACTTTTAATCATATCTTTAGTGATACTCCTATTATTTCCTATTAAAATTCATTCTCGCATTAATTCCTATTTAAACTATTATATTTTATCATATATGTTTATTGTTTCTTTACATGGTATTTTTGTTTACATTTAAATTTTAACCTCACAAGGACAAGTCTTGTGGTTAATAATTTTATAAAATAACAAAAATAACGCAATATAATATATTGCAAGAACAACATTGTTACAGGGTATCTATGTACTAAACTGACACTGCAATGGAACAAGTATGAAGGGTGACAATTTGTTGATATTTGATTTGCAATAATGCATTATGATTTTAATTTAAAAGGGACATAGATGAAAAGATAAAAACATCTTCTTTACGTAGTAAAAAGCAAAGTCGGCCCCACTGTCTATACGTTTAGATCTTTTATACTACGCAACGGATTTTCATGTGGTTTTCACCAATAGATAGAGTGATTCATGAGGAAGGTTTAAGTAAATAATTTGTTAAGGTTTTGTGTAAATTGGTTGAAATATATAATATGAGCTTGTATTATAATTGGTTGAAATATATAATACAAGCGGGCGGTGTGCATTTGATATCTATGCAAATTAACAGATGGCGTTGGTTATAAAGGTTGGGTAATGGCGTTGTCAGTAGATGGCGTTGTGTTTCATTAGCCACAGCAACGTGTGGCTGGGTCTGCAAAATGACAAAGATAAAAAAATACATATGTTACTGTAAAAGTTCGTAGTACGGTAAATCTTAAGATTTTCCAGTAAATCTTAAGATTTACTAATAAAACCTAAGATTTACCAATTTCCGGGCTTTTACAGTAACGTATACAATATTTATTTATTGCTTCTTCTTAATTTAAATACATTTTTGAGCATGTAAGTAATTATTAACCCCACCAGGATGTTATATGATGCTATTAATTTACGATATAGGTTTTCTTTCGTTAATCTTGACAAATAAAGTAAGATAAATGATTTTCCAATGGTTCATTTTCGAGAAAATTTTATTTACTTACTAACTAGATTTACTAAGGAAGGGTGGTTTCAAAAATTTGATTTTAAAGTTCTGTGGTTATTTTAGTTTTATTAATATAGCATATAATGATAGGTATAATAACATAACTTGAATATAACTAACACAGAACGAGTACATAACTTCAAAATTTTGATGAATTGTTCATTTTTTTTTAAACAACCCATCCTAACATAATACTCGTATCACATGAATTTTCATGGGTCTGCGCCATTTAATATATGATAACGAACAAACTCTCCCTATTATTTTTGAAAACGTTGTAGGTGTATTGAGCTAAGTTGGTTAGAACTTACGTATGTTTTCACATTTCCCCCACAAGTAGGGTAACCGGATGTCCTTCTTCTGCTATCATTTTCGTCCTTTTCGCAAATAAAGGAAACGTCTGCCGTGTGTTTGTGTTGGTGTGTCTGCAATCTGGTCGTGACGTCACCGGCACCCGCTTTGAATTAGTTTACGCCATTAGAGCAGAGATTTATGTAAATGCTTAATTATTGTAGTGCCCTTATAATTACAGAAGGGCCGGAAGGGCTCTGCGAGGAGGGCCCGATGCATAATCAAGTTTGATTTCTCTGCCAATAGATTAATATTCAAGACAAGAAGTAAGAATGAATGAGAGCTTTCAAAAAAGGATTGAATATTAATTTAATAATAAATAGTAGGTACTGTTGGATAGACTACCTACTCAACTTTAATTTCAAATAAGTAATATGTTGAAGTAATTGTCTTGAACAGTTTGTTTTTTGTACATTAACTCCACACAGGAGGCCCTGAGGAAAATAATTTCCCTCAGGGCCTATGTCATCTTTGAGGATGCTGTGTGGAGGGTCTTTTTGAGGAAGGGAAGGGGTGAACATGGGTCTTGAAGAGACCCATGTTGTAGGAGGAAGGAAACACAGAGGCCGGTAAATCGTTCCACAGCCGAGCTTTTGAACTCAAGAACGAGTCGTAAAAATGACCCGTTCTCATGTGACTAATGTCAACCGTGTACAAATGTTGGGCGCGTGTTTGTCGTGTTTCCCGACTGACGCCTGTGCTCTAAAGATTGCAATCCGTCTGTTAAGATGGGAGAATCTATCAAACGGACCGCCCGTTTCTGCACAGAGTCAAGGTTTTTTTTTAGGTATTTTGGAGCTCCAGACCAGAGGTGGCTGCCAAATTCAACCGTGGGGCGCACTTGCGATTTGCACAGGGTTTAGCAGTTGTGTACTATTAAAGTATCTGCGGGCCCTGTACAGTACGCCCAGTTTCTTAGAGGCTAACTTAACTCTGGTTTCGTATCGTATAAATAGTATTTCAAAATCGAAATGAAAGCCAAATTGAAGTAATCCACAATCATAATAAATGCTGATTGTTCACAATTATAATTAATGCTAATAGATCCACTGTAAAAAAAGATGAATAAATGTGTAAAAAAATTTTTTCAAAAAATTATTTTTATTATTATTATTAAAATCCTTAGATCAAGATCTCTCTCGCTCTCTCTCTACTAAAAGAAATAAATATCTCCTTTTTATTGGAGATTTAAACACAAATATTCCTGATAAGGGTACTTAAAAAAGTAATCTCTTCAGACATTAGATTCTTACAGTCTTAAAAGCCTTACGAATGTTACCCACTTGAAAAATTAACAAATACCAAAACATACATTGACAATATTCAAAGTAGGTAATACTAAAAACCACTTATTAGAGAGGTTTATTTATTTATTATTATTTACTTATTTCAATTTTGCTCCGTTCTTCTGGCATTATTCGAGTAGATTTTCATATTTTCTGCACTGATTCTAACAAAATTCCGAGTAATTTTATCGAGATTAGTAATACAAATGATTTATTTCAACTTCAAAAAACCGGTTGTGACCTTTTCAGACCCGAATTAAAACTGATAGAACAAATTTGATGCTTGATAATAATTGGTAGAGTTACTTATGTAAAAAAATGTTGGATTTTTTTTTCAATAGGTTAGAAGTTATTGGTAATTTCATTTGACAGAATATTAGGTCTCAAAGGGCGTGTTTTACATATAATAACGAAATTTTCACACTGCTAGTTATACCAGCAATTGAAAAACGAAAACCGCCAATTTTTTTCACTCAAAATAAGAAGGGAAAAATTCTTAAAACCATCTAATTTCAAATATACACACGGTTACAAAGGGTTAAGGAGATAATGGGTGTGATTATGTAGTAAGCTAAAGTGAATAAAAACGCAACGAAATAGCGTAACAATTTAATAATAATTGTATATAATTTCTTCACCTATTTGCATTATCACAAATTAATGAAATACATAAAAATGTTAAATTAACTAGTGCAGACCCGTGAAAAATCACTGGATATTGCAGGGTTTGTGAAGCTAAAAGTATTTATAAAAAAATATTTTCCTCGGGAATGCGATGAAAATTCAGCCAAAGACCGATCAGAACCCCATTGAACCCTCATTGATTCGGAGTTTCAGACAGGGTCAAAATCAAAAATTAGTAAGTATATTTAATTATTTTGACGTACGCTGATCCTTGAATAAAAACGTCTTTGATACGGCCTGATTCGTCAAATTACGATTTTCACGACCGAGATTTCACAGAATTAATTTATTATTATCTAACAACTAAGGAGCTTATAAAATGGGATATTCACACGTGACTGATCCCGATGATTGTTGCCTCAAAATCTGGTTCGTCCTGTCCTCCGCAGACTGTCCCACTGAGGAGGGGAGATCTCCGCTCTGGACCATCTGATAGCAGCCATCAGTTGATGCTGCGGAGATCAAAGCAGGTAGATATCAAGAGGAGCCTTTCCTGGCCTTTTCCATTATTCGGATGCAGCTCCAGATTACAGAATCCCACAGAACAAGGGGAGATGCGTGCTCAGATAAAAGGGACAAGAGTTCGCTGGAAGACAGCGAGGGATTTTTTGATCGGAGGTAGATACCTACCTAATTTGCGTATTTGTTTAATTTGATTGCAAAAAAAGAAGACCATTTCAACTAATTATATACTGACAAGCATATTTCAAGGTTTATTTGAGGCCGGTTGTCTCACATAAATTTAAATGAAAATTGTTTTTAAGGATTCCATGGTAGTTGATCTTGTGTAATCGGTTGAAGGAAAAAACAGTGTACCTACGTACACAAAATTTAACTAAGTGTCCCCGTAGGGGTGTGTAGAGAGGATGTACAGCCGAATAACAAAATTATAAAACATATTTCCATTCAATTTCATCAAAGGATGAAACCCATAAAACCACTTGTTAAACTGTTTATATACCAGCAACAAATCGACATTGTAAATAAATTATTTGATTGATATGCATACCAACTTATTATTAAAAGGTTTTTTAATTAAAAAAATGGACAAATATTGCACAAAAAAATATAATTATTATTTCAGGGGACCAACTACCGGGCAATAAACTGCCAGGTCAATGTTTTTTGGCAATTGAAAGGTACCCGTTGAACACCGATTGTATGTGCGTTTCAGGTTTCTATCAAATTGTTTTAAGCTGACAAGCTTAATATGTCTTTTTATAGTTGTTCTCTTCTGCGGATCACAATTTGTTCAAAAGCTGAAACGGGTGTGTCAAATAACAGAATGGCACTGAATATCCAATTTCTGTGAAACAACCGGTTGTGCCTTCGGATTTCTGCAACACGTGGACGAATATTGTAACTTCTAGCGTATGCCAACATCTTCCAAAAGATGAATGTGAAACCGATTATTCAAACAGATTTGTGGATTATGCACCTAGCGCTTTGGATTTTGCAAAAGTAAAATTTTAACATGCATAGTCAGTGCATTGAAGCTTTCCATTTTCGGTTCTTTTAATTCCAACACCAAGATTATTAAATCTCTTAAAACTCTTTAATCCGGCGAGAAATTCCAGAATGCTAACACACATCACCGCCCTTCAATACACATCCGAACGTCCTTTCTGTTGGACCCTTGAAACAAGAAACACCGCCTGGATATAACAAGAGGAAGGTACCTACGCGTATTTACACAGCAACTGCAAAAACAGGCCAACTTTTATCTGAGCCCCGAACAAAGGCGGACGAAGGCTCGGGGTATTTTTTGCGCAGCTCTGCGCAGGTTTCTTTTTTCTGCCAATTCATTCATTTGTTCTTGGATTAGTTTTCCGACGGTCTCCTTACATTCCAGGTTCCAGGAAGTCTGTCGAATTCATCTTTCTTCTCTCTCTCTGGAGTTTAATTGTTAACTGGCCGAATAATTACGTTCCTTCGCTGGTCCATTCTATCCCGGCTTAATCCGGCATTCGGAAGGGATAAATGATACAGAAAGGAGAACGGATTTAGATGGAGATTTCCGTATTGTTACACAAAGAAGTTGGGCTATCGGCCAATCGGGGAGTTTTGTTTACTGGCAAACAATGATACCGTGGACTTTGTTTATCTCTGAGCTATCTTTGTTTTATATTATAAACAGACGGGCAACACTTCCACTAGGCTATCGACTCCCAGCATCTAGAACGGGGTCCTTATCAATAATCTAGTAGTTTAGTTCTGTTTATGCCAGTCCAATATATCTCTCCACAACTTCACACAGTGGACAATGCCGATGAACATATTTGTACATATTTATAAAGCCTTTATCTTTTATCGCTTTGCATTCAAACGTTTGAACACCACAAATGGATAAAGAAAAATAGATGGGCACTTACATACAAATAAACTTGTAAACACTTTAATATCTATTATGTGGTTTGATCGGAGGGGTCTGTTCGACCATATTCAATCAGTCATAATATGTTTTTAATTAAGGAAACCAATAATAATGTTCAATCACAACAAATGTGTTTAATTGGTTTGATTGATGTTTGCTAATATGTAGATATGTGGAATGAGTAATTAAATTGAATGCTAAACGAGTGCTGTACACATCTATCTGTTTTTTTTATTTTTATAATTAAACTGGCGAAGTCCTGTTTAAACTCGACCGTTTTGCATTTCTCGGTTTGTACGATCTGTTTCCGTTTCAAAAATACCTATATTTTTTCAAGTGGGTAATCGTCGTGTTTATTTGCATTTTCATTTTTCAATATTTTGATAGATACCTTGCCAGAAGAAATTTTGTAAAAAAAATTGTTTCAATAAAAAAATCTCACTGACTCAGGGCAGATGCAACTTGACCGGTCGGTGGCTAAGTTGGCATCGCGTTTGGGTCCCACCCAGGCATCCCGTGTTCGATTCTTCAGCTGGCTAAATCCTCCATCACGACACAAGCAACATTTTCCGCTTTCTGTGATGATACGTAGGAGATTTTCAAATATTGACAAGTTATTCCTAACCCGGGAATGTTTAAAAAAACGTTTATCAAATTTAAAAAGTTCCAAAGAGACAAAAAATCGAAAATCAATCATCATAATACGTTTAGCCATTTGAGAGTAGGGTATGTGTACCGCCGCCCCGGGAACCATTTATTGGATAACCAACACCTCTGCCAAAGATGCCCTGAAGTGATTCGCTTCTTTTGTTGACTTGACTTAGCAGGTGAGTTGCCAGGGGCTTACGGGTTGATATATGTCTGGGTCTTGGCTCCGGGTGCGTTTGTCCACCCACTACGTGGCGGGCCGGAGAATGAGAGATTAGTTGAGGGAGACCTTGTGACCTCTCCACTCGGGATGTCTCAAAGCAACTTGGGATGAATTCATACTTCAGTCATGCACTCCGGTACACACTGACTCTTACATTCCTACCCGCCCCTCATAATTTTTCCTTCCCAGTTCTTCCACACAAAATACACTCCACACAGCATCTCCAAAGATGGCCCTGAGGGATATTTCTTCCACTGGGCATCCTGTGTGGAACTAATGTCAAAAAAAAACTGCCGATAACCAACTGGGAATTTGATGTCACATAATATATAATCAATAAAATCCTTATATATCCCAACCAACATAAGATAAATCTCAAAATTATAAGTGTGTAAGCTCAGCAAGTGGGCGGGTAACTACGTCCATTAGCCATTACTTTACTGGGCAATTAGCCGCCGCCGTTGGAACAATAACCTGACATTTTTGAAGAGTCGTTAGATTCGTTAGAACCTTCTGATTCCCTTTACGTTCAAATTCAAATTTAGAATGATGGCGGCGCGTTTACGAGCGAACCAACCGAGCGAATAAAATTAATTTATCGCACTTAAAAGACGGTTGAATAGATTTTAATTAGTGTTGGTCATATACATAATTACCTTTTAAAAATTAAATTTGCTAATGAAATTAATCATCTGTTCGAGAAAGAATTTCGATTTGTGCCAATGATTGATCAATTTCAATAGAAATAAGGAAAATATTAGCTTACTTTGGGAACACGGACACTCCCACAATATATTTCTATCAGTTTATTTCTTCAGTGGTTATTAGGTAGGTAGTAACTAGTCAGATGAATAAATAGAGGAAGACAAAAGATATGGTATGACATTGGCTGCTTTTTATTTCCCGCGGAAACGGCACGGCGAAGCCAACGGCTCCTGGCATCTCATTTATTTCATACGCGTGAGACAGATCCCAGAAAATGATTTATTTTTCCTTTGGACGAAGCAGATATATATACATCGTTTGTCTCACTATTGTTTAGTGCGTACGAAAAAGCTGCAGCATTAACATGTTGAGTAACGTGTGTATTTTGCCTTTTTTGTACCGTTGCCTTACCGTAGAAATACTAATAGCGCCCGATGCCTGCTTTTAAAATTCTTATGATAACGACACGACGCGCGACGGTGGCAAGGTTATGGTAACGACAAGCGGCGTCTCTTTTCTTTAATACGAGTGTGGGAGATGTGTTATAATTATTGCATATTTTCTATGGGAGAAAGTAAACATGCGTACATCGTTTATTTCATCGCCTGTCTCACTATTATTTACTATGTAAGAAAGATATGCAGCATTATTGTGAAAAAGAACGTACGTTTTATGATTGTTTGTGTCCTTGCCGTGCTGTCTTCGTAGGAATTTTAAAAGTGCCCAATTGGCGCAGTTTCACTCAACTAAGTCCAGTGGACATAGTACTTTAGCGGGCCTTTTTAGCTATTTCATTCGTACACACGTATTCTTTGAATGGCTATCCTTTTCATAGAGGGTGCAAAATTTTTTCTTCGTTTAGTATAAATATAACGTGTCTTGTATTTTTATATTTTGTAGTACCTAACTAACTAATAAAAAACTGCGTTAACTTAATACGGGGTCGCTGCCAAAAGCGTGCTTTTTCAGCATCGCGTAATTACAGGAAGTGTCTTGTTAGTTGAACGTGAATCATCGCGACCCTTCATAGCGAAAAGTGGCCTAGGAGGGACAAGGAGGGGGGGGGGGGGGGGGGGGGTAGGTGGGGGGGGGTGATTATCACCGTGGGGTGGCTGTAATTATTCCAAGTAATTAAACAACGGACTATATATCTTCATACACAATTATCTGGAGCTGTAGGCGGAATAGATGATAATATGGAAGCGTAATTAATTCCGATTTAACTACCCTAGTCCCTAGTCGCTAGCCTAGGTGAAATGGATGGAATGACTGGCTCAATTAAAAATAACCAAAAAAAGGTGTATATTTTTGCGCAAAAGAATCCAAACTTTATACTCGAAAATAGTGGGACTATAGCATTTTCGATTTCCTTGAATGCAGTGAGGCTCATGGGGTAAAAAAATTGTTTAGAAAGAGGTGCAATACATTTTTTTTAAATATTTTTAGTAATTTAACTTATACTACTAGTTTTCGTATTCTCTCTTTTAAAGACCATGACTTTAGACTTAACTTACATTCATCGTCATACATACTTCGTTCATCCTAGACACGAGAGACTATAGTACTCATAGATCTTCCACACTGTTAGAAATTAGATCATTAGATATCATCAGCATACAACAGGCAACACAAATGAAATAAAATCCTGGGAAACCGAAAAAAATAAAATCAGGGGGTTGGGTTTGTATAGGTCTTGGCGGGGATGCGTCTGTCCACTTTGCGTAATGGGCCAGATCGAGGTAGACTGGTTCAGGGTAACCTTTTGACCTCTCAAGTTTTTTTTCAACTCATCCTCGTGCACCGCAGTTGGATTTAGATTTTTACGTCCGTCACTCCTGAACACACTGACTCCCAGATTCCTACGCTTCTCTCATACCTTTTCCCTTCCAGAACTTTCTCTCCTCCCTTTCCTTAAAAAAAGAACCTCCACACAACAACCCCTAAGGCAGTGGTTCTTAACTTTGATATAAGTACTAACCCCCACCAGTTTCATATGCGCATTCACCGAACTCTTCTTAATTGGAAAAATATATTATTTTAATATAAATATGATTTTTTTAATTTCAAAACATTGATATATATTTATACATAGGTGCACAAAATGTACAAAACCATTAAGAACAAAGAACAAAACCATTCAAACACGATCTTCACAAAAAAACAAAAGCATAATAATGAATATTTACTGCAAATCAGTGTGACTTCTGCTGTTGCTCTTGCTCGAACCCGCGAGACTTACTCACCGAACCCAGATTATGAACCACTACCCTAAGGGGTAAAAGGAATCTGTGTTTAGCTAATATAAAAATAAATGTTTTTGAAGTTACTATCAAAGTTTCCATTTAGAATCAAATACATATTTAGAAAGAAAATAATTATTTTACTCGTATGTTACTAAAAATAATAAAATTAGTGTATGAAATTAGAAGGCAAAATTGCTCTTGATGCCTTTATGTTTCCCAAATAAATCTTTTGTATTTTGTCACCTTTGTGAGCCGCCGTCACGCCTATGGCTTGTCCTTGGGCTGGGACGGAGAGGTTAACTGAGGGGGAGGGGGTGGGGGGAGAGTGGGGGGGTGCCAAGCCCAAAGCTTAATTACCGCCTGGCTCAAGAAAACTTCACTTCCGGTGTGAGGGGGAGGCCTGATTAGAGGGAGAACCCAATAAGGGCAAAGTAGGAACCACAAAGTACCTACGTCGTAGATTAGTTTAGTTTAATTTATAAACATTAGGCTTACGTTTTTTTTATAATTTTATCCAACTTCAAAACAACTCACACAGCACTTTATTATCACGACGTTATAGGTAATATCGCCGCTATTGGGCGATTTAATCATAATAATACTGCAGCTCTTTCTTACACACTAGATAATAGTGAGACAAACGTTAAGATACACAATTCACGTACGTGTGCTTCCTCCAAAGGAAAAAGATAATCGTTTTCTCCCATCTCCCTCATTCGTATTAAAGAAATGAGAAGCCGCTTTCCGTTGCCATCGCCGTGCCGTTGCCGCGAGAATTATAATAGTAGCCATTACGTCAAACAGAGATTGACAACAAATTCGAAAAAGTTTTAGGGTTAGGAAATGCATAGGTAAGTCAGCAACGAAATTGAAAAAAAACTAAGCTCTGTTGAATTCAGTGTCCAGATCTATTTTTGGGGTATTATATTATGCCGTGATTTTAACCAGTAGAAATCTTCGTATCGGATCTGTTATCCGGTTCCATTACAAAACAGAATGTTATAGAAAAGTGGAGAAAATAATGTTGTTCCCAATTCTACTGATCAACTTTTGAACAAAAATTTTGGCACAACACTCTTCATATGCACAAATATGCTTTCCCAATACAATTCTCCGACCAACAGGTGAATTGAGCGTTACTAAAGAAATCACTTAGCTGATCGGAGACTCAGATTGATCGATCGAAAAGTTGGGAACAACGGTCGTTAGTGTTCTGTTGTATACGGTTATCCAAATGGCCAAAACCTAAACTAAAATTTCGACAAAGAAGTATTTGAAAGTTTACTAAAAGTTTGATAAAAAAATGTAGATAAATATATATAGTATTTAAGGTGGAGTCACTGTCCTTACTATATACATAATAATTTGTTTCAACGCATTGTACATTGGAGGTAGCTACTTACAAGCAAATTTACTTGTAAAATGAGTTCCCTGGCAGATATTAATAAAGATTGGAGTAGGTTCCTGCCTGCTTTATTATGAAATGAAGGTTTTCCTTTGATGTAAGGGAACCGCTGGACCGGTTTGCAAATCTGTAGATGTACTTCTAAGGAAGGGAAGATACCGGTCACGAGGTATTTATTTATGGACATTTTACACGATGCTTTTTTCGTTGAGTTTCTATACGGGTTGTCTTATCATGATATGAATTCGGGATGAAAAAAAAAGACGTGTTCAATTTCGGTACCGATTTTCGTACATTTTTTTTCAATTTGAGGGGCGATTATGGGTACCGCCGCCCCGGGAATCACTAATTGGATACCCAACACCTCTGCCAAAGGTCACCACAAGTGGGTACCCGGTTTGTTTCCCGTTTTCCCAACTACTGCATTGCCTACTGGGAGAGACTGGTTACAGGAGATCTTACCTAAACCTCTCCAGCTTGACTCTCTCGATCCATCAGCACGTATCGCAGTGGGGAGGATGAATTCGTATGTCCATCACTCCAGTTTACAGTAACCCACCCCTTATAAATTTTTCCTTCCCAGAACTTCCTCCCCTTCTTCTCCCTAAAAAGAGCCTCCACACAGTATCTCAAAAGATGACTTAGACCCAGAGGGAATTTTCTTTCCTCGTGCATGGCGTGCTGTGTGGAGCTAATCTTAAAAAAGTTCAAGATGGTAGACAATTTTTGACATCTGCCGTCTGGTCTGTCATGTTTTATGAAAGTGTTGCACGCTTGTTTCATTTAGGTATGTGCGATAATTTACTGTTCTTTAGTAAGACCAAATTATTTGTACATTCTCTGTCTAAGTGATAAGGATAATGGTTAAGACATTTTTAATCGCGTAATTAAAGATACCTTTTAAGTGCGAACATTTGACGGCCGGCGTAGCGCAGCGGTAAGGCGCTTGACTCGCATACCGAAGGTCGCGGGATCGAATCCCGGCGTGGCAAATAAATTTTATTTGATTAAGGCGATCCACTAGTGCAGGAAAAAATCTAAATCGGAATTCACGCCCTTTTATCGGATGAGTTTAAAAATACTTGAGAAAAAGCTTTTGGAAAGGTTGGAAAAGATATTTGAGATTTTTTTTTACATGTTGATTTCGTAAAGGCCTGTAAAAAACAATGATTCCTTTTTTATGCATTGTTTATTGCAATAAAACGGAATTTTTAAAATGATTTCACGAAAATAAGCGGCGCGGAGCATAACACGACTGCTCTCCGCTCCGTTCGGAGGAGTAATGACGGAAGACAGGGGGGCGGCTGCCAGTCGTTCTTCGGTGGACGGTATAAGGTTCACTTTGATATAACAAATTCGTCGACTGCCGTATTGTCGCCGTGATGTCAAAAATACCAACGCGAAAATGCATATTATACTTTATTTTGTGAGGTTCGGGCGTAAATATCATTTTTTTCGTGATAATTATAAAAGAAACTGAATTTGCCACATTATGCAATTAAACCATATCCGAAAAAGTGTTTATAAGTAGGAGAGTTTTCAGTTAAAAATGTTTTTTATAGACCAAATACTTTATTTTTTTCTTAGCTTATTAAAAGACTTATTAAAAAAAATGACCGATATTTTTAAGGGCCAAAGTACGTTCTACACGCAGTATTTAATTGAAGCATCTATAATACTTCTAAGCGGTCAAATTTTCAAAACTAAAACATACGATTTTGTATGATTTTGCATTATTTAGTATGGCTTCATCTTAATTTGTGTTATTTCACAATTTATTACTTAAAATTAATATATAATACATTTGCGGCACGTTCCAGAGTGGAAGATACTCTCTGTATCGCCTTGGTGTAAGACCATCATTCAGAATCGAAACGTTACTTGAAATGGCATTAGCCGTGTTTGGTGACCAGATCTGAATAGCCAGGTACTTCCACATCTTCCTCTTCCCTATCTCCTTCCCTTCCCCACTACCCTCAGCCTCACAACATACCCCAATTGGGGATGCCGTAGTCTCACTGGCTTCAGACGGGAGCAGTTGGAACTCTTGTACGGTATTCATAAAAAAAATATTTTAATCAATGCCCTACTCAAATTTAAAGGGAAAAATGAGTACCTACCTTACTGATCAACACACCTTCACTACAAGAAAGAAAACCTCAAATGTACTAAATATCCCAAAATTAAATACATATTTTGCCCAGAAAAATCATAAATTCCACGCTACACAATTATGTACCTACATATTACCTTACCCAATGAAATGATAAACACCATAGAGATAAACAATTTTAAAAACGATTTCAAAATATGACTAAATAAACACGAAGATGAGAAAATCATAATAATCATGAAGTGACACCAACACAACCCACGATTAACAAAAATTAAGATGTGGAAAAGAACAAAGATGAAGATAAAGAAATCAACAAACACCAACATGTCATGGTGTAAGACTAACACCTCCTCCTCAGAAGATGAATTCCTAATGAGGACTGCGGATTAACATTATTGCAGTAAGATATAGGAATTAGTACCTAATCATAAGTTAAAGTAAGATTGTTTGAACAAAGAACTATATTGGAGTTTTTATCACCCAAGTCATAAAATACCATCCCAACAGTAAAGTTAGCCATGTTAAGTGTCCAGAAATTTCTAAATATTCATCTTCCTTTACAACTTTATCTGGTTTTTTCGGTTTAGTAAAAACATTACCACAATGACTGAACATTACCACAACAAAAATTACATATTTGTATAGTGCCATTGTTATAAAAAATCACAAGATCTCTACTTTACAGCATAACCTTAGTTAATCACATAAAACCATGATTACAGAAGAAAAAATGCCGTAGCATTACCCTACTTTTCAACAGACACCTAATTCTGGAAAAAGGCTTAAAACAAATTCAAAAAATAATCTCGAGACAAAGGAAGTTTGAGAAAACTAATCACGGATCCGCCTCTGGTCGTCCGGTCCAGCAAAAACACAAGAAGCGAGGACCCGGGGCTGTGAGGAGTGGGGTGGTGATGGAAGGGGATGGTGTGTCGGGGGGTGAGGGCAGGGGCGGGGTGGCTGATAAGGGAGAGTAATTAAAAGCAGAAATCACACGCGAAGATTGCCCTGCGAGGGGAGGCAGGGCCGGCTGGAGATTGGCCGACAAAAGAGGGTGTACTTCATAAGTTTGCAACCTTTTGCAACGATAAAACTGTATTTAAAAAAAAAAATTGGTTCAAACACAAATATTTGATTGATTTATCTAGCGCGGTTTCTGTGAAAAATCACACAAGGCGCTGTACAAAAAATATACTTATTTGCAATGTACTTACTGCTATATTGATACTAGACAACTTACTTCTACTATAATAACATATGTAAAACTTTCTTGCGGAGGTGATCAAATTATCCTCAAATTTAATGACATCTAACTTTATAGGTATTATTTACAGATCAAGATTTCTTATTTTATCACTCTTAACATTTGGTAAGATGGGTATATAAAAAAATTTGAGGTTATTTGAAGGGTAGGTAATAACACATAACCACTGTTTTAGAAATTTCATTGAATAGCACTGTTTTACTGTATTCCTTGGTTTTATATAGAATAACAGAAGTCCTGATATTTTAGATTAATTTTATTACTTTTTATGTGATTCACAATTGACACGTTACTATCCCGACGGTAGTATTGAACTTGAAGAAGTCGATATGATGACTACGACTGATTTTTGAAGCACATATAAGCCAATACATTATAAGAGGAATGGGCTATCAATAGACTTATTCACTAAGTTTATTAAAAATAAGTATTTTGCATAACGTCTGGTTTATAGGCTAAATCTATTAATTGTCATGAAAATCTATTCATCGTAATGCCCTATATGTCTCGGATAAGTTCCTTGCGTCTATAAGTATTTACTGGATTTTTGTTTCAGTTTGGTGCAGAGTCCATGCACCACTAGCATACTCCAAGCTGGAGTCCAGCCTGCTTCTTATGGTGCCATCGAATGTGACTATTATTGCATCTGGGTCATTTAACTGATGACAAATCCCATGAGGTTGTCTGTATTATATATTTAACGTTTACTTATATGTAATAAAATCATGAAAGGTTGACGAAATCTGACAGCGGGGAAGAGAGGGAAGAACGGGCACATGGGGCGAGGGGAGTCAAGGCAAAATTAGGCGAGCCAAAGCCCCTTTTTGTGATCATCACGCTATGAGAATGGGTAGTTAGCGAGGTGGATCTTCTGCTGGAACTTCAATGGTCTTACGCTCCTTCCTGTAATACTTTACTTATGTATACTCGTAGGGTATTTTTTACAGCGTACCCCAGCCCTGATTTTCTAGCTGGACGAGTTTACAAAACCCCTTGAGCCACGAGTAGTTCCGGACGTCTTCTATTGTTTGCAGGTTTTTTTTATAATAACGTTTCCGGTTTGATTAAAACATGCCCGGTTCTTCTGATGGGCAGCAAACATTCTATTTAAAATTATAAACCTTTGTGTTGTATGCAATATGTACTGATATGGAATATTATACAATGTGTATCAGGACGTATCCGACAGACTTTAATCAGCTCCTAAGCATATTTGCAAAAAATGTCGATGTAATTTTGCTGTCCTATCACATTTCCGACTGGATACAATCACGTGGTATTCTCGTATTTTTAATATGAATACCTCAAGAGAGTCTGGAGCCAATGAGACTACGGCATTCACAATTGGAGTATGTTGGGAAACTGAAGGAAGTGGGGAGGGGAAAGACATAGAGGAGTGGAAGTTGAGAATGTACCTGGCAATTCAGCTCTGGTCATCAAATACGGCTAGAGCCATTGCAAGCAACTTTTCAATTCTGAATGAATGGTGGTCTTACACCAGGGCGGTACTGAGAGTGCCGCAAATATGCTACATTTTATTTTAAATGAATAAAATTTTGAAATAATCCTCGCTAAAAGCGCCCTCCGGATTTCTAATCGCGAGCCATGCCCCTCGACCACGGAGGCCGAGAGGACGATTGGTTGTTTGAAGTGGCTACGTGTGATATAATGTTCTACAATTTTTTTTATGCATCGGACATTTTATACTCCAAAAGCTCAGGAATCGATGGTCATACAATCTGTCGGGTAGGTCCTGATAAAACCTGTTTAGAGTAATAATTGTAAAGTAATAAGCCCCAATGGGCAGACGAAATAATAAAAATAGCTGGCCCCTGCTGGCCGCAAATAGCTCAAGAGAGAGATAAATGTAATTCTTTATAGGAGGCCTTCAGCTTCGCCTAAGAAAGGGGTTCTTGCTTATGAATATTTTAAGCTACCAACATTACATTTTTCAATAAGATTTTAAATAACATTAATTATACTTTTTCTTACTTTTATAATTCTGTAACATACCTATTTGCAAGAAATAAAAGGCTTTTTATTTTTATAATGCTGATTTTAAGACCATCGCTTAACAATGTTTGCACAGAGCAAAACATTACGTTAATTAGAGATAATTAGAACATCTGGAGTTGTTCACGATAACTTTTTTCAGTTATTGAATTTTCACACTCATTCTATATCGGATGCGGGAAAGAAACATAGAGGTCACCCACAGAGGGGAATTCCCCCAATAAGAAGGTTTTCACCTGCTATAAAAACACTCGCGTAAGGTATAAACTCAACAATAATCATTCAGCGGTGCAAATCTATTGAGAGGATTAATTTGTATGGAACACGTTGACACATCAACAGGTAGGTGGAGTGTATTACGGTGCCTTTAAAAGCTCTTGGATTGCACAATGCAATGATCCAATAATAGGTTTCCTTTCTAGATCTTCCATCAGAAGAGATGGGCTCGTGCTCAAAGAGATTCTGTATGCACCGCTGACTTTTAAACTGAATGCAAAACTTGTTTGTTGTCATACCAATTTGTGCAATACAAAAACGTCCTGTGATCATGTGAGCTGCTTCTACGGTTAAAGGAAATTGAAAGATCTCTGTAAGGAATACAGGGAAGCACTTGGGGAAAGTATTTCAGTAACGCAATTTCCAATTCCTGTACAATATTTGTTTTAAACCTTTGTTAGGAAAACAGAAATAGACAGGACCTAACATTATTTTCCTATTTATTGGATACGCCACATGCCACAAGTTTCGTGTCAGGTTTCCTGTTTTACAGTGTTTAGCTACGTTCGGTGACTCAGCAGGGGTGCGGGTTCATGGGGTGAAGTTAGTCCGGGACTGAAGGTAGTCCCCAAAGATGACATAGGGGAATCATTTTAGTCAAGGCATCCTGTTGAAATATCTAAAACTCTTTTTTATCAAATAAGGCACATTTTCAGGCACAATAATTAATCTTTCATGTTTGCCTTTAAAATGTACAATTTGCGTTTATCTTTTTATATCTACAGATAATAATGTCTGTGGCGGGCGGCGTGGATTTAATTTTAATAAAAATCTACCGTTTTATAAAATTTTGCATTCCCGAAAACAAGAACAAGGTTACGGTCATGTGTAATGTAAGATTTCAAAACATCTCCCCATTCGCACGCCTAGCAAAAATTTGATGCCTCTTAATTAAATTTTGCACACTTTATGTCCAAAATCGGAGGAAAATTATGTCTACTTCCGATTTAGAAAAACTCTGCGTAAAGCACGGGCAACGTCGGAGACTAGCTAGGTATCACGATACAGAAAAAAATAGAAATGTATCAGAAGGGTGGACGTGGACATAGTTTTTCTTTCGAAATCTTCTAGTACAAAAGTTGACAATACTTAATTGTATGTACCATAATATTTAATATAAACTTTTTTGGGTTTTCTAAATACCTGCCTGCATTCACTGCCTTATCCTTATTTATACCCAGGGGCACAGGGTAGCAGGATGAATAAAAGAAACAAGTATTTTATTTTGTACACGTATGCCAAAGGAACAGAACGTACCTACCCCCTACAACCAAGGTATCCCAAGCGTGTACTGTACTGTACATGTAGATGTTGAAGCTACCTGGGCAAGATAGTCCAGTGGCCAATAGTAAATAATGATGAAATGGCCAAGAAAGGGATGAATGGGGATAATGGAGGCATTATGGGGTGTGTTTGTATTCAGGCTGGCAACATCCCATTGCTATTCCGCAATGGTAACACCAAGTGAATGGAAAACGTGGATTTAATTTGGACTCTATGGTAGAAGGCTCGAAGTCTCATTCTTTATTATAAACTTGTTTTGCAACACATGCTCATCAATGAGCAAAGCTTTAAAACATGCGTTTTATCTTTCCACAAAAAAGAAGTGTTATTTTTGTTAAAGATTTCATTAATCTAATAAATATACAATAAACCGCTTTTATGCGTTAGATATTACAATAATTTTAAGAAATAAGGTTTTGACAATCCAACTGAAAATATTTTTTAGTTATAGGAGAGACAACTTCTCATCTTAAGCAGGGTGTTCGGGGGTAAAGTGCACCAACTTCGGGATGTGACTCTATTTATGATATTTTATGGTATTTTTATGCTATCTGCAGTCCATATGCTTCTTTCTTATATATCAAAATAAACACTTATTGCACATTTATGCGTTTATGCCTACCAATAATAAAGTCCATTTTATTATCTAAGTCTTGAAAACCTTTTTTGTGCTCTGTTTACATGTAAACTGTAAAAATATAAATTTATTTGTTTTTTAATCTTAATATTATGACACAAAAAAATAATATTACCAACTCTCAAACTTACGTAATGTGAAACAGAAAATCAGACAAATATTCGATTGCCTCTATATGCGGCCGAAACATTTCTGATTTTTCTGTTTCAAATTTTTCGTTTGAAAGTTGATAATACTATCTTCAATGATTAATATAGGTAACCGGTCAGTGGCTGAGTGGGCATCGCGTTTGGGCCCCACCTGGGCGTTGCGTGTTCGAATTCTCGGCTGGCTAAGTCTGCATCACGACACAAGCAACGCTTTTCGCTTAGTGTGGTGGTAGTAGGAGATTAAACTTTGTTGGGTTATTCGTAACCCTCAAATGTTTGTCTTTTTTTTTAAATATTTTTTTTTCTTTTTTTTAGGTTTACTTGATACATTCTTCCGTTACATAAAGTATTGAATGTAACAACTGTATTTATTAATAAATACCTAAATAAAATAGATTGTTTCTTCTAAAAAATACATTCTAAGAAATGCCCAAAGAAAGAAGTCAAAAGAATACAAATATAAGTCCGTTCGGCTTTCTTCTCAAGTAATCACAAACAATTACCCACGAAAATCATTATTTTCACAGAAGCCCCTGTTGGTGATCAAATGATATTCATAATAGGAGGGATTTAGGTCCAGGGAAGCCGTACAAATGACAACGTTTCAATGAAATTGATTTCCTGGTGTGCAACTTTGTGCACAAGTGCACATTTAAAAAATAATTAAACTTATATACATTATAGTCAGTCAGTATATGTGTATGTAGGTTCCTAGCGGAATACTTCTCACTAATAATACTAGTAGGTACTCTATAGGTTAGACATTTGGTCTCGAAATTAGAATATGCCCGGAATGTCATTTTATCCAGTTTCAACCTTTCCCCCTCCATCACCTTGCTGAAAAACTGTTTTCAATTTTTTAAATTTGCAAGAAAATAGTGCAAGTTCGAGTGTTGCTGTTTTCAAAACATATAAATGAATTTGACTCTCATAGAAGCAGGCTCTTGTTGGTGTTGTTTGTTATAGGGTGTTTATTATCGTTTTTCGTATTCGTTCATCGATTACATCGAGGTATGGCGGTGGAGCTATATAATAATATTAAAATGATTATGTTATATGTTCCTTCGCAGAAGCGGCACAATGGTTAGTAATTTGTCATCCTTTTATTTTCCATACCTTGTTATCCTGTATAATATAATTTCTACAATCGCCCGATTCTATCAAACACCATTTCGTTTGGTCTGAAGTATTTACGGTCCATTTTCAAACTAGGTATCTACGTAAACTTTTCTTGTACGAACTTCGAATATTTGTAGATCTAGGGCATCTAGGAAAAATTACACACGTGGTCTTTCAAATGAATAACCTTCACTGCGTAAAAGGATAATAAACTTAACCCATTATCAAACTAAGCAACACGCCATTCTCTGCAGTGTTGGGTAGAGACGATGGAAACCTTTATCTGTCCTCTCGCCCTACTTCCCTCATTCTTATAAATTTTTGTATGGATAATTCAGTTTTTCCTACCCTTGACTTCTCCCAGATATTTCCATATCGTTCTGAGATGATCACGATTACTCCTTTCACAGTCTTGATAGTCATTTATTTTTTATTGCGTTTTAGGTGGGTGCGATCAACAATGCTAATGTCGACCTTGCATTACATTCGACTATTCTCATTTGTGATTCAAACACGAAAAACATTGGTTTTCTTACTACATAGCCTGATGCCCCTGATGGCTTCCATTTCTACTGAACTCGGTCTGTTTTCATTATTTATTCTACATCTTTATTATTCAATCAGTTCTTCCTCCCTTCAAATATCTGACCCTGCAAGATGAGCGATGCGTGATGGCGTAAAACCGATGTTTAAGGATCGGATCAGGGACTATTTGAGGCTTAGCAGGCTCCAGGGTGATCACGGGGGTCGGTCCTGGCCCTTCTAACCCACCCTGAAATACTGGGGTAAAGTCCCCGGGGTACAGAAGGCAGAAGGGATGAACGACGGAACCCTGAAACGTTGAACTCCCCCAGTTGACTCAGATCGCTACATGTGATACTATTAACACTTGATCGGGGCTTAATAGATGTGTGCCGGGCGATTGGAGCTGATGATGTTTGTTTAAAAATTGAATAGGGAAATTTATGCATGATATATCATAAAATGTCTTTGAAGGGGGTAGCTCTGAAATCTAAGGGTACAATACGAGTATATTTAATTGTAAGGCTTGACATTGGGGATGAACTATGGGTACCAAAAAAATGGGTACTTTTTTACAATTCATCCTCAAGGTCAGTAACCTGAGCACCTGACAGTACATTTCTTCGTGGTATATATTTGATGGAATATTTATAACAATTCCAATAGTATGCATTTTAGATCAGCTAGGTTAATCCTCCTATGCGCGTCTTCAGACTTGTAAAATTAAAGCTAATGTTACGATTCACACCAAACTTATGTAGATGTTACAGATACATACGTTAATGTTAATAACTCAATTACTCAATTTGGGAGGCGGGTATGGGTACCGCCGCCCAGGTAACCATATATTGGATAACCAATACCCCAGTCTTAGTTCACCCCAAGTGGTTCTCTACGTTTGGTGACTTAGCAGGGGTACCAGGGTTCATGGAGTGAGGTTTGTCCAGGGCTTGGCGACCGATGCTACTGCCCATCTGCCGTATAGTGGGTAGGATTGAAATAGGCTGGCTGAGTGGATTTATACGTCACTCCTGGGTACACTGACCCGGAGATTCCTACCCACCCCTCATATATATATTTTTTCCCAGATCTTACTCTCCTTCCTTTCCTTAAAAAAACCCTACACACAGTATCCCCAAAGATGACATAGGCCCCGAGGGCAATTATCTTTCTCAGGGCCTCCTGTGTGGAGCTAATATAAATAAATGCTTTTTTTTTTTCTTATTTTGTTCTTAAAATCGTTTGTTACCTACATCGAGTATGATATATGCAATTATACATAGGTACCTACCTATTACATTATTTGGTAAATTTTGGATAGGGCCTGACACGCTTATTACGAATAATTTTTAGAAAAAAACTATAAAAGGAACCTTTTTGCATTTCGGGCGGCGGAAAATTATGCATTTTAATTTTCAATTGCGTAAAACCAAAATTCACTTCGCGAACCGATCGGCGACGACTGTCAGCGGCCATTGGCTACGTCACTGTTATGTTGGTATCCCTGATGCATTTACAAGATCTAAATACGACCGTAGCCATCTTCGTGGGATATAAAAAGAGGCGCGGAATTATGAAAACACAACAGAATTATAATGTTAACAAACCTCTTTATGTTAACAAACCTCTGTTCGTATATATTTATTATTTCCATATAATAACGATTAGCTAGAAGTTACGTAAAATAAAATAAAAAACATGCGTATTAGGTAAGCACTACTTTGACGAAATTCTGAAAATAAAATGAATTTGCCTTTAGGCAAGTTTTTTTACATTGAAAATTTTATTTTTACATTGAAAATTTTATTTTTACATTGAAAATTTTATTTTTACATTGAAATTTTTTTTTTCAATGTAATTTAAAAAAAAAAAAAAATTCATGGTAAATGTGCATTTAGTCCACCTCACGTACGGAACTTAGAGGTTAAACTATGAAAGCTGCATGTCATCATAATTTTAATAAACATCCCAGGTTGTGAATGGTTTGTTTGGCAAAGCAGGGTTTGACTAGCGGGTTTGTGTAATTATGATTGATTGTTTGTGAAATAAAAACAAAATTAAAATGTTAAATGCATATTTTTTGCATGTTTTTTGCCTCCCGCGACATAAATACTCACTTTTCGTGAAAATAAATCTAAGTCTAACTGAAGTGATTCTGATTAGAGGTTCGTTTACATTATATTATTAATTGTGTTTTTCATAATTCTGTGCCTTTTAATGTATGCCACGAAGATGGCTACGGTTGTATTTAGCTCTTGTTAATGCATCAGTGATACCAACATAACAGTGACGTACCTAATGGCCGCTGACAGTCGCCGATCGGTTCGCGAAGTGAATTATGGTTTTACGCAATTGAAAATTAAAATGCATAATGCGAAATGAAAAAAGTTTCCTTTTATAGTAATTAAGGCGAATATAAAGTTTTTTTTCTAAAAATTATTCATCCCTATCCAAAAATTACCCATTATTTATATTATTATTATAAAATTCCACCATGAACTAACAGTACCAAAAAGAGTTATAACAAAATTACAGGTAGTCTATGTTATATTGGCTAAGAAAATTCAATTTTTGGCTTCTTGATGCCCTTAAAATATACCTACCAGTACGATATGCGAGGGATGGGGGTTAAAATAAGAGTTAAAAGAGAAACAAGGAGAAGAAAGCTAGAGGAAAGAGATGGGGAGGTAGAATGAAATGAAAGGGGTTGATGTTGGAGGTTGTTTCTAAAAGTCTCCACTTTTGAACGATATGCGTCATTAGCGACCAAATGGCGACAATCATTCATTCCAAATTCTACAAGGTAACGAAACTTTACGATGTTGGGAGTGTAAGAATGTTAATGACCTAAGAATTGACGCAGTAGTTGCTATGGAGAAATTACCTTAAATAGAACATTAGAATGTATTTGTAGAAGTAGCAGGATATAGAGCGTATAAAATTACTAACGTAGAATGTTCTTTTTTTAAATTTATTAAAATTCAGCACAATAGTCCCAACTACTCCCGTCTGAAGGCAATGAGACCATGGCATCTCCAATTGGGGTGTGTTGTGACGCTGACGGTAGTGGGCAGAGGAAGGAGATGGGGAAGTGAACGGTGAGGAAGTGCCTGGCTATTCAGATCAGGTCATTAAACACATTTCAAGATACTTTTCATTTCTGAATAGTGGACTTACAACAGGGCGATACTGATGATACAGGTGATACTTTTAATCTGGAACTTGCCGCAAATATACAAAATATTATGTTTTTGTGAAATAACACAAATTAATCAAATAAAATTAATTATTAGAAGAACGTATCCCTTATTGAGAATCTCCTTGGCAGGGCGATAAAATTTCGTTTTAAACGTTTTTTTTTTACTGTTTTTTAAGTTTAATTTCCTAAAGCCAGTATTTACAAATATATTTGCACTTCGTACCAGAGTTGAAGTTGCCCTCGGTAAGGCCAGGATGAAAAACAACCGATCAGAATCTAAAGATTGTTGTCTAAAATTAATTATGTAATAAGTAATATTCTTAATAGCCATGTACACATTTTCCCTTATCTATCTTTTCAAATTACGACATTTACCAGTTTAGGGTAGGTACCATAGTACTGTAGAGGCGGTAATTTGATAAAGAGAGACTAAACAATTTGTTTCGACAACAAACAATTTTACGTGTTTTCAATCTTAACCCCACTTGCCTCGGGCACATTTTGTCAGAAGGTCAAAATATTTTCGTTTTACAAAAAAAAAAACAAATAAAAACGAAAACTAAACACTGTTTTTGAAAAGTCGTAAAATACGTTTCAAATTTTTATAATTCTAAATAAACAAATTTTTAAAATATGTATAAATTTTTTAATTGCAAACACGACACATTTTTAAAAATAGCTCACCTTGCGCATTTCCTAACTAAAATTACTGACTAAAGCACACACATATTTTACGAAACATGGTTTTGCTTAAAGGTGTACATTTTAATTATTTTTTGGTTAACTTACAGATTGTATTATAAATCGTTGTGTTTTCTCTTTTAGATCATTTTTCTCACCATGATAGGGAGACACAACGAATTATATGAAACCTATATGAGTTTTTCCTAAAAACCAACAAATTAGCCTCAGGGATTAATTCTCTAGTGCAAAAAAACACTGACTTGCAAAATTTTCACCAGCTTTTCCAAATGCTTAACGGTTAAAAATGATCATGACAAACAAAACGTAAACTGGTAATGTCTGATATAATCATAGAATTTGACATAATCAATGATCCCAAATCAAAAAAAAATCCCCCCATCAGGTAGTTATCTATTTTAAACAAAACCAAGTTCCCGTCTTATAATACACATGTTCTATATTATAAAAAAGACAAAGGCGGCCGCATCGTGTGACCAAACGTTTAATCAGATAAAAGTAATTCACATGAGTAACCGCGGTGGATGGGCATTTATATCAGCTGAATGAAAGATATCAAAATACAAATTTGTGCCCACAAATAAAATATAATATATGAGTGTATTAGGTATATGTACCCGAACTGCCCTTCATTCAGCATATCAAATATCTACCCTTTGTCATTAAACGTTTGAAGTCGGTCGTTACCTGAAATTTAAAATGTTGTTCCTTGTGAAAAATACACAGTTTTTAAATATCGTCGGAACTTACATTTTTTTATGCAGTAGAAACCACGATATCATCTTTACTTAATTTATTTATAACTGTGTTTACTAATAAATCCAAAATCCAAAGCTGAACTTCGATTATTAAATTCTAATCACCTCGATATTTTTAACTGAAGTAATGTTTAATGATTTCTGTCAAAGCAAAACTTAAAATGATACGCGCAACAACATTTTAACTTTTTATCACACTTTCGTAAACAATAAGACTGCTAGGCCCAGTTGTTTCGCTTTAATTCATATGTAATATTTTCATCAAATGGCCACTCAGCGCCATTTCGATTTTTTTAAATTTGAAAGGTCTACGTCAAACGTCGATTCTAGGCGCGTTTCATCTTTCAGATTACTATCAAATTGTATTTAGCTGAACTCTTCTGCTGATCAAAAGCTGAAACGAACCTACATAGTATCGGCGTTTAACGGCTGAATGGTCATTTTATAACTTTGTCACACGAGAATTTCTGTGAAACAACTGACCCTTAGTGATATAAATTTGCCTAGTTTTCAAAAATTTAGATTCTAGCAACTTTGTTTTTTTATGGTCTAGCTTAAGCCAAAATAGTTTCCTGTAATAAAATTGCTTAGATGTGTATTTTATTATGCCTTAAAACAAATAAATAGGTAAAGAGAAGAGGAAAATGAAGGATAAAACAGGACAAGGATAGGAGATTCTCTCGGTACATTATACACTCGTGCATCAATCCATAGGAATGGATTTATTAAAGCGGTTCTTGAAGAGGCCCATATTATATTATGAAGAAGAAAAAACAGATGCCTCGTTCCATAGACGGGCCGACTTAATTAAAAAACGAGTCGAAGAAACGACCCGTTCTCATGAAGCCAATATCAACTGTGAACGGCTGTACCACTCGTATCCGTCGAGCTCCACACATGGCATCAGAGTTGGCTCCTAAATTAAATTGTTGGGCATACTTGACATTTTTACAGGGTCAGCAGTTGGTCAATATTGAAGAATCTGCTAGTCCTGCACAAGACTTTTATTCATTAAAAAATAAGCTATCCATTTACAATAAAATATTATCTACACATTAACGACATTAGAGGTGTAGTTAAGTTGGATTATGTTAGGTTCAATTATTTTGGCTTTAAAATTCATACGTAATTTTTATTACTATGCTCGAATTTGTGATACCTTTTACTGCGACAAGGGTAGGAATTACATGATATAATAAATTGGATTAAATTTCACCGCGTTGAGAACATTTTTTATTTTATAAAAAGCCTCCCGGTCGACCTCAAAACCAGGTAATACTTGGGACCAAGTAAAAAAACCATTCATTCCCACAAATAAATGGGAAAACATGAATCGCTTCGGGTAAACATGTTTAGGCTTTTGGATTTTTTTTGGACTTGCTGGGAAGGTTATAAAGTGAATTGTATTCGTTTTTTCAATCACAGGAAGTTAGAAACTAGAATTTTTATCAAATATATTAATTTTCTAACATAAAATTTTTGGTTATTTTTTTTATGTAATTTACATATTTGAAAATTTTCTGCCATCCTCGAGTAAAGTCTTTCTTACCTAAAATTCAACCTTGTCTCCAATAAGTATTTGTCTCCTATATAGGTTGCGTAGGTACTTGAAGAAATTTTTTAAATTTGTGTGCAGTTCACACGCAGTAAAAGTGAAACTTTCAAAAAACTTAAATAGGCAAGAGTGCGGAAGCTACTAAACACCGCACAAAGAGCAGCCCCATTAATCTATCTCATTCTCTCGCAGGCTAAATCGTATATATTATGTTTTTGTCTCTTTTTAGTGTCGCTTTATCGTTTCATCAAGTTTCAAATCACAACGGTGCTAAAGAAGAAGCTGTACAGATAGGAACGTTCATGTGAGGCCCCACATAAAACTGACCGATAAAAAATATAATATTTTCTATTTTGACGTAACATCTTCTAAATTCAAAATATTGTACAAATAGATCATGTTTTTATGGTATTAGCAACTACATGACATTTTAGTTTTGTTTCACGGTTTTTCATACCATTTTTTGTTAGAAAGTTGAAAGTTCTTACGATATTTTAGCCAAAGAAAACTCTTTATGGATTATAACAAAAAATGACGAAAGTCTCGTGATCTAACACCGTTTCGGCGAAATAAACCGACTTCAAATAATATCGACAGTTTTTGTCACAATTTCGTTTTCTGTGTGGCAAATTACAACATGTAATATTCTATAGAAAAATAATTATCTTTGAAATTGTCAAATAAAACTACAAACTATTAAAACAACAATGTAGCAACAACTAAACGATTCCGCGTATAAAAAGATCTGTTATTACAATAATCATTATTTATTTTGTACGGATGAAAGTTTATTGTAGATAATTTAATGTTTAAAAAAGTGTCGCACAACTGCTTTGAACAGTTTAATTGAGTTTTGAATCGAGTGAAAGAAAATAACCACACGTATATGATTAAAATTTAAAAAGGCTTATTTAAGCATTATTTCAAATAGTTTCCAAGATACAATATAATAGTTGGATGATTTGAATATCGCCGTTTTTTTTGTGAAAAATCACCTCAAGAATTGAGCCCTTGCCTGGAATAATGTTGTATCCAACAAAACTATCAATGTTGAGATATTGATGGAATTATTTTAGGCGTATTAATACGCTTCTTTTAAGAGCGTATAACCAGAGAACAAAATATGTCATTTTTAAATCAATGTTTAGACGTATTGACTCTTTTCCACAAAAAATTATAAATTGGATTCGAAAGATTGTTATTTTATCTAGTAAACGTATGTTTTAAATTTTCAGAAAAAAATGATAATGTTTAGTAAAATAAAGTTTTACCATAGGTCGTTTGTTACCATAGGTCGTTGGCGGATTTGTTAAATTTTCAAAACGTACATTTATTATACAACACCCATTTCAAATCATACAATCATGCAGTAAAATAAATCAATACATTATCTGGTAAACGTATGTAACAGAATTTTAATTTTAGTTTTAATAAAATCATAAAAAAATATATCAGTACATGTGTTTCTTGACAAAAATTGGTACGTTTGTGTGTATGTATTTGCGAACTTATAGACTAATATATTCCAATTTTTTTTTACATTCTTATTTTGCTGAGACATTATTGAAAAATGATAAATACTTATGATCAAAAACTATTTACAAAAAGGACATAATTTTAATAGTTTTAACAACACGCCCTTCAGCATTTTTGGATGTAGGTATAAATTAAAGCAAATTTGGAATGAAATAAAATCGATATTGAGTAATAATTTTAAAAAGCTGGTACGGAGAGTAATTAATCTTTCTCATTGAAACCGCCCTGTACGATCGTAAGAACCTCTTTAGACGAAATGTGGATTTTCGGCCGCTGGCTGGTTATACGCTCTTAAGATTGGGATTATGGGAATGAAGATTTTTTTAGGCCTGGAGTAGCCTTTTAAAGTTTGGTTTGTGAAAGAATGTTGTATAATGTCATTTATCGAAATTACGACGCATGGTTTATGGGAATAAATGGAGAAAACGAATGTCTTATGGCTTCAACTAGAAATTCTTCAAAGCCAAGAAGCAAAAGTATGCAGGAAAGTAGAATTTGTCCGGAAAAATATTATTAAGCTTGCCTTTTAGCCGTTTAAACAGTTTTGTGGAATAATGTTAAATGTTGATCTCAAGACAATATCTACAACGTATATATACTTGATACTTATTAATTGTTATCTCTTAATTCTTTAATTATACCAAATATATTTTTAATTTTATTATATGTAAAAGCCCTTATTGGGCGTGTACAAATAAATAAATAAATGGTTTCGTAACGTTTTTTTTTTGCTTTTTAAGCTCAAATACATCAATGGCACATTTATATTAGAAGAGCATGTTGCTTTCTGTAAATACGAAGAGAAAAAAAAAGTTCTGTGGAATAATTTTGTGTGTGAAATTTTTACATACAACATTATCCCACAAATCCAGCGTAAATTCTAGTAATAAACTCTAATTTAATTGCCTTTCTAGACGACTTTTTGATTAAAACTAAAAAAAACTTAATTAAGAATTGTATGTTTTATGAATTTTAAATATAAAATGTTATAAATCATAACTAGATTCCATTTTTAAATTTTTCTCGGAACAAGAATATTGTTGGATACAACATTCTTCCGGGCAAAGGCTCAATTAATGAAATATATACACCCATTAAAGCCGAACCGATATTGATAGGGAATAAATAAGAAAGGTAGAGGTGTTTTCTGCGAATTACACTCGGAAATGTCAAACGCAAAACAATTACGTGAAAATATTAATACATTCGCAATGTTGAATTGAAGTACCTACTAACCATAATATGCATTGAGTCTGCATTTACTTTTTGACATTAAGGGAGTTAATTTGTTAATGAGGTCTCTAGTCATATTTCAACCACGGAATAAATTTATCGCGTTTTAGATGCATTATTTTCGTTTATGGATCGTTTATACGACTTCTTTCATTTCTAAGAGCTTCGTTAGTTCAATCCGTTCTTTAAATAAGTCGGTAATTTTGCATAACGAACGACATTATCCAAAAATATGTGTGTGTGTGTTTTTTTTAAAATTATATGAATACCGCACAAGAGTCCCAACTGCTCCCGTCTGGAGCCAGTGAATTGATAGTTAATCGAAAATCTGATACTATGGTGGCTACTATAATACTACTCTTAAAATTTTCAGCCGTAATTTAAAATTGTCGATCAGAATATCTGGTAACAATCGTTAACCGTGTTTGCAAATATTGATAACTGACCATTTCGAATAGATCGATAGGGAATTTCGTCAATATTGTATTGATAAACGGATTTAACGATCGTCCATGCTAGACCTCTTAGTACTACCTACACTTCCCCTTCCCCTCCCCCAACCACAGCCTCTAGCATACTACAGTGCGGGATGTTATTAGTCCCACTGGCTCCGGGCAATTGTGCGGTATTTACATAAATAAAAATTGTATAGATTTAATGTAAATACTTGTACAATTATTTATTATTTTCATCCTATACTATGTAAGAAACTTATGGGTACTGCACGTAGGTAGTTACCTTCCGCAGAAAAAGCAAGAAATAATGTGCCTACTTAGGAACTCTTGTAGTACCTAAGTAAAGTCGGTATGTATACACTGTATGATGCAAGAAATGAGCCCACTTACGAGTCTTAGATCCCTTAGTTTGAAAAGTTACTAGGTAGGTACCGCCGAAGAAGCAAAAAAAAAAAGATCAGTGAAATTTATTCGACTCCGGTAGCTTGTCTTGCTTGCACCTGGCCGCTTTCAAGCAGTCGCAGGGGCGGTTCTTCATTCAAATTCAAATGAGTCGTTCCGTTTTATGGATTGAGTTCCATTCCACAAAAGGGCGGGAGATCCCAATCCAGAACCAAAACGGCGTAAATGACGCAGTATAGAAATCTGTTTTAAATACGGGGCAAATAGTTGCAGATCACAAATAAACGGCGTGTCAATAATTAGGTGACTGGTTTTTAAAAATAAAAATGCTGTTTATTATTTGGACAACTGTAAAAATACTTGTTGAACAGACGTGTTATAAAAGTGTAGTACAGTGTAATAAAAATAAAGTGTTGCAATTTACGCTACGAAGCAGTACTTAATCTTAATTTGTATGTTATGTTTGTGAAAATTCGTTATAAATGTTTACTAAATATCTTAGGACAAATTGTTTTTTGAACGATTCATCAAATTTTGAAGTTTATTTTCAAGCTCTAAGTAAGTTCTGTTATTATATCATTGTAGGTCAGTTGCTTTATAAAACTGAAATAATCACAGAACTTGAATAGATCTCACAACTTGAAAATCAATAAATTTGATTATTTGTTAAAATTTTTTGAAACAACCCGTCTTTTTGTTCTAAAAATTGTAATAAAAATGAACAAAAGTTGTATGACAGGACAGTACACATTGAAAATATTATGTTTAACGATATTTTTTTGTAATAAATCTTAACTAAGTATACAGTGAAAATCTTTGTATTTGAAGCATCAATAACTGTAGAATGATTTGATCTGGCGTCATCATTTTTCACAGCTTTTCTGTCTGAAATTTCTAGGTCAAAAACTTGATGTTGCTTGAGTCGTGATGGAGCACTCAGCCAGCCGAGGAATCGAACAAGGAACGCCTGGGTGGGACCCAAACGCGATGCCCACTCAACCACTGACCGGTCATCAATATGTTTACTGTTTACTGTTCTTCAACTAGTCGATAAGAAAAAAATGTTAAAATTATATTTAAATCTAGAAGTTATATTTATTAACTCTACTCAATCTCTATAAAGATGAGTGTTTGTGTCGGGCAGGCGGCGTTAATATGAGATTGATAAAATTTTGTACACTTTACTTTAAAAACAAGAGGAAGGTCAATGTCTACAAAAGACATAAATATAACCATCCTATCCGCTTTTCGGATACATCATTCAAAATAAGAGGATTATTAATTATTTTCGTAACCATCTGAATTAAAAAAAAACTCTGCGTAAAACACTGAGAATGCCAGGGACTTCAGCTAGTGTAATCTAAATTTCAAAAATGTTATCATTAAAAATTCCTAAAATTGTGATACCTATTTCAATTGGCCCTCCTTGTGCCTGAGAGAGAGTAAAGTATTTCCTCAAAGGAAAAAAAACGATCGCTCATCGACGAGTTAGTTTAAAATTTAAATCGTAGAGCAAAAATGTATTACCGGTATGAATAGGTACCGCCTTTACTTAAAGTGCTATATACGAGTAGTTCCGCTTACGTCCTTTTACAAGGGACCACGTGTTTTTTTTTTCTTCGCAGGGGTGCGGTTTTAATGTCCGTCTTTATTTCCCAGGTGTTCCCGCCGAGTTCGGCGGCGCACACGTGATTGAATACGACCAGATACGTAAGTAATACAATAATATACACGATTCTGGGGTGAGATACGACCCCTGGTTTGCATAATCGGGATCCAGAATATATACATCAATCAGTGGGCGTAAGATCTGATAAGTCCGGGCTCGATGGCCCACCGTCGATGTTTTCATCCCATTGTGGAATAATGGAGACGTTTGAATGCGCGGTCTCGTATTATTTCTATGATTGTATCGGAAGAACACACAAATTGTCTATGGTTGTAAAAGGATATAATTGAGTATTTAATTAGTGATAGTGTAAAAATATAATAAGTAAATAATTTATGCTCAATATTGATATATAAAGTTACTAAAAATAACACTTGGTTTAAATTTAATGACTGTACAAATAATATTAAAATTACCGTACACGGATTCTTCAATTTGGGAGGCGGATATGAGTACCGCCATCCCAGGAACCATTTATTGAATAATCAACACCCCTGCCGTAGGTCATACCTCATACCTTTTTCCTTTCCAGAACTTCCTCTCCTTTCTTCCCTTAAAAAGGTTCTCCACACAGCATCCCCAAAGGTGTCAAAGGGCCTGAGGGATATTTTACCCAGGACCTTCAGTGTGGAGCTACTGTAAAAATCACGAAAAAATATTAAAATTAGCGAAAAACGAAACAGAAATTTTGTTGAAATGAATACGCTGATAATTTTCCATGTTTATTTTGAATCCATGTTAAGTTTATGACAATGGTGCCAACTTACTTTTTTCAGTTTTTTAATTCCAACCTAACTAAGTACTTAAGAACCTATTCGTATTTAATATAAAATAGGAAAATAATTTAGAAATTAGGTTGGGTTAATAAAAATAGTAATCTAAAACTTATTTAAAATAAATTTATTTGGGATAGGTAAGATTTTTAGGCTGTTTTTTTAAATTAAATTTTGCTATGAGAATTCTGCTGAACTGGTAGTTACCTACCTAACTAATACGTATAGACTGTTTGTGATATGTTGGTTTTATTGTATCATTTTATATTGTTTTATTAATTTTGGCACTTCTATCAAATGTCAAATTCACATATCACTCTTTTTAGGGTGAATTGCCTCAAAAACAAAGAAAATGTCAAATTCACATATCACTCTTTTTAGGGTGAATTGCCTCAAAAACAAAGAAAATTTCAAATTGAGTCAAACATTAAATTTTGCCGCAAAATGAAAACGGAATATGAACAAAATATTAATTGTAACGCATCGTTTTCCATTCCCCGTAAAAGAAATTATGAATGAAAAGAATATCTCTTTTTGGGGACCGCCTTACGAAATTCACAGCAATTTTTACTACAATCAGTCCACTATTTTTCATTTAAATAATCAGAAAGAATTCTTTTCCAAAAATGACCGGTTCCTCGGGAAAACAAGAACATCGGTTATTTTAACTTTGATATTTTGATTCAAAATAACAAAATACTTAGTTTTTACCATTTTTATTGTTTTAACAACCAACATGTTTCGTGAGCAACGCTCACTACTTCTTCAGGGTTTTAATAAAACTAATTATAAATAATAGACATAGACAATAGTAACAATGGAAAGATGAGAATGGGTATAAAGAAGAGGGGCAATATGGAACAATTTACAAAAGGAACAGGTTTAATATTGGGTCCTTTAAATTTTTTTTGATTATAAATAATATTCAAATTTGCATTCACACTCTTTCTAATCTCTAAAATTTCTAGTTTATCCAACTGAATGCCATTGACATAACTTATGTTTTAATTCTATTCCACTATTGAAGTTAAAGGTGTGACTAGTTTCCAACAAATGGTTGGCAAACTCCGAGAAACTGTTATTGTTTAAAGATGTCTATATTTTTCCATTGTCTATGTCTATTATTTATAATTAGTTTTAATAAAACCCTGAAGAAGTGAACGTGGCTCGCAAAACATGTTGGTTGTTATAAACAATAAAAGTGGAAAAAAAGTATTTTATTATTTTGAATTAAAATGGTGCCACTAAATAAGTGTGCTGTGTTAGAAGAAGAAATTTTGATATTTTGAATAATATAAGGGCTGAAGTAGGCATTCATAAATTAAACGGGTCTAATTTGATAAATAAGAAGGTTCAAATATGGATTATGCATAAATCGATCGTTCAGTTGATAATTCAAACATTTCCAAATACTAAGTTTTGAGATAATAATAATAATAATTGGACAATTTGTAGAGCGCCGTTTTTGTGAAAAATCACCTCGAGGGCGCGAGATGAAAGCAATATTCAAATGCTCACATAAAAATTGTTTACATATTATTAAATATGCTATAAAATAACACCGGAAGACATAACGGTCTGGTATATTAATTAACACATTTTGAAATATCTTACTTAGTAAGACAGAAAACATCAACAAATTGTTTAATTTTTTTTTAAGTTTTTCAGCATAATAATTGATTTGGTGGTGTTCGTGAGTTATCCGAGTAGTGTACCGGGTATACTTTTACATACGACTGCATACTTAACTCTAATGTCGTTTTTTAGGAGATGTTTGATTAAACAACTGGGGAATCGAAATATGCAAATTAATATTTATAATCCGATGTTTACTCGTAAATTATTACAAAGTAATAACCTTCTAAATTAATTAACATTAGAAAATTGTGAAGATATTGAATCATTTTATTTTTTTATACGCTACGTTATAAACTGTAACTTCTAGGGTCAGGGTCAAGAAACATACCGCACTGCTGCAGTTATCAATAACCAATATTTAATGAGATTATTTATTGGCAATTTAGAACAGTGTAACTGAGAATTCAACAGGTAAAATGTATAAAATGTTGTCTTAGGTAAGGGAAATAAATAATTGAAGAGCTGATTATACAACCATTATCAATATTAATTTAATGTTAATGTGTGTATAATCTGTGTTTGTTGACTTGAGCTGGAAAGAAATTGCATTTTTAATTTTATATTTACTGAGTTTATTCCGATGTTATTAGTCATTTCTAATGATTTGTGGTTTGGTTTGTTTTTTAAATTTTGCAATAAAATAAAATCAAGATCTCCAAGGATCTCCGTTGTTTCACGGAATTTGAAAAATTCATCAAATTTCAAGATCTGCGAAGATTTTATACAAGTTCTGTTATTATATCAACAAGGGCCATTTAGGATGGATCGTTTCAAAAAGATTTAACAACTCATCAAGTATTTGAAGTTAATTTTTACATTCTGTGTAAGTAATATTCAAATTCTGTTTTACTTCAATTTTATGAAGCAACTGGCCTATAATTACATTATAACAGAACTTACACAGAACGCGAAAATTAACTTCAAATATTTGATGAATAGTTAAAATTTTTTGGAACAACCCGTCCTAAGATAATAACGTAACTTGAATAGGTCTTTCACCGAACTTGAATTTTAAGTTTGAAATAAATTATTCATATTCTGGGAATCAACCTGTCTTTAACATAATCGAATAAATCTTTAAATTTAGGGCATTGTTCTCGTGGATCAGAGGACAAGATCTTCAACAAGAATCCAGAGATTGCGGGTTCAAATCTCGGTGTGTGCAAGTGAATAAAATTTTGTATCAATTTGTGTTCGATCAAAATGGATGAAAATAATAAAAAAGGTCACATCTCCGCGACACGCTCTAGAGTGGAAGACATTAAAAATCGAAAAAGTGATTGAAATGGGTTTAGGCATATTTGGTGATCTAAATAATTGGTTTCTCACCTTTGTCCTCATCTCTCTCGTCTTCCCTCCCTAATATCCTCAACCACTGAACATATTCGACAGGTTCCAGGCGGTTTTGAGCAGTTGTGACTCTTGTGCTGTATTCACATTAAAAATCTTCTTAAGAACATGGCTTATCCCAAAATAGTTTGAATGATCACACTCGATTAAATCTTAGGTGAAATAATCGAAATCGGGTTCGTGTATCTCCGGCGCACTCCGGGATCGGTGGATCAATGGATCATGGCCACACACAAGGTTCGGGATTTAGTCTCGCGCCGCCGCTTATCATAATTCTTATTTAAAACTCCAACTTTATGACATTTTTATTTTTCCATTCCGGGAACCGATCGTGGGTCCACATGTTTATGCCGTATTAGTCAACCTTCAAGGAACTAACAACAAATTAAAGAAGTTTTGGGGGTATTTTATGCCGGGACGAAAATAGTAGACGCGTCCAAATTTTTTCAGAAGGATTCGTCACATTTTTGCTCTGAATTAGTTTACAGTCACAACGAAATTCAAAGTCAATTTGAATTCAATTTCATAAACTCTTTATTGCACAAAAGTTGTTATAATTCAGGATCTAAACGTAATATCATTAAATCTTTCCTCCGTGGTCGAGGGGCAGGGCTTTAAACTGGCGATTCGGAGGTCGAAAATAAATTATGTTTATTGACTCGTGTTTTCGCAATATTATAATAATTTAAATTAACATAAGGTACTCGTTTCGCCCCAATTTTAGACCACCATTTAGAATAAAAACGTAGCTAGAAATTACTTATAGAATTAAAATGACTTTAGTTTGGTGACTAGATCAGAATAGCCAGGTGCTTTCCCACCTTCCTCATCCATATCTTATTCCCCTCCCGCTTATATTCAGCCTCACAATATACCCCAATTGATGATGCCAACGTCTCATTGGCTGCAGTTGGAACTCTTGTGAGGTATTCACATAAAAAATTAAATATTATTTTCTTAGTGAGAACTATATGCATAGTGTTTCATAAGGATTTCACTTTACATCATCTATTAAATAAAGCTTATAATTTAAGAAAATTATTGTTGATTTAACATGGCAAAAATTTCTTGTAATATTCTTAAGTAAAAAGGGGTATTTTTTATTCTCGAAAAATTAATCATAAAAAATACCACAATGTGACATTTTTAATATATTTTTTTTGAGGAATATATTTCAAACAACATTTTAAAATGTGCCATTTTTTATTTGCCGCCAAAACTAAAGGTTGTTCGTGAATATGGCGTTGTTGACTTCATGCCGACCAACGTCGGTGACAGCCATTTTACTATCCAGTAGCGTTTTCTTCGTCATGTTGTCGTTGAAGCCAGTTCGAACCATTTGGGAAATTACGGTTTTAAATGGTTTTTTTAAATTATACATTTAAAACAACACATTTTTGGAGCGAAGATCAGAATTAGAAATATATCTACACTTTAAATCTCTCTTACATTTTTTATTGTGAAATACCCCATTCTGTATTTGAAAGATCCAAGAAAACCCCTTTGGTCGTTTGAGGGTTGACCAATATTCAGGTGTGCTGTTCGCTGAGTCGAGCTTGCAGCAACTCTAATTGTCTCACTTAAGCCAGGTAAGGGGTTTAATAGTTTTTTTGTCGCAAGACGTAACTTTAAAAAGAGGTTTTATTATAAACACAGCTGGAAGTAGTTAAATCATAAATAAATCCTTGTTTTCAGGGCGATGAATGGATGGTATTTATGAGTCTCTTTTTCTAAATGAACGGTGAAATCATCTTCCTACTTTGGTAATAATTATAATCAGCTATTGATGTCATAAATGACTTTTTTATATTATATTTTTAAAAAAAAAGTGCAAAGTGTGTGATATTAAATTGCTTGACCGTTACAGAAAGAACATTTAACAACATAATTAAAATGGGATTTATCCGACCACACCGCCATAAAACGTTATCATTGTAATTTTTTCAATGAATTTCAATTATTTGTGTTTTGTTACCCACATTGAAGGTCTGCGTGTTCTAAAGGTAAGGCTCTTGACGAAGGTGGCGGATCGAATCCCGGCGTGGGCAAATAATTTGTGTTATTTCACAATTATTTAATTAAAAATAATATATAGTATATTTGCGTCACGTTCCAGAGTGAGAGATACTCTCAGTATCGCCCTGGTGTAAGACCACCATTCAGAATTGAAACGTTGCTTAAAATGGCGTTACCCTTGTTTGGTGGCCAGATCTGTATAGCCAGGTACTTCCCCACATTCCTCTCCCCATATCCTTCCTTTCTCCACTACCTTCAGCCTCACAACATACCCTAATTGAGGATGCTATAGTAATACCTCACAAGAGTTTCACTGGCTCCAGACGGAAGCAGCTGAGACTTTTGTGAGGTATTACTATTAAAAAAATCCTGAAAATATTGGTTATTATATTAAAATAATAACCACTATATTTATTAAACATCAAAAAACATTTAAAATTAAAGTTATCGAATATAGGTTGAAAACTAATAAGAAATATATATCAAGTCCCTCTATAATAAGTACCTCTACAATATTAATAATATTTGTATTGAAATTGCTTCTATTCATTATTATTTTTTTAAATTGATAAACTAATGTTTAAGACAAGATTTTTATACTTAGCACAAAGGGTAAAAATTATTATTATAAGCAATAATTATTATAATTATTAGCCTGAAAATCAGAAGTCCCGTCGGTGGCATGTATCTTTTCTCGGGAGATTTTTTCAATGTAGATGAGTGTTTCAGGCTAATAATTATTGCTTATAATAATTGCTTCTATTCAATTCAAAAGAATACTTATGAAGGTTTGAAACGCTTCCTAAAAGTTTGTACAAACAAAAACAAAAAAAGTAAACTGTATTAAGCGTGTTCGGGATGATTTCTTTACTAAACGGCACTGAATTTAAAAAAAAAACATGCTTACAATACATTACATTATGCAAGTCAATTAGCAAAACATTAATTAAAACCGTGTGATCAAAACAACAAATGCAAGACTAATTCGGCGCAGCACAGCGCAATATTAGTTAACATTGTCTTAGCGCACAAGGCAGGTAGGGTAGGTAATAGATTAGTTACGCAAAGCCTCCTTGAAAGCCTCCCTGATAATAGGCTTCTCATAGCGCAGTCTGAGCCTGCAGGCTAATCGCTGCCGGTAGGACAGTGGCCTGCTTTGCTTGTAGCTGGTAGCTCCTAGCTTGTTGCTAAATCTCGTTAGAAGGTTCTCAACTTTCCTTATTCAGAAAACTGACCCGACCATAAAATACGTGGTAGGCTAATCATAACATTCTGAATATAATTGATTGGAATCGGAGAGGAAGAAAAAATAGAAAAATCGATTATTATTCCACACTTTTCGATTTTTAAAGTTTTTTTGATATAAATCTCGTTATCATTTACTAATGGAATCGCAATACCGAGAACATACGTAGCATTTATTCGCGGCATCCTAAATTATTTGGCCCCTTGTTTTATCCTAGAAATATAAAAAGTACAAAAGAGGTTCCATTCCTATATCCACCCTTGTTCTCAACAGGAATGCTCCATTTCGACTTATATATTTTTAAGGTAAAATTTTTTTTTAATTAATCTCCGGAACACTACTCAATCCGCTTATGTTGAAAGAGGTTAACTGATATTTCCATAGCAAAAAAGTTCATGGGAAATACCATGGACTTTTTTATTGCTCCGAAAGCGAGGACGAGGCATAAGAAAGCGCCAATTAACAGAGCGACTCAATTCCTTAACGATTCTGCATTGACTATCAACATTTTCAACGTCACTTGCAAAAATTTCAGCAACCAAATAAGTTTTAGATTTTCACGGCCAAAAGCATTTTCATTGTTCGTTTTTGGGATGTTATGCCGTGTTGCGCTATCTCCTTCTTTAGCCGACGTTTCGGACAGCGTTGCAGTGTCCATCATCAGGGCAGATCCGGTAGATCCGACGATATGTAAGAGGAAACGTCGGTTAAAGAAGGAGATAGCGCAGCACGGCATAACATCCCAAAAACTAACAATGAAAATTTCAGCAACCATTTTTTAACACATATCACAAAAAATTACAACTGACCCTAAACCTTTTTATACTTACATGCACCTTTAATTTGTAATCATCTCCGTGATATATTGGTGTAACTATTTTGCACAGAACATGAAAAATAAATTGACTAATTAAAAATGTTAGCAAAAGAGTACTCAATCTCATTTATCCTTTATGGTGAAAGGGAAAAAAAAGCAAGAAAGGGCATCAATCTACCTTTATAAAAAGCAATAATTGTCAAACCGGTCAATAATGGAAACAAAATTGATGGTAAAATAAGATACTTGTTAAATGCGGGTTTTCAAAATGACACTATTTCACAAATCTAATTTAAATGCTATCTGTGAATTTTAGACTACAAATACCAAAAACACTTTATGTTTGGTAAGCAATGATTGAAGACCACTGCTATCTCCGATATCTAAATCTATAGGTTATATATAGCTCCCATCAAAATAATGTAGCTATGGATGGATTAAAGCTATTGCTACTAGATATTCGATCAGTTCCTAGAATCTATAGATTCCAGGCATTTCACGGTAGAATGTTTGTTCCAGGTTTACTGCCTCCAGTGCCTACCTGGCAGGACTACTGAGGCCTGAATTGATAAGGGTCTCCACAGTAGCCGGTGATGAGAGGTTCACCGGTTGATATTCACTCAATTCTACCGAGCTCGAATTACCACCAAATCATTTAATGCTCTTAATGCAAACTAACAGCACGAGCGTATCATCACTCTTTTCGGAGTCATTTACGAATGTATTTAAAGAACGTGGAACTTTAAAGGTATAAATGCAAAGGCATAAAAATGATTTTTCGGTTATTTCTGGTTCAATTCTTGACATAAAAAAAATTGTGAAATTTGTAAAAATTCATTGAAAGTATGGAAAATTGTGGTATTTATTTTTTATATATTTTATGTTATATTTATATATAGCATTTCCTTTTTCCAACAACACAGGTTGCAACAACTCTTCAAGATCCATGATCTCTCTTTTTTGACAGTACAAACCCTCCACAAAGAGATAAAATGCCATTGCAAATGCATTAAAAAAGGAAAGGCCTTCCTTTTGCAAGATATGATAATTAACCAGACTCCTTTGAAATGTTGAACTAACTTTATATCTCTCAATCACGATTCTTCTTCAGCGATTATTTAAAGCTTTATCCTCACGTGAGAAAACATTGTTTATGATACCACATTGTGTGTACAATACCGAATAAAGTGGAAATATGTATTTTTAAATCTGCTCTAATTCATACTTTGAAATTCAATCCATCTCGGTACCGTTTCTTCAAGTGTTACTAATCACTGTGCTCCCGGGCAACCCAAGAATCCCTTAGGCCTGCGGGAGCTAATCAAAGGCGCGTTTGCTTCAGAGAATCCAGATTTGCTGGACCGTACCTTCCACCCACTGTACGTACACTAGTTCGGCCAACGCAGGTCTAAATCCATTTCAGGTAAAATCCATCACAGCCAAATGCATCCTGATTTGGTAAATTGTGATGGGACAAGTAAATAATTGCTCAGCAATCAAAGTAATTTATCTGACGAAATCGAGTATGCTTGAAATGATTAAGTACCTACATAAATACTGCGGGAAATTTCGGTAGATACTTGTATTATGAAACCTTCAAGATACTAAACATTGAAGGTCAAAATATTTCCGCTTTGCAATAAAATCCAAATAAATGGAATATTTTTTAACGTATCTGAAAACAAAAAACTGTTTTTGAAACGTGATGAAACACACTTTCAAATTTAATAATTTAAAAAAAATATATATTTTTTTAAATATAATCTCATTATTAAACAATTAGGAACACATTTTAAAGTGGGGTAAAGAGATTTCAAAGTGTCCCACAAACTACAGAATCATAAATTGTCATAAATCGGGCGGGGGTAAATATAATCATATAAATAAGTCGTCTCAAAGTGGTCAAACCATATTTTGAAACAGCTGTCGCAATAATAAAAAAGCTAAAACACTTCAATTTGATTTAAATTATTTAAAAAAAAAAGTTCTACGAATTAAACTCAAAAACAATTTAAATAAAAATATTGGGACATGACAAAAATGCAACGTACAAACTTTGGCAAAAATTCTGAGTTACCAAATTTAGACAATATTCGTAAAGTTTGGGTTGATTGACTGTTGAATTACAACGCCCAATTACCACATCTTTCTATAAAACAGTGTTTCCCCCTAACTCTTCCCAATATTTGCATGTTTTTCCTATTTATAGATTACGAGCCAATTATGAAGAAAAATGCAATGCCCGCGTTGAGACTGGACGAGTAGCCCGGGGCAATCGTTACACCGATGCGAGTGAATGGAACTTATGATGGGAGGGCAATGAGCAGTAGGAGGCGGTTACCCCCTATTTACCCCACAACTTTTCATGTTTTTAATTTAAAATCGATCTCGCTACTTGTTGAATAATTCGCAAAGAAAATTAATATGGAATCATTTTTATACCAAAAATGTGTGAATAGTTTTTCCATAAAATTTCATACCACAAAAATCAAGACTAGTAAATAATTGTATTTGCTAGTAATCAAGTCAGCGCCATCGAGCGACGATAGTTTGTAAATGGCGGTGATTGTTGATGATACTCGTTTTCAATACTTAATGCTTATGTTATACTATTGTAAACAATGAAGTTAGACGGAGTGGTTATACTTAGCAATGGCACTGACTTTCTTCGAATTTGGCGGTCACGCACCCAGGCCTGTACTCTAGTCATCTTCTTAATTGTTAATTAATTGTTTTAGTTGAATGGTTAAAATATCTCTAGACCCAACAAATAAACGTAGGTAGTTTCAAGGGGAAAAGTAATGAAGAATAAAAAACCATGATCTGAACAAAAAACAATGATGAAGATTTAAAAATATTTTTGAAAAGAAGCAAACACATTGTGACTTGACATTTTAAATAAATAAAAAAAACTATTTTCTTTTTATTTATTTAAAAAATATTTACGTGCCTACTACCTAATATCACAATGAAGCCTTAACCACTCGGACCCATAAGCTTGTTTTAACGATAATATAACATTACTAGGCATATATATGAGGCATACCTGACTTATTTAAAGGGATAATTTTACCTTTTATAAAATTTATAAAATTATGAAAAAATTATTGGTCGTAATTTTTAATGTTTATTTATTAATTATTTACCTAACTTAGTCATAGAGCACCCAAAAAACTAGCCGCCACGGCCTACAATAAGAGCATCACACATGAAAAGATAAACCTTATTAGAAACAAGGCCTAATTTAAGACGAGCGTATCCTAATTTATGGCAGCTATTTCAATAAAAGGTCCTATTCAGAAAAAGGGCATTCATTCCCGTGCCTGCTTCATTCAATAAAACAGGTTCCTCTCAAAACACGCAGCGTTTCGGGAACAAATACATCACGCATCTTCGTGATTCATGAATGGAGTTTCTCAACATAAATCACAGTGACACTTTGCCATTTTATTTTGTGTATCTTTGCGCAAAAAATATCGTAAAAATTTGGTTCATATGAGAAACCTGTTTGGAAGGAGCTAAACCAATTTTTTCAACATTTTGCAAACAAAATGGGAATAAAAAAATGTATGGCTCTGCCGCTGAGAGTTCCGTCCTTACCTCTCTTTCTTGATGCATGCGTCTTTTATGAGAAAGAACAATAATAATCTATCGACAGGGTGGGTTTTTGGGAAAGTATATTCAAATGATCTATTTAGGAAGCGGTTCGTAAATATTATTTATGACTCCGTGAATAATTTCGCAAAAAGTATCAATTGAAACGTTTAAGAAAAAGCGTTCACAATGTCATTAAAAAAATAATGTCGTTCGAGATAAAGATTGCAGTATAAATTATAATAAGATTTGATTTAGTAGCTAGATTGTCAAAAATTGATTAGCAACGGTAAGAGAAAACAGTAAAGATTGAATATGTTATAGCTGCATTGCTAAAATGGTTTTTATAGGATCCAGGGAGAGACAGAGGGATAAAGAAGATCATCAAGGTAAGACTCGTTCGGGCGTTGATTTTCTCCACATTTTTAAACGATTCGGAAATATGGACTTAGAACCAGCGACAAAAAGCGGATGGACGCCCTCGTAATGTGGTGCTGGGGAAAAATTCTCAGGATTCCATGGACAGCCAGCTCGGCATCCACAATACGCTTTCTACTATCTGCCTATAATGTAATTTAAGATACTTCGGATAAGTTGCTCGCCAAACTGAGGACTCCAACATGGAGAAACTCATAGACACTGGAAATGTGGAAGGCAGAAGAAGCAAAGGAAGGTCACCAACGCGCTGGAATGTCCCCAGCTATCCACGCAGCCCAGAATCGCAAGGACTGAAGGAGCCTTATCCACCATGGAAATTGGAGAAGGGGTCACGATCCTCAGAATTTAAAGCTCTGCTTAGATAGAGATAGTATAAGCTCTGGAGATACTATAAAATAAAAAGAAGCTATGGAATGATTTAGAAGTTATAATATAACAAAAAAGGGATCAAATTTAAAACATAATCAAATACAAATGCGTTTCACATCATTTCATTGCAATTCTTTGACCTTCGTCGCATATTGTTGCTAGTGCCTTGGTTCTGAACCCAGAAGTCGAGGATTAAAAGCAAAAGGTGACTAACTGCTGCAGTAGTTTAGCGGATATTGAAATTGCTTTAGCTATGTTTAGTGAGTAGATCTGAAAAGCCTTTTAACAATCATCTTTTGCTTCCCCTCCTTCCTACTTTCTTCAGTCTAATTACTTTCATAATTAATCAGAATATCCATTGAATTTGATATTCACGTGCACCTCATTATCAAACCTCTTTTCAAAGCCTACCAGTAGGTTGATGATCTTTATTAACGTGAAAAACATCAACACTGAATTCCACGAAAAAAAATTCAAACATTTTCCGCTGCCCAAACACGTGGTGCTCGTACTGTCGAGTACTACCCGAAATTAATTCAGGAGTTCAGAAATATTTTCAGGTAGTTTTTCCCCCAGCTTTGTACTGACCGCGCCAAGAGGCGAGTAGAGTTCAGTTAAGTTCGCTATCAGCGCCGCGCTGTATGGGAGTACAGGAGTACGAGAGTGCGGCAGGGTAACAGGGTAGCAGATGAGGGTAGAGGGTTGGTTGGGAAGGCTGCTCAGGTGGAGGAGGATGTTTAGCGGAATCTCCAAAAGGCGGCGGGGCTTGAAAACGCTCCTCGCGAGCCCCAAACCGTTCCCAAAAGCCACTTACCGGCCAGCTGAAATAAAGGAAACCTGTACAGGAACGGACGCAGTTTTCGGTGATTAAAAAAGCGTCATTTTATATCATATCTGTAAGAGAAAACATTGCTAATTTCATTAAGAAGATCATAACTGATTGCCAACCTTTAAAGGGTACTGGTTGCCCCTAGAAAAAGTTTCAGGCAGTTTACTGCTGTCAGGAGATAGTCCATTTCAATTTATTTAAGTTAGTTTTTAATCTAATAGGACTGGGAGGATGGTGCAATCCCAGTCTGACATTTAACATGAGTTTCCTATGTAAAATTATTACGTTTAATTAAATAGATATAACTATTAAAAAATAAACATAATAAAGTAGTCACCTAATGATAACATTATATAATATGTAAGTTTGCGCAAGGATACTACGTACCGTTCAGTCACCTATGTTTCGATCTCTCATCAAATCCTCGTCCTGCAAATTTTGTTATTTTTAGAAGCCTCGTTGAAAATCTATTTTCTTTGTCACAGCTTTATAAAATTTGTTATTGACAACTCTTCAAGTGAAAATTTAGGCCTAAGGGTTAGGGGATAACGTAAAAATGGTATATTATATTATATACCTGCATAAAAAGGTACCTATGTTGTTAAAATCATAATGCTAACGAAGCACTTTTTTTATGTAAATACCGTACAACAGCTTCAACTGCTCCCAACTGTCTGGAGCCAGTGAAACTATGGCATCCTTGGATGGGATATATTATGAGGGAAAGAAAGGGCATGGGGTAGGCGAGGGTGAGGAAGCATCTGGCTATTCAGATCTGGTCACAAAACAAGGCTAAAGCCATTTCAAGCAAAGCTTCGATCCTGAATGGCGTTCTTTCATCAGGGTGATACTGAAAATATCTACGACTCCGGAATGTGCCGCAAATATGTTGTATGTTAATTTTAATATTCTTCTTCCTCCCCGTTTTTCTTTTTAATTAGATGGAAAAATTAAATCAACCAACTTTAGCTCAAGAAACTGGTTTTGGCTTAAACTTATTATTTAATGTCATAATATTTATTTAGGTACTCGTATTATACACAATATTACAAAAGCTGTTTGTATTTGTATAAGAAAAATACAATTACGTTTTTGAAGGTACAAATTTTTTATTAAAATAAACTATAGCGTGATGTGACAAGAATTTTAAAGAAAAATAAACTACATGTTGCTATATACATGTACACATTGTACACGAGATGGGAGATGCATTTTGAGGTACAAAATGACAAAAAATTACACCTGTACCACCTTCTTTTCTCAAAATCATAAGAGGAGATTATTCTTATTATTATTATCTATGGAGCTAAGTTCACCATTCATAAAATGAAATCAATAATAATAATCATTCCCCTTCACTCATCACAAAGGCATTCACAAAAGTGATTGATCACTGCCAAATATCAAACAGGTAATGTAAAACAGTTCATTGTATTGCCCATTTACAATAATTAATAATAAAAAAACATATTTAAGGTTATGTTTTTAATTCAAAAAGTCTGAATGCCTTCCTAGAAATTGAGATGTTAAAAAAAGAGGAATATTCAGAACAGTGTTCCTTTATCCGAGGTGAGTGAATGAGCGAAATAAGAAATACAGAGTTAGCAATTAAATATGAGGATAAAATAACCTGAATACGAACGAGGGTCCTCGAGGATGCCCACATGATTCTGAAAAGGACTTTTATCAATTGGATATTTTGGTTTGCTTCAATTTCGAGTATTTTCACCGTTCGGGGAAATTTGACGGTTGAACACTTCATCAAAACTGGCCCAATCGAGATGTTGTCGGAGATTGAAGATGTTCAACCTCTTCGGAGGAGTTGGGATTTTAATTTGATAAGTGCTCAAACGTCGGAGGCTTCGACGAATAAAACCAGTGTGATTCTGAATGGCGATCATATTCAAGTAAATTAATTTGCGGAGACCCTTATCGTTGGAGCGCAAAGAAGGTATTCTACGGGAGATCTTTAAATTCCTACCTTACAGATTGATTTAATATTAATTTCTGTACATAAATATTCAATAAATTTCCGCTGCTAAGGCAAGATTAACTATAAACCGAGGTAAATCCTGAAAACTAATGAAATATATAACACAACCTAAATAAAATTATTCAAGTAAGGAATCTTAAAAATCGTAATGTACACAACCATAAAAATACAATATTATCTGGGTTATGTTTAGCAAATTAGGTACGTACGAGTATTACAAGGAATCATAAATCATGGTTAGAGAGTCAAGGAGGTATATATAGTGAAATCGATAACTAAAGGATCAAAATATACGCTGGCAACACTGACGGATCCCTCTATGGATTTACATTCCTGAACGTTAAGCCCATACGAAAATTAAAAAATTGTCGATTTCGAATATAATATTATTTCGAATATAATAATATTGGCACCTCGCATGTACCAGTTGACACTAAACGGAAGAAGGTTATGAGGTCTTCAGGCATAGTTGAACCATTTTAGTTTCTCTAATATCGACAGAATAAATTGATTGCGTCTTAGGCGAATTAATTAAGTCTAATCGTTATATCTTTCAATTCTAAGAGCTTCTTTAATTCACCTCCATTCAATAATAAGCCAAATGCATTACGAACGACATTATTCAAAATTTTGTGTATACAGACAGCTTATTAGACACTCTGGAGGGCGCTCCTTAATTGGCGGCTTTTGTCAACCGACTGTCGGAATCCAATGCTGACCGTGCTCGCAAATAACTGACCGTAGATGAGGAATTTAGTCAATATTGGATTTTATCGATTGATCGTACTTTCCGATCACGCGACACGCCATTTCTTAGTGATAAGATAACATACATTCAAATTTTTCAAAAACATGATTTTAGGTCTAACGATTCATAATAACAATCATTGCACTTACATATTTAAATAAATTACTAGAATTCATTTTATTTTTATTACAAAATTACATTCACAGGAATGATTTTTTTGTTTGTTTTCATACAAGTGTCCCAACTGCTCCCAACCGTCTGGAGTCAGTAAGACTGCGGTACCATCAATTTTGGTAAGTTGTGAGGCTGAAGGTAATGGGGAGGGGAAGGAGATGGGGAAGTAGGAAGGTGAGGAAATACCTGGTATTACAGATGATATTTCACTCAGTGTTTCGATTCTAAATGTTTTCGATTCAACAGGGCGATGCTGAAAGTAACTACCTACTCCGGAACGCGTCGCAAATATACCTACTTGAGATATGTCGATTTTAATTAATAAAATTGTGAAATAACACAATTAGTTTAAAAAAATTAATAGCGCGAACCGGGATGTGGACCCGCGAATTCCAGATTCGTAGCTAAGGATCGTAACCCCTCTAGCACGGATTCAGTCAAACGTTTATGTATGTACCCAAGTTCAGAATAACCTACATATAGAGACAAATAATTCGATACCCAATTTAAAGAAATTAAATTGGATTATTTTTTAACATTTTTCTTGTTGGACCTAGAGTAAAAATCGGCCAACTGCCTCCAAGTTGGTCCGTCTACTAGCCTACAGTCTAAAGGCAGCGAAGGTAGAAGCTACAAGGCAGGAGTTAGGAGGTAGGAGGTAGGTAGTTTACAGAAGCCATCACACTCCACTCGTGCTTGAGTTACCATTGAAGTTTCTATTAGTGGCCCGTCGCTAAATAGATTGGTTATGCGAGCGACAGCCACCCAATCAGCTGGCGGGGGTAGGTATCCAATTTACTTGCAGGGTCCCGACTCCCGTCTCCCGTCTCCCAGTCCTACAGGGCCGACCCGGTACACCCGGTACAAGGTGCAGCCTCGGACAGGGCTGGGCTAAAGTAGGTTTTATTTATGCTTGATTGTAACCTTCTAGCTACGTATTAAAAATGAAACTTTTTAAATGCTTAACAGCGATTTTTTTATCAGGCGATGCAATGCGAAGTAATTCAAAATTGCGTATTTTGGATTTGAAAAATTAACCGCCTTTTCTTACAATCGCTCAACACAGGAGGCCCTGAGGAAAATAATTCCCCCAGGGCCTATGTCATCTATGGGGATGCTGTGTGGAGGTGTGTTATGGAAAGGAAGGAGAGGAAGTTCTGGGAAGGAAAAGGGTAGTAGGGGTGGGTAGGAATCTGGGGATCAATGTGTTCAGGAGTGACGGACGTATGAATCCATCCCTCCCACTGCGGAACGAGCGATGTGCCGAGAGAGTACGGCTGGAGTCAAAGGGACTTCCTCAACCATTCTCTCCCGATCCGGTCTGCCATGCAGCTGGTGGGCAGACGCATTCACCGCCAAGACCCGCACAACCCCACGCCATGAACCCGGGCACCCCGCTAAGTCACCAAACGTAGCGAACCACTTGCGGTTACCTATGGCAGAGGTGTTGGTTACATTGTTTGTTTGTTTGATTATTATAGTTGCTTTAATTGAATGTGGCTTAATTAGTGAAGACCCAATTCTCAATTTGGGAGGCGGGTAGATATGGGTACCGCCCCCCCCCCCCCCCCGAGAACCACATGTTGGATAACCAAAATCTCTGAAATAGGTCACCCCAAGTGGTTCGCTATGTTTGGTGACTTAGCAGGGGTACCCGGGTTCATGGGTGAGGTTTTTTCGGGTTTTGGCAACAAATGCGTCTGTCCACCTGCTGCTGTGTGGAGAAAAAAAAACTTAATAATATAACTTTAAAAATGCGGCGGAAATTTCAATCTGACCGTCACCTGAGTAAGGAGTGTATGATTTCACCCGATTCCATAAAATATGTTTAGTTCAAATAACAATTTTTCGTCTGCTGTGGTATTTAAAAAAATAAAAATAGATATTTTTATCCAAGCCACTATCTAGATTGCAATTTTTTTCGGGTAGAATCTTACAATTATTCATTACGATAGCATTCAAAAAGTATGCTTTAAATTTAAGATTAATATTTTTCTAATTCTCAGTCAAGTATGATACTACATAATTGATCTAGTCGAATTAGCGTTAGTGGTCAGAGCATAGATAGAGCTCCTGGATTTAATATCCAGATGCGACTTAATCTTTTACCATATTTTGGTTCACGTTTTTAAGAGTGGTTAATATTTTATTCAATGGTTAAATTACAAATAAATATATTTTCAACCCTGCGCCAGCTAGGCCTTCGCAACCCGAGTCCAGGGTCTCCCACTGTTCCTAACATTGTCGAGATTAAATACTATACTTGCTTTGATTTCTACTCATACCTACACAGTATATATTGCATTGTATTCGTTCATTCAACTTGGATGTGTTTCTGGTCGATATATATTTGGTCCGTAAGTAATTGGTTCTGTTTTTCGTCCTTATTTTTAAGGTAATGTATTATATGAATGACGACGTCTACGGCAGAGAGATAAGCTATTTGACTCTGAGTCCAGATATTGCGGGTTCAAAACGCAAAGAAAAAAATATTTTATGTTCATTATTCACATACATTATTATAAAATTTTGCAACTCATTACAGAATGGAATATTTGGAATACTATCAATATTCCTTTGAGAAATTATTTGAGAAATTCCCTGGATTTAGTTGTTATTTTCACTTTCAGTAAGCAGTCTCTTCGTGTGATTTTAAGATCGTTAGTTGGAAGTTACCAACAAATAAAAGGCAATTCTAGCGCTAGTAATTAAAACATAAAAAGCATAAGGCTGGAGAAATTAACCTGATTGTTGAAATATCATATTCGAGGTGAATAAAGCTAAAATTACAAATAATAAAAAATGATCTTCGTAATGGGACATAATTATTGTATTGTTTTGTATTTATTATACTTATAAAGTGCACTTATATAGCGTGGATTGACTATAATCGTTTGTGGAAAAGTGTGTGGAAGGGTTTAGTCTTTCCCAAAGATTTTGAAATGTAAGGAGATGTGCTATCCGCCGTTTTTACTAGGTAAGACTACGCTTCCGGGTATCACCGGTGTTGTTTACCAATTAACGAATAAACTAAACGAACGAATATTTAACGAATAAGCTAAACGAACGCTAAACTAAATGAACAAATTCTTTCCGTATTCAAACTATATTGTTAACCAATAATAATGCACACCTTCAAAAAATCAAGAAAATTAACTAATTCTTTTTGTATGCAAACTACGCGCATTAGGCCATAGTTCGGCGACGTCGCGCGGACATCATAGCATATCTATTTGTATTTGAATATCTTTGGTCTTTCCTGTGAGGAAGATTTAACCCGGACATAATATCTAAAGCACCTAAAAATACAATACTGTGTAACTTGTTGTGTTCATATACGAGTAGGTAGGTACTGTACACTACAGAAAATTTTGATTTATATAAAATTGTATGGTTTCATTTTTATTATTATCTACTTTTGAAAATACTAATTTCGGTTGTCTGTGAGTGATTGTGACACTGGTTCAATGAACTCGGATTTGTTTTGAATTTAAGCGTCATTTTCAAAATTTAAACTGATTGTGTCAAGAATTCTGACAGTAAAATAATGTTACTTTTATTTATTTTTTTAATTTTAACTGACTTTAGTATTTATTACCTGTTTAAATGTTTGATTTCTTACCACGTTACTAATAAACAGCCGTGTATAACTTAAACTTAAAACATATTTATCAGTAAGACCCCCTGGTTTTGAAATGAAAACACGCTTAGCTCCTACCGGAATGTTATTTATCCAGTTCCTACCTCTCGCTAACCATCACCTTGGAAAAACAGAAGAAGATTTGAAACTACCAGTATGCAAGTTGATGATCTACATACGTGTACACAGTCTCGTTTTTAAGTAAGATGTAGACATTTGACCAAATAATGTCGTTTAATACTCATTCGTTCTGTTGTGGCAATAATTACCTCGAGATTTCGCGGTGGAACTACATTATTATATTGTGGTTGTGTCGTGTGCTCCTATGCAGAGATACAGTGGTAAGTGATTGGTCATTCCTTTTTCCTTGTGTACCCTAATTTTTCCTACACATACTATCACCCAATTCCAGCAAACGTCATTTCGTCTCGTATTTATAGTCCATTACAAGTGCACCTGATGCAGTAATACATTAAATAAACAGTTTTGGCTGCAACAGCCTTATTGTTAAGAGGCAATAACCAAACAAAATCGGAAATATGTCATTTTTACATAAAATTTTAGCCGTATTAACTGTTTTCCACAAAAAAGTATAAATTAATTTCGAAAGATTGTTCATTTATCTGTTAAAGTTATGTTTTAAATTATAAGAAAATGTGTTTATTTTTAGCATAATAAGGTTATACCGTAGGTCGTTTTGTCAGGTCAGATTTGTTACATTTTCAAACAACTTGTATTTTACAACACTCATTTTAAACCATATAAATATGCAATAAAATAAATCAATAAATTATCTGGGAAAGCTTAGATATGTCTCAGAATTTTAATATTAGTTCAAATAAAATCATTAAAAAAACGATCCGCGCACGTGTTTTGTGACGAAAACACTGCAGTTTCTCTATTTATTTACGATCTTACAAACTAATATATTTAAGTTTTTTTTTCATTCGTATGTTGCTTCTATATTATTGAAAAATTATAAATATTAATGATAACAAAATAATTACATAAAGTACATCATTTTAATAGTTTTATCATCACGCCTTTCAGAATTTTTGAATGTAAGTGTAAATTAAAGAAAATTTTGAATTAAATAAAATCGATATTGAGTTATTATTTTAAAAAGCTGGTACGGAGAATGCTTAATCTTTCTCATTGGAACCGCCCTGTACGATCGTAAGAACATCTTTCGAAGAAATTTGCATTCTTAGCCGCTGGCTGGCTAGTGGCCCTTAATCACGAAGCGCAAAGTCAAACTTCGTGATTTTACAAGGTTTTACGCTTTTTCTAAATTCAAGAAAGCCTACTTTAATTTCTAACTAGCTCTACTAACATTAACATTCCTGGAGTTTTTAGTAAATAAAAACACGGTCACACAATCACCACAAATAACACGGGTATATTTCTTTCAATCCAATTCCGCAATTCTCACTCTTCCATCAGCCACTCAATTCCCAAAGTGTACACGATCTTGTCTCCTTATTGCATAACCCAATATAAGTCTACTCCTCAATTAATAACAAATAAATGCCCGCGAGGTCCCGAGAGGGGTGGAATGGGGGTGGGGAAACAGAGGGCAGGGGTCGCTGTGTGTCTAAAGTTAATACCATTTATAAAAGTCAATACGAATCTGTATTCCCCCTTTATCTGGCCCACTTGAACGCCTACGGGAGCTTTCCTCGACGAAAAAGAATTATTCGAAGAATGAATTATACGAAATAAGTATGCGCTCCGTAAATATGCAATTAATTGAACAATTTGTAATGAACTGTTTTAAAATTATTATTCAGTGATATTTTATCGCCTATCGAATTACAGTAGGTAATATACAAATGTTACAGAACGTAATTGGCTTATTTTGAACAGTGATTTCTGACAATATTCCTGATCATATTCTTGACATACGTGGAATAAAAAATTAAAATGACTTATGATGACTTTTTTTAATATTTTTTTTTCAAACTAAAGAAAATAAGCTTTCTTTCACACGTCAACACTTTTCACTCAGCCGAGTAACCGTCCAACCCCTCATCCCGACCCTAACTGTCTAATACCTTCTGATTTTTTAAATTTTTAAATTATGTCACCGAAGACCAAAATTTTATTTACGTTTTTACTCCAAATAATACATACAACATGTGTTCTGTAACACCATGTACCTATAATATATATGCGTGTTATTTAATTTCAGAACAAAACAATTTTTGAACTTTATTTTGTATGCATGGCAAAACGTTTTCATTAAAAACAGTGCAATTTTCATACTTAATAATTTAGACAGAAATATGGGAATCGTATCGTGTGAAAAATCTCTGGATAGTCTGAATTCTTGATTCCTCAGAAATTCTTTTAAAATATTACAATATTAAGCACAGGTACATACAGGTATGTACTGTATGGCTTGTCTGAATTCTTCGCACAATTGATTCCAGTATTGAAAATTAAAATTAAAATCTAAACTATCTCACACACAGAAAATCGAGGTTAGTGCGTTTTGAAAAAGAAAAACACTCTTAAATTTGGGAACTAGATAACACGTAGTACTTACTAACTAACGCACAGACAACCGAAATTAGAACGTTTTGAAAATGACAATGATATGATGTATTCAAATCAAATTCATGAACCATACAAAATTGAAAAATCGTAATTATTTTATTTTGATCTTTGTTTTCGAACCATCGCGATGTAAATAAAATATAGCATTTTTTAAATTTAAACGATTAATTACAACCATTTCAGAATCTACTTTTCTTTTTAATTATATGTAAGCCTATTGCACAATATTGCAATAAATTGTTCGTCAACATTAAAATGATTAGTTCCAGATCCATTGTTTTCGAAAATTGGTTGCAAGTAATTGAAAAAATCATTACATTAGTAGGTACTTCAAAGATTTCGCACATTCAATCAGCATCGTGTAAAAGGGTGGTTCGCTAACTTAGTCATCAAATCAAACAGTGATTTCGGCTGGGGGGTGGGAGGGGAGAGGACCTCCCCTACGCACTGCGCTACCCCCCAATAGTTCTGCCTGGCGAAGGGAAGAGGGGTATGTTTACACTTGTAATTTGCATATATTTGGTGAAATATTGACTTACAGCGTGTGGGTGGCGGATTTAAATGAGATTTTACTGATAGTGAGATGAGTGAAGTGTTAAATGTCTGTTTAACGGTGTTGTGAAGCTGAGGGTAGCGAGGAAGGAAATGAGATATGGAAGAGGAAGGCGGGGAAGTACCTGACTGCAGATCTGGTCTCCAAACATAGCTAGAGCAAGTTCAAGCAACATTTCAATTCTGAATGGTGATCTTACACCTGGGCCATACTAAGATTATCTTCCTTTCTAGAGTATGCCAATATACTATACATTAGTTTTAATAATTTAAACAATTAATCAAATAAACTTTATTTTATAATGCCGGGATTTGAACCCACTACCTTCGGATTGCTAGTCGAGAGCGTTATTCCTCGACCACAGAATTGTAGTTTTATGGTTTCCCGCAGCGCGTTATGATTTCTTCCCTTTTTAGAATAAAATATTTTGTGAAATTGCTTTGTTCTTTTTTGGTAGCCTGATTTCGGACGTTGTGTTGTGTCTGTCAATATCCTTGTCTTATATAATTTTGTTTGAAAATTATTTTGGTAACAGGCTGTTTATTATTTAAGGAATTAATATCACTGCAATCAATGTTAGCATTTATTTTACTATTAGCAATTTTTTTAACTCCTTTAACATTTGAAATTGAAAGGAAGTCTTCATTTAAGGGAATTTTATTGTACAACCCATTATTTTGGAATAACACCCTCGCAAAACAAAGACGATTATAAACATTAGGTGATGTATATGAATTTAACTACGTCGTTCGATATTTTGTCAGATGATTTTTTTAGAATTAGCTCAACACAGGAGGTCTTGAAGAAAATCAATGAGGAATCTGGGGATCAACATGTCCAGGAGTGACTTACGTATGAATCCATCCCTCCTACTACGGTGCAAAGCGATTGGTCGAGAGTCCGACTGGAAATGTCAAAAGTTCTCCCTCAACCAGTCCCTTCCGATTTGCCACGCCTACAATAGATAAGCAAAAGGATCCGCCGCCAAGACCTAGAAAAACCTCACCCCATGAACCCGGCCCCCCTGCTAAGTCACCGAACGTAGCGAACCACTTAGAGTGACCTATGGCTGTTGGTTATCCAATAAATGGTTCTTAGGCGGTACCCATACTCTCCCCCCCCAAATGATTAAAATAATGGTTTACACTAAAAATAAACACATTTCACTTACATACATTTCAAAATTAATTCTTCAAACTTGGCAAAATTACTTTGTGGCAATCATATCTTGATGAAGATAACATTGTTATCGAAACGTGTAGATATTGTTTATAATATAGTGGTTTATACAAAGTGATCTGTTATTCATGATATATTCAAAACTAATGTTATTTGTAAAATACTTCTTCTTCAAATAAGAAATAAACAATAGGCTGCATAATATATTAGAAATGCTCTAAAAGTTTCCAGCTGTAGTGGATATGGCAACATGACATGTAGCAAACTTAGGTCATTACTTAAATGGAAATAATACTAGTGTAATAACTTCCAAAACAAACAATGCAATTAATTTCCGTCAACTCGTATGAATCGGCCGCTATCAGAGCGCGTTAGTTAATTAATCCAGTGGTTACCAACCGCCGGCCGCATTTATAACAGTCACCGGGCTAATGGCGTAAATAGTCCCGGCCCGCGGTCCATTTATATCGGGTGACACTCGGGGCCGCTTTATCTGAGACTTCTGGCTCATTAACCTGGCCATCACTCACTTCTGGGCCGGGGAGGGGCAAGACGCAAGATTGACAAGCCCTGATTATTCCTAATTCGTGTTGTGTGAATTGCTACACGAGTACGCACACATGCGAACAAAAGATCGCGCGTGAAAGTTCAGCTTTTAGAATGTCGAGAAAGAAATCGTACGATATTCGATACATACGTAAGAATACTCGTATATTGTAGACTTATGCATAATTTTGACCTATCGTTTTTGCTTTCATTTTTGAGCTCCGTGAGAGAGAAGTAAAATTCTTGGTTTTTATGTGGCGGATTCAAAGCCTCGCTGAACTGAAAAAAAAAATACCCTCTTATTATGCCTTAGTGTTTGTTTTTGTTTTTAAATCTACTTCGTTATGTATTTAACACATACAAATATTAATTTTTCGAAGAAAACTTCTTCTAAAAGGTTGTCACTTTGTGATGTCATTATTTATTTATTAAAAGAAAATAACTTAGTTTACATCACATTATTTTTGTACACTATCAACATGTTTCGTGAACCATGTTCACTTCTTCAGGAATAAAGGTATACTAAAGTTAAAAAATTAATTATAGATTACATTTGGAGAGAAGGAATTGAAGGAGGGGGAAGGGTTGACAATGGTGGGAGTTTCGAAGAATTGGGGATTACCATGCTATTAGAAGTAAAAGGACGGTTAAGTGGGAAGATATTTAAAACAGGGTTAACAAAAAAATTTTGCTTTTTAATTATGTCAGCTTTGGAATTTACATTTTTTCTTATTTCTAAAATTTCTAAATTATTGATTTGCGATGTTTTATATCCTGTATGTAATATTTGAAGACCTGAATTTATGTCAAAGCTATGATCATATGATCATTCGAAACTCCCACCATTGTCAACCCTTCCCCCTCCTTCAATTCCTTCTCTCCATATGTAATCTATAATTAATTTTTTAACTTTAGTATACTTTTATTCCTGAAGAAGTGAACATGGTTCACGAAACATGTTGATAGTGTACAAAAAATAAAGTGATGTAAACTAAGTTATTTTCTTATAATAAAAAAAAAAAGAAAAAAAAAAAAAAAAAAAAAAAAAAAAAAAACATACAAATAATGTATTAAGAACCCGCATATTTAAAAGTAGGTACCAAAATGGGGCAACTTGAAATCGATGGCTTAGTGAAATTAGTGGCTTATTTAAAAAAAATTTTCGACATCTGCTAATGCTATAGTAGATATTTTCAAACAGAAAAAAATATTAAAACATTTTATAAATTTTACTGCGATTATTATTGTTTCGTGTCATTTGACTAATTAAGTATATCAACTTGGAAGGCGCGTATGGCTACAGCCGCCCGGGAAACATTTATTGGATAGTCAACACATCACCCCAAGTGGTTCACTACGTTTGGTCACTTAGCAGGGGTGCCAGGGTTCATGAGTTGAGGTTTGTCTGGATCATTGCGGTGGAAACTTAGACTCACCAACATTTCTCATGCTCGTTGAGGGAGACATTTGTACCTCTCCACCAGGATTATTTCGACCCACCGCCTTACACCGAAGTGGGAGGGATGGATTCATACGTCCGTAACGTCTGGACACACTGACCCTTAGATTCCTGACCACCCCTCATAGTTTTTTACTTCCCAGAATTTCCTCTCCTTACTTTCTAAAAGACCCTCCACACGGCATCCCCAAAGAAGACATAGGCCCTGAGGGGAATTATTTTTGTCGGAGCTTCCTGTGTAGATCTAATATAAATGTGTGTATCAGTGTATATCGATATAAAATGTAACTACCCACTTGATTAGTCTAACTAGCATTTATTCAACTTTTTTAGGGATCGGACCATGTTTTTTTTTTAATATTTCCCCAAACACATACAATATACATAAGTGCCTATATTTCAACTTTTAAAACTTAAAATATATGTGCTGTAAATATTACAGAAAAGGGGTACTTAGTTTCAGAAATGTTAATTGTATTAAGTCAACCCTTTTTACCGTACTCTTAGATACCAAAAGAAGGATAAAACAGTATTAAAAAAATGGTTTGTTTATTAGTAGAAAATTTTTTAATAATAATCTTAACATCATGAGGGGTTTTTTTGATATGAAAACCTTAATTAAAAATATTCAGCCTCATAAACCGATATAAATAAAATAAATTATTTTGAAACGTCATTCAATCAAAAAAGGGTATTTTATTCAGCACGCTTGTCATAGTAGATATTACTTGAGGGAGCAAATCATAATGTCTGGTACAGTCATTCTGCTGGGGAAGTTGATCGGAACATTTGTTCAGAGAACGGGACTCTGTCAATGACCTCGCGGGGTAGCTACTTGCTACTTGCTACCCCTTCAAATGCTGTTTAAATACTGTGGACCATTTGCCAAATAAATCGTCTGCGATTGTACTAAATGAGGTCTGCGTTATAAAAATAAAATGAATGATTGTGTTTTGACAGGTTAGGTAAGATGGAAGATACTACCTGTATCGCTCCGGTGAAAAACTATCTAAGAAAGGAAAAATACCTGCTATAAAGAACACATTTTTTATTATTTAAAATTGTTGGAAATGGTTCTAGACGTATTTGGTGACCAGATTTAAATATCCAAGTACTTTCACCTTTGTCTTTCCAATTTTGGGAGGCGAGTATGGGTTCCGCCGCCAAAGTAACCATTTATTGGATAACCAACACCTCTGCCATAGGTGGATTGCTACATTTCAAGGGGTGAGGCTCTTCTGGGTCCTGGCATTGGATGCATGGGATAGACTGGTTGAGGGAGTCCTTTTGATCTCTCCATCAGGACTCTCCCAGAACATCACCTTGCACAACACAGTAGGAGGGATGGATTCAAACGTCCATCACTACTGGAGACACTGACCCCCAGATTCCTACCCACCCCTCATACCTTGTTCCTCCCCAAAACTTCATCGCCTTTCTTTCCTCAAAAGATCGAACACACAGCATCCCTAAAGATGACATAGGCCCTGAGGGGAATTATTTTCTGCAGAGCCTCTTGTGAGGAGCTAAAAAAAAAAACACCCATCTCCATTACCTTCAGCCTGTTATACTCTTATTAGGAATGCCATAGTCTCATAGGCTCTATTCAGTTAGAACTTGTTTGCGATTCTTGTGCGATATTCATTAAGGTGTTCGAAATATTTTATTAGCTGAAAAGTTTTTACTGTAATATTACTAATGGTGACCAATTTGTATAAACGATTTTTTTCTTTTAAAAACGAGGAAGATATATGGCTGTTTTTTTTTTACTTAAAACTAGCTTTTTTCACGATGTGCCTAAAACGAGTGAAAAGATTTAAATTTATAGAACTGCAACCATTTTCCTCTAATTATTTATCTACGAGTATAAAAATTATAATTATTTATTAACCTAATTGACAAAAATTACATGCATTAAAACAAATAAAAATAAAACATAATCAACGCGCAACCCAACGAACAAAGTAGACAAAGATAACTTCCTTATTTCGCACTTATTTTTCTCTTAAGAGAGTAATTTAAATAGTTGACTAAAAAACGGGATTGGTTTCAATTAGTATGAAAAAAATATATAACAAAATAAGGTCCTGCATTTCTGCAGAAGCGAAGAGATTAATAGATCCGCTTTTGTATTATCGATTCAACGACAGGGTTAAAATAAACTATAGGAGGTCTCCCCACGCGAGGGCTCATAGTTCCTTGTCCGGGTCCCTCTGAATGGTAAATAGACCTCCCCGGAGACCTCGTCAACCAGCCCTTAAAATATTCACATTAACTTTAGAAGGGTTGAACTTTTAAACCATTGCTTTATCGCACTGCTTTAATACCAGAATAAATAACAAAGATTGATCAAATCTTTCTCTTCTGATAAGTTAACTTTATACGAGAGTAGAATCGAGTTCAATTTATGAAAATATTGATACCTACTTGAAGGATCATACCATGGACGATCGTGTGAGAGACGTGGAGATCCGCAAAGAAAGCAAGGCCGATATAATCGTAATGAGTAAGATTAAGAAAGGGACGCTCAGATGGTTTTGGCATGTAAAGCGAATGCACGACGAAAGGAGTGTAAGAAGAATATATGACACAAATGTGAATGGTAAAAGAAGTCGGGGACGCCCGATGAAGACATGGCTTGACCAAGTGAATTAGATATTTGAATTGGGCCATGTAAAGAGTCAGAATAATAGAAGAGCATGAGATGATGTATGAATGTGAACGAGGCAAGGAATGTGTGCGAAGACTGAGTTATTTAGACGATGTATGAATGTGAACGAGGCAAGGAATGTGTGCGAAGACTGAGTTATTTAGCGGTCCGTCATCTCTGCTTAATCCTGCGGAGAAACAGCGTGATGGTTAGTTAGTTAGTGTTATTTCACAATTTAATAATGAAAAATAATATACAGCATATTTGCGGCACGTTCCAGAGTGCAAGATACTCTCAATATCGTCCCGGTGTAGGACCACCATTCATAACTAGATCTGAATAGCCAGGTAACTCCCCAAATTCCTCTCCTCCATCTCCTTCCCCTCTCCAGCATAAAAGCTATTATTGTACGCAGATTTAGTCTTTGCATATTGAAGTTGGTACCGTAATACACTGTAACACAATTGATAAAAGCATTCACTCCAACCGATTAGGGGCCCAACAAGTGTTTTATTTTTATAAGATTATTAAAATGACGTAATATATCTGTTTGAAGGGAAATCATAATAAGGAAATAACGCAAAGCGTACGAAAGTTAAATTAAATGTGTGGCCATAGTTATTTATTGGTTATTACCGCAGAAGCGTCAAAAATCACGGAATATTGCAATTGAAGGATATTTGAAGCTGAAAGTATTTAAAAAAAAATATTTGCTTCAGAATCACTGCCTTTCAAAAGAAGAGCCTTTCGAAAAGCCTTTTTAGTAAAGTTGCAAAATTGCTAAATCAAACACTTAAACAAAATAAATGCATACTTATTTCAAAAAGAGATTTATTAATAAGTTAAACAATTTTGGTTTCGAATGTACTTTATCGCTTGTCTGATTTGATTTATACTTATCGGTTACAATTGTGAAAATTAAAAGTTTATTGAATATTTCACAAGACTTCACGTATGTATCCATGCACCGATAACTGAAATTATATATTTTATGTTTAATAATACCTATCGTTTACCTATCCTTACATTGTATGTTTAATAATACCTAATCTTTTCGGTAGGTTAAATTAAGATCAATTTAGGTTAGGTGCGATTAGGTTTTGTTTCATCAACAACTTTGCTTCGGACAACTACAGTGTACATAATAATTGACTTATTTGACAATTTTGATAACATAGCCTAAAAAGGTCCGAAGAGTTTTCTAAAATTTAAAATTTTAATTTATACCAAACTTCAAAAATATTAAAATTTGTGTGTTAGATAAAAACTTTCCCCCAGATTAATCCGAGTCAATAAAACTCTCCGACGCGGACAAAAAAATGAATATGCGGAAAAAGAGAGAAAAATCGCATTGAAATATTTCCCAAGTGACGGCGCATTCGCAATAATCAAACGCGAAGCTTTCTTTTTGCTTCACTTTTGTTCTGAAAAAAATACTTCACAAGCGGGAATTATTTGGATGGGTCTCATATTCCTATGTTATGAGTCGGTACCTATTACCATTACCTACCCTGCACCGTTTTGGGGAGATTTTGGAGTATAAGTACTATGTTTTCATCAAATTGAAGAATACTTTATTTTTATTTTATTTTATTTGGGAGAACAACAGTTTACATAAAAATAAAGCATAATAATATCTAACTTAATAAAGTTTGAAAATGTTACATGTGTCGTGATAGAGGACTTAGCCAGCCGAGGAATCGAACACGCGATGCCCGGGTGGGACCCAAACGCAATGCCCACTCAGCCACTGACCGGTCAAACTAATTACTTTAATTGTACCATTTAATAGTTTCCACTAAGGTATTACAATATATGTGCAATAATTCGAAGGCCAGCGTGGTCTAGCGGTAAGGCTTTTGACTCGCAATCCGAAGGTCGCTGAATCGAATCCCGGCGTGGCAAATAAATTTTATTTGAATTATTTGTGTTTTTTCCCGATTAATTCATTTAAAATAATATACAGTATATTTGCGGCACGTTCCAGAGTGGAAGATACTCTTAGTATCGCCCTGGTGTAAGACCACCATTCCGAATTGAAGCGTTGCTTGATATGGCTTTAGCTATGTTTGGTGACCAGATCTGAATAGCCACGTACTTCCCTACCTTCCTCTTCAGGAATTTCCTTCCCTTTCCCACTACCTTCAGCCTCATAACATACCCCAATTGGGGATGCTATAGACTCACTGGCTCCAGACGGGAGCAGCTGAGACTCTTGTGAGGCATTCATATAAAAAAATATACATGTATAAATAAATTAAGTGATTTGAAGGATGATAATTAAGAAAAATCATATAAACAATTGTTTAAGTCGGAATAGGGAGGGGGTACGATGGGGGGGGGTTGATCTAATCGAAGTATTAATAATTTATTATATGATATGCAGTCGGTTTAGGTAAAATATTAATATTAAAATATATGGTATTCCTACTTACACAAAATATAACTAAGTGTCCCCGAAGGGGTATATGTGAGATAGGATGTATCGCCGAATAACAATATTATAAAAGAAAAATATTTTTTTATTATTATTTTTTTTTTTAGCTTTGTGAGTTAAATCTCAAATTATAATACTTTATTAAATGGAGACAACATTAGCGAAACTCAATCGAAAATCTGGATACAGAAAAATCAGAAAAATATATTGGTTCCACTGGGACTCGAACCCAGGGCTCTTTGCTGACATGGCAAGAGCTCTACCAACTGAGCTACGGAACCCATTTCCAATTCGGTCACTTTTAACTGTATCATACATCGACTAAGAACTACCAACATTATCTTCATTTTCTTAACGCACATGTTTATTGGCTATACAAATTATAATTATATAATCGATACTATCATACAATAAATTCCTTTGATATTCATACCAACTCATTATTAAAAGTATTTTTGAAGTAGATTTTTCCTTTGAAATTTGTAAATAATGCCACCAAAATAAAATATATTAAAAGATTCCAATTTTTAAAATCATTTTTTTGTTTTTTAAATATTTTAATTTAAATGTATTTTTACTAATTTATGCCTGTTTAAATTCTTTCGTTTTTCTTTTGGCCACTACAGCCTTTTATTCTAGTAGTTTGTTACTATGCTGTTTTTTTCTGTATGTGTCTTAACGACGCTTCTGATTACTTTTTTAGTTAGCTAACTACTAGAGTTCTGTATAAAATGTTCATTTTTTTCAGTTGTGGCTTTACAGCGAAGATATAATTCTTCAACAACAATAAATCATGATACCCTACAAACAACAAGCCATTCTCACAGATATAGATAGTTACTGAGATCGGCAGACTGCAGACAATGTCAAGAAACTGAACGGCCATGAAAAAGTTTCATCGTAGGCGACACAATAGCCCGCTGCAGTCCGTAAAATGGAAAATAACCGTTCACGTTCATTATTCATCCACTATTTCGACCTTCCTACTTGCGTCTGCATGAAATGGAAAACTTTAAGCCAACTAGTTCGACAAAAAGACAATCACCATTAGTGCAAACAACCAAAACGGTAGATTCCGAGGGGTTCCACGAATATCCACTATGCCTTTTGCATATCCACCATTCGGAATGAACTGATATTCCGCGTGGATATACTACAAGTATAATTTGATGGAACTCATGGGGGGCTTTTGTGGAACTTGCCGTGGAAAATAATCAGTCTAAAAGCGGAAGTTGGGAACAATAGACCGAGGAAGGGGTGTTGTTCCATTAGAATTAGGTATGCGGACGGAAAAAAGAATGAACCAATGTCACCATGTCAATATTTTCATATTGATTCGGATATGAGAATGTTTAGAAAAGCAAATGGAAGAAACGGAAATGAAACGGCTTATATTAATCCTTTTATTTGGGATCTACATACAAATTTGATAGTATTTGTATGTTAGTATTAATTAAAATTTGTACCAATCTTTTAAATTTTCAAACGAGGGGTGCATTGGTCAGTGCTGAATTAGCCCAAAAGCAAATTTAGCAGTTGCTTAGGGCATCACGCCTTGGGGGCACCAGAAACTGCACCAAACAAAAAATATTTGCTAGCACATAAAAGGTATCTCTTTTGTCTTTCATACATATTTTAATAATGATCTATCTCGTTTTATTAAATACGTTATTTTTTAAGACCGATACTAATTTATTGATGGATAGGGGGACCCACAGGCGTGGATTGCCTAAGCTAAGGCATCAAGTAGTCTTATTCCGGCACTGGCATTGGTATAATTTAAAGTGGACAGAAACGAGTAAACCTGTGTCTTAGAGAGGCCCACGTTGTCGGGAGAAAAGAAACATAAAAACGTTTTGTATGTAGGTACCTTTCTCAACTTACAAAATAATAAATATGCAGAAGTGGCAGAAATTTTTGATAACAGCGAAAAACTGTTAAAAAAAGAAATATTTTAAAAACAGTTATTAGCACTTTGTTTTCTGTAGCCCTATTCAAAATTTTAATAAATTTGAGTCATATTAGAATGATTATAATAATTTTGTAATTTTTATGTGTGTATTTAAATGTGAACTTGTACGTACAATAAATAATTATATAATTAATTTACTTCATCTTGACATTATACAATACAGGATGACATTATACAGGAAGAATCTTTGAGAATGATTCTAGAAGATTGTATGAGTAAAAAAGTTAGTTAAACTTTTTAGAAATTCCATTGTTTTTTTCGTTAAAGATTTTTTTTCCGTACAAACATTTCAACTTTTTTACCTTATTAAAATTTCAAAAAGAGTTATGTGCCTTTTAATGCTGTTCATAGGAAATCCATGCAAAACATTAAATTACTTGGATTTTAAGTATGGCCCTGCTAGATCGGTGCATTGTGGTAAGGCGCTTGACTCGCACACCGAAGCTCGCGGGATGTCCGGCGCGGCGTGGCAAATAAATTTTATTCGATTAATTTATGTTCTTTCACAATTTATTCATTTAAAATAATGTATAGTATATTTGCGGCACGTTCCAGAGTGGAAGATTCTCTCAGTATCGCCCTGGTGTAAGACCACCATTCAGAATTGAAACGTGGCTTGAAATGGCATTAGCCGTGTTTGGTGACCAGATCTGAATAGCCAGGTACTCTCCCATCTTCCTCTCCCCTATCTCCTTCCCCTCCCCATTACCCTCAGCCTCACAATACACCCCAATTGGGGATGCCATAGTCTCACTGGCTTCAGACGGAAGCAGTTGGGACTCTTGTGCGGTATTAATATAAAAAAAATGATTGTTATACGTGATTGTTATACAGCGCCCTTGAGGTGATTTTTCACAAAAACGGCGCCATATAAATCGTCCAAATATTATTATCGAGTCTACCCATTAGATATCATGACTTAAAACTTTTTTATAAAGTTAAAATCTAACTATGTATAATAAAGCATACAAATTTTTTACGTCTCACTAAAAACTTGCGAACATATTTTGGCAGTAATAATTTTCCCAGACTAGGTAATGATAATGAAGATTTTGTTTGATATACTCGTACTTACAAAAATTACTAGCAGGACTTAAATCTACCGGCGCAAACTTTTGTTAATATCGTAAAAAATACAACAGTTTTCTAATATATTTTACACCAACTGCAAAGTACTCTTGTGCGTCAAAACAAACGAATTTTGTGAAGGGTTCCGCAATGATATATCTGAAACCACCCTCCCCGCGGGGGTCCCCCGCCCCGCGTATCAATGCAGCCTCTCGGTGGGGCCTCCGAACCGAGATGGGAATACAGCATCGGAGGGTCCACAGTCCTCACCAGTACCCAGCAGCCGGAGGAACCCGCAGCCAGCCGGGATGCTGGGATCAGGCTGTCAATCACACAAGAGCAAGTGATTTAATTAGATGGGTTCTTTCGCGAATCATTTGATATCTGCAATTCATAAGGGAGGATTCCCCGCTGTTGGGATGTTTGAGGTGTAAAGTTTCACAGGAGTGTGAGAGAAATATTGCATTTTTTCTATGCGTTAGGTACATGAATATTAAGTCCTCGAATGAAGAGTTTCATATTCCCACGAGTTATTTATCACCTCTTAATTAAATAATTTTCTTTGACTTTTTTGTGTCACCACACAAAACTCCCAACTGCCTGGAGGCAGTTACATTATAATTGCTTCCCTAATTTGCGAATCTAGAAATGCCATAGTCAACGTGTATCATAGGAAAGGGGAAAAGAAACTATGTTCCTGACTTTATTAAAACAACGATTCGATTTTAAATCATGGTCCTTCACTACAACTATAATGAGAGCTACTTCTACTACCTATTAATTAGAATGTATGATCGTTTGTCCCAATTTTTTTAAGAACCGCTTTGTTATTTTGCTTTTGTTTATTATACTAGTTTAATAAAATTCTTCTTTTCATGATCGGTTTTAAATGTATGTTTGGGTGATGTATGTTTTCTGTATAAGTCGCATGAATAAAACTTACAAAGGTTATTCGGAAATGAAAACCTAGTAGGTGTTCATCCACTTTTTATCGGGGTGGAATGTTCTTAAATTAAAAATTTTAGCGAATGTTACATATACCGATATACCTGAATCATTCTTATGACTATAAAAGATAAATTCTAAAAACTGGACATACGCTTATTTAAAAGTATTTTTTATATTAGCTCCACACAGGTGGCCCTGAGAAAAATAATTTCAATCACAGCCTATGCTATCTTAGACGATGAGGTTTGCATGGAGGGTAATAGGAAAGGAAAATAAGGACAGAAAATTCTGGGAAGGAAAAAGGTTTGAGGGTGCGTAGGATTCTGGGCGTCAGTGTGTACAGAAGTAACGAATCCATCCCTCCAACTGCGGCGCAAGGCGATGGCTCAAGAAAGTCGGGCTGGAGAGATCAAAATGCCTCCCTAAACCAGCCTCTCTTGATCCGGTCCGCCACGAAGCACGTGGGCAAATCTCGCATCCGCCACCAAGACCTAGATAAACCTAACCCCATGAATCCGGTCACTCCTGCTAGGACACCAAACGTAGAGAACCACATGGGGTGACTTACCACTCTCCTGACGATGAGGCGATTCATCTCAAAATTCGAACATTTTCAATGCGACCTTTATCAGAGTAAGATGACCTCGACGGTTTTTGACTTACGACAGAAAATATCCGCTAAATTCTCTCCATGTGACTGACTTAGTAAAAAAGTATTTCGTATAAAATAAAAATACAGTGTTTCATATTACCACTTTAAATAAGTGATAAATTACTGTTAATAGTAAAAAATTAAAGGCATTAAACTGCCATCAACCCAAATCGTTCAATTAACAAGTCACACTCGACTCTTTCTAACTTAATCAATATCCACTCCCGGTTAAACTAAACAACTTGGCACTTATTAAGAGCCAACAATCCAATCTATTACAATACGAACCTTATCCACACTGGCTAAGCCTCCCCCTAAGCCGGCATTACACCGACATACAAATAAACATTAGCATATTAAATACACATGGGACGATTCAATTTTAAATGCCCGGCCGGAGTAGGTCGGGCTTAAGTGGGGGGAGGCAGAGGACGATTGTTACATGTGTGAAATTCTGTTTTCACAATAAGAATAAATTGTTTATTTATTGTGTTACAAATGAAATAACGAGCACGATTTCCACAATTGTAATAGTTCATTTGTTTTAATTCTAACCATGTTTTTTTCTAGTGGTTCGTTGATATAGTACCTTTGTGTTGTGATTTTGTTAAAATGCCTTAATCATTTCAAAACGCATTCATCTCATTAAAAATAAGTGTATGGCTTATTTCTTTTCCTTATATAAAAAAAAAAACATTATTTCAAGTTTTATGCCAAATGCGTTTCCAGCATCCATACATGGTTTTATTGGGTTACGGTTCATACCGGGTTCATGGGATGGGGTATTTCTAGGTCTTGGCAGTGAATGCCTTTGCCACCTACTACCTACCGCATGGCGGGCCGGATAGGGTGAAACTAGTAGAGGGAGACCTAACCTAGACCTCAGCTGGACTCTCTCAACCCATCGTCCCGCACTTCAGTTGGAGGAATGGATTCATATACGACCGTCACCCATGGACACATAGCCCCTCCAGATTTCTACCAACCTCGGTATCTTTTTCCTTCCCGGAACTTTTTCTCCTTCTTTCCATAAAAAGACCGTCCACACAGCATCCCAAAGATGACATAGGCCCTGACGGATTTTTTTCCTCATGGCCTTCTGTGCGGAACTAACATAAGGCGTTGTTCTTCTCCACCAGGCCGTTTCCTCACAAGGGTAGGCAGAGAGGACGGAACGCCCAACAACTTGGAACACTCTCTTTGCTTTATTCATATTCATACTTCGTCTCGTACATACCTACTCCTCTATTTTTCTGACTCTTGTCATGATCGTGCCATGTCTTTCTCAGGCGTTCCTGATTTCTTCCACCATTCACATTTGCGTCATGTATTCTTCTTACACTACATTCGCTCTACATGCCCAAACCATCTGAGGTTCTACTTTCTAAATCTCAGCCTTGCATTTATTGCAGATCTTCACATTTCTCACACGATCATACATGGATTTACCACACCTACGCTTCAGGGAACTAAGTCGTGCATCTTACACAATATACGAAACAAGTATCCCAAAGAGTATTCCCTTGGGGCCTTCCTCACGGGTCAATATAAAAATAAATCAAAATTGATTTCCAAAAAAAAAATAAGACACATGACATCCCACCCCAACCCGATGGGCAGGGATGATCACTGATCAGCTCAGCGGGTTGGGAAGGGGGGGGGGGGAGTTTGGGGCGCACGTTCGCTGATAATCTCGGAAATAATTCACACATGAGGGCCCATTGGCTATTCAGGCATTTCGTTCGCGACGCGATGTTAATGTTGCACTGGTCATGTTGGGTTCCGCACGTCGAGGTGGATGCTTAATGTTTAAAAAAGTAATTACAACTAGTGCAAAATCTGTCACTAATGACGGGTAATGCATTTCAATAATTTATTAATATCATGTTTTGTAGATCTCCATTTTTATTTCAAGATTTTTACAATTAATCATATTAGTACTTAAAACTATTTTTTTCATATTATGTAGATACACAGCAGAACTAGTTTATAAATAAACTGATTTTTCGAAGAAATAAGTTTCGACGTTTTCTGACTTTCTCGTTTTTTTATTCATTTAATAAGTTAAAAGAAATATAACATTACACTTTCTTAACTTAAGTACAAAGTAGTAGTCTCTAACAACTTAAAATTAAACTTTTTTTTAGAGATATTTAAACTCTTCTTCGTTTTTAAGCTGTCTGGAGGGAGATTATATATTTGTACACCCTCGTGGTCAAGGCTTCTCTAGCCACTTTCAGTCTTAACCGTATTTGTGTTCAATTTATTATGTTTTCTAGTATAATGTTCGTATACTTGTGACGTTTTTATAAATGTTGTGTTTGTATGTATAAATCCATTTTGAAGATTAAAAGGCTTATGTATTCGTACAACGTTCTTATTTTCAGAAGGTTCATAGTTGACGTGGTAGTCAATGATAAGTAGCTGAATGTGTAGTAATGTTAATTTTTTTTAAATTTGTCTAAAAAATGTTGGGGTAATTATCATTATGTTATTTATTGCATTTTAAAAATTATAATCAGCATGGATAAAGCCCCCAAGATGTTGTACGAAATAAAAATAAAAAATAATGTAGACGAGCCTAGGCATTAAAATGCGAATAAATTTACGTCTTATTAACAAGAAATTAAGAGAATAAACTTGATGTTTATAAACTGAAGAAATATTTATTTTGGAAAAGAGGAAAAAAAATGTTGTACATTTTTTTATTTACATCTTGCGACCAGTTCGACGTCCTCCTCCATGGCAATGCATCAATAAGCGTATGGTTGATAAAACCCTCTTCCGCTGGGCGGGAGGGAGGGGGAGGCTAGCCTCCCCACCCCCGGGGCAGTCGGCTTCCTGATCCAATCGCCGATCAAAAAATTCAAATTCCGAACAGACTGTCCCCCGTGACTTATGCAACATTAACTGCCCGAATAATGTATGAGAGATGGTCTGCCAATTTTATCGTTTTGGCAGAGGAAAATATTTGTTATGTGAAAATCGTGACTTTGAGGTAGGGAAAAATGTTTGTGTCTATTATATTGTTTTTATTTCAATGCATCAATAAACGGTTTCCGAAATCAGTCAAATCAATATTTTTTGTTCATTTTGGTTGAGTCAGATTTATGTTATTTTTACAAAGGATTTTGCTCTTCGAATATTTAAAAAGTTGAAATATCTAGGGATTTTTAGAAATTAATCTCAAAAATCGTATTGGGTCGATTTATAATTTCAAAATAATGATTTTCATTAATTAATTACATTAGAGAGAATTAGTAATACAATATAATGCAGTAAATTGACAAGTTCTTTTTTTGCTTGCATTTCCAAAAAAACCTTTTTACATTAACTCCTCACAGGAGGTCCTGAGTAAGATAATTTCCCTCAGGGTCTATGTCATCTTCGTGGGTGATGTGTGGAGGGTCTATTAGAGAAGAGGAAGGAGTGAACATGAGTCTTGAAGAGATCCTTGATGTGGGAGGGAGGAAACACAGAAGACGGCAAATCGTTTCATAGTCGAGATGTTGAACTCAATAACGATTCGTAGAAACGACCCGTTCATGTCAACCGTGTACATATGTTGGGCGCGTGTTTGGCGTGTTTTCCGACTATGCACCGGTACCGAGGGGATCAGTGATGCTAGTTCCTCGGAGCATCTTCCATTGAAATACAGGTAAAACAAGGACAGCATTCCCATCCAAGGTCTGTGCTCTAACGATTGCAATCCATGTATTAAGATAGGAGAACCTATTAAACGGGCCGCCCGTGTCTGCACGAGTCGAGGATTTTTTCAGATATTTTGGGACTCCAGAAGAGAGGTGGCTACCAAATACCAACCGTGGGGGCACACTTGCGATTTGTAAAAACATAATCATTGTGTACCTACTATTAAATTTTATCTGCGGGCCCTGTACAGTACGCCCAGCTTTTGAGAAGCTTACTTAACCCGTCTGCTTGGTTCAATATATTCGCACCTCACAATAAGGATGCCTCGGTTTCGCGCCAAACCAGTCAAACTGTCACTTTGGATCGAGATTATAAAATATCTGGCTTTAATATTTCAAAGACAATAAGATGCATTATTTCGTTCTCTTTTTGGTTAAAAGAAAAAATACATATATTTTTGCATGAGAGGAAGAGAGATATATAGCTTTTAAAATGTAAGATCGCTCGGGACGTTTTTGGTCTTATGAAAGTATAACGCGATAACATGTTTTGGGCTGTATTTATTCCTAAACAAGCAGACGGGTTTTAACTCTGGCTTCAGTAACACCAAACTTATCAGTGGGAGACTAGATTTTCATATTTTTTATCCTTGAAGTTTCTGATATGTTCTAACGGTTATAATCTACCACCCGCTACCACCCACCAAAAGGATTTTTTTTTTGTTTTCTAATCGTTTTATCGCTACTTGAACTCAGACATACGTCGGCCTCACGATAACAACCAGTCCACACGTCACTTAGGTAGGAACTGAATAACATAATTATTTAAATTCGCGGCTTAGCTTTTCGCACTACCAACCCCACTCTCTCCATTTGCTTCCAAATTTGGAGATCCTAATCCCATGAAACCCATGAGGAGGAGCACTGCGCCGATTGATTTTCAAATCAAATATCACAACATGTCATGTGCACGTGCCAGACACGTGGCGCGCGCGCGGTGGACGCATGCGCACGCGCTCCGGAGCGGCGCACTTAACCAGATAGCGGCTTCTGCGCAACTGTGCTCTCCCACGAAGCTGGCTTTTGATTCAGGGTTGTCTCAAAAATTTTATTCTCAATTTTGTTGTTTAATACCTTTAAAATGCAATCGAAGCAGTTGGTATACGATTATCGTTGATTGAAAATAATCGTGAAAGTTAGGGAGCCGTGAGATTTTTATTTGCTTTAACTAGAATGACTATAACACGATTATGAAAAAAAATATCGTGACCCGGGGATAGAAGTTTTTTTTTAAACAAAGACAAACATTCCCGGGTTACGAATAACCTGACAATATTTGAATATATCCCACTACCACCACAGTAAGTGTTGCTTATGTCATAAGTCATAATAGAGGACTTGGCCAGCCGAGAGCGAGGAATCGAACACGCAACGCCTGGGTGGGACCCAGACTCAGCCACTGACCGGTCAATAAAATATAACTCATATTTTTAATATTAGGTATATAGTCATACATACTATTCTTATAATTCTCTTCTGAGCTGGGTTTCTACCTCACCTATTCTATGATCTTTTTCATAAAATGTACAAAAAATATCGGTGAGAACAGGCTTTCTATGCATAGAAACCCAGAGTTGAATCGACTTCAACTTCCGTAAAAGGAAATAGACCATAAAATAGATACGGTGGGAACCCAGCATATAAGCTACGAAAAAGAAGAAGACGATTACTGAATGAACCGATTTCTATTTGTCAAAGTGAAAGTTAGTCACTAATTTTGATTTCACCGTTAAACAATACTTTCCCATTTTATACCAAGCTGCGTTTCTATTATGTGAGTTCATCTCAACGCATGAAACAATTCCTTCACGAAATTACTATATTGCTTCGCCAACATATTCGAATATAATTTACTTCTAGGTACCTTCGTAGTACCTACGTCTATAGACCAGGTCTTTGATATAATATTTAGATAATATTTAAAAAAAATATTTCCTAAAACTTTTAATTATGAATTAAGCAAAGTCCATAAATTACAAGAGTATGAAAAATATGCGCAATAAAATTTCATTAAAACTTAATTTATTAATATTTAAGTGACAACCCTGACTCGACTGATGATTGCCCCGTGCGCCGATAATGAATACCCAGGCTATTATCGACATAACTTCGAGGACTATTTTGCATATATTTCGAACACAGTTTCAACATGCTTAAGTACTTAGTTTTTTATGAAAGGAGGTAGGAGAAAAATACAGATTTTCCCATTGTACATTATTAAACAACAATATTTCAAATCATTATTTAACTAATATTTAGTGCTCAAAACATTGAATAGATTATATAGAAGTAAGATCCCCAGATTTTTGGATTACGAAACAAGTTCACATGGTATTTCTTGAATTTTTATTTATTAAATATTTCAAACTAACCAATCAACAATAATATTAAAAAGTGTTTAAAATTGGTGTCCACAGTAGTTTAAGATATAGGTAGAAATAGTTCGCACATACGGCGTTTGAGCCAAGTTCAAATTAACTATTATTATTTGTTACCAAGAATATATAAACGTTGTACTAGGGAGTTAAAATTATAGTTGGAATGAGATGTATTTATATAAAATGTTAATGTTTGTCTACTTGTTCACGTAGGTACATGTAGATTTATTAAATATGGGAGTTAACTGCAGTAGAATTTAGAGTTTAATACAAACAGAGGGTTAAGCGTTTATTTTTGTCTGTTTTCTAAAGTTGGAAATATTTAAAATATGTGCTCTATTTCTGTGAATTCTTTCAATATTATGAATACGAATTTTATAAAAGGGCGGCCAGACTATGAAGTTATGTTCTATTAGGCTTCTAACAAGGGATATGAACAACTGTTTTACGATTTGTAACGATTCGAAGTTTTTAATTGTTCTTAATATAAATCCTAATTTTTTCATGCCCTTATTTTATAGTTTGAACGTGGGCCGACATGCCTAGTTTCTCATCCAATATTTTGCCAAAATCCGCAATTCCGTTTCTCTTTGTAAATTTATTTCATTTATCGAATTGCCGAAAAATAGCGATGATTTTTTTCTGGAAAGGGTTAAAGTTTTGAATTTTTCTTCATTTAAATATAAATTATTTTGTGTTCACTAGTTATTTAGCATGTCTATGTTAGATTGGGTTCCATACCAACCCGGAATCAAGTTAACTCAACAACTCTTTGAAAAGTCATTAAAAACTATGAAAAAAATATTTTTTTAGATAGCCCATAACCCTAATCATCGTAACCTATTTAACCATTTTTTTTAATATATTTTTTCATCACTTTTAATGACTTTTCAAGGGAGGTTCTGAGTTGATTTCATTCTGAGTTGCCCGGTCACCATTATATTGAAGAACTTGACAGGGGTTTAAGAGAGGTATTTCTTCATATAATTTAAAATCATCGGCGAATAGCAATACGAGTACATCGACGTCTAAAGCAGTTGACTTTTTCGTTTATAAAAACATGAAATTTAACCGGGCCAAGATGACTGCCTTGCGTTGTACTTTAATTGGATTGAATTTTTTTACATTAGCTCCACGCAGGAGGCCCTGAGGAAAATAATTCCCCTCGGGGCCTAGCAAGCCTTTGGGGATACTGTGTGGAGGGTCTTTTAAGGAAAGAAAGGAGAGGAAGCTTTGGGAAGGAAAAGGGTATTAGGGGTGGATAGGAATCTGGGGGTCAGTGTATTATTATTATTAAAGATTATATTAAAATGTCACCCATCTCACCTATCAAAGCCACTTTTTAAAAAATTCGCAATCCTAGACATTAGACAATTATACGTCAAGACAAATTCTCATACATATAAGGAAAAATGATTTAACACTCAAAACTCAACAAAATATTTGCACCCGCTATTCATCACACAAAAAATGCAAAATTCCACCAACAAAAACAGCTTTCGCCCAACGACAGTTCTCTTACATCGCGCCTAAAATGTTCAACTTACTGAACAAGACTTCGAAAACTGATGATCTTTATGCCATTAATGTACAGAACTGGTTATTTATATAGGGAAGGAAATATTATAAAGAATACCTTACATCTTAAAAACTGTTCTTATTTTTTCAAATCTTACCTTTAAATTAATTTTCAACCAAAACAGTATATTACGCTGATGTTTTTTTTTCATATTTTTTGACATCGTTAGTCCATTTCATACGCTGCTGTGCATCTGTATAGATGATTTATATATTTATTCTTATTTTTATTTCTTTTAACCTTAAAATATTATTATTTGTTACTTTTATTTTTATTTGTTATTACTATTTTATTTTTATTGATACATGATTCACATTGAGGTGATTTTTCACAAAAAACGGCGCTCTACAAATTGTCCAATTATTATTATTATACTTTAACTCCTTTCCTGTATGTGATCATGTACCTAATACTAGTATGAATACTTTCCTTAATATGTATGCTATATGTTTTTACTTTCATCTAAATATATGGATGATTAGGTACACTTAATATTTTATACTTAATATAACATCTTATGAATCTCGACTACCATAATACGGCATTTCTCTAGCTTGGTAGTCGAAAAATCATGTAAAACAAACCTGTAACAAACAAAATGAATAAAGTAAATTAAAAAAAAAAAAGGGTGTCCAGGAGTGACGGACGTACGAATCCACCCCTCCCCTTCCACTGCGGTGCAAGGCTATGTTCCGAGAGAGTACGGAGAAGTCGTAGGGACTCCCTCAACCATTTTCTCCCGATCCGGCCTGCCATGCAGCTGGCGGGCAGAGGCACCCGCCGCCAAGACCCAGACAAACCTCACCTCATGAACCCGGGCACCCCTGCTAAGTCACCAAACGTAGAGAATCATTAGGGACGACCTATGACAGAGGCGTTATCCAATAAATGGTTCACGGGGCAGCGGTACCCATACTTACCTCACGAATTGAATTATATGTTAACAATTAACATGTTTTATAGAAATAAAAATGTCCCCCTGAGGTAAAAAATTACCCCACTGGACAGATATATTCTCGCAGTCATCGAAGAAGAAAAATGGCAGATGGCAACATAGCCGTCATCAGCATGAGCAATTAATTCTTCATACATCATGAGCGCCTAATCCCGCGTCGCAATAGATTACGCTCCAGGGGCGCCCAACGCCCTGGGCGGAGGGCGGGGGCCAACACGGGGTCCGCACGTGCCAGGGGTATTAACAAATCCACTTGGGGCCCCGATACGACGCGAGACCGATGTTGGTCAAATAAGAGCGCATGTCGACCCCGCCCACGCGGTTCCAAGTTCGTGGTTCTCTACCCCTGGCTTCAAACTAGACTCACCCCGCGTAAATATTTTGCTAATGAAAACATAATTTAATGAATCTTGTAATAATTATTTAATACATATTTTAAACTTTATATTGACATAGGAGGCCCTGACGAAAAAAATCCCTCTGGCTTAATATCATTTTTGGGGATGTTGTGTGGAGAGTTTTTTTGGGGAAAGGAAGGAGAGGCAGTTCTGGGAAGGAAAAAGGCGTGACGGGTGGGTAAGAATCTGGTTTCGGTGCAGTCTGTTTAGTCACCAAACGTAGCGAACCACTTGGGGTGACCTGTGGTACCCTTACCCGTTTCCCAAATTGAAATAAAATAAAATTTCTGATAGCTTTTATGTAAACTTTTATATATTTTTTAAAGTTAACTCCACACAGGACGCCCTAAGAAAAATATTTTCCCTCTACGTCTATGTCATCTTAAGAGATGCTGTGGGGGGGTCTTTTCAAGGAAGGAAAGGATAGGAAGTCTGGGAAGGAAAAAGATATGAGGAATCTGGGGGTCAATGAGTCTAGAAGTGACGAACGTATGAATCCATCCCTCCCACGACGGGGTAAGGTGGTGGGTCGAGAGAGCACAGCTGGTGAGGTCAACAGGTATCCCTCATCCAGTCTTTCCCTATCCGGCCCACCACGCAGGCAAAAGCATCCGCCGCCAAGACCTCGACAATCCTCACCCCGTGAATTCAGGCATCCCTGTCACGAGTTACCAAAAACTAATCACTTGGAGCGTTGGTTATCCAGGGGGGCGTATCCGCCTTTCAAACTGATGTAAGAAGTCACGGTTTGAAATCACAATTTTAAAGAGAGATCATTTACTTTTATGAAATAATTACAATCTATGTACACTTTGTTTATCTATGGACTATTTATACTTTTTCAATTCAATTCAATTCAATTTATTTATTCTTTTAAAAACATTACAAAATTAAACATTTCAATGAGTTTTTAAAATACTTTGTGTAGGTATGCTAAATTATTATGATGTATCTGAGCCGTGTGGCTCATGGGCCTCAAAGTAATTTACCTACATAGTTATAGAGCTGAAGGTTTATTTTGAGAATGAACTGAGCCCCACCGGGTTTCTTTTCCAGGAATAAAAGCCTCCTTTTTTATTTTATTTTTTTTCATATAAAAGTTTACATAGAGACATTTAGAGGCACTGCTGAAACCCAGCTAAATTCCAGTAGAAATTCTGAATGTATAACTGAGCAGTGACCTTTTTGTCAAAAGAATCAATGATTCTTGTAAATAAACAAAATTTATAAAATTGGAAAAATATATTGATGAATAAAAGTTTTTATTATAGCTAATAATATTTGTAAGAAAAATAGAATAGAATAGGTACCTACCTCACCAAAAAGAGGTTTATTGTGCAATTTGCTATATTATGATTGATTTTGTCATGGCAATTAGTTCCTAGTGTTATAATTTTTTTAAATTTATGTGATAATGACGTTTAGATAGTGGTGCAATCTTATATTATCTGAAAATTACTTGTATTAAAAATCTAAATAGTTACGTTTGAGTAAAAGTATAATTCAAGTCTTGCAATAAATGTGTTGATGTCATTAACATGTATACATTTTACAAACACATATTTAATAATAACAGCGTGAATTAGTATGTAGTCATAATTGGTTGTAGTTTTAAAATATGTTTAATGGCGAATTACCATAGTTGGTAAATTTGTCTACATTCAATTAATATTATCGTGTGAAATTGAATATTCAAAATGTAATTTCCCCGTCAATCTCACTCCGCCGTTAATAGTTTTAAAATGTCAACGTGCGCATTGATTTAATGCTCCCCCACGTCCACCCCCAGGCCCCGGTGACTTCCCCCAAATTGTGCGAATGGGGAGCCTCCCTTACTCCCCTACTCCCCCCCCCCCCCCCCTTACGACCCAATCGGCACGCTCCCGCTTTAATTCGCGGGCGCGGCTCACATCACCGCAACATTTCGCTTTTAATTTCATCATCAGGACCTTTGGTCGGGCTTTCCAAAGGGCCAACTCTGACACGAGGGCTGGGGTTGCAACAACACTTGAAATGCATGAGAAATAGGAAGGTTGGAGAACTTATTGAAAATAAGATCAGAATTGCTAAATTATTTAAAACATTGCAGCCATGCATATCTTTCAAAAATATTTTTGTCATATTTCTTTCTACATTACTTTAAAAAAATGTACCCCGAAAAAAATAATCTTGTGGTTGGTAGGTACTTGTTTATATTATGAACAATCGAAGTTCCCAGCGATGCCCGGGCTTTACACAGAGTTTTCGAAATCAAATGAAGACAGTAACCTTCCTCGTGTTTTGAAGGTCACATGTACAAAATTTCATCAACCTTGGCATAAAACTGTAGATTTGCATACAAGTCAAATCCACTCCGCCCGTACTACCAGCCCTCTCGTCCATCACATACAGACATTCCCATGTATATATATATATATTATATATTTCAACCAGTTTACACAAAACCTTGAGAAATTATATACCTAAACCTTCTAATGAATCACTCTATCTAATAGTGAAAACCGCATGAAAATCCGTTCAGTAGTTTTTGAGTTGATCGCGAACAGGCACACAGGCACCGGCGGAGGATTTTAATATTTAATATGTAGAGATGTAGAGGTATTGTGCGAGACACAAAGATTACAGCGTAAATTTTTGATGTATTTTTAATTTGTGTTATTGTTTTTAATTCCGTGATAAAATTTTATTATGGCGTCAAGATGACAAATCTCAAATTGTATGTATGTATGCAGGTACTACCTTCCTATATACGTTGTCCAGAATTTCTTAATACAAGTGGGAAACTGGTAGTTTTGTTTGGGTTGATGTTGATGATGATGATTGGTTTGATGATTGTTTGCGTTGGTAGAAATGATAAAATAATATTAGAAATAAATAAAACCGTGCCCTCTAAAATTCTATCCCCTAGCATTATTGATAAACTCAATTTCAATGTTCATATCGCACCTGGGGAAGAACAAAGGCACAACTAATTTGTTTTTTCAGGAGAGCAGTTTAAATATTTCGTTTGAGTGTATTAAATCAGTTTATAAACTAATAAAAACACATTGTTTTACAACAGTTGGGAAATGAAATTACATAACGGCTAAAGATGGTAATGAAACAAAAATTAAATGAAAATTAAGATAAAAATAAAATTTTAAAATTAATTAAAATTGGCATAAAATCCACTGGAGCGATCACGCGAAATATATATATTTGTATTGATTGCTTGAGATTTCCCAGAAGGCAATTTTTAAAAATTTTGCCATATTAAAAAAATCTTACCTTCGAATTTTAACATGGAGACATAAAAACTTAGCCAATGAATTAGCTTATATTTTACCGTTTATATCATATTTGTAGGATTTATAAAAAAAATATAAAAAAATCGTAAAATTTATAATCGCGCGAATCCTGGGTGTTTTTTTTACTTAAAACTGCCATGAGGGATACTTATTCGGGTCAAAATAGAATATTTTCGGTTTCTGTATGTTGTTTGTGGCATACCTGATAATGAAAGATGCATATCTATGGAAAAGGGACTTAATTTTATCCGTAAACAGCTGTTAAAAAATTCGGCGGGAAAAAATATTTTTAAAATGTATTTTTAACATTGTTCTAAGATAGTCAACGAAGTTCAGATTTGCGACACCTATGGTCATAATAGATAAAGCTTTTCAATAGCTTCGTGGTAAAATAAGCGGTTGGCCAAGGAGATGTTTTAAATAATTATATTAAATGTTTTACGAATGGTAGAAAAATGTGGTCCATTTTTGGACCGAAATCAATCGCAGAAAAATAAAAGTGGTCCATTTTTCGACCGAAATCGCTCCAGTGGTTGAGTTGTGTTTTTGTGAATGTTGTGTGTTTTATAATGGTTATGGTAATGTAAAATGGTTTCGGTTATGGTGTTACGTGTATAATATGTGTTATTATTTTATGTTATAAAATTTCGGTAATAATGAATAAAATCTTTACCTTAAATCTTTGCCCTAGTTTTTTTATTTATTTATTTATTTATTGTTTGAAAATATTACATAATACAATATAGTGAACTTAAAATGTCCAACTAGGCTAGTTACCTTCGGCTTGTCATTAAATTTATAGATCGGAAGGTAAACGTTACTTTTATTATTTAAATTACTTTTTTTAATTTTACAACGTTTGTGCTTAGGAAACAAGGCTAAAAAATATTCCGGTTCTACGCATCATCCATCATTTCCGCTTCAGTAAAATTATCGATTAAACATTGCCCACACTTGCCCGTTGCATTTATTCTACTTCAATATCATTATAATGATATAGATCCGCCCGCGCTGGTTTAATTTAGGGGAGGGAAACCAAGACTAATCGGGAACTGAATTAAACAGCTGATGATGAGCGCTGATGACGATCATTCTTACCGCACGCATTTTAGGGCTGCTTTAGGGTTGATGCACTCAAAAAACTAATCAAATGAAAAATATATCATAAATTTATTAATCTTTTAATTGTTTTTTGTAGTTAAAATTATCGCACTCAATTAGCGTTAGATTAATAAACATTCAAAGATAAATTTAACACTTTTTGATTGACACTATAATAAAATAAATTTGAGAGGCATGTATAAGTACCACCACCCTGTGAACCATTTATTGATTAACCAACACCTCTGCCACGGGTCACCCTAAGTGGTTCGCAACGTTTGCTGACTTAGCAAGGGTGCGCGGGTACATCAGGTGGATCTGGAGAGGCCGGTTTAGCTAGACTCTCCCGACCCGTCTTTCACCGCAGCGGGAGAGATGAATTCATACGTCACTCCTGAACACCCTGAACCCTGAATTTCTATCCACCCTTCATGGTTTTTTTCCTTCCCAGAATTTCCTCTCCTTCCTTTCCCTAAAAAGACCCTCCGCACAGCATCCATTGGCAGCAATGATTGGCAAACTCCGAGAAACTGTTGGAGTTTGCCAATCATTACCAATCAATCACAAAAGTGTGACGAGTCCCTATTTTGATTCTTATAGTGGACTTGAGTTAATACATTGTAATTTTAAAGGCGCTTAATTGGACAAATTGGAAAACTTAGAAATCAAAAAGGGCGTAAATGCTGATATGAATATTATTAAATAATACTTATTATTAAAACTGTTTTTAAATTACACCTTATTGAGCTTATTCCCTGAGCTTGTGCCCTATTGCCCCTCTTCCCCCTTCCTATTCTCACCTCTTCATTGACACCAGTCTATTGTCTACTATCTATAATTTTAAGTCAACCCTGATTATTGCTCTTGAAACATGTCGATTTTTTTTATCTACATATCCTGTTTCCCTTGGTCACGCCATAACTTTAGAACGACTTTACCTATCTCATTCATCTTTGTTTTAAAGTTTTCTAATACTTTGTAGAAGGTTCTCACTGAAAGAAAAATTAAGAAAATTGCGCAAAAAAATTTCAAATGAGTTTTCTGAGTTTGTTGAGTTTTAGTTCGCACGTTTGATGAAATTGATTTTAGCAGGAAGCTATTTTTTGTATTAAAAGAATTATCTATGGATATTTTAAATAAGTACCTGTGTTAGTTACCGAATACGATTGATTGTTCTCATAATGTACAAAAATGAATATTTTTAATATACGAAAAATGAAAATTTGAATAAAAAAAATTGTAACAGGTGGCACGCGAGCTGTTTGAAAACTGAACATACTGGGGCTAAATATATGGAACGAGGGAGGGGGGTTTGCGGGACGGGGGAATGGGAGAGGGGATAGGGTGGGCGGGTAAGGTGGAAATGGAACGCAGGAGGGTAGGGGATGCGGGAGGGGAACGGGGACGAATGGGAAAGGACATGCAGGGAGAAAAATGTTTTTCTTAAAATATGACATTGCAACGCATGCCGGGAACCAGCTAGTAAATAATAAAAGTGGTTAAACCAAGTAATATATTCATTTTTAATTTATTATGAAGAAAGTTTGCTTAGTTTAAAACCACTTTATTGGCAAAATGTCTAAGATAATTTTAACAGTTGGTTATTGACACTATAATAAAATGAAAGATTAACCTCTTTATTGGCATGCATTCTTCACCACGACGACAATTTAAAATACATTTCGAACATTAGTTGTAAACAACCAAAACAGTTGACATAGTGTACATACACTACATACACGCCAGTTAAGTGGATTTAAACTAAATAATATTTTATTTTATCAGTTTTCATAATACCTGATATTGTACCTTGTACCCTGATATGTAATACCTGATATGGACGGTTACCTCGAGAGTGTTTTCTCTTGGGGTAAGAATAACCTCGTCGAGTTTAATGTTTCAAAGACCCAATCGTGTTTGATAACGTCTAAAAGGGATCGAAATGATAATCTAGTCTCCTTCAACGGAAGCATTCTCCCGAACAGGACCTCCATTGATATGCTCGGTGTAACTCTAAGTGACCAGCTCAGGTATGGGGGCTCCATCGAAACCAGAGTTAAGTTAGCCTCTCAGAAACTGGGCGTACTGTACAGGGCCCGCAGATATTTAATAGTACTCAACTGCTAATCCTGTACAAATCGCAAGTGCGCCCCACGGTTGAATTTGGCAGCCACCTCTGGTCTGGAGCTCCAAAATACCTAAATAAAAAAAAACCTTGACTCTGTGCAGAAACGGGCGGTCCGTTTGATAGATTCTCCCATCTCAACAGACGGATTGCAATCTTTAGAGCATAGGCGTCAGGTGGGAATGCTGTCCTTGTTCTACCGGTATTACAATGGAAGATGCTCCGAGGAACTAGCGTCATTGATCCCTCGGCACCGGTGCATAGTCGGGAAACACGCCAAACACGCGCCCAACATTTGTACACAGTTGATATTAATCACATGAGAACGGGTCGTTTTTACGATTCGTTCTTGAGTTCAACAGCTCGGCTGTGGAACGATTTACCGGCCTCTGTGTTTCCTCCCTCCTACAACATGAGTCTCTTCAAGACCCATGTTAACTCCTTCCTTTCCTCAAAAAGACCCTCCACACAGCATCCTCAAAGATGACATAGGCCCTGAGGGAAATTATTTTCCTCAGAGCCTCCTGTGTGGAGTTAATGTAAAAAAAAAAAAAGGTTAAACAATAAAATTAATATTGATGGTAATGTTTGTGATATATCACTCAATAGTTTTATCAAAGCTAAAATAGTTCTCCTTGTTCTCTTGGTAATCTCTCCTAAGTAAGATTGAATACCACCAAAGTAATATTCACTTTGCAGACAACAGCCAAATGCGCACGTGTCAGTCACCTATATTTCGAACTGTCATTTCTTCGGAATTGTAAAAATGTGGCGTGGAAATAAAAATTCTTAATTATCTAAAAACGGTTTATTAATAAACGATTAGGTATGTCATTTATCAGTCAGTACCTTCATCACATTTTGCATTGTTTTAAAGCGTAGCAGCTATCACGTAAAGTACACAGCTTTTTTGTGCAGAAAATTGATCCGGAGACCAGCGACACAAATTCAAAGCTCTTACCCCTTCGCCATGGTCAAGTATTTGTCATTGTATTAAAAATTACACAAATAACTGGAATCATCACAACAATGATTATTATTAATCATACTGACCTTGCTCGCAACTGTGAAATACAGTAGCCCTATTTCAAAGTGTTTTTTGGCGGATCGACGTAAAGCGATTCGCCACGGATTGTGGCGGAGTTAGGGGTGAAGTTTTATTTATAAGTTTGTTGAGTGCCTTTCCAGATACTCGGATGCGGGATTAAAATACAAAATAACACACAATGTCGTCACGGCGTGTTACGGACCCCAGTCCTTATCCGCCAGAGACAGGGTTGACTATATGTAATGTAGTAAATGGTACAGTTGACGAATAAGCTTCAATAAATGGCGAAGTAAACAAATGAGCCACAGTAAACTGTGCAGTGGACTAATCAAACTAAATAAATGGCACAAATGAATAACAGCAAACGGTACAGTAACCAAATGAGCCACAGTAAATGGTACACTTGACGAATAAGCCGCATTAAATGGCACGGTAACCAATGAGCCACAGTAAATGACGCAGTTGACGAATAAAACTAAGTAAATGGTTGACGAATAATATTATGGTACAAATTAAGAACAGCAAATGGTACGGTAATCAAATGAGCTACAGTATATGGCGCATTTGACGAATAAGCCACTTTAAATGGCACAGTAAATGGCACATTTGGCGAATAAGCCGTATTTTACGACACAGTAAATGGCGCATTTGACGAATAAGCCGCATTAAATGACACAGTAAATGGCACATTTGACTAATACGTGTATTTTATGACACGGCAAATGGCGCATTTGACAAATAAGCCGCATTAAATAACACAGTAAATGATGTAGCTGACGAATAAGCCGCCGTAAATGATATAGTATCGAGAAGAGCCATAATAAAAGTGCAGCAGACGTATTAAGTCGCAGTAAATGGTCCAGTAACCAAATCAGCCACTGTCGATATTGCATATCATATGAAATTTTTGTAGTAACCTCCATAAACATAAAAATATTTGTTTTATCTTTTACAACGCCGTAGTAGTATACATATTAGTTTTCTGGATTTTAATAAAATATTATGCACGTTCAGAAATAAATGAATTATTGTAAAACAATACCATGAGGAATAAATTCATTGTTCACGTTTCATTTGCTAATGCAATGCAGATAACTAGCAACTTCGCATCAGTGACAGAGTTCAACAAACTTATAGAAGTGGTCAACATCCCAAGATCCAAGATAACATCTCACTTCATCGTGATATAAATAGTCTATGGACTATTCAATTCAATCTTTCGTGGACGGTTTTTTTTCTGCTAATTTCTACTAAAAAATGTTTCAGTGCCCGAAGCCATGGGACTGTGTTACCCCTAATAATTATTATTAAGGCGACGATTAATTATTAATTGTTTTTGTGTTTAGTTCGTGTAAATCCATTTCATTATTTTGAATGTTATATAAATTTAATTTAATAATGTTATTATTAAGTTCTGCAAGTATTTTAGTTTTTACTTTTGTTACAGCTGTTTCGGATTACAAGGCCAGTTTCAAACTGTGGTTATTTGTACGAATCTAGATGTCAATTTTTGAAGGTGGCTAAATTAAACATATAAACAAATAAAACAAAGTGTTATTAGTAAACAATTAAGGAAACCTTAACATTAAGTGCAAGGAAAACAAATTCCGAAGTACCCCACATAGTGGAGTGTCTACTGTCTCAATTAATTTCTCAGGAAATTGATTAAACCGGTAATAAATCAATTTAGACACCTTTGAAAATTGACATTCAGATTCTTATAAATAAGTCATCTCAAAATTGTTAAACCACAGTTTTAAAATAGCCTTGTAAGCCGAAACAGCTGTAACAAAAATACTTGCGAAGGTTAATGTTAAATCACTATTTTCGATTAATCTTTACTACAAATCGGTTAACATTAAAAATACAAAAAAATATGCTTTGGATAAATTGAAGCTTTTCCAAACATTTCCGTTGAATAGAATTAAAATTATAATGTTAATTAATTTACAAAAAACGTAAGCGTAAACTACTAAAAAATGTGTTTTACATAATTTCTTAAAAATATAATTTTCCGACTAAAATTATCAGTGACAGTACCATTAATTAACATTTTTCGTTCCAATGAAATTATTAACAAAATAAATAAAATCATTAAAGGCTATTTTTTTTCTTGGAGGTACATATTAATCAAACTCAAAATTTTCCAGATCAAATTCATAAACACGAGTACAGTGCCAAGAGGTTAGGCAGTTAAGTTTAATGATTTTATTGGCTGTATTTGTCGAAAAGTTCGTAAAAATATTTAATCATCCCTTTGAGAGCGTGGACACCCCATTCCCAAGCCGTTTCTCCCAACAATCGGTGACTGGAAAGATATCATGAATATTTAGAGCGCTTTATGACGTGTCGTACTGCGCTATTACTGCCTCGCTATTGAAATAAAAATAATAAACACTGTTGCATTTTCCACGCTTCGGGATTCTGGTCCGCCCTGCAGTGGTTATATTGCTTACAAGGGGGCACTTTTTTGATATTGCATTTTTTTCTAAGGCAATATCAGACTAAAAATGTATATTTGTAGTCAGTTGTCGGTTTAATTAAATATTTACGTCTTTAGTCAAGGTTATGCTTTAAGTTAATTGTTTTAAAAACGCGTTAACGGTAGACAAAATGTACATTAAAATGGAAATTATAAAAAATAATTTTGATCTCCTTGGCCCGACTCCTATTAAGTTTCCATATATTTTTCTTATTGAAAAAATTAAAAATGTGAATTTATTGGAATAACTTTTGAAGTATTTAATTAAATGAAGACAATATTAGCGAAACTCAATAGAAAATCTGGAATCAGAAAAATCAGAAAAATATATTTACACCTCTGAGACGCTAACCCTCTTTGGGTTTGTGTCTATTTCGCAATTATTAATTTATTACTTCACAATATGTTCATTAAAAATAATATATAGTATATTGGCGGCATGTTCCAGAGTGGAAACTACTCTCAGTATTGCCCTGGTGTAAGACCACCATTCATTGTGCGGTATTCACAGAAAAACAATTTAAAAACTGGGAAAAGAAGCAAAGGACCTTTGTTTTGCCGGGGTCACACTCTATCCACTGAGCTACGCAAACCGTCTAGATTATTTACGTTTATTTTTTATCGATATCGTATTCCAAATTAAGACTTACCAATATTATTCTCAATTATTAATATACAGGTCTCAGTAGGTCAGTGGTTAGAGTATTCTACCGATAAGACAATGTTCTGGGTTCGATCCTCAGGTGCGAACGTTACCGTTTTCTGAGTCTTTACCTAATTCATGTATCATTTGGATTTAATTGTAAGTATTATCTTTTTCTTTGATGATATGAATTAATTTATATATAAGTCATTATTATTTATCATAAAGTATGATACTTTGTGATTTGAAACAAGTTGAAAGAGATTCAGAGTTTACCATTCGAGATATTTTGCTAATTCAGATTACGCACTAACACGTTCACTCTCTTAACGCACTTTTAATTTTGGGATTCTAAAATGTGTACCACCGCCCTGGGAACCATTTATTGGATAAACAACACCTTGCCATAGGTCACCCCAAGTGGATCGCTACTTTGGTGACTTAGGAAGGGTGTCCGGGTTTGCACCGCAGTTGAAACGATAGATTCATATGTCACTCATGGACAAACTGACCCCCAGATTCCTACCCACCCTTCATACCTTTGTCCTTCCCAAAACTTCGTCTCCTTTCTTTTCGTAAAAATACAACCCATACAGCATTCTCCAAGATGACCCAGGTTCTGAGGGAAATTATTTTCTCTTATTAGTAATGCAATTCCAGGTCAGTGGTTGAGTGGGCATAGCACTTGGGTCACACCCGGGCGTCGCATGTTCGATTCCTCGGCTGGCTAAGTCCTCCATCACAACACAAGCAACATTTTCGGCTTTCTGTGGTGGTAGTAGGAGATTTTCAAACATTGTTGGGTTATTCGTAACCCGGGAATGTTTGTCTTTCTTTAAAAAATTTAAAAAAAAAAATGCAAAAAAATAAAAATAATTTTCTAAAAAAAATTCTCGATTTGGTAATACACGAATGTTTCTCATTAAAATTTAATTATTTTTCTCTAACGATTTATTAATAATATTAGTAACGCGAATAATAAATAAGATATTCATACCGACATTATACTCGTATAGATAAACACCGTGTGGAATGACGCTGGGAGACAAGTAGAAGTAGATAATCAATAAGAACTAAACATTTCATTGGAATTCCTGCTTGTAAATTATTTGTCGTCCAGAAATTCCATATATCCCGCGCAGTGGCGCGTGGGGGGAATAGGTGATAAAAAAACAAACACCGGGAAAAACAAACATTTTTTGGGAGAGTAATTCATACAGCCAGCGACCCGCGGCGGCAGCAGCGACCAGTTCAAATGTAGCGAGAAATGGGGGGCTATGAAATATTGATGACCGCACTCGGCCCCCAGCGCCCCCATCTCACCGCCCCGTCTCTCCGCCCCCAGCCCCCCTTGCCCGAGCCCCGCTACGCCAGTGGAGACGCAATGAGCACGGTGGAAAATTCCACGAATGAAATGTTTTTTCAATGTTTTTTCGCGTTTTTATGCTTGATGGAGAGGATTTAAAAAAAAAAACTTGGTTTATAGCCTAGTTTTATTTTTTTAATGCTCGATGTTTTGCTCGGTATCGGAACGACTATGAGGTACGTTGGTAAGTAAAGTTAGATTTATCAGTCTAATTATGATGACGAGGAATTGCATAAATGTAAAAATAATTAATCATTGCATAGGTACTCAATAAATTCAACATTTATTTCAATCAGGGAGACGGGTATGCTTACCGCCGCCCGGGAACCGTTTATTGGTTTACCAACACCTCTGTCATAAGTCATCCCAAGTGATTCGCCCGTTTGGTGACATAGCAGGGGAGCCCGAATTCACGGGGTGAGGTTTGTCTGGGTTTATGCGTTTCAGGCCGGATCAGGAGAGATTGGTTAAGGGAGATCTTTCGACCTATCAAGAAGGAATCTCTCCGAACATCACCTTGCTCAAAGTGGGAGAATTTTCTTCCCAGAACTTCCTCTCCTTGCTTTCCTAAAAACACAGCATCCCTAAAGATAACAAAGGCCCTGAGGGGAATTATTTTCCTCAGGCCCTCCCGTGTGGAGCCAATATAAATAAAAGATACTCCAAGCACTATTTCATATACCTAGTTGGTTCTCGCACTATTTTTTTATGTTCGATCTAGTTATTAGAGATTGCATCGTGTGAGAATGATACTCTGTTGACATATTTAGTTTTAATAATAATTTGCTTCCTTTAAAAAGGAAATACATAGGTAGGTGTACAAGTATACGCTTACTTATCTATTTTTTCTATTATTTTTGTTATGATTATAAGAATTTTATTTCGTACTATAAACTGATATACTTTTTTACTCTAAATATCCATATAGTGAAAGCCCAATGAGCATTTTAATAAATATAAATAATACTTATTATAATAAAAAAATTATTTTGTGACACAATATTAATTCTAAATTAATATTTATGATCTGATTTTCGCAAATCTTTCTGGCGATTCTATTGTGAAATATGCATTTTCATAACATACGTACTTAATTTTAAAGTGATGCTACGATACGTTAGAATAACCAGTCTCCGCAACCATGAAATATGTACTTTTTTGTTTGTTGTTTTACGTATTTTATTACAAAAAAGCATTCCATTAGTGGCTACAAGTAGATGCGAATTAAATTATGATCAATATTTAACCTGAATTTTTTATAGATGAGTGTACTTTTATAAATAAGATTAAATAATGACAAAAAATATTAAAGTGTCCAGAACTCCGTAGCACTGGCACTGCAGAAATTTCGCAATGTTGGCGACTCTCCTTACGTAAGTAAATGTTTGTTTTACTCCCAAGGAATATTAAAGGCCGCCCGAGGCCAACAATGGGCGCTGCTCCGAGATTGGAATATCGCTAGCGACTACCGTGGTAATACCTTCACCGGCTCCTGTGCCCCTGCCCCCCAACCCCCAACCCCCATACCCCAACTCCTCCACTCCGGTCAGCAGATGGATTACTGGAAATTGTCTGAGATAAAGCCAGATTGCACAACGAACGAAAATCTTAGTCAATTTTTATAAGAACAACTCTCTGTTTAAAACTTTTGAAGGTTATTCCCGTCAATGTAATATATCATTTTACATATTTTCATTTAGATTGTTAATATTATCTTATTTTTCAATGAAATTGTTAGTATTTATTTTAAGAATAATAAATTAAAAACATCTTCTTCCTTGCACTGTCCCAACTCATTGTCTAGGTAGGCTGAAGGGTCGGCTCTTCACGTGCTCATTTTATTGCGTCTTCGGTTCTGGGTATCGCCTTCATCGGTCTTATTCGATATTTTCCATAAATTCTAAAAGCTTTGTCCTCAGCGTGCTCTAACTATTATGATACAATTGTAAATAATAATGTACGAAGTTTCATTCGAGGAGACCACCTCTTGGAGATTTCGCCATTTAGATGAAAATTCTTATAATCTTCCCCTTTTCGGAAATGATCCCCAATGAAAGAGGAATTTACTCCTCACTAAGTCTAGTAGAACATAATTCCATAGTATGGTCCTTCTACATAATTCAAATGCATAATTTTGAAAGAAATGTAAGTTTTAATTCTACGCTTCATAGATTTTAAACTAAACATAAAACAAAATTCTTTTCGGTAATGAATATTTTAAATATTCCTACTTTAGGAAACATATGAAAAATAAACGACACAATTTTTCCAAAGACGATTTATGTGCGAACACAAGTATTGAAAAAGATGTTTAATTAAATTTTATTCGTGTTTTTTTCCGCCTTTGTTTGTATTAGTTTTTGTGACTATATTGGCTATATCGTAATTACGTTCAGTGCTCCTGTATTATAGAGGTGTGCAATAGTGCGCAGATATCAATATATGGCCAATGAAGGAAATTTAAACAAACTAGATGTTATACAAAACAGAACTATGAGATGTATACTGGGAAAAGGCAAATACGCAAGGATTAATCAAATGAGAGAGGAGCTATATTGGATTCCAATTAAAAAATACTACTATTTAATGTGTTAATTTTTGTGCATAAAATTATGAAAAACCAAATGCCAAAATACTTTAAGGATGAAATTGTTTTTAATAGAGACGTACATAATTACGAAACGAGAAATATAAACAGAGTTCGATTGCCACAAATGAAGAAATCAAAATCACAGAACTGCCTAATGCATAGAGGACTAAAGATGTATGATGAAATGCCTGAAAGTATGAAGAATGAAGTAATAATGAACATATTTAAAAAAAAATGTTATGCTTACTGTAAAAATATTTTAATTTATCAAATGAAATATTACATTGTGCTTATTAATTTATATTCATGTAGTATAAACTAACTCAATAAATAATAAATAATATATATATAGGTACATGGAAACTAGTGGTACGAGAGGAAGACTAGTGAATCCACATCACATTTGATTTGAGTTTTAGACTAAAATTAACTGACTAACCATCACGCCGTTTCACCGCAGGGGTAGGCAGAGAGAACGGACTGCCAAACAACTCGGTCTTAGCACACACTCTTTGCCTCACTCACATTCATACACCGTCTCATAGATACTCTTCTATTACTCTGACTCTTGACATGGTCCGTCTCAAGTATCTGATTCACACGATCGTGCCATGTATTTCTCGGGCGTCCCCGACTTCTTTACTTTCTTCGTTTTCGAGTAAATCGAGTCCAAAGTTGGGATTTTTGAAGTGAAAACTTCTTTGGCACCGTTGTGATTTGAAACTCGATGAAACGAAAAATAGAGACGCCAAAAAGAGACAAACACATACATCCATAGGATCTGTGATCGGTCTCCTCTTTGTGCTATGCTTCGTAGCCTGACGGTCTCTTCTTTCTGCGGTGATTCGTAGCCTCCCCACTTGTGCCTACTTTATTGTACTGAAGGTTTTACTTCTACCGCGTATGAACTGCACACTCTGATTTTTTAAGTCAAATTTGACAAAAATCAAATATCTCTCAATCAGATCGAAAAAAAAGTATTTTGGTTCTCTTAGTTTCGGGACACTGTGTGTATGCATATATAGATAAGATAATTCATTTCAAAACATTCTAATGTACAAATAGGTAATTCGCTTCGAATATGTTGGGATGTTTTCTAGTAACAGCGAACTCCAACATCCAACTCAGTCCCGGTCTGTTGAGAGTTTGTGGTTTTTTTTTAGATTGATGGAGTTTAACGAACAATAGAACAACTTTTATCGGCTCCACCCTGTGACGTCACACTTTCAACAGTTTGTTTATAGTATTATTAGATCTTATAGCATGTTCTATTCGACCTAAGAAAAATAATAATTTTTTTGGTTTATTATTTTATTTTATTTTTATTACTCATTTAAACCAAGTTGTTTAGTTATAGAGAATGAATATTATTCTCTAGGCTATAATTTAGTCTGTGTTGTGGTGGATATTTTTCAAGGGTAATTGGATTAATTATATTATTATTCGATAATTGAAAATAATAGTATTTCAAAAAACAATAAATAAATACAAAAAATTGAAGATTAAAATATATGTACAATGTAGGTACAATATAAGAGCAGTGCAATTTCAATATAGGAAATTTTATTGGTATTAAAAGTTTGGTTTTAAAAGAAAAGTATACAAGTATATATAAGTATAAGTATGACTGGAAAGGTATACAAATACAACATTAGATTGAATCCTCGTTACAATATTGTTCCGTACCTACAAATTATGAATTAAAGTCCTCCCCCGCATCTGTAAGTCTGTTCGCGATAAACTCAAAAATTACTGAACGGATTTTCACACGGTTTTCACCAATAGATAGAGTATGAAGGTTTAAGTAAATAATTTGTCAAGATTTTGTCTAAATTTGTTGAAATATATAATATATAGGTAAACGATATATATTTTTCATATTAATTTATGACATGTAATTAGTGTTTATGCCGTTTGTATTAAATAAATAAATATTTCTGTATGTGGCGGACGAGCGGGCTGGCAATTGGGCGGTGTGGATTTGATTTGTATGCAAATTAACAGATGGCGGTGATTATAAAGGTTGGGTAACCATCCAGTAGATGGCGTTGTGTTTCTTTAGCTACAGCAATGCGTGGCCAGGTCAGCTAGTATACGGATAAAATTATTTATTCATATTACGTATATTCCGCAAACAAATATACGTCTTAATATTAAGCATAACTTGCATAAAGTTTTTCCTGAAATAATAAAATTAGCGGCATCGAGCAGTTTATCTATGTTTATAATATCACATTAATAGTTTAGTAGAACCTCTATTGTGTAATTGTCTACAAATTTGGCTTTATGTCGAGAAAATATTTGATACCTAGCATAGTTGATTATTATGTTACTTTTATTAATATTTTGTTAATTCTTGTGCTCTTTTACTTTTTCGAACAAAGATATGCTGCACTTTACATAAAAGCCCTCTTGTTGTTACATGATAAAATGAATAAATAAGGCAAAATATATTTTTTTGACAGCTTTCATGCCCATTTACCAACATACCTACATAAAACAGTGGTCATGATATCGATTATATATTACTGCACAATCGAGGCGTAGATAACTCGACTTCATAAAATAAATCCCTGAGATAATGCTGATAAATGCGTAACCAAATAAACAAAACAAACTCCAGTTCTCAAACAGAACACAAAAAATAGCTTTCAGAAGCAGACACGTTGAAAAGACAGGTAAGTAATATAATAATAACCTCCATTTCATAAGTAAAAACGAGTGCGACTCGGCGGAACTAATGCAATGGGGAATGACAGAAGGGTAGATTTTGCAAATGGTCTGTTTCCCTAAATAAATCTGCTTAAAGCAGTCAAACGGGACATTATTCAAGCTCTGACTATTTCCGCTACGGAAAATAATCGAGAAAATATTGTTTGCTGTAAAATAGACAATTCATTTTTATTTTTAACTTTGTGAGTAAAATCTCAAATTATAATATTTAATTAAATGAAGACAAAATTAGCGAAACTCAAACGAAAATCTGGAGACAGAAAAAGATATTGACACCTCTGGGACTCAAACCTAGGACCTTCTGCTTTCATGACAACAGCTCTACCAACTGAGCTAAGGTCTCTATATCCAATTCGGTCACTTTTAATTGATAATCTTTTTCTAGTTTCTATATTGCGTGATGTTTGTCCTATGTAGAACGCTGGGCAAGCATTACAACTAATTTTATAAATGCCCGAGTGACTTAGAACATCCTCTTTGTCCTTTTCATTAATTAATTTTTTTCCTAGGTTGTAATTTATATAAAAGACTGTTTTAATTTAACATTTAAGGCTGGTTTAATAGAACACTTAAGATGCCTAACTAGTTCAGGTTTTTCAGAATTCGCTGAACATTTAATTAATAAAGATCACACATTTAACCGTGATACGGGTATTAAAGTCCTACACAAAAATGGGATAGGCTTAAGACTTAAAAATTTAGAGGCATTGGAAAAAAAAATCAGTTAATTCAAAGGCTGAAACCATAAATAATCGATTAAATTTAACATTCAGTCCTAATATAAGTATGATTCCCTTTATCCCACACTCCCCTCCCCCACTTCCCTCCCACAACTGACGCACTGTCCAACTTTAATTTACTGTCTCTTTCTTTCTTAACAATTTGTATATATATATATGTGTGTATTATCCTGCATTTGTTAGTATTATTATAACAGTCCTGATGATGGTACGTATCTACCAAAACCGGTAGACTAAAAAATAACAATAAAGTGACTTAAAACAAAGTATTTTCTTTTTATTTATATAAAATGTCAAGTCAAAATGTGTTTGCTTCTTTTGAAATATTAAGTATTTGTTTAGCTATTCTTATTTTTCCTAAATAACATATTATGGCATTACTGTAATTGATTAAAATCGGTAAATTTAAGATAATATACAAGATATTTATTTATTTATTTATTTATACTGGGTTTTACAGATGTTTACATTTACATGAGAACAATCCAATTATAAAACTCAGTTGTTACACAATTATAAAAATCTACAATTACGTACAATTAAATACAAATAAATACAATTAGAAAAACAAAAACATCACAAATGAAAATACAGAATTATATACAAGGTCACTCAAGTAACACATTACAATGAGTGGTAAAAGACATATGGAATACGCGAGCATGCATAGAGGGACAATTCACACAATATAATTAGTTAGTATTTGTATAGTGCATGCTTTCCCTTTGGTACAATGCTGATTGTCCTTGTACCTTGTTGTGTATATAACATTGTTGTTGTTATCCTTATTCTTCTTTTTATATTAAACTACTTATGTTAAAATGCGCCTGCTCTCAACACAGGAATTCCTAGTGAGACAGGCACAGTACAATCACCTATGTAACTTGATAAATAAAGATTATAAAATAAAAAAAGTACTTTTTAACAGCGCTAGAACTTTTTTTTTAAAACTGTACAAATTATCAACGAAAATATCCACATCAGCGCACTCTATCTTGTTATACAGTCGACACATCTGGGTCAGAGGGCTGAAGTAGGCGATATTATTTTTAAATGTATTAATATGAAAAATGTTATGGCGTCTTAAACAATGGGAATTGGGGACATTAATTTCAATACTGTTAAGACATAATGTAGTATCAAGATGGCCGTGAATAATTTTATGTAAACATATTAGATCAGTCAATTGCCTTCTAGTTTTAAGTGTATCAATCTTGAAGTAATCACGACGTACATCGTATGATCTGAGATGGTCGTGTAGTCCACATTTGAAGGATAACATTCAAACAGATTCAAACAATAAATATTGCGGTAAAGTGTACCAACTTCAGGAGGTGATTCTACATGATGTTACAAGTTTTTAAAAAAAGTACCTCTACGCCTCAGTCAGGCCTCGTCAGGCCGAATATGTTCCCTTCGATTTAAATTTTTTTTTCTTAACTTATTTATAATACTTGGTATTTTGTTGCGAAAATATTTTCATATCTACATAATAAATAATCCACCATACGACATCATTGATTTACATTTACAGATTTTTTTTACCTGCCCACGCCCTCACTGTGCCATCTCAACTGACATATTTTGAAAGTCTAAAACGCCCAGAAGGGGTCGTTATCGCCCACGTTGAGAATCTATGATTTACAGGAAGTTAACTATAATAATATTATGTATATTCTCTCGCCTTTTTGGCAATTCCTCCTGTTGGCTATAATGCCAGAAAGATTTAGATAGGCAGAAATCATTTCGACACATGATTGCGGCCCGACTGATCTCATCATTCTTCCTTTTGTGCGGCGTTAATTGGAAATATATTATACCTCATTCCTTTGTAGGGGTGGAATCGAATAAGGGAGGCCGTGTGAGGTAAGTACTAAGCACTCGTCATACTTATCACATAAATTCAATTCCGGTGATGAAAATTACGATTTAGGCAAATGAAAATAATACATAGACATAAGTTTATCTGCCACTTTTACGACGAACAGTCCTATAATATATAATATGAACAAGGGTACCAATACAAGGATTACAGGACACATTTTATTTGTTTAATGAGAATACCGCACAAGAGTCCCGACTGCTCTGTATCAGATGGAGCCAGTAGGACTACTAATGTTTCACCCAATTCGGATTGTAGCGAATTGGAATGTCAAATCCCAGCTACAAAAATATCGATCCAACAACATAACGATAGATTGGCTGCCAACATGGGTGACGGCTGAACAAGATCTCTAGGCAGACGCGCAGTAGGTTGAACGATGGATTCCCAGGAGCTGAACGAACATGGCGACGCAAGCGAGATCCTAGTTAGTAATTATTGAAGTGAAAACTTCTTTAGCACCGTTTATTAACAATTATTTGATTTAATATTAATTTTACCATGTTATGCTTGATAGCTGGTCTAAATTAGATCACTCGCTGTAAGCGGCTAAGATTGGAAAAATTCAAAATATAATAGCGCTAATCTTCGATTTAATTGTCAATCAAATATGGCGAAGCATCGATGTACTCGATGTGGCGAAGGTATCTACAGCCAAAAGAAATTGACATCGCATTGACAAATACTTATTCGGTTCTCCATTGCTGAGGATCGTAACCACTATTCCAATTTCTAAGGTGGACAAGGCTCCTCCACTCGTCGCGATCCTGCGCTGCATGGGAACTGTCACTAACATACCAGCGATACTTGGTCACTCCAGCGCATTGGTGACCTTCCTCCTGCTTCTTCTGCCTTTTATTTTGCCAGTCACTTTAAGTTTCTCCAAATTGGAGTCCACAGTTTGACGAGCAACGTGTGCAAAGTATTACAGGCAGATAGTTGAAAGCCTATTATGGATGCCTAACTCTTCCAAGATGGACACCCTTGTGCGCCTGGCTGTCCATGGAATACTGAGCATTTTTCTCTAGTAGCCAAGATGGACACCCTTTAGAGGGAGTCTATCCGTTTTGTTCGCTGGTTTTAAGTGTTTATGTTTCCATACCGTACAGAAATATGAAGAAAATTAAAACGCGGACGAGTCTCATCTTGGTGGTCATGTACGACTTAATTCATTATTCCGATACCTATATTATTTCCAAATTCATTATGAACATTAGGTGGTGGATATTGCAATCGCCCCCTTACGATCGGAACCATAAACCTCCAGGCAATTATTTAATAATGGCGCAATATTTTAAGACTGGGGGGTGTGAGGATATTTAATAATGCTTTTGATCAAATTAATGATGCTCATGAAACTTGCCTTTCATATTGCGTGCAGTTTATAATCATTCTAAAATCGTAGTCATTAAACCTCTGTACTTAGTTTTGGAAAATTAAAAAATTTGTTATTAGTATTATTTTTTACACATTACCTCCACACAGGAGGCCCTGAGGAAAATATTTTCCCTCAGAACCTATGTCATCATTGTGGATGCTGTGTGAAGGATTTATTTAAGGATAGAAAGGAGAGGAACATCTGGGAAGGAAATAGTATGAAGTTTGGGCAAGAATCTAAGGTCAGTTTGTCCAGGAAATACTGATGATTGAATCAATTCCTGCCACTAATGAGCGAGGCAATGGGTCGAGAGTGTCCTGTTATAGAGGTAAAAAGGTCTCAACCAGTATCTCCGAATCCGGCCAGCCAAGATATGCACAATCCTTACCCTGTGAACCAGGGCATCCCTGGTAAATCACCAAATATAGCTAACCACTTGGGGTGACCTATGACAGAGGTGTTGGTCTTCCAATGAATGGTTCCCGGGTGGTGGCACCCATACCCGCCTCCTAAATTGAATATGACAATAATACATAAATTTTCTTAGTACAGTCACATATATTTTTATTTATTTTTTATATGAATACTTCACAAGAGTTCCAGCTGCACCCGCCTGCCAGTGCCAGTGAGTCTATTGCATCCCCAATCGGGGTATGTTGTGAAGCTGAAAGTAGTGATGAGGGGAATGAGATAGGGAAGAGGAAGGTGGGGAGTGCCTGGCTATTCAGATCTGATCACCAAACACGGCTAAAGCCATTTCAAGCAACGTTTCAATTCTGAATGATGGTCTTACACCAGATCGATACTGAGAGTATCTTCCACTCTGGAACGTGCCGCAAATATACTATGTACTATTTTAAATGATTTAATTGTAAAATACCACGAATTAATCGAATAAAATTTATTTGCGCACTTTGGGTTCAAACCCGTGACCTTCGGATTGTGAGTCGAGAGTTACCTCGGGACACGGAGGCCGTCAGTTGTGTTGTTGTGTTTGTAGTTGCTCGTTTGAAAAGTTTTATAAGTTACACAAGTCCTGTAGATAAAATCTGCTCATACTCTTACTGAAATCTGAGTACCACACTGAATAGAGTGAATGGTGACTGCAAATATCAAACACGAGAAAAAATGCGAACTCTTTGCTTATTGTTTTCCGGGGCAACTCCGTCACACCACTTAGTTCTAATGTTGTCTTACCATTCCACCATTCATATCCGCACTTACCCCCCCCTCGCCCCTCCCACATACCACTACACCATATATACATACACACAACAAGAAATACATGCCCAATGTTTATCCACCTCTATATTTTTTTCAATCCGTTCCTTCGCGTTACTTTAATACACCCGGGGTCTATATTAGCGAATGCGGTGGAAAGACGAACGCAGGGCTGGACATACATATTATAACATAAACTGTTAACAAAACAATAAAAAAAAATATATTTTTTTTCGAAATCTTATAAACGTTACATAATTAGTGGATTTTTTTCTAAACCCATGATAGGCACATGCCCATGTTTTGGTGGTCGATTTGTACGCCATTGTCGAACTGTGAAGTTGTCTACACAACAATTTGGCGAACAAGATTCAGCACTAAAAAATGGCCCTGAATATCACGTTGTAATCTGCCAACTCAAGCAACACTACAAAATGATTGTTATGAAATACTGTCAATTCCATACGGAAGATAGAAAAAGGCGTTTTCCGGTAACAAAAGTCATCAAACTTTAACTATCTTTAATTCTATGAAATATAACGAAATATGTGTAAAAGCTGGAAAATGATGATGGTACAGGATGGAAGATACTCTAAGCATCGCCCTGGTGAAAGACCACCATTTAAAAGTACAACGTATCTTGAAATGGCTTTAGTCATGTTTGGTGACAGGTACTTACGCCACCTTCTATTTTTTCCTTCTTCCTTCAGACCCACAATATACCTCAATTGGGATGCCATAGTATCACTGGCCTCAGACGGTTGGGAGCAATTGGGCTTCTTGTGTGGTATTCACGTAAAATAAAATGAAAACCAGTGAAGGCATTTTTAAACGTCCACCTAAAATTGCAGTACGTATTTCATCTAGCACTTAAATGATTACAATTCACATTTATACATTTTCTTAACTATTCTTTAGAATTTTCAATCTTTCGCAGTGTTTCTTGCGTAAAAAAAACACAAAACGCATATTTTTGAGTCGGCTGAATCGGAAAATCAGTTTCTTTTTACTCTATTTTTTTGCATAAAATAACATTTTAATTTGCAAGAGTCTTGATAAATATTTATGTATAACATTTAGATGTTCGACCAAGTGACAAAACTAGCAAAGTGGCAAAAAATATTAACGTAGCTATCATCATATTTAAATATGTATTAAAAAGTTAATATTTAAAACGAACTGTCACAAAGAAAACATACATTAAAGAAATTATACTCATTCCAGTTACTATCTTACTTTCCACGGTGCCTGGTCAAAAACTTACTCATGGTAGGATTTAGGTTTGTAAAATATTACTTATTCCAAAAGTTTCAAATATTACCATTTCCTAAATTTTCGCCTAATCGCTTGAAATCTTGATAACCTCATTTCTAAGACACAGTATGACCGTCAATTTTAACATATACTATAATTATATTTAGTATCAGATTGTCTTAGATTGACTTTCATTTTGGTCTCGTTTCGCTGGAAACAACTTCAATGTATTATATTGATATATTTGTGAACAAACTGTTACTATCACGTTATTTCGTACACATCTCACACAAACAAGAAAAAAACCGGATGGATAATAAATAAATAAAAATGAAACAACTTCTCGTTCACCCCTGGAGAAAATGGAGGTAGGAGAATCTGGGAAAGAAGTAGAAGTTCAGGGGGTAGAGGGGGAGAAAAGTGGCGGGGGAAATAAAATAAAGAAAACATAACCGGAGCTATTTGCATTCGGCTAATGGCGGCTATGGAAGGAGATTGAGTTGGGAAATCAAGAAAGCAGAGGAAAGCGGTCGGGAAGAATGACGATTGTGAGCATTATGGAGAGAGCTTTCCAAATGGGAAACTTTTCGAATCAAAAACACAGCATACTTTTCCAAAATGAACTTTGCATTTAGATTGTTCTTAATTCATAATGCTATCTCTACCTCTTCGGTATCAAATCAATTTCTCCATGAGTGTTATTGAAATTAAAAATAAAGATGTTAACGAACTAAATATCAGAATGCTGAATCTGGATGAAGATGGCCATTGGAATTCCGATATCTATGGTAATGTTGCTGGAAAAAAATAGAAGTCTTCCAGGGATGGGTCGATGACCTAAGAACTGCCTAAGTCGAACGGATGAGAGCCACAAAACTTGAGAAACTTAAATGAACCCAACAAAAGAAGACTTTAAATGCAGGCAGGCAGTGTTCGTAGAATATTTTAAACATTATACTCCTACTCTTACAATACTGTCAGTTCTTCTATTCCTAATATCAATGTTAGAACCAACTCTATGTACGTACCACCCATCTACTAAGTAAATGTAATAGTGTTAATTTTATTTTTACTATATAGGTTACTTTTATTTATCTACATTTTATATACATAATATAATAACTGTTATGTTATTCAAGTTCATTGTGTAGGCTTATTTATTTCTTATCAAATAAATATTTTTTTTACATTATTCTGTGATGGCACTATTCCCCAATTCAAACACGAGAAATGTTTTGTACATTGAGTTGAGTAGTTTGTCAACAAGAAATTGCTTCGTTGTAATTAGTTTTAAGAACCGTAAGAGGCATATTTTTTTTAATCTGTTGTATGTATGTATTTTAAATAATTAAAAAATATATAATATCATAATATTGAAGCATATATATGATTCCTTTTAATCTCGCTTTGCTGAAAATGGAGGTGCCTTAATGGCCTTTAAAACATAAGATAATCATTTTTTTAAATACGAGAAACTTTATGAAATTCGACAATTTTAACATCTTACAAAACAGCAGATACCCCGTCCCTCCAACCCCCACCCTCGGTCTCGAGGGGCGATAGGCGTAGATATAAAAAATACGCTTTAAACGGCGTCGTTAAAGAGGAGAGAAAAGAAAATAAAGTGTTTTTAAAATGAGTTAAGAAAAATAAAATCCGGATGATGATGGCTAACGGTTGCGCCAAAATGGGGAAGTCCGGGTAGGGGGGGGAATATGTTTTGGAAAATATTTCCCGCTTTTGGCGCATTTGCTGTTTCATTATTCGCGAGGGTTGTGATCTCGGGTAATTTGATCGTTGTAAATACAATTTGCAAGAAATAAACACAGAGGGATCTTTTAAAGTCCGCTATGCGGATTGTTCGGAACTTTTAACTCTGTTTTTTTTACGTTCCTAAGTCCATAGTTACAAGAATCTGTCATATGAATTTAAGACCTGGGTAATAACATTTAATATACATATGGAAATCTAGTGCTTTAATTCTTTTTTACGTTCCGGAGGCCTCGGAGGCCAGAGAGGAAGAAATTCTCAGTTTCGCCCTGGTGTAAGACCACCATTCAGAGTTGACCAAATCTGAATTGCCAGGTACTTCCCCACCTTCCTTCTCCCATCTCCTTCCCCTCTCCATTACCTTCAGCCTCACAACATACCCCGATTAGGGATGGACTCACTGACTCCAGACGGGAGCAGCTGGGAGGAAGGTTCATATAAAGAAAAATGTATCCGCCGCCAAGGCACCCACGGTAAGTCACCAAACGTATCGAACCACGTGGGGTGACCTAAGTCAGAGGTGGTGGTTGATCCAATAAAAGGTTACCGGGTGGCGCTACGGTACCCAAAGTCACCTCCCAAATTACATAATTTCTATATCCAAAATGTTTTTATTTCATCTTTTTTTGCAAACCCTTTTCTGTATCATTAAAAGTTAATTTGCACTTTATATAAATGCCATTAAATAAAATATGATTCTGCCTCATCATCCTTAAGAAAATTGAACTTTTTATTCTTAAAGTTAAAAAGTCAATATTTATTTTGTTCTGCAAAGCTCCGTTAGAAGCTTTTTATATTCTCCCTCCAGTTGCCTCGAGATCATATTGCTCGAGCCCCGCAATATGCCACCAATATTCCTGGAGGAAATATCCTTTTTTGCTGCCTTATCCTTTATCTAAACAGCTTTTTGCAATAGTTGAACGCTGATGGGGTCTTGGAACCCACCCTAGATGGCTAGAAGGGGTAGGTAGATTAGGGTGGACAAGGACCAGGGGAGAAGAAACGGGGGGGAAACACCGGCCATTTGCGCCTTCAAATTCAAAGCATTATCCGACAAGAAAAAAGGGGTGCTAAAGGTCGAAAAGTTAAATTTCGCTCCAGTGTAGGTGGGCCGACTTAAATATCAAATTTGGAGGAATATTCTAGAGCCCAAATTTAAAATTAAATATGAATATAATATTTTAACGATGTTAGACATATTTCATTTCACTTCATTTCGTAAAATATTTAACCTAACATTCTAATTTCGGTTGTCCGTGATGTCGATTAAAGTGGGTCATGACTGCATGGGAAAAAAATCTTGTTTTGATTTATCTAATAGTGACAAAAGGGTGTTAAATGAAGATATAAAATCACGTAATATATCATCTTCTTCCTTCGGATTGACTTTAAAATTTCACATAATAGGGGAAAAAACCCACCCTTATTAAATCTTAAAAAAATGTTAGATAGACCATTAAAAATGAACTATTTGTCAATAAAACACGAACTAGAGGAAATATTTTATTTATTTATTTTAAAAATATATTAATATAATTCAAATTATTATCAGCAGAATCCTTTTTACTCTAAAATTTCGGCATTATTTTGCAAAACTCAATCTTGGGACGTTTTGAAAATGATTTCGTAAATCTTTCTTCATTTGCTGTATAAGATTACAAAAAATATGGTTTAAAGGATTCATAATAACTTTTATATACACTATAAATAACCCCTTATTATGAAAATATTCAAAACTTTGATGTGAATCCGGAGGACTAAGATCGTATCATAAATTTGAAAAATTTTAAACTCGTCGTTTTGATTCCATTTCGCACCTTTTTATCGCTTTTAGGATTTAAAAATAACATTTTTTTTAATGACACATCTTAATGTTCATTATCCCTGCTTAAAATTATAACACAAATTTGTTTTGAATTTAAGTATAATTTTCAAAATTGGAACCCGTTGTTAAATGTATAATTCAGACAAACGATCAAGTCTAACAATATAACATAATAATTTTAAGAGTAAAATGTTTAAATTTCCATTTTAAAAATTCGAAGAATAATATCCCGTGGTTTTCCATGGGTGCATGCTAGCTGTACGAATTTACTTCGGTTGTCTGTGATGTGCGTTAGTTGTCCCCGCGTGAAATTATTCGCGTTCAATGAACTCAAATTTCCATTGAATTTAAGTGTAATTTTAGGAGTTCCGTGAAACTTGAACTCTAAAGTCCAATAAAGCAAGTTTCTAATTTCCTCTTATTTAATAAATCAAAATCAAAATACCCTCTGAAATCAAAATATTTGTAAGTAGATATCTAACTTATTGTAAAAATATATTTTAGGTAACATTTTTTTATTTCAATTCAGAAATTATACAATTTGTCAAAATCACAATTCTATTTTCAAACGTTCTTCAGGCAGGTAGGTACCATAACATGCGAATAAGAAAGTAAAAAGGAAAAAAAACTATTTCACATTTGAAGAAAGCATCTTTATTGAATCATTAAAGTGGTCACCATATTGAATTGGAAACGGAATGTACAAACAAATTTACCGACAGACGAAGGGCAAATCGGTCGAGTAAAACAAAAAGTACCGATGAAACAAGACGCACCTACGCTCAGTCAACTATGTTTTTGAAATTCAAGCTCTAATGAAAATCATTATTTTCGTAGGGTACAAATCTGTAGCAAGACACAATTTGTGTTTATTATTTATTCCCTTTACCAAAAAATAAAATGCAGGTACGTTTTCGGTGTGTTTTAAGAGGTGGAATCCTCTAAAGGTAGGATTTCTTACGGCTTTCGTGTCCGAGAGCTTTGCGCGGGTACTTAAGATAGACTCGGTAAGTACCACCGGTAAAGTACGTGTGTACTTATCAGCCACACGTGGAAAATTCTTAAAAAGCACTCCTTTTAAGGGATGGGCAAACCATTTTTGGAACTAAAAAAGATAGCGAATGAAATTACCTGTTAATTTAGTATCTAAGGCTGCGTATACCAAAATGCGTGACGAACTAGGAATTATGGAGAAGGAACGAACGAAGTAATCGGAAAGGGCGCGAAACGTCGGTTGCGGTTGATTCATTCCTTTCCCGTAATTCTTGGCTCATCTCGCACTTATGTTCTGGTGTAATCTGTGTTGATTGTTTTACAAGCAATGCTACTAATGAGATCGCAATGTGAAAATAAATTTATAAGTTGTAGGTACCTAATAGATATATAGACATCTAAAAAAATGGCGTTTGCGTTAACGCGAATTTTATGTATATTTGGTCAATGTTACGCGAAAAATACGAATTTACCAATTCGAATGGTTTTTAGACACTTCAACAAATAGAACGCAGCCACAATATCAAAAAGTTTACAACATCACATCACTTCTGCTCCAAAATATCGACGCTTTTCCCAAAAAATTTACTGGTTCCTATAATGGTTGTCATGTAAGATAGTTGTTGCAAAAAAGTTTTTAAACTGAGATCAACAAAATGTTGTTTTTTTACTTTTAATATGCAATTTGTAGATCTAGGCATTACTCCAAACACTCCGTAACATACTGAGAAGAATACAAGTTCCAGGTCGGCAGCACGAGAATGAAAATCTAAGCTGAAATAATATAGGTATAATAAATCCATGTAGTAAATCTTTTGTTGACATTTAGAGTTTTATTGCTTAATAATATTTGCATGCCGTGACTTAAAAGGGGAAGAATTATATAATTTATACTAATTTATATGTAATCATACACTTTTCTTATTTTTCATTACCATTTTTCATTACAATATTAAGTGTGTTATGGCAACCCTGCGCAAATTACAACCAACACTCCGCCTGGACTCCAGAAAGTAGAAGAGAGCGATAAAGGAGTTTAAAATTCAGACAGGGTTGTGTATCCTTTCAGTGAGATAAGCAGCTTACGGCAGGCGGGTGAAAGGACAACCATAATAAGGTCCTAGCTATAAACACATACGGGACACGGGTACCTAACCCACTCTGAATGGGAAATAAGAGCATCGTCCATTCCCCTAAATCTATTGGGCTAGAATAGTAATCTATAAGTACTTACCGGAATTTAATTACTTAAAATCTTTATTGGATTTGTTTCATAAATATATTCCATGTGTAAAAAGTTACAAAAACCATCACAATGGTGACCACATATTTTGTAAGAGACCAATCAGAATCATCTTTATGATGTATAGGTGTATTCCCAATTAGACAATAACAGTAGCCTCTACATGGAATAGACAACCCTACCAGCCTAAAATATTTTTTTTAATAAATGACACACATGTCAAGTTCTAGGTACATACTCATTTATTTATTATTTGAAATATTGAGATATTTAACAAATACTATATCAATGAAATTGCCATCGGGATGTGCATAGATTGAGTAAACCTCCAATTAAAAATGATCACACCACGCGTAAATCAAGGTTTAGTTGTCAATAGGTGGAGACGCTACTAGTGAAATAACAAAAATAATAATAAGCAATAATAAAATATAAAACAGAGTATGCGTACAGTACAGGAAAGGGAATAATTTTTAGTTCAAATATGTACTTCTATTTTTCGTGATGTCATATGATCGTATAGATAATAAAATTAGCACAGGATGCACAAAGTAGGCACAACGCCAAGCTACGGTTTACTGCACTGCAATTTTTTTAAGGAAGTATCCGTTCATCGGTGCCCCCCGATATATTAACAGAGGAATAATAAGATATTAGTTACAGGTATTTCATTAATTATTTTAATTATTTCATAAAATTATTCCTAAGTTCATATATCAGGTTGCACCGATGATCATACACTTCCTTTTTTTAATGTTAGAATAAATGCATTAAAATTTCATTAATATTATTGTTAACGAAACTTTTAGTAGATAACAAATATTATAATCAATAATTATCAGCCTGAAACACTCATCTACATTGAAAAAATCTTCCGAGAAAAGATACTGGCCGCCAATGGGAAATGAACCCGTGTCCCTTTGATTGCCGGTCAGCTGTTATGACCACTGAGCTATGGCGGCTTATCTAATACCCACCAAATAATTCAATATACTAGTGTTTCATTCGACAATTACTTATTATTACATTTTTCCAACTGAAGACAACCAACTTTATTTTTGTGAGAGAGGTATTGTTAAGTACTAAATCTCCCGCTAGGTGGCGTCGAGACTAATTATGTCTGCATTTATTGCTGAAATACTTTAACTTGTCAAATATTATTTATTATTTTTTTAATTGATAAACTAACGTTAAACAAGATTTTTACGGTTGGCGGCCAGTATCTTTTCTCGGAAGATTTTTTCAATGTAGATGAGTGTTTCAGGCTGATAATTATTGATTATAATATTTGTTATCTACCCTTTGTGCTATGCATAAAAATCTTGTTTAAACGTTAGTTTATCAATTAAAAAAAAAAATAATTGAAACTTTTAGTATTTTCCTAGGGGGAGTTTTCACAATCATGAGAACCAATAGGTACTAAAATAATGTAACCAATTGTTAAACTGTCAATTTGACACAATTTATTTGCTTTCAAAATCTATATATGAAAAGATTATCATTCTGTGGGTTTTCAGGTTTGTTTTTTTAAACAAATCTATAGTTTTATTCCGAGGTTGGTGAAATTTCGCGCACTTGCCCTTCAAAACAGCAAGAAGGTCACTGTCTGAATTAGATTCGAAAACCACTTCTACCCTATTTTCTTTCGATCGAAACAGAATTTTGATACTTAAAAAAAAAAATTACGCACACTAGTATTTCGAAAATTTCTGCGTAAATCCCAGGTATCGCCGGGAACTTAGGCAATATTATTATGTAAGCTTTTGACTAGCAACCGCTATTATTTAACGAGAACTTTTTGTGGCCTTTAGCTTCAGAATTAGATATAATGTCAAGGTAGGTAGGTAGGTATTCAGCACAACATCACCTCACGCTAGTAAACAAATAATTACCACAAACTCAAAGCCGGTACAAAAACCCACACTCGAATATATTTTATAATTACGTGCGCCGAATCGGCAAAGCTCCCTCTCTGGGCTAACGGCCGCACGGAAAAACAATCGCCGCTGCCAAACAACAGTGAGACTTATGGCAAAGGGTTTTTTGTGCGATTATCGCCTGAGCACAGTCGGAGATTACAGCGGCAATTATTACAGCCAGGCATTAGCGGTGGGCGCCATTTGGACCACAATAAATAAAGGGCTTAGCGGCCCGCGTGCGCGCGGAACGGGTTACTCCGGGCACTCCGAGGGCACGGAAGGGAAGCGGCGCGGGGCTCTCTTAATGCGTTGTTTGCCCTGTGATTATTCCAATACAAATATATTGTGACTACTATACCAAAATTTGTTGAAAACATAAAAGTGAGTGATTGTGGAAAACTGTTGTTTCTAAAACGGTATATAGGTAGCTAAGCTGCTGTGAATTAACAAGGATAATATGAATGTTACTGCAGTAGTTAATTACGTGGTGCAGGGAAACAACGTTGTATTTCTTAAATTAAAATTTAAATTTGGGTTCCATGCGAAAAATGAAAAAAAAATCGAAAGGATGAAACACATATATGGATAAATCCAATTTCAAATTTAAGGAATTTAAAAAGTAGATTTTTGACAAATCTCTTTTTTAGGTCAAACTTATTTTTAACCCCCGACGCAAGGAGCGGTGTTATAAGTTTGCATTTCTGTGTGTCTGTCTGTCTGTGTGTGTGTGTCTGTCTGTGACATCGTAGCTCCTAAAGGAATGGACCGATTGTGATGCGTTTTTTTGTTTGAAAGCTGACGTGATCGAGATGGTTCTTAGCTACAATTCGTGAAAATCTGTTCAGGCATTTCAAGGTTATCAGCTCGTTTTTGAGTCGGGGGTTGCTTAAAATTTTGAAATTTTGTTTAATATATTATTTTATTTGGAAAAACATACATGTTTTAATATGTTGAGTTTTTACTTTGTTACATCAACCAGTGAAGTTTCCGCTTACAATATATTTTTACTGAAATATGAAAAACCTAAATATTTAAAAAAATGTTATTAAAATGTACAAAATCTAAAGTACAGAAAATTGAAATACAATCAACCTTTTAATAACTTTTAATGGTGAAATTGAAAACTTAACTTACAAGACTTGGCAGACTATTCGAAAACATTTTTTTTTTAAATCATTAATGTCTTTATTGACAGCCCTGCATTATTATAATTGATTTCATTTCATGTTAATAATAAAGTCACAAGAACTAAAAATATCTTTCACTTCAACAATGAGGTAAATACAAATGTATTTATGAACTCCCTTATACAATGCATAGTTATGCAGACGTAGCAGATATTTTTAATAGCACCGACAAAACTTACAAAAAAGCTTTTCACTTTTATTTTTTAAATGATTAATCGTCTACATTTTGTTTCGAATTCCTAATTTTTGTTAATTTAAATCATTTTTATTATTTTTAATTAGTAAACTAATGTTTTAGACAAGATTTTTATGCATAGCACAAAGGGTAACAATTATTATAAGCAATAATTATTAGCCTGAAACACTCATCAACATTGAAAAAATCTCCCGAGAAAAGATAAATGCCGCCGACGGGACTTGAACCCGCGTCCTTCTGATATCCGGTCAACTGCTCTTCCACTGAGCTTCCCTAAGCCGACGTAGCTCAGAGGAAGAGCAGTTGACCGGATATCAGAAGGACGCGGGTTCAAGTCCCGTCGGCGGCATTTATCTTTTCTCGGGAGAATTTTTCAATGTTGATGAGTGTTTCAGGATAATAATTATTGCTTATAATAATTGTAAATCATATTTATTTATTTCAACGCCATAAATGGCTTTTACAATCCGGTGATACATGAAAACTCAGTATCTTCCACTTTGCCTATAGTTACATGATACACAGGAGGGTAATATTAGTATGTTTACACTTAATAAATGTTTTGTAATCCAAGTTTATGCAAAAAAGTGTTTTATTTTGTATTTTAAAGTATTTGTACCATAAATTAATAAGTCTGGCAAATTTTCTGTTAGACGGTTTTTTTTCATTTTTCAGGTAAACTTTAAAATTAAGTTTTTCTTTAATGGTACTTTTTGTATTCTTCAAAATTTAACGAAAAGACATAAAAGCAATAAAGATAATATGGTGTTTGCGAAATATTGACCTATTTGATATTATTTCTCGTTCCAAAAAAAGGGTACCTAGAAAGGGGGAACTCCATTAAGCCGAGCTATCGAGCACGCGGTTAAACCTACAAACGAACTGTCATTAAAATAAATAAAAAATGCCAAACCGCGAAGAGTGCCTCAAAACACAACAAAGAACGGGAAACCTAGCACGGATTTCAAAATCACAGCTTTTTAAACAGTTTATGGAAATTATTTAATTTAAAATTAAACATGAAGATGGGAAAATCATAAAAGTTTTAAAGTGAAACCAACATAAGCTGCAGTCAACAAACATGAAGATGAGGAAATCAACAAACACGCAAATTAAGAAATCAACAAACATAAAGATGAGGTCGATAAACATGAAGACGGACAAAAATGAAGATCGACAAACAAGAACATGAAGATGGGGAAATAACGATGTAACACTAACTACTCTCCGCTTCGGAACGTTAGTCCTTGGTGAGGAGGACTGTGTATAAACTACTAAATGTAATCTGTACTTTAATAATCATTATTATCGATATCATTAATATACGTATTTATTTAACTCTTTCTGAAAAGCCATTATATGCTCAAATTACGTAGCTATAAGAAGAAGTGTTTACTTTGACTTGGAGTCTTGGGACAATCATACCAACTAACAAAACTCAGTATCTACATGTATTACTTCTATGCTTTATTATTTATGTATTTTTAATAGTTTACATAATATCTCTCATATTTGAAATATTGAGTTTTGCTTGCATGTTCATTGGAATTGAATTGCCTTGCCCAAAGATACCCTTGCCTCATAAAAATTCTAATATTTTAATGCCTTTTTCGTAGTTCTTTATTGAAACGAATTCTAAATCCTAACTGAACTAGATTCGTCGTGGTATTATATTGCCTAAATAGATATGATGGACCATGAATTGTGACATGAACCAAATTAACTGGGTAATCTTCCTACGAGACTTCTGTCTTCCACTTTGCCTATAGTCATAAGTTTCTTGAGGCTCTAGTTGTCAATATGGAAAGCAATCTGACCTGATAAAAATAAATTGAACCTAAGGCGGAAAGTTATTTACAAAATTAAACCCAAAATCCCTAACTACTTCGGTTTTTTTGTTGAATAATTATTAGGTTATTATCGCTTTGTATAAATAAAATAATTGTAATTCTACCAAGACTGTCACACTTTGACAAGCGCCGTCAATCAAAAGCAAAACTAAAACACGCTGACATTTTAACTCACTTATTTTCCCGCGTTTCTCTATTCCTCTTTATTTCCTCTTCCTATTTGACGGGTCGTCAAAGGGCAGCGCCGGCGCAGAAAGAGCAGAAAGGGCAGGAGAGGCGCTGCCGGGGAGTACGAGTACTATGCGCCGCGGCGCGCCCCGCACCGTCGCGTCGCGTCGACTCGCTGTTGGCTGAACGGGGTCTGCTATAATGGGAGTGCAGCATCATTTGCTCTGGTGAGGACCCTTTGTTCAGAGCACAAGACGCACTTGTCGCGGCGCTTTTCGTTTTCGTTTTTCCTAGTAATTTGCAGTCAGGTTTAGCTAGTGGAATGACACTTTCAATCATTTTTTTTAAAGGGAGAAAATATTTGGTCGTCATCCTACGACTAAATACTATATTATGATAATCTTCTGAAAAAAAATGTAGATAGACAGTATCGGAAAACGTTAATCATGTAATAAGTATAGGCTATAGACAGATGTATATTGAAATTTTTTAAATGTTTAATTCATTTGCAATATACATTATTAATGAATCAATGGTAGAAGTATTATATTACATACAAGTAGGATTCATAACGGCTTTTAAATTATTTGAATTGGATTTTCCAAATCATTCATTAATTTAAAAAAAAAACTAATGCATTTAAGACTTAACGCGTTGTTTTCGGGTTTGATCCGGCATTTTAAGTGTCATTCTCTTTGATTTTTTTATGTTATTCGCTTTCCTGTCCAATTCTCAAATTCTAGTTGTACATTGTTGATAAGAGTATATCATTACATTTTAAGAAAATCTAAATATTTTCATTTTTTCATAAATTTACAGATTCATCTTTTTGTGATTTTAAGATACACTCTTGGAGCTTAAAATTAATTATAACATATTCAATCCTCTTAAAACGACACTTAGTGCAATCAAACCGAATAATTAGTCTCTGAGATATTAATCCTTTTATGGATACATATAAAATCCTGGGTTCCGGCCTCAACGAAAGTCAAAGTGGTAGCGGCACAAACTTTTTTTTATTTTTTTATTTATTTAATATTTGTTTGTTTTTACAATAATTTTACATTTTTTTTACATATTAAACAGATTTGTAATATTAATGTAATAAAAGCCTTTCCTCACCATAAAGAAACAAGGCTCTTGTGTTTGGTGAGTGAATTCATACTTATCATTTGAGTAGGTGAATAATAATATTGCAACTATTAACAATAGATAAAGAAAAAGAGAAACTTGAGATGTGTCGATTAACAGATTTAAATGAAGTGAAATAGTAATGTAACTCTTACAGTTGTTTCAGGTTATTTTTTAATTTAGTTTGGAATTTACTTTTATTTTCAATAATTTTTACTTCTAATGGGAGTGATGAAATAATTTATACCATGATACAGATAGGAATTTTGGATGTGCTTGGTATTAAATTTTGGGATTTTAATATTGTTTTGATATCTTGCTGAGATATTGAAATGTAATTTTTTTAGCTGTATTTCTTTGAAAGTTTGTAGAATTGAATATTTTTTATATAAATTGTCTATTGTAGTTACTTTGAATATTGAAAAGATTTTTTCGGTAGAAAATGTAGATGGTTTTTTCAATATAATCTGAATTATTAATCTTTGAACTATTTTGAGAGGATTTAAAATAACATCATATGTTCCTCCCCATCCTATAATACCGTATTGTAATATAGATTGAACAATTGCATAGTACACTCTTTTTAGGTTTTCCAGTCTAAGAATATATCCGTCTTCTTTAAAACATGGCGACGTTATGTATATTTTTAAAAGCCAACTTAGCGCAAAAACTTGTCAATTACTTAAAAATTTATGATACGTCTTTTATGTATATAAAAAGATAATAAGCATGTTTATTTTAAATTTCTCTCATTATCCAATTATAATCTTCATATTTCTTGCATCATTTTGGGAGATAATAAAGGATAAATAATACGATTGATAAAATCACTTAAAAGCTTAAATGAAAGATCTACTAGTGTCTTACATATGTAGGCAGGTATATAATATAGTTAATAATATTATGCCACATTAGACAAAAAAAAAATACTTCCTACCACAAAAGGAATTCAAAATTTACAGAAAAAAATATAGGCAAAATGCATAGCTAAAATCCCCTTTGCTTTTCGTTTCAGAGATCCACTTTTGAAGAACAACTTTAATACAGTCAAGTCAAAGCCTTCGATACGAGTATGCGACGCAGCACAATTCACCACCTCCGCACCAGCGTCGCAGCGCGTAGCGTACAACCGTAGCGGGTCCTCTACAATTTGTCGAAAACTCTACGAGGCGTAGCAAACTACTGTACGCCGCTACGACAATTAAAACGTTCAAAGATAAACTTGTTTTTCAGCTCAATTAAATGTTGTTCTTTACTGGGATCTAAAATTAATTCAAGTTGAAATCATTTATTTTTATACTTTCGTCTTTTTGTAAATGAATGTGAATATAAAAATAATAATTAGGTATTCTCTGTCAACCGTCGCATGAAAGCCTCCCCACTCGTGAAGGATGATGCATGATGCTGGCTTAATGCATTGCATTTTAATTTTTGTGCTTTTGCCTAAATATATTTTATCTCGTCGATCTGGTGAGTTTCAGATCGACCTTAAGTTCGGTTCTCTTGGACGATCATTTTAAGTTTTAAACTATTTTCAAAACCATTTTTTTATCACATGAATAAAACAAAAAAAGAGATTTTTATAAAACACGAATGCGTCTATTACACAAAACTACTACTTATGGCTGTAGTACGATGAAGAAAATCATCCTTGACTGTTTAGAAATTGGCGGTCCTTTTAAATTGCCCTAACTTAACAAACGGATTATAATATTTAGAGTAAAGGAGTCTGGTTCTTATTCTACCGGTATTTCAATGAAAGATGACCTGAGAAAATGAAAAGAAAAAAAGATGCCGAGGAACCACCATCATCGATCCCTTCGGCACCGGTGTATAGTTGGAAATGTAAGTTAACCGATGCACGTCGCACAATATTTGTACACGGTTTATATTTCTCGCGTGAGAACTGATCGTCGATACAACTCGATCTTGAGTTCAATTGCTTGACTTTGGAACGGTTTCCTCCCTCCAACAACATGGGTATCTTCAAGACCCATGTTCACTCTCTCATCTTCTAAAAAATAACCCCCCCCCCCCCCCCCCCCAGCATCCCCAAAACAGACATAAATGTGGGGGAGGGGAATAATTATTTAAAAGTTCTGCATCAAGCGGTTAAAATTCCAAAATTTTAGGTATCTACTTGGTACAACAAAAATACAGCCACCGACGTGTTTTATATGATGTTGAAGCAATACGTACAACACTACCAAATTGTTAATAACGATAATATTTAATGGAAAACCTATTAGAGGAAGACGAAATCTACGAAACCAAACAGCAGCCTGCGAGGTGAAGATTGCTCTAATAATAATCAACCTGAGATAAGAGAGGAACCAAAAGAAAAATTTTAAAAGAAAAAATATCCTATGAATATTTCCAAGCGATAAAAAAATATGTGCGTATTGTTAACTTACTTCCATGTTTTAAGAACAGCTAACAATCGAGTAACTCTATACACACATGGGCATAAAATGCCGTTTTATGCATTTCTCAGACAAGATTTAAACAACTTTAAGTAAGGCTGATAAACGACGCGAACATTTAATTTGAAACACCAGACATCGGAAGATAAACGTTATTGAAAAATATTGTTAGGCATTATGCTCAAAGCGCACAATTTGTGTGGCACTCGGCTTTTAATGATGCGTTATTCATTCTCTCGGTGATTTTTTTATGTATCACGAATGATAATGTCCCCAGGCTTAACCCAGAAGCCTAACGACGTGCTTATACTCGTACTGCTTATGCTGTGCTTATACTGCCTCTGCTTATACTGTTGTGCTTGTGTTTATGCGACGGGTGCGGTTTCAATACCGCTGCATTATGCCAAATATAATTTTAATTATTTTGCACGAATGGCGCGATACTTTGCGTTTTGCTGCATTTCAAGATTAGAAGTGCATTTTTTTCTTTTGTTTTTGTTGAATTATCTGTTTTGGTGTTACTAAGTTTGGGAGTGTTTTCATATTTTATATTATTCTTTGACTTCATATAAAATACATCATTTGCAAGTTTCGACGGTCACGAAGAACAGTGCTGAAAAATGGAAAATCGTATTGTCGGATTATTTATTGGCATATTTTGTTGACTTAAAAATCTGTATTGTCGGAATTTTTAATAAAATTAAATAAACACCAAAATATCTAAACAACACTGTATTTGTTGATCTCAAAATGTCATATTTGAAGATGCTGTGTAAAGGGTTGCTTGAGGAGGAGAAGGAGTGAACATGTTAAAGTTATTTATATATTACGTGTATTGTAATAGGATTATATTAATCTGTAATGCACAAAAAAAAATGTTGTAAGGGAGGAAACGCAATAGGCAAATCCGAACTGTTGTACCCAAAAACGTTAAATGTCAACCGTGTACAAATTCTGGGCGCGCGTTTAGCTTGTTTCCCGACTATGAGAAGATGTTAAAGGGTTCAATGGTACTAGTTTCTCGGAACATGTTCCATCGAAATACCAGTAGAACAAGGATAGCATTCCCACCTGACGCATGTATTCTAAAGATTGCAATCAGACATTTAAGATAGCCGAATCAAGCAAACGGAGCACCCGTTTCTGCAGAGAGTTGGGGGTTTTTATCAAGTACTTTGGGTCTCCGGACGAGAGATGGCTGCCAAATTCAACTACCAGCCAGGTTCAGCAGTTGTTAGCCTAGGAGTTTCTATAAATGAAGTCCACGTTTGAGTCAAAATATTTTCTCAGACTTCGAGTTGATGGAACTCTAGTAGGTACCTTCATCATACGGAATCCCAAAAAAAATAATTATTATATCAATACGATATTGGCCAAATCCGAAGTCTATGGTCAGTTATCAATATTTGTGATCACGGTCAATAATTGGCAAAGATATTCGACCGAGGATTGATACATTTTAGCCCCGACTCATTACATCAGATAAGTCCGAGAAAAGTAGCAGGTTAACTTTCAATGTAGGCATTTATTTGGATAATATCGTTCTTTATGCAAAATTACTGGCTTATTAATGAACGGAGTTCAACTAACGAAGCTTTTAGAATTTAAAGAAGTTGACTTATATATAGTACAGACTTAAATAATTCAACTAAGACGCGACCAATTTATTCCGTTCGATCGTTGGGAAACTTAAGTGGTTGAAATATGACTAAAGATCTGGTTAACTAATTAACCTCCGTTCAGTGTAAAAAAGTAAATGCGGACTGCCAATGCATATTTAGGTTAGTATTTCAATTCAAAATTGCCAATTTATGAATATTTTTACGTACCTAATTGCTTGGAATTTGACATTTCGGAATGTGAATTCGTAGACAGGTCTGCCAGTGTTACCAGCATACATCGATTTCTTATTTATTCCCTGTCAATATTGGTTCAGGTATCAACGATGAAACCGTGCTAGAGACATCAATATAAATTCATCGGAAGTTACGCCTGTCGACCGATGTTATAAAGTTATCGATTTCATCGTGCTAGAGCTCCTGATTGAAATCTAGTGAGATCAATGACCGGCCATGCATAAAACTGTGATTAAATTGATATGACCAGCTACCACCTTGAGGCAATGCACATAGCAGAGCACGCTTTACACTTCGGTCCGGTCTATCGCACAGTGCGCGCTGTCCCAACGGAGCTGGCCGTACACCGCACAGTGCACAATGGCCAATATATCACGGCCGCGTCGGGTCCATTCTCCGCCGCTACTTGTGTTGGTGCTTTATGAATACGTTAAGTGGTGTCTCCAACTCCCGACTTGCTGATGAAGAAGAAGGAAGAAGGTGGAACGGCCCATTGTGAGATTGCGAGAGGTAGGCGTACTAAGGATTTTCTTTTTATAAAGCTGTCGAGTCAACAAACACATGATAAGAATAAATGTTAATATAATCTTGAATCATCTGTATTAATAATAAATTATAAAACATTATTAAGTATTAAATTTAATCGGAAAAAAACATTTCATTATTAAGGCGATGCACTAGGTAGTAATCAAAATCATGTGTTTTGAAAATTTTATGTTTTTAAATACTGCGAGTAGGGCACATCTGCCTTTAAAATATTCGAGCATTTTAAGGTTTTTATAAACCGCTATAAAAACTGCAAATCACTAAGATTATTTATTTTTATTTTTTATTTAATATAGATATATAAGTGTACAAAGGTGTTACATAAATTACATATCGGTACAGAAATTATTTAAAATTGCAATCTCGTCAAAGAAGAAGCTAGTTCTTGTACTTGATGAGCGAGTTACACTAATTATAACAGAAATAGAATAACATTATGCAAAAGGTAAGTATATAATACGAACAATTGAGACTTCTGGATCATCTATATGTGTAGGTGTACATACATAGGATACGGTACGATATTTGAAAAATCTAAATAAAATAGAGATGAATATAATTTATAATAAATGGAAAGAAAGAGAAAAACAGGTAATTATTCCTGATGAAGTGTTGAGTTTCAGTTTATTGATGTCTTTGGTTTTTTTTTATTTCAATTGTAAGGTTGTTGAAATACTTTATTCCTAAGTAGATATTATTGTTTTGCATTAGTTTGGTATTAAATTTTGGTATTTTGATGTTGTCTTGATATCTTTTTGATTGGTAGGTTTCAAATTTTTTGATGATATTATCTTTGTAAAGTTGGATAATTGCATTTTTTTTGAAGATATTCTCTACTCGGGGCACCGTAAAATCAGCGAAAAGCGTTTCTGTTGGATATGTGGAGGGTTTCTTTAGGATTACTTTAATGATTAGCTTTTGGATCACTTTGATCGGGTTTAGAATATTGTTGTAAGACCCCCCCCCCCCATCCAATAATTCCATATTGAATTAAAGACTGGATTAGTGCATAGTTTACTATTTTTAGATTGTTGAGTTTTAAAATATTTCTTAATCTTATGAATATATATATATATATATACACTTTCTGATACGCTTAACCAATTCACAGATATGGCTCTTCCACTTCATATGTTGTTCTATTATCACTCCGAGATATTTAGTTTCTGATACTGATTTCAACGTTGAACAGTCTTGAATACGTGTGATTTTATTACATTTGTTATTGTGGATAATTATTCTAGTGTTGGGGAGTGTTTTTAGTTTGTTAATTGAGAAGTGTATGTAGTATGTTTTGTTAGTGTTCAATGAGAGAAGATTTGTATCAAACCAATTTTTTAAGGTATTCATGCTATTATTTGCTTGCTCGTTTACTATATCCCAGTCGATCCCATTCACTATGATAGCTGTGTCGTCGGCATATGATATTATGTCTGCGTTAAGTGGTAGTTTGAAAATGTCGTTGACATAAATTATAAATAGAAGGGGGCCTAGGACTGTGCCTTGAGGTGTCCCGAAATTACTTGTTAGTGGTAGACTTAGAAAGTTGTTTATCTTGACTACTTGATGTCGTTCAAATAAATAGCTTTTTATCCATTTTAGAGCTTTATCGTTTATCCCAATACAGTTTAATTTTTTAATAAGTTTATCATGAGAAATACTGTCGAAAGCTTTTTTAAGATCTATGAAGATTCCGAGGCATTTCAAAGATTTGTCTAATGTGTTCTGAATAATGTTCGATAGTTTGGCAATCGCATCTTGGGTACTTCTATTTTTCATAAATCCATATTGGTTGTCGTGTATTATGTTATTTTTGTTAATAAATTCAGTCAATCTTTTTTTGATAATTTTTTCAAAGATTTTAGCAATGTTTGAAATCAGCGATATTGGACGATAATTTGTCACTTCTTCTGGGTTGCCAGATTTATGAATTGGAGTGATGATGGTTTGTTTATATATCGTTGGGAATATTCCGCTTTGAAGACTAATGTTGATTAAATGTGTTAATGGTTTTGAAATATGTTTTTTGATATTTTTCAGTGTTTCGACAGTAACTCCATCGAAACCTGGTGCTGATCTTCCATTCATAGATAAGATAAGATCTGAACTAACCTAGTACTGTAGCCTCACAAAATACTTCCTAAATACTTAAAAAATAAAATACTTCTCAAATAAAATCGTATACAATAAGGACATTCACAGACATTACACAAGGACGTGCAAGGAAATAAGATTAAACAAAAAGGACAAAACGAATATGCAAAACAGTTTGCTATACAAAGGAATTAAGTTATATAACACACTACCAGAAACTCTAAAGTCCTCACCAGTTGAAAAGTTCAAGATGTATTGTAGAAGCTACATAAAACAAGAAAAAAAGAAAGAAAAAATATAGTGAATTTGAAATATTACAATTAATTAGAAATTTTGTAATCTTAAATGTACAATTTACTAAAATAAAATTCAAATAAAAAAATAAAATAAAAACAATATACCCTAATTGGGTTTGCATAGTTTCACTGGCTTCAGGCAGTTGGGAGTAGTCGGAACTTTTGTGCGGTATTCACATAAAAAAATCTTTTGCACCATTTAAATGTTTTACATCCAAGTCGGTAGAGTCACGTGGGGTAACCGTGCGCGGAGTTGAAGTGTTCGCAGTGGTGTTTCCGAAAAGATCGTACCTGTATCGCGTCCGCATGTTCCTTAATTAAATAGCGTTTTGGGTCGCACTGAAGCAGGACATGTGTAAAGTGAATCCTAATTTGAATATAAAAAATGGTAGGTAAATTACTTTTTTTCGTGATTTTCTTAAATTTTTCATCTCCATTACCGATGTGTGCTGTTGTGTAACTAACTGTGTCAGAGCGATCTGGTCTATGATAATTTTTGGTGAAATATTGTTAGTTATTCGGTTGCAAAGTGGTAATTCTAATAAAGATAACCACTAATCTGATTTTTAAAGTTTATTGAATTGTGATGTGAAGGGGTAAGTGTGTTGGGATAAGCGTACGCAGTTGGATGAGTGCGAACACTTACCCCTCTACATAAAATTGATTTTGTAGCGTAATATTTCACATTTCGTTATTAACAAATCAGTACTTTAGATACGTCCCAATATTTGATATAAGTCATCTGCCAAAAGCAACGCATGCACAAAATGACGAAAAAATGCTTGAAGTGTGAAATAAGTCCTTATAAAAAAAAACTTCAGCAAAAACAGAGAAAATGGTCTGAAAACCAATAAATAAAACCATGGAAATCGGACGACCACCTCATTGCAAGAAAGCCGCACCACAAAGCGTAAGGCGAGAGATTCCAGAGTCTAAAACTGTTTTAAAAGAGCACAACAACAGACTGCTAAGGACAATTTTTGCCCACAATGCAATGAGGAATATCGAGATCCGCCAACAGAGGATTGGATGGAATGTATTCTTTGTAAAGCATGATGGCACGAGAACTGCACAGACCACGATAAGGGGCAATTTAAGTGTGATAATTGCAATAGGGCGTTACTGTTCAGTGCGAACACTTGCCTTACGGTATGCGAATACTTGTACGCAATCGACATGCATGTTAACTTTTTATATAACTTTTTGATTTATGAACCGTGTGAGGTTTTTATGTTTGCTTGAGATGCCTTAATAATCAATCACGTTAATAAACAAGAAAAAAACGTAAAATATCTAAAGGTTTTTTACACAAAAATCAAAATGTAAAAATTGCGCACAGTTACCCCACGTGACTTTATCAACTACAAGCATCGGATTTGTTTTATAATATGTAAAGCTGTAATAAAAGTAAAAGTATTTCTTCGAATCGCTATTCTTTAGCAGTGCTCCTCGACAGAGAAGAATTCAAACAAAATGGCTACTGATATAATTTGGTTGGCAGGACAGCAGCGGGTGACAGAGGCTGATTTCACGCGCGCAAAGAAAGGGATAAGATTTATTGAATAATGGTGCCCGACCTGTTGAAATAATATCATATCGCTTTTATTTATTTATTTTCTTGTTTTTATTATTTATTTATGTGATATTAATAAACTAATAAATACGCTGGTTTGTTTATTGCAGTAATATTTATGAATACCTACCTAACTGAACGAAAGATTAATGAAAAAAATGTTACATAAATTCGCAAAAAACCATGATTTACCTAGACATCGTAAAGGTAGGTATTGAAACTTTAGACGATTAGTATTTCACACAATTTTAATAATTCATCAAATTTAAAAGATTTGTACAAGTTCAGCTCGAGTCCTGTTATTATATCATCAATGGCTAGTTGTTTCATAAAACTGAAATAATAACAGAATTTGAATAAAACTACCACGGAATGTGAAATTTTACTTCAAAATTTGTGTAATTGTTCAAATTCTGTAAAAAAAAGCCATTCTACAGTTTGTCAAATAAGAGTAGAAAACATAGGAGGGCGCCACTGTTGTTCAAACGGCAATACTAAAATATAACCATGGTAGTAATCTAAAGCTGTGTAACCTATATTTTTATTAAAAATTAAAAAGGCATAAAAGTGAAGAAAAAAAAACTTTTTCATTGCGATATAGATACCTACTGATCTCAAAATTAGAATTGCATATAGGTTTATAATTACGTTGTACGTTTGCAATTTTGTGTTAACATAATGAAGAATAACGGTATTGTAATAAAATCTAAAGCAAACTTTATAAATTGCTCAAATTTATTTAATAGTCATTTTGTTTTGAAGAGTTTTAATTTCCAATGTTCATTTGTTACTTAAATTTTAAATTTTCCACGACCGGTTTCGACACATTCAGTTTTAAGTTCGCTTGTGAATGACACGGATGTGTCGAAACCGGTCGTGGAAAATTTAAAATTTAAGTAACAAATGTACATTGGAAATTAAAACTCTTCAAAACAAAATGTCTAGAAATTGTTACATAGTTAATGCCCAAGAAATACAAAAAAATATTTAATAGTACCTAGCGTTGCCCGGGCTTTAGATTATGTCTCTAATTTTAGATCTGAATATATTTAACTCATTCAGATCTAAAAGTATTGTAACCAAACCCTCAATTAATGATTATTCCTTTCTACCTACTGTTAAATTCAAATTTATACATATTAAGCTACATGAAAACTTAGTAAAACACAATTTAATCAAATTTATGTCATTTAGTAAAGTAGGTACCCTAACAATAGTGCTTCTTCGATTTAATTTTTTTTAGAACATCTTACAGTGTTCTGTATTTTCAGTGTTGCACTAAAAAATAATATTTAACAGGTAAATTTGTGTTGCCGACCTACAAATTTTGTAGTTCCTTTTTTATATTTTCTACTCTTATTTGACAGACTATAGTTGTGTTTGTTTTATGGGAACGGCCGCGTGGTCTTTTTAATACAAAACTTCACATTAAATGTGAGGCCAAAATTCCCACCCGAACTGAATTTTATATTTGAGGGTAAGGTAATGCTAAAAATTATCAATGTCATTTTTTCGATAATTTCATTGAGGTATCAGAAAGTATTCTAAAACGTCCCGCAGTCGAATATTATGAATCCCTACGTCAGATGTTCTAGATTGATAAAATTGTGACCTATCTATTGTAGAACTCAAAATATTGATAAACAATCTTCATTCCAGGTTAACTATCAAAGGTATCTAGCGCGGTCGATCGATAAAGAATTTATCGATAACGTTGATATCTTGTCATCGTTCACAAGTACGACTGCAGATCGATAATATGCAAACAACAGTTCACGACGAATAAATTAAGAACTCTTAGTCGTTGTGAACTGATGATTATTCGTTGGCGATCTGCAATCATGATCGGGAACAATGACTAGTTACCGATAAAAAATACTGTCCAATGACAAGTTACAGCAAATAATATCTAGAATGCACTGCTTGGAAACATTTTATGTGTGTTTGTTATTATAAAAATTAGGAATTTTCATGATTATTATAGGCAACTTTGGAAATTATTTGTCAGATAATGGTAATTATTTTACAAAATATATATTTTACCACATCTATTACGTGAATATAATGACATTTAAAAAAATCAGAGGGTGCAATTCACACGCTGTAGAAGTGAAACCTTCAAAAAACTAAAGTAGACAAGAGTGGGGAGGCTACGAAGCGCCATAAAAAATTAAACCGATTACACTATCTCGTTATCTCGCAAGCTAAATCCCATAGATGTATGTGAGTTTCGTTGAGTTTCAAATCACAACGGTGTTAAATAAGTTTCTAATTTCTAAACTCCATGAAAAATTCCAAGGGTAAATGTAAAAATACTGCGCTGATGACTTTACATAATGTTTGTTCCAATACAAACATTGAAAATACAGCAATAAGGGTCAACAAATTCCTTAAGATAGGTGTAGAACACTGCACCGAGTTGGTACAAGTACTCAATAAGGGTCACAAATTCCTTAAGATATGTATAGAACACTGCGCCGAATAGGTACAAGTAGTAATCAATAAGGGTCAACAAATTCCTTAAGATAGGTATAGAACACTGCTCCGAATAGGTACAAGTAGTACTCAATAAAGGTCAACAAATTCCTTAAGATAGGTATAGAACACTGCACCGAGTTGGTACAAGTACTCAATAAGGGTCAACAAATTCCTTAAGATAGTATAGAACACTGCGCCGAATAGGTACAAGTAGTACTCAATAAGGGTCAACAAATTCCTTAAGATAGGTATAGAACACTGCGCCGGATAGGTACAAGTAGTACTCAATAAGGGTCAACAAATTCCTTAAGATAGGTATAGAACACTGCGCCGAATAGGTACAAGTAGTACTCAATAAGGGTCAACAAATTCCTTAATACATGTGTATATACTGGCCGAGTAGTTACAAGTACTCAATAAAGGGTCAACAAATTCCTTAAGATATGTGTAAAACACTGCGCCGAGTAGGTACAAGTACTCAATATTTATCCGACTTATTTTAGTGAATCGATCAATCAACCCCGTAGAAGTATCTGTGCGGCGTATCTTAGTAATCCACCGATACGTCACGGAGGGCTGCGGCTTGGTCCGCGTAAGAACGTCTGTCCCCACTTGCAACAAACCTACACCACCTTATTGGTAATTCATGCGAAATCAACACTTTGAAGTCAGGCCAACATATGGATAACCAAAATTTAGTTGAAAAAAATATTCATTTTTACATTAACTAACTACATGCTAATATTCAATTTTACATTAACTAGTTACATGCACTCTACAAGTACCTAACCTTAAAACTTTTTTGCATACCAATCTTCCCAAATAAAAAAATGTTAAGATAAGAAATCTTATATACTTGGTTGAGCGTGGTGAATTCCTGTATTAGCTCAACCGTTTTGTGTTTCGTCTGTCGGTAAATTTGTTTGTACGTACCTACTTACAAATCTTATGATTTCAGAGGAAAGTTTATTTTAAATATTTTTTTATATTTATTTTTCATTATTCATATAAGTTTTTTGTACAAAGTTTTACGACTACCACGCTAAGCACTTGCCCATATTATGGTAGTCGAAAATTGTGTGTATTATTATATTAAAAATAAGAGTATGAACTTTTGTATTTCAATATCTTTGGTACGTCAATGGTATTAACATAAGAAACCTACTGTTTATACGCGAGGTCTATGTTCATAAAACTACTAGTTAATCTGTCAAACAATATATACTCCATCCCATTTGAATTTTTAAAACTTTTTTACACGAAACACGCCCAAAAAGCATTTCTTGTTTTATTTATTATTATATGAGTTACGTCCAGGTGGTAAGGGTAGTTTTCAAACTTTCGATTCTGAACTGTGATTTTTTACAAGGGCAATGAAAGTTTCTTCTACTTGGGAATGAAGTGCATATTATACTTTTTATTATTTAATCTGTTAAATCACTTCACAGAGTTTCGACCCCATTTGGGCCCAATGAAGGACCCTATAACTAGTCATTAAGATCATAAAAAAATATGCTCTTACAAGATCAGCAGCGTTTTCAAATACATCCGAAATTACTAAGTTTGAAATGTTTTAAAAATGTAAATTTATTTAAATAAATATTTTGATGAAAATAGTCACCGGGCTCCAACGTGTTAATGCCCGTGAGAAATATACGAGGACTAAACATCAGCTCTGCTGTACTGGAACCTACTTAGGGCACACCATTTAACAGCGGAAGATGCGATCAGCCCACTACAGATATTTCCCGGCGATTACCGGGTACCATGTAAACATCCAGAACCTCCACGAAACAACTACTTACCTACTCGTAGTCACGAGTGCAGGAGCCAAAGTTTTATATTTTTAAAAGTAATTAAAATGGATGACGTCTCCAACCGTCATCTTTTTCTCTTATGTTACGTAGAGAGGATAGAACGCCAAACAATTCTGCATCTGCATAACCATTTCGTTTCATTCCAATACATTAAACGTATCGTCTCAAATATTTACACTTCAGCGGATCTTGACATGATCACTCAAGTATTTCATTGAGTCTTAATTTATTCCCTCCTCTCCGACTTCCACGTTCATTTACTTTGACATCATTTCTGACGGCCTCCGTGGTGGCTTTCAGGATTCAAATCTCAGCTTCCGCAAATAAATTTTATTTCAATTCAATAAATTACTTTGTTTTTACCACTATAACTGATTATAAAAAACCGTCATGTTTCGTAAGCCAAACTTACTTCATCAGGGTTTTAATAATACTATTTTGCAAAAATAGACATGGAACATGGTGTCAATTGAAAAATAACAAACATAGACAAAGGTAACAATGAAATGAAAATGGGTAGGGAAAATATGGAACAATTTACAAAGGTAATAAGTTTAATATATCATTTAAAACAATTTTTGATTATTATTATTAATTTTTAAGTAAGCTTGACTTTCGAAACAAGTCGGTTTTTTGTAATCAATTATAGTGGTAAAAACAAAGTAATTTATTAAATTGTATTAAAATGGTGCCACAAAATAAGTTTGCTGTTTTAGAAGAAGTAAATTTTATTTTATTATGTTGTGTGATTTCACAATTTAATATTTTTTTAAATATAATGACGTATATTTGTGGCACGTTCCAGAGTGGAAGATAAGTATCGCCCTGGTGTTAGACCACACTATTCAGAATTGAGAATTGAAACGTTGCCTGAAATGACTTTAGCCATGTTTGGTGACCAAATCTGAATAATAATAATAATAAAACACGTATTTTCCCACCATTCTCTTCCCCATCTCCTTCCTATCTGCACTGCCTTAAGCCTCACAACATACCCCTGCTGGGTACGCCGTAGTCTCACTTGCACCAGGCGTTAGAGAGCAGTTGGGATTGTTGTGCACTATTAACATTTAAAAAAATCCATAAAATTCTTGAAATAGAAATCAGGAACCATGTACCGGTTAAAAAAGCACTTATTAAAAATATCCTCTTTGGTGGTTGCTTTTTTCTGTTTAAATTTAAATATCTTCTTACAACATGTTACAGAACAGTACCTAATAAATTTCATTTTGTACATCTCGTGGAAGAATGCCAAACTCCCCTAAAATTCCAAATAAATTCAGTTGAAACAATGCTTGCTTGAATGCAATAAAATATGTCTCCCTTGTTAGCCCCGGGCAATGGGGTTAGTAAAACAAATTTACTCGAGGCGAAAACAAATCGAATGATTCGATTAGGTTTAACTGCGTTCGGGTGCAGACTGCACGGTAACAGATCTAACTAAGTCCATAAACCTAATGCGCCCCTGGCCGCGGGCAATATGCTCCCGGTGAGGGTGGAAAGGCAGGGGGGGGCTGGGACAAAGGAACGCCCCATGTCTAAGTAAATTACATCGGGGGATGAATGATCTGATGCACTTTAAAAGATGGATTGTTTATTGAATTGGTGCGTATTTTTATTTTCTATTTTGATGGTGGTAGTACGAAAAAATCATGTATACACGCAATATTCCAGTCAATATCATTTTTTTTTTATCTATATTCCTTAGCTGCAAATTATTTCTTGATGTTGTATGATTTTAAAGATTTGTTCAAAAGATTATTGATTATTAAAAAAAAGGTTTGAAACTATGATCCCAATATTTGCTCACTGATAATGCAACTAATTGTCAATAGATTTATTGTGTTTTTACTTAGACTTATCCTTAGATAGAGCATTGAGTACCTAGTATATTTCTGATTAAAGATGAAGTTTTTGTTTTGATAATTTGATCGCTTAGAAGTATTATAGATGCTTCAATTAAATACTGCGTGTAGAACATGTCTTGGCCCTTAAAAATACCTTATAAGTCTTTTAATAAGCCTAGAAAAAAAATTATAAGGTCTATAAAAAACACTTTGAAGTCCAAACTCTCCTATTTATAAACCTCTTTTCGGATATTATTTTATTGTTCAATGTGGCAAATTTAGTTTCAAAGTTTTAGTCGCAAAAAATATTGAAATTTACGCCAGAACCTCTCAAACAGTGGCGGCTCTTCACAGGGGGACAATGGGGACAGTCCCCACCAGTTACACTCAAAACCTACTAAAGGAAATAACAGTCGATGCCTTTGTCTTCGCCAAAATGAATAAATTTAAACATAAAAGTAATTAACATTTGCAGAAATAAAATACAAACAATTATTCCGGATGATTTTAATAAGACCCTACGCGCGCACAGCGAACAATGTACGGCGCAAAAAACAGCGGGTCTATTTCTCAGTGCGCAAAATCTAATGCGCGGTTGGGGGACGATCCGAACTATCCCCATACTTTCCTTGCGTTGTTTCGCGATGGTATGCAACTGCGCATGCGCAGTAGTATGTGAATTCAAGTACCTGCGGGGACAATCCTTTGGATCCCCATAGAACCATTTGTTTGCGAAGTTACGGGTGGGAATCGATCGCGTTCAAATTAGTTTGATAATAATCTTGCAAAGTAAAGCTTTATTTTTATTATATTACATTGAAAAATTGGCATATAACCATAGACATTTTATATTATTTTGTGTTAAATATATCGGACTAGCATGATTAGATCATCAAATATTTTTTTTGAGAACTTTTATATTATATTCTACGGGTGGTTAAATTACGGTACAGTAGATACTTAAAAAACGTCGATCCCCACCACTAAATAAGTGCTCGAGCCGCCACTGCTCTCAAAATAAAATATAAAATGCATTTTCGCGTTGTTATTTTTGATATCACGGCGACAATACAGCAGTCGACGAATTTGTAGTATCAAAGTGAACCTTATACCGTCCACCGAGGAACGACTGGCAGCCGCCCCATTCTTCCGTCGTTACTCCTCCGTACGGAGCGGAGAAACAACGTGTTAGGTTCCGCGCTGCTTGTTTTCGTGAAATCAATTTAAAAATTTCGTTTTATTACAATAAACAATGCATAAAAAAGGAATTAATGTTTTTTACAGGCCTTTACGAAATCAACATGTAAAAAAAATTCTCAAATATCTTTTCCAATCTTTCTAAAAGCTTTTTCTCAAGTATTTTTAAACTCCTCCGATAAAGGGGCGTGAATTCCGATTTCGATTTTTTCTTGTACTAGTGGATCGCCTCAATAGTTGGAACCATTTTTCTCTCTTCTAATGTCAAACTCTCAACGAGTAACAGCTTGGGACCAAGGCGTCTCCAATTGTATTTTTGTATTGAAATTTACCGGAATAATAAAAGTTAATGACGTGTTACTGGAGCCAATGAGACTATGGCAACCACAATGGGGTTATTTTGTTAGTCTGAATGTAGTGGGGAGAGGAATAAAATGAGGGAGAGGAAGGTGGGAAAGTTTACCTGGCATTCGGATCTGTTCACTAAACACGGCTTAAATCATTTGAAACCATCGAATGGTTTTTCACCAAGGCGATTCTAAAAATATCAAGCACCACTGAAAGTAGGCAGTAATTATTGAATGGGCATATGCATTTTATAAAGAAATATATTTTATAATATATGACTGTAAAACAGCAAACCCATGTTTAGCATGCGAAAACGTTGGGCTATGCAATATATCAATTTTTGTGATAAAAAGTGTCTGTCAAAATATCAATAATTTCGTATAATTAGAAACACGTAGTTATTATAGCTGAGTAATTTCTTCATGTGCAACGGTAAAGAAACAGGTATATAATATAATATAACTAGCCGACCCATCAACGCGTTGCTGTGACTAACGAAACATAACGCCATCTACTGGATGGTTACCCAACCTCGTAAAAAAAATGTTAACCAAATGATAACTAAATGTTGTGTCAATAAATTAACTCACACCACCATCTGTTAGAAACTTATGGAACTTACAAATAATTACCAAGCATTATCCTATAACAAACATTTAATTCGCAATAATAAATATTGAGGTAAATAATAAAGATAAAAACAATCCTATATTTTAAATTGGACCAAATTACACACAGAAAGCCAAATTTTATCAAAATCGGTTAAGTAGTTTTAGAGTTTATCTCGAACAAACATCGTGACGCGAGATTTATATATATAACGATAAATAATGTAAAATTGAAGTCTTAGATATTTTACAACAACAAAAAAAGACAGCACTACACATTCAATTAGAGGAAGATTTTTTTCTAATTTTACAAATACTTTTATATGATGTACGTATGTATTAAGCAATGATCAGTTTCCACTGATCTGTGCATCTCTTTGCAATAAGTGCCCAACCCTCGAGGGCTGGTAGTCTGGCAGAGGGGGAGGAATGTGAATATAAGTAGACAGAGAGCATGTTCGCCGCGGGGGTGGTGCGCCTGTAATGTGTGGGAACAATTTCATTAGCCGAGAGATGCGGCTGGTTAGCCCGCCATTAAGTCGACAAGGGGAGGGGAAAGGGATTGCCAATTTTCAATTTATACGAATGCTTTTACTGCTGGAAAATAATTACACTTTTTTGATGAAGATATGAAGATTATTAAAAAAATGAAGCCGGCTTGGGAAAATGCAAGTTTTACTTCCCGTTGAGAATAATCGAAGTAGAAAGTAAAAAATAAAAACGATAGCACACAGATAGTACTTCGATGCTGAAGTGGAAAACTTTCTTAATGTTTCCTGATTTTTCCTGATTTATTTATCATTATTATTTTATTTTTGGCTTGCCAACAGATTAGGTACATCGCATTATAATCATTATAATCACTACATTAATTTACATTTTGAATACATATGGTTATATGATGATTCCAATTATTGCACGCCAGCATACCATGCATCTCAGCATTCGTGGTATGACTGTAAGTTGTAATACATAATAATAAGTGGGTACATAAAACAAAAAGGATCTAAATCAAGTATTAGTAAATTCATACTTACACATTTACGTATACATATATGTACACACATATATTATATGTATATGCATACGTGTGCACACTCTACACGTATATATATATATATTTATTTATTTTATTCAGGTTCTCCATAAAACAGTTATATACTAAAAAAATATGGAAAAGATTACAAATTTAAAAAAGTGCATGAGGGCAGTTTAACTATGTTGTGACGTATGTCAAGAGATAGTTACTGAATTCTCTGTAGGTGGCATTGAAGATTTCGATGCTCATTGCAGAGTTGAGTCGCACTGCTTAATGGTGCATTCTGATAGGTAGAAGTTCTCGCTTTCGTAGTACAAAAAAGTGTGTGGGATCTCCCACGAGTATACGCGTTAGGGACATATAAGTTGATCTCTTTCAATATTGGCGGATTTAGTATGGTACCAGATATTAACTTTAAAAAATGCTTGCCTAAAAATATTTTTCGGCGGGCTTCTAGGGTATTAAAATCGAGCATTCATGTTAAGAACAATTATGGATACAGGGATGGGTAGTATGTATATTCCCTCATATACCGGTAACGCTTAAACCTTTTTGAACTTTTTCTATTTCTAAGATATGGTTTTGTTCAAAAGAGGCCCAAATAATGGAGCTATATTCCAGGATGCTGCGGACAAGTATCGCATATCGCAGCTCACTCCAGCTTGCTATAAACTCCTGGGTTTCGTCATCAGAATATGTAAGCAATTTAATGACCCAGTAGCAATGATAGCCATGTTCGATGGCGTCATAAGAAGCAGGCTGGAGTATGCTAGTGGTGTGTGGACTCCGCACCAAGCTAAGTATATTAATATGCTGGAACAAATCCAGAAAAAGTTCCTCAGGTATGTCTATATGCGGATGCATGGAACGTATCCAAGATTCATGCACCATATAGATTTGCTTGAGGCAACTAATAGATTTAGCTTGGAAACTAGACGTTTTGCAAATCTTGCAATTCTTGGTTATAACATAATTCATAACCGTATTGACAGCCCATTCCTCTTGGAATGTTATGGCTTATACGTGCCTGAAAATTTCAGCCGTAGTCGGCGACACGACTTGTTCAAGGTACCATACGGTAGAACGGATGTTCTGGCACAGCATAGCATGACAAGAGGAATGGTGCTGTTGAACGAAATTTCGGAAACGCTAGATATATATAACTCCTCTTTAGATAGCCTCAAGATTTTTTTGTATAATAATCATCTTCCTAGGTGTTAAGACTGTCAAAATGAGAAAATTGTACGGTAATTGGATAATAATCTGTTGTACAATTAAAAAAAAAAAAAAAAAAAAAAAAGTGCTTTATATATATGCATACATGTACATAGACCCACCCACACACATTTACATTTATACGCATATTATAGAGCCAACGCTCAAGTAGGTGAGTAAGGAGATCGTCGGGTATATGCAAGTATAAGGTCCATCTGAACGTAGTGATTGAATTCGAAAATATAGCCAAGCCTTCATCTTCTATGTCTTTATTGTACAATCGAGTTATTGAAAAAATTTGTCAAAACGGTAAGTATCGATCCAAAAGGTTTCAAGGTTTCTCGTGAATTTTGTATTATTTTTATTAATAAATATGATTAATTAAAGATGAATCACGCATATTGTTTATGATTTTAAACAGAGAGATCATATCTGAAAAATGTCTTCTTTTGGCGAGTGATACTTTTCTAAAGTGAGCAAGTCTTTTAGCATAATTGATGGACTCCAATTAACTACTATGAATTGCATAGTGTGGAGACCAAATCACAGAGCCGTACTCCAAGATACTTCTTACACATGAGTAGTATTTGCTTGATCTAAGAGTCTAAATTGTTCCCAAATATCCGTAACCAGTTATGCCACTGTAGCATCCCCAATTATTTATTCATTGATTCCGTTATTTATTTATTGTTAAATGGCTGATTAGAGAAGGGTAGGATACGAGTTGAGGTGGAGGAAGGTTTTGCAAGGGCTATCAAATGCGGTCTGAATTATTATTTTTCAAACAATCAGTTCATTGAAAATGACACTGAGTTCACTGAACGTAAATAATTTCACGCAGTAATATTTTAATTAAGTATTGTATAAACTAGTATTTTTGTGAGTGATGTTCTGATGATTGTTACATTTTCTGATGCCCAACATTTGTCACATGAGAACGGGTGGTTTCTACGACTCTAAACAGCTCGGCTTTGGAACGGTCTGCCGGCCTCTGCCTTTCTTTCCTCTTAAACATGGGTCTCTTCAAGACCCATTTTCACCCGTACCTCTCCTCAAAAGACCCTCCACACAGCATCCCCAAAGATGTCATAGGTCCTGAAGGAAAATATTTTTCTCAGGGTCTCCTGTATGGTAATGTAAAAAAAAATATGTAAAAAGTAGGTACCTGAAAATATCATAAAATAAATAAAATGTGTAAAAAGTTCTTACGTTAGTAGTCTACGTAATTTAATGATCTATGAGTGAGTGAAGCAGCCACCCAATCGCAGCATTCCCGTCACGCCCGTCTGTTCCTGCAATTGAATCTGTCCTTTAAAATCTAATAGCCATTTCGTAGCCGGGTATAAGTGTCCCGATTCACTTCTGGAGGTACCAGGAGCGCAGAAGTACAGCCAGGACTAGTGGTACTGCTACTCGCCTCGAGGACGCACTCGGCATACATTAGGCCACGAGCTATGAATAAACAGCACTGATCGAATCTGTCACGCCTCACTGCCTCGGCTGGGACTGATGCAATTTTAATGAACACACAAACTCCTCTATCTTCCTGTGCTCCTGATACCTAAACTAAAAAAATGTAAGTTTTATATAAAATTGCACCAACTTTTTTTTAAGAAATGATGATACGAAAAATAATTTGGGTGGTAATACTAGTTAAGAGTAAGAGGGATGGCTGATCACCTTTTACATACAAATCTTTAAATATATATACGAAATTAAATTTTGTATGAAAAAGGGCGGGCGATCTTACCAACAAAACAAAGTTCTCTTCAATAAGAGTTATAGAAGATTTTTTTATTACAACAAAAAGTAATAAAATCTACATTCGCAAAATTTTAATGGCGCATAGGGAAATTATTATTATGTGTTTGACTCTAGAGTCTAGAGGAACTCACACTAAGTTTTATTATTCGCATTGTTTAGTTATAGCGAAAAGTTTTCAATTCTAATAAATAATAAACCCCATGTGGTTCGCTACGTTTGGTGACTTAGCTCATCGGTTGAGGTGGTCTAGGATACGCCTGTCCACCAGCTGCGTGGCGGGCCGTATTGGGAGAGGCCGGTTTGGGAAGGTGCTTTGACCTCTCCATATGGTGTCTCTCGACCCATCATCTTGCACCGCAGCGGGAGGAATGGATTCATAACTTCTAGACACACTGACCCCTAGAATCCTACCCACCCACACATATTTTTCCTTTCCAAACCTTCCTCTCTTGCCTTTCCTAAAAAGACTCTCTACACACCATTCCCAAATATGACACGGGCCCTGAGGGAAATAATTTTCTTCGTAGGCCTCCTGTGTGGGGATAATTAAAAAAACTTTACTTTAAAACAAGATTTACTTTGGGACAGGTTTGCACTGTCTTTATTCCGAATTAGATCCTAGATTTGTTTCACGCAAAGTAAGTAAGAAACGTGTTTCATAATAAACAATAATTTTTCAGTTCCTTATCGCAGCAGAATGAAAAACAAATATGTCTTTATGAATTTATTCGCAAAACGACACCACGCAGCGACGACATATTTTAAAGTCCCCTAGTTCCGAAGGGCGAAATTTAATTTCAGTCACCACTTTTGGCGCCAAACAAAGCCCGGGATTCACATATAATCCCGCGCTGATCTTCCCTTTTCCAAAATCGAATTCCTGCGCCGCACCCTCCCCGACACCTTCCGATCCCCTTCCCACCCTCCACACCCTCTCACCACCAACCCGCATTCCAACACCACCCCTCAGTCCTTAGACAAACCAAAACTATTTCACGGTAATTTAGATTTTTTTACTGAAAATATGAACGAATAACTTTAAAGACAACTTTCTTATCTATAAAGTAGAAATCTGCCATAAATATTAAGCAGGAACATAAAACACTGGTCTAAACTTTGAATAATATGTGTAATGTAAACATTTTAAAATTGATAATATTTTCATTTTATAATGCTTGAATACAACATTCTTAATTAGATGGAAATTAACAAAAATTACCCCAAAATAGCACACAGTTTTCATAGCACACTTTGAAAACATGTAATCAGGTAATTATTCATTCATGTTCTCAAGGCTTTTTTACATGTAGACGCATTATTATAGGTAAGTTACATAAATGAGTGAGATAAGTGTATAATAATACGTAACACAATAAAAGAGTAAGTATTAAAGATATACATAAGTAGATACTACGTAAAAGTAAAGTTACGTCATCACGGATAGTTTTACAAGGGAGTATAATAAGTGTATAATATATGCAACATAATAAAAGAGTATGTATTAAAGATATAAATAAGTAGATACAACATATGAATGAAGTTACATTACGGTAGAAAATTATACAAAGGAGCACAATACGAGTATAATAATGCGTAACATAATAAAAAGATTATTATTTTTAATTGATAAACTAACGTTTAAACAAGATTTTTTTGCATAGCACAAAGGGTAGATAACAAATATTATAATCAATAATTATCAGCCTGAAACACTCATCTACATTGAAAAAATCTTCCGAGAAAAGATACTGGCCGCCAACGGGAAATGAACCCGTGACCCTCTGATTGCCGGTCAGGAGCTCTGACCACTGAGCTACGGCGGCTTATCCAATACCCGCCAAATAATTCAATATATACTAGTGTTTCATTCGATAATTACTCATTATTACATTTTTCCAACTGAAAACAACCAACTTAATTTTTGTGAGAGAGGTATTGTTAAGTACTAAATCTCCCACTAGGTGGCGTCGAGACTAATCATGTCTGCATTTATTGCTGAAATACTTTAACTTGTCAAATATTAATTATTATTTTTAATTGATAAACTAACGTTTAAACAAGATTTTTATGCATAGCACAAAGGGTAGATAACAAATATTATAATCAATAATTATCAGCCTGAAACACTCATCTACATTGAAAAAATCTTCCGAGAATTATAATATTTGTTATCTACCCTTTGTGCTATTTTATTTATTATTTTTTTTTTAGGGACATTATATTTTTATTTATTATAGGTACATAAGTAGGACACAACATAAGTATGAAGTTATAAAGTTAGTTATTCGTACAAAGAAGTAAAATAGGTGTATAATAATGCGTAACATAATAAAAACAGTAGGTATCTATTAAAGATATACTTAAGTACATACAACTTATTTGTGAAGTTTCATTAATCTAGAAAGTTGTACAAGGGAGTATAATAAGCGTATATTAATGCGTAACATAATAAAAAAGAGCAGTTATTAAAATATAAGTAGATACTCGTACAACAGTAGTATGAAGTTACATTAACATAGAAAGTTATACAAAGGAGTATAATAATGCGTAACATAACAAACAAAGAGTAGGTATTAAAATATACATAAGGAGATACAACATAAGTATGAAGTTATATAATCATAAAAGTTATACAAAGGAGTAAAATAGGTGTATACTAATGCGTAACGTAATAAAACAGTAGGTATTAAAGATATACATAAGTACATACAATATAATTGTGAAATTAATTAACATAGAAAGTTGTAAAAAGGAGTATAATAATGCGTAACATAGTAAAAATGAGTAGGTATTAAAATATACATAAGCAGATACATCATTAGTATGAAGTTAAATTATCATAGAAATTTACACAGAGGATGAGTCTAGTTTTTGCACTGTTAATTCGTGGTGGAATCCCATTGTAATAAAATTGAAATTAAAAAAACTTTTTCACATTGTTCCACTTATTTATTATTACCAGGACCGGTTTCATCCTACTACGGACATTTTCAGACTGGTCTGAAAATGTCCGTAGTAGGATGAAACCGGTCCTGGTAATAATAAATAAGTGGAACAAAGTGAAAAAGTTTTTTTTTTAAATTTCAATTCTATTGCACAGAGGAGTTTAATAAGTGTAACAAGAGTACAAAAGAAGGAAGTAGTAATGTGTAATAAGTTTGTTGTTATGTTTGTTTGAAAAGGAGTATGAAACATTTACCAAGTGCTGAGCTTTCTTATCTTCCAGAAGCTAGTTGGAGTCATGACGTCCCGCGCGCCCTTTCTGACTTACCCGCTATAAAGTTACCGTGCACCTAATTCCACGGCGGGAGGTGATGGAAGCCGGAAGCTCCCGGTGGCAAATCGTACTCTTTATCCAACGCGATGGAGGTGTCACAAATTCTGCTGATTTGTCACGTAAATGGTTTCCTCTCGTGTATCCTCGTATGTGCCACTCTTGAGGTTTTTTCACATAAAAACTACGAGATAGAAATTAATCACCTATTTGTACAATATTTTTATGTTTACATCCCCATGTGGTTTTATTTCTAATGCCTTAGCAGACCTCGCGAACTTCGGACCGACTCAGAATAAATAACTGTTGTGTTAACAGTTAAAGCTGAATTAAATTAAGTTTTTTTATTAAGTTAAAAATTACACAATAAAGCAATTATCGATGCGCAACTGTCCTTGTTTGGTTTTTGTCAGTATCAGAGATAGCGTTGTATACGGATTTATATTTTTGTGATTTCTTGCTTTTCAACTTACTTACGGGAATTTCGTTTAATTTTCTTTATACGTGTGATAGATTTATTACAATTATTGTTTTTTACCTTTGGAGGGGTACAGATATTCGTTCACCGTTAGTCTCATTTTCGACTGTTGACATTTAGTGTGTAATAAAGAGGAGCAGCTTTGTACATTTAAGAACAAAAGCAAAACAGTCAGCGAATTGACAATTGACGTTTTGAATTTTTGGAAATCAGTCATTATTCAACATTTTACTTATCATAATATTACTGCAGCCCTTTTAAAAGATGAGAATTCGTTACATACAAAATGTATGAGTAAAAAAATGTCTTCATAATTTTTTTTTGGTAATTTTTTCCGATGTTTTAATAGCTGTTCTGCTATTCGGGCGGAGACAAATCCAACAAATCAAAGATCATAAAAATCGGCCCGGCCGTTCTTGAGTTATAAATAGTGTAACTAACCCGACTTTGTTTTATATATTAAGATTTCTACTCTTGTACTTACAGTGTACAGATATTAAAAGCTTACATAAATAATAATTACCTACCATTAACACAAAAAATGTTAATAATCAGTAACTGTACGTAAATGAGTTAGTAGTAGTATTTTGAGAACTAAGGAGTACCTCACCAGGTGAGAAAAAAAAACTGTGCTGAGATGTTGGCATATTTAAGATAATTTTTTATTCTGCTGTCATTAGTAAAAACACACCAAGAATGATACTGCGATACTCGTATTTTTAATTAAAAAGCCAAGACATCGTGTTTGAGTTATGAACTAACGTCTACAAAAGAGAACCCATTTTTGTTTGTGCAGATATTTGCATATTTCAAAGCGTTTAAATCAAATTATCAAAGATATTCAAGTTATAACATCGCTTATCTCGAAAAAATCTCCGGAGATACAACATCATAGCTTTAAGCCATCTGAGAACAAAACCAATCATTTTTGTTGGTTGAAAATGCTGGATTTAAAATATTACCTTCGTGGACTTTATTTCTCATTTATTTAATGTTATTGTTATTTTTTACGATATTGTGGTAGCGCAAAGAGAGGGGAAGATGAATCAAGAGAAAGCGGAGGTTGGAAGAAAAGCGAAAGCGCAGACACAACAAATATATATTTTCATTTCTAAGTGGATATTTCCCTTGCCCTGTTCGATAACAGAGCTCGTACAATTTATTTCATAATATTATTGTATTCTTGGAGCGTTGAACTTTCCAACTCGTTCGGCAAAAGCATATATAATAAATAAATAAATAAAAGTCACTTGACATGTTTACATTTACTTTTCTTGAACTTTATCATAATTTCAATTACTTTTCTATCTACCTTCTTAAATTCCTTCTTCCATTCCAGTCATATTTTTAAATTTTAAGATAATCAAGATCGACCTCTCAGTGCAAGAATTAAATAGCAATTACATTGACAATGGTTATGCTTTATCAGATAATGATGTATATTGTATTACCTACCGAGTTTGTCTTATGAACAAAAAGATAAGATAAATAATCTAATCACCATTCTTATTCATTTACATTTTGGGAGGCGGGTAGGGGTACCGGGAACCATTTATTGAATAATCAACGCCCCTGCCATTGGTCACCACGTTTTCGGATCGCTACGTTTGGTGATTTAGCAGAGGTGCCCAGGCTCATGGGGTGCGGTTTATCCGCGTCTTGGCGGCGGATGCATCTGCCCACCAACGCGCGGCAGGTGGGTGGGACTGGTTGATAAAGACTTCTGAATCTCTCCAGCTAGAATATCTCGATCCGCCGCCTTGCAGCGCAGTGGGAGGGATGGATTCATGCTACGTCATTCCTGAACACACTGTCCACCAAATTCCTACCCACCTCCCCATACCCTTTTCCTTCCCAGAACTTCCTCTCCTTCCTTTCCTAAAAAGACCCTCCACGTGTCAAAAGATGACGAAATATTTTTTCTCGGGGCCTCTTATGTGTAGCTAAGGTAAAATAAAATGTTCTAGTGAAATATAAATTAGCCTTTCCTCTAGCGATATAGCGATTTTCCGTAAGCGGAAGTTTGAAATGAAGTAAAGCACGGGAAATCCAAAAATTAGTTAAACATGTCATTTTTCTGCGTTTTTTTCTCTTTCAATCTGTGTCGTCGAAATAATTTTAGGAATGTGTGTTCTTTGCGTGCGTTTTTAGAGGATTTTTAAGACTGAAAAATTAAAAATAAATTAAATTCTGGTATTAAATGACTTACAAAAAATGTCGACCATTCTGAAAGATCTATCCAGTGTTAATTTAATAACACAAACTCATTATCATCGGTCTACAAAAACAGGAGATTTTTTGTAAAGTAAATCTTTCTTTTAATTCTCCTGAACGATTAATATTTTGTCCTTTACATACAACAGTTCAAATTTCCGTTATCGGTTTTTTTTTTATTCATAAAATAATATTTGTTTACAGTTTTTTACACGCTTTACGAGTACCACCCTAGACATGAGCCCGTATTATGGTAGTCGAATATATACTTACACATCCTTATTCCCGTTGTTAAAACTCTTGACCAGGTTACAGGTTCAAAACACGGCCTGTGCAATACACAGATTCTTGTTCATTTCGTAACCTATGAGATCGTGTTTTGAAAGTTGAAGACTTTTAAAAACTAGTCATTTGTTACTCCTAATATACAAGGGTCAAATTAAATACAATTTATTGTAAGGAAAAGATTCAAGATAATTTAGTATCGATTTATAAATAAACATTAGTTCCCCATTCTATTAATTAATTGCAAACTAAGCCTTCGTATTTTTAACGAAACCGCCCCTATTGTATGCCCGAATCTGTGACGTAACAGCGGCCGCCATATTGTTTATCTTGCTACGGCTGGTGACGTCATAGACCGTTACGCTAGCCGCCCGCTCTACCGGCTGGGTTGTGTGCTCTACGTCTCTGTAGCTTGTCTACGATGGTAATACGTAGAGGGCTCTACGCCGCTTTGTGTCCGCCATGTGCAGTCAAGCTTTGAATTGCGTGCTACAATTAAGTAAAAACATTTGTGTGTTGAAGTTTACATTGACAAAAAAGTCCAAATAACCGATACACATTGTTGCATCCGAAACAGCTCACAAATTAAAGCTTCAGAAGAACCTGTAATGCACTGTAAATACTAGAAACGAAACAAGACGAAGTGGTGTCTGCTTGAATTGAGTGATAATATGTGTAGGAAAAACAAGATACGCAAGAAAAAGGGATAACCGGCCACTTATCACAGTTATATAGTTCCACCATGATACCTCAAGGTATTTATCGTCACAACAAAACGAATGAGTACAAAACGATATTACGTTCTTCCGAGATAGAGCAAGAGCCCGTGACGATCAGACTTTCGTTATTTTATAAAACCTGAAAGTTTCTCTATGTATGTTCATGATACAGGTAAAAACGAGCCCCGACTATGAAAATTTAACTGAATTATCATAATTTAGAAATAATTCAATTTTCCTATAAATCCTAAAACCACACTGAGTAAATGAAACATGCGCAGTGAAAATTCGCAATAGACCGAACGCACTATTTATGTATATACCTCGCGTTCGCACCTACGGTAGTCTTTTAATGTGTCTGACAAGGTGTAAGAACCATCGAAACTGTCTGATTACTGAGAAAACATCTTTTGATAGTTCCTCGAGTAACATAATATATAAAATTCAGCTTTTATACTATAACGAAAGTATAATCTGGTTGTCTGGCAGGGGGTTGCAACTGTACTAAGTTTCTGACATTGGACGACGTGATTTCTAATATTATTCCAAACTAAATATATAAAAACTAAGCTTTATACTCTAACGAAACTGAGGTGGAATTCTATACACCTTTGCTACCTATTACTTTTCAAATCCACCGTGATCCAAACTTCATAGTCGGGGATCGTTTTTACCTGAATTAGGGATATACGCAGAGAAACTTTCAGGTTTTATAAAATAACGAATGTGTGATCGTCACGGGCTTTTGGACTAAGATGTCAAATCCCTTATTTCTAATTAAAAACACTACACGAAAATCACCAAGAATTTGCTTCAAAGGTAGTTTCAATTTTTCTTATGTTTTCAAATCTTCCAAACTTCCTGAATTTCGCACTATTTTTCTTACCATTGTTAAAAATAAAAAACCTTTCCAGCTAAGTGATTGTTAGGGAGAGGTGGGAACTGCATAAATAACATCCCGGTAGGAACTAAACATATTCTCTTTTCTAAACCAAACACAGATATAATACTTTTTATAGTTTTGATTGACAGTGAAAAAGTCGGTAATAATACGCTTAAGGTGCATAGAAAATTCTGCGATTTCTCGACGACAATATTGAATATTAGATATTTATTTATGGAATAGCGGGCTACATCTTCGCATGTCAGAAGCATTTTCTTCAACGATAATAAATAATAATGCGATAAGTTACAAGTGCTAAGTGAAAATTTGACTACGACGCACAATCTCTATCAGCAGTGCGTTGCGCAGGTCGTAAGTTTGAAATTTAAACCAAATCTCTACATTGTTACGTACGCACGAATTAACCTAAGCTAACAGCTAGGTAAATTTTATTTGATTATTTGAAGAAATTCAAAATGTATTAATATAAATAAAATATAGTAGGTATACTTGCGACACGCTCTAAAACTAGAGTCGTAGTATACTTTCAGTATCGCCCTAGTGAAAGTGTTGAGGACCGCCAATCAGATTTAAAACTCTTCCCCTCCCCAATACCTTCAGCCTCGCAACATTCCGCAATTACTAGAGATGTCACAGTCTCACCGGCTCCAGACGGTTAGGAGCAGTTGGGTCTCTTGTGTAATGATAATAATCTCACATTATATAATAATCATGATCTACAGAACGTGGTTTAACAACCCCTGTCTTGCGTAGAGGCCAGGTTATGGCAGGCTGTATTCAAGTGCCACTCGCAGGGCAATAGCTTTGTGTCGCCTGTGATATACAGGTACGGGCCGCGGCGCACTGTGGATTTATTGTTCTAAATATCCTTAATTGGTATGCACTTTTCTCATATGACTCTGTCATTACCATTGTTCGGTAAATTCCTAATTAATAAACTGAAGCAGTTACTTATAGTTTTCAGTTTAGATGACATTAAAAAACGTACATATTTTCTTATAAGCGATCGGTAAAGCGTAATGGAAATGTAATTGTTTTGAATTCTTTTACATTTTTTTTTGTATTTCACTCCCAACTAGGCTTTTACAAGTTTATTGTATTGTTAACACCTAGAACATCTAAATGAGCATACAAAATACTGCACCATGCAAGATGGAAAAATAGTAGATTGGGAATAAATAAATCGTAGCAAAGCTAGGCAGTTTGGATACATTTTTCTAATTTTATCTGCTATCAACCATATTTATTTTGTGCATCCAGAAATAAACAATTTCATTATTTAAATATAAATCAGCTGTATTATATGAATAAAACGTATTAAAGACAACTTATATTGCAATATTTTGAAACTAAACATATCTACAATATCGAAGTATATATTATGTTTCCCAAATTTTGGATTGGTCTCATAAATACTGCGACGTCAACGAAAAATTGTTACACTAATATGGTAGGCACATCTTTAATCTAGACATGTTAATCTTGATAGGCGGATAGATGCTTTTTAATGTTTTACCAGAAAACATGTTATAAAAACGATGTGTGATAGTATTCTTAAGTCGTCCATTAAACTCGGCGTCTTGGTAGCGAAATTTTATCGCTGCTGGCAATTAAAGTTGGAAATGACTGGTGGAAACAAGTGAAAACTTGGAAGTGTGTTGGCATCGGGGAAACTTTATCAACTTGTCGGTATCTCATTGTCTCGCGACTGTAAAGACGTAATCCCAAACGGATAATGAATTTCATACGACTTCCTTTCCTCGGAGAAGGGTTGCCTTTAATGCCCACATTAACGCAACCCCCGCCAAGAGCCTTGTCTAAGAAAATATCCCATTTGGGATGTGCGAGTACGTATTTATTTTATGGTTATCGGGTGTCGTGCGAGGAGCGCTGGCGGGGCGGCAATTTATATAACAGAATGCTTCTCCTTTTTACTCTTGCCAGCTACGTACTTGCGCGTGCATCCTTCGCATAAACTAGTACCTACTTGTAGAAAGATGGGGTGTTTTCATGTTTACTATGATAATCAAAGATTTAAAAAATGATTAACTTAATATTGCTATTGTTCAGGCAGCAAAAACTAATTCATAAACAGTCTACCAGAATATGGAAAAACATAACTTTATTACATTTCAATCAAATAATTACATTTTGTTAAAAAAATCCTACATATCCAGCTTTTAAGAAAAAACATACTCAAAACTGCAAAATGTATGGAATGTTATGTCGTGCAGCAACCAAACGCTTAGTAAAAAGATTGCCTATTTACATTAAATTAATAAAAATGTTTTCGTTATCACATCACTACTGTCTTTGTATTTCCATAATATTTTTTAAACAACATAATTTATACATATATATATGTAAAACAATTTTCTCGGTTTACCCGTGTAACGTAGTCCTTAAAAGGACTTTTTAACTCCTAACGTTTCGTTTTAAGGACTACGTTACGCGGGTAAACCGAGAAAATTGTTTTACATCTTACACCCGTGAAAACCTTAACCATAACATATATATATATAGATTAGACAAACTGTAAACAGAATTCTTGTCTGAACAGACTACGCAATAGTTACAATAGCGTGTTATCGAAGGTGGACATTTTCAATTCCGAACTAACCAAATATAAGGGTTACGTAAAAGAGTATTTCTCTGATGTTTCATGAATATGTTATGCGTCTATGTTTCTTGGCACAGTGGTTAGCGCATTTGCCCTGAAATCGAAAAGTCCTCGGTTCGAGTCCCAGAGGTGCAAATATTTTTTACTGATTTTTCTATTTCCAGATTTTTTGTTGAGTTTCGTAAATATTGTCTTCATTTTACTAAACATAATTTATGTTGTATTTTATTGGCGTGTGTCTTACAATCTTGACTTCATCCAACAACGATAGATATTCCGTATATAAGTTCCATTCTAAAATAATTGCAATCAACTCGTAAACGATAATTCTAACCAATTATTAAACCAGATCGACCATCACTAATTAGGTTGTCACCGTTTCAACAAACTGGTGCTTTTGTAGGAAACTAAAAATGTACCGTTTTAAGACCTAAAGATGCAGTCTTTATTTACGGTAAAAGTGACATAAAATCGAAAGCGTTTTGCAATCAAATTAATTAAATAATGCTTAGTTAATTTTCTTATAAGAACAACTCTCTTTTTATAACTTTTGAATATTATTCCCATCAATGTAATATATCATTGAAAAAGAAGATAAGACCAATAATCTAAACGAAAATATTAAAGAGTATCTACAAGACACAGAAAAATAGAAAAAGATTATGGTCGCAACTGGGACTCGAAACCAGAACCTCTCGTCTGAGATTGACAATTATGATGGTTTCTTATTAGGTGGCAATGGCTGGTTAAAGCGTAGGTCCCGCATTTAGACGACAGGTTCTGGGTTCGAGTCCCAGTTGCGATCATTATCTTTTTCTATTTTTCTGTGTCTTGTTCTCTTTCATATTTTCGTTTAGATTATTAATAGTGTTATCTTCTTCTTCGATGATATAAAAATACATAATTGACTCAAAGCACACTCCCGGGGAATTCCGATACCTTCAATTGACGCAATTACTTCACCGTGGTAGTGCCAGGTCTCTGGTAGTCACGGTACAAAGGTGAATCCCGAATTCCCGCAAGTAAATCTTAATTTTCGTTAGCCCCGAGGGAAGGAACTAATGTGTGGCGCGAGATGAGGAAATGGCTCAGAACACGTGTTAATTCAGCGAAATTGATGTGAGTTACACAAGTCTAGGAGTCAGCAAACTGTGAAATACAAGACGAAACTTGAGAAGAACGCGGAGACGTCTAACAGGTGTAAAAACTTGTAAGGTAATATAATTATTACGCATGAGGCCGCTTTTTAAAGCCTCTAAATTTTCAGATAAAGTTGATGCCATTAGCTTTAGTGCTATTACTGAGAATGATAATGTTACTCTTACTAAACCAATAATTGCTTCCAACAAATGGAGTGATTTTATTTTTAAAAACATTGCAGTTTGTTTTTAAACAGTTATCTACATAAATACAGAACATCTATATTAGTGATACTAGCATTATATTTGGTATGTGCATCTTTGGCCTTTGTGACAATGTATAAAAAAGAGATTATTAGAAACCAAGCGAATTTTTATTAAAAGACTTTACAAAAATAAAATACTCATGTCACCATTTTTGCAAAATATTACCTCAGGAGTTCTTTAACAAAATAATTACCCTGGTAAAAATTAGCAATAAAAACAAAGCCATTCTTCTTAGACTAGGGCTTCGTATGATAAATGACAAAAATTATTTTAATGTATATATTTGCAGTTGTCACTGGCCGTAAAAAGTTGTGGGAAACTGTCAATATTATAAAAGAAATGGGCGCAGTTACAATCAAACTGATTGATCAGTTTCGTAAGATTTGTAAAATCAAATATGTAAAATTAAAACTGAATAAACACATAAAAATATATTAAAAAAGTATACCCAAGTTTGCACATTAGTACAAAGTGAAAACATTTCTCGTGTGTGAATGAAGGCACTCCACGATACAAAAACAAACTTGATAAGAAAAGATATAAAAAACTAAGATTAAAAATAACAAATATGTTCATGTAAATAATTATTGATAAATCATCGACGAAGAAGACACTACTAACAAATCTAAACGAATATATGAAATTATTGATAATTTCAAAGTCAGCGACTTCAGGAAAGAATTTTTCTGGATCTATTTGTACCTAATAAGATAAATTCTGGTAAGTATCCAGCTCAGGATAATGCATGCGGGAGGTTGTCTTACCAGCAAGATTTTTTTTATGTACTCCGGAACGCAAGGCGCCCTACGATTGCATAGTATCATATTAATTATAATCAAATCATGAAAAATATTATTAATATTGCTTCGATTTGTTATAGCAATCATCACGGAGCACCATTGGTTTCAAAATTAGTATAAATAAAATTTGTTTAGTTGTGGTTTTCCATTTTATACGGATGAAGAAAAATTGGTTTCGAAACATGTTGATAATTTTGATTAAATGAGTGGTTTGTTACAAAGTGTTCGCTATTATTTAAGAAGCCTAATTAAAATGTTTCGATTCACGATTCGACCGGTAATTTGTCGGGGATATTTTGTCAGGGGATGTTTTGTCGTGGGATGAAAATGCGCGGAACCGATTCGACCCGCCAAAAGTATTTGATTCACTCAACCCTGTGCATATCAAAATATCACAGTGTTCTTATTTTGAATCTTCTTCGGCGTTATGCTATTTCCTAATATGCATGTATTATAGGCATTCTTACTACCGAAAGGTATAAGAAGAGTTCGTTAAAATCGTTCGTTATAAATCAACCAATGAAAGTACCTGTGTTTCAAAATAAATATGGTCAAAGAACCCTTGAATATATTATGCCATTAATATTTAACAAATTGCCATACGAATTTAAAGAAAATTGCTTTATAACAAAATTCTCACTGATGTTAAAATCATGGCTCTTAGGGAGTAACCTAATGTATTAAGATTATATTTTGCTCTTTCTTACCATGCATTAAATTTCAAGTATGTGATTAACTAATAATGTATTGCTGTTTTTATGTTGCTCAACTTTTTCATGATATTTATAACATATATTAATATTTTTCTATTCCACATCCCAATGTTGGTAGGTATGTTATATGTGTATGTGTATTTTGTTGGTATGCTAACGCGTTTATGATTATTTAATTTGTAGTTGTATGTAACTCATCTGCGGAACTAATCTCCTACTGACAAGCTACTTGCAGTAGCTTAGCGGGTAAGAAATTCCAATTGTTTGCAATTTTTTATACAATAATAAATATAAAAAGGGTAAAGGTAAGAATAGGTTAGTTATTATGAAAAACCGATATAAATCACGAGGTCTTTCTCCAATAATCAGCCACCATTACATAATATTATTTTTAAAGTTGAAAACAACACAATCATACTTTAAAAGCTACTAAGTACTTAAAAAATAGTGATAAATTAGTAATTTTCCCGTGAATTTGAATGTATAAAATGTAATCGCTATTGTGTTCGCCATTTCCGACAGAGGGCAGGGTAATTCCCCGTTGCTACGCCAAGAAGGGGTGAAGTTATATGGGTGGAGGCTGTATACTGCAGAGGCACCGTATCTTTGGTAATTTAAAATATATTCTTGACAATTAGCTGCTTTTGGTGATAATTAAATCCATATAAAAAGGTTTTTACATATTCCTCAGAGAGAATAAAGGAGAAAAAGATTTAAATATTTTAGTTATGAAATATAGCCTATTAGGAATCTAAAGGGGGGGAAAGAAACCTTATTGGATTTATAGTAGTGCATGAGGACTAACGCAGCCACATATCGATGTCGGAAATTTGAATTAATTTGAAATAAAAAGAAATTTGAATACATCTTTCAGAATACTAAACATTTTTTGAAATAACATTATTTCTTTAATAAATTAAAAATAAAATAAATAAAAATCTAGGGCACTTCTCACGCGGTAGAAGTGAAACCTTCACCCACACAATCTCAACCAATAGTGACCTCATAATCAAAGCGGCCAAGGCGGTAAGGTTCATTCTATCCCATTCTCTCGCAGGCTAAATCATATAGAATTTATGTATTTGCCACTTTTCAGTGTCATATCCTTTTCATCCGAGTTTCAAATCACAACGGTGCTAAAAAGTTTCACTCCTAAAATTCAGAAAAAAAAATCCTCTTCAAATTCATGTAGTAAAGGACACACTTATTTTACAAGCAACATTTTCCGTTTACTGTGGTGGTAGGGGGAGATTTTCAAATTGTTCAGGTTATTTCCAACTCAGGATTGTTTCCCTTTCTCTTCTAATGAAAAAAAAATAATATACCTACTTTTATATTTAAAACATCAATTATTTTGCGTTTCTAATCATCAAACTCGGGTAAATCCATTTCAAGCAAAGGTTTCTGTTAATAATCTAGTTACGAACGAAAGCTAGGAAAAAGTGTGGTACCCCTGGCGTTCTGTGTACCGCGTAGTGGAGGTAGTGTATATACATAGACGCACCCCTAAATTTGAGAAACCTCCCCACCGGGTCTTGGCTTCTTGCAGCGTCGTCTTGGAGCCCATCTTCTGCCAGGGAAGTAGAAAGATCAATAATTTTGATAGCTTGTTTTGAAAACTCAAAACGGTTTACAAACTAATTGTTTTTAACCACCTTCAATTGCCGGTTATATCAATTAAAGTTTTTCTTTCATTGTATAAAATATGAAAATACGCTAGACATGAATAAAATTAGAAATCCGTTTGTTTATTAGAAGCAAAAAAACTATCGAATCTCTGGCGTCTTGGAAATTGCATACCTTCCAAAACTGTAAATTTTAGATTATAGTAATGGCAACCTTTATTTTTCGCTAATAATGGAAGCCACAACACACAAATGTACGTATTTTTATGTGCCTTATATCGCCAAGAATGTTTGAAGGTAATAACCACAAAAATCGCTTGGCAAACGGAGCTTGGCGTGATTTCAAACCGGAAACGTGGTTTTTATGTACTTAGTAAATAATTTTATAAAAAAGAAAAAAGTTGATTTTGCCTTGAAATTATATTTTTAAAAGTTGTTTCTTATACGCGTTCATACATATATTAATTACTCAATAAACACTTTTATTTTATTTCTACTCAATGGAAACCTTCCTTTCTAATAATTTTCCTAACAAAGATTAATCAAAAATATTAATTTAGCATTGTGATGTTTTTTTAGGTGCGACGCGTTTGAACCATTTTTATTTATTTATTAAACTTAAAATAGATCGACTTCGTGTGGTCCAATATATAATCATAGGTACTCATTAATTTACACCTTGATTATTTCTAAAGCGTATTTTTTTCTTTAAATCTTCTTAATCTAGGTACATTTTTAATTTAACGTGGAACTAAGCTATACATTTGATTGCTTTTACTTTACACTATAATTAGTAATTATAATTTTTTTTATTGTTTGGTCCTTTAAGTCTATTTTCTTTCTATCTTTTATAAGTATTTATTGTAATGTGGTTTGTCTTTAAAGTATGAAAATTGAAACATTATAGAAAATTATTTGTTTACCATTTATTAAGTATATCTAATTATTTAAGCAATTTGTTTACTGATTCATATATATTACATTTCAAAATTTGGCTCATTGCTCTATTCGGATTTTTTAAGCTGCTATCATTGCTAATATATTACAATACAGAACGGTAGTCTTTAATTGTTTTATAAATTAGTTAACTTGTTTTTTACTAGGAAAGATTTGTTTGCAATCGAAATTTCGGTTGAACTCGGAATATCAGAAATCAGATAATAACTTACAATTATCTTAGTAGATAAGCACATGACAATGTATCGTACTGCAAAGTTTACAATATTTAGATTATTTATATAAATATAACTTTATTGTTGTCAAAAAGGAATATTACTGAAATCTCAAAACGAGAAATCAAAATTTCGACCATCTTGGCTTTCAACAAGTTTCTACCTCAATTTATTTGACGGTGTACTCATCACAAGAAATAAATTGAAATTTAAAATAAAATCTGTCACTACCAATGTCAGTGTGTAGGGAAAGTGACAGCTCCCAATGCGGACGGAGTTGAGGAAATAACGATAAACTTCGATTCTCCCGCTTCCTCGCATAAAATTTAGTGTTCTATAGCTTTGGTAGGCTCCATAATTAATTAGAGAGCTTAGTTTTAAAGCTCCGAGCGAGAAGGATTCACGCGATAAGGGCTGGTGGGAAAGGGAGAGGAAACCAGGGGGAGGGGTGGGGGGATGTAAGATGGCAGCTTAAGTTAGCAGAGTTGCCAAGAAACTGGGGAGACTCATAAATCTAAAGTTTCAGAGGGATGAAATTAGCAAGAATAATGCATTTCGTCTTCTGTGCTTTTTTATATAAACAAATACTTGTACAATCCATGGTTAAACCTTATTTTTAACATGTAATTTTAATTTATTTTAAATATTTTTCTAAATTTTCAAGCATTTCATAAACGTCTCACGTGTAAAGTTTCAGGTTTTATGTGTAGGTATATCAAATTAACCCCTTGGGATAATTTGTACGCTTATCGGAATAATTCATATAGGTCTCGTAGAAATCGTTGCTTCTCCCTTACTAAATCTAAAAGTTAACCAAAAAAGAATTAAAATGTACACATTTATGAACCCAAAGTTTCCGACTACAATTTGTGAAAAAAGGGTGAAATTTTTATTTATTATTTTTACATAAAACGACAAAAAAGTGAGGTGATGATAACTTCGATAATTCATTTGTCTAATAAAATAAGTGTGTGTTTACTTTTTTTGTTTCCAGTAATTTTTAGTTAGAAAAAACGTAAGGTAAAAAACTTAAACGTAAACCGTTTTTAAAACTTTTTAAAGTTTGCATTCATAAAATTTATATTTAAAAAATTATGTGATTATTTTTGATAATTAAATTAGAAAGCGTATCTTATCACCTTTCTCAAAAAGTTTTTAGTTTTCTGATACGTTTACAAATATTCCATTTATTTGAATTTAAAAATCAACATACAACAAAAACCAAAAACCTTACAACGGTACTGGATACACTGGTATATATGTACAATATATACATTACCTATAAATACAGTACCTATGTAAGTTATAGGTTCCTGTAAGTAACTGCTCGTATCACAATGATAGTTTCCAAGAACGAGTAAGTAAGTACCTATTTGTTAGATACCTAGAGTAAATCTCCGTAGGTAATGCATCCTTAAGTGGAACAAAGTTTAGTTTCTTAATCAGTACATAAGATAAATCTCTTCACTAACTAGACACTAGTATCACTCTATCATTGTGTGGAGCAAAGTTCGTGGTAGTTGTAATCAGTTGTAAATACGTGCAATGTACATAATATAATGAATCTCCTTACTAAATAGGTAGATACTATAATGAATCTCCTTACTAAATAGGTAGATACTATAATGAATCTCCTTGCTTCGTGTTTGTGTGGGGCAAAGTTTCGTTTCTTAATCTCTTGTTGGCAACACACGCACAAGTTTCCCTCCGAAGCAGCGGGAGTCGAACCAGAATGGCGGCGAACGGAATTATGAGTTCGGCGGGAGGAAGGAAGAAGCCGGATTTACTTAAGTAATTGCTGCGGTAATAACTGCGGAGGGCAATAAAGTAATAAGGAAGTGTCCCGTCTTATCGTCGGCCATAAATATTAAACGAGGCGGGACAAGATATTCCCCAAATTACTTGAGGATACGTCTTCGTCTTAGCTTAGGAAGAAGTCTTAAACTTGGTCTCAGATCTCAGAACGCCATCATTAAGTACGGTCCAAATTTATTTATTTAGATACTAACGATTATCCAGCATGCGTTGCAATGCCACTCAGAAGATTAATGTATTGGGTTTTAATTCTGTTTGCTGAAACTATTTGAATTGTTTATTAATCACACCTCCCGCGTTTCCCTACCCCTCCTGCGTTCCCTTCCACCTTCCCCATCCCGAATTTCCCCTTCCCTTCCCTCTTTTTACCTTTATTAAATTTGACTTAGCTTAAACGAGAAGCCTTCCTTGTTGGATTTGGACAATCAGTTCTATCATATTATCTGTGAATAAATTGTGTAATTTATAAATAAATATATAATAATACCATCTGATAATACAAGCAAAAAAAAAATAGGTGCCTATATTATTTATATTGCCGTCAGCCAAATGTAATTTCAATGTTTGTAAAATGTTTCTAAAGTTTATATACTTTTATTTTTAACTTTATGAGTAAGACCTCAAATTGTAATATTTAATTAATGAAGAAAATTATTAATCCTTCTTTCCTTCACTCCTGGACCCAGCGACTCCCAGATTCCTAACCACCCCCATACCTTATCCTTCCCAGAACTTGCTTTTCGTTCTTTCCTTTAAAATACACTCAACACAGCATTTCTTAAGTTGACATGCACCCTGAGGAAAATAATTTTGAAAGTGAAAGTTATTATAAATAAAAAAAAGAAATTTATCAACCTTTTGCATTATAAAAGCTTTTAATTCAAAATTAAAAGATTACTTAGTTTTAACCACTTTATTGTTTATAAAAAACCGACATGTTTCGTGAGCAATGCTCACTTCCTCAGGGTTTACTTTAAAAGGCATTTGGAGGCAAGTATTTATACATGTCAAATTACAAATCTGGAAATTTAGTTAATTTGTAACACGAATTAAAAAAAAAAAACAAAAAAAAAACAAACAAATAAAATAAAAAAATCTAGGTAACTACTTTTCTTGAATTCAAAACTGCTGAAGCACACTTTGGATATCAAATTATTAATATAAATTTTCCAATTAAAGAGAAAACTTTATAATCAGACAGGGTCTATTTCAAAGGCAATGTGTATATTCCCTCGATCATAATTTACTCTAAAATAATATAAAGGTATCTCAAAAATAATTTTAATTTGACTGCAGTAAGTTTATTAATTTGACTGAATCAAAGGGCTTTGAGATTCGATGCCATAACACTACTAATGATCTCTAATAAGAGACCCGCAGTTAAGGGTCGGATTGGTGGGGGGAGGGGGGGGGGGAGTAATAAATAATTAATCCGGAGTATTTCAAATTGAATAATTCAACATCTCTGACGCGTTGGAGTGTGAGTCCTGATAGAACCTAACTTTAACCAGCCGCCCTTCATCAACCCTTGTGCGGTTGTGTTATAAGGGCTGTTATGAAGGTGTTTCCCGGGGTTGCCCGGATCGTGATTTGTTTTTATGGTTGCGTATTGCTAAATTCAGTAGTGATCGCTTTTCTTATACGCATGAGTGAGAAAGCCATTCGAATCAAAGGGTTGATATCGTATTTATCTTTGAGAAGAGAAGGGGAACAATAATTATTCTAAAAATGTACCAATGCGTGTAAAAATCAAAAAATTTAATAAAAACATATTTAAACGATAAATAAACAAAATCTATCTACATATATCTATTTATATAAAGAAGAGTGTGTGTCGCGGCGGATGCCATGATTTTGAGTTTTTTAAACAATTCTATGAGTTTTTCTTGAGATTGATGACACAAGCACTCTTTTTAGGGTGAATTACTCATTAAAAAAAAGCATACTTGACCTTTAAAACAAGAGAAAGGTCACTGTTTATATGAAATTTTGAAAAAGAGTGCATAAAGCCAAGGCTAAGCCGGGGACTTCATACATATTAAGAAGAGTGTCCCGGTGTGGGTTTGTTTGACAAACATTTTTACAATTTTTTTTCCGATTATGATGATGATATAAAAGTCATTACCTATGATAAAAGTCACTACCTATATGAGATTTCTCTAACAATTGTGAATACAGGTAATTGCATTTTCAAATCTACTCCAAAAATAGCATAAAAATGATTTTTTAATCATTTACATTTTGGTACGAAAATGTTAATTAAAATAAGGCTAATAATAATAAAGCAATAACAACTTTGCAACTTTTTGGTATTTTAATATAAATATTGGTTAGTGTAATTTACTGCTTTACTCCCAAAGTGTTAAGCAAAAGGCGTTGAACTCCCAGCTGAAGCATTCTTGAACAGGTGAAAAATTCAACGAATTAATAAGCATCCACATTTTTAATTAATAATTATCTCAGCGGTGCAGAGATGGCGTTAGTGCAGTTCCCGTCGTGGCAGTAGGCAGTAGGCAAGAGTAGGCAGGAGTGGAAGGAGTATACCGAGGCATGATGGAGTGAGGCTTCTCAAAGGGAAGGGGTGCAATGTGGTCCAAAGGCTGTAGTTTTAAAAAAATAGGAATTAAAAAAAAAGTTATACATATACTCATTTTTATAGTACTTACTTACAATATCTGAGCGAAATCCACGATTGTTATCGATAGTCGCGTAGTTGAATGTTGTACTACATATGTTCTTATTTATGTTCAAGTTTAGAATTCCAACAACTGCTCGTAATATAATAATGTAAATAATTGATGTTATTTTTAAATTAAAGTACCATGTGACACGTTTGAAAGATTTTCGTGTACGAAAAGAGCAGTCCTTGTAATATTAAGTAATTCCTGAAAGCTTTTAGGAAAGATGTATATAATTAAATGTATTGGCCTAATGTTAAAAAGTTCTACATCAATGTAATATTTAATCATTGAAAAGAAAAATAATTTAAATAAATCTTAACCAAACATGAAACGGAAACGCCACAGAAAAAAAAAGGTAACGGTCCCAACTGGGAAACGAACTCAAGACCTGTCTTACCGGGACAACACTCTAACCTCTAACCTCTAACCACACGATCCCCAGTTGTGACCCCAACCTTTTTATTTTCTTAGTTTTTCTGTTTCATACTTCAATAGATTTTTATAAAAATTCATTAAAGCACTTCTTCAATTATGAAAGATATTATTATTGTTGCGTCAGTAATGTTTATCTGTAAAATTAAGTATTTTTGATTACTTATTAAATACTTGCGAAACTTCATATGATTTTGTTATAATATTATTTCTTCTTCAAATTTTGCAAATTGACTTTGTGGCACCATTTTATTAATGAAATAATTAAAAACACTTTGTTTTTACCACAATAACCTTTATTTAAAAAGTCAACATGTTTCGAGAATGATGTTCTCTTCATCAGGACATTATATGTATTAAAAGATTTAGATTTTATTTAGTACATATAATGTCCTGATGAAGAGAACATCGTTCTCGAAACATGTTATTTTTTTCAATAAAGATTATTGTGGTAAAAGCAAAGTGTTTTTAATTATTTCATTAATATAATATTATTGTTTACAATTTATTTATTTAAAACCCATAGGACTTTCACAAATGTAATACAAGTCGAAAGTTTACATAATGCATAAATAATATGAGCACATATAATAAATATCAACAGGTACAATTAATACTTTTCATGTTATTTTTTAGTTTATCGTAGATATTTGCACAACTAAGTTCAACAAGATTATAATTATTTTATTAATCCCGTTTTAATTTCCTGTTATTTAGAAGTTTACACAGACATTTGTGCATTTTATTCAATGTATTCATAAACATACATTATCGTAATATGGAGAAAGGAAGACAGAATTTAAAAATAATTATGTGCCATCAACTAAGTTTCTTTTGCAGTGTGACAACTCTTCACTGTATGCACAATTTTCAGCTGGAAAGATGGTTTTGGAAACCGTGCCACTTATAACAAATAATATCTCTTGTACAAAGACGACAATACGAAGGAAATCACTATGAATTCTTACTATAGTCGTTCAATGTGAGTATCTACATCTTCATAGACATTTTTTAAAGAAAACAAGTAAGTTTTCTACATTGGAAATGGTTTCTTTCTCCGTGTTTTTCTTTTAAACATCTGCCACCCTGTAGCGATACTGACTTGTCACCAAGAGAGTTCTGGCTCGGGGTAGTAGGCAGCAGGTAATGCGGGTAGCTGAGCTGAGCTGGTAGAGAGGGTAGCTGTACACTGTACAGGGCGGCCCAGGGCGGGCGTCGAGGGTCCAATTAGTAGGCGGAGAGCGCGCTGGGCGGGGAAATTAAATTAGGAACAAGCTACTTAACTCCAGTCACCCTGTGCTACTTCCTTGTTTTTTACAAACCTCGAAGAATGCGGATCATATTACAAGTTTATGATTTTTTTTTGAAAATTATTATTATTGATCTTTTTTCAGTTTGGCCGAAAAAAACATAATATTTAAGAAATCTAATGAGAAAAAAAGTATAAGATTTTTTTCCTCTATATGTCTAGCCTACTGGAAAATTTATAAATGTTAACTATGCATGAAAGAATTATTTAGAGATGTTTTATTTCACTCATGTAAATAGTATTTAACATATATTATATTTAATTACTTTAATTTTTTTTTAATTTCTTTTCCTTTTTTTCTTTTTTTATCGCTGTAAGTATAGTTTTATTTCTTATATTAGTAGCGAGCACACCTTTCAAAAAAATCAGGTATAATTACAAAAAAAAATCTGAAATACAAGCGCTCACTATTTTTTTATATTAGTTCCACACAGGAGGCTTTCAAGGAAAATTCCCTCAAGGCCTGTGTCATCTTTGGAGTTGCTGTGTGGAGGGTCTTTTTAGGGAAAGGAAGTTGAGGAAGTTCTGGGAGGAAAAAAGGTATGAGGGGTGAGTAAGGAATCTGGGGGTTCATGTGTGCAGGAGTGACGGACGTATGAATCCTTCACTCCCACTGCGGAGTATGATGAGGCGTCGAGAGAGTCCACCTGGAGAGTCGAGAGAGTCCACCTCCCTCAACCAATCTCTCCCGATCCGGCCTGCTACACACTAGGTGGGCAAAGGCATCAGCCGCCAAGACCATAGAAAAAGTTCATACCATGAACCCGGGTACCCTTTCTAAGTCACCAAACGTAGCGAACCACTTGGGGTGGTATGGCAGGGGTGTTGGTTATCCAATAAGTGGTGTCCGGGGCGGCGGTACCCATACCCGCCTCCCAAATAGAAATTAATCGATTTGATTAACCGAATTAAAGATAAATTGTACACTTAAGGTGCGGTATACGGTATACCCAAACAAAAAGAAGTAAATGGAGAGATATATATGTAAATACGAATGTTAAAGAGAGCGCCCTAATGTTAAAATCGAAAATATTTCAGTAAAAATTGCGAAAATCTTTAATAAAACAAGACTCGTTTAAAATGAGCAAAAATCTCCCAGGGGTTGTTTAAAAAAGCATTTAAAGAAACAATGTGCATTTTTTCATACGTACAACTTGTAAAATAAGTGAAATGAAAACACGGACGTATAAAATATGTCTATGAATGAAAATGTTTATAATAATTTTCGGAGCATACTTAGCGATTTTTTTCTATCGAGGGAATTTCATATAATTTGTGTTTTTCATAAATATTATCTTTAAGAATAATATATTTATTAAGAGCTTTAAAACTTAAAGTGTTCAAGGTACATAATAATATGTAGTAAATCGGTAGAAATGGCGTATGCTACGGCTCAAATCGAATTGTTAACTTAAAAAAATATATATTTATTGAACCGAGATATCTTATATCAGAATAATAAAATATGAATAATAACTTTTGATTAACACTGTACACAGGTAAGTGGGTAGTTTCAGATGAGAAATTCGTAAAGTTGTCACCGCTATCACCTACCAAGTTACCACTTGTGACTCCTTTAATTAAAGGTGTCGGACATTGTCAAGTGGCGTAACATTGCATCTCCCGCGGGTAATGTTTAAAGCTTTTATCTTCCGTACCAGGCTGCTTCTCGGAGTGGGTAAAGTAAGTAAAACCAGCTGAAACCGGGTAAAGCCGGGTGGGGAAAAGTAAAACACAAAGTAGCAGGTTCCAGGGCGCCAGGAGGGGGAGGGGGAGGGGGAGGGGGGGGGAAACAGGAACGTAACTTTATTTCTTTAGAAGTGCCACAGGATGAAAAAAATGCGAGTTTTCCGAGGCTGAGTTGGCCACTTCAACGAAAAGGATGACGCTTTCGCATCCACGCTCAACTTCTATGCTACACTCCGCCACAAAAATGCCTACGCTGTTTAACATGAATTACTTCAAATATAAGATTTCAAAAATTATACCACCGAACTTACAAATCGAAAAATATTAATTATTTTGAAAAGCGTAAAATTCGATTCTTTGTAAGAATAATTATTTTTAAAGCCAGAAGAAATAAGTCCTTATAACAAGTGTGTTACGAGGCTTTGACAAACTACACCCTATACTTAGATTTTCCTATTTTGACAAACGGATTGCACATCTTTAGAGCACTAGCGTCTGGTGGGAACGATGTCCTTGCTCTACCGGTATTTCAATGGAAGATGTTCAGAGGAACTAGCGTCGTTGATTCCTTTGGCACCAGTGCACATAAGAACGGATCGTTTTTACGACTCGTTCTTGAATTCAACAGCTTGATTTGCTTTGGTTCCCTCCTTCCTTTCCACAAAAAGACCCTCTACACAGCATCCCCAAAAAAGGCATAGACCGTGAGGGAAATTATTTTCCTCAGGACCTCCTGCGTGGAGTTAATTTAAAAAAAATAAAATAATAATAACTGATATTTTCATTGGTAGGTTCAAAGGTACTGGTGGACAGATAAATTCTCAAAGTTGAAATACTGTTAACTTAAAGTAGATGTAGGTAGATTTCTTCATACACATATTGTTATTTATTATAATCTAGTACAGAAAAAAACACATATGTGTTAAAAAAAAACACAGGAAACAGAAAACATAAATATGTAAGTAACATAAAACAGGTGATCTACCAAAATCCTGCAAATCAACGAAAATATTAAAAAAACATGTATAAAATTGTCGTTAACGATGATTTATAAACTAGTTGGAAATAGTTCCGCGCATATACATAAGACAACATTTATTATCTTGGTAAAATCATAATTAAAATACTAGCAGGTAGATATTTCCAATTATATTTATAACTTTTTTTAATAGATTAAAAAATGTGGCATTTGTATTATATTTTTCTTTAAAAACAGGTGTAGTAAATATATATTTTTTTACATTAACTCCACACAGGAGGCCCTGAGGAAAATAATTTTCCTCAGGCCTATGTCATCTTTGAGGATGCTGTGTGGAGGGTCTTTTTGAGGAAAGGAAGGAGTTAACATGGGTCTTGAAGAGACTCATGTTGTAAGAGGGAGGAAACACAGAGGCCGGTAAATCGTTCCACAGCCGTTAATTGACTTTGTTTTTTGATAAATTTTGACTCATATTATATTTATGTTTCTTGTACTAGAGTCGCTCTAGTATTTGTTGAGAACATTTTTCACAAAGCACTCTTTTTAGGGTGAATCGCATATTTAAAAAAAAATTGTGGAAATAATTATTCATTCAAGTATTATTATTAGCCGGAGTTCAAACATGTATTTATTAAAACATTGACGAAGAATAATATACATACCTATTTAACTGTAATCTAATCTTAAAATATCATTAGTAGGTATATCAATTTTTTCTGTTTTGCTTAATCACCAGTACTTACTATGATTTAATATTTTTTGAAGTGAAAACTTCTTTAGCACCGTTGTAATTTGAAACTCGATGAAACGAAAAAACGTCACTAAAAGGAGATGAACATATACATCTATAGGAATTAGCCTGTGGAAAATGAGAGAATAAACATTAATTTTTCGAAGAAAACTTCTTCGGAAAGGTTTTAACTTTGTGATGGCATTATTCATTTTAAGAAAAAGACAAATAACTTTGTTTACATCACTTTTATTGGTACGCAATCAACATGTTTCGTAAACAATGTTTACTTCATCAGGATCAAACGTATACTCAAAATGAATTTGTTATTTGTCTTTTTCTTAAATTAAAGAGAATAAACGGTCTCCTCTTTTATGCGATGTTTCGTAGCCTCTCAACTCTTGTCTACTTTAGTTTTCTGAAGATTTCACTTCGAACGCGTGTGAGCTGCACACATGTTATTTTTTAAATTTATATACTTCTTTCAATCATTTTATAATCTACACTTTTTATGTTCCTTTACAATTCACACTTGAATTATTCTTTCAAATTATGTTATTGTCAAAATCGACCATCATAACATGAGCAATGAGCATGTGAATGATCGAAAAATTCTCATCACCTTTATTAAAATTCATCACCTTTATTGAATAAAGAAAAAAAAATTTCGACTGCCGTAAAATGTACATGTGAACATTCCGGTATGTTATAGTGGTAACATCCTAAAGAGGCCTCTGCTAAATTGTAAAAATAATTACTATAATTATTATGAACATCAGAGTTATGCTCACTTTTGCAAAACTAGCCATTATAGTTTTAGCTACTAAACGTGTTTACTCGCTACTCGCTACCCGCTACAACCCATTTCCATAGAGTAGAGAGAGTAAAACACACGATACTTTCAACAGACGTTTCACATTAGAGGTGTTATGTTTTTATGCCTCCCTTAATTTGCAGCTTCCCGGGAAATCCCCGAGTTTTTGTGACAGGTGGGCGAGCCATTCATCATGACGTCACACCTCCTTTGTGCGCGGGCACGCGGGTTCAATCCCGGCACCGGCAGCGCTGAATGAGGCACGCCTATCACGCGTTGATGTGCTAATTAGACGCCAGGTAATGCGAAAGCTCAAATATGTGACGTAAAATTAACGTTGCAAGTTGAAAGAAAACGTTTTGAATACATGTGAAACCCTTAAATTTCCTTTTAGTCTTGTGTTGTAGCGTCCTTTAAATTTTTTGCTCACTGTAATTAGCGACTAAAATGTGCCAACATTATTTTATAATATATTCCTCCAGATTGTATTATGTGTGTACGTATGCGTTTGAATAAAGGTGTTACGCAGATTCATATTTACTCCGAATTACCTAAGTGATTCGCAATCTACTTATTTTTTTATTTTTTTTTATGTGTTTTTGTTACAAAGAATACATCAGTACAAATAAGCTTTGACTGTCCAACTAGGAGTCTCCCGTTCTAGGACAGTCAAATTGACAGAAACATTTTGATAGGCGTAAATTTAATTTACAGATGACCGATTTATATTGGGACACAAATCAAAAAATCATCGCCAAATAACTTTATCTTTTTTACTGAAGCTCAGGCAAAAAATATTTAATAATTTATAATTAACGGCACAGTGTCCTTTACGTACATGTTTTTTTTTTCAATATAGAAAGAAGAAACAAATGTAAAATTTTAAGATTACTTCCAAATAAACCAAAGAAAAATAGTACATACATAATACATAAATAAACCAAAAGATTACTTGTAAATAAACCAAAAGAATAATACATATTAGTACAAAGTTAGTGAAAGCAGTGAAGAAGAAACAAACATAAAATACCTGTTATACAGTGACCTTGTTAAAATATGTACTGCTAAATTGTTTAATTAGTAAAGCTTTATACTTCAGTAGAGGCATACAAAAAATATCAGAATCATTAGCATAAAAGATTTTCAAAAATGTTTAAAGTGTTTTCCAATCGTACTTTGAAGAACTAATCAGCCACTAAAATAAAACTAAATCCGAAGGAAGCTTCGTAAGCGTGGAAAAAATAGAGATATATAAAAAATAAAAAATAGAAAATAAAAAATAGAGACGTAATATGCACTTTTCTACACATTCCAAAGCTGCAACTGTGAAGCTTTGGAATGTGTAGAAAACATAAAATATCTAGGTGTTACTATAGACAACCATATTTATTTCTATATATTACAGCGTTTACCTAATTATTAACATTTTTACATAACATATTTTGAACTTTTATTATTTTGGGTGTAAGGTAGGTTTGAGAAGGTGAAACTGTGGGTGGGTAATATTGAATGTTTCGTGAACAACTCACTAGGAGAACCTGTGCTGAGGCGTTTATGCGGTTATGATTAATTGTGACAAGTATTTATGTATTGTTGTAGAAAGTTAGTTTTTTTTAAATTTTAATGTTTTTAATGGTAATAGAAAAAATAAATATATGTATATATTGTAAGTGTGTGTATATTTGGTAAATTCTTGAAAAACGAGTTTATTTATTTTACACTTTTTATAGTTTGTTTAGGAATTATAATGTTTTGAATAAAGTGAATATCTTGATTTTTGATCCAGGTTGTGATATATTTTTTGGTGAATGTTTGTAGATGTATTTGCAGTTAGTAGTTGTTTCAGAGTAATGGGCATACAGGTAAAAAGTTTGGTTGCGTAACACTGAAAGTGTCTTTGTCCGTGATTGGTGTGTGTATCAGTATGTTCAGTGATTTATTTGTTGAGGACCTGCTTTTTATTATGGTTTTTGGTTGAATTGGAATCTGCATACACTATTTATGTATAAATCATAATATGTACCTATTTGATTGACCCGCTAAACATACTCGATCGGAATATTAAATGTTTGTTTTTAACTAACCAGAAGTGTTGAAGTTAGCTATTAATAGATCAAATTATTTTAGTGGAAATTTTGGTTTGGATTTATTAAATCCTATGTCCAAAATTGAGAGTTATTGTGAAAAGCAACTACAGAAACATACTTTTTATATACTTTTTTTTAGACGGCGATTTTTTAGCGATGTTTATTGTTCACATATCTGCTAGTTAGTTAGTTCATAATATTATGTTGGTGTTTATACCTAAGCTATTCATTGATACAGATCGCGGAAAACCCTTTTTAAATAGATACATTTCAATTTCGGGTTTGTTTGATTGATTTAAATCTTGGAAGTGGAAACTAACCCACTTCCCTATATCCGATAGACCTAAAAATCGGCAGTTAGACGGGTTGTCGATGACAATGAATTTAATCAACTTTTGTGGCAATCACGCACACGCGGACATATACGCATTTCTCTGATATTTAACAATAAAACAGCACTTAATATTCGAAAAAAAAGTCGGTCTAATTCAATCGGCATGTGTAGTTGACTCCAATTCTTGAGTAGAAAGGTTCAGTCCTCAGTCAAAACAAACAAAAAAGCTTTAAAAGATTTCTATTTTTGAAACTGTTAATTCGTGGTGGAAGTCCATTATAATAGATTATAATAAAACAAATAAAAAACTTTATTCCACTTAATTAGAATTAAGTGGAATAAAGTTTTTTATTTGTTTTATTATAATCTACTTTAAAAGATTTTTTTAAATAGATTTTATAGTACAAAAAAAGGTTGATTTTTATGGATTGTTCTTTTTTCTAGCATCAAATTATACTTTCTCTTATTTGCTATCATTTGTTTATATATACACGCCCAATTAGGGCTTTTACACATGATAAAATTAAAAATATATTTGAAATAATCAAAGAATTAAAGAGATATAACAATTAAAATAAGTACCAAGTATAAATTTTTTTACTGAAAATTTATAAAAATTACAAGCTATTAAAGCTGTCAAGATAGATAATATAACAATGTTTTTATAGGCTGATAGACATTCAGTACCATTGGTTTTCGTGTAATATTTATTCCCTGCACTATGCAGTCGGTTCAGTACTAAGTTTATTGGTACCTTATTGTCACAATGGTAAGGTACCTTCTGACGAACCGTTCTACTAGGCACATGAAAGTTAATCAGCCTAAGGAGTTCAGGGGAGTCAAACATGTCATTGTTTCAATATTAAATATCACAATGATATTTATACACAGATGAGACATTTAGCGAATAAATTGGTTCGGCGGAATCGTAGATTAGTACCTCCATTTCTCTATTAGTACAACAACAACAACAACAACAACCGTCGACCGTGGCTGGCGTGTGACGTATCAAAGTAGGATGGAAACGGATGAAACCATGGGCTTGAGTAAAAGGAAAGGACGGTCTGACTTCACTTTCCCGAAGGTATGTTCTATAGTATATCTCTATGCGAGGCAGCAGTAGAGGCTTCTGCAATAAACTAACAACGAAAATCTCAAGTGTTTAAAAATTGAGAGACTGTTAAAAAGAGTTATTCAGAAAAGCAATAGTTTAACTAACATTTTCAGTACTTCAAAGTAGTGGTTAATTAAAGTCGTAAATTACTTCAAAGTAGTCCACACGTACATAATAGAAGGTTGTATCACATAATGGTTAACGTTAACGCTTTTCTAGCCCGTGGCAGTCGAGGTGTTCTCACCACCGCTCACGCGTGTTACGTTAACGTTTATACACGTGTACACACCGTGCACAGTGGATTGTACACGTGTATAGAGTATAACACCTAACCTTTTCTGCCCCGCGAAGACTCCAGGTAGATAGAGCGTTAGGCGTAGGACGTATCAGGTAGGAATTAGCGACAAGATAAATAGCCGAGGGTTTTCCGAAACCTTTTTCGGTTTTCATTTTGGAAAATAAATGAGTTTTACACAAATGCGTTCCTTTTTTAACTTGCGATAATTTCTGTTTTCGTCTTTTTTTATTTTTTTTTTTATTTATTATTGTAAGAATAATTATTACTCGTACAAATCACAAACAAGTCCTGCTAAGCCAATTGAATTGGCTTGTCAGCAGGTGCTTATAATTAAGTTACATATAAATTTTAAATGTTATAATTTTACATCTTATATCTACAAATTCAACATTATTCATACAAATCAATCTAAATATAATTTTTTTTTCCGATAGCCAATTTTTCAGCATATATTTAACCTTATTCATAGAATTGCATTGCTTTATAGTATCAGATAATAAATTAATTATTTTCGGTATGTTGTATTCAAACGTTCTCTGTCCGTACTTATTATTAAATTTCGGAACTTTTAACCCGTCGTTGCGGGTGAATCTAGTGCTGCATTTATGTTCTAATTTCTCTTTATGCTGCTGGGTAATTTTTTTTTTTTTTTCATTTATTTATTACATAAGATACATTATTTATACAGCAAAAATAACATATAAAATATAATATTTACATTTCAAAATAACCTTTTTTGATACAAATAAACTACATAATACATTTTGACTGATTTAAAAAAAAAATTATGATATTTCTCTTCTATAGAAGCAGACGCTTGTGATTAGAAGAGGGACGAGTATCGGGATGAGAAAATATTTAAAATATATTATAAATATATATATTTTGTATTTTTTAAATTAATTGTGGTAGATACTTTAAAAAACAACAAATTAACAAGTTATATAAGTTATGATGATAAATTTTATCAATTTGTTATTTTTACTTTACTGAATATAATTATATATATACTGAATTATAATTTTGTGCCATAGTATTGCCTTAACCGGTAAAATTTTAGCACTCTGGAACAGTAATGGTGTATTATGTCTCTGTTTGAAAATATTAGGAACGACTAATAATTTTACAATTGCGTTTTGTACAACTTGGACTTGTTTCAGATTTGTTATAGAAGTATTTCCCCATATTGTTAATCCATATCTTATAATGGATTCTGCCAGTGACATATAAATGATTTTTAATTTTTCAATTGGTAAGAAAAATTTAATGTGTACATTCTGCCAGCAATTGATCTGAGTCTTTTCAGGGTTTTTTAATATGTTTGTCCCATTTAAAAAAAAACAATCTACGGTAACGCCAAAATACACATATTCCGTAAGTATTTCTAAACTTTCACATTTACAATTAGTTGAAATATTTTTATGGATGCAATTAAAATTATGAGAAATAATATGAGGAATAAATTGGAATTTGGCATTAGGTGATCTTATATGCATTACTTTGGTTTTTTTGGCATTTATTAGTCCTGCATCATGTGACCATTTACAAAGTTGATTAAATTCAATTTGCATGAGTTCAAATGCAGTTTTTAGATCTTTATCTTGTTTTTAAAGTTTTTATTAATGCTTTTTAAATACAAAGTTTTAATATGATTTACAGCCTTACTACTAAAATAATCACTTGCCAACCGTTAAACGGTGTTTTAGAAATACTATGTTCAAAGACTTTAAGGCGATCCAATAGTCCAGGAAAAAATGGAAATCGGAATTCACGCCCTTTATGGGAGGAGTTTAAAAATACTTGAGAAAAAGCTCTCGGATAGGTTGGAATATGTATTTGAGAAAAAAAAAATTACAGGTTGACTTCGTGATGGCATGTAAAAAACATTTATTCCTTTTCTACGCATTGTTTATTGTAATAAAACAAAAAATTTATAATTGATTTCACACGTCTATTTCCCGCTATGGCCGGGTCATGACTGATACGCAATGAGTTAGATCCAGTGCATGGTTCTTGTGCCCATGCCATAAAGGTCACTTCAAGATCCAAATTCGTACAGTGCGAGCCGTATTGATTGATGTCAAAAATAACAACGAGAAAATGCATATTTTATTTTATTTTGCGAAGTTCGGGCGTAAATATCAATTTTTTGCGATCATTATAAAAGAAACTAAATTTGCGACTTTATACAATATAACCATGTTGTTGCATGTGTTAGGGTGAACGGTGGTTTTACGGGGTGGTTTGACATCACAAAAGGTGTTAAGCAAGGCTGTGTAATGTCACCATGGTTATTCAATTTGTACATGGATAATTGTATGCAAGAATTGAAAGAAGTGAGATTGAGCGCGAAATTGAGTAATCTGAAAGTATGTTGCCTGTTGTATGCTGATGATGCGGTGCTGATTTCTAACACTATGGAAGATCTACAGTCTCTCGTATCTAGGATGAACGAAGTATGTATGAAGAATGAGTTAATGATGAATGTAAGTAAGTCTAAAGTCATGGTGTTTGAAAGAGAGAGTACGAAAACAGTATGCAATATAGTTGTGAATGATGAATACTTGGAGCAGGTGGATGATTTTGTGTATCTGGGTAGTATGTTTACGAGAGATGGGAAGGCTGATAGGGATATTGAAAGAAGGGTGAATGCTGGTAACTCCATTAATGGAGGACTGAATGCCGTTGGCGCTAATAAAAAACTGTCAAAAGAAGCGAAACTAGCAGTCCACAATGGAGTCCTGGTAACTACCCTGATGTATGGCAGTGAGGCATGGAACTGGCAGAGGAAGGATGAAAGTAAACTGAATGCTGTTGAAATGAGATCCCTGAGGCGTATGTGTGGTAAAACAATGTATGATCGTGTGAGAAATGTGGATATCCGCAAAGAATGTAAGACTGATGTATGCATAATGAGTAAGATTAAGAAAGAGACCCTCAGATGGTTTGGGCATGTAGAGCGAATGAATGAAGAAAGCAGTGTAAGAAGAATATACGACGCAAATGTGAATGGTAGAAGAAGTCGTGGACGTCCGAGGAAGACATGGCACGATCAAGTGAATCAGATACTTGAGTCGGGCCATGTCAAAAGTCAGAATAATAGAAGAGAATGTATGAGACGATGTATGAATGTGAGTGAGGCAAAGAGTGTGTGCCAAGACCGAGTTGTTTGGCGGTCCGTCCTCTCTGCCTATCCCTGCGGGGAAAGGGCGTGATGGTTAGTTAGTTAGTTAGTTAACCATGTCCGAAAAAGGGTTTATAAGTAGGAGAGTTGGCACTGGAAGGTTTTTTTATAGATTTTCTACTTTATTTTTTTCTAGGCTTATTAAAATACTAAATAAAATTACCAATATTTTTAAGGGCCAAGGTATGTTCTACACGCAGTATTTAATTGAAGCATTTATATTACTTCTAAGCGATCAAATTTTCAAAACGAAAAACATATGATTTTGTATAATTTTGCATTATTTAGTATGACTTCATAATAAAATTTTTGATTCGATTTGGTACTAATAAAAATAAAACTTTATTCAATTATTTTTTAATCAGGCGCATTTGGGTTTGTTTTTCCCGATAGATGCGGGGATAGATAGTAGGTATTTTTAATGTCTCTGTATATCTTAATAAATTGCTGTTTTGTTCATAAAAAGGTTAATTTACTATTATATTCTGATAATTCAATTTATTTTCAACTTTGTGTTTTTTTTCGTCAGATTTAATCAAGTAATTATGTAATAATTGCAGGTTGTAACTTGTAATTTTATTTTATATTAAAAAGTGGTGTTAAACGGTTATACCAATATTCAAATTGGATTTTATGGTGTAAATTTTATAAGATGTTCATAAAAGTGATGTTTTTTATAACATAAATGCCTAATGCGTATGTTCGTAAGTTACGAACACACGCATAAGTTACGAATCGTAACCATATTTCCCAGAAGTAAACTTTTTTAGATGTACACATAAGCAATGCGCAAAATTTCATTTTTGTGTGAAAAAAGTGAAATTTTGGCTTTCTTACAAATTCCTTAAATAGGGCCGTGATCACGGACGTACAAAATATATGGACTTGCCCTTACGTGATAAAAGGCGTGTTATTTCCCCCTCCCATTGGAACCATTTTTCGGAACCGGCTAGGCTTGCGAGAGCCCCGCGTTAATCTAAAAAATGTGACGTCATCATTCTTGTCCGGACCAGTGTCGAGCTCTTATCGTACATTTTACGCACGGGCGTTGTATGTCTATGGAACACATACTATGCCATCGAGATACATGGCGACGCGAAACACAAAGCCGCTGTTTACTGGGGTAAGTAAATCATGAAACATTTGTAAAAGTGTCTACGAAATATTCGACTATGAAAATACTCAGAACCTTACTTTGCGAATTTGGACTTGACATATCTGTTCACAACGTGGCATGCAAATCGCGCTCCCATATAAAAAGGTCTATTCATTCAAAAGCAGATTTTACTTTCAAGAACTAAATGGTGATATTATAGCGCGAGGTGCCTATATACTGTTAGATTGATTTATCGGCGAATCAGAAGTCTCTTTCCTCTCTTCGTCCCGCCATAGTTGGTTTTTACCCCTCATCTGTAAGTTCTCGTCTAGCTGTTTGTATCTCTATGGCCGTGATTTTTTAATTGTACTTTCCCCAAATTTTTTCGACGTTTTGATGAAAAACGTTTGTGGTACGCTTTTTTTCACTTTTTCGTGTTTAAACTTAAAATGGTGCAAATTTTATCATTTATATAATATTTATATATTAACTTATGATGCAAATGCAAATATCTTCAAGGTACTTTGATCTAATTTCTAAAGTTTTTTTAGGAATAAAAAGTAGAAATACGAATGGAAGTCGGAGAATTTGTAGCTAGTTCTATATGAGGTTTGCTGGTCAGGGTTCGAGGGCCCCCTGAGCTTGGGGGCCCCGGTGCACAGCACCGTTAAGCCCTTCGTTAGCTACGCCACTGCGTCTCGTTGGCTTCAGGCGGTTGGGAGCAGAATGGGAGGTTCTAACTCACATTGTACAAAAGATGACAATCGTTTAATTGGCATTTATCTACTAAGCCACAAACTAAAAATATATAATCAAATATTCGGTTGTTATCCAATCTGTCAAACATTAACAATACTCTGTATAATATTGTAACAATAAAAAATAAAAGTTGTGTTTATTGCCTCAATCCTACCCTGTCGAGAGCGGCTCGCGCCCCCCGCCCAGGTGGTGGTGGTTGGTTGCCAGGGCGGCACGCGGCAGTGGGCGGAGAGGCGCCCACCTTAATTAGGACGAGAAGAGAATACCTGAGATGGAAGTCAAAGAGACCTCCTGTGTTTTGAGAGCTTCGAGATGTCACTTTGATCTCCCAGCGCCCCGTGGAAAATTCATATATAAAATAACATGTTTTCGGAGTGATTTAAATTTGAATTTCAATACTATTCCCAGGCTGATTATTATTTCTAAGGTCGTTGAATTGAGTATTTAATTGGCAATGAATAAATAACAATAAAAAATAGAACCGACCCAGAAAAATGGAAAACACCCCCAGTCACGAGTCACGACTAACTTTACAATAACTTACCTGTTTAGGCTCTCGTACCCTTAAATTAAATTATATTAAATTACATTCCTGAGATTACTATTCTTGCATAGCCTGTAATATATCCTAATCGCATTTTTCTTATTGGATTTATATTATTCTAAGCCTTACACCTCCATCCGTGTCTTACCGCTTACGAGGGAAAAATCGCATTTAGGAAGATAAATTCTCATAAAATCCTTACATTGTTGTACCGTCCATTAAAAAATTATCTTTTGCTTTCCTAAAGAACATATAAACTATTAAAATAAATACCAGGATTTCCAATAACACATGTTACCAATCATGTGCTCTACGTGTGAACTGTATCTAAATTTGTCTAATAAACAATAAACAGTGTTAATCTCAAATGACCTGCCAGGTAAGTAAGTATGGTCCTATAAAATATCTTGCTATACATAATATAAATAAATTTAAAAAATATTTATGTACATTCAACACAGCATCACATTCATTATAGGTACATATAGTGTTGTATTAGTAATTGACGAACCGGTGAATGCAATCTGTTTAGACATAAGTTGTTATAATGGACTAGCGAGTTCCCGGCATGCGTTGCTACGCCACAAATAAAGAAATTGTTTCTCCCAGCGTGTCTTTTCCCATTCGTCCCGTTCCTATTCCGTCTCCCTTTCCCATCCCATGTCCCCTTCCTCTCACGCGTTCCCCTTCCACATTCCTTGACTTCCCTCTCCACTCTGCCGCAAACTACCCTGTCGCGATCCCCTCCCCGCTCCCGCGTTCAATATATTCAGTCCCTTCAGATTTTCAAACAGCACGCGTACCAACAATTGCAATTTTTTTATATTTTAATATTTTCAACATGTTACAAACATTTTTTTTTTCAAAATATGGAATGTATTGCATTGCACTACCCCTGCATACATTCTGGAATAAACTTTTTAATTTACGGTGCTCCAGATTTTATGTCCGGGTTGAATCTTTCCCAAATGAAAGACTAAACCCTTCCACACACTTTTCCACAAATGAATATCTAGTAAATTAACGCAATGTAAGTGCACTATATAAGAATAAAACAATACAAGAACAATACGTCAATCCACCAGAAACATAATGGGAAAATATTTCACCGACTCCAGATATTTTCATATCAGAGGGTTCGGCTCTGATGAAATCCTAACTGGTCCGATAAATCCTACTGATCCCTCAATATAAATATTTAAAAAATCTTTCGTAATCCTACATGTATTTAAAATGATCGACTTTTGCATTTTTATGTACAATTTTTTTGACAAATCTAATACGCCTAAATTTTGAATGAGAGAGCTAGGTATAATGCCAGTAGCCGAAATAACAAATGGTAATATTTTTATAGTCTGAGAATGCCAAATTCTTTTAATTTCATTTCCTAAATCTGTATATTTTCTTATTTTTTCAGAAACAGTTTTCTGAATATTACAAGAATTTGGAATAGCGACATCAATGATATAAGTTATTTTCTTAATTTTGTCATGTAAAACTATATCGGGTCTATTATGACTAATTGTTCTGTCTGTCAGAATAGTTTTATCATAATAAATTTTATAAAATTCATTTTCTAAAAATGAATTTTGTTCATATTCATAATATGGTACATTACGGCAGTCAATCAAGTTATGTTTAATTACCAAACTTTGGTGAATTATTTTTAAAACTTGATTGTGCCTAAATGTATACTCGGACGGCGCTAATACAGAACATCCCGATATAATATGTTCTATAGTTTCCGGAAAAGCCAAACATTTTCTACATAAATCATCAATTTGATTTGCATCTTTGATGATATGCTTCCTATAATTTTTAGTATTAATGACTCTATCTTGTATGGCAAGCATAAAGCCTTATTATTATTAATTTTTGTTTATTATAAGAACAATCGATCAAATTTGGTACCTAACATAGGTACCTATTTAAAATAATATAATTTTCAATTAGATTCAAAGAATTAGATTTCGATTAGTAACATAAGTGAGTACTTCGATTAATTTATTTAAAAAGTTTATTCGAATATTGAATTTTGATTGAATTTTGACTGAACAATCGATGTTTGAATAATGTCATTTTCAAATTGTGACATTTTTGTAAGAGTTTTTATAATGATTAAAAAAAACTTTTCAGATGTATTGCCATGTGCTTGTAATAATCCAGAAACCTTCGCGAGGGTGGAAAATATTTATTTTGAAAGTTTGAAACATTTCTTATGCTTAATATAGCAACGCATAGCGGCCATACATACAAACATTTTTAGATTTTTATATATTTATTTATTTTATTTATTTCTATATATTACAGTTTTTACCTTATATATTTAATATTTTAACATAATATATTTTGGAAAACATTTTTACATATTAATTAATATAACATTTTATTATGTTGGGTGTAAGGTAGGTTTGATAAGGTAAGACTGTTGGTTTATAATGTTGTATGTTTCGTAAACACCTCACTAGGAGAACCTGTGTTGAGGTGTTTACGTGTTTATGATTCAGTGTGACAAGTACAGGTATTTATGTGTTGTAGTAGAGTGTTGGTTTTTTTTTTTTACATTTTAATGGTAATGGATTATTTAGAAGAAAAATATATATATATATAAAGTATATATAAATATATATGTATATATGAATAGTTGTTTAATTCTTGCAAGATATGTTTATTTATTTGACTTTTATTCTTTATATTCTTCTATATATATATATAGATTGTCTAGTTCAGTGGTTTTCAACCTGTGGGTACGCAATATCAACCAAAATTGGGGGTACGCAATATCGGGGCATGAATGTAGGTTTCAAAACTCAGTTCAACGTTTTCAAATTTCGCATGTAGAATCACTGGTTAAAAATATAAACTCTGTATAAAATTGCATCAATTGAATTTGTGTGACTTGATTGTTAAATTCATGTATTAATTAGATTATTCATAAATTACTAAAGAAACATATCTTTCATTAAACGTGTACACAGGATAGGTAGAAGGTACGGGGATACAACAAATTTTAACTAGGGGTACGCAGGCTCAAAAAGGTTGACAGCCGCTAGTCTAGTCTATAGTTAGTAATAGATTTTTCACAAAACAGCGCTATAAACATCATCTAAATATTAATATTAACTGTTCGACTCTTACAACAGTGCTTTCCACTTTCCACTCCCAACAGTTGCATGTGTATCTCCCGAGGTGACGGAATCATTTTGTATGACCTACTCTCTTCTTCAGTAATTTTACACCCGTGGTGAGTAATCAACTAATTGTTTTAAACATATGTAAGATTTTCACATACCAGGAGGAGTCCCATACATTTTTCTATTCCATGTTTTTATTAATTATTTGTATAATTTATTGTATTAACTACTCCCAACATTTATTTTCCAAATATTATTACCTTACACTGTTTTCTTTTAACAGAATTTAGAATTCATAAAGCAATATTTTTTACGCCAAATGAATGATTGTAAATATTAGCTTAGAATTTTTTAATCAAATACAAGGTGGTTAAATGAAAATTTCTTCAAATTAGTTTGATAAATAATTACTTCTCAGAATGAATAATTTATGTATGGTAGATATACAATCGCACGATATTACGTGGAAAGGTAAGGAGTTAATGCCTTTTCAATGGGGGGGTCCTGATGAGTGCCACCCTCCACCCTTCTTGGGCCAGATAATCAAATGGAGTTTATATAAAGATAACTATGGGAAGAAATATTTGGTACACGATTGTTAATAATTGGGCGCCTGCAGACCAGAGACTTTAATTGCGATGACAGTTGGAAAACTATCAATGTCCCGATTAAGAAGTCTCTCTTATGCGCAACTCCATATATCGTAATGGATTTTTATGCCCGCAACTGTCTCCGTATTAAAGTCTCTCTGCTACGTAATACACAAAATAATAAAAATTGAATCCTTATAAAATAATACAAACTTTTACTCTTCTGGAATAGATGTCACGTATTTTGAGAACTTCGATAATGAACGCGACTCCTATGAATCAAAATGTATGACTCGACTCGTATAACTTGACATGAAAACTCATTTGAAACGCAAATAAAGTGTTAAAAAAAACATAAATTAGTGTAAGTTAACTATCCCACTTAACTGTGGAGGGGTGATACACTTCTCCCCAAATGATAGTTTTGTTAGATATCAAAGTTGTTTTGTTAATTCCCCCCCCCCCCCCCTTCCCCACCTCTCCACCCAATCACTTTAATGTTTTCTTGAAACTTCCTCTCAAACCGGCCACGAGTGCATAAGGCACATTTTTATGGAAAGGGCCACATTAATATTATTATGTATTTGAGATACACTCGATTGTATAATATCTCTTTTACCTTTTGCATTACTTAAGAGTAAACTTATTCATAAACTATTCGCCGTGCATGAATAGTTTTAAGTTTAGCCTTAATGTTTGACTGTTGGGCAAAAATGGCAATGTCCGGTTAAAACGAAAGGTAGTAAATCAAATCTACGAGTACTATTGGAATCTGTTATTGGAAAGGGCAAAAAGAATATTGAGAGATAAGGTATCTCCACGGTGTTTGGGGTACCCTGGTGACTCTTTTTTGGGTACGTAAAGGTTAAACAAACAAAAAGTCAAAATATCTTTGATTTGTTTGGGTATTTTTGTTATGTAACTTGTTTTCTTTTGAAACTGATACCAAAGAAATTTTAACTTGATTGTTTATATGGTGGCTGGTATAATATACATCGGATGATTATTGACGAAGTGGTGTGAGAACAGGTTGTATATTGCAAAAGGATTCAAAGCAGTAATTTTTGACTGTTGGGCAATGGCAGTTTAAAACGGAAGGTAGTAAATAAAATCTAAATGTTACCGGAAAGGGCAAAAATAATATTGAGAGATACGGTAGCTCCACGATGTATGGGGTACCCTAGTGACCCCTTTGTGGGTACGTAAAGGTTAAAAAAAATCAAAAAGTTCAAACAAGTTTGATTTTGTGTGTATTTTTTGTGATGTTACTATATTTTATTTGAAACTACCTGGTGAAAACTTCGTTTGACAAACCGCAATTTATTTTATTTATGTGTTGTGAGTGACTGCGCGTATTCCGCTTCTGGAAGCTTTTTACCCAACAAGCCGGCTATCATCCTCGCCTCATTTTCCACCCATCCAAGGTGAGACTACAAAGCTGCATGACTGGCCAGGTACGGCACAGCGCACAGCCTGGCTCGGAGGCCATTTTTCATTCACAGCGTGTCAAGAAACGTACGGCACTGTTTAAAAATATTTATTTAGATTAGTATTTACACAATTCACGTTTAATTTATCTTGCCGAGTGGCGTATCATTAGTGTCAAACGCACTTGAATAAAATACATGCAAAAAGTATTTTCACCTTTGTAATTATATTTGGCACATGATTGCAAAATCGCATAAATCGATACTGAAGCCTAAACAAGTGTAGCACCTACATACATACACAAATATTACTACAATATGTGTAATTTGGAGTAGTTAAAACAGATTCAAAAAAAGTTTCTTAGATACTTGTATATGAGAATGCACGGAGAGTACCCGCGATTCATGCATCATTAAGATCTACTCGGAGAAAAGCATTGCCAAAGTCTCCAGTCGAGGAGGAGTGGGGCCCTTGCAGTACCTAACGGCGTACAAAATCATTATTCATTTAATAGATAGCCCGTACCTCCTGGAATGTTATAAATTGTATGTACCAAACAAGTACAGCCAGGGATGGTACCACGATCGTCTATGTATCCCACATAGCAGAACGGCTCGGCATAGCATGACACGAGGTATGGCGCTGTTAAATAACGTTTCCAAAACTGCTGACATCTTAGCCTTGAAGAATTCAAGAGGCATTTAAGTGACACTCATTACCCCCTATAATATGTATGTATCTCATGTTACTATTTAACGTTTCTTTTATTTACCTATAAATGTGTAGTTAGTGTCACATGCGTATTATAAATGGACACACAGTCTGTAATACATAAATAAATTTTTAAAAAAATTAAGTGTGTCTTCAAATTAATTACAGAGTAAACATACAAGCTTTTTAAAGTAATTTTATTAATCTTTTAGTATGTTGGGTGTTTTTCCGCACCACTTTCTGTTCACCATGTAGACTTCAAGCCCTCCAAAGAAAAGGTTATTGATGTTGTGTATTGAAATATTTATTATTATGAGAAAGGATTTTGAACCATTTATCGTCGTCGGGACGCCGAACAAAAATGTTCCCAGGACCTGTCGATTTGAAGGATGGTTGTAGGTAAATTTCTGATGAGCCCTTTCAGGATATTTCAGCATTTTCAGTTTAACAACGAAAAACATCGTGAAGATACACCTTTCAGCCATCAGTCTTGCATAACACGTAGCGTCTTGTATCGGAAATATTCCTTTTTTGCCGAAAATATCAGTCATTAATGGGGTGGAAGTACTTATCTGCTTATATACGTACGTGGGAACATCCCCTAATCACCATAGAAAATATATATAGCCTGTTCGCTGAATAAGCATCTATTTTCAATTTGTAAAAGTTTGTTAAAATCGGTTATCATGTGTAGAACAAAAGTGCGACGTTGAAGGTGATGCACCACTAAGCAATACAAAATCGTGTTAGTTTGGTTTGAGAATTAGATCGCTTAGAAATATTTTAGATGCTTTGATTTTATACCCCGAGTAGAACACATATTTGGCTTTGAAATAATAGATTTTTTTATTAGTCTTTTAATAAACCTTCCTAAGTAATAAGTCTTCCTACAAACCCCTTTTCGGTGGAAAAATTAATTATTAAAAAAAAATATTTTGAAGCACTATGCCTGAGCTTCGCAAAATAAAATAGAACACGCATTATGACGATGTTTTTTCGTGAATAAATGAAAATAAGCGCCTAGTGTTACACGGGAATATAAACCTTATTGCCATCTACACAAGGAGTATTATTGTTATGTTAGCGACGCATCGTATTTACAGAGAAGTCAAGGCATTGGAAATCGGCTCATATATATAAATCGGCTCGACTTTTCTCCTGGAACCTTACATTGGAGACTAATCAAGATTGGGAAGTTCTGTAATGCATGGAAATTCAATTTGATTAATTGGTGTTATTTCACAATTTATTCATTAAAAATAATATAATATTACCTACATTGAGCGGTAGGTTCGTGCCAATAGCGTTAGTCGTGTTTGGTGACCACATTTGCGGGATCCCACCTTATCCTCCCCATGTCCTTCCCCTCACCCGCATTATCTTATGTTATGGGTAGGTTATGTCATAATATCACTGACTCCAGACGGATGGGAGCAGTCGGAACTCTTGTGCAGTACTGACATAAAATTGAAAATAAAATAATAAAATATAATAATTACAAATCTCAAAAATTAATAGTTTTAACGATTGTCAGCAAAAATACTTTATTCAAAGTATCGGCACAGTAATTTTAAGGTTGGTAAAATAAAAATAAAACCCAACAACTGATTTATGAATACAGCAATGAATTTTTCACCCTTATGGAATACAAAATACAGGACAAGTACCTATATAGTTATCAATGACTTGACTATTTCTCCCGCCATTTTTGGTAGGTACATTTTTTACAAAATGTCTTACACAATAACGCCGTGTCATCCTAATGACATGACAAATTATTATTCAAAAGTACAATTTGACGAAGGTACCTACCTATGACATTTATTAATGAAGACGAGAATGTGGCGAGCTTTTTTTAATTTCCTGTCAAATGCTTTATATTTTGGTGTGAGGTTGACTCTTGTTAATTCTAATAACAAGAGTGGGTTGTTGCGTAGGTAATTCCAGAAATAGTTAGTTTAAAAAATTTAAGATCGTAACGTATTAAATTTTTGCAATCATTTATTTGTCATCTCTGGAACTAATTGATGTATTGAATGATTGTAATGTGTTTAATTAATATTTTTTAAATTAAATGGTGTCTTTATTTATTTACACCTAGCTTGAGATTGTAAAAAGTACGGTGCACGGTGTCTTGAAATACGCACAAATCTACATAATCACAAATGGAATTTTTTGGTATAACTTTTTTGATTAGTGATTTAGTTTTCAAGTAAATCGAATCCAAAGTTGGAAATTTTAATAATTTGTAAAAAAAAATTCGAGTTAATATATTTTTTTTAATGCCTTGCATTGTAGACACGGTTTTAAATGTTTTTTTAACCCTTTATTTAGTAAAATAATTAAAAAGGTTAAAATAAAATTTTAAAAATATTAAGTGTTTTTTGGTTCTATGTGTGAGTAGATTCATCAGTTTCTCGCTTGTTCCACGAGTTTCCGGATACTGTATATTTTGATCGCTACGAGTGAATTGTAGTGCTGTGTTAAATTCCTTAAAAATACGCATTAGATCGATTTGTCTTCCTTTCATTCAATCATTCTAGTTGATGCTATAAATTTTTGAAAAATATGTTTCATTCCAGCAAAAAATTTTAAAAGCTAAAAGTTTATTGTTTTTTAATATAAGTAATGTAACATATCTATTTCGTGAGCAGGTACTGCGCAAAGTAGGTACTGTTTATTGTCTATTCATTTTTTTTTCTGATTTTCACTTTGTTGGTTGGCCAAACTGGAAGGAGACCGGAAAGAGGTCATTGAGGGAATCCTGGCGGAGGACATAGCTTAGTTTTTGTGTGGGGGAGTGTTTTCGGGGCGATTGGGATGATAAAGTGATATACTAGTGCTATGTAGCCTAGAAAGATTATTTTTATACGTCACGTGAGTGTGTAACGACTCAAATGGCATTGAAGCCTATTTATTTTGTATAATCCCTCGCCGGATGCCGCGAGATAGAGTTATCCGCGTGCCGAAGTCAATTTAGATCGGAATCAACGGGTGATGTACTGCCCGCAAGGATACTTTTGCTGTTCCTTTGGCCGGTGAGATTTGCTCATGCCGCCTGATGGGTGAGAATCTGCTGTGCCTATTTTGTTGGGTGGATTCCCTTTATTAATGGAGCGGCTCCTAGACTCTGGTTGGACCCGCCAATTTCCCTTTGCTGTTCCTTTGGCCGGTGAGATTAGCTCATGCCGCCTGATGGGTGAGAATCTGCTGTGCCTGTTTTGTTGGGAGGACTCCCTTTAACCGAGCGGCCTCATGACGTGCTGGACGGCGTTTTGGGGATTGCTGTTGACGTTTGGAGGAGAATCACGACGATGGGACGTATGCGGTATTAATAACTAACCGTAATTTCTATATAACTCTCTCTCTCCAAATCTATTAATAGATGCTAAAGTTATTTATATTTTTTGTTAAGCCTTCTTTGGTGTTATTTCCCTTGCAAAGTGCAATAAAGTTTTTGTTTTAAATTTCACTAGTAAAATAGGTGCTTCATTTATATGCATGACCTCAAATACCTAACTCCACCATCCTGAGAAGTATGTTCTTTTTGCTCTGAGAAGATAAGCTGTCGGTTGACAAAGGTATGTTACATCCACCTACATAGTATTACAGTAACACCCAATTGATAAAACTTCCTGCAATATTTTCTGAAAAATGTTTTCTTAAAATAATAAATTAAAACTATCAACTTACCATTTACATTGATGCCACCATAAGTCTTTCATTTATTTTAAAATATGTAGGTACCTACCTATACTTTTTAACTTTTTCATTGTAGGCTTAAAAGAAGATATACCTATTTGTCACTTACTTACATAAAACTTTTTATATGATATAATTATGCTTTATACTTTAGTGTAATTGTAATATTATAATAAAATAGTTATAGTATATACATTATAAACCACAGTCATACGCCGTAAATTACTACGAAGAAAAAAAGATTTTACTTTAATTTTCATTCCTAATAATCTACCTACTACTATTCTAATAAGAATTTTAGTATATTAAATAATATCTAACACGATTATTTTTTTTTCTTTTTGGAAAATTACTTCCAGTCCCTGGATAATGATATTATTTCTTCAGATTCTAGAAGATATCTCTACTAAGTTAATGATTTTTTTTACCCCATTTCAATTAGTAGGTACCGTTACAGATTTTAATAAACTACGGCAATCTTTATGTGATTTTAAGTAATACAATAAAGAATAATGTTTTAGCGGCTTATAAAAACCTTGGGAGTCCCCGTAGAGTGTCTGCCAATCGTCCCTCTAGCGGACGGTAATCCAACTATTCAATTTCCCGCCAAAAAAGGTTTTCCCGGCATTTTTTCTCGCGACATTATTTCTTCATTTCGTCCGAGAACGGATTTATCCTAAAGCTGGTTCCCAATCCACGAACTTAACGATAAGCACATCGGGCACAAAGTCGAAAGAGATACTACCAGGTCTAACTCTTAAATAGTTCGCACATATTTATGTTGACCCTTTTTGTGACTTCAATAGAGAAAATCCAAGTATGTGTATTGAGTCAACCAGTTTAATAACATAAAAGTCCGCCATAATTGAAGAGGTCCAGTGAATTGAAAGGCCGGTTCTAGAATAGAGATTACGCTAAGTCCAATTTCTCGGATCGTCTTCTTTTACATTAATGGCACATTTCATATCCGTCGTGTTTTTTTTTCCAAATCTCACAGGATTACTAAGCATCCCTGGCTTCAAATAAAATGCATAATTGAATTTGCTAAGACTTTTTTCCAAAATGTCAAATAATATATTTTAATATTTATCTGGACTGAGTCAAATGTTCCTGCATAATGCAGTTGCATAAAAGCAGACATTATCAGAAACACAAGGTACAAAACGAAATACGGTTTCAAAGTAGGTAATAACAGAAAATATTTGTATTTACCTCGATGTTTGCAGTGTGTATGTGTAAATCCTTATCGATTTGTCACAAATATCTGAAAAAGAAAAAATATATTAGTTTAATAAATTACGCGTAAATACTACAATCTAGCATTGTGGTCATGAGATTTACCATGTTTTTGGAAGACATTATACTTTAAAATAGCTGAAGTTCACAGTTTTTTCCCGGGCTTGGGTCAAAAAAACAATTTAGACATTAATTTTCTTCGTATTTTGAACGTCAAATGTGCAAAATTTCATCAATTTTCAAAATTATGCTTTAAGGAGTGGTAAAAGGAGGTCTGGTGGATTTTTTAAATTTAATCAATCTCCAAATAAAACTATACATTTGCATGAAAAACAAAGTAACACTCATCACGTAATAGAACATTCCCACCTATATGTGGAAGATGGAATATTTAAAACTTATTTAAAAAAAACTAGTTGAATCCCGCAAAAATATCAAAACTGACAAAATATTGCAGAATTTGGAGATTCTACTTCTTCCAACTTTACAAAAAATACTGTACATTTTACCATGCAGTATTTAAGGTAAAGATAAAGATGGGCAATATAAGATTTTTTTAATGTTTGTGGTATATAAGTGTATGTACGTGTACGTCAATTGCATGAGTACCTACCTGTGGGTAAGAATGCTATTGACAGTAAAGTTGTGAGTGCGAATTTATTGAGTTGCCAGTATTATTTTTTCTCAATAGAAAAACGAATTATTATTTTTTAAACGAAAGGTTGGTATAGAAAATAAGTACACATATGTTACTTTTTTATGCGTATATGTATGGGCCATTAAAGAATTCATTTTTTCATGATTTTTCAGGCAGCTTTGACAATTTTTCGAGAGTTCATAATAATTATTCAAAAAAGAATCTTGCAGAACCTACCATGTATGACTATATATCTATAATGAAATAAAAAAATATCTTTAAAAAAGTATTTTTGAGTCGAAATTATAAATTTATGTACGATAAATTTGAATTCCAAAGAAAATCAGCCACTTGTAATTTAAATTTAAGCTCATCAAAATGCTATTTTAAATTTATTTACAAAAAAGGACAAATTTTTTTTTTTATAATTATCATTAACTCACAAATAATTGACAAAGTTGGTCCTAAAATCGTGAGAAATAGATTTCTCTAACGGCAAACATTTTATAATTTGAAACACAAATAAATAAAATTGCACATATCCATACTAGATATTTCCTATACATTTTGCTTGAAACGATAATTTTTCTTCTTGGTTAAGTATTTTGGCCCCAAATGAAAATTTAAGTTTTGTGTAGAAAAGGCTGCGCAGACGTTCCTCTTAAGCATTTTAATAAATGCTTTATTTTTATTTATCGAATTTCAGAAATTCCGAAATTTCATCTGTGTGGCACCTTCCTGGAAAATTTAACGCGTTGACTTATCACCTGGAAATACTTAAAACATTATACGACGCCATTAAAATGCTGCGCCATCGACAAAGGGTTCCTATTATTAAAAGACATTGATTTAAAGAAGTATATGGGCTGTAAGTTTAATGGTCTGTTAGTTAGAGCTCATTCGGTGGCCTGGCATTATTGTGCCCGTAAAGAGTTGGAACAGCCGATCTCCTTTCGTATTGAAATGAAACCAAATTTGATGACGCTAAGTTAAGAGCAATCGTATTCTTGACACATGAAAAGATCTATTGAATCGGACCGGAAGTATTATAATAACGACGTGTGCTAGTTACACAAAAATAAATTGCTCTATTTTTAAAACGAGACATAGGTATTTCTTAGACATGGGACTTCTGAATAATTCGATCTAAAGCATAATATTTAAATGAAGACGATATGAGCGAAACTCAATCGAAAATTTGAAATCAGAAAAGATTCGGTCACTCGAACCTCAGTTTCAGGGTATTCGTATATTTGTCTGATTTTACTGTTTTCAGATTTTCGATTGAGTTTCGCTAATATTGTCTTCATTTAATTAAAACCAAATATTATTACCGATTTTTTAATGTTTTTGAAGTGAAAACTTCTTTAGCACCGTTGTCATTTGAAACTCGATGAAACTAAAAAGTGACAATAAGAAGAGACAAACACATACATCTGTAGGATTTAGCCTGCGAAAGATTAAGGTAGAATAATCGGTATCCTCTTTATGCGGTGCTTCGTAGCCTCCCTACGTCCCTACTCTTGTATACTTTAGTTTTCTAAAGGTTTCCCTTCTACTGCGTGTGAACTGCACACTTGTATTTTTTAAAATATAATTGTGCCGAAAAATTCTATGGCTATTTTGAAGGAATGCAACGAAAGAAACTTACGATATTTTTACCATATAGATGAAGAATTTTTTAAAACTCCTTTTTGGGGTATTTATATTTTGAAGGCCGATCGTAAGATCAGACAAATATTGAATCGCCTAGCCACATCGTGAAGTGCCTGGCGGAAGATCATAAAATGTCTGAAGCGCATCATGATCAACCTGATTTTACGATTGGCCTGCGACAGATATATAACGTTGTAATTTATATTGTTCTGAAAAAAATGAAAGAATTTAACCAATGTCCACAATATAAGGCATCTTTTTAAAAAAATTTGAAAGCTCTTAAAGAATTTTATTTTTATTAACCCCATTTTTTAAAATCTCTCACCGTAGTATAAGTAGGTAGTTATAACATGGATAAGTGCATTTCAATTCAACGAATTCAACAGCTCGATGACATTTACGACATGAATGAACTCTTCTCCGAGATTTTTGCACCTCCCCTTTCGTCAATCATTCAAAAATCTTTTAAACTTCTTTATCATTTGCTCAACAATTTTATAAATAGAAATACATACTTGACACGTGTCAAATTGATGATTTTTGCACAAAAGCTTTTTCAAAAGTCAGCATTTTCATTGCAAAAAAATACATACTGGTATTTTTTTGTTATTTCATAGGCAAGTATTCTGAGAATCAGTTTATTGAGCACTCAGTTTATTCCTCTGAATTCTCTGGGAGAATCAGTTTATTTATCTGCATTTAATCCCACCAGCTCTTGTATTACTCTTATATTATACGGTTGGAATAAACTTCCCTCAGCTCTTACTAATATCCAGAATTTGGCAGAATTTAAACGGGCTTTAAAAACAAAATTATTTAAAAAATCATACCATTCATGAATGCTAACATCTTTTCAATGCACGTAATAAGCCATATTCTCAAGTTTCCGGTAATTGTTTGGTTTCGGTTTCCTCCTAATTGTATTTTTATGTTTAATGTCCGAATTTATTGTCGAATTTATTGTAAGAAGTTATTATATTATATTTTAGTTTAAAAGTGCTTGTCTTGTCCTGTGCTACGTTAACAACGTTATTGCCCTGTGCGTCCTATAACAGCACTGTTTTTGTTAAGGCTATCCACTAGTACCGGAAAAAATCGAAATCGGAATTCACGCCCTCTTATGGGAGGAGTTTAAAAATACTTGAGAAAAAGCTTTTGGAAAGGTTGGAAAAGATATTTGAGTTTTTTTTTTACATGTTGTTTTCGTAAAGGCCTGTAAAAAACATTAATTCCTTTTTTATGCATTGTTTATAGCAATAAAACGGAATTTTTAAATTGATTTCACGAAAATAAGCGGCGCGGAGCATAACACGACTGCTCTCCGCTCCGTTCGGAGGAGTAATGACGGAAGACAGGGGGACGGCTGCCAGTCGTTTTTCGGTGGACGGTATAAGGTTCACTTTGATATAACAAATTCGTCGACTGCCGTATTGTCGTCGTGATGTCAAAAATACCAACGCGAAAATGCATATTATATTTTATTTTGTGAGGTTCGGGCGTAAATATTATTTTTTTTCGCGATAATTATATAAGAAACTGAATTTGCCACATTATGCAATAAAACCATATCCGAAAAAGTGTTTATAAGTAGGAGAGTTTTCAGTTAAAAATGTTTTTTATAGACCTAATACTTTATTTTTTTCTAAGCTTGTTAAAAGACTTATTAAAAAAATGACCGATATTTTTAAGGGCCAAAGTATGTTCTACACGCAGTATTTAATTGAAGCATCTATAATCTTCTAAGCGGTCAAATTTTCAAAACTAAAACATACGATTTTGTATGATTTTGCATTATTTAGTATGGCTTCATCTTAATCATTGTTCTCTTGTTATTGTTTTGTAAATACTGTATATTCTTTGTTTCACATTATTTTATCAATATTTTGTAATGGACTCATAAGGAGCACTGTAGGATTATTTTTTTAAATTTATTGTAGTTAACTTACTTGAAATGAAATGACACAAAACTGCGCTTTACAAGTATTACGTTATTATTGGAAACATGAAATTATTGAATTTTAAAGAGCGTTACACCTCAATGCGTTACTTCTTGAATATTCAAATTTACTTTTCGGCATCATTTTAATTAAATTTTAAAAAACCACAATGTACACACCACTTACTTAATCAAAATTATCAACATGTTTCAAAACCAAAAAAACTCGAGGTTATTTAGTTAGGTTATCATAAACTCCCTACTCATTGGAGGATATTTCGTATTCAATACCTACTTTGTACGTGTGACAAATCTCACCTATTTCTAATACGCGTACCTACGCTAGAAATAATTTAGAAAAAAGCTCGTATAACTAAAATGGCAAACAAAGCAGCGACGCACCGCAGCGGGGTGCAATTCCTCGTAATAGTTTCACATTCCGGGGTCCTGTCGTATCGGCAAAATTAAAATTGATTTTACGACTGAAACGATTTTTCTGCCCATTTTTATTTATGGAGTTCCTTTTCATTGACATTTTTTTTCAGCCGTTGGCCTTTTGTTTGACGCCGGCTTCGTGAAATCGGTAAGATGCGAAAAAAATAGTAAATCGTAATGACACCGGGTCCGGAGCCTCGCTGCGCCATTGTTGTGTTGCACCTGGAAGGCCGCGTGGGCGGGGGTGGTTAGAAGGTACCTTCTGCCTACCCTCCTAGTCCTAGTCCTAGGTAACACTGATTGATGACCATCCCTTAACCATTAAATACCCCCGGTTTAAGTTTAAGACTCTGCGAAATAGCTGAAATATGCATGCGGGGTGGCAGAATATATTATATACCTTTATCTCAATATGTTTTCGATGGTTATACTTTTATTAAATTATTCCATGTATTTTGGTGTTTATAAGGTGTTGATTGTGTATGTACAATGAAGTCATTGCCAATACCACACTTCAGCACCTGAAAATAAAGAAAGTTTACTCTCCCGTTAGTCTTATGCAACACTTAGATGATGTCATTTTTAATATGTATGTAATAAGGCTTACATGTGTTTATTTTTATTATCTTTCCATGCTTTGAGGTTACTTTTTTAATTGGATAGGTATTGAGGGTTTAAAAATATATTTGGTAGTAGGTACCTAGTAGGTGCACATTAATTTTCACATCATTGAATTTCGTATACCTACGAGAGCTACTCGTCCCAAAATCCTGTTTAAAAGTAACAATACAAGGATTCAGTATTTCAAACACTCGCTTGTACGTAGGTTGCATGAAGTTAGAAATAGATACGCAAATGTGGCGGATCTATTTAACTCCACAAAGCCTCGAGAAGGTTATATTATCAAATCTTTTCAATCAATATGTATTTAATCGTCACCTTTACTTACACATTGTAATCGTGTAACTTACAGATTATAATCGTTAACTTTATACTTATAATTGGAGTGTAATTGTATCTATTACTTCCCCTTTATTCATTTGATGCTCTCTGATGTCATTTTATGATCAAATGCCACAAATAATTGTTGTCTTAATTTTTCTAATATTTTCTTATGCTTTTTACTGTAACATGCAATCATTGCTTATGGTATATTTATACACTGGTATTTAATAAATAATACATTAAATAAATTAAGTGCGTCTATATAATACTTTAGAATTTTACCAATCACGACAAAGATCTGCTGGTTTATCCCAAAAATATATGTAAAATTAAACAGTAAAAGTCTCTCTCAATAAATGTGGCCATTTAAAAATATAAGTATTCTTGAGCTATGGGCTAGATCTAGTTTTTCTTTCAAAATTCTTTAGATGTTGGAGTTGGACGAAGTTAACTCGAGTTAATAATAAAAGAATACATATGTGGTGTTCATAGTAATAATGCGACATTTGTTAAATTGTTTAAATTATTTACTCTGGCAATATGCGACATTAGCGCCACGCGCGGCGGGTTTACGAACCGACCGCCTGTCATCAGCGATCGAAGGTTCTAGGCTTATTACTTGGCTTGTGAATCTCGATCGGATCAGTTCGTCATTTTATCATAAATTCTTTGTCGCATTAATATTACGAACTAAATTACAAACTAAACTAATCTAAAAACCTTCTGATATTGTATTTATCATTTTAATAAACGGAGTGTTAAAATCGCGAGTATTATTCCCGTACAAATCCCCATGGTAAAGACCCACGCGCCGGATGCATCATTCCGCGTGGATCTAATATATCCATACATATAAAATATACTTATTTTGTATGTAAATATAAATAACCAAAACCAAGTGAGGCATTTTTGTCAATAATTCAACACTAAAATTATATTTTCCGCATGAATGATAAAAATAACTACGGCCATATTACCAGATATAATTTCGCCAAAGCAATTATATTACAATGCAAACTATTTCACAAAAGATCGTGAATCCTTCACACAAGAGAGATCCTTTTCTTAAATCTCAGTTTAGCTTCCTCGAGTGTCCTTATTAGATTTGCTCCATACAAGGTCTTACCTTGTATACCTGTGGCCAATTTTGATGCTTTCCTTTGTATTTTGTAATTTTTTTCACGTTCTTGTACTTTGCGGTTCATGAAAGTACGGCGCAAAAATAACCATCATCCTCCAAAGAAGTGAAGTGGGAAGGATTTAACGTTAAAAAATAATAAAATACAAAACATTCCTCCAAATATACATACTAAAAAAATCAGCACACAAAAATTCCAGTTTATGTGATTTTGTTTTATTTGCAGGAGAAACCTACCTACATATTCATTACAGTAAAATTTCAATTTAATTTGTAAACAAATAAAATCTAAATGCAACTAGTTGGTCCTTACAAAACTGTGGCGGATTAAACTCTAGAATTATAATTTTAAAATAATCATAATATAGGTAGATTTCTAGTACCCAGCCTCAGTTTGATTCTAGATTAATAAAACAATGTATTTGATTAAATGAAACAACATCACTCTGGTTAAATGACTATTTTTTATTATTTTAACGCCAACCGATTTCAAAACAACCGTTCATTCCTCAGGGCAAAATATACATTAACTTACAACGAAAAAAATGGATGAAGTAATATATTATGTGTTGAAGTGTTGGTGGAGGATTGACTAGGAATTAATGTATAGTGCTGAGGGAGTAGAAAGAACACCGATTTATTTTCCAAAAATTACTATAACAGGTACAGGTGTCATCATCCCAGAGAGAGGTAGGAGGTTCCGTCATCATTCTAGTATCTTCTGTCGTTTTCTTTTTCATACAATACGTGTGAGATGGGAGATCTTTTGTCGATGACGTATGACCTTCCTCAGGGTCCACATGCTAAAAAGTTGAAGTAATTCTATTATTGCATATAAGAGTGCACTTATTATTTGTCCTCCTCTACGCATTTAGCCCGATGGTGTACATGTATGTAACTATCATTTCGTAGAGATCATACATTATTTGCACAAAAGTTAGGTGAAGTCACTCAACATTTCGAAAATATCGACTAATATCCTTCGGTTCGACCACCTCTCAGGGCGGGCGTCCGTTCGTCTGCCCGTTTTCGAAAAACAATGAATGAACGGTCCCAATTTCATTGTTTTTCCACTGGATGTGTTTTGAATAAATTGACCAGGAACAGAAAAAAATCGAAAACACTCCTCTTACAATGGCCGCTGCGCAGAACAAGGTAATCTGTCAACTCTTTTGTTCGGAATGTTCGTTTTGTTTTTATGTAGGTACGAATAATTATTATTGTAGTTTTGACGCACAGTATTCTGAATACATGACGTAAATTTGTTTTTTTTTTATTTTATTTTTATTTTTTAGAGATAAAAAACTATCAATGTAGGAAATTACCTTCATTGTAAAAACGTACCTACCGTCTATCTTTGAGGGTTGTCCAACATGAATACGTGGAATAACTATATTATGGAAGACATAATATTATATAATAACATCCCTGAATACCAGTAATTCTATGAACAGTAGACCTCGCTTTCATAAGGATGTATATAAATGTTATGTTTCTAATATTCTTATAATAAATCAAAGCAAAATTTCATCCGAAATCATTAGGTTTTTTGAGTAGGTGGGTACAAGAACCAACTTAATAATAAACCGTATAAAAAATTTAAAATTGATTTCGAATAAGTCTCACTACTTCAATAAGTTACAATTTTTTTTTTCAATCTTTCTCAAGTCAGGTAGGTACCACAATATTGAATAGCTCAGTCAAAGTTAGCCACGTTGACAAAGTAAGGCTTGCCCCATGTGTATTTAAATTTTGTTTTCAACATTAGTTTTGTGTTGAAAATGAATAAATAAATTTGCTTTATTCACATGAACCATACTATTTGTTGTGATGCCAACTGAAATCGTAGATATGAAAATAGAGATGAAAAAAGCGTTCGCGTAAAGCGAAAAATGTTGACTTTTGTCTCCAATTGGAATCGGGCTGAAAAAAGATGTCGTGTGAACTTCTCGTGATTGTTTGGAACGAATTTCTTTAAAACTGAAAAACCAATTGAAATTAAGCAATTATTTTTCTTTTAAATAAGGATAAAACGAGCCTTAGGTATAGGTCCCAGTGAGAGATCATAGGTGACTTCATCATTCTAATATCTTGTGTCTTTATCGTTTTCAAACAAGGAGCGTAAAAAGGAAGAGGATGAATGTCGATGACGTCCGTACGCCTGAAATAATTTACAACATAGTTCGTTAAAGTTCTGTGCATTTTGTACGGGATTATTTCATTCTGCCGTACAGTTGACAAGCAGGGACATCTCTACATATTATAAATTAAAGTCCTCCGCCGCGTCTGTCTGTCTGTTCGCGATAAACTCAAAAACCACCGAACGGATTTTCATGCGGTTTTCAAAAATAGATAGAGTAATTCATGAGGAAGGTTTAGGTTTATAATTTGTCTAGGTTTTGTTTAAATTGGTTGATGATTTGATTTGTATGCAAATTAACAGATGGCGGTGTGAGTTAAAAGGTTGGGTAACCATCCAGTAGATGCCGTTGTGTATCGTTAGCCACAGCAAGTGTTCCATAAAACACACGCACGTGGTACCACTTAACTGATAGCTGTTAACTCTAAACTACATACAACTACCTATACTAAAGACATCTGTTGAAGGATGCATACATACATACATACATAATCATGTACACCGCAACACTTCATTGGTTAAACTTGTCAAAATGTAGAACAATTTTTTAAAGCAGCAACAAAAAATAAATCACATTTTTCGTACGGTTTCCCACAGTTTTCACTTAGTAACAATGCGCTATTTGTTGCGGTAAACACTAGTTTTCCACTTAATTGTTAGTTGTGGGTACTTTTACCAGTAACAAGTGCCATCATGTTCATGAAGGGGACTGAGAGTCATCTGTGTTTATATCATTGTCATTATGAGTACCATATTTTCTGGCACTTTGCAAAACTGGAGGGTTTTCAGAAAGAATAAAAAAACTCGTGTTACATTTTTTTGCAATTTAATGACAACAACAAAAAGTATTGCATACGTCGCACATGTTAAACATCAAATAATGGATATTTTATCATGTTGCTGCATTGTATTTATTGTGAAAATGCCTCACTGTCAATTGGAAATTGGAATGAAAAAGTCAATAATCTGCTGGTCACCTGAAATGTATAGTTCATTATTTTGCTTGTTGGCAAGTTAGGTAATCGCTTGAAACCCCTCAGGCCTCGGGCATATTCTGTCAGAAGATCAGAAAATTTCAGCTTTAGAATAAAATCCAAATAAATTGAAGATTTATCGGAAATTAAAAACCGTTTATGAAAGGTGATGAAATACGCTTTCGAATATTGTTATTATAATAGACATATAATTTTTTTATCAAAATTTTGAATACAAACATAAAAAAAAATTAAATCACTCACTTTGTTTTTTTTTTTTACTAAAATTACTGATAACAATAAAAAAAAGAAAAACACATAATGTATTAGACAAATGTATTAGATATAAACGTTATCGTCAACTCACTTTTATGTATTTTTATGAAAAAAATAATTATTAAAAAAATCTAAATATTGGTTTCAAAGAGATGCATATTTCCATTTTTCTGTTGTTGTCTCGTAGTTTTGAATAAATTGCGTGATTTATTATCTTTTTAACACCGTTTAGATCATGTTTCTCACAATGAAAGTAAGGGAGTAATTTCTAGTGCAGTAATTCCTATGAGTCCTACGAGAGCTGTTCCTAAAAGAGAAAAAAATAGCCTAAGGTGTTAAAAATTAGCTAAATAAATTTATTACGCTAAGCTGACTGAATTTTAGGTCAACGGGAAAATGTTTATAGTAGATTGAATTTTTGTAATACATGTAAAAATTAATATACTTTTTATCGAATTTCTTAATTTTTATTTTATATCAAACAAATAATTCTAAAATAATGAAAGATTACAAAGTTGAGCGACATTAACTGTCGAGTTCCAAACATTTTATTTCACACCTAAAAGGTAATCTTTATTCGAATCTTGAACATCCATAGATGATCAAAAAGATGGGTAGATATCGCAGCTTCGTCGCAGACATAAATTATTGTTATTAACCGGTGACTAGAGACTAGAACAACGCGTGGCTGTTTTCACTTCACGGATCCGTATTACGAGTGGCTTGACACGCGTCATCAGCCGTAGCACCTGGCCGCAGTACCTACCTACATCACCTTCATCAAAGTCATCGCAATAAAACGTCATACAGTCACCTCACGAATTCCTAGACCTGGTCCACAAAGGAAGAGTACGATTAAATAGCTTAGAATTTGAGAGCAATATGGATAAAGGAACTGATTATTATGTTATAATTATTTATTTTATTATTTTAAGTTGGACTATTTAATTATTTTGCGCAGTTTTGCTCATCGTCGGCAATATTCAAATCGATCTTAAGGTGATCCACTAGTCCTTGAAAAATTCTAAATTGGAAGGGCTCCGCCTCTTTTTGATTTTGTATGATTTTGCATTCATTCGATTGGCTTCATCTCAAATTAAAAAATGAGATCTGAAATAAATAAAATTGATGTGGTCTCAATAGCTCAATTGGTAGAAACGCCAGAATCGGTAAGTTTGGAAGATCTGGGTCCGATTCCCTGTTGTTTTTATTTTCTGTGTTATTTTTTAATTACTAATTAATATATATTTTTTATTTTAATTATTTATCTGTTTCATGTTTTAATTGGGAGTTGATACAACTTCTTTTTCTTGTTGCAAAAATTATTAAAATATTTTTTCTGTGACTTGTCAAAACTTTCAAGAGTGGTTTTTTGTAACTGTGTTTTACAAGTGTTATAAATTTAATTTATTTTAAGTAAAGGGTCCGCCAAATAACTTTTTTTTTTTGAAAATGCTATAAAAAAAAACTACTGAATATTTTCTCAAATTTCTTTTTTTATTTATAAGTACAATCCTTCCGGTTAATAATGGAAAATAATTTCATTCAAATGGCTGCCTCGGCTGGCCATGCAGTAGCCTACACGATCGGTCCAATTTTTAAGCACATTATCGATTGTGTGCAGCTGTATTTCACCAATGGCTTCACGAATATTGTCCTTTAAAGCGTCAATTGTCTCTGGCTTGTCGGCGTAACATTTATCTTTGAGGGCACCCCACAAATAATAGTCCAACGGTGTCAAATCGCAGCTCCGAGGTGGCCAAACGACATCAGCTCTGCGGCTGATAATGCGATCTTCAAAAACAGGGCGCAAAACATCGAGTGTAGCTTCGGCTGTGTGGCACGTAGCGCCGTCCTGTTGAAACCAAATGTTGCCAATATCCTCCTCTTCAATTTTTGTGAACAAAAATTCGTTCAACATGGCCCGATAACGATCGCCATTGACTGTAACGGCCACTCCTTGCTCATTTTCAAAGAAAAATGGCCCAATTATGCCTCTGGACCAAAATCCGCACCAAACAGTGACTCGTTTTGAGTGTACCGGCTTTTCAATGTATGCGTGCGGGTTTTCTGTGCCCCAAATACGACAATTTTGCTTGTTTACATACCCGCCAAGATCAAAATGAGCTTCATCCGAAAAGATGATTTTTTTGGCAAAATCGGCATCTTCTGTAAGTCGATCGCAGGCCCACTCAGCGAAGCGAAAACGCATTGGATGGTCAGTTGGCTTCAACTCCTGAACCAATTGGACTTTGTATGGCGTCATACCAAGGTCTTTATGCAAAATTCGTCTCAATGATGTCTCCGAAATGTTCAATTGTTGAGAACGACGGTGAATTGATGTTGATGGCGCTTCACGCACACTTTCTGCCACAGCATCGATATTCTCGGGTGTACGCACTGTTTTTGGCTTTTCACGCTTTGGTTTATCGATGAGGATGCCAGTTTCTTTCACTTTTTTCACAAGATAACGAACATACGGAGCTGACGGTGCTTCTCTTCTTCCAAAAACCGTACGCAATTTTCGCACACATTCTGCAACATTACCATGATTTTCAAAGTAATGTCGCAATATTTCCCAGCGTTGTTCAAGCGTATACACAACCATATTCGCTCAGCGGAAGGATAAAACTAATTATCTGTCAAATCAGACATGAGCTAAGTGTTACCATTCACGAAATAAGCACTAGTTGAAAAAAAAAACTTTAGATGGCGGACCCTTTATATCTTCTCATCATTTATTAGAGTTATACTCACGAGGAAGAAATTAGTCATTCCTTTTATTTTGTACCTATATTATACGCAATTTTGTTATTGACCTTTTTTTACTATATTACAATTTATTTTATTTCTCCATGTCGTACATACGTATATTATAGATATAATACCTAATAACCATAATAATCATTACATAGTATAAAATGAAGTCGCTCAAAGTGTTTGTGCGCTTAGATCTTTTAAACCACGCAATGGATTTTCATGCGGTTTTCACCAATCGATAGAGTGATTCAAAAGGAAGGTTTATATGTATAATATATGTTTATTATAGCAGATAAAAGCCGAGAAATTCAAATATTCAATTCAGGCAGCGGGCGGCGGGCAGCTGGCAAGCGGGTGGTGTGGATTTTATAAAGGTTTGGTAATGGCGTTGTGTTCCGTTAGCCACAGCAACGTGTGGCCGGGTCTGCTAGTACATTGTAATAATAAAATATGAAATATAGATTTCCCGAAAATAAATGAAACACAAATTAAACCAAGTTGAACTATGGCACCCCAAAATCCAATAGTTTTTTTTTTTTTTTACAGTGAATACCGCACAAGAATCTCAACTGCTCCCGTCTGGAGCCAGTGAGACTATGGCATCCCCAATTGGGGTATGTTGTGAGACTGAAGGTAGTGGGGAGGGGAAGGAGGTGGGAAAGAGGAAGGTTAGGAAATACCTGGCTATTCCGATCTGGTCACCAAACACGGCTAAAGCCATTTTCAAGCAACGTTTCAATTCTGAATGGTGGTCTTACACCAGGGCGATACTGATAGTATCTTCCACTCTGGAACGTGCCGCAAATATACTATATATTATTTTAAATGAATTAATTGTGAAATAACACAAATTAATCTAATAAAATTTATTTGCGCACGCCGGGTTCGAACCCGCGACCTCCGGATTGTGAGTCAAGAGTCTTAGCCACTGGACTACGGAGGTCGTCAAATATTATTGTAGAATGTTGTGAAATTATGGAAAGTGTTAAGAGGTAGTGGGGGATAACACTAATCTAAGAACACTCATTCTCTTTATTACATTGGCTCCACGCAGGAGGTCCGGAGAAAAAAAATCCTCAGGCACTATGTCATGAAAGGAAGGACAGGAAGTTCTGGGAAGAAAAACGATATAGGGGGTGGGTAGGAATCTGGGAGTCAATGTGTCGAGAGGCGATGGGTTGAGAGAGTCCTTCTAGAGAGAATTCAAAAGGTCTCCCACAATCAGTCTCTCCCGATTCGCTCCGTTACGCAGAGGGTGGGCAAACGCATCCATCGCCATGTCCTACATCTTTTCCCATGAACTCGGGTGCTCCTGTTAAATCACCAAACGCAGCAAACCACTCGGGGTAACCTATGGTAGGGGAATTTGTTGTGCAATAAAGGTTTCCGAGGAGGAGTACCCATACCCGCCTCCCAAATCGATAGTAAATTCTTGTAGGGCTATTACGCAATAAGTCAATTATTGATACCACGATGTCTCTTTTCAGTCACGCGCTAATTTTGAGGATGTTCAGTTATAAACATACGTGCATTGATGGTGTTTAATGAGAATAATCTATTACTTCATTCCTTTCTACTCCGTGGCTTTCATCTTCCACCAACTATGACAAGACTAATCCTGCACGAACAATCTTTGCAAGGAGGAGCGGCTCTATTATTTTGAGAAAAGTGTGCAAAAAAAACCATCAACAACCCGAGCAGATGTTCCAAGATTGAGCATGCGCGGCGCGGGTTGCGCATAGACAAAGAACGCGAAAAAAACGGGAATAAATTATCAAATTTCGTCTAGGTCTTGCGCATTTCAGCTGCATCTGTCCACGCGATTACCTGCCGCTTTTGTAAAGAAATATTTTTGATTAATCGCCATTTTCGATAATATTTTTAAGTAAGCAAAAATAGTCACGTGTCATGATCTGTCCTGAAATAACACACCTGCTGTGGATTTGTTCCTTCTCTATTGTTTATCTGTTCGTTTTATAGATTTTTTTTCTTATATTATGCATTATATAACTTTTAATATTTACTTATTTCCTAAACAAAAACATTATTAGTAGAATTTTTCTGTTTTATATTATTTTATGTAAATGTTAAATTGTTTACACGACAATGTAACATTACTAGACATACGTTTTATGTATGAGGCGTATCTACCTGATTTTTTTATATGAATACTATGGCATCCCCAATTGGGGTATGTTGTGAGGCTGAAGGTAGTGGGGAGGGGAAGGAGATAGGGAAGAGGAAGGTGGGGAAGTACCTGGCTATTCATATCTGGTCACCAAACACGTGTAAAGCCATTTCAAGCAACGTTTCAATTCTAAATGGTGGTCTTACACCAGGGCGATACTGAGAATAATAATAATGATTTATTGTTTTCCTTTCTTTACAAACATCTAAAGATAATGATATCCTCACTGGGATTTCCCGTGCTGAGGATTTCATTTACATATTATAATTTAATTATAAGAAATTAATATGAATTTGTTATAAACATATAGGTATCATGTAGTATTTTGTTAAATAATTAAAAATTAAATAAAATTGTGTTTTTTTTATAATTCAGTTCAGTAGATTCGGTTTTAGTCTGTATTTGATATCAGTATATTTTCTATTTCTGTTCTCCCTATATTTAGTATCCAGCTTTTTATTTGAGATTTAAATGTTATACTGTTGAGGTTTTTAAGTGAGAGTGGTATTTTATTGAAAAGTTTAATACCATAATACAAGAAGCTTTTTTGCCCAAATGTTGTGTTAGTAGTTACTTGTTGGATATGTTTCTAATGTACGTGTAAGTTGTCATTTCTTGGGTTTTGTACTTATGAATGTAAATGAGTATAGTTTTAGAATACAGTTGTTTAATTGACATGATGTTAAGATTGTTGAAGATTTCATCAGTGCTAGTTCTTACGGGAACTTTCAGTATAATTTTCATAATGGATTTTTGAGTTTTAATTAGTGGATTTAGTATGTTTTTATTTGCACTGCCCCATCCGATAATACCGTATTCTAGCAGTGATTGGCAGAGAGCCATGTAAATCTTGATTAAGTCTTTTTTAATGAGGACATTCCTGATAGTTTTGAAAAAATAACTTAGTTTTTTAATTTTATTATTTAAATAGGTAATGTGTTCGGTCCATTTTAAGTTTTGGTCAATTTTTAGACCCAGATACGTTATATGGTCAACGTTTTCTAATGAAGGACAATTACAATGCTCATTTAAGTGATGCTGACTATGAATTTTCAAGTTCACGTTTTCTTCAGAGTTTTTCTTATTTATAATGAATATCTATGAATATTATGAATATCTTCCACTCTGGGACGTGGCGTAAATACACTATATATTTGAATTAATTATTGTGAAATACCACATACTTTTTGTTATGTATAAATTATATCAATGTTAGTGTAAGTTCTAAACATATTTATTGATTATATAAACTGTTTTTCTTTCTGCATTAATCGTAAGATTATAAGTAGATTTGCATCGAATCAGTTTTTTAGGATTTGGATATCATTATTTGCATTTTCCTTTACATTTTTTGATATTACAAATATTTTAATTTTTTTAAATTCTAATATTAACAAGTGTATGTTGAGGTGAACCTGCAGACAAGCAGCCATGTGGCAGCTACGCGGGACTACCGATAAATTGTCTAAATTATATATTTATGTAAATTTTGTTTTTGTTGGAAATAATAAAAAAAATCAAATAAAATTTACTTACGCACGCCGGGTTCGAAACCGCGATCTTCGGATTGTGAATCGAGAGCGTTACGTAGGTACCACGGAGGCGGATTGTAACTATGAAATTGTCAGTTACCTAGGTAATACCAAAACTTATTTTTAGTTAAAACCTGGAAAGATAAAAAAAAATCAAATGATCTTATGAATAGTTGTATGAATGTTAGGTAGTTTTAAATCGTTTCAGAAATGGCTTTGCAATAAGTTTTATATATTATTTTGTTGGTGCCATGAATTCCTGGAAGTGAGGCAACCCCTGAGTTAGGGGTGTGTGGGGAGGTCGGACCCCAAAATTGAAGCTACAGGAATGCAATAAATAATCTATTACCCAGAAGCACCTTCAATATGCCAGGAATTCAACAGGATATGTGGAAAGTATGTTATATCATTGGCGTACTCCATTTTGTAAGAATTGTTTGAAAATTAAAAATTGTATCGGATTGCTCCTGGTATTACTTCGAAGTATAGAATAGCCTCCGTGGCGCAATAACGTAAGAGTTTTAGTAAATGTTAATATTATGTTGGGTTCAATATCAACTGCTGTGCAAAAATTCATACTTTTTGTTTCTTTTGCCTTTATGGGGTTTACCAATATGTTTGAATAATCTTCAAAATGGATAGACAGATATCGCAAGAAAAAATATTCAATAGTTAAAATCTATTGGTAACATAAATTTTTGTAGGTTTGGTACCGATGGTCAAAGTTTTATTATTCAGATATCTCCAAATAATAAGTTTTGAGATTTTTTTTATTTTATTTGAAATATACATTAAACAGATTTAAGAAAGAAAATATTTGGTTCTTAAAAACTAATTACAGATAAAGTTATTTCTTGTTAATGAATCTACCCAATTTAAAAGAGAAAACATTTCTCGTGTTTGAATTGGGGAGTTCTGCTATTATAGAAAAAGATAAAGTAAAAATAATATACATATATAAAATCTTTTTATTAAATTAAGAAAATAAACTTATGAATGATAACAAATATTGATTAATAAATTTACTAACATAGCAGTTACTAAATTAGATATACATGATACATGTAGTATAGATAATTAAAAGTAAAAATAATATTACATTTCTCGTAATAGGTAGGTGTTAGATGGTAAGTACATATAGTTGATTCTAACAATTGGATTAGCTGATAATAATTGCAGGAGTAGGTACATAATGTTAAGTTACAACAATAATCGCTTAATTTCAGTTCAAATGCTGATGAAATATTTTAAGATGAAATTTTCATAAATGTGAAAATGAGAAGAATACATTAATTTATAATTTTTTTGTTTGTTAATTAAATGATTAATTTTGAAGTAAAGTACCAAATATTATAATTATGACTTAATCAAGTACTACTAATCGGTACAAATTCGTTATGTGAAATTAAAATTTATAATTTGTGTTGGGTTGATCTAGTAGTTGTTTTATTTGTGATTTAAAGGTTTTATAATTTTCTTCAGATTTGAATTATTCAGATATTGAGAAAATCAATATTCACTATAAATCAAAAATTATTAACACGAGTCTGTATTTTACAAATTAAATGTGCCATTAAATAACACCGGAATGCAAAACGGTATTGCACATTAGTAGGACATTTTGAAATATCCTACTAGTGACCTAGAAAGCATCAACCACCACAATTTTTTGTACAATGTAATTGATATGGTGCTGTTTATGAGTAATCGGAGTATTTTACCAGATAGAAGGTACACTTTTTCATATAACTGCATAATCAACTCAAAATTCAATTTTTCGAAGATGCCTGACCACCGGACGATCCACCGGACGATCGAACTGTATTTGATATTTTTCAAATCCGCATTATTCAATAAGGTTATCTTCATTTTTTCCATGAAAATGTGTCACATTTATATTTAAAGAGTTTATTACACAGCAAAATTAGTTTTCCGATATCTCCAAAAATGACGAAGTTATGAGCTTTCAAAAGTGAACTTGGTTAAAACAGCTGCAAACGTAACTCGTGACGTCTCACGAGACACAATTAGGCACAATTCATAATTCGTATGACCGCGCATATTCCGTGATGTCGCAAGCTTTTCGACCGGTCACATTTCGGCATACTCTAATTAATATGATACAACTATTAAAAACATTAAATTTCACTGTATTAGACGACCTGATTCTTATAGATTTTTCACGAGAATTCGTGGCTGCGGGGCTGAGGTATTAAATGCAGTAATATTGACTTCAATTTTTGTATTTGTGTTAAAATACACAAATAAATAATTAATCGTATTTTATCCAACACAAAACGTAGCGTAATATTAAAACATTTATATTTTATAGCCGCGTATAAAACCACCCCATTCACGAATACTTAAATCTGTTGAAGATAATATGTCAAAATGATAATTTAACATTTATTCACAACATGGTATAGAGTCTCTAAAAATAGGGAACTCACCTGTCAAATCCAAAAACGGCATAAAATAGCTTCAGTGCTGTCATTCCCCTTTCCATTAAAGTCGAGTCCCAGATCTAATTCTGCACGCCACTGTGTGGAGGAGTCGGTTCTGCCGGCACAATGGGTACCTAGTACTAGTACAGGGTATACGGGTACACCCACTCCGCCTGTGATTTGGCACAGGTAATAAAGCCCACACTTAGTATTTTCGTGGCACACACGGTACAAGGCGTACGTGGTTGAATTCCAGGTAATCTCAAAATAATATGTCGTGTAATATTTGTGCGTAGAAGCGTACTCAACGAAATTGGCGGTCTAATTTTGTAGTAAATGATATATATTTATTACATGATTATTAATATCTATATATGTATATAAAATGAGTATATGAGATGTCCATATATTGCTATATTAAGCGTAGGAAATGTTTGAAACTTTCAAAATACCTTCCTTACACCCCCGCGAAGGTTTCTGGGTCATTACAACCATATAAAAATACATCTGAAAAGTTTTTTAATCATTACAAAAATTCTTGCAAAAGTGTAAAAAATATCAAAATTTGAAAATGACAATTTGCAAAACAGTTATTGTTAAAACGAAATTCAATGTTCGAAACTCTATAAATTAATGAATTTATTTGAAGTACTTGCCTAATAATTTGAATTGAATCAAGAATTATAGATATTTTAAATAGCTGTCTATTTTAGGTACCAAATTTGATTGGTTGTTCTTGTAATACACAGAAATGAATACTTGTAATATATGAAAAATGAAAAATTGTAATATAAACATAAAAAAATTGTAATAGGTGCTACGCGAGCTGTTTTAACACTGAATGTACTGGAACTGAATAGGGGAATGGGACGCGAGAGGGGAATGGGGACGCACGGAAAGGACATGCAGGGAGAAACAATCAACGCATGCCGGGAACGAGTAGGTATTTTTCTAGAAGATTTCAATGGTTATTTATTTCAATGGTATTCAGTTGGATAAACTTGAAATTTTGGAGATCAGAAAGAGTGTGAATGCAAATTTGAAAATTATTAATAATCAAAAATTGTTTTTAAATGATCCAATATTAAACATATTTCCTTTGTAAATTGTTCCATATTGTCCCTACCCATTCTCATTTTTACTATTGTCTATGTTTATTATATGTCTATATTTGTTATTTTTCTATTGACACCATATTCTATGTCTATTTTTAAAAATTAGTATTTTTAAAACACTGATGAAGTTAGCTTGGCTTACGAAACCTGTCGGTTTTTTTATAATCAATTATAGTGGTAAAAACAAAGTAATTTATTAATTTGAAGAAATTTAATTAATTAAAATTTAAAATTGTATTAATTTTGTGAAGTTAGTATTTATTCAACAATTATTATTATTCCAATTCAAATAACTAAAAATATTCATCGCTTAAATAAATTTCGCTGATAGTAATTTTTTTCTGGTCACCAAACACGGCCTAGGCGATTTTTTTTTACATTAATTCCACACAGAAGGCCCTTGAAAATAATTTCCGTCAGGGCCTTTATCATCTTTGGGAATGCTGTGTGGAAGAAGTGAACTTGGGTCTTGAAGAGACCCATGTTGTAGGAGGGAGGAAACACAGAGGCTGGTAGACCGCTCCACAGCCGAGCTGTTGAACTCAATAACTAGTCGTAGAAACGAGCCGTTTAGACTTCAAGCTACGTTTCGATTCCGAATGGTGGTCTGTCACCAGGGCGATAACTAAAAGTATGTACCACTATAGAACGTGCCACAAATACTCAACGTATTATTTTTAATGAATAAATTGTGAAATAACACAGTTTAATCAAATAACGACAGGATTTGAACCAGCGACCTCCAGTTTCGTAGCCGAGGATGGTAAACACTCAAAAATCATAATTTTATTTTTCCGTTTCATGAACCTATGAGATTATTTTTTTTCTTTATGGTTTCAATGTATTATTATTTTAATTTTTTTTTATTTTGTAAGTATTCTCAGTAGCTGTTTTCTAGATATTAATTCTATATTTAGTTGCTTTATTGCTTTTATAACCTTTTACTTGTCTGTGAATTCAACATTTAGAAATTTAAATGACATTTGTGGCCTCAATCATTTAGTATTAAGTTCTACAAATAACAGCATGTACCTACCTAATGTGAACTACATCAGACAATTTGACTGTCCTAAAACGGGAAATCTCCTAGTTGGACAGAACGCTTTCGTATAATGTAGATATATATGTATTTTTTTTTGTTCACATAAATAAAATAAAATAAATAAATATCTGAACGTAACCGAAAACTAAAAATTGTTTTTGAAAGGTGATAAAACACACTTTCAAGTTTTATAATTCGAAATAAACACATATTTTTTTTAATATAATTTTTTTTAATGCAAACATAAAAACGTTCTCACCTTACGTTTTTTCTAACTGAATTTACTGACATCGATAAAAAATAAAAACACATACATATTTAATTAGCCAAATATATTATAATCCGGGCAACTTCAAGACCCGTATTAATAAATGCCTTCCCGCAGCTTTTACTTTAACCCGCCTCCGAACGCAGCCTATCTGCCCAACCGGGTAGCGACATAGTTCCCCTCTGTCTTTACACTGCACAGAATAATATGTTTTTAATTTTAATTTATTTATATTTTCTATAAATTTAATTTCCTCTGATAAATCTTCAAATAACTTCATTGCTTCGTACACCAGTGACTTTTGTAAAATAATATTTCAATTCCTATAAAATTTCAAAATAGTTTGAGAATCTCAGTACAGCCCCATAACCATCAGTCAATTCCACCAGCAAGCCTTTCTCCTCCACCCTGAAATACTTTCACGCCATCGGGAGACGGCAAGAGATCATCCTTGGAAGATCCTTTCAGGATGCGATGACAGTTCCAAAGAAACTCGAGTGCACGCGACACAAACGCATTAACTGCAAGAATTTCACAAAACCTTCGAGGGCGATATTTAACAAAAAATCACTGAACGTAAATTCATGTGCACGTATTTAAAGTATTTAGTTATGTTGGTGCAGAACATATATTCGACATTTGGGTTACGTTGTCAATATGATACAAATCCGATATAAAATAAAAATTATATTCAATTAATTTCAATCACAATATATTTTCTCTGGTCTCTTAGGTATATGACAACACGTTTAATATTTGTGCAGTTTTTTCAAATAAATTCCGCATAAGTGTTTCAATTGTTTCCCAACCGTCTAAAGCCAGTGAGACCACGAGTTGTGAGGCTGAAAGTAGTGGGGGGGACGAGGTTTCAATTCTGGTTTCTGAATTCTGCGTTAATCACAAAACCTAAACACCATGTAGATTTTATGATAGATATTTATTCGATAACAATTTACTCAAGATTTAAAAAAAAATGTGTACATTTCATACACGGTAGAAGTAAAACCTTAAAAAAACTAAAGTAAACTAGAGTGGGGAGGCAACGAAGCACCGCACAAAGAGGAGACCGATTATTCTATCTCATTCTTTTGCAGGCTAAATCCTGTACATGTTTGTCTCTTTTTAGTGTCGCTTTTCGTTTCATCGAGTTTCAAATCACATCAATGCTAAAGAAGTTTTTCCAATGATTTGTTTTAACGCAATTTGAAAGTTAATTGATTTCATTACAAAGTCAGCAAAATACAAAGTAACAATGGGAGTAGTTACATTTTTTTCAAACTCCACAAAGGGGAAACTAAGGAAAATAATTTTCCTCGGGGCCAGTGTCGTTCAGCAGGTTCCGGAAAAACAAAGGTTCGAGTAGTGGGTAGGAAGGAACCTGGGGCTCGGTGTGTCCAGGAGTGAATGACGTATGAATCCATCCCTCCCACTGAAGCGCAAAGAGATGGGTCGAGAGAATGGGCAGATACCACCGCCACCAAGACCTGAACAAACTTCAACCCATGAACCCGGGCACCCGTCTCCAAATGTAGTGAACCACTTGGAGTGACCTTTGACAGAGATGTTGGTTATCCAATAAATGCTTACTGGGGCAGCGGTACCCAAACCCAACTCCCCAATTGATACACTTGATACACGTACTTACAAGTCTGTGTAATGTTGTAGTTGTATTGACAGTTAACAGTTAATCTACTATATTCTCAGCTATGTATGTACTAGCTACCTACCTGTCACGCTTGAGAATGAACTCCTCCGGGGTATCAGTAAAGGTCAGCGTTTAGCTACAGACCAGTTCAGCATTGGCCCCGCTGCAAATGTCACTGAACTCGCTACCCAGGGGATTAAATGTTTATTCCAATAAAAAAAATCGACCGGGAAGTGTTTTTAATCAGTTTTAAAGCGAACTTGAAAAAATAAACTAGGCGGTTAATGACAACATGAATGAGAATTTCTGATAGACCAACAATGTATTTTTTTTTTTAATTGCGTTTCAGTAACTCTTGAAATAATTGTTGAGTTCTTGGATCGTCTTTTTTATCCTTCGTCATGAACGAGTAAAGGATAATAAATACTCGTAGGTAATGTTAAATACCGTTTCATGAGACAAGCATTGGGCCATTTGGTGTGTAATGGAAATTGCATCAATATTACGAACGCATGGGTGCTGCTTCTCATGAATGTCTTAATAGACTAGTATAATAATATTAAGCATAGTTTATTTATTTATTCTGTTTTTGTTTTAAATATTTGCAAAGTTTTAACAATTATTACATTGATAACATTGCCATTTGGATGGGCATAGATATTAACACGCCAATTTAAAAATATCCACTGCATGCGTAAATAGGGGTTTAGTTAATACTAGGTGGAGATGCTACTATTAGTGAAATAACATCAATTATAATAAGCGAAATAAATAAATAAAACAAAATAAGTGTACAATACAGAGAAAGAGAAGAAAGAAAGAAAATAAATAATATTAAAGCATAATAAAGCAATTACATAATGTTTAGTTCAAATACTTATATTTACCGTGACGTCATTTAGCTTATAAAAAATTGAAATTTGAGAAAAGATGTTTATTTATTTCTATTCTTGAACATAATAAACTTTACAAATTATTACATTGGTTTACATAGATAACAAGTTTAGTAATAAGAAAAATGTTAATGATCCGTAACTCTATGTAAATAGGTTAGTAATAGCATTTTGTGAACACCTCACTAGGCGAACTAAGGCTAAGTGCTATTCTGTCAACATAAGTAGAAACACCGTATCCTCGTTGATATTGTCAAGAAGGGCACTGTGGGTCGACCCATGGCGGCAGATTCGTATACATTAATTAAAGATTAGTTGCCGTTATGATCTATATACAGTTATTCTTAGCATCTAGATTATGTAAAAGATGAATAATAATTGTCTTGGTAAACAGGTAGGTATATTTTTCTATGGACCACACGCCACTGATATTTTAATTTTTTTAATTTAAAAAAAAGAAAGTCAAACATTCCCTGGTTACGAATAACCAAACAATGTTTGAAAATCTCCTACTACCACCACAGAAAGCCGAAAATGTTGCTTGTATTGTGATGGAGGACTTAGCCAGCCGAGGAATCGAACACGCGACGCCGAAGTGGGATCCAAGCGCTATGCCCACTCAACCACTGACCAGTCGAAATAAATAATGTTCTGGTACTATTTTTTGTCCCGAAACCAAGTTTTTTAAATTATTTTTTTAATGTTTGGGTTGGGTTAAGTTTGGTTAGGTGTTACAATGTTTTAAGTAAATTGAATACCTTTTTGTTTGTTGTGAAAACATATTTTATTAAAAATTCTCGTAAATATGATTGCTAAATAATTAAGCATTAGGTGATAATCAAATGAATGAATCAAGCTGTCAGAATAATTTCACCCAAAACAGGGCATCCGCCCACGGGCCGCCCTCCATGCTGAGGTATGGTGTTGGCTCGGTGTGGAGGTAACAGTGGAGTAGCGAGATGCGCATGATGTGCCGCGTGATTGACATGCAGCCCACGGGAAAAGTTCACCCCCACCCCAGCCCCCGCCCCACGGCTCGGGGGCCGCGACGCCCATGGCCTTCGCCCCCGCCCTTAAAGGGCAGGCAACATAAAGGTACGCCAATGTAATACTGAGTAATGTCTAATCTCAGAAACATTGTGAATTTAGATTTACTTGTTATTTGTACCAATATTTACGTTTAGGTACACGTAGTAAACGACCCGATCTATAATAATATGTAGTATGTTCTATGACAGATAAAATAATATTGTTCATACCTTTATATTTCCTACATTCTTGGCTACAACTACCTACTATTAAGTACCCACTCTTTCATTTGAAAGCTTTTGTAGAGCTTAAAAAAGGAACACATTGTAAAAAAATAATATAATTTATAATTATGTAGATACTAGCGCAGCAGATCCATGAAGAGGCAAAAAAAAATTGCATGTCCTTGGAAAATCACGAAATTTGACTTTACTTGTCAAGATTAACCCCCTAAGGATGGGATGTTTCAAAGAATTTGAATAATTCATCATTCTTCAAAGTTAAGATTAGGTTCTGTGAACGTTTCATTCAAGTTATTTAAGCATATCATCATGGGCCAGTTGCTAGACGGAAATGAAATAATAACAGAACTTGAATGGAACTTTCACAGAACTTTAAAAGTAAGGTCGAAATTTCATGATTTGTTAAAATTCTGTGAAACACCTGCCCTAAGAAATTTAAATAAAAGAAATACACACTTCAAATGAAGAATTAAAATTATTTCCCATAAAAAAACATAACGTACGTCTTTGTAGATACTTTATTGTTTGTCTGAAATGTTAACACATCAGTCCCATTTTCAAAAAAAAAGTAATCCGAATAACTTTCTGTGCTTTCTGTTAAAATATGATATCATAGGTAAGTACTTTATCGATTGCCTGAATTCATAAGACAATCAGTTAGAATTTTTTAAATGGCACTTAATTTCAAAACTAATTCGGGTTTGTTAAACCTAAATAGATAAAAAAGACCCCCAAACCAAAATATTTTTTTTTCATATATTTTTTTAATTAAGAGTAATAATACATTTTTATTCCATAGAAACAGCCCATATAACATAGCCCTGAAGTATTACAATGTTATGAAAATACTCACAATACCTACATCAATATTTCTATTAAATTATATTCAGTTAAATTATATCCAATAAATAAGTTGAGCGTACTATATGTATGGATGTCATATTAAGCTTCTGATAGTGAATCACAACAGCATCAATAAAACAAACATGTCACTATTTCTATCAGCAAACTATTTTAGCGCTGAAGGTTATGATTTGTTACCTAGAAACAAAACAAATCGTTATTTAACCATAAACAGAAAGATATCGGTATGTAAATTAATATTACTTAATTGCGATAATGTAAATTAATATTACTTATTTGGATTATCGGGTAATTTATTCGAGATAATGTGTCGAGAGTGTGAAGGGTGGGGGAGGGGTGGATGCAGGGTAGGTGTAGGTTATGGGGTAGTGGCAGGATAGCAGGGCGGTAAAAGAGAGGCACTACAGCCCTAGAAACAATAGCCTGTCAATCACAAACAATACGTGAGCAGTTGGCACATTGCAGTGCCGGAAATGGATTGGTGAGATGAGACATTTTTTAAAGATTCGTAACAAAAACTTTATTATGTTGTTTTAAATTACGATATTTATTATACGTCCCCATACTAAATGTGAAATAATGAATAAAATAAAAAATTGTTGCAAAATTAACACCTCTGTTTTTTTATTATGAACACAGCACAAGAGTCCAAAATGCTCTCCTTCCGGAGCCAGAAAGACTATGGCATCCCCAATTAGGGAATGTTGTGAGGTTGAAGATAGTGGAAGGGGAGGGAGATGGGGAAGAAACGAGACTAAAACCATTTCAAGCAACGTTTCAATTCTGAATGGTGGTCTCACACCAGGGCGATACTGGCAGTATCTTCCAATCTGGAACGTTCATGAATTTTATTTAATTAATTGAGAAATAAGACAAAGTAATCAAATACATTTTATTTTTTACCCACTTAATATTTAGTCATTTGAGATTCGACATTCGTTAAAATTTGTAATTTAGATGATACGTCATTTATAATTATTAATTAAATATATAATGTATAAAAACTACACTTCTTTATGAATTATTATGTAACAAACCTTCCCCTTTCCTATCTCCTCACCTCTCCCCAACCCCTTCAGGCTCACAGTCACAGCATACTCCAAATGGGATGCCGTAATCCCGCTGGCTCAGTGTAAGATATTATAAGTATAAGAATGTAAGTATTGTGAATTTGTTATATTTTTTTGTTTTGTTTTTCTTTTGTGTACTCTCCTTTTAAGTATCACTACTTGCTGATAGAAGAGATTATAGGACTGCTTGCTCATATATTTTTAATGATTTTGCTCCAAATGGGCCTCCCTGATCCCACTGGCTCATTGGAAGATATTATATAAGATTGTAAGTATATTTAATTTTTTTCCTTTCTATGATTATTTTTGTGTACTGCCATGTTAAATTTACCACTGCTTTCTGACAAAATTATAAGACTTCTTACTAGCATTTTTAATGATTGCGCTGACATTCTATCATTCCAGTCCTAGTGCAGTTTGGACTGGAATGATGAAATGTCAGTGGAATCATTAAAAACACAAATAAAAAGTCATATACTTCTATCAGTACGCAAAGAGCAATAGAGAAGTCCAGTCCATTTTTTTTATTTTTTTTTATGAAAAATGACCTTCTAACTTAAATTACTGCATATTTTTTTTTTTTTTTTAGAGTTAGTTTTAATAGTTAAAATAATTTTCAAAGTTTTAATTTTTGGAGATCCCTCGAAAACACCCATATCTATGGTGAATTTTGTGACGTCATCTACTAAAATAACGATTCATATATTTTAGATTTTTATGTTGGTGTTCTTGAATCTCACATAGATTTGCGCAGGCGCGCGGCCATCTTGTTTATTATAACGCGTTGATTGGCTAATGGCTTATTTATTGCAAATGGCGAAATCAAATTCTTTGCAAAACAATGAATGACGTTGATGAATTTCAATTGCAGTTTTATGTTTTTGATGCTAATTTTCGTTTAAATGATTAATTCACTGTGATATTAGTGTAATTCAGCATAAGTATTAATGCTGCCTGTACTTTTTTTCAGTTTTAGTCCTTAAATAATGTTTTTTTGGTGATTTAGTTTCGTTCGGTTTTTAGGTTACTGACATTACATAATCAAAGGTTACTTCTCTATAATTTTTATGACTTTTCCGCGTGAATTTAATAAAACTTCCATAAAAGTAATATTATTTGATAATGTAAAAGCCTTATGCATGTGTAAATAAATACAAATTCGAGAAATCAACGCATTAATTGCGTAAAACCGAGTCCAAGATGTCGGATTTTTTCAGTTATTTTTTAGGAATTATTATAATATTTTTTTATCCTTTTTAATTGTATGAACGAGATAAAAAGTGAAGTGACAGTTTTATTCCAAATTCATAAAGTAAGAGGACTGTATTTTTTAAATTTTGAATTTTCCTAATTTTTTCGACCATTTAATAGAATATGTTTACAGTCGGCTGTTTTTTTTTAATTTTTTCATTTTGAAACTTAAAATACTGCATTTTTCAAACACAATCGTATATGTCAGATACAAAAATCTAAAAGGCAATTCTATTAACTTTCTATAAAGGTATATGCTTTTACGACATCTTCAAAAATAAGAAATATATAGAACATTCGCTTGTGTCATACCTAAATTCCCATATAAATGACGTATAGCATAAATAAACCAGTCATTACCGTGATTACTATCGTGACGTCACCATGACAGCATTACACAGCATACCAACCTGACGCTGTGTTTTAACGAGAATATTAAAAATGCACTTTTTAATATTTTTTTAAAAACTGTACGTTTAATATTATTAAATAAAAGTTATATATTCAGAATCAGCGTTTGTTGGTCTATATGAACATATTTTTTTAAAGCCATAATATTTTTCACTGGAGTTCCTTATTAACATGATTCCACATGACAGTATGCATAAGGATTAGTACAAGAACCTAACAAAATACCAGAAAAACCTAAGAAAGTATTCGTTTAAGAACGAACTAATTATCAGTATTTTACTTGCAGAATATCAATGACCGTTAGAGTTTTTTTCGTTGTTAGTTTTTGGGGTGTTATGCCGTGTTGCGCTACCTTCTTCTATAGCCGACGTTTCGGACAGCGTTGCAGTGTCCATCATCAGTTCCGGTAGATCGTCGGATCTACCAGATTTACCCTGATGATGGATTCTGCAACGCTGTCCGAAACGTCGGCTATAGAAGGAGGTAGCGCAACACGGCATAACACCCCAAAAACTAACGAAAATGCTTTTGGCCGTGAAAATCTAAAAACTTATCTGACCGTTAGAGTATTCGTATAAGAACGAAGAAATGGTTAGTAATTGCTGAAAAAATATCAGGACTGTCAATATTTTCGTAAAAGAACTAACAAAATATTAGTAACTACTGGCAAAATATCACGAATCACTCTTAGATATTCGTAATTGGAATGCAAAAATATTAGTATTGTCATGCAGACAGTGTTTTTGACAGTCCCCGTCCGAATATCTATTAGGACTCCGTTTCCTGATAATTCATTCGTAACAACCGCAGTCCCTTTTTTAACAGTAATTTCGAACCAAATGACAAGAATTCAGAATAAATTCTCAAAAAAATTTTCTCGCGACCTTCGGATTACGAGTCGAGAGCCTTGCTCGTCGACCACAGAGAACGTCAGGATTGAAGGTTGAGCACTGCTTTAGCCTAACGACAGCATTATAGTATCATTTTTTTTAATGGTTTTAATATCTACCTATTAAAAAAATATATCGTTTCACACAAAAAACTGTAAAATTTAACAGTCGTTTTAGGTATATCTTAATTATGTTAATAATAATGATTGTCATTTTTACATAAAATTTTAGACGTAATCACTTTTTTCCACAAAAAAATTATGAAATGATTTCGAAAGACTGTTTTTTTTATCCAGTAAAACTATGTTTTAAATTTTGAGAAAATATTTTTATTTTTAGTACAATAAGGTTTTACCGTAGGTCGTTGGCCTGTTAAATTTGCAAACTAAATTTTGTATTATACAACATGCATTTCAAATCGTAGTCGTGCAGTAAAATAAATCAATAAATTAATTGGGAAAGCTGTATTTCAGAATTTTAATTTTAGTTAAAATAAAATCGGGCGGAAATACTTCAGTTTGTCTATTTACTTACAGTCTAACAAACTAATGTATTTTTAAATTTAAAAAAGTAATACATTCTTATTTTGCTTAGACATTATTGAAAATTTATAAATCGGTATTATCAAAAAGTAATTACAAAAAGTACATAATTTTAATAGTTTTATCGTCACGAGCTTAAGCATTTTTTAATGTAGGTATTTATCAAAGCATACTTTGAATTAAATAAAATCGAGTTATTATGTTAAAATGCTGGTATGGAGAATAATTAATCTTTCTCATCGGAAACGCCCTGTACAGTTGCAAGGGTATGATCGCAAGATCATCGTTCGACAAAATTTAAATTCTCGGCCGCTGGTTAATAGCTCTTAAGCTGAGGATTCCTAAGGAAATTCAAGTAAGAAATAAATTTTATTTCACCAATCTGAATGAGAGATTTGTGTGAAATTTTTAAAGAATTTGATAGAAATCCATTGCAAGCACAGGTTGCGTGCCACTTTTGTATTAATTTGGTTGTATTTTACAAGTTGTGGGGTGTTTTACGTGCGCGGTGGCAGTTTAGGCCGTGAAAAATGTGCTAGCTCATAAGAGGTGGGTTATTTATAGGCTGTTACTGTTCATAGCTACGCGTGTTCATTTCCAAACACATTATTGTCTAAAGGGAATGGACAAGGGCGTTTTTTTCAGAGTGACATTTTTCTCGCGTTTTGGAAAGCATGCAACGTAGAAAGTTTGTTCGTGAATTAAGAATTTAGCCACCAAATTCAACGTGATTAATTAACAATTAAGTTTTCCGAATCCTTTGTAAAAATGGTTTTGTCAATGCTTGATAATACAAATTTTCAAACTGTTTTAAAAAGTGGTAATTTTTTTTCGAAAAGTATGAAAACGTGTTGACTCCCTCAGCATACCTAAATCTTTATAATTTTTTAATGTTTTAATTTAAATCAGGAGATCTCTCTTATCAGAAGTTGGCTACTATCAAGGTAATTATAAAAAAAGTGTCCTTAACACATCCCAAAAAGCGCACCAAAATTTAAATCAAAGTCAATTTAAGGCGATCCACTAGTACAGGAAAAAATCGAAATCGGAATTCACGCCTTTTTATGGGAGGAGTTTAAAAATACTTGAGAAAAAGCTTTTGGAAAGGTTGGAAAAGATATTAGAGTTTTTTTTACATGTTGATTTCGTAAAGGCCTGTAAATAACATTAATTCCTTTTTTATGCATTGTTTATTGTAATAAAACGGAATTTTTAAATTGATTTCACGAAAATAAGCGGCGCGGAGCATAAAACGTCTTCTCTCCGCTCCGTTCGGAGGAGTAATGACGGAAGACAGGGGGGCGGCTGCCAGTCGTTCTTCGGTGGACGGTATAAGGATCACTTTGATATAACAAATTCGTCGACTGCCGTATTGTCGCCGTGATGTCAAAAATACCAACGCGAAAATGCATATTATATTTTATTTTGTGAGGTTCGGGCGTAAATATCATTTTTTTTTTGCGATAATTATATAAGAAACTGAATTTGCCACATTATGCAATAAAATCATATCCGAAAAAGTGTTTATAAGTAGGAGAGTTTTCAGTTGAAAATGTTTTTTATTGACCTAATACTTTATTTTTTTCTAAGCTTATTAAAAGACTTATTAAAAAAAATGACCAATATCTTTAAGGGCCAAGGTATGTTCTACACGCAGTATTTAATTGAAGCATCTATAATACTTCTAAGCGGTCAAATTTTCAAAACAAAAACATACGATTTTGTATTATTTTGCATTATTTAGTATGGCTTCATCTTAAGCAGTTTGCTATGCTTGAATATAGGTAAAAAGAAGTATCGTTTTATACCTTAAATCGACGCAAGAGAAATTTCTGATATAAAAACTGAAAATTTACAATTATTTTTATTTTTTATGTGAGTACCGCACAACAGTCATAATTGTTCCCAACCGTCTGTAGCTAGTGAGACTATAGCATCCCCAATTGGAGTATGATGTGAGGCTGAAAGTCGAGGGGAGGGGAAGGAGATAGGGGATTGGAAGGAGGGGAAACTTAGAGGAAAGTCAAGCTTTTAGTAAGAAAACTCGTGAAAAAAAAATCCGCCTTTAAAAAGGACTCTAGGTCTGCATTACGTAAGAATATAGGTTATACAATTTTACTGCTTTTATGAAGGCAATGAAACGATTAGTATTTCGAGGCGTTAATTTAAGATAGCAAAATATTTTTTTGGTTCTAAACTGCTTTTCATATTTAGTACTTAGTAAATGGCTAGAGGGTAGAGGGTAGAGGGTAGAGGGTAGAGGGTAGAGGGTTTAGGAGGTTATGGTATATAATTTATTTTCATTTTAGGGAAGCAAAAGCTGAAAAATGCTTTTAGTTAAATAATCTTCTAAATAATAAAATAAAATTAATAATAATTTAAAATTTCATAATTAAAAATATAATAAAATTAGTAGAAGAAATATTTATTTCAATTGTTTTACGTGTGAAAATTATATTTGTTGATATCAAGTTAATACAGTGGCGAGCAGCGAAAGGGTTTAAATTTGTAAAAAAATTAAATCACCTCAACACTTACTATTGACAACCATTGATGCCTTATCTCGGTAAGATAATTTGGGAGGCGGGTATGGGTATCTCCGCCCCGGGAACCATTTATTGGATAACAAACACCTCTGCCATAGGTCACCCAAGTGGTTAGCTACATTTAATGAATTAGCAGGGCTGCCCAGGGTTGTTGGGGGGTTATTGGGGTGGGATTTGTCTGGGTCTTGGCGGTGGATGTGTTTTACCACTGAAGACTTATTGAGTGAGACTTTTTGACCTCTCCAGCAGAACACTCTCTACCCAGCGCCTGGCACCACAGTGGGAAAGATGGATTCCTAACGTCACTCCTAAACAATGCTGACCCCAGATTCCTACCTATCTTCATACCTTTTTCCTTCTCAGAACTTAAACACCCTTCTTTCCTTAAATTACCCATCCACTCAGTATCCCCAAAGATGATATAGGCCCTGAGGGAAATCATTTTTTTCAGGGCCTCCTCTGAGGAGCTAAAGTAAAAAAAAGTTAATAACATAAATATAAGTTTTAATATTTATTATTCTGATTCTGATTCTGACTCTGATTCTGGCTCTGACTCCGACCCTGATTCTGATTCTGATTTTGATATAAAAGGTTAAAAAAAATTACATGTCAAAGCCCAGCCGGGTGTGAAATTCAAAAATGAATAAATAATAATAATAATATTTTAAGCAGCATTTTTTAATCTTTCGTATAATCTTTGTTTGAGTAGGCAAAATATATCTCACAAACAGCGACATCTGCTAGCTGTAAATAAATCCTTTAATATCTGATGAAACTAAATAAGAAGAAGTATTGCGGTCCCCCAGTGGCGTACGCACGACTGCTCGGGGGCCGGAGAGAGGGGCTCACAGAAATATGGCATCATATCTGCGCAGTCATTCGGCCGTAATAAATACCTAAATAAAGCGCAAATAATACCCAAATCGCTCATCAGCGTTATAGCTTCCTGAGAATCCGCCGACACGACCGCCCTGCCACCCCATCAACCCCCCCCCCCCTGCCGTTTCTCCCGTCATCCCAGAAACCCAACCTTCACTATCTTTGCAGACAGAGGCGTAGGAATAAAAACTGTACAACGGCAAGTCAGCATCCTTTTTTAAGGTATCTGAGTATATTTACAGTATAATAGTATAATACAGGTAAGGATTAAATCATCAATACTAGAAGATAAATAAATATATCCGTCCAAAAATTCCTATTCAAAATAATCTCAATTAATTAATTGGGAGGTGAGTATGGGTACCGCCGCCCCGGGAACCATCTATTGCACAACCAACATCTAGCCATAGGTAAACCCAAGTGGTTCGCAACGTTTGATGACTTAGCAGAGGTGCCCGGGATCATCGAGTGAGGTAGCGGCTGGATCGGGAGAGGCTGTTTTGATGTGACCCTATAACCTCTCTCCAGCTGCTCTCTCTGGACCCATCATCTTGCAACGCAGCGGGAGGGATCACTCCTGGACACACTGATCCCTAGATTCCTACCCGCCCCTCGTACCTTTTTCCTTCTCGGAACTTCCTCTCATTCCTTTCCTTAAAAAGACCCTCCATGCAGCACCTCCAAATATGACATAGGCCCTGAGGGGATGACTTCCCACGATCAAACTAACTATTCCACATTACATCCCACACTGAAAAACCAACTACATACAAGGATAAATTGGTCGAAGACATACAACATGTTTTCAGACGCTGATATCTACCATTTGCCTTCAAGTCAATTTACTAAATGAATACGTGAAAAATTGAAATCAAGACGTTTTTTTGTTTTTCTCATTTTCATTGTTGTTTTTTTTTCTTAATTTTATTTGTCTTTTTCCATTTTGTTTACACTGGTTTATAAAGTAGGTGCCTATGCATCAATTTGTTAACAGAGTGTTAAGAACGCGCTTGACTTACTTTAACCAGTGATGTCAGACATTATTTTTAGCAAAAAATGTAAACGAAATTTTGGTCTCCGTTGTCATTTTTTGTTTTTTTTTCCAACCAAAAACATAAAAAATCAGTAGGTATTGGACAATTACGGGCGGGTTGAGGAATTGGGTGATTACTCGGCTAATTTACCATTAACCACCACAATTTGGGAGGCGGGTATGGGTACCGCCGCCCCGGGAACCATTTATTGGATAACCAACACCTCTGCCATAGGTCATTCCAAGTGGTTATCTACGTATGGTGATTTAGCAGGGGTGCCCGGGTTCTTGGGGTGAGGCTTGTCCAAGTCTTGACGGCCGATGCGTGTGATGGTAAGGATCTAGAGAGTCTGATTGAGGGAGGTCTTTTATCCACTGCAGCCGGAATCTCTCGACCCATCGCCTTGCACCGGAGTTGGAGGGACGGATTCATACGTCCGTCACTCTTAGACACACTGACCTCCAGATTCCAACCCACCCCTCATATTTATTTCCTTCCCAGAACTTCCTCTTCTCCATTTTCTTTTAAAAAAACCTTAACACAGCATTCCCTAAGATAACATAGGCCCTGACGGAAATTATTAGGGCCTCCTGTGTGGAGCTAATGTAAAAAAAAAGGTTTAATTTTTTTTCTGTACCAAAAACGAAAAAATCATCCTTTTTACTTAGCCCAACTGACATTTTTTCAGGAATTCTTAAATTATTAATAAACGCCACTGCCTCCTCCCTTAAGATTCTCCCTCCCGGAGGAAGGCTGCAATCCGGCGGGCGGTGGGGGGGTGGGGGTGGGGGGTGGTAGAGGGTAATCTCCAGAGGGGAGGGGAAGGATATCACAGGACCGTATAAACCTGCAACCTCAAACAATGGACCTCACGGAATTTATTACACTTTTCTCTGAAACCCATTTATTATTTCGTATTTTTAAAAAGAAAAAAGCTGGTAAACTATGGAGCGGAGTCGTGCGAGTAACTTTGTATTAAAGTTTTTTTTTCGATAGGTACCAACAAACCTCGCATTCTTTTTCAGGCGGAAAGAAATAATAAAGTCTTAAAAATTGGTGTTTGGGTGAAAATTACTTTTCTTCATAACTTTTTTTATTTTTCTTTATTATGGGATTTAATTTCTTTTCCATATTTCGAAACTAGACATAAGTTTTTTTTATACCAAAATCGTATTTTGAAACTCAGTCTAAATGCTGTGTCCTCAAACGTTCTCTGCACCGTCTGCATATATATTGAAAGAATTAACTTATTGAAGTTTAAACCTAATTGAAATATTAAGTAATTGAAAATAACATTGATATTTTCAATGAAAAGGTGATTTTTTTATTATTATTTTTTATTTGTTATTATTTGAAACATGTTTAGTGTTACAATTTTACAACATAATATAATTTACTACAATATTTCAGTCACTCTCCTAATAAAACAGGAGCTTGTGCTTAGGAGAGGACAACTATATATTTTTTACATCTATTTAGATTTTGAATATTATTACAAAAACCATTAGTAATTTTATAAAAAAATACAATAAATGTAATAAAAATATAGGTAAGTTATAAATGATACAAAGGAATGATAAAAATATAATATCAAACAATAAGAAAAGTTATGAGGTGGTATTAGAGAAGTTTTTTTTTTTTTTGTAATTGTCATAGTTTTCCTCCGATCTTTTATCTAGGGGTAATTTAAATAGAATAAGACACCTAAACAAATAAGATAAATGTCGCAACTGGGACTCGAAACCAGATCTTCTAGTCTCTGTCTTTCCGGGACAGATTATTAGTTATTATTTACATAATAAGTATAATATATCTTATTGATCCCGATAAGACTAAAGGTTCTGATGGGTTCGAGTCGCACTTGTTTTATTTTTATTTTTTATATTTTTTTATTTATTTATAACATTGTTACATTGAACAAAATATTAGGCAAATAACAAATAGTGAAAAACATATCTTAATGAATTTTTACGCCAATTAAGAATGCTAACTCTTGAGCTTGGCGTAGGAGTTATTTCATTATTATAACATAAAGTGTACAATTTTTTTTTTACATAGAGTGTACAAAAAATATAAACTTAAGTAGTAAGATATTGTGACGTTAATTTTTAATGTGGCATGAATAGAAGTTATAACGTTTTGATTAGTGATATAAATTATATTTTAAAGATTAATTTGACCTCTTTTTCGAAAGTTATGAAATCTGTTATTTTTTTTACTTCTTCGGGAAGACTATTAAAATATTTTTTGTCTATGTAAATATAATTATTGTGCATTTGTTGTGTTGAAAATAGAGGAATTTGGGAGTTATCTTTTTATTTTCGGTGTCTTAATCCATTTCCATATTTTAATTGAGAGCTGTTAATTTTTATTTTCAATTAAAAAATACTGATGTGTTTCTATAAATGATTGGTTATTCACGCTGGTCTACGGGTTGCCTTGATGATAAGATAATAAATCCCTTTTCCAATATGTTATCATAAACTTAAGTTTGAAAAATTCCATCCCTTAACCTCTAGAGTCTTTAATTCGTACATTCTTAGCATTAAATTAAAGGGGTCTCCATACGGTACTGCCGCAGTACGTTCTGCCGCAGAACTTACTAAAAATCGTATGGTCTGTAGTCAAAATCAACCAGCCGTATTGTTATTATTCACCAGCCTTTATTATTTAAAATGCGGCAGAACGTACTGCGGCAGTACCGTGTGGAGACCCCTTTAAGGTTTGTTCACAGTATTAGTATGCATCAATTATTATTTCACGTACATGATGTTAAAGGACATTGTGGGTACCTGACTTACTTCATCCAGTGATTGTTAAGGTTATCATGTATAAAAAATACAAATATCACTTTGGTCTCCGGCGACTTTTTTTTCTTTTCTTTTCAACTAAAAACCAAAAAAAAGTCAATAGGTAGGTTAAGGTCGGGTTATTCGATTGAGTGTCCAGTGACAACACGTAAAGTTATGTTTTTGTTAAATTTTAAAAACAAAATATTTAAAAAAACAACATGAAAATGTCACCGGAGACAAAAATTACTCCAAACAATTAATAAAATTCTAATATTAAAATAGGCCAGGTACCTACCTACGTTTTTTAACACCCTGCATAAAGAGTAAAAAGGACTCTTGCAAAATAAGATGACATAAAAAAAAATTATTTTACGACTTTAATACTTTGGCTGCATCGCGGAAAACATAAACAAACACTTTTTGAAAATCATAGTCGAAAATAATAATAGATAATGGTACTCCGATAACCTTGAGTTTTCTATTGTAACCTTTCGAATGTATCGCGCTTGATAAAGACGAATATTACGCTAAGTCGGACCTCTCGGCGGCAGGCCTTCATTTTTATACAGCAATAGTTCAACAAAATAATTACATAATTATATTTAATTTTAGCGCGGTGAATCCACAAGTCTCGGGGGTAGGTGGATATTTTGACAGGCATATTCATCATTATAATTTGCTTCCTCGCCCCGCCCGGCGTCCATGAGAACCTCCACACGTGACCCACCCGGTGGGGTGCCCCCGTGGGGTCGGGTGATGGGATAGGCCCGGTGGGGTCACTCGGGGGTGCTGGGTGCTGGGGGGGCGCGGCGTGTGTCAGGCCCACTCGGCTGTGTGTGATCGTCCACACCGTCCGCAGTTAATCGCTTTAATAAAAGTGAGCGCGATGAGGCCGTGCGGGCGAAACCGCAACTACCTCTAAGGTAGTTAGATAGTCTTACGACTTATTATTATGTTTTAGGTAACCAATTGCATCTACAAGTAGTTTTGACCATGTTAAAACGTATTTTTATTACATATTAGATACCTATTGTAGACAGTGCGCTAGAACATACACGGCTATCAAAAATATGTACTAATTTCGGTTTCGAACTTTAAAATGCGGATTTGCTTTGAATTTAAGTGCCATTTTCAAAATTGGGACTTTTTATGTGAAAAATTCAGACAAGCGATATGGTAGTAATATGGTGGTGACTTATCAGGGGTGCCCGGGTTCATGAGCTGAGGTTTGTCTGAGCTTGGCGGCGGAGACCTTTGGATTTCTCCAGCAGGACTCTCTTGACCCATCGCTTTGCACCGCAGTAAGGGGAATAGATTCATACGTCCGTCGCCCCTGGACAGATTCCTACCTACCCCTTATAGGTACATTTTTCCTTCCCTGAACGTGCTCTCCTTCCTTTCCCTAAAAAAACCCTTCACACAGCATCCCAAAGATGAGACAGGCCCCGAGGGAAATTGTTTTCCTCATGGCCTCCTGTATGGAGCTATTTCATTGTAAAAAAAGTCAGTGACAGTAGGTAGTTGTTAAAATCACATAAAGAGGAAATCATTGACATCTTTTTTTTTAAATGTATGTTACAGCTCACAAGAGCACCCATGTCTGTAAAGTATACAGGCAGGGGAAGTATGTCGCCACCCGGTTTTTTTTTTTTTACATGAATACCTCACAAGAGTCCCAACTGCTCCCGTCTGAAGCCAGTGAGACTATGGCATCCCCAATTGGAGTATGTTGTGAGGCTGAGGGTAGTGGGGAGGGGAAGGATAGGGAAGAGGAAGGTGGGGAAGTACCTGGCTATAACACAAATTAATCAAATAAAATTTATTTGCCACGCCGGGATTCGATCCCGCGACCTTCGGTGCGCGAGTCAAGCGTCTTACCGCTGCGCTACGGCCGGTCGCCTTTGTGAGGTGGGTTAACGGAGGGGCTGTAAGAAGGGATTTATTAATGCGGGTCTTTAAGAGGTCCGGATTATATGAAGGAGGAATAACAGACGCCGGAAGTGCCGGAAGGTCGTTTCACATTGTGATGAATCGCAGTGGATACGAAAATATAGTAGCTTCCACCTTACGAATGAATAAATAATAATTCAGAATTATAACGAAATCAACACACTAGCGACATCTAGCTGATTAAGTTTGATTGGGCCATGGAGACTGCAGAGATCTATAATTATTAAATTAATGTCAAGTTTTGATAAATAGAACACAGAGGGATCCAATTATAAACACTTAAGATTGATCTACCAATCAGAGAAGGGGGAGGTTACCTTTTTTCAAGACAAAGAGATGGACTTTGGACTAGACCATTAGTCTGAGATTTATGGGGTAAAAATCATCATCAACCCGAGAGATCAATACGCTTTAAGATAAACACAATCCCACGTTCGGTGCATTTGGTACAATGACCCTAATTTTAAAGGTAAATATTGAGTGCAACAGAGGAATCGACAACCGCAGTTAACGAGCAAATAAATCCATATTATGTTGAAAAAATGATGCAATAAAATAGCAAGGAAATATAATGAACGGAAGATTAAAGAAAAGACCTGGAAAACGTGGGAAAAGCTACTGTAGGGATACTCAATTGCATAACGAGAACGTGAAGAACAAAAGGAGGCCAGATTCAGAGGAAAACGTACGTTTGATATTTAAAAGAAAGAAAAACGATGGAAATTAGGAATGTCACTTTTAAATGAAGCAATACGGTCAGGGAAAACGATTTGAAAAGAAAATCTAATAAAAAAAACGGACATTTAAACGGAAGTATTTATTGAACAATATAAGATTTCGACTTAATTTTGCGTTTTCAGACGAGTTTAAATAGATATCGTTATATATTTGAAATAGGATGGTTATTCTAGTTATATTACGTTAGATTAATTCAAAGGAAGGGATCGTTTTTACGTCATTTGCTATGAGAAAATACTATAGACGATAGAACAAATTGCTGAGGCAATTGATGTAAAAAAAGGTTGTCGACCCCACATGTATATTGTTGATATAAACAAGGAATATTCGAACATGCCTTTTGTTTATTTAAGGCCCATTATCCATTAAAAGGGGTCATAAAAATTAACATTGCTCTTACCTAGTATTTAGATTATAGAATTTCCGTAAAATTTAATTATAAACACATTAAAATGGATTTATCGCCAAGTATGTAGAAATCGTAATGTATACACACGTCAGGGCTTGCAGTTTATGGGATTTTGAACAAGAGAGAGATGGAAAATTGGGCGGAATTTGATCGAAGTAGTTAACTTGACAGATATCCCAGGATAGGAATAGTTAGTGGGCCGGAAAACACCATAAATAATATATCAAAAAAGGAAAAAAGGGTTTTAGCGGGAGATGGAATCACGGCAAAAAGGCAAACGTCAAATTTCAATAAGGGATCATTGGGTTAGGAGTGGGGGGAGAGAACGGAAAACCGACATAACCGGAAAACTCAGATAAGGAAATGGGAAAAACTCAAAACGTTATAAGTAGAGTAGATACGGAACCAGGATATGATTCCTTATTAACAACGAAGGGAAAATCATTTAAGAATAGTTGTTAAAACACCGTTACTTGAAGGAAAATTAGGTGGGAAAATGGAAAAGTTGAATATGCCACATAAATAATGGAAATACGGTTCTGAGACATAATTGCTTACGTAGACTAGGGGAAAAGAAATAATTTTCGTGGAAATTTATACAGGACAACTAGCGTTTAAAACTAGGAGACCGAAGAATCTACGTTTTCCCTAATATTTATGCCAATTAAAACACAGTTTTAGCAGATCACTTATGGGAATGTTCAAAATTGAAAAAAAAAACAAGATTAAAACCATGTTTATAAAACATATTATGAAGACAGAAGACATGTGGAAAATGGGCAAACTGGATGGCAGCTTACTAAGTCCGGGACTAAAAACCTTAGAAAAGCGAGACAAAGTTGTGGGACGAACCGAGATTTAGGAAGAGGCAAAATCGAAAGAGCTTATGTAGGAACATACAATAACGAGATGGGGTTTTCAAAAAATTTCGAGTGATTACAGATTATAATTCCTCGTCAAGGAATATACGATTATGCCCTTTTGGAGCTGTGATGGGTATAAATTAGCATGTTTGGGATGATTCAGGGTCTTTTCGACAACTGGCAAGGTTGATTAAAACGTCGCGCGTGTCGTGAGAATTACCCTGGTAATTAATTAATAGAGTCTAGGATCAGTTTTCGGTGAGTTGTCGGGAAGGAGTCGTCGGGGACCAATCGTCGGGTTAAAACGGGGAAGTTACGTGACGTAGCGTCTAAAACGGTTATTAGTTGAAAATTTCTTAAGTGTTGTAAAATTTTGAGACTTAGAAAAATTCGGAGTGGGAATTCTGGGACTTATAAAAATTACGGTCGTGATTAAATCTGTGGAGTGTTGAAAATTAAATAAAGTGTTTTATATAGTTTTACAATAAATTCAACTTGTCATTAAGATAAAAAGTTTATATAGTGTAGCGAATTTAAAAGGAAACAACAGTGTTTAAAGAATTTTATAACAGCAGTGAATAATAATATATTTATTTATAAATTCAACTTGTCATTAAAATAAAAAGTTATATAGTGTAGCGAATTTAAAGAAAATCAACAGTGTTTAAAGAATTTTATAACAGCAGTGAATAATAATATATTTATTTATAAATTCAACTTGTCATTAAAATAAAAGGTTTATATAGTGTAGCGAATTTAAAGAAAATCAACAGTGTTTAAAGAATTTTATAACAGCAGTGAATAATAATATATTTATTTATAAATTCAACTTGTCATTAAAATAAAAAGTTTATATAGTGTAGCGAATTTAAAAAGAAACAACAGTGTTTAAAGAATTTTATAACAGCATTGAATAATAATATATCTATTTATAAATTCAACTTATCATTAAAATAAAAAGGTCCTTCGACAACTGGGAAGGTTGATTAAAACGTCGCGCACGTCGTGAGAATTACCCTGGTAATTAATTAATAGAGTCTAGAATCAGTTTTTATACTTTAAAAATACAGTGGAAAAATAAAGTCAGTTTATACTTATAAAAAAAAAACTCAGTGGTAAAATAGAGTCTACAATCAGTTTTATGCTTTGATAAAACAGGGAGTGAAGTGCCCGGATAGGGTTAATCGTGCAATTTAACGGAGTGTATGATCTTATAATAAATCTAAAATCAGTGTTTGTAATAATTTCCGATTCAATAAAATCTAATAATTAATTAATTAATTACAAATTCAATGCGGGAGGAGTTTAATATAGTGTGTTTGAATTGCTTTAAATTTGTTCTATGAAGGTTAAAATAGAGTTATTTAGTCCGAGGTTATATAAAGAAAATTACAGTCTAATAAGTTTCATTAAATAAAAAATTTACGTTTAGGTCGAAAGTTGGAAATTTTATTACGAGATATTAATTATCGTTAGGTGACAACGCAATAATAATAATTGATCCGAAATCTGGAAAATACTTAGCCGAAGTTTAAATGAATAATCCAAGTGATTAATTTGCTGCTAAACAAAAGTGTTATAAAATAAAGTGGAAGGGGTTCTTTCAGTTTTGTTGTAATCTGAGTGACGAATAATATTTAGTTATCCGTTACAAAGGGATTCTAGTTCAAATTGGAAACATAAATAAAACTTTAGCTTTGTCCTTAAGTGGAATAATTCAAATTTAAAGAAAATCTTTAGTTGTTATGAAAAAAAAAAAATAATTTAAATTGAGGAAAAAATAAATAAAACTTAAATATTTTTATAAAGTGGAATAATACAAATTTAAAGGAAATTCAAATTAATAAATTAATTTATTAAAGAGTAAATAGGTATAGTCATATACCACATAATAAAATAATATTCGAGCGAACGATTATTAAGAATCGATTCCCCTCTTTAGATTGGAATCAAATATGGAAGGAAAGGGGAGGAAGGTGAGGGTTGTCGGGATTAATTAGATAGGATCGTTCTTCTTCAATAATAACGGCAGATATTAAAGGAAAACGTGAGGATTTTTTACATCAGAGATCTATTCAAAGGAGAAAGGAAGGAGATGAGTTCCGGATCTTGTAGGATTAAATCGTTAAAAGTGGGAAGTCGAAATAAAAGTGCGATAAGTTACACAGGTAGATCGGATGCTCTAATAAGTTTCTCGCCGATGATAGTAACCCGGTGGAGCTGAAATTAAGACATTAGAGCTTGGTGAGTCCTTACAATATTTAAGCTTTTACAGGTTCCTGTGGATATCCTGACACTGATGGACGTAACGCCAAGTAAGGGTAAATAAATAATTAACCAATTTATTAGCATTCGCATGTCACACCTCCCATACAGAATGAAATGTTGCTAAACAAATACTTAACACATAATTAGATAGAAACGCATCACTAAATCAATTTTGGTATCTTAGCGTATTTGTAAGACAAATACCTATCGTTTCTTTTCACTAGCACGATTAGGGTATGGTTGTATGACCTTCGATAGTGTACCAAAATTACGATTTGAGTTCAAGGCCATCCATTGACCCAGTCACCTAAATTCATTAACGAATAAACAAAACAAAACTTAACGTCAGGGACAAGTTTATCAATTATAGCTTGAGATGAAATCTGCGGTCAATATGTGAAGGCGACATTGACGTTTAAATTCACTCAATTCTAAACGACTTGATTTATCTCATTTTAAAATCTTTCTTATAGGAAGTAGGTATCCAAGAACCCATAAATACCCATTATCCTAAATACCTAACACACGAGGAGCTAGTGACCTCATTTAAACAACACTGGTGTTCAAATACTCATACAGTCCTGAATCCTAACTTGTCTTCGAACGTAAACTTCAAGGCTTCTGTATGTAGGTATGAGCCATCTGGAAATGTAAGTGTCAACCTTTCTCGAACGGACGGCTTTGATCTTGTGGCGGTATTGTCGAGGTGGGCATGCGGGGAAGAGGAAGGACGTATGCGGACAGTACGCTGACGCGGCATTAAAGCCACAGGTTATTTGCATACCGTGAGTCTTGTCGAACCTGAAAGCAAACATAAGGTTCACGAGGTGAGTTTTATGTCAGCTAGTCAGAGGTGGAATGTAACGCTGGGTCGGTTACGTGGGAGGAAGGATCTGCCCGTCACAAGCTTACGCCACATTTAACGGATAGAGGCATGATAAGGGAAGACATGAAATACCCCTTCTAGACTCAGTAGAGTTAAATTCAATCCGGCGGAGATGGAAGTCGGAGTGAGGCAGAAAAACGGCATGAAGACTTGGTATTCCCCCATCTGGCGTGAAGAGTCCCTTTCGTAACAAGAGACGCTCGTCGAAGAGAGTAAAACTCGGACTTAAGGATAAGCTTAGCAAACGTACTTGGGAGAATCCGGTTTGAAATTGTTGTTCATCGGTTTTCACTTGGTTAGCGGAGGTGCCGACTTTTTAAGCAAACATATTATCCCCTCCCCATATCCCTCCATTCCTGCTCTTTCAACAATGTTGCGAATACTAACCAAAAGCACTAACTATGACTACAAACACATTATGTTAGGAGAAGTTGCAGACAAGGACTTCAATTGAGAAAACTGGACCTTCGAGTTCGATCATCCTAAGGTAAGGTTTGCTTTCTTGAAATGTTTAATTTATTAACTGTTGTTTATGTTATCGATGTATCAGCGGTGATAGGAAGAATTAAATAAACACACTAAATTCCTATGGAAATCAAATAGACACAAGGTTTAGGGCGGGGGTAGTTTATCAAACTCGGTTAAATATTCTAAAATAATAATAAATAAATTGATCGGAAAATTCTCACCCTTTCTCTAAAAGAATCTATGGGTTACCACACGTAATACATTATCTTCTCTACATATGTGTGCATATTAAGTATGCAAACAGATGTAAAATCTAAAACAAAAAAAATTACACAACGCAGATTATAGAAATAATGTGAACAAAAATCTTAAATCTTGATTACTGTGAGAAAATCGCAGGGATTTAAGAAGATAGGGTAGGTTTAGCTAGATTATAAGGTATAGGGGTTTAGAAATCACGAGCCTGAGGTAGAAATAAACCGAAAGGAGGGTTGAGTCAGGCCATCATACCTAGTGGTGTGATCAGTAGGACATAAGGGTAGAATTATGAGCGTGGCTACGAGACAGGAGCTACGAGATTTAAACTACGAGGTAGAAGCTTAGAAAAGTAAATCAGCTAGGTAGGGTTCATCACAATTGGAGTCAGAAGCCAAGAGTGGCACCTCATTACAACTGTTGCCGCGTGACCAGGAGAGTAAAGGTTACAAGTTGAGAGAATTCTGAGATATTATAAAAATAAAATAGAATGAACAAATAAATGAAATTATAATTAATTGGAAAAAAAAAGTGAATATTTTAAACGAAAAGTGAAAAACGTGCCATTAAAACAACTTCAGATTACATAAAACAAGTGGAATAAAAAATTCGCATCATTAAATTATACAGTAGAAATATAACAATAAATCAAAAAAATATTTTAAACGAAAAGTGAAAAACGTGCCATTAAAACAACTTCAGATTACATATAACAAGTGGAATAAAAAAATTCGCATCATTAAATTATACAGTAGAAATATAACAATAAATCAAAAAAATAATTTAAACGAAAAGTGAAAAACGTGCCATTAAAACATCTTCATTAAACGTGAAACAAGTGAAAAAAAAAAAACGTACCATTAAATAAAACAGTCGGAAAAAAAAAAAATAATAACTCAAAAACCAAATATTTTAAAACGAAAAGTGAAAAACGTGCCTTATACCAGATAAAAATCATAAATCACATAACGCCTAGGAATGTTGACCCAGATTTAGAAGGGTGGTGCGTATTGGGAAAAAAAAAAAAAAGCCGTTATATAAATAAAAGCGCATTCCTTCGGTGATCAATAAAATTATCATTCAAATTGGTTCATTGACTGAAGCCCGAATGTAAACAAGCGATTGAATAGACACCGTCGCGAGGGTATGTTTGTGTTGCCACAAACATAAGTGGTCTTACTGATAAATATGTTCGTAACAGAATAGATAAATCTTTGTTATGTTCGCATTGGAACATCTCGAGATATTACTTTAAACAATAAAGAGATACTTAGATAGTTAATAAAATGACGTTGTTTATGTTAATAGTGGTCGAGGGTATTATTGGTTCCTTCGGGTTGAAGGATTTTATAAATAAATACTTCTTTTGACACGGCGACATAAAAATAAATAAAATCAACATAACATACAAAGCAAAGGACGGATAAAAATAAAATAAAATATTACACATAAAACATAAAAGTGAGCTTTTCAAATCGTTGCATTCAAACATTTAACAGGGGTGGATTGGACCTTTAGATACACCATTACATAGATGTCAGCTGAATAAATTAGAAATTTAGCCTTACTGGGGGTTGGCATATTTCTCGGGTGACCGGTTTATTTCCGATTTGCAATAAAGAGCAAATAAGCGGAGTGGTTTAAAACGCATACGAATTTAGGGGGGGGGGGCTTGTTTAAAACGGGGTTTAGGTACATTATACAATTGTGTATACGTGCAAATAAATAAATAAACAAACAAAGCCGGTGTGGAAAAAAAAAAAAATGAGATAGTAAACGTTATGGAGTGCATTCGGATGAGTAAACATACAACATAGATCAAATAAACCTCAGATAAAAGATAAATAAGAACAGCATATGAAGAGATTACATAAAAGTTGATTCCCTCAAGAGGTTTCTAGTAAACATTTTGAAACGAATAAACATCTCGAATCAATATTTGATTCTAGTGTGTACAGTTGGGTTAGATGCATTTAGCATTATCCTTTCAGATGTTCAGATGTTTGTCGTATTGTCGATTGTCTCAAACTAATATCGCTGCAGTTGAATGCAGATAAATGATATGTCAATTAACGTATTCAGAACTTGGAAGGCTGTCTTAAATGAAAAAAAAAAATTGCGCAATTATATTTAGTATTTCGAAGTGGAAATAGTTAGTTTGGGTACAAGTGTTTTAGGAGCGGGGATTAAATCACCTGCGGTTAAACAAGTTAAATTATACCTAAACTGTTTTGAAGTGCAAGAATAAGTGTATAGGGATGCTTATATATGTGTATATGTATGTGTATATATATGTATGTATATATATATATATATATATATGCGTATGTGTGTGTGTATGTATATATATACATGTGGATATGTAAATTTTTCAGAAAAAAAAAAAAAATAAGTGTAAGCAAACGAAAATTGGAAATTTAAATAAGTCAATCTCTGTCATCGGGTTTTAAAGGGAAAAAGGAATATGCCTAGGAATAAACGTTGTCCTGAGGCAAGGCAGGAGAGGGAACGCATAGAATTTGTGGCCGCCGTCGAGAATGCTGCGAGTAACAATGTTCAGATGGATGTAGGGCAAATTACCCTAATCATACAGCAGGCCTTGGGTCCGTTGGTCAGTAAGATACAAGAAATGGAGAAACAAAGGGAGGTTATGCCGGTGACAACCACGACAGGGGAGGGAAGTACGGCGCGAAACGTACTTCAACTCGTAGAAATGATGCCCACGCAGGAAAAGCCCACTTTCAGCGGGGGGACTCAGAACCCAATAGCTTTTCTAGAGGACCTTAAGGATTATGCAAAACGTACGAATCGCACTGACATCATGATGGTAGTTAAGGAGAGTTTAAAAGGAGGTGCTAAAAGCTGGATGAAGCTCTATTCTAAACGTTGGAATAATATGGAAGATTTCGAAAGGGATTTTATTGCCAATTATTGGGGTGATATATGTCAGAAAAACATGAGACGGAGGCTATCAGATGCAGTATGGGAGCCAAAAAAGGGAATCACCATGCTGGCGCACTTTGCGAAGTACTGGGAGCTCGCCAAAGCACTAAAAATCACCGACACACCATTAGGAGTAATTAATGAGATAATGAGGCATTTCCCGAAAGAAACCCAGGCATTGTGGTTTTCACGCGAGCAAGGAGATGAGTTGGACGCGGCGGAATTCCTGAGAAAACTGGATAATATGGTCTGCGCCCCGCAGGACAAAACTACAGAGAAGAGGGGTAGGGATGACAGGAATGGACACGACAACAGAGACCGTCGACACGCGATACGCCCGAAGGTTGGGGTTATTGAGGGAGCACCATAGGCGACGGGATGCAGGACGTGCTGCGGGCCAAGTACGCAACCAGCAGCTAGCAGTAAAACAGCACCAATCAGCGGGAAGGAGGTATGCAGAGTTGAAGATGCGGGAAACGACAGCGAGTCGGTCCAGGAGCTCTGAGGATTACGACTCCAGAAGAAATAAGAGCAGCGACGCCAAGACACAACGTAGCTTTAAAAATAATGTTGAAATATAATTGGGATGTTACAAAGGGTTTAGGGAAAAACGAACAAGGAATAACAGCACCAATAAAAGCATGCAAGGCGGTACGCAGAGACGAGAGTGCAGATGATGAAAAGACGTATGAAAGGGGGGAAGTGACTGCGTGTGTGAACTCTTTGCAACAATTAAGCGACGTGTGGAACGCGGTGGAGATGTATGAAAATGACATAGGAAGAGAATGCATCGGATTTAACACCGTATTTGAAGACGAGGATTATGAAGAGATAGGACGGGGAAGTACATTACCGCAATTACCAGAGGCTAGGGCTTACATAGATGAATTAAAGGTAAATTGTTTGATAGATACGGGTAGCCAAATAACGTGTATTGCACAAGAATTTTGGGAATGTCATTTGAGCGATCAATCGCTATATCCAATCATGCCGGTAGCTTCAGTACAAATTAAGGGGGCTATGGGACAGAAAAGTCAGAAAATTTCACGGTTAGTACTAGTACCATTACGTTTTGGGGATATCCGAATCAACACATCATGTCTCATAGTATCAGGGTTAATAAGATCTATAATACTAGGGGTAAACTGGCTAGATAATTACTCGGCAGAAGTAAAGTGTGGGAAAAAGCGGGAATTGATAGTCACTACTGAGCGGGGAAGAAAAAAAATTAAATTAATAGATTCCGGGGTTGTGAGAAGTGAATTAGGAAAGCAGTTGAGTGAGGAAAACACAAATAGTGCAACCCAGTCGATAAACGTCATAGAGAATAACCAACTTTCGGATTTTGCGGAGGAGACTAAACAGCGAATTGCGGCAATGGTAGCTGGTTTGGAACTGGATGACGTCAAGAAGGAAAAATTAAAGAAGGTACTAGACAAACATAATCGAGTGTTCCTAGGTAAACCGGGGCTAACAAATATGTATATCCATGAAATTAAAATGATAGACGAGACGCCATTTGTAAAGAGGTCGTATCCGGTCCCCTTCGCGTATAGGAATAAGGTGGATGAGAAAATTGACGAATTAGAAGCTTTAGGCATAATCAGCCGGCGGGCGACTCCTTTCGCGAGTCCCTTAACCTATACAATGAAGAAGGACGGTACTGTGCGTATATTACTTGATGCTCGCGAATTAAATACGAGGATGTCCGGGGAAACGGAGAGACCACCACTTACATCGGAAATATTGCAGCAATTCCACGGGGTTAAGCACGTGACTACTCTAGATTTGGACTCGGCGTATTTCCAGGTACCCTTATGTGAAAGTAGTCGTAAATACACCGGTTTCGTCTATAATGGCAAGTCATACGTCTACAACGTATTACCGCAAGGACTGAAGACATCGGTTGGGAGCTTCTCCCGCGCCATGAATAAAATTCTGGGTAGTGAGATGAAAGCGTTTTGCACTAACTATTTAGACGACCTAGTCGTGTTCTCATCTGGAGATTTTGACGAGCACCTAAACCATTTAGATGCAGTTTTGGGAAGGTTACAAACAGCCAATATGACCTGCAAATTGGAAAAATGCCAATTTTTGTTCACGGAAGTAAAAATGTTAGGCCACATTATAACGCCTTATGGGATACGCATGGACCCAGGGAAAGTTTCGGCGATTAAGAACTTCCCAGCGCCTAAAAAAGTGAAGCAGGTAAGAGCATTTCTGGGGTTGTGCAATTATTACAGGAGATTTGCAGATAGATATGGGGCTTCAACACAGGTATTATGCAATTTATTAAAGAAAAATAAGCCTTGGAGGTGGACTGCTGTAGAGCAGGAAGCGTTTGAAAACGTAAAAACTTTATTCCTTGAGTCTGTGATATTAACTCATCACAACCCCAACAAAAATTATTACCTACAAACTGACAGTTCGGGGTTCGCCATCGGGTCGGAATTATATCAATTAGACGACGAGAATAATCATCATGTGATCGGTTTTGTTAGCAAATCACTAACCGGGGCCGAGTTAAAATGGACCGTTTCCGAACAGGAGTTATATGCAATAATCTATTCGTTACGCAAATTCGAAACCTATCTGCGAGGCGCGCAGCTAATCATACGTACGGATCATCAGGCGTTATCGTTCTTAAAGACTTGGAAATTATACAGCGCTAGGGTGACACGGTGGATTTTATATTTAAACCAATTCAATTTTAAAGTCGAGTATGTAAAAGGCAAGGAAAACATCGGACCCGATATCTTGTCTCGCTATTCTCAGGATGCGGTAAATGTGCAGGAGGAAAAAGTAGTATGCCCTGAAGTGGCCGCATTTGCAGTGAGTGGGAAACAGTTAATAAAATCGCACTTAGAAAATCTAGAACAATTACAAAATCAAGATGAGTTTTTGGGAGAGGTGATAGAACATTTGGGAGGTAAGTCTCGCAAGACACCCACAAAAGGAGTGGCTAGGTATTTGAAAAATTACAAGTTAGACGGTAAGACATTATATTACAAAACGAGAAATGACGGTACGGTATTAGCTATACCTAGTAATTTATCCGGAGATCTTATCGAACTGGTACATCAGGAAATTGGTCATGCGGGCGGGTTAAAGACAGTTCAAGCGTTGAAAAGTAGGTACTTCTGGCCGAAGATGTATAAACAAGTTAAATGGGTTGTGAAAGCTTGTCATCTCTGCCAATTAGCAAAGCGCGAAATTCGGCCAACGGTAGGACCGGGTAGGTCAATCATAACGAAGAGGGTAGGAGAATTGGCCATGGCTGATTTATACGGGCCGTTGCCTAGGAGCATAGGGGGGGTGAGGTTTATTTTTGTGGTCCAAGACTCTTTCAGTAGATTCATTCAGTTGTATAAATTAAAGGTTGCCAACACTAGTACCGTATTGAAGTGCGTAGAGCTTTTCATAAAACAGGTAAAGGTTGAGGCTATGTTAACGGACAACGGGTCTCAATTTTCCTCAAAGAAATGGAACCAAGGTCTGGAAAGGATGGGGATAAGGGTCATGCATACGTCGGTGCGAAATCCTGGACCAAACATCACGGAAAGGGTGAACAAGGAGTTGGGACGGATTTTTAGAATATACTGCCATGAAAAGCACACTAAGTGGCCAATGTCTCTAAAGGACATTCAAAGAACATATAATAACACAGTACATTGTACGACTGGATTTTCACCTAATGAGGTAGTATTTGGAAAACAGCCACAGTATAGCTTAGATAAATATATGCGTCAAAGTAACATACCTAAATTAACAGAAGAAGAGATTAGGAACGCGGTTCAAAAGAATCTAATAAGAAACGCCGAAAAAAGACAGCAATTCTACAATATAAAGAAAAGGCTAGAGACATATGAGGTAGGAACATTTGTGAAACTCAAAAAGTACACTCAGTCAAATTTACTCAGGAAGCATACAAAAAAATTCGCCCTTTTGTTTGACGGTCCGTTTGTTATAGCAGCTGTGCCCTATTCCAACAATTACACGCTGATGGATCCAAAAACAAAAGAGATACGAGGCGATTACAGTGCGATCCACCTGGCTAGATATTATTTTAATGAAACGGAAAAACAGCAGAAGGAAATACAGGTGATAGAAATTGACTAGAAAAAAAAAGGCGAGGTTAGGATAGGTTCGGTTAGGTTAGGTGTAGAATAAGAAGAAGTGGGGATAGTTATTTTGCGAGATTTCGAAATTTGGTGTGATCATTTTGGATAAGGAAAAAAAAAATGTAATTTAGAAAAATTCGAAAAATAAAAACGTTTTATTTAATCTATAATACCGTCTTTTAGGGATATTAGGAGGGATTTCACCATGTTATGTTATGTTAGAAAAAAAAGGGGAAAGATAGCGAGTTTAGAGAATAAAATAATATGTTATGCTTAGGAGGGGGGGAGAGACGGGAAAACAAAGGTTATTTTAAGAAATGTTAAAATACAGATTATGGCAAGGAGAGAAATACATATTAAGATGTTTCAGCTAAATGGCAACTCAGTAACTAATTTTAGGCTTAGGAAACTATAAAATTAAGAATTCAACATTAGGTTTAGGAAAACGGAAACATAGAAAATGAAGAATCTAACCTTAGATTTAGTTTGTGTGACATTAGATTTTAGGAAATTACAAAAAAAAAAATGTAACTTGAGATTTAGGAGAATAAAAGATTAAGATTGCAACGAAATTTTAAATAGCTTTAGGGTTTTCAAAGGAAAAAGGGGGGAGGAAGGAGACGTTCGAGTGGAGAAGCATGCTTGGATGATAAAAGGGTAACCCACTGAACGAAGGGGATGAATTCGGACAGAGAGAGAGAGAGAAAAAAAAAAAATAATAACACAGATAGGATAAGAAAAAAAAAAGAAAAAAAAAAAAAAAAAAAAATTCTTGAAAAAAAAAATATCTCTACATATAGTAACATGTAAACCAAATGAGGCACGGGCAAATTGCGAAGGAGTATAATAAATAAGGGTGCTCACATGAGTACAGTCAAAAAAAAAAAAAAAACAACATCTAAAGGGAAAAATTTTTTTAACAACTGAATAACTTTCTGCAATTCACCGTAAATCATATGGTCAATAGGACCGCGAGATTGATTCAATCTTTGATTTGACCATGTACAGGAGGCTCTGGTCCAACAGGTTGGGGGTCACTGGGACACGCGAGTCGAGGGGCGTGCCCATTCAAAAAAAAAAAAAGGGTGTGTATGTGTGCATATATGTGTAATACGTGTATGTTCATATGCGCATTGTTGCCATTAAAACGTTCCTGCGAGAAAAATTCGTGTGGAATTCTAGAATCGCGAAAAAAAAAAATATATATATATATGAATAAGGAAAATCAAAGGTTGGAAACCGTCTCGATGAAGAAGAGGGAGTAAGGGTCATAGGGGGGAAGGTATAGGGGTAAGAATCTTAGGGGGGTAGGACAAAGAGTAGGGACAGCAACTGACGTAAGTTAGCCGACTTAAATAGGCCATTGGGTAGACAAGAGTAAATTGAAAAATGGTTTCAGCTCAGAGGAACACCGAACAGGATTCTACGATATGAAATAGTGAAAGGTAGGGGCGCGCAACCAGTTAGAATTTCGAAAAAAAAAAAAAATGCAAATAAGAATAAAGAAGACTTAAAGAAAATTGTAGAAAATTAGATTGCCTATGTTTAGTTTTAATTCCATCAACTAACACTAGGAGGCGTGTTTACCGCTGGAATTATAACTATAGGGGGGCTGTGATGAATCGCAGTGGATACGAAAATATAGTAGCTTCCACCTTACGAATGAATAAATAATAATTCAGAATTATAACGAAATCAACACACTAGCGACATCTAGCTGATTAAGTTTGATTGGGCCATGGAGACTGCAGAGATCTATAATTATTAAATTAATGTCAAGTTTTGATAAATAGAACACAGAGGGATCCAATTATAAACACTTAAGATTGATCTACCAATCAGAGAAGGGGGAGGTTACCTTTTTTCAAGACAAAGAGATGGACTTTGGACTAGACCATTAGTCTGAGATTTATGGGGTAAAAATCATCATCAACCCGAGAGATCAATACGCTTTAAGATAAACACAATCCCACGTTCGGTGCATTTGGTACAATGACCCTAATTTTAAAGGTAAATATTGAGTGCAACAGAGGAATCGACAACCGCAGTTAACGAGCAAATAAATCCATATTATGTTGAAAAAATGATGCAATAAAATAGCAAGGAAATATAATGAACGGAAGATTAAAGAAAAGACCTGGAAAACGTGGGAAAAGCTACTGTAGGGATACTCAATTGCATAACGAGAACGTGAAGAACAAAAGGAGGCCAGATTCAGAGGAAAACGTACGTTTGATATTTAAAAGAAAGAAAAACGATGGAAATTAGGAATGTCACTTTTAAATGAAGCAATACGGTCAGGGAAAACGATTTGAAAAGAAAATCTAATAAAAAAAACGGACATTTAAACGGAAGTATTTATTGAACAATATAAGATTTCGACTTAATTTTGCGTTTTCAGACGAGTTTAAATAGATATCGTTATATATTTGAAATAGGATGGTTATTCTAGTTATATTACGTTAGATTAATTCAAAGGAAGGGATCGTTTTTACGTCATTTGCTATGAGAAAATACTATAGACGATAGAACAAATTGCTGAGGCAATTGATGTAAAAAAAGGTTGTCGACCCCACATGTATATTGTTGATATAAACAAGGAATATTCGAACATGCCTTTTGTTTATTTAAGGCCCATTATCCATTAAAAGGGGTCATAAAAATTAACATTGCTCTTACCTAGTATTTAGATTATAGAATTTCCGTAAAATTTAATTATAAACACATTAAAATGGATTTATCGCCAAGTATGTAGAAATCGTAATGTATACACACGTCAGGGCTTGCAGTTTATGGGATTTTGAACAAGAGAGAGATGGAAAATTGGGCGGAATTTGATCGAAGTAGTTAACTTGACAGATATCCCAGGATAGGAATAGTTAGTGGGCCGGAAAACACCATAAATAATATATCAAAAAAGGAAAAAAGGGTTTTAGCGGGAGATGGAATCACGGCAAAAAGGCAAACGTCAAATTTCAATAAGGGATCATTGGGTTAGGAGTGGGGGGAGAGAACGGAAAACCGACATAACCGGAAAACTCAGATAAGGAAATGGGAAAAACTCAAAACGTTATAAGTAGAGTAGATACGGAACCAGGATATGATTCCTTATTAACAACGAAGGGAAAATCATTTAAGAATAGTTGTTAAAACACCGTTACTTGAAGGAAAATTAGGTGGGAAAATGGAAAAGTTGAATATGCCACATAAATAATGGAAATACGGTTCTGAGACATAATTGCTTACGTAGACTAGGGGAAAAGAAATAATTTTCGTGGAAATTTATACAGGACAACTAGCGTTTAAAACTAGGAGACCGAAGAATCTACGTTTTCCCTAATATTTATGCCAATTAAAACACAGTTTTAGCAGATCACTTATGGGAATGTTCAAAATTGAAAAAAAAAACAAGATTAAAACCATGTTTATAAAACATATTATGAAGACAGAAGACATGTGGAAAATGGGCAAACTGGATGGCAGCTTACTAAGTCCGGGACTAAAAACCTTAGAAAAGCGAGACAAAGTTGTGGGACGAACCGAGATTTAGGAAGAGGCAAAATCGAAAGAGCTTATGTAGGAACATACAATAACGAGATGGGGTTTTCAAAAAATTTCGAGTGATTACAGATTATAATTCCTCGTCAAGGAATATACGATTATGCCCTTTTGGAGCTGTGATGGGTATAAATTAGCATGTTTGGGATGATTCAGGGTCTTTTCGACAACTGGCAAGGTTGATTAAAACGTCGCGCGTGTCGTGAGAATTACCCTGGTAATTAATTAATAGAGTCTAGGATCAGTTTTCGGTGAGTTGTCGGGAAGGAGTCGTCGGGGACCAATCGTCGGGTTAAAACGGGGAAGTTACGTGACGTAGCGTCTAAAACGGTTATTAGTTGAAAATTTCTTAAGTGTTGTAAAATTTTGAGACTTAGAAAAATTCGGAGTGGGAATTCTGGGACTTATAAAAATTACGGTCGTGATTAAATCTGTGGAGTGTTGAAAATTAAATAAAGTGTTTTATATAGTTTTACAATAAATTCAACTTGTCATTAAGATAAAAAGTTTATATAGTGTAGCGAATTTAAAAGGAAACAACAGTGTTTAAAGAATTTTATAACAGCAGTGAATAATAATATATTTATTTATAAATTCAACTTGTCATTAAAATAAAAAGTTATATAGTGTAGCGAATTTAAAGAAAATCAACAGTGTTTAAAGAATTTTATAACAGCAGTGAATAATAATATATTTATTTATAAATTCAACTTGTCATTAAAATAAAAGGTTTATATAGTGTAGCGAATTTAAAGAAAATCAACAGTGTTTAAAGAATTTTATAACAGCAGTGAATAATAATATATTTATTTATAAATTCAACTTGTCATTAAAATAAAAAGTTTATATAGTGTAGCGAATTTAAAAAGAAACAACAGTGTTTAAAGAATTTTATAACAGCATTGAATAATAATATATCTATTTATAAATTCAACTTATCATTAAAATAAAAAGGTCCTTCGACAACTGGGAAGGTTGATTAAAACGTCGCGCACGTCGTGAGAATTACCCTGGTAATTAATTAATAGAGTCTAGAATCAGTTTTTATACTTTAAAAATACAGTGGAAAAATAAAGTCAGTTTATACTTATAAAAAAAAAACTCAGTGGTAAAATAGAGTCTACAATCAGTTTTATGCTTTGATAAAACAGGGAGTGAAGTGCCCGGATAGGGTTAATCGTGCAATTTAACGGAGTGTATGATCTTATAATAAATCTAAAATCAGTGTTTGTAATAATTTCCGATTCAATAAAATCTAATAATTAATTAATTAATTACAAATTCAATGCGGGAGGAGTTTAATATAGTGTGTTTGAATTGCTTTAAATTTGTTCTATGAAGGTTAAAATAGAGTTATTTAGTCCGAGGTTATATAAAGAAAATTACAGTCTAATAAGTTTCATTAAATAAAAAATTTACGTTTAGGTCGAAAGTTGGAAATTTTATTACGAGATATTAATTATCGTTAGGTGACAACGCAATAATAATAATTGATCCGAAATCTGGAAAATACTTAGCCGAAGTTTAAATGAATAATCCAAGTGATTAATTTGCTGCTAAACAAAAGTGTTATAAAATAAAGTGGAAGGGGTTCTTTCAGTTTTGTTGTAATCTGAGTGACGAATAATATTTAGTTATCCGTTACAAAGGGATTCTAGTTCAAATTGGAAACATAAATAAAACTTTAGCTTTGTCCTTAAGTGGAATAATTCAAATTTAAAGAAAATCTTTAGTTGTTATGAAAAAAAAAAAATAATTTAAATTGAGGAAAAAATAAATAAAACTTAAATATTTTTATAAAGTGGAATAATACAAATTTAAAGGAAATTCAAATTAATAAATTAATTTATTAAAGAGTAAATAGGTATAGTCATATACCACATAATAAAATAATATTCGAGCGAACGATTATTAAGAATCGATTCCCCTCTTTAGATTGGAATCAAATATGGAAGGAAAGGGGAGGAAGGTGAGGGTTGTCGGGATTAATTAGATAGGATCGTTCTTCTTCAATAATAACGGCAGATATTAAAGGAAAACGTGAGGATTTTTTACATCAGAGATCTATTCAAAGGAGAAAGGAAGGAGATGAGTTCCGGATCTTGTAGGATTAAATCGTTAAAAGTGGGAAGTCGAAATAAAAGTGCGATAAGTTACACAGGTAGATCGGATGCTCTAATAAGTTTCTCGCCGATGATAGTAACCCGGTGGAGCTGAAATTAAGACATTAGAGCTTGGTGAGTCCTTACAATATTTAAGCTTTTACAGGTTCCTGTGGATATCCTGACACTGATGGACGTAACGCCAAGTAAGGGTAAATAAATAATTAACCAATTTATTAGCATTCGCATGTCACACCTCCCATACAGAATGAAATGTTGCTAAACAAATACTTAACACATAATTAGATAGAAACGCATCACTAAATCAATTTTGGTATCTTAGCGTATTTGTAAGACAAATACCTATCGTTTCTTTTCACTAGCACGATTAGGGTATGGTTGTATGACCTTCGATAGTGTACCAAAATTACGATTTGAGTTCAAGGCCATCCATTGACCCAGTCACCTAAATTCATTAACGAATAAACAAAACAAAACTTAACGTCAGGGACAAGTTTATCAATTATAGCTTGAGATGAAATCTGCGGTCAATATGTGAAGGCGACATTGACGTTTAAATTCACTCAATTCTAAACGACTTGATTTATCTCATTTTAAAATCTTTCTTATAGGAAGTAGGTATCCAAGAACCCATAAATACCCATTATCCTAAATACCTAACACACGAGGAGCTAGTGACCTCATTTAAACAACACTGGTGTTCAAATACTCATACAGTCCTGAATCCTAACTTGTCTTCGAACGTAAACTTCAAGGCTTCTGTATGTAGGTATGAGCCATCTGGAAATGTAAGTGTCAACCTTTCTCGAACGGACGGCTTTGATCTTGTGGCGGTATTGTCGAGGTGGGCATGCGGGGAAGAGGAAGGACGTATGCGGACAGTACGCTGACGCGGCATTAAAGCCACAGGTTATTTGCATACCGTGAGTCTTGTCGAACCTGAAAGCAAACATAAGGTTCACGAGGTGAGTTTTATGTCAGCTAGTCAGAGGTGGAATGTAACGCTGGGTCGGTTACGTGGGAGGAAGGATCTGCCCGTCACAAGCTTACGCCACATTTAACGGATAGAGGCATGATAAGGGAAGACATGAAATACCCCTTCTAGACTCAGTAGAGTTAAATTCAATCCGGCGGAGATGGAAGTCGGAGTGAGGCAGAAAAACGGCATGAAGACTTGGTATTCCCCCATCTGGCGTGAAGAGTCCCTTTCGTAACAAGAGACGCTCGTCGAAGAGAGTAAAACTCGGACTTAAGGATAAGCTTAGCAAACGTACTTGGGAGAATCCGGTTTGAAATTGTTGTTCATCGGTTTTCACTTGGTTAGCGGAGGTGCCGACTTTTTAAGCAAACATATTATCCCCTCCCCATATCCCTCCATTCCTGCTCTTTCAACAATGTTGCGAATACTAACCAAAAGCACTAACTATGACTACAAACACATTATGTTAGGAGAAGTTGCAGACAAGGACTTCAATTGAGAAAACTGGACCTTCGAGTTCGATCATCCTAAGGTAAGGTTTGCTTTCTTGAAATGTTTAATTTATTAACTGTTGTTTATGTTATCGATGTATCAGCGGTGATAGGAAGAATTAAATAAACACACTAAATTCCTATGGAAATCAAATAGACACAAGGTTTAGGGCGGGGGTAGTTTATCAAACTCGGTTAAATATTCTAAAATAATAATAAATAAATTGATCGGAAAATTCTCACCCTTTCTCTAAAAGAATCTATGGGTTACCACACGTAATACATTATCTTCTCTACATATGTGTGCATATTAAGTATGCAAACAGATGTAAAATCTAAAACAAAAAAAATTACACAACGCAGATTATAGAAATAATGTGAACAAAAATCTTAAATCTTGATTACTGTGAGAAAATCGCAGGGATTTAAGAAGATAGGGTAGGTTTAGCTAGATTATAAGGTATAGGGGTTTAGAAATCACGAGCCTGAGGTAGAAATAAACCGAAAGGAGGGTTGAGTCAGGCCATCATACCTAGTGGTGTGATCAGTAGGACATAAGGGTAGAATTATGAGCGTGGCTACGAGACAGGAGCTACGAGATTTAAACTACGAGGTAGAAGCTTAGAAAAGTAAATCAGCTAGGTAGGGTTCATCACAATTGGAGTCAGAAGCCAAGAGTGGCACCTCATTACAACATCCGTGCCGACTTTCACGAAAACGCGTCGAAAAGTCGACCCGTTTTAGTATAGCCAACATCAACTATGAATGGGTGGTCCGCTTGTGTTCGTCGAGTTTTACATACGTGCATCGGTGATCAATGCTGCTAGATTTTCAGAGCAGGCTCCCTTAAAATATCTTTAAAACAGACTTACCGTGCCTGTATTGCTACTGTGCATTCGAGATGGCAATCGGACCGTTATATTTTACTATATTGGCCGTGGTTTTTCACGGGTCTGAGTTAGTTAGTGAATAAATTCAGATACAAAATTAAAAAACGGATTAAAGAATAAAATACAATATCTATTACCAAAATACATAAGTTACAACATAAAAGAATAAAACATATACACGTAATAAACATACAAAACCATTATACATAAAACGCACATCATTCACAAACACACAACTCATAAATATATGCCGATTTTAAGTAAAAAATTTTTCAATACCAACTTTATATATTTTATCAAAAAATGGGGGCCTCGGCACGGGTAACCAACCCAATGAGGCCAACATTGTATAAATTACACTATAAAATGTCAAATTATTTTATCAAATATTATATATATATTACTTCAAAGTGATGCATTCCGTAATTTCCAGTCCTATCAATTTATCAAATAAATACATGTAATGTTGTAGTAGTAGTTGTAGTTGTCATAGTTTATTGCTCAAGGAATGTGTTTCAGTAAATAAAATATACTATAGCTCAAAATAAAAAGTATAATTTATAAGCGGTTTAAGGCTATTGGTACAGCCAAAGATCGCGGATTGACAACACGGCCGATAGGCTTTTTTTAAGAAAGACGAATCTTTCCGGATTCTGAATTACCTGACAATATTTTCGTTATTTGTTTTTGGGATTTTATGCCGTGTTGCGTTACCTCCTTCTTTAGTCAACGTTTTGGACAGCGTTGTAGTGTCCATCGTCAGAGCAGATCTGACAGATGTGAGACAACCTGACAATATTTTATATTCTTCCTAACATGGAAAAGCTTATATAATTATCAATTATTGAGGACTTAACTTGTAGAGGATTGAACAGGAAAATCCTGCTGGGTACGAATCCAACACAATGAACCAACCACTCGGCCACTAACGGTTAATTGAATTTGTTCAAAATCTTTTCCAAATTATCTATATACCTATGTACATGCACCGACATTTTGAAATAATTTAAAAAAACGTTATACGTTATTGTTGCTAAGCAAAAAAATGTCCACGGAAGAATGGTGGATTAATAAAATCTATATTAAATTTAATAAAAGTCACAATGAATTCGGCAAAATCAATTAACATATTTGCCTACTGCATAAATTCCGTAATAATAACGTACCGTCCAATCAAATAAATAATCCCTTTTTCATCGCCATTTCAAAGGGTTTCATTTATAATTCCATTTATTTCCCCGATATTAATTGTTGCAAAATGAATTCCCGGTACTTTGGGCCTTTGCGCCTGCGCCCGCCCTAACTTCACCTACCCGACTCTACCGTCTGCCGCCCTTCCCCCGCCCTGCCGACTCCCCCCGCCCGCCCCGTCCCGCACCCGCCCTAGCAACGGACGCGCGGGGCGGCTCACGCAACTTTACGCGTACCTAAGCCATAAATCAATTCGGTGCAATACATTGTGCGAATTTAGGCTGTTCGTCTGGGAATCCCGAAAATGGGACACGAGTTGTTTGTACATTTATTTGTTTATCAATGTCATAGTATTTGTTGAATTCATAAATGAATTACCAAAGGGTATAAAGTAAGGGTTCCCAAACGGTCGATCCCGGAGCAAATTTTAGTCTATCCGAATAAGTACAATTGTAAATTTTTAATTACTTCCAAATTTTTAATTTTCAATCACGGATAAAAAAAAAACATCATACCGGCAGCGTATTGAAGAAATAAAAAATGTGTCGGCCAAAATTCTTACAAGATTCGTGTCAGAAAGTAGTTAGGTACTGCCCGTCTTCATTTTCTTAAGTTTAAACACTCTTGTTACGTAATAAAGTATCTAAAAGAGGCATACAATATAGATAGATAGCAATTTGGGAGGCGGGTATGGGTACCGATTCCCAGGGAACCATTTATTGGATAGCCAACATCCCTGCCATAGGTCACCCCAAGTGGTTCGCTATGTTTGGTGATGAAGCAGGGATGCCCATGTGCATGGGGTGAGCCTTATCCGGGTCTTGACAGCGAATGCGTTTGCCCACCTATTTTGTGGCGGACTGTATCAGGAGAGACTGGGTGAGAAAGACATAACCTAGACCTCTCCAGCCGGACTCTCTCGATACATCGGTTTGCAACGCAGTGGGACGAATGAATTCATACATCAGTCACTCCTGGACACATTTACGTCTAGATTCCTACCCACCCTCATACCTTTTCCTTCCTCGAATTTCCTCTCCTTTCTTTTCCTAAAAAGACCCTTCAAACAGTATCCCCAAAGATGAAATAGATCCTGAGGGATTTTTTTTCCTCAGGCGCCAATGTAAAAAAGCTAAAAAGATGTTCTGAAAAAGGTGCAGGAACCTCCGTGGTCAAGGGGTAAGGCTCTTGACCGTAATCCGAAGATCGCGGGATCGAATCCGGCGTGGGCTTAAATGTTTTTGATTAAAATGTCTTATTTCCTTTCAATTGTATTATAATATATAGGTAGTATATTTGCAGAACTTTTCAAAGTGGAAGATACTCTCAGTATCGCCCTGGTGTAAGACCACTATTCAGAATTGAAACGTTGCTTGAAATGGCTTTAGCTGGTGCCCAGATCTAAATAGCCAGGCATTTCCCTACCTTCCTCTTCTCCATCTCCTTCCTCTCCCCACTATCTACAGTCTCACAACATACCTCAATTGGGGATACCATAATCTCACTGGCTCCAGACGGGAATAGCTGGGACTCTTGTGAGGTATTCACAAACAAAAGGAATGATCCCGCTATGATTAACGAACTCAATCCGTCCAACTGAACGTTTAACTTGCCAAACAACCAAGACATCAACCACAATAACATTTTTTTATAAATATCCAAATAGCTATAAATAATTGTGTAAGAAAGCTGATTATTTCTAATATGAAAAAAATCTTTACCTTCTGATGAAAAATTGTTAAGAATCTTTTATTTTACAATTTCCTAGCCCTACAAAGCTTCTAGCCGCTCTCCGCGTGGCTAGAACTTTCACTCTTCACGCATTCAGTAGCCTACCTACCAGTACCTACCCTCCATACACACACAGAGGGTACACAATACAGTGTACTCTGACTAGGCACCTACTCCGGCGCGGGAGAATCAAACAATGGATTCGTTTCCACGGGATTCCGAGGCACACCAGACGTTTTCAAATGTAAATCATTTACCCATTTACTTCATAGCGATACGCAGATACATTGACCCCGACAACAATATAGATTTGTTGATACTTTTGTTAACATGTAGATAAGGCCTTTTGCAGTTTCCCGAGTTCAGACTTATTGGTGTTTTGTTGCATTGTGAATGTTTCGTGTTTATTTAGATATCTGGGTCGATTGGCTTGCTAGGTGAGCGTTTTCGCTTCCTTGCACGCTCATAATGGGTCAGTGGTTTATTTATTTATTTATTTGCAAAAACAGCATAAAACCAATACAATGCAAGAGCGGTAAGAAAAGATACATAATAAAAACGTTTACAGGTAAAGTAATACATTTCTTTAAAACATTAGTGCTATTTCACGCTTAAAATCGTTGTAGGAAATGTGGAATATATCCAAATTTCCTGCGAGGCAGTTAATTAACCTAGTGAGTCGTCCCAGGGGCATCACTATTGGTAAGTTAGTTCTGCTCCTAGGAAGAATCAAAAGCCTGTGTTGGCGGCCTCGCGTGAAATTATCCGGGACATAGAATCCTATTTCAGCCAGAATATCTGGTACCGATACAAAACCATTTAGAAGCATATAAGCCATCAGCAGTAATGCGACATCTCTTCTAGAACTAAGGCTGCAGATACCCAGCATTCCAGAGATAAATGCTGTTGGAAACAGCCATGGGTAAAAACCAAACTCTCTCATATAGAGGTATCGTAAAAATTATTTCTGGCAACTATCAAAAATAACAGGAACGGTGAATTTTATATCTTACCAACTGAAGTCGCGGCGTTGCCCGTGCTTTACACTTTTTTTATTAAGTTTTAGGCAGTAGTAATATTCCTCTTATTTCGATCGTCAAGTGTGCAAAATTTCGTCAATAAGCTTCAAAATACTGCCCTGAAAAGGGGATGGGATGGTATTTTGATATTTCGTGTAGAAAGTGACCATCCTCTTGTTTTGAAAGTCAAGGGTGCAAAATGTCATTAATCTCGGAATAAAATTGTAGATTTGTATAAAAAGCCACAACGGGACACTATAGAAAGATAGACTGGCCATAGTTACCGGCTTTGCCTGGGCTTTAGACAGAGTTTTCAACATCAGAAAATTTTGAAAGTCAAGTGTGCAAAATTTCTTCAAGATATATCAAAAGTCTCCTTCAAGGGGTGGGAAGGGGATTTAGCTATGCAAAAAAATATGGTATTCGTTTTCGACAAAACTAAAAACAAATTTTCCTTACATTTTTAAGTAGTTTTAACCATTCTGCTAGGTACATATGGAATCTAGCAAAACAAGTCAGTGTTCTAAGCGATTTTAGATAGTCATAACCGCCCCTCACTTTTTGAGTGCATACACGAACTCACACCAATAAAGTTGTGACTAAATTAGTCATCCTCAAAGAGCCATCAAAAGAGCAAAAAATGTGATATATTATTATCTCATAATACCACCTTTACCACAAAACACTGTGATTTATATCTATTGATGTTCTCAATGATCCCTCCATGATGTTTTCAAAATTGATTATTTTGTTTACTTGAAACCTAACTGCTAGTCCACCTCGTTTTTAACATGAAGCGGCAAACCTATATACTATCGACATCTGTCGAAAAATTCTACAAACTCTAAGATCTATCTACGGTAGAGCCATCTATGTCCCATAGCTAGAACTATCACCGTGTCCTTGGACTAACAACCTAAAGAGAACTGCTAGATTCTAACTTTCAACAAGTTAGTGCAGGGGGCCGCATATAATCGGAAAACTGGACTCATTTGAAAACTTACGTGCAAAGCATGACGCCAGAAGGCTTGAAGAAGAATATGTAGTTTTTAAATAATAATAAATCCAGCAGCAAATATATAAAAACTTTGTAGCTTTTTCAACTTCAACGACCAATTTTTCTAATTTGGTATTTAATCACCAATATTGAAAAATAATTTTCGTTTTTCCTTAATAAAATAATTTAATATCTGTGTACCTAATATGAAATTTGATCGTCTTGGTATGTCAACTAAGGTCCCCTAAAAATCAGCAAAACGAATAGGTATCTCCGGTGTAACTCAAAGCATAATGTTTGAAATAACAACTGAAAGGGCAATTTCAAAGCCTACAGTCACATTAAAAAGCCCGTTGATCATTTGACCCCCCTTATGAATAAAGTTTTAACGTATAAATTTGTTTTTTATTGACCGGCAAGTAGAGGCTCGTGTCCGTGCAAACCGCGTCACGGTCAATAAGAAACACCAAATTCATTTTAAAAAGGGCTTCGTATAATATCAAAAAAGGCTTATCGAAACACCCGTGTTTTCTGGGACAAAATGAATTAATAATTAAATTACCGCTGTCAACACCGTCCTTACGAAAGGTCCAAAGCAAATCGCTAATGAAGCTTCGTTCTGCTTTCGGGTCAAAAAATATAATCCGTGGGACAAAGCAAGGTGTGCCACCGAATGGCCTTCTAGGGATGCCCAATATTTTATCTTTTTTTAATCTATGTCGTTGCTGAATTGCTTGCTTATACAATAACAACTATTGATTTATAAAGTGGTATGTTTACCTAACTACTGTGTGATTTTTATTGAAAGAGAGTTATTTCAAACAGCCAGAGTGGAAGATGATTTCAAACAATGAAACAACAAATCGACTAGGAACTACGTGGGTATTACAAACAGAACCATTATATCATCGTTGCAGAGAGCGAAACAACAAATCCACTAGAGACTTTGGCAGGTGAGTTTGGGTACCGCCGCCCCGGGAACCATTTATTGGATAAACTCTACCAAGTGGTTCGCTACGTTTGGTGACTTAAATGGGGTGCGTGGGTTTAAGGGGTGAGGTTTATCCGGATCTTGGCAGCGGATGCACCTGCCCAAAAACTGCGAGGCAGGCAGGATCGGGAGAGACTGGTGAAGGAGACCTTTTGACGTCTCCAGCAGGACTCTCTCGGAACATTGCCTTGCTCTGCTGTTCGGGAGGGATAGATTCGTCTGTCACGCCTGAACTTACTGACCCCCAGATTCCTATACCCTCCCTTTATACCTTTTTCCTTCCCACAACTTCCTCTCCTTCCTTTCCTAAAAAGAACCTCCACACAGCATCTCCAACAGCTCCTGTGTGAATGAAAAAAAAGAGACTAGGTATTGCAAATGTAACACCATTTCAAAGAGCGAAACAACAAATCGGTATTGCAAATAGAACCACTCTAACATAATTTCAGACGATTAAAGTGGTACGCTACGTTTCGTGATGTATCCGTGGTGCCCATGTTCATGGGGCGAGTACGTCTAGGTTATCTGAGCACCAACTGCGTGGCGGGCCGGATCAAGATACCCTGGTTGAGGAAGGGATGGATGCGTAGGTCACTCCTGGACACACTGACCCCCAGATTCTTACCCACCCCTCGTACCATTTTTCCTTCCTAGAACCTGATTTAACAAAAAAAAACTTCACACAGAACTCCAAAGATGACGTAGGCCCTGAGGCAAATTATTGTCCTCAGGGCCTCCATGATCTGTTTTCGGTGACCGGATAACTCAAAATGAAACCAACTCAGAACCTCCATTGAAAACTTATTAAAAGAGATGAAAAAAATGGTTAAATATGTTTCGTTGGGTTAGGGGTTAGGGTTATGGCTATTTTAATTTTTTCTTCATAGTTTTTAGTGACTTTTCAAAGAGGTGTTGAGTTGAATTGATTCTGAGTTGGCATGGAACTCTGATTTCAATAAGTATTCATTTTCTAGACAAATATTTGAAAAATATGAAATAATATGGCGTCTTGTCTATTAGAGTTGAAATTTTATAACTCCATAGCTTATGATGGAGACTATGCAGGCCCAAACCAAGGCAATAAAGAGTTGAGCTAGAAATTTCAAACAGAAATAGCAAACTTGAGATTTTTTTCTGATTTATAAGTGCAAATTTTGTGCTAGTATTACGAACTTATTGGATTGTAGTTAAACTGTGAAAAGCAATCATTAACGAAGCTTTAGATATATTAAGGTAAAGTTTTTCTGGTCAAATATACCTAACAACTAAATATTTGAAAAAGTGTGAAATGAATAATTTTTATAATTTTTTGTAGGTAGCTACTCAGAAGGTTTCCGTTCGAAAGTTTTTGTTTTGTATAAACAGCTTTCTGCTTATAGTTAAGAATATAACATGCAATTCGTTAAAGATTTCAATGCAACAAGATTCATCCCTGATATCAGATGCAATCTAGTAACAAAAGCTTTCAGGGGTGCGGTAATCGACTGGTGTTTATTAAATGGTAGTAACCAGTAGTTATATGGCTCAAATGCGTGCAAAGGATTCAGAAGTTGATGGGTGATGAAACCAGGTACTGCTAGGAAGTAGGAACTGGTCGTTAATGATCACGGTAATCAGTAATCACATCCATTTGTTCAGGGTTCAATAAATGCGAGTCGGGATATGAGGGGGAGGTTGTGTTCTACCACACGTCCAGTTTCATCTTGGGGTGTTGATTAAATTGATTCACTGGTGGTAATTTATCAAAACATTGCAATTATTAGATCTTTCTCCAGAATTTTACTTACCTACCTAAAATATTGTATTATATGAAACATAATAGAAGTAGGGTAAACTAGGCTATTATTGCCCGTAACTAATGATCGCCCACTCTCATTTTGATTGTTTTTTTCTCACTAACGCATGTAAATATTTCACCGCAAACTTAACAGATGTTTCTATTAGTTCAATATGAACCGACAAAATGTTATATCTGCAGAATCAGCCACGCTGTTGAAATGTGAAATCAGATTTTGTGAAGGGCATCGATGTTTTTTTCAATTTTGCAGGCATTTCTTACATCATCTTGACGTTTTGCCTATTATTTTTGATAATAAAACAAAATAAATAAGTGTGTGACATATCCTCAGGTATTTTTATTTACGATTTGTATTCGAATCACTTAAGTGGGCAATCACTGTCACTAGTGCGAAAATCATTCCGAACTAGTGGGCAATTACTATCTACATTTAGCTATTTTTTCTTTCATTTCAAAAAATTATCTTTCACTTATTTTGTTATTTATTATTGTAATTAATTAAATTTTCGGTTACTATTTTGTGTTTTGTAATATAGTGGGTAGGTAGCCTATACCTACACCTATTCGAAGTCAAAATTTCCTTAAGCGGGTAATCATTCCATATTTTATCCCTGAGTTGAAACTTGAAACATCTGAAAAAGAAAAGGACAACACCCAAACAAATATCATGAGTTAAAAACATAATGGATTAGAGTTGGAACTATTGCGTGTTGGGCTTACCATCGTGCCATAGTGACATTACGGAATGATAAACGGAAACGCGTGCGTCAATAGAGATTATAACCGCATCACACCTAAAGTGCCAAATTTCCCTTTCGGTTACGTGACCATGGCACGCGATTGTACTATTTTGCATCTTTTAAAATTTGGAAAAATTGAAGAAATTACCAATGAATTTTCAAATGACGATATGATTTTATTTAAATCGACTTATTTTGTTGTATCCATAAACTCTATATTAGTGAAACTACCGGCTGCAAAGTTAAGGGTCTCGAGCTGTATCTAATCCCGTTAGTCAAATACTTTTCTGGCTTCTTAAATTTTATTTATTCCCCACATCTTAGTATGTTTACAAAACTTAAACAATATAACGCACTTAAATATATCATAGCAGTATAACGTCATCATTTACAGTATAACTAAAATATTATCTTATATTACTAAAATATTATTAAACAATTAGGTAAGAAGACATTATCATTTAGTGCGGGGAAAACAGATTTCGAAGTAGGTACCTCACATATAGAGTACCTACCTATTTTCTCATTATGGAGTATCAATTATTTTCTCAGCAAATTGGTTTAAAAATTAGGTAATAAATCAATTTAGACACCTTCAAATTTTTTTTTATTTATAACTAACTAACTAACCATCACGCCGTTTCCCCGCAGGGGTAGGCAGAGAGGACGGACCGCCAAACAACTCGGTCTTGGCACACACTCCTTGCCTCGTTCACATTCATACACCGTCTCATACATGCTCTTCTATTATTCTGACTTCTGACATGGCCCGACTCAAGTATCTGATTCACTTGATCGTGCCATGTCTTTCTCTGGCGTCCCCGACTTCTTCTACCATTCACATTTGCGTCATATTTTCTCCTTACACTCCTTTCCTCGTTCATTCTCTCTACATGCCCGAACCATCGGAGCGTTCCTTTCTTGATCTTACTCATTACGCTTACATCAGCCTTGCATTCTTTGCGGATCTCCGCGTTTCTCACACGATCATACATGATTTTACCACACATACGCCTCAGGGATCTCATTTCTACAGCATTCAGTCTTATAATGTATACAATTTAATTCATACAATCCTATAAATATGTCGTCCCAAAGTGGTTTAACTACAGTTTGAAAATGGCCTTGTAAGCCGAAACAGCTGTCACAAAAATAAAAACTTAAATACTTGCAAAACTTAATAATGACATGTTTAGTTGGAATAAAAAAAAACATATTAACAGTTGCTGAAAATCTTCTAAAAGAATATCCATAAATGATTTAACAAGGGGTAAACCATTCAACACTCAAACAGTAAGGTAAGATTTCTGATTCCCAAATTGAAAAGATTTGTAGTTAGGATAGGGGGAGGTACGTTTGAGGTTTTTAATTAATTCAAGGTAGAAGCCGGTTGGCAGCCGCAAGGCATAAGTGTGGAATGATATACAGCCTCCGCCTTTATTTACACTTAGCACGCGAGATTCTTCATATAATTCTGGCATCGGGGATGATTCCAACCCTCACCACCGGAGCGGGTGATTAATTCTCCAAACTGGACGCCGTAAATTGTTTCCATCCTTAGTTCCGCCTAATTGGGTGTAATAAATTGGGGCGCCCTCTCTACAAAAGGTTGAGCACCGCGCAACTTTTAAAACGCGATGTTTTATTGCGGAACTTTGTTTTAGAAAAGTCCGCCAGAGTGTAGAATTTGTAATGCCAACTTGGCGGTACTTAAAGAAGTTTCGCATGTCTCTGTTATAAGGCGAGCCTTTGAGATGCTCGGCTTTAGAGAGTTATTACTTGGTTTGATAACATTGATATATTTACCTAGGTACTTTTAATGAGTGAAGACTTTTAATATTTTTATTTTCGCGGGTGTGGGTACCGTCTCCCAGGAAACTATTTTTTGTACAACCAACACCCATTCTATACCTAGGTCACCCAAAGTGGTTTGTTCGCTACGTTTGGTGATTGAAAATACGACGTTATTAATGTTTATAGCTGTTTTTTTTTTTCTACTTTTCTATGAAAATATTTCAGTTTGAGGATGCGCCGCATCCACGAAATGAAAAATTTCTGAATCCTGAAAACCATCGTACTAAAAATTGAAATTTTGAAACAAAAATAATGATTTTCAACTACGATGTTAGTAAAGTCGTATTTTTCAAACTTAGCCCTCCAGATCTCTGAAAATTTGCGGACCGCCACTGGTAGACACATACGTGCTATTAGGTACGTCCTGTATAAAGAATAACGTCTGAGTCAAATCTACAGCTTTATTCAAAGATTGATGAAATTTTTCATGTTTGATCTCCAAAACATGAGCTTTCAAAAAAACACACATATAAAGCAGGATTTTGATACTAACATAGATATTGTTGAACACTTGATGTTCAAAATAAGAGAAAACTTACTCTCTACGACTGATTTCGTATAACACTGCGAATAATGCTATAGTACTAGATAACTAGTAAAACAATATTATTTGTGGGTAGATTAAAAATAGGTAGGTATCTAGTAGATTCTATCTACCTACATACTTTTTTTGTTTTTTAAAGAAAGACAAACATTCCCGGATTATGAATAACTCGACAATATTTGAAATTCTGCTACTACCACCACAGTAAGCCGAAAATGTTGCATGAGTCGTGATGGAGGACTTAGCCAGCCGAGGAATCGAACGCGGAACGTCTGGGTGGGACCCAAACACGATGCCCACTCAACCACTGACCGGTCGAACCGACCTGCATTCCCTATATCATTTTAAAAACAAATAATGCCTTTATCTTCTCAGTGTTACTCGCGTGCATATCTACTCATCATGATGGGTAATATAAATGGGATGTCATTTCCTAATACCCACTACTCACCAGTAGGTACCTGTCTACCTAACTATCTTGGTGCCACCTATTGAATCGTAAAAATGCTCTAAAAAGTTCCCGCCGTTAAGTTAGGGTTTAGCCCATAAAGCGCCTATTGGTCCATTGGCCCCAATGCTGTAAACTTTACGGCAAATTTTCGAAAGGATTAGCTCTGCCAGATGTAGGTACTTAATCATAGATCATTTTTCATTTCAGGCAACAGGCAACACCAACATCAAGACGTGACTACTACAAAACGATAAAAAATTAATAACGAAGTTAGGTAACTACCCAGCTTAACCTAACCCAACCTAACTGTCAAAAGTTTCAAAACTAATTTCAACTTTTGTCGGTATAGTATTGGGCATCCTCGCTGGAAAGAAATTTCCCACTCATTATTTTTACCATTTCCTACTTAATTTGCTTTTACTGTCCACGTACTTACCTATATCTATCTATCTAGGTACCCGATTTCATCCAGTGTTTTATTTCACCTAATAATAGTAGATAGGTAGATACTTAACAATGTTCTATTATGTCATTGTACCTACCTGTAAAATTAGACAGTAACTACGGACAGATGATTTTTCATGAAGGTTTTTTCATTATTTTCAACGTGCCCAAGTCACGTTGAAAAGTTCTAACGTCAGGTAAAGGTGTGTCCGGCGAATTTAAAAATAGAACAAACGGCGCGGCGTCTCCGGACGAAATTGTCAAGTCTTGAGTCGGTCACGTCCAAGGAAGTGTATCAGTCACGCCTCGGCCGCTGCAGCCAATCAGGAACGGGCCGCTTTTTTATTTGTCCGCGCCGGCCAAAGACAAAAGCCCCCCACCTGCCACCCCCTGCCCTGCCCCCGCCGGAAAGGGGAAAGGGGGAGACTTTGTTTCAGTCCGTACCGGACGGCGCGAATCGATAAGACCGCCCCGTACCCGAAACACCAAACCCCCAAACAGCCGTGAAAACTCAAACAAAAATACCAAAACAACTAACCCCGATTAAAAAAACGCACTTCAAACACTTAGATCCTTTTTATTACGGGCTTTTATTTTACACCCTTCTACTTACTATGCATATTTGGGTCTGTAGTCTGCCCACCCCCGCATTCCCTTCGCAGCTGGTTGCGTCCTGCTCTCTCCCGCAGGCCCGCTCTGATCCCCTCCCTCACACCCTCTTGGATACTGGAGCGCGGGAGAAACCATTCGAAGGGGTGTTTTGTTTATCGCGCGACGTCAGCGCCCCTGTCGGAAAAACCGTGAAACAGAAATTTTCCGAAAGCGGCTTTTCAAACCCATGCATTTCGTTTTCTTTGAATAAACAATATGAACAACTTTTTCAGCATTCTTATGAAAATCTGTTTCCCTACCTTAGAGGCAGTTAATGTTTGAATGCATATTAAATGGCTGGCGCGAAAGCTCCCCAATAGGTACACTGTCAATCTATATATTTTTATTAGATATTTAAAAATTACCTTTGCCGAGGTAAATGGAACCGATAAACCCAATTGCATTTTATTTGTAAAGATCGACTTATCGGTAGCGTATTAAAATCTTTTATTTTTATTATATTTATATTTATTTATTTATTACATAAGATATCTACATTATTTATACAGCAAAAATAACATAACATTTATATTTCAAAATAACTAATAAATTTTCACTGATTATTTTTTTTTATGATATTTCTCTTCTATAGAAGCAGACGCTTGTGATTAGAAGAGGGCGAGTATCGGGATGAAAATATATATATATTTACAAAATATATATTGTATCTTATAATTTAATTATGGTAGATACTTAAAAAAAACAAATTTAAAATTTATATAAGTTATGAAGATAATTTTATCAATTTGTTATTTTTACTTTGAATTGCTCTTTAATTGCTTTCAGTAGGCATTTATCGTCTTCGATTGTTCTTATCTTTTCAGGTAGGCTAATGAAGTATTTTTTTCCTAGATATGTGTAATGATGTTGTGAAAACGAGGTGTTACATTTGTGTGTTGGAAATATATGTTTTTGACGAGTACGACTTTCAGTTAAAAAGCTATGATTTTGTTTTTCTTTTATTATTTGAATTATTATATTTTTTCGAACTAGATCATAAAATTCTAATATTTTAAATTCTTCAAACATAAGGTGTGTTGGATAATCTCTTGGTTTTTTCAATATAATTTTTATAATTAGACGTTGCACAATTTCAACAGTGAGTAGATTTGTTTTGTATGCAGCTCCCCAGCTTACTACAGCGTATTGGAGATTTGACTGTATCATATCCTATATATATCTACCATCTATATGAATAAATTTATAATAATATACCTACCAATGTAATTTTTGTTTGTCTGGACGGTAGATTGCACCAATCTAGTCATTTTCTGGGGGTATTTCACCATCCTACTCATAGATAATCCATACGATAACATACATTTTCGATTAATTAAACACGATTTATTTATTATTTTTAATTGATAAACTAACGTTTAAGACAAGATTTTTATGCATAGCACAAAGGTATAGATAACGAAAATAAAGTTGGTTGTTTTCAGTTGGAAAAATGTAATAAGAAGTAATTGTCGAATGAAACACTAGTATATATTGAATTATTTGGCGAGTTTTAGATAAGCCGCCATAGCTCATAGTGGTTCAGAGCTCCTGACCGGCAATCAGAGGGTCAAGGGTTCGAGTTCCGTTGGCGGCCTGCAGTATCTCGGAAGATTTTTCAATGTAAATGAGTGTTTCAGGCTGATAATTATTGCTTTTAATAATTATTATCCACGATTTATTTATTTAAAAAGTCAGAGTTTAGTATTCGGTACACCTATGAATAGTGGCTAATTTTTTTCTTTATTCATGGTTTTGATGGTTACGTAATAAGTGGCATTTTTCGACAACATGCCCGTGTTATTGTGGTCGATTTGAAATGGATGATCGATTTGAAATATACCATGAGGTAGCCTAGTTTTTTTACCGTTTGTGAGTATTTATTAGTTTATTTATTAACATTCACTATCGTATATGGATAATCTATCAGGAGGATGGTGAAATACCCCCTCATCCAATATCATTCACTGAAAAGCTCATTGGTCGCCACGGTCAACAATGTCTCGGTAATAAACTCGGAACTCCTTTCTTAAACGTTATTCTTAATTAGGGAGGTATTAATTTGCATGAGAAACATATAAGTAGGAAGTATTTACTGCAATAGGTATATTTTCTTGGATATAAATTGAATAATGTTCTGGGTACGATTTGTGTACCGGTGATACGATTTGACGAACCGGTGTGGAAAATGGTACGATTTGTCAAATTGATTTGTCGAATGGTCAAATCGTACCGAAAACCTTTTTACAAAACTTTTGAACCCGCGGCTTTTACAAAACTTTTACAGTCGAACCTGGGCAAAATCTCTTACTCGAACCTAATAACCAAGAAAAATATTAGGTACTAATAACCAAAAAAAACTTTGTAACCCAATAAAGCCTTGATGACACTGAGCGAGTTTACTAACAGATAGTGAATTTCCCAGATAGTAAGTAGCTTGCATGTAAACTCGCTCAGTGTCATCGTGTTACTTGCTAACTAGAATATTGTTGACAATCTACGAAAAAAGTTGATAGGTCGTCAACTTTACTTGCCACTCGCTTATTCGTGATTGGTTTATTTATGTTTTCAATATGGCTGCCAATAAACAGCTGATTTCGACTGTCAAACATCTACAGAATTAGTTCACGCATGCGTCGTTATTCTCACTACTGGCGCTAGCAGAGACCTCAGTTTCCTACGCTGCTGAGCGTGTGGACATTTTTGTGTGTCATCATGACAATCTCACCGATTCACCCGCTTTTAAACTTAGTACCTAGATAGTAGGTTGCAAACTCGCTCAATGTAATCGAAGCTTAACCAAAAACAAAATGTTTTATGTTGTTTTCAGACTGAAGTGTTTGTAATTTTTTAATTGTTCATGCGATCTCTGGTTATTAAGTATTTTTCTATATATGTAGTTTATTAGGTGTTCAATGTTCAATAAAGTAGGTATATTTTCTAAGTACGAATAAGGTGGTATGAATTAGGCTAATAAGCGCCTTAATCGTACCGAAGGTATATTTTAGAAAAACGTCAGAATACCTATTTTGATAAAAGGTGTTCAAGTTTTGGTGTTCATAATGCTATGATTGTTGATTAAAAGGCAACTAAATAAAAATTCAAAAGATGCAGAAAATTGAGTAGGTTTAGGTACCTACCCATGCATGAAACAATGTGTTATTAAGAAAGCAAAGAGTATCTATCTATACTATAGATATAATGGTATGTTTATCCATCACACTGCAGGCCTTGCTAATTTAAAAAATAAAATAAAAATAATTGGGGACCTTTTTGAAATTTTATATGTTATTAATTATAGAAAAATGTCGTTTAAAATTGCGGCAAAAGGTTCACAAAATTTTCCGGGGTGTTCAATGAAACACGTACACGCTTACGTATAGGTGCTCATACGTATTATTTTTATAAAATTTATAAAAAAATATATATATTATTGGACGGATTATCAACCATGAGATAAATATGTTGGTATGATAATATGTTAGTAGGTACCTATTTATTATACGATCCTTGTTTGGCATTTCACCATCCTCTTATAGATAAAGTACAATAAATAAATAAATAAATAACAGAGTGTGCAATTTACACGCGGTAGAAGTGAAACCTTCAGAAAACTTAATTAGAAAAGAGTGGGGAGGCTACGAAGCACCGCACAAAGAGGAGACCGATTATACTATCTCATTATCTCCCAGGCTTAATCATATAGTTGTGTGTGTTTGTCTCTTTTTTCGGTTTCAATCACAGAAGGTTATACTTCAAAATTTTCAAAAATTAATAGGCAAACCAGGTAAACTAGCCTAAAGTTGAGTTATTCAGTCGTAACAATACTGTTGTTGAGTGAGGACGTCTGCTTTGTGATACTCCACTGCTTTACCACTCTTAGTATTCACAACAATAAGTTTGTACCTACTATATTACATTCCGTTTACCAGTGATCATAAAGTGTGTTGTAGGGTGACCACCATTCAACATTTAGTTGTGAGTCATTATTTCTTTAAGTTAATCATTTACAATGCCCAACAATCAGAATCTAGTGCAAACTAGGTCTAAGGCATCGGATTCTCCAGCAGTAAACGAGATCAATTTGGAAAAATTGTAAAATATATGGATAAAAAAATGGAAGAATTTAAGCAACAAGTTTTTGCAAAAATTGAACTTGAATCATCAACATTGAAAAAAAATCTCGAATCTGAGATATCCGACATGAGAAAAGCATTGAATTTATTGGTCAACAATATGATGAAATAACTAATAACATCGGAAATATGATGCAATTAAAAAAAAATGTGGATAACTTAGAAAACGCAAATTCTATCAAAGATCTAAAAATAAAAAATTTAGAAATTCGTCTTGCTGACATGGAACAACAAAATGTAAGCTATAATTGTGCTGAATTGTCTGGCCTGGAAACCTTGATGAATGAAAATTCCGTGGAAACCGTGGAAAGATTCATAAAAAAATTTGACATTCGGATTGAACCAGGTAGAATAAATAAAGTTAAAACTATTAATAAACCTGGGGCTCAGAGGATGATCATCCATTTGAAAGATGAAAAATCCCAATCTGAATTTCTCAACGCACGCAAAAGTATAAATCAATTGAAGGACAGCAACATCTTCATTGGAGAAGTTCTATCATCATATTCCAAAGCCCTTCTTTGGAAAACTAAACAAAAAGCTAAAGAAGCTAAATTTCAATTTGTATGGTTTCGAAACAATAAAATTTGTGTGAAAAAGAACCCAGAACTATCTTCAAGAGTTCTAATCGTCAAACACGAAGATGATTTGAATAAATTGTCGTAATCATCTCCCAAAGTCTGACACTTTTATTGAAAAAAAAATGGATGATATAGAAAACATAATTAATATGTCTGACAATATTGAACCTAACATAATTTTTGAAGATTCATTATCTTACAAATATTTTTTGAAAGATTCAAATTTTTCTTTACTATGCATGAATATTAGAAGTATAAGCAAAAATTTTGATGACACTGTTTCTATGCTGGATTGCATTAATCATCATCCGGATGTACTAGTCTTTACAGAGGCTTGGCTGAGCAGTGTAATTAATATGCCTAGCATTCCAAAGTACGTAGTCTACAAAACAATGATAAACAATTTGCAAAATGATGGAGTAGTTATCTATGTAAGGCAAAACATTCAGGTTACTGTGGAGGAAATTGCTCTCCCCAGTGCAAACTGCTTGAAAATGCAATTATCCAATACCATATGTTTAATAGCTGTTTATCGATCTCCTTCCCAGACTAAAACAGACAACTTTCTTGACTCATTGATTGAATTCCTTGCATCTGAATCCTTGCAAAATAAGGAGATTATCTTATGTGGAGACTTAAATATTGATACCCTTGATTTGAAGAACATAACACAGAAATACCTATCACTTCTGGCGTTTCATGGTATGAAGCCCATAATAAACTCACCAACAAGAGTAACTCCTAACAAATCAAGCTGCATTGATCATATTATGGCAAAATCAAAATTTAAACCACAGGGAGCGGCTTTTACTACTGACGTAACATACCATTATGCAATTTTAATGAAGTTTATGAGCTTAAATCTACATAATATTTCAAATAATAATGCAAAACCTAAATTTGTTGTTGACAACAACCTCTTGAAGACCAAATTAAAGGAAGAATCCTGGGATATAGTTCTGTCAACAAATGACGTCATCTGGCAACTGATAATTTCATTAAATGTTTGAAAACTCATGTGCAAAGTTGTACGTCAGTACGTAAAGAGAGACATATCATGAAACAGCTAAAACCATGGATAAATTCTGGATTAATCAAATGCCTCAGAACACGTGATAAATTGCACAGCAGGTGCAGAAGAGAAATCTTTAACTTGGAACTGCTTGAATATTATAAGCGATATCGAAACTGGTGTTCTAGAATAATACGATCAACAAAACAAGCATATTTCAGAAGAAAATTAGATAACGTCAATGGCAACATTAAACAACAATGGAACATTATAAAAGAGGCTATAAACCTTAAAAAAGAGCAAACTACAATAAAAAAAATTGAGAATTAACAATATTATTACTTCAATGGAAGAGAGTCCAAATAAAATTACTAATCATATGAATGACTTCTTCAGAGACATTGGTCCAAGTTTCGCTAACAATTTGTGCAGTGATAATAAAACAAGTGAGGCGCGTCTTGTGAATGATTTTAAATCTGAACTTCACATTACCGGGGACAATTTTGTTTTTAAGCCAACTAACATTCATGAAGTGACAAATGTGATAAATGATTTAAAAATGTCTTTCTCATGCGGTATTGATTCTTTAAGTGTTATGATATATAAACTCCATGTATCCGAATTAGCTAGTCCCATATCTCGTATCATCAATATCAGCTTCAAGAGTGGAATGTTCCCTTCTCACTGTAAGAAAGCTAAAGTGATTCCTCTTTTTAAAGGTGGAGATCAACTAGATGTCAATAATTATCGACCTATATCCTTACTCAACACGCTTTCAAAAGTAATAGAGAGATTGGCTAAGTCGAGATTGGTATCATTCTTAGAAATAAATAAATTACTCTCTAGCAATCAGCTTGGTTTCAGAGAAAATAAATGAACGAGTGATGCAGTATTGATGGTATTGTCGAAAGTTACTAGTGCCCTGGATTATGGAAACAAAGCCTTAGCTGAGTTCTTAGATCTATCAACCGCATTTGACACGGCTTCCCATGGATTACTCATCAAAAAAATATTTTCTCTTGGCATTCAATGTACAGCATTAAGTTGATTCAAATCCTATCTTAGCAATAGAACACAACAAGTAGAGATAAATAATAATTTAAGCATAAGCAAACAAATCTCTTTTGGGTTTATAATATTGTTTTTAATCTACATTAATGATTTATGTAATTTAGATATTCCAGGTCACATTGTCAGTTTCGCAGACGACACTGCTTTAATATTTGAGGGTAAAACCTGGAAAGATGCTTTTGAAAAATGTGATTCAGGATTAAGAATAGTAAAGAGTTGGCTAAATAATAACATCTTAACTTTGAATACATCAAAAACAAAATATGTAACTTTTACCATATCACCAAAAAGTCAGCCTTCCTACATTCATAATCTAATTATACACAATTGTCTGCAAAATTGTAATTGCCACCCTTTAAAAAGAGTAGACTGTATTAGGTACTTAGGTGTAATTATTGATAAATATTTGAGATGGAACGACCATATTTATATGTTAACAAAAAATATCAGGAGACTTACCTATATTTTTAAAGAACTTCGTCATATATTGGATAAAGAGAAATTAAAATCTGTCTATTATGCCTTAGTCCAATCTCGACTTTCTTACAATATAGTATGCTGGGGATCCTGTCTAAAGTCCAACGTAGAACCACTAAATATTGCTCACAAATTAATTCTTAAAGTCATGTACAAAAAAAAATTTCGCTATCCATCTAAACTACTTTACAAGGAATCTAATGTTATGTGTATAAAACAGCTGTACATCATTATAATACTAAATCTGCAGAAAGAACCCAACAAATCCATACCACTAGAATTGGCTCAACAATTAACTTTGTGGCAATACATACTAAAACATCTTTTGGCCAAAGAAACTATTTATATCAGACTCCACTTATGTTTAATATTCTGCCAGATTACATTAAGTCTTCCAATTCATTGACTAAATTTAAAAATAATGTTAAGAAATTTATGTTGACAGAGGATTGGCATACTATATTTTCATCCTTGTCCTTTTTTAAATAATAAGATTTTTTTTTTATAAGATTTTTTTTTTAAATAATGAGATATTTGAGTTCCATTTGCACAAATCGAAGTGTCACCCTAGTTCTTTTGAACTTACTTTGCTTTTGGCAGGTATAAATATTGTTACAAATCATTCTCAAATTACCCATCTGGTCTAGTGACCAGATGGGTAATTAGTATGTAATATTAGTGTTTTGAAAGTAGTGTATTTATATTGTGTTTTGTATGTAAAATGCATCCTCAAATTATAATTGTTAACCTCAATACAGGCATTAGTCCTAGTGAGGTTAATTTATGTAAAAAAAAACAACAACAAAATGTATGGTGAGAATATAAATAAATAAAAAATAAAATTCTCAATTAGGGAGTTATTAATTTATTAGGTAATTCTTCGGAACAAACGTCAACGGTTAATACGCACTTTTTTTGATAAAACTTTTAGATTCTTCTTAATTGCCATAAAAGACAACTATTTGCATTGGGGGAGGTTGATAATGATACATTTTTAATTTTAGTTACGTAAATTGAAAATTTGCTTTAACACTGTCAAATCACTCTGTTTGCAATATTATTGTTATTTTAATATGTTGGTATTACTGATATTTTACATCCCATGTTACACAAACCTAGCGTAGCCGCTAAACTACTTGAAAACTGGGATGTTTTTCTTGCCTTGACGTGAGTAGGTGTTATAAAAGGGCACTTTCTTTTGAATCACAAACCATGTTACACAAATCTAGCGTATAGGTTTTTTCGGTTACGCGCATAAATAAACCAATCATGTTACGCGCCTTTGAATATATTGCCATGAAGTCAGTTACAGTATGATGTAGCCTTCCATAAAGTATCAGTAATACCAACATAATAAAATGACAATAATCATTACAAATTGCATATGGTGAAGCGTTGTGTCTAAATACGAAAGCAAATTTTCAATTTACGTAACTAAAATTAAAAATGTATCATTTTCAACCTCCCCCAATGCAAATAGTTGTCTTTTATGGTAATTAAGAAGAATCTAAAGGTTTTATAAAAAAAAGTGCGTATTAACCGTTGACGTTTGTTCCGAATATTTACCAAAAGAAATAGATTACACGACTAATTTATCCGATAAGTAGTTATGTAGGTATCCACGTCTATTCAATGATTCAAGTAGAAACCGAATAGTAAACTCGAACTTTATAAATAAATAGATTGTAAATCGATAATGCAAATTATCCCATGGATGAGTTATCAGGAGGATGGTGAAATACTCTCTGAAACTATTATTATTATAGATTTAGATACGTACCTACCTATTATTATTATCGGAACCAAGCCTGCCAGGTTTCAAAACATATGTAGTCAAATTTTGATTATTGAAAAATTTCTTCCAATAATTTATATAAAAATGTAGGTAAATCTTAAAAATTATTTAAATTTCATAATTTGTGTTAAAAATTTAAATGTTCAACAATACAATAATATTGCGAATTTAACTGTAACATTATTTTTATTATTTTATTTTTAGTGCCATCTACCGGTGGGAGCTCAAAACAGTGTATGCGTGCTAAAGGTTTGAGCTATGACTACATCCGTTTACGATTGCAGACGTTTCTCTTACCGACATTGCAGACTAACGACATCTATGTTGGAATAAGGAAAGCTTTTCAAATATATGGTTGCTACGTGCGGTGTTCAATATACCCCTTTCTACACATAAATTTAAAAAAAAAAAATACAAAATTTTTGTTGATAAAACACTGACATTAGAAACTAAATAATTTCGTTTTATAATGTCAGTGTTTTTTTTCCATAGTAATTGTTACTATAATATTTTAGGAGAAAAAAACAGTTTTGGTTCACAAAATTTCATTTATAAAACATTTTTTCAAATATTATAGCTCTCGGAAATGTATCCAAACAAAATTTTGAGTATCAGTAAAAGCGTTGAAATTCAAAAATTTCAATAAAAAACACGTTTACATTTTGCAAAGCGCATGGGAAGTTCGACACAGTGTTTTAATTAAGCAAAGTGACAAGCAAATAAATGTAAAATGAGGTAATATAAAATAAGTGGGATTTATTTTTAAACGCAATTCGTTTTGAGTTTGAAGGACGCCCATATTTGCGGACATCACAGAGCGTCGCAGAACCGCTGGTAAACGCCGCCAACTTCACTACGGTTTTATCTAGGAATATTCGTGTGGCTGTTCGGACCTGTGTACTTGAAATCAAGATTTAAAGAGTTTTCGGTACAGTATTTATTCCATATATCGTACAATACAGTCCTTAGTGGTTTATTATTTAGTATCAATCAATATCAAGTGTTAAAGTGAGACGTAAATGCGTTTTTTCGATGCGATTCACGTCACGCAGCCACGGATGTCAATATTTTTGCAGAGATACTAGCCGTGACAATAACGCGTCCGATTTCCCGTGGTTATTTGTGTATTTTATGGTATTGTTTTCGTTTGTAATTTTTCAGGGATGGCTCTCAGCGTTGCCTTGCCGTTGTCGGGACTGGAGACAGAGACATTTTCATCTTTTAGCGCCTTCGGGTTGCGGGATATTTTGGGGATATCGCATACAAGCCCTACCCCGTCGATATCTAGCGATTCTTGCAGTATCGGGTCTCTGGGGTCTCTGAAGTCTGAGTCCCTCAGCGGGGAGTCAATTCCCACGAGCCCACAGGCGTCCGAAAAGGTAATACTAACTCCCTAAACATTATAGTGTATATAGCAAATGAACATGAGGTGCAATTCTGCTGTCATTAATTTCTGGCAATGATAAAAATGTTATCATTCTTATGTAACATAAACAACGCCACTGGTATTATAATACCTAGATGTTGGGGAATCAGTTTGTGTACTGTAATAATTATTAGGTTTGGTCGAAAAAAATTACACAACATGGTTGATATCTGATTTTATCATGTTTTGAGTAAATTCAACTTTTTGTGGTAAATTTTTGAGATCGCTGGCAATGGTTAATACGCACTTTTTTTTGAAAAAATCTTTTGATTCACTTTAATTACATTAAAAGACAACTATTTGCATTGGGGGAAGTGGAAAATATTTCATTCTACATGGTTTGTGATACAAAAGAAAGTGCCCCTTTATAACGCCTACTCGCGTCAAGGCAAGAAAAACATCCCAGTTTTCAAGTAGTTTAGCGGCTACGCTAGGTTTGTGTAACATGGTTTGTGATTCAAAAGAAAGTGCCCCTTTATAACGCCTACTCGCGTCAAGGCAAGAAAAAATTCAGAATTAAATATTTTCCACTTCCCCCAATGCAAATAGTTGCCTTTAGATGTATTTAAGGTGAATCAAAAGATTTTTTCAAAATAAAGTGCATATTAACCGTTGCCAGCGATCTCCAAAAATTACCCTTTTTGTTTGTTTTGGTAGTCAGTGAGCTAAAATAAATGTATTAAACCAAACTGATATGACAAGGTATGTTCAGTTCAGAAAAGTGAAGGAGATGTTTGATTTAATTGCAGAAGATAGTGTCGGTGATAAGTCTGGAACCGGAGGCGAAGGTTATGTACAGGGGCCGCAACATCCTGGACCTGGGCAGGAACATGGAGCAGAAGGAGTGGACCATGCGCTCGGCCTACCTGCCCTCCAACAATACATCGGTGTTCTTCGCCAACCGCTCGCAGTACCACCGCCTGGGCGGCTACCACATCAGTCACCCCACCGACCAGTGTAAGCTCTGCGGCTTCACCTACATCGTGGAGTAGTACTACAGCAGAGAGCAGTACCACGTCCGCACTAGGCAGCTACCGGATACTTGAGACGACCTCAGCTTCACCGTATGACTTGATTTAAATGTATTAAACGAATGATAATTGGATTGCCGTCCTAGCCATGGAATGGTGGGAAAGTTAAATATTAGAGTTACTTGAACGCATATCATGCCATGTTGTGCGGGTTGGGAGAGGGAAGCGTTCAGATCTCATCTCTGGAAGGTATCTCCCTCCACTGACTGATATCTCCTGGTGTTCCAAAAGTCACTAATACTTGTAGGTTAAATTGTTGTTTTCACATAGTGACAATCGTCCGAGGTGCGGTGACCTCTGTTGACTATCGTAACTAGAAATGTATCAGATAGATATTTTTACATATATATTATATATGTATGAGCTTATGAAAAGGTTTGAATACCGACCATATGTGGAAACCACACCAAATTAACCACTTCTATGTAATCCGCTTCCAGTTTTATAATATTAAGATATAATATGTACGATGTTGGAGTGATAGTGCGAGTGAGAGGCCGACATCACGGCGTCACTCTACCCACTCTGTGGAGCGTTGTGAGGGAGAAGGAGCACATTGCAATTTACCTTAAGAAGTTTGTGTAATTCATTGTGATAATTCATGTTATAATGTGGCCCTTGTTTCCGGTTATACTTTACTTGATTGTGATTGATTCCTGGTTTACGTTATTCCACTATTTGTCATTTAGAGTTAGTACTTTAATCTAGAAGATTAGGAAGTTACAGAAAAGGCCTCCTCTGAGGGATCAGTATGCAATACGGCAATACCTGCATTCCATTGCGGTTGGTTCCACTATCCAGTGCCCAGTGCACTGCTATCGGAACTGGAACTGACCGAGGCAAGTTGTGTGACTTTGTCTTGCGTTATTTTATGTATTTACTCTCTGCCGGCTCTGGTGGACAGAGTTACTTACTCATTTCAAATTTTGCATTTCACTGTGTTAGTCAAATCATATATTTTTATGAATAAAATGTTTAATTGTATAATTTGTTGTTAAAAGTAGTCGCATAGTCAAATGACAGTATTTTTATATGGTGTGTGGGTTGTGTTGTGCGCTATGTGTTTGTTTGTGTTGTTACATTAGTACTCGGAGTACCTCGGCTTGTGGGCGCCCTGAGCCTTGCGCCTTGCAAAGGACGTACAAGGAAGGAAATGACTGCCGTGCGTAGAAGTAAGCATTATGTAGGTTTAGTCAACTGGTACCAAACACACTTTGGTTCTCGTTTTCTTAATATGGTGATAAACGTACGCCAAATTAAAACGGTGTTTCGCTCAATAATATTAGTAACTTAATAAACAGAAGATTATTATCTCTTGCATAAATTTCTATTTGAATTATTATATTTTAACAAGTCCATAATTAATATGGATAACCAAATATATTATCTATAATGAAATGTTTTAAATCATTTTACATTATAATTCGTTTGTAAAGCCAAGATTCCTATGTACATTTCACTAATAAATCCAATTTTAGAGTCCAAGTTGTTTTAGGTTTTATATGTAATGAAAAAGTAAAATGGCAATATCTTTTCTCAGTTTGGCCTTTCTCTAAATTGATTTGTTGCAATGTATTCACATGTTGTTAGATGTATCCTCCCACTTTATGTTTTCTATGTGATACCATTCAAATGACTGATCTGAAATTAGTTTTTAAGTTGGTTTTACACAGTGCTAAACAAGAGTAATTGTATTAAACATTTCAAGTGCCAATGCTCGTAATTTAAATTATATTGACTGTTCTTGATTATAGTTTGTTTTGTTATTTTGATGTTAAAGCACTCCTTGTGAAATTTCAGTACAATTCTTTATTTTATATTTAATGTTATATATTTTGATTTTAGTCATTACGTGACTGCGACATGCACAATCTCAACTCGCTTGCAATATAGTGTCACTTATAATTCCTCATTGTTTTAAATCAGCCTAATTTTAAGTACAACACCAGATGATAATACATACTTGTCTAGTATCAAAATTAGCCCAAGAAGTTATTAGGTAGTTGAATTTAGTTAAGTTTACTTCGGGAGTGTCCTAGGCTAGTTTAACTATGTGCGTAGCTAAATGCCAAACATTTGTCTGTCTTGTGAACCAACTCCTCACATTGTGTTGCAATACTTATCTATTAATATTCTCACTAATTCATTTATTTTACTAAGGGTATATCTATCTATCTTTATTAATCTATTCTTTCTAACGCCTATCAGTTGCCGTGTTACTTACCACTAATCTCCGTGTTCCTAGACTCATCCTCCGTCCTTAAATCTCATCACTTATTTATAATGACGCGTCCTAGTGTACCTATCCTGTCGACTGTTTGATACAAACATGACTATGTCTCTGGAGGACGAGGACGTACCTGACTTGACAATTCATCATGCATCGCCTGCCTACTTTACCAATTCTTCCAACTTGACCCGCTGTCCGCTGCTATTGTCTTACGTGTTATTATTGACATCTGACTCTGGAACATGCAGAACAGCTAGACTAACTTCTATCCACCAATGGCGGAGTTCATCCCAAGAGCTGCACACTTGTTAGCAAACTGGTCAATAATTGTAATTCAATAGGTGGTAGGCATTATGTTTTAAATGTTAGCAATAGGTATTTAACGGTACTTAAATAATATGGTTCTTGCGATGCCTTAACTATGGTTGTCAATTAGACACTTCTTTGCCTAGAATGTTATTTATTTTTTGCTGTTCCGGCTATTTCCGTGAACTTCCACTTCAGGCTGTTCTTTTTAAATAATTTTATGGTCAATTTATTTTTACCTAAGTGTTCTTATTAAATGTTACCAAAATGTTTTTAATAAAATATTTTTATATCTAAAATGTTTTTTTTATTTCGTGCGGGTTCCTAACATTATTGAATTTACCGCTGAACATGTTACGTGCAATGTTCGCTTATAACACCGCCCGCAGACAATAGACTTTAGTTGGAAACGTATCCAAAATTCATAAAAGTCTCCTTATAACACACCATAATGAATTTTTATGCCCGCAATTAAAGTCTCTCATCTGCTGGCTGCGTTACAATCAGATATTTTAATCAGTTTACATAAAAGTAGCCATTATTATTACTTTGAATAATAAGCTATTATTACCAGCTACCATAGACGTAAGAAACATACAGCCATGGTAAACAAAAAGACATTTTAATGTATTCCTAGATAGTTTCAAGGAAGACATTGTTTTTACTTACCACGGCACTCTAGCCACATACATTCAAGCCTTTAATCATGTTTGTGTTTATGAATAACTAATGTAATAGTGCACTTTCATAGTTATTAAATCACATTATCTATGCTGATAAGATAAAATTCTCACAAAGATAAGTTAATTCAAATGCACCAAAATAATATTATTTTTGACCTTAGGTAAATTGTGAAATAGAGATAACCCTGTCACGTAAGCCCTCACTAATGCACAGAAGGTGAGATAATCACATCTGTGTTAAACACAATAATGTGTTGACATTATTTGAACAGATAAAAATCATGATTTATTATCATTCAATAAATAATAATCATTCACAAATGAGTTTGTTATGTTTGGACTTGTTGATTTCTCGATTCTGACTTTACAATTTACAATGATAATAACAATTTGTTTACATATCAGGGCGAGTCAAATATTATCTAAAATTTTTACGATAACATTACTTCAAGGCTGTCTTGCTGCCTTCTGTGCTTGCACGCTTAGAGTTGGTATGACTGTGGTCACATGTGAAAAATCTGATGCCGTTCGCTTCCGTGAACATGTCCGTTCTGCTAGCGGTTTGTACCACGGAGGAACAACAAGCAATGATCTGATTTCTCTAGTCGGAGAGTGAAAGATGCGTAGATATGATGTTTCTTACAAATTGGCATTTCTAACAAGGGTGCTTAAAGTGAAACTTCTTTAGCACCGTTGTGATTTGAAACTCTATGAATCTGAAACCACACTAAAAAGAGACAAACACATACATCTATAAGATTTAGCCTGCGAGAGATTGAGATAGAATGAAACCTTACCGAATTGGCCACTCCAATTACGAGCCACTTTTCAAAGCTCCTATTGGTTGAGATTGTAAGTTATTGTGAAGGTTTCACTTCTACCACGTGTATACTGCACTTGATTTTTTTTTTTCACGTTTGCTCCACACTGGAGGCCATTAGGCAAAAAATTTCCATCGAGGCCTATGTCATCTTTGGGGATGCTGTGTGGAGGGTCTTTTTTGAGAAAGGAAAGAGAGAAATTTCTGGGAAGGAGAAAGACAAGAGGGGTGCGTAGGAATTTAGGGGTCAATGTTTCTAGGAGTGAAGGACATATAAATCCTTCCCTTCCACTACGTTACAAGGCAATGGGTCGAGAGAGTTCGGCTGGAGAGGTAAAATATCTCTATCGACAAGTCTCTCCCGATCACACAGTAGGTGAGCAAACGCATGTGCCGCCAAGACCTAGACAAACATCACCCCATGAACTCGGGTAACCCTGTTAGATCACCAAACGTAGCAAACAAAGATATTGAAATATAAGGAGATGTGCTATCTGCCATTTTTATTAGGTGAGACTGCGCTTCCGGGTGTCGCTGGTGTTGTTTACCAATTAACGAACAAACTAAGTGAACGAATAAACTAAACGAAAGCTAAACTAAATGAACGAATTCTTTCCGTATTCAAACTATATTATTAACCAATAATAATGCACACCTTCATAAAATTAAGAAAATGAAATGAAACGAATGCAAACTACGCTGATTAGGTCGTAGTTCGGCGACAGTCACGCCGACATCAAAGCATATATCTCTTTTGTATTTGAATATCTTTGGTAGCAAACAACTTAAGGTGTTCTACAGGCAAAGGTGTTGATTATCCAATAAATGGTTTCCGGGGCGGCGGTGAAATACAGGAATATTCAAGCTTGTAAACCGCTTGATCAAGTGCATTGATAAAGGAGGTTATTATGTTGAAAACTAATGCACATGCTGAAGACCCTCTTTTGAGAAGAAGAGTCACCTTTCTGTGAATAAATCGTAAAATGAAGTAGAAAAAGTGATAGTAGATATTTTTTACTTGCCCTCGTACAATATTATATATCATCAAGTGTCGACCTAGCATATCCATGTAGTGTACATTACCCAAGTTATATATCATCAAGTGTCGACCTAGCATATCCATGTAGTGTACATTACCCAAGTTATATATCATCAAGTGTCGACCTAGCATATCCATGAAGTGTACATTACCCAAGTTATATATCATCAAATGTCGACCTAGCATATCCATGAAGTGTACATTACCCAAGTTATATATCATCAAGTGTCGACCTAGCATATCCATGAAGTATACATTACCCAAGTTAAGCTCACTTTACTCTCATCAACGACCTTTAAAGCGTAAGTTTTTTGATGAATGGAAAGGTGGAATAAACATTGGTGGCCAAAAAATCTCTGATTTGCGGATGACACTACCCTTATTGCCTCTTCTGAAGAAGAAATGAACCACCTTGCTAAAATAGAGAGGCCATTATCTAGGTCTGCTGATCAACGAAACCAAAACAAAATTAATGGTGGTCGACACCTTTATAAGAACAAATAACGCTCTCACAGACTTAGAAACAGTGAACAACTTTATATACCTAAGCTCTTCTATGAGTGACGAAGGAGGTTGTGAAACAGAAGTGAAAAGAAGAATTTGCATGACAAAAGACGCCTTGAGTAAAATGCAAAAGATATTTATTTATTTTATTTATTTATTTATTTATATAATTTGTACTTATATTTATAACAAATTACAGGCAATATAGCCTAAGACGTTATAATTGTACCATTTATGCAGTGTATATGAGTATATGCAATGCCAAAAATCTTACAAATGCGCTATAGGACACAAAAAATAAATCTATTTTTTTATCCACTTCATTCAAAAAGCACGTAGCTCTCCCCACAGGTGAGTTCATAAATAAATTAGTGCGGCTTGCTCTACCATATAGGAGGTTGTGATGATGTCCTCGAGAGTGAGACTCTGGTACAAAAAAATTTAATTGAGGCTGTATCTCATTATTAGATAAGTGACCGTTGATTAGTTGAAAAAAATATTTAAGCAAAGCAATACCTCTACGTGTCTCTAGGGAGTGGTAATTGGTCATGCCTAATAAATAAATCGATGGGTAAAGCCAAGAGTAACGTCCATAGAGCCGCGAGAATAAAAACCTTAATATATGGAGTGACAGAGGCATATCGAATACCACCAAGATGAGACAGGTTCCTTTTTCTCCAAATTTTTATACGGTATGGAAACATGGACGCTAGAGCCAGTGAAAGAAAGCGGATAGACGCTGTCGAAATGTGTTGTTTGATAAAAATGCTCAGGATTCCATGGACAACCAGATGCCCAAATGTGTCTCTTCTGGAAAAGCTGGGCATCCACAATAGACTTTCAACTATCTGCCTGCAACGAATTTCAAGATACTTCAGACACGTTGCCTGCCAAACTGAGGACTGCAAATTGGAGAAACCCATAGTCACTGGCAATTGGAAGACAGAAGAAGCAGAGGATAAAGTTTAACCTAAAGGGGTCTCCACACGGTACTGCCGCAGTACCAACTGCCGCAGAACTGACTAAAAATCGTATAGTCTGTAGTCAAAAGCGCCAGCCGTATTGTTATTATAATAATACGGCTGGCGCTTTTGACTACAGTTCTGCGGCAGCACGTACTGCGGCAGTACCGTGTGGAGACCCCTTAACCAATCTTAACTTTCGACTTTTGCCTTCAACCGAGCAACTCCAAAAAGCATTAGCAGTAACGAAAGTTAATGATTGAAATGAATTAGGGAAATTGTTTCTTCTGCAAATAATTATTAATAATAATAATAAGTGTTTTTATTTCAGCTGAACGGAGTGGTGAGTGCAATACTCTGTAAGCCATATATACGTATACATCTATAAAAGATATTTTATATGTATAGAGAAAAATTAGAAATATAGGCAGAGCAAGATTAGCTTAAGTACCAAGCTAGGTACTCAGTTTAATGGTTTCATACAAACCTACCAACGGCAGGTGTACAATTCTTAACTCTGTGCTTGGAGACGTAGATATTATGGATAATATAAGAAATAATCTGTAAAATAAAAAAATTATATACTTAGTTTTTCTTCTAGTCACCAGTAGGGTTAAGTAGGTATATCAGGGAAGTATCAATTGAAAAAAATCCTTGAATCTGCAAAAACGGGCAGTCCGTTTGATAGGTTCCGTTGCAATTTTTACAGCTCAGTCGTCAGGTGAGAATGCTGTCCTCGTTCTACTTGTATTTCCATTCTACCGGTATTTAGATGTTCTGAGAAACTAGTGTCATTGATCCCTTCGGCACTGATGCATAGTGGGGAAACATGCCAAATACGCATCCAACATCATACATGGTTGACACTTATCACAAGAGAACAGGTCGTTTTTACGACTCTTTCAACAGCTCGACTATGGAACTATTTGTCGGACTCTGTGTTACCTCCCTATTACAACATGGGTTTTTCCAAGACTCACATTCATTCATTCCTCTCATCAAAAAACCCTCCACACAGCATCCCCAACGATTACATAGTGTGATTCATGTGTGGAGTTGGGGCACCCATAGACAAGAGACTTTATTCTGTGACCGGCAAACTGAGAACGAAACCAACTCAGAACCACCTCAGAAAGGTCATAAAAAATGATGATAAAAAAATTGTGTAAATAAGTTAAGTTAGGGCAGTGTTTCTTAACCCTATTGAAAGAATCGCCCCCTTTACCACAGTAAAATTATACATCCATGATGTTTTCCAAATTTTCCTAAATTTTATGTAAAATACATAATGCAATGGTATATGTATATAGGTATATTTATCATGCTTTTTGCCAAGATCTAGAGCTAAGGCCAATTAGGACGTCTTTATTTATAGAAACAGTGTTAACATAATTCATATTATTATTTGATCATAAGTAATTATTACTAGTATATTTTTTCAATCTTAGTGGGGAAACATGCCAAATATGCCTCCAAGGTTTCATGGTGAAAAAGGAAACTGCTGACCTAAATCATTTTGGTGGCGAAAAGTAATAATAATACTGCCACCCAGAGCTTGTGGGCGGGTAATAAATAATTACTTATTGTATTTTATTTAGTAGCAACAAAAATTATGGATTTTCTTCCTAAAATAATATAATGTTATCATTTCCACACACAAAATTTTAGTGAGGTTCAATCAAAATAATAATGTTTTGTGTTATCGCCAAGAGATGGCGCTAGTGTGAAATAAAAATGTAACACCGTTTAAAATAATGTTTTTATTTTTGATATAAAATGTGTTGTACCTTAAAATAATGTCTTTTTATGTTATAATGTGTTGTACTAGCAATTGAAACCGTTTTGTTGTTATTTTAGTTTTAACAAGAGATTTAAAATATATGTTTTCAGCCTTGGATTTAGGTAATGCCATTTTATTGGATGCGTAATTCGAAACGTTTTCGATTAGATAGGAATAAGAAGGTAAATATCTATCTGGATAGGTAACTACTTATAGCAGATATTTCTGGAATAATGTTACGACTATGCCTTATGCCCATCACTAACTAAAACTAAATCTCCAAGTTTGGTGGATCATTGAAAAGTATTATTTATTGCCATCTATCTGAGAAATAGTTATAGTTAATTATTTGTAGAAATAAAAAATTGAAAAAAAAAGTTTTAAAATTCACAGGATACCAAAATTTCAATGAGATTTTTTACTCTAAATAATGTCAGAAAGTTATGAGCGTAATACACGAGCCCGATTTTCAGCCCGATTCCAATTAGAGACAAAAGTCAACATTTTTAGCTTTACGCGATCGCTGTTTTCAACTCTATTTTCATACCTACGATTTCAGTAGGCATCATAACTAACAGTATGGTTCATGTGTTGTTTGCAGTGATGACAATTAAAATCCTAGATATGAAAATAGAGGTGAAGATAGCGATCGCGCAAATAAAAAAATGTTGACTTTTGTCTCTAATTGGAATCGGGCTGAAAATCGGGCTCGTGTATTACGCTCATTAGTCAAGTACGTTCCTTAACACCCATTTCCCGGTTGCATTGGAAAGCCGAGTGTTGATATTTATGGATAAAACTTAAAAAATGGAAACCGACGGGAAAAATAAATCAAGAATCTAGTCGCTAGTTCGGAGGGCTTTCAGCTTCGATTTCTCTGCGTTTTAGAAGTGAAGTTACGGCCTCCGTGGTCGAGGGATAAGGCTCTAGATTCGCCATCCGAAGGTTGCGGGATCGAATCCCGGCTTGGGAATTTTTATTTATTTAATTATTTTGTGTTATTTCACAAAAAAAATACCGTAAAATAATGTATAGTACGTGCAATTGCGGCACGTTCCAGAGTTGAAGATACTGTCAGTGTCGCCCCGGTGTAAGACCACCATTCAGAATTGAATCGTTGCTTGAAATGGCTCTAGCCATGATTGGTGACCAGATATGAATAGCCAGGTAAATTCCCGCATTTCCCTTCCCATCTCCTTCCCCTACCAACTACCTTCGCCTCGCAACATACCCCAGTTCGGGGATGGCATAGTCTCACTGGCTCCAGACGGGAGCAGTTAGGACTCTTATGCGGTACTCAGATAAAAAAATATATTCTGAGTTGGTTTTGAAATAAAGAAAAAACAATAATAATAGGAAGCGTCGCAATATTTAATACCTATAAAATACACGTTAAAAATGGCTTCTAAACAATTTCTGGCTTAACCCCTTTGGATTCTAGCACATTTAGCATGCGCCTTGTCTTTGTTACATTTGCCTGATATCTGAATTTAGTACCTAATAATGATGAAACACAGTTTTATAGGTAACTACTGTAAATCATCAGCCCACATCGCATTTATTGTGTTCTTTTTATTCTATGATGTAACAAGTAAAGAAAAATACAAATGATAAAACCATAGATACAAATAAACTGTAGGTATTTTTGATTTACAAAATTTCTTACTTAATTATGTGGGTACTTACTTTCTAAGTAAAATATACAGAAGCTGAAAAAATAAGTGAAAACTTCTTTAGTACCGTTGTGATTTGAAACTCAAAAAGCGACACTAAAAAGAGACAATACGTACATATATCGATAGGATTTAGCCTGCGAGAGAATGAGATAGAATGATCGGTCTCCTCTTTGTGCGGTGCTTCGTAGCCTCCCCGCTCTTATCTACTTTAGTTTTCTGAAGGTTTAACTTCTACCGCGTGTGAACTGCACACATTTAAAAATAAATAAAGACATACCTACGTATTCCCGGATTATTGATAATCTGACAATATTTGAAAAACTTCTACTACAATTATTATAAGGGCAAAATGTTGCTTGTGCAATGATAGAGGTCTGAGCGAACACAGGAACTGAACCCACGATACCTGGAAGGGTACCTTATTCATGTGTAGGTACTCAGCTGGTAACCGGTGGAATCTTATGAAGTTATGTTTTTCATGCGAATCAGTATTTTTTTATGAGAAGGTTTTTTTTACATCAACTCCACACAGGAGGTCCTGAGGAAAATGATTTCCCTCAGAGCCTATATCATCTTTGAGGAAGCTGTGTAGAGAGTCTTTTTGGGGAGAAGGAGTGAACATGTGGCTTTAAGAGACCTATGCTGTAGTAGGTAGGAAACACAGAGGCGTGGCAAGTCGTTGAAACGACCAGCTTTCATTTGAAAAAAATTAATGGCAACCGTGGGCAGGTAGTAGGTAGGTACACACTTCCTGAATTTAATATATACCTCTGATTTCCAGCAAAAAATCAATTTACACTTACGCCACTATGGCTTGGAATAGTGATTATAAGTACCTACATAATTATATTGATAGAATTGGTAAATGTTTTTTTACGCGCAAATCTCTCGAGTTCTCGTCAAAAGCGCACGCGAACAATACCAAACAAAATAACCACTTTGATATCGCGAATGACAATAATAAATTCGGGTTAAATAAATTTGGGCATCAGATACACCGCAGTGCAGTGCGCGGCATTGTTTGCCGGCAACAATGGCCGCCGCCATTGTGCCCCTGATCACAACAGTCGCGGAAAATGCGTTAATTGTTGTCCGCTTGTCCATCAGGCGGCCATTGTGGCCCGCACCGCGCACCACTCCGCGCCACTGCACTGCCGGCCTCCGTATTCCCTACTCCATACTCCATACAATCCAAACTCCATACTCCGGACTGCATTCATACATTATTATGAGTTGTGTTTGCGAATTATGGAAAACATTCGATAATTTATGCGAAGCAGTGGCGCACTTAGTTTCGCGGAAATTCTTTTTATCTATCGCTTTGAAGCTCCGACAAGTGAAATGAAAGCCCTACCAACTACGTGGCAGAACGGAAAAATTTCATTTTTTTTTTTTAAAACAAACATTTTTGAATCAGCACAAACCTTGTAAAACTTAATATAAGGGAAGGGAGGGCAATATGGAAGGCTTAACTTTAAGATGTAAAAAAAATATAACAACATAATATCAATCGTTTATTTTAATCAGTCTTCAGAGAGATCTTACATACCTACTTATAAAATTGAGTTATTAAAAATAATTAAAATTGAGTATAAAATCTGTTAGGACTCAATGAGGGCAAAATGGAAAGCTTATAAGAGCAAGATGGAATGAATAGGATATCCTTGCATTTTACAGTTGACACATAAAAAACAACCGTTTTCTATGTCTGAACATTGTTCATGTATCCAACCACAACACTCTGGATACTGTACCCAGTCCTCTGTGGGTGGTTCCACATATGGTTCTCCACATTATACACACAACACATCGTCTTGTGTTGACTGCTCCCGATGTTCTAGTATATTCTCATCTTTTTCTGCCCTTTTCCCCTTTCCTTTACCCTTTCATTTGTTTCCTTTGTTTTCCTTGCCATTGATGACCAGATTAAGGATTAATTTTATCTTGTTAATTATTTTATACATTATAATAATTCCATCTTGCCCTAAAATGCAATTTTCCATCTTGCCCATATGCTCACTGCCAATAATAATATTAACGCTTAGAAAATCCTTTTATTTTTTTCCTCTTTAAATATCAATTCATACAATCTATCCCTAATAGTTAGCGTATATAAAAACAAAATGGTAGTATTACTTGCTTTGTATGAGTAATTGCACTTTAAAAGTCCACTGATTTCGTAATAATTCGTCGCGAAAATCGAAATGCGTGCACAAGTCGCTAGGTGGCGCAAGCCGAATTGAGTTACCGGACAACATGACCGCTTACAAATGTGGCCTTGAGACACGGGCAATTTGTCGCGTGGTTTGCGATAGGTAGATAGTTTCCATCTTGCCCACTCCTTCCATCTTGCCCTCCCTTCCCCTAATAATATTGTGCAAAATTCGTCGTGATAATAGTCGTCACCACCTAATCAAGATACCACAAAGTGGAACAGATATTCTAATACAGCATAGCATGACAAGAGAACCAATTGAAGATTTTTTACGACTGAAATTGAAGTTTTCAGCTTTCTATGTCGGATTTCGGTATTCATACAAAAAAATTATCGTAAATTTATCACATTTATATTATATTTTGTGAAATTAGAACTTAGAACTTTCTTGTTATTAGACCTCCGATGGCAGTTTTGATTTATTGCCTGAAAAATGCCAGGCGCATGGTCGTACTAAGAAATTATTTTCGCAACCAATTCCTACCAGTAGGTATATTTTTCCGCATATTTCTCAGGAGATTGAACGCAACTAACCTGCGTTTAATAAGTGGAGGGTGAGTGCAAAGGACACACATGTATAGTCAGTTTGTGCACTTGAGGGTCGCGGTTTCATAATAATAGCATTTATTAAATGCAATTTAAAAAAAAATAATAATTTGAATAAATGGAAATTAAAAAACTGCTTGGCACTAGATCTTGAGTTTGTGAGATAGAGCCCAGCGAAGCGTAATTCAAAACGTATATTTTATGCAATTAATTATTTTTTTACGTTATTTTACTTAGGTACCTATTGTATGGTTACACCACCTTAAGAAGCAAGACTTAGATGGCTACAGCTTTGTTTATTAACTTAATCTGAATAGTCAGGTGCTTGCTAAAGATCCATTTACACCACTACCTTACCTCCCCCTAATCCCACAAAAATCTTCAATATGGCTTGGCATTGACCCATTGGCTCCGGAAAGTCTATTAAAGATATACATTTTCTATTTTTAAAAAGTACCTATACCTTTAACTAAGCTCAGTTAGTTGGATTGTCTAAGATCTAAAGCAGCCAAAATTCTTGGACGATTAGCTTTAACGCAGCATAATTAGAACAGCATTTTTCCATTTTGATGAAATTTTAGGGCAACGTAATTATTTTCGTATCACATGAGTGTGATTTTCACCACAAGCTACGAAACTTTGAAATATAAGCTGTGATAAAACGAGAGGAGACATCTGATTGCTTGATCCATGTTTGTTTTAAAGATTAAAATTTCGAAAAATGGGTCACCCGAAAGTTCATCCCCCCACAGTTGACCTCCCGAAAATATAATATTTATAAAATTGTAATATTTGTGCATTATTGACGACCGGCGTGGTCTAGGGGTAAGGCTCTTGACTCGCAATCCGAAGATGGTGGAATCTAATCCCGGAGTACGCAAATAAACTTTATATGATTGATTTGTTTTATTTCACAATTACACAATACATAGTATATTTGCGGCACGTTCCAGACCGGAAGATACTCTCAGTATCGCCCTGGTGTAACACCACCATTCAGAATAGAAACGTTGCATGAAATGGCTTTAGCCGTATTTGGTGACGTGATCTGAATAGCTTGGTACTTCCCCACCTTCCTCCTTCCTGTCTCCTTCCCCTCCCCACTACCTCCAGCCTCACAACATCCGCCAATTGGGGATGGCATGGTCTCACAGGCTCCAGACGGGAGCAGCTGTGACTCTTGTGAGGTATTCACGAAAAAAAATTTACCAATTTCAAAACCTAAAATCGATTTAAAAAATACGTTAAATATAATGTTGGTAGGGATATCAAAATAATTTATTTGCATTGTCGATGTTTTGCCCTTATACGCTGGTACATAGTACATACAGTATGTAGACAAAAAATAGTTTTATCTAAGATACATTTGAATAAAAATGTTTTATAGGTACCTACGTTTTTCATTCGGCGGTACATCTTCTCTGCGTACCACTTCGGGGACACTTAGTTACATTTTGTGTAAGAAGGTAGAGCTTATTTCCCCTAAACCGACTGTATATTGTTTATAAGTATGCTGGGGGGCTAACTGTCATGGGGCAACTATCGGGGGATCAACTGAATCCTAAAAATAAATGTTGAGTCTGGAGAAGCTGTGCAATGATTTAATACTAAAATTTGAAATGTATTTGAAATAGGTACACTTAGAATTAGGAACCTACTTATGTTTAAATACGATAACAATACGAAAATTATCGTTAAAGAGGACTCAATGAATTCTGACAATAATTGAGTGATAAAATTAAAATTTTAAAGAACCCCGACACACTATATAGTTACCTATTATACGGACACCTTCCAGTTCCAGCATCAGGTCCTCGTCATCAGAAGAAATGAACAGTACCAGTTAAGACGAATCTAATGAACCCAAACTTTATGGGTTTATTAATAGGCAACCCGGGGTTTTGTCTCCTACCTTCGAACTCCATCATCAGAGTAGTTCAGTGGTTCCAGCATACATTTGTTTTTCAAATATGAGGTCAGTCATATGTTTGAAAATAAAGTAAACACCCATTATGCGTCTAAGATCCCTACCGGAGGTAACAACAATAATAAAAAGAGCTGATGACCTTGCAGCGCCTGAACAGATTTTCACGTATTGTAGCTTAGAACCATCTTGATCACGTCAGCTTTCAAACAAAAAAACACATCGTAATCGGTCAATTCGTTTAGGAGCTACGAGGCCACAGACAGACACACACACAGACACACAGAAAGTCAAATTTACAACACCGCTCCTTGCGTCGGGGTTAAAAATAACTGAAACGAAATTTAAAATTTAAGCATAGATACCTATTACCTAATATGTACCTATTTATATAACCTTCGGATTGCGAGTCAGGAGCCTTAACCCTTCGATAACGAAGATCGTCAAAGATGTATCCACTGAAGTGTGGTCTTCTGAAATTATCTACCAAGCTGGCCCTGCTCGACGATTATAAATAATAATACTATGGTGCGCACTTGAAGTGAAATGACACAAAACTGCGCTATACAAATATTACGTTATTATTATTAATACTGTAATAAGCTTACTAATGCACATAATATTAATTTTGCATTTTGATAATGATGGAATAATAATAACAATAACAATATTAATACATTTTATACAATATTAATATAGGTATATTATACTTGCAAACTTATATAAAATTAAAATTAAATCCTCGCTATCACTCTGCCAGTGTTTTGATTATTACTCGATAAAATTTCCCATTGAAAACGAACAACGTTTCATTTTGTATCCAGTGGATTATCAATGTGTGTTTATTGTTCGATGTCAGTTGTTACTCATTTTCTATTATAAATCGACGCGTTATTCCCGGCGCATTATTGCATTGTGTTATCTCTTCTATTGTATTGCATTGGAATGCAGGTAGTAGGTAGTAGGTAGTAACGACTATTGCACAATAATAATCTGCCAACCATTCACAAATCAAAAGCTTTTCAATACAAATAAACCAAACAAATACATTCAATTGCTTTTATGATTGACCTAAAACACCATAATATCTTTTTACGACATTTTTTACGTGAGTTTTTCTGTATGTAAGTATTGTGAAATAGGAAAACTATACCTCCCCCACTGGGCTACTTTGTCAGGAAGGAATCTAATGAGAGTTTTGGGCGATTTACACGATGTTTTTTTAAATGCAGATCACCATATAGAAACTATATCGGGACAGACAGTTGCCATTAGAGAAGAAACAATATTTGGGGATGAAACTAAGAAAATGGAAACATCTCTAACATAACCATAGATCGTCTATAAAGCGTCTTACTTTAAGAATAATAAAATATACACGTGATATTTCGAACAGTAAAACCTAGGTTTACATGTAAACCTGATTGCAATCAGTATTTTCTTATTATTTATTTATTTGTTATAAAATTACATTAATAGTATAAGGAAGCTTTGACTGTCCAACTAGGAAGGTCTCCCTTTCTAGGACAGTCAAATTGACAGATTTCGTTCATATTAGGTAGGTAGGTACATGATGATAAGTAAAGTAAATATTCACAAATTCCATTAACATAATTATAATATATGGTACAGTCGAGTACTAGGTTCTAGAATCAATTAAGCAACTAATATACAAGAAAAAGTGTATTCGAAGTGAGTAAAAGAAAAATAAAAAAAATTGGTAACAAAATAAAGAAATATTTAAGGCGCTCGTAATGCTATCAGATATAATTTTTAATAATATTTCTGACTCCGTCCTGCCTAAATCTAGTAACCATTTTGTTATTTTTGGATACGAGAAACACAGTTTACAAGAAAAACAGTAAAGAAAAATAAAATAAAAACTTTGGAAACAAAATATATATATATGGCGCACATAAAGTAATAAATAAATATAATGAGCACACTAGATTCGGTTAGCGTGCTTTCGGAGTGTCAGGGCCTAAAGCCTGGAATAGACTACCACAGGATTTGAGAATGATCACAGGCTCGGCAGAATTTAGAGCTAAATTTAAAACTCCGCTTTTCAGACAATCGTATTAATAAAGTCTCACCTTCACAACTAATTGTGTAAAAATGTAAGCAAATAAGAACTGTTAAGCTTTTTCCGGTCATTTCATAAAAAAATCTGCAGTCCTACATTATCCCGTCTTTTAAAGTAAAAATGAACTCTACTTTTGCCACTAAACATCTCATAAATGTAATATCAATAGTAATGAACGGTACCAAATATAAAATCATGCAATGTCCTGTGTTATATAGTGTCCCCTGCGAGCAAAGTCATTTCGTCTCCAAGCATAAACTTTCTAATAAAAGTGTTTATCGGAAATGACCTACCAGATCAATAATAAAATTAGAGCCTACGAGCAATTCTTATTATTATCATTTTTGTTACTTTTATATCAATATTTGAAATAAAATAAGAAAAATCAACATCTCCACTTATATTAAACAGTTACGGCAAATGACATATAACATAACAAAAAACTACCAAGCTCTTTAAATCTTCCATTTATCCTAAAATGCATTTAATACTATATCAATATTTTTGGTATTCTTAAAACACAAATTTGTATAACCACAAAAAACACATATTTTTTTAAATTTTGACAAATATGAGTAAAACAAATATTAAAAATTATTTTTAAAGGAATATCAACACAGTTGGATTTCTGACGCAATACCAAATTTCACATTTCTTTGGGATAGACAGAAACACAGATAAAACAATAATAAGCATGTCATTAAAACTGTACGACGATCGATACCAAAACAGAACAAGTCTATTTTTCATCCCGAATCCATGTGAAAACTGAATACAAAAAGCATCGTATAAAAAGCCCACTACGATGGAGCAAAACTACAGTATTATTATTATTGGATGATTTTTATAGCGCCATTTTCGTGAGAAAATCACCTCAAGGGCGCTTAGGCGCAAGGCCGGCGAGAATTCTTACAGTAGTAAGAATTCTCCCCGGAAATTGGTGCCGAACCCAGCGACAGACTTCCCACGAGAAAAATATGACTCTTAATTATTGTAGATCCCCACTACCTATTATGTTGTCGGGGTTTTCATTCTCTGGGAGAGCGAAGCCTTTATACAGGGTGTCCGGGGGTAAAGTGCATTAACTTCGGGAGGTGATTCTACATGATGATAGGAGTAAAAAAGACTAACAACTTTTTCCGAAATTCCAACATTTTTTTCCCATACAAAAAGACCTACCTACTAAAAATCCTTAGTGTGAGGTACGATCTTACTTGCTGAGAGCCTGCCGGGCACGATCGTGGCAACATTGTATGGTGGTGATTGGCCAGTATCGTAACAGCGGAAAATACTAAAGCTGGCCGCGCACGCCGGTCTAATTTTATATTTTTACCACAAAACTACCCCTGAAAGTTGGAATTTAGAAAAAAGTTATTTATCCTTTTTACTTATACTATCATGTAAAATCACCTCCCGAAGATAATGCACTTTGCACTGTATATATGATGCGTAAGTGGGTGGAATAACGAATGCGGAATACCCCTGGGATACAAAAAAATTGTCATTATCAAGTGAATCATAACATCCAAATAATTTCAGGTGTGGCTAAAATAGGGAAGGGTAAGTATACAGAGTGACCATTTAAACAGGTAGCAGCCAAATATATGGGAAAAATTGGTCACAGACAATATGGTTAGTTCTAAATTTGAAATACGAGATCGACCGAAATTACATAAAAATTTGGGGTCCCGTTGGCGTTTGTCGCGGTAAGACAAGAAATCCTGGGTTTATATCCCAGTTGCGACCGTTACCTTTTTTTATTTATCTGTGTCTTATTCATATTCATCATTTCGTTATGTTGAAATAAAAAATAAAAAAAACAATAATATCTTCTTCTTCTTCAAAGATATATTACATTGATGGGTATAATCTTCAAACGTTATTATAACAAGAGTTGTTCCAATAAAAATTAATTTATTTCTTTTTAATATATGTAATCTCTGTACATTTGCCAAGCAATTACATGAAATCCCCTTGATAGAAAAAAAATCTGCTAAAAAAAATATATTATTGTGCCGTTTTTTAACTTGTTATAGATATGAGGAAAAAAAAACACACTTTTCTTTAAATGTATAATACTCGTATTTAAGACAGTTTTGACACAAAATTTGTGATCTATTTTAAATAAGACATGCATGAAATACGTTCACTTATATATATTAATTATATATTTTTTTATGTATTACCATTCCTATTTACCTATATAATCTCCCATTCAAACCATCTTATTTTTCTTTTATAATGAGGAACAACTACTTCAGTCTTTGCAGAAGCAAAATAACGTATTTTAATTAATGATTACAAATTCGTCTTGTTCACATCGATGTGATAATAGAAGGTTTTTGGCTGGGTAAGGTTTCTTCTTTAATTTTTTTTAATGAATGTAGGTACTTAGTTTGGATTTAATCAAAGAATAAAGGATAACACAAGATGTGACTTGTTGTCGTGTTTCGTGATCCAATTATAGGCCTAACTTCAACCTATTTCCATACAAAACTGGATTTCATCATGATTACGAATTTTAAATGGGATAGTGTTATACAAATCTTTAAATCTAATCTTATATGTTGGCATCTCAAATTAGATTAGATTATGAAGTTCTGGGATAGAAAAAGGTATGAGGGGTTCTCACCTCATGAATTCGGCCCCCCCTGCTAAGTAACCAAATGTAGCGAACCACTTGGGGTAACCTACTATGAAAAAGTTGTTGGTTTTCCACTGTTGGCATTCAGTAAGGAAGTGGAAAGTAATAATATAATGGGAGATATTAAAAAAACTAACTTGAATAGGATAACAAATAGATTCAGCTTGGACCTGAACATGATCGCCTTCAGTTTTTCGACGGTTTTTGGTTTCCCAACATCTTCGTCCCGATTTGGTGCTAATATTGTTGTAGAAATAATGGGATCGGGGATTGTTCGAGAGAACAGAGTGACAACGGTGTTTTGTCATCGCGTCTACTTTTGTATTCACGCTCTGAATAATAAAAGATCTATTCAGGCGAATACAAAAAGTGTCGCTTTTATCTACGCAGACAATGGAGACAAATCAAAGAAATTTCATACACAAGCGTGTATAAAAGATATGTTTGGGCGAATACACTCGTATGTACTTGGTATCTACCTACCTACCATTATACATGTATTATGGTGTAAGAGTGTAAAGTGTACCCACGGATTCAGTGACTCAATTCCTGATAGAATCTTACAGAAGATTTTCAATTCATTTATGTCTGATTTATTCGTTCAAATAAGTGTATAATATTTCCATATATATAATAGTTGTAATTTTTAATTTTTGTTTTTTTACGCCCGTAGGACTTTTACATTTGGTACGTAATATTTTCATTTTTTAACACAAGGGTTAGTAATAAACAATAGTTTAACAACAATAATTTCTTACATTACTGTGGTTTGTAATTGGATAAATTTGAAGAAAAAAAATGATAACACTAATAAACAGAAATTATTAAAAAATGCTTAAGTATGTTTTAAACAAAATAAACTGTTGAAAAAAAATTGTATATTTTTATTGTTATTAAGTTTATTTTGTGGAACTCCATTTTAATTTTTATTTATTTTATAAATTCAATAATATTATTATTTAATGTATAAAAATATAATTATTAATATTACTATTCACATTTGCAATGAACCGAACACTTGTACTTGCAATAAACTAGAATGCGTTGATAGTTTAAAATATTTAGGAATCATCATAGATAAATATCTGAGATGGGAAGAACACATTAACTCAACTGCCTCAAAAGTCAGAAAACTTACTCACCTTTTTATTACCATCAGAAATATTCTCTCTGTAAAAGACATGAAATCAATATACTATGCCATGTGTAATTCTTTACTTGAATATGCATCCCTAGGATGGGGTGGATGTGCCAAAACAATATTGGACTCCCTGGCTAAAGCACAGAAATCTTTACTAAGAGTCATCCTTAAAAAACCATTCAGGTACCCCAGTGATGCATTATTCACGGAATTTAAAGTTCTCGATGTTAGACAATTATATATTAGAAAGATTGTATTACATGCTCAAAAACGACGCCAGCACTACCCTTCCATTGACCACCTTCACGACACCCGACATTCAAGGAACAATCCAATAGTCCCAATAAAAACCACGACGTCCCTTGGACAACGTCAATTTTCGTACTTAGGACCTAAATTATTTAATATCATTCCTAATGCTTGGAAAACGAAAAGTACTAATGTTTTGCGCAAATTAATCAACGACTGGCTCCTTGATTTAGGGAGGGTCAAAAGCGAAGATATGTTGATCAAGAGATAGGCTTCTTATTATTACCATCTGGCTTGTATTTGCTTTATTTACTTTACCGATTTTATTTACTTTACCGATTTTGTTTACTTTACCGGTTTTTATCTTTTATCTTTTATCTTTTATCTTTTATCTTTTATCTTTTATCTTTTATCTTTTATCTTTTATCTTTTATCTTTTATCTTTTATCTTTTATCTTTTATCTTTTATCTTTTATCTTTTATCTTTTATCTTTTATCTTTTATCTTTTATTTTTTTGTTTTTGTTTTGTTTTTAAGCGCTCTAGGGGAAAATATCTGAATTTGATTTTAAGATATCATTATTTGTCTTCTTTTTCTTATGAGTACAAAATTATATACTGTTAGGAATACATAATTAACACTTTTTCCTGCTATAAATAACATGTTATGTAAGTAAACAATGTAATATGAAATTAAATTTGTCAATTTGACTGGCCTAAAACAGGATACATTCCTAGTTGGCTAGTCAAAGTTTCCACATATGTTTTATTGTTCAATTTTATGTGAAATAAAGTTATTATTATATTATTATAGTTTATTATAAACGAGTTCTGCTTCGTAATTATTATTATGTGTTACAGCTGTTTCGCCCTCTAAAGGCATTATCAAACTGTGGTTGTTACCACCTACAGACGATGTATTTATAACATTTCTAGCATGTACTTATGACGAAAAAATTAAATGCTTTTATTTTTATTACCTTTCTCCCTTTTAATTTCCCAGTAAAATTATTGAAAATATTAATGGTTAAGTAAAAAAATATAATTCGATCGCCATTTTTAGATATAAGTATTCAAATCAAGTTCAAATATCTAATTGTACCACGAATTAAATCCGTGAGTCATCGTGAATTCATTCTAGAGAATCAGTTCAAATTTCAAATATTAATTGTGTTGTGTTATAATATAAAGTAAGCCGTTGAATCATCACGGGTTTATTTAATGGCATAATTATCGACCAGACCTTCAGTCAAAATTAAACAATGCAGTAATTGGGAAACTTAACCATTAATATTTTCAATCATTTTACTGGGAAGTTAAAAGGGAGACAGGTAATAAAAATATTTAATTTTTTCGTCATAAGTACCTGTCTAGAAATGTTATAAATACATCGTCAGTAGTTGGTAACAACCACAGTTTGCTAATAACATTTAAACTTATATTATAATATTATTGTTCTAAAAACTTGTTGCAAAAACTTATTATTATTTTGTAATGTATGTGTGTATGTGAATGATTGTGTATATATTTAAGTATTATGTTACCAATGTTGTGTTTGTCTTTTATTAGTGATAGCATCAACCATGTTCAGTGTAATTGTATCTGTGAAAGCTATGATGTAAATCACTGTTGACAAACCTAAAAAAAAAAATTAAAAAAAAAAATTAAAAAATAAATAAATTAAAAAAATGCCTTTAGAGGGCGAAACAGTTGTAACACATAATAATAATTACGAAGCAGAACTCGTTTATAATAAACTGTTTTTATACATTAAATAATAATATTATGGAATTTATAAAATAAATAAATAAATAAAAATTGTAATTCTGTTCTTTCTTTAATACAATATTATTTATATAATTGATTGTTTTCGTGTTTATTTTACCCATCTTTCACTGTATTATTTAAACATAAAATCGCAAAACAAAATAAGTTCAATTTGTGATTTTTTTATGTGAATACCGCACAGGGGTCCCAAGTCCCAACTGCTCCCTTCTGGAGCCAGTGAGACTATGGCGTACCCAATTCGGATATTTTGTGTGGCTGAAGGGAGTAGGGTGCAGATGGGGAAGAGGGAGGTAGAGAAGTGCCTGGCTATTCAGATCAGGTCAGCAATTAAAGCAACGTTTCAATTCTGAATGGTTGTCTTACACCAGTGTCTGTCACTATGGAACGTGCCGCAAATACACTATAGGTATATTACTTCAAATGAATAAATTATGAATTAACACAAAATAAAATTAATTGCGCATACTAGGATTCAAACACGCGACTTTCAGATTGCTATATTCTGCTATGCTATGTCCGTTACGTTCTGATTTAAGAAAATTTCTTCGCAATACATTAAACTACAATCACGAATTTGACTGTTAGTATTCGATAATATTTTCATATAATTCTTTACGATTGTGATACCTAGATGGTTTACAGTTTACAGTTTACAGCAATGTTCACAGAACGTGCGTACACTAATCTCTGCATATTCACGCGGTTTTCACCGATAGATAGAATGATTCATGAGGAAGGTTTAGGTTTATAATTTGTCATTGGTATATAATTTATAAATTGGTTAAAGAGAATGTCTGTATGAGGAGAACGGGCGGTGTGGATTTAATTTGTATGCAAATCTACAGTTTTATGGAAAGGTTGATGAAATTTTGCACATGTCACCTACAAAACAAGAGGCAGGTCACTGTCTACACTTGATTTCGAAAACTTGAAAACTCTGTATAAAGTCCGGGTATCGCCGGGGACTTCAGCTAGTGTATTAATAATTTACAAATTCTGTTTTGGTTTACGATCACTTTCTTATGAAATCGGGAAATTTACCAATATTGGAATCGTAGATATTGCACAAGTTTTGTTTTCAATTAACGGCCTCTATTTTTATATAAATGGAAATAACAAAAATATACTCGGTTTAAAATTAATTTTCGAAAATTGATCGAGAAGGTGAGCCCGAATGAGTTATATGAACAGTGGCCTATGGACGATTTCCCGACCCCTGGGCAAACTTACACAATAAACATAAAATTCCCCAACTTTGGGGAGATGTGCGGTTTTCACATACAATCTTATATTTTCTTTAAATATTTTTTTTTTTTTATGCTTATAAAAACTTTTATTTAATAAGGCGGACAAGACGAATGCTTTCTTTCTTTGTGGGATATAAAAGAGAAAAGGTAATTATTCCCCGGGGAAATAGGTAACATTAAATGCCAAGATTTGACAGTGCATCAAGAGAAATATTATCCGTAGTAGCATATGTTAGTGTTCTCTACTAAAAACGTTTACAGATTCCGCTATTAAACTAAATTTAAAAATCTTTTTTTTTTTTAATTATAGAAAATAGTTTTTTTTTCTTGTTTACATTACACCTGTGCAAAGCTACTGCAAGTAGCTTGTCGGCAGGAAAATAGTGTGGACAAATACATAGTACAGTATAAAATGTCTTAAAATAAAAGAAAAAAAATATTGCAATTTAATAAAATACGAGTACATAATAAAAACATAAATAAGTATAAAAAATATTAAGACAACGTCTAAAAAAAATAAAAATGCGCGAGGAGTCAGTTAATACAGAAAATCTGATTCTAATTCTCATTCTAATAGCACAATAGTGCAAATTTAGGTGTCGAGCAACATTTTTTCAAATCATATGGCAGCATATTAAATATAAATGGTACAATGTGTTCAAAAGTTCGCTGGCCATTAAAGAAGACGATTAAATCCAAATAAAACATGAAATAAAATAAGACATGGCAAATGAAAGGTAACGGTCGCAACTGGGGATCGAATCCCAGGACATCTGTCTTGTCGGGAGAACGTTCTAACTACTAAGCTAGTCGCGGTGAGACAGAGGTCCTGGGTCTGTATCTTGTTCTGTGTCATGTTTCGTTTGGGTATTCGTATAGATATTATTATTATATGATTAAATATACAACCTTCAAAATTTTTTTTTTTTTAAATTATGGATTATTATAATTATTATTTAGATTAAAATTATAAAATAATTATTTAGATTCACTATCAAAGCGAGGGGCCAGAGGTTTCAGATGAGTGCCCATTCCAGTTCCAGATTACCTCTGACTTACCGGGAGAACGCTCTTACCCCTAAGCTATTGTCCCGGTAAGACAGAGGTCCTGGTTCTGTGTCAAGTTTCGTTTGATGTTAGTATTATCAAATGATTAAATATATAACATTCAAAATTAATTCCAAAAAAATTATAAATTTAGATACACAGCTATTGCGGGGGGCACGAAGGCAGTGAGTGTCCCGGCATACCTGGCGGTCGCCAAGCCACTGTCTGAAAGTACACGTCTACTGCCATAGACATATGAATATTAGTAGACCTGCCCTAAGTGATAAAAGCGTATTATTTCCCCCTCCTATTGGAACCATTCTATTGGAACCGGCTGGGATCGAGTATGGCTTCGCGTTAATCTCAAAAATGTGACGTCATCATTCTTCTGCGAGCCAGCGTCGAGCACTCTTCGATGCATTTACGAAATAACACGGTAAAAATACTGGCTTGTGTTTAGAAAACGTGTAAAAATAGAAGTGAAAAAGAGAATAAACCCAATTGTCGTATTACATTCCATAGACAAGCATTAATTTACACTATTTTAAGCCAATTCAGATCACATAATATGATTGTTTTTGTGACATACACTATCACTCGAGATACATGGCGTGTGCCCGTCCCTGTTTACTGGGGTAAGTAAATTATGAAACATTTATAAAAGTGTCTTCTCTAAATACGGCAACAAAATATTGAACTCGATCTTAAAGGCGACCTTACTTTGCATATTTGGACTTCGCAAATGTGTTCATTACGCGGTGAACAATTCGCGCTCCCATGTAAAAAGGTCTATTCATTCAAAAGCAAAGTTTACTTTTAAGAACGAAAGTGTGATATTATAATGCGAGATGCCTATATACTGTCAGATTGAGTTTTGACGAATCACATATCACCAAATACGTCTTCCCGCTCTTCATTCCGCTGTAGTTGGCTTCTACCCCTCACCTCTCTGTTCTGGTCTATTAATATTCATATTTTTTTTTTATTTTTATTTTATTTTATTTTATTTTGCAGAAACAAACAGTACATAATTACATATTAGAAAGTAGTTACAAGTTATAGAGTTAATACAATAATTGGTACCAATGACATGTCGCTGTTTTATAGTATATGTTTTTATGTGACAAGTGATGCATTTTACCTATATTTAATTAATAAATTATTGAGGGAGAGGGGTAAGGGTGTGTGTGTGTGTGTGTGGATGTGTGTGTTATGTGTGCAAGATCAGTGTGCTAGAAATGTTTTTCTTAAATAAAGGAAGGGAATCAAAAAATATATCGATATTTGTACTTGTTTGAATTGAGTTGAATCTTTGAAGGATGCGGGATATGGGGGAGTTGGCTGCAGCGTTCGTATTATTACTGGTTGTGTAAAAAAGGTTGGTGTGGCGAGTTCTTTTAGATGGGATGTTAAAATTTATTTGGGATAGGAGTTCTGGGCAGTCTATTTCGTTATGTATTATTTTATGGAGAAATGTCATGTCGGCTACCGTTCGCCTGGATTTCAGGGATTGGAGAGTGCAGATATAATTACTGTTGTATTTATAACCGAGATACTTAATAAATTTATTTTGTATGCGCTCTATATTATTGACGTATTGGGTGTATTTGGGATTCCAGACAGGCGATGCAAATTCCAGTGTACTTCTGACTAGTGAGGAGTAAAGCATTACTAGCGTATTTGGATTTTTAAATAATTTACTCAGACGTAGTATGAAACCCAACATTTTGTAGGATCTATCAGTGATTGAATCAATGTGCGTATTAAATATAAGTTTACTGTCTAAATATACTCCTAGGTCCTTACATTCATTTTTTGAGATCATGTCTATGTCTACTGCCTTTATTCACGACGGTGATTTTTGACAAGAATGTCCCGGTATGCCTCGCATAGTGGGGACTGCGGACTTCCATGGAACCTTTCTTTGGTAAAGTTTGTCTGAAACTTTACAGGAATTTCCCAGCCGCTTTCTTGCGCTATTCATTTGGCTTTAATAGGACACTATTTTAAGGGTTCGTCGAGCATTGTTGGGAGAATTTCAGGGTCCAGGGTTCATACAATTTATACTTGTTTTAAGTATAGCACAATCAAGAATATAAAACAATTATTAACGATTTTTTTTTTCAATACTTAGTATGTAAGAAAAGTTTTCTCTGTACATTCCTAATTGGGTATATATAATTTTTAATAAATATATATATATATATATATATATATATTTTTTTTTTTTTTTACTCCTTTGACTGTCAAACTACCAGTACAACCGCACTTATTACATTACTAACCTAGACCCAATAAAAAACCACGGGACGGTCTGAATTTTTGACAAATCAGTTTTAATACTAATAACTACTTAGGAAATTCTAAAAATTATAGTACTTAATATCAATTAAATAGTCATAAATACATTGGGAATTCATGTGTTTATACATGTGTAAAATCTAATTGTAGAATTGTAAATGTTCTCCAAAATGACCTGGAAACAATCTCATACTTGGAAACAATCTCATACTCTCGAAAGAAACCATTCATTTGTTCTGAATGCAATTATTAATGTACTTCAAAATGATTTTGAAAAAAATTACATCCTTGCGATTCTTTCAAGGACATAAAGATACCACCCCTTCGTTCCGAATACAATAGGCCACTAACATCACATTAAAAAAATCTGGTTTAGGCAAATATTCTAAGACATTCTGTATTTTTAATTTATTTTTAAAAATGGTTTTTTGAAAATTTCAATCCGAAAAATCAGACCATTTTTTATAAACCGGAAAGACGGGACGTAATTTTATGAGTGCGAAAAAACGATAATTACGTAGCAAAAATCATTTTAAAAAATAACGTTTTTCACACAAATAGCAATAAATTGTACGGGGTTCTCTCCGTAACATCTGTAAAAACACCGCCATCTTTATCAAAAAATCAAACCAAAGGATAATTTCGCATGGAACAAAAAATAAATCTAGTGAACGTTAAACGCAAATTCAAAAATTCGCCGAAAAACAAAGTGTTGCCGCATAAAAAAATTAATCAGTGTGGAATTTTCCAAAATTAAGGGAACATAATCGGAGACGGGACATTTTCATGTAGTGACATCACGAGCTAGAATAATGGGTTTATTTATTTATAAATAAAAAACTATACATTTCTAAAAACATTTTCGTAATCTTAGTAAAAAAATCTATCCACACGATTTCTTCCAAGTCCTTATAAAATCCATGCATGTGGCCTATTATTAATGTTCTCAAAAGTTGTCTTGACACAATCTCATTCCTGTGATATCTTGACCACCACCAATATTGGAGCGTGTAACTACAGCAAATGTAGGGCTTTCTCCTTTTCAAATTGCCAATTCCTGTGATTGATTTTCGCTGTCAATTGTCTTAGGGGGAACACATTAATTACGTGAGCAGTTTTTCTTCCAATCTAGACCCCCCCCCCCGCCCCCTTGGTGAGATAAATTTGGGCCACTTCGTACATTCTTTTAAAGTAACGTGAGATTTTGCGGGTCCACCCCCTCCCCCCCCCTCTCTTGAGCTCACGTTCACACAAATATAGATGTACAATCCATCCCCTCTCGTATCACGATATCGTTCATGACAACGTACCTTTTTTTTTTTTAACATACATTCGTTCATGACAACGTACACGATTTCTATTTCTCCTGGATTGCTGCGGGTTTTCTGCAGTGTCTCTAAAGATATTAGTATTATATCGATATACATATATATGTAGATAATTAGTATATTTGATATTCAGATACTTAATATTTTTGATATGTATATAGATACGATGGCCATTGGGAAGCGGGAACCATGTAGGTATAACCAACACCAACCATAGGTCACCCCAATTGGTTCGCTACGTTTGGTGATTTAGTTGGGGTGAGATGCATCTGCCTACCAACTGCATGGCAGGTCGGATCGAGAGAGAATGGTTGAGGGAGTCCCTTGGACCTCTTTAGCCATACTCTCTCGGAACATCACCTCGAACCGCAGTGGGAGGGATGGATCTATACGTCCGTCACTCCTGGACACACTGAATCCCAGATTCCTACCCATGCTTCAAACCCTTTTCATTCCCAGAACTTCCTCTCCTTCCATTCCTAAAAAAAACACTCCACACAGCATCCCCAAAGATGACATAGGCCCTGAGGGGAATTATTTTCCTCAGGGCCTCCTGTATGGAGCTAATGTAAAAAAAAGTAGATAATAATTAATATTTTGGATTTGATATGCAGATAATTAGTATGTAGAAAATTTGTATTTTCGATACGTAGATAATGTTAGTTCTCACAGGAAAAAGTCATTTTCACAATCCTACGTACAGTCAGTGTTCTAACAAGGCTTTCGGGAGAGACAAGGTTGATTCGCGTAGGTCGCAGCAGAGAATCGACGAATTTCCAAGTTACTCGTACAAGCAAAACACCGAAGCGTTCAATATGAGAAAACACAGGCGCGGTGACACGTGACATGTATCTGTCGAGCTTTACTTAGGCATTCACAACTGTCAAAGAGACGAACACTTCGTGCTGGAGAAGTGGGGTGGCCGGAGAAAGCCAGGGGCGCGTGGCTCTTAGAAATAGGGGCATTTCTCGCCTTAAGAAGCTCGGCGTGAACGAAATTGTTCGACTGTTTGTTTATTTTTATTTCAAACTCTAATAAAACATACGATGACCGAAGATATAGTAATGTTAGAAACAAAACTGATATATAGATGCTAATTCAGTATCTACCTATTATTGTTAAGTTCATGTAGCTGAATTCCCATCGTAGCCCGGGCTTTACCCAGAGTTTTTCAAAATATAATGTAGACAGTAATTTTTCTCTTATTTTAAAAGTCTATGGTGGTTTTACGAAAACTTACCAACCAAACTCATCAATCTCCGAATAAAACTATAAAGACCAGAAAATTATTAAAACTATAACTAGATTTGTATAAAAAGCAAAGCCACGCCGCGAGCCCGCCACAGACACGTATATATTGCGCCCTTGAGGTGATTTTTCACAAAAACGGGCTCCGCAAATTATCCAATTATTATTATTATTAGATATAAAGAGATATTATAGAACATGTAACCCTGCATGACAGAGTTAATTTATTTTTTGTAAACAAATGGATTGCTTAGAAACGAAACTGTTCGTATTTTTTTCGCAAAGCTCTCCAAAAAAGAATAAACCCATTTGAAAGTTTTGAAGTGTGTCAAATAATAGCAGTTTTTTTTATTCAATCGAAGCATTGGTATGACGTACATAAACAAAAAAAATGTAAATAAGATAAAATAGTGCACTATTAACGTGTTAATTTTGTATTTCATTATAAATATAAAAGAATCACAAGTTACGCCATGAATATCAAATTTCAAAAAATCTGTTTTAACCGTCAGTTTTTTCTTATTAACTAGAGTCATTTGTGTTATGATAATATTAAAGTTTAAAAAAATACGAACGCCATTTTTAGGAATCTGTAAATTTTTATGAAATAAGCCATCGAAGTGGTACATTTCTCAAAATACAAAAAAACTAAATATGATGCTTCCTAATTGGTGCATGTTATAGAAAGTGAAGAGTTTATTATAAATCAAAAACGTTGTCAAAAATAAAACATTACACACGTGTCTTATTTTTTGGGATTTGCACGAACCGATATCTAATTCTAACCGGTTCACGTGAATTAGTTTAAATGGGTTGAATGACACATCTGAATTTAAAAATGCATGGAATTTCATTAAAATAAGATTTTCGATGATTATCAGAAGTTTTCCCAAGTGCCCCTTCGGCCCTCTGCCGGAGCCGTCTCTGGTCAGCCCCCACTGGTCCCAGAGGCAGCTCCGAGTGTGGGGCTCTTTTGAAAATGCTCTGAATAAGAGCTAAATTGTAGCCACAATGGTGTCTTTCAAAATCGGCATGAATAGCGTTAATTTCGAATAGCAAAATGGTCGGGTAGCCGAGGAGCCGTAGCGTCGTAGCGCCGTAGCTCTGTAGCGCTGTAGCGAGGCGCAGGCAAAGCTACACCCGGGAAATGTCAAAAAATATTATTTTTGCTACACGGGGAGGGTTTTTCAATGGGGTGGAGGTATTTCCATATGTGATGGCAAGGTCGTGTCGCAACAAAGGGATGAATTGCTATGTCTAATTTGTCCCCAACTACAAAGGTTATGGACGTGTATCTACAGACAATGTCATTGTCTAACTAAGAAAATTTAACGCTATTTCTAAACTATATCTTGTTTTATATTTTATTGTGATTAATTTTTGGGCTATAATGTCGTGTTACACTACCTCCTTCTTTAGCCAAGTCTTTGCTGTGTCCATTATGAGGGCAGATGTGTAACATTACATAATATTATATTATAATAGTTAAATATTTCTTTTGGCCGTGAAAATCACAATCGAAAATCGTGTTTGTCTTGTTCGTAATTTACTTTCTAATTTTAAAAACGTACTCGGAAAACGTAAGTTATATTTATTTTAGTTTATTTATTATAGGTTAATTAAATTATTTATTTATTAATCGGTTGGGTTAGGTTCAGAATTATAATAAAATGAATACTTAGTACGGTTTTTTTTAAACAATTTGAATATTTCATCAAATATTTGTAGTTATTTTCAAGCTCTGCGAAAGTTTTATTCAAGTTCTGTGATTATTTCAGCTTTATGAAGCAACTGGCCTATAATGATATAATAACAGAACTTGAATAGAACTAACACAGAGCGTTAAAATTAACTGTTCAGATTTTTTAAACAACCTGTTCTTATTGTATTATGCATAGATTAATTAAATATTTAATTTATTCCAAGTCACACAATGTTTTAGAATAAAATACGCGTAGGAACTCAATGAACGTCATTTAAATTTTATATAGATGTCTATCGTTATTATCAAATATATTAATTTCGGGTGTCGGGGTGTCTGTGCAGTGCGTTGGTCCTGCGTACAATCTGGTTCAATGAACTCAAGTTAGCTTTGATATTAAGCGTCCTTTTCAGAATTGGAAAATTTCTGTGAAGATAACTACAAATTACCTGTAATGTAGTATTTCAATAGAAAAATATTTTAATTATCGTTTCAAACTTGGAACTGATTTGTTTTTAAGAATATTAAGGACTACTCTAGTTTTTTTAATAAATGCTTTCAGAGATTAATATTTGATGATTATTATCTGCAGAAGAAAAACTATAACTTTATCGAAAAATGATTAATTTTTGGGTTATTAGTTATTATGCCGAGTTGCGCTTTCTCCTTCTTTAGCCAACCCTTCGTTCAGTCCCTACATAATTGAAACCGGGCATGGCTTTGGATTTGGTCCTGAAATAATGGAAAGGCACAAAAGGAAAGGCCCACGAGGAAAACTGTATAGCCCTTTTTTTGCAGATTACCTAAATAAAGAATACAAAATACAGGTGCTGATGATGATAAAGACTTCATGTATGAACACTCACTTAACAATGTCAAAAGGTGCCGTTTACTTGCAAGTTAAGTGCAACTTCTTAACCTCCTCAAACGAAAGACAGATCTCAAGGTCCACCAATTAAACTATCGACCACCGGCATACATCTGCACACGTACGTGTGGAGGACCCATTGTGCATGCACCCCCCCCCCCCTCCAAGGCTGCCCCCGCTCCCTATCAGCGCGCCCCATTACCGCCCGTCACCACCCCGTCCAGCATAATGGAAAACATGTCGCCCCACCACAATAGAATGCAATATCAAATCGTAATAAAAGCGCGGGCTACAACAAAGCAGCGCTGAAGCGACGGGGCACAGCCGCACTCGTGGTCTTTACGCTGTTCGGAGACCTCTGCTGGAACTGGAATACTAGCAAACACTGGAATACCGACATGTTAACTCACTGTACAGTTCATACTACGCGTCAAAGCAAGAAATCTTACAAAGAACATCAATTTAAACAATAATATGACAACTTTTAATCAAAACTGAGCCATCACTGAGTTTAATATAAATAAACACTAGAATACCGACATGTTAACATACTGTACAGTTAATACCCCACGTTAAAGCAAGGAATCTTACAAAGATTATCAATTTAAATAATAATGACGACTTTTAGGTACCAATAAAAACTGAGCCATCACTGAGTTTAATACAGATAAACACTGGAATACCGACATGTTAACATACTGGACAGTTGATACCCTACGTTAAAGCAAGGAATCTTACAAAGATTATCAATTTAAATAATAATGACGACTTTTAGGTACCAATTAAATCTGAGCCATCACTGAGTTTAATAGAAGTAAATAATGGAATACTGAGATGTTAACATACTGTACAGTTAATACCCCAAGTTAAAGCCAGGAATCTTACAAATAATATCAATTTAAATAGGTACCAATCAAATCTAAGCCATCACTGAGTTTAATACAAATAAACACTGGAATACCTACATGTTAACATACTGTACAATTGTACAGTTAATACCCTACGTCAAAGAAAGGAATCTTATAAAGAATATCAATTTAAATAATAATGATGACTTTTAAGTACTAATCAAATCTGAGCCATCACTGGGTTTATTACAAATAAACACTGAAATACCGACATTTTAATATACTGTACAGTTAACACCATTCGTTTTTTTGCTGTAAAGAAAATGTTGTACAATTACAGGAAAATAAATTAAATATTACAGAATAAAGAAAATTCCCAATAAACTACTTTTAAGTAGTTTTTCAATGGGTGCTTTTACTTTGAAGTTTAAAAAAAAAAAATTGTTTTAGTGTAATACAAACTTTTTCTTTCGACGAGTCAATTTTTCAATATAATTTTTTTTTTTGCATTATTCGTACATTTTTTTAAATTATAGCTGGTTACATATTTAAGCAAGTAGGTATCATGTAGTCCAGCGTTCTTTGTCCATATTTGTTTAAGTGCTTAGGTACGATTAGTCCTTCATTTAACGTAAAACGAGTATTGTAGGTGTGGTATGCCGAAAAATAATTTTATGCCACACAATTGCTCTTACTGAGAGAATTTTGAGATTCTGGTAAAAGTACGGAACTTTATGCTTTTGTTCGTATAAACTTTTATGAGCTAATAATTTAACTAATAAATTTTGAACTGATTGAACATGATTTACATTTGTTTTACAGGAAAGTCCCCAAGCTGTAAGTCCGTACCTTATAATAGATTCAGCTAGTGATAAATAAATTATTCTAAGGGTGCATATTGAAACATAGAATTTAAGTTTATATAATCTAATAACAATAGATCTCAATCGTTTACAGACTTTATTTATTTGTAAATCCCATTTGAAAAAGCAGTCAATAATCACACCTAAATATACATATTCTTTAACCAGTTCAATATTTTCACATGTACACAATGCATGGATACCAACATGTAAGCAATATCTGAATCGTGTGTTTTTATTTCTGGTATAATAATATTTGCCTTGGCATTGGGTGATCTAATATTTATCAATTTAGTTTTTTTTGCATTCATGATTAAACCAGAGTCATGCGACCATTTTAAAAGTTCAATATAAACTTTTTGTAAAAGTTCAAAACATAATTTTAAATCACTGCGAGAAATCACTAATGCAGTATCATCCACATACACGAAGTGTTTAAAAATGTATTTAATAAAAGATACATAAATAATATATAAAATTGGACCTAATATGGAACCTTGAGGAACGCCTTCTAAAATTTTTCTTTTTTTACTTAAGGTGTTCAATAGCTTTATTTTCATGCAACGGTTGTTCAAGTAATTTTAAAGCAAAGAATCTTACAAAGAATATCAATTTAAATAATAATATGACGACTTTTAGGTACCAATCAAATCTGAGCCATCACTGAGTTTAATACAAATAAACACTGGAATACCGACATGTTAACATACTGCAATACTACGCGTTAAAGCAAGGAATCTAACGAAGATATCAATTAAAACAATAACGACGACTTTTACCAATGACTTTTAAACCATCGCTGAGTTTAGTAAACGGCACAAAATTAAGTTTGTATACCGTCATAGTCGTGGTCGGAGTCCTTTGCTTTAATATGAGCAAGCCCTGGAATACCGACATAAACACAAACTGTACAGTCATAACCACAATGCAATAAAGCAAAGAATCTTACAAAGAATATCAATTTAAACAGTAACGACCTCTTTCACCAATCCAAACTGAAGTTTTGTGGATGATTACATTATTTTTCAACTATATGATATGTACCTTGGTCACATCCTTACAAATTAAAATAACGTCTACCTCAGCATATTATAAAAGGAAAGATAACGGGCAAAATTATGAGAACGGAGTTGGCGTGGCTGAAGAACTGAATCTAGATCATGCCGCATAATGTCTTAGCACTCTAGGAAACTAGGATTATCTTATCTAGGTTATCAACAACTTGGGAGGCGGGAATGGGTACCGCGGCCCCGGGAACCTTTATTGGATAACCAACACCACTGCCATAGGTCACCCTAAGTGGTTCGCTACGTTTGGTCATTTGGCAGGGGTGCCCGGGTTCATGGTGTGAAGTTTGTCCCAGGACACACTGAACCCCAGATTCCTACCCACCCCTTAAACCCTTTTCCTTCCCAAAAATCCTCTCAAAATCCTTCTTTAAACCCTCTCCTCTGCTTCGTTTCCTTTAAAAAAAATCCTCCTCACAGCATCCCCAAAGATGACATAGGCCCTGAGAGAAATTATTTTCCTCGAAGCCTCCTGTTTGGAACTCATGTAAAAAAAAGAAAAAACAACAACAACATCCGTTAGGAGAAGGCACCACAAGAAGGTTTGTTATTATTTGGAGGTTTAACGAATTACTTCAATACTACAATATGAGGTAGGTTGTAATTATTTGTAGAACTCTCTCAAAGGTCCTCGACAAGCTGGTCGGGTTGCAAATAACCCCCTCCTTCCAAATTTACCACTTCATGCTCCGTTGTAATTATATTGAAATAGAAACACATAAAAAATTAGTCCGCTCTCGGGTCAGAATCACTTTTATGTAAATTTTCAAGAACAATAAAGTGTAACAGTGGATCCTTTCGTCTCCTCCGACCGCTGAACAAAATCACAATTAAATTTTTATACAGTTAAGTCTTTGTTATTTGGCCAAGCATATTTCATAATGAGTCTCCACCTCTCTCCCTCTCTCTTCCACCGCCCACCCCCCGACCAAATCCATTACAAAAGGGAGTATCAACATATTTCACAATCGCCTCCCAACGAACACTGAAAGAGTTCCATTACGGCCAATAGGAATACAATTGCGTCGCGCAATCTTCCCCTTTTATACATTCTCTATTCATGTTTCATACAACAATGGCAAAAGATTTATCTGCATTGAATGAAAAACGTGTATAACAAAAAAAACAACGACAAAATTGTCATTTTCCCGCCCGGCCGCGGCTCCTTGCCGCCTTTGATCGCATTGTTTGATGGGCGCCAAATAGTGATGGCTACAGAGGCGCCATTACTTGGGCACAAAGCAGCCAGAGTATTCCAGCTATGGCGCACCGTCACTGACATCGTCACCAGCGCCGTAGGAACTTTGAATTTATTTCTGAAAATCTTGCTGCTTCTAAATTCCGATTCTTGCTGTTCGCGAATCGAGTCGTCCAAGTGTTGTATAAGAATCCACTACAAACGAAAAATCATCTTGGTATCAATTGCGACAACATGTAATTTCGATGTCACTACATTTTTTGCATGGTTAAAAATTGTTTATGTATACAACTCGTTAATAAGATTGACTTGAAATTTACTTTGACAACAACAAAAGTAGTGAGTGCACCAAACGTGTCGAACCAATTGCGAGAGTTTACTAAAAGTGTTTTAATGCAGAATTTTCTCTCAACATTAATTCTAGTCAGATCCCTTTGTCAGATCAATTGAATGACGTTTCATAGATTTCACCGAGACAGTCACTTGATCTATCCAGATCTATCCAACCAGTCGTATTGTCACCACGAACGTAATTAGATTCTGATTGCATCTAGCCTAAGCGTTGTTCCTTACGGAAACTGCAAAACTGCAGTTTTTTTTAATCAAACGCTTGGGCAATATCTGATTTTCGATCATGCCGCGAGGGTCATCTTACATAGGTAGCCTAACTTGTTTAAGAACAGTAGTGCCGATTGGGAATTGATCCCCACTTTAGTTACCGACCGAAAAAATCTAGTTTCGGCATCAGTTTCGGTTTCGGCAGAAAATCTGTTTTTGCATTTAACTCTGGTTTGTCGTGTTTCGGTCGGACACTACCCCACTTATCACGTCAAATCCGAAGACCACCTGTGTTAAATATGTGTATGAGGAATATGCAAGCCAAAATATATATATTCTTAATTTGTCTTATATCACCACCACGAATATGGAAGATGGAAAGAAAGGCACAAAAGTGTTTAAATGTTATTTGTGATCTATCTTCTAACTATAAGTATAAAAGTACAAATAAATATGAAAAATGTCCAGGTGTGGGTTAAAATATATTTGAGTTAACTATTTAAAATATATTTGAAACAGATTAAATACACATATTTGCAAGGGATGAAACGGCAAACTAAAATAATTTAAATCCTTATCAAGATATTAAAATATATTTTAGGAGCATTTTTAAGGTTCAAAATACCATAAAATCGGGGTAAGTGTAGTAAGCTACTAGCAAATCCACGGTGGATTTCTTGGCAAGCTAGGGGTTAAATATCTGACATACATTTTGACTGGTGCGTATTTGTTGGACCTGAGACCATCGCGAATGCACACTACCACGCTGCTGTTTTTATTTATGCTATAATCAAAGTTTAAGAGGGTATAACCAGAGAAAACCAGAAAGAAGTAATTTTTAAATGAAATTTTAGACATATTGACGTTTTTTCACTAAAAATTATACATTGGTTTCCAAAGACTGTTCTTTTGAGAAAAAATGTTTATTTTTAGGGTTACGAGGTTATACCATAGGTCGTTGGCAGATTTGTTAAATTTTCAAACGAAAAATCTTATTTTACAAGACATATTTCATATCATGTAATCATACATTATTGTAAATCAATACGTTATCCAGTAAACGCATGTTTCAAAATTTAAATTTTAGTTCTAATAAAATCACAAAAAAATATATCCGAACAAATTAATATATTTTACTTTTTTTTACATTATTTTCTTGCTTAGACATGATTGAAAAATGATAAATACTTATGATCAAAAAATAATTACAAAAAGTACATAATTTTTATAGTTTTATCACGCCTTTCAGAATTTTTGAATGTAGGTATAAATTAAAGCAAATTTGGAATGAAATAAAATTGATATTGAGTTATAATTTGAAAAAGCTGGTACGGAGAATAATTAATCCTTCTTATTGGAACCGCCCTGTACGATCGTAAAACATATTTCGACGAAATGTGGGTTTTCGGCCGATGGCTGGTTAAAAGCCCTCAAGGCTCACGAAGGTTGTGCAAATTGATGGCTAAATCAAGCTTGATACAATTGATATAAAACATGATGGACAATGGGCAGAGGACAGCGGACATATCCTTGCAATGATGATGATGAAATGGTGTTGTTCCTCGCTAGGCTCGCAGCGCCATCAATAGGGCAGCCGGGGGTAACAAGTAACAATGCCCCTTCACAATGAGGACTTAATCGGCCCAGGTAGAGGTAGAGGTAGAGGTAGAGTACCGTTGTATCTTAACGCTCCACTGTTTTTTCTTTCTTTTTTTCCACTTTTTTTATTTCACTCCCGCCATGATGAATGGAGAGAGGTGAGTGGTGTGTGAACAAAGAGGAAGGAATCATTTGCACCGAGGGCGGAGGAAACGTGTGACGGAGAATAGATTAAAATGCTTGTGAAGGGGTGTTGTTTTTTAAGTTTTGTGGCGAATCGAGACACAATGGAAATTATCTACGGGCGTCGGACTTGTAAAGAGATATCTTTTTCGGAGAATAAAGCCTTCAAATTATTAAACGACTAACATAGTGTCAGGTGTGTTTTGCCGGAAATTGGAGGTAGAGAAAGCTCCGCATAATAAATACATACAAAGTGAGATGGGTTGATTAAGATGAAGCCATACTAAATAATGCAAAATCATACAAAATCGTATGTTTTAGTTTTGAAAATTTGACCGCTTAGAAGTATTATAGATGCTTCAATTAAATACTGCATGTAGAACATACTTTGGCCCTTAAAAATATCGGTCATTTTTTTTAATAAGTCTTTTAATAAGCTTAGAAAAAAATAAAGTATTAGGTCTATAAAAAACATTTTTAACTGAAAACTCTCCTACTTATAAACACTTTTTCGGACATGGTTTTATTGCATAATGTGGCAAATTCAGTTTCTTATATAATTATCGCGAAAAAAAAAAGATATTTACGCCCGAACCTCACAAAATAAAATATAATATGCATTTTCGCGTTGGTATTTTTGACATCACGACGACAATACGGCAGTCGACGAATTTGCTATATCAAAGTGAACCTTATACCGTCCACCGAAGAACGACTGGCAGCCGCCCCCCTGTCTTCCGTCATTACTCCTCCGAACGGAGCGGAGAGCGGTCGTGTTATGCTCCGCGCCGCTTATTTTCGTGAAATCAATTTAAAAATTCCGTTTTATTGCTATAAACAATGCATAAAAAAGGAATTAATGTTTTTTACAGGCCTTTACGAAATCAACATGTAAAAAAAAAATCTCAAATATCTTTTCCAACCTTTCCAAAAGCTTTTTCTCAAGTATTTTTAAACTCCTCCCATAAAAGGGCGTGAATTCCGATATCGATTTTTTCCTGTACTAGTGGATCGCCTTAAGATATTCGTTGAAAACCAATCACACCATTTAGGTACATCTACTGCGAATACCACCAGATTATTTTGCTTAGTAACATAAAAACTTTCAATATATATTTAATTTATTTATTTATTTATTTATTTATTTATTTATTTATTTACGCCCTAGTGGGCTTTTACAACAGAAATTAAAAACATAAAAAAATTAAACATCATAAAAGAAATGAAATACTATAAGTAATAAGAAAAAATCAGTAATAAGACCAGAAATACAATAAAGTGCAATGTGTAAAAGCTAGTTAGTAGGTATAAACAAACAATTATATGTGTATAATAATGTACGATGATAAAACAGAACATAAGAGAACAGCAAAATAAAATAAAATAAGGTTATAAATTACTGGTAAGATTTTAAATGAGAGGAGGTTTTATGAAAAGAACAAAAATAAGAAAAGTTAATTATTAACCGATAAAATAGAGATGAGTTGTCTCTTGAAAATTGCAAAACTGTCAACACCAAATATATCTATAGATTCACAATGTTTATTTGCAAGGCTATGCATTCTAGGGATTGGTGAATTAATAGAATAGTTAGTATTGAGGGTATTGTTAAAATTGAAAATATCTTTATTGCGAGTTAGTCTAGCAGGTACATTAATACAGATTAATTCTAATAAATTAGGGCCGTCAACTAAAGATTTGATAATTTTGAATAAAAATAACAAATCAATTAACACTCTTCTATCTGATAATTTAAGGAGTCTGGTTTCTGCGCGTAAGTTATTATAATTTATAAGTTCAATTGGAATTTTCATTTTAAAATTAATATACCGAAGGAATTTGTTTTGTACATTTTCCAATAATTGAGAATGGATTTTGTAATATGGTGACCAAATGGTGGAATTGTACTCTAATTTGCTTCGTACTAACGAGCAATAAAGATTTTTTAATGTTGATACATTTTTAAAATTTGCACCCATTCTCAAAATAAAACCAAGAATTCTCATTGCATTATCAGGTTCTATAGCTTCATTTCTTTCGGTACCGGTGATGGAACACGATTGGGAGTGAAAGAGTACGGGTTGTTTTTTTTATCACTTGCTTGGATATGGCTATTTATTTATTTAATTTATTTGTGGCTTTCAAATAGATACGTATATTACCTATGTCCTAATGTAATTCGTATACAAATGATTTTTAAAACTTTATTTGTACAAATTAATCACGTATTTTCCAACTTAATTTAAATTTGTCGTTATTTTCTTCTAATTTAATTTCCTCTGATAATTTGATAAATATCTTCATTTCTCCGTATGTCGAAGACTTTTGGCTCTGGTTTTTTTCCTAAAGGAGAGTCTCGTTTGATTTGGTATGTTTGAACTGCAAGTTTGAACTGCAAGTTTGAACTGCAAGTTTGAACTGCAAGTTTGAACTGCAAGTTTGTACTGCAAGTTTGCAATTTTTCTCAAAAATTAAGTTGATCTAAGACCATTCATTATTAATTTGTAGCTTAAAAATAAAGTATTGAGCAAATAATTTATTTAAATGACATATTTAACTCCTTCAATATTTCTTTAACATTGGTAAATCTATTTCTCTGGGGTACAATTTTCATCGATCTATTTTGTAGTACAATCATTTGTTTCTTATATCCATCATTGGCTAAGAATAGAATGCTGCTACACTAATTAACGTTTGGTAAAATGATTGCGTTGTATACATTTTTACTGGAAACTGTGTTTAGGAATCTTCTTATTAATATTCTCAAAAATGAAATTTCATTGGAATCTTTTTTAATAATTTGTAATTCTTTGTAAAGACCGAAAAGATTTTGCATTTCATCCCTCTTACTAAATGGGTCTCTTCAAGATTAAGATTTTACTCCATCCTCTCCATAAAAGTCTCTCCATACAGTATCCCCTAATATGACGTCCTGCGCGGGTTTAATATAGAAAAAACGATTCTTCAGAAAAGCTTCTAAACAAATTCTAATTATTTGTTCAAAACTGGTCGGTCAAATCAAAATGTCTTTTTCTCGAGTTCTATTATTCGTCGAGAGCTTTTATTCAGAAGTGTCACTTCATCAATAGAATGCGTTCAATACAAAAATATGCGATCGCGATTTGTTTCAACGGTGTTTCCGGTAAACTGAAGCCCCCTTCCCTCCCGGGCCTCCCCGACCCCCTCCCTCCCTCCCCCGCATCCACAGGTTCATTGTGTCCGAAATTATTGTGACCCCCAACAATACACAAGGAAAATAAAACAGTCTTTTCAACGGTTACTTTTCCATACAAAAAGTGAACCTTTTCTCTCTTTTTTGTTTTTAAATGGCGCCCCGTATTGTCTCCTTTCGATTGTCTCGTGGTTTGAAAAGCTCGGCTCGGATTCCGCGAGCGCCACAGGAAAATGGTGAGTATTTCTAAGCAACTGCGTAGAAACGAGCGAGTATCTTCTCCTCGCCTTTATCGCGACAGTTGCGAGAAGTGGACACTTTAGCGAGTGGTCGTTTTACTCGCAGGTTTTTAGTATGCGCCGGAATGAGGCATAAGGCATAGTGGGAGCAGTGGCGGGGGTAGGTGAGCCATATTCTGTCCTCTTCATATGAAAATTGTAAAGATTTTTAGAAAAGGATATTTTATTTGTACCTACTTGTAGGCTGTTTGGATATTGGGAAAAACAAAAAAAATGACGAAGGATAATAAGATTTTTACATTATCAAAAAAGGTATTATTATATATTTATTTATTTATTAATTTTCAACGCCCTGGTGGGCTTTTACATTACATGTTTATAATACAGAGACAGGTTTTTAAAGGCAAAAGATAAACTATAAAAAATAACTAGTACACGTCATAAAGAGTATACACATAAATTAAGGAAAGATAATACATTACAATAAAGGAGAAAGTTTCTAAGTTGTAAGTTGTAAATACATGACAAAATGCAAGATACATAAAAATAAAAGGGTAACAAGTTTTTACATTGTGTATTAATATAGAATTATACGAATAAATGCATTAGCCCCTATGTGATGCCCCTTAAATATCAAAATATTCTACATAAAAGTGTCGTTCAGGTATTTCTTAAATAATGGTAAACTTGTGTTAAATACATCGATATTAGAGGTGAATTTGTTTCCTAATGTGTGAAGTCGAGAAATAGGTGCATGTATATGGTAGTTCGTCCCAGAATTATTGTTGCAGAATAATACGTTTTGTCTTGTTGCTCGATTGGGTACCCTGAAATCGATGAGATGCAGGAGTTCGCAAAAATCTAATTCAGAATGAATAATTTTAAACAAAAAAGTTAGGTCATTTATTTTTCTTCTGTTTTCTAGGGAATGCAATTTAAGTGTATTTAGTAAGGATGTGTAGTTAATGTGTTGAATAGGTATGTGTAACTTGAAGTTAATAAATCTTAAAAATTTGTGCTGCACTCTTTCGATATTTTTTATATGAATTTGATAATATGGGGACCAAACTATGGAATTGTATTCCAACAAGCTGCGTACGAGTAACAAATATACGATTTTTATAACTTCTAACGAGTTAAAGTCTTTGATTGTTCTAATTATAAATCCTAGTGTTTTCATGCCTTTGTTGGTTATTTGTTGTATGTGATTTATAAAATTTAATTGCGTGTCAAACACAACTCCAAGATCTCTAATTTCATTGACTTTTTCTAAGATTTTGTTATCTATTGTGTATTTGAAAGATAGTGGGGTCTTTGTTCGACAAAACGTTAGTGTCTTACATTTATCGATATTGAGGAACAAGTTATTTGTGACACACCAATTTTGTAATTTGTCGATGTTTGACTGTAGGATTAGGCAGTCACCTATATTGGATATTTCTTTGTATAATTTGATGTCATCGGCAAAAAGCAGAACTTCTACATCGTTGAAACAGCTTATGATATCATTTATGAATATTAAGAAAAGGATGGGGCCGAGATGACTCCCTTACGGTAGACCACTAGTTGCATATAATAACTTAGATAAAGAATGTTTAATTTTAACAAATAAGATTCTGTTATACAAATAATTTGAGAACCAATCCAACAACTTGCCTCTCAGTCCTAAGGCATACAATTTACTAAGTAATATTTTATGTGATACTTTGTCGAAAGCTTTTGAAAAATCTGTGTAGATACTGTAACTTGTTTTTTTTTGTAAAAGATTCTGTAATATAGTTATGGTAAAGTAACAGGTTGGTAGCAGTTGACCTACCGGAAACAAATCCGTGTTGGTTTTTATCAATTACTTTTAATATTGATGGATAAATTAAATCAAGAACAAGGGATTCAAAGATTTTCGGGAGCGCTGATTGTATACATATAGGACGGTAGTTTTTAATGTCTGTGTCGTCACCTTTTTTGAGAATCGGGGTAATATAACTAGATTTCCAACGGGTTGGAAAATGTCCAGAAGAAAGTAAGCGGTTAAATAATGTGGTGAGTGGACCGGATATTGCAGATGCGCATTGTTTGAAAAATATTGGTGGGATGTTATCTGGGCCTGCAGATTTGTTAGGGTCAAGTGAAATGATTTTATTTAAGCATGATTCCTGTGTAATGGTGTAGTTCTGTAGATGTATTGTCTTTTGATATGTGTATGATGGTACGTTGTTATCTGATATTTCACCTTCGTATACACTTTGGAAATGATCCGCAAACAAATTAACAATATCAAAGGTGCTATTGGCTATATAGAAGAATTTTCACTGACTTGGTATTTTTTTATAAAATTCTAAATGATTTATTTGATAGTCCGGTATTGCTTGAATTGATAAACTTACGGATTCACTACGTAATACCAGAAGTCAGGATTTATTACAGTGCAGAAATTCTTGGACTAACTACCAAATGTATTCCTCTTTGCCCAGAATACTAACGGAGGAAAACAATTATACCAAGTCAGTGGACATCTTCAATTTACTTTAAAAATATTAAATATTGTTACTAAGCCAGTTTAGTTATGTACAATAAATACTGTACATTTCTCACTATTCATACGTAAAAGCTCCGAAAACGGGCGTTAATTAATAAATAAATAAATAAGTAATTTATTCAATGTTTTCAGTTAACATTCCTTATTCACAAAATGAGGTATGATGCACGTTGCGATGTTCATTATATAGATTTTGCACGAAATTTGACAGTCTTGACAGTGTTTTTTGTGTTTTAACTAACACACAAAAACACTGACAAGTAACTCTATCCTCTCACTGCGGTGTCAGGCGATGGGTCGATAAATTCCAGCTGGAGAGGTCAAACGGTCATCCTCAACCCTCAATCGGCCTCTCCCAATCCGGCCCACCTCGCAATCGGACCAAAGGACAATAGTGGACAAACGTCACTTATGTCAGAGATATTAGTTATTCAATTAATGGTTCCCGAGGCGGCGGTATCCATAGCCACCATCCAAATTGAAAGTGTAGTTGTGCCACTAATAGAACTGCTGTAGAAACTCTTTTTGTTACACGCCTCATACGAGAAAAGTGGAGAGGTTACAATATAGCTATCGGCGGCCTTTAGTATCCATGGAATATCGGGGTGGCGAAAACTGCACCGCGTCAAAAATCTCATACTTACCGACACAAAAGCCTTAGAATTCCAAGAAACTTTGATTAGTTACAAATTCACGTACACGTCCAATGACCTACAACAAAATTTATTAGTTGTATTGTGCGTTCACAAAAACATTTGCATTTGTATGGGTAGTTTGATAAAAGGTCAATTCAGGAAACAAAAAGCTGTGGTCTTTTGTTGTCCAGTTTGCGTGAGATGTTGTCAAAGGATTTGTTGAAACTATTCAACAATACGCATTCCTCAACTCTCAGATGGACAAACACCAATTCAGTAATCATTTAACTTGCACAACCAAAAGACGGACGTTGGTATTGCTGAATGAAATAGGTAGTACCAGCTCAATAATGTACAGAAATTTAAGCAAATTAACGGATTTATTCATTTATTTGTGGGTTAATTTATTATATTTTTATTTGATACTTTTTAGATTTTCAATTTACACGGGAAGCTGAACAAATTTTTCACATATAATCTTTCATAATTTTTTAGAAAACAAAATTTTCTTCAAAACGCTTTGCGGAATATCTCAAGAAGCATTTGGTTGCCACGCAGATATGCTTTCAAATAAGATAAGTCAAGTTTTTATATGTTTTTAACGTAATTTAAATAATGTTTTTATTTTAATAAAAAGACAAATAACTTTGTTAACCATTTTGTTTTAAATAACCTTTCCGAAGAAGTTTTCTTCGAAAAATTAAAAAAAAAAAAAAAAATAATAATAATAATGTTTTTATGTTTCTATCGGCATAATAAGTTAGATAAGCGTTTTAAAAAAAATATATTAACGATAATTTAGCAATATTTTTGGTTAGTTTTTGGCCTTGTTAAGATGAAGCCATACTAAATAATGCAAAATCATACAAAACCACATGTTTTTGTTTTGAAAATTTGATCGCTTAGAAGTATTATAGATGCTTCAATTAAATACTGCGTGAAGAACATATCTTGGCCCTTAAAAATATCGGTAATTTTTTTATAAGTCTCTTAATAAGCCTAGAAAAAAAAAATAAGGTCTATAAAAACACTTTGAAGTCCAAACTCTCCTATTTATAAACCTCTTTTCGGATATGACTTTATTGTTTAATGTGGCAAATTTAGTTTCTTTTATGATAATCGCAAAAAAAAAATAAAATTTACGCCCGAACCTCACAAAATAAAATATAATATGTATTTTCGCGTTGTCATTTTTGACATCACGGCGACAATACGGCAGTGGACGAATTTGGAATATCAAAGTGACCTTATACCGTCCACCGAAGAACGACTGGCAGCCACCCCTATTTTCTGTCACTACTCCTCCGGACGGAGCGGAGAATAGACGTGTTAGGTTCCGCGTCGCTTGTTTTCGTGAAATCGATTTTAAAATTCCGTTTTATTACAATAACTAACTAACTAACCATCACGCCGTTTCCCCGCAGGGGTAGGCAGAGAGGACGGACCGCCACACAACTCGATCTTGGCACACACTCTTTGCCTCGTTCACATTCATTCATCGTCTCATACATGCTCTTCTATTATTCCGACTCTTCACATGGCCCGACTCAAGTATCTGATTCACTTGGTCGTGCCATGTCTTCCTCGGGCGTCCCCGACTTCTTCTACCATTCACATTTGCATCATATATTCTCCTTACACTCCTTTCCTTGTTCGTTCGCTCTACATGCCCAAACCATCGGAGAGTCCCTTTCTTAATCTTACACATCACGCTTACATCAGCCTTGCATTCTTTGCGGATATTCACGTTTCTCTCACGATCGTACATGGTTTTACCACACATTCGCCTCAGGGATCTCATTTCTACAGCATTCAGTCTGCTTTCATCCTTCCTCTACCAGTTCCATGCCTCACTGCCATACATCAGGGTAGGTACCAGCACTCCATTATTTATTTATTTATTTATTTATTTATTTATTTATTTATTTGAAATTTAACGCCCGGCTGGGCTTTTACATACATTATTTTTAAAACAAAGAACATCTTAATCTAAATGTGCATAACAAAATAAAAAACAAAATCATAAACAAAACAAAAACAAAATCAAAATCAAAATCGAAATCGAAATCCAAATCAAAGTCAAAATCAAGATCGAAATCAAAATCAAAATCAAAACCAAAATCAAAATCAAAATCAGAATCAAAATCAAAATCAAAATCAAAATAAAAATCAGAATCAATATCAAAATCAAAATCATAACCAAATCTAAAACAAAAATAGAGTAAAAAAACAAATTGAAATAAAAACAAAATACTCCACCATGCAAGATGGAAAAACTGTAGACTGGGAAAAGTGCAATACATGTGATATAATTCGAAGCAGAGCTATGCAGTTGGAATTATTAAATTTGTGGTTCTTCTTTCAGATATAAATTTAACTATGACTTGTTTATATTTAGTGAATGGTGTGTTAAATATGTCAACAACATCTTTATAGTCATTAGCCAAATTTTGTATACGGCGAACAGGGGTATACAATTGTGATTCAGTGTTGGAGTTGTCACAATAAAATGGTAGATAGTGCCTCGATGTTGAATTGCGAGGTATATGGAAAGAAATCAAGTATAATAGTTCTGGGCTGTCAATTATTGAATTTATGATTTTATGTAAACATGTTAGGTCATATACTATTCTACGTTCGGATAATTTTAATAAATTAAGTTGGCATAGTAGATAATCATAGTTGATACATTCCCTTGTAATACCCATTCTGAAATTAATATATCTTAAGAATTTATTTTGAATTCTTTCTATCGTGAGTGAATGACTAGCATAACTAGGTGCCCATACTATCGAGTTGTACTCGATTTGACTCCTAACCAATGACATGTACAATTTTTTAATGGTTTGAATATTTTTAAATTGGCTGCAAATTCTTATCACAAAACCCAACATTTTCAAAGCTTTATTTGATGTAATTTCAATATGATTTATAAATTTCAGTTTTTGATCAAAGTTTACACCTAAATCATTCACCTCGGTTACAGCTGTTAGAACTACATCATTAACGGAGCATTCATAAATTATTGGATTTTTTATTCTATGAAATCTCATAATAAAACATTTACTTAAGTTTAGTTGTAGATGGTTCTTTTGGCACCAAACAAAAAGTTTAAACAAGTTATTAGACAATGTTTGACAGTCATTAATACTTTTTATAGCTTTATATATTTTCATATCGTCTGCAAACATTAAGACTTGGACATCGTTGAAAATAGAAAGAACATCATTCACAAATAACAAAAATAAAATTGGTCCCAAATGTGACCCTTGTGGAACGCCGCTGGTAGCGATAAATATATATGAAGTAAAGCCGTCAATTGACGGCTAGTTTCGCGTCTTTGGACAGTTTTTTTATTACCGCCAACGGCATTCAGTCCTCCATTAATGGAGTTACCGGCATTCACCCTTCTTTCAATATCTCTATCAGCCTTCCCATCTTTCGTAAACATACTACCCAGATACACAAACTCATCCACCTGCTCCAAGTATTCATCATTCACAACTATATTGCATACTGTTTTCGTACTCTCTCTTTCAAACACCATGACTTTAGACTTACTTACATTCATCATTAACTCATTCTTCATACATACTTCGTTCATCCTAGACACGAGAGACTGTAGATCTTCCATACTGCTAGAAATTAGCACCGCATCATCAGCATACAAAAGGCAACATACTTCCAGATTACTCAATTTTGCGCCCAATCCCATCTCTTTCAATTCTTGCATACAATTATCCATGTATAGATTGAATAACCACGGTGACATTACGCAGCCTTGTTTAACACCTTTTGTGATGTCAAACCACTAAAATCGCCGTTCACCCTAACACATGCAACGCTTCCCTTATATAGCGACGCAATTGCCTGAATGAGCTTCGTATTCACTCCGTACTTGGACAACACCTTCCATAGCTTTTTCCTGTCAACTCGGTCGTACGCTTAGATCTACAAAGGCACAGAAGAGTTTCTGGTTTTTTGCAAGAAACTTCTCAGTGAGCATACGCAATGAGAAAATCTGGTCCATGCACCCCCTTCCACTCATAAAAGCACCTTGCACATCCCATATTTTATCTTTTGTTTCCATTCTTACCCTTTCAATCAATATTCTACCATACAGCTTGCCCACTGAACTTAGAAGGCTAATAGCCCTATGATTCCCACATTCCATACGTGACCCTTTACCTTTGTATAATGGCATGATTACAGCCCTTCTCCATTCTAATGGCGTATAACCCTCCTTTAAACATTGGTTAAAAAGTCTGCCCAGCCATGTTAGAATAATACGACTATCTCCTTTAAAGTATTCGGCAGCAATATTGTCGAAACCCACAGCCTTGCCACTCTTCATGCATTTAATTAATCTTTTTATTTCATCCATACTGATTTCGGTAACATTCACTCCATCATCGTTCATAACCGATTCACCGCTGGGATCACAACCACTCGGGTTACTTTCGAAGACTTCCTCGAAATATTTCATCCATCTCTCTTTGATTTCATTCTCATTCGTCAACATTTGTCCATCTTTCGATTTTATCACTTTCATGCTTCCGTTCTCTGGACCACTCCGGGACCTTTTGACCTCCTTCCAAAACAGTTTTATGTTTTCTTGGAAGTGGTTTGTCATTTTGATTCCCTCTTCTTCTTCCAGGCGTTTCTTTCGTTCTTTCACCCCAACACTTATTACAATAAACAATGCGTAAAAAAGGAATTAACGTTTTTTACAGGCCTTTAGGAAATCAACATGTAAAAAAAATTCTCAAATATCTTTTCCAACCTTTCCAAAAGCTTTTTCTCAAGTATTTTTAAACTCCTCTTATAAAGGGCGTGAATTTCAATTTCGATTTTTTTCCTGTACTATTGGATCACCTCAAGCGCGTAAAATTTTTGAAGAATTATTGTTATCTAATCCTTGACGATTTCGTCCAATTCAATCCACAGCTAATAATACAAATAGCTTTTTTAGCGGGGTACAATTTATTTTAGGGTATTTGTACTTTGTTGTTTTCTTTAAATTAATTGTTCGTTGGCGAATAAAATTTCTACGACGATTTGAAATGTGCCATTTTTGATTTGGTTGTATTTTAATTCTGCCAAATTTTAAAAACGACATATTTGTATTTCTATTTTTGAAACTGACAGACAATTCATGGTGGAATTCTATTATAATCCATACTAATATTATAAATGCGAAAGTGCGTGTGTTTGTTTGTTACGCTTTTATGCCTAAACCACTGAACCGATTTTAAAAATTCTTTCACCAATAGAAAGCTACATTATCAGCGAGTAACATAGGCTATATAAAATGGTAAGCTCTGGCGTTACGAAATTTGTATAAATGAAAATGTGTGTATTTCATATATTTTAGTGCAAGGAGGAGAGGCAGGGGGAAGATGGGGTTCACGGAGAGGGAAGAGACGATGGAGGGGGAAGGCGGGGAAAGTGGAAGAGAACGGGGACGCACGGGAAAGGACATGCAGATTTCTTTGAATGGAATGCAACGCAATCCGGGTACCAGCTAGTAATATAATAAAACAAATATGAAACTTACTTAGACTTTTATTTATGTATTGAATTATTAAAACACTTTGTTTAATTGAATTATTAAAACACTTTGTTTTAATAATTCAATTAAACAAAGTTTTTATTTATGTATTTGACCGTAAACGGTAACCGGTTTCAAGCAAGCTGAAATCGGTTACGGTCAAATAAATTAAAGTGGAAATAACATTAATATTTGTTATTTATTATAGTACGACATGTTTGTATTGGTTCGTGAATGTGGCGTTGTTGACGTCACGCCGGTCAATTTCGGTGACATTCTTAAGGTTTTCTACATCTTAATTACATTGTAGCCAGTTTAAAGGAATCAGGAATGTGCGATATTCAAAGTTCATTTTTTAAATCAATAATTATTATTATGAGACTCCTCAGGCTGAGATGGGCTGGGCATGTTCAGAGAATGCCGGATACACGCATCCCAAAAACAATTTTGACTGGACACCCAGGTGGAAAAAGAAAAGTGAGAACACCCAGACTAATGTGGGAAGACGAGGTAATAGGGGATGCAGCACAGCTTCTCCAGGTACCAAACTGGAAGTCAGCCGCTGAGGACAGAAGGAGTTGGAGGGGACTGTTGCAGGATACCAAAGCTCGATATGGGCTCTAGCGCTATCGAAGAAGAAGAAGAATAATTATTGATGAAAATATTAACCTTACTGATTTTTAAAATGGTGATTAGAAAATTATGTTTTAATCTCCTTTACATTTAATTGTATCCTTAGTTTATGAAAGTAACCCATTACCTTTTCTCTAAGCAGATTCAAAATTTTGACAATTGAAGAACATCATTCCGATTGTCGCGGCAGTGGTTCGTGTAATTTGAACTAGCCGAAAGCCTCTGGTCATCACATGGGGGCACATCTAAACAATGCGCGGCCGCCATCAAACAATAACTACATTGTATTATGAAATATTGAATGGAAGGGGGTAATGACGGTCAGTAAATCCACCCTGCGGACATGCCTTTTGACCGCTGCTGCCTATTCCCCCCTCCCCTACCCCCCCACTCCCTCGGCCACTAAAAGTAAAACACCACCCCCCCCCAGGGGCGAACTAACCCATTGAAGGAGTGGGTACTGAATATTTTCCGATAGGCCGATGTCAATATATGTATTATACTGAAGTGTTTTATGTATCATAGTTATGTTAAATGTTATTGCTTATTCCAGATCTCGGGGAGGGTGGTGCAGTCCCACGAGTTCCATATCACATATACATATAATATATCGAGTTAAAAATAAAAATATTTTTAATAACTAGGTTTAAATAACTTAATAATTAGATTCTTATACGCTTAGTAAATCCGGCCTCAAAGCATGGTTAATGTGTTGTTTGCAGTGATGACAAATGAAATCGTAGATATGAAAATAGCGATCGCGTAAAGCGAAAAATTTTGACTTTGGTCTCTAATTGGAATCGGGTTGAAAAAAGATGTCGTGTATTGTAGGCATAAGGCTGTTTTAACCGTACAAACGCCGTAGTAATAAGTCAAGCTTGTCACTGTTCTGTCCTTACGCGCCTTTTTATATTTACACCACGTTTATAAGTAGTATCAATTTTGCAAATAAATTAATCAAAAGGCGATATTTTTATGCCACAAAATTTCGTCTAAGAATATCTTTTAGTTCTTCTGGAACAAAATATGAATCGTATTAAAAATAAAAATTCGAATTAAACAATTGAAGTGGTTAAAATAGATATTTTATAGAAAATAGAAAAAAAATATTTTTAAAAAGTCAGACACAAGAATACTTGGTTACTAAATAATTTGTATAGGATAAAAATGAAAAACACCTCAAATTGTAAAATTATAGCATAGGTTAATCAAGGTACCTACCAGAAGAGCGCATTTTTATGGTCACATTATCACATTTGAATTTACTTATTTATTTATTTATTGAGGCTCATTTTTGTATTTTTCAAGTGGGTAAATATTTAATGATTTTTATTCATCGGTTAATGTATTATGTATCCAAATGTGTTAAGTATTAGGTTATTTGATACTACTTACTCCAAGAATTCACACATCTCAATCTTACTACGCATTTTTTATGTTTCCAATATCTTCTTAACGCAGGACTTACTTTCATAGTGCGTGTGACACATATACGAAAAATGGATCCAATATTAAAACGACTCCGATCCTTACCTGGTGGTAAGTCCACCCCTGCCCTCCTGCGTTCTGTGAATAGGCCGGGAAGAATTGAGAAGCCCAGTGGAAACTATCTGAGATAAAGATGACGTGACCGTTTTAGACGTGTGTTATGACTTTGGGCGTTTGGACCGTTACTCACTTTAAAGAAGGTGGCTATATTGAGATAAATTAAGGTGTCGGAGAATGTGGACGAGGATAACAAAATGTACTGAGTATTTTTAAACTGATTTTTTAACGGTCTACCACTGATTTCAAGCTCGGATATTTGCGTGTTCGATTTTTCATAATTTTTTAGTGCGCTAAAATTTTGGACGATGCGATGTGGTGATTTTTTATGGAACTTACAAAAATGGCTTTTACAACTGTCTTAGAATTATGATTTTCTTCGGAATGCCGATATAATATAATGTGGCATACTTTTAGTGAAATATTTGTTAAAGAAAGTCAAAACATATTTCATTATTGTAGGAAAATTTTTAAGAATTATTTTATTTATTTATATTACTATACGCCTTTACGGGCTTTTACAAACCCGTGATGTAGATAAATAATAATTTTGTGGAACAGTAATCATGAAGTAAAATATGCTATTTAAATTGTATAGAAACCACGGAGATAATGTGGAATATGCTAACATTGATTTATTATTATTATTAAGGTTTTATATTTATCTTATAACTATATTCCTTGCAGTTGAATACATCTCCTACTTCCGCTACAAGCAAGTATCTAAATGACTATGTGCTTATATTTTTGTTGCAATCTGTACATAGTATAAAATGAAGTCGCTCCCGCTGTCTGTGCGCTTATATCTTTTAAACTACGCAACGGATTTTCATGCGGTTTTCACCAATAGATAGAGTGATTCACTAGGAAGGTTTTTAAGTATGTAATTTGTCAATTTTTTTGCGTAAATTGGCTGAAATTTATAAATAAAGAGAGAGGGCAGCGTGCTGGGAAGCGGGCGGTGTGGATTTGATTTAACTGGTGGCGTTGGTTATAAAGGTTGAGTTACGGCGTAGCGTTGTGTTTCGTTAGCCACAGCAACGTGTGACCGGGTCTGCTAATTAAAAATAATTTTAGATTTTTTTTTTTTAAAGAAAGACAAAAATTCCCGGGTTACGAATAACCCAACAATATTTGAAAATCTTCTACTACCACCACAGAAAGCCGAAAATGTTGCTGATTGTGTTGTGATGGAGGATTTAGCCAGCAGAGGAATCTAACATGGGACGCCCGGATGGGACCCAAGCGCTATGCCCACTCAACCACTGACCGGTCAAATAATTATCAAATAGATCGAGTAGTTATTGGTGGTAAATGGAAGTTAATTAGACCTCATAAATCAGGATATAAATATGTTTGACAAAATAATTTTTATCGGAGGGAAATGTCAATTTTTTAATGAATAAATCATGAATCAGGGTATAATTCTCAGGTATAAAAATCAGAATTCCATAAATCAGGGTATAAATATTTTTACAATACACATAATATTTTTTTATCGGAGGGAAGTGGTAATTTTTTTTATGAATTAGATTAAAATTTTACCTTTTTGCTGTAAAATGATTAATCGGTAGGTAATTTATTGCAATTCTACTATTTTAAGCAATTTAATATAGGAAGATATCTGTCAACATAGTATCAATGGGGATTTTTTTAATCTGACAAAATTATGTGATAAAAAGTGAGATCCTGGGTTCAATTCCCAAGTGTAGTCGTTACCTTTTTATTTTCTCTAACTTGTTCTGTTTAATATTTCGTTTAGATTTTTTAGTTTTGCGTTCTTCTTCAATGATTAAAAAAATAACTCTTTAATAATTTGTCAAAAAAGGATTCGTTTCCAAACATGATAAAAATAATTTCATCGATGCTACTTGTTCCCGCTACCCTGTATTTTTACACAAACTAACCTGCCATATATGGAAGACAGAAATTGCAAATTTGTAGTTGTTAGCAAATCATAACTTACCGAGTGCCTACTTCTGAGCACATTCAGCGTTGCCGAAAGAAAGTTTCAGAAAATTTGTCCATTCTTTCATAGCGCTCGCAAGGCTCTCATAAAGAACGAGAAATGAGTGAGTGGAGAGGGTTGGGGCAACGGGCCCGGGCGGGGCCGACACGAGGGGGCTCCAGTGTCTATGTAAATCTGGTGAAAAGGTATTCAAATTGGAGTCATAAAGGATGACCTCGCGGTGGAAGGCGGGAACGTGACTCAAAACAATTGGACGGGAAGACAGCCCTGGACAATGCGCTGCGGCGAACTTAGGGCTGTCAGCTGACACGGGCCCATTTTTCTTACGAAGTCAGTTTTTTTAAATTATCACCTTGGAACACATTTACTTTTTTTTGTCTAAAAGAGCTATGTTACAATCTCTTGCTTATGTAAACTACAAATATCTAGATCCCGCGTAAAAATTAAACATGCAAACAGGAAAATGTGATTGTCTTTATATAACTCCGCGGTGATTAGTTATTTTTAGACAGAAGCAGAATCAAAAATACTAATTTCGGTTGTATGTGCGTTTTCGTAACTCTGATGCAATGAACTCGAATTTGTTTTTCATAATTGGAACTGATTGCTTGAAGAGTTCAGACAAAAAAGGCCTCAAAGTACCTACTTATTATTAAAATTGAAACTAATTTAAAAAAATAATGTTTGTTAGTTTTCAGGGCTCTGCGCATAATAAAAATTCCCATAAATAGTGCAATCGTAGAATTGTAATTTTATTGAAGAAAAAGTTAAAGGAAAAATAATATTATAATAATAATAAGAAATTTGTAATACTTATTCCTTTTTCCAGCATTTTTTAAATATCTACATATGTTAAATATCTACATTCTTTAAATATCTACATATGTGAACAAAATTATTTTCACTTTTTGAACAAGTCAAGGGATGAAAGTGGACGTGTTGTGTCAACCCTAGTTCCTGCCTCCCGCCTCTGGCTCCAGGGCTGTGGGCTGTGCCGACATAATGGAACATCCGATCTGATTATGTCCCCTTTTGTTAGTTGCGCGGGCAGGTGGGCAGGTGGGGTCGGGCAGGTTGAGCCGTGGGCACCTTTCCTTTCTACTGTGTCAAGCAAACAAACGTGCATTCTTCGATCTTGTAATGACTTTCACTCTTATAGTCTGGGAGTTAACCTTTACATGTGATTAAGATGACGCTAACCGTATCAAATGAGTACTAAATTGTTTATTTTATATTTCCAACTGATTGCACATCTACGTCTTTGCTAGGAACGGCTGTTCACATCTACCCTCATGATGAACCCTTGCTCGGAGAGAAGTTAGTACACATAAAATCAACGAACACGCTTTACGTTTTAGTAAGATAAGTGATTTATATAATAATCTAGATATTCTAAATGGAATACAACCACGAAAAGGTAATATGGGCAGTTTGAAAAGATATTAACTAAAAACAAAGTAAATTTATTGAAACTCTTAGAACTTTAGTCAAAGTAATGAATGGTCGGCATCAAATATAAGAGGTTAATTGAATAACATGGAAATTAAAATGTAATTAACGTTTTTTTTTCTTCTATTAAATGTGTGTTTATCACTTTGTTTTAAGTCTTTTTACACGGCGACCGGTAACTCATAGTGTTAGCGGAGCACTGGAGAATCTACATCATGTAAATGTTGAAACCAAAAATATTTTTGTTCATATAAACATTTTTCCATTTTTTCAGCAACGAAAGGGTTATAATAATCTTTTGGAACCGAGTCGAGGCTTTTTTGCATTTTAAAATACATTACACAGCTGACAAATCCCTCAGCGACCGTTTTTTTTAATAAATTTGATCGAATTTACTCGAAAACAAACGCTCGAATCAAAAAAATATTTTTCACAAAATAGGCTCCAAATGTGATGTAGATTCATAATTTTCCAGCTTATAGGTACAATCAGCCTTACTAGAAAAAAAAACCTTTCACGGCCGATAACCTGTGTGGTTGCAACAAGATAAATAAACCCCGCAGACACTAAAACACGATCTATTACTAATAAGCTTTCTTCCACGGTCACGCTGTAAAAATGCTTTGAATGTATTTTACATTTGGCAACGTTATATATGGCCATAATTTACTTGATAAGAACGGTTGTTTCAATTCTTTTCCGCCAGGGGCGTTATTGCCGCGGCCCGCGCGGAGTTCAAATGTACCTGTTGTATATAGTTCAAATGTAAATGACAGTTCGGTACCTATATTTATGGCAGGATGATGTTAGTAAATATTGTGATTTTACTTAATGATTTCTATTATAGTAACCAATTCACTCATCTTTTCATATAAGTCAAGTTATTAGCAGTATAATTGTACTTTGAAAGTTGACTGTCAGAATATTGTTTTAAAGGTTACATAAAAAATCGAATTTACATTTTACGATCTTTATTTTATGAGAATTTCTTAAAATAATGTTTTTAATAATATTAATATAGTGTCGTCCATTAATCGCGTAATGTTTTTTAGCAACTTTTTAACCCCCTCCCCCCCTGGTGATATGTGGTGAGGTTTTAGACTACCCCCTCCCCTCTACCCAAAATCACGTGTATTTTTTAAGTAAAAAATATATTGAAGTTTTCAGAATGTTATCTTTAAAAACAGGTATATAATGTGATAAAATTTTGGGAAATTAAGCATCGTGATTAAAATTACCAGAGAGAGATTAAGGTGGCAGGTTTTTTTTACTGTCATTTGGTTTATAAATCGTGCGTTCAACGAAAAATAAATACACGTGTTATCTCGTTATATCTCCCCCCCCCCGCTCCTTGTGATATTTCATCATTTTTTTCCGAACAACTCCCCCCCCCCTCGTATCAAAGAAATTAGTGTCTTTAGAGATGCAAGAAATCTGTTTCCAATGTCGGTTTATTTTTAGGTTATTTTTTTGGCATTTAAGTAAACTATGAATTTTTTAATTATTTTTTTCCGTGTTTGTATCTTAAAATATGGCAATTTTTTAATACTAACGTATATTTCAAATACACAAATCAAAAAGTTAATTTTATCTAGTTTTTATAAATAGTATTTGTTTTTACGACTTTTGTTCTTTTTTCTTCATAGAGATAAAAAAAAATATGGGCTTTGGTTGTAGTTAGCCAGTAAATGGAATACCAGGAAGTTCTTAATGACTGTAGTATGATTAACAAATCAAATAAAATGATTCTGCCAATCTTAAATAATAAGTCATCTGATTTTTCACCAAAGACTCGTGTCTCTCAGAGCGAAGCAATCAGTTATCTAATATTAAAATCATCTCGAACATTGGTCCATTGTTGTAGGATAATTTAGACCGGAGAATGAAAGGCTGCCCAAACACAGGGCAGGAGACAATAAGGACTGGCTAAATGGTCGCTGGACTAGATGTGCACATAACTACAACATCCACTCCCGATTGTCCCCTTAATAGACCTCTTTATTCAATTAATTCATTAATCAACTGTTAAAGCGATAGTTAATTTTAAATTAGAATGGAAATAAAAAGGTACAACTTCTTCCATCAAAGACAATGAGTGCCGATTTTTGAACAGTGCGTCAAAGTTTTGTCAGGACTCAAAAGCTTTATTTGCTAATGTAAATGAAATTTATTCGTAATGAAGAATCTCAAAAACTAAGATTATTTTAATAAAATATTTAAACTAGAAACCAATGAATATTATCTATGTCTGAATACAAGATCCATCAAAATTATTTTTATTAGAATAATCTTCCTCGTCAATGATATATTTTTTTACATAATTTTTTTTTTGGCAACTAAAGTTCGGAGCCAGGTTTACGCTTCGGCGTATTTTAAAAGACATTAAGGCGAGACATAACCACATTTATCGAGGGTTTGCTCGAGGCTCACATTTTTATTTATTTCGGCGAATTCATAATTGAATTATCATTTTTATTTCCATGTCTCAGAAGGGATGCGAATTATTTATATTTTAGATTAATAAAAACAGTACGTTGCCATCATTTTTTTAACGTAGAAAACCTTCTACAACCACCAGATTTTATGTATGATTTTTTCTGAGCACTAGATTTTATTTTTCTAGACGATGAATTAATAACTTCGGGAGGTATTCATTTAGAAACATCTTAAATATTAGTAACACTCTTCAGAATTAATTAACATGAAGACGGCGGAAAGGTCGAATCTCCAGGCCTGCTAGGGCGAATTCGACCGTACGTCCGTCCAATATGCGCCGTGCCGCTTTTGTTTACACGCTTTCTTCACTTACGTCGATAAGATGCCCACATTATTTTTCTACTTCTTCTTTTCTGTGATATGGCAAAAAATCGACAATATGTCCGTCCAATACACAGGTCGCGAGTCGCAATTTGTATACACGGTTTCTTTACTTACATCGTTAAAATTCTGAATATATTTTAGGATATAGTGTCGTCTTAAACAACTGGCATTAACCCGCTAACGTTAATTTTTTTTAAATTTGTGAGGAAAATATTCCAATATCCTACTCGCAACGAAAGCTCCGTATCAAAAATAGCTATACCACAAAATCGACTCCAAATGTGTAGATTTACCAAGTCCCCGCTTGTACTACAAGTTTTCGGACACCATGTATATTCAGAGTTTTTGTTATTTGTTCTTTCTTAAAAATATCCTCGAACTACCATCTTTACAAGGGGAAAATTTTGCCTACGCAAAAGGACGAAGGACTCATCTTAGAGCTAGCAAAGGATTGAACCCGCGGTGCCTGGATGGGAACCCGACGCTTTGGACCGCTTGACCTCACACCGATTAAATTTTAACCAGATACCTCGTAACCCTTGCTCTTTCCTTTCCCTATCCCCGTTTATAATCTCTTGAGGTTCAGTAAACGAAACCATTTTCTTGCAGATTCAATAAAAAAGCAATGTTCTTCTTATAAAAAACCAAGTACCAACCTATTGTTTTTTTAACGAAACAGTGCTATTCAGATTAAAACATAAAGAAATGAATCAACTTGTATCACGATTATAAAACCATGTGTTCAATTCAAATAACAATAAAACAGATGTTCGCGATAATGATGCAAAACCGTGTAAGTTGACCGTTTCCTTTTGAGGAATCAATTAATTTTGACACGTCAGTATTTTTTAGGTTAACAAAGGGTTTTTTTCTGTCCCGAAGGGTCCATACTCAATGTACATCGCAAAGTCCTCATTAAAAATATATTCTATTGAATTCCTACTCAATGCTGTCATTCACTTTCTGAATTTCTGACGGGCAACACCTTTCAATAATTAAATGATACAACTCGTATAGGACTGATCGTGCTTCACTCGTACCTTCTGGCATATTAAATAAATAATATAATAACTTTGGGGATGCCCAACTTTTTTGGCTTCGATATGGTAGAATAATTAATGCAATCATTTGTTCCAACCCTTGCTTGAAATTGAAAACATTGCTTGAATGGTAGGCCATGTATTAGATTGTACTCCAATAATCAAATTTCGCAGGTAGCAATCGCCTTGCGGTTGGAGTCAATTATAATTTTGTCCAAAATTTTACAAAGGAAAAACTACATGAAAAAATAAGGTGATTGAGCACATGTTGGCCATTCGCTATGTTTGGTGACTTAGAAGGGGTGCCCGGGTTCATGGGGTGATATATGTATAGGTCTTGGCGGCGGATGCGTCTGCCCATTTTGTGTGTGGCAGGCTGGATTGGAAGGAACTGGTTGAGAGAAACCATTTAGTCTTTTGGGATTCTCTCGATCCATCGCCTTGCACTGCAGAAGGGGTGGATACATGTCACTCTGGACACACTGACCCCGAGATTTCCACCCACTCCTCATCCCTTTTTCCATCCCAGAACTTGCTCTCCTTCCTTTTCCTAAAAATATTCTCCACACTGCATCCTCAAAGATAAAATAGGCCCTTTGGAAAATTATTTTCCTTGGGGTTTCTCGTGTGGAGCTAATGTAAAAAAAGTTGTATAATTTTGTCCTAAATTTTACAAAGGAAAAACTACATGAAAAAATAAGGTGATTGAGCACATGTTGGCCATTCGCTATGTTTGATGACTTAGAAGGGATGCCCGGGTTTATGGGGTGATATATGTATAGGTCTTGGCGGCGGATATGTCTGCCCATTTTGTGTGTGGCAGGCTGGATTGGAAGGAACTGGTTGAGAGAAACCATTTAGTCTTTTGGGATTCTCTCGATCCATCGCCTTGCACTACAGAAGGGGTGGATACATGTCACTCTGGACACACTGACCCCGAGATTTTCACCCACTCCTCATACCTTTTTCCATCCCAGAACTTGCTCTCCTTCCTTTTCCTAAAAATATTCTCCACACTGTATCCTCAAAGATAAAATAGGCCCTTTGGAAAATTATTTTACTTGGGGCTTCTCGTGTGGAGCTAATGTAAAAAAAGTTGTATATGTTATATATTTAAAAAAATACTGTTTGTTAAAATTATATTTAAATCATTTTTTTTAAATTCCAAAAGAAAAATTTCAAATGTTTCTAATCTGCATGCAAATAGATATGAGTTCTTACTTACTTTAAAAACAAATTTCAAAGAAATACGAATATAAAGTAATATAAACGACTGTCAGCGTGAAGAAACCTTGTCATATTCTGTTGTCTTGTTTCTTTTCTAATTTTCTTTTCCATTTATTGGTAATCATCCTTATATAATATATAACCTTGTTATTTTTTCTTTATTTGTTGGGGGGCATACATTACGTGAACAGTTTTTCTTCCAATCTAGACCCCCCTCCCCTCTCCTTGGTGAGATAAATTTGGGCCACTTCGTATATTCTTTTCAAGTAACGTGAGATTTTACTGGACCTCCCCACCCCCCCCCTCCCCCTTTTGAGCTCACTTAATTAATGTATGCTTCCTTGTCTATTGTTGTTTGTTTTGCATAACCTGTCTTTTATTTTTCGTCTATATTGAATGTGAAACTTATATTTTTAATGTCAAAATACAGCCTGTGTAATGTAAAATTGAAACTATCTCCTCCCACATATGAATTTCAAGTTCCTCCCATCCTAAAACGAGTTCTGTACGTCGTGGAGATGGTCCTAGTAAGTAATAAAAAAGAATAAAAAAAAATAAATAAAAAAAAACGAAAATTTTAATTTTACGTAATTGAAATTTTAAGTACAGTATTTTCCTTCGCCCTAAACACAAATAGTCGTATTTTATAGTAATTAAGTTGAATTTAAAATCGGTGAGTTTATTATTCAATAGTGCCTCCCCAGCAGCCACTGCCTGCCTAAAGAAAGTTTGAAAAAATAATTGTCGCCTTTATTTTAAAAAACGGAAAATGTAACTTATTTAAAAAAAAACTTAAAATGTAACTACTTAAATTTAAAAAAAAAAATTAAAATGTAACTAATTTTACAAATATGTAACTAACTTTAAGAATTGGCAAAGATCACCCCCTTGGGTGAAAGCCAAATAAATCATTCAAAAATTTTTAATTACTATAATTCCTAATCAGATTTTTTTTTATTTTATATTTAAGTACCTACCTACTTATAAATATCTTGGTTGAAATTTTAGTTTGGATTTATTAAACAATAGATAATTAGCAACATATTTTTTGGACGCTTGGTTCACTATTAGTTTATTATATAAAATAAGTAAGTAATAGATACCTTTACTGACATGATATTTAACAATAGCAAGATCGTGTCGCGGGCATAAAAACGTTATGATGCAAGGAGACCATATGCGATACGGGATAGGATGAGGAGAACAAAAAAACAGCAGATTAGTCCGGCAGTAATGTTCTCCAGTCTCCTGTGTAGAGTGTAGTATTGTGCGAGAATTCTATGGAGAGCAAGCGGTTTCAAACAGTAGTGGGCCATTGTTAGCCAAATATGCTTATTCTTTTTATCCATTCAGATCGTATTCATCGGCCGGCGGTCCACCTCCCTCTTGCTCCTCTCCCTCTCCCTCTCCCTCCCCGCTTCTACTTCCTATCGTGGTCAGGGTATTGTGTTGGAAGGGGTGGGAGGGTGGGAGGGTTTTTAAGAGGAATACGTCATCATTTTCGGTGGTCAAGCCGTTCTTGCATAGCTGCGATGGTGGTGTTTTATAATTTCGAAATATAATTTTCGGGGGTGGAGGGTTGTAGGGATGGATAATTTATTAGATTTTTTTGGGATCTCTACTAATCACAACTCATTATTTATATATTTAATATATCACATTGATATCTAATAAGTGTAAATATATTTTGTTAAATGTTTTGTTTTGAATAACTTAATGAGTAAAATGTCTATTTAATCATTGTGGACAATAGCGACTCTTAAGAGGCCGGTATTCGAATTTCTACCGATTTATTGCAAACCTCCCTTAAACATTTGAAGTTTTTAAGCTCTTAAAAAAATATATTTTATTCTTGAAGATAATATCTAGACATTAGTCGCGCCCAAACGCCAATTATATAAATCTCCTCGACAGAAAAAAATCGCAAAGTATGCTCCAAAAATTATTATAAACACGTTTGTTTCAGTTATTTTACAAGTTATATGTATAAAAAATTCACAGCGTTTCTTTAAATGCTGTTTAAGACAATTATCGCGAGATTTTCGCTCTATTTTAAACGAGTCGTTTTTTATTAAAGATTTTCATGATTTTTGCATCGATTTTATCGTTGTAAATGTTAGCGCGCTCTTCTAACATTCGTAATTTCATATCTCTCCGTCTTCTTCTTTTTGGGGCCGGGAACGGAGCCTTAACCGAAAAAATTATCTTTAAACCGGTTTCACCAGAATGAATAGGTATGTCAACAGCAAGGTCGCATCATGTTTGTGAGAAGCGTAAAATCTACCCGATCGCAAATAAAATTGTGGAATAAAGTAGTTATTATTTACAACTGTCGCGACATTGGCAAACAAATTAATTATTATGTAGTTTATTAATAATTTAACAAAATTGGCATTACACTCGAATATGAATGTGTAAGCAAAGGCTTAATTTTATTGATTTCTTTGATGTACCCAACAGATAGAGATAGAGTTAACATAAAAAAAAGAATAAATAACAACCGTTAAAAAATAATGTACAAAATATATACACATAAAACAACAAGTATGTAAAATAACAACAAAAAAAAAAAAAAAGACAATCAAGTTTGAATCAAGTGAAGTCCATTTTACGAGGTTTAAACTAGTCTCACGCGAGCGCTAAATTCTATCATAATATATTTGGATTTTACCTATTTCACCTTATCCTTACTATTAATTTGTTGTTGGGGATGTATGGCGAGCGATATAGTGAAACAGGCCAAGCCCATATATATTATGAGAGTATAGCTCTCGCGTGAGACTAACATTTAGAAGTTTTGTAATATAATATATAATTATTTAGGTATTTTATAATAAATTCCTTTCCACTTCGGATTAGAGCCCGTTCACACTTCCGTCGTAAAAACGGAGAGGGGTTCCGTCGTTAAGACGGAAGCCCTAGGCCCCTGTTCACACTTCCGTTTTCAAGACGGATCCTACTCTACGAAAACAACGACCAAAACATGTTATCATTCTTCAGTAGACGGTCGTGCGCACTGCGCAATGGACGACGATGAAGCTCTTGTTGTCACGTGGTCTTGTTGTCATGTGGTACAAATACCTACTTAAAAATAAAACAATTAAAATAATATTTTTTTTCTTCCAAATCGGTAAGGGAATGTATTGATACCAGTCATAAAATTACTTCAGGGATCGGACCTTATTTGTTCAAACCGTGGGAGAATATTTTGATTGCATACTTGAAAAGGAGAAAGTACGCGAAAATCATCCAGCAATTATTATAACTAAAATGACTAAAAAACATGAATGATATGACTAAATATTTTCTTGAGATTAAATAGAAAAAATCGCATTCTGGAACAAACATATATATTATATAATAATATTATAAACGCCAAACGCGCGCCCCATAAAAACACAATTTGCCTGCTCGCTTGCGTCTGGGAGCGGGCGATGGTGAAGTGTGAAGCGGGGTGTGGCGGGTTCAAAACGGATCCGTTGTCCCGCCGTGTAGTGTGAACAGCTCCATTGAAATGTATGAGCCAGCGCGTTCCTTTCCGGCTTCACGACGGACACTCTGCGTAGGCGAACTCTCCGGCAAAAAATAACGGATCCGTCGTCACGCCGGATCCGACAAGTGTGAACAGCTCCATAGAGCCACTACAGCGGCTAGGGCTTCCGTCGTAAAGACGGAACCCATCTCCGTTTTTACGACGGAAGTGTGAACGGGCTCTTAGTCATTTTCAAATGTTTTCATTAAAATATCTAATTTTGAATGAATACTTTTTGTTTATCATCTAAATAAATGTGTAATCGTCTAGTTTATTCTAAAATTATTTATGATAAAATTCAACTGAAAAATCGCGACTATTTGGACATGTCGCCAGTCGTCAGTTCTGCGCAGCGTAAAACATCCTTTATTAAAAAGTTGACAAGGGAATGAGTTGAGGGGGTGAGTGTGGAATCCAGGAATCAAGTATTACAACAAAGCGAATCCCATATATTTTCAGGGTATAATTAGTGCAGTGATGACAATGCAGCGGTGAATTTACCAGAACGGTGAAGATCCACTCCCTTTGTGCGGAGAGACGAGAGCCGGCGAGTGGATAAAGGACAGATTTGCATATATGGAGCAAGGGAGGCTGTGTCTACTCCATACCATCCCGGTCTCTCTACTGCTCTGTGCTCTAGTGCAAGTATGCAGAGCCGGCCCAGAGCCAAACGGCGCCTGGCGCTAGCTAAAACCTCAAGGGCGCTGTTTTAGGTGTTAGGTATTATCAGTGCCTTGGCTCCTTGGCACCTTGGCAATTGCGCCTAAATAGGCTTCATCGTATGTACTATTAATGTAATCGCTAATAAGTTATTATTATTCATCTTTTTTAATTATATTACAATTAGTGATGTGCTATGCCTATCTCACTAGGAACTCCTGTGCTGAGAACAGACTCAGTTTAAAACGTAAGCCGTTTATAACAAAGATACAAATAACAAAACAATATTACATTTGAAATAAAAGACATTCAGCATCATACCTTATGGAAAAGCATACTTACAAGTGGAGGCACAGTTTATAGCGCAGTTTATAACAAAAATACAAGTAAAGTTGTATGTTAGTTAGTTCATAGGAAACATCGCAGGTAAATAAAAATAATAATTTTGGTAGTGTATCTATGTGTAGATAACTACGATTCAATGACCTCTACAACTAGATTTGCATTGATTTTCAAAACTGGAACTGATTTGTGGTAAAGATTCACACAAGCTTTAAAGTAGGTGCCAAAAATTATTTTATTATATAATTTATATATTTGAAATGTGTATTATTTCTTCTGTTTACATTTTTGATTTACTAACGGCGTTCATTTGAAACGTAAATTTCTGAAAGTCCCTAAAATTGTCAATTTTTTTCTTGGAAACGTATTGAACTTGAGACTAACATATTTTTTTATTAACACTTTCAGTTCATAAATCCGACAATAATTATAAGATATCCTGTGATCTTTCAGGGGTCTGTGAAAATGCATGACATAAAATTTAAAAAAAAGTGTTTTTAAAAATAACAAAAAAATGCCACCACCCAGAATCGAACCCCGATCAACTACTCGGAAGACAAGTATACTGACCATACACCACTAACTGATGAAAGAACGGCGACATAAATATTGTAAGTTCCGAAAACAAGAATTATTTATTTTTGTATTTTAGAATGTTACGTTGGTATTCACATAACATCCGAAATTATATTGTAATCATAGGAAGCGATACTAGCAATCAGTGGCAGTTTTATCGAAAGTGCTTTTGTGCAGTACTCCCATAAAAAATATAAGAAAATAGTACAAGCTTTTTTTTAATATTTGTTTTTGGGGTGTTATGCCGTGTTGTGCTACCTCCTTTAGCTAACGTTTCGGACAGCGTTACAGTGTCCATCACTAGGGTAGATCTCTATACAAGCTTGTAATATAATATTACAAATTCACCGCCCAAGAACTAATTTAAAATAAATCCCATGGTGCGTTATGAATCCAGCGACTATGGGACTTTCAGTTCTTAGAAATAGTTCATACAAAATTTCATTTTGTATGAACTATTTCTAATACATTTGTGGCGTTTTAGCGGTAAACGTGCGATCACGCAAACTTTGGGATTCTACTAGCTGTCCGGGTGCACAGCGACTATGGGGTTAATTTATTGGATCATGTTTTTTTTCTGCTTATCTCGTGTTTTAAATTGTTATTAAAATATAAGTTAATGACTATTAATTTTTTTTTTTAATTTTTGAATCAGAAAAAATTGTCATCTAAATATTAGATACTAGCTTTTACACACGGCTTCGCTCGCATAGTATTAGTGGGAAATTACTGGCATAATTATTGGCATAATTAATAATAATAATAATAATAATAATTGGATAATTTATAGAGCGCCGTTTTTGTGAAAAATCACCTCAAGGGCGCTGTACAATTTATTCATAATTCTTAGGTTCTATCTAATTTTAATATTTACAAATGGATACAGAAACATACTTACCTGCAGGTCACTTCCGATAAACACTTTAATTAGAAAGTTTGTGCTTGGAAAAGATACGGCTTTGCACGCGGAGGGTATTATATTTAAAACACTGGACATTGCATTGCTACCCCCATCACTATAAGTATTACATTTTAAAAGATTAGTGGCAAAAGTGGAGTTGATAATATCAAAATATGTATTTTAAAAGACTGGAGAATTTAGGACTCTTTAAGGCTGGAGAATGTTACTGAAATGACCTTTAAAAACGCTTACAAATAGTTATTTATTACTTTTGTTTTTTGTTTTTTTTTTTTGTTATTTTTTGTTATTATTCTTGCTATTTTGTCTAATAGAAAATAATTATTGTTAGAAAATTTCAAAATTTGAGAATGACATTTCGCAAATAAAAATTCTGTTTTAGAAAATATTTAAATTATAGAAATAGTAATTTATTTTAAGTACCTACTCCCTTTATTAGTATTTTATTCATATTTGAATCCAGAGTAACCTAAAAAAATAAGAAAATGACAGTCCACTTCAAACGCTATGCTTTATAGCAACGTTATGCTTTTTGTTCGGAGAATAAACATTTTTAGAGATATGTAGATATTAACTACGACGCCAAAAAGTACTCTTTTTAATCACAACAAAGCACTCTTTTTAAGCCTAAAATTAAAAAAAAAACACATTGTTTCCAAGGTAACCATTTGTTTGACGTTTGCAATAACTCAATTTTGTTAGGGACAGAAAACGTATGATACATATTTTCATAACGCCACAGCTCATTCATAACGCCAGAGTTTACCAATATATAAAGCCGGTGTTACTCGCAAATAATGTAGCTTTCGATAATTGAAAGAATTTTTAAATTCCATTCGATATTTATTGCGTGAAAGAGTAAGGACCATCCAACCATCCATACAAACTTTCGCATTTATAAGTAGTAAGATTAATAAACACTTTTATCCTAATTTTCAGTATTCTTTGTATCCTGATAAAGGAATCTTTGGTTTTAAAACATGTAAATTTTGTTTTATTAAAATAGAGGTTTAGACAATGTAAATTATTTCCATTTATTTCTGACACGGCGAACTTCGTACCGCCTCAGAATCAATAACTGTTGTGTTAACTTATTAGCTGAATTAATTTTTTTTTTTATTAAGTTAAAAATTACACAATGAATGCGCAACTGTCCGTGTTTTGTTTTTGCCAGTATCTGGGAAGGCGTTATGGACATATTTATATTTTTTGTGATTTTCTTACTGTTCCACTTACTTATGGCGTTTCGTTTTCTTTATACGTCTTAGGGAGATTTATTAGAATTATTCTATTTTCTCCTTTAGAGGGGTGCAGATATACGAGTATGTTCACCGTTTGTCTCATTTTCGACTGTTGACAGTTAGCGTGTAAGAAAGAGGGACAGCATTATATGTTTAAGAACAAAAGCAAAACAATCAGCGCATCGTTGATATTTGACGTTTTTGAATTTTTGGAATACACTCAATATTCAATATTATACTTATCATAATATTTTTGCAGCTTTTCCAAAAGATGAGATTTCGTTCCATACAAAATGTATGAGGAAAATGATTTTCTTCATATTTTTTTTCGTGAATTTTTCCGTCGTTTTAATCGCTATTCTGCTATTCGGTGTGGAGACAAATCCAACAAATTAAAGATCATAAAAATCGGTCTAGCCGTTCTTGAGTTATAAATAGTGTAACTAACTAACTTTAAGATGATGCTAAAAAGTGAATTTACAATTAAAGAAATAAAAATATTAATTGTGTGTAAACGCTTGGTCAGAAATTTGAAAAAACTTCTTCTGTTAAAAGCAAATGCTTAAATTCGATTGGTAAAAGGGATATTTTTCTTCACTTAAGATAAAGCCATACTAAATAATGCAAAATCATACAAAATCGTATGTTTTTGTTTTGAAAATTTGACCGCTTAGAAGTATTATAGATGCTTTAATTAAATACTGCGTGTAGAACATACCTTAGCCCTTAAAAATATCGGTCATTTTTTTAATAAGTCTTTTAATAAGCTTAGAAAAAAATAAAGTATTAGGTCTATAAAAAACATTTTTAAGTGCAAACTCTCCTACTTATAAACACTTTTTCGGATATGGTTTTATTGCATAATGTGGCAAATTCAGTTTCTTATATAATTATCGCAAAAAAAATGAAATTTACGCCCGAACCTCACAAAATAAAATATAATATGCATTTTCGCGTTGGTATTTTTGACATCACGGCGACAATACGGCAGTCGACGAATTTGTTATATCAAAGTAAACCTTATACCGTCCACCGAAGAACGACTGACAGCCGCCCCATTCTTCCGTCAGTACTCCTCCGGACGGAGCGGAGAAACAACGTGTCAGGGTCCGCGCTGCTTGTTTTCGTGAAATCAGTTTAAAAATTCCGTTTTATTACAATAAACAATGCATAAAAAAAGAATTAATATTTTTTACAGGCTTTTACGAAATCAACATGTAAAAAAAAATCTCAAGTTTCTTTTTCAACCTTTCCAAAAGCTTTTTCTCAAATATTTTTAAACTCCTCCCATAAAAGGGCGTGAATTCCGATTTCGATTTTTTTCTGTACTAGTGGATCGCCTTAATCTTATTTCCCATGCCCACTTTAAACACCACAATTTTTATTCGTAACTCGATCACAGCATTTTCAACATCAATATTATTATATAATTAACTTGATTTGTCAAAATAAAGTACCGTAAAAGCTGATGTTCGTCCGAAACAATTAACACCCTACTAGCACCGACTATATTAGTAAGAAATTAGCGAAGTCAGTATTGGGAGGGGGGAGGGGGGGAGGGGCACGAGCGTGGCGGGTGGCGCTACAGGTGTCCGCCTCTCCCCTCTCTACTCTCTACTCTCGGCAGTGGATTAACACGGGAATTAAAAGCATATTAAGGCTCCGTGTTGCCCCTTCCTCCCTTTTCGTGTCTGTGGGAGCAGAGATTGTGAACCTACCAAACGCTTAGATATCTACCCTACATAACAATTACGTGATACAAAAAGTTAATAGTTAATTTGGGTGTTTTTTTGGAAACATTTTTTTTCATATGCTTTCTGCAAAAATAATGTTAACGTATCCAAAATTCATCCAAATCACAACGAGGCTGAAGAAGTTTAACTTCAAAATTCATTTTCTTTTGCAAACATGACTATCTATGATTTACTGTCTTCTGTCCTTAAAATATTTGTCGTAAAAAAAGTCAGGAGTGCGGAAAAATTGAGAAATGGTTTGAATAAAAAAAGATATTGAATGTTCCTTATATGCTTACGTTCAAATTCCTATCGCTGACCTCCGATACGACATGTTACAACAAGAGAAAAAAGATTCCGTGCCGGTCAATATTTTTCTTCAACTATTAAAGAGCAGAATACCTGTACCTGCCTACTAACATTGTATTTTTTTTCCTTTTCCTAATTCATTGAAAAAAATTCTCAAAAAATGTATTTTAACGAGGAATCAATAACTTAATAACCGATTAGACAAAAGGTATGTTTCGAACGAAAGAACTAGTCCATAATATTATATATCAAATAAAAAAAAAAACTAAAAACCTCCAACCACGAGATTCCCATTCTTCCCGCCTGCCAAATATGATTTAATAACTGTATTTGGTAATTTGGAGTAGGTACGCGGCGGAAAGCGCCTATTTGAGATGGAGTTCAACCTCCACCCTCTAGACTGGGGGGTGTACTTCAATTGAAAGAATAAAACGTATTATAATAATGAATTCTACTTCATATTATTTTGCACCCCCGTACTGGAAGGGTTTACAGTCAATCTATTCTAAAAAGGTCGTGATTTTTTTTCCTTCCAAAAAGAACGACACCATCTTATCACAAAATATAGTAAAGTAGGTACTAGACCGTTACCGTGGTGATTACAAAAATGGAAAAGGTTACCGAAAAACTTTAATTAACCACAAATTGAAAAAATTAAAACCTTAAATCGACCTTCTAAAAATTAAATTAATGTTCCACATTTTGTTGGTTGGTACGGTACCTCGCAAAATGCTTATATTGATTTGATTTTATAACTGTATTTTGAAGTGAAACTTCATTAGCCCCGTTAGTGATTTGAAATTCGGGTGAAATGGAAAGCATCACAAAAATTTAATATAATGCGGCAAATTCACGACTACGCGCGGGCCTCCAATAGCGCCGCGGTATGAAGCGCCTGACTCTCAGCGCCCAGAGAGACATCCAGTGAACGGAGGTTCGAAACCTACCAAATCCAAAAAAATTGACATTTTTATTTTTGTAAAATAAATATCCAATCTTCAAACCACTTTAAAATAAACAGGCAAAAGAAACGAAAGCGACTTTATAGTTTCACTTCTACTGCGTGTGAATTGCAAACTCTGATATTTCTTATTTTAAATTGGGGAATGTTTTCCTGTTTAAAGATTTAAGAGTGGAGTTTCTTTGGGTGAAAACAGAAGAATCAGTTATTTATACGATTAATTGATTTTATTAATGCACTCTGTTGGGTTTTGACAGAGATAGAGGCCTTGCAGCTCTAATATAAAGTTAAGAAGTTAAGATTATAAAAACAAAACCTATAATCGACGTAGGAACACCCACATGACAGAGCAATTTATCTGAATCCGATCAAGTCTGCAATGAAATTAAATCCGCGTAACCATTATCCCCACGAAGCGAATAATAGTGGTGGTACTCCAGTTATGTTAGTTTAGAGAAAAACAGCATTTCGCAAAATGTTCTCACCTAGAGGTTTGTCCGGGTCTTGGCGGCAGATACGTCTGCCCACCAACTGCGTGGCAGGCATGATCGGGAGATACTTGTTGAGGGAGATCTTTTGACCTCTACAGCAGGACTCTATCGCAACACCACCTTACACCGCAGTAATCGTCCGATACTCCTGGACACACCGCCCCCAGATTCCAACCCACCCTTCATTCCATTTTCCTTCCCAAAACTTCCTCTCTTTCCTTTCTTAAAAAACCCTCCACGCAGCATCCCCACAGATGACATAAGCCATGGGGAATTATTTTCTTCAGGGCCTCTTATGTGGAGCTAAGGTAAAAAAAACATAATGAAATAAACCAAAACCTACCTACACCTACCGTACGTACTTGTCGTGTTCTGTCAAGCTGTTATTTATACCAAGAAAAATACAAGTTAAAACAAATCCGCCGGAAGAAAAAAACTATTTTTCGTAAAAAACAACGAACGTTCAACCTGTGGAAGTGTTATTCTTGTGAATTCTTCGATTTTAAGCATATTTTATAGAAATAAACTTATTTTCCATAATAGTTGTTTCTCATACAAAAGTACCACAGTGATGTTTACGGCAGCAAGTGCGTTTATTGGCTGCGTTTGATTATGAGCTCACTGTTCCGGGCTCTAATTGGTTGTTAAGTGTTGTGAACTTTGAATACTTTCATCACAAATCGAAACTTATTTTATTTTGAAGATAAATACTTTTTTAACATTGAAGTGAAATTACATATGTGTAATAATTATGGGGAAAAAAAGAACTCTGTTAAAAGCCCTATTATTGCTTCCCCTTACACCTCCCAATCTGAAGAATCGGACTCAGACGCTGAGGAGATTGAAGCCGAAACCAACCCTGACATTAGTCATGTATCAGGACACCAGACATTATCCGGTACCCAAATCGCCCTAAAAGCCCTACAGGACGCTTTGGCTGAAAAACCATCCAAAGTCTCCAAAGAGCAGCAGCTCAAAGTATCAAGAAACGTGACAACTGTTCTCGGCTCCGTTGCACAACTTTTGCTAGAGAAGGAAGAACTTAGAGGAGACCTAAATTCGGCCCTAGCTAACATCAAGGTCTTGCAGGCTGAGAAGAAAATGGCGGAAAATTATGCAAAGCAGCTACTGGATAAAATCCAACAGCTTGAATCAGATCTGGGTCCAGTAATGCGCCGAGTGGCTGATGCTACAGAGGCTAGCCTTTCTTTCGCTGAAGTCACAAAGAAAAAACTCCCAGTGCCCCCACCACTCACTCGTACCAGCATCAAAATAGGGAAACCGAGACCATCTGTATGTTTTTTTCCAAAACTACCGGGGGTTGATGATAGCGATGGCACAAAAAAAATAATTAAGGACATCGTTAAGCCATCACAGTTAGGAGTAAGGATAACGGGAGTAAAAAATATCAAAAACAAAGGAGTAATTATCCACACTGCCAGCAGCCAAGAACAAGAAAGGCTTTTAAATGATCCTATTATATCTAGCTCCGACTTGCTGAGTGCCCGTCTTCCAATTAAGAGGCAGCCTAGAATAATATTTTTTAATGTGCCCCGTGAACTTTCAGACGAGAACTTCTTAGAGAAGGCCCTCTCCGGAATCTCTGAAGCTGGTGACTTCAAAGAGTGTGTATCCAAGTGCAAATTAAGTCATATGGCTGGAGCTCGAACCGGACCGTCTTGCCACAGAGTGTACTCGGTGCCTGCTAACATTCGTCATGCGTTGGTGCAACAAGGACGCGTATTTGTGGACTGGACCGTTTGCGGTGTGCGTGACTTTGTTGGACTTACAGTGTGTTTGAATTGCCAAATGGTCGGACACTCGCACAAGTATTGTAAAGATACCAAGAGATGCTCCCACTGCGGTGTAGAAGGACACGCGCGTGAGGCCTGCCCCGCTGCTGCTGCAGCACCCAGTTGCGCCACATGCGCACGTTTTGGAAAGCCTGCAGCTTCGCGTGCCCACCCCACCGGAGATAAGGATTGTCCGGCCTACAAAGCAGCACTATTGAAGGACCTCTCCACCATTGACTATGGCATCTAAGCATACCGAAATAGATGGCGAGGTACTTGCTGTTGATGCATTAAATATATTATATCAAAATGTGAGGGGTATTCGAACAAAGACTGTAAGTGTACGCAATAATATTTTAATCAATAATTATGACATTATTTGTTTTTCCGAAACATGGCTGAACTCAACGATATTTAGTGAAGAATTGTTTGATGATAGATATGTAATATTTAGAAGAGATCGTGAGTCAACCAAATCTGTGTCTAAAGAAGGTGGCGGAGTTCTAGCCGCCGTTTCTAAAAAACTTCTTGTGTCAAGAAAAACGGAGTGGGAGAGTGACAATGAAGATTTGTGGCTTGTAATTAAGTCTCGTTCCAACTCGCTCATCTTTATATGCATCCTCTATATTCCTCCTAGTGTAACCGTTGATAATTATTGTAAACATATTGAAAAATTACAGGATCTGTATTTAAAGTTTTCAACTTCCAAATCGCAGTTTATTTTTGTTGGTGATTTTAATTTGCCCGAAATTAAATGGATACCTGACAATTCATTCAAAAATAATGTACTTTCCCCTTCTAATTATAAAAGCATGAAAGCACATAGTCTTGTCAATCTCTCATCAATTTGCAATTTGTATCAATTCAATTATGTACTAAATAGAAATGAAAATTTATTGGACCTTGTTTTTTCAGATAAAGTTAACATTGATATACATATAGCACCAGGCTTAACCAAATTGGATCAATATCACCCTTCATTTGAAATTATAGTGAAACAAAATAAAGATCAATTCTTAGAAATGAATAGAAGCGATTCAAAATATAACTTCAGGAAGGGAAACTTTGATGAATGTCGACAGGATCTATTGTCTGTTAATTGGATAACTCTCTTTAAAAATAAAAATGTGAATAGCATGGTAATCTTATTATATGAAAAATTGTGGGAAATTATTGACAAATACTTTAAAAAATATGGTACTCAAACAAAAAATCAATATCCTGTCTGGTTTAATCAGCAATTGATTGCTCTTCTTAAGAAAAAAAACAAAGTTAGACTTAAGGTAAAAAAACATGGTTATGAGTCAGATTATAGGGAATTCTCTTATTTAAGGAAATTTACAAAAAAAATACAAAGTGAATGTTATAAATCATATATCAACTCTGTCGAAAGTGGTCTGCAAGGTAACATAAAGTTATTCTGGTCGTACTCAAAATCATTACGAAAAAATAATTGTATTCCTAAAGTAATGCATCTTGACGATATTTCCGCGAATGACGGTGAAAACATAGCAAACATATTCTCTAAATATTTTTCATCTGTTTATACCAAGTCGGAATCATCTACTAATGATTCAATGCCAAACATTACTGAACACAATCAAAGCAATTTGGGTAAAATACATATTAGTGCAGATGAAATAAATTTTTTTTTGAGTAAAATAGATCCCAGTAAGGGCCCAGGACCTGATAAAATTCCTCCTTTCTTTGTTAGTTGCTGTGCAGACTCTTTATGTTTACCGCTTTTTATAATTTTTAATGCATCCCTTACCACGGGAACTTTTCCCGATCTGTGGAAAAAAGCACACGTGGTCCCAGTATTAAAATCGGGAGACCAATCTTTAATAAAAAATTATAGGCCAATCAGTATACTATCCTGTTTTGCTAAAGTTTTTGAATCTCTGATATATAAAAGTATTTTTTCACATTTTAAACCCCTTCTCTGCACTAGGCAACATGGGTTTGTTCCTCAAAGATCAATCAACTCAAATCTTTTGGAATTTTGTAATTATGTTTGTAATTCTTTTAATGAAAGATTACAAGTAGATACAATTTATACTGATTTCCAAAAAGCTTTTGATAGAGTTAACCACTCCATCTTACTAAAAAAACTTGAACAAATTGGAATACATGGAGACCTATTACGCTGGGTGAAATCATATTTGTATAACAGAACTCAATTAGTTCTTATTAATGGATACAAATCATCCCCTATAATTGTAACTTCTGGTGTACCACAGGGTTCAAATCTTGGCCCCCTGCTTTTTCTTATATTCATAAATGACCTTGGCTCGAAATTAAACTGTGATTATGCTTTTTTCGCCGATGATCTTAAAATTTTTCGTAAAATTAAGTCTGTTTCCGATCATCAGCTGCTTCAAAATGACCTCGACACACTCAATAACTGGTGTACTGTCAATGATATGCACTTAAATGTTGAAAAATGTTACATTTTAAACTTTACTAGAAATAGAATTATAAAGGATTTTTCTTATGTTATCAATAATATTATTCTCAAAAAAGTTTCTTCAATAAGGGATCTAGGAATCACTCTTGATTCTAAATTCATATTTGATGTACATATTAACAACATTAAGTGCAAATCATTAAAAATGATGGGATTTATTCACAGAATATGTAAACCTTTCAAAGATCCTCAATCAATTCTAACACTTTACAATGCCTTAATTAGAAGTAAACTTGAATATGGAAGCACTATTTGGAATCCACATTACTGCAAATATGAAAACATTGTAGAATCAGTTCAAAAAAAATTACTAAGAATGTTATCCTTCAAATGTGGACTACACGACCATCTCAGATCATACGATGTACGTCGTGATTACTTCAAGATTGATACACTTAAAACTAGAAGGCAATTGACTGATCTTATATGTTTACATAAAATTATTCACGGCCATCTTGATACTACATTATGTCTTAACAGTATTGAAATTAATGTCCCCAATTCCCATTGTTTAAGACGCCATAACATTTTTCATATGAATACATTTAAAAATAATATCGCCTACTTTAGCCCTCTGACCCAGATGTGTCGACTGTATAACAAGATAGAGTGCGCTGATGTGGATATTTTCGTTGACAATTTGTACGGATTTAAAAAAAAAGTTCTAGCGCTGTTAAAAAGTACTAACTAATTATGTTGTGTGAATTGTCTTTCTATGCATGCTCGCGTATTTCATATGTCTTTTACCACTCATTGCAATGTGTTACTTGAGTGACCTTGTATATAATTCTGTATTTTTATTTGTGATGTTTTTGTTTTTCTAATTGTATTTATTTGTATTTAATTGTATGTAATTGTAGATTTTTATAATTGTGTAATAACTGAGTTTTATAACTGGATTGTTCTCATGTAAGTGTAAACATCTGTAAAACCCAGTATAAATAAATAAATAAATAAAAAAACAAATGTGTATCATTAAAACAAGTTTTATTTATATTAATAATACAAGTTTTTTACAATCTCAAGGAACAAAATTTCAATTGTAATAATCATTTTATTAGAAAAAATAATAATAGTAAATAGTGTTTAAAAGTTTAAAACAATATTATTAATACGTAAGTGTAAAAACAAAAATATATTTTTCACTTAACTTAAAATCTCGAATTATAATATTTAATTAAATGAAGACAATATTAGAGAAGCACAATCGAAAATCTGGAGACAGAATAATCAGAAAAAGATATTGGCTCCACTGGGACACGAACCCAGGACCCTTTGCTTACATGTGTCCCAGTGGAGCCAATATCTTTTTCTGATTTTTCTGTCTCCAGATTATGAGTTTCGCTTATATTGTCTTCATTTAATTAAAAGAAAAAATCCTTTTTCTGAATAACCGAATTGCGGATATAAACCAGTATATACATATATAAACTTTTAGGTTTTGATCGTGTTAAAGGTAAAAATAAGAGATTTTTTTCATAAAACTTGAGTTACATCACTATTATTATAACTAAGTGATACATTTATTAAAAAAAACGTTGACGGTCAAATAAATTTAAAATTCGCAATCATTCATAAAAGTAGTAAAGTACCTTTCGGGCCGAACGACTGTACGTAGCACAATGGTACACTTCGGCTGGCGAAATGAATACGAGTTAAATTTGTAAAAGACAAAGGCATCTACATTATTCATCACACACATTCAAGAAACAGACTCACACACGTGAATAGCAGAAGAAAAGAGAAGGAGATGTGGACGAAGCGAGAATGAACGAACACAATCAAACAATGAAAAAGTTTTTATCTTTTGTAGATAGCACAATAGACACCGGGTCCCATTGTGAAGCAAGATTTCAACTGAGTGTCTCTTAGCTTTGTAGTGTTCCTTCCCTGTTCTCCGTCCCTGTTCCCTGTCCCTGGTCCCGGCACCACCGTAAGGAGAATCCTTTCGTAATTGCACTGTATCAGTGCTGAGATGATCAATACAATACACACTTAAAATTAAGAAGTTGAACAAATTGCTATTAATTTGTTATTAATCACATGTAGATAATCAGTATGCGGAGAAACTTTTCTTAATAGCAGTGCATGATATTATATTCTGTGGATGAACAAATCAAGAGAGATGCGTCACCTCAAATACAGAAGTTGACATTTGAAAAAACCTTGTTTATAAAAAGTGTTAAAAATAACTTTTTGAAAAGATCTTATGAGAAAGCGGGTCAAAGTGACCTAACTACTTGTGTGTAAAGTGAAAAAAAAATATATATATATACAATATACATACGTAAATCAAATTCATAAAAAAATATATTAACAAAAAAAAAATTGTTGATTAAGTGTTGTTAATTAATAAATTGTTAATGTAATTCTAGGTAGCAAAATTATTTAAGATAATATTGTTTAATTTATTGTAGTCAGGTTCTAATCTCAGCTCTATTGCTAGTTGATTAAGATGAAGCCATACTAAATAATGCAAAATCATACAAAATCGTATGTTTTAGTTTTGAAAATTTGACCGCTTAGAAGTATTATAGATGCTTCAATTAAATACTGCATGTAGAACATACTTTGGCCCTTAAAAATATTGGTCATTTTTTTTAATAAGTCTTTTAATAAGCTTAGAAAAAAATAAAGTATTAGGTCTATAAAAAACATTTTTAACTGAAAACTCTCCTACTTATAAACACTTTTTCGGACATGGTTTTATTGCATAATGTGGCAAATTCAGTTTCTTATATAATTATCGCGAAAAAAAAAAGATATTTACGCCCGAACCTCACAAAATAAAATATAATATGCATTTTCGCGTTGGTATTTTTGACATCACGACGACAATACGGCAGTCGACGAATTTGCTATATCAAAGTGAACCTTATACCGTCCACCGAAGAACGACTGGCAGCCGCCCCCCTGTCTTCCGTCATTACTCCTCCGAACGGAGCGGAGAGCGGTCGTGTTATGCTCCGCGCCGCTTATTTTCGTGAAATCAATTTAAAAATTCCGTTTTATTGCTATAAACAATGCATAAAAAAGGAATTAATGTTTTTTACAGGCCTTTACGAAATCAACATGTAAAAAAAAAATCTCAAATATCTTTTCCAACCTTTCCAAAAGCTTTTTCTCAAGTATTTTTAAACTCCTCCCATAAAAGGGCGTGAATTCCGATATCGATTTTTTCCTGTACTAGTGGATCGCCTTAAACCACACCACTCCATTGTATGAAATGTGTAGTAGTGTTGTGCAAAACTGGTAGGAAATTAATATTATTTTTTAATAGCCTCAAAGTATCGTCAATGTATTAGGAACGCTTACCTATTTGTACCGTGTGTCTGTGGAGATGATTATCAAGTCAGCCATGTTTGTAAGGGTTCCATAACAACTCAGAATCAACTCAATTCAACACCTCTTTGATAAGTCATTAAATACTTTTTTTTAAATAGCCCATAACCCAACCTAATATTACCTATTTAACCAATAAAAAAATCATCACTATTAATGACTTTTTAAAAGAGGTGTTGGGTTGAGTTAATTCTGAGTTTTTTTTTGTTATTTTATTTTGATACAACATTTAACATTTCATAGTCCAATAAAGTTGACCTCACTGGATGGCTCACCCTTGCAGTTATCCGGTCACAATTTGTAAGATGTTTCGAGCGATTAATTCGACTCCAATCTGCCATTTATTGGATAACGAACACCCCTGCCATAGGTCACACCAATTGGTTCCAAATCAATACGTTTGATGACTTAGCAGGGGAATGGGTTCATGGGGTTGTCTAGGTCTTGGCGGCCGTTGCGTCTGCCCACTTACTACGTGGCAGGCCTTAGGAACGACCCCTTGCACGGAGTGAGCGGAATGGATTATTACATCCGTCACTCGTGAGCACACCGATCCCCCGATTCCTACGCACCTTTTTCCTTCTCAGACCTACCCCTCCTTTCTTTCCTAAAAAGACACTCTACACAGCATCTCCAAAATGGTATAGGCCCCGAGGGAAATTCGAGCCTCATGTGAGTCTCAACTTGACCGATTAGTCTTGAAATGCCATGGTTTAAGCGACCCCTAAAGTAGAACTTGATCACATTATGTGACCTCATTGCAGAACTGACCGAGCGAACGGAATAAGTAGGTACCGCATCGGTAAACTTCGGGTACAAGCGGTGCTTAACTTGAACCCACTACGAGAAGATTTTGCAAAATCATCCCTGATAACCACAGAAATATCAAATTAATTTCAAATAGAAAAACAAACCCTTTTGCAATAACTACAGAAATAACTTATTTTCAGCACCCATCGCAGACCACTGAAATTTTAGTTAGTTAGCTCAACAGTTTCTGAGATCACTGGTTTAAAAATACTGATTTTCAATGATTTAACTTGAAAAAAAAACAAAGGCTACCGTCTAACTGTGCCAGTGTCATTTCATTCCTCTTTACAAAATTATTCATTTTAAATAGATAATAGCTTTATAATAGTATTGTAAATTAGTGTATTATAGTTTTAACTTGTATATTTGTTTTCAAAGTAAGTATTTGTGTTGTGTAATTGGTTCTTCGGAGCAGTAAAGGTAAGTTTTTTTTTGTTTTGTGTCATTTAGATTTGTTGAAAAATGGTCCAAGAAAAACCACCTGATCCCCCAGATGACGGTGGTTTGCTATCTGAATCCTCGGGTGTTGGAAAAAAAATGATCGCTGTTAATATTCCGGAGGCTTCGGACTTCGTAACGATTACGTCCAAAAAAAGAAAAATGGCTAAACCAGCAGATAATAGAAATGCAACAGATTTTGAACAGATACATCGTAAAATACCCTCCACGCAAAACGACTCCCTTCAAAATAATTCTTCTGTTTTACAGGATGTAATTCCGTGCACTTCTTCCTCGATCTCAAACCCAAGTCCACCTAACCCTTCCACCACACTCACTACAGCCGCCCCACTGGTACCCTCTACTCCTTTGTCACGCTTATATAATAATCTGGATAGACCTCCTTACATAACACACGTGACTAAAATTTCAAAGGATGAAAAACAAACAAATTTATATGATGTGGACTTTGGACATTTTATGTTTAAAAATAAAATCCATCCTGTCTGGAATGGAGTTAAATCTGTTGGCCGTAACCGTCTTTCTGTTGAATTCAGGACAGCGGCTGAGGCCAATAGCTTTGTAAAATCTGATGTTGCCAAAAAAAAACTCGTACAACGTTTTTATACCTACATATCAGGTTACAAGGCTAGGTGTCACAAAAGGGATCCCTCCGCACTGGTCGATAGAGGACATCCTGGAGAACATTACTGTTCCTCAAGGTTTCGGAAAAGTTTTAAAAGCGCGTCGTCTAAATTACAGGTTTAATACGGGAAACTCTGTAGAATGGAGACCCTCCCAATCCGTTGTCCTGACCTTTGACAGCAAAGACCTTCCACAAAATGTTACTATGTTTAACGTCTCTCTACCAGTAGAGCTCTATGTGTTCCCAACTGTGCAGTGCTACAAGTGCTGTAGATTTGGACACACAAAGAACCTCTGCAGATCAGAACCCCGTTGCTTCAAGTGCAGTTCATCCCATAGTGGCGATTCCTGCGATAAAACTGAGGAAAATTATAAATGTTTAAACTGCTCCGGAATTCACATGTCCATCAGCAAAACTTGCCCTGAGCTGTCAAGGCAGCGCAATATCAAACACACAATGGCCGAGAAGAGCATTTCTTATGCGGAAGCATCAAGAATGTTTAACAAATCCATTCCATCTTATTCTGAAGTAACTTCGAAAAATTCGAAAAATTCCACCCCTTCTCAACCTTCATCTTCTTCATTTAGAAAAACTGTTGAACGGGTTGTGAAACCCAGAATTCTAACAAAAAAAAATAATACTAATCACGAATCCCTTCTGTGGTTCCCTAATGGACAACTTCCTTCCAGTTCAAATTTCAATACTTACCTAAAGTCATCTAGTAAAGAACAAAATTATAATATAGACATTAACTCTACACTAATCACCTCATTTTTACATATTTTACAAACTTTAAATAAAAACAACATCCAAATACCGTCCCACGTTGCTAAACAAATTACTAATATTATCAACTCAACTAGAAATGGCTCCTCTGATGAGGATTCTTCAGTGGAATTGTCATAGTCTTAGAAATAAGTCTGACGAATTTTTAAACACATTACACTCAAACTCAATTGCAGTGGCTGCCATCTCGGAGACATGGCTGGAACCGGATTCTGATTTCAGAATCAGGGGATACCACTGTCTTCGAGACGACCGTCAAGATGGAAAGGGCGGCTCCGCTCTTTTCATTAAAAAATCATTACCATTCTCCCCAGTAGATGTAAAACCAATTGGTTGTCCTTTTCAAGTGACGGCCGCAAAGGTTTTTGACACTACAATCATTTCTTTGTATATATCACCATCTAACAAACCTTCAAAATCAATCCTGAAAGCAATGTTTTCCAAGGTCACTTCCCCTTCTCTTATTCTGGGAGATTTTAATGCCCATCACGGATTATGGGGAGCTCACAATTGTGACAGAATGGGCAGAGATATTGTTGATCTACTCGACGAACTAGATTTTTGTATCATCAATGATGGTTCTCCTACCCGTCTTCAGGTGCCTGGTCAGCGTCCCAGCATGGTTGATCTTACTATTTGCAATTCCAGCATAGCCGCATCCCTGTTATGGAAGGTTTTGGATGACCCTCATGGGAGTGATCATTACCCCATCCTCATTGAATCCTCAAATATTTATCATTCCAATAAAATTGTCAAGTTCAGTAGTCGAAAACCAAGGTTCTTAACGGCCAGGGCAAACTGGAATGATTATTCAAATCATACAAAGTTCTCCGTGCAAAGTCTACCCTCTCCAACTACAGAAAATGTTACGGAATGTTACGATTTATTGGTGTCTGCAGTCATTACGTCCGCAGAAAAATTTATCCCCATTAAAACGACACGTAACAAAGGGAAACCTCCCCCAGCTCCTTGGTGGGATATTGAATGCTCAGACGCAGTAGATAAGAGGAAAAAATATGCGAAAATTTATTCAACAAATATGAATATGGAGAACTTCCTTCAGTATAAACAGATTGAAGCTAAGACCAAACGTCTTCTAAAAAACAAAAAACGTCAAGGCTGGAAAAATTTTTGCTCATCATTATCTCCAGAAGTTCCTCTTTCAGTTGTTTGGAATTCAATTCGTCGGTTTAAGGGTTCTCACGTCCCATCGGTGACTCGACCACTCTCTTCACAGTGGGTGAAGGAATTTGCCGATAAACTAGCTCCTCAAACTGCAAGTAATTTTAATGAAACAGAATTCACATACTCATTTAAAACACGGGGTTGGATGGACACCCACTTCAATTTGACAGAGCTTAGGGAGGTCTTAAATGATCTCACAGACTCATCTCCCGGTGTAGATGGAATTCCTTATAGCTTTATTAAAAACTGCGACGTTACGACATTAAACTATTTTCTTTCAGTTATAAATTTGATCTTTGACTCCGGCAAAATTCCATCAGCATGGAAAACTCAAATAATTGTCCCCATTCTGAAACCCCAGAAAGACCCTAACTCTGGACTTTCTTACAGACCTATAGCTCTGTCATCTTCCTTAGTTAAAATAGCTGAACATATGATTAAAAGACGCCTAGACTGGTATGTAGAAAATGAGAAAATTCTTCCCAGTTCTCAGTTTGGCTTTCGAAAAAGAAAAAGTACGATCGAAAGTGTGTCCATCCTGACTTCTGATATCCAGTTGGCCCTGGCCGATAATGAATCCCTTGTCGGTGTTTGCCTTGATGTGTGCGGAGCTTTTGACAACGTTTTATTAGATGTTTTATTTAATAAATTATTAAAAATTGGCATCCCTCGTAAGCTTTCCAGTTTTATAATTAACCTCCTTCTTACCAGGAAAATTCAAATCCAGGTGCTGGATTCTTCTCCGCTGGAAAGAATAGTAAACAAGGGTTTGCCTCAGGGCTCCGACCTTAGTCCTATCCTTTTTAATATATATACCTTTGACCTGCATCGGAGTTTGCATCCATCTTGTAAAATACTTCAGTATGCGGATGATCTTTTCATATACATTTCAGGACGAATTATTACTATTCTGGAGGAAATAATTAACATTTGCATGAAAAACCTTGACACCTGGTTAACGAATCACGGCTTAGAAATTTCTCCGTCCAAAAGCAATGTTATCGTTTTTTCCAGAAAACGTGTTCCTCCGCGTATAACAGTCCAAATAAATAATTCAATTCTCCCTATGCAGGTACAGATAAGATTCCTTGGGGTAATTTTAGACTCTAAGTTAACATGGAACCCGTATGTTAATTTTATCATTAACAAATGTCAAGCTGGCCTCAACATTTTACGTGCCGTTTCACGGGTTTGGTGGGGAAGTCACCCATTCACCCAAAAACTTTTTTATAACGCATATGTTAGGAGTCATTTGGATTATGCATCATTCCTCATCGAACCCACTTCTAAAAAGAACCTCGCGAGGTTGGACCGCATCCAATTTCAAAGTTTAAGATTGATTATCGGTGCAATGCGTTCTTCCCCAATTAACGCTTTACAAGTGGAAGCTGTGGAGGCTCCTCTTCATTTCAGAAGACAGTTCTTGGCAGACAAGTTTTTATTTAAATGCTTAAGACTCTCTAATCACCCACTGATAGACAAAATTACTGCACTCACTGCTCAAGTGAAATCACTTCCTTATTGGAGGAACAAATCAATCCCTCTTCTTGTTAAAAGTCTCCATACGTACAGTGCGTATAAACCCCTCTTAAATCCATCTGATAGACTTCCTTTATATGCTAACTCCTTTCGTATTCATTTACGTAAACCAAATATTCTTCTTTCTCTCGGCATAATTAACAATCACGAAGCTCCAAGAAAGCTTATCGAAATTTTAAATTCTAAATACTCCAACTGGAAAATTATTTACACAGATGGTTCCAAGTCTTCCTTATCAAACCATGTGGGAGCGGCATTCCATTGCCCATCAGATCAAGTCAATAGAAAAATCAAACTTCCAAAAGAGGCTTCCGTTTTCACTGCTGAATGTATAGCCATTTTTGAATCCCTCAAATACATTGACAATGATCACATTGGAAACTTTTTAATTCTCTCAGATTCCCTGAGTGCACTTCAAAAATTGAACTCTTCCCCCTTCCATTACCCAGAAGACGATTTCTGTGTTGGAATCCGCACTTTAATTCATAAATTAACCGACTCTGGCAAAGAAATCGTGTTGGCTTGGATACCTAGTCACTGCGGTATCCCTGGAAATGAAAAGGCAGATTCATTGGCGAAAGATGCCATTATTTCGGGGGATATTTTATATAATTTTTTAAACCCCGATGACATTTTCATTAAATTGAAAGAAAACATGATTTCCACATGGCAGAATCATTGGGATGAGTCTAGTAAAACAAAAGGATATAACTTTTTCATAATTCAGCCAACGATTCCTTCAAAACCGTGGTTTTCTAGACTCTCTTTGAACAAATTCTCAACATCCTCGATTTGCCGCATGCGGATAGGTCATTGCTGCCACAATGTTCACTTGACAAATATTCATGTTAAGAATTCTGCGATGTGTGAATGTCGTCTTGGTGAAGAGGACCTCAATCATATTTTTTTCAGTTGCCCTATAAATAATTCATACATAAATTTCATCCCTCACCTTATCAGTACGGGCATAATGCCTCCATACAACATTGCATGTCTGTTATCTTCTCAAAACAAACGCGTTTATAGAGTATTGTCTAATTTCCTGAATATTAACAGCATCAATTTGTAATTGTAAGTTTAGTTTAAAATTTTTCATTATTTAGTTTATTTTTTATGTATAATAAATTACATAAGCATATTTATTATTTTCCTGTTACTTCCACTTGTTATACATATGTAAATAATTAAAATCATCTCGTGTTGTAAGAATTTAGCGTATTATTATTATTATTTGTATAGTATTATTATATAATGTAGATATGTTCTTGATACCAAAATTGTAAATATTTACCAAAAATACACTCACAAAATTACACACAAAAATCATTCACTTGTCACTGGCCAGAACACTCCTTTGGGGTGAAAAGCCATTAAAAAAAAAAAAAAAAAAAAAAAAATTATTTAACTTCGGTTCATTGAACGTTTGCTTTAAAATTTAGTTTAATTTTAAAAATTGGAAATTTTTGTTTGAAGAATTCAAATAAGCGATAAAGTACCTACCGATAATATAATTTTTTGAACAGAAAAATATTTTCATTGACATTTATTTTAATGGGAACTGATTTGTCAAGAATTTATGAGCGTTATTCACACCTGGTGGTTGGGAAGCTCCATCGTGAACGACTGTCACGCCGAGACTAAGCGTCACAGAGAGTGCAGCGTGGTAGGCATTTGGCGTGAGGGAACCAGGCTTCATGCCAGTATTGCTGCACCTTGGAAACCTTATTTTACGAACAACTCCACTTTTTTACAATTAGTTAATTTGACCTGAACTAACGACCGAATCTAATAGTGGAATACTTCTCGACGAGATATTAGTAAGCAATGGCGCCTCTGTGACTAAACTATCCCAAGATTTTTCACGGGCCTGCGCTATTATAAAATAAAAAAGTTTATTTCATTTTAAATTTCCCTTTTTTACAGATTGACAAAATAAGAAGGCATATTTTCCATTCCATTTGTCTTCTTTCTGAAAGGAGTGTAGGTTTCCAAAGATCAAATACAATAATAGGGTGGACTAGAAGTCATGTACAATCATATCCACAGTACAGCCGTGGTACAGTCACGGTACAGCCACGGTACAGCGGGTATATCCCATAGCCAGCGACGTATCCGACTTATATGAATGGATAACAATGGTCCAAAGAGGTCCCTCTGAATAGCTTTTGAAATCATATCTTCGGCGTATTCACAACTGGACCGGGAAAAATTACGATTGTCACATTTCTCCATAGAACTTTTTCCGCAGAATGTGGAGAAATTTATTGCGTAACTTGATAAGAAGATATGTAAATTATCGCTTTAATTGGGTTACTTAGTACCTACATACATTTCACTCTGCAATACAATAAAAAAGAAGCAATTGTTCAATATTATTATATATTTGATTAGCAAGAAAACATATCCGTTATATATTTTGGACATCATACTTTGTTTTAGTTGGCATTGAAAATAAACTTGGTAGCGCGGTCGATTTTGATCGCTGGGTAGGAAGGTTCAAACCCCAGTCTACCAAAAAAGTGTTGATTGTTGTCCCGCCAATTCGCATGATCTTGGTTCCTACTACGAGCTCTTAAATCGGAGTAATCAATATTACGATTATATTAATATTGAAAAAAGAATTGTCATTGTGATGGTGACGTTCAGAGTTTCTAGAATTGAAAGAACTTTGGGAGACGCTTCTTTGGACAAATTTATAATACCTTATTTGAAATAGAAAAAATGTTATGTAAAATATTTAGGTTTCATATCTAAGTAGGTAGGCATTTAAATTTTGATTTAATTAATAAGAGGAAATTAGAAACATACTTTTTTTAACGCGAAGTTTAGTGTTCACAAAACTAATAATTTATTTGTTTTAAAGTAGGTTACTCATATCAACTAAAAGAAATCAAAACCAAGAAAAAAAACCTAATTTTAATATTGGACAAACCTATATTGCATCTTTTGTTAGTTTTTTTTTAAATTTGTCGTTAGTTTGTAGAACTTCATATTACGTAATTATTTATGTTTAACAATTGCCAACAAATATATCTTAAAAGATTTCGAATAGTACTCGTACAACTTTAAAAAAATATATGTGAATACCTTACAAGAGTCCCAACTGCTCCTGTCTGGTGCCAGTGAGACTATGGCATCCCTAATTAGGGTATGTTGTGAGGCTGACGGTAAGTGTGGAGGGGAAGAGGAAATTGGGGAAGTACCAAGCTATTCAGACGAGAATGGTGGTCTTACACCAGGGCGATACTGAGAGTATCTTTCACTCTGGAACGTGCCGCAAATATGCCTTGAATTACATATTATAAACGATTAAAGTGTGAAAACACAAATCAATCAAATAAAATGAATTTGAACCCGCGACCTACGGATCGATAGTCAAAAACCTTAGCCCTCGACCACGGAGACGACCACTTGCAAATGCATTCACTGTATAAAGCAGCACTTAAATAAATAAATACCCGGAAGCACAAAAATGTTTCTTAACATCTCGCCTAATGTCACAGCCCAACAATAAGACGGGGGGATATCTTGACCTGATCCGATGGCTTAATAGATTTATAAAGCTTTCCGATAAAGCTCTCCTTCCCGTACAATGTGGCAGCTTCTACTAAAGCCTCCCATCAGAGAGGCCGCCTTTGGGTGCAGCTCCTTTTACATGTGAGCTTGCAGAATAAATATCTAAAAGCTTTAGATCATTTTTGAGGCAAATTAAAAAATATATGCACATTTTACAACTATTTGTATAGTGAATTTCTTTTGGCAAGTTCCAGCAGGATATTTTCACAAACCTTGTTAATATTCTAATAGCCTCATTAAAATAAATTATTGATTTTTATGACAATCTAAAACCGCACATTCCGAAACGGTTCCAACTGGCTACAGCGTCATCATGACGTAGTCGACGCCACTAGCTAGTAAGACGGCTGTCGCATATCAGCAAGTCGTTTTGGCGGCAAATTAAAAATGGGACATTTTAATTCGTTGCAGAAAATTTATTCGTCATCATAAAAATTTAAAAAATACCTTTAGTATTGTCATTTTTGTGAGAATAAAAAAAGCATTTAAAATACCCTAATGTGAAGCTGAACTTATTTGTAAAATATTTGCCTATAATAATGGTTTATGATACCATAAAATACACATTATCATTTTTTTTTACAATTTAAGAAATATTTTTTACTGACAATACTTCCTGATGAAATTTGGCACACTTAACGATCAAATTAAATGGAAAATTACCGTCTACTCCTGATTCCAATAAATTATGCGTAAAGCCGGGGAAAAGCCGGGGACTTCAGGTAGGATTAAAAGAAAAATACCTATGTATTTATTGCAAACTTAACCAAAATGGATAAGTATTTGTTCATGAATTCATTTATATTGTCGTGTGTACAGTATCGAGTAATCCGTACAAGTTATACAAAAAATGTTAATAATCAGTTACTGTACGGGTTAGTACCTACCTCACCCGAACACCTCACTAGGAGAACCTGTGCTGAGGTGTTTTTGATAAAGTGTTATTACGCCCTCATAACGAAAAACACAGGATCGTCCTTGAGATTATCAACATATGATTCCACCCATGACCGCAATATTATACATATATAAGGTTAATAGAAGTTTACGTACATTGTAATATTATATAGCACAAATTAGTGAAAAGAAAAGGATTCTTCATGACAAAAAAAAAAATAGAAAACTGCAGAAAATCTTTTCAGATTTAAACAAATATGTAAAGGAATGAACAGTGAAGTTCTCGATATGAACTTTTATTATAGTATGTTTTTTGTGTTGTAGTACATTTTGCGTAGGCACTGAGCCTTTCAATTTGTAACTTTTAAAATTATGTATGTATTATTCAATTTTCAGGCGCCATCACAAATGGCTGGACCTTTGGTCCATAGTGTAAAGGGGAGCGTGGGGGAGTGGGCACAAGGGAAATAGGGGCAGAGGAGGAGGACGGGAGGGTTGGCCGGGGTGAAGAGAGCCAGAAGAATGGATAGAGCACAATAGGCGACCAGTACATTTCTGATAAGTACTGACAGCTATAATATGGGAAAATGATTATCCAAAGCATTTGGAGTGAATTGAAAACACAACCTTTAAATTGTATAATATGTTATATTATTCTTTATTGTATATGATGTTCGGAAACTAGTGGTGACAGCAGGAAACTGATGAATCTATCGCAATTGGAGTCCTTTTTGTATTACGACTTTGGTAATATGAGCAATTCGAATCTAAAGTTGGAATTTTTTAAGGTCAAATTTGAAAAAAAATCGGTCGTTTATTGTCTTTTATCGAATGTTTATTGTCTTTTAAAAGGCATCTAAACCTAGAACCGGCTCCAATTTTGTTAACCCGAATGCCGAAAAAAATATTTATAAAATCGAAATGCTAGATCCGATTTTAATACCATTGTACGAAACTTATGTAGAGTGTTTTACTATATATTCTAAAACATACAATGGGTTTAGCTAATATAAAATTGTAGGTTTGATGTATTTATTCAAGAACTTTAGTGTAAATATGCATTGAACTTCGAACGGAGGTGGTTGTACTCAAAACGGGACCCAGAAACGTGAAAATGACATGCGTCTAAACCTCCCTTGGTGGGCCCTACGGGAGTCAGGGGAGTGGAGCAGCGATGGAGGTGCCACCCAACAGAGGGTTGGGTGGGTGGAAGGCACCGGGCGCCCGCCGGGAGGGGGCGCTCAATGGCAGTCTTTACAAAGCGTTCTATACATTTCAGAACAATAATCTTCTCACTCCACGCCACCATTCTCAACACAAAGTCCTTTATGGGGCAAGAATGAAATGAAAGAAAAAGAGTTAGTTCTCCGGTGATGTATAGATGTGGAGTCGCGCTTTGTAGCAGAATCCCACCTCCCTCCCACCCCCCATCTCCTCATCTCCTCATCTCCCCATCTCGGCCCGGGCCCTTTGTGCGGGCCTCCATTCCTCCTATTTATTCTCAAATAGATAAATCGCAATATTTGCATACGTACACACTCCCGCTACGTCTCCATTTCGTCTCTCCGCAGCGATCAATGGAAGAATGAAAAGTCTTTTGTAGATCGAACCAACCAACGGGTACTGCCGGCTGCTGGTTGCTGGCTTCGGCTCCGGGAGGTGTGGGGCGAGATGGAGAGGTGGCGCGGGATAGATACACCACAATGGATATTGTTAAATGTGAACAATATGTTTAAACAAAGCCGGCCGAAACAATATTGTCTGCGGTGTCATTGAAATCCTAGACGTGGACTGAACTCCCTGCAGCCAGCTTCGGCTCATGGCCGCGGTGATGAAATACTTAAAGGATTGCCGTTGAAACACAATGATTATGGTTTATTGGGCAATTCATACATCTCATTGAGCATAGCTCTCTGTCTTTCTGGCTTGTAATACATACCTGTAATGTGTAATGTCATAGCACTGATTGACATGTATTAAATGACGCGAATAAATTTTTCGACAAATTCATCTCATTTTTTTTATTATTTGTAAAAAAACATAATTATTACAATCATATTATTGTAGAGTTTACAATATATAGTTAGTCCTTCAAAGTTGTCATGTGACACCTCGAATGCAAGTTCAACCAAATCAATTTATCTTAACCACTCGGACCCATTAGCTTGTTTTCACGATAATATAACATTACCAAACATATGTATGATGTATTTGGCGTACCTGACTTATTAACCTTATTTAATTTCTTTCTGGTTTCTCAATAATAATAATAATTTATTGTTGATAAATGTTTATCTTTATTATAAGAATACGAACATTTAACAAAATTACAGGTACCTACGCTTAAATATTTAAAACACGCATTGTTAATTTATTATTATTATTATTAGGTATCCAATAAGGAAATCAAACATATTATTTATTACCTTTAAACCAAATTGCGCATTCATGATTTTATTATGTTTTTTTATGTTTTTTTTTTTTTTATATTTGACGATGCAGGTTTCTTAAAAAAATGTAGTCATACAAAACAAAAAATTATATGATATCTATGGAATATCATTTTTTCATCCACAATTTGTTGAAAAGCTGAAACGGACCCAGAAGTCCTTTCAGATGCCAAAAATGATTTTGATGACAATGTTACAATTGAATTTCTGTGAAACAACCCATTCTTATAATCAAATTGTTACAGTTGAACATTTCATAAATTATCACCGTTTTGTCAAAAGTATCGGGCTTGCCCCACGCGAGCCCTCTCCCCGATCTCCCCGCTCGCTGAATCAAATTTAATATTCCCGGAGGATGATATAATAAAGTAATTAATAAAACCGTACGGCGTTGCGGGCGCGCGGAGCTTTTGTTCGGTTTATTCATATGCTAACTCTTCGCAGTATTGTGCGGGCCGCATTGTCTGCCCTACTCAAACAATGGCGGGATAGTTTTTTTCTTCTTTTATTTTATATATTCACATTTTTTATGCGGCCATACACGTTGAGCTTTTCTTTGACCATGGAAACGTTTGAACCGGCCACCGCAGGCAAGAAAGAACTCTCCCTAGTGCTGGGTGCACACCCGCGCTATGTTGCAGTTCGCAGTGGTGCCCCAACGTGTGCGCGAAGCTTTATTCTTCAACGCGTGGAAATTGTTTCGCGCGGGAAAATTCCCTATGATTTCAAATTCAAATATAGAGGCATTGTTTCATTATGAAACAAAATCAAGCGGTGTTTTTTATGTTTTTCGTTTATATTATGTATTTTGTGTGTGAATACTTTGATGATTATATTATGGTTCCCAACATGTTTTCAGGGTTTGCGGGGGTAAAGTGCACTAATATCGGTAGTTGATTCTAAGTACCTAATGATAAAAGTAAAGAAGATAAATTACTTTTTTTCGAAATTCCATTGTGATTTCATTCAAATAATTCTACTTTTTACCCGAAAATTTCAGAATTTCGAATGTTTTTTAAAATTTTACTATCATTTAGGAATGGTTGTTTCACAGAAAATCAGTTGTAACATTGTCACCAAATAGCCATTCAGCTTCATTTTGATAGTTGAAGAGTCACAATTTGTTCAAAAACCGAAAGGGGCCTAGAATCGGCATTCAAAGAAGCCTTTCAAATGTAAAAAAAAAAACAAAATGGCTATTTGATGACAATATTACATTTAAATATCTGTGAAAAAACTGACTCTAAGCATCACCTACTGAAGTTAATGAACGTTATTTCCCAGACAATTTGAATATATATCCAATTTCAGTGTGATTGAAGCATTCAATCGACGACCGGCGTAGAGCATCGGTAAGACGCTTGACTCGCACACCGAAGGTCGCGGGATACACTCCCGGCGTGGCAAATAAATTTTATTTGTGTTATTTTCACAATTTATTCATTTAAAATAATATATAGTATATTTGCGGCACGTTCCAGAGTAGAAGAAACTCCCTGTATCGCGCTGGTGTAAGACCACCATTCAGAATTGAAACGTTGCTTGAAATGGCATTAGCCGTGTTTGGTGACCAGATCTGAATAGCCAGGTACTTCCCCACCTTCCTCTTCCCTATCTCCTTCCCCTCCCCACTACCCTCAGCCTCACAACATACCCCAATTGGGGATGTCATAGTCTCACTGGCTTCAGACGGGAGCAGTTGGGACTCTTGTGCGGTATTCATATAAAAATAAAAATAAATTCAATCATTAAAATGTTGTTTCCTAATTATTTTCATTTTGATAAAGATAAAGTGCGAAAGTTAAAAAAAAGATATATTTAAATAACTTTGATGGCTTCTCTTCGCTTTAGTAAAAAAACTGGTAAAAATAATAGTAATTTTTTGAGAGCTTAACGAATTGCTTAAAGTTTAAAGCTGATGATGGTATTTGACACACAAGCTAGAAAAATAGTGCATTTGACCTAGAAATTCTATATAGAAAAATCTGTGCAAAATTTTGCACACCGCCCTAGCATACCATTTGATAAGTTTACGCAGTTTCAGGCAACCATATTTCAAATAAAGTCCCATAGAACTATTTATAGAATTAGCTATTCTACAACATCATCAATACTTAAAAAGGTATTGCCTCCTAATCGGAATCCATCCCTCCATAACATAATGTATCAACTACCGCCGCGCCGTCAGAGCGGGGCGGGGGAAACTTGCACCCCTAGCGGGTGAACGCGGGGGGTGGCGGGCTGAGGGGGGGGGGACGTGCCTAGATAAAAGACATCTACTTACACACACAATGCTGAGGATGATCCAGCAGACTCCATTGTTGTATTATCTACCATTGTTTCCTTTCGCCCTGGCGCGCTGGAGCGCTCTGACGAGTGCCGAGGTCTTAATTCCAAAACGACACTAATTCTGGAATCTGACGGGACATGTGGGTTCCGCCATGATTCGATGGCCGCTGGACTAGGCTCCAGAAAGGCGTTTTGCAAAACGATGACTGAGTGAAGCAGTTCTACCTACACGAAATAACATGAAACGTTGGTAACCTTGGGTGGAGATGTTGTGGATTAAATAACCTCTCAATCAGGTGAATAACCTTGAGTTTTTGATACAACGTACCAGTTGGAAAATTTTGAGTGAAATTGTTATACGGTTAAATAACACGGACACTCACTCGGTAAATGACATTGAGTCAATTTTACAGTGACAAAATCTATGGGACATGGAGAACCTTAAGTGGATGACATGTGGATGAACCTTGTGATGAATGACTCTCCTACACCTGACTATATGAAGAACCTTGAGTGGAAATGCAATAGATGGAATAACGTTCTAGGTAGATGACTTTGAGTGGAGCTGTTATAGAAAAAGTACTGTTAACTGGACCAAGTGTATTGAAAATCAAACGAGGTTCATACTGGAGGACCTTGCGAAAAGCTCTTATAATAATATACTTGTACATGCAGCAAAGTACTTACTAGACGGATGATGTTTAGAGGAGCTGTTATAGATGAAATGATGTACTAGATGGTGGGTCTGGATTGGAAAAACTATAAAAAATAGACCAACACACAATTCTCAAGGTGGAGGAACTTTAATCGAAAGTTGTTAATACCAGAAAATGTGAAGAATTTAGACCAATAAATATGTTAAAAAAATACGAACAGTCACTAGAAATTGTAATAAAAAAAGAATATTTGGAAAAACATAATATATTATGTGACGAGCAATCAGGATTCCGGAACAAATACTCTTGTGAAGCGGCGATAAATATAGTGATTGATACATGGAAGAAAGAAACAGACAAAAAAAATCACCATTGCAACATTCTTAGATTTCAAAAGAGCATTTGAAACGATAGAAAGGAAAATACTTTTGGAAAAACTAGAAGACATTTATCTTTCTGACGTAGCTCTGAATCTATTCAAAGAATATCTCCAGGAAAGAAAACAGGTAACGAAAGTTGAAAGCTCAGAATCAGAACCGATAGAAAACAACCTTGGTGCTCCTCAAGGGTAGGTATTAGGTCCAATTCTATTTATAATTTACATAAATGATATTATTAAAACTATTAAACATTGCAGAATTAGACTATTTGTAGACGAGATACCTTAATCTATATTTCATGTGAAGATTACATAGATGCAATTAACAAAATAAACGAAGACCTACAAAATATATCAAAATGGCTGAAATTAAACAAATTGAAACTGAACGTAAAAAAAACAAAATATATGGAAATAGGCAATAAAAAGCGTAACACAGGGTTAAATTTGACAATTAATGGTGAAAAAGTTGGAAAAATAAATGAAATCAAATACCTGGGTGTAATACTCGATTCAAAACTGACTTTCACAGCAAACTTTGAATATGTGGTAAAAAAGGTGTCAAAAAAGGTAAATTTTCTTAGAAGACTGAGACATAAATTAAATAGAAACACTACGGAGCTCATTTATAAAACTATTGTTGCTCCACATTTGGATTACTGCTCTACGATGTTATATTTGGCCAATGAAGGAAATTTAAACAAACTAGAAGTTATACAGAACAGTTCTATGAGATGTATACTGGGAAAAGGCAAATACGCAAGGATTAATCAAATGAGAGAGGAGCTAAATTGGATTCCAATAAAAAAAGACTACTCTTTAATGTGTTAATTTTTGTGCATAAAATTATGAAAAACCAAATGCCAAAATACTTTAAGGATGAAACTGTTTTTAATAGAGACGTACATAATTACGAAACAAGAAATATAAACAGAGTTCGATTGCCACAAATGAAGAAATAAAAATCACAGAACTGCCTAATGTATAGAGGACTAAAGATGTACGATGAAATGCCTGTAAAAATATTTAAAGTTATCAAATGAATTGTTACATTGTGCTTATTAGTTTATATTCATGTAGTATAAACTAACTCAATAAATAATAAAATAAAAATTACTGTTATTGTTGAAAGATCTGACTACGTGGAGGTGCTTCAGTGGAGTTTATTTTCATTAGTCATACCAAAAGGAAAACCTATCATAGAAGAATAAATTAAACACTAGATGGAGGTAGGGGACCTTGATTTTGCTGGCATAGATGAAACATCTGACTAGAGTAGTAGAATGTAATAGATTAAATAACTTTGTAGATTGAGGACTTTGCATGGAACCGTTATAACGAATTTAAGAATAAAGTGGATGACCTTGAAAGGAGATGATATGTGCAAAATATGATACTTAGTGAACGTGGAAGACGTTTAGTGTAGCTGTTATTGATTAATTAAAGTATTTGTATTAACAATTTTAGAAAGGTTTGTGACCTTGAATTTGACTAAGTGGAGGACCTTGAGTGGAGTTGTTATAGTAACATAAAATAACTCTACTAGGATTAGGACCTGTGTAGAATAAGAAACTCTAATAAAAAATTATATATACCCTAAAAGAATATTCACCTTCTCACTTTAATACAAGTTTTTTTCATATGTATGTCGTTTTTATAATAAAAATAATTATCAAAGTTTTAACTTTTCAAAGCCCGTCAAAATGATCTAAATTTGAACGCGTGACGTCACACTTACCTCATTTTTTCGGTTCAGCAGGGCCATTCCCTATCTTATAGAAATTATAAAGGCGAATGTTTGTATGGATGTGTGTTCGTTACTCTTTCACTCAAAAAATACTGACTGGCTTTCACAATTTCTTTCACTAATAGAAAGCTACATTATTTGCGAGTAAAATAGTCTATATATATTGGTAAGCTCTGACGTTATGAATACGCTGTGGCGTAATGAAATTATGTATTAAACGTTTATTGTCCGTAAGTAATTGTTTGACGTGGGCTGTCATTTTGTTATTTGTTTAGGTTACTATGGAGATTCCTTTGATAGCAAAAATTCAAATATAAATATTTATTGTACAAATATAAAATAGGTTCTAATCTACATAGGTGGCATCGTGAAAAATGAATGTAACGAGTATGAAGGGGGTTTAGCGGGATGGTAGGTGGGGGGTTGGTGGAGGGGGTAGTGCAGAGGGAGTGAGGGGGGGGAGTGGGGGGAGTGGGGGGGGGGGGGGAGTGGGGGAGGGGGGGGGGGCGAATATGCGAGCGAAGCCGGGGCCAAAAGCTAGTTATTAATTAGAAAGAATTAAAAAAAAAGGAAATATTTTGAAATAAATTACGCGTTTAAATCTCTTATCTTTTAAATTGAATCAATTTATTTATTTAAACCATAGACATTAAAAGTGTCCAAAGTTACAAGCGTCCATAGGTACAACACTTGGCCCTGTAGGTAAATTATAATAAATAAAATAAAATAAAAACCTAAAGGTATATTATAATAGAAGAAATAATAATAAAAAAACAGCTTCATAATATAATTAAAGTGTTTGAAAACCAACCAAAATAGAAAATACGGAAGCTGTTATTTTTTCAGATTTTAATATAATTCATGAATTTAACGCCGGAATAATCACGGTAAAATTCGACCAATCGAATCATAGTAAAATTTGATGGGGGCATTACCAACACAAGTATAATATATTATGGTTCTCTGACTCATTCCTTTTGATATTTCGCACCCTTTTTCTCCCCATGGCTGATGATGTTTATCTGCCATTACAATTTATTACATTCGTCGCATAAGGGTTAATATAAAAACAAGGGACTTATCACACATCCTGAAAGATTTATTAAACGATAATGAATAAATAGGTGCCTGGTGCTAGAGAAGACCAATTACGATTAAGCTTTCTTTGATTGAAATTGTTTTTTTTTTTTCTTTACTTTAACACCAAACAAAAAGTTAACCCGACAGTTTATCCCCCGACAGTTGGCCACCGAAAATCATAATTTTACATAAAATTATATTTTTTTGGAGATTATTTATTAATTGCAAACATGAAATTTAAATTTAATAACAAATTGTTATGGTAATAATCAAACGAATTTGTTTGCAGGATCGATTTTTGCTTATATGCTGGTATATACAGTATTTGGAAAAGTATTTTTAATTTTTATCCTGGATTCATTTGAATAAAAATATGTTTTATATTTTTATTCATTTGAATAAAAATATGTTTTATATTTATTTATTATTCGGCGGTACATCCTCTCTGCACACTCCTTCGGGACCCTTATTTATATTTTGTGTAAGTAGGTGTACCGAATTTTCCCTACACCGGCTGCATACTGTATGCGGGGAGGCCAACTTTTTTTTCTTACGGAATGCTGTGTGGAGCGTCTTTTTATGGAAGGAAAGGATAGGAAGTTCTGGGAAGGAAAAAAGGTATGAGGGGTGGGTAGGAATCTGGGGGTCAGTGTGTCCAGGAGTGACGGACGTATGAATCCATCCCTCCACGAGACGAGAGAATCCGGGGCTGGAAACGTCAAAAGGCCTCCCTCAACCAGTCTCTCTCAATCCGGCCCGCCACGCAGCAGGTGTTGGTTATCCAATAAACGGTTCCCGGGGCGGAGGTACCCATACCCGTCTCCAACTTTCGAGGGATCAAGTGTCATGGAATCATACAGGAGGCCTAAGTGGAAAATAATTTTCTTCACTGCCTATGTCATATTTGGGTATGCTGTGTAGAAGGCCTTATAAGGAAATAAAAGGAAAGGTGTGGGATGTGTAGGAATATAAGGGTCAGTGTGTCCAGGGGTGACCGGAAAACTCAGAATCAACTCAATTCAGCTCAACACCTTCTTTGAAAAGTCATTAAATAAAACGTGATGAAAAAAGTGGATACATAGGTTACGTTAGTTTAGGTTATGAGCTATTTTTAAAAAATATATTTTCGCAGTTTTTGATGACTTTTCAAAGAGGTGTTGAGTTAAGTTTTCATAGAACCGTGTCCAGGAGTAACGGACGTATGTCACCGTTACCTTTAAAAATAATTTTATACATTTCATATCTCCTGGTAAGGATCTCGCAGCTTTCTAAAACTTTTCAAAAATGAAATAAACATATTTTTTAACATGAATAATATTTTTAGAAAGGGTAATAGTCCAGGAAAAAGTCGAAATCGGAAATCACGCCCCTTTATGGGAGGAGTTTAAAATTACTTGAGAAAAAGTTTTTGGAAAGGTTTTTTAAAGGTATTTGAGAATTTTGTTTACATGATGATTTCGTAAAGACTTGTAAAAAACATTAACTCCTTTTTTAAGCATTGTTTATTGTAATGAAACGGAAATTTAAAATTGATTTCACGAAGCCAAGTTACGCGGAGCCTAACATCTGTTCCTCGCTACGGCCGGGGGAGGACTGACTGAAAATGGGTGTGGCGTGAGTCAGTAGTTCTTCGGTGGACGGTATAAGGTTCATTTTGAAAAACCAAATCCGTCGACTAGCGGCCGTATTGTAAAATAACAACGCGAAAATGCACTTTTTTTATTTTGTTAAGTTTGGGGGTATATATTTTTTTTTTGCTATTATTATTAAAAAACTGAATTTGCCACATTGTACAATAAAACCATATCCGAAAAGGGGTTTATAAATAGCAAATTTTGGACTTGAAAGTGTTTTTTATAGACCTTATACTTTATTTTTTATAGGCTTATTAAAAGACTTACAAAAAAATTTACCGATATTTTTAAGGGCCAAGGTATGTTCTACACCCAGTATTTAATAAAAGCATCTACAATAAGCGATCCAATTTTCAAAACAAAAACATAGGATTTTGTAAGATTTTGCATTATTTAGTATGGCTTCATCTTAAATAGTAACCATCTAACATATTTCCGACATCTTGTAGAACGCACACAATGAATTATATACAAATAAAGCAAACCTATAGAAATATAGAAGTCTTAAATTCCACCTACAGAGGGTTGTCATCAGTTGTGATAGCATATTTTACATGGGTACTTAGTAGCGGCTATTGCTGGGGCGAGAAGGGGTGCTAAATCAAATAAAGTCATCCCCCGGGAACGCGCTTTGCGGAGGGGGAGCGGGAGGGGGCGGCTGGGAGGGGGGGGAGAACTCACTCGTGAAATCAAGGATGATTCGGAATTAACAGCATTTAGTTGTCTGTTGTTTACTTATCAATCCTATTTATAGTATTTATAGCTGAAGATATTATAGTAACTAAATAAATTTTAGTAAGGATGTTATGAATAGATCTCGATTTGTTTCGGGACAATTTAGATTAGACTTTGACTAAATAAATGTATTTAAATTTCAGAACTTAAGAGCGTATAACCAGAGAACACCAGAAAAATGTCATTTTTAAATCAGTGTTTAGACGTATTGACTCTTTTCCACAAAAAATATAAATTGGTTTCGAAAGATTGTTCTTTTATCTAGTAAACGTATGTTTTAAATTTTCAGAAAAAATCATAATTTTTAGGATAATAAAGTTATACCATAGGTCGTTGGCGGATCGTTAAATTTTCAAAAAAGTACATTTATTATACAACACCCATTTCAAATCATATAAGCATGCAGTAAAATAAATCAATATATTATCTGGTAAACATATGTAACAGAATTTTAATTTTAGTTTAAATAAAATCATAAAAAAATATATAAGTACGTGTGTTTCTTGACGAAAATTGGTCCGTTTGTGTATTTATTTGCGCACTTACAGACTAACACATTTAATATTTTTTTACATTCTTATTTTGTTGAGACATTATTGAAAAATGATAAATACTTATGATCAAAAAATAATTACAAAAAGTACAAAATTTTAATAGTTTTATCAACACACCTTTCAGCATTTTTGGATGTATAAATTTTGGATTATAATTTTGGATTATAATTTCAAAAAGCTGGTACGGAGAGTAATTAATCTTTCTCAGTGGAACCGCCCTGTACGATCGTAAGAACCTCTTTCTACGAAATATGGACATTCGGCCGCTGGCTGGTAATACGCTCGTAATAAACTGTTTGAAGAGCCGTTATAAGATTTTTAAAACTACGATGACACCATACAGCTTCCCCAAAGATGACATAGGCCCTGAACAGGAAAATTATTTTCCTCAGCGCTTCCTATTCGGAGCTAATGTGAAAAAAAACTACGACATTTTAAAATTAGATACCCCATATCATTAATACAATTTGTTTTACCAAGTATAGTGGAAAATGTTATTTTTTGATTATCCATGTAGTTGAAACTTCTTTTAATATTTTATTTATGGTAGGCGATAGATGGTACTCTTCTGATAACTAACTCAGCTGCCATCTGTTGGGATATAGCAGTTCTTCATATTTCAAACTAACCTATCGTAATCTTTTTTTTCAAGAGTTTTAGCTGCTCCCGTTTGGAGCCAGTTCTATTGCATCCCCAATCGGGGTATAGAAGGGAAGGAGATGGGGAAGAGGAAGGTAGGGAAGTACCTGGCTATTCAGATCTGGTCAACAAACACGGCTAAAGCCATTTCAAGCAATGTTTCAATTCCGAATGGTGGTCTAACACCAGGGCGTTGCTAAGAGAAGAGTATTTTTCACTCTGGAACGTGCCGCAAATATACTATATATTATTTTGAATGAATTAATCGTGAAAAAGGACAAATCAATCAACTAAAATTTATTTGCCACGCCGGGATTCGATCCCGCGACCTTCGGATTGCGAGTCAAATGCCTTACCGCTGGACCATGCCGACTGTCAATTGACAGAATCTGAAACTAAATGGATAACAATACACTACAGAAAACCATTACTATTATGAGCTAAAAAACCCTATAATTTTTAATAATTATTAATCTTTCAAGATAAGACTGAATCAATAAATAAATTATAATTTTTGCAGAATACTAATCTTTTGATTTAAAATAACGATTCCACGTACTCCCATATTTTCTTTTTACTACCCTTAAATTACACAATAGATATATTATTAAATATTTTACACAATGTCTTGCTCTAACCTTCAACCTATTTTATTATTTAGCTCCCCAACCCCCTCATGCTGGCCTCCCATCCAAACTTCTATTTTGCCCTAAAATCATAATTAATTTATCAAAACAAAATCATGTTATGTGGGTTTTGCTTATACAATAAAAATAGTTTAACAATGATCTCGTTCCAATGAGTTAAGAACAATTGAAGAATATTAACAAAAAACCTGCGCCACTGGTAAGCGGGAATCAGTGGCGTTCTGTATCCATTCGATTTTCTCAATTTTCCAGAAAGAAAACTTTTTTTTTGTTAAATACAAGTTTTTCTTTGCCTTGCAAAATGTTTAAGTTCATAAAAAAACAACTAGTTCGATGATTTATAGGTTGCTAAACTTGATTCTGGTTTCTGCTACCGCATTCCACAAGAGCAAAAAAATCGGACACCCTTCCATTATCTGTCGGAATTTTTTTTTTTAGTATCAAATGAATTTAATAAATAAAATTGCTGTCCAAAACGTTAGCTCTTGGCATGGTGGTAAGAAACTTAAACCCTTGTCGAAAGGTCAAAATATTTCCGCTTTGCACTAAAATCCAAATAAATGCAATATTTCTGAATGTATACAAAAACTATTTGTAATTCTAAATAAACTCATTTTTGAAATACACAAATTTTGAATGCAAACATAAAAAAGTTGCAGAAATGGCTCACCTTGCGTTTTTTCTAACTAAATTTAGGTACTGATGACGAAAAAAATTAAAAACCACATTTTTAGTTTATTAGGCAAATATATTATAAACTTTATCGTCAACTCACTTTTTTTTCATTAATCTATAAATAATTAACAAAACATTCCCAAACTTTCGCTTGGGAATTGTCGGAAACTTTGGCTTCATAATGGTTTAGTTTTTTATTATTAAAGGTTGAAATAAGGCAAGTCTGAATATTATATAACATGGTGTTTTCTTTTTCTAACACCGTTTAGATCATATTTCTAAGCATGGTGGAAAGGGAGACACAACGATTTCTATGAGACTTATATGAATTGTTGATATTATGAACAAATTAGCCTAAGGGATTAAATCTAATCGATAAAACGGTAAAATCGAAAAGGATTTAAAAAAATCACGGTCCGCCACTGCTGGCATCCCACCTCTACACAAAGCGAAATTATTTAACATTCTATCTTTGAATGGAGACGTTTTGAATGGAAGTTGATACAATGCTTTAATGTCATAAAAGACGCGAGCTTCTATAAAAGAAGGAATATCTTAATGAGGAAGGGTTGATTGTCTGAAGTTATTACCCACGACTTCCACTCTTTCATTCTCCTTCTTCCGAAATATACCTTCTAAGGTCTTTCCCTTTCTGGGTTTCAAATATTACTAGCCATGCTAAATCAATATTATATTTTATCATATCAAGGAATATTACTAACTACTTGCCACGTCTGTTAACTAGCTTAACCTTTTCATGCTCGAAAATTTATTTACTTTTAAATTGAGCACTTGAGCTTTTAAATGAAAGTTTTACAAGTGATTACAGTATTCTTTTAAGTATAACATGATAAATGTAGTTAATGTATTCGTAAGAAAACAACACGCATATAATAAAGTTTAGAAAAATACTGATACGATGATAATAATAATATAAGCCTGAAATAGTAAGTATAATACAGAAAAGCAAGCGTGTGCGTATACGCTAACAATATCACTGAATAAATAACAATGTTTTTTACACATAACTCATAAGTTGTAGAATATTATGCAGTGATTTAAGAAATAATAATAAAAATTGTACCGAAAAAACTTATACATTTTTTTTTAAATATATAGAATTCAAATAATAAGACATGACATAAAACAAAGTGTATTGTATAAAAGCTTGTATGTAGGTATGCGCCTACAGTTATTTGCATATTAGAAAAAAAAAAAACAAAAAAAATAGTTATATTATTTTCTCGTAAGATTTAGAAATATTAAGAAGATTTTATAAAACGCGAAAAATAATAAAATTTAATGGATGCTGCTTGGGGGGTTTTTTAGGAAAGGAAGGAGAGGAAGTTCTGGGAGCCGTCAAGACCTTTAAAAATCACACCACCATGAACACGGGCACCCCTGCTAAGTCACCAAACGTAGCGAACCACTTGGGGTGATCTATTGCAGTCAAGAATTCTGAAAAAGGATCGTACATAAAATTAATTCGAGAAGAAACTACGTGATTAGGTACGCGATAACTAATCTTATTTCAAGGGCTGTCTAGATCCCCGTTAATGATTTTAAATATGAATTAAATATCTCAATGTTTTTTCTCTTTATAATTGTTTTTATTGATGGTTTGTCAACAGAGATTCATATCAAATCACTCACAATTACAATTACATTGAACATGGTTGATACTATCACTAATTAAAGACAAACACAACATTGATTATATAATGTAGCATAATATGCTTCACAATACTAAGAAAACGGTGACCGGCCAACTCAGAATGAAATCTTTATTTATTTATTTATTTGTTGGCTCGCCAACAGAATATATCACAAGCAATTATTACATTAGTTAACAATTTGAATATGGTTACAGTGATAATTCCAATGAAAGGTGAGCACACCATTTATCACAACATTCTTAATTAGTTGTAATACATAACAATAAATTAAAGTACGTACATAAAACAAGAAGGATAAAAAATTACAAAATATATACACACATGAACATATACATACATTTTTACACATTTTTTAGGTCTAGGTGAGGAGATCGTCAGGGATATGTAAGTATAATTTCCTTCTGAAGGTAGCAATTGAGTTTGAAAATACATCTAAGTCTTCATGTTCGCAATATTTATTGTATAACCGAGTCATTCTTGAGGTTGGTTTGAAGAAGCTTGTATTAATACGGTAAGTATCGATCCAAAAGGTTTCAAGGTTTTTCGTGAATTTCGGCCTTATGTTAAGATTAATTTGATTAATTAAAAATGAATCATACATGATTTTAAAAAGGGAGATCATATCTGATATGTGCCTTCTTTTGACGAGTGAGACTTCTCTAAAGTGAGTGATTCTTTCAGCATAGTTATCTAGATTCCGATGGTCTCCAGATTTGTAAACTAGTATTCTTAATTATTTTTTTTAACAGACTCCACTTTATTGCTATGAATTGCATAGTGTGGAGACCTAATCACGGAGCCATACTCTAAGATACTCCTTACATATGAGTAGTACAAGATTCTGAAGCTACTGAGGTTCTTTAACGATTTGGTGATTCTAGTGATAAAAATGGTTTCTGATCGTTAACTTCGAGTCAAAAAAGATTCCCAGATCTCTGATGGAGTGTATTCTTTTCAGGATTTCATCACGGATCGTATAAGGGTAATCAATTTTACGGACATTGTTCGTGAACGTGATGATATTACATTTGTTAATATTTAATTCCATGGCATTTTTTTCAGATAAAGTTAACATTGATATACATATAGCACCAGGCTTAACCAAATTGGATCAATATCACCCTTCATTTGAAATTATAGTGAAACAAAATAAAGATCAATTCTTAGAAATGAATAGAAGCGATTCAAAATATAACTTCAGGAAGGGAAACTTTGATGAATGTCGACAGGATCTATTGTCTGTTAATTGGATAACTCTCTTTAAAAATAAAAATGTGAATAGCATGGTAATCTTATTATATGAAAAATTGTGGGAAATTATTGACAAATACTTTAAAAAATATTGTACTCAAACAAAAAATCAATATCCTGTCTGGTTTAATCAGCAATTGATTGCTCTTCTTAAGAAAAAAAACAAAGTTAGACTTAAGGTAAAAAAACATGGTTATGAGTCAGATTATAGGGAATTCTCTTATTTAAGGAAATTTACAAAAAAAATACAAAGTGAATGTTATAAATCATATATCAACTCTGTCTAAAGTGGTCTGCAAGGTAACATAAAGTTATTCTGGTCGTACTCAAAATCATTACGAAAAAATAATTGTATTCCTAAAGTAATGCATCTTAACGATATTTCCGCGAATGACGGTGAAAACATAGCAAACATATTCTCTAAATATTTTTCATCTGTTTATACCAAGTCGGAATCATCTACTAATGATTCAATGCCAAACATAACTGAACACAATCAAAGCAATTTGGGTAAAATACATATTAGTGCAGATGAAATAAAATGTTTTTTGAGTAAAATAGATCCCAGTAAGGGCCCAGGACCTGATAAAATTCCTCCTTTCTTTGTTAGTTGCTGTGCAGACTCTTTATGTTTACCGCTTTTTATAATTTTTAATGCATCCCTTACCACGGGAACTTTTCCCGATCTGTGGAAAAAAGCACACGTGGTCCCAGTATTAAAATCGGGAGACCAATCTTTAATAAAAAATTATAGGCCAATCAGTATACTATCCTGTTTTGCTAAAGTTTTTGAATCTCTGATATATAAAAGTATTTTTTCACATTTTAAACCCCTTCTCTGCACTAGGCAACATGGGTTTGTTTCTCAAAGATCAATCAACTCAAATCTTTTGGAATTTTGTAATTATGTTTGTAATTCTTTTAATGAAAGATTACAAGTAGATACAATTTATACTGATTTCCAAAAAGCTTTTGATAGAGTTAACCACTCCATCTTACTAAAAAAACTTGAACAAATTGGAATACATGGAGACCTATTACGCTGGGTGAAATCATATTTGTATAACAGAACTCAATTAGTTCTTATTAATGGATACAAATCATCCCCTATAATTGTAACTTCTGGTGTACCACAGGGTTCAAATCTTGGCCCCCTGCTTTTTCTCATATTCATAAATGACCTTGGCTCGAAATTAAACTGTGATTATGCTTTTTTCGCCGATGATTATTAAAATTTTTCGTAAAATTAAGTCTGTTTCCGATCATCAGCTGCTTCAAAATGACCTCGACACACTCAATAACTGGTGTACTGTCAATGATATGCACTTAAATGTTGAAAAATGTTACATTTTAAACTTTACTAGAAATAGCATTATAAAGGATTTTTCTTATGTTATCAATAATATTATTCTCAAAAAAGTTTCTTCAATAAGGGATCTAGGAATCACTCTTGATTCTAAATTCATATTTGATGTACATATTAACAACATTAAGTGCAAATCATTAAAAATGATGGGATTTATTCACAGAATATGTAAACCTTTCAAAGATCCTCAATCAATTTTAACACTTTACAATGCCTTAATTAGAAGTAAACTTGAATATGGAAGCACTATTTGGAATCCACATTACTGTAAATATGAAAACATTGTAGAATCAGTTCAAAAAAAATTACTAAAAATGTTATCCTTCAAATGTGGACTACACGACCATCTCAGATCATACGATGTACGTCGTGATTACTTCAAGATTGATACACTTAAAACTAGAAGGCAATTGACTGATCTAATATGTTTACATAAAATTATTCACGGCCATCTTGATACTACATTATGTCTTAACAGTATTGAAATTAATGTCCCCAATTCCCATTGTTTAAGACGCCATAACATTTTTCATATGAATACATTTAAAAATAATATCGCCTACTTTAGCCCTCTGACCCAGATGTGTAGACTGTATAATAAGATAGAGTGCGCTGATGTGGATATTTTCGTTGACAATTTGTACGGATTTAAAAAAAAAGTTCTAGCGCTGTTAAAAAGTACTAACTAATTATGTTGTGTGAATTGTCTTTCTATGCATGCTCGCGTATTTCATATGTCTTTTACCACTCATTGCAATGTGTTACTTGAGTGACCTTGTATATAATTCTGTATTTTTATTTGTGATGTTTTTGTTTTTCTAATTGTATTTATTTGTATTTAATTGTATGTAATTGTAGATTTTTATAATTGTGTAATAACTGAGTTTTATAACTGGATTGTTCTCATGTAAGTGTAAACGTCTGTAAAACCCAGTATAAATAAATAAATAAATAAATTATCTATGCACCATTGAGACAACGTAAGTAGGTCTTTTTATAAAATTTCGCAGTCTTGTTGTGAATTCACGGAATGATTTTTTTTTAAATCGTCTGCATATAATAAACATTTACAAAAAAGTTTTTAATATTTCTATTTTTGAAACTGTTAATTCGTGGTGGAAGTCCATTATAATAGATTATAATAAAACAAATAAAAACTTTATTCCACTTAATTTTATTTGACCGTAACCGGTTTCAGCTCGTCAGAGCCATCTTCAGACTGGTACAAATAATTCTTAGCCTACGGTTTATATAAATAACATATGGGGGAGGGGGAGAGGGGTAGTCTACAAGGATTTTAATGAATTATTTTTGTTACTGAGTCATTTTAGACTGTCGAATTTCTAAGTATTTTGGTTATTCCAGTGGGCTACTTACTTTGGGTTTGTAGCTCACTTCAATATCTATTGATTAGGGAAAAACCTTACAAGTAATTTGAATTATTAATGGACTAATTTTATTGTCAAATCGTTATTATACATATCTATGATCAATGGGATTTTTAAATTGCTTTTTGAAAGGATGCATGTTTACATTAAAAAGTTTTGCCGTGAGATCATTTATGAATATAACAAAAAGTAGTGGTCCTAAATGGGACCCTTGAGGAACACCGGATGTGACTAGTCTGGATAATCGGTAGAGGACTCATAACTATTAACTTGTACATACTGACTCCTGTGTGAAATAGAAGATATAATCCATCTCAGGAGATTGCTGTGAAAACCTGATCTTTTTAGCTTTTGGATCAGAAGATGATGACTGACTTTTTCGAATGCCTTACTGAAATCAGTATAGACTGCATCTATTTGAGTTCTTTTGTCAAAATTAGTACTTAAAAAATCAACATATTCAATTAAATTTGTGGTAGTGGATCGATTGCAAACGAATCCATGTTGAAGAGGGCTTAAAATATGTTTAAAATGTGTAAAAATGCTTTTGTAGATTAAGGATTCGAGAATTTTCCCAAAACATGAGAGTATACTGATTGGGCGATAATTATAGATGTTGCTTTTATTCCGCTTGTCACTTAAATCAACTCAGAACCACCTCAGAAAGGTCATAAAAAGTGATAATAAAAAAATCGTTAAATAGATTATGTTAGGTTAGGGTTACCGGCTATTTTAAAATTATTTTTTCATAGCTTTTAAGACCTTTCTGAGGTGGTTCTGAGTTGGCATGGAACCGAAGAAAACATTATGTTATGTTGTGGGGTATATAATATATATTTTTTATATTGATATATTGCTGGATGCCCACCTTCCGGGAATTTTTTCATATTCTTTCCCATTTAGGATTTTGGCGTAATACTGCCCAAGCATTTTGCAGTGTGTAACAATCTCAATGCCCCTTACAAAACGTGTAAAAATATTATAAGTGTGGAGCCGATCTATACCATTTTTTTTGCATGTATGTTCATTCAGTTTTTTTTTTAAATTTTACAATGTTTTATCTTACAAAACTGGCAAAACTGACAAATCTTACAAAACTGATCAATCAGTTTGATTGTAAAAAATCTCTAATTTTTCCTACTTAAATAATAATAATAATGATTTTAATAATAAATTAATTTACCTAGAAATTTAGGAGGTAGAGGTATAGTCAAAATAACATCTTTAAAACATAATCAGGTAGAAATGCTAAGAAATTTTTTCCATACGAAAGCTGACAGTTCATAAATGCACAAAATAATTTGCAAGGCAGATAGAAATATTTCGCCATTAAATTTATACGACGAGAATGCCAGCATTCTTATAAATACCAACCAGGAATTATTAGATTCCTGGTCAAATAAATTCTTCACGCAAAACACTTCAATTATCTCAACCAAACATATGTTGACAAATTTTCATCAAACAAATGGTTGAGTATTGGAGAGTTGAGCGCAGAAATAGAAGGCTTTATGCTTGCCATTCAAGATAGAGTCATTAATACTAAAAATTATAGGAAGCATATCATCAAAGATGCAAATCAAATTGATGATTTATGTAGAAAATATTTGGCTTTTCCGGAAACTATAGAACATATTATATCGTGATGTTCTGTATTAGCGCCGTCCCAGTATACATTTAGGCACAATCAAGTTTTAAAAATAATTCACCAAAGTTTGGTAATTAAACATAACTTGATTGACTGCCGTAATATACCATATTATGAATATGAACCAAATTCATTTTTAGAAAATGAATTTTATAAAATTTATTATGATAAAACTATTCTAACAGACAGAACAATTAGTCATAATAGACCCGATATAGTTTTATATGACAAAATTTAAAAAAAAATAACTTATATCATTGATGTCGCTATTCTAAATTCTTGTAATATTCAAGATAAACTGTTTCTGAAAAAATAAGAAAATATACAGATTTAGGAAATCAGATTAAAAGAATTTGGCATTTTCAGACTATAAAAATATTACCATTTGTTATTTCGGCTACTGGCATTATACCTAGCTCTCTCATTCAAAATTTAGGCGTATTAGATTTGTCAAAAATTTGTATATAAAAATGCAAAAGTCGGTCATTTTAAATACATGTAGGATTGAAATATCTGGAGTCGGTGAAATATTTTCCCATTATGTTTCTGGTGGATTGACGTATTGTTCTTGTATTGTTTTGTATTTATTATACTTATATAGTGCACTTACATTGCGTGAATTTACTAGATAATCATTTGTGAAAAAGTGTGTGGAAGGGTTTAGTCTTTCATTCGGGAAAGATTTAACCCGGAGATAAAATCTGGAGCACCGTAAAAAAAAAAAGATTTATTGTCTTCCTTTCTTTACAAACATCTAGAGATAATGATATCCTCACTGGGATTTCCCGTGCTGAGGATTTCATTTACATATTATAATTTAATTGTAAGAAATTAATATGAATTAGTCATAAACAAATAGGTATCAATAATACTACTATATTCTTTTAAGTAATACATAGTAATTACTTAAAAGTATTATACTTACATAATATTACAATACTTAAGTAATTATCATAATGCTTATGCATGATGGTAATTTCTAGGTATTTGTACACAATATTATTCTAGGTATTAGATCAATATTCAATCCAGGTATTGGGGACAAAATATTATTTGTTTTCATGTTCTACAGAGGTAGAATGAAGAGGTAGAATATTAATCTAAATCGTCATAAATATTAAAAAACCGAGCTCGATATAATTTTTTTTACTGAATTTCTTCAATCTTGTTTTAATTTTCTAAAAAGTTACTTCATTTCCATCAGCCTCGAGTATTACAGCCGAACTTCATAATATAATCTGCATTGTCAAGCGTGATGTAAAAAACGATAACTTCCTTAGAACATTTCTTATTTAACTATTCTGTTATACTACTATGCCCGGGTACACACCTGTGTGGAGCTCATGTAAAAAAAATAATTAAGATAGCAAATTCTAGTCTACTGCAGTCTAAAGGTTAGGTTAGATTATGTTGGCACAAACAAATGCCAATATATGGTTACGGAAATGGTACAGGTTTTTAAATGATTTTGCAAAAACAAAATCTGCTTTATCATATTCGCCGGCGTGGCTGAAATTGTATAGGCTTTGTAAATACTCTCCCGGGATAAAGTATTGCATTTATTCATAACAGGTCAACAACACTACCTTAAAATAAATTCATGTTATTGAAGAAAGAAATCTTCCCTTGGGTGTGCTTAGATTGAATCTTGAAACTCCTGTAAAACTAGACAATTACTCGCGGAAAACTGTAATGTTACCCCACCCCAATTTAAAAATCCAACTAGAATCAAAGCAAAGCACACAGTTCAAACATCCCCAAAGGGAGTAGTCCCAAATGCCAGATTGACTTTGCAGCCATAATTCATGGAGTGAGAGACACTTAGTGTCCGCAACTAAATACACCCTCATAACACTTGATACAGCGGAATCAGGGGACGAAACCTCCCCTCGGTGACTGCGGTGTAAACACCATTACTGTTCTTGGGGTGAGATTGCAACCCCACTTTTTCATATGAACTCTGCACTGAGAGTGTGGTTGATATCAGTGATTTGAATTTATTCTGGAAATATATTGATTCATCATTTATACGATTCAATTCAATTCAACCCACAACTAAAACGATATTTTTTTATTTTTAACTTTATCAGTAAAAACTCAAATTATAATATTTAATTAAATGAAGACAATATTAGCGAAACTCAATCAAAATCTGAAGATAGAAAAATCAGAAAAAGATATTGGTTCCACTGATACCGTGGCTCCCAGATACCGTGCTGTATCTGGGTTCGAGTCCCAGGGGAACCAATATCTTTTTCTGATTTTTCTATCTTCAGATTTTGATTGACTTTCGCTAATATTGTCTTCATTTAATTAAATAAAACGATATTTTCACAAGTAAATTTCCGTTACTTTTCCATCAAATTATAAAACACACACTCTCTCTCTCTCTCTCTCTCTCTCTCGAACTAAAAACATTCGCCTTTCTGAGCCAGGAAGACGTAAAGTGGAAGCCATCCTAAACCCTTATTCTTTTCTGTTCACCGTCTACTTTACTGTTGTTTAATTGTTAGAACTCCAGTTTTTAGGTATATTTAATAATAATATTGTTTAATCTTTGCATTTTTTTAAATAAATAAATGAAAACAATCACCGAATTAATATTTCTTAACACAAACATTACAATATTAAATTTATCCTACGTCTTGAAAAAAAACTTCTTTACCGACTTACCAAGTACCTAGTTAATTAAAAATCCATGCAAATCGTTTTGAGTAGAAAATAATATTGATGGAAATTATTGGAAAGATAAGATGACAGATGATTATCTTAATCTTCTAATAATAATAATTGTTTTCACCTTCGGCAAAAAGTGTTCAATTCATAAAAAAATTATGTTTGCAATTTATCAGAGTTAACAATAACATTATTTATATTCAGACTTGCCAAATGTTTCAAGAGCTTCTTAACACTATGACAAAGTTTTATAAAAAAAAATGATTACTTGCCATCGATTTTTTCTAGGCACCAACAGTAGGGGTGACGTAAGGTACCTACCTGCTTAAGTATGCCTATTTTCTATCTCCTACCTTAAAGAATAAAATTTTTGAAATAGAGTAAATGGACCGCAGGAAGTTGTAAGTGAGAAAATTGTCAGTTGGCTCACCTGAGTCAACACTTATGAACTGCTCAGTGATCCTACTTTAACCACTTTAGCGACATTATCGTATCAGGGATTAATTTGTTTTGGTGATAAATGTGCAGGTTTTTTTTATTTATTTACTCGATAAATATATATTCTTCTAATTACGTACTTTTGTATCTATATATTAACTTAAAATTTTGCACCACAAAAAGCTATGCTTAGATATGGGTGGAGGGTGTTTTAATTTTGTTGTCATTAAGGTTAAATGTACAGGTTCACAGATGGCGCCAATTTAATAATTTTAGGAAAAATCACTTTTACAAGTTATGCAAAAAACTATTAAGATGAATTATTTGTTTGCGCCCTTATATACGTAATTAGGTTGACCAAAAGTTTTTTTAGATGTCGGAATTGGTAACATATATTTTCAGATATTTTGTGTTTCTAAAAGTTATTTGTAAAATTGAGTGATATAGGAACAGAGTAATTCGTTTTCTAAATTTGAACTCTTCAAATATATAAGTTCTGTATTTTCGATCACTAGAGTTTTCTTACGATCAAACTGACTTGGGCGACTAGGCACTCAATTTTGTGAATCTTATTTGGTATATTACTAAATTAAATTAAATTAGCCAAAACAATAGGTAAATGTTCAGAAACTAAGCAGGAGAGTGTAAATGATAAGGTGACAATAAGGTGACTTCAAATTCTTTCAACGAAAGTTACTTTGCACAAGCAAAATTCAATTTTATATTTTAGATTTTTTCGGAACATCCGCTTTCGTTGACGTTTGGTGGGACACTGGTGGGACACTGTTGTCGGCTAATTCACGCATGCACGCAAAAATTCGCTCTGGCGTGTGATTTATCGATGATGTAACAACGTACCCCGCTCCCCCCTACATGATTACATTACATGCATTATGTACAATAGAATATGTTCGTCGTAAAAAAAATGGCTTTAAAACACCTTTAGCATCACGAACTGATGTTTGTGATAATTTTCGTTACACAAATAATTTTTTTTGTTTGTTTGTCCATCTTCTACCTTGACTGATATCCAATTTTTTATGCGGAATTTTCTTGTCATATTATGCAATTTTTAGGTGCTGCCTACCGCGAAAATGACTTTTGAAGGGAGGTAGGTACCTACCTACAAGTATGAAGGAGTTACCTCAGTAAGTGTTGGTGTGAGGTGAGAGGGGGGCGCTTTGACTCCGGGGTAGGTGTGCGGGTAGTATTGTTACCACGCGCATTGTTCCTAATCAAATGAAGGCCCTCTATATCGCCGGGCTGTCCAACCAACCCAACCACCCCCAGCCTGCCCACCCCTGGCACCTCACACTTCCTGGCAGGGGTGTACAATTGGAAAAATTAGGATAATAATGATAATTCCGGTCTTGCCTGTATCCCTGCATTTTTAATGGATACAATAAAACATTGATGTCTTAGTAAACCCATGTAAAACAGAAAATCTATTTGTTTTTATTACATCAGCTCTACACAGGAGGTCCGGGGAAAAATATTTTTTCCTCAGGATCTATGTCATCTTTGGGGATGCTATGTGGGGAAATCTGCGTATCATGCATCGATTTTGTCGATAATTTCCGATGGTTTTGGATTTTTCGTACTTATTTAGGAATTTGTAAGAATTTTTGAAAAAAAAAATTTATTAAATGAAGACAATATAAGCGAAACTCAATAAAAAATCTGAAAACAGAAAAATCAGAAAAAGATATTGGAACCTCTAGGACTCGAACCCGCTACCACTGCGCCAAGGAGTGGATATCCGATTCGGTCATTTTTAACTATATCATACTTCGACTAAGAACCACCCACATTATCTTAATTTTCCTAACGCACATTTTATTGGCTGCTATCTTTATGCCATCTTGGCGCAGTGCTCGCGCGTTTGCCCGGAAAGCGAGAGGTCCGGGGTTCGAGTCCCAGAGGTGCCAATTACTTCTTCTGATTTTTCTGTTTTCAGACTTTCGATTGAGTTTTGCTTATATTGTCTTCGTTTAATTAAATATTCTAATTTGAGGTCTTACTCATAAAGTTAAAATAAAAAAAATTAAAGTTTCTTATTTGATTGACAGTAATTTTCTTGCAAGAAATGTTAGATTGTCCAGATTATAAATCAAAGAATTTTATTAAACACTAGCGCAGACCCATGAAAAATCTCGGGGTATTATAATGTGGGATTTGCCAAACCTAAAGTATTTATAAAATGTTTGCCTCACGATCATTGCCTTTGAAAAATAACCATTAGGTATCAATTTTAGAGACGGTTAGAAATTTACATTTCGAATGAACACTGTTAGAATATGTTAGAATATTTTTGACTGGTGTTGACCAGCCATAAATTCAAACAAAAGAAATTAGCTTTTCAAATGTAGAATTAATAATTCATTAATAAAATTTGGCTTTTCTGAATTGCTTTCCAGAATCAGTTCAAATTTTGAGTTAAATTCAAACAAATCCAAATTATAGAGGTTATTGAATCGGAGTTACAGACAGAGTCACAACCAAAATCTGCATTTTTAATAGCCCAACTCAAACACAACAGAGTATTTAAAAGATTTACCATCGTATCAACATTCATGTCTAAACGCAACACCGTCACCTCACCACCCGAAACTCCTTCGCACCACATCCCCCCCTCCCCCCTCAGAGCAGGTCTCCCAACTCCCAACCTCCCACAAACTCCCCCCCATAGGATAATGCAGGACAAGAAAGGGATACTCCGCCCCTTTTGTTTATCTTTCGGAAATATCTACTTCGGGGGTCCATTGTGTCCATACTTGACAATTGAAACTTTAAATTACTCCAAATTAATAAAAAGGGAAATACATCGATAAGCTTTTACGTGTAGGAAATGGTGTATTGTATTATCTATTCGGTTTTAGCTGGCCGAATGAAAATTTAATGAGTTATGCTAAGCTGGCTTGTATTACATTGTTCTAGGGAACAATACGCGGAGTAAAGAATGATATATCGATGTTGATGGACATTGTTGTCTACAATTTAATACGTGCGCCTGGTGTGTAATTAAATAACTTTAGCTTTATTTTTGCTCTATTCAGAAAATATATAAAAACTAGCACAGACCCCTGAAAAATCATAAATAAATGGAAAAAGCACTGTTCTTTGAAAAATCACGAAATCTGAGTTTACTTGTCAAGTTAAAAAAAAAATATTACTAAGAAATTTATACAAAAAATACACGTTTCAAATATAGAATTAAATAATTTTCTTGTAAAAAAATATTATTTTACAGGTAAATTTAATCGCAACTCCGAATTCTTGACATATTGAAAATGATGATAAAAATATTTTTGGTGTTACAATATTATATTATAGGTAGGTACTTTAACGCTTGTTTGAATTCTTGTAACAGTAGTTCCAATTTTGAAAACGACTTTTAAAATAATTTTCCGTTCAAATATTATATTATAGGTAGATACTTTAACGCTTGTTTGACTTCTTGTAACAGTAGTTCCGATTTTGAAAACGACTTTTAAGATAATTTTCCGTTCAAATATTATATTATAGGTAGGTACTTTAACGCTTGTTTGAATTTTTAACAAAATAAGTTCCAATTTTGAAAATAATACTTACATTCACAACAAATCCGAGTTTATTGAAACAGAATTATTATCTGCCACAGCCAAAATTAGTAGGTTAGATCATCACCCTTAAAAAATTATATGTTTTGCATTACAGTTGATTTAAAAATAAAAAACGGTGACTGGACAACTCAGAATCATGCAACTTCAACACCTCCAATGAAAAGTCATTAAAAGTGATAAAAAAATTATTATAAATTGGTTAAATAAGTAACGTTAGGTTAGGTTATAATATATTTTAAAATTATTTTTTTTCATTAGATACTGACTTTTCAAAGGGATGTTAAAGATGCATGATTCTAAGTTGAACATGAAAAACAGAGTTTAAACATATTTCGGGCACATTTTTATGCTTTAGTACAAATTTAAAAAAAAATCATAAATAGACCAGCCTGCGAATTGAATAAATAAAACAGGATATTGCATCTAAATAGTTGCTGAAATCTAATTTCCTCAAGAAGTATGTAGGTATTTTCGGAATGGCGAGGAATTTGGACAGTTTTTTAGCCAAAAATGTAGCATATTTTTTAATGTTCGAATCTTTTCAACCCTTTCGCCGTTGCACGTGCGAATTCAAATATTCCCAGTGTTACCACTTGTAAGCCGAGTGTGCTTTTTAGTTTCTCCGCGGCTGACGAATCACTGCGTTTCCGCGGTACCGGCTTGGGCAGGACGCGGGAAAGCGGGCACCTAGTACCAACACAGTACACTTACATCAGGTGAAGCGGCCATTGTGTGACGGGACGCTTTGAAAGGATCCTGTATCAAACAATTGATTCTGGGCGAAAGATGACGGATTAAAAAACAATAGCAAACTTCCGCAGCCATAAAACCAGAGTTAATTTCGCAAACTTGGCGTTTTACAAATGGCATGGGGAAGGGGGGGAGGGGGCTCTACCCTCCTCTGAAAAGTACACGCGATTAGCGCTGTAAAAGTTCGTAAAGAAATCAGTTCTTAAGGAACGGATTTCTTTAAGGGAAATGAGTACATAGGTAGGTAGGAATGTACATACTTTTTCCACTTCAATAATCGATGTAGGCTCTATTTGAAGGCAATGTAATAATTATCTCGATTTGGAAGGCGGTATGAGTACCAGAACCGTTTATTGAATAACCAGCAACTTTTCCATAGATCACCCGAAGTGGTTTGCTATGTTTGGTGACATAGCAGGGGTGCCCGGATTCATGGGGTAAGGTTTGTGTAGGTCTTGGTAGCGAATGCGTTTTCCTGACAACTCATGCTTGGCGGGTCGGATTAGGAGAGACTGATTGAGGGAGACCTCTCCAGCCGGACTATCTCGACCCATCGCCTTGCACGGCAGTGGGGGGATGGATTCATACGTCGGTAACTCCTGGACACATTCCAGATTACCTTTCCTTCCGGAATTTCCTTTTGTAAAAATACCCTCTGCACAGCATCCCCAAAGATGACGTAGGCCCTCAGAGTAATTATTTTCCTTTGGGCCTCCTGTGTAGAGCTTGTGTAAAAATAAATGTGGCCTCTCGACTCAGGATTTTTTTTTATTTTTGTTTTGTTCGTTTAATTTATTTCATCTATGTTTATTGACCATATCTGAACAGCCACGTACATCCTAAATTTCTTTTCATATTCCCCCTTCGGCCCCTACTTCCGGAAGTCTTACTGTCGAAATCTTGTTCAGAATCACTAAAGCAACTAAAAGTGAAACAGAAATAAATTCAAGTATAGTAAACCAAAAGAATAATTGTATTTATGTAGCTAAATTTAAATAAAGTCAATTTTTAATACATATAATATACACCACGACTAAAAAACTGAAATTCCAAAAAACGCTTGTAAAATAAAATAAACGAAGTGCTTTTTGTAAGTCGTTTTACTCTTCTAACTAAAACCTCAGTGGGAACTGGGAACATTCAATTCATTTGCAAATACCGATGCCAGCTCTTTATAAGAACTTTTTCATGTCCCAGAATATAAAAGACCTTCATTGAAGCTATAGGAATGAAAGCGGCAGTTTTCCCAGAATTTTCCACATGGTCAAACTAAATTATATCTGCCGATATGACAAAATTTGTAAAGAGTAAATAAAAATCCATGCAACGTTCGCCATTTCTATAGATGGCCAAAAGAAAAGTGAGAGCGATAACGATACAGCCCCAACATTGCCAAGTAAAGGATGGAAGGCTTTCATTAAGGCTTTACTCAGTGGTGGACATTGACATTTTTCATTAAATTATGATTTAATAAACTTTCTGAAAAATTTCGAATAAAGGGAAAGCATTTGTTAATTAGCGAACCAACTATCTGTACCGACATGCCTGAATTATTTTTACACGCCCCGATGCTGAGTTTTTGCAGCCACCTCTAGACTGGAGCCCCTAGATAACTAAAAAAATTCTCGAATGTTAGAGTGCTGGCATTATTGATGTTTATGACACCGGTGCACACCTGGAAAATTTCGCCAAATGCCGTGCTCAACATTGGTACCTGCGTGCGTACCAATTTGATATATTCGGTTGGGAAATGGTCGTTTTTATAATTGCGTGTTAGAAGTTAGAACTATCCGTTGCTGCTTGCCAGCACGGCAGAGTAATGATTTACTGGCTTTTATGTTACGTTTCTTACCCATTTCATTCCTAAAGATCCTCCGCACAGGATCCAGATACATTACATAGGACTTGTAAACCTCAGTCCTACTGTGGAATTGTTTTATGTAGTGTAGATGGAGTCCACAATATATGATATTTCATTTAGATGAGCGCGATCTTACTCAGTCTCTTCCTAGCACAGACCGCATCATCAAAGTTAGACATTTGGCCGCTATATTAGTACCTATTCCTTAAATCGGCAAATAAATCGGTAAACAATAGTGGAATTGTTCTAGAACAAAGATACCTACCTACACAACGAAACCAACCCACTAACTAATACTCCCAATGTGTAGAACATAGCAAATTGAGAAATGCATTTGAATAAATGTAATGTATCATAGTTAGTCTATGATTAGTTCTCGAATTGCTGAATTGCTGTAGCTGTCTATGGGCTTTTCGCGTCACATGGTCTCGTTTCGGAGATGTGACCAAGGTAACCGAAGGTAGATTTGCAGTCATATAATCCTAGAGCTCCGCAGACAAAACCTAGCTTCTAGTTAGGAAGGACATTAGTCCTCCGACCTATAACTAAAAATCACGATATGTCAATAAACAGTCACAGTGATTTAAAAAAACCTAAGTCTTTCAATAAGCATCCTGTAGCACTAGAAAATAATGGTCCCAGTACTTACAATAACGAATGTCTCTTGATAGAACATAAGAGACATTACAATAAATTTTTTAAAAATCAAATAGAAACCATCTAGATTAAAATCATTAATGCACCAAATTCACAAACAATAAATCCCAAATACCCGCAAATCAATTCAAAAACCAATGTTTATTTGCGTTTACCGTCCAACAATGGAGTTTAACAATGATTCGAATTGAAAGCCCCGTAAAAGTGTCGCAATTTTGCAATTTATTATGCTTCATATCTGGCACAATATCTCATAAGCATTGACAATCAGCTAAATAAACCGATGATTTCAGCGCCACCTTTGCAGTGGGCTGCGGGGGAGAGGGTGGGCATGAGAATGGGGTGCAGCGGGAGTGGGGTTATGGAACGATCGAAAGAGATAGACGCGGGGAAAATTCACAACTATGGAAAGGATAATACTTCGCCCGCCCTTATAATTAATATTGCATCAGAGAGATTATCTCTTTGCTGAAAAATGTATGGGAGCACGTGCGCAGGGTTAGATTCAGTATTTTATTCACTTTGTAGTATTCCACCCTAAAGGATTCACTTTACAGGACATAAAAATATGATTAGTTAGACTTTTAGAAGAGAAAAATATATGCTTAAACTTTTTTGCAAGGACGTAATATCAACTATTTTTTATTTTAAAACAATTCAACAATCGAACACTACAGTATAACTAATAATAAAGAAAAAAGAGTTTTAAAAGGTAACAGAAACATATTTACAGGGTGTTAAGGGGCGTACTTGACTTACTTTAACCAGTCATTCCTGACTTTATTTGAAGAAGAAAATGCATATGAATTTTTTGTTTCTGGTAAATTTTTTAAAAAATTATATCTTAAAAATCAAAGTAGGTATTGGAGAGTTAGGATCGGAGTGAGAGTTAGGGCTGAGTAAGCAGTGATGACATGTGGAAGAAAACACGTTTCGTTTGGTTTTGAAGAAGAAAAAAAATCAAAAATAGTCACAAGAGACCAATATTTACAAAGTAAGTCAAGTACGTCGTTTAACACCCTGTATATACAAAGCTGGAGAGAAATATTTAAAAAATTATATATAAACACTAGCGCAGAACCGTGAAAAATCATGGGATATTATGTGTACCTTAAAGCATAAACCACGTAAGTCCATAGAAAAGTCTATAAAGCATTCTCTTTAAGATGAAATGCCCTAAACAACAACAAAAAGTCTATAGCTATGAGTGGTTTATGTTTTGGTACAGTTGGAATTTTAGGGTTTGTGAAGCTGAAAGTACTTATAAAATATTTGCATTAGGATAACATTTCCCTTTAAAAATAATTAGAGAGATTAGAAATGTATGTTGCAGGCAAATCGTAAAATCAGGCTGAGCATGATGCGTCTGAGGCACTTCACGAAGTAGCTAGGCGCATCATGATCTGCCTGATTTTAAGATCGACCGCCGACATATCGTCTGAATGCACACCGTTAGTAAACTTTAAAAATCGTGAGTGATACAGATTTAGATAATATCAATTTTTGACATTTCAAATATAGAATAATAAGTTAAATATAATTATTTTGGTAAATAGTAAATGCTGTGTGAAGATTATTTTTAGGGAAAGGAAGGAGAGGAAGTTCTGGTTAAAAGTTATGAAGAGTAGGTAGAAATCCGGAGGTCAATATGTACAGTAGTGAAGGACGTATAAATCCAACCTTCCTATTGCGGTTCAACGCAATCGAGGTCGGATCAATCGAAATCGGGTCGAGAGAGTCCGGCTGGAGAAGTAAAAATGTCTCCCTCAATTAGTCTTTCCCATCCGGTCTGCCATGCTGCACGTGTGCCGCCAAGACCTAGACAATTCTCATCCCATGAACTCGGCCACCCCTGCTAAGTCACCAAACGTAGCGAACCACTTGGGGTGACCTATGGCAGGGGTTTTGGTTATCCATTAAATTATTCCAGGGACGGAGGTACCCATACCCGCCTGCCAAATTGAAATGAGTATAAAAATCTTAGTAGGTACCGACTAAATCACTTGCATTGTATTTAGTAAATCGTAAAGAATAATGCAACGAGAAAATTGACGCATTAAATCCCTCATAAAACTGATATTATTAATTATTGTGAATTCCCATTGATCATGTTAATTCTCCGTTGCTTCTCATTGAGAGCCCTGCCAATCTAGCCCCCTCGGGGGAGAGGGGAGATGGTAGGTGGCCCAGGGTTCTGGGTGGAGGTAGGTACATACCGATGAATGCATGACGCGGGACCTAACCGCGCCGGCCGATGTGAAAGACAACTTTTTCCAAAGTAGATTCGACGACATTTTTATATCGTACCATAAGCAAGGGGGTGGGTGCACAGTGACAAGTAAAACAGGGGTCGATAGTATTTTTGACAAACTCCAAATTAAACTTACTAATTTTGGATCCACGTAGTTGCACGGGTACATGCGTGGTGAATTTAAATTGTGATCCTGCCTAATGTAAAATTATTCAAGTTCATTGAACCGGAGTTACGATCGCACAGACAGGCTCATAAACGAAATTAGTGTGTTTAATAATTGATAGATTTTCTTAGTTAAAATTATAATAAAATTATCAGCAAGTGTTTGCAAGAATGGGTTGCTTCACAGAATTTGAACAATTCATCAATTTTCAAAGTCTGTTATTATTTCATTTTTGTGAAACAACTGGCCAATAATGACATAATAACAGAACTTGAAATTTAACTTTGAAATTTGATAATTTTTTTGAATTCTGCAACAACTCGTCCGAACTGTACCGCAAAATTTTGAAATTTTAAATTGAATTTTAACTCAAAATATCCGAAAATGTTTATGATTGACCAATATCTTGGTTGTGGCCAAGGTTTATATTAAATGTATTTAATATGCAATTTCTACTAACCATGGGTTCTGCCTATATTGAGAAGAAAAACTTAAGTCAACAAGTGTTTACCTTATTTTTATTATAAACAAATTAATTACTCGGCACTATCGATTACTCTAGCTGTTAACCAAAACACTAAATATATTTGATCATAATTTTTTTAAAATCTGAAAATTTTTATGAACTTTTCGGTTTTTTCAAAATTATTGTTGCTCTTTATCTATCCGGTTAAGAGGAGATGTCGACAAATGCAGTATGAATAAATAGTAATAAATAATTGCAGTAAATCCAATAGGAACTTCTGACACGCAAAGTGGCCTTTATATCCTCCGTTCGCGTCGCACATTCAAAACAAATTGATACAAAAATCGTCGCAATAGGCGAGTTTGAGGTCAGAAAAACGACATGTCTCTCCGCCAACGCCTTTCTCTAACGATTGTATGCTTTTCGCATCTTTCTCTTTCGCTTACGATCATTGTAAAGTCAAACCTGCGCGAGAATGGATCGTATCAAGTTCAGGGGGCCTAGTCTCTATCTTTTATTAACCTCAGTTAGCGCGTTAATTACGTCACAAACACGTATTTTGACAGCTACGCTAATTAGAGTAACTGTCAAAATACGTGTTTGTGACGTAATTAACGCGCTAACTGAGGTTAATAAAAGATAGAGACTAGGCCCCCAGGTCGGCATTAAAGTTTAGCATGTACTACACCAATCCAATACAGATGTAATTGGTCAGTAACGTAATTTTTTTTAATATAATTTAACAGGTGGGTGTAAAGAAACTTGTGCCACGACTCACCACATGCATTAAACGAGATGGCAATTATGTGGAATAATGGTGAACAATGTCCTGTAATTTTTTTCAAACACACTTTTTCTAAAAATATATAAAAATCTAGTACACTTTGTTAACATCCCTATTATGTTTAAGAGTTCTTATTTATAATCTAGTACTCGCTACGCGTAAAGTACTACAACCCCCTTAAAAGGTATAAAAATACCTTTGGTTTTAAATTTGTATGTGCTTGAAACCTGAAAAGTTTGCAGCGTAAATTTCCAGAGTGAAAAACCTTTTAACCGCTGGTTGTAAGCATCTGATTAATCCAACTCGATTCATTGGTTATGAATAGAATTAGTTAAGAATAAAACTCCAACGCAAAAAGTCGTGCGGCTGCTCGAAAAAGATTTTATACAAATGAAGCATATTTACTTGGGCAAAGAAACCAAGATGAAAAAATCTTAGTGGGTACCTTCTGTATAGCCATGTTCTACTAGTAGTGTTTTTCTTTTTCTTATTCCTGGTTTGGGAAGCGGAAAATATGTAACTTTTAATGGTTGTTTATTGTCATTTTTAAATATCGCGTGAACGAGTTCTCAAAATCGATTATTATCAGAAAATGACGATCGAATTTTTTATACAATTGAGCAGAGAATTTTTATTTGCATTCCCAAATAGAAAATTACTGTGTGCTTTTTCAAACCACGTCATGAAACTGAATGTTGTTGAGCAAAAAATTACTACAGCAGATTACTACGGAAGATTCACAATGAATTCGTGAGTTTCATTTCAGCAATTGTTTCAGCAAGTGGTTATAACATTGTTTTATTAATATGCTATCGAACTCTTTTAACTTTCTTACTGCACATAATTATATTCTTGATAATATTTAAATCAGTCTGAAGATGCTCGTCATTTGTTGGACAACCAACACCTTTGCCATAGGTCACCCCATAAGGTTCGCTGGGTTTGGTGTCTGTGAGGTATGTCTAGGTCTTTGCGGCGGATACGTCTGTCCACTTAAAGCGTGGTAGGTCGAATTAGAAGGGAGTGGTTGAGGCCCTCAACCACTTCCTCCCAATTCGACCTGCCAACGACCAGTTCGACCCTCAACTTGAGGGAGGCCATTTATTCTCTCCTGCAGGATTCTTTCGACGGATCACCTTGCACCGTAGTGGAAGGGGTAGATTCATGTCACTCCTGGACCCACTGACCCCCAAATTCCTACCCACACCTCATACCCTTTATCTTCTCAGAAAATCCTCTCCTATGAAAGACTCTTCATACAGCGTCCCCAAAGATGACATAGGCCCTGAAGTAAATTATTTTCCACGAGGCTTCCTGTGTGGAGCTATTCCAAAATGAGATGAAACGGGTCCGGTCATTAATAAAAATCAGAGTGTGTAATTTACACACTGTAGAAGTGAAACTAGAAAGTCGCTAGATGTCGCTTTTTTTCCTTTTGCTTGTTTTTTAAAGTGGTTTGTTAATAATTTATTTGTTTTGGATTTCGTAGGAATCGAACTCCCGTTTGCTTGGTGTCTGTCTCTCTAACCACTGAGACTTGTCAGGCACCTTGCCCACTACGCTATGGAAGGCACGCGCCAAGGTGAGAATTTACTGCATTATATTAGAACCGAGTATTTGTGTAGGACTGAATTATGACGCATTTCCGATTTATCCGAATTTCAAGTCACTAACGGCGCTAAAGAAGTTTCACTTAAAGAAGTAGAAGAAAGTTATAAAGGTGTTTTAATCCATTAAAAAGTCATATTAAAATGGAATTCCACAATGAGTTAAAGGTTTCAAAATTTGAAATAATATTTAAATACATTCAAAAATAAACATTTTAGTGCGGCCGTATTTGATCTAAATATTTGAACGAACTAAAGATGCGGTCGTTCAGTTTGGTTGGTGAAAACGGTCGTACGTAACCTGAACCTGAACACCCTCAACACAATACGCACATGCATGACATCCTCAATACCGAGAACGGCTTTTTATTTCGACATCGAGAGCACTTCTTTTCTCATTTTGTCTACATTTCGCACCCCCTCGCGGTTAAAGCCGGGCTCCCAAATAATTCCCGCAGCACAGATAGTATGACTGACTGCAACAATACAATGCAGCCATAGAGTACGACGCGGAGCATAGAGCGCACACCACAGAGCCACGAGTCTCGGGAGTCAAGGCATTTTTACATCAGGCTTTGTCATTCGTGTGGGGGCCACTTGTCATGGGCCTTCGCCCCCTCGGGCAGGGCCGGCGCGGCGGGACGGAAACCGCAAGTAATTAAACAATTAATTATCTACATTATTACATTATCTTGTATTTACCGCAACTGTTACGATATCCTAAAGATTGCTAAGGTTGGGTGTCAAGATCAAAATTCTGAAATCAGGAGATTCGATTTCCACATATCTAACAGCAGCCGGGAGATTATTAAGATCTCCGGTCTCTCGTGTGGTGAATTTTCATGAAATAAAGTATCTACGGGTTAGAAAGACTGTACGATGTGCTAGTTGCTACATAATTATTTTTAATAATTCGTAGGCGTTTTGAAAATTCCTTTTTTTTTATTGAATGTCCCGAGGAATCTTCCAGTATATTTTTATAGAGTACAAGACTATATATTGTCAGGTTTATGCGGTGGAGAGAGCGGGTTTTTATTTATTTTTTACATTAGATACCAAATTGTAATTTGTTTTTACTTTATTGCTCATTTTAAAACATTGTTTTTTTTTATTTGCGACAATATATTCCCATCCAGAACAATTCTCTTCAGAAATTTGACGTATTTTTCAAGTTGGTCAAAATATTTCCGCTTTACAATAAAATTCAAATAAATGGAATATTTCTGAACATTTCCGAAAACTAAAAACTGTTTTTGAAAGGTGATGAGTGATGTGATAATCAAGTGATGATATACGCTTTCAAATTTAATTATTCATTTTTGAAATATAAAAATTTTGATAGTGAAATTTAAAATTACTGGTACGAAAAAAATAAAAACACATTTTATTAGATAAATGTATTACAAACGTTATTTTCACCTCACTTTTTTGTCGTTCAATGAAAAATAATAATTATAAAAAATTACACCATTTAGAACGTATTTTTCACAATGGCATTTTTTTATATTTTATTTATTGATCTACATAAGGGACGTTTTTATTAATGGACCTGTGGGAGCTAGCTGGGATGAAATTGCTCTCCTGCGATTAAACGGGTTGAACTGAAACATCACATCGCCATGTTAGCGCCATAAACCAAGATATCTTTCAAAATCGAACAGTGCCTTTCGTTAAGAAACTGGGTATCTATGAGAAAACATCTTATAATTTATTAAAAGATTGAATTATTAGCATGTATAAAAGGTTTTAAATGAACAAGTGCATCAAAGAAAGATCATAAAAGCATTAAAAATGGTCGCGGGCGGTTCTGCAACCTCCCATGCTGGCGCCCCCTTTGTCCGTTCCGCGGAATCTCATTGTGGTGTGACTGATTATACGCGCTTCCATTCAAAACCAACATCCATTCATATCGATGTCTGGCCCAAGTTGAACGTGCAGAGCTACCGAGTAGAGGAGGGATAGGGATAGGACCCTGTATAGACAGAGGATAGGTAGACAGACACTACAGAGAGGAAGAGTCAAGAACATGACAATACAGATCGCAGCAGATAATATAGGAGAATTCATTTGGGAAAGGTAAAGGCATGATATCAGTATTATTATTGATCCAAGATTGATTCGCTTATTGGTCTAGTCAACAGACTGAAAGTTTTGAATGTGGACGCTAATAAATGTTAATATCACTAACAGACCAGTTAGACAATCGTACAAAAACAACCTAAAAACTCCGACGGTAAATACAAGCTTTGGACAAAGGCACTATAAATATCATGCTATAAAAGCATTTACCAGTCTTACCCTTGAAAATAAAATGGAAGAAAACAAAAATAATTTCGTACTCAAAATTACAAAATGGATTAAAGAACAAAAAAGACAATATTACCAAAATTTCATTACAAAATAAAAATAAAACACAACTACACGTAACACTCAAAACCAATATAAAATACACATCACTCACAAACACACAACACATAGGTAATATATGTAATATATTATACCGATTTTAATTTATTTTTTTTAGTAATAAAATAATTCATTTTATCCTATAATTTTAACTTAATTATAAATTTTAATTTTTAGTTTATTTTGTTTTTTGTTTTCTAAAATGGAGGCCTCAGCACAGGTGAGCTACCCAGTGAGGCCGACATTGTTGATTTTATTTTTGAAATGTAACATATTATGTCAAACAAATGAATAAATAAATAAATTATATTAAAGAAAATGTGATAGGGGGTGAAGTCAATAGAATCTCCTAAAAAACAAGAGAGGGGGTGGCTTTTATGCGAAGAAATTATTGGATTTTGTATTCCGTTCACATTCTAATTCATTTCATAATATAGGTTTTTTTTACAAGATGACATTGGTCAGCATGATTTTTGTGGTGACCAGACAACTCAGATGAAAAAAATATATTTAAAAAATTGGTGAAATAAGTTACGTTAGGTGAGGTTATGGGCTATTTTTCTTTTTTTTCATAACTTTTAATTGACCTTCAAATGGGTTTTGAAATTGCATGTTTCTGAGTTGTCATGGAACCGATTTTTGTACCTGTTGCCAGCGTCTCGTTGCTAGTTTCTAGGCGTATAAAATACGAATAATTTCCAAAATTATTTTCAATATCTTTCATACTTGACGGCCCCTGTGGTCGAGGGGCAAGACTCTCGACTGGCAATCCGGAGGTCGCGGATTCAAATCCCGGATTTCGTGGATAGACAAAATTTATTTTATTGATTAATTTTTTCACAATTTAATCATTTAAAATAATATAAGATATATTTGCGCACATTCCAGAGTGGAAGATACTCTCAGTATTGCCCTGGTGTAAGACTACCATTCAAAATTGAAAAGTTGCTTGAAATGGCTTTAGCCGAGTTTGGTGACTAGATCTAAACAGCCAGGTACTTCCCCACGTTACTCCCCCCCTCCCCTCTTATTCCCCTCCTGACTTACCTTCAGCCTCACAACATACTCCAATTTGGGATGCCATAATCTCCCTGGCTTCAGTCGGGAGCAGTTGGAACTCTCAGAATCTATAGTTGGTTTGCGTCAGACGACCAAGCCAAATGTGGTTTGTGATACGGTATTTTTTTATAATTTTTTTTTAATATGAATATCTCGCAAGAGTTCCAACTACTCCAGTCTCAAGCTAGAGAGATTATGCTCAGATTAAAAGCTCTGTAGCTCCCCATGGAAATAAATTTACAATCTAAAAATAGTTGCATTGGTCAAGAAATTTTAGAAAGAATAAGCTGTGATATTTTCATGACGCCAAGACTTACAGTTCGAGAGTTTTTACTGCTTCAATTATCAAAAGAGTTTTTTCAATTGAGATATTATGACAAAAAAAAATTTCACATAAATTTATCCTTTGCTTTGTGGTGAAAAATTCTTCCACATACAGGTCAACCAAGTCTATTGTGGAGATAACTAATTAATATTATTTGGACACTGAATTAATTAATATTATATTAATAAATGTATTTAGACTTCAAACAATAAAATTCATTCAATCACAATTGGTGGCAGGTAAAGCCCTATTTACCAATAACGCACAATGGATTTCACCAACTTATCTAATACGCGCTGCCCAAAATCACATTGATTTATGTTTAATTTATGGCAGCTCGTAAAAAGGTATATATATTACGGCATAATGTGCCACATATCCATCGGGGGTGAAAGGGGAGCGTTATTCATGCGGAACTTTGAGCCCCATAAAAAGTGATGAAATTAAGTATTCAGACTGATGAATAAATGCATAATCACTACAGGATCGCTCCCTCCCCTTTTCACAGCTTTCTTCCCCTGAGATTTAAAAAACGCAATTTTTACCGCAGAAAAGAGTTTTCAACTTTGAAGCATAATCAGTTTTTTGTAAGCATCCTAAATGTTATACGCATCGGTATTTTAAAAATATGTTTTCATGGAAAGCAACCACATGCGATACAAAGAAATTTGTTTGGATTTAGATACCAAAAAAAGTGACCCGGCCGTACTAATTTCAAACCTATAATTAAGGTTATCCTAAAAAACCATGTACATTTACTACTGAAAAAATATTTTCAGTATTCTTTATCATTTATATTTATATTTTTCTATATTTGATCATGTATTTTATAAATAAATACTCAACGTACCTACAATAGACAATATATATTATAAAAAATATATTCAATACTACAAAAATATATTCAATACTACAAACTTTCAAAGAAATACAGCTAATAAATTAGATTTCAATGTATATCAGAATAATATTAAAATCCCAAAATTTAATACTAAGCACATTCAAAATATCCATCTGTATCTAGGTATAAATTATTTCAACAACCTCCCGTTAAATCTAAAAATTATCGAAAATAATCATGAATTTCAACTTAATTTGAAAAATTACCTGAAACTAATGTAAGAGTTCACATCTATTATTATTATTTCTTTTAATTTTTGTAATCTACTTATTGATAAATCTCGAGTTATTCGTGCTTATCTTTTTGTTATTATTTGCAATATTTTATTATTTACTTACTTTCATGATTTCATACAATTGAGCATGAATTCCCTCACCAAACACCAGAACCTTGTCTCTTTATGGTGAGAAAATGCTATTTTTATATTCCTTTACAACACTACATAGCATGTAAAAAACTAGGTTGACGATTTTTTGCAACTTACACGCTGGTATATACAGTATTATAAACAAGTAGTTTTATCCTTGGTGCATTTGAATTAAAATATGTTTTATACTTTTGTTATTCAGCGGTATATCCTCTTATCAGCGGGGACACTAAGCTATATTTTGTGAAAGCAGGATATCGTATTTTTGCTGAACCGCTGAATATTGTAAATAAGTATGCCGTCATGTGTACAAAGTTACATTCTATTTTATAATTATCTATTTAATTAATATTGTTAAGGGTGCACATCTAATTAGTTATTAAATAAACATTAACTATTAAAACAATTAAAAATAATTCAATTATTCAATAAAAAAGGTAATTTTGCAATAACAGTTTTGAAATCATCTGTGAGACAAAAAAAATGTTATTATAGATAAAGAGACAATCATGTATGTTGTTTATGTGACCAAGAGATGCCATGGTACTCTTTGTTTGGGGTGAAACCAATGGTTTTACAATATATCTAGACTTACTAGCTATTATCTCACAAACTCAAAATTAAATATGGAAAGAAATAAACCATCTTATGTTTCCAGTAATTTCTTGCCGTGTATGACAAGGATGGACATAAAAAAATATGTACGTATGAAGTAAATAAACGGTGGAAAGAGAGCGGTGTTTTCTTTTTCAAAAGTTCCGTCGATTACAGCCTCAAGGCCGACTAAAGTAGGAGGCTTGGGCAACAGATGGATTTTAAGGTGTCAGTTGATCGGACTATAATAGAGCAACAACAGTTTTCAAATGGTAGCGTTTAATATTATACTCATTGTTACTGCTGATTTGTATGTTGTTTTACCGCAAGCATATGAATAAACAGAGTGGTTAGACTATTTTAAACAATAAAGTTAACTTAGCGATATCACTGACGTCGTAATTTGGCTGTTGCGCGCCCAGACCATGTACTTTAGTAGGCCTTGCTTTCTCTAATGACGCAATAAAATCTTTAATAACAAGTGATTTGCCTGTATTAACCAATGAAATGTTATTCCTTGGCTTTTGCTAGTGTTTACCGAGTAATGAAAAAAAATTCTCATCACACACGATGGCATTTTTGCACTTTTTTTAATACAATTTCCTTAGAGGAAGCACACGACCTTACGCGACGCTTAGTGCTAAAACTACGAAATCGAAGACAATACAATTGGCTTGCTTTTGGCTTGCCACTTTGAGGTTTCTACTACGCATCTATGTATATATATTGTAAAGTCATTGGGAAAAATGGCCAAACGAGCCGACGTTTTGAATTAATTTTCTAAACTATAGTTTATTGCAAAATTATTTTGTCTTCTGAAAAAGAAACAATGCAGGAATCAGTAGGATAAGACGTAGTAGGTAGATACCTGCTTGAAGCAATGAATAATTCTTTACAATATTTTCTTGATTATTTCAATATAAATCTGCCATCGAGAATTCGAATTCGCATTCACCTTCTCGTTTTCCTTTTCCTTCGATCTTACAAAACATTTTCCTTAGAAATGTGGAAAAACTGGCAGGTGATTCAAACTTCCCTATAAAGGCGTTCGCCGGAGCGGCAAGCAATAATTTCTATTAATTCCATTTCCATTCTGTCCGAGGGTTTGATATGTTAATTATTGCGCGCGAACTTTCTTCCTGTATTCTGCTGCGCCATTGGACCGGAAAACGTTCCTCATTCAAATCGTGATTTGTATTCGGAAAAGTTCCGCTCTAAGTGAGTACTGCTTGTGTGTGTGGCCATAATAATAAGCGGTACCTGCCTAATTGAGAAAAAAATGTGGGATATGTTTTTGTTTTTCATTATTTCTGTATACACCGTGTTCAGATTAGTACCCAACATTGATGGGAAATGTATACAAATGTACATATATTTAATAATACCTACACCAAAACTTCAGGAGATGGTTATTCGCGATATTCTAGAAAACAATATTATCTTGAAGTTTATCAAAAAGAAAACTAGTATTTCTTTAACGAATATATTTTATTTTATCTGCTTAACAGTATTAACTCCAAATATGTTGTTCTACGTTATATTTTACAATTTAAACAGCTTTTTTGTGCTTTGTCGAAAATTTATTTATTCCACCAACGGTATAAGAGAAATACATTTAAATTAAATTGAATCCTTGCAGAGTTGATATTATGAAAGTGGTGTTGCCAGATAATAAAGCGGGAGTGTTTCAATATATAACTCCTACGCAAGGCTTTAGGTAGGTATTTAAATACCTCGGATGCATTATTACTTATCAGCTACTTATATAAAATAATATTAATATTAAAATATTTGTATGCAAGTGGAAATGATTCCATGGCAGTTAATCCCCCGACAGTTGGCCCGCCGACAGTTGACCCCAGGTCAGTTGACTCCCCGATCAGTTGCCCCCCCTCCCTCCTCACCCTTACTTACTTTACCAATGAGGACGGGACTTGAGATCAACTGTCCGAAGGATTAACTGGAAAAGGGTTCATCTGTCCGGGGATTCATTTTTCCGGGGGGTCAACTGTGCGGGAGATCAACTATCGGGGGATCAACAGTTTGGTCACTAGTAATATAGGCAAATCATTTTAGAGAGAACACTTTTGAATGTATTTTTAGTGCACCACAGTATCAAAATAGTATTCAATAACCATTTTGAATATGTATCTATTTAAAAAAAAAATAAAGATATGTTCCTACCTATCCTTTGTACCTTATTTTTTTGTTAACAGTAATTTTTTTTAAAATTTGAGTTTGCATTCTTCTTCAAACTTCAAGCCTAAAAAGATAAATAGTCTTCTTCAATCTTTGCAAATTCACGTGGCACCATTTTTAATTAAATGAAAACAAATCACTTTGTAAAACACCATAAAAAATATCTAATTTTATTTGTTGTTATTTTTAAAAAATTCAAATTATTAAATCAAGATAATTTTGATGTTTTGCAAAGTGATTCGTTTTTGTTAAGTTAAATGGTAATTTTTTTATCCATCCAGTACATCACTACACAAGCAGGGGGTCTCTTCAAAATTATTTACCAATATCTACTTTGTACTTCTACAACAATTTTGTGGATGTTGCAGGCCTAATTCATTAATTAGTTAATCTTTTATTTATATAAACGTATTGTTCTTTAATTTTTTACTATTTATTTAATAATAAAAGCTTATATTGTAATTTATATCCATGAATGTAACAAAAAATTATTAGTAAGAAAAATACAATTTTATAGCGCAACTTACAGAACATATTTCTAGAAATATAGATCGCGGAAAGAAAAACATTGCACTGTTCTTAGACTTAGCCAAGGCTTTTGATACGATTTCACATAAATTACTCCTCAAAAGATAAAAAAATATTGGCATTGTAGGAATGCCCTACGAATGGTTAAAGAGTTACTTAACAGGTAGAAGCCAGCAACTCAAATTGGGAAAAATAGTAAGTAATTCACTAGACACTAACTTTGGGGTACCGCAAAGAAGCACATTGGGACCTCTTCTATTTATAATCTACATAAATGAGTTATGCGACCTAAAAGTAGGCGGAAAAATTATTACATTCGCTGACGATACGGTAGCTATATTTGAAGGAGACGACTGGACTCAAACACATAAACATGCTGAAAGTGGAATCAATGCGATAAAACAATGGCTTGACAAAAATCTACTTACATTAAATATAGCTAAAACTAAATACATAAGATTCAGTTCAACTATAATAGGACAACCTAGTACATCATACACAATAAAAACACATAATACTAACTGTAATTCCGATAATATTGATTCTAACTGCAACTGTGAAGCTTTGGAGAGTGTGAAAAACATCAAATATCTAGGCGTTATTATAGACAATCATCTTAAGTGGAAATTTCACATCGACAAACTTTCAATAAGGGTAAGAAAATTGATTCATGTATTCTTTGTATTACGAAACATAATCAAACAACAAGACTTAAGAAAAATATATTTCGGATTATGCAACCCCATCTTAACGTATGGTTGTATTGGTTGGGGAGCGTCAGGTAGAACAATTTTAGATCCATTAGTGAAGGCCCAGAAATCAATAATTAGAGTCATTATGCGTAAACCCTATAGGTTTTCTAGCGATCAGCTCTACAAAAAATTTTGTGTACTTGATGTTCGTCAAAACTATATAAAAAGGTTACTATCCACGTACACAAAAATGTAGAAAATCTTAAGCAAATTGACCATAAATATATAACAAGAAGTCACACCAGAAAGGATCTCGTGGTCCCAGGGAGCAATTCGGCAAAGTTTCAAAAGACATATACATATCTGGGACCGAAATTGTATAATAAAATCCCACCAGAATTAAATATTAAAACATGTAAAATGGCATGCATTGGTACAATAATAACTAAATGGTTGATAGACTTAGGTAGGATTGAGTCTGAAAAATTATTAAATAATGTCATTTAAAACTTAAAATTACACATGGCTAACTATTAATGGCACAATCAGTAAAAACTTAGTATAGTATATTTAAACTTAGTATATGTATATTTAATCTACAAAAAAAAAAAAAAAACAATATTTAGTTTTTTTTCTTTTTTTTTTACAGAAGACATTTTTGGCATTTTTCACCAGCATTTGGTTCCTTAGAACAGGCAATCTGCCTAGCTAGGAACTAATAACGTACAAGACATAATAACACTTGTACACATTTTAATATCTACAGTTATTTGAAATATTATTATTATTATGTAATTTTGCTGTATAAATGTAACTAATGTAATAAAAATAAAAAAAAAAAAAAATAAGAAAAACATTATTTTTAAAACTTTTTTGAAGGTTATTCCCATCAATGTAATATATCATAGAAGAAGATAACAATAATAATCTAAAGGTATTTAGTAACTTTATTTAATAATTCTCGTGGGGCGATAATTCTTTTTAAATTCTACCTATTAGGAAAGTTCCTAGAAAAACGGAAAATGAAAAAGAAAATACGAAGGAAGACAAATCGTCACTTTGGTTGAACAACTGCACCTTTACTTTGTTGTGAGATATAAGGTGTCAAATATTACAAAGACGATTGCTCATAATCTATTTACCGATTTCTGATTTTGAGGTTGAATCTCATGTAAAGTATTTTAATTTTACAAATTTTAGAAGAAAATATTTAAACAGGACGTATACATATAACCAATTTTAGAACATACCTAAACGTTCAGTTAGAACCATATGCAAGGTTCTAACTAATTTTTCCTAACACCATTCCAAGATAGGACCAATTGAATATTTTCTATTAAAATATGTTAAGGCGATCCACTAGTACAGGAAAAAATCGAAATCGGAATTCACGCCCTTTTATGGGAGGAGTTTAAAAATACTTGAGAAAAAGCTTTTGGAAAAGTTGTAAAAGATATTTGAGATTTTTTTTTTTACATGTTGATATCGTAAAGGCCTGTAAAAAACATTAATTCCTGTTTTATGCATTGTTTATTGTAATAAAACGGAATTTTTAAATTGATTTCACGAAAATAAGCGGCGCGGAGCATAACACGACTTCTCTCCGCTCCGTTCGGAGGAGTAATGATGAAAAAATGGGGCGGCTGCCAGTCGTTCTTCGGTGGACGGTATAAGGTTCACTTTGATATAACAAATTCGTCGACTGCCGTATTGTCGCCGTGATGTCAAAAATACCAACGCAAAAATGCATATTATATTTTATTTTGTGAGGTTCGGGCGTAAATATCATTTTTTTTCGCGATAATTATATAAGAAACTGAATTTGCCACATTATGCAAAAAAAATTATATCCGAAAAAGTGTTTATAAGTAGGAGAGTTTTCAGTTAAAAATGTTTTTTATAGACCTAATACTTTATTTTTTTCTAAGCTAATTAAAAAAATGACCGATATTTTTAAGGGCCAAGGTATGTTCTACACGCAGTATTTAATTGAAGCATCTATAATACTTCTAAGCGGTCAAATTTTCAAAACTAAAACATACGATTTTGTATGATTTTGCATTATTTAGTATGGCTTCATCTTAAACCAGAATACTTTACACAGGATTGAACCTCAAAATCAAAAATTGTTATAATATAGATTATCATAATTCTAAGTTGAAGAATTACATAGCGCCTCGTAAAAATGATCAACTATCAGATAAAAACAAAATGGTAATTGCAAAAGATTCAAATTGATGTTAGAACTTTGTAAAATAAATGGTAGCTTTAAAAAACTTGATGTTAGAACTTCGTCATACAAGCATCTACGGAAATACAACACAGATGGCTCAGAAAACTATTTTGGTTATAAAAAAGAGCAAAAGAAATGGTTTTGCATTCAAAGACTATTTGAAAAAGGTTTTATTTAGAACTTAGTCCAACTGAAGTGACGAAATGTCGAAATGTCTAATAGATGCTAAAAAAAAAGATTTTCAATCAACGGATTCCTTAACAATTAAAACATGCATATAGGCAAGAGCCCGTTTTAAAGATATCTACAAAGTATAATAAATTTTAAATCAATTATACTGCACTTTAATAAATCAATCTTTTTAACGTGTTCTATAGAGAAATTGTAATTAGACCCGACTCTCACTCCAAATAGATCCGACGAAGTACCAAAATACATAACTTTAGCATCCACCCACTAACCAAATCCAAATGGATATCTTAAGTCTCGGAGCTCTAGAAATGTAAAGAAGGCCCGATATAAGATATAAGCACACTCCATACATCCTGGATCCTGACGCTGCCGTTCCAGAAAGCCGTGTGCAATGTGCAATTCTGCAAGGTGCATCTCAAATGGGCTTTGCTGTGTTTGGTAGTGAAACAGTGGCGCGCTATCATTTGAAAGTTTGTGAGATTATCTTGGCTTTAATGAGATGCCTTTCAACACATATTTCTCGCAGAATCAATTCAATGCACGATTTTGGATGATTTATATTACATATTCATTTAAAATTACCGTAGATATACGCCAGTAAAAATAATGCGCTAACCACTGCGCCAAGGTGTCGATATCCGATTCGGAGCATTTAAAACTGTATCATACTTCGACTTAGAACCACTTACATTATCTTCATTTTCTGCTATCTTTATGTATGATTGCGTCCTGGATTCGAGTCTCTGAAGCGCAAATATCTTTTTCTGATTTTTCTTTTCCAGATTTTCGGTTAAGTTTCACTGATATTGTCTTCATTTAATTAAATTTACATCTAGTTTGTAATCTAAAAACGTTAGAACTGCGAAATTCAGCGTTATAAGTTTTATAAAAAGCTTTTTCTGTAAGGAATTTCTAGGTCATCGAAAGTATTTTCAGCTCGCATTTTCGATTCTTTCGCGAGTCTTAAAACTTTGAAACCTTCATCTCTCAAAAATAAGGCATTAAGGCACGATTTTGTTAATTCAATATTTTTCAATTATTTGAAAAAAGAAACTCGAAAAATACCAGGTAGTAAGAAGTAGACTTAATAACAATATTCTATGTACTTACTGGTATTTTTTTTTGGTAGGTATATTTTATTTTTTTACAGTGAATACCGCACAAGAATCTGGACTGTTCCCGTCTGGGGCCAGTGAGACTATGGCATCCCCAATTGGGGTATGTTGTAAGGCTGAAGGTAGTGGGGAGGGGAAGGAGGGGGGAAGAGGAAGGTTGGGAAGTACCTGGCTATTCAGATCTGGTCACCAAACAAGGCTAAAGCCATTTTCAAGCAACGTTTCAATTCTGAATGATGGTCTTACACCAGGGCGATACTGATAGTATCTTCCACTCTGGAACGTGCCGCAAATATACTATATATTATTTTAAATGAATTAATTGTGAAATAACACAAATTAATCAAATAAAATTTATTTGCGCACGCCGGGTTCGAACCCGCGACCTCCGGATTGTGAGTCAAGAGTCTTAGCCACTGGACTACGGAGGTCGTCAAAACGAGTTTTTTTTTTTTTAGTTATGAGGGGAAAGGAACGTCTGGGAAGGAAGGTTGAGGGGTGGGTAGGAAGCTGGGGATCAGAGTGTCCAGGAGTGACGGAGGTATGAATCCAACCCACCCACTGCGGTGCATGGCGATGGGCTGGGAGAGTCCGGCTGGAGAGGTCGCCCAATGCGCCCCAATCGCTACTGCTGGGTCCCCTCCGGTCACGAACCGGCACAACAGCAGCGGCGGGGTTAAGGGAGACCTTTACAACAGTTACCGTTGTCCGGGCCGCTCGGTAGTACAGGGGCCCGACCCTCAGGCCCACGACTGAGGGTGGGCTGCCCCATCAACGAGTGCGAAAACCCCGCCGCTGCTGTTGTGCCGGTTCGTGACCGGAGGGGACCCAGCAGTAGCGATTGGGGCGCATTGGGCGACCTCTCCAGCCGGACTCTCCCAGCCCATCGCCATGCACCGCAGTGGGTGGGTTGGATTCATACCTGCATCACTCCTGGACACTCTGATCCCCAGCTTCCTACCCACCCCTCAACCTTCCTTCCCAGACGTTCCTTTCCCCTCATAACTAAAAAAAAAAAAACTAAAAATTACACAAATATAATCATGAATAACACAGTAACATCAAATAACGTTATTACAACGGCGAGAAGCAGGAGTCCCCGGTGCAGGCCAAAACTGTTGGTGAACTTCACCAACATTCGCGGCCTGCACAAAAACTTAAACTCAGTCCACCACCACCTTCTCACCCAACGTCCCAACCTTCTCTTCGTTTCCGAAACGCAGATAGCTGAGCCTACAGACGCCTCCTATCTGGATTGCTCGGGTTTCACCCTCGTAGGCAAATTCAGACCCAAAGGAGGTGTCTGTCTCTTCAGCCGATCTGACGTCAACTGTGTGCGACTGTTGAATCTGAAGAACTCCAGATTTGACGTAATGTGGGTGCGCGTCAATCTTGCGAGTACGGTAAGATTTTACGCGTGTTTATACCACTCACCGAATCTTAGCGTTTCAGATACGTCCGAACTCTTCAAACATCTAAGCAATACTGTTGATGACCTCTTGCCCCGCTTCCCTACGGCAAAGTTTGTTCTCCTGGGGGACTTCAATGTTCATAACGAACCTTGGTTAAAGTTCTCAGGACCAACGAACTCAGCTGGACGAGAGGCGGAATCATTTGCCCTCTTCTACGGACTGGAGCAAATGGTTCAGGAGCCTACAAGGGTTCCTGATGTCCAGACTCACCGCTCCAATCTGTTATATCTGTTTTTTACCACTATACCACACGGTTACAAGATTGAAGTCACAGCGCCTCTAGGATCGTCCGACCACTGCCTGGTGACGACGTCAATACCCGTAACCTTCAGACCGCCAAACGAGCGGCTGAAGATGAAAGTGTGGTACTATAGATCAGCAGATTGGTTTGGTCTGCGGGCTCATTTCAATGCTTTCCCGTGGTCAGCTGTCTGTTTTCGGACTTATGGCTTCATCCAATTCACTGTTAAAGAAACTGGTGTAGGCTCAAAGCCGTGGTTCAGTCGACAATGCTCCGAAGCAGTGCGACGAAAAAACGCGGCTTACCGAGCTTACAACACATCTCGAGCGTCCGAATACAGAATAGTATATAACAGAATGGCAAAGGAATGCAAGAGCATCATTAAGAGGTCAAAATTCGAGCACGACCTGCAGATCAGCAGAAAGCTGGCTGCCTGCCCGCACGGCAGCAGAGCGTTCTGGTCGCTTGCGGACTCAATAGGTTGCAATTTCTGAAAACCGCAAACCCATTCTGCCACCTCTTACCAGATCTGACGGCTCTCTAGCAAATATCGCCGCCGAAAAGGTTAACTTATTAAGCAAAATGTTCGCGGAAAACTCGACCCTCAATGATCAAGATGCTACCCCGCCGTCGGTTCCACATTGCAGTTTTCGTATGAAAAAGCTGAGGATCCGGCATCGGGATGTACTCCAAGTCTTACGAGGGCTTGATGTTAAAGCTAGAGGGCCTGACGGAATACCTGCCCTGGTATTGCAGAAGCGCGCTGTAGAAATAGCTCCAATTATGACGAAGCTTTTCAAAATGTCCCTGAAGTCTGACTCTGGTTGTAAAAAAGCGATCATTCACTCCATTCCAAAGAAGGGTGACCGCCCCATAGCGATCACATCTGTTTTGTCAAAAATGATGGAACGTGTGATCAATGACAAACTGCTCACATACCTTGAGAAGAATAAAATTATTAACGACCGTCAATACGGATTCCGGCGGAGCCGCTCGTGCGGTGATCTTCTCGCGTATGTGACGCATGTTTGGGGACGGTGCCTGGAACGTTTTAGTGAGACCCAAACGATTGCACTGGACATTTCCAAGGTCTTTGACCGAGTTTGGCATCGAGCGCTTGTCAACAAACTGTGTTCTTACGGACTTCCCACATCCTTGTGTGCGTGGATTGCCGATTTTTGAGGGGGAGGTCGATTCAGAAGGTTGCTGATGGTTTCACCTCTTCCTCGCATTTGATAAATGCTGGCGTCCCACAGGGATCGATTCTCTCTCCGACTTTGTTTTTGTTGCACATCAACGACCTGTTGTCATGTGCACCGATTCATTGTTACGCGGATGACAGTACAGTCCATGATAGCTTTTTGTTTGACAAACCTCCAAAGGGCACACAAACCCCAATAGCTCGGAGGGCTTTGAAGCAGAGAATGGACGGTTACCTCGAGAGTGTTTTCTCTTGGGGTAAGAATAACCTCGTCGAATTTAATGTTTCAAAGACCCAATCATGTCTGATAACGTCTAAAAGGGATCGAAATGATAATCTAGTCTCCTTCAACGGAAGCATTCTCCCGAACAGGACCTCCATTGATATGCTTGGTGTAACTCTTAGTGACCAGCTCAGGTATGGGGGCTCCATCGAAACCAGAGTTAAGTTAGCCTCTCAGAAACTGGGCGTACTGTACAGGGCCCGCAGATACTTTAATAGTACTCAACTGTTAACCCTGTACAAATCGCAAGTGCGCCCCACGGTTGAATTTGGCAGCCACCTCTGGTCTGGAGCTCCAAAATACCTAAAAAAAACCCTTGACTCTGTGCAGAAACGGGCGGTCCGTTTGATAGATTCTCCCATCCTAACAGACGGATTGCAATCTTTAGAGCATAGGCGTCAGGTCAATGCTGTCCTTGTTCTACCGGTATTACAATGGAAGATGCTCCGAGGAACTAGCGTCATTGATCCCCTCGGCACCGGTGCATAGTCGGGAAACACGCCAAACACGCGCCCAACATTTGTACACGGTTGACATTAGTCACACGAGAACGGGTCGTTTCTACGACTCGTTCTTGAGTTCAACAGCTCGGCTGTGGAACGATTTTCCGGCCTCTGTATTTCCTCCCTCCTACAACATGAGTCTCTTCAAGACCCATGTTCAGTCCTTCCTTTCCTCAAAAAGACCCTCCACACAGCATCTTTAAAGATGACATAGGCCCTCAGGGAAATAATTTTCCTCATGGCCTCCTGTGTGGAGTTATTGTAAAAAAAATTATATATATATCTAAGTAGTATATATCTTCTTAAACTACCATAGTATTATTCTACTAAGTACTAAAATTTGGACTTCACAACGATGAGACTTAACCCACGAAAAACTCTAAAACTTTTAGCTTCCTTAACATTTATAGGGAGTTTTTTGAACATTTAAAAACCTTTGTAATAAATATTTGTGTTCCCATAAATTGGTTTTAGGAAGCCTAAAATCGTTGCAGTTTCTCGTGGGATAGCAATACTACACTACTAATATTCAACATAATCTGGTAACATTTTATTTTTATTTAATTTCATCTACCAATTACTTTAATCACGGGAAGTACTGAATTCTTGAAAAATTAGTTCAAATTTCAAAAATAACAATTAAAATTTCTGTTTAAAAATTTAAATAATACGTATGTGCTTTAGCGCTTGTCTGAATTCTTCGCAGAATCTGTTTCAACTCTCAAAATGAAACTTAAATTCAAAGCAAATTTAAGTTAATTAAACCAGAGTTATGCAGGACTCTCGCACAAAACTGTAATTAGTATATTTGATGATAATATTATCAAGCTCGTTGGATTAACGAAACATTATCTTATGATTTACAGGTTTGTAGAGCTTCTGGAACCACACGCGAAACCTGAAATAATTTCATAATGCTAGTAAATTCTCTACTCATTTCAGGATTTGGAAATGGCATTCTAATTTCAGATAGCATGTGCGGCGGTATATTATTATTATACCTAGGTACGTACGGCAACGTTTCCTATGATAAATTCGAATCTTTTGAATAGACTGGCAACACATTTAGAATATTGCGCGGGTAAGCCGCAGACGTGGCGCCTGAGATGAATTTCCCTTTGGCGGGAAAAACTCCCGCGCTTGCTGCAGAGGCTTTATGGTAACCTCCGCCGCGACTGCGCTGCCAGATACTAGATGAGTAGGTACCTAGTACCTACCCAATACCACTGCTTTCTTAGAGTAATCAACAGATTGGAATTGCTGCTTTTAGGGGTCACTTGTTGAAAAAAATAAAATCGGTTTGTAGGTTGTTACCCAAGTACACAAGTTTATTAAAATTATAAGCTTTCTATGATAGAAATACATCACAAAGATGTGTTAGCATAAAACAAACAATTCAAGGCGCTAAAACATGTTTTATTTGCATAGGTAAATGTATATCTTGGCTTAAGTTTGCTTCGTATCTTTTTGAGCGCACATACAAATCTATTGTTACCATGAAATTATTGTGTTCGCATATAAAAGGCCTGATACTCCTTGAGATCTTGTTATTCCAACGACTACATTGTGGAAGGGAAGACTTTCCTTTATTCTTTATAAGATTTTACTGTCTGTAAAGCCTGGTAACAAAGGGAGCCGAGTTAGTTTCTTCAAAAAGTTTTTTAAATTTGTATAATGGAGAAAGTCATATCTAAAGGAATGCTTGGTGGAATATTATAAGATTCTTCTACGAATACGCCGCGTACACGCATCGTAATTGTTATGGATTCAATAAGATATTTAGAAAAATCAATTATCATTCCATTATCGCCCCTGTTACAAGTATGGCGGACTTCGTATCTGTCAAAGTCGACAATGCACCGCCGAGAGCCCAGAGCCCAGAGCACGGCGCGCAAACAATGTGCGAACACCATGTGAATATGTGCGCTATCAAAGCGAATGACGAACTCATTGTCACGGATGAGTCGAGGTTTCTTTTGCCGGCAGCCGGTCCCACCGAGCAATTCCATTACACAGTAATGAAAATCGGGATAAAAAGGCAGAATTTTAAGCTTTGTCCTAGTTGGAATAACGACTAAATTTATGAAAACTTCGTATTAGATTACAGCGATATGATATTTAGCGTTGGATCGCAATGACAGCTACGACTTTTCGGCGGGAGGGAATATTTTCCGCCACAATGATATTTCCTCGCGTTGTTTATGTTTTCCGTAGCACGCGCTCAAACGTGTCAATTATTGTATGTGACACTTATTGCGTGCGTGTGGTGGTTTTGTTCCCACGAACAAAAGTTACCCTCTTCAATACAGGTTTCCCGTTTGTTATACACACTCGTCTCTTATTGAATACATACACGCGCAAAATTGTGTTATTGTTACGGATCTTTTATTTAATTTCTTTGGAATGCTGAACAATCTTTGCAACTGAGATAAAACAAGAAATTGTAATTCTTTATCGAGCTTTGTTCGCTTTTCTTTTATGAACAACCTTATAACCTTGATAGAATACAACAGCATCTATTTATACTCTTTAATTTTGTAAGGGGTCTTACGTTTTACCTAGTATAAAATTTATTTTTAATCACATTTTGAGGACATCTTGATAGGTACCTACCTACACCCAATATGTTTTCCCGTAGCACTGCCCAAAGAAGACAATAGCATCTCAACATTTCCCTTATTTATTTACAAACACCCCCTCCCCCCTGTTTCCAGCCAACCCCCTGCCCCCTCCTCCATCTCCCTATTATGATATCAAACAATCGACGGGCCGTGATGAATTTCGATTTTATGTCCGTGGTTTGCGGCGAGCGTCTTTGTGTTACTTCCAATGGCGTACACAATGGGAACAAAAGTCCGCACCACAATGCCTAATACCCACTGTGCCCTAATCAACAGGGGCGTACCTACTGCCGAACCGATAGTAAGGGGGGGGCGTATTCAAATAGCGGCCCACAAGACAGAGGCGCAACGGAAGATGGACACTTCAAAAAACACAACCAACACCGAAATATCCAAAGAAAACCATATTTAAAAAAAATCAGAAATGTACAAAACGACAAGGAAGGTGAAGGTACCTATAATAGACAGAGTCCAGTAGCCCAAGGCTCGGGGTTCATGCTCGAAAACTTAAAACTGGTGAATCTACATCAAAAAGAGGACCCAAAAAATCTTCTTTTCGTTCAGTGCCTTTCGTTTTTTTTCTAAAGTATTTTTCCATTTTTCTCTGCTATTTAAGGATTAAAATTTTGTTACGCGGATGACAGTACAGTCCATGATAGCTTTTTGTTTGACAAGCCTCCAAAGGGCACACAAACCCCAATAGCTCGGAGGGCTTTGAAGCAGAGAATGGACGGTTACCTCGAGAGTGTTTTCTCTTGGGGTAAGAATAACCTCGTCGAATTTAATGTTTCAAAGACCCAATCATGTCTGATAACGTCTAAAAGGGATCGAAATGATAATCTAGTCTCCTTCAACGGAAGCATTCTCCCGAACAGGACCTCCATTGATATGCTTGGTGTAACTCTTAGTGACCAGCTCAGGTATGGGGGCTCCATCGAAACCAGAGTTAAGTTAGCCTCTCAGAAACTGGGCGTACTGTACAGGGCCCGCAGATACTTTAATAGTACTCAACTGTTAACCGTGTACAAATCGCAAGTGCGCCCCACGGTTGAATTTGGCAGCCACCTCTGGTCTGGAGCTCCAAAATACCTAAAAAAAACCCTTGACTCTGTGCAGAAACGGGCGGTCCGTTTGATAGATTCTCCCATCCTAACAGACGGATTGCAATCTTTAGAGCATAGGCGTCAGGTCAATGCTGTCCTTGTTCTACCGGTATTACAATGGAAGATGCTCCGAGGAACTAGCGTCATTGATTCCCTCGGCACCGGTGCATAGTCGGGAAACACGCCAAACACGCGCCCAACATTTGTACACAGTTGATATTAGTCACATGAGAACGGGTCGTTTTTACGATTCGTTCTTGAGTTCAACAGCTCGGCTGTGGAACGATTTACCGGCCTCTGTGTTTCCTCCCTCCTACAACATGAGTCTCTTCAAGACCCATGTTAACTCCTTCCTTTCCTCAAAAAGACCCTCCACACAGCATCCTCAAAGATGACATAGGCCCTGAGGGAAATTATTTTCCTCAGGGCCTCCTGTGTGGAGTTAATGTAAAAAAAAAAAAAAAAAAGACATTAAAAAGTTGATATGATATATGTACATAATATGTTTCACATGCGTTTCCCCAGGTTTCAATCAAATAATTTAAATGTGAGTACGAGACTATAATTTCAACCTTTTTAAATTTTATTTGGCAACAGATATGATAGCCGGATAAATATACCTTGTATATGCTGTTTTAATGTCAAATGCTGATCAATGCAAAGACCAAGAAATTTCAATTCCAAATCAGGATTTGCAGGTCGTTCTTTTTAATTTTTAAGTGTACACGAGAAGGAATTATTTTACGTTTTTCTATTTTTGAATCTGATAATTCTGTGAAAACTGACAAATTAAGTGAAAAAAAAGTTTTATATTTGTTTTTTTACAATAAATTATTTTACGGGTCTAGCTTAAGATCATGTATCTTGTTTTTTAAACATCCATTGTTAAAATATTGGATTGGAGCCAGCTGTTGATTTTATCTAGGTCTCTTTGTGCATTTTCTAGTAAGATTTCTAAATCTTTACCCCAGTAGGAAATTGCAGTATCATCTGCATATAAAAATATTTCATCATATAAAATTAATTGCAAAATATCATTGATGTCTAACTGTAGATGTGTATTAAAAAATAAAAATAAACTAACAGACACTATTCTTTACCTATTTAATAAATAGAATAGATAGTTAGAAACGTAGAAGATATATATTTTTTATTTATTTTATAAATTCAATAATATTATTATTTAATGTATGAAAACAGTTTATTATAAACGAGGTCTGCTTCGTTTATAATAAACTGTTTTTATAAATTAAATAATTATATTATTGAATTAATAAAATAAATAAAGAAAACTAAAATGGAATTCTACAAAATAAACTTAATAACAATAAAAAAAAATAGATTATGCTTATTACGCATACGTCATAAGGCAATCTGTTAATTAAATTTATGGTCTGAGAACTACAACAATAACCCGCCAGATTTGTGAGTATTTCTCTACAGCCATGTCTGGCCAAAGTTTCTCGGCCGATTGGTACCCTGATTACAAGACGGGTCCTCCGCGCGACTCGTGCCCCGTGGCCCATGTCTCCCGCCCTTTCGATAACGCGCCCCGGGTCCGTGTTGTTCGTAATTAAAGTTATTGGCTTGTCCTACCAGATTCTGTGCCCATCATTATAATGGCAGAGATGATTCTATCATATTTTCAGACTTCGACTGATTTCATTTTCTTTAGAATAAATTTTAAAATCTAGTGTACGAACTTTGAACCACAAGGAGGGAGTAATTCTTAACAGTGTAAAATGAAAATAGTTAGAAATTTTTTAGGTTCCTTGAAGTTTTAAAGAAGTTTACTGAAGATGGTTTGATAGGTAGAAAATTTGTAAATAGAAATTATATAGGGAGCGCATTTATTTTAAAATAAAAACGATTTTAATTTCCATACATTTTTCATTCCCAGAACTTTCTCTCCTTCCTTTCCCTAAAAAGACTTTCCGTACAGCATCCCCAAAGATAGGAAAATCAATGCTCTGAAAAAAAATTAAGCAAATATCTCTAAAAACCTAAATTAAGTACTTTAAGTTTTTTCATACCTATAGCAGGTGAACTAGGTGTGTTTTTTTAAATTTACTTTTCTATCGAGGGAATTTTAAAACAACGACTTTTTGACTCGATTCTTAAAAAATAACAATGTATTGTTCTAAGAGTGTAAAAACTGAAAGTGTTCAAAAGAAGTATGTTATATTATGTAGGTAAAAAATCGGAATATTTTCAGTTCCTTGCGAAACCTTAAAAGCGCCAAATGATTGATTAAGAATAATACTTAATACTTGGCTGATTTATGTAGCGCCGTTTTTGTGAAAAATCACCTCAAGTGTAGTTTTCTTCTTTGTAATCACCTATATAGTATGATTTAGAAGGCTGAGAATAGACTGAATTCTGTAGAAATGATATCCCTAAGACGTATGTGTGCAAATCTTAAGAGAAAAGTGGAGATTCGCGAAGATTGCAAGGCTGATGTAAATGTAATGAGTAATATTAAGAAAACGACGCTTGTACGATCAAGTGATGCAAATACTTAAGTTTGGCTATGTCTATAGTCAGAATATAGAAAGGTATATACGAGACAATGCATGAATGTGAATAAAGCAAGGGATATGTGTCAAGTCCGTATTGTTTGATGATCCATCTTCTCTGCCTACCTGTGCGGAGAAACGGCGGGATGGTTAGTTAGTTAGTAAAATCCAAAGATTTTGTATTTCAATATCTTTGGTAAAATCTAAACGATATCTCTCCATCGCCCTGATGAGAAACGGCCATTCAAAATCGAAACGATTCCGTTGCTTTAAATATCCAGGTTTAATAGGCCACTTGCATGGATTTCATAACGACTTGGAAAAAATCGTGTGGATAGATTTTTTTACTAAGATTACGAAAATGTTATTAAAAATTTTTAGAAATGTATAGTTTTTTTTTTAAATAAATAAATCCATTATTTGAGCTCGTGACGTCACTACATGAAAATGTCCCGTCTCCGATTATGTTCCCTTAATTTTGTAAAATTCTACACTAATTATTTTTTTTTATATGGCAACACTTTGATTTCCGGCGAATTTTTGAATTTGCGTTTAACGTTCTCTAGATTTATTGTTTGTTCTATGCGAACTTATCCTTTGGTTTGTTTTTTTTATAAAGATGGCGATGTTTTTACAGATGTTACGAAGAGAACCCCGTACAATTTATTGCTATTGGTGTGGAAAACGTTCCTTTTTTTAAATGATTTTCGGCTATGAAATTATCGTTTTTTCGCACCTATAAAATTATGTCCCGTCTTTCCGGTTTATAAAAAATGGTCTGATTTTTCGGATTGAAAATTTCAAAAAATCGACAGGGTTTCAAAAATACGAATAAAAAAATAAAAATATATAGAATGTCTTGGAATATTTGCCTGAACCGGAATTTTTTTTTTTTAAATGTGATGCAAGTGGCCTATTATCCATATCTAAACAGCCGGGAACTTTCAGACCTACATCTTTTTTTTTTTTTTTTAAATTTATTTAATCCAAAAAATATATGAATATAATATCATATTACAGTCGTGTATTGGTTACATTTTAAGTACATTTTCCCTTTTTATTTTCTTCCTTTTCTTTTACACAGAAATAACATAATTTTAATGACAATAACATGTTACTTACAAAGTTAAAAAATAAGGTAATAAATGATGCGTTAGTAAGTTAATATCTATAAGTTAATGACATTGTTATAAGAATAATGTTATAATAATAATTGATGCCATTAAAGCAGTATCAAAATAGGGAAAAAAAGATATGGAGGTAAGAACTGTTATATAGAAGTAACATAATATATATTTTAAGTTGTGCATAGCCTGCCTCACTAGGTGAACCTGTATTGAGGCAGAATTTTTAGTAAATTGTTTCTCGTAATTTTGTCTATGGTTTACTTATAAATGTATAATATATGTTCGTATACATACAGCAATACTTTATTTCTGTTGCAGATACACAATACAAAGGACTTTCCCAGGACTTCCATTTTCCCATTTCCTCCAGCCAAGCAGCATTCCTAGATTGTGATACCATATTTCTACTAGTTCTAGACAGTAGAAATTCTGATACCAAAACATTTTTTAAACATATTCGGTCACATAAATTTGAGTGAGGGATTTAACGGCGCCCTTCCCCGCGGCGCCGAACCGCGCTCCCGCGTGTGACTTCCCATTACTACATTCCTTTTGGTTCCTTTAACCAATGTTTGAGAAACATAAAAGCCCCTCGCTTTTATGTTTTTCAAATAGACACATACGATCTTTTATGATCCTCCCCTCGTCCCGCCCGTCCTCCCCCTCCCGCAACTCTATACAATTCCTCCGGCACCTGAATAGCAGACATAAGAATGGAAACATTTGAAAGTAAGAAAGTATTTAAGGTGGGTACTGGGTATTGAACACCCCGTGTTCGGCGACACGGTCACCAGTGTTTATTGAAAATTCGGGCTTTGTGCGGCGCGGGGGAAAGAAATTCTATTAAAGTTTTTCACAGGCCTTTCGCTTTGATCCAGCGGGTATTAGGTACATTTTTTTATTATTTCGCCATTGAGCGAGAGCGTATGAGGGCAGATTTAATCAATATTCTTTGTTTGATTGAGTTTACATTTTGATACATCGCTAAATTAAAAATTCATTTATAATAAAGAGATTTGTTCACGTTTTTTTATTTGTGTTTTAATGTTCTCATTGTTGAAAAAGACTACCAAAGCGATTTAAAATGAACCAAACTGGTGGTAAAAATGAATATTGGGCTAAACGCTCCACGAGGTAAAGAGTGTGGGTATGTTATTTTTTGTAATCATTTTTGTACCTTTTGTTTATATTAATCCCACACAGGAGGCCCTGAGAAAATTAATTTTCCGAAAAGCTTCTTTCATCTTTGGGTATGCCTTGTGGAGGATAGTTTTTAAGGAAAGGACAGAGAGGAAGTTCCGGGAAGGAAAAACATGTGAGTGGTGGTAGAAACCTGGAAGTCAGTGTGTCCAGGAGGGACGGGCGTGTGAATCCATCCCTCCCGCTGGGGTCAGGTCTCCCCAAACCCGACTTCCCCGATCCGATCCGCTGGTAGGCAAGCGCATCCGCCATCATGATCTGAACACTCCTCATCCGAAGAACCCGTGCACCCTTCCCAAGTCATCAAAGGTAGCGAAAAACTTAGGGTGACCTATGGCTGAGGTGTTGGTTATCCAATAAATGGTTCCCGAAGCGGCGATATCCGTACCCACCTTCCTAATTGTAAACAATTTAAATTTATTTTTAAATCCTAAGTACAGGAAAATTATTTCAAAAATGACACTATTGAATGTATCTCCGATGGTATCGAAAGTTTCGTAATAGTTTTTTCTAAGCAGTTTGGAAAACTCACAAGCAGTCCCATCTTACCCCGCAAATTATCAAAGTTACTGGATGCGCGGCGACGTATTTCAATTCCTTTTAATTTTAAACTCGCGATTTAATTCGACAACGTTTCTTTTTTTGTTTAATTCTACAGCTTTCTATCAAAAACAAAATTATTTTTAATCCGCCCAATACACCACTACACAAGCAAAGGTCTTTTTAAAATGATTAACCTAAGATTAAGAAAGTAAGATTAAGAAAGGGACTCTCCGATGGTTTGGGCATGTAGAGCGAATGAACGAGGAAAGGAGTGTAAGGAGAATATATGATGCAAATGTGAATGGTAGAAGAAGTCGCGGACGCCCGAGGAAGACATGGCACGACCAAGTGAATCAGATACTTGAGTCGGGCCATGTGAAGAGTCGGAATAATAGAAGAGCATGTATGAGACGATGTATGAATTTGAACGAGGCAAAGAGTGTGTGCCAAGATCGAGTTGTGTGGCGGTCCGTCCTCTCTGCCTACCCCTGCGGGGAAACGGCGTGATGGTTAGTTAGTTAGTTAACCTAAACCTACCTACCACCTTCCATTGTACTTAATTCTCAAGTTATACTCAAGGGTAGTATAAATAACGGTTATTGTAGGCACGTTCCTCTATTATTTACTTACCTTAAAATTAAAATAATTTTTAATTTAAGTTAAATAAAACTAACAGCTTTTCTAATATTGCATCAATAAATTATAAATATGCACAATGTGGTATGCTTACAAAATCATTATTATAACAATAAATATCCTAATTACAATCACAAAAGGATCTAAAAGAGAGTAAAGATATAAAGGAAGTTCCAAAAGGGATGCCACGAGACAGACCTGCAGATCGTCCTTCTATCCCCTGTCCTTTGTGGCTAGTTGCTCCTTATTGTGGCTGCTCCTTCAAGGATGAAGAACCACCTATGGCAGCGGAGGTTAGGGTAAAAATTACTCCCCATTGAACTCGAAATGACTTCCTGTATTATCCTTCAGTTAACTCGATTCATTATTTGATTTTGTAGGGTAAAAAAGTGAATCGGAATTGATTCGCGAGCGGAAGGAATGAATTGTCCTTCCACTAACCCAGAGTACCTTGGCCATTTTTAGCGGATGTGACGAGACTCTATTGTCATCGTGGTTATTGATGATTAAGACCAGATCGTTTACTAATTTGGGTTTCACTAACAAAGACGTAGCTTTATTATCAAAAATTTATCTGTAGTACCTAGCTAATTATGTAAGTAGATAAACAAATTTGGCTTTAGATTGTAATATTGACATCCTTAATTAAGAGCTAGCCTGTAAACGTAGTTTCGAACAGTGGCACGCATTGATCTATGAGCAAAAGTAGGTCGTACGTAGTTTTCAAGTTTGGGTACGCATACATTTTGCATTGAATGGTGTATTACGCCGTGTTGCATCACACACAGACGTTTACTTCTGTTCTTTAATTTTATAATTAGTTCAAACCTAACTTTAAGTAAAAAGAGTTTTTTTTGATTATTTAAGAAAATTATTTCAACTATTTTGGACCGAGAAAGCTTTTGCCGGCGTTTGCCAAGGTTGACTATAATTTGTTTATATCATAGACCTATGAATATTAATAGACCAGAACAGAAAGGTGAGGGGTAGAAACCAACTACAGCGGGACGAAGGGCAGGAAGACGGCTTTGGTGATACGTGATTCGTCAAAACTCAATCTGACAGTATATAGGCATCTCGCATTATAATATCACACTTTCGTTCTTAAAAGTAAACTCTGCTTTTGAATGAATATACCTTTTTACATGGGAGCGCGAATTGACACATTTTCGAAGTCCAAATATGCAGAGTAAGGTCGCCTATAAGGTCGAGTTCAATATTTTGTTGCTGTATTAAGTGAAGACACTTTTATAAATGTTTCATAATTTACTTACCCCAGTAAACAGGGACGGGCACACGCCATGTATCTCGAGTGACAGTGTATGTTACAAAAATGATCATATTATGTGATCTGAATTGGCTTAAAATAGTGTAAAATAATGCTTGCCTATGGAATGTAATACGACAATTTTGTTTATTCTCTTTTTCACTTCTATTTTTACACGTTTTCAAAACACAAGCCACTATGTTTACCGTTTTATTTCGTAAAATGCACCGATGAGTGCTCGACGCTGGCTTGCAGAAGAATGATGACGTCACATTTTTTAGATTAATGCGAAGCCATACACGACCCCAGCCGGTTCCAATGGAATGGTTCCAATGGGAGGGGGAAATAATACGCTTTTATCGCTTAGGGTAGGTCTACTAATATTCATATGTCTATGGTTTATATGTATATAACATATCGATAGTGGAAATTTTAAATGCTGTAAAGTGTAAAAGACAATAAATCCAAAGTGAGAAATATGACATTTTTCTCCGTTTTTGTAAAACACCACTTTATTTGAATTAATAATTATTTCACAGCCAACCAGGTTTCGCTTAGCTCAAGCTTCATCAGGGCTATTATATTAACCATTATCAGTTAATATAATAGCCCTGATGAAGCTTGAGCTAAGCGAAACCTGGTTGGCTGTGAAATAATTATTAATTCAAATAAAGTGGTGTTTTACAAACTGTGTTTTTTCATTTAATATATAATGTCACACCACAAAGTATTTGCTTCCTTCGATAACATTAATATTTTGTCCTTTACAGCATTTCAAATTTCCGTTATCGATAAATCAGAGTATTATTGGAGAAAATTAGAATATATAGCTGGAGAAAATTAGAATCATCCTCTTTTATCACCATTTTTTAAGATTTTTTCAATGCTTGTGACCGGCTTTCCGCGAAAGGAACTATTTTCTGTTTAGCGCGCTGAAAAGACTGAAACTGATATTGTGAAACTGTGAATTAAGAGCCGTTCGGACACGAAGTATTTTAGTCGAGTGGAGAGTGGAGTCCGAACACTACAATTTCAGTAGTAGGGTAATCGGTTCTTTAGCAGATTCAATTCATTTCATTCTATTTTTCGGGCTAGTAAGAACCCCCACCACGCGTCCCTGCGCACTGACATGTGCAAACCCGTCGTTTTAGCAGAGTTCATTTGTGGACGCGCGGAAATGTCGTGGCATTGGAGCGAAAATGCTGCTCTAAAATTATTTATTTCATCATCATCATCACTCTTGGCTCTACAACCCCTGGTGGGTCTTGGCCTCCTCAAGAGTCTTCCTCCACTCATCTCGCTTTTGTGCCAGCTCTCTCCAGTTTAGAAGCTCCAAGGTAAATATATCTTTGAGGACGTTTTCGCTGCATCTTAATCTTAGTCTTCCCACGCTCCTTCGCCCTATCGTTCTTGAGTTCAGCATGGAATTTGGTCATTCTCGGTCATTCTCTCCACATGACCCAGCCACCGAAGTCTTCCCAGTTTTATAAATTTTGTGACGTTTAGCTCCTTAAACAGAGAATATCGCTCATTGTTGTAATGTCTGCGCCAAAATCCATTTTCTAGAACCGGTCCAAAGATGCGCCTCAAAATTTTCCTTTCAAAAATGTCTAGTGCTTGCTCATTCCTCTTAGTTAGTACTCAAGTCTCAGATTCATACGTAAATACTGGTCTGATAAGTGTTTTGTACACTAATATCTTTGTTTTTCTGGACAGCAGTCTAGATTTTATTTGGTTTTTAGGCGTAAATAACAGCGATTTGCGTTCACTATGCGCTTCTGGATCTCCTCTGTGGTATTATTATTTATTTATGCTGCTATTATTAATTTATTTTCGTATCCATAGTTTATTTATTTTAGTCTTACTAATTTATTCTTCCACCTCTTCTAAAATTTCACCTCTTCTAAGCATTACAATATTCTTAATTAGCGTATTTCCTTTGTTGTGTAGCAGCCCGTTATCATATGTCATCTTGCAACGGGTGGCAGGCACTAATATTATCTAGGTACTTGAAAGTAATGCGAACGGTTTTCGGCGAGTCACGTGCAAGTATACTCCCTTCATTACTTACTACTTGACCAATGTGAACAAGCCTTTAGTTTCAGTAGAGTCTAAGCCAGTCCTCACTATAATTGATAAAAAAAATTGCCATATTTGTGGTGCTACACCCAATGAAAAGAATACATATTATCTAGCTTGAATGAGACGGTACACAGTGCGGCGGGGATCTTGTCACTCACTTTTTTTAAAATTTAGTTAATGCAATAAGCCATTTGTTTTTTAACAATACTTCTATTACTACTGAAAGTATTTACGTATTTTCGCCCTCAATAGTTTTTGCTTTTTAAACATTTTTACTTTTGTTTATTTGATTGTGATTATTCCAATTATACATTATACAATTACAACCGCAAAAAATATTGTATTTTTTTTTTTTTTTTTACATTAACTCCACACAGGAGGCCCTGAGGAAAATAATTTCCCTCAGGGCCTATGTCATCTTTGAGGATGCTGTGTGGAGGGTCTTTTTGAGGAAAGGAAGGAGTTAACATGGGTCTTGAAGAGACTCATGTTGTAGGAGGGAGGAAACACAGAGGCCGGTAAATCGTTCCACAGCCGAGCTGTTGAACTCAAGAAAGAATCGTAAAAACGACCCGTTCTCATGTGACTAATATCAACTGTGTACAAATGTTGGGCGCGTGTTTGGCGTGTTTCCCGACTATGCACCGGTGCCGAGGGGATCAATGACGCTAGTTCCTCGGAGCATCTTCCATTGTAATACCGGTAGAACAAGGACAGCATTCCCACCTGACGCCTATGCTCTAAAGATTGCAATCCGTATTAAATCATTAAATGAAGAAATTATTCGTTCTTACATCTTTGATGACATCGTTTAATTAGCTGTGGTGTCAAGATTAACGACATCTAGGATTCCAAAAAAGCTGACCAATACCTCTCCGTATCCAAGTACCAACACTAAAAATATGTTATCTTAAGATGGCTGTTAAAAAGTAAAAAACAGTGGATATAAAAAACCCAGATAAGAAGGTTGTTTGTCCCTAGTATTCCAGATATTCGAAGGGAGGCGTTTCGTTACCCACTAAATGTGACCCGTTTATCTGTGTCCCATTTCTCACAGACCATTTGCTAAGATCAACATGTGAGCCGTGTCCTGTCACCCGCTTTGTTGGGACCTAATGGCCGTTAAATGGGACTCATTTTCAATTTTAGCATTCGCTTTTCCGCTTTCGGTTCGTTGAACAGGATTCGTGACAGAAATAACTAATAACCAAATCGGATGTCATCTTGGTTTGTAATCATACCTGCAGTGCCGTCCATGGGTACAGTTTTGGCTTATTACAACATATTCAAAGAACTTTTAGTAAGGTTTCAATATTTTTGCAATCTCTATTAGTAGTGGCGTGCGATGATTTTATTTATTATTTTGGTGATTCTTAAGAACAAAAAGTTGATAGTAGAATAATTGATGGGATTTGTTTTGTCATTAGAGTGGCACATCCAGTGAATGTTTACGCAAAATTGAATTGCAAAGATTCTTTTGTTATAATTATTTACGTAAACCTTAAACTTAATTATCCAGGCATTATTAAATCTGCAATTCATCTTTTCAGGTGCTAGGAAAATCTTTTAGAATACGTTTTTCGCAAGAAATTGAAAAAACAAACTACTATCGTATCTGGTTGCCTGACCTGCTTGATTTTCGCTTTTTTTTAAAATGTAACTTTAGAATGGTTGTGAAGAATAAAACGTTTTATGTATATTTTTGTGATAAATAATTTCAACAGCTGAGATGGTGTGTATTTTATGATACCTAAAAAATCATTTAATCTATATGAGAACGTCAATGCAATTCTTCTAATTCCGATTTTAAAAGAAAACCGTTCCCGTTAGAATACCAAAATAATACTGTATCAGGAAAATCTATGGCACGTCCCTGATGTGCAACTAATAATATTATTAGATAACATTCTAATAATTCTTGAAATAATATTTTTTTGCTTTCTTCTACGGAATACGGTTTTCCACATATTTTGAAAAAAATAAAATAATAAGCATGGTGCATTCTCCGGGGGCGGGTAGGGGGGTGTCAGAACAAATAATATAAATGTATTTTAGTTTCTGCAAGTATTGAAATCTATACTAAGTTACCATTTTGCTGTACCTATTTTTTTAATTTATTTATTATTACATTTATTACATACAAGATATAACAATATAAAAGGAAGCTTTGACTGCCCAACTAGGAAGGTTTCCCGTTTTAGGACAGTCAACTTAATGAATGTATATAAGTTTTGTAACTTTGATAGTTTATAATTATTATTTTTGACGAACATGTTTGACTTAGCAGGGGTGCCTGGGTTCATGGGGTGAGGTTTGTCTGGGTTCTAGCGGCAGATGCATCTGCCCACCTGCTGCGTGGCGGGCCGGATCGAAAGAGACTGAGGGAAGCATTTTCTCCAACCCGACTCTCTCAATCCATACCTCACAGTGCAATTGGAGGGATGAATTCATACGTCTGTCACTCCTGGACCCTGACTCCCATATTCCTACCCACCCCTCATACCTTTTTCCTTCCCAGAACTTCCTCTGGTTCCTTTCCTTAAAAAGACATATCGCACGTTGATAACATTGGTCCTAAGGGAAATTATTTTCTTTGTGGAAAGTAGATCCTCTGAGTGAAGCTAATGTAAAAAAAAATCACCAAACATTATTCCAAAGTTAATGTTAAAAATGTATTCAACATGAGATTATAAAAGATAGTATAAACGTAACATTTCCTCAATATCATTTCACGACTGTGATCAGTACAACAGGAAAGTAAGCTTTTATCGATATTTTTCTGGTTTCGGGTGGTATTTTTTTTAAATTCAAATGATTAGAACAATACTGAAAAACGTTATACATTGGTAAAAACGACATTATACTAACCGCAAAAACGTTTGTTCGCAGAAAACCTGCGAAAATCGGAAAAACGTCACAGCACGCCGCTGGTAGTTCAGTACGGATCAGATTTTCCGAATTAAATATACCTGATAACATAAAGTTACATGAAATAATTTTATTTTTTAATGATGTAGTGATTAAATGGGTACCCGCAGTATCTTAATAATAAGGTCTCTTAATATTCTTAATAATAAATCTCGGTAGAAGGTACATTTTTGCTTTCGTTGTTTAAAAACAAACCAAAACATAACTAAAACAGTTAAACGTTAACCAACAGTTAGATTCTAAATGGTGTGATGCTAGTACCTCGAACGTACTTACCTATGTATGAATCGTTGTTTTTGTTCCGAATCGAAGGAACATAAATAAATCGCCGATTATAAAGCTTACCAAGATATCTGGCAGCTTTATTTAATGCGGTAAGTATATAGAGGCGTAATTAGATATTTAAATAATAAAAATAACATGTAAAAAACATTTATTTTTAATGTTTTCCCAATATCCAGCTACACATGCAAATAAATAAACAAACAGAGAAACTCACCTGCTCGACCTATTCGCAGTCAACAGCAAGCCACACATTGTGTTTATCTTTTTTAAACTTTATTATAATCCATTAACAATGTCCCTACAAATTGACGTTGGTTCTTACAGATGGAAATCAACACAGAAAACACCAGTGGTAAAGAAAATAACACAAAACATAAACAAACATGGCACAAACCTTCACAACAAATTAACTTTCATAACTGTCCAGAGCAACTTTTTTTCACGGCACTTCATTTTGTTTTTAAAAAAATGGCGATTTTATTATTTTTCACTCATCTTTAAAAACTTTGTCGTCACTTTTCCACTACTGCCATGCATGTATTATTTTAAGAAGCAATGCTTTATATTTACTTGTGTAATAGATTAATAAAAGTCCTAGTAAGCACTGTTTGTGTACAATTAAATCACTCCAATTAGAAACACCTGCCGAAAACTGCATGCACCGCGGATAACTTTTTCTCTATTTGGAATACCTAACATTTATTAATTTTATTTGTACACTGTTTATAAAATACTAATTATGAATCACTTATCAATTTATCTTAGATCGGAAAATAACTTCACTCAAAACTCGTACGTACATCGTGAAAAGTTTTTAATTTATTGAAAATCTTTCCTGTGTATTTAACCGAAAAAGTTCGACTTTGCCGTCAAAAAATGCACCGCGTAAAGTTTTTGACAGTCGGTGAACCGGCTTTGAAAAAAGGCGGCTGCCACCCTAGTTTCCCGCGCGACGGTACGAAGCCGACTGGCCCGAACAAGAAGATAAACCACGGCAGGCTTGAAACAAACAAACCTACAGCGCGAAAATTAATTCCCGATCAAAAGGGTGATCCATTCGTATTGAATATAATTTTAAATTAAGTAACTCGATAAGAATTTTTACGTAATGGAATCGTTGGGAAAATCTTACTAGATGTTTTTTCACATACGTTGGGAAAACCGTTCTAGTATGAATCATGTACCAATAAGATACCTACCACAACAATAAATAATAATTTAGGGCTGGATATTACAAACGTGCTAACTGGGAATAAAACAAAGATATTAAATAAATATATGGACAATGGACATAAATATTACGTATTATTCATAATTTTGTGTAAGATACTCAATCTCGAGAGTAAAAAAGAAACCGTTATGACACCAAGCCATTAGAGATATATTTACATTAAAATTGCAACAATTGGAAAGTGCGTAAGGGTAGGGCCATTTTCCTCAGAAAGGTGGTGAGAGAAATAATGAGTCTTTTTAAATGGTTTTAATTATACAATAAAACAGAAAAATGCTTAAAACTTGAAGCTTTTAGCTTGGAGCTTTGAGCAGATTAGAGCTTTATGTTCGGAGTTTTAAGTTTGGAGCTTTAAGCTTGGATTTTTAAACTTAAAACCTTAATTTAAATTAATACTTATTTTTTACCACTTTTATTGTTTATAAAAACCAACATTTTTCGTGAGCAACGCTCGCAACGAAAAATTAATAGATACTAATTAGTATTTATTAGTAGTATTCATTTTTCGAAGAAAACTTCTTTGGACAGTATTAATTAAACCCCGAAGAAGCGAGCATTGCTCAAGAAACATGTTGGTTTTTATAAACAATAAAAGTGGTAAAAACTAAGAATTTTATTAATTTGAATTAAAATGGTGCCATAAAATATGTTTGCTGTGTTAGAAGAAGTGTTAAAGCTTTAAGCTTGCAGCTTTAATCTTTGAGTTTTAATTTTGGCGTTCTACGCTTGGACCTTGGTGCTTTAAACTTGGAGCTTTAAGCTTGCAGCTTTAAAGGTGGAGCTTACAGCTTTACAGCTTGGAAACATATGATTGTAAATTGTAAATTTATTTATCCGTATCCGGAGGTACGATTTCTGACAACAGAACCAAAAACAACACCAGCGTCTATTTACATTGCAAAACAGATGTAGTATGGAAATCAATTCATTTAGATTATTAATTTACATTTCAACTTTTAAAAGTTGTTTATTTAATGCTGTAAAAAAACTTCTAAAGTCTATTTGAATATTAGCAAAAAAACACCATTCAGAATTTAAACGTTGCTTGAAATTGCTTTTGCCGTGTTTGGTGACGATAGCCAGGTACTTCTCAAACTTCCTCTCCCTCTTTCCCATCTCCGTCTCGTATTTGGGATGAAATAATCCCACTGACCTGTTATAAAATAAAGGTTGTCAAAAAAACCAAACAAAATTCTTTTTACGCTGCGCTGCTTATATGATCATTTTGCTAACCGAATAAAACAGGACAAACAAACAGAACATGATAAAAATAATAGTTTAGGTTAGTTTAGGCTAGGTATGGCTAGTTTATGTTGTGTTAGGTCAGATTAGGTTTATTTTGTATTGTTATTTTTCTTCACCTTTTTTTGTTTTTTATGGAACCGATTTATTCCAATTTATTACCGTTTTTTTTTAAATTCGTAATCAAATTACCAAAAAACACAATGCATGTTTCTCGTGTATAGAAAGCTATTTGAATACATTCATGCATTGTACAAAAATGAGAATAAAAGGGAGGCTTAATGTGTCTATTACCCCCACGCCAACCTTTGTATAAATCTCCCGAGGTCACGAACTTGGCGAAGAGGGTGCCAGCTCTAACTCATGTTTCTTCGAGTGCATCTACGGGGAATAAATGTTCATCAAATTCAGTTTTACATTAAATAAAAAATTAACCCATCAAAAATAAAGTTTTTTTACTAGAATACATCTATTTACTTTATAAATATCTTTGAAAACTTAAAAAAAAATACGTTTTTAGATTTTCACGGCCAAAAGTGGTACCTACCTACACAAAAGTCAAGTTAAACTTGGTGGTACCTCCTTAAATTTTGTGGTACCTACTTACACAAATGTCAGGTTAAACTTAGTGATACCTTCTTAAATTTGTTAGTACCTACCTACAAAAAGTACATTAAACTTGATGGTACCTACTTAAATTTGGTGGTACCTACAAACAGATAAGTACGTTAAACTTGGTGATACCTTTTTAAATTTGGTCTTACTTACCTACACAAAAGTATGTTAAACTCGGTGGTACCTAATTAAATTTGGTACTATTTACCACCTACACAAAATTATGTTACAAACTCCTTAAATTTGGTGGTACCTACCTACACAAAAGTACGTTAAACTTGGTGGTACCTAAGCGCTTAAATTTAGTAGTACCTTCCTACACAAAAGCACGTTAATGTTCAATATTGCGCATGTACATTACCTACCTATCATGGACCTGTGATTACAAGTATTTAAACATCATTTATACTTTCTCCAAACTCCTGGAAATAAAGTTAGCAAAATTCGCAGCAACTTATTGCGGAAGTCCCGAAACTTTAAACTCCAAATAATAATGTATTGCCAGTTTGGAACCAAATCAGGCCGTAATCCGCATCATATTCTATCGCAGAATCATCCTCGCGAGCGGACTCAAGTTTCGTACTTGAACGTTCCGTGGAAATGCAAATCTGCCAATACTTGTACTTGCGCCGGTGCAGAATGAAATGTTTGCGATTTGGAAGGTACTGACACGGTACACTAGTACTTGGTAGATTTGTAAATATGTATAAGTTATGCGGTCTACTCTTCAAACGGTGCGCTAATTGTACCGTCCGAAATGACTGCACGTGAAATTATTCGAAGTTTTCAATTGTGTAAATCATGTTTAGTATTGAATAGGTTCTTACTGTATTTTGTATGGATATACCTACTTCCACACAATGAGTAGAAATTATTTGCAATAAAGAACTACAGACAATTTTTTTATATGTGATGTGTGATTACGTGTCTGCGGATATCGAAGGACCTTGTATGTGTTTTGATATGTATGATAGACCACTGCACAAGTAAAAAGACATGAGCACATAAGGAAAGGAAGAAAGGGACTTACTGCGGAACCTTGTGGGACTCTCTGCTATCTTGGCTGGGTTTGTTGATGCACTCGTATAATTTATTAATCGCGGTATTTTTCTGTAATATGCGGGATTAAGTTAGCGAATGCGGCATGCAGAATATTAGATGTTTACGCGACGAGTTGCGATTGACAACTGATTGTTGTGGTAACGTTAAATGGCTGGTATATAGGGATGGGTAGGAAAAGGAATATTATAGGGATGGATAGGAAAAGAATATGTGACAATCAAGCTACAAGCACAGAGTCTATGATATTTGTGGATGTATGTAGGTAAGTGTAGCGTGTAGCTATGTATTGTGTAAACGCCCAACCAATTTGAATAGCCAAATTACTGAAAAACTCCGGGTTTTTTTCTCTTTTTAAAACTATTTGATTTTTATTTTTTAAATTAATGAATATAAAACTTGGAAGTGGAAATTAACCTACTTCTCGATATATATGGAGCGAAAAATGGGGCGGATCCGGCTGAATTTTTTTTTATATAAAACCAATTTCTATACCTTTTTTTTAAATACCACAAGCGCAACCGCTACCTCGGAAAATCTACCCAAGAAAAATTTTGTCGGAGGAGGCAAAAAAAAATATGCCGCAGAACCGGTTGAATGTTTTTTTCCAAGACCAATTTGCTCTCTCATTTCATTAAAAAAAATACCAGTCTGCATCTGTTACCCTCAAACCGAATAACTTTTTTTCCTTTATTTTTACATCTGATAGGAACAATTCTATGAAAAGAACGATTCTATTAAATCTATGTGTAATAAAAACCCTCAAAAGCGTAGCCTGGGTAATATAGTTATATACATTTTATTGTTGTACCTAGAAAGAAATAAACAGTGGGCATATAAAGGAAAAACATTATTAAAATTTGTCTAAACAGTTTGTTAAAAAAGTGTATACAATAGTGTAATAATAAGTGTATAGTTTGTAAGAAACATAAAGTAATATAATATATTTATAATAAGATTTAAAAATATATTATATAATATAATATAATAATAAAATAATAGAAAATAAAACAAGTGACAATTGATAATTACATTCCAACTGACACTACAGGATTCAAATTTAAATGGAATATATTTCCTTTACATCTCCCCCCCCCTTGAAACTAAAATTACTGCAAAATTTTCACTCATCTTCGATGTCCTCTTCATGGTTCATAAATAAAGGTGCTGGAGTTAACTTCGAGATGTGGAAAAAATTTGATTCTATTTTTTTTCGACCAGTGTATATCTTGTAAATTATGTGACTTCATAGTATTTTCTAGAGCTTTTTTTCTCTCTTGAATCAAATCGATGCCGGTCTTCTTAAGTTTTAACTCATTTGGCAAAATCGTAACATCTGTGCCGTCAAGTAGGTAGGTACTGTGGCGCATATCCAGTAACAGTGTGCTCCGTTTCATTATAGTTTTTTACACAATTATGCGCAATAGTTGTCCAAGCTACTTTTGAGTCATTTTCGTTGATTTTGCATCTAATTTTATTGACCAGCGTATGGTTCAATCTTTCATTTAATCCATTTGAGAAAGGTGAGTTCACTGCAGTAAAAATTATTGGAATATTTTTTTCATCCAAAATTTTTTTGAATTCTCTAGAATTGATACCCGGGTATTGGTCTGAGAGTATCATGCCAATGTCATTAGTTTCTGTGGAGTTTAAGAGTTTGATGAAATCATTGGTATTTTGAGTTCTTGACGTCAAAATATATGCAAACCTCGTGAAATGATCTGATAACAGGTGCAAGTATCTCTTTGTTGATCGTGAACCCCCAAAACCACCTATTGTATCAATGGAACATATTTCAAAAGGTTTTGTTGCGAGACCCAAGTGGGACATCAATCCATATTTATTTTCACCTCTTGATTTGTTCTTTAAACATACTGCACAACTTTCGCAGGTTCTCTTTATATTATTTGTCATGTTTTCTGCTGTGTACCATGAGCTTATCATTTTTTGCATTTGTGTAATTCCTATGTGACCTAGTTCTGTATGAACATTTCTGATAAAGTCTATGCTGAATTTTTCTGATAGAATTATTTTTTCTCTTCTTTTTACTTTCTTGTAATAAACATTATTTTTCGATATCAATTTATCTGTTCTGCACTGTATCTTCTCATTTTTGACCTGATCTTTTAAGATATCTTCTAATTTTATTAAGTTGACAATTTTTAATTGCTCAGCTGTATTTTCATTTGATTCCAGCATTGGGTTTCTGCTTAGACAGTCAGCTTCCAAATTTTGTTTTCCTGGAGCATATTTTATGTTAAAGTCATATTGAGAAAGATAATATGTTAAATCACCTAGCTCTTCATCGGTTCTAGATTTGAGATTCATGTTTTCCAGTGGTTTGTGATCTGAATAAACTGTAAATGGTTTACCTATCAACCAGTATTGCCAGTATCTCACTGCTTCTTTTATAGCTAAGCATTCTAAGTAAATTGCTTTTTTCTTTTTCTGGGCGCCATTTAGTTTTTTCGAAAAGTAAGCTACAGGTTTTTCTTTTCCATCTGACTGTGTTTGTTTTAAAATAGCTCCAAGGCCTTCTAGAGTAGCATCTGTATATTTATTAATTAGTAAATCTTGATCAAAAATTTCCAGGATTGGTTGTGAGCATAGTAGGTTTTTCATCGTTTCAAAAGCATTTTGGCATTTATCAGTCCAAATAAACTTTTGGTTTTTCCTTAGTAAGTTATGCAAAGGATCTAGTATTATTGCACTCTTCGGAATGTACTCATGATAAAAGTTGATTTTTCCTAGAAATTGTCTCACATTCTTGTGTTTTTGGAATAGGAAAATTCTTTATTGAAATCAAATTATCCTTTACCGGCTTGACTGAATTATTCTGAATTATATGACCCAGATATTTTACCATGTCTAAAGCAAATGTGCATTTTGTAAATTTTAATCTAAAACCTTCAGTTTTGATTGCATTCAGCAACTTTGTTAAATGATCGATGTGTTCAGAAAAAGTTTTTGAACATATAAGTATGTCATCTATGTAATTGACAGTAAAATCGGTTAGTTTATATATTCTCAATATATTGCTTAATATCCTCTGAAAAATTGCCCGAGAGGTCTTTAATCCAAAAGGTAGGCAGGTCCACTGATAATGCCCCTCCTGTGTTAGTTGTGTTACAAATCCTGTTTTTTTTGTCTTCAATCCGCAATGGAATAGACCAAAAAGCTGAGTTTATATCCAGCGTTGAAAAAAATTTGCAATTTCTGGTCTTTGTCATTAGGTCTTCAATCAATGGAAATGGTTGAGCTTGAGGTATTACTATTTTATTTAAGTCTCTGAAGTCTATGCATAATCTCATCAACAATAATCTATTACCAGTGAATAGTTCATATTAACTTGCTCCCCAGTAAAGTGTATCTTAAAAACTATAACGCTCAAATTAGAAAGTTACTTGGAGTGTTACGTGTTAGTACTACAAAGGTCTAAAATATTTTTATAATATCCGAGTGATTTGAAGTTCCTTCCGAGTTTAATCATCAAAATTAAACAGTACAATTTGCTTAAACGCGGGTAGTACGTAAAGAAACATTATTTCAAGATGCATTGCCGAGTGTGCTCAGTAACTATTCTTACTGAAGAGTTCAAATTCACGTGCGCCTCATGTAAAGGCACATTTCATTTAGCTTGCGGAGGTATTGTCGAGAACACATACCGTAGACTCAATCAAGAGCGGCGCTCTCAACAAATGTGCAAGCGATGCAATTCAGCCACGCCCGGCGCTGCTGGCCCACTGCAGACAAACAGTGATACTGAACCTTTGGTGCAGAGTAAAAAAGTTACTGATACTTGTTCAGTGCTCGCCGCTCAGATACCGACAAATCTTAAAGATATACAAGAGCTAGTCATGAACAAGACGTCTAATCTGGAAAAAAAAAACAAAACGATATTCTAGACCAAAATAACAAAATACTTGAAAGTATTCAATTTATGAGTTCTCAATATGAGGATTTCATGGCTAGAATCCGTGAAATCGAACTAAAGAATGATGAACTCACTAAAAAGAACTCAACCTTGGAAGCAAGGATTTATATTTTGGAAAAATGTGTGGACATGCAGGAAAGGGAACTCAAAGCGAACAACATAGAAATAAGAGGCATCCCAGAAATCAAAGGAGAAAATCTGCAAGACGTTTTATTCAATATCTGCAAAACAACAAAGTCCTCCACTGATACAAAGGACATTGATGCCATTCATCGCGCAGCAAAAAAAAAATAACAATAGCCATCCGAGAGAAATCATTGTTAAATTCAAAACTAACATAGCGAGAGAGCACCTGTTAACAGACGTAAAAACTTTCAACAAAAACAAACAGAATCTAGAAGACAAATTGAACACATCAAACATCGGTATAGCTGGTTCCTGCTCGCCGATCTTCATTTCAGAACAGTTGACATTTCGCGGTAAACAACTGTGGTACAAGACACGAACAGCGGCGAAGGAGAAACAATATCGCTTTGCTTGGATTAAACGGGGGCAAATTTATCTGCGCAAAAACGAGGGAACTAATGCCATTATTATCTCCGACGAAAGCAAATTGGCTACGCTTTGATAAATTTGAATTAATGGCTATTCTTTTATGGTACGTCTTGACCCGTGCATTTATGTCCCGCTCTCATATTTATATCATTTACTACCTTTCTGGAAGTCATTTGATATCACGCAGTTCCTACTACCTTATTATTATTATTATTGTTTTTGCTTCTTGCTATCTTTTTTGTAGTACTACATCTTATTACATTAGTTATACTATATTATTATATATTACTCATATGTGTATCAATAACTATCTTTTTGGAATTCATTTGATATCACGCAGTTCCTGCTACCTTTTTGTTTTTGCTTCTTGCTATCTCATTCATAGTACTTCATCTAACTATATAATTTATACTATATTATTTATATGCACATTTACCATTGTAACTACATATGAAATCGCATTTAATCACATATTACTCGGGAACCAACTTCTATACAACACACAACCAACACATACTTATGATTCAATTACATTATGATACCGGATATGATTCCGGTGTAAATATTAACATGAATGTCATTGATGATCTGAACAATCTAAATAGCTATAAATGGAGTGCTTACGGCGTTAAAATTATACACCAAAATATAAGAAGTATTTCTAACATTGACGATTTTTTAATTTTTCTGGATAAATTCAATCACCAATTCGATGTTATAATTTTAACGGAATGTTGGCTTAACAAAGATTTCACCTCAAAAGTTATTCACAATTACTCTGAATACCACACAAATATATATCTCAATAAGTCTAGCGGGATCGTTGTCTACATCAAAGACGGACTTCAATCTCAAGTTGACGAAATATTCTTATCACAAGCTAACTGCCTCAAAATTTTATTGAATAATAACTTATGCATTTTTGCAATCTACCGATCACCCTCTTTTCAAATTCTTGACAGTTTTCTGAGTTCACTCAAATCAATTATCAACAGCTCAAAAAAAATTGAACGACAAATAATTATAGGCGACCTCAACATCAATACGTTTACCGAATACCACCGCCAATCCAACGATTACCTATGTCTGCTAACTGAAAATGGGTTCATTCAGACAATTATTAGCCCTACTCGTGAGCAGGGCATGAGTAAATCTTGTCTTGACCACATCAACGTCAAAAAAATTAACCATGTTGACTCATTTGTCATTCACTCTACAATCTCAGATCACTATACAACAGCACTCTGCCATAAAAACAAACCTCCTAAACCTGCTAAAATTAAACATATTGCAATAATAAACTACAATAACTTAATCGAGGACTTGAGCTCAGAAAACTGGCAAAATGTTCTAGATCAAACTGATGCCGACTCATCAATGAATGAATTTATCACCAAATTGAATTCACATATATCTAAACATACAAGCAATAAACTTTTACCACATAAGCTAATAAAACTCACGCCGTGGATCACCCTTGGCCTTATCAAATCGATTAACATTAGGAACCAACTTCATGAAAAGGCTAATAAGTGCCCTGAGAATATTATTGTACAAGCTCATTACAAAAAGTACAGGAACTTTTGCAAAAAACTAATAAAATCGGCGAAAGAAAATTATTATAAAAAACTAATTTACGAAAATAACTGTAGTCCAAAACGTTTATGGGAAGCATTTCGCAATATAACTAAAACAAAAATAAATAAATCTTCCGATATTAAATCATTGAACATCAATAACGTAAACACCTCAGACCCAAAAATTATTGCGAATTTTGCCAATAATTATTTCACGTCAGTGGGAGGCACACTTGCGAAAAAAATTCTCGACAATCTTAATACAACAGAATCCAAACTCGCTAAGTTAACAATCTCCAATTTCGGTCATAAATTAGACAATATCCAAACAACTTCAAACGAAGTCATCAAAATAATAGAAGAGCTCAAGTCATCAAATTCTTGTGGTCCTGATAAAGTCTCATCAATTCTGCTAAAAAATACTAAATCCTTCATAGCAACTCCAATCGCGTATATTTCCAATCTAAGCTTCGATTCAGGAAAATTTCCAAATCATTTAAAACACTCTATCGTTATACTGCTTCACAAAAATGGAGATAAATCGCAGATACACAATTACCGCCCAATTTCTTTGCTCAATTCTATCTCAAAAATTATTGAGAAAATTGTAAAGAATCGTCTTAGTCATTACCTTGAAAAAAATAATATCCTTTCCAACAGACAGTACGGCTTCAGACCAGGATTGAGCACTGAAAATGCTATTACAAACCTGACGAAAATCATCTCCAACAATATCGATAGAGGCAGAAAATGCATTGCGCTCTTCTTGGATCTAGCAAAAGCGTTCGACACTATCTCACACAAAATTCTCTTGAAAAAACTACAGCGCATCGGCATTCAGGGTCAGCTACTTAGGTGGTTAGGTAGTTATTTAGAAAATAGGAGCCAAAGAGTGATGTTTAACGATACTCTAAGCGATCCAGCAGATATTAACTTTGGTGTACCTCAAGGAAGCACCCTAGGACCACTTTTATTCAATATCTATATTAACGAATTATGTAACAGTTCATTTGCCGATCACATTATCACCTTTGCGGATGACACAGTATTATTATTTGAAGGCAAAAATTGGAATTAAGTTCATAATAATTCAGAAATTGGTATTAACAAGGTAAAACAATGGCTAGACAATAATCTTCTCACTCTCAACACTGACAAAACTAAATTCATCCGCTTTAGTGCAACTCAAGCGGGACAACCAAGAGATACTCAAAGAATTGACTGCGCTAAGCTAAATCATAAATCTAGTATAAAATATCTTGGCATCTTAATAGATAAAAATGTTAAATGGAAAGATCATATCAATCTCACTGTGGAAAGAATAAGAAAACTTATCTATGTATTCTATAACATACGAAATATTTTAAACAAGAAAACCATAAAAATTGTATATTTTGCATTAATTCAGTCCTTATTACAGTACGGCATTATTGGGTGGGGAGGGGCCTTTAAAGCTTCCTTACAACCTATAATCATAATTCAAAGAATAATTATTAAAATCATCCTTAGGAAACCATACGACTTCCCTACTCTAGAGATATTTCGAGAATTTAATGTACCATCCATCACAGAATTGTATAAGAGAAACGCCTTATATCAAATTTATAAAGAGTATTTTATTAAAAAAATTCACCCCTCTGATAGCATAAGCAATAGATTTAAAACGAATGGCTTAATAGCCATCCCTATGCTTAGAACTACCACGGCTCAGCACCACTATCTGTATCTAGGTGTAAGATGGTACAATATATTATTATCTAAAAACAAAATTAGTGTAACTGAAACATTGAAATATGAACAATTCAAAAAACAAATAAAGTCACTGAAATTGGATAATGATATATTGTACCCTTAATTTAATTAAATTTAATTTAATTTACCCTTACTTTAAATGTAATATTTAATATTTAAAAAAAAAATTATTGACCTTGTATAACAATTTTTCTCCTAAATTACGAACCTATGTCAATTAATATTTGTATTTACCTCATAAGTTCTTTGAATATAATTAGAACATTATTATTATTTTATTTTTTGCGTGTGAATAAATACTCCTCCCATAAACACGAGCTCCCAGAGCTCAACTTATGGAGTAGTAGAATTAAAAAAAAAAAGTTGTTTAACCTTGCAAATGTTATCATTTTTTAATGTAAAAACAAGTCTTGAAATAAATAAATAAATAAAAAAATAAAAAAAAAAAAAAATTATTATACACCATTGCAATGACCCAAACACTTGTAATTGCAATACCTTAGAATATGTGGATAGCATAAAATATCTAGGAGTTATGGTAGACAAGAATCTGAGATGGAACGAACATATCGACTCAATTGCCACAAAGGTCAGAAAACTCACGCATCTTTTTATATCTATTAGAAATATCCTCTGCACAAAAGATCTGAAACTAATGTACTATGCCATGTGTAACTCATTACTTGAATATGCATCTTTAGGATGGGGAGGATGTACCAAATCAATACTGGACCCCTTAGCCAAAGCACAGAAATCTCTACTAAGGGTCATCCTTAAAAAACCATATAGATACCCCAGTAATGATTTATTCAAAGAGATAGGAGTTCTGGATGTGAGGCAACTATTCATAAGAAAAGTCATATTACACACACAAAAATTTCGTCACCTCTTCCCCTCCGTAGAACATTATCACAACACCCGACATGCAGGAAGGAATCCAATAGTTCCACTTACTACTATGACATCCCTTGCTCAAAGACAATATTCTTACATAGGTCCAAAAATGTTCAACCTTATACCCGGTTCTTGGAAATTGAAAAGTGGAAGCGTCCTGCGTAAATTAGTCAATGATTGGATTATGAACTTAGGGAGAGTCGAAAGTGAAAGTATGTTGTTTAACTGATAAACTAAATCACCTAACTTTCCTGTTCACTGGACCAAAAATCCTATCACACTTCATTGTGTTCTGATATTGCGTCGCAATGTTTCGACATTATTTTTCAAGTTTTTGTACCTGGTATTTATGGTTTTGCGCCCCTGAAGCCTGTGGCTCAGTGTAGGTCTAGGTACATCACTACTGTATCACATGCACGTCGCACTAACTCTGTGTGAAACTTGGTACCTTACTACGGTAATGATTTATGATTATTTATAATAAATAATCAATACATAATACAACATGTATGACGTACGAAGTAATGCACCAATTTCACCAAAGTAGCACTAAATCAGGTACTATTTATTTATATTCATAGTTTCTGTTTCTTAGTTTGTATTTCTATCGATATTTATAGGTTTTTTTTTGTGACATGAGCGCGGTGTGTATTCGTATTGTCGTATAATATAATATGTTCTGAAAACTTGTTTTAAATCAGTGAAAATAATCATGTTTGCACATAATTTATTACATACTGTAGTTACAACGCTTAAAAAAATCATATATATTATTACATGCATAAATTATATCTAATATTGTAAATTTTATTGTAGTTTCTCCTATAAGTGTACTATCCATTAAAAGTTCACACTTCTAAAAACATAATCTAACATAACTTCATATCTTTGTTGTAAATCTTATTGTAATTATTCCATCTTGTTATCAGGTACCTGGTTTACACTTATCAATACTACCATAGAGTTAATACTACTAACTTACCTACACATCATACTCTGTAAATCTGAATATATTATATGTTACCAGGTTAATTAGGTAAATCCGATTATTATATACCTATGCTACCAAATTACTTTTTCTACATTGTCAAAAAAATGTATGTACATATATTTGTTATTATACATTTTCTTTACTACATAACTTACTTTCAGAGAAAAATGAAATTTTTTGTTTTTTTTTTGTTGTTTTTGTTATGTATTTATGTACATTTCTTGGAATAATATGAACTATACCGTCAATTTGTCTGTCCTGGAACGGGAAACTTTCCTAGTTGGACAGGCAAGCTTCCAAATATGTAATTTGTACTTTCCTTTGTATCTATAATAAATAAATAAATAAATAAATAAAATAAATAAATCTGGATCTTTTGTTTTCTTCTTTTTTAAATGCTAGAGTGACAGGTGCAGCAAATGGGCTGTACGACTCTTCTATCAGTTTATTTCTATTAATTTTGCTATTTGCTCTTCTATTTCCTTTTTTATCTTCTATGCTGCATCTGTAAGGCCTCTTACTACAATATTTATCCACCAATAAGTCTATCTTCGCTTCATATCCATTAACAGTACCAACATCGTATTTACTTTTAGCCAACACTGATGTGTATTTGCCTATTAGTTCATTTATTTCTGTTTTTTTTTATCATTATTTAAATGATTTATTGTTATTTTAAAATCTTCTTCTTTAACATGTCCATTAAAATTAATTTGGTGTTTTTCTATAATGTTCTTATTTTCAGAATGTTTAAATTCAGTATTTGTTTTCATATTTGTAGAATTTTCTTCTTTTTTATTTGTATTATTCAGGCAGATTTTTTGTGATATTTGTAAGTCTTCACTTTGGATAAGTTTGAAGTCTTTTATCATGTCTAATCCAATCAGAAAATCATACTTAAAATTGTGTTCATCAATAATGTACACATCAACATTTTACTCCAATTCAAAAATTTTAATCTTTAACATTGTCAAACCACTCGTTTTTTTAACACCATTAATCGTTACTAAATTTGCTTCATTCAAATTGTTTCCTTTTCTTTTTAGTTTCAAAAACTTAGAATTAATTAGAGAAACATTTGAACCCGAATCATAAATTCCGTATATTTTTAATTTATCATTTAGTAATAGTTTGACTTTGAATAATGGTGTTACTATTAGTTTTTTTGATCATTTTCATTTATCTCAGTCTCTATCACTGAATTGTTTACATGTTTAATGGCATTTCTCTTAAATTTTTCATCCTCTTTTGTTTTGAACCAGCATTTGGCTTCAGGATGGTAACGAGTGCCCTTATTCAATTTTTTACAAATTTTACATGGCTTTTTATCCTCATTTTTATTATATTCTGCATTTCCAAATGTTCTCCTATTCATGAATCTTTTTTTGTTGACCATATGTTCATACTTGTTTATTTCATTAAATAAATCCACTGTATCTTGTAATCCTTCTCTATCGATCTTGTTAAGTATGAATTCTGGTAGTCCGGAAGCAACAAGATCTATCAAAGTACCGGTGTCGATTGATCTTCTCATATCCAATAGAAGTTTTTCTTTTCTCATAGCATAATCCAACAGAGAACCATCTTTGTATCTAAATAATAGTGCGTAGGTGACAGGATTCCATCCTTTGTTTGCGAATGATTCACAGAATTTGTTTTTCCATGTTGACCACTCTGATTTCATTGTTAGTTTAATAATCATGGAACCATACCAATCTACACAAGTTTTATCCATGAACAATCTTAGTATTTCTATTTTTTTTTTATCCATGGTCACATCAAATCGTAAACATTCTTTTTCAAACACTTCTATCCACTGGCTTGCATTTGTATTTTTACTACAGAATTTTTCTATAACAAACTTCTCAGCTCTGTTGCTTATCTTCCATTAATTTTACCATCAATCTTCCCAGTGTATCTTCTTTTTGATGTACTTATAAACTTTCTTCTTCCAATTCTTCGAGGTATTGGTCTCCGAACTGTAGGTTTCCATCTTCGTCTACATATGTTTTTTTTAGTTCTTCTGTCATTGTTACCCAGACTCTTCTAACCTGGTATCTTTTTTTAAAACTATTTTTTACTTTGCCAAAAGCACCACTTTTCATAATCTCCTTGTGATGGCTGGCGGATTGTAACATTTCTGGTATTGTAAACACTTTTTCATCACTTGTGACTATTTTTGTAATGCTAATAATATTTGACTTGCCATCGCCTCCAGGTAGTAACGTAAATTCAAATTGAAGTTTCTCCATTTTTGGTTACGAAAAATGTCGTTTTATAATAAGATTTAATTCTTTTCTATTGATTTATAAATAAAACACTTGTGTTGCAAAGTTTAACAAAGAAACGACATTTATGTTTATCTACTACACTATATAAGGAGGTAAGATTTGTTTGTTTGTTTGTTTGTTTGCATCGAATAGGCTCCGAAACTACTGAACCGATTTGAAAAATTCTTTCGCTGTTGGGAAGCTTCACTATCCCCGAGTGACATAGGCTATATTATATTTTTAAAAAAATTAGGGATCCTTACTAAAACTCCAATAATGCAACCCAAGGTGTAAAAAAATTACCTAAAATATTATTTACATCGCGTGCGCTGCGAAAACTATTCATGATAGAATAAAATAATGTACTACGACTTTGTAGAACACATCATTATTTACAAAAAAAGTAGTGACAGCATATGTCTAACTATTATGGTTATGCCACAATAAGTATTCTTTTATTTTAAAAATTTAATTAATATGTCGCCGCTTGAAAAGGCTCTTTATTTGTATCTTGGTGTTAATCCTTATCAAAATAAATTACTTCATATTCAAGACAGCTTCAATACCTATATTTAACTGTTTGAATTTTTCAATTCGGATATTTAATTAGAAAGATATCACGAGTTTAATAATGTTAGTATCAGAAAAAAGTTTCAGCTACGGGCCGAGCGGGAGAGGAGTCAAGAAATGAAGTGCCAGGGGGGTTGGCGGGACGGGGGAGCGGGAGAGCGGTGGCGGGGAAGGTGGAAGTGGAACGCTGGAGGGGAACGCACGGGAAAGGACATGCAAGGAGTAACATTTTATTTATTTGAATATGGCATTGCAACGCATGCCGGGAAACAGCTATATATTATAAAAGAAAATCCAAAAAAACGCGCGGACCGCAAAAAATCAGAAACGAGTCACGGTACGATCAAGGGAGTAATAAGGTGTGGTAGATCTCTGTCCCCTCTCGGGAAAAAAGGTACCCGTTTTTACCTAAAGGGCGTGCTTTTGAAGATATAAGGGCTGGAAGTTTCGCCCTCTTGAAATTTCGGAAAGTTCAAGAAGGTTCTATAGAACTCTAAAAAGTTCTGGAAGGGGTGGCGGTGTATGTCGTGGAATGTTCGTGAATAGGGAATCGGGATCATCATTGTGAAACATTCCATAACACTCTCAAATGTTTTCCTGAGCGAAGCCGGGTGACCCAGCTAGTTTATAATAAAATAATAGAAAATAAAACAAGTGACAATTGATAATTACATTCTAACTGACACTACAGGATTCAAATTTAAATGGAATATATTTCCTTTACATATAAAATAAATAATGTTTCAACATTTGTATTGTTAAACCATTTTTATCTCTTTTAAGTATTGAGATAATTTAGTTACAATTTAACTGCCTCAATTCAGAAAAATATATACCAAACAGCAACCGCTATCCTTAGACCAAAGAAAACTAGGCGGATATTGAAAAAATTGAGGCTGGAGGCAAAAAAATGCGGGGGATTTTTTGATTTTTTTTTTTCAAAAACTAATTTTACTGACTTACTTTAGTTTTAAAAAAATACCAAAACATCAACTGCTATTACAAGACCAGAGAAAACGGGGTCAATATCGAGGAGGCGAAAAAATGCAGTGGATCAGGTGGAATTTTTTTTCTAAAACTTGTTTACTGCCTATTTTTAATAAAAAACGCCAAAACAGCATCCGCTACCCTAAACCAGGGAAAACGGGGCGAATGTTGAAAAATCAGGCGGAGTACGAAAAAAATGAGAATAGAATACAAAAATATATGAGCGGTGCGAAAATGCGAAATAAGAGTTAATATTATTTATTGTGCGGAGTTAATATTATGAGCTTTTTGACGTGCGTGGCGCCTGAATTTAGGCAAACTGCATTACATGAAAAGTCAACAAAAAATATTTATCCAAGAAATACCGACCAAAATAAAAGAAGAGGAAATGTGTTAAAATTTAAAAAGAAACTGTTAAATTTCGAACTATAATTTTAAAATAAAGCAATAACATTGTAAACACCACTTTTATTTTTTTGTATACTTTATGCCGACCGGGTTTCGCTACAAACGTAGCTTCTTCAGGGCAGTATAATTTATTTATAAGATTTATATACATATATATTACAATACATTACAAAATAATAATTTGTCTGTCCAACTGGGAAGGATACCCGTTTCAGTACAGCCAAATTGTACATCTAGTTCATAATATTTTTAACAAGTGAATAATGGTTTCTTTCAAGATATCACAGGAATGAGCCTTTGTCAAGGCAACTTTTGAGAAAATTAAAAATTGTTTTCTGAACGAAGCGATGGTTTCTTTATGTCTTTGAAAGAATCGCAAAGTTGTGATTTTTTTTTTCAAGGTCATTTTGAAGAACATTAATACTTGCATTCCGAGAGAATGAGTGGTTTCTTTAGTGAGATCACAAGTAGTAGATTCTTCCCAGGTCATTTTAGAGAACATTTACAATTGTATAATTAGGATTTAAATATATGAAATGAATTCCCAGTGTATTTATGGCTTTAATAAAGTACTACAATTTTTAGAATTTCTTAAGTAGTAGAATTTACACATTTATAAATCCAATATATGACAAATGAATTTTTTTCAGGCTCGTTTTGGAGAACATTAATTAATTTGGTTGTTTATTAACTTATTTTATTTTACGGCCAGAGGGCTTTTATATTAATAATAATACTCTGCTATAATACTCTACTCTCTTGTTAGAGACGTTTGTAGTTTCAAATGAGCAATAGCTTCTTAAGTACCTACCGATTGAAAAACTATTTAATATATATATATTAAAAAAGCATATATAGTAAAAAAGCATAAATAGTAAAAGAGTATAAATTTCTCATTTTAAAAATTTTCTACAAGGTATATTGTTGGGTTGTTGAACAAATAATTTTTTTCGTTCTTGACTTTCTATGATGAGCTTTGCCGACTTATTTTTAAATTAGTTTCTAGTGCCTTCCTGCTTACCCACTTATTTTAAAGTGTTTTTGTCATCACTATCAGCACGTACCGCCGCCCCGGGAACTATTTACTGGATAACCAACATCTCTGCCATAGATCACCTCAAGTGCTTCGCTACGTTTGCTAACTTAACAGGCGTGCCCGGTTTCATGGGGTGAGATTTGTCCAGGTCTTGGCGGTGAATGCGTCTGGCCACCTGCTGCGTGGTGGGCCGGATCGAGAGAGACTGGTTGAGGGAGGCCTTTTGACCTTTCCAGCCGGACTCTCTCGACCCAACGCCTTTCACCACAGTTGGAGGGATGAATTCATAAGTCCTTCGCTCCAGGACGCACTGACCCCCAGATTCCTACCCACCCCTTATACCTTTTTCATTCCCAGAACTTCATTTTCCCTTCCTTAAAAATATCCTCCACACAGCATCCCCTAAGATGATATAGGCCCAGAGGGAAATTATTTTCCTTAGCCTCCTTGGCCTCCTGTGTAGAACTAATGTAAAAAATAAAACACCACAATACTTTTTCGTTGTTAGTTTTTGGGGTGTTATGCCGTGTTGCGCTACCTCCTACTATAGCCGACGTTTCGGACAGCGTTGCAGTGTCCATCATCAGGGCAGATCCGGTAGATACGAAGATGTCGGATTTGTCACCCCAAAAACTAACAACGAAAATGCTTTTGGCCGTGAAAATCTAAAAACTTATCTATACCACAATACTTTATTTATGAAAAGTAAATATAGGTAAATATGGGTAGGTACTTCAAATCGCTGTGGTAAGAGGGCATACATTAATTACGTGAGCTAAAAAGGGGGGGCGGTCCAGCAAAATCGCACGTTACTTGAAAATAATATACGAAGTGGCCCAAATGTATCTCAGCAAGGGGGGGGGGGAGGGGTCTAGATTGGAAGAAAAACTGCTCACGTAATTAATGTATGCCCTCAAGTATCGTGGAATGTTTCAACTTCTATTTATAGACATCGGTCTACTACGAGCTTTTTCTCTATGCAAATACGTACAAAGACGGAAATTCTAATTGTCGATGGGGTGTCCTAAGGACCACTTGACGGGGGTGGCGGTGGGGGCAGTTGGTTTAGGGGGGTGGGCGAGGAGTGGGTCCCTCCCACCCTTTTCATTATATTTCGTACGATGGCGATGGTCCGAATAGTAGTGCCGAAATATCTTCTGTAATGGCAGTCCTAAATGGACGCATATACAAAGGAGAAGGTTCCGATGGTGGATGGTAGGGTCATCATCTGTTTCGATGACGGATAAGCCCTGATTTGAGTTTTCCGTATCACACCTTGTGACGAAAAAACACAAAAGAGACTTTATATTATAGTGATTTTCCTAATAAGGAACTATGTGTTTAGATTATCTACCAAATCATTTTTAAGAAAGAAAAAAATTGAAAAATATACACGGTGTCCGGAAATTCGTGAAACAAGCGTGAAATTGATGAATCTGCGTCACATAGAGAACCCAAAAATACAACATTTTTCGATCTGATCATTTAATTTTTTTTTTAATTTCCATTTTTTATGCGACTAAAGGATTCAAAAAAACTTTTGCAGCCGGGTCGACGCTTCGACGCATTTTAAAATACATTGGCATTAGTAACAGCTGACATTCACCCCTAAGATATCGATTTTTTTTCGAAATTAGACTTGTTTGAAAACGAAAAATGAAGTCAATTACGATTTTTCGCCGGGACTAGTACAACCTACTTATAAGGTAGCCTACCCAGAAGGTACCTATATGGCTGCCTTATAAAAATGTTAATTTTTCTTCTCGATTAACCTACGTTTGGTGACTTAGCAGGGGTGCCCGGATTGATGGGGTGAGGTTTGTCCAAGTCTTAGCGGCCGATGCGTCTACCCACCTGACGGCCGGCGTAGTCCAGCGGTAAGGATCTTGACTCGCACACCGAAGGTCGCGGGATCAAATCCCGGCGTGGCAAATAATTTTTATTTGATTAATTTGTGTTTTTTCACTATTTATTCATTTAAAATAATATATTGTATATTTGCGGCATGTTCCAAGTTACTCTCAGTATCGCCCTGGTGTAAGACCACCATTCAGAATTGAAACGTTGCGTGTTTTGTGGCCAGATCTGTTCAGCCAGGTACTTCCCCACCTTCCTCTTTCCCATCTCCTTCCCCTACCCAATACCTTCAGCCTCACAACATACCCCAATTGGGGATGCCATATTCTCACTGGCTTCAGACGGAAGCAGTTGGGACCGTCTTAGTTGGCGCCTTGCACCGCACGTCGGTCACTCCTGGGTATTCTGATCCCCAGATTCCTACCCACCCCGCGTACCTATTTCTTTCCCAGAACTTCCTTTCCTTCCTTTCCATAAAACCACCCTCCACACATCATCCTCTAATATGATATAGGCCCTGAGGGAATTTATTTTCTTGAGGGCCTCCTGTGTGCAGGTGATGTAAAAAAAAACTTTTTAATGAGTATTATTATTTTGTTTTTCTTTTCAGACCAAATCATGGAGCACAGGTACATAGGTAAAATAAAATAAATAAATAAAATATATTATTAAAAAATAAATAATTATTACTTCTTCAAACTTCGCAAAATTACTTTGTGGCATCATTAATTATATAATGAATAACAGATCACTCAGTTATTCATCATATAAATAATTATTAGATTAGAAAAATGTTTATAAGTAATAAAGGCTCATTTTATTTATTTATTTTATTTTACCTATGTACCTGTGCTCCAAGTTTTAGTCTGAAAATAAAAACAATAACGTACTCTGTACTACAATTAAAAATCTCTGGTTTGTAAACGTAATAAAAATTACATAGGAATTTGGAAATATGGGAAATTTAATAGATACATAGGTAATATATTTTCCTAATAACGTGAATTTTAAATGAAAATAAAGTAATTTATTTAGTGAAATTCTGTTTTAATTAATGTGATTACCATATGTAAAGAAAATCTCGGCTTTGTCCGGTTAACAAATAATATCCCTCATTCATTCTCAGATATTCTGGAAAATTCTTGCAATCTGACAGCCCTTCCCAAAATGGACGGACACAAAAGACGAAGAGGACCGCTTGTTCTGAATAGAGTGGGGAAATATTATTGTTTGTAAAGCAGAGGCGGCGCTGAAGGAGCCATTGTGATATTGAAACGAATAATCTTTAGTAATTAACCGTCGGAGCGGTGATAAAATCTAGGCATTCTTGTAAATTGTTAGGAACTGCGAAACCCTTTATCAACAAATTAAAATATTCATGTACTAGTTAAACGTCTGTTTTACAATCGTTATTTTAAGATACGCCGAAAATTGATTGAATTTTTAATGAATATTTATTTTATGCTATCATCCAATGAATTGGTGACCGGACAACTCAACAACATACAACTTCAACCTTTGAAAAGTCATTAAAAGTCGTAAAAGTGATGGTAATAAATATTTGAATGAAGCAAAAATAAGGAATGAGGTTAAATGCGTAGGTATTATAATAGACAGCCAACACAAATGGACAGATCACATAGAAAAGCTTGTAAATAAACTTAGGTATTTAACTTTAAACGTTTAAATTACATAGTCGACATTAAAATAATGAAATTGGCGTGTCATGCATTGGTGCAATCATCAGTACCTATCTTGTGGAATAATTGGATGGTGGGTTGTGTATAATACGCACATTAAGCAACTAGAAATACTTAACCCAAAAATTAATAATAAAAATAATGTTGCATAAAGATATGAACTACCCCTCCCTGCAATTATTCCAAGAAGCTGAATTGTTAGAGATAAGAAAAATTTACTATATACAATGTTTAAAGTATATATTTTCTCGAAATATTCTTTTTACAAAAAATGAAAACCGATTTAGTAATAGGTTAAATAATGTATATAATAAGTAGAGAGGTTTAATTTCTCTCTATTATTTTATAAATAAAACACTTGTGTTGCAAAGTTTAACAAAGAAACGACATTTATGTTTATTTATATGATTTTTCTTTGAATGGTTTCTTCTAACCAAAATTGATATTTTACAATAAAATAATAGAACAATAAAACAAGTGACAATTGATAATTACATTCTAACTGACACTACAGGATTCAACTTTAAATGGAATATAATATATTTCCTTTACATCCCCCCCCCCCCCCCCCCCCCCCCCAAGGTGCTGGAGTTAACTTCGAGATATGGAAAAAATTTGATTCTAATTTTTTTCGACCAGTGTTTATCTTGAAAGTTGAGTTTGATAATTTGTAGGGTCCGTTTCTCAATTCGTTGAGCTTCTTCCTATTAATTTTGTTTCCATTCCCCACAAAAACAGTATCCTCAACTTTGAAGTCAAAGTGTCTCCTGGTTTTATCGTAAATTATCTTGTTGTAATTATTTGACTTCATAATATTTTCCAGAGCTTTTTTCTGTCTTGAATCAAATCAATGTCTTCTAGTTTTAACTCATTTGGCAAAATCGTAACATCTGTGCCGTTATGTAGTACTCCAGTCAAGATGTACATCCGTGCTTGCAAAAGGTCCGGTCATTTTAAATTTTTTATATGTTGTTAGGACCAAAACCAGTATTAAAAAAACAATTTTGCAACTTCGAAAGTGCTGTGCGAGCGGCGGTGGACCCAAAAAACCAGGAAATTTTCGGATTTTTTTCAGTTTTTGCTCAATATCTCAGTGAAGGAAGGGTCTGACCGGTGTAGTCAGTACAAATACTTTTGAAGAAGACTGAATTTGCTATAATTTGAAACCAAAGCGAGCTATATACAGCCATTGATTTCTAAGATACAGTTCTTCGAAAATAGGTAATTTTTTCCAAAAAGTGAAATTTTTTCGAAATGGTAACTTATTTTGTAAAATAATTTCTAAAATACGAATCCCACGTCAAATTTTATGTGAAATAAAGTTGTTGTAAATTTTATAAGCCTTCATTTGAAACTAAATTTAAATCTGTAGACTTAACTGTTCTCTCAAAAATGGCAGATAACCAAAAACAGTCATAAGTGGGTTTTGGGGGAAATGCAAATAAACTGTTCTCATGTCTCTCGGCAAACCTCACACTGGCATTGTTTTTTTATGAGGTTGAAATAACTCCTGAGGAACGAGACGAGACTGAAAAATTACTGAGAGATACTGAAAGTTCTCTCACTATATCAGCAGAAGAAATTGATACCTACCAAATACTGAAGGCAAAATTTAAAAGTGCCTTGGAGAAAATTGAAGCAAACGGTCCAACATCACAGTTGTGGATCCAATACTTTCGTATGACCACTTTGATAAAACTATTCATCCAGGCAGAGCGTGTTGGTGATTGGAACCTTCATTTGTACACTGTCCACCAGATGTTGGACATTTTTTGTATGCTAAGAGCGCGCACCTCTACCTTCAGGATATGGATCTACAAGATCGGATGGATAAAAGTGAATACGACATGTTCACAAAAGGATCCTTTACCATTCGCCGGTCTGACAAGTTTTGGTCTGGGTTGTGGTCAGATCTAACAATTGAGCAGAAGCTGATGCGATTCATGAAAACCTACGGTGGGTTGACCCAAGGAAGGGGAATCTCCGACAGTGTTCTGGCAAGCTGGACAACAGGAATGGTATTTGTGTTGAACATTTGTGAAGAACTGTAAAGTTTTGCAGCATCTTATGTCCCACTGGAGAGCAGGATGTAGACATGAGACCTTCTCGAATCATCCGAGATAATAGTGATGTGGAAAAATTAAGAAACTGGTTTGCTCTCCACCCTCCATTTCCCAAAACTGACAGTTTGATTTCTATCAGTAGTGGTTTACTGGCAGGTCCTGAAATTGATTGCCATATAGCCCAGAGAGTTGGAACGGAGGGAGTGATGAAAATTGTGGGGCAAATGTACGACAAGGTAGTAATAAAACGGAAAAATAAAGTTACCACGCTGGCATCGATCACCTCAACCGTTAAACTGCCGGACAAAAACAGGAGAGTGGCTGTGAATCCGCTCACAATTTTCCAGCGAGTGTGTATTGCAAAGCAATCTGAACAGGATTTACTTCAAGTATGAGTTGGCCCCGTTCCCGATGTCTCTGTTCGATGAACAAGGGATGTGCAAGGGCACAAAATATACTCTGTACTCTGCCTTAACTCCTCTTTCCAGCCATACGCCGATAGATGCCAGCACTCACGTCATTTTGGATGGTGGCTGCCTCTTGCACAAGGTCGTGTGGCAGTGAAAGAGCACGGTCCGAGCACTTTTGGCGCGTTATACGTTGCCGAAGAAGATGCGGATCGAGAGATCGTCATGATGGCGCTTTCAAAAAGAGCAGTAGCCGATCGGGTCGTCATAGTGGGAGAAGACATCGACCTGCTCGTTATTCTCAATGGTTTAGGCGCTGAATAGACAAACGTCTATCTTCAGAAGAGCACGAAGAGTGAAGCTGGTTGCTGTCACTACTCTACGACCTCCTACAACCACCAGGGCTCCCGGTGATTACCAGGATCGGTACTATTCACCTACGCGTTTACCGGGTGCGATACCACCTCAATACCGTTTGGGCAAGGAAAGACCAAAGAAAATCACCACACTTCTGAGCAAGAGTGAACCACTTGCTGAGCAAGTGGAGGTATTCCTTCAGCCAGACTCCACCCCACAAGCTGTGAGTGAAGCAGGCATCAAGTGCTTTATGGCTCTATATGGGGGTGACATCGCGAGGGATACTTTGGATTTCCTGAGGTAAAAGAAGTTCGTCACTTCAACAAGCATAAACCTCGCCCGTTTGCCACTGACGGAAGATGCCGCAGGCCACCATGCAGCAAGGTGCTACCTCCAAGAGCAGAAGTGGCAGGAAGTCAACTTGAATACCACTGAATGGGGGTGGAAGCTGTCTTCTCAGGGACTCACCCCCATATCCACCACGATGGATCCCGCACCTCCTCCCCTTCTGCGAATTTTTTTTTATGTAAATGCAAGAAAGGATGCTCCAGGAGCTGCTCGTGCAGAAAGGCTGGGCTCCACTGCTCAGTCCTCTGTCAGTCATGCGGTGGCAAATTATGCATTAACGTCCCGGATGTGGAGCTGAAATGCTCGGACGATGAAGATGACCCGACTACAGACTGGGCGCCTCTCCCAGCGTCCATCACAGATATCGAGACACCTTCTTCGTGCGAGCCTAAGCCCGGGGCATCTAAGATAAAAAAGACATGATTTGGCAACCAATACGCAATACCTACATGACTTATATTATTTTTATTTTTTTGTGTCCATGTAATTTGTCAATATAGTAGGTATCATGATGTTTGTACAAGCATTTTAGTATTTAGGTATATAAAACAATGTTTTAAGATGACGTCATTCCCGATAGATTAATTATCTTATCTTTTTTTTTATATAAAAAATGTTTTAACAAAAAAAAAATGTAACTATTTGATAAATAAAACCATAAAAAGACGTGAGAACAGTTTATTTGCATTTCCCCCCAAAACCCACTTATGACTGTTTTTGGTTATCTGGCGTTTTTGAGAGAACCGTTAGGTCTACAGATATCAATCTAGTCTTACATGAAAGCTAATTAAATTTACTACAACTTTATTTCATGTAATATTTCACGTGGGATGCGTTTTTAAAAAAATATTTTACAAAATAAGTGACCATTTCGAAAAAATTTCACTTTTTGGAAAAAATTACCTATTTTCGAAGAACTGTATCTTGGAAACCAATGGTTGTATATAGCTTGCTTTGGTCTTGAATTGTAGCAAATTTAGTCTTCTTTAAAAGTATTTATACTGACTATACCGGTCAGACCCTACCTTCACTGAGATATTGAGAAAAAACTGAAAAAAATCCGAAAATTTCCTGGTTTTTTGGGTTCACCGCCGCTCGCACAGCACTTTTGAAGTTGCAAATTTTTTTTTTAATAATGGTTTAGGTCCTAACAACATATAAAAAATTCAGAATGACGGGACCTTTTGCAAGAACAGCCCCCTTTTCATGTTTAACTTGACTGGACTATAGGTACTGTGGCGCATATCCAGTGACATTTTTTACACAATTACGCGCTATAGTTTTCCAAGCTACTTTATTGTCATTTTCGTTGATTTTGCATCTAATTTTATTGAACAGCGTTTGATTTAATCTTTCATTTAATCCATTTGAGAAAGGTGGGTTCACTGCAGTAAAAAATATTGTATATTTTAAACGTCGTTTTATAATAAGTTGAGAGGTTTAATTCCTTTCTATTATTTTATAAATAAAACACTTGTGTTGCAAAGTTTAACAAAGAAACGATATTTATGTTTATTTATATGATTTTTCTTTGGATGGTTTCTTCCATAAATATACGGGTGTTTCTTCTAACTAAAATTGATATTTTACAATAAAATAATAGAACAATAAAACAAGTGGCAATTGATAATTACATTCTTGCTGACACTACATGATTCAAATTTAAATGGAGTATATTTCCTTTACATGTATTTGAAGTTCCACTTTGTAAAACTAGGCTTGCGCAAAGACATGCGTATTTTATTTCACCAAAAATGTATACCTAATGCTCTCTATAAGACTACAGAAATTGAATGAAAAAATAAATCCTCCTAGATATTAAGTATCTATATCAATTCCACTATCAAAATTATGTACTTCTTGTACCTAACGTAACCTATTTACTTTTAATGACTTTTCAACGGAGTGATGAAATGCCACTTTGTTGAGCTGTCCGGTCACCGAATCCTATGTAGATCATTCTGGTACAATAAGAGCCCATTCAAATTTCCGTTTAAAAAAAGGTGGTCCTTCCGTTTAAAAAATACCCCAATTGGGGTATGTTGTGAGGCTGAGGGTAGTGGGGAGGGGAAGGAGATAGGAAAGAGAAAGGTGGGGAAGTACCTACCTGGCTATTCAGATCTGGTCACCAAACACGGCTAATGCCATTTCAAGCAACGTTTCAATTCTGAATGGTGGTCTTACATCAGGGCGATACAGGGAGTATCTTCCACTCTGGGCATGCACGGAACGTCTGCGTGATCAACCGATTTTTCGTCGTTTTGTTTTTTGAACGGAAATGTGAACAGGAAGTCCAACATGCGATTTTTGTCGTTCCATTTTTTAAAGGTATGCGTGAACAGGGCATCCAACGTCCAGTTTTTTGTCGTCCATTTTTTAAACGGAAATGTACGGCCACACAGAAGCCAACTTCAAACGTTTGGACGATTGTGTAGAGCATAAGTTCTCAACGCGGGCGATAACGCCCCCTTGGGGGCGTTTCAGACCTTCAGGGGGGGGCTGCAGAAGACCAAGTGAAAATTGGGGGGCGTTTCAGACTTTCAGGGGGGCGGTGGGAGACCCAGAGAAACCCCCCATAAAATATTTTCCCTATTCCATTACGCCCCCTCCGTTGTGGCAGATGTAACCCCATCTTAGTATCCCACTATGCCCCCTCCGTCGTGGTATCCCGTTACGCTCCCTCCTTTGTGGCAAATGTAACCCGTCGTGGTATCCCATTACGCCCCCTCCCTTCTGATTCACGAGTTAGGGGGCGCTAGAAATAAAAATATTCTCAAAGTGGGCGGTGGGTAAGAAAATGTTAAGAATCTATGGTGTAGAGCAGGGATTCCCAACCCCGTGCCCGCGGGCACCATGGCACCCGCGGACACCATGGCACCCGCGGAACGATTCGTATGTGCTATCCACTAATCGACAGAGATCGAATTTTTTCAAATACATTAATTAAAAATGTGAATTATTTTTATTCATTGCTTAGAGTTTTAATTTTTTGAGTGCCTAGGTTTATTAAATACTTTCGTATGTTTGCGATATTGTATGCATGAGTGGTTCCTTTGCTGAGTAGGTACTTGTCGCAACTTGTCTAGCGGTGAGCCAGACTGCACTCTTCACGCTAGCCTGGAACGGGGAGTGCTATTTGCACATCACTCCTTGTACACGCAGAAAACCCGAAGTGAATGAATGCCAGGAACTGAGCCGATGAACGCCGAAGGCACCAAAACACATGGCACTTGACTCAGTGAAAGCAATAAGCATGCCCCCAACAGCCAAACTGGCAGAAGTCACGTGCTCGTACCGTCCCAATTGCTTCGGCGATCATCTCTTCTTCGGGGATGCTGTGTGGATGGTAAATTTAGGGAGAAGCCTTCTTTGATAGCAATTAAGGGAGAAGACTTCTCTAAAATAAATTTAGGAAGAAGTCTTTTATGAAACCGAGGGGTGACCGAGTGTCACACCCCAAAAGCACGGTGTGTAGCTCTATGGCTCCCCGTGGAATGCGCCGAAACTGGAGAGTTTTGTGTCTAACGGTCTTTTTATAGGCGAAAGTAGCCTGTATGTGTGTGTGGAGAAATAGAAAATCCCCCCCCCCCCCCCCTTCCGTCGAGTTTGTAGCTAGTTGCCGAAGTGGTTGTAGTCTTTCTCTTAAAAGTCTCCCGATCTGAGATGGTGCTACTTGAGATGGATTGTCTTTTGTTAATTTATTTTTGATAAATATTCCAAAACGAACCAGTTCCAAAAATAAACGGCTCCTTAAGCCTTGATTACATTAAGCGAGTTTACAAGCTACGAGCCGGCGCGGCGAATTCACTATCTGCTAGTAAACTCGTTCAGTGCAAAATCTGCTAGTTAGCTAGTAATATGATTACACTGAGCGAGTTCACTAGCAGATAATGAATACATCGGATAGTAGCTTGTAAACTCGCTCAATGTAATCGTGGCTTTAGAGAAATAATATCGACGGTTCCAGTAACAGCAAAAGATTAGGTTCCTTGTAACCGTGGCAAGAATACCGACCATCTCTACTCCCGTGTTGCCAGATGCATGTTTTTTACCATGTTTTCGTGGTTTTTTAGATCATTTTTGTACTTCCATGGTTTTTTAAGCGGTCACCAAAAGTAGATATGTATTTTTTGAGTGAGATACGATTTTTTTGTATTGATCGCGTGGGCGAAATCCCGAATTCAGGAATGTAGTTCTTGATCTTCAGTACGTGACGTTAACGGCTCCATGCAAACTGAGAATAAAATCAACTCAACACCTCCTTGAAAACTCATTAAAAGCTATGAAAAAAATATTTTTAAATTAGCCCATAACCCTAACCTAACGTAACCAATTTTTTTAACCAATCTAAATGACTTCTCTGAGGTGGTTCTGAATTGGTTTCATTCCGAGTTGTCCGGTCACCGTGTTTTTTTACCCTCCAAAACAAGTTTTTTTTAGTTTTGGGACATGGCATCACTGTTTCCGACAGTCCCGCCACCTATTGGCAAAAATAAACACTCATGAAACAAAATTGACGCCATTTTCCGGCGGCGCAATGTGCTAGTTTGAAGCCGTGTAAACGAATTTCGTTTATTTTTACTGTAAAACGATAGGAAACTGCATGGTGATACTATTAAATTTAAGTAGTGTGGTTCATGACCAGGTTAGTCAACGACTTTGTTTATGTGATAGTGTTTTATCCTAGAAACTAACCAGAAAAAATATTTTTCCCCAAAATGGCGTCTTTGGACTTCTGTCCGTAATAATAGTTTTTGAACAGAATAATAATGAAACTAGACGACCTTGGAAATTTATGTCCATATATTTTATTACTTTTGCGTATTTTGTTCGAAAAGAGTGCTCTATATTGTGTGTATGATGTTTTATTTAGTATGATTTATGTCATTTACATTTCGGTGTTATTTTGTTTGTTGTAGCAACATGGAAAACGAGACAACATTGGACCCGACCCTAGTGACACAATGTCTCAACTTTCACGGACAGCAGTTGCAGAAAATATGGGAAAGCGAAAGAGGAGAAAACGAACTGTCAAAAATAGGCGTGGGACAACTTGACTTTGCAGCCTACCAGTCTAGGCAGAAGCACCTCATGTTCCAAGATAGGGGCAAACGGCTAATACTGCATCAGTTCATAGCCAAGGAAGCCAGTGCACTCTTTGATGCTAGCAATAACATTCCTGATACCACTACACAATCAACTTCCACAGGCGAGCCCAATGTCAATGATGATAGTAAGTATCCGCCCACTTTTAACTTTTCCCTATATTTTAAATCTGTTTATAAACATTTCCAAGGCCCATTTTGCTAAAAAAAATTTCAATCTATTGTGAAATATTTGTGCAATTCATTTTGCAAATCAATTGTTCTCAATTCAATGTGTAATTAGTAATTAATGTTTGATAACAACTGTTTCAATATTAATTATTAGGTAATTTTTGGATAGGGCCTGACACGCTTATTATGAATAATTTTTAGAAAAAAACTTTAGATTCGCCTTAATTACTATGAGAGGAAACTTTCTGCATTCCGGGAGGCGGAAAATTATGCATTTTAATTTTCAATTGCGTAAAACCAAAATTCACTTCGCGAACTGACCGGCGACTGTCAGCGGCCATTGGATACGTCACTGTTATGTTGGTATCCCTGATGCACTAACAAGATCTAATATGACCGTAGCCATCTTCGTGGGACACACAAAGAGGCGCGGAATTATGAAAACACAACAGAGTTATAATGTAAACAAACCTCTTTTCGTATATATTTATTATTACCATAAAATAACGATTAGCTAGAAGTTTCGTAAAATAAAAATAAAACATGCGCATTAGGTAAGCACTACTTTGACGAAATTCTGAAAATAATGAATAAAGGCCTTTAGGCAAGTTTTTTTACATTGAAAATTTTATTTTTACATTGAAAAAATTTTTTTTAAGTAAAAAAAAAAAAACGCCGCGTTTTCAGGCTGATAATTATTGATTATAATATTTGTTATCTACCCTTTGTGCTATGCATAAAAATCTTGTTAATATTTGACAAGTTAAAGTATTTCAGCAAAAAATGCAGACATAATTAGTCTCGACGCCACCTAGCGGGAGATTTAGTATTAAAAATACCTCTCTCACAAAAATAAAGTTGGTTTTTTCAGTTGGAAAAATGTAATAATAAGTAATTGTCGAATGAAACACTAGTATATATTGAATTATTTGGCGGGTATTAGATAAGCCGCCATAGCTCAGTGGTCAGAGCTGCTGACCGGCAATCAGATGGTCACGGGTTCAATTTCCGTTGGCGGCCAGTATCTTTTCTCGGAAGATTTTTTCAATGTAGATGAGTGTTTCAGGCTGATAATTATTGATTATAATATTTGTTATCAACTGTTTCAATGGTTAGTAAAACTCTAACAAAGCTACAAGTATAGGAAATCACTGTTTCCAAAAGTATTGTATTTTATTGAAAACACTAATTTTCTTGCCAATCTCGAAACATAAAAGTGTACAATATTATACGCATTAATGTAAGTAATAACAACCAAATGATAATTATTTATTGTGAAAATTTTATTTTTCAGACATTTATGCGGTTATGCCTCCATTTGAAACCTTCCTCAATGTTGACAAATCAGCAAGATTACGACATTTCTTTGAGGTAAATATAAAACACCATTCCCCAGTTCAAGGCTGGGTTTACACTCGGAAGTTTTTACCTGTAAATCATTCATGTAAGCGATTTATGACCAAATTACCACCAAAAGTCACTTAACCACTCCGATACGTAAGCGGATATACACGATAATATAACGGTAGTAGTCAAGTACAATCTTTTATTGTTTTTTAAATGAGCTCCACACAGGAGGCCCTGAAGAAAATAATTTCCCTCATCGCCTCTGTCATTTTTGGGAATGCTGTGTGGAGGGTTTTTTTTAGGAAAGGAAGGAAAGACGAGTTCTGGGAAGGAAACGGGTTTAAGGGGTGGGTAGGAATCTGGGGTTCAGTGTGTCCTGGTCATCCGCCTCCAAGACCTAGACAAACCTCACCCCATGAACCCGGGCACCCCTGCTAAATCACCACACGTAGCGAAACACTTGGGGTGACCTATGGCAGAGGTGTTGGTTATCCAATAAAGATTCCCGGGGCGGCGGTACCCATTCCCGCCTCCCAATAAGCGTGATTTCACGTTGACGCGTGTATTTCCACAGAAATCGTTATAACTCCATTATTGTTCTAGTGACATTCCTAAAACAAAAAGTAGAAGCTCCATAATAAATCAAGCACCCATCACTATTCAAGTTGTCCATAGAAATACATAAAAAGACATATTCTGTCAGATACATGGTAGACCGACATTGTTATTTTTTTATTAAATATTGTATGAAATAAAAAAAGTGAGGTGACTTAATTGTTTATTAGGTATACATTTATACGATAGAATAAGTATTGTTTTTTTTTTTACATAATCCGTGATTTTAGTACCGTTTTCACATAAAAACATCATGTGAGTCATTTTTACATTTTTTTATATTTGCATTCTAAATTTTAATATTTACAAATGTTAATATTTATTTGAAATATAACAATCAGAAAGCTTATTTCATAAGCTTTCAAAAACATTTTTTAGTTTTCGGCTACGTTCAGAAATGTTTCTTTTATAGAGCTTTGTGAAGTTTTAATTATTGTGAATTAACTATTGTGAAGCGGAGATAACACAATTTTTATAAATCTGGCAGTTCGTTTAAGACAAAAATCTTGCATTATCGCAAAATACCTGAGTGGTTAACATAATTTGTAGCAAGTTACTGAACTTCTTCTTTCGGAAGTTTTTTGACAGTCTAATCACACCCGCACAAATTTCCAGCCTTCTCACAGCTTATAAAATCAGTTTGATAAACTGAGAGATTTGACGTAAGAAATGGTACCAAAATTCGCCGTTACGAAATGTCAAAAATTAAAAGACATTTGTTTCCTATATAACTAGTATTTATTTCCACCCATTTAAGTTTTCTGAAAATGAGCATCCTTCTATTCAATTATCGGTGCAATCCTTTCTAATCTCTATGTTTCTGTTTTTAACATTACATATTAAAAAAAATTTAATTCGAAGTCGGGAGCTGTCAGGTAGCTGTCATTCGGATAAAATGAAGTTAATTTCCGCCCCTGATGGCATAAAAGCAATTGGAGAATTGTTTAATTAAAGCCAAAATCTATTTCAACACTTTATCTGTATCAATCATTTCATCAACACCTTTTCGTATTTATTGACAAAATCTTGTAATTTTGACATTAGCAGGTCCTTGTTGAAAGGAAGCCATCTTACCGCAAATAAATTTACAAATGTAAATGGTCGCATGAGCAATTACACATGATCACATAAATGATCAATAATTACCACAAGTCGGGTGCATATGTAAACGCTCCTACCTCTCAATATCTTACGTAATTTGTAAATTTTAATTACGAGTGTAAAGCTAGCATAAGAATATGAAAACTTTACCCGTAAAATATTACGCAAAAAAAAAGGCATGGATGACTATGAAATTTTTTAATTTTTATTTGAGAGACCTTGATGCGCAGCAATGAGCGTAAAGCAATGAAATGTTTTATTATTTGTAGATAACTAAGTAGTATTATGTGTAGCTTAACCAAGTGATATGACATTTGTATGAATGTAAAAATTTTCTATATTCCTGCATCCATTTTTTTCCGGCATTCATCAATTCAATGCATTTATTTCAATAGGTCCCTTCAAAAGTACTAATCATTAAATATTTACAAAATACTGACACGTTTAATATGCACTTTTTTATTTCAAAAACACTAAATATCAATTAGATAATAATGGGTAGTAAGTATTTCAGTTTCCGGAATTGGAAAATTGAATTTTAATAGTTATTTCGTTAAAAAATCGATTATTCACTTGGCGGCCATTGTAATTGATGTCAAAGAGTTAAGGTTTTTTTTTCTTCTCTTATTTAATCCAAAATATTAACCTATGACCCTAAAATAAGTTCCTAGTTTGGGTTTAATTTTAAAAGAAGAAGAAAAAAAAAAGTAGCCTGAAAAACTATTATTATTTTACAAAACGTGTCTTGAAGAAAAGATGTTGTTTTTTTTAATGAAATGGCTGCTAAAATGCATTATTTCCCATTTCCTAAATACTTCTCATTATTATCTAACTCTAGAGGTTCCCAAATTGGGTGCCGCGGACAGAGGTCAGGGGTGCCGCGATGCGCCCTCGGTCCCGAGGCTACCACAGATAGACATTACATAACAGGGGTGCCGTGAGAAAATTTAAATTTTCTAAGGGTGCCGCGACTTGGAAAAGTTTGGGAACTCCTGATCTAACTGATGTTTTTGAAATAAAAAGTGCGTGTTAAGCGTGTCCCTATTTTGTAAATATTTACCAAATTATGTTATTACAAAATATTTTTGAAATTTTACTGAAGACTCATTCAGATGACCGTTTTGTTGTTTATTTAAAAAATATATGAACTCATGAAAGTACTATTTATCATGTTGTTTGCTGCAGTATACAACCTTATAATCTAAATAAATGATCTTTTATTGACTTGAAGGTTAGAGTAAAAGCTCGGTGATACTTATATTTAACAATTTATAATATTTTATGAATTTTTTCAGAACATTCAAACCGGAGAGCTGATCATCGGTACAGTGATAAACAGGAATGCTTCGGGGATGATGCTAAAGGTGCTCTGTACCGCCGGGGCCAACCCCCGTTATGTAGCTGATATTAATGTTAAGGTGAGCCAATTGCTCTTTTAATGACTATTATTTTTTTTATTTAGAATCAAAATTGAACTCCCATGTATATAAACGAATATTTGTGCATCACAGAGGGATTCCAGATTAGATGTAAATTCCAAAGTTTTACCTAAATGGTTAATGCATTTTTCTCATAGACATATGAATATTACTATACCAGAACAGAAAGGTGAGGGGTAGAAACCAACTACAGCGGGACGAAGACCGGGAAGATGACTTTGGTGATAAGTGATTCGTCAAAACTCAATCTGACAGTATATAGGCACTCGCATTATAATATCACCAATTAGTTCTTAAAAGTAAACTCTGCTTTTGAATGAATAGACATTTTTACATGGGAGCGCGATTTGCTCGCCGCGTAATGAACAAATTTGCAAAGTCCAAATACCCCAAAGAAAAATTCACCTCTTTTCAGAGTCCAATATTTTGTTGCCGTATTTAATTAAGACACTTTTACAAATGTTTCATAATTTACTCACCCCAGTAAACAGTTACGCGGACACACCATGTATCTCGAGTGATAGTATATGTTACAGAAACAATCACATTATGTGATGAATAGCCTAAAATAAAGTAAAATAATGCTTGCCTATGGAATGTAATACGACAATTGGGTTTATTCTCTTTTTCAATTTAAACAATTTATTTAATTGTTGGCCCGTTCATCCATCGCTAAGCGCAAGCAATCCATTACCCTACCATTTCAATAATACTGTTTTGATTTATTTTTTATTATTATTTTGCTTGCTTGAAAGTAAAGTTTAGGCTGAAACGCATGTGTTTTACCATAGTTATTTATTTGTTGGTTTTCAGGCTTTCTTACCCGTCTCTAACATAATTCCTGCTGTGGACAAGAAGAATGTGTCGCGCAACTATCTGATGAATGACACGGTGTGCTGCGAAGTTCTGGAAGTAATTCCCGACACGGACAAAATCTCATGTGGCATGAAGGGGGTCACCCGGGGCCCAGAAGACCCCAGCCCCAAGCCTCCCCTGGGCCTCATCAGTACGGACGACTTTCCGCACATATACAAGTATGTAACCTCGCTCTCTGTCTCTGAAAACACTGATGTAATGTCCATTATACTAATGACTCTGCATTACAGCTAGCCCTCAACTCACTCTTACTGGAATAAAATACAAACCTTTACCATTTGCTTTGTAAGATGACATTTTGATACTGATTTTAAGTTATCGTTGTGATGAAACCATTCCCTAGAATGATTTAAACCATTTGGGTAGGTTTAAAGTGCAAGTCCCAATTCATTGCGCGGGTGACATGTTATTAATAAGAATGTCTTGTAGATGAGATCGGTAGATGATTTTTCAACACAATTGTCCCAATACATGAAGACAGCTACGAGGTGATAACTCGCTAATATGATTCCTGTAAGACAGCGATGGAAAGGATTTGATCTGCAAAGATGTGCAATACTGTTAATATGGACGAAGAAATAAATAAACACAGTGAAAACCGTCGCTAAATGACCGTACGAAGCATGAAGGAATGAAGCCATAAATAGTAATAAAAGGTGTCGTGGAAATCTATATACATAATGTGAAAAGTAAGTTGAGACAATATTGAGAAAGACTATTGGTACTCTCACCATTCTTCCATTACGTTTTTATAATTGATTGATGAGTGTTTTTCTTATCATTGAAAATATCAAAATAAATATATTTCAATATTCTGCTTGCTCTTTAACATCATTGTAACATACATTACTTGTATTTTATTTCATACATGCCTCATTTAAACTCTAATGAATAAACAAACACATTTAGGACCCTTTTTTAAATGTTCGGTTTTTGCATTTCGTTTCTCCTTGTATTATATTATTATTTTCAATCAATTTGTTTTGCATAAACCTTTAAAATTGCTATATATTTAATGTATTTAGCTTGCATGCAATTATGTACCTACTTTTATATTCTGAAGGATTGACGTGAAAATGATTTCAGTTTTTCATCAAAAACATGAAAACAAACAAATATTCATTGAGTCGCTCATTAACGTGGATGAATCGAAGGAAGTCCCTTGAGAATAGCTCTCGTCTCTTCTCAATGTTATATTTGCATCCCTATAAAGCTCGATAAGTCTAAATCTCCAAGGGAATATCTGTAACCACTACAGTTAGAGCTAAGCTATAGTTGTATGAATGAAATCATTTACACAAATCCGCCTTCAAGGTCAGTACAGTTGGGATGGGATGAATTAACAAGCCAGTTGCCTTTGAAATGTTAATTAAATATACAATTTAACATTCCAGCTAGTGCAAATGCAAAAATTACCTGCCATAAGTATTGTATGTCAAAAGACAACGGTGGAAGTCTACTAGTGATGTTGATTGTCTTTTGTGGGCCGTGACGATGTTTTGTTGTAAGCTGCTTTCTTGGAAAAAGTGCACTTTAAAGTGGCAGGCAACGACAGTACAGTACTGGTTACAGTAACACTGGCAGTTCCAGGACGTAGCCAGTGCCAGGACCAGTATCCGCCTAGTATCAGACACACCCGCCCAGACTTTCTCTCTTCCAGGAACCAACCCGCACCAGCCGGCAACACACGCCGTGTCCTTTCAGCCTAACATGTTATTTTACTTTGTTTTCTATTTGTTTTGGACATTTGATATCGATCCAAACATCTCCATTGTGTGTGTATGAGAAAACATAATAGAACACTGAATAGATTGCCTTAATTGTTGCTATTCTGAACAGGTGAGAAAAGCAGGGTGTCATATATTGCTATTGTAGCGCCTAAGCCTTCCAACCAACTTCCCTTCTTGATTATATTATCAAAGTAATATATATCGTGGGCGTAAGTCCAATACTGCATAAGAACCATGGACGGATAAATGTGCTCTTGTTTGCTTACCCAGTACGTACTGGGGAGACTAGGAATTAGATACGAGATCCGGTATTGACTTTAATCCAATACAAGTACATAGTCTATTGGTCAATTTCAACATTTTAAAGCACCAATCAATGCTGATCAACTGAAAGTGCCAAAAACATTGGCTCGTACGCAGTATTGAACTTACATAGAAGATATATTAATAAATTGTCCTTCCAATTTGAAATTGGTCTTAAATAGTTTTTTTTTTTTTTTTTTTTTTTTTTTTTTTTTTTTTTTTTTTTTTTTTTTAATTATTTACCTGACTCATTGTTCATTTTAGCGACTTGAATTAAATTTATATGTACTGAATCACAAAAAACAATATTAGGTAGAGTAAATAAAAAACTAATTGTGTTTCTGTTTCAAATATTTTATTGCATAAGGATAACTGGCATAATAATATTTAAGTACCATTTTGTTCTTTGAATGATAATTCTCAAATTTATGTGAAAGTACATAATACTAATTCTGAAGTCCTAATGATATACAAAACACCTCACTTCTGGTACAAATATCCCAAGGTTCAATTACAGTTATGAAATACAATCAGAGTGTCAATCTTCAAGGTATTAAATATGTTTGTGTGTTCCTAGGAAAACTGTAGAAATGAAGGGCGAGGGATATGAGGCCATTCTGGAGAGGAGTCCGGGATTCAACAATCCCAACTGTGTCACCTTTCTCTCGGAGTTACTGGGAGTTCCTTCAGCACACTGCTCCAACTTTCTGACTCTCAGGTAGACGACACATTTATAACCGAGACAAGATTGTATGAGAAAAAACTCTTTTCATTTTTCCCACGCACTCACATTTTGGTAATTTTGTTTTGCAGAAGCAGATTTCCTCCTCAAGAGTACGCTGATGAACTCCGCCAAGCGCAAGCCAGTAAGTGGGCCTTCAGATCTGTGGCAGAAGGCATAGAACACTTCAAAGCCGGAAGACACTCGGAAGCCTTCCAGTGCTTGAACAAAGCTCTAAGTATAGATCCTCGCAATGTGGAAGGTCTGGTGGCCCGGGGAGCCCTCTACGCTAACAGCGGCACATTCAAAAAAGCAATTGAAGATTTTGAAACCTCCTTGAAACTGAACCCTAGTCACGCCAATGCCAGGAAGTATATGGGCGAAACATTAGTAGCTCTCGGTCGCAGCTATGAAGATGAAAACAAGATAGCCGAAGCTCAAAAAGCTTACGAAGACTGTCTGGCAATCATCCCATTCCACGAGGAAGCTCAGAACTCTCTAGACTTCCTCAAGAGTAAATCCAACATCAAACCCCTCATCGAACCTGCTGAGCTGCTTCTGCCCGGCCTCTCTGTGAATAAGTCCCTGGAGATGAAGGAGACACTAAAGCAGCTTCTGAATCTGACGGAAAAGAAAGACAAGAAGAAAAAGAAGAAGAAGAGCAAGGGAAAGAAGAAGCATCACCGCTCCAGCAGCTCCAGCAGTAGCTCCAGTGACTCTTCCAGCTCGTCCTCCAGCTCTGATTCCTCCAGCTCTTCGAGTGACTCCAGTGGTCTGTATTTTTTCATTCTACTGCTGCTGAAAAATCTTTCATCTTTTTATACAATATTCTTCCTCATTCACAATCTCTTGTACTATTTTTATACAGGCTACAGGCGTGAGTTAATTTGGTTTTCCATGCAGTTAGTTCTTAACCATTTGGTTAGTATATGATTTCTTGTACCAAAAACATTTTTTAAATGAATTACATAATTGATTTGAAATGAAAGACTGCTACTGCTGTGCAACCAACAACAGCATGCACCCTTTGTGGCCAAGTATTGGGAACTCTACTTAGAAATCTTATGACAGGTTCTTCGAGGCTCTGCCTATTGTATTAGAACTATTGCATTCTCTTCAATGACCTATGAATTTTCTAGAACCCCTATAAATATGAGCGACTTTCTAGATACAGAAGGCCCTCACCGCAAGAAGAAACGCCGTTCCCGCTCCCGTAACAAGAAGCAGCGCTCCCTGTCGCCCCTCAGCAAGCGAATGGCGCTCATTGAGCCCTCTCTGGACAAGAGCCACAACTCGCAGTTCAACCACCCGTACGGCTGGGCCGGGGGTGCTCCGCCTCCTCCTGAACCTGAGCCCCCGGTACTGATCATTCCACAGCCCCCGGCACCGCAGGATTTGGACTACGAGATGAAGGTAAGAATAAAGATACCCCTTATAATTAAATACTTCAGTCAAGTCATGTCAAGAGTCGTTGTAACGGAAGAGTATTTCAATGTGAAAGGAGTCAGGAGTGTAGGTCAAGTCAGAGCTGCTTGGAGTCCATCCATCCCTGCAGTGAAAGAGTACCTTGAGATTTTGTCTTTTATGTTGTTGACTTTCAAGAACTGAACAATGATTGGTGGAGACACAGGTCTCATGATATCAGTAGTGATGTGTACGGACTGTTTGCGACTTCTAAACAACGTAAGAATCGGATACTCGCGTATCCCGGTGGACGAAGTACACTACTAGTACCTTATTAGTCTGAAGTTGTAGAAGAGATTTTTAAAATGTATGCTGTTATTAATCAGGTGCGGAAATTCTTGGAGATGACCAAAGAAGGCTCCGACTATGAAGACAAGGTTCGCAACTTCTTGGAGGAGACAGCACGTTTCAAGCGTGACAGGAAAATGCAAGAATTGGGAACACAGGAACACGAAAAGAGTAGCAAGGCCAGGAAGAAGGCTAAAAAAGAATCCAAGTAAGTTTTTTTTACTCCAACTCTTTGAATGAAGAATCCACAAAATTACCCTTTCTAATATTAACCAGTACTAAATCCATTATAAATAAGTCAACTCATGATTCACTCCTCTCCAACAAGTACAGGCAAATCATTTTAACCGCTTCGATCTATTGCGTACATGAAAGTTTTTTGTCTTAAATGAAATGTCAGATTTACAAAAACTTTTTGTTATTTCCGCTTCGCAATTAAAGCTCTATAAATGAAACATTTCTGAACGTAGTTGAATACTAAAAACTGATTTTGAAGGGTTATGAAATAAGCTTAACATTTGTAATATTAAAATTTGTAAATATTAAAATTTAGAATGCAAACATAAAAAAATGTAAAATTGACTCACGTGATGTTTTTATGTTAAAACGGTACTAAAATCACGGATTATGTAAAAAAAATACTTAATCTATCGTGTAAATGTATAATAAGCATTTTTAATTTTTAGAAATTTAATTAAAATTAAATTTGATAATGTTATTAACCAAATTAAAATCGAGTTCTACAAACTAAACACAAAAAACAATTAATAAATTAAGTATAATAAGCAATTAAGTCACCTCACTTTTTTATCATTTCATACAAGAATATTTAATAAAAAAATAACAATGTCTTGTAGGCGATTTGGCTGGTAAAATCTGTATCTACCATGTATCTGACAGAATAGGTCTTTTTATGTATTTCTATGGACAACTTGAATAGAGATGTGCAGCTTCATTTATCATGGACCTTCTACTTTTTGTTTTAGGGATGTCACTAGAACAATAACGGAGTTATAACGATTTCTGTGGAAACACACGCTTTGACGTGAAAACACGCTTATTGTACTTGACTGCTTTCGTTATATTATCGTGTATATCCGCTTACATATCGGAGTGGTTAAAGACTGCATTTTTTAATGTATTTGTGCACACCAATAATGGTTAATATTGGTTTCAAATATTTCAAAATCCAGCCCGCGGTTTCCTCTTACCCTGCAGTAGTCCTATGATTCATTACACCAGCAAGAATTTTTTTTTAATGATTGTATGGTACACAATGAAAATTATTTCCTGTATAATAATTATAAAACCAATTTAGTAGGTGATTTTTTTTTTTTTTGAAAATCATAAAAGTAATGGGACCCACTAAGGCGCAGCCTGTGCGTGGGTAATATAGTTAAAATAATATTTTGTTGTACCTAGGGAAAACAGGACAGTGGGTAAAGCAAAATCATAATTAAAATTTGACTAAATAGTTTGTACAAAAAGGGTATACAGTAGTTAACAGTGTAATAATAAGTGTAAAGTTTGTGTGAAAAAATAAAAATGATGTAAATTATAAAAATAAAGTTTTAACATCTGTATCGTTAAGCCGTATTTTTAAATCTTTTAGGTATTGGGGAAGTTTAGTTGCCACCTGAATAATTTTCAGCAAAAGATTGAAAGTACGAGGTCCAATGAAACTGCTGTGCGTTTGCATTGTTTTGGTATTCGTTTGGGGGGTATAAAATGCATTATTATTTCTATTGTTGATTCTGTTTTCATTTTTTTCGAATTTGTTTTTGTTTTTAAAGTTATATTTCATAGTTTGCAGTATAAATAGTTTACGAAAACTGAATAGTTTAGATTCTTTATATAATGCATCTGTCGAAAAAGTTTTACTTCTATTATACATAACTTTGATAATATAATTTTGAGTTATTTGTAAAGGTTTTATAAAAGCATCACGCTCACCACCCCATCCTATTATTGTGTACATGAGTGAAGATTGCACCAGAGAAAAATAAATCATTTTCAGTTTGTCAATATTCAGTACTTCCTTAAGTCTGTAAAATATGTACGTAAGATATCTTAAGGTGAAACAGATGTGACCATTCCCATACAATCTATTTTTCAACCGCATTTGAAAACTACAGATAATATTTTATTTATTTTAATGTCGAAAAATAATACTCATAATGAAATATTCGCGAACGAAAATTTCACAGTTCTATCACTTATAATAACCCAGTAATTAAATTAACAAAATTAATTATTTTGTGCAGAAACTGCTAGCCAAAATGCCCTAATCTGCGTTAGAAGGAGACAAACCTATGTGCGAGCCATACGTTTCACGTGCACGCTTTCAAGCCATTCCTATGGTGTTAAAGTGGTCAGTATATTTGTAGTAAAAATGTCAATTTGCGTGGCGCGATTTGTTATTCTGATAGAATGTTCGTTTTGCTTTTTTATGAATGTTCCAGTATTACTCGGCGCAAGGAACATTTGCGGTTTTGGCACGCAGTAAAAAAGGACAAATTAACTATTTAATTATAGTGAGAACGACTGTAATTATTTAGAACTTTCTTAAATCTCCCAACTATCACTAGACGCCCGCCTAGTTATTTTGTTATTGAGACTTGCTAAACAATAAAATGCATAGATCGAGCTGGGTACCTACATTCTGTCCGATTCTCGTCTGTCTGCCACGAGTTTTAGAAGTTAGAAGTTGAAGCTTTTTTCGACTTTGTACAACGCATTATTGTTATTCCATAAAAATGAGGCGTGCTCTTTATAAGAATCAAAAGTATTATTAGAGAGCATACTTGGTCGAAGGTAGAGAGTGGATCCAAGACAAATTTTTTACAAATATTTTCTCGGTAACTACCTAACTAACCATAACGCCGGTTCCTCGCAGGAGAAGGCAGAGAGGACGGACCGCCAAACAACTCGGTCTTGGCACACACTATTTGCCTCACTCACATTCATACATCGTCTCATACATAGTCTTCTATTATTCTGACTCTTGACATGACCCGACTCAAGTATCTGATTCATTTGATCGTGCCATGTCTACCTCGTGCGTCCCCAACTTCTTCTACCATTCATATTTGCGTCATATATTCTTCTTATACTAGGTACCTAGGTACTTTCTTCATTAATTCGCTCTATATCCACATTTTCTAGGTACATTCTGTAGTAATTTATATAAAATTAAAATTAAATAATAAATATTTTAATTACTAATAAATATTTTAATTACTATTTTAATTTTAATTACTATTTTAATTTTAATAATTAAATTATTTTATTCTGCAGTAATTATTACATTCTGTAACAATTGTGTAATTTTTACTAATTATCTATCCCCGTTTTCTCGCTGAGAGGATGGGTCACAACTAAGAGTTGAAAGAGAATGTGAAGAATACGATTATTCACATTCATACACATCTCTTCTATTATTCCGACTGACTGTTCCCAAATAATTAATTCGCTTGATTGCGCCGTTTTTTGCGAAAAATGATCTCAAGAGACACTATACTATAATGTTAGTTGGTATCACAAAAACAGAAAAAAAAATTGTTAGATTTCGCAGAACGAAAGTTGAAGTCGATTTTGTGTTTCTATTGTACAGAAATCGGGTTCTCACCGATATTTTTCATAGATTCTATGAAATAGATCATGTGGAATCCCAGTTTTAGCCTTGCATTCTTTCTTGATACAGTACACATATTATATTATCTATTTGACGCTTGTAGAACAATCATACACGGATTTACCACTCATACCCCTCAAGGATCTCATTTCTACTTGTACCCCTTCCTCTGCCAGTTTGAGTGTCAACAATTTTATGCTTGTTCAATCACTTATGACTTTCTTTCGCTGGGTATAGGGTGGTTCATATTTAATGTTGCTCAAAAATTATATTCTTTTATGCCTTTATATTATACCTTTTAGTTCCCACAAACACTGGCGCGGAAATAAAGAAGACAAATGTAATGACGAGACCCCTAAAATAAATATTAAAATAAACATTTAATGTAAAAAGATCTTACAGAAAAAAAACAGAAGTATGGATAGAATATGTGGAAAGAATTTTAAAAAAAGTAAATAAAAATCTTTCACTATCGTCGTTCCCATTCAGGCGTCGTGAGTTCAATTCCTTAGCTGGCTAATTCCTCCATCACGATCCAGGCAACGCTTTCCGCTAACTGCGATGGTAGTAGGAGATTGTTAATTACTGTGAGTTTTTTTCGTAACCCGGGAATGATCGTATTTCATACAAAAAAACATATCACATGACATTTCATATTTCATACAAAAAAACATAACACCCACGCGCCGACTAATTGGAAAGCCGGAACCCGCGTACTTTGTCTTGGCACACCTAGCGTGCACCCGGCTGTAAATGTTTACTTTCCGAAAATAGGAAATCGATGTGTTCAGATCGAAAAAAGTTTTTTGGGATGGAGTTTTACCACTAGTTTACGGACACTGTGTGTAAGATACTTGTACAAAAAAGTTTTAATTTTAATCCTCACCTTTCTGTCCTATAAAGGATTTACTATTATGTATTAACATGACACATTTATCATTTGTGAAAATAAAATATATTTAAAAAAATACAGAAAGTTTTTATTTGTGAAAAGGTGACTTTCATATGCACACTGTAGACAAGTCCTTGTTGATAGTCAAATGTCACGGCGCGCGTGGCGAGCTGACATGAAATCAGACCACATACTATACATTATTATGTATTGTGATATTGTGTTGTTATGGAAAGCCATCGTATCCTGACTTGAGCACACGACAAATTTGTTTCTCCATCTGGCAATTCTAACCACTTAGTTGGTTTGATAAATGCGCCCCATAGAAATGTAAGAATTAAATGTAACTTTTTGACTTATTCACGAAATATTAGCGAGCAAGCAACCGAGAGAATGCATGGTTAATGAGTAGGTATGTACCTACATCGCTTGTTATGAATAAGGCCGTTTAGCAAAAGCGGCCTCTAAAAAAAGGTCCAGTTAACATCAGCTCCCGCCACACATGCCGTTGTTCCCAGCCGGTTCCTTTTATAAATTTATTCAATCTTCCCAGGCGTTGATTTAATTTACTGAATACAACAAACCTCTATCTCGCGTCTCTCTTCCACGCATGCGAACAATCGTAAAATTTTTGAAATACATCTTTTTCGCGAATGTTTTTTGATTGGGTAAATAAAAATGTTCTTTACCAACGCGCGCGGAGCTGTGGAAAATCTCTTTTGTGCATATTTTTTGCAATGAAATTGTGTATTTTTCACCCGTTTTCTACGATTATGTAATTATAGGTACAAATTTTTTTTTTATATAGGTTAATATTACTAATATACGTTCGCGAACCAATAATTCATCTCAATATTAAAAAGCATAACGTGTTAAAAGTGTTTTATTAGACGATATTGAAAACAGCACCATCTATCGGCATAAAGTTTCTAAAAATATTTTGAGAATACCCTTAATTTAGAAACGGTATTATTAATTTGTGATTGCCAATTTAAATTTGTATCAACATATACATATACCCAAATATTTGATCTTATCAACTTTTCCAAGTTCAAAGCAAGAAGAACATGTTACGTGATTAAAGTAATGTAAATATAACCTTTGTAATGTAAATATACAAAGACTAAACAAATATACTAAAATATACACGTCAATAATAACAAATATACTAAAATATACACGTCAATATAGACGTCAACCGAGACCTAATGAAAACTTAACCATACACGACTGCTTATCTAAAGAAAACTGCCTATGCAACCCGCTAACACGGACTGAGATAATAAAATACTTAGGAATTTACGTTGACAACTATTTTAGGTGGACAGAACAAATACATAAAACAGCGGGTAAAGTCAGAAAACTTATATATTTTTTTAAGAACATACGAAACATAATGCCAATGAAGACCTTAAAAACTATATACTACGCTTTAGGCCAATCAATTATCACCCACGGTATGATCGGTTGGGGTGGTGCTGCGAAAACTAATATGGACCCTCTCAACAAAGCGCAAAAGGCCTTAATTAAAGTTATTACTAAAAAACCTTTTAGATTCTCTACAATACAGTTATTTAAAGACTTTGCTGTATTGAACATACAGCAACTGTACATCAAAATTATAGCTACACATTACCAACAAGACAACTTAAACCATCATACTGCACAACACAATTACGACACAAGACATAGACATCAACACATGACTCCGAAGACAAATACTACATATGGACAAAGACATTATCATAATCTGGCTCCAAAATTTTTTAATTTAATTAAAAAAGATGTTAAAGATATCCACATGACAAAAAATGCAAAACACAAAATCCATATGTGGATAATCGACAAAGGCATTATATACTGCGGTCAGATAACCTGAACAATACAAGAACACACTCAACGCCTATATTTTCCTCTTTTCCTCTCAATTATTTTTATGACTCTAATTTGTTTCTATCATATTTTTTTCTATTTTACTCTTTTATTTTTCTTTTATTGTATTTATCTTTCTAAACTTAAATATTTATTTTTTTAATCTTATTTTTCTTCCAAGATTAAGATATCAAAATTAGTTTAAATTCCTGCCACCTCGGAACAGGCTCAGCCTAGTGAGGTGGTTTATACCAAAAAAAAAAAAAAAAAAATGTACATTGTATTTTGTATATATGTATTCCAATATCTTGGTCAATAAATAATTTAAAAAAAAAAAAAAAAAATACAGTTAGCATTATGTATTCTAATATTAAGATTATTAAGGGGCTTGTTTTTATAAAAAGTAAGGTAAAATGTTTTGTTGTAGTTTAGGAAGAGTCTACATATTACTGTTTAGCCATGATGAGACATATGCAATACATTTTGATGCCTTTAAAAAAGTTTCAAGCCAGGATATTCCATTTACTATTACTGTATCATCAGCGTTAGATACAATATCACCAGGGATTACAACATTACATAAATCATTTATATATATTAAAAACAGAACTGGGCCAAGCACAGTACCCTGGGGTACTCCATTTTTTATCCTTGTTTCAGTACTATAAAATCCCTATTATTATTATTATTAGTGCTAAAATAATTATGATGATTATTTATTATTGGTTGGTTTTTTTTCCAGGAAAAATAAGAAGGAATCGAAACGCAAGCGCAAGGAGAGGGAACGGGAGGAACGCCGTAAATCTAAAGTGAACCAGCGCAACCAATCCACCAGTGGGGATTATCTCCGAGACTTTGATCAAAATATGGGAGACAAGAAGTTCCGAGATGCCCTCAGGTGCGACCTCCTTCAATTCACTGCTTGTTACCAATTATTTTGCCAACAATTTTACTCTTAATGTTTTTGATGCGCACGTTTGAATCTGTGCTTTGAGTTTCTCTTTTGGAAAATATTTCTTACCCACTTCTCAAGAGGGATTTTTTTAAAATATTGCACAAGTTTTTTTGAATGTTGGTTCCTCTTTATGTTGATCACAATGTATTTTACATAACCTTATTAGGTTTAAATGTGCAGCTATGATATTATGGGCTGATACTATAAACGCGTGGAAGCTATGTATGTAAAATTGTACTACAGCTTAATGTTATTTCAAAAGATGTCAAAGGTTGACAAGGAGAACGATGCTTAAGAATTATTTTATTGCATCCAATTGATAGACATGATTTGGGCAGAAAGAATATTGCGTTTGAAAGGCAAGTAAGTTTCTTCAGTTGGAACCAGGTGCTTAATTATTATTTAATTTCAATAATTTATTTTCTTGAATGGAAAATCTTATCGCTATTATCTTTTCAGCAAGAGCGTTCAAATTATATCAAATTTACCATCGTTTAAGTGTTCCGTGGTTAACCTAGTCCACAAATGAAATAATATCCGAGGAAATATTACTCTTGGTCCAAAGAATAACACTTCTTATACACAAACTTGAAGCAATGTTTGTTGCACAAAACAAATTATTACAACTACTCCTGCAATTGTTTTCACGTGTGGTGCAAACCATAAGCATGTTGGTTTTATACATATTTTTTTACAAAAGGTATTTTTCATAAGTGGTACATATTAATAAGCGTTATGTATTTGATATTGATAATCCGTACACTTGGCTGTTGTGGTATTTACGAATATTATTAGTTTTAAGCTGCTCTTTGTTATTTACCAGATCCATGACATTATTTTAACATTTACAGGAAAGAATTATCACATAAACCAAGTGAAGAGAGAAGACGCAGTAAAAGGGACAACAACCTGAGTGGAGACGAAGGGGACTATGATAGGAAACGTGGCGGCGAGAAAAGGTCATTTAAGTACATAGTAGCCATTTTTAATCATATATTTAATTCACATTTTATTTGATGACATTTTTTTTATCCGTAATTTAATTGTTACTTTCATAATTCAATGTGTAATATCTTTGATTAGGATCCTGGATGATTTGCCCGACTTTGAAGAGTTGGAGTCCAAACTGAATGCCTACTACGCCAAGGTGGAGAAGGACACGGGACTATCGAGCAAACGAACAGACAACGGAAGAGCGGCTCCAGAGAACTTCCCCCCCTCTCCGGTGTCGAGGAGTGCCAGCCCTGATAACGATAAACCAAAGTGGAAGATGCAGATGAACGCTTCCAAAGACAAGTATGTCCCTCAATTTTTATTATATTCTCACTTTAGCGGGGTATTTAACGCAGAATATAGTTTCATTTATAATATTTTCTCTACAATACATAAAACATTAGTTGGAATGAAATTAAAATTTGTCGAGTAATAGCTCTCACTTCTAATGAAAGAGGATATTTCACAGAATTGGAACAATTCATCAAATTTCAAAGTTAATTTTCAAGTTCTGTGAAAATTCTGTTGGAGTTCTGTAACATCATTATGCGCCAGTTGCTTCACAGAACTGAATTTTCATGAATGGCAGGTAATCTGGAAAGCTTGAAGCAGATGGCGCTGGTGTGGTTGGATACCATTTACATGATGTACTGTGTGATAAGGTTCAAAAGATAATTTTTAAGGATTTATAAGGAACTAGCGAGCACCCGGCACTTGTTGCAATGCCTCTCAAAGAAAGAAATTGTTTTTCCCTGAGCTGATTCGAGTGTTTCAGATTGTTGTTCAAATTCTGTGAAACAACTGGCCCTTATTCTCACTTCAATAAATGTGTACCCTAATGTTCACTCACAAGTTCTAGTGTTTTATTCTTATGTAACGAAGCCCAAAATATTAAACTACAGGTTATACAAAATAGGGGGACGAGGATGATTTTTAAATGCAACATTTTTATTAGATTTTCATTGTTTGTTTTTGGGGTGTCCACACAGCTACACTGTCCGAAACGTCGGCTAAAGAAGGAGGTAGCGCAACACAGCATAACACCCCAAAAACAAACAACGAAAATGCTTTTGGCCGTTAAAATCAAAAAACTTATCATTTTTATTAGAGTTCAAATTATGTTACAAAATTTAAAAATGATGACAACCAAACAACGTACAATATACATATAATACGTGAACAATGATGTACAAGCTTAAAAATAATATGCTCCCAAATTATCTGCAAAGTAATATTTGGTAGGCGGGTATGGGTACCGCCGCCCTGGGAACCATTTATTGGATGACCAACACCTCCGCCACAGGTCACCCCAAGTGGTTCGCTACGTTTGGTGACTTAGCAGGGGTGCCCGGATTCTTGGGTTCATGTTTGTCCGGGTCTTGATGCTGGTGCGTCGGCCCACCTTCTGCGTGGCGGGCCGGATTGGGAGATGCTGGTTGAGGGAGACCCTTTACAACCGGTTACCGTTGTCCGGGCCGCTCGGTAGTACATGGGGCTGCCCCATCAACGAGTGCAAAAACCCCGCCGCTGCTGTTGTGCCGCGTGACCGGAGAGGACCCAGCAGCAGCGTTTGGGGCGCATTGGGCGACCTCTCCAGCCGGACTCTCCCTGCCCATCGCCTTGCACCGCAGTGGATCCGTCACTCCTGGAAACTCTGATCCCCAGCATCCTACCCACCCCTCATACCTTGTCCTTTCCAGATCTTCCTTTCTCCTCATCAAAACAAAAAATCAAATCAAATCATGAATTTAACAAACAATAATAATAACATCTTTACAACGGCGGGAAGCAGGAGTCCTCGATGCAGGTCAAAACTGTTGGTGAATTACACCAACATTCGCGGCCTGCACACCAATCTAAACTCAGTCCACCACCACCTTTCCTCTTAACGTCCGAACCTTCTTTTCCTATCTGAAACACAGATAGCCGAGCCTGTAGACGCCTCCTATCTGGACTGCCCGGGCTTCACTCTCGTAGGCAAGTTCAGACCTAAAGGAGGTGTCTGTCTCTATAGTCGAGCTGACGTCAACTGTGTGCGACTGTTGAATCTGGAAAACTCCAGATTGAGTAATGTGGGTGCGCATCAATCTTGCCAGTATGGTTAGATTTTACGCATGTTTATACCGCTCACCAAATAGCGAATCAGACAAATCCGAGCTCTTCAAACATCTGAGCGATACTATTGATGACCTCTTACCCCGCTACCCTACGGCAGAGTTTGTGGTCCTGGGGGACTTCGACGTTCATAACGAACCTTGGTTGAAGTTCTCAGGATCAACAGACTGCTGGACGACAAGCGAAATCCTTTGCCCTTTGCCACGGATTGGAGCAAATGGTTCAGGAGCCTATAAGGGTTCCAGACTGATGTCCAGACTCACCGCTCCAATCTGCTAGACCTGTTTTTAACCACTGTGCCACACGGTTACGATTGAAGTCACAGCGCCTTTAGGATCGTCCGACCACTGCCTAGTGACAACATCAATCCCCGTAATCTTCAGACCGCCAAACGAGAGACTGAAGAGAAAAGTGTGGCACTACAGATCAGCAGATTGGTTCGGTCTGCGGGCACATTTTAATGCTTTCCCGTGGTCAGCTGTCTGTTTTCAAACTTCGGATCCCTCAAGATGTGCCCAGAAAATTGGTGAAGTCATTACATCCGCGATGGATGGCTTCATCCAATCTACCGTTAAAGAAACTGGTGTGGGCTCAAAGCCGTGGTTCAGTCGAAAATGTTCTGAAGCAGTGCGACGAAAAAACGCGGCTTACCGAGCCTACAACACATCTAGAACAGCCTACAACAAAATGGCAAAGGAAACCAAGAGAACCATAAATAGGTCAACAATTCTGGTCGCTTGCGGGCTCAATAGGTCGCAATTTCTGCAAATCCAGTCTGCCACCTCTTACAAAACCTGACGGCTCACTAGCAAACACCGCCACCGAAAAGGCTAACCTATTAGGAAAAATGTTTGCAAGGTGCTGTCCCGACGTCGGCTCCTCACTGCGGTTTTCATATGAAAAGGCTGAGGATCCGGCATCGGGAAGTACTCCATGTTTTACGAGGGCTTGATGTTAATAAAGCTAGAGAGCCTGACGGAATACCTGCCCTGGTACTATAGAAGTGCGCTGCAGAAATAGCTCCAATTTTGACGAAGCTTTTTAAAATGTCCCTGAAGTCTGGCTCTGTGCCCTCTGGTTGGAAATAAGCGGTAATCAATCCTATTCCAAAGAAGGGTGACCGCTCCAACCCGGCCAACTACCATCCCATAGTGATCACTCTGTCTAAGGTGATGGAACGTGTGATCAACGACAAACTGCTCACATACCTCGAGAAGAACAAAATTATTAACAACCGTCAATACGGATTCCGGTGGAACCGCTCGAACGATGATCTTCTCGCGTATGTGACGCATGTTTGGGGGCGGTGCCTGGAACGTTTCGGTGAAACCCAAACGGTTTGACTGGACATTTCCAAGGCCTTTGACCGGGTTTGGCACCGAGGACTTATCAACAAACTGCTTTCTTACGGACTTCCCGCATCCTTATGTATGTGGATTGCCGACTTTTTGAGGGAGAGGTCGATTCAGACGGTAGTCGATGGTTTCACCTCTTCTTCACACTCGATATCTTCACACTCAATAAATCCCGCAGGGATCGGTTGGTTCTGTCTCCGACTTTGTTTTTGTTGCACATCAACGACCTTTTGTCATGGGCACCAATTTATTGTTACGCGGATGACAGTACAATCCATGTTAGCTTTTTGTTTGACAAGCCCCCAAAGGGCTCACAGACTCGGCTCGGAGGGCTTTGAAGCAAAGAATAGGCGGTTACCTCGAGAGTGTTTTCTCTTGGGGCTCGTTGAATTCAATGTTTCAAAGACCCAATCTTGTCTGATTACTTATTTATTGTTATTAAGTTTATTTTGTAGAACTCCATTTTAATTTTTATTTATTTTATAAATTCAATAATATTATTATTTTATGTATAAAAACAGTTTATTATAAACGAGTTCTGCTTCGTAATTATTATTATGTGTTACAGCTGTTTCGCCCTCTAAAGGCATTGACAGTTTGATAATGCCTTTAGAGGGCGAAACAGCTGTAACACATAATAATAATTACGAAGCAGAACTCGTTTATAATAAACTGTTTTTATACATAAAATAATAATATTATTGAATTTATAAAATAAATAAAAAAAAAATAAAAAAAAATTAAAAAAATTGTCTGATTACGTCTAAAAGGGATCAAAATGAAAATCTAGTCTCCTTCAACGGAAGCAATCTGCCAAACAGGCCCTTTATGGATATGCTCGGTGTAACCCTAAGTGACCAGCTCAGATATGGGGACTCCATCGAAGCCAGAGTAAAGTAAGCCTCCCAAAAACTGGGCGTACCCTACAGGGCCCGCAGATATTTTAATAGTACACAACTGTTAACCCTGTACAAATCACAAGTGCGCCCCAAGGTTGAATTTGGCAGCCACCTCTGGTCTGGAGCTCCAAAATACCTGAAAAATACCCTCGACTCTGCAAAAACGGGCGGTCTGTTTGATAGATTCCCCCATCTTAACAGACGGATTGCAATCTTTAGAGCACAGGCGTCGGGTGGGAATGCTATCCTTATTCTATCGGTATTACAATGTAAGATGCTCCGAGGAACTAGCGTCATTGATCCCTTCTGCACCGGTGCATAGTCGGGAAACACGCCAAACGCGTGCACAACATATGTACACGGTTGACATTTGTCTCATGAGAACGGGTCGTTCTTGTGTTCAACAGCTCGGTTGTGGAACGATTTGCCGGCCTCTGTGTTTCCTCCTTCCTACAACATGGGTCACTTCAAGACCAATGTTCATTCCTTCCTCTCCTCAAAGGGACCCTCCACACAGCATCTCAGATGACATATAGTGTGGAGTTATTGTAAAAAAAAAAAATGTACCATAAAAGTTCATAATTATCCCACTAGAAGACGCAGAGATTTTAAGCTTCCCAAAACTAAACTTACGTGCACACAATAACCTGCAAAATGCCGTAAAGCAGTGGTTCCCAACCGGTGGTCCGTGGACCACAGGTGGTCCATGAGATCTAAAATGTGGTCAGCGAAACATTAGTTCATTTTACTACAAAACCGAATTGAAAAGTATCCAAAATCTGATTCTTAACCCTTTTGGTATTAGTCTTGGAGAGGTAGCTGAAGAAGTCGAAGAAGAGCTCATTCTTGTACGTTGTAACCCCTGTGAGAACAAATAAATATCATGGGGTTCCCTGGTCAAAAAAGGTCAGGAACCACTGCCGTAAAGGAAGCCTCAAGCCTTAGCACTTTTCGTAGGACATATGTTACTTACCATTGGATAAGTTTTTAGATTTTCACGGCCAAAAGCATTTTCGTTGTTAGTTTTTGGGGTGTTCACATCGTCGGATCTACCGGATCTGCCCTGATGATGGACACTGCAACGCTGTCTGAAACGTCGGCTATAGTAGGAGGTAGCGCAACACGGCATAACACCCCAAAAACTAACAAAGAAAATACTTACCATTATATATTATTTTAGTCACCTAGTTATCTGTTTTTCTTAAAATGTAACTGTATCTCGTAAATTGTATTTTTTTATATTTTCGAACTAAATATATGAAAAAATTTGCATACATCTAAATAAAGATTCAAAAACAAAAAGTTACATTTACTTCTTGATTGATTCATTCATTAATAAGTCAGATAGATACGCCTCATACGTTGTACATGTGATGACCGTCGCCGGTTATCTCATGATATTCTGGACTCCGTTAGATGATGGATCCAGATTCCTGTGATTATGATCTCAATACTACAGGGTGTTTTTTTTTTTTTTTTACATTAACTCCACACAGGAGGCCCTGAGGAAAATAATTTCCCTCAGGGCCTATGTCATCTTTGAGGATGCTGTGTGGAGGGTCTTTTTGAGGAAAGGAAGGAGTTAACATGGGTCTTGAAGAGACTCATGTTGTAGGAGGGAGGAAACACAGAGGCCGGTAAATCGTTCCACAGCCGAGCTGTTGAACTCAAGAACGAATCGTAAAAACGACCCGTTCTCATGTGACTAATATCAACTGTGTACAAATGTTGGGCGCGTGTTTGGCGTGTTTCCCGACTATGCACCGGTGCCGAGGGGATCAATGACGCTAGTTCCTCGGAGCATCTTCCATTGTAATACCGGTAGAACAAGGACAGCATTCCCACCTGACGCCTATGCTCTAAAGATTGCAATCCGTCTGTTAAGATGGGAGAATCTATCAAACGGACCGCCCGTTTCTGCACAGAGTCAAGGGTTTTTTTTAGGTATTTTGGAGCTCCAGACCAGAGGTGGCTGCCAAATTCAACCGTGGGGCACACTTGCGATTTGTACAGGGTTAACAGTTGAGTACTATTAAAGTATCTGCGGGCCCTGTACAGTACGCCCAGTTTCTGAGAGGCTAACTTAACTCTGGTTTCGATGGAGCCCCCATACCTGAGCTGGTCACTAAGAGTTACACCAAGCATATCAATGGAGGTCCTGTTCGGGAGAATGCTTCCGTTGAAGGAGACTAGATTATCATTTCGATCCCTTTTAGACGTTATCAGACATGATTGGGTCTTTGAAACATTAAATTCGACGAGGTTATTCTTACCCCAAGAGAAAACACTCTCGAGGTAACCGTCTATTCTCTGCTTCAAAGCCCTCCGAGCTATTGGGGTTTGTGTGCCCTTTGGAGGCTTGTCAAACAAAAAGCTATCATGGACTGTACTGTCATCCGCGTAACAATGAATCGGTGCACATGACAAGAGGTCGTTGATGTGCAACAGAAACAAAGTCGGAGACAGAACCGATCCCTGTGGGACGCCAGCATTTATCGAATGCGAGGAAGAGGTGAAACCGTCAGCAACCGCCTGAATCGACCTCCCCCTCAAAAAGTCGGCAATCCACGCACACAAGGATGCGGGAAGTCCGTAAGAACGCAGTTTGTTGACAAGCGCTCGATGCCAAACCCGGTCAAAGGCCTTGGAAATGTCCAGTGAAACCGTTTGGGTCTCACCAAAACATTCCAGGCACCGTCCCCAAACATGCGTCACATACGCGAGAAGATCACCGCACGAGCGGTTCCGCCGGAATCCGTATTGACGGTCGTTAATAATTTTGTTCTTCTCGAGGTATGTGAGCAGTTTGTCATTGATCACACGTTCCATCACTTTTGACAGAACAGATGTGATCGCTATGGGGCGGTAGTTGGCTGGGTTGGAGCGGTCACCCTTCTTTGGAATAGGGTGAATGATCGCTTTTTTCCAACCAGAGGGCACAGAGCCAGTCTTCAGGGACATTTTGAAAAGCTTCGTCAAAATTGGAGCTATTTCTACAGCGCACCTCTGCAATACCAGGGCAGGTATTCCGTCAGGCCCGCTAGCTTTATTAACATCAAGCCCTCGTAAGACTTGGAGTACATCCCGATGCCGGATCCTCAGCTTTTTCATACGAAAACTGCAATGAGGAACCGACGGCGGGGTAGCACCTTGATCATCGAGGGTCGAGTTTTCCGCCAACATTTTGCCTAATAAGTTTGACAATACAGTGAAACCCTCTTAAGAAGTTCTCTCTTAAGACGTTTCGTGGCTTAAGAAGTTTGGTTTTTTCGGTCCCTCGGCTCAATATTGGCCCAATTTTTCCCACATATAAGGTTTTCCTGCTTAAGAAGTTTGTTTTTTCCGGTCTTTTGGAAAACTTCTTAAGAGGGTTTCACTGTAATAAGTCGTGGGTAGACTAGTTACGTTTATTCCCAGATTGTACAATGTGGTTCTTCTAGAAAGCCTATATAGGCAAAGAGGACGAATGGACAACAATCACAACCTTTTATATATTACTCATGCTGTCTCACTCATACACGCATGTCTTTTTCATACCGCAAGACATACGCTCACCACTGTGTCTGGTAATGTATTATTGTGAAAACAAGCTTATGGGTCCGAGTGGTTAATGTGACTTTATTTACAACAATTGGGGTGGGGTGTCATAACATAAACACATTTTTTAATTTTATTTCCAGAGTAAAAAAGAAGGAAACCACTGGAAAGTCTGCCTACAAAGACAAATCTTATGCCTTTGAAGAAAGTTCCGATGAGTCAGAGCGACGGGACCCGGAAGGCAACGGCAAGCCCCGGAAGCCCCTCATGTCTCCCGATGACAAGAATATCAGCGTCAGGAGGGCCATGGCGCTCAAGGAACCACCGCCCAAGCACGCAGAACCTGAGCCCCCGGGCACTGAAGAGGTTGGTACCTGTCTTTAACATATTGACGATTAGTATATGAAAACAGTAATAAAACAAAATTTACACTCTATTGTCTGCTTGTCAATGTGTTAAAGATCAATTCATTTTTAAACTCCGAACTTAAATATGTATAACTTTTTGACTTTTAGAAAAAATGATCATGTGTGTTATACAAATTATGCCACTTATTACAGTCCAGGTGTCACAAGTTGGAAATTGGGACCATTTTTAATATTTTTAAATGCATTTTTAACAGTTTCAGTCCGTCGGCCTAGAATTGGTTTGAACCGAGCACCCATAGGGCAAAATTGAGTTACTCATAATCAGAATCCTGGCATATGAATCTATCAAGTCCACTAATTTTGGTAGTTAAATGTTGAAATATGAACAATAAATGTTTGAATCAAATACAAAAATTGTAATAGAATTATAGTGAAACCCTCTGAAGAAGTTTTCTAAGGGACCGGAAAAAACAAACTTCTCAAGCAGGAAAACCTTATATGTGGGAAAAATTGGGCCAATTTTGAACCGAGGGACCGAAAAAAACAAAATTTTTAAGCCACGAAACTTAAAGAGGGTTTCAATGTATAACATTTTCAATGTTGAATAAATGAGATTTATAATGTTTACTGGCTAATGGCTGGTCAGTGGCTGAGTTGGCATGGCGTTTGGGTCCCACCAAGGCATCATATGTTCAATTCCTCAGCTGGCTAAGTCCTTCATCACGGCACAAGCAAAATTTTCCGGTTAGTGTAGTGGTAGTGATTTTCAAATTTTGTCAGGTTATTCGTAACCCGGAAATGTTTGTCTTTCTTTTTAATAAAAAAAAATGTTTACTGATAATAATTTTCTGTGTTTGTTTCCAGCAACAGCAACAACAAGTGAGACCGAAGCAGAATGTGGTCCTGGACAAGTTTGGTTCCTTCCGCCTGGCCAAGGAGGGAGAGGGAGGGGAGGCTGTGTCCGTCCCACTCCCTCCCCCACGTCCCCCACCACCTCCACGCCGAGCCAGATCTCCTTCAGGTAGGCCCGCCATTCATTGCCATGTTTGTGAAGGCATTTTAGATCAGGATACCATTCAATGGCATGCAGTGGTTGACATTTTTCATGTTCAATTTTCGATTCGACCGCTCTCATTACAAAAATCGTACCTCCATGTTATGAGGATATTAGATTATTATTATTTATTATATTAGGATATTATCAGGGACCAGAAAAAACTTTTATGTGGGAAAAACTGCCATTTTTCAAATTCCGTCTTCAAGGGACCGAAATAACAAGACTTCCTATGCATGAATAATGGCAATTTAATGTCTGGAGGATTTATATAGCGTCACCTCAAGGGCGCTGATCTTTCAAATGAAATAAATAATAACATGGTACCACCTCTACTTCAGAAAATGAACAAGAAATTGTAATTATAATAAAAAATAACCTAAAAGCTGAGTCATTTGGTGATCGCCTTTGAAAACCCGATAAAAACCTTAACTTTTTGAAAAAGTAAAGATTTATGCATAATATAATGTACAATAAGTCTTAAAGAGGAAATCTTACAATAAAACTATTATTAGGGCTGGGTTAGACTCATAAGTTTTTTCCTGTAAATCGCTCTTGTAAGCGATTTATGGCCAAATTACCAATGTAAGCGACACCAAAAGTCACTTAACGTAATTTATAGCAAGTTACAGAACGGAAGTTTATTGACAGGTCTAATTGCTCCCGCGCGAATTTCCAGCCTTCTTACAGCTTATAAAATCAGTTTGATAAGCTAAGAGGCTTACCGCAAGAAATAGTTCAGAAATGCGCCGTTGCGAAATGTCAAAAATTAAAAGACAATTGTTTTCATAGGATTTTTTTCCTACAAAACTAGTATTTATTTCCACTTATTTAAGTTTTCTGGAAAACGAGCATCCTTCTATTCAATTATCGGTCCAATCCTTTCCAATCTTGATGTTTCTGTTTTTAACATTTATGTATTTGAAATTTTGAATTCGAAGTCAGTTGCTGTCAGCAGATGTCAGGTAGCTGTCATTCGGATAAAATTGTTTAATTAAAGCCAAAATCTATTTCAACACTTTATTTGGGCCTTTTCATCTTTATTAGCAGGTCGTTATTGACAGGAAGCCGTCTTACTTCAAATAAATTTACAGATGTAAACGGTCGTATGAGCATTTATACAGGTCGAACTTCCGAACAACTTCCGTGATCATTAATTACCAGAAGTCGGATGCATATGTAAACGCTCCGGTGAGTGATCTGTCAAAATCTTATGTAATCCGTAAATTTTAATTACGAGTGTAACCCTTGCCTTACACCGATATATAAATCGGCTAACTCAAAAATTACTAACTACCGACCTATATCAGTAGAATCAAATATTTCAAAAAAATATGAAAAGGTAGCTAAAAAGTAACTACTGAATTTTATTGGAATTATAAATATATTGAGTGACACAACAATTTAGATAAATAAAAAAATAAAATTTAAATAATACTTTCTTAACCACTCAGCAACGTAAGCAATATAATATACACGTTAATATGACAATAGCAATCAAGTACAATTATAAGCGTGTTTTCACGTCAACACGTATGTTTCCACAGAAATCGTTATAACTCCGTTATTGTTCTAGTGACATCCCTAAAAGAAAAAATAGAAGCTCCATAATAAATCAAGCTACCCATCACTATTCAAGTTGTCCATAGAAATCCAAAAAATAGACCTATTCTGTCAGATACATAGTAGACTGACAAATCGCTTCCCGCCGTTAGACATTGTTATTTTTTATTAAATATTCTTGTATGAAATGATAAAAAAGTGAGGTGACAAAATTGTTTACTGAGACCACGTTATCGCAGTGTTGCCAGTAGAGAAAGAAAGTGTGGCAAGTTGAATAAAAGGGCAAATGTAGGGAATAAACGCGCGCGAAACGGTTACAAAAAGGGCGAAAGAGCTGGCTCTCTCTCATAATGGATTCCAGGCATCGATACGGAACACAAAATATAAATTTTATTGATAGGTAAAATTATTCTATTATACATTTATACGATAGAATAAGTATTGTTTTTTTTTTTTTTAAATAATCCGTGATTTAGTACTGTTTTCACATAAAAACACCACGTGAGTCATTTTAACATTTTTTTTATGTTTGCATTCTAAATTTTAATATTTATTTGTAATATAACAATTTGAAAGCTTATTTTGTAGCCTTTCAAAAACAGTCTTTAGTATTCGGCTACGTTCAGAAATGTTTCATTTATAGAGCTTTAATTGTGAAGCAGAAATAAGATGCATATTCGCGATAGATCGGAGTGGTTAATGGGTTGTGCGGATAAAATGAATTAACCACAAAATTAATTATGTTCTCTCTGCAATATTTCCATTCAGGATCCCGTGACAGCTCACCACGTCGCCGAGCCTCTCGCAGCCGATCCCGGCCGCGCAAATACCGGTCACGCTCCAGCGGCGCATCGCGCTCCTCTTCCTCGGAGGGCTCTCAGCGCCGACGCCCGCGCCGCTCCCCGCGCTCGCCCACACACTCCGAGGGCAGCCGCTCCCAGCACAGTCGCAGCCGCTCGCAACCCAGTCGCAGTCGCTCCAGGTCCAGGTCACGCTCCCGCTCCGCTTCTAGAGACAGGTACAATACTACGCCGTGACTGAATTGAAAGGCCACCTCCCAGGTCAAGGTTCTTTTAACCTTTTTTTGTTGCCAATAGAGGTAACCAAAATCTCTGAAATTACTATCCTTCATGTATCAGTAACCTGTCTACTGTGTTTGGTTAACTGGTGAGGATTCTACTAAAATCCTTTTTTATGCAATTTTAACCTTTATAAATAAAGGAACCGTGTGAAGGACAATAACACAACAGCTTGCGCTAATAAAACTTTAGAAATTACTTTTTATTTGATGAATGTAGCTTTTATGATTGCTTTGGAATAAATTATCTTTGAGATTCTGCACATTATTTTTTGACAATTGCTTCCTAAATAGGAAGTTTTTTTTAGATAGAGTTAGCTATTCTGTGGAAATGTCTTGTGATTAAATAGAGTTCAATGGTGAAATCAAAAAAAATGGTAACAAAGCTTTTGTTTTGCATCTTGAAGGAAATCAAGATCCGAATAGCCTGTTACTGCCCAACCTTTCTCTTTCCTATCTCCTCATCCCTTCAGCCTCACAATATACCCGTTTTTGGGAATTTATTATGCAGTAATGAAATCTAAAGGCAATCAGGGTGAAATATATTCATGTTTTTATAGTATCTGGAAGGTGGGAGGTATGTACAGGTAACTCATTTTAAAGAGACCCTTACTCGTGTGGTGGAGTACTGAATAGATCAAAAATAATTTAATTTTGTACATTCAAATGTGTCCTCTTGAAGTGATTTGCCTTTACCTCTTTTCTCTGTGACAAAACAATAATTATAAACATTAGTTCAAAACGTTTATGCAAAACTCATCAACCGGGGGCAAACATATCTTTATTTGAACTCTAAACCCCCAATATAGTGTTGTGTATCATTCCGAAGTAATTTGTATTCCTGGACTAATCTTTTTACGTTTGCAGATTCCGCCGAGCGAATCGTCGTGGAGGCTGGCGCGGTGGGCGCGGCAACTACGAGCGCGGCACGTACTACAAGCCACGCTTCCCGTACGGCCAGCGCGGCAACAATCAGAATCGCGGGCGGGGCGGCGGCGGCAATCAGGCCGACTTCCGGCGCAACGACGACCGCCGCTTCGACTGGCGGGACCGCGGCAACAGGCGTCCCTACAGGTCCAGGCAGAGGGGCAACAACAGAGGCAGACCGTTTAGGTTGGTTATTCATTAATATAAAGTATTTCCTCTGTTCTTCTTTAATTTTATCTACCTTCTATGCACTTTCAGATTTTTCACCTTGATCCTTGAATCTTTGGTAGATTTGTAAACTATCGTTGCCAAAACCACTTTAAATAATCCCATGTAGCATTTTTCTACATGAGACCAAAAATCATTGGATTGTACCATAAAATGTTAGTTATTTAATCAAAATTCTCAAAGATGGTGAAAATCTGTTCAAATTTCAACTACCTCACTGGTTATTGTCTCTTGTCATTTGATATTCTGGATGACTTACATGCGGCAATGTAGTATCATTTTGGTTATTTCCAGTAATATTGATGTATGTAATGTTTATTCCAGGGGCGGATACCGTGACTTCAGAGAACGCCGCAACATGCGCTTCTCAAGATCCCGCAGTCCCGAAGTGCGCAGAAGAAGCCGCAGCTACAGCCCTGATGACCGCAGACAAGACAAGGACAAGATAGAAAGGTTAATATTATTCCTTCTATCGTTATTACATTATATATGTAACAACATTATGTACATATAATTAAACCCTTTCTAAATGGATCGACGATGAGATATGGCAGATGTGTTTTTTCAATTAATACAACTACATATTTTAATAGATTATAAATATTAAACAGTTTGATAGTTATAGCTATGTTTTATTATCCAGATTTGAATACACAACGAAATATGGAATATGGTCCGAGCATGCCTTGAATGATGTGTCAATGCAAACTATATAATAAAATTTGCTAATATTTTGGTGAATTAACCTGCAGGTATTCGGAGCGAGACAGCCACAGAAGTGAAGGAGAATATGAAGAGGAGACCCGTTACGTGGACAGGAAAGAGTACGACGGGAAGTGGGCCGACCAAGGCGAGCACGGTGGAGGGGGTGCGGCGGAGACTGAGAAGCCCGCCAGGGAACCAACCCCCTCCAAAGCCGAATAACACGCTTACCCTAACCCTAACCTAAAGCTTATTGTTAATCTTATTCCCTGATAGTCATTATTTCCACTAGTGTTTTCTTTTGTTCACGGTTTTACATTGTTTCCGAGTGTCTGTATGTTCCCCGTACATGTAATATGTAACTATAATTTCAAATGATAAAAGTTCATTTTATTTTTATTATTGTTAAAATCTACTAAGTGACGCCTCACTAATAAATGTGTTTTATACTTACACAACTGATTTTCAACCAAAAATGTTATTGTTAACAGTTGTTTAAAATTTAAGACACATGTATTAGGAAGGGGTAAGTGTATAAGCACTATTCGTATGCCAGTCAATATCTAGTTTGTTCATAACCAACTTGTAGCAAAATGACATGGCCTTAAATTAATGTCATGTCGATTGGTTTTAAAATAATTTGTATGTTTGTTATCTACCTTTTACGGTGTTTAAAAATGTGGAAATTTTAAATAAAAACATTTTAATCTATAACAAAAACATGGTTTTTATTCAACTACATTATTATCAGTGGCGGTTCTTCACAGGGGGACAATGGGGTCAGTCCCCACCAGTTACACTCATCGATGCTTTGTCTTCGCCAAAATGAATAAATTCTTTAAACATAAAAGTAATTAACATTTGCAGAAATAAAATACAAACAATTATTCCGGGTGATTTTAATAAGACCCTACGCGCGTACAGCGAACGATGTACAGCGCAAAAAACAGCGGGTCTATTTCTGGGTGCGCAGAATCTAATGCGCACTTGGGGACAATCCGAACTATCCCCATACTTTCTTTGCGTTGTTTCGCGATCGTATGTGACTGCGCATGCGCAGTAGTATGTGAATTCAAGTCAATCGGGGACAATCCTTTGGATCCCCATAGAACCATTTGTTTGCGAAGTTAAGGGCGGGAATCAGTTTGATAATAATCTTGCAAGGTAAAGCTTTATTTTTATTATATTAAATTGTAAATTGGCATATATCTATAGACATTTTATATTATGTTGTGTTAAATATATCCGACTAGCATGATTAGACCATCAATTTTTTTTTTGAGAAATTTTATATTATATTCTACGGGTGGTGAAATTACGGTACAGTACGTAAAAAACGTCGATCCCCACCACTAAAGAAGTACTCGAGCCGCCACTGCATATTATTATACACGTTTATGGTACTAAATATATTTCACAACGGAGATACAAAACTGTTTCTTATAAAACCAAGCAACAATTTTAAAAAGACAATCTAGAAGAGGAACGTGAATTTTCATTTATAATCTGTGAAATGCCTCAATAAATGCTTTTTTATTTGTTTATTGATACTAGATTTTAGTGGCTGTTCTTTTGCTTTGGAGAAAAATTACTTCAGATCAGTTTTTGTAGAAATTATAGTTTTAAATAAATTATATACATTCACAATGAAAAAGCAATTATTCTTGTAGAGATACTCACGGGTAAGATTCTATAATAAATCATCTCGGTATTCATTCAGAATTACAGGATGATTATTTGTTTTTGATATCAATATAGACTTATTGGCCTTACCTGCCCATTAACTCGTGTGAATTGCTAAAGATAAGGAAAAAGAGGTAATTTTTATCTCGTTATAACTGACAGATTTCTTTAGTAAATCACGTCATTTTAAGTGAAGAGGTAATCACTTTTTAATCAGGTTGATAAGTAAAAATTGGAATGCTTATATAATGACAAGTAGGGGCTTGATTGACAAAATTGTTGATAATAATAATAAATTGACTATAATTTTGGAATCTCGTTCATCAGTCTTTCTTGACATGCGCTGCTGTTGGTTTGGTATTCCAGTAATAGAGTAATTGACCTACGATGAAGGCGTTTGCAAAGCTGGCTATGCAGAATGTGGCGATTATAATGGTATCGCCCGTCTCTTGAATTGACGTGAAGATTCTGGCTGTTGATCCAAAGCATAGCATGAAACATGTTATGGCGGATAACTGGCCGGTGCTTCCATTCTTGTAGTTGGTGTGGACTTGAATCATCTGAAATCAAAGGAAAATGACTTTAAATTGTCTTTAGGCAATTAACCTTAAACGGCTTGTGCTCCGCGTCCGTACGGGACCGTTAAGCATTGAATGACGCAAATCCGCGGTCCCGGACTACTGGGCGTCCAAGAAATCAAATACCTTATAGCAAATCAGTCACCAAATTTTCCGTTTTACTTCCAGTTGTTCTCAGTATGTACAAACACACACAACACTTTCTAGGAAAGCCTACACCTAACTGAATTTAGTTTTGATGTATGAAGCGCATGACTGACGCCGAAAAATATTTTTTACCCAGAGGCATATCAGTTTTATACGAGCAGATAAAATAAATGTGTTCGAATATAAAAAATATAAAAATGTGACGGTCTATTGTGAGTCTTTGGGTATCGATATGAAAGAGTATTGAGCAAGCTAAGATTCGAGATAACTCCCAAAAAACGTATGTAGGACCCTCTCCCTCTCTGGGACAACTTTATGTTGGAGTGATATGATCATTTTATTTGAAATACATTGATGTAACCTTGATTCTTGTAGTGTTTCTGATGAATTTATCCCACTGGAGCATTTTTGGACACATTTTGGCCAATCTGCGAGCGACCGCTGGTCGGATTGAAGAGATATTTTAAAACATTTTTTGAACTTATTTTAAAAGTTCCTGCGTGTTGGGACCTTCCATAATCACAATGCTAACTTAGACGTTTAACAAGAGTTACGTTCCGCGAACCAAAATGATTGGAATATTTTTTGTTGCAAATCATTGAGCATGTGTATGTGTTTACATATTAAAAATGCATGTTCGAATTAAAATTTTCATCAGTTATTAGGCTCTCCCACACGCAAACTTCGGAGCGACTGAGTCCCCTGCCACTTCAGGCCGTCGCGTAGAAAAGTAGAGACCGATACGTTTACAGTTCATTTGAGACTTCTGCGCGGCGGCCTGAAGTGGTGTGGGACTCGGTCACTCTGAAGTGTGCGTGTGGATGGCGCTATTATCAATTAGGCCATAGACAACGTACAGAAGTCATATTATTTAATATTTCTCCAAATAGGAACCATGTATGGGGGCATACATTCATTACGTGAGCTCAAAAGGGGAGGGGGAAGGGTCCAGCAAAATCTCACGTTACTTGATGAACAAAAATTTTAACAAAACAAAAAATGGACTAAAAGTAAAAAAATAATTTCATACGATTGTTATTTTTGGAGTCGGTGTCAGCCAAGGTAACTACATACATAGGTAGTTATAGGTGAGATGTGGAGATCTTGGCTGACACCGACTCCAAAAATAACAATCGTACGAAATTATTTTTTTACTTTTAGTGCATTTTTTGAAGTCGTTTTTTGTTTTGTTAAAATTTTTGTTTATTTTTTGATTTTTAGTGACGAGCGTGCGAAAAGAAGTTTTACTTCATAAAAAGAATCATCGAAATCTGTTGGCGTACTATTGAGTTATTCGTCCATTTGTCGCGCACATACTAATTTAAGACATATGATTTTCTCATGGATCCCATCGTCAGAACTGGACCAAATTAAAATGGGACCACACGGGAAGCACCAGCTTTCTAATAAAAAAAGAATCATCAATATAGGTTCGCCCAATCGAAAGTTCTGAGGTAAATACCGTCGAATTAATAACCTCCTTTTCGAAGTCGTTTAAAAAGAATATACGAAGTGGCCCAAATTTATCTCACCAAGTGGGGGGGAGGGGTCAAGATTGGAAGAAAAACTGCTCACGTAATTAATGTATACCCCTATGGCAATTTTAAAGTAAATGATATGCAGAATTTGCACTTTTATAAATTCAAATGATTTTTTTATGAATCCAAAAAATATGGGATAAACGGTCAAATATGTGCATTCAATGGCTCTCTAATAAACTATTGAATGCATCTATCTATATAAGCAGTTTATAATGTCTCCATATTAAAATTCGGAGGTATGTTTTTTTTTATGAGGGCGGGAAATTTCCAAACCGAATGCTTAAAAATTTCTTAGTGCCCAAGGCTGAAATTAATCATATTGCGGAACACTAGTGGTTAAAGGTTGAAATTGACTGACATAAGCTGTATTTAAATCTCATAAAAAATAGGCAGCATGAATTATGTCACAATGTTATCTGTTTGTTACAAAAAAGGCACAATTTGTGGTTACTTTGTATTTAAAATAATAATAATATGGAAGCGGAAAAATTCTTTTTAAGGGAATCCAATTCATAAAATTCTAACAAAATAACGCAATCCTTACGCAGGTGGCGATAAGGTTGAAATTCCCATAGTGAGAGGCCACCGGTTTCGATTTGTGCAATAAAAAAACATTGCCAAAATGTAGGCACAAATATTAAAATGTTGTCCGATCAAAGACTTCACACTTCAAAACATTTTTTATAGGCCTGATATTTTATTTTTTTGTAGGGTTACAAAAAAATACCTACTTAAAGCAAAGGCCAAGATGAAAACCTCGTGAAAAATTTATTCAATTTTATTCAATTCAACAACCGCGGATATGAAAACATTACTAATTACAAAATAACAAAAAATTGTTCACGGAAAGATAGATACACTGCTTATGTATTATTATTGAAATATATACCAGAATTAAATAAAAATTAAATTTTAATTTAAATAAGCACACTATAACCAAATACAACGCTGCCAGCTCTAAAATACATACAATGCTTGCGGGGGTAAGGTTATTAGTAACAGATCAGAGTTCGAGTGTGTACAGGCTTTATTTATGTTGATACAACACAGTTTAACGGCCGTAAAGTATTTTTTTTTTAGTAAGGCCGTAAGTATTTAATTATCCCTCACCAAACAAAACCTTGTCTCTTTGTGGCGAGGAACAGATATATTATGATTGTTTACTTTGTAAAACGTAAATACTTTAATAATAATAATAATATTTGGCTAATTTATATAGTGCCGTTTTTGTGAAAGGGCGCTGTACAAAAAAATATATAAAATAATTAATATTACTGGTTTACAACAAAGATTTACAATTGTAATAATTATTGTATAAAAATACATATATCGACGCTGGAAAGGAAAAATAGCTAAAGCGCCGTGCAGCTGTATGGCGCTTAAGCCATTTTTCCTTTCCAGAGTCGGTATTATATATATTAAATAATAAAAATCTATAATATTTGTAGGTGATCAAATTTGAAAATCAAAATCACATGTTTTTGCAATACTAGCACAACTGGCCTTCCACTGTAACATAACTATGAAAGTATCATTGAATCTAAAAGATCATTAAATGAACTCACCTTTCCTACAAAGACAATTGGAATGTTGCAAGCCTGGAGGAACCACAGAACCCCCACAGGGGTGAGGCCGCTCATAAGCACGGCCAATATTGCTGTGTAGGCGATGACGAAAGATGCTGCTTTGCCTTGATTTCCTCCATAGAAAATTACCAACGCCGCAATTGCCGCTGTCTGAATTCCCAGGAATATTCCGTCACCCCAAGAACTGAAAGATATAATATTTTTTTGTTAAAAGGGTTTAATTTTGTTATTCTATCCAATCATTCCATAGACATAAGAAACAGTAGACATGCCATAACATCATCTGAGTATCATTTCGACGAGCTGGAGTCAAACCACATGACAATCATTTCATCATATCTTAACGACATCATTTCTACATTGGACGCCTGCGAGCGAACATTGAAATAACGAAACCTTGCGCAGAAAGGAAAGTAAGGTAATGGTTTGCAGCATAATCCATTGCGAGACTTTTCTGCGCAGGAAAATTATGAAGATATTTCTAGAGAACCAGGGATGTGCCTTGTGGACTTTAACCCTTAGAGCAACGATACTCAACCTTTTTCTCTTCGGGCCACATACATGTATTTGTAAAGTTACGCGGGCCGCAAAACTATACTGGTATGACGAAAAAAAATTATCAACCCCCCACCCCAACAAAGAAATATTGGACATTATTTAAATTATAACCTAACAATACTTTATACGACAGCAAGAAATGGGGTTAAAATTTACAATTAGGTACCTGACTAACCAATGACATAAACCAGTTTTTATTTATAATTGATGCGATGGTTTCTAGAAGTGGCACTTTTTTATTTATAAATTATTTGCGCGCGTACTTGTGTGTCAAATATTTGTTTTTTGGGAATAAATCTAGCGTTTGCAATAGCAACACTCTTACACATCTACCCTGATGATGGGCACTGCAACGCTGTTGAAAACTGAAACGTTGGCTATAGAAGGAAGTAGCGAAAAAACACAGCATAACAAAAACAAATAACGAAAATACTTTTGGCCGTGAAAATCTAAAAAAGCATATCCCACCCACGTACTCATACCAAATTATGTGAACCATAATGACAATCCTTTTCAAGTATCACGTGTGCGTCAAAGACGAAACAAATCTCAAGATATACGAAATTTAGAATGATAGATTTTTAAAAATAAAGTTCCCGATATAAAGTGTTTAGGGCCGCACACAAAAGCTTGCCGGGCCGCAGGTTGAGTATGGTTGCCTTAGAGGGTGGGTAGAATTTATTAAATATCTCAAAGCCAAAAGTAATATTGAAAATTACATTTGAAATAAAAGACAAACTTCTACAATATCAACATATTTTAATTAGGAATTTTCTTGACGGTAATGAAATACAATAAAAACTTCTAAAACCTAGCTCTACACACTACAAACTGCAGTGTTCCTCAAGGTAGTCATTATTTCACTGGACTGCAAACGTAGCCAGCCGCCCTATAAGGGCAAATATTGGGTCCTTACATATGAAATTGGCGTTTTGCCGTACTGGCAACTTTGATCTCAAATATCTTCTCTTTGGTTAGGAATTCCAAATTCAAATTTATACAGCTATTCACTCATGTACATATTTGTGTTTCGAAAATTACAATTCATTTGTTTTTTTCTTAAGGGGTAATTTACGCAAACCGAAATAATATTTCGGGGTGGAGAGGAATGGAGTGGGTAAGTTGGAACGGGGAACACGCTGCGGCCGCTAGGCGCTTGACAGTCAGAGCAGCAAAGAAATATAGACTAGATAGTGCCCTTGAGTAAGGTTTGAACATGAAACGTTTAATAAATAATGCGCATCTTTCAAATTGTGTTTATTAAGTTAAATGTGCATGTTTTAGGTAAATTTAGATAGAAACATTACCTATTGCAGAAGGAGCTCATGATTTTATGACTCTTATCAGATTTCGATCAAACTTGTTTGATAAATTATTCGATACAATCAACTAAACTGCTAGACGGCAGGCAGTAGCTTTTGACTCGTAACCGACACGTTCTTCATTGACAGATGTCAAAATAATACGGTATTTAATTACGCATCATTTTCATAAAATGTGATCCTAATTATATCTGAATATATTGGCAAGAGAAATATAATATCAGTCATTTTCAATAATTATTATTATTGTTTAGAAAAAGTTACATATAACAAAAAATTATGTAAAGTACAGAGCATAAGACTTTTTTTATAAAGCGGTGTCCGGGGATAAAGTGCATCAACTTCTGAAGTTGATTCTCCACGATATTATAAGAAAAAAAGATAAAATACTTTTTTCGAAAATCCAACTTTTAGGGGTAGTTTTGTAGTAAAAAGATAAAATACGACCTGCGTGTGCAGCCAGGTTTATTACTTTCCACTGTTACGATACGGACCAATCACAACCATAAATTTTGCCACAATCGTGCCAGGCAGTCTTTCAGCAAGTAAGATCGTACCTCAAACTAAGGATTTTTAGTAGGTACGTCTTTTTGTATTGGAATTTCGGAAAAAGTTCTTAATCTTTTTTACTCCTACCATTATGTAGAATCACCTCCCGAAGTTAATGCACTTTATCCCCGGACACCCTGTATAAACGCCATAATTTATTATTATTATATCAGTTAGGAATACTAAAAATAATCTAAATACAGTAGAACCCCGTAAACTCGAAATCCAAGGGTCATCAAAAATAAAATTTCGAATTAACGAATTCCCACGTAATTCAAAATTCTATGAAAAAAAAAGGTTAACAAGCGCCGAAAATTGAATTTCTCGGCCGCAAATTCCAATTCGGGTAGGTTCTTTGGAATAAATTCGTCATAATACGACTTATTCCCTGGGTAATTCGAATTTTCGCAGCCGTATTAGGGCGACCCTCTATTCGAAGTAAATTCACAAAAATACGATATATTCCGAGTAAATCAAATTTTCGTTGGCGATTATCGTCGCGGCCATCCCTTTAAACTCATAAAAATGTGATATATTACCGCGTAAATCGAAATTTGGCAGCCTATTTCCGATGCAGCTGACCATTTGAATTCAGATACTCGAAAAAATCGTAAAAATACGATAAATTTCGCATAAACCGAAATTTCACGACCAAATCCCGTCGCGGCCGGCCCACTAAATACAGATATTCGAAATAAATTCGTAAAAACATCGCATTTTCTGAGTAAATCAAAAATTTTCGGCTTATAACCTCCTCGACCGGCTCTTCAAATGTAAATATTGGAAGTAAATTCGTAAAACATATATATTGCGTAAATCAAATTTTCGCGACCGCTAATTAAATTAAATAAATAAAAAATACTCGGAATAAATTCATAAAAAAAATACGATATATTTCGCGTAAATTGAATTTTCGTGGTCAAATCTCGTCGCGGCCAGCCTTAATTCAGATACCTATTCGGAATGAATTCATAAAAATACGATATATTTCGCGTAAATCGAATTTTAATAAATAAACAAGAAGTTTTACTTCTGTCGCGCGTGGATTCCACGCACACACTTTTTTATTGTTTATTTTATTTTCCCATGTTATGTATAAAATGGGTTTCAACAATTTTTTTCGTTAATCCTTTATTTAATTTTTAGGAGTGTGTCGACTTCTTTTTGTTTGTTTGCAAACCTATTTTACAATTTTGTTACTTTTTATAACCTTGTAACTCGTTTTATTTTACCATAATTTATTCGATATACCATTATTACAACTGAAATAACTATAATTAGAAATTTATATAAAAGTCCAGTAGGGCGTAAATAAATAAAACTAGGAATACGATTCTGGTGAAGGGGCACTCTAAAACATTATATGCCGCTGGTTGTAGCAAACGGCTGCGAAATGGAATTTCGAGTAAAAAAGTCAACTTGGTTCTGAAATAATACACGATAACATAATGACTAGCCTTTAGTGTGACGCCTTTTCTCAAGTGCCACCATATTTACGTATTTATTTCTTGCAAAATTTGACGTCCTTCCACCGTGAACGCATCTCATATACTAATGGGAAACAACTCGTCTCCTGCTTTATATTATGGCGGGAGGATATCGTAATATTGAAAAACGGTTTTTATTTCTATAAGCATTATTTTTATGCTTTTTAAAATAATTTTATTATCTAGCCGTTTAGAAAACATTGATGTGGTGATAATGTATATTTTTAAAACTCTCCTGTATTTAGAATTAAAGGATATAATCGAACTTTAAGCTATTTTTAGAGGTTCCGTAAATATTTTTTTACGCAATTGTTTTAAACATTTTAACACGTTTTGTTGTTTCACCATTTAGAAGAATAATTTATTTGTTCAAAACATAATATTATTTTCTAATAAACAATATAGAAATTTTCTAAAAACTGCATCAAAAACCTGCAAATATGCTGCGATTGCGGTAAGATCCCCTTAATTTTTTTTTTCTTTTCGTCACTTAGTTTACAAATCGCGTTATTTACGAGTAAGAGTTCCACCGTGGCACCAGTGCGCTGCAGAAACGGCTCTAAGGATTAATGATGTGTATGGCGACGGTGCCGCAAAAGAAAACACAGTGCGTTTTTGTTCTAGAAATTTCGACCCACAGAACAAGCCCCGTGGACAGCCGGAGACCAAAGTTGATAATGAAGAATTGAAGGCTATTGTGGAAGCGGATCCATCGCAAACCACGTCCGAGTTAGCTGCAGGCTGCGGTGTTAGTGATAAAACTGTTTTAATCCACTTGAAGCAAATTGGGAAGGTGAAAAAGCTCCCATACAAAACTCCCATAAGCTCCCATACAAAGTTCCTCCCATACAAAATGCCAATTTCATATGTAAGGACCTAATAAAATAAACAGATAATTGTTTATTTTGCTTTCGTATGTATGTTATGTATTCCTTAGTGGCATTACATATTTTATGTTGCTTAATTTCAATATTTATATTTATTTACTTATTCAACGTAAAATTATTGTCCCCTAAAGAAATTTAACTTTTTTCAAAAGCCTATTCAAAAATACATATCAATTTGTTCTTGCATAAAATTATGGCTAAGCACATAGGTGTTTATGTATTGTAATTATGTGGGAAATAATTCACATAAATTAATTTTATTTTAGAAGTTGTGGACTATGGCATCCCCACTCCCGGCTATGTTGTGTGGTGTAAGTAGTGATGACTGGCTAAGCAGATCTGGTCACTAAACATAACTAAAGCCATTTCAAGCAACCAGGGCGATACTGAGAGTATCTTCTACACCTAGGCGCAAATAATAATGATCCTGTTATGTATTATTTTAGTTAAATTATTTATGTGTGAAATCTTTATCTTTACTAAGTATAAAATGAAGTCGCTCACGATGTATGTGCGCTTAGATCTTTTAAACTAAGCAATGGATTTTCATGCGGTTTTCACCAATAGAGCGATTCATGAGGAATGTTTTTAGGTATATAATTTGTCAAGATTTTGTGTAAATTGGTTGAAATATATAATATATCTGGCCAAGCGGCAGCGGATAGCGTAGTGTGGATTTGATTTAACAGATGGCGTTGGTTATAAAGGTTTCATTAGCCACAGCAACGTGTTGCCGGGTCTGCTAGTAATTAATATAAAATAATGAAAATTAAGAGAGACGATTGTATTGTTTTTATGATACAAGCTTTTGTTTGACAAACCCTAAATATACATAACACGGGCATTCACTCAGCATACACGTATTTGTTACTGCGGTAAGTAAATTATAATTCATTTGTAAAAGTGTATCAAAAAACAATATTTTTTTTAGGAAATAAGTGCAAATTTTTCGCAGGATTTTCTATTTGCAATAATGCTTATAACTGCCGCTAGCAACTTGCAGGCTATTTTAAAAAGGACTAGTAATTCGTAAGCAGATTTTATTTTCAAAGTCTTAATAGCGATAGTAGTTGAGCAAGTGGCCTGAAAACTGTTGGATTCATTTATTAACCAGTCATGGAAAAGGTGACGCCCACGTCACTCCCCGTTCCTTGCAAGGTGTCGGCATATCTACTGTTACTCATGTCTATGAACCAGTCTCTTTTTCGTAATTACTGCATATCAAAAGTGCTTTGAGTTGACCATTATAATAATATAACAGTTTGAAAGAAATAAATTGGTGCAATGGAATAGATTATTATTTACTTCGGTTCATTCAATATTTTGCAACAAGAATGAGAAACAGCATTTCTAAGGAAGGAATTTGGCCTTTATTAATAAACTAGAGGTCCAGTATTTAAAAAAAATTGAACTTGGATACAGCTGAACAAGAAAATTTTTTGTTTTGAATTGAAAACTTCTTTAGCACCGTTTAGATTTGAAACTTGATGAAACAAAAAATAGTGACACTAAAAAGAGACAAATACATACTACGGCCAGCGTGGTCTAGGGGTAAGGCTCTTGACTTGCAATCTGAATGTAGGCATGTGGGCTTGTGTGTAAATACATCAAATTGTCATTTTGTTTTTTCAATTAGAACAATAAAAATAATTATACTTTTCTCAATCCCTTGTGTGAAAAAAATTCAAATCTGCCACTGCTAGCTTAATCTTTTTTATGATCAGTCACCTTTGCACAGTACCTGCTCGACAGAGTCTTGCATAATTAATAGAAGCAAAGCGATAAGTATCTACCTATTTGCATAGTGAACATTGTTTATTGCTGATAAAAGTTATGTATTTCATCACTAGAGGCACACAATACAAATGGTTTGAAAATTCTAGAATGACAGAAATGTTTGCTCCCTCAGATGCATTAATAATTTATTTTTAGAAACAATATTTTTGTTTAACAAACCTTGTCCACCATGGAAATTGGAGTGCCGATTGGAGAACCGACTTAAGAAGGATAACCATAGACATACAAATAACTAGACGAGAACTTACAGATGAGGGGTAAAAACCAACTATGGCGGGGCGAAGAGAGGAAAGAGACTTGTGATTCGCCAAGTCTTCTTCATTGTCTAAGTATGTGTTTCATAGACATACAGCGTCCGCGCGTAAAATGTACGACGAGAGCACGACATTGGTCCGGACACGCCCAGCCGGTTCCGAAAAATGGTTCCAATGGGAGGGGGAAATAACACGTTTTTTAACACGTAAGGGCATGTCCATATATTTTGTACGTCCGTGAGGATAACAAATTATTCATGTTATGATTTATTATCTTATTCAAACTTCTCTTTATTTGTTCCTTGTCATAATAAGTTCTGTTTTGTTCAAAAGGGGTTACCTAACTAATAACTGCTTATGGTGCATTTCTGCCTCATATTACTGCCTATAATATATTATTCAAAGCCTTACACCTCAATCTGTCTCTTACCGAAGGACGAATCACATTTAGGCAGATAAATATTCATCCGTATTGTAAAGAACATATTATTATTAAAATATATACCAGGATTAAATAATAGCATTTCCAATAATATGTGTTCCCAATTATGTCCTCTGCGTGCAAACTGTATATAAATTTATCCAATAAACAATTAATAGGTTTAATCTTAAGTGACCTCCCAGTTATGTTTGGTCCTGTAAATTCAATTCACATTCATTGGTCAAATGCATTGTACATTGTTTTGTATTTGTTAGGCATAAGTTGTTATAATAGTTTGTCTGGTCTGTAGTTAGAAGTAGAATAGAGCATTGTAGAAATTTGTTATAAATTTGTACAGTGCCCTTGAAGTGATTTATCATCCAATTTTTTTATTATCTACAGAGCTATAATATAAGTTGGCGGTGGCGTAAACATCAACTAACGCTTTATCCTTAACATTTATTTGGGCAACCACACCTGCTGTTGTAAAGTCATAGACCTCAGCGCCCTCCTTTTTCGCCAACTTATATGTATGTATCGTATTGGACAGGCTTTCTATGCCATAGATCGACCGATAGAAATAAAAACGCAATGTTCAACTTTCGTTCTATTCTGAATAGAATCGACCATAGACTAGAGCAAGTGTAGCAAGCAACACCCAATAATTCCTTTCCATTTTCAAACGGTTCGTTCTATGAAATAGATCATAGAACAGATCAGAATCCCTGCTTTACATGCATTGTAGAAATTATAGAAAAATCAAAGCACTAAACCCAATGACGTTATATTTAAATAGACTCGCCATAGTCTCACATACTCACAATATAATGTGGAAAGCAAGCAACACTCTTTTGTGTTTTCAGCGGTTTTCAGTTTAATTTCTAAATTCAAAACTTTATTCGTGTGTGATAAAGACAGACAATCAAAGAATGTATGGGAGTGAATGTCATAGATAAATCGTCGGGCAGCGTATTAATTTCTTCGCCGAATACTGCTGTCACATCACGGGTGTGACCTATGGGTGTGACTGAGATAACAAGATACTCTCACTCGGTTACACAATATGACAGGGAAGGGTAAAGGCGGGTAAAACGTGACACACGGCCAAATATTTTTATATTTATTATGAGTTTTCATTAGTAATACAATATTGGTACTATACTATATAGTATTGTTTGGTTTTTTGAAAAACTCACTTTTTCTGGCACGCTAAAATCGACCGCACCGCCCCTTAAGTTTCACCAACCTCGAGGTTCACATTCGGGTAAAGTCGATTAAGACTTTTGATGGATCCGAAAGTGACCTCTCCGCTCCTCGAGTTTCAAATACCGCAGAGACCATTATCGGACTCAGGGTAGCGTGCTCAAATCGTGTCCCGATTTAGGACAATTTTTCATACAAAAAACCCGTGCACGGTTTACAGCGCACCAAACGGCGAAAACTATAACTAAATCTCTCGCCTACGAAGAAATTCGGCCTTAGTTCTATTTCCTGCCGCTAGGTTCACCCGTTAAAAACGTCGCATTTTTCACGGAATGTAATTAAGTTTTTTTTCCATACAAAAATGATTTTGCCAGGAATTTATACTAAATAATTAAACGGCTTCGAGAAAATTCTTGAGAAAAATTGACATTTTACAGGGGCATTACGGAATTAAAGATTACGTTAAAAAAACACCTTCCGGCGGACATGTTTTTGATTAAACATAAGCAATACAAGTTTTATCAACTTTTAAAGTCACGACATGTACCGCATTTCATTAAAAATGTTTCACAATTTTGCGTCAAAGATTGAAATAATTCTGACATTTGTTGAAATTAATCTGTCCTCGACAATGAACAATTTTGCAGCCAGTTAAAATGAATTCTTGGTAGGTACCTACCGGCGTTGAAAGGCGAATAATTTACATGCAGAAAATAAATAGTACCAAGGTATATGAAACCAAATCGCACTACTACGAAGGTATTCAATTCCATAGAAAACTAAATAAAACGATAAAGATTTTATAATGCTGCATTCACATTTAATTCGCCAGTACGTACTTATCAGTGGGAACTGATTTATCGCAAAAAAATGAATAAAACGCGTGGCCATAGAACATTCTGAAGTGGAAATTTTTACTTAAGGCAGCATCACAATAGGTTTTACTTAAGGCAAATTCGCAATAGGTTTAAATGCAATACTGAGGTTGTGTTGTTTCCACGACACTAAATAATTCAACAACATTTTTTTAAGGTTCATTTTCACGTTCTGTGTAAGTTCTATTCAACTTCTGTTATTTTATCTGTACATGCCAGTTGCAACATAAAACTGAAATAATTATAGAACTTGAATAGAATTTGAACAGAACTTTTACAGAACGTTAAAATTGAAGGATTTATTTTTTTTTAATTTTTTTTTTTTTGCCAAAATGAGTAGGTACTTATGCAAATTATGGGTTCTTATGGGTTGTTATGGCTTCTTATGGGTTCTTATAAGTTCTTATGGGTTCTTATGAGTTCTTATGGATTCTTATGGGTTCTTTTCGGTTCTTATGGGTTCTTAAAAGTTCTTATGGGTTCTTATCGGTTCTTATGGGTTCTTATAGGTTCTTATAAGGTCTTATGGGTTCTTATAAGTTCTAATGAGTTCTTATGGGTTCTTATAGGTTCTTATCGGTTCTTATGGGTTTTTATGGGTTCCTATGGTTTCTTATGGAAACTTATCGGTTCTTATGGGTTTTTATAAGTTCTTATGGGTTTTTATGGGTTCTTTTGGGTTTTTATGGGTTCTTATGTGTTATTATGAGTTCTTACGTGTAATGGGTTCCTATGGGTACTTATGGGTTCTTATGGGTTCTTATGAGTTCTTATGAGTTCTTATGAGTTCTTATGAGTTCTTGGGAGTTCTTATGAGTTGTAATGAGTTGTTATGAGTTTTTGTGAATTGTTATGAAATACTATGAATAATAATTTTTTTAACTGCAGTAAATCAAAGTTTCTTGGAAATTCTGATTTACACATTTTTATAATGTTTTTTGTAAAAAAATACAATAAGGGCAGTAGGTACCTACCCGCTTACTATGAAGTATATATTTTTTCTATAATTATTGAACTCCGATAAATTAAATTTTATTTTGTAAGAAATTAAAAACAATACCTACTAAGAACGTACCCGCTTACTATAAAATAATATTTATTCTGTAATGTTTTTCGTCCCCATAAATCAAAGTTTTAGTTTTTATGAAATTCTGAATAATACATTTTTATAGCGTCGATTTTGTGGAAAAGCACAATAAGGGCAGTAGGTACCTAGCCGCTTACTATGAAATAAATAATATTTTATCTGTTAGTTAATAAGTAAAGTTAGTTTTAACACGTTAGTTGTTTTGCAACGGGCAAAAGCTGTCTCAAAATAAATTGATGTACTCAGTGAGTATGTACTGAAAGTAGGAACTATTTTTTGATTTATCCACATTCAAACATAGTTTTTATCTTTATATATTTAATATAACACCCGCTCCTCGCTTTATGTTATAACCCGTTAGTTGCCTGCAACGGGCAAAAGCTGTCTCAAAATAAATTGGTGCAGTCAGTGAGTAGGTACTGAAAGTAGGAACTAATTTTTCGCCTTATCCACATTCAAACATCGTTTTTTTCTTCATATATTTAATAAAACACCCGCTCTTCGCTTCATCCACGTTCACACATCAAATCGCATAGTGTTTTAACCCGTTAGTTGCATTTGCAATAGGCATAAGCTAGTTATAGTAGTATTGTTAAGTACATATTTTATTATACAGTACAGGTTATAGGTTCAAATGATTATACAAATCTATACAGATTAATAACACCTAGGACCGTTACTATTTACAATTTTCATCAACGACATTATTAAATTAATGAACGCGTTACCCTTTGTACGTTTTACCCCATCTTTCCCAATGGAATAAAACGAATGCGGGACGCTGTGTGAACCGACTTACTGTTAGTAGGTTGTCCTTGTTATGCTTATGTCACTTTGTGATGCAATTTTCGCTGTCTCCTTTTCGACTATTTGCCGTGTAAATTGAAGCATTTTCTCATCACACAGGAGCGCTTTGCAATACAATTTACTTACTGGTAAGACACGACCTCACTCGACGCGTAGCAGTTTAGTACTAAAGTACTAGGAATAGAGACAGCTACAATCGTCTTGTGTTTGGCTTCCCACTTTGAGATTTCTACCCCGCGTCCAGTATTAATGTCTTTGACTAAACCATCGTACTTCGTTTATACCATTGAGGGGGTATTTCACCATCCTCTTTATGAAGAGCTATGGCTTATTCATGCGAAAACTACAATTTTGGATTAATTGAACACAATTTATTTATTTAAAAAGTCTGAGTTTACTATTTGGTATCTGAACCTGTGGATAGTGGCTATATATGGGATAAGTGAGCCAAGCTTTTTACCTGTTCCAAGTATTTATTTATTAATATTCATTATCGTACGGATAAGCTATCAGGAGGATGGTGAAATACCCCCTGAATATCTCTAATATATTTAGCCCCATTGCCAGAGGGTAGGATACTTGATTAGCAATTAGTCAGATCGAGTTCGATATTAATAGAGAGTGCCGATTAACTACCTTTTTTCAGATTTCGAAACAAGTTGAGCCTACATAGATAAATAAATACAGAGACAGGTTATAGTTATACTAATTGAAAAAAAAAATAGCACATTCTTGTTTTATCTTTCATGGCTAAAACTAAATGAATAAGAAAATATGGCAATTCAGAGAACATGTGTGTGCTGATGAAATAACGGCTTGATGGTTTGTTAGTTAGATTTTAAAAGCAATGATTCTGAGGCAAATATTTTTTTTTAAATACTTTCAGCTTCATAGGCCACACAATTGTAATAACTGTGATTTTTCACAGGTCTGCGCTTCTTTTTAAATAAAACTAAACAAAAATTTATACGCACCTGAATGGGAAACCTCTCACGTAGCTGTAAGCAACAGTAGCGGTCATTGCGAATAGTTCCAGGCAAACTCCAAAGATGCTGATTCCGGCTCCACTCTTGTTCTGCAATATCTTCAATATCTGTGGCACTTTCACCATAATGGAGCCTGCTATAATGCTCAGGCCCAGAGCCTTGCTGATTGAGGACTTGAAGCATGGTACTGAAAACATATTGCTTGTTTAACATCTAATGGTTTTATGTTTTGACCCCCTTAAAACTAATTTGAACCTAGTTCTAGTAAATAGTTAAAACTGAGCAAGTTGAACAAGTATTTTAATTAAAATCACTTCAATTAGAACAAATAAAATAAAAATTGAAATAAACGTTTCAGATTCGGGTCAACATTTATTTGGCCTAACTGTGATAATTTTTTCATCATGCAATAGCCAAATTGGATAATTAATCAAAGCATTTTACATATACAGAGTGGACATCGCTCCGGCATATAGAAAGAATGTTAATTATTGAACATTTATCTAAAAGGATTCCCAATCTTTTTGAGGTCGGGAGCTACTTTTTACCTTAACCCATTGGCTATAAACCCCGGCACTTTCCGGCAGCCTGCCGGGTGTGCAACTCACGTACTATAGTAGGTCCGCCAAAAAACGGAAAACGAGCTCGACAGTGACACATCCCTGATTGGTTTGAGGACTATCATACCAAATTATTTTATTAATTATTAGTACACAAAAAACAAAAATTATTAATGTTCGATTTATGAATATTATGTTTTTTTTGTAACTTTAAGAATAAAAATGTGAAAAAAAACTTATGAAAAAAGAGAAGGTTATATTTGTATCGTTATTTACACATTTAATTTTTTTAAATGTTTTTCTTTACCTTAATTCAATGTGTGAACAAATTTAAAGAAATTAATTCATTTGAATATATGGTTCAAAAGTTAATAGATTTAGTATACCAATGCAGGTTTTCAATTTTTGATAAAAAATTAATTCAGTGGTGAAGGCCAATTTTTAAGCTCATTAAAGACATAATAATACACAACATCTTTTCAGCCCAATCCCAAGTAGAGACCAAAGTCAACATTTTTCGCTTTACGCGTTCGCTATTTTCATATATACGATTTCAATTCTTATCACTGCAAACAACACATGAACCACGGTTTGCTGTGATGACAATTGAAATCGTAGATATGAAAATAGCGATTGCGTAAAGCAAAATGACTTTGGTCTCTAATTGGAATCGGGCTGCAAAAAGATGTAGTGTATTGTAGGCATAATTCTGAGGCCAATGGGTTAATTTCATAGGTGTCACCAACTAACAAGAATCTTATAAGAATTTGTCATGTTGCTTTTTTCTAGTTTTTTTCAAAACTTACAGACGAATAATCGAGAATTTACTTTGTGGCATAATTTTAATTTAATGAAAATAGATAAATTTGTATTTACCACTATTTAATCGATATAATCAAGATGTTTCGAAAACAAATGGTTTCTTCATTAGGATAAATGTGTAATGAAAATTAGCAAATATAAGAATTGAATTATTAAATTAATTAGCAAATATAAGAATTGAATTATTAAATTAATTCATTCTTATATTTGTTAATTTTCATTATACCTTTATCCTGGCGAAGAAACCATTGGTTTTAAAACATGTGGATTATTTTGATTAAATAGTGGTGTACACAAAGTTATATATTTTCATTAAAACATATAATATTTCCATCCATAGTTGTTAATTTAAAATATGGAAATAAAATGATTTAAAAAAATTTAAATTCACTACTATAACGAAGTTGTATCCGACAACGAAATTTCTTGTTATATAAGAATGACATCAATTTTGAATTATTTGCAAAATAACGAACAGTACCGAAAATAAAAACCTTCAAAACTTTAATATTTACGGCCAGCCGAAAAGCGTGTGACATCACGGTACGTGCGCGGCAGCACTGCCATTCGAATTATGAATTGTATTGCATGAGATGTCAATGTTGACATTTAAAGCTCATAACTTCACCATTTTTGGAGATTGAAAACTGATTTAATTAAAAGGAATGGCTGCGTGGCCCTTTTCATACAAAACTTTAATTTGGATTTGAAGTCAAAATACCCAACCAAATTGAAAAAATATTTTTTTAATCAAAAGTTATAGCAAAATATCTCGTACGGATATGTGCTACTTTATTCATTTGTGTGTTAAATTATAAAATATAGGCCACTAACCCATAGGGACGCCAAGAAATTACAATAAATAAAAAGATTTTTTGTTAAAGTCAACACGTAGACGATACCGTACTTGATAATGTGAAATTTTATTTTTTTTTTTTTATTTTATCTTTAACTAACCCAGTATAGGTAATATTCAAAGACAAAATTAATATATAAGATCGAAATTCCAATTGCATGATTCTTCAAGCATTGGCAGGGCTCCAACCCCTGGGGGTTAAAGAGTTATATTTTTCATGATTTTAGAGGAAACTTAACTTTTCATGTTTGATAAATATAACAAATTTTCATAAAAATAAAATCTTAAGAGACAAATTGATTGATTGTTTCAACCAAATTTTTCTTTGCGATTGACCGCTTGGGAACCCTTGTTTAATACCCTTGATTCATAGTTAATTTTGGGGTTTGATATGAGTTCTGATATTCAGATGTCACGAGTCCTATTCTAAAAACCCGGGAAACAAACATTAAAAATAACACACATTTATAAATGCATGCGATATTGGAGGCACATTTAATCACCATAATATTGCAGTTGGCAGTATATTTTTAAATATAATGTCTCAATAGTGAGGTTGTTACCCTAGATACGTCAGGCGTATATTGTATTGATATAATATCCATTTCTGAAAATCAATGAATCATGCATCACACCTAAAACTTTATACCAAACATTAATATTTACATAACTCAAGCCTGTTAAAATATTTAATATTTCTATTAGTACAAATATTGTTAAAAAAACATTCTTACCTATGAGTCATGTCATGATAATAAAGTATCAAGGTGCATGTCAATTTATGAAGCTTTAATGGATGCCGTATGAAAATGATTTACATTTATGTTTTTACATTTATTTATTTATTCACATAATTCAGCCCCATTTGGGCTTTTACAGTTTACTACATTGTGAGACAAGATAAAAACAGTGTGCAGTAATTTTTTTACTAATTTTTTTAACTACTTCTACTAAAAAACGGGGTTGCTACAGATAAAATATTTAAGATAAATAATGTATGTTTAATTGTGAAGAGCAAAGAAAATTATAGCAGCAGTGGCGTAGCGATAAACTTTTGGAACCCCAGGCAAAACTGCCCCTCCCTCGGGTCCTCCCCCAAACAACAGATGTGAACACTAATAATATTTTATATGTGGGTTCATCAACACAAAAATGCTTCATCACTGTTAAGATTTTTTACATTATTTGCCTTACAGTCAGAGAATGGATAAAGTAAACTAGTCCCGGTTAGAGCTCTAATGACGTCATCGACGTTCGTCCTCTTCCTTCTCACGTGTCTTATTTGAAAATGAAAAAAGGCAGAAAATATAAGAATGATGTCATCACATACTGCTAAACTACATTTTTGACCAGAAAAACTTCAACAATCTCAAAATATCACTAACAGACCAGTTAGACAATCGTACAAAAATAACATAAAAACTCCAAAGGTAAATACAAGCTTTGGACAAAGGCACTATAAAATCATGCTATAAAAGCATTCAACAGTCTTACCCTTGAAAATAAAATGGAAGAAAACAAAAATAAATTCATACTCAAAATTACAAAATGGATTAAAGAACAAAAAAGACAATATTACCAAAATTTCATAACAAAATAAGAATAAAACACATACCTACACGTAAACACACAAAACAATACAAAACACACATCACTCACAAACACATAATACATACCGATTATAATTTTATTTAGGTAATAAAATAATTCATTTTACCTATAATTTTACCTTAATTAAAAAAATATATTTTTAGTTTATTTAGTTTTATAAAATGGAGGCTTCAGCACAGGTGAACTACCCAGTGAGGCCAACATTGCTGAATTGTATTTGAAATGTAAGATATTATATCAAAATAAATAAATAAATACAATCTCTCGCTGGGTCTAGTATACACTGGATCAGGGGTCTCCAAACTTTCCAGCCTTAGGGCCATTCTAATTACTCCAGTAAGTTCCAAGGGCCAAAACCGTTTTAATTTTCCTGCCATTAGACTAGTCGCCGAGTACGCGCCCTGAGCGAGCGTACGCTTGCTAAATACACTAGTTCAATTACTATTGTGTTGTACTGTATTGTCACGACTGCGACACTTGACAACAGCCGGTGGGTACACGCGGAAATAGATAGTGGTAGTACCCTCTATCCATTGCTACAAGATAGCGCTAGTAGAACTTTTTCGCGAATAACCTCTTCGGTTAGATATTATACTTGTCATTAAGCTTTACCTAACAAGTAAACAAAACCGAGTTACTATCATTCTGTGTTTTTTATTCACTTTATCACAACAACAATAAGCCATTAGCTGTCGCGGCCTGATTGATGACACTGGTCATTAGTCGTCACGGGCCGGATTGATGGCAATAGCGGGCCGGATTTGGCCCGCGGGCCGTAGTTTGGAGACCCCTGCACTAGATAAATAGCATTCGAAATTCATCCATTTTTAAAAAATGTTTGCCTCGTCAAAAACACATTGAAACATGAAACAATGGACCACATTAAAGAAAATGTTTTCTATCATTCGCATAACTTAAGTATTTCATTGCATTTGATGTTTCGGCAAGGGTCCCTTTGAATACCTGATTTACTCGCTACGCCACTAAATACTAAGGCCCAGTTGTTTCGCAGAAATTCATGTGTGACAAAGTCATCGAATGGCCATTCAGCACCATTTTGTTTTTTTTACAGTTGAAAGATTCCCGTTAAATTCCAATTCTAAGTCCTTTTTAACTGACAAATTGTGATCAACAGAAGAAAACGACTATCAGGTTGTCAGCTTATTACAATTGGATAGAAAGCTGAAACGCACCTGGAATCGACGTTTAACCCTTTCAGAGCGTGTGTATACTAGAATATACATAGATTTCAATTTTTTTTCCTCACTGCCTATAGCTAATAAAAATTGGCAGTTCTCATTTTCCAATTTCTGGGGTAACTGTTTTGCGCACTTTTTTTGTTGAATTTTAGTTAGCAGTTCAGGGGGTAGCCATTTTTATTTTGAAATGTGATTTCTGTGTTTAAATCACAAACAAAAATCGGAAGAAAAAAATTGGTTGAGATTAAATTTTGAAGGTATTTTTTCAATGTTTAAGTTTTTTTGTTCATAAGTTCAAAGAATGGTATATTATTATCGACCACCATAACACAGGCATGAGCCTAGCATGGTGGTCGAAAAATCCACAAATGATGTAACCATTCAAAGCAAATATAGAGTAAGATATTATTGTGAATCACTCCCTCGGAGACCTTAAGTTCTTTCGAATGAAAGTAGCAATAACTGACTATTAAAAAAAAAACAAAAAAAAACACCAAAAATTTTCAAATAACTCTATTGTCATCAAGCATCAAATATGTTCTACCGTTGCCAAATTTAATTCAGGCCTGAAAGGGTTAACGGGGACCTTTCAAATGTCAAAAAAAAAAACAAAATGGCGCTGAATGGTCATTTGATGACAATGTTACATTTGAATTTCTGTGAAACAACCGGGCCTTAATCTGAATGAACTGATGAAATGCATTTTAAATTATTTATTTCATCAGCTTGTGATGTCAAAAAATAATGTGAGGATAATGTACATTTCAAATTCTGTGATAATAAAACAAGGTACACTATGACTACACTATTTATCTAAATGCTATACAGTACAATCTCGCTAATCCGGTACTTCAATAGACCGATACGTCCAATAATCCGGTACCCTCCACCAGCGCCTCCCTCGCCCCTCTACGCCTATGCGCTCCATCGCCGCGTCGTTGCCTAGCAGTCTAACCTCAAAACTATAATAAAACAAAACCTGTCAAACAAGAACACAAATATGTACATACATTACATACATTATATTCTCTTTATGAAATGCTTTGTTTTATTTATTATGATTTTTTTCTCAATAATCGAGTAATCCGAACATTCCAATAATCCGACACCCTCTGGTTTTTAAAAGTGTCGGATTAGTGAGATTGTACTGTACTATCTAATTCTAAATCTATGTTTATATTATGCTCACCTTCCTCCATTATATATTTTGGTAATTTAAATTACAGGTGACTGCTTTATCAGTAGAACTAGTTTGACACAACTGTTGACAGAAATGTGCAAAAGAAAATAACCTTCCTAAACCGAACCAAACATGTTCTAAATAAAACCAATTATTTATATAAATTTCTAAGTATTTTTTTTTTAAATAAAACAATCACTTTGTTTGTAACCACGATTTTAATAATTTAATTTTTTCAATACCGACCGGTTTTGCTTAGCACAAGCATCTTCAGGGTATAAAATTAAACTGATCAAAAACATACAATGTGTGAGTTTATATATGTAGGTATGCATATAGAAAGGGACAAAACATAATATACAGGAACTTTGAGCGGGTTAATTAACATCTTACATAGTGATAGAGAGAAAGAGATGGGTGATGACTAATGAATTACCATATTATATGTATGTACATGGACAAAAATTCAGTTGACGTTTTGTCCATGTACATACAGGGTGGCGCAAAATTAATCATCCAATTTTGTTTTTGAATAACTTTTTTACTAAATGAAAAAAAAATGATTTTGAGTAATGGAAATCTTTATTTGGACTTTTACAATTGTTTCTGTTAAGGCTCCGTTCCCGGCCCCAAAAAGAAGAAGACGGAGAGATATGAAATTATTAATGTTAGAAGAGCGCGCTAACATTTACAACGATAAAATCGATGCAAAAATGATGAAAATCTTTAATAAAACACGACTCGTTTAAAATAGAGCAAAAATCTCGCGATAATTGTCTTATATAACAGCATTTAAAGAAACGCTGTGAATTTTTTCATACATATAACTTGTAAAATAACTGAAACAAACATGTTTATAATAATTTTTGGAGCACACTTCGAGGGAATTTTATATAATTTGCGTTTTGTTGCGAGGGAATTTTATATAATAACATATATATTTTTAAGAGCTTAAAAACTTCAAATGTTTAAGGGAGGTTTGCAAGAAATCGGTAGAAATTCGAATACCGGCCTCTTAAGTGGAAAAGATGATATCCGTCAAGTAGCTGCCGCCAGTGCTGATACACATTTGTGCCCGTTTTATCGCATTTTCCATGACTTTCCGCAAGATTTCCGGTGATAACAGTTCGCATTCCTGTCGAATATTCTCCTCAAGGGCTGAAATTTTCTGAGGCTTGTTGGCGTAAACCCGCCACTTCAAGTAGCCCCAAAGAAAGAAGTCTGGGATGGTTAAATCGGGCGATCTTGCTGGCCATGCCAAATCGCCAAAAGGAGAGTTTACGCGACCAGGAAACGCTTCCTTCACAATATCCATTGTGGCTCGTGCTGTGTGTGCGGTTGCACCGTCTTGTTGAAACCACAAGTTCACCATGCCCCGCTCATCCAATTCCGGCAGTAAGAAGTCGTTTATCATGGCCCTATAGTAACCACACAGTGGCTTTGAGTGGATGTAATGGCTCTTCTTGCATCACACATGGATTTTCAGTACCCACAAACGAAGATATTGCTTATTGGCGTAACCGCTTAAGTGGAAATGCGCCTCGTCGCTCATGATGACTTTCGACACAAAATCGCTAAAAGCGTTAAAGCTAAAATCGACACAATTATTCCACGCTCTTGCGGAGTATAGCGCTCCCCGAGTGGTTGAGTGGGCATAGCGCTTGGGTCCCACCCGGGCGTCGCATGTTCGATTCCTTGGCTGGCTAAGTCCTCCATCACAACACAAGCAACATTTTCGGCTTTCTGTGGTGGTAGTAGGAGATTTTCAAACATTGTTGGGTTATTCGTAACCCAGGAATGTTTGTCTTTCTTTAAAAAAAAAAAAAAAAAAATTCTGCAGCTGTCTAGTTCACAAATGTCAAATATAATTGACGTACGAAGCCATTTGCAAAAATTATAACATCTTCCGATAGGGTGATTTATTTTGCGCCACCTTGTACATTTAATATGGTAATTCATTAGTCATCACCCGTCTCTTTCTCTCTATCACTATGTAAGGTGTTAATTAACCCGCTCAAAGTTCCTGTATATTATGTTTTGTCCCTTTCTATATGTATATCTATAAAAAACTCACTCATTGTATGTTTTTGATCAGTTTAATTTTATACCCTGAAGATGTTTGTGCTAAGCAAAACCGGTCGGTATTGAAAAAATTAAATTATTAAAATCGTGGTTACAAACAAAGTGATTGTTTTATTTCAATTAATATGTCAAACCACAAAGTTACTGCTTTCTGCCAAAATATTTTTTTTTATTTAGTTTTATTTTACACATGTTATTAATTTTTGTATTCGCTACCATTATCGGCACACACGTGTCACACTCTAGCACTTTTAAAATGGACTTAAAATTATACAGTTACAGAAATAATCAGGGTAAAATTTCCGTATTCCGCTTACTTCTAAATATGTAGGCCAAAATTATTGAAATAACAATTTTCAATGTAAGTAGTACAAGGAACAACTTACGTCGGGGTAGACGGAAAAACAGATTATTAGGTTCTTAGTTTGGTTATTTAAATAATTTATGCATTTAGGTTGAAGCAGAACCTTTTGGCAAACATCACATCTTACTGAGAAGATCAAATATAGCGTTAACACGGTAAATTTTGAACTTTGAAAAAAAAAAGGAACTTTAAGGCTAGGGACTCACGGAGCGATTTTTACCCGCGCCCGCCGCGGTTGCGGGATGGAGTTTTATTTTCAAAACTCACGAGACCGGAGTTTTTTGCGGGCCCGCAGCCGCCGCGGTTGCGGTTATCGATCGCAAACTTGGCGGTTGATTACCGCAAGACGGGCGGTTGCAAGACGGGCAGTAAACGATCAGTTGAGTTCCAGACCGCCATGGACACACACCAGAAACAAGCTGTAGCGTTATACTTACTTCACAGAAGAATTAAAAAAAGAAGGCCTAAAAGGTTCTGGATACATCCACTGATTGCGGAAAGAGATCGTTATGGATTATTTGTTACTCTCATAAATGAGTTAAAGAAGGATGAAGAAAAGTCGCCCGCCAACCGATCGCAGAGCGCGCGGGAGCAACCCGCCGCGGTTGCGGGACCGCGCCCGCGCCCGCCGGTACAAGATGACCGCCGGTGCAGCGGGACCCGCAAACAATCGCACACGCCGCGGGCGTAAAACGCGTCGTGAAATGTGCTTTAATTTTTTACATAAATATCTGCATTCTACAAAGGCTGCGGGCCCGCAACCGCGGCGGGCGCGGGTGAAAATCGCTCCGTGAGTCCCTAGCCTAAGGCATCTTGGGGAGCCAAAATAAAGAAAAGGGTACTATTACCGCATTTTTATTAAGTTTTTTATTAAATTCTAAAGATTCTAAGGCAGACAATTTAAAACATGTTAATATTAGTATGTTAGGTAGTTTTTTTTTCTTATGTGAAGGTATAATAGCCTGTTTACAACAAAACATATTTTTTGTTAATTATGTTCACTTATTCAAGAAGAATAAAAATTATTACAAGAATAAAAATCAGATGGGGTTGTACTTTTAAAACAAATGAGTTTTTGAAACGGTCGTCAAAGCTGTAAAATATAATACTTACTATATATTATAAAAAAAATGATTTGGTTATAATAAAAAATGTATGCAAATAAATAAGTATTAGTAAGAATATTTGGATAGAGCCTGACACGCTTATTATAAATAATTTTTAGAAAAAAACTTTAGATTCGCCTTAATTACTATAAGAGGAAACTTTCTGCATTCCGGGAGGCGGAAAATTATGCATTTTAATTTTCAATTGCGTAAAACCAAAATTCACTTCGCGAACCGACCGGCGACTGTCAGCGGCCATTGGGTACGTCACTGTTATGTATATTGGGTATATTATTTATTGGGTATATCCCTGATGCACTAACAAGATCTAAATACGACCGTAGCCATCTTCGTGGGATACAAAAAGAGGCGCGGAATTAAGAAAACATAACAGAATTATAATGTTAACAAACCTCTATTCGTATATATTTATTATTACCATAAAATAACGATTAGCTAGAAGTTACGTAAAATAAATATATAATTTTAAGTAAAAAAAAAAAAAAAAACGCGGGTTTTTTTTTTTTTTACTTAAAAAAATTATTTTCAATGTAAAAATAAAATTTTCAATGTAAAAAATTTTTTTTCAATGTAATTTATTTTTTTAAATTACAAATAATGGTAAATGTGCATTTAGTCCACCTCACGGATAATACGGAACTTTGAGGTTAAACTACGAAAGCTGCATGTCATCGTAATTTTAAAAAATTTCCCAGGTTTTGAATGGTTTGTTTGGCAAAGCAGGGTTTGTCTAGCGGGTTTGTGTAATTATGATTGATTGTGAAATAAAAACAAAATTAAAATGTTAAATGCATATTTTTTGCATGTTTTTTGCCTCCCGCGACATAAATACTCACTTTTCGTGAAAATAAAGCTAAGTCTAACTGTCTGAATAAAAAATATTCCGTTTTAGAGTATTGTTTATTATTATTATTATTTCTATTCTTCAATTATAATGCGACGAATACCAACACCTCCAACTATAATGACGATGAAAACCAACATGATTCCAGTGCCTCAGCTAGACTCTGAAGTGATTCTGATTAGAGGTTCGTTTATCTACATTATTAATTCTGTTTTTCATAATTCAGCGCCTCTTTGTGTATCCCACGAAGATGGCTACGGTCGTATTTAGCACTTGTTAATGCATCAGTGATACCAGCATAACAGTGACGTACCAATGGCCGCTGACAGTCGCCGACCGGTTCGCGAAGTGAATTTTGGATTTACGCAATTGAAAATTAAAATGCATAATTTTCCGCCTCCCGTTTCCTTTTATAGTACTTAATTAAGGCGAATATAAAGTTTTTTTATAAAAATTATTCGTAATAAGCGTGTCAGGCCCTATCCAAAATTTACCATTTAATTCATAATAACTGGTAAAAAAGAAATATAAAACGATGACTTTGTTGCTAAAAATTGGGTAATAGCCTCATAAATTAGTTCAGGAAAAAATGTGTTTATAAAAAACTGTTATCAGATAATACCAAAGGTAAATTTTCCTCAAAATTAATTCAGTTAGAATAAAAGAAAATAAGAAACTCACCGTCTAAGAAATTAAAGTTAATAAAATATTCATCGAAGCATTGCTCTGACAAAACCAAAAGTAAAATATTTTTCAATGCGTCTGCCATTTCTGAAGACAACAGCACTAAATTAGTGAAACTGAAATAAGCAGACTAAATATTCGTAACAATTTGTATTACACTGCGGATGCGGAAAGATAACCCAACACGACAGATTCTGCCTCTTCCCCACCACTTTATTTCCCTTGATTTCCCTCTTCGACATTCGTCAAATATGACACTGTGACAGATTCATTCGGTGTTGCCAGTGCTAGAACGAACAGAGTTAGAACCAATTTTCTTGACAAAAAAAAGAAGTTTTTATTAGCAAAATTATTATAATAATATGATTTTGGGTTGGCTAAGTTCTTTTAAACATTTTTTTAACTACAACAACATCAATAATGTCGTATTTTTTTAAATCTTAGCACTCTAGCTCACGAAAAATCTAGAACTGCCCCTGATAAGAAATATTATGTGCGTCTCTTATTAATACAATATATAACTTATTCCAAAACTGTCGTAATTTCTAACGACATTAATATAAGTAAATAATTTCACGATTTTGCTTCCAATTTTATACAAGTTTGGTGAAGTTATTGAAAGAGGTCGTTTTAGCGTTGTGTACTTCACGGTAATCTTGACAGAACATGGCAGATTGATCGGTAAAACCTTGCCCGACGAGGTAAGTATAAAATGCTTTTAACAAGGTTAGCTCATTACACATTTTCGAAAAAATAAACTCGCCGGGCTGCTTTCGAAATTTCAAATGACTTTCGTAGTTTGAGGTAAAACATCACCACTTGTATTGCATTTAATTCAAATCTCCCAGTGGAACACGGACTTCAACTACGTCACGAATTTTTAGCCAATCACCGCTCTACCCCTTAGATGAGCTAACCATGTTAAACGTATTTTTTACGAACCTTGCTTGCCGGATAATACTATAATTGACGTAATAGGAAATATAAGGCTTTTTACCTAGTTTGTTTACCACTACCTTTAGTCATTACAAAAATCATAAAAGCAGTCAAATTATCTACAATGGCGTTTTAATTTTATTTTTTTTGTAGTGAATGTTGAAATATCTGAAAAAAATGCTAATTTTTCATGGGAAATGACGCTGCTTACTCAAAACTACGGACTTCGCTTAAAAATAATTAGACAACTACATAATTATTGCAAATATAAATTAATTTATGTTTTTGTGATTTTTTCGCTATTCTACATCCAACCATCCCCTGCATCTATTGTGACGATGCTTGTTTATGCTAATGCTCATACTTATTTTATTGTCTATTTATCAAAATGGTCACAAAAAATAATGGTGGTCTCGGTTTGACAAGTGCAGATTTATAGATATTTAAATCTAAGATCAGTTTGTTGTTTATAGTGTTGTTTACATATTTATAAAATGGGTCGCTCTCGATCACGTAGTAAGTCGCCCAGGCGGCACCATAAAAGCAGCAAACACTCCCGCAAGCGAAGTAAATCAAAAGACCGATCGGAAAGAAGTTCTACATCAAGAAGCAAAGTTGTAAAACACGCAGAGAAGACAAGAGAACGAAGCTCTAAATCCAGGTAAATATTTTATCTGCCTAACTAACCTTGATTTACTGATTGTTTTGTTATGGTCATTGATTTTTACGCTTGATTTCTCCAGGAAACGTTCTCACTCCGTATCGTCCACTAGTAGCAGCAATGGTTCAGTGGATGGTTCAAGGTCTCATAGGAAAAAATCTTCACGAGGTCGTAGCAAAATGGATGAGGTCGACAGGCTAGCTGAAATGGAAAGACAAAGACGTATCCGTGAGGCTGAACAAAAGGTATTCAAATAATATCTTCTTTTATAAAATCATTCCACCGCTCATTCCACCACCTAAAATCATTCCACCACTTTAAATCATTCCACCATCTACAAAATTATTGCAATCAACAAAGAAATTAACAAAAGTTAAAAAAAGTTATTTTCATTGTAGTATTATTTCGTACATTGGTATAAACAAAAAAAAGAATGCGGTACAATAATCCTTCAAATTTTTCATTGCGGTGCCTTGCGCCATTATGCAGCTGGAAGTTTTAAGTAAAATGTTGATTGGTTTTCTTTAAACAAATTTATTTTTATAATTTCAGGTTATAGAAGAAGAAGCTGCAAAGAGAATAGAGCTCCTGGTGAAAAAGCGTGTGGATGAAGAGTTAGAGAAACGGAAAGATGAAATAGAACAAGAAGTAGCCAAAAGGGTGGAAGAAGCTAAAAGGCTGATGGAGAAGGAAATGATGGCAGAAATGGAGCGGCAGAGAGAAAGACAGCGCCTCGAGGAAAAGAGTCGAGAGGTAATAGTGTTTTCATGAAGTTGTCCACTGCAAAGCACAATCACATCATGTTATTGTGCGTTGGAGTTGTATCTGACTGACTGCTGTTGAATTGGAAGTTTTATCAATCATTTGAACTGTTTTCTAATTTCCCCTTTCTTATATTCTTCAAGTCCAGATACTTCTAACAGAACAGCAGTCACACACACATACACATGCTATGCTCTCTTAGATATTTCGCATTTTATCCATATTTTGTATCTTTAAAGAAACTACACTAATGCAGATTGTTTTTAAACTTTTAATAATAGTTATTTAAAAAATACCTACCAATTTGTTAAAGGTCCTGTCGGCATGTATTGTGAGAGTGGGTTAAGAAAAAGATGTAAAATAGTTATGGAACTTTCATAGTCTTCTGATAATGAACATTGGTAAAGAATTGTGTTGTGAAGCAAGCAAGTTTACTCGGAGAATATACAATGGACCAATTAATTGACCTTGTATTTTGAAGATCATTATTTAATCATTATCCTATTAAAACAATAAACATTTGTGGGTTTTGTGGGTTTGAACATTGTGGGCAACCGGCTCGAGCTGGTTAGATCCTAGGGGCTAGGTCAGGTTTCAAGAGAGAACCTTTCACCGACTCCTGTCATTAGCTGGTCTTCGCCTCCCGCCAATGGATCCCCGCCATAAGGTACTACCTGACATATTATTACTTAAATAATTTTTTCATCTTAGTTGTGGGCGGTTATGTGAAGATACAGTTGTCCAGGGGACTGGGACTGTATGCCGTCCTCTCCGCCCCACCAGCGGTGAGTCAATCACTCACCAAGATTCTCTTATTTACACTTCAATCAATCAATGCCCTTCAAATCCCTACTTATTTCCTAGGTGTAAGTGTAAACATACTACATATTCATTTCCCTTAAACTATAAGAGACTTCTTCACTTTTTAAAGTTCATTTTAGTTGGACAATAAATTACAAAGAGACTTTAGATTAGGTACCCATTTGTTTATTCCAACATTACTTGAGATTTTTTTGCTTGGTTTACCCCAAAAGTTGGAATCTTTTTGTGGATGAGAAAATTAATTCTATTTTATATTTACATGAATCGTTTTGGAAAAATAATCCACAGTAATTTATTTTTATAACTGATCAAAAATAAAGTCAAAATAAAAGCATCATTCTAGCTGTTGCATCATTAGACTGCTCTTAATAAATATATTTTCAGAATTCATGGATGATGTTGCATGATCAGTAAATGTGCATTTAGTTGATATGATTTGTTTTTACAACACCGCCCTCCACCATAAATGTTTTCTGCTTTATTACCAACTAAAGTATTCCTATCTATGTGCTTACTCACTATTTGTGGTACATATGGAAGATTGTGTCTCTTCTATTTTTACAAGGTGGACTTGGTGGTTTTGGTGTTAGATTCTTTTATTTTATTTGTCCAGTTTATTCTCCGATACTAAAGTTTTGTAATTACTATTCAGGAAGAAGAAAATCGCAAAAGAGATGCGCTGGAAGCAATCATGGCTGAAAATAACCGCAAAATTGAAGAAGCCCAGAAAAAACTGGTACGTTTTATATTCATTATTATTATTCTACCTTAGGCAAATTACCAACCTTGCAATTCCACAAAAGACTATTGTGTGTTTTTTTTTTGTTAAAAAATTCTATAAAACCCTAAAATTTCTAGTACATGAATAACTTATTCTGAAAAATACATAACATCGTAGTAAGTCAATATAGAATCCTGGTATCCTTGGAGAGGAGATTGTATCTTCATGGTATCCTTACAGAGATTGCATCTTCCTGGTATCCTTGTAGAGGAGATCGTAGGTCTCTTCTCTTGATCTAGTTTTTTTGGATTGAGGACTTCTGATAGTATTAATTGAAGACAGAGGTTTAATAAGAGCGTAAGGGGTTATGTGCTGTTTTTGAGTAAAATGATTTATTGTGTTCTAAGGTTCCTTCTTAATCATAATAATTGAAAAATATTTCAAAGACTATCCAAAAAATGGCTGTGCGAATTTTTTTTGTGTCCAGTCAACGCTGCTCTTGCATAGATTTAACTTCAATAAATTTAACACCATTCAAAATGGCGTTGGATTCCAGACAGTTCAGGAAGTGGTGATAGATCTTCCTTAAGGCGGAATGTAATGATAAATTATTTCGAAATAACGAAAATTTTATTTCGTAATACGATAAGTATAATGTTTTTATTGGGAAAAAAAAATATTTCGTATTTTTAAAATTTACAGGGGGTTAGCATTTATCAAAAATAAATCAGAAATCAGACCCTTTTCTGACCGCTCTTCCATATGTTTTACAAAATATTTTCAAATGATGAAGACCCTTAAAAATACTCTGGAGGTTTTTCTTTAAACCGACATACGTAAATTTTAAAAAAAATCAAGAATAGGGTTTTGGTTTAATTTTTTCATAAACCCTAAATTCAATGTTTTTTAAAATTCAAATTACAAAACGTAGGTTAAGTTTATTAGAAAAAACGAAATGACAACAACATATTAAAATCTTTCTCCATTTTTTAAAGATCATTTTATAATTTTAAACTACAATTTAACAATGACATAGGGGATTTTAAATTACTAGCAAATGCCCACTGTCGTGTGGCGCCGTTTTATCTTTCGGCTTACGGGACAATTTTAAACTAAAAGCTTTGTTCAAATTATTTCAAAAGATGGCAGTAATCAAACGCGGTGAGAATCTATGATATTATTATGGGAGGTAAAAAAATCATAAAATTCGTGTGACGTAATTTAGGATAGCCCCTTATGAGGTATTCACAAAAAAAAATAAAAACTACTTTATTTATTTTTGTTATGTAGACCTAGGTATTTATGGGGTCTACATACATTACAATCTGAATTCTGAAATGTGGTATTTCAACAGGGTCATTTAGGTACCTTACCGTACACAATTCTTGCAATTGCCACATGGTGTGTTTGTGTTGTAAAAAAATGTTATTTTATGTATTTCTAGTACCTACGTCAAATGCGTTGAGTACCAATACCATATTTACGGCATATTCCAGAGTGGAAGATACCAGTATCGCCCTGGTGTAAGACCACCGAACAGAATTGAAACGTTACTTGAAATGGCTTTAGCCGTGTTTGGTGACCAGATCTGAATAGTCAGGTACTTCAGCCTCACAACAAACCCCAATTTGGGGATTATAATTGACAACATATCACAATCTCACTGGCTCCAGACGGGATCAGTTGGCACTCTTGTGCAGTATTCACATAAATGTTTTTTTTTAAATCTTCAAAACGGTCAAGGTATAATTTGGGTAGGAAAGGAAGGGAGGAGGTTCTGGGAAGATAAAGGTATGTGGGTTGGGTAGGAATCTGGGGGTAGTATGTCCAGGAGTTAGGACGTTTGAATCCATTTCTCCCGCTGCGGTCCAAGGCGATGTTCCAAGAGATTCTGGCTGGAGAGGATAAAAGGCCTCCTTCAACCATTCTCTCCTGATCTGGCCTACCATGCAGCTGGTAGGCAGACGCATCCGTCGCCAAGACCCGGACAAACTACACCCAGACAAACCATGAACCCGGGAACCTCTGCTAAATCACCAAACGTAGCGAACCACTTGGGGTGACTTATGGCATAAGTGTTGGTTATCCAATAAATGGTTCCCGGGGCAGCGGCACCCATACCCACCTCCCAAATTTATTGGATAACCAACAAGAGGTTCGCTACGTTTGGTGACTTTGCAGGGGTGCCCGGGTTCTTGGGGTAAAGTTTGTTTAAGTGACGGATGCTTTTGCCCACCTACTACGTGGCGGGCCGGATCGGGACAGAAAGGTTGAGGGAGACTTTTTGACCCATCGCCTTGCGGCGCAGTGGAAGGGACGGATTCACACGTTCGTCACACCTGACTCCCAGATTCCTACCCGCCCCACATACATTTTTCCTTCCCAGTCTGACAGTCTTGACAAATCGTGCAGTCGTAGTCGTGACAAATTTTAAACAACAATTGTATTTAAAAAAAAAAAACGCAAATGCTTTATTTTATTGGCTCCATGACAGTTGATATCTTTGACAGTTGGTCCCCGACAGTTGATCCCCCGACAGTCAATCCCAATAGTTGATCCCCTAAAAGATTATTTCTTCAAATAAGTATGCCATATGTCTCGCCAAGTGATTCTCTACGTTTGGTGAATTATCAGGGGTACCCGAGTTTTTAGAATGAGGTTTGTCTAGGTGTTGGTGGTGATTGCGTTTCCTCACCTATATTTGCATGTGTGTGTGAGTGTGTGTGTGAATCAACGATGACAACGTCTGCGGTTGAATATAAACATAACAAATGATACCACCAACGATAATTAAAACACATTTTTAATGGTTCCCGGGGCAGCGGCACCCACACTCGTTTCCCAAATTTATTGGATAACCAACAATAAGAGGTAATCTAAACGAAATTATTTAAAAATAATATATTGTGGAATAACACAAATTAATCAGATAAAATGTAGATAGGTACTTGCGCACGCCGAAATTTGAACTCGTGACTTCCGGATTCGTAGCCAAGGATCGTAACAAAATTAGAAATAACTTCAACCACCAAGGTTTGGAATATCGATACGCTTTCAAATGTTCTAGGTAGTAGGAATGTATTATTATTATTTCGACCCTTAGTCGAAAGACTGACATGTGGTTATAGATATTATTATTACCCTTGGTCGGAATTTTGCCATGTGTAGGTAGACATGCGGGTACATGCAATTCGGGTTTCGATGGAGCCATAAAATGTTTTTATGCTCCCTTTTTTCCTTGTTTTTTAGCGACATCTTTCGAAAACAAGCCAAACTTTTTGAAACCAAAAATATTCCAAATTTATCGAAAGGACCATAACGTCCGCTAGAGGCTCTCGATGTAGTTTTGTGTGAAATATAGTACCGATTATAATCCAACTTAAACAAAGAATTCCTCGACAAAGGATTTTATGATGTGGTACCAAAAAAACACCTTCAAAATCACTAGTTGAAGAATATTTTTAAGTTTAAAAAATATTCCGTCATAAAATATAATGCACTTTGGCGAAATATACGCATACCAATCATTTTACAAAATGTGATAACTCTTTCTTTCTCAGAACTTCCTCTCCTTCATTTCCTTAAAAAGATCCTCCACCCTACATCCCCAAAGATGTCATAGACCCCGAGAAAAATTATTCTCCTGAGGGCCTCCTATGTAGAGCTAATGTAAAAAAATAAAGTAATCTGAACCTGTTGTAAGAACTCTCCCGAAAATTGAAGAATTAATCCTGCAAGGAATTGATGATGGTGAGAATGAAGCCAGCAAAGAAAGACCATCTACTTGGATTGCTCAAGTTTTTAACATTAGAAAGTTCAGAGTTGTCCATCAAAATCATTGATTTTGAAAATCAACCAGATCGGGATGATGGTCAGAATAGTAGCAAATCATAGCCAAAATAAAGACTTGTTACTTACTGCTTCTGTTGTATCACAATTCTCAGTACACATTTTTTTCACTCTGCCGAGCGATTCCATATTTTTTGTGGGATCGTTATTACATAACGGACGTGATCTCCTGTCAGATTTGTGTGATTTTTATGGCTGTTATTTGCTTTTTCTACGTACAACGTACATTAAATGAATAAATAATCATGCATACTTGCAGAAATTCATGTTCGATCGATCTAAAATAAAATGTGTGACAGTAAATATGTAAAAATCACACAAATCTGACAGGAGATCACGTCCGTTATCCAATAACGATCCCACAAAAGATACGGTATTGCTCGGCTGATCATACAAGAGCATACATACCCTTCATCTAAGGTTATCCACTTGAAAGATTTGATGGAATTAATTCATTATTTCGCCTTCAAATCTTTATCTTTTGAATCACATGTCCGTCCCCTATTATTTATTGCACATCGATTCACAACAAGTTGGCGGCATTATTATATTATGACATAAACTTTAAATTGTCTGAAATGGCATAGAAAACGTATGTGATTGACAGTTATTTGTGTCTGATGGGACCATCTTTCAGATGCTGCCACCTAGTGGCAAAAATCGTGCTAAAACAACACACTGCATTGCTATGTGATTGAGTTATAAAACGGAAAACAATACATAGAGTTGCCACATGCATGGGTGAAAATCATACTCGGTCCGTCCGACTGCTAACTGCGTCTCCTACCCACACGGCTCTCCACCTAATAATAGGATCCAAGTAATAGTTTGTGTGATGGTGGTATATTGATTGATGCATGTATCTGTGTTACAGGCGGAAGAGCGGCTTGCCATGATCGAAGAGCAACGGAAAATGGACGAAGAGAGACAAAAGCTGAAGAAAGAACAAGAAAAGCGCGTCAAGGAGGAGCAGAAAAAAATCCTTGGTAAAAACAATTCCAGACCCAAATTGTCCTTTTCATTAAAACCCATTTCATGAGGTTTTTCTTAACATTTTTCACTGTAGGTATCTTTACAAATCAATAATATTTTACAAATATAGTTATTTAATTAGCGAACCTCGGCACTTTACTGCACAGCCATCAAATATTTAAATAAAACAATGTATGAATATATGTTCTTTCTGGCTAGAATTATTTCTGGCTTTGAACATATTATGTAAAATATGAGTGTACTTTTATGTAAACATTTTTTTAAATACATTTGTTAGATTTAAGTTTCGTTAGCGTGAATAAATTTACATATTTAGAAAATAACTTTACCTTAGGCAAAAATACAAACATTGAAAACATTTAATTTGTTTTATTTGATTAAATTTGCACTTTCTGGATAATCAAATAAATTGTATAAAAATATAATGCTATAATATAATATATTATGTAGGACCCGGAATTCCTACAACAAAACATGGACTCGCGTGTAAATTGTAACTTTATTTTTCTTCTAAAACACTTTTTAGACAAACTAAACCTCTTTTAATTTTTTTAATTACGTAAAAAAAAAAGATGCAAACCTTTTGACTAAGCTTAATAAGTCAGGTACATCTCATACGTCATACATATGTCTGGTAATGTTATATTATCGTGAAAATAAGCTTATGGGTCCGAGTGGTAAAAATTAACATAAAAAATAATGTAAACTTTTATAAGTGTAGTAAGTATTTAGCTCAAACGTGATATACTCAATCGTGTTTTACTTGTAGGTATTTTCTGTACAGGCGAGCGAGTCTCTACTTTGCGATAGGAATTCCAGATCCTAATGATCAGTTTCCATTATCACTGCATTTTGTGAAATTCTTCTGTTATAATAAATATGTACATCATTTTCCTTGCAGATTTCAAGTTATTTAGGTTTCTTTGTTGAAAGTATAAAAGGTTTCCTTTGATTACCTGACTTGTTCAAATCTCCTTGGTAAAATTTTATAATGCTGTCCAAGAGGCATTTCTTCTTTTTCATAAACAGTTTAACAATTTTCTTGGCATTTATCTTTTCATACGATTGTTGTCTTTTTGCTGATTGATTGCTGTGAATTTGTCTAAAAACATGTGAAAGGGATTTTTTTATATCAATTTGTTTAGTGTTTTCCCCAATTCTTCCAATTTTCTTCTTGGGATGATTTGTGCGTCCTTGAATATTTGCTGACGTCTTCAATTGATTGTTGTTTTCTGTAATTGAAAGTGATTTCTTTCTATTATCTGATAGTTCTTTCAAGCTTTTATTTCTGTCTGGAGTAATTGGGATAATGGAACTGTTAAATACTGTATTTAACAGTTCCTCTGAATTTTCAATGTATTCTTCAATGATTGGAAGCTGTGTATTTATAGTATTCAATGGTTCCTCTGAAGTTTCAATGTATTCTTCAATGATTGGAAGTTGTATATTTACAGCATCTAATGGTTCCTCTGAATTTTCAACGTAGTCTTCAATGATTGGCAGCTGTGTATAAACTACATCTATTTTTTCCTCGGGATTTTCTATTAGCTCCTCAATAATAACATTTGATGATTGTGTATTTACAAAATCTAATAATTCCTCTAAGTATGCAGGTTGACCTTCAATGAGCAGTTGCTTTGCATTTAAAACATCTGATGGTATCTTTGCATTAACAATAATTTGTTCTTCAATTGACAGTTGTTTATTTACTGGTCCTTCTGAATTTGTGATTTGGTCTCCAATAATTGGCAATTGTACAGTTACAACATTTAAAGGTTCCTCTGAATTTTCAAATATTTCTGGAATTATTGGTGATTGTGATGTATGTACAACATCTAACAGTTCTTCGGAATATGCAGCTTGGCCTTTAATTGGCAGTGGTTGTGTATTTAAAACCGCTACTGATATATCTGAATTAAAAATTTGTTCTTCAATTGCCAGTTTTTGTGTATTTACAACACCTAATGGTTCCTCTGAATATGTATTTTGGTCTTCATTTGCCAGTTCTTGAGTATTTAAATCGTCGAATGTTTTCTCTGAAAGAAAAATTTCTTCAATTTGCGGTTGTGTGTTGTTTACAACAATATCTAGTGGCTCCTTTGAATTTTCCGTTTGGTCTTCAGGTGTCATTTGTGAATTTAAAACATCTATTGGTTTTACTGAATTGAAAACTTCCGACGGTCCCCCGTAATTTTGAATATGTTCTTTGATTGTCTCTCGAGTATTTACAACATTCAATGGTACCACTGGCTTTCTTATGGGTATGTGTGATTTAATAAGATCTTTTTTTTTAAGCGGTGCATCCTTTTTCATCTCTACACTTTGAACTGTTTTAGCGTTTATTTCTCTCGTGCAGCTCAACCCCTTTTTGTTATTTTCAGCACTTTTGCATTTCTTTTCATTTTTTTGGCATTTTTACGTGAAATTTGAGAAGGACTTCTCTCTGTTGGACATTTTTTGCCTGTTGTGCCTTTTGTGGGAAACATCTTTTTTTGCATTTCAACCCCACAATAGTTCTTTCCTGGTGATAAAGGGTTACTCGTATGCTGCAAATTCTTAGGACTAACGGCGCAGTTATCTGAAACATTAAAAGGCTTTGAAGTAGTTGATTTTTCATCTGTTAACTAATACGTAACAGTTTTATTAAACCCTGAGGAAGAGAGCATCGCTCTCGAAGCAAAGAAATGGTTAAAACAAAGAACACCTTTAATTTTGAAATACATATAGCCTTACTAAAAAAAAAAACCTTTCACGGCCGATAACATAAATAAACCCCGTATACTAATAAGCTTTCTTCCGCGGTCACGCTGTAAAAATGCATTGAATGTATTTTACATCTGGCAACATTGTATATGGTTATAATTTATTTGGTAAAAATGGTTGTTTTAATTCTTTTTCGCAAAGGGGCGTTATTGGCGCGCCTGCTCATTTATACTCCACGGCCCGCGCTGAAAAAAAAAACAGTTTGGTACCTATATTTATGGCGGGAGATTAGTAAATATTGTGATTTTGCTTAATGATTTCTATTATAGTGACCAATTCACTCTTCTATTCATATAATTAATAATTAATACTATATAAAGAGGTAAGATTTGTTTGTTTGCATTGAATAGGCTCCGAAACTACTGAACCGATTTGAAAAATTCTTTCGCTGTTGGGAAGCTACACTATCCCTGGGTAACATTGGCTTTATTATATTTTCAAAAAAATAGGCATCCTTACTAAAACTTCAATAATGTAACATAAGGTGTAAAAAAATTATCTTTACATCGCGTGCGCTGCGAAAACTATTGATGATAGAATAAAATAATGTACTACGGCTTTGTAGAACACATCATTATTTACAAAAAAGGTTGCGACAGCATATGTCTAACTATTATGGTTATGCCACAATAAGTATTCTTTTATTTTAAAAATTTAATTAAAATGTCGCCGCTTGAAAAGGCTCTTTATTTGTATCTTGGTTTTAATCTTTATCAAAATAAATTACTTCATATTCAAGACAGCTTCAATACCTTTATTTAACTTTTTGAATTTTTCGATTCGGATATTTAATTAGAAAGATATCACGAGTTTAAAAATGTTAGTATTAGAAAAAAGTTTCGGCTACGGGCCGGGCGGGAGAGGAGTCAAGAAATGAAGTGCCAGGGGGGTTGGCGGGACGGGGGAGCGGGAGATCGGTGGCGGGGAAGGTGGAAGTGGAACGCTGGAGGGGAACGCACGGGAAAGGACATGCAAGGAGTAACATTTTATTTATTTGAATATGGCATTGCAACGCATGCCGGGAAACAGCTAGTAATTAATATATTTATCGTGTTTTTTGTGGTTTTTCGTCAGTTTCAGTCAAGTTATTAGCACAATAATCGTACTTTGAAAGTTGAACTGTCAGAAAATTATTTTGTAGGTTACATAAAAAATCTAATTTATATTTTAGGATCTTTATTTTACGAGAATTTCTTAAAAGTGATGTTTTTTTATTATATTAATATCTCATACATGTGTTGGTAAACGTATCAAAGAAATGAACGTCTTTAGAGATGCAAGAAATCTGTTTGAAATGTCGGTTTATTTTTAGGTTATTTTTTTGGAAATTTCTTCGTTTTCGAAATTTTTTATAATTTTTTTATTAATAAAAATTTTATATTTATAAAAAGTGAGGTGACAGTTTCCTTCCAAATTCATTATATAAAAGGACTGTGTTTTTTTAATTTCTCTACATTTTGATCAAAAATGTTTTGGTAAGAATTTGTTTTCCGCGTTTGAAGTTTAAAATATGGAAAATTTTGAATACTAAAGTATATTTCAAATACAAAAATCTAAAAGTAATTTTATCTATTTTTTAACCTCTCAGAAATAGACTTTTGTTTATTAAGTGTCCCTTAGAAAACTGTCAAAACGTGATAATATTTGTATTATTTACGATTTTTACTAAAAGCTTCATAAATCACGGAAATGTAGCCTCATAATAGAAACTAGTTTGGAAAGGTTATGAAATAAACTTTCAATTGTATTATTACAAATAAATAATAACATTTGTAAATATTGAAATTTAGAATGCAAAAATAAAAAATATTGAAAAAATGACCCGCGTGATATTTTATGTGAAAACGGTACTAAAATCACAGATTATGTAAAAAAAAACACTTATTCTTTTTTGTTGTTAGTTTTTGGGGTGTTATGCCGTGTTGCGCTACCTCCTTCTATTCTTTTGTATAAATGTATAATAAACAATTTTGTCACCTCACTTTTTTTCCATTTCATACAAAAATATTTTAATAAAAAACTAACAATGTCTTGAACAAATGACAATCAAACAAGATGGAGGTTCCATTCGGCTCAGATAATTAATCTCTATGTTCCATAGATATTTTTGAATACAGACGCGTAGCGTTGTTCATTATCGATATTCCGTTTTTTATTTCATGGTAATCCGTTTACTAGTGATGGAAATAAATCAATTTCGATGATTCTTTTTTTTGAAGTAAAACTTCTTTACGCATGCTCGTCACTAAAAATCAAAAAATAAACAAAAATTTTAACAAAACAAAAAGCGACTTCAAAAAATGCACTAAAAAGTAAAAAAATAATTTCATATGATTGTTATTTTTGGAGTCGGTGTCAGCCAAGATCTCCACATCTCACCTATCCTATGTATGTAGTTACCTTGACTGACACCGACTCCAAAAATAACAATCGTACGAAATTATTTTTTTACTTTTTAGTGCATATTTTGAAGTCGTTTTTTGTTTTGTTAAAATTTTTGTTTATTTTAAATGGTATGTATTTGTTTTTACGACATCCTCAAAAAAAGAACATTCAAAATACTTTGGAAAAATTCCAAAATTCATTCAGAAATCATTAACAAAACAGTCGTACACATGAGATAAACTACCCTCTCAGGCTGTGTAAGCAATGTATATTTCTTTCCATGAACAATTTTTTAATTAGTATTTTTTCAATTAATAAACGTAATAAGTGTAATTTCACACACACGCTCGTTTATCAATTGAATAAATTTTTCACGGTGTTTTTTAGTAAGGCTGATAGTGTTTATTTACAAATACAAAATAAGATATTTTACTAACCAGAAATGACATCAGCCACAACTTTATCATTCTTTTCTATCTGTGCTGATTTTTCAGAATAATCATTGGTAGAATTTGGTTCTTCTTTAAAAACCGTGTTAGATTTGTTATTGGTTTGATTAATGTTTTTACAATCATCTTTTTCTGGGGAGGAAGTACGTAGTTCTTCATAGCCTGTTAGTTTCATTATTTCATTTTTAAGAAGATCTTCTTCGCTTTCTAATTTGATCAAATGGTTTTTCCAAGACTGTTTTGTGTTCAGACATTCCTCAGCCCAGGCCTCATTATACTGCGAGTTCAGCTCACCAGTACTTTTATTCTTGCTTCTAGAGTTTCTATTATTTTCTTCTATTCCATACACAACTAGGGATGAGATATCTGTACTATAAATAGGCTGAGTAATTTTTTGCCGATATATGCATTCAAAATCCCCCGTTGATGCTTGTCTATCATTTCTATAATCGATAACAACTGTAATAAAAATAATATTTTCAGTTGAGTTGGATTGAACATTGTTAGTTATGCTTAGATTGGGGTGTTTTGAAAATTCCTGATGACATTTGTGAATACTGAACAGTCTCCGATAAACACCACCTACGCATGTTTCAACTTTTAATCAAATTATGATCAGCTGCCCGTAATGGTTATGCTTGTCAACTGATCATAAATTGAACAAAATGTGAAATGGACCGAGAATCGGCGTTCAATGAGGACCGTTCAAATGTAAAACAATTCTAAACGGCTCTCTTGGTTGTCAAAAAATGTGATGGAGTTTGAAGCACCCCGAACTTAGTATGTACAGTAGAATTATTTTAAAGAGATATTTGCTTGTGTAGTGGTGTACTGTACTATAGGACACTACGCAAGGTAACAGGGGACTGCGGGCGGGTGTTCCAAAACTATTTTGAATCACTTTCAAACACAATTGGTTTGCACAAATACATTCAAATGTACGCTCTTTAAAATAATTTGCCTATAAATCTTGAGTATTAATTTCAGTAGTTTGATTGACTGCATCTAAAGTGTGACCCATTTGCGAACTGTAACTGTAACTGTACCCTTTTCCTAAAATCATAGTGTATATCCTGCTGCAAGTCGGATAAACGGCTGTCAGTTTTTTCCATAAATCAAAGGGCGGTCTGTCCCTCATCATCCCTGATCATCGCATACGCTCTAGAGCACTGGTTACTGTATCTGCAACATTTACAGTTACAGCTCGCAGATATGTACTCCGCTTGAGGCTTTCAATTATATTGTTTGCTACTGAATAATATTATATCACCGGGCATGTAATAACTCCAATATGAAGTAATTTGTATTTTACAGGAAAAAAAAAAACAAATTTTTAAGTGAATGGAAGGTGGAAGGCAGATATGAAATGAAATTTGAAGGAAAGTGGAATTCCAAATAATATTTATTTATATTAATAATTATGATTATTAATCCTCAGGCTGCGGGAAGCATTTAATCGAGCTTGCCTCTCACAAGGGAGCCGACTTAACCCGGTAATCACAGGAGACCCAAATTGTCCCAAAACGTCAAATGCCATTACATATAATAACAGGTGACCCAAATTGTCCCAGAGTGACCACGCATTATTAAAAGTTAGACCTCTCTCTTCCTGTCATGCGAACATTTGTGATTTATTTTATGTTAGAAAGCAAAAGAAATAATGCTTATTGCCTTAGGAATCTCTCTCTCTGGTTTCAATCCTGGGATTGGTTTGCAGCAATTTCCTTAGGAATATACGAGCTATATTGTTCAGATATTTTACAAACCCGATCATCAATAAGATTAATCTTTTTGTACCCCCAACCAAAACAACAAAGATTAACATTTTATTTTAAAATAAAATTGTATGAATATGATAAAAAGTGAGTGACAGCTGTATTATAAATTTTCTTGAAAAGTAATCTGTATTTATAATTTTAAGTTTCTTTTATTTTACGTACTTTTTAGGGGAATCCGCAGGGATGTATTTTTTAAGCTAATTTACATTTTCAATATCAAGATTTAAATATTTAGAAACAAAATTGTTTATTTCTAATATTCACATGTGAAAAATTATTTTATCTAGATTTTAGAACAATTTTTGTTTTTTCAAAGGGATAAAAAATAACCAATAATATAAAGATTCATTTACTCATATGGGAAGAATTGGGAATTTTGCATGCCAACCTTGGCAAAAGTTAATGGATATTATTTTCTTATTATTCGAAGGGTTAAGTCTTTTCCAGGTTTGAGTCTTCACTGTATTGCATACAAGCATGTTACGGAACTGAAATTCAATTGTAAAAATTTTCCATTCATATCTCTAGCTACATCTCTAGAAATTTGTTCAATAAATTTATTTGTTTTTTTTTGGGTAGGGAATAACGACCGATACAAATTTTTCCCTTCAGCTCATTTTAAATCTCCCGCACTGGTACCAATGGTACTGATACCTTGCCAAAAATTTGAACGCAGCCCAAAGGTATTGGAAAAACTACTTGTTTTGTGTTGGAGGTATTACGCACCCGGGGAAGACATACTTTTATTTTGATGAGGTTGTTATATCTTACCTTTGATGATATCTTCCAAGACTTGGGGACACAACTTGGCTGTGACTTTGGTGCTACAAGACATGTCGGGAGACGAGTTAATTTCAATTAACCACGGTTTAAACTTAGTGTCTAAAATAAAATCGCAACCATACAACTCAAATTGGTTAATCCTGTGAATCATGCCCTCTTGACAAGTTAGCATCGCTCCGATGATGTTCCTTTTCATTCCTTGGTAAATGATTTTATTCCAAACTTGACCCTGTCCCTCTTCATCCAGATAATCCTTGAATTGCTGGAGCACCCACATGTTGTTGTTGGGTAATTTAGGGTCCCTGTTTATGTTGCTTTTGTACTTGTGTTGAATGGCATTGTTGGTTAGGTGGATAGATTCGTGGAAGTCTGTGAGGGTATACTTCTGCGAACTGAACCTCAAATAGCAGTTTTTATACATCCAGATTACCAGAGGGTGGGTGTTTGTTATGACATAGTATTGTCTTATATCAAACTTGGTTCCATAAATAAGTAAAGGTTTTTCTGGAGAGTAATGAAAATTAAATAAACATTAACTTATTTCGAAATATAATATGTATACAAGATGTCCAGAAACTCATAGTACATGTGGGAAACTGGTGAAACTACATCACTCATAGAACCTAAAAAAAACTTATTTTTTTCGATCTGAACATTTAATTTTTTTTTAACTTTCCTTTTTTTGGCAACAAAAGGTTTCTCAAAACTTTTGGATTCAGGTCTGCCTTTAAAAGATGTTAAACAGCTGATGTTAACCCTCTAGCTCTAGCGCAGTGATGATCAACCTTTTTAGCCGGAGGGCCAATTTATTAATTTTCAATTTGTTCGCGGGCTGCATTGGGTAGGGTACATACAGCTCCAAACTGTTAACTTTGCAGTCGGTGGTGTCGCCAACCTATTTGTATCTTCTAAAGCGGTGTTTTTACAGAACTTACTTTTACTTATCAGTGGTAAGTTATAACTTATGACGAATGAAAACAATTTTTTCAGCATTTGTTGACAGCAAACGATTGCTCTTTTCTTCATAAATTAAACCTGCTTCTGAAAATAGCCGCTCACTATACATTGCTACCAGGAGATGATAAATAAATGTTAAATTCTGCTAGGATTGGATACTGTTTTGCTTTTGCTGACCTTCTTCTTTATGTGCCTTATCAGGTCCCCCCGACGATGGCGATCACTCTTTTGCTGACCACCACTTGTAATTAATTGTAAGGCTCTGCTGTCCGATCTAGGCGAACAGTTTTCATGTAAAAATAAATTTATTTTGCGAAATGTACCTAATTGATTTTTATTAATTTATGAAAACGATTTTTAATTCATGAGTTCAATTAATGTTAATTTATGAAAACGTTTTTAATATATTAAATTCATGATTTTTATTCATGAAAACTGATTGCTAAGATGAAGACGAATACCGAATATTCGGTATTCGGCCGAGAGCTTAGCCGAATATTCGGTATTCAGCAAAATCACTATTCGTGGCATCTCTAGTTATTATCATTCGTAACCTTTTTGGGTTGTAATATGTTCAAAAGTTTGTTGGTAATATTTTTTCTGCAACCTAAAACTTTGTATTGTGGCAATTATTAAATGTGTTCTTGCGCATTTGCACACCTCTCTTTGTACACCATGTAGCTCGCAATACTTTTAGGGTGCATACAAAAACTTCTTGGTCAAACCAACAAATGCTGTAAATTTTTTTATTATTTGAAAAGTAGAAAAAAATTGTAAAGAAAACTTTTGGTATTTTAAAAAATGGACACCCTTAAAATGCATCAAACATGGATCTCAAAAAGATGCTGCGCTGTGAAGGTGAATTTTTTTTTACATGTTATTAAAGTCGAACCGTGAAAATCTGTCTTTAAGAATATTTATTCATATGTATAATTATATATTACAATGCATTACAAAATGATACTTGATCTGTCCAACTGGGAAGACTACTTTGTCTGTATATATAATAGCTTATTATTTTGAGCATCTGATTCAAAACTTTGAAGAAAGTGTGCCTGCTTAACCCTTCTGCAAAACAGGACAACAACCGTTGAAAAAGTTTTACTGGAATTTTGGCAACTGGGCCACACGAAAAGGGCTCGCAGGATTCTCATCACTACCGTAATGTAGTAATGCTCCTAGGTTTCTCATCAATGCCCTAGTGACTGAATTTTAAAAATTTTAAATTCAGACTTGACGACGAATGGTCAAAACAAAAAAAAGTCCAAATGTGATGTAGATTCACCAGTTTCCCGCTTGTACTACTTGTATACTATACTACTGCTGTTTCCGGACACCGTGTATACATTGTAGGACAATGAGCCATTTCTATTCCTCGATTTAATAGTGTGCAACTTACCTATATACTTTTGAACGACGTACTTCTGAACCCTTGACTGTGCACTAATGTTCATTATAGTTTTGTAATCATTACTTAAAGTTATTCCTCTTCCCCTGGACAAGGCACCTGGCTTAATGATCCATATGTTGTTCATCCCTTCGCAATCTATTTCCGGTCTGTATTTTCTCATAAACCTTAACATTTCATTGGCGCAGATTATATAGAAATCCATGACATTCTTGTGTTCTACTTTCAACCTTTGCCTTCGGAAGATCAGCTTATAGTAATTATTAATGAAAGTGTCCCAATCAGATGAATTTGGTTCCTTAATAATTTTATCGATATCTTTATGTTGCTTTCGTTGTATGAACCCTTGACATCTTTTGAGGGCAAAAAATATCACAGAAAATGGTATTTTACCCTTTTCTGACATAATGGAGTCCTCACTGTCGTTGTTCCTGACAAACCACTTTAGCAAATTCGTACAAGATGTTATTCTGTAATCCTCTTGAAAATCTTCTAATTCATCAAACACATTATAAGAACGGGGATAATTAACATCTGAAACTCCACTGATATGATACCATTGCTGGTATTTTAAAGCGGAGCACAGTCCTGCCTTTGTTGTAAAAATTTTATCATCCATTTTAACACGGTTGATAATTGGATATGTGATAGGATTAGAATTATTTGGCCATATTGTATCGTTTACTGATACTTTCCAATAAAAGTTTGGATTGGATCTAAGAAGTAAGCTATTAGTTATTACTAATCTCTTTTTTGCATCCAATTCTGGATTAGTATCGCCATAGGGTATTTCTCTTTTTAAATTGTCAAATTGTCTGTATCTTAATTTCTCCACCCACCCTCTTGCTCTCAGTGCCTCTCTGATAGCTTTACATCTGCCGAATATAGAGAAAACCTTTCTATTATGTATAGCCTTATTAACATGTTCTCTTAACTCTTCATACTTGGCTAGATTGTATATTATTCTATCGCTCAGTAGCTTGACCGTTTGATTCTTTTTCCTTGAATATCTGTTCCTCGAGGTTGTGTTGGAAGCTGGCGCCGCCGCTATGGAACTAGGTTGGGGAGTGGCTTTCATTTTGGACGGGATGCACATTGCAGATTGCTGGATACTATAGGTTTTGCTTTGCTTGCTACAGATGCTACTTCTAGAACTCTCACATAACTTCTGAAATATAATGGTACTAATAATAATTTAATATTTAGGAAACTGATGTTACTTGTGGAATTCGTATAAATTGACATCAAATAAGATAACCCAAGGTTTATTTGAAGATTTCATGCATTTCTTAAGATAATTTAGGTGCTAGCATGCTATTTGCAATGTGCCTGCCGTTTTTGTAAAACATAAGCATGTAAATAATATTATAATTTATTAAATTATTGCTAAAAATAAATACACACTTTCAAAAATAAGCGTGAAAAAGCTGAGCAACCGAAACTACATGGCATAAACTGTAACTAGAAACTACACGCGTGCCCTCCGACTGCTTTACTAAAATGCGGTCTAAGCAGGAATTATTTCTGACTAGAGCTAACTTCAAACAAGACATAATTCAATGTTTACGAAATGCACAAAGTATAGAGTAGAACTGTCGTTTTGAATTTGCTTCTATGTGGTTTTTTTGTTAGTATTAAGCAGTGCTTTCTAGATCAAAATTAGCGTGACGACAAAAACATCTGTTGTTATGTACTTCTATCAAATTGTTGTCTTTCATAAATGCTAATTGTCGGTTCAAAAACGTTTGTCGTACTTTAATTCTGAAATTATCTGATAGAATATGGAAATTTTAACCTGTGAAACTTGTTGTATTTTCCTACTGCCTACCCTGATCAAAAACTCTGTGCACGCCCCTGCCTAGCATGTCAATGCCTTTATTCGAAAGGAGCATTATGTAATGGAAAACTTATGTTGGAAAATCGTGATGACTCGAGACATCTCTCAGCTGGGCGTGAAACACACAAAGACCCCAATTTTAGGAATATTAAAAGTGGTCACTTACCTGGGATAAATTCATTTCCTTGCTTTGCGATACAGAACCATTTGGAAAAATGTATGATAGGGGTCCACATATAGCATTTACGCTTACATTGGTTACCTTCTTGGTTGATACAATGTCAGTTTTTTTAGATGAATTGTTGCATATGTTTCTTTTACTCGTACGAGTAGTTGTTACTGTGGAGTTGATAGTAAATTGTTGTAAGGGTTTGCTGGCACTCTGACGTTTTGTATACCGATATCTTTCATTTTGTTGTGTTTTTGGGTTTTTCAATTTTTGTTGCTCCCATTTTTTTGGTAGACAACTTTGAGATTTTTGCTTTATTGCACTCAAGTTTGTGTTCTTAGGGCCAGCATAGTTCTCTGCTGATTTAACCATTTTGACAAGATGAAAACTTGTTTTTAACTATTTTTACATATCGACTGTGATTAATTTTGTCTCAAAATGTTTTGCTGATTCCTGTAAATTATTAATATACTATGTGCTAACATCAATGAGTTTACAAACAAACATAGACGTTATTGTCTCGTAAAGTTAACACAAAAGTAAAAAACACACCTCCCTAAAATCGGAGGCAATTTTGGGCGCTCCCTACTCTCTCGCACAATTACCTGATATTGTGGGGTCACCCGCCACAATATCGAATTTAGGGCAGATTTGTCTACACACATGGTAATGTAGGAGGAGATATCAGATCAGTGGTGGCGAGCACATTAGATTGCCTCCCATTTGAGGGAGGTGCGAAGGGCCTTTTAGGTTTCCAATAAATTCTGAATTCAAATGTTCATTCATGTATGAACTAACTAATTAACCATCACGCCATTTCCCTGCAGGGGTAGGCAGAGAGGACGGACCGCCAATCAACTCGGTCTTGGCACACACGCCTTGCCTCGTTCACATTCATACATCGTCTGATACATGCTCTTCTATTATTTTGACTCTTGACATGGCCCGATTCAAGTATGTGATTCAATTGATCATGCCATGTCTTTCTCGGGCGCCCCCGACTTCTACCATTCACATCTGCATCATGACAAAGATAAACATTCAATGAATAAGTGTATGAAGAAAATAGATACAGGACTGGGCAGCGTTGCATACTTAAAAGTTGCGGCAAATACTACATTCTACATCACAGGTGTGATTGAAATGACAATTTCGATAGATACGCTTACTCGCTTGCACTAAGGGCAGCCGCTGATGAGAGACTTTAGTTGCTGCGACATTTGGAAAACTATCCCAAAATTCATACGACTTCAAAGAAGTCTCTTGTGTGCACATCTCCATGTACCGTGAAAGATTTGTATGCCTGCAACTATTGCAACGCAACTGTCTCCGCAACTAAAGTCTCTCGTCTGCGGATTGATGAATAAGTATAAGACTAATTCAGAATTCTGTATGATACGACTTACTGCCAGTAGGTTGTCCTTACACTTACGTATTGTTCGCTGTACTACTTTCTCTAATGGCACTGAAAATCTTGGGGAAACAGTTGAAATAATTGTATTTACAATAATAAGTAATTTGCGTGTATATACAACTGAAATGTCATTCCTTGGTTTAAATTAATGTTTAGCGTCTAATGGAAACACTTTCTCATCACATAAGAGGGCATTTTGGCACTCATTTATGCAATTTAGTTAGAGATAGCACACCACCTCATGTGACACGTGTTAGTAACGTACGAGTCTAACAGCCTTACTTATAAAAAAACTCTTCATAACTGTTGTTGTTACAAGTTGTACAAAGACTGGACCATAAATATACCAAACGACTGGACATTTTATTTTTTGAAACGTTGCTAATAAAAAAAAAGTCATTATTATGTTGGCAACATTGAACTTCGGTAGATCTGCGCATGCGCGGATCCGCCATGTTTTTTTTCAGAACGATGAAATTACGGTTTTGACATGCGATATTTTATGGCTGTAAATGATTTGTAATTAAATTGGCTAGTATCTATAGATTAAAAAATATATATATTTAGAGTCATTATGAAAGATTTTCTTACCCTGGACATTTTTAGGCTCTTAAAATGAGCATTTTTTTGGTAGGAGTGTACTATATTTTACATTTTTTTTAAATTTTGTCATGTATAAAGTCTTCACCATCCTATTATTATTTTAGACAGCGACTAGATTGTTGATATTCATTTTTTACAAACCATTCTCTTTGTGTTCCTCATTTGAAATTTGATTGCTTTTTAGGTAGGTACCGGGGTACACACTTATGATACTTACCTTTATCAGTTCTTACTTATAAAGTATAATATGCATTCAGTATTTTGAAGACATCAATGTGAAAATAATAAATGGATAGGTACTTTCAAAAGCACTGTTTGGTAAAAAAACCACCTCAAGTGTGTCTCGCCTAAACATAGAAAACCTGGTACCTACATTTTATTCTTTTAGTAAATACGTCTGTCTTATTTTTGGGGTGTTATGCCGTGTTGCGCTATCTCCTCCTTTAGCAAACATTTCGGACAGCATTACAGTGTCCATCATCAGGGAAGATGTGATATCTTTCTTAACACAATTTTACATCTGTAACATTGGTATAATGCAATAATTGCCTCCGCTCTGACTTGGACTTCACTATTATATACATACATTTACATAATATAATATGTGATACTTTTTAGCATGTTGGATAGTTCTAGTGGAATTAAATGTTGTCAGGTAAAAGCAGTGTAATAATAAGTTATTCAACAAGATAAATATTTATTCAATCAAAATTTTTATAAATAAATATAACTATAAATTAATTTGGAATAAAATGACCTACGAAATAAATCATCTGTAAACGGGTTAAATTGTGCTTTGGTTTTCTTTTCTTGCATTTTCTCTTTTACTATGTTTTTGTCTCTTGGTACTGATTCCAACACTGTCCTTGGAGGGCTCAAAGTCAATAAAGGTAGCCCCGTTAGTGCCCTTTTTTAATTTTGGATATAGTTTATTGAAAGAAATTATACCAGGACTGAATATTCTAGGAGTCACTTGAAAGACGCCTTTGGTTTCAGCTTTGACTTCGTTTGATTGCATCATTGATGTGGAGCGCAGGATACTGGCCGTTTCTCTATCCCAAGCCGTCGGTTCAATGTAACATCTTTTATTACCCACTGATTTGCTCTGTTTAGGATCCTGCCAATATACCTTTTCAACAACCTTCTCAGGTTGTTTTGTATTCTTGGCGATTTCTTTGATCGGTAAAGAAGGTTCATCTTCCAATTTACAACAGAATGTTGGCGATTTATTTTTATTTTTGTGGTGCTGTCTCTCTCGTTTTTGGAAGTGCTTCGATTTTCGTTTTGTTTTACCAGATGTTTTAACTAGTAGCCCAGATTTAACAATAGTTAGAGGTTCTTGAACATTAACATTTTCTAGAGATTCTTTATTCTCTAATTCTGTTTCTTTTACTTGAAGACAGTCTGCACTTTGAGGTTTTAACCAACTCATTAGGTCTGTTATGATGGGTCCAGAATAGCCCTCTGGCACTGACTCATCCACTGTGTCAGATTTCTGTTTTGTTTGTGTTGTGTATTGTAATAACGGTTCAAGTGCTTGACTCGGTGTCAGATGTCTCTCTGGTTTGGTGGCTCTTTCGACCCTCTTCTTTTTGAATATTCTCTTTCCACTGATTGAAAGTGTTAAACCCAAATAGGCTGGTGCTTTTGGGATAACTTGCTTATAGACCAATTCAAACATTCCTGTGTCTGCCTCAGGGTCTAACTTTGTATCTACAACAACTGAAAAAAAAAAATTGTGATGATAAATTATTATCGATAGTAAATTGATGAAAAAACTGTCCTTTTAAATAATTTCTCTGAATTTTTATGGGTTACATTTAAAAAAATTAAATTAAATATTTTGAAGTGGAACACTAGTAGATATTTTGACATTGGATTGGGCAATATAAAATGGCATACATTATTTAATGTCTTTTGTAGCATGGAATAATTTTAGATTAAGAATTTTTGACATCAACCTTTAATGATATCCTCCAAGCACTGCGGGCACAACCTAGCTGTTACACTTGTTGTGTGTGCAAGATCTGGACTGGAGTTAATCTCAATGAGCCAGGGGGTGAAGTCTTCCGTGAGCATGAAGTCCGCTCCGTACAGCTCAAAACTATTCTGGCGTCTGTCCATCGAGTCCTGCGAGGCCAGCATGGAGCCGATGAGGCACTCCCTCATGCCAGGATATATCTTCTCATCCCACAAGTCAGCTTTGCCAATTTGTCTGGAAAAGTACAAGATTAAAGGTATATTCACATCTACCGGTACCGCGCGTAACCTGGCAGGCACTACATATTCATTGCTTACTTTATCTAACAGCATTTTGAATTCTAGTTTTTAGAAAGTAAGGAGATATATTTATCGTAAACATTAATATTATTAATTACATAAATATTTACCTCAAGTAGGTTTTGAAAGTGTGACAGTCCCACATATTTTCATCTGGCAACGCCTTATCTCTCTCATCATTGTTCTTGTATCTAGATTGCACCGCATTGTTGGTGAGATGCACCGACTCGTGGTAGTTGGTAAGATTGAATAGTTGTGAACTAAACCTCAGGTAACTGTCCCTGCAAACAGCAATCAAACAATATTACTATGTGCATTCAATTAACATGTCCCAGAGCAGTGACACACGCAACTCTTTGAGTACTTGATTGCGGCTCTTCGACAAATGACATGTTTAAAGTACATTTTAATTTACTAATTATAACATTTCATAATTAAAAAATTATTTTCTATCTTAATTAAAAATAGAGCGGAGTTGGCATTTTTCAGTTATTTATATTATTGTGAAACATTAATTTTGTACACAGAATTGAATTTATTTGACGGCCTCCGTGGTCGAGGGGTAAGGCTTTCGACTAGCGATCCGGAGGTCACGGGTTGAAATCCCGGCATGCGCAAGTAAATTTTATTTGATTGATGTGTACTAATTCGCAATTTAAAAAAATAGCATAAGGTCTATATAAAAAAATTAAAACATTTTAATTTTTTTATCTTATTTTTCTTCCAAGATTAAGATATCAAAATTAGTTTAAATTCCTGCCACCTCAGAACAGGCGCAGCCTAGTGAGGTGGTTTATACCAAAAAAATAAAATGTACATTGTATTTTGTATGTGTATATGTATTGCAATATCTTGGTTAATAAATAATTTTTAAAAAAAATTTTAAAAACTATCTGCGACACGTTCCAGAGTGGAAGATACTCTCAGTATCGCCCTTGTATAAGACCACCATTCAGAAATGAAACATGCTTGAAATGGCTTTAGCCATATTTGGTGACTAGATGTGAATATCCAGGTACTTCCCCACCATCCTCTTCCCCATCTCCTTCCCCTCCCCACTACCTTCAGCCACACAACACACCCCAATTGGGGATCCCTTAGTACTGGCTCCAGGCGATTGAAACTGAAAATGCAGTACTCACATTTAAAAAAAGACGATTAATTGTATTTCTCTAATATTTGCAACAGACTTTTTTAAATTCGCGAGTGCGTAGTTAGCACTCATTGTTTATATGCTATATTTTGACAAATTTTATTTTTAAAATAACTTTTTTAATAATGTGTAATTTTTATGAATAAATAAAATTAATTTAAAGTAAGACGCATATTTAAATTATACATATAGTTTTATTCAGTACCTAGTTTTAACCGACTTCTAAAAACAGGGTTATTGTAAATAAATCTGGTTCTAAAAAGAAATCCAAATGATTGTAGTGGTGTAGTGTAGTGTAATGATTGTATTTGGCTCTTTTGACTTATGAGTTTGCTGACCACTGTCCTTGTCCTAGAGGAGGAGACCTACGAGTATATAACTTACTTGTACATCCAAATGGTGAGTGGCTGAGAACTTGTTATTAAGAACCACTGCCTTATATCAAATTTTGTGTTATACACGACCAACGGGTTTTCTGTAAGAAAAAATCTCTTGTTTTATGGTTTGTAAGTATTCCACATTTTAGAAAAATGTGTCCTTTCGTAGGTACCCATTTTTAGTCATGCATTCATAAACATGAGTATCTTTCTTAGGTCAAAACAAAACTATATTCAATTTGGGAGGCGAGTATGAGTACCGCCGCTCTAGTAACCGTTTATTGGATAACCAACACCCTTGCCATTGGTCACCCCAAATGGTCATTTGGTGACTTAGCAAGGGTGCCCGGTTCATGGGGTGAGGATATTCTAGGTCTTGGCGGCGGATGCGTCTGCCCACCTACCGTGTGGCAAGCCGTATTTGGAGAGACTGGTTGAGAGAGACCTTTTTACCTCTCCAGCAGGACTCTCTTGACCCGTCGCCTTACACTTCCTCCTTCCTTTCTTTAAAAAACCCTCCAAGCAGCATCCCCAAAGATGACATACGCCCTGAGGGAAATTATTTTCCTCAAGGCCTCGTGTGTGGAGCTAATCTACAAAAAAATTATATTAAAGAAGTGCTAATAACATTTAAATAAGTGCTGATAAGATGCCAGTGGCAGTCTATGAGTTTTCAGTGAGCCAGAGTGCCAAGATTGAAAAATACCACATTATTGATGTTGTTGTAGCTGAAAATGATTTTTTTTTCAAAATTTCGATATTTTGTATGAAGATTTTCAGGATTCTTTCAGTTTGGTAATGCACCGCATCCACATACTGATAGATTTCATACAAAAAGTGGAAATTTTGAAAACATTTTCAGCGAAGTACAACATCAATAACGTATTATTTTTCAATCTTAGCACTCTAGCTCACTGAAAACTCACAGACCGCCACTGCTGATAACATTTCTCAACATATTGAAAAATAATATTTTCAAGTAAATCAAAAAATTTTTGTTTGGCTACTTTGGTTGTTCGTTTCGAGGGCTTATAGATAAAAAACATACCTACTTATTATTGGAGGGCTTAAGGTGAAACAATTTTTGCTTAAAAAATATGCCAATTTACTAATTATTTTGTTTTTGATTTTCTAGAATTATTTTCAAAATGTTTTATAGATGTCGTTGTTTGACTTTAAGCCCTCGATTAGTGCATATGATTATCTCTATATATTATAAATTAAAGTCCTCCACCGCGTCTATCTGTCTCTCTGTTCGCAATAAACTCAAAAACTACTGAACGGATTTTCACCAATAGATAAAGTGATTCATGAGGAAGGCTTAGGTATATAATTTGTCAAGGTTTTGTGTAAATTGGTTGAAATATATAATACCAGCTGGTCCCCGGCATGAGTTGCAATGCCATTCAAAGAAATGAATTGATTTTCCCTGCATGTCCTTTCCCGTGCATCCCCATTCCCTTCCCCGCCTTCCCCCTCTCTCGTCTCTTCCCTCTCCACGAACCCCACCTCCCCCTTTCCCCTGCCTTTCCTCCCTGCCGCTAAAATATACACATTTTTATTTATACAAATTTCATAACACCAGAGCTTACCATTATATATAGCCTATATGTTATTCTGATGCATGAGCTATATTATTGTAAAGTTTAATTAAAATCCATTCATTAGTTTTTGCGTGAAAGAGTAACAAACACACATACATCCATACAAACTTTCGCGTTTATAATATTAGTAAGATAAAGGAGAATGAAAAGTGTTAATTTTTAAACTTGATATTGTTTTTATAAGACTACAGAATGTAAGGATGTGAATGTTTTTGTATATCAATACTTTTTTTCACTGAAGTAAATCTCGACGTGGAATTGTCTCTTCAAACTTGAACCCTTGCATTGTGACATTGGAATGGAAGTGAAATAACAGATAAATAACCCACCAATGTATTTCTGGACAACAAATCGAGCTTTATTAGCCACCGAGGAATTGGCTATTGCAACAATATCCTTGATATTATTCATCAGGTGAATTCCCCTTCCCCGACACTTATTTCCAGGCTTGACAATCCAGATGTTCATCACACCGTCCAAATCCATCTGAGGGCAATGCTTTCTCAAAGCTTTCAACACCCTTCCTGCTCTCTGGTAATAGTCACTTAAACAAAGTTCAAAATTCATTGGGAATGTGTCATAAGTTATTAAACATTTTCGTAAGTACATAGATAGTAACTTTGTAATAGAACATTATGGAAAGAAAAACTAACTTTGTGTATATTGACTCACTTTATATCAACATGCCATCCATTTTGGTACAAGTTTGCATTCATCGGCGGATGTAAAATGCATATTGTGAATGTATAATACAAATTCAATTAAAATGTTATTATATTTATTAGGGTAGGTGCGACTTGTTTAAATGAAGGAAAATTACAAGGGAGACTCAGACTTTTTTAACACTGTTAATCAGTTGAACATGACGTATAGCCCCATATTTCATGTTACATTCCTGTTGAAACCCAGTAAATCTCTATTGCAAATGTTGCTTCTGATCTTCTATCAGTATAAATATAGAACAACCAATTTGTCAGATTGATTATTTATCATCTTATATGTATTTCATTTTACCAAATAAACTGATTTAAGTGTTACCTGGTTGTAGTTTGTAGTAATTACCCCACGATATAATGTTTAGTAAGGCAAAGATGTGCCGAAACCGTGATGTTAAACAAATTTTTTTTTTTTTTAGTCAAGTATTTTTTTTCATGTAGGCAGAGGCGGCCCCTGCCTTAGTGCATTTGTGCAATGCACTGCCAAACATCAACATATGTCAGAAGTGTAAATTAGTAAATCCATTCATGAAGAATTCCCGCTGATTCGTTATAATATCCTTACCAATTAACTTTTCTACTAAACTCCCGCGCATACGAAAAAGAAATGCGTGCATCTTTGGTTATGCCGAGATGTGACATCACATGAAGTGATATTTCTACTGGGACTGTCTCTAGAGGGTGGAATCGTGAAATGAGCAAGATAGGTAGAGGTCATCCCATATCGGAAATGATGTGTTAGAACAGTGAAGACCGGTTTGACCGGTCAGTGGTTGAGTGGGCATAGCGCTTGGGTCTCACCCGGGCGTCGCATGTTCGATTCCTCGGCTGGCTAAGTCCTCCATCACAACACAAGCAACATTTTCGGCTTTCTGTGGTGGTAGTAGGAGATTTTCAAACATTGTTGGGTTATTCGTAACCCGGGAATGTTTGTCTTTCTTTTAAAAAAAAAAAAAAAAAAATATGACACATGCGTGCATTAGCGGCGCATGCGCAGAGGCATTCTGATCTCAGATAAAACTTTACTTAAGCTCCAGACTACTAGCGAAGTTCCTCGACGAAGTACTCGGGAAAGTTGATCGAAGTCAGAAGTACGTTGCTACACTCTTCGTTCAACTTCGCGAGAAACTCATTCGCGCGGTGGTGCCGTCACGACTCGCACGTCATGGATGCTCAATTAGCAGCTGCCGTTGCAATGTGCACGCTCGCGTATTATAACTTATAACTATGTGCATATTTATCAAACGAAGAAATATAAAAAAAGGAGGAAAAGAAAATGGTGGATGATTGCAATGTACCGGAACAGAACAATAATATTTGGATAATTTGTAGAGCGCCGTTTTTATGAAAAATCACCTCAAGGGCGCTTTACAATTTATTAAGAATTCTTAGGCTCTATCTAATTTAATTATTTACAACAAGATTAGTTTAGTCAACTAAACTATGACAAGAGAACCATTGGGAATAAATAAACAAATGGGTACAAAAGATTTTTTATTTTAAAGTGTATTGTATTTTGTACAGACGTAGGTAGATTCAAGACGGACCCAAGCACCGTAAACTTTATTTTTGTCCTTATGACCTCTCTCAAGTGGGTTCCAAATAATTGGTTCCGCTTGCAATGTTTCCAGGAGCAACAGAATTTGCTCCTGCGACTACTGCGTACTACTCATATTAAAAAATAATTAATAGCGCGCACGTGTATTCACGACAACGTATTGAAGCGAACTGAAGTTAGCCGAGTAGTGTAGACAGTCACTTCGTGCAACTTCGAGTCCTTTGACTCGGGCGCAAAAACCGTCAAAAAACGGAAGTTGCCCAAGGCGAGCCGAAGTTGGACGAAGTAAGACGAAGTGCCCCTCCGCACTATCGTATTCGCCTAACTTCGTTCAAATTCGCGAGTAGTCTGGAGGGAGCTTTAAACATGCGTGATATGGCACCGAACGTTTGGAATGCATTAGTCAGGATTAACGAATTAACAATGTTATGTATTAGGGCTACTGGTGTGCCGGTGCGGCGAAATCAAGCTATTGGCAGATGTATTGACATCATTTTAGTGGCTTTCGCTAGTTTTGCTCTGTAAAAAACTTATTTAAAAACGATTAACGTCGATTTTTTCAAAAGTAACCGAATTTGATTTGAGAATAAATTGTTTTTGAAAAATAATGGCCTTCCAAAACTATTGCTGAATATAATACAAGTTTGTAAGGTTAAGGAAAAAACTGTTAATAGAGTTTTTAAAGCAAAGTATTAAAAAATATTCAAAAGCATCTTGGCTTTGTGTATGTGATCGTTTGAACACATTTTTTTGTTTTCCCTGTACAATTTTCGGAGATGCTAAACCGTGGTGTAAATGATAGCACTCATTTTATTTTAGTTTGTTTGGTCTAGTTGAAACACCATTACAACTTAATGTTGGTTTTCGCGGATCTGTGAATCAACCAATTATATTTTCCCTTATTAATGTTATCATTTTTTGTGAAATGCACTGCTGGTAAATTTTGTCACGGGCCGCCTCTGCATAGGTGGTATGTACTTCAGAAATTTTAAATTGCATGCCCCAAGTCTCAAATTGTATCTGAAAAGCCTTGTGTACGACAGTATGATATACATTACCTAAAGACAATATCAGAGTCATTATAAAATTTATCATTTTCATGAAGAACCAAATAATGATGTGTCAAGAAATGATCCCACTCGTACTCCCAGACGTGTTGGACGATATCTTCAAAATCATCAATATCTCTGTGCGTAACGAAGCTCAAGTATTCTGTCAGACGGTTTATGGCGAATTCAATAGCCGACACGGGTATTTTTCCATTGGCATCGCAAAGGCCGTCTTCACCCTTAAAATCATATGTATTGACCATCCACTTGAGTAGTCCCATGCAAGCTGTCAGACGGAAATCGTCGATAAATTCATCTAGCTGCTCTTGCATGTGGATATTGTAGCAGCGCGGGAAACAGGTGTAGGACACTCCGGGCTCGGTGTACCAGTGCATTTGGTTGATGGATTGGCACAGGCCTTCCTTTGATGTAAAAGTTGCTCGGGAAAATCTGGAAATATTTTTAATGCTGTTATAGATATGATTCATGTCGTGAAAAAAATTACAATATTATAGACCAGTGTTCCGCAAAGTGTGTGCCGCGGCACAGTGGTGTACCGTGGACATTAGTTGGTGTGCCTCATCGCAAGCGAGCTAAAAAAAATGAGACCCAGACATTTTTAGAGACCCAGGATTCAATTTTTGCTTCTGTGTTTAAAAAATAATAATAGGTAGCAAAACTTGCATATCTGGCGGATATATTTCCTCATTTAAATGACCTAAACAAAAAAAGGCAAGGCAGAAATTCTAATATTTTAACATCATCGGATCATATTGAAAGCTTTCGCGCTAAATTAGTGTTATGGATCAGCCACGCTACGAATATTAGTAATGAAATGTTCCCAAATGCCAAGGCTGCCGATTTAGCAAAAAAGTGCAGGCTTTGATAGTGAAATACTTGGAGCTGTTAGCAGAAAAAATTAACTCATATTTTCCTAAAAGTGACCTGCAACCTGTGGACTGGGTACGAAACCTATTCTAACGATAGCATTTCCCTTGGATACGTACCGATAAACGAGCAGAAAGAATTGACGGAGCTAAAAACTGATTAGACATTAAAACTACAATTTTCTGGAACAGGGCTAGCACATTTTGGGCTGCATATAAAAAAATGAGTATCCACTGCTTTCAAAACTTCTGTTGCAGTTCTATTATCATTTGGCACGACCGACTTATGCAAATTGGGGTTTTAATTATCACAAAAACTATGATTAAATTAAAAAAAGAGAACGCCTGAGGATGATCGACGAAAAGATGAGAGCAGTATTATCAACGAGTATTCCAAATTTTGATCTCATGTGCTCTGACAAGCAGTCTCACATTTCTCAAAACATATTTTCATATTTAATAATAAATATTAAATAAACATTGTTTTTTTTCCTTTGGTGTACCACTAAAATTCCTTGAGTTGGTATGTGTACCTTGAACACAAAAAGTTTGCGGAACACTGTTATAGACGGTTCCATGACAACTCAACCCAGAAAAGTCATTAAAAGGAAAAAATAAATAAAAAAAATTGCCCATAACCAGACAGACGGATTGCAATCTTTAGAGCACAGGCGTCGGGTGGGAATGCTATCCTTGTTCTACCAGCATTACAATGGAAGATGCTCTGAGGAACTAGCGTCATTGATCCCATTGGCACCGGTGCATAGTCGGGAAACACGCCAAACGCGTGCCCACTGCCCAACATATGCACACGGTTGACATTTGTCACATGAGAACGAGTCGCTTCTTCGACTCGTTCTTGTGTTCAACAGCTCGGCTGTGCCGACCTCTGTGCTTCCTCCTTCCTACAACATGAGTCTCTTCAAGACCAATGTTCATTCCTTCCTCTCCTCATAAAGACCCTCCACACAGCATCTCAGATGATATAGGACCTGAGGGAAATTATTTTCCTCAGGGTTTCCTGTGTGGAGTTAATGCAATTAATAAAAAAAAAAAAAAAATAACCTAACCTATTTAACCAAGTTTTTTATTTTCCTCACATCATAATTTGGGAGGCGGGTATGGGTACTGCCGCCCCGGGAACCATTTATTGGATAACCAACACCTCTGCTATAGGTCACCCCAAGTGGTTTGCTATGTTTGATGACTTAGCAGGGGTGCCCGGGTTCATGGGATGAGGTTTGTCCGGGTCTTGGCGGCGTATGCATCTGCCCTCGAGACATTGGCTCTGATGGAAATTATTTTCCTCAGGGCCATCTGTGTAGAGCTAATATAAAAATAAATAAAAAAAACTTTTAATGACTTTTCAAAAGATTGATGAAGTTGTACATTGTTGATTTGTCCGGTCACCCCAGATTTTAAGCATAGATTAAAAAAATTGAAGTGAAATTATTCTGTTTCATATAGTAGGTACATGTAGATTATTTTTTTGAGTGACAGCCATTTTGCCTTTCGGCAGAAATATTAAATTTAAAAAAACATATCATTAGAAAAACCCATAGTAAAACGGAAAACTTTACATTATACCTAATATGTCAAAGTAAGGTTCAAATAAATAAATAAAAAGTTAATTAATTTGGGAGGCGGGTATGGGTACCGCCGCCCCGGAAACCATTTATTGGATAACCAACCCCCCTGCCATAGGTTACCCTAAGTGGTTCACTACGTTTGGTGATTTAGCAGGGGTGCCCGGGTTCACGGGGTGAGGTTTGTCTAGGTCTTGGCAACACATGCGTTTGAAGGAGTCTTTTTTATCTCTCCAGCCGGACTCTCTCGATCCATCACGTTGTAACGCAGTGGGAGGCATGGATTCACGCCTGTCTCGACACAGGTATACCCTAGTGAGACAGGCACACAAATAAAACCAATGTAAATATATTTTATTATAGATAAATAAATAAATAAAATAAAAATATATCTGTCACTCCTGAACACATTGACACCCAGATTCCTACACACCCCTAATCCCTTTTTCCTTCATTTCATTAAAAAGACCCTCCACACAACATTCCTAAAGATGACGTAGGCTCTGAGGGCAATTGTTTTCCTCCTGTGTGGAGTTAATGTAAAAAAAAAATACGTGCGATTTTTTTCCAGACAGAAATTTCAACCATTAAAAATGGGTAATATTTTTAGCTATGAATCTTTTGAATCAAGACCATTTAATTTGAAATTAAGTAAATCCTACGTTTTAAGGTTTTTACTACACGTAAGTAGGTACTTAAAATTTCTAGCGGATTCCTACTATTATTTTCACATTATAATAAGTACCTAGATACGTTTTTTGATTTTTACGGCCAAAAGCATTCTCGTTATTTGTTTTTGGGGTGTTATGCCGTGTTGCGCTACCTCCTTCTTTAGCCGACGTTTCGGATAGCATTGCAGTGTCCATCATCAGGGCAGATCCGACAGATCATCACACATCTGTCGCATCTGCCGGATCTGCCCTGATGATGGACACTGCAACGCTGTCCGAAACGTCGGCCAAAGAAGGAGGTAGCGGAACACGGCAATACACCCCAAAAACAAATAACGAAAAATATAATAAGTAGGTTTATATTTTTCTACCGATAACGAAAAGAAATAAAATATTATTCATGGCGCATTGTTACGGCATTAGTGTAGTGTTCAATTAAATTTATTCATTTTAAAAACATTACAAAATTCAATTAAAATTTAATAATACGGCCCGTGCTCTCTGAAATTTATTTAAACGCCATAAATTTGGCTTTTACATTCAAGTGATACATGATACAATGGTTCACAGGAGGATATCAGTATGTTAAAAATAACAGAAATAAAATAGTTAAGCAATATTTAAATAATACGCGAGGTTTATAAGTATGTATGATAAAAGCTAGTATATACATAGGTATATGATACAAGTATTTGTTACAACCAAACAAATAATGTGGGCATTAACATTATATTTGCGCAGAATAAAAATACGTAAAATAAAGGTGGCTTGTTGGTAAGTAGAATCGAGCAAAGTCTGGTATATCATACATTCACACATTCGCATTTATTTGCAAATCTAGGAGTTGATTATAAATAGAATAATTTTGTAGAGAGTTTAATGTTACCTTAAAAATTAATTTTGCTTTAAATGACTGGGCAGGTATAGATAGCAAATTAGCTCTTTGGTTTCAGGGCTGTCAGTTGGAGATTTGATAATAGTTATGGATTAAAAATAATAAATTTTATTAAAATAGTGCACTTATTAGCTATGACACTTGTGTCTGATGGTTAAGAGTAGTTCTGAATCTCTAGTAAAATATGATAAAGAAGCCTTACATATAAATATTATCATGCCTATCATTGATTATTATGATTGAGGTATGTTATTATAGCCTTCTTATAACTATATTCTAATAGCAGTTTTCTCGCGGTATTATGAACTGGTCCGGCTCTGATCCAAACGGCGCGGCGCGGGCGCCTGGAGCTAGTAAACACACTAAACACCTCAAGGGCGCTGTATTAGATGTTAGGCGTTATCAGCGACTTGGCCCCATTGGCCAGGATGGCCGAGCGGTCTTAGTGTCAGACGCAAGGCTCCTTGGCGCCTTGACCCTTGACAAGTCAGCACTCAGCACCCATTCTTTCGCCACCCAGAGCGGTCTGCCCCAATTGCGTCTGCACAGGGCTTGTCATAAATATACCAAACCACCCATGGCATACCCTGGATTATAAAGGACAAGCGAAAAAAGTACAAAAGGCCATTTAAAAAAAATCGCTGGTGTACCTAATCTGAATTCCAGTGTTACCAATAATTTTAAATTATATCAAAAAGTCGTGTTATGACAATTTACCTACGTGCTGAATGGAGGTTCTAGTTTTTTACGAGATTCATATAAGTTTCTAGTTAGAAATAAATGTGCTTAAGAAGGAAAATTTGATTTCTGATAAATTGATTGAGTTATGTAGTAGAAAAATCGTCTAGGTGCCTACCCAAAGATTATACAATAAGCCGCCATCGTGTATTATGCTAACTTGTGTGGAATTCACACGACAAATCTAAATAAAGCAGAAAATAACAAAAATACATTTGACGTGACACATGTTTGTCCTACCTTGTAACCTATCCCCTTCCCCTTCCCCTTCCCCTTCCCCTTCCCCTTCCCCTTCCCCTTCCCCTTCCCCTTCCCCTTCCCCTTCCCCTTCCCCTTCCCCTTCCCCTTCCCCTTCCCCTTCCCCTTCCCCTTCCCCTTCCCCTTCACCTTCCCCTTCCCCTTCCCCTTCCCCTTCCCCTTCCCCTTCCCCTTCCCCTTCCCCTTCCCCTTCCCCTTCCCCTTCCCCTTCCCGTTGACATCGTGAATTTAATTAGCCCTGATCACAAAAATTCCAACCCCTTTATCATTTAATATTTTAACCGAAGATATTACGAACATTATTTTATTATCAATTGACTTATTTTTTGGTATTGGAAAAGCGCTTCTGCCATATTAATTTGTTGTGCTTTATTTGTATCTACTTTCTTGCTTATTCGGACAAGTTTGCCCTTATTAACTACAATATAACAATAGCTAGGTACTCATATAATGGTGTAGGGCTTATATAATGGGGTTCGAATCCCCACCCCCTCTCCCCGTCGGCCTCAGTATTGCATATAGGCAGGGCTGGGCAAAATACATGCTTTGCTGTAATTGAAATACAAATTACAAAATACTTTTTCGCATGTATTTAAAATACGAAATACAAAATACTTTTACGTCGTGTATTTGAAATACAAAATATCATCACACATCTGTCGCATCTGCCGGATCTGCCCTGATGATGGACACTGCAACGCTGTCCGAAACGTCGGCCAAAGAAGGAGGTAGCGGAACACGGCAATACACCCCAAAAACAAATAACGAAAAATATAATAAGTAGGTTTATATTTTTCTACCGATAACGAAAAGAAATAAAATATTATTCATGGCGCATTGTTACGGCATTAGTGTAGTGTTCAATTAAATTTATTCATTTTAAAAACATTACAAAATTCAATTAAAATTTAATAATACGGCCCGTGCTCTCTGAAATTTATTTAAACGCCATAAATTTGGCTTTTACATTCAAGTGATACATGATACAATGGTTCACAGGAGGATATCAGTATGTTAAAAATAACAGAAATAAAATAGTTAAGCAATATTTAAATAATACGCGAGGTTTATAAGTATGTATGATAAAAGCTAGTATATACATAGGTATATGATACAAGTATTTGTTACAACCAAACAAATAATGTGGGCATTAACATTATATTTGCGCAGAATAAAAATACGTAAAATAAAGGTGGCTTGTTGGTAAGTAGAATCGAGCAAAGTCTGGTATATCATACATTCACACATTCGCATTTATTTGCAAATCTAGGAGTTGATTATAAATAGAATAATTTTGTAGAGAGTTTAATGTTACCTTAAAAATTAATTTTGCTTTAAATGACTGGGCAGGTATAGATAGCAAATTAGCTCTTTGGTTTCAGGGCTGTCAGTTGGAGATTTGATAATAGTTATGGATTAAAAATAATAAATTTTATTAAAATAGTGCACTTATTAGCTATGACACTTGTGTCTGATGGTTAAGAGTAGTTCTGAATCTCTAGTAAAATATGATAAAGAAGCCTTACATATAAATATTATCATGCCTATCATTGATTATTATGATTGAGGTATGTTATTATAGCCTTCTTATAACTATATTCTAATAGCAGTTTTCTCGCGGTATTATGAACTGGTCCGGCTCTGATCCAAACGGCGCGGCGCGGGCGCCTGGAGCTAGTAAACACACTAAACACCTCAAGGGCGCTGTATTAGATGTTAGGCGTTATCAGCGACTTGGCCCCATTGGCCAGGATGGCCGAGCGGTCTTAGTGTCAGACGCAAGGCTCCTTGGCGCCTTGACCCTTGACAAGTCAGCACTCAGCACCCATTCTTTCGCCACCCAGAGCGGTCTGCCCCAATTGCGTCTGCACAGGGCTTGTCATAAATATACCAAACCACCCATGGCATACCCTGGATTATAAAGGACAAGCGAAAAAAGTACAAAAGGCCATTTAAAAAAAATCGCTGGTGTACCTAATCTGAATTCCAGTGTTACCAATAATTTTAAATTATATCAAAAAGTCGTGTTATGACAATTTACCTACGTGCTGAATGGAGGTTCTAGTTTTTTACGAGATTCATATAAGTTTCTAGTTAGAAATAAATGTGCTTAAGAAGGAAAATTTGATTTCTGATAAATTGATTGAGTTATGTAGTAGAAAAATCGTCTAGGTGCCTACCCAAAGATTATACAATAAGCCGCCATCGTGTATTATGCTAACTTGTGTGGAATTCACACGACAAATCTAAATAAAGCAGAAAATAACAAAAATACATTTGACGTGACACATGTTTGTCCTACCTTGTAACCTATCCCCTTCCCCTTCCCCTTCCCCTTCCCCTTCCCCTTCCCCTTCCCCTTCCCCTTCCCCTTCCCCTTCCCCTTCCCCTTCCCCTTCCCCTTCCCCTTCCCCTTCCCCTTCCCCTTCCCCTTCCCCTTCCCCTTCCCCTTCCCCTTCCCCTTCCCCTTCCCCTTCCCCTTCCCCTTCCCCTTCCCCTTCCCCTTCCCCTTCCCCTTCCCCTTCCCCTTCCCCTTCCCCTTCCCCTTCCCCTTCCCCTTCCCCTTCCCCTTCCCCTTCCCCTTCCCGTTGACATCGTGAATTTAATTAGCCCTGATCACAAAAATTCCAACCCCTTTATCATTTAATATTTTAACCGAAGATATTACGAACATTATTTTATTATCAATTGACTTATTTTTTGGTATTGGAAAAGCGCTTCTGCCATATTAATTTGTTGTGCTTTATTTGTATCTACTTTCTTGCTTATTCGGACAAGTTTGCCCTTATTAACTACAATATAACAATAGCTAGGTACTCATATAATGGTGTAGGGCTTATATAATGGGGTTCGAATCCCCACCCCCTCTCCCCGTCGGCCTCAGTATTGCATATAGGCAGGGCTGGGCAAAATACATGCTTTGCTGTAATTGAAATACAAATTACAAAATACTTTTTCGCATGTATTTAAAATACGAAATACAAAATACTTTTACGTCGTGTATTTGAAATACAAAATACAAAATACAGTATTTTAACCATTTTTTTCTTTCAAATACAAAATACAAAATACATTTGGTTTTGGTAGAACCTTTGGTTGCAATAAATTGTCCTAAGTGCACTTATCTAAGGGTGCATTTCCAGAAAAGCAAAGCTGAGCAGAGTGAAACAGAAACGTGCAAAAATTGACCAATCATATTGCTTTGAAGACACATCTCATCCTCGCTCCACTTGTAAAGTTTGTGGTATAGGACCCAGGTGTTAGATAATAATAATAATAATTATAATAACATGACGTTTCGGCATCAGTTTCGGTTTCGGTAGAAAATCTGCCGAACCTTCGCCCGCACCGAAACTCTGCGTTCGAAAATTATCGCGCGTCGTTTGGCTGACTTCGGGTGAGTTTGTGGCTCGTTCGCCAAATTTTTGTTCAAATAAGTAGTTAAAATGTTTGTTAATTTTTAATTTTTTGGTTTATTCTATAGCAGTAATGTACCGGTAATAGTACCCGCCGCCCAAGTTGGGAGGCGGGTAAGGGTACCGCCGCCCCAGGAACAATTTATTGCATAATCAACACTTCTTCCATAGGATACCTTAAGTGGTTCGCTACGTTTGGTGTCTTTGCAGGGGTGCCCGGGTTCATGGGGTTAAGTTTGTCCAGGTCTTGGGGCCAATTCGTCTGCCTGCCTGCTCCGTGGTGTGCAGGATCGAGAGAGACTGGTTGAGGCAGGTCTTTTATCCTCTCCAGCCGGAATCTCTCGACCTATCGCCTGGCACCGCGGTTGGAAGGATGGATTCATTCGTCCGTTATGCCTAGATATACTGACCCCCCCATTCCTACCCACCCTTCATACCTATTTCCTTCCCAGAACTGCCTCTCCTTCCTTTCCTTAAAAAAACCTCCACACAGCATCCCCTAAGATGACATAAGCCCTGAGGGAAACTATTTTCCTCAGGGCCTCCTATGTGGAACTAATGTAAAAAAAATAATAAATAAATATTTTTTCACTTACTTCAATTTGTGTTTTCTTTATTTCATTTAACATGTTCATTAAGAATATTGTGATTGTAAACGCAATTTAAATACTCAATTAATGAGGACCTTCCTTTATAATATGAGTGTTGATTATTGTCAAATTTTTGTTCCAAGAAGTAAATAACATGTTTTGTTAATTTTTGTTTGCTTTATATAAGTAATTTCAAAAAAATTAATAATAATTTTTTCATAGGTACTTCAATAATTGTTTTTTTTTTTTTCATTTAACACGTGTTAATTGTCTGTATCAGTGTAAAAATGAGCCAAATTTCAGCAAATAAAATAGCTAAAAAAAGAATTGGTTTCGGCTAAAACTGAGACAGACACCAAAGATTCGGTTTTAGTTTCGGTAGAAAGTCCTGTATCGGTCAGACACTAATAATATAATACGAAGTGTTGCCAACTTGCTCTAAATATTAACATATATTGCGCTGGATTCTAACGTTTTTAGTCTTATGTATTATCTACGTTATTTTATTTTTCATTATCATTACTATGATCGCTAAATGTATTTGAAAATGTATTTTGAAGCCATAATTTAAAAAAAGTATTTGAAATACAAATTACAAAATACCTCAGCATCGGGTAATTGAAATACCAATTACAAAATACATTTTTATGAAGTAATTGAAATACAAATACAAAATACATATTTGTATTTCAAATACGTATTTCAATTACAAGTAATTCAAATACTGCCCAGCCCTGCATATAGGAAAAAAGATAATAATTCCCGTAGATTACATTCCTTGAAAAAAATCATAATATTATTTGCGCCATTTTTTATCGATTTGATCATAATTGGTTTTGGTAAGTATAGGTCACAAAAAACTTTCTAATAAAATTTCTAACCCTCGCCCCTCCTTATGTCTCTCTTCCCCATGATCGACCCCTCCCCCCTCCCTCCCGTGTGAACACTAAATTACGCTAGGCTCTTGGCACTATCATCAGTTATTGGTTATATTGCTAATGTTCAATAAAAAATGTTAGCTTTGTAATAACGTGACAAAGCATACACGAGCGGAAATTAAAATTTCTGGACGTAAGTAGGTACATATTACATTTACGTGAATTCTAACATTTTAGCTACCTCCGAAACCTTTAATTTTCCTTGCATTTTTATCTAAATATATATAAAATTCGCCTTTTCATTATTATTATAATGAAAAGGTAGTCTCATTGTCAACTTTCCGGAATGCATTAGAATTACAAAAAATCATTGAAGAAACATTTCACCATAAAAATATACAAAGGTACTAATAGATTACCTGCTTATTAGCACATCGGGTTTAACCAATAGCCAATCCATTTTGTCCCGTTTCGACGTCCATAAAAAATCAACGGGCTGGTTTTCCAAAAGTTTGTGCATAATCAACTTTTCACATTTTGTTTTAGACAACTTATCAGCGTCACTTAAATTTTTTTGTGCTTGATCCTGCGAAGGGAGATCGTTGGTAACTGAATTTAAATTTGTGGCGTATGCTTTTGGGGAATCGAACTTTTGAATCCATCCTCGTGATATCAAGGCTCGCCTTATTGCTGAAAATCCTCCCCCTTTAATGAGGAACACTTTTTTTTCCTTGACTACTGTTTCAGACATCCTTTTTAGTTCTTTCCATCGCTCTTTACTCACGAGGTTACGGTATAGTTGGAAATTTTCATTAATTGATGTTGGACTGTTACCTTAAAACATTCATGAGCTTTGAAAAACAAAGAGACCTTTTATGCAGAAATCGCAAAACACCAATCAAAAAATAACAATTTGTCAATAACCGACGGCGATGTGTCAAATAAATTATTAATCATCTCTCTAAACTTTCACCATACCGTAATTAAAATGTATTAATTAACCGACTGATTAATTTGCGAGTATTGTTGGCGTGCTAACACGCGCGAAAATTACTACATTTGAAAAAATATAGTTTTTACATCGCAAATGATTTTCTTTTGTGATTGACATTTTAAACGGATCGCAGAAATGAAAATATAATGGTACTATTGAATAAATATATTTCAAATAAAAAACAAAACATGTTCCATTAACCTGGAGAGGCGATTTTCCTAACAGGAATAGAGTGTGCGCTTTGCGGTCTCGCCAGAGCCCTTTTCTGCTTTTCCTTTTCGAGGATTAGATCCGGTATAACTTCCTCCATATCCCCCGCTACAGCCATATACTCCCCCGAACCTTTCACCATCTAAATTTCAACCCATATTACCAGGTTAGCACACATCAGAATCCGAAATTCGCGCGTTCTTATTATTCAAACAAAATACGGTTAGGAGCGCGTCATAGCGGCCCGAAGCTCACCATCGTACTGATTTTTGCACCAAAATTCCTAATAGTAAAGTGCAATAACCCAGTTTTAATTCAGGCTACATAATGAAAGTATTTTCCAAGTTCCGCACGAAGCTTTAGTGCATTTCCCCACCTGGTACAGGCTAGCTGACGTCACAAACCTTGGACCGAACTAGGAATGTATACAAGCAGGTCGCGCGCGCCATAGGAAACCGTTGTTAGGGCATGGGAACTGGGAACTGAAGGAAATGAAGACAAATGACGGCAAATTCCGTTTTACATTTTCATTCGAACTTTAATACAGCGACAGCCTATTTATAATAATTAAATTGGTTAAGTGGTTACCGAATTTAACATCCAGAAACATATTCATTGCGCGTTTATAAATACGTTTGTTAGGAATTAGCATATATATTTTAATGACAATAATTAATTTGATATTATTATTACTTTGTTGAAAATAAACTTAATTTTATTGGACATGCTTCAGTGCGTTCACAAATTCAGTGGGTAATATGGGGGACTTGGTAATATAAATTTGCAAGTAAATTTCATTTTGTCTGCTAATTTACATAAAATGATTTAAGTACCTACCTTCTAATAATACGTGCTGTGTAGGTAGTAGGTTCGCATATTAGTAGGCGCATTACTTAAAAGTGTTCATAAGATGTTTCCGGAGATACAAAAAATACCATGCCTGCAATATTAAACTACTCTCTTTAAACTATTAATTAGCCATTTAATTTCATTGCAGTATCAAAAAATATATATCATTGTTCATAAGTTCGTACAAAAGTGCAAAAACGTTGAAGTTTTATTCTACAGGAGCACATTATTTTTTTGTCAAAGAAAGACATACATTCCCAGGTTACGAATAACCCAACAATGTTTGAAAATCTAAGCGTTAAATGTTTTTGTGTCGTGATGGAGGTCTTAGCCAGTAGAGGAATCGAACACGCGACGTCCGAGTGGGACCCAAACGCGATGCCCACTCAGCCACTGACAGGTCGTACTTATTTATACTGTACATTTATTTGTACTGACTGTAAAAAAAAGTTTTCCTTATGACTAAAAAGTGTTTCAATGCTATGAAAAACCAAGATATCGTAAAAAATAATATTTAATATTAGGTTAACAATATATTTGTCAAGAAGATATTAATTTTCAAGCTTTTCAAGTTTTTTAATTTTAATTGGACGCCAGTTATCAAATATCGCACGAGTGTTTTAATATAAAGTAATATTTTTAAAAAATCGTTAAGTAGGTTTTATCGGGTTGATAATGCCGTCAGGAAGCGAAACAACGGCCATGTGTAATAATGATTACACCGCACAACTTGATTACAAATAAGCGGTTAAAATGTTATAAATTGAATAGATAAAAGAAAATCTTAAAAATATGTAAAGCAGGTGGTACAAAATAAACTCTCGGAAACCTTTACCATCCCAATGATCTTAATATCATAATGTTTTAAATGTCGCAACATTTTAACTTAGAAATCTTATCGGATTATAATTAAAACGTACACCAAAAATCGCATTGGAATGAATTTATAAGGAATTTTATAACTATTTTTGTGCGATTACCGACGATTGTATTGATATCGTTATCTAAAAAATGGTGGGTATTTGTAAATTGCAGTCGAAATAAAATAAGTACGTACCTACATTTAATTAAGTACGTTACAAAATATTGATTATATATTTCTGCGATAAATAGTAAATAAATACATAATGAACGTATAAATAATTTGTTAAAAAATGAAAATATGAAAATATATTTTGCAAAATAATAAAATTTATTTATCATTGAAAACATTTTCCTAATCACGTAGGCAAGAACTTGTCGTGAAGTAAGAAAATATCTTATGTTTGTATATGTAAGGAAAATATTTTTTGCTGCTAGCAAGTAAAATATTTTCAGGATAACGACGTCAACGTATAGCAACACTGAAAGTGACATCAAAGCAAAATGGCGGCAGTAGTTCTCTGCGTGGAGCGATGTCGTGCTAAATTAATGTTTTCGTCAACGTTCGGGCATTAATTGAGAAGTTTACATATGATAAAATTAGAACAATATTTATGATGATAATAGTTGTTGTTATATATTTTCTCTTGACGTGTTTTAGTTAGTTTTCTCGATAATATGTGCGCCTATCCCACCTGAGGAATGTTAGTAATTTTCAGTGATTTGTGAATTTGTCAGGTGTTTTCTATAGTGTTCATTTTATGTTTATTTTGTGTTGAACCCGATATGTTCAGTTTTGCTTTCGGTCAGGGTTCATTATAGTGCAGTTCATCTCCGTGCTCCAAGAACAACTACATGTTCCACACGATTGTTTTGATAAACTGTGTTTATTAAATTTGTGGAGGTCGGGTGCCTTGGTCACAACCGGCCGGAGTTATGGCCTTTAATGAGGTTGGTAATCTTATTTGATTTATATGTTTGCATCCATATGTATTTTCAATGAAGGGAATCGTTTATTTCTTAACGAATCGCCACCATCGTGTTGACGTTTCACAAAAATTTGCAAATGTCATTTATTGTCAACAATATTTGATTGCTTGCATAACATCGCAATTTCAGTGGCTTACGAATTTTATAAACTTATGGCACTTTATTTTCTGTTATTTTCAGTGTTTACAGCTTGTAATGTTGTAGTTTTGGTTGTGCAATGTTAACGAGCAGCTGTACATAAATTCTTAATCATGTAGCACCTCTACCAATATTTTATTTTAGATCTGTCAAAAAACAAAACTGAATTCTTTTATTACCTTTCTCCGTTTCTTCCCACAGTTTATTACATGGACACCAAATTAATATCAATTAATTACCAAGGTATTGACGAGTCATTGTGATTTCCTTATCCACCGTGACTTCTTTTATAGCAATATCTCACAAGAGTCTCAGCTTCTCCCGTCTAGAGCCAGTGAGACTGGCATCCCCCATTGAGGTATGTTCAGTATGTTGTGAGGCTGAAGGTAGTGGGGAGGGAAAGGAGATGTGAGAGAGGAAGGTGCGGAAGTACCTGGCTATTCAGATCTGGTCACCAAACACAGCTAACGCAATTTCAAGCAATGTTTTAATTCTGAATGGTGGTCTTACACCAGGGCGATACTGAGAGTATCTTCCACTCTGGAACGTGCCGCAAATATACTATACATTATTTTAAATGATTTATTTGTGAAATAACACAAATTAATCAACTTAAATTTATTTGCCCTCGCTGGGATTAAATCCCGCGACATTCGGATTGCGAGTCAAGAGCCTTACCGCTAGACCACGCCGGCCGTCAAGATGAGGGTGGGTAAGAATCTGTGGGTCAGAGGGTCCAGGAGCAACGGTCGTATGAATCCGTCCCATTACGGTGCAAGGCGATGGGTCGAGAGAGTTCTGCTGGAGAAGTAAAATGGTCTCACTCAATCAGTCTCTCCCTATCCGGCCAACCACGCAGTGGGTTGACAGACGCATCCGCCGCCAAGACCTAGATAAACCTCATTCATGAATCCTGACACCCCAGCTAAGTCACCACTTGTCTGTTGATGGCAGAGGTGTTGGTTATCCAATACTAAGTTACCGGGGCGGCGGTACGCACACCCGCCTTCCAAATTGTAAGATATCATTTTAACTGCTCCTAAACCCACTGGATTTTTTGGAAAGGGGATCATAATCCCAACGCACCCAGTAAATTATATTGTTTCTTTTCCATAAAAAAATTAGTATATATTTATTTGTCGTTAGTTAGTTGATTTTGCTAATGTTTATACCTATACCTAGTTGCAGATACATATAATTATGTACCTATATATTACTTATATGTATATAAATAAAATAAGTGGAAAATGTTTAGACTGGTGCCACACACAGCTATAAAAGATGTAGCTTGGCCTATTTCAGCAAGCCACATCTTTTATAGCTGCGTGTGGCACATCCGTAATATTTATATATTGGTAGGTTTGACATAAAATTTTAAATATATAAAGATAGCAGCCAATAATATGTGCTTCAAGAAAATGAAGATAATGTTGGTAGTTCTTAGTCGAAGTATTAGTTCTTAGACGAAGTATTAATGTTGGTAGTTCTTAGTCGAAGTATTATAAGTTCTTAGTACAGTTAAAAGTGACCGAATTAGAAATGGGTTCCATAGCTCAGTTGCTGACTTGTCAACAAAAGGCCCCGGGTTCGTGTCCCAGTGGAACCGATATCTATTTCTGATTTTTCTGTCTCCAGATTTTCGATTGAGTTTCGCTAATATTGTCTTCATTTAATTAAATATTTTAATTAAAATTTTGAATTCATTTAATCGTAAAATTGGAGTCGTGGACAACAAACATAATATGTGTACATACTACAAAACCAATTGAACCAATTATCAGCTCGGATGGCTACTTCAATATAGTGGAAAACATATCTTCTCTATGAGTTATTTAAATCTAAACGAAGGGGTTTACATTTTTGTGGTATTGATCCATCCCGTAATTCCGGAGATAAATTGGTATATAAAATTTTCCGCAAGTAAAGCTTGTGCTCAATATCTAGACTGCTCTCCTACAACTCTCTCCGAGACCTAGGTTCATCCATGCACACAGCATCCTCAAATATGACATAAACTGTGATTTCCACAAGTGCCAACTGCCCCCAGCTGTCCGGAGCCAATAGGACTATGGCATCCCCATTTTTGGAGATATGTTGTGAGGCTGAAGGGAGTTGCGAAGGGATAGTGACGAGATGAGGAAGTACCTAGCTAGTGGCCAAAACTAAACACGATTCACACAACGTTTCTGCTCGATGGTCTTTAACCAGAGGGATATTTAGAATGGATTGTTTGTTGTTTCACAGAATTTGAACAATTCATAAGTCTGTGAAAGTTCTATTCAAGTTTTGTTATTATTTCATCATGGGCCGGTTGTTTCACAGTACTTGGATACTAAAATAAATTGAATAGGACTTTCACAGAATTCCGCGAGAGTCTATCATCCAACCACTGTGAAACAACAGGCCGAAGATGAAATATTAACAGAACTTGAATATTAACTATGAAATTGATGAATTTTTCAAATTCTGTGAAATATCCCGTTTCTGATTCCTAGAATATCTACCTACCGATTCCATGACAACTCAGAATCTACTCAACTCAACACCTCTTTGAAAAGTCATTAAAAGCTATGAATTTTTAAGTGAAAACTTCTTTAGCACCGTTGTTATTTGAAACTCGATGAAACGGAAACGAGCAACACTAAAAAGAGACAAACACACACATCTATAGGATTTAGCCTGTGAGAGAATGAGATAGCAATTAAATATATTTATTTAATTCACGGGTACCTACCTACCCACTCGGTTCCAATATACATACTTAATACGATAAATCCACAGTCCCACACTAGTCTTCTTTGGTGTAGTGGTATAAAACGCCTGACGAACCTCTGCAGACATTTAGCGAACCAAGGATCGAATCCTACGAAATCCAATATTTTTTTATAAAATCATTATCCAATCTTCAAACCACTCCAAAATGAGCAGGCAAAAGAAAGCGACATCTAGCAACTCCGAAGAACAAAACACGAGTACTAATAAGATGACCAGGAAAACGTGCACTGGAATTCAACGACAAAATATGAAGAAAAAAATCACACCCTTCACATTGATAAAAAAAAGTGCTTCATAGTCTCCCCACTCTTGTGTACTTTAGTTTTGTGAAGGTTTCACTTCTACCGCGAGTGAATAGCACACCCTGATTTTTTTTAAATGACTTTTCAAAGTAGGTGTTGAGTTGAATTCATTCCGAGTTGTTCGGTCACCCTAACCACCACTTGCATGAAAAAATATTTTTTCGAGGATGTAATTTAAAAAAAAAGATATAATTTTAGGGTGGCTAATGTTAATTGTTTTGGAGTATGAAATACCTGTTGTTTGTCTTTGATTTAAGTATCTCTGGGAGAGAAAGAACAAATACTTATATAAAAATGTAATAATATTGACTCTCCTCAAAAGACCTCTGGCTCTGGCTCTAGAACTGTAGATAAAGCAGGAATGTGTGATAACGTCGGTGATTGATGTTTATGAGTGGCCAAACATGGCGACGTATGGTAGGTGAGTAAATTTCTTGCCAGAATCGCAAAATAAATAAAATTCTCGTAAAGATGCTAATCAAAAGATCAACGTTTCGTACAAAATTATCGTGTATTATTTATCTATGCCTCTTTTGCTCATGATACGAAGCTATTTTTGTAAAGTATTTAAAATATATGAACTAGGTAATTTAATTTTGTATGCACTTTTTTTAAAATTTATAACGCCATTTTGAAAGATTAATCATATCTGCTCGAGTCTTGCCTCATATTGCTGCAATAAAAATATATTTATAAATAGGAATATATTCATGAGTTATCCATAATTAAGTAATTTTAGTTTCAAAACTCATTTTTCTTCTGGAACAGTTGGTAGGTAAATATGGACCAAACAATATGGCGCATTTATTTGTCTTACTTATATGGAAACTTAAAACTGAAAATATTTGCGTTGACCGAGAAGTTCCCAAAAGAAAGAACTGTACAAATTTCATGACGGCAGTACTCATGCACCCTTCGGGAGTTTTTTTTACGAAGATAACCAATTATCTGTAAATAAATTATTGAATAATTTTTTGGTCATTACTTTTTATTAAATTTAAAAGTTAAAATTCATTTTATATGAAAGTTCCATTCAAGTTCTCTTATTAGTCTAATTATCCAACAGAACAGCATTTTCACAGAACTTTAATTTTAACTTTGAAATATGATGAATAGTTTAAATTCTGTGAAACAACCCGTCCATTTTAGAGTTCCAGATATATTCAGGCTATATGCTGGGTAAATAACAGGTACTTAACACTAATTATTGACAGAGTATCAGTACTTTTACTTTCAGTATCGCCGTGGTGTCTACCACCATGCAGAATCGAAACGTTGCTTGAAATGACTTAAGCCATGTTTAGTAACCGGATCTGCTTCCTTTTCTTCCTCTTCCAATCACTTTCCCTTCCCCTATGCCTTCATCCTCTCTACAAAACCCAATAATAATTTGAAGATATCACTTACTTCTTTATCTGAAAATATTTAACTTAGGTACCCAGTTGAGAAACTTCAAAACCCGAGCTTATCCATAGTTTTCATTCCTCCAGTAAGATAAGAAGGCAAGTTCGGTACCTATGTTTTAAATTTCCTCAGCTTATATCTGGTCTCAGGTCTGTGCGGCGCGAGTTTGCTTGGTCACCCGCGAAGGCGACGCCATCTCCTCGGCTTTCGGCTCTCGGCTCTCGGCTCTCGGCTCTCGGCTCTCGGCTCTCGGCTTTCGGCTCTCGGCTCTCGGCAATCTCGTCGGGAGTCGTGGTCGTGAGTCCCGAGGCGAGACTCGAGCTCGAGACCCGAGACTCGACTCGGGCTCACCGATCACCGTACGGCCACCTCGAGGTACCGTTACAAAACCGCGTTCATCCAGTATGCGTCTGCCTGACTCTCATCGTCTAGCGACAAACCGATAGATTTGTATTGTGGCCGTCTCTGGTGTGACTGAAATAATGTCGTTTTTCCCTTATTTTTGTGAAATCGATCACACTTTTTCAAATACCTTTCTTACCACACGGCTATCTCGATCTAAACTTACCTAAACCTAACTGAATTTTAACAGTTCATCAAATTACAAGTTCTGTGAAAGTACTATTCAATTCAGTTAATGTTACTATCCAAGTACTGTGAGACATACGACCCGTGGTGAAATAATAACAGAACTTGAATTTTAACACTGAAATTTGATGAATTCATCCAAAATTCTGTTACGGTTATCGGTGCCATCACCACTCAACCAAGTGGCGTTTCAACACCCCTTTGAAAAGTCATTAAAAGTGATGAAAAAAGACAATTTAAAAATCGCCCATAACATAACCTACGTAACCTATTTAAACAAGTTTTTTTTCACTTCTAATGACTTTTCAAAGGAGTGCTGAAGTTGCACATTGTTGAGTTGTCCGGTTACTATTATAAACTTAAACATAATTGTATTACGGAATGCAAGTACTCGTTATCGTTTTAACCAACACAATGAACATAAAACTAAGTTTTTTACGAAAACAGTTGGTTATAAAACCGCGTTCATCAATTCTGCTGAGTTACAAAACTCAGAGAGAAATCGATTGTTTTTAAAAGACAATCATTACCGGATTACGAATAACCTGACATTATTTGAAAAACTCCTACTATTTTTGTAAGCGGGAAATGTTGCTTGTTCAATGATGGAGGACGTAGCCGGCAGAGGAATGGAACCCACGATGCCTATGGGGGAATCCGACGCATTTGCCAACTTGGCTACTGACCGGTAAACTTACAACAGGGCTCTCGGAGGGCCAAATCATTTAAAATTTGCGTTTGTAGGGGTTAAGTATATCGAAGGTTCCACGCCAACTCAGAATCAACAACACCTCTTTGAAAAGTCATCAAAAGCTATGAAAAAAATCATTTTAAAGTAGCCGTTAACCATAACCTGACGTAACCTATTTAACCGATTTTTTTATATTTTTTAATCATCTATGACCTTTCTGCGTTGGTTTCATTCTAAGTTGGCCGGTCACCATATCGAATTAATGCTTCCGTTAAAAAGTCATCTACGAGTATAAATATCATTCCTAAATCAGATTAATTATGAACGCAGATCTTACCCGGTAGCAACGCAAACCACGTAGTGTAGAATTTACAATTAGACTAAAAGACTGATAAGTAATGTTTTCCAACAAAATCTATTTGCTTGAACTGTGAACACGAACGTGATCTTTTTCTAATTGCATTTTGAAATGAGACTTTTAGTTGCAAAATCAATATGTATCGAGCGCCCGAATGATAATTATTGTCGCAGGTTTATTCTACTTTTTTTCTGGCGCTCGCTTTGATATATCACAATTGATTGCAATTACTTGATTATAAATAATAATAATTACTTTCTACCTGGCAATGGCAATACCAAATTAATTGAATAACAAATCATGATGTTGGTTTATCGACTGGACGAGAACTGTGAATTAAATATCACCAAGAAGGGTCGATTATATGTAGGATATAGGTCAAAATAACGCAAACCGCTCGTTGAAACTGTGAAATGATGTTTTCAACCCTTTATGGTGTAAAAGTATCTACTAAATATGTTATCATATAATATACAGGGTGTAACATATTTAGTAGATACTTTTACACCATAAAGGGAAACTTTAGATAGATAGAGATTTAGATTAGATAGGTAGATACTTTTACACCATAAAGAAATCGCTGGCTATAAATCGCTGATTTCTGAGCATATTTGGTGTAAAAAATGTAGATGTCAATTTGCTGTCCGATGTTTTTTTTCCAATTAAAAACAATAAAAATATGTTTCCAGCACACGTCGCAACTTCGTAGTCGGTTATATGCTGCTAGCGGGTCACGTGATTAGAACTCCGTCTCATTCTAGCAGCACGGTAACACGCGAAACGGCACCTCTATTAGGTACGTGATTTCGTCGCGACGTGCAGAAGCGTTATCGTTTGCAACGTGTGATTAAAAAAATATATATTTTTTGTTTTTGTCTGACGTCTACTTTTTATACTCCAAATGTGCTCAGGAATTGCTGGTTAAAATCCTTCGGGTACGTGCTTTAACCCCCTGTATAATAATGCTGGCAAACGCCAAAAATCTCTGTCATGGCACACACACAAAAACCTGTTTTCATCAACATTCGTGTGCTATTGTATTGGCATAAAGTCAAGTATGCTATTGTCGTTGTTTGTTTTTGGGGCGTTATGCCGTGTTGCGCTACCTCATTCTTTAGCCGACGTTTCGGACAGCGTTGCAGTGTCCATCATCAGGGCAGATCCGACGATGTGTATGCTATGTATATGTTGTGAGATAAGAAAGCAATGAGAGAACCAAAACTTTAAATTTGAATTTTTGACTTAATCTGTCGCAACGCCCCGACCCTCGATCCTAATTCGTATTAATTATATTATATTATTAATACAGTCTGGGCAATTAAACTGTACAATATATCGCATATATTAAAATACAGAATGAAGCATAAACGATAACCTATCTCGGAGTATTTTTTTAATGAAGCTTTATCTGATAGTTATGATATGATATCAAGAAGAATGCTTTTTAAATTTTTACTTGCTATTTAAAAATTGTTCAATTTTGTCCGATTTTATGCATAGATAGAGTCTGAACGCCTAAACTGCTTGTTCGGTAGTCGACAAAAACTGATAAAGATTGTTTTTTTATCGTTTTTTTTTTCAATGTGTTTGCAATGTCAGCGTTGCCCCGTCACCGAACAAAGCTAGATAATAATAAATAATTCGTCACGGGCGTTGGCAGATCAATGCACGTGTGTCCTATTATTGTAAATTGAATGAATCTACCACCTCCACCTTGGAACAGCGCAGTAGTTTGTTGTTCCCGAGTTCTCGGAACTCGGAACCTGGCCGCTGGCTTGGCTACAAGTCTAGTGTCAATAATTAATGTACTGCGACTTGTTACCGAGTAAGGATGGCGAGTGGCTATTGGCTACTTAACTACAGGTTGTAACTGGACCCTGGATGGAAGCTAGTGATGTAACACGAGTAGCGATAGACACAATCGAGATGTTATTCATTTCTAAATGATCGATTTTGTTACGATGTTTTGAAGTGAAAACTTCTCTACCACCATTGATTTGAAATTCGATGAAACGAAACATAGCGACACTAAAAAGAGACAAACACATACATCTGTAGGATCGTGACACATACATCTATAGGATTTAGCCTGCGAGAGAATGAGATGGACTAATCAGTCCCCTCTTTGTGCGGCGTTTCGTAGCCTATCGGTCTTCTCTTTGCGCGGTCTTCGTAGCTTCCCACTCTTGTCTACTCACTTAGTTTTCCGAAGGTTTCAATTCTACCACGTGTGAACTGGACACTCTGATTTTAAAATATAATCAATTCAAATTAATTCCAATGAATAGCGTTTTGATGGCATATAAGTTATTTATATATTTATGCTAAATATCAAAATATTTTAATAATCTATCAAGGTTTTGCATTATTTATTGGTCGTAAGGTATTCCATTCGACTGAGATATTTAGTATCGGTAGTCAATCGACACAGTTGATTAATATCAACACAAGCGATCGCCTTAAAAATGTCACTGTAGTCCCGCACATATATGCGCATTTTTTATTATTATTTTTTATTTCTATACTCGTACATACATACAGTTTATATTTTACATATTATAAGTAAGAATAGGAATGATATAGTTACAGTACACAACTCATTTAAATATTATTCTGTTTCGTGTACACCGTACTAGAACCTGTGCTGAGTTAATTCGATTATTTAAATGTTTCACTAACGAATATTTCGATTGTAAAAATGTTTCGATTATGCCCATCACTAGTCACGGCGAACAGTTACGACCGGTCCGCGGAAAGTTGTGTAAAAGTTGCGACTCCGAGAAGAAGCCAAATTGGTACTGGATTAGTATATACAGTTGTTTTGTTAATCGTCGTTTGTATTAACTACTATAGAAATATCCTCTTTTACTGTTTGTCCAATGGAACCTCCAATCCAAGCATCATCTTACAAAGTACTATCATCTTTCAGGGCCTTTATGGCTTTTGTCTTACCAGCTCATTGGTAGATAGTTAAAGTTACAGTGCGTACAAGCAGGTATTTGCATACCGATGATTTAAATTTGCTACGGTATATATTTATAAGTGTTCGCTCCTCTTACGATACGATTGTACCACCCCAGCCAGGAGCACTCCTGTCCCGGTGAGAACGGTATACTAGGGTGCACTGATTTGTTTTACCTGGAACACGTGCTCTAAGGATGGGAAGAAAGAAGGTTGGAGTTTATCGGTAGGTATACATGGCAACCCAATAAGCTAACATTGGAAAGTAGGATGGGCAGGAATGAAAGAATTGGTTGTGTTTTGGTTTTTGTTATTATATTATATGTTGGCTGGTCAGTGGCAGAGTTGGAATAGTGTTTGAATCCAACCACGGCGTCGTGAGTTCAATTCCTCGGCTGCCTAAGTCCTCCATCTTGACACACAAGTGGCGGTAATAGCAGATTTTTAAATTATTGACAGTTTATTTATAACCTGGGAATGTTTGCCTTTCTTTAAAAAAAGGTAAAAATCATTGAAATTCCTTCCTCTCTCCGCTGTCCCCTTCATCTATAAGTCTGTTAGTTTATGTGAAACTGTTCTCCACTTGCAATATAAGCTCTAGGTCTGAACATCGCGTGCAGACAAGTTTGTTTGCCATCGCTATCCCATCTCAGGAGTTCGAACACGGACCACGTATCGAATATTCATCGAACTACAAACTTGTATTGTGCTTCATTAAAACACCAAGAAATTTCCTTTATCTGGATATTAGAATGTTTGCCTCACTCACAACTCACAAACTATTTTACCTTCGTTGATGGTTACAAGTTTCAAAAGTCATTACATTCATTTTGAATAATTTACCTCCACTTATTTTTCCTGTCTTCATTATTACTATTTTAACTTGTGTATTTTTTTCTACCCATTCATAGACCGATAACTTGCACCAGCTACAGATTTCGTCACACATTACCGAGTACACAACACTCCTACGCCTTTTTCTATATTTGGTGAGGCTGCCACCGAACTCACGCCGCATCGATCACTTACTATTTTGATATCTCGACAGACACAATAATTACACGAATGACGATACATATTATCGTTGAGTCCTAAGTAGGAACTCATAATGTTGGAATTGTAATTTAAATTAGTCCACGGAAGTCGATATTGGTATTTTTTATGGCGGCTGTAAATTTTTCAGTAACTGCATCTTTTATTTGAAAAGCTTCCGTGAAAGCAGTAAAATAATATCATAATCGATGCCTCTGAACTAGGGATGTTATGGAGCTCCGTAACCGTAACCGAAACTATCGGATATCCGAAATAAAAAAATATCCGTAACCGTAACCGAAACCGATATAAAAGTTTCGGATAGTTTCGGATAAAGGCGGAGTCAAAATTACAGGTTACGACAGGATTTTGTCTGTTTTGTCCGGCCGAGCCGTCACCCGTCACACAAACTCAAAACGCGCGTGTCTCTTGCAATTTGCATTGTTTATTATTTATTTTGTGATTGTGGGTGTACAAACATTAAAACTTATTATTTATGAGTACCATCTTACTTGGTTTCAAAGAGTTGTGTAAATAAATTGTTATAGTTTTGGCAAAAAGCAAAATGCGTTTTAAGTCTAGTTTAATTTGGACATTTTTTGAAGAAATTAATGTAGATTCTGCAAAATGTAAACTGTATGGTAAAAACTCTTCACGCAAAGGAGGTGGCACTACTTCTCTGGAACTTCATCTTATATCGAAACACATTGTTAAATATGGTTGTTACTGGAAAAGGATACTCAACAAAAACAACAACAACCACCTCAACAGCTAACATCTTTATAAGAGTGTAAAAAACAGTTGTCAATAATAGACTCTTTGAAAAATAGAGGTTCCTGGGATGATAGTAGTAAGTATGTAGTAGTAATTTTAAAATTCTAATATTCGTAACCGAAATTATCCGAAACTAGCGGATAATCCGAAATAATTTCATATCCGTAACCATATCCGAAACCGGTATAATATTATTCCAATATCCGTATCCGTATCCAGATCCGAAATATCATATCCATAACATCCCTACTCTGAACCATAAGGAATGTACCGTTCGCTTTTATAGGTTTTTGTTGTTTTCTTTTCCCCTCTGTATCGAGTATAAAAGTCTCGAAAGTTTTTGTTTGTTTATGTGCTGGATAAAATAACGCTCGCGAAATGGATACGCGTTTCTGTTTTTTATCATCACGATAAAGTGTAAGGTGTATTTTTAAACTCGAGTACAATGTTCACCCCAAGAATAAGAAATTCTTGGAGATCTAGTACCTACCATGGATATGGATGTCTAAAGTCGTCTCAAAGAATATTTTTTCTACAACCCGCCTTCGACCAAGTTTTGAACTCTCGTGTTTGTGACTTATTTTAAAGATGTATGGATATTTTATAATTCAATAACTAATAATGGTGAGAATGGCATTTCGAGCTAAAATGTTGCTGCTGCTGCATTACTGCTGTCAGTATCACCCTGGTGTAAAATCACTATTCAGAATTTAAACGTTGCTTGAAATGGCTTTAGCCGTATTTGGTGACTAGATCTGAACAGTCAGGTACTTCCACGCCTTCCTCTTCTCCATCTCCTTCCCCTCCCGCTTACCTTCAGATTCACGACATACTCCAATTAAGGATGCCATAGTCTCACTCCAGACGGAAGTAGATGGGGCTCTTGAGAGGTATTCACGTAAAAAAATGACGGTCATAAAGACATTGACTTAATATTTTTTACGCTATTAAAACTACTTCATAATAAAACTGTGGTAAAAAAAGTTATAGAGCTTCAAACATGTAGTTATCGCTTTCCTCGACAAAAGTTCAAAGTGAAATCCCGTGGTACCGATATAATGTTGGAATTAGAATTTTTCTTGGAGGATAAACAACGTATGTTGGACTGCCGTTGTTTTTGCAAGTAAATTGGACTCCAGTGGTTTTGTAACTAGTTGAATCACTTGATGGACTTCATTGTTTCATCCACTTAATTAATGCAATACAGGAAAATTTTCTCAAAAACACCAAAAATTCTCCCGTGGTTTATCCTTTAACCTCGACGCTGCTGGCAAAATTTTGTAAAAATCTCTGAAAAAAAAATTTTGAAATTGAGAATTAGATTTGAAGTGGTAGACACGCTTCTACCAAATATTTTTTTTTTACTTTGGAATTTTCATGGACTGTAATGAAATGTCTTAAAAACTTCTAAAACCTAGCTTCACAGAATGCACACTGAAGTGCACCTCAAGACAGTTATAATTTCGTTAGACTGCAAATGCAGTCATCCGCACTCTAGGGGGGTACAGATAAATATCAATACAACCAGAAAATGAAATGTAGTTGAATATAGTTGAAAGTGTATACGACACGATCTGCAAGATTAATTGTAACTTAATGGAAGGACTTATCTAGTATTTAGTATGGTGGGTATCTCGTCTCAATTGTAATAGAACAACAATAGGGAATTCCGCTCAACTCTCCCATGTGATAGCTTTCTCGCCTAGCGCCACGCTTGGCCGACTATTTTACGGCCGCGGCGTGACCAAAACTTGGACTGGCAGAAAGAATAAGCGGACAAATTATTTTACACACTTTAATCGAACTTTTATTCGAAAGCAAGACGAAGTATTTTTTTGGCAATGACTGTTATGTATTTATTTCAAAGTAAAGTCTCTGATAGTAAGGTAGATCTGTTTCAACGGTGGGTACATACCTACCTAATCTGGGTTTTATCTTTCTTTTATATTTTTACATATTTATAAGACCTTTATAGCGAAGATGATGAAACTATTTATTTGATACCAATGATATTCTTCTGATTGATTCCCCGTCAGAGTTATGTTTTTTCTTTTTATCGGTGTTTAAATGTATGTTGGTCTGAGATACTATTCTCACCAATCAAAACAGTGCCACTGAATGTAAGTCGAAGACAACACACGCTTGCAACGGGTCGTTTTTACTACTAGCTCATTTCAACTGCTAGGCTCTGAAAAGTCACTTTATGTGTTTCAAGACTCGGATTATTTTTTTATTCTCCTAAAAAAAACTCCGCACAGTATCCCAGGGGAGACGCAAGTCCTGGGGGAAACAGCAGGGTTCCTACGTGAGGTAGGTGTGTAAAAAAATCTACGTAACTTACTGTTTATGACACTGTAGATTCAACGCGCGGAAAATAAGAAATAAATTCACCGTTATTTCAGGAGATCGTATCGAAAAATTATAGATGTAATATATATACCAATATTCTGCGTTTAGCTGTGTATATTTTGACTTGTTCCCAATATCACGTAAACATTTTATAGTTCGAGTTTGCGGCCAATGTGGGGTCGATATGTGACCACACACTACTAAAACAAGGTGACCGGACAACTCAACAATGTGCAACTTCATCACTCCTTTGGAAAGTCATGAAAAGGGGTGATGAACTGCCACTTTGTTGAGTTGTCACGTTAAAGGCGACTTTGGCACGACTTTTCTAGATAGTCCTTAATTGAAGCCAGTGAAAGGAAAAGACTAGATAGATACCCGATACCCCTTGACATTATTGTTTTGAAGTTTGTCTGGCTACCATGGAACGAAGTAGAGAAATGAGCTAGGTATATTCATAACAGGCCATGCAAGTAAAGGCCTGCGACGTATTCTGAAATATTTTGGACACATTGCTTGTCAAACCGAAAAATAGAAGGTAGGAGATTCCAAGGTAGGTCACCCGTGCAATGAACTGTATCTCACAAGCGTCAGTCGTTGATCTCTTCATAGAGCACAGGAGCGTAATAAATCGAGGAATCTTATGCACCAGGGAAATAAATTGGCTTAGGCCTCACGATCCCATCAATGTGGAAATGATTCAATAAGAAGTCTACTAACAAATTATATACTGCACTTCTATTTACTTTTTAGCCCGATAATTTGCTCTTACCCAAACGTTATACTTGTACTCGTAATTACGGTATTTCCATTTCAAAGCCAATTTATAAAATTCGACAGACATCAAAGCTAAGCCTTTAATATAATGGTCCCAACATCCCTCCGATGCATCTGCCCACCTCCGCCCATTCCGGGGCCGTTACCCCGAGCCAGTCCCTATTCCCTAACCCCCGGTCCCTGGGGGGCCGGGCCCGGTTCAGAGCCCCGCGAGACCAGACGGGCCCACACCCGGGTTCCGCCCCCACACCATTCGACAAGAACCAACGAACCAGACTCATAATCGAATTTGAGCTCTTTTCTCAGCTTTTACGATGAAATACGAATTATTTTCCCATGTCTGGTGACTGCTACGACCGATCTTCGAAACTGGCGAGTAACTTGTAAAATGTATTTATGAAGACGAAAGTCCGACCGCTGAAAGATCCGTTGTAATCTCTTCGTCTTTCTCATAACAGAGCCGCAGGACTTTAGAAATGAGTAAAATGTCAACATTTATGTTCTGACGTAAGACAATTTAAATTGAACCGTCGTTTCCATGTTGATCTTTACGATAATAATTGTGCAATTTAGTTGACTGGTCCATCAATGATATACTGCTGTGGGAATCAAAGTGAAAGGCAAATGTGCCTATACTCTTGTTATAACGAAGACTTAAGTTCGATTCGAGGACATATTTTAGTGGTTTTTTAGAATTAGATCTTCAATTCCTGGAAATTACTTCATAATTAATAATTACTGTCATGTGTTGTTTATATGTTATATTGAACCGTATTTAATGAATAAGTTATCTGCAAATTGCTCTGTTCCTGTATTGTTATGGAGGAATGAGCGTGAACCAAGTTCGTGGAAAAACATTTTGATCCGAAATTTGTCGGCGTATAAATTTAATTTGTTATGAAAATTTCTTCTACTGGTTCGTTTTTCTTAGGGCATGCACAGATTTTCAGCATTCAAGGATTGTGCGCCTCTAATGCTCTGCAAAAATACATTTATTGGTTTTAGACAAAGTTATTTTTTCACATCAAGCTCTTCTTTCATTCAAATTTTATGTTGAGAAGGAGAATTCAAATATTGGCAGAATTTCATAAAGGTATTCGACGTCCATCAAGGCGACATCTCAATTTTTTCACATAAGCCGATAATCCTCGATTTCATCTTCCCGTCCCGTTCTTGGCGAAATGTCGGCTCTCGGGCTGATGAGCCGCGTTTTTCCGAAATTGCCGCGTCCCGGCCGAGGAGCTTACACAAGGCGTGACATATTAATCATGAATAATTCATGTGTGAACTCTCGATATCGCCATTGTTAAACCGTAAACGGGATCTGCCTTGGGCGTACAGTCGGCTCGGTGAACTCGTTTATTTTTTCCTGACGCTTTTATATACCTAATATAATATAATCTCCCACTTTGGCTCGTTGTGTGATGCTTTTACGTCTCTTTGAGATCTGGTACAATTTTTCATTTCGGAATAATCATTTTGTATTCTTTTGATTGTCGCCTTTGATTTATTTTCGGGTTTCGCATATTTGAAGACTGTCTGTCGCAGCTTCATTTTTGAAGTATTTGACAATCCATCAATAAGTTTTAAGAAAAAATATCGAGGGGTGACTTGTTTTCATACGCAGGTAATAAAGAGTCTAATATATTTATTATGTATTTATATATGTTTCTACTTATTTGGGACCTGAATGGTTTCATTATTCTACGTTGTTCTAGAATATAATCACCAAATTTATTTATTTATCTTGATAAAACATAATACAAATGATTTTTCAATGTCTGTCTCACTGGAAAATTGCTTTGCCGAGACAAGCGGTGTGCATCAATAATACTAGGTATAATAACTAAGGTTAAATAAATAATAATACATAAATTACTCTGAGTTGACAGAAGACATTTGAAAGGATAATACTTACATGTAAGTTTAGTCCTATAAATGAGATTAATAATAGATAAATAAAAATGTATAATTACATAGATATGTGGAGGTTAGGTTTTAGGATATTATATTAATAATATGGCAGTGGTTGAGTTGGTATCGAATTTGGGTCTAATTTAGGTTTTTAATTAAATGAAGACAATATTAGCGAAACTCAATCGAAACTCTGGAGACAGAAAAATCAGTAAAAGATATTGGCTCCACTGGGACTCGAATCCAGAACCCTTTGCTTACATGGCAAGTAAGATATCAACTGAGCTACGGAACCTACATCCAATTAGGTCACTTTTAACGGTATCATACTTCGACTAAGAACTGCCAACATTATCTTCTTTTTCTTAACGCACATATTATTGGCTGCTATCTTTATTTATGATTGCAAGATTCAACTCGAACTAAATGCTATCTAGATAGTGTCTGGATAGATTTGTCTCCATTTTATTTTTAACCTTTTAAATGCCAGTAGGTAGAAGTGTAGCTGTGCACAGCAGGCCGTGAACTTTTAATAAAAATAAATCATTTTTAAATCTTATTTAAAAAAAAAAAAATCAAAATCAAAATCAAAAAAAAAAAAAAATTAAAATCATCCCAATAGATGTCTCTGTGTGTTCCATATTTTAAATTAATAAAAAATGGGACATATGTATGATACAGAGGCTCAAAAAGAGCGAGAATACTCGCTATTTTTCTATGGCCGGCCTGCTGGGCACGGCCAAGAATGCGAGATATTTCGCTCTTGGCACAGAAGCGGTAATACGCGACATCTATTGACTTTTCTGCAAGTCTAGGATGAATATTTATTTTTAATTTTTAACTTTTATGAGTAAAATCTCGAATTATATTTTAGGTGTTCAATTCCTCGTCTGGCATAATCCTCCATTACGACACTGCAACATTTTCCATTCAATTTTCCATGTGTTAGCCGACTACGAAGTGTCTTTTTCATTGTTTGTTTTTGGGGTGTTATGCCGTGTTGCGCTACCTCCTTCTTTAGCCGACGTTTCGGACAGCGTTGCAGTGTCTATCATCAGGGCAGATCCGTCGACGCTGTCCGAAACATTGGCTAAAGAAGGAGTTATCGCAACACGGCATAGCACCCCAAAAACAAGTAACGAAAATACTTTTGGGCGTGAAAATCGAAAAACTTATCAATATTCACATGTAAGTATTTATGCTTTACAGTAGTTTGTAAAAATGGGACGACCTGTTTTAACAATCCAATTGTTTTGCTTGTTTAAATTTAGTCGGCATTTTGTTTTTTTTTTTGTATAATTTGCATGCTGTGTAGAATATCTTTGCCCAAATGAAGTTTTAGCAAAAGGAGTTTGGAGTAAAATCTAAAAACGTATCCGAGTTCGGAGTATGTAGTTCTTTATTTTTGGCTGGGGTATTATGCAGAGTTTGTGATGATTTGTATTGTGTTTTATTGTTTTAGTACAAAATAACTAGAATGTTTTTTGCAAAGAGCTTTGTTGTTTGCTTTATGTCCACAATGAAGGAATTAATTCTATATATACACAAGTCGTAGAAACGACCCGTTCTTATGTGAAAAATGTCAACTGTGTACAAATGTTGTTTAGTGTGTTTCCGACTGTGCACCGGTGCCGAAGGAATCAATGACGCTAGTATGTTTCTTCCATCTGAATGATCTGAATCGAACCGGTAACTCACCACTCAAAGTAAAATGCGTAGACCATTTCGCTATCAAAAACAAAATTCGATTAACGTTTCTGATGGAATATCTTAAAACTGTGATATTATATAAGTATACTCGTATAATTTTATTACTGGCTGAAGAGCGTGCTGTCAACTCTGAACACCGACTATTTGATAGTTTATTTATAGGAGCACATGTTTATGATTTCGTCGATCCTTGTGTCAGTTAAATTAGTATCGTGATGACATCGACACACCCTCCTTTAAGCGCGATGATTGGGTTGATCAGATGCTGCCTCGCGAATTCTGATTGAGTCAGATCTCTCCGCAGTAACAGTATTATGCATTAACTTTCTTGCGCGCCATTTCATATGATTATGTATTGCATTCATCTCGATTACTGTCGCCTTCATTCTTCGTGCAGCGGCGGATGGTCACAAAGGCAACAACTGTTGCCTGTTACAGTGGGCCGCAGTGTGGAGTTGTGGAGGGTCACTGACCCCTAGGGCTGTACCAATATAATATTTCATTTCATAATCATAGTAACGTTTTACAGATTACACTTGAGTTCCGAATCAAAATTACGAATCTCTATCTTGTGGTATTTAGCTAGTTGGGACTGCCATATTATACAAAATAGGAAAAGGGCATATTTTTTATTATTAAATGAATATTGATAAGCTCAGATTGATTTATTTGTAGACAAATTTGAAAATCTTAATGGTTTAATTTCTTTGTGTGTGGATACTGAAGCGTTACATTAATGTCAATTTATTTTTAAATCTAACAGTATTAATAGCCTAGCGATTGTACGGTTGAAATTTCAGAACCTGATTTCGAATACATCTCGCCTTATGCAAAACCATCTTCGTAATTGAAGTTTGTTAAAAAGTTACTTTTGTAATAGAACCCAATTAAAGTAGCCAATAATGCCGAAATATGGTGCTATTTACGTTAATAGCCACCGTGAGGAACGTCGCCTGGCAGGCGTAAGTACTATTGGATTTGTAATTTCGTGAATCTCTTCGGTATAGAGAGATTGATGATAATATATTATTATTATTATATTTTTATTAAGTTTAGGTATACTTATGTTTTTTTTATTTTTTAAAACTGCATATCTCGATACAGGAATGCCCTAGTGAGATGTGCAGCTTATGTTTTTATTTATTTCTTAATTTTCAATAAATAAATAAATTATTATTGCAACAGTTATGAATAATAATACCACTCGTCTTTATATTATGTATGACGTCATTGCTTGTCGCGGTTACTTTTTCCCGGTGACTAGCTGTCACTGGATCCCAGGAACCGGTTATTTTTGGAACCAGTTCTTATCGGATTTATAAAATGGTCACCCACACTTAAACAGGGCGAAGTCAAACCGTAAGCGGCCCGCAGGGCCTAGCAGTAAAAAAAACATGCGGAGCGGGTCTTTTGCATAGTCTGATAGTATTAATATGCTAGCTTCTGTATGGTTGAAATTAATAACCCAACTTCAAGTACATCTCTGACGCCGCACCTTACGCGAAACCATTTTAACGTGAAGTTTATTACAAATCTACTGTTTTTTCGCCCTAGCTTTTAACTGCTAGTAATAATTGTTATACTCATAGCTCATAGTGCTATTTTGTATTTTCTCTATCAAAGTTACCCCTTTCATCTTCTGAACTCTTCTTACTTTGTTGACTGGTCAACTATTCACTAAACCACACTAAACATTTGTTTTGTATGCAGCTCCCTAAACAACCAGAAAGTTAAAGTACTCTAACTATAACCGCAAATAAACTATTTAAGTTTATGATTAGACTTCCCCATTCTCAACAATGTGCGGCTGAAAGATAATTTATTAGCAGAACGGAATTTACAAGTTACAAGCGTAATTTTAATAAATTATAATTGTTGCACTTCTAATCCCAGAGCCAAGGCCAAGATTTATATTCATAATGAAGCACCTACTTTATCTGATAGAACTGTAAACGTTGATAAATGCGAAACAAGTTATCTGACCTATATTATCTCGCTAACTAAACTATCGATTCAATAATCAGACGGTTATAGGTTATTGCGTTAATGGTAATCTTATAATAATAATAGATAATGTGGCCATTTTGCAATATATTTTCTGTTCAATTATCTACAACTGACGTCAAGCTATCGAGTATTTTCCGGTTTGCAATACATATATTTGAATTTCATTTTGTTTTCTTCATTGTTTGAATGCAAATCTTGGAAGTCAAAATTAACCCATTTTCCGATATTCGTTCGAGCTGAAACTCAGCAGATAGATTCGTTGTCGATGATAATGCATTCTATCAATTTTTGGTGGTACTCACGCACACATACGCGCACACACAAGCATTTATCTCAAATTAGCTACTTGCCGGCTCAAGGGATGGCGCTATTATATACAGGTCGTGCCGTTCGATGTAGGACCGTGGCGGAAAGTCTAAACTGTTTCACTACATAATAAAAATAGTTATATTATAATTTATAATGCGTAAAAAATATTATTTTACGGGTTGATTTAATTGAACTAGTACATTAGGTACTTACTTTTCTTCTTCTTTATCAAAACTGGTAAGATTTTGATTGATTTTGAATAGGCAGGTACTTACTTTGATTATGAAATGTCACGACGTAATAATTATTATTTCTCGAGTACTCACGATCCAAATTATTGTTTTACACTCCTTTATAGATGGTAGAAATTATTAGTTGGTATTTGTCCTATAATTTTTGTTTGTAAAATGTGTTTTATGTAATACTAACTATCTGCTTCTCTGTCACTCAGGTACATACTAAGGTAAGAAATGGATTTTATATTCATTTTTGTAATTTAATCTAAAGAGTTTAAGTAAGATCACAAAACTTTTTGGTTCTGTCAATGTATTAATATTATTCTACTGTCATATCACCCTCGGTCGTCTCTTAATTTAAAAAAAAAATCAAAATGTGTTAAGTATTTTTAAAGAGTTATTAATGATATATATACAGATTGCATTCAGAGAAATTACTTATATGCCCTGATGGAACATGTCAACACGGACCAAACTGCATCCATATTTTACTTTCGACCAACTGAAGACACGTCACCATTGTCCCCCAATGACGCGATGAACTCTTACCGCCGGTGGATATATAAGGGGTTTTTTTAATCAATAATTCTATAACAAGGCCCAGAGGAAAATAATTTCCCCCAGGGCCTGTACCCTTTGGGAATATTGTTTGGTAGGTATTTTTAAGTAAATGAAAAAGAGTACATTCTGAGTAGGAATCTGGAGGTCAGTGTGTCCAGGAGTGACGCACGAATTCATCCCTTCCATTGCGGTGCGAGGCGTTGCGACGAGAGGGTCCGGTTGGAGAGATAAAAGGGTCTCCTCAACCAACCTTTCCTGAGCTGGTGGGCAGAAGCATCCGCCACTTCTAGATGATTTCATTCGTAGCGAACCACTTGGGGTGGCCGATGGCAGAGGTGTTGTTTATCCAAATAGTTGATGGTCCCCAGTGGTGGATATGACAGAATACCTAATCTTATAATTTATATTTTGTTAACTCTTATGCGTTTTTAATTATTTCTCTTGCTAAAATATTGAAATTACTCCGGGCGTTCAAATAAATGAATGCTAAGACGCGAAATTTTATTATGGTCATAATTTCGTTTGCCCGACTGCAATTTTTTGTTTGGGAAATGTCTCGTCCGCAAGGAGAGCCGTGTGTGGACAGGGCTTTAGAAACACAAAAGAATAATACAAATTCATCCTAATAGATACCTCGTATAAGCGCGTGTGTGATAATTTAACATGTTTTTTGTAAATGATAAGCTAAAAAGGTGATAACGCTGAAATACCTGAGAAACAATGTTGAAACAAAGTCACTTATTAGAATTTATTGCTCAATAACATTATCAAAAAAGCTGTTGGGACATGAAACGTTTGATAGCTTTAGGTCGCGTTTTTTCCTGTCATGTTATTATGTTGTCTTTCAACAACGTAATCTTCATACGGTTTGCTACATTCGTAATTTCGATTATTCCAATGAGGATAATAATTACAATGGGTATTTTAATTTGCACTAAGAGGTTTGCGTATTGATTCTAAAATGGTTTATCGATATTTCTGATTCACCGGCTACGTTTTTGTTTATTATTTATTTCGAAACCCGAAACATAATGCTTTTTCTCGGTCGGCTTTGATGTCGACCCGCTTTCGGAATATATTTTCGTTTGGCGAACGCGCAATGAGACCGACGCCAACGAAAATAAACACGAATTTCCAAATATTTGCCGATGTTTACAATGTCTTAGTCTTTCCACTGCTGTCACTGCTTGAATTCCGTCCTATTATAATCTGTGAAACCCTTCCATACGAATTCCTATATTTTCTTTAGACAAAACAATCAATATTTCAAAACCGTCGTAAAATAAACGTCGTAAATAGCATTATCAATATATATTAAAAAATACTATCTTAAAAACATACGCGAATGACGCGAGTGCAGCTCAATGGAACTTCAAAAAATCGTACTGAGTCAACTTAGATTATCAGTTTGGATTATTTATTTTTTTTCGCAATCGATATCAATATATTAATCGTACGAGTATGCTTCTGCCAGTTGGTGTATTGAGAAATGCTGGTAGACTGATTTATTTTTAAATATCACCACTTCGCGATCCAAAAAAAGATTGATTAAACGCAATTTAAAATAAATTCCGTTGCAGATTTGCTGCAAGTTTCTTGTTTTTTAACAGTTACTGCAATAGACATGTCGAATGTTTAGAAAATTTATCGAGACTTTCCACATCGTTTAGCGTGACTTTGAATATGGACGCAAAATTCCTAGAAGTGCGATCTATACCAACACCATGAGTACCTACCAAGCACGCCGATTTACGCCTTTTGATTCCTATTTGACAGACCAAAAAATAGGTTAGCTGTACAAGAAATAGTTTCTACCCGTATTTGAATATGTTTGACCAATTCCACCCGAAATAAATAAAAAAATAATAAAATTACACAACAGTTTTACGGTTAGGGTTTGTGGAACTCTTTTAATATTTTTTAAAAGAATTTAAAACATAAATTATTCTTTTTTATTTCATACAAAAAAAGTTTATACAGTGAATACATTTTTAGTATTATTTTACCAACCATGCTAGGGATGTCGCTGTGTTATGGCGGGTGATGTTAACAGTTTGAATTTATTCATAACTAGCTGGGTTACCCGGCTTCGCTCAGGACAACATTCGAGTGTTCTGGAATGTTCCACAATGATATCCCAATTCCCTATTCCCGAACATTCCACGCCATACTCCGCCACTCCTTCCAGAACTTTCTAGAGCTCTATCGAACGTTCTAGAACTTTCCGGAAGACTGTTTAAGAAATTTCAAGAGGGCGAAGCCAGCGATTTCCAGCCCTTATATCTTCAAAAGCACCCCCTATAGGTAAAAACGGGATCCATCATCCTGGAGTGGGGATAGAGATCTACCACACCATATAACTCCCTTGATCATACCGGGACTCGTTTCTGAGTTTTTGCGGGACGCACGTTTTTTGGACTTTATTTAAATATAGCTGGTTCCCGGCATGCGTTGCAATCCCATATTCAAATAAATACACTTTTCTCCCGGAATCACCTTCCCTTGCGTCCCCGTTCCCCTCCCGCGTCTAATACTTTCTTACGTTTCTAATACTTACATTTTCAAACTCGTGATATCTTTCGAATGGTATGTCCGAATTGAATAATTCAAAAAGTTACATAAAGGTATTGAAGCATTCTTGAATATGAAGTAATTTATTTTGATAAGGACTAAAACCAAGATACAAATAAAGAGCCTTTTCAAGCGGCGACATTTTATTTTAATTTTTAAAATAAAATAACACTTATTGTAGCATAACTATAATAGTTAGACATATGCTGTCGCCACACTTTTTGTGAATAATGATGTGTTCTGCAAAGTCGTAGTACATTATTTTATTCTATCATCAATAGTTTTCGCAGCGCATGCGATGTAAAGAATATTTTAGGTAATTTTTTTACTCCTTGGGTTTTATTATTGGAGTTTTAGTAAGGATCCCTATTTTTTTTGAAAATATAATATAGCCTATGTCACCCGGGGATAGTGTAGCTTCCCAACAGTGAAAGAATTTTTTAAATCGGTTCAGTAGTTTCGGAGCCTATTCAATGCAAACAAACAAACAAACAAATCTTACCTCTTTATATAGTGTAGTAGATATGCTTGATAATAATATAATTATTAAATTACACGTTTCAAATTTATTTATAAATATGAAAGAAAAACTCATCCACTTGGAGCAGGTGGATGAGTTTGTGTATCTGGGTAGTATGTTTACGAGAGATGGGAAGGCTGATAGGGATATTGAAAGAAGGGTGAATGCTGGTAACTCCATTAATGGAGGACTGAATGCCGTTGGCGCTAATAAAAAACTGACAAAAGAAGCGAAGCTAGCAGTCCGCAATGGAGTCCTGGTACCTACCCTGATGTATGGCAGTGAGGCATGGAACTGGCAGAGGAAGGATAAAAGTAAACTGAATGCTGTTGAAATGAGATCCCTGAGGCGTATGTGTGGTAAAACAATGTATGATCGTGTGAGAAATGTGGATATCCGCAAAGAATGTAAGGCTGATGTATGCATAGTGAGTAAGATTAAGAAAGGGACCCTCAGATGGTTTGGGCATGTAGAGCGAATGAACGAATAAAGCAGTGTAAGAAGAATATACGACGCAAACGTGAATGGTAGAAGAAGTCGTGGACGTCCGAGGAAGATCAAGTGAATCAGATACTTAAGTCGGGCCATGTCAAAAGTCAGAATAATAGAAGAGAATGTACGAGACGATGTATGAATGTGAGTGAGGCAAAGAGTGTGTGCCAAGACCGAGTTGTTTGGCGGTCCGTCCTCTCTGCCTACCCCTGCGGGGAAACGGCGTGATGGTTAGTTAGTTAGTTAGTTAATGAAAGAAATGTTTTTTTTCAATACGATGAAATGTTAACTTGTAGTTAGTTTTGCGGGTTAACCTTTTCGGCCCTCGAAGCCCTTATCGAACCATAAAAAATTCAAAGGTGCTATTTTATGTTTGTTCAAACTACTTATTTTTGTTTTTGCTTTGTTACCACTGTCCAAAATATCTTCACTGCCGTTATATCCAAATGTTGATAACAATTATTCAGTAAAATTGCAGTACAGAGATAGTCGGCCCCACCGCCCCACACGGATCGTAAACTCCAAACTATGCATGCTGTGTTCATAATTTACGGAAGTTGTCGCCTTCTACAAGGCAGAAGTTGGAGCGCGGTGTTCAAACATTGAGCATTCTATTGGAGCGCAGTTGAGACTTGGCTTTGTTGCGAAACCGACTAAATCTTGGGCGACATGAATCTCAGAATGCTGGGAATGCATCTGAGAACAGCGACAACAACTAACTTTGTCGCTCGTCTCTCCTTTTCCCCGTTTGCTATTATTTAAGCTCGGGTATTCAATTCGATGTACGGTTGTACAGAAGGCTGGGCCGCCAATGGAAAGACTTTTTGAAGTGAAATCTTCTTTAGCATCGTTGTGATTTTAAACTCGATCAAACGAAAAATAGCCACACTAAAAAGAGCTAAATACATAAATCTATAGGATTTAGCCTGCGAGAAAATAAGATAGTATATTCGGGCTCCTCTTTGTGCGGTGCTTCGTAGCCTCCCCACTATAGTCTACTTTTGTTCACCGAAGGTTTCGCTTCTGCCGCGTGTGTTCTGGACACTCTTATTTTAAAGATATATTTCTGGCAGGGTTGTAGAAATTTACGTATTAGTAGTTCTATGACTGAGTATTTCTTTTGGTCGCATACCGAGGATTGAATGGGATGATGAGAATTATTTTGTGAAAAAATTGTTAACGACATTTTTTCACGTTTCAACAATGTGCTGTGATGTGAAGTGGTAAACTGTGGTTTACACTGTTTTATCAAAATTTCTAATCACAACCACATTAAAAATGCACTCAAGTTTTGCCCAAAAAACTACATAGATCTATTACACTTTCAGTATGTGCTCTTTATGAAGAATGTTATGTATGCAGTTTTGTCCAACTGAAATCAAAACGTTAAAACAACTATTACTGAAAATATGTATTAGAATCACGGAATACTTAAGATATTTAAATAACTATAATTTTTCATAATTTTTCAATCATCTCATTTCCACCGATCATACTTTTAATAAGGTCACAGAGTTTCAAATTATTCATCGTATAATAATAAAAGCAAAAAATTAGATAACGTAGAAGCACTTAAAATTAGAAAATTCCTGTACGTACATTAATTCTAGTATATTGAATAATCAATTACATTTATCGTTTAGTCCTATCTTTGACATATTTCCTTTTAACTGCTCTATTCTTCTCGTAATACCGCTAATTACCCCTTCCCCTCAGTAGACCCCCCACTTGAACCTGTAAATATATGTGTATATCTGGCAATATTTTGTGTCTCATGTTAATTTTAATATTCTCTCGATGAAGGAAGGACGCTGCCGAAGCTGATATAGAAATTTATTAAAATAAAGTGGTTTAAAACAAATGTATTTGTTAATATTGTAAAAACACTTTTGACGGCCCACTCTAACGCACAGGTCAGATTAGCTATCACTTCTCGGAACAATGGCTAACACACATTGACAACATTACTCTATACTTGACCGCATTAGTGTCTATTGAAAAGTGGGCTCGAAATAACACTCGCATTGTATGCTCTCCGCCAATCACATGCGTTTGTCGTGACTCACAATGCGAAACCAATCATTTCGATTAGCGACGTTTTATCGATTACAAGATTCTCTGACAATGTAAATTGCTTTTCATTGTTTTCGAAGACCTCTACATTGAGTGTTGTACACGTCTTCTGTACATCGTGAGTTTTATTCAGACTTCTATTGTTAATCAAACATCAAGCTTAAGTGCTAACTCTTTCACATCCAGAATTATTTTAGTCATTACACACGTTTTTCTTCTAAATTACAAACACGAATAAAAAAAAATTAAAAGACGTCCAATAAAAAAATCTGCGTTCCTGCATTTGTTACAAACGCGATTTGGTGACGGAATTATTTATAGACATAATAATAATGTGAGAGCTTTATATTGACTTTTAGGTATTCTTCTTTTTCTTCTTCGATGGCGCTACAGCCTTTGGCCTCTGCAACATTCGCCTCCAAATTCTCCTGTCCTCAACGGCTGACTTCCAGTTTGGTATCTGGAGAAGCTGTGCTGCATCCCCTCTTACCTCGTCATCCCACCTCAGTCTGGGTCTTCCCACTTTTCTCTTGTGTGTCCAGTGTCCAGTCAAAATTCTTTTTGGGACGCGTTTATCCGGCATTCTCTGTACATGACTTTTAGGTATTAGGTTTCTTTAATTCTGTTAATATATTGTCATCTCACTGGGTTGTTAGACATTTGCGTGTGCGTAGACTTTTATGTAAAATAAATATAATGACTACTATAACACCGGCATTAGCCTAGTGTGGTAGTTGAAAAAAATTACAAAAAACTGTAACTTGTAAAATTTATTATATAACAAAAAATATGTAACCCAGAAAATTCAAATGCTCGCTTTTTCATTAGCCAACGTTTTGGGTGGCGTTAAAGTGTGCGTTATCAGAGCAGATATAATATTGTGTTGTTTTTCTCGGTATATAATAATGATTTTATATTACAATAATTTTTACATAATTATTTTTCTTGATTACTCTCGAGTGTTTGGTTGCCTTTGTAAATAATAACAGTAGCCCTTTCTGATACCATCAAGGTTTCAACAAAACAAACAATTTCCTATCAACTGCTTAAAGTCCCGGAGTAATCTCAAATTGAATCGACCAACGCAGAATGGAGGACCTTCCCGTTTTATAGTCGAGCACACAAAATTCACTAAACCGTCCGCATTTGGGAAGCTGGCAGTCAGTGAAGGAAGAAACACAATACACCGCATCGTGCGTTATCTTCCCGTTGCCCAATCCCCGGATCAGCTTTACGAACATCCCACGATCGACCTTATTAATCTTCCCCTTATCTTTACAAGCAGAACTTCCTACCAGACCATGTTTACTGTATTCTCGTTTTATTTCCACTCAAAAGTTATTCGAGTTTTTTTTTTCCCGACAATTTTGTTTTTTATGTCGAACTTTAAGTAAATTAAATTTTATCCTTATCAAATAAATTATTTGAAAGATTTCGTGAAAAGGGCAGTTATTTCGTGTATTTTGCCAGAGGTGGACTTTAGTTAAGGCAGGCATGGCAACTGCCTAGGGCTCGTATTTAAAATTTAAGGCTCGATTTATTTTGTTCGAGTTGGTTTCGCAAAAAAATATGTTTGGGTTTGTGATTTTATGTTAGAACAATAACTTTATAAGTACTTTAACCCGAATAAAATTTAATTATTCCCTCAACCGCTCGTTAGCCTTTTAACAAAAGGATTACGAGTATTCAGTCTTGGGTTAGTTAGTTGAACGTATTTCACACCTGCCAGAGATTTTTCCTTGAAGATGCGCGCGTAGAACCGGGAGGCAACTTAATTTTCTCGAGTTACCACGTGACCTTATATTCATCAGTATGGCTGAGCGGCGGGGTGCAAAATCTAACCAATAGCATCCCTCTCCAGTTATTAGTAAAGGACGAAGCGATGCGGGAAAGAGAAGGTATTCGAGATTTAATAATTCTCAATTTACGCTCGAAATATGAAATAGCTTGTTACAACTTCGTAATTTAACTCCTACTGCAGGTTCTCTAAAAATGTATTCGGTTGCTGTTGTTTCTCGTTGAGCAGTTAAGCAATAATTTTATTTATTTATTTGTTCCATTTTCCAAGGGCGTCAATTTCCGTTATTCCGCCACTGAACTCGGCGTTTCTACATAATGTGACTTCAACACGGAGAATTTCAATACTTTCCAATATTAAAAGCCTCCCGTGATCAATTTGGCTACGCGGGAATTTGACGTGCACCCCCCGGGGTGGCGAATAGATTGTTGTCTATCATTAGGTACAGTACAGCTAACATTTCTGGGTAAAGGTAAAGCGGGAACTTGGGCATCCGTAGGAACTTAATGAATGTTTACCATTTGACCTTTGCGTTAGTATATTTTTACTCCTGAACTGCGAAGCCATAGTATGCTTCTATTTTAGGATAGCACACCGCATATCTCTGCCTCATTACCATTATTAGGCTTGTGGGCCGGGTCGGCAGACTTTGATGTGCTTTTGAATGATTACAGATGTGTATATTGAACATGCTGCACTATTGGAAACCCCAATAATTACCCTTCTACGACTGATCATTAATATTGTCTCCGCTCGTCGACGTCGTGCGCCGATGAGCCTAAATCCCATAACCTTACCACCAATTTTCTTTGTATTTAGAAGCCATGTATACAACTCGTAAATGTTAACGACTACAAATTACGTTATGTTTTAATAAGATTGTACATTTTTGTAGACTGTTGCGATACAACTGAAACAAGAAAATAAAAGTACTTAGGGTTTTTATTTCAAATTAATTACAGGATTTCATTCTGTCTAATTTTAAGAAGTTGTGAGATCTTAAATTTAATTAACCCCCACGGTGGCGAAAATATTAACAACGCTTGCATGCGTATAGAAATCAAAAAGTAACCTATTAGTTGTATATTTTCTTGTGCCAGTCATATAGATTATTCGACATTTGTTTTCGCAGATAATATTTCACCGTCTCCTTCTTCAAAATTTGACTTGCGAGACAAGCTAGTATTTTACGTGTCAACCTTTACTAGAACAAAAGTTCAACTGGCGTTAAAATGGCTCCAAAATTCTTTGCATGTACAATCCCAGCTGCTGTTCGTTTAACTTTATTGAATAATATTAAATAAAGTGCCTATTTTACAAGATATCGAATTGCCATGGAGAGTAATGTTTTTGCTCTAATTAAAAAAATATATTCGTTACAGTTCGTATGTTTTTTTTTCACCGTGGTAAAATTGTTGTGATTTAATACCCAATGCGTAACGATCTGAAGCCATAGTATTATTTAGTGTGGTGTGTATTGCAATTCCCCCCGCGTTGTGTAACGAATGTCCCAGACATGATGTTGTAGGTAGAGTAGACTGTTAGGCGAACAAATCGTGCCGGAGATTGTGCACAGTCGAGATTGATCTTTATTGTAAAAAGACACCCATAATTAGAAGAGGTTTGTCGGTTTGGATTTTGAGGTGGGTGTTACATCTGGGTATAGAGTAAAAGATTATAAATAGATGAGAACGACTCAAAATGTCAATTTTTAGACCAGTTGGTCCGGCTGTAGGTTTACAGTAAAGGTGACAGGAAGCGGTTCATAAACCTTATTCCTCTTTTATATCCATTTCTCCTATTCCCTATACAACACCAAATTGCTGTCAGTGCATCTATAATATCGTGTATTCTGCAGCGTTTCTTTGTTGAGTTTTTCCTGATCATTTCTGAGGTAATGTGTGTTGCTGTGCAAATAAAAATTCGTAAAATTAAGTCTCATCATAAAATTGCAATCTAATAAATGTATCTCCCGGATATCTGTAAAAATCAAAAATGTCTTTCCTTTAGAAGAGGGAAAAATCAGCGAATATTAAAAATATGTACCGACCAGTAATTCCAGACGGAAGGTCAAATTATAATGGAATTATACGCCGATCCGAAATTGCCGATATTACAGTAAGTTATTATTATTTTGCAGTTTAGCGACGCGGGACCGTACAAGAATTGGATATTTTTAGTTTTATATTCTTTGCCAATATTATTCAGAAATAAATTAATTTCATCAGAGGATCTGGTTTGTAGTCTGTTGGCAATAATGTTTTAAATAAACAGCTTAGGTTTTAAATTATCATATTAACCTTTCTGATTTATAGAGATCAGTGGCTTATTTTATCCATTACTTCACTGGCCTCATGTCGCTTATATTAAAGCACTCTCGGACCATCGCGGATCGCATTCCGATCAGCTATTAGCTATCACGATCGTTACTTTTAATTATTTAAGCAAAGGCACACAGTTGCTCGGAATCGGGCGTCGAGGAGAGAGCAAAAGTCTCATTAAAGCATATTATTGTTATGGATTAATTTTATTAATAGGAAATGATTACATTGTAAATACAGTTATTTATGGCCTAATAGTATTCAGTTCATTGTAAACCCTACAATAATAATTAATACATTGTCGGAACATATCGTTAAAAGATTAGTAATAATGTTTTGCAATTTAATCCTTATTGAATCATATTTTTATGTATTTTATAGGTGTAATCATAATGAATCAATGAAATATCAATAAGCACCCATGTACGTACACGTCATATACCTAACATTGTAATGTCAATATCAAAGTTTTCGAGTTATATACTATATTTGCAATATTTGCGTTCCTAGGTTCCTACCTATATTATTGTCCTATATAAGGTACCAAATAAATATTTTGTTGAAATTGACTATCCTTTTTTAGTGTGTGCACCCTCTAATATTGAAGAATTCATAATTTTCAGAATACTTTAAAATCTAACTATGATTAAATGATAGTGTCTACTGTCTGTGTCACCCAAAGGTAAAAATAGGTATTTTTGTTTTGAAAATTACTTTACTGGCTTCCTTCATTTCGATAATATTTTTTTGGAAAAATGATATCAAAACTCAGCACTACACAAATATACACGCCACCAAAACGGTTATGTTATTGTAAAAAATAGCATGTGCTATTCAAGTGTTTTATATTTATTCTATATTTCAAGTGTTATATATTATAAGTATTCTATATTTCAAGTTGGACGTTATCATTATTAAGTTAGTGGTTTGTTTATCATGCTACTTTTAAACGCAAACAAGCTCGCGTGTTAATTCCGAATATTTTAATTTATTAAGTAGGTACATCGTAGCTCTCAAATAAATAAATACTTTCTTAAAGTGATATTTAACCAGCTTTAGGTAGGAACCCATAAAATTTCACAAACATGCGCTAGAGTAGGTACAAGAAGATTGTTATTAGAAACCTATTTTCCCTCTTCCAAAGTTTAGAATTTAATTAAATTAGAAATATACGGATATATAAGTTTAGAGTTTGGAGATCTGCACATACGAAACTGTAATAAGAATCCCTTTGGGGGCCCAACTCACTTGGCTGCGCAGAGGTTGTATATTTCGTTTTATAATCACGTCAATAGAAAAATCCATTTATTTGAAGTTCTTTTTCTAGAAGTTCAGCACAAACGAAGTAACTACGCTAACTCCCAACTACTACAAGTATGTACAAACTATAAAGTTTAAACTTCCTCTCCTTTAGAGTCTATTTTTCATTATATAAGGTCAACTGACGTAAAGTTCTTCGTCTTTTGATTGGGAATACAAAACTTTAGTTCTACAGACAAGAATGATCCGGCCAGTAAGAAGACATTTCTTGTGATGTCCTCTTTCTTTGATTGTTTCTGAACTCAACCTAAAAGTTTAATTTAGTTCGATTTTGAATTTGTCTAATCAAAAATACTAATTTCGGCTGTATGTACGTTAGTCATGGGTGAAATATGGTTCAAAGCTGTGCTATCTACAATTATAATATATATAAGTAGATATGGCGTATTTCCGAACGGCGTATATAAGTACATATATGTCGTATTTTGTTATTTGGCGGTGTAATCCCCACTGCATACTGCTCGGGGGACACGGCATTTTTAAACGGTAAACATTTTTGTGTAGCAGACTTCCACTCAGGTATATATAGGGTCTTTCATTAAGCGCTTCCTATCTTTAAACTTAAATAAAACAAAGTGTGTGTGAGATATCATCGAAATTTTTTATTCGTTCGAAAGGCCTATCGATGCCATTATGTATGGAATATAACATCGTTTAAATGTCCGCCGCAGCTTCTTTGGGTGGCGCGCATCCGAAATGTCCAATTTTCCATGACTCTAGCGCATAAATCAGGCTGCATTTGGCCGATGGCATGGGTTATGTGGGCTTTGAGGGCCGCTGTGGTTTGTGGCTTAATCACATAGACCAGCAATTTAAGAAAACCTCACAAGAAAATGTCTAACGGGGTCAAATCGCACGATCTCGGTGGCCAGAACTGGCCAAAAATCACCTCCACGTCAGATTTTATCATTAAACAAAATTAAACAATTAATTAAATTTTAAACAATTTTATCGTTAAACACTATATCCATCCATGGTGATTTGGCAAAATAGACTGAATAAATGACAGCCAATTTGATAGATGTCGCTTCAACAATAACAATACGGCCGCTATCAACTCTCAAAGGTCGCTATTGGAAGACCCTATACATATAGCAGAAGTTTATAGATTTTCATATCCTCTCTGCATACTTATTTACCAGTGAGGATGTACAGCAGAAATAATCCTTTAGAGCTTTAGAGGGTCAAATGTCGAGGGATCAACTGTCGGGTAACCTATTATTTGAATTGGAAAATATGGAACAAACAACTTAACGTTTTATTTTTGGAGAGTTAGATAATATATTTTTTTTTTAACTCCGGAGCTAACAATGATAAAAATGACCGTACGAGCTGAACATAGTTTCATATAGGTAATGAAATTCTAAACTACAAATTTCATGGCGCCAGATCTCACCGTTCGAGGGATTTTAGTGATTTTTACTTTACCTTCTTAACTTATGTGAGTTGTGAAAAACTATGAGAAAAATGTATAAATTAAAAATAATTGGTTAACGCGCTCGTCCCGGTTAGACGAAGAGGTCTGGGTTCGAGTCCCAGTTGCGACCATTGTCTTTTTTCTGTTTTTCTGTGTCTTGTTCTCTTTCATATTTTCGTTTAGATTATTATTGTTACCTTATTCTAATATAAAAATAACTGTTTTTATATGTTGTTTTTCACTTCTCATTGTTATTTTATTTGCATGTATTACCATTAGCTATGCTATGCATGTATTGACGGAAGTTTATCTAAAACGCTGTCTCATAAGGGGGACAAAACATTAAAAAAAAAACAAATAAATCAATTAATTAAATTATTAAAACACTTTGTTTTTACCACAATAATCTTTATTTAAAAAGTCGACATGTTTCGAGAACGATGTTCTCTTCATCAGGACATTATATGTACTAAAAACTAAATTATCAATCTTGCAGTCAATTATTTCACGGAACAGTGAACAAAAGATTTACCGATTTCTTTTGAGAAAATAACGCAAATCAATTTGTCGAATATAATTCCGACAATCATTTTAAATTATCACATTGTGTCTTGTCAATGCGGGCCTTGACGTTTCCATTCTGACTTAGGTTCAGATCAATGATGAAATACTTGCTATAGGGAGATGTTGAATGTCTGTCACAAAATATTATTGTGTATTAACTGACATTTTAGGTTACTAGAGGCGGTTGGCGATTTTATTTAAATAAGCGCTTGAATGACCTCCATGGTAGGAAGGTTGAACCTTGACTCTTGGTATAACTCTATAGAGGACGCGGGTTCAAATCCCGAAGTGGAAAATACAACATTCGGTTAATTGAAGTGCTTTTGAAAGCTGTCCGTGTGATATATTTCGTTTCATACATCATTCCCAAATAATATGATACAGGCCCTGAGGGAAATTATTTTCATCAGAGCCTCCTTAATGCATTTTGGAAAAAAATGTATTTTTAATGCCGAGCAAGAGTCCGAACTCCTGACTCTATGGAGCCAGTGGGGCTATCCCATCCTCATTTGGCGTAATTTGTGAGGTGGAAGCGAGTGAGGAGACGAAGAAGAGAAAGGTTGAGAAGTTCTTGGGTTACCAGGTATGAACAGCTAGGTTTTTCCCAGACTTCATGTTCCCCTACACCTTCCCCTGCTCTCAATATGGGAATAAGATATACCCACTGGCTCCACTATGGATTATAATTATCCACAAATGTTAATGTGATGAACGTATGTTTAAGGATTCGTGTATGAAATAGATATCACAGGATACAACGTATAAAAAGAAGTGTTTGCTTTGTATTTCGTCTTTCTAACCCGTACGTTCCTAATAGAGCTAGAGCCCGTGACGATCGGACCTTCGTTGTTTTATAAAACCTGAAATTTTCTCTGTGTATGTCCCTAATACAGGTAAAGACGATCCCCGACTATTAAGTTTGGATCACGGTGGCCTTGAAAGATAGCAGGTTGCAAAGGTATATAAAATTACACCACAATTTCAAGAGCATTTTGCTCGCACTTATACAAGGTAGTAATGCTAGTCTGAAATTTCGCATTATTTCATTCCCACCCGCTAGCATGTATATATCGCGCTCGCACCTACGGTAGACTTTTAATGTGTCTGACAAGGTGAAGGAACCATCGAAACTGTCTGATAACTGAGAAAACATATGTTGATAGTTCCTCAAGTAACATATATAAAATTCAGCTTTTATACTTTAACGTAAGTACAATCATAATTAATTAATATAATATCTTTCAAAGCCACCAAACTTCATAGTCGGGGATCGTCTTTACCTGTATTAGGGACATACACAGATAAACTTTCAGGTTTTATAAAATAACGAAGGTCTGATGGTCACGGGCTCTTGGACTATATCGGCCACAACATTCTTCTACCTTCTCGGATTATTGTTTTCCACCCATTATTATAAATAAACTTGATGATCCTGCAAATAATATCAAACTCGAAATCACCACAGTTAGATGTTCAAATTATTCTGATTAATTTATTGAGGTTTGTAAACCTCATTGTAATATTTAATCAATATTATGGCCTCAATAGAAATTTGGAAGAAATAAAAACACAGAAAATAAATTAAAAAATGAGAGGGAGACTCAATTAGTAGAGATTCCAGTTTCGTTAGAAGCCGAGTCCCAGTTGCGACTGTTAACATATTTTCACTAATCTTACCCACGGCTGTCAACATTATTTTCTTGTGTAACAATTATATTATTACCATGTACTTATTGTGTAGAAATCAATTTGATCGTGAAGCCGCATCCTCAAAGTTATTTCCTCAAATTCTGGATTGATTTGTATCCTCAATTGCCTTTGGTTGACCACATTCAATATTGATAGGTTTGTGTGTTTTTTGTTCACCAAAAGCTTTTTCTCTTGTACATTAAAATTGGGGCCGAGTGTGAATGGAGTGGATCAATACGAAACGAACTACAACAGAATTCAATAATTTTACCTACAATATGATTATTACATATCTATCGGACATTACACTGGGAGTAGGCAGATAGGCGGACACAGTTTTTTCATTTCTAGTCTGCCCACTTGATGTTCCATCTAAAAGTATACAATCAAAATGGCATATTTTACTTCTTGATTGCTGTTACACTAAATTATCTTGTTTGTTTGTAAAACAGTAAATTTTACTTCATGATTACTGTCGACCACAACAATACGGGCAACGCCTAGCATGGTGGTCGAAAAGTTATCAACAAACGTAATAAACATTGCACTGAATAAAAAAAAAGAAAAACACTGTTCCACAAAATTTTTATGTACATCACATATTTGTGAAATAGCAAATTTTACTTCATGGTTACTGTTCCACTAAATTATTATGTACCTATCTAAAATTAGTAAGGCTGTCCGACAGAAGATTGGTATCTGATGTCATTTTTTTTTAAAATCCCTTATTGGCAGCCCTGCATTATTACCATTGATTTAATTTCATGTTCCTATTAGAATCACACAAACTAAAAATACAATGTTACGAATAACCCAACACTATTTGAAAATCTCCTACTACCACCATACCAAGCGGGAAATGTTGCTTGTGTCGTGATGGAGGACGCGATGCCCACTCAGCCACAAACCAAGCCTCAGACATTTTAATAAACGCAACGATATTGCTATGTAAATTTTCTTAAAATACTTTGTTTTAATTTAATTTGGGAGGCGCGAATGGGTACCGCCGCCCCGGGAACCGATAACCAATACCTCTGCCATAGGTCACCCCAAGTGGTTCGCTACGTTTGGTGATTTAGCAGGGGTGTCCGGGTTCATGTGGTGAGGTTTGTATAGATCTTGGAGGTGGATGACCAGGACACACTGAAGATTCCTATCCACCCCTCTTCCTTCCCAGAAATCTCCTCTTCTTCTTTTCCCTAAAAAACCCTTCACACAGCATCCCCAAAGATAACATAGGCCCTCAGAGAATTTATTTTCCTGAGGGCCTCCTGTGTGGAGCTCATTAAAAAAACATTTTTTGTTGCTCTATACAGGAGACCATGTGGAAAATAATTTCCCTCAGGGCCTATGTCATCTTTAGGGATGCCGTATGGAGGGTTTTTTAAGAAAAGAAAGGACAGGAAGTTCTGGGAAGGAAAAATGTATGAGGGTTGGGGAATGAATCTGGGGTCAATGTACCACTGTTTTGCAAGGCGATGAGCGAGAAGTTGAAGATTCTTCTTCAACCGGCCCGCCACACGTTTGGTCGTTCTATCCCGTGCCGTTTCGTGGTAAACTCTTGTCGTTAACTATTGATAAAGCAGAAAATCTATACATTTTATTATCTTGATTAAAATAACTCTTAGTTTTTCGTATTGATTATTTTTTTTACCCTTTTTTCTACTCCGACAAATAATGAATATTTTTCCCGATATTCGTAAAGGTATTTTGACAGAAGAGTTTGATAGCATATTTTATCAATTTGATTGATTATCATTAATGACGCTTTTCTATTTTTGCAATTTATGATCCGCAATAATTGTATGTCGAAATAATGAAAAATAACAATTTATTTCACTTTTAATTGGCAATAATTATGGCGAGTCGCATAATTTGTAAAGTATTTTTGCTCATTCATAAAATTTTTGTATTATATCATTCATTGGGAGTCATTCATTGATCAATTCCATTTTACCACATATTTACTTAGTTTGGGGCAATGCCTTTTGACCTCTCCAGCAGGACTCTCTCTGAATATCGCCATGCACCGCAGAAAGAGGGATGGATTCATCCGTCCGTTTCAGTCCATCCTCCTAGAGACATCGACCCCCAGATTCCTACCCACCCCTCATATCCTTTTCCTTCCCAGAACTTCTTCTCCTTCCTTCCCTCAAAAGACCCTCTACACCGCATCCCCAAAGATGAAAGGAAATTATTTTCCTCGGGGCCTCCTGTGTGAAACTAATATAAAAAATGTCAACAAACATTAAAGAAATGAACAAGTAGATAGTAAAATGGTTTTAACTAACAGAAAATTCACTTGAATTGTATTTTTTTGTTCATACACATTTTGTTTTACTTTCTGTAATGGAAATGCATACACCATTTTTAGATTTTAATTACATCATCATCATCAAACAGTATTAATAGCCTTACGTCTGTCGTACACACTCGACTCACAAATAGAAGTGCTGCCATCTATATTTTTATTACGCTAAAAAGCTACTTTTGTAATTCTGTTTCGAATTCAAGAATTCGTCAAAGGATGGCGCCACTTACGTTAGCAGGTCGCATGAGGACGTGCTCCCCCCTAGGTATAAGTACCACGGAATCATAGAATTTGAGTATCCCTCCGGATATGGAAAAATTGACGGTAACGCTGAAAGCAATGGCTGCTCGTGACTTTTGATTGTATTTAGAGTGCTAACATATAGAAAATGGCATTATTGTTGTTGTTGCCGAAAATTTTTTTTTGATAAATTTCAGGAAGTTTCAGTTTGGCCGTGTGTCGCACCGATTTCCTGAAAATTTTTCATACAAAAACCGATTTAAAAAAAAAAAATTAGCCTACGACAACATCAATAATGCCATTTTTTAATATTAGCTCTCTAGCACACCCAAAAGTCATGAGCCGCCACTGACTGAGAATTGTGAATAATATTATCACGCGGCTATATATTACAAATGACGTCATTGCCCCTCGCGGTTACTTTGTCCCGGTGACTAGCTGTCACTGGATCACAGTGGATCCGAGTGGAACCGGCCATTTTTTGAACCAGTTCCTATCGGATTTATAAAATGGTTACAAACACCCTGGGCGAAGCCGAACCAAAGGCCCTCCGCAGGACATAGCAGCTAGCAGCAAAAACCTACGAAGCGGGTTTTAACTACTAGTATTTGTTTAATAGGTTCATGGTTCCATACAAATAACATTATTCTTACGTGTAACCCCGATCGAAAATCGCCCTCAGGATACCGAGCAACATTTTAACTTAGCGATCGCTCAGTTTGATTTGAAATCATGGCCTCGAGTTCCACTAAGGGTATTAATTTGCTTAACCGGACTTTCCACATGTTCTGTTTTGATTGGTTTTCGCAGCCGATGGTGTGATTTAATTGGTGCATTTAAACGTCAGCGGCTCTGTCGTGTACATTCATCATAGAAATCAAATTTAATACATAATTTATTCGTCGCTTTCCATTTTAGAGATCGGTCGTAAATTGATAAATGATTGTGATTGGCGGTTCGTTTGCGTTCATTGAAAAATCATCGCGGTGAAGTTCGATTGAAATAAGTGCATTGCATTTCAACAAATGTAAATTACGGTGCGTCATTTAGCATATCTTGAGGCACATCGTATTTCTGACAAATGTTTTGGTCAATTGAAATTTAAATTTTGATTAAAATTGCATACTAGAATTACTTTTGTTCGTATATAATACACTAACTTGGTTAAAAGTTGGTCGGGTAATATTTTAATAATTATACATTTATTTAATTTTTTTTTGGTGATTGCACATAATTGTAAATTAATAATATCCTTTTTAAAAATAATTTAAATATTTTTTTATATGAATACCGCACAAGAGTCCCAACTGCTCAAGTCTGGAGCCAGTGAGACTATGGCATCCCCAATTGGGGTATGTTGTGAGGCAGTAGAAATGGGAAGGAGATAGGGAAGAGGAAGGTGGGGAAGTACCTAGCTATTCAGATCTGGTCACCAAACACGGCTAAAGCCATTTTAAGCAGCGTTTCAATTCTGAATGGTGGTCTTACACCAGGGCGTTACTGAGAGTATCTTCCACTCTGGAACTTGCCTCAAATATAGATACTATATATTATTTTAAATGAGTAAATTGTGATAACACAAATTAATCAAATAAAATTTATTTGCCACGCCGGGATTCGATCCCGCGACCTTCGGAATGCGAGTCAAGAGCCTTACCTGGACTGCGCATGCCGTAAATACCTATTGTTTGGACTAAACGGCTATCATGCAACTAGTAGATATTATACGTAAAATTATGTATACTTATTTAAAAAAAAAAACTATACTATTAAATTTTACAAATTGGGAGGCAGGTATGGGTACCGCCGCCCCGGGAAACATTTATTGGATAACCCGCCCCATCCTCACCCCTAGTGGTCCGCTACGTTTGATGACTCTACAGACGCTATCCGGATCTTGGCGGCGTATGCGTCTGCCCACCAGATGTATGACAGGCCGGATAGGGAGAGAATTTTTGAGGGAGTCCCTCTGACCTCTCCAGCCGGACTCTCTCAGAATATCGCCTTGCACCGTCGTGGTAGAGATGGATTCATATGTTCATCACTCCTGGACACACCGATCCCCAGATTCTCACCCAACGCTCATACCCATTTACCTTCCCAGAACTTTCTCACCTTCCTTTCCTAAAAAGACCCTCCACACAGAAACCCCAAAGGTGCCATAGGCCCTGAGAGAATTTTTTCAAGACCAGGAACAACCATCATAGAACAAGCGGGAAACTGGATAAATCCATATCAATCTTACTAAAAAAATCACTCGGGCCTATGTCAGCATCCTCAAAGATGACACAAACCCCCCAGGGGAATTATTTTCTTCAGGGAATCGAACGTGAAGCTAATCTAAAATAAACGTTAAAATATTGTGGCGATCGTATAAAGTAGGCGTAGGTAAATAAGTACTCATAACATTCGAAACAGATAAAAGAAATTGTTTTCATTCATGCAACTTGTCGAATTATTCATTTCACCAAACTTATCTTATCGTCGCTATCAGGCGGGCGTGCTAAATTAAGAATTGCACAATTTGTAGGTACAGTGTTTCTAAAAATGTTTAATTCCTAACTTTTTTTCAGTAAACTTTTTTTTTTCTTGATTATATTTTTTTTAAATTTTTAGTGTTGTTTATAAATCTCCAACTTATTAACTAATATAATATATTAATAATACTGTATATCGTTGGTACGCTAACGCGTTTATGATTATTTTATTTGTTGTTGTAACTCATCTGCGGAACTAATCTCCTGCTGTGCTGACAAGCTACTTGCAGTTGCTTAGCGGGTAAGAAATTCCAATTGTATGCAATTTTTATACAATAGTAAAAAAATAAAAATAAATTAACTGTGATCTGTGGTGATGCACTATGCAATGCATAATCATATGATTTTGGTTTGAAAATTAAATTAGATCGCTTAGAAATATTTTAGATGCTTCAATTAACTGCGAGTAGAATACGCAATTGTCTTTAAAATAATCGAATATTTTTTTGATTGGTCTTTTTATAAGCTCCAATGTATTAGGCATATAAAAATGCTTTAAAAATAAAAATTTCTTGCATAAGAACCCATTTTCATTAACAGTTTTATTGTGTGATGTGCAAAATTAAATTCTTTGAAAACTGATCGTAAAACATTTAAATATTTGTGTTTTTTTTCGCAAAATAAAATAAAACACGCTTTTTGCAATGTTTTTTTCGTCAATAAATCATTGCAGGCGGCTTGTGTTCAATGTGAATTTAAACCTTATCGCCATTTACATAAGGAGTGTTATTGTTAGCGGCCTGATTCCGAATTTTACACGACGTCGTGCATCATCGTAACCCAGGATTTCCTGACGAGACATAGGTTCATCACCCGTAATACAATGTCTAGGACGACGAAAAAATAAAGTTTTATTCCCAGAATTTTAAGTAGTTTATCTGTACATTAATTTCTGATCATAAACTAGCGAACTCTTAAGATTTTTAAGAAGTTAAATGTTTACGAAGTGAACTTTTGACTGGTAGAAAAATATCCGCTCGTGATTGCGTTTTGTTATTTTTATTTTCGACAATTCCAGTTGAAACGAATATACGAAAATGCGTTCATTAGTCTTGCCAAGTCTTCGATATCGTTGGATAGACCTCATCATGAGCGTCACCATCCGCCTCTACTAATGTTGATTATTGTAGAGCAGAACTGCATCACGGTGGCCACAAGGCGATCAATAACCTGAATTGCATGGGAGACGGGTGGAATCGTCAGAATGATGGCATTTCAGTCAGGTCTCATTGCATTCTCAGGTGCTTTAAAAGGCGGCTGTTATGTCCACCCTTCCGGTGTACCCTAACCGTAACTTACGATACAACCAGTTTTTTCGCTAATGCTTTTAACAGTAATATGATCGTAACGAGATGTTGTGTAACAAATATACATGTACCTTATAAATGGTACCTTATAATCACGTTAGTATCCATATTACCTATTTATTTTGCTCCACACATGAGGCTCTGAGGAAAATAATTCACCTCATGGCCTATGTCATCTTTGGGGATGCTGTGTGGAGAAGCTTTTTGAGAAAATGAAGGAGAGGAAGTTCTGGAAGGAAAAACGGTGAGAGGTGGTAAGAATCTGGGGTTTGTTGTGTCCATAAGTGACGGGCGTATGAGGTCATTCCTCCCATTGCGGTGCGAGGCAATATTCCGAGAGTCCTGTTGGAGAGATCAAAAGGTCTCCTTCAACCAGTCTCTCCCGAACCGGCCTGCCACGCATTAACAATTAATTTAATTAGCGCTATTTATGAACGTGCAGACTAATTAAAAAAAAAATTATTAAAAGATATTACATAGGTACAACAGGTGGAAGGTAGAGTCTGTCAAATAAGAGTAGAAAATAAAAAAAATGTAACTAAGAAATTTGTAGTCTGGCAACACCAATTTATCTGTAAAATATTCTTTAAAAGTGCAAAGACACTGATAATACAAAACACTGTATACACAATTGAAAAAACATTTTTTTGTTCTAAATAAAAAAAAAAATAATCAAAGAAGCACTGTTGTTAAGGTACCTACTAAATAACAAATTTAATTTAATGGTGTTTGAGCAACGCTACGTACTAGGACAGGCTAGTATTAAATAAATTTGAGGAAGTTCTAAAGTGTGCTTTATATTTTATTACAATATCGTTATTTTTCATTATGTTTACACAAAATTGCAAACGTATAAAAATGTATTGCAATGAATTTTTTTTTCACTTTTATGAAAATAAACTTTGTTTGATACTCCACATTTTTCGAAATCAACGGTTTCTTCGTCCATAGACTTCCAATGGAGTGTTAACGCGATAAACGTAGAAATATTACTACAGGAATTAAATTATTTTTGAAAATTGCCCTCTTTTGGTCTGCTAATCTTTGTTCGTTTACTTGGGCAATCGGATAATTTTGTGAGAAAATTAAATGTAATTTTTTCCTATACAATAACATATCTGTTTCTAATTTAGTTACATAAAAATATGAACGAACGATGAACATATTGACATCGTTCGTCCATTTCATACGCTGCCTAGGAATACCTGCTTTTGTTTTTGGTGGTCTCAGACTATCATTGTTCATCTGTGTAGATGACATAACAGACCTCTCTTCATTTCGGTTGGTTGTAAATGACATATTATCAATTTACAAAACAACACGAAAATGATTATTATTATTAGTTCCTACATTCCAGTAACCAAGCAACTATCGTTACCTAGTAATATCATTTGTTAATTGTCAATTGTCAACAAATAATTTTCAAAATGCCCAATTTTTTTTTTTTTTTTTTTTTTTTTTTTTTTATTTATTTATATATGTATATTTTTTTTTTTTATCACAAACAAGTCCTGCTAAGCCAATTCAATTGGCTTGTCAGCAGGTGCTTATAATTAAGTTACATATACATTTTAAATGTTATAATTTTACATCTTATATCTACAAATTCAACATTATTCATACAAATCAATCTAAATATAAATATTTTTTTTCCGATAGCCAATTTTTCAGCATATATTTAACCTTATTCATAGAATTACATTGCTTTATAGTATCAGGTAATAAATTAAATATTTTCGGTATGTTGTATTCAAGCGTTCTCTGTCCGTACTTATTATTAAATTTCGGAACTATTAACCCGTCGTTGCGCGTGAATCTAGTGCTGTATTTATGTTCTAATTTCTCTTTATGCTGCTGGGTAAATATATACTGAATTATAATTTTGTGCCATAGTATTGCCTTAACAGGTAAAATTTTAGCACTCTGAAACAGTAATGGTGTATCATGTCTCTGTTTGAAAATATTCGGAACAACTAATAATTTTACAATTGCGTTTTGTACAACTTGGACTTGTTTCAGATTTGTTACAGAAGTATTTCCCCATATTGTTAATCCATATCTTATAATGGATTCTGCCAGTGACATATAAATTATTTTTAGTGTTTCAATGGGTAAGAAAAATTTCAATGTGTACATTCTGCCAGCAATTGATCTGAGTCTTTTACAGGTTTTTTTAATATGTTTATCCCATTTAAAAAAACAATCTACGGTAACACCAAGATACACATATTCCGTAACTAATTCTAAACTTTCACATTTACAATTAGTTGGAATATTTTTATGGATGCAATTAAAATTATGAGAAATAATATTAGGATTAAATTGGAATTTGGCATTAGGTGATCTTATATGCATTACTTTGGTTTTTTTGGCATTAATTAATAATCCTGCATCATGAGACCATTTACAAAGTTGATTAAAGTCAATTTGCATGAGTTCAATTGCAGTTTTTAGATCTTTATGTGATATGACCAATGCTGTATCATCTGCAAATACAAAATGTTTAACAAAAGAGAAAAGTTTTTTCATTATAGTTACATAGATTATATACAGTGTAGGTCCCAATATAGAACCTTGTGGAACTCCTGCAGATACATTTTTTGTTTTACTAAAAGTATTATTTATTTTGGTACATATTTTTCTATTTCTAAGATAATCTTTAAATAAATTTAACACATTTCCTCTTATTCCAATTTTTTCTAGAGTTTTTAGCAGTTTTTTTGAGTTAATAGTGTCAAAAGCTTTAGAGTTATCGATAAATAAAATAATGACATGTAATTTATTATTTAATTGATTATTTATGTAATTGGAAAACTCTTGCAGTAGTTTTTCAGTATTTTTTTTTCTTTGGAAGCCATATTGATTTGGGTCTATGATATTGAATTTTTCAATGTAATTATTTAATTTATTTGATAAAAATTTTTCGAGAATTTTTTCTAATGCTGGTAGTATACTAATAGGCCTATAATTTCCTAGTTCAATGTGTTTTCCACCTTTAAATATTGGTCTAGTAATACTACATTTAAACTCTTGTGGAATTTTTGCTTGCTTTATTATCATATTTATTAAATAAGTAATTATTGGCCCAAGGGTTTTTATATTTCTTTTTAAATCAAACATTCTTATATTGTCAATACCTGTGCTTTTAGAGTTTTTCATTTTTTTAACAATGTTTTCAATATCAGTTATAGTAGCTCTTGGTATATATAAACTGTGAGGTAGTTCTTCCAGAGCTATATTAGTAGCTTTGTGATTGCATTTATGTAACATGTTGCTGATGCTATCCGAGAAGTAATTCACAAAATCATTTGAGACAGAATCCTCAGTTCTATCTTTTAACATATATCGTGTTATAGTTTCATCACAATCGTTTTTGGGTTTACGTCCTAAGATATTATTTATCTCGTCCCAGGTTTTTTTAGTATCATTAAAACAGTTTTTAAATTTATTATTATAGTAGTTAGTTTTATCTTTATTTATAAGTTTATTGACAAGGTTACGAGTTTTTTTGTATTCTGTTTCATATGTTTTGTTTGTTGGTGTACTTTTCCATTTTTTATAAAGTTTATCCCTTTTATTTATATGACATAATAATTCACTGCTTATCCATTCATTTATTGCATAAGGTCGTGTTTTCGGTTTTTGCACTATCGTTTTAGAACTACTCTTGTAAAATTTGTTAAATAAAGTTTTTATTTTTTCATATAATGAAATACAATCCTTCTCTTCTATAAGTTTACTCCAGTTATAATCTCTGATATATCTATCAATAGCCTTTTGTGAAAGGATTTGAATATACTTATTTGCAAGGTCTACCTGACGTTTATGAGATCTTATATTAATAGCAGTAATAAAATGATCGGCGATATTATTTTCACAGACGCAAGCAGTTATTTTCTTGCCTCTAAATTTGGCAAATATATGGTCAATACACGTACGAGTAATTTGTCCATTTAATACAGCTTCTCTGGTTACTACATTGATGCATTTAGTTAAATAATGGTTAGTAAGTAAGTTTTCATATGAGCTTATGATATAATCTTGGTCATTAAGCAAATTCAGATTTATATCTCCAAGTAAGATAATATTTTCCTTACTATTAATTGTATCAAGATATGATGATAATTCCGTTAAAAATGAAGATTTACTGAAATTAGGGGGTCTATAGATAGCTATTAAGTTAACTTTAGTTTTGTCCTGGAGTATGAGTTTTCCTGTTATATTTTCAAAATGTAGTGATTGGAACGATTTTAGTCTAAACTCAAATTTATTTCTTATATACAATATAATACCTCCTCCTGACTTATCAGTCCTGCAGTAGTTATATGAATTATATCCGGGAATATTATACATAGACGCACTTTCAGTATGAATAGAGGTTTCACATAGCATTAGAATGTCAATATGCTTCAAACAATTAAGTAAATATATATGCAATATATCCCAATATTTTTGTATGGATCTTATATTTAATTGAATACAAACAAGATTATCAGACGCATTTATGTTTTGTTTTTTTATCCAATCTTCTAAATTATTTACTGTACTACTTTCTATTTCATTATCATTATCTATATACGAAAAATTATTCTGTGCCATTTAATTCGTAGTTAAATTTGAAACAATACAGTAAGATTGTGGTACGAAGTTTGGTCAATTTTACAAATAGAAATATTTCTATAAGAAATATCTCTACAGAATGCAGTATAAGGTTCAATTTAATACTTGATATAATTACATAATTTTTTTTTCTAACACCTGTTTTTATACTTAGCATATTACAGCAATGAACAGTTATTATACACGATAATATGATAAAGCATTCGTTTTTATCAAAGATACCACAATTATTTTTCTTAAAGTAAAAGTAGGTATAACATAATGATACAAAATGGTTTTCAATGCATTTAGCATTAAATAATATTACATATATTTCATTTATAGATAAAACAATAAAATTTAATATTTTTGTTAGGTTGATTAAATTCCATACATAAATAGTATATTTAACACATATTCTTTTTATCTTTATGGTAAACATGAAAAGAGAGCAATATAAAATAACTCCATTTATGAAACCAGAGTAATTAATATCTTTTGTAGGTTTCAGCCCGTAAGAATGAATTCTTTTCTTGTTTTGTTTAAAATGAGAAGTATTTTGAGTATAGATTGAAGGATTTAATGTTAAATATTTAGCAATATAAAAGTGCTTGTGTCTAGAGCTAATTGGTACAAACACTTTTTGATAAAAACTTAATAAATATAAAATAAATTGAATGTTTACATCTAGGGTTATTTCAGAATATTTATCACATTTTAAGATTTTTTTTAAAAATGTTATATTTATGAATGTGAAATATAGTACACAGTGAATATATACATGTATAGGTAAACAAAAAAATGTTTTTGAAGGTGTCGTTATGATATTACCGTTAAAAAAATAATGAAATATAATAATAAAATTTTTGTTAGTTTTTTTGTGATTTTTTATAATTTTTATAACAATATTTATGTAATAAAGTGAAAGTTCAACAACAGAATATGGCGATGTTTGGAAATCTAGAGTCTTTTTACAATGATTTTTTTCTTTAATATAATATAGAAATAGAAATGTGTAATGTTTGGAAATAAAAACGTAAATTGTATTTATTGAAATATAGCAAATTCTACGAGAAAAAATCATACGTATTATAATAACACTATATCTACTTTGAGACAGGTTTATTGTTATTTCTAGTCAATATTCTATTTTTTCTTTTGCTAATATGCTCATTTTTTTATACACATTGCATTTTGTTTTATCGTTTGCAGAATGCCTGGTGTCAATATTCCAGTTCATTTTTTTATTTTTGCTATCACAGTTTTTACACTTAGGTTCTTTATCTTTGTTAGCACAATCTTTGTAGGAATGATCACCAGCACAGTGTGTACACAATGGTTTGTCCTTTTCTTTATGAAGACACCTGATAGAAGTATGTCCAAAGCCCAGGCAGTGATAGCACTGCACCAGAGGAAGGGCATCCTCTACTTGTATTCTCTGGTACCCCACATAGATTTTACCGGCACAAACTAGCCATCTTCTTATTTTAGTACTAACTTCTATTATGTAATTAGATGTGTTATTGTATTTGTTTTTTAAGATCTTTTTTAAGGTCATCTCAATTTCTGGTTTATCTATCATCACAGCCTTGATATCTTCATTCTGTTCGATAATATCTTGTATAATATCCTCCTTATTATAGTCATTAGTAATGCCCTTAAGTATCATAGTTGGTCTTTTCTTTTTAATTTCTGTAGCACTGATGTCTTTGAACTCGTCGCCAATAGCTTTACTCATTTTTTCCGCATCGCACTTTGTCGAGCATTTTATAAGTATTCTATTCTTAGATATCGCATTAACACCAATTACTTTGGCACCAATCTTACCTAAGTTAATTTTCTTCCTGATTTTATTTTGTATATTTTCTGAAGATTCCTCAGCATTGTTCGATGAAACTAATAATTTGAAATCACTTTTAAATATATTATCTTGGTTTTCAGCTACTTTACCGTATTTAAATGTCGGTTCAATTATTTTTTCTTTTGCTTCAGATAATTGTATAGTTAAATGTCCCATCCAGTTTAATATAGCACTTGTTTTCGTTGTAATTAAGTGAATTTGTTCCTTGTTGAATTTAAAAGTTTTATCTTGAACACAGTTAAGTAAATCATCAATAGCCTCCTTCGCAGAATCCATAAATTGATGTGGGTTCATTTTTTATACGTTATCGCCCCCTCTGTATTAATTGTAAAAATAAATGCGCAAACACCGGCTTTGACAAATAAGCAAGTGACGCTAACCGCTAGACCAATTCACAGATGTCGCCCGCTGAGATTAAATAGATTTATTAAAGTTATGACAGTTATCAATTAATTGAAATTTGTATTTTTAGTTGTTTATCTCACTTATTAAGTAAAAAAATCACTGTTTTTATTGGAGTTATAGATTATTTAGGATGCACTTTATATTTCATTGCATTTCACAGTTTATTATTTATTTACTTCAATAAATCGTTTGTGTTATTGTATTTTTTCACAAACTATGAAATAGAGCACAGAGTCGCTTTTTTAAAGTTTAAAAACACACAGACGACGCAGAATCGCGAAATCAATATATTCTGCACTTTTTACTGCTTAAATATAGCTTTATTTGTGTTTATTTCTTTAAATTCGTATGAGCAAATATGACACGTCTAATCTGTAGGTAGATGTAAGTAATATTTTGAAATTAAATATTTTAATTTAAACCTTTTACCTTTCAACGTTACAAATCTATAATATATTTTATTTTAGAATACTGCTATCAAAATAAAATATATGTAATTAAATTTACCTTTAAAATATATCTCAAATATTATTGTTTACCTTGGTTACTGGAGCCTTCACAAAAGAGATTTTTTATATCCTATTTATTTATCTAAATAACCTATGGTTTACTGGCAGTTTATTTATTACGTAATCTAATATACTTATTTTCAAATATTTATATTTTTTGGGATCAAAACTAATTATTTTCTATCTGATATAATGAAAAATCAGAGAGCTAATGAAATGCAAATGTCTCTATAGCGTTGCTAAGCACCGATTTTTATTTATTATTTATTGAAAGTATTTTTTAAAATTAAATTATAATAACGCCACGAAATGAATTTTCGATTATTTAAGAAGTGAATATTTTTTAGTTAGCCCTTACAAAAATAAAACATAATACACAATATACACAACCGTACCACATAATATATTGCTTATTTTTTTACTACTTCGTTTATTATTTTATTTATTTATTTATTTACGCCCTATTCTTATTCTTTTATTTTATTATTTAATTTTATATTGTTACGATACACATTTTAGTATTCAAACTTGCCGCCTCAATTGAAATCAGTACCGAAAGAGGGCGCTAACCGCGCCGGCCGCGCATCAGGCGACTGGTTCAAAACCCCGCGGCACACCTCGCTTGTTCTAACCTTGTAATTTGTGATGTTTTGCCGCTTTATTCTGGAGATTAAATGAAGTAAAGAAAATCTCTCTCTTCTTATTTTGCTAGCAAATTAACCTAAAACATTCTAGACCTCCCTACGAGGCATGGTGAATCTCAGCTGCGGCCGGATCCACGACCTGAATCCATGTACCTGCCGATATGAGCTAGCCGCAGGTAGGTTGGGCCCATCATTAACACTGGCGCTAACACTGGCGACCAGCTATGGGGCTCTTTTGCAATGCCTAACACTGGCTGCCAACGTGGACCCCAGTGCCTAACACTGGCGTTCCACCATGGGGCCGAATAATTGCTACGAAGCTAACACTGGCGCCCAACTAACAATATATTTATCGGATTTTATAAAATTGTTAAATTGGGGCCTCAGCCCGGGTAAAGTACCCACTGAGGCCCACATTATCAATAAATGTTTTCATATTAATAAAAAAAATCTAGCTTTACTCAGCAGCAATTGTAACCTTATTTTAAATGAAATAATTTAGGGTCAGCGAGTAAATCAAAAACATTAAAATTAACATTTTCCGGATCGATTACTCTCATACCTCAAAAAAAGCTTTGGGACATACTCGTAATTTGAATCATTATTAGGTAAGTAGGTACATTCTTGATTTTAATTATTGAATTTGTTATGAAAACAGGCAACTTTTGTGTATTCAAAATGTTATGGCATTTTGATAACTACAATGAAACACAGACAATTCGTCTCTATATTACCAATAGTGTGTGTGAATATATGCGATAAATAATTTGTGGTATTTAAAAATATTATCATTTTAACTTCAACCATCATCGCATCGTAAGAATGAGCGATGTACTGACGTACTCCAAACATTTCGTATCTGACGTAAATAAACCTTTACACTACGCGCTATTCCACTACACGTGTTTTCATGTTTTTATCAAAAACAAACATCTTTTTAAAGTTCATGTTATTGAGTGTTGACGCTATTAACCTACCAATAATAAATTTATCAACGTAGTATATTCACCCCTCAGGCTATTTTTTCGCTTTTGGAAACAGCTGACATGGTCTCATGGAAATCGTTTCTCCCTTATTGTTATAGTGAGAAATATGATCTAAATGCTGTTAGAAAGAAAAACACCATGCTTAGTGTTCAAATCTGGAAGTTAACCACAGAAAAATTAAAATTTCCTGCCTCAATTTGAGAAAAATTTATGAAACTTGTGAATTTTTTATTAATTATATTTTTATGAAACCACAAAAAAGTGAGGTCAATATAATGTTTGTAATACATTAGTCTAATACATAGATTCTCAACCTTTTTTTGCCCACAGCCCACTTTGAGAATATTTTTTCTAGCGCCCCCCAACAGCTTTTACTTACCATCTGTCTTCGTGATCTGAAACAGCTATTGTCACGATTATGTTTACCACAACGAGGAGGGCGTAATGGGATAGGATGGGCGATATGGGATGGGGCGGGATGGGGTTCTCTGGGTCCTACCGTTTCCTACCCCTGAAAGTCTGAAACCCCCCTAATTTTAGCTGGTCTTCTACCGCCCCCCTGAAACTCTGAAACGCCCTCAGGGGGGCGTTATCGCTCGCGCGTTAAGAACATAATATGGTCTAATAAAATATTTGTGTGCTTATCTTTTTTTCGTTATCAGTAATTTTAGTTAGAAAAACGTAAGGTGAACCATTTTAAAACTTTTTTTATGTTTTGCATGCAATATTTTAGTATTTAAAATATTATATGTTAATTTCTAATAATAAAATTTGAAAGTGTATTTCATTTCCTTTCAAAAACAGTTTTTAGTATTCGGTTACGTTCAGAAATATTCCATACTAGCTGACCCTGCCACGCGTTGCCGTGGCTAGCGAAACACAACGCCATCTACTGGATGGTCACTCAACCTTTATAACCACCGCCATCTGCATACAAATCATATCCACACCGCCCTCCTACCAGCGTGCTCGTTCACCACGTACAGATATTCAACCAATTTACACAAAACCTTGAAAAAATATATACCTTAACCTTCCTCCGGAATCACTCTATCTATTGGTGAAAACCGCATGAAAATCCATTCAGTCGTTTTAGAGTTTATCGCGAACAGACAGACGCATCGGAGGACTTTAATTTATAATATGTAGAGATATTTGATTTTTATTGCAAAGCTCAAATTTTTTGACCTGGCAGAATATGCCCGAGGCCTGAGGTGTTAATCAGGAAAACAGCCAATTAGCATGTGAAAAGAATACACACATTTCATCTAAATGCATTTCTTATAATAATAATACAATGGAATTAACAACAGGTGTTGTATTTTTTTCTGTCGTCATCCTTAGCCCGATTTTATTATGCATTTTTTTATGGGCAGCAAAAATGCTGTAGGCATCGAATTACTCATGAGCGTGAAGCTGCAATAATACATGTATTGATAGCCGAGTACCACAGAAATAATCGTTTATATCGAAGGCCGTAGCCGACTACTCGACATGTTGGGTATGTTGCGTTCGAGACGTACATTTTTGCCGTTAAATAATTTTGCGATGCCGTTATTAATATTATTATTACGTCTCGAGAGATCCGGGTTCGGTCGTCAAATTGGTATTCATTCAAAAAGAGATTAAATATTTATGATTTTTGTTGACTTAAATCGGCGACCGGACAACTCAGAACTCAGAATCATGCAACATTTAGTTTTTCATAAGTTTTAATGACTTTTCAAAGTGGTGTTTTGAAATTGCATAATTCTGAGTAATCGTGAAACGCTTAAATAAGACGCCTTCCCATTTGACTTACTTAAATACTTGGGGGTAAGGCTCCCAACTCGTAATCCGAATGTCGTGGGACGAATCCCGACGTGGTCAAATAAATTTTATTTGATTAATTTGATTTTTGTATGTTTGTGGCGCGTTCTAGAGTGGAAGATACCCTCGGTATCGCCCCGGTGTAAGACCACCATTCAGAATTGAAACGTTGCTTGATCGAATAGCCAGGTACTTCCTCACCTTCCTCTTCCACATCTCCTATCCCTCCACACTATTTGCATTCAGCCTCACAACATACCCCAATTGGGGATGCTCACTGGAGCAGATGACTCTTGTGCGATATTTACATAAAAAAAACATCCCCCGTTTCACCGGGAATTAATTCACACTAGAATTTTTCAATAGTAATTTAATGCTTTTTGTGTTTGTACAGTGAACTCATTATAATACGCATACATTTGTTCCTGCTGTGCGATGGACGTAACTTATTTTTAATTTATTAATTTTATTATTGTATAATCTTTGAACAGACCTGATACTTTTGGAATCACTGATTAAAATAAATTTGTGACATATCTGCTCAAGAATTCCGACCAGCACACGTATTTTTGATACCGTATCTTCAGTATTTTGTAATCGAGGTTTTTGTAATAAAGCGATAGATTAAATGTATCGTTACCTGCCTATCCTATATTCCTACCTTCTTATGTATAATTTTCAGCAACTGTGCGAAATGCCATAAGATGGCAGAAAAGTGTTTGTATTGCCTATCCTTGCTCAAAAATACATGGAATGAATTATGTAGGCGTAGCAACGAATATATTATTATGTAGTAATATAGATAATCTAGTATCCTTTAACGGAAGCAATCTTCCGAACAGGACCTCCATCGATAAGCTTGGTGTAACTCTAAGTGACCAGCTCAGGTATGGGGGCTCCATCGAAACCAGAGTTAAATTAGCCTCTCAGAAACTGGGCGTACTGTACAGGGCCCGCAGATACTTTAATAGTACACAACTGCTAACCCTGTACAAATCGCAAGTGCGCCCCACGGTTGAATTTGGCAGCCACCTTTTGTCTGAATCTCCAAAATACCAAAAAATACCCTTGACTCTGTGCAGAAACGGGCGGTCCGTTTGTTAGATTCTCCTATCTTTACAGACGGATTGCCATCTTTAGAGCACAGGCGTCAGGTGGGAATGCTGTCCTTGTTCTTGCGGTATTACAATGGAAGATGCTCCGAAGAACTAGCGTCATTGATCCCTTCGGCACCGTTGCGTAGTCGGGAAACACGCCAAACACGCGCCCAACATTTGTACACGATTGACATTAGTCACACGTTCTTGAGTTCAACAGCTCGGCTGTGGAACGATTTGCCGGCCTCTGTGTTTCCTCCCTCCTACAACATAGGTCTCTTCAAGACCCATGTTCACTCCTTCCTTTCCTCAAAAGACCCTCCGCACAGCATCTCAGATGACGTGGCCTCCTGTGTGGAATTAATGTAAAATAAAAAAGTTACTGTTCTGTGCCACGAAATCAAATATAGGGATTTCCTTCACGTTAGCCGAATTCCAAAAGAGGAGGAACCAGAAGAACATGAAGGAATACGATAGTTATTTATTTATTTAACTAGCTTTTTCGAATGAAATGTTTTTCCGGGATGAAAAGTAGCCTATGTCACTTAACATCCCTACGTAAAAAAATCACATCGATCGGTCGCTCTGTTGCGACGTGCAAGAAGGAACTACAAACTCACTTTAGCATTTATATTATGACTTGGGATTATTAATGCCAAGGTTTTTAGATAAAATAATACATAGTAAAAATTTTACAGTAATACCTCATTGAACTGTCTCAGTAAAAATCTTTTAAATTTTTAGTGATAAAAGATGTTAAAGGAAAAGAGTGTGTGTTAAGACCGAATTCCTTTGCGGTCCGTCCTCTCTGTCTATCCCTGCGGAGAACGGGGTGATGGTTAATTAGTTTTTGTTATTGATATAAATGTTTTGTGTAATGTCCTTGATAGACTTATAACAAGACAAACAAATGAATTTGTAATGAGGAGAATAAGATCGTAATAGACGAGTTTATTGACGTTATAAAGTTTACAGTGTAATAGTATCTCCTATGGTACGGTCTACGAGAGAATGGGCGCTCAGCCGCCGATGTACCGCGCGCTGCCTGCCTCCGACTACCGACTTCGGGTGCCATCGGAAGCGTTCGGCTATTTCCGTAAATGTTGCCCTGCTGAAGCAAGCTTGCGGATACTACATTATGTAAAAGACCAAAAAAATATCAAATAATTCAAAAACCAAAAAAGCAATCGTATCAACTTAATGATAAGTTTATTATTTTGGTTCTATGACAACTCAGCAAAGTTGCATTTTAACATCGTTTTCAAAAGTCATTAAAAATGATAAAATAATAGCCAAAAACCTAACCTATTTAACTAAGTTTTAATGATTTTTCAAAGGAGTGAAGAAGTTGCAAATTGCTAAGTTGTCCAGTCACCATTATTTTTTTATGAAATCGACTAATCTTGGAATGCTGCAGTTTCGGAGGCGGAATATACTATCGATCGAGAAGTTATTAATAAATGTAAAGAAATAACTGTGTCCTTGACCCGTGTAAACCAGTTTTGTGATTAGCAACATTATTTGGCACGCGTGGTGCTGGTTCATCGTTCCCCGCCCGCCATTGTGCAGGTATTTTAAAACCGTGGGATGCGCCCTCATCGACGATCTTCACCGCTACATATTGGGTGATATATTGTTATCCGTTTTCGTTGCCGGTTAATTAAGTCATTATGCAGGATTAAATGTGCAAGTCCGTACACTTACAGAAACAATATCGATGTCCAAGTTCCTAAAGCATCATCAAATACCGAACAATATCGATGGTTAAACATTCAAAGCATCATTCAAATACCAGGCAATGTCAATGCCTAGGTACCTACCCATGCATCATTCAAACACCTAATAATGGCGATGGCTAAGCATTCAAAGCATCATTCAAATACCAGGCAATTTCAATGTCTAGGTACCTGCTAAGCATTCAAAGCATTATTCAAATACCAGGCAATTTCAATGCCTAGGTACCTGCTAAGCATTCAAAGCATTATTCAAATACCAGGCAATGTCGGTTCTTAAAAATCCAAAGCTCATTCAAGAACTGAACAATGTCGATCACCCGAAGCATCATTCAAATTCTAAACTATGTCGATGTCCTAGCATCCGAGGCATATTTCTTGTGCCGTGTAATTTATTTATTTTTTATTTATTTACGCCCTTTTTCGGGGCTTTTACATAAGTACATGAAACATCATTAACATAGTAGGTACTAAACAGTTTCGATGTCCAAGAACCCAAAGCATTATTCAAATAAATGACAAAGTCGATTCCGAAGCTCCCAAAGTATCATTCGAATACCTGACATGGGAAACAAACACCGATAGCAACATTAAAACATTCCTTATACAGGCGTACTGGTCTTGTGTAATGTTAAATATATATTTAATGTTTTTTTTCGCTCAGAGATGACGAAAACTTTGAGCATCATGTTTAAAACGGACCAGATGCACTCACACCGCGTAGCTATTTGCCGCAGCTCGCGGCGGTTGAGAGTTTTTTAAAGTTAGATTAATTATGTATTTAAAATTGTTTGCTCTTTAATTGCTGCAATAAGAATGACAGTCAATGATGGTGCATGGTTATTAAGATTTAGAATACGTATAATATTATACAACTTTTACAATCCTACATCATCTAATGTTATTGTATTGACTCAACTGAGGACAGACAAGGACACTGCTTCTGTTCTGTTTTCTTTTATCTTTTCGATCAACATCGTTTGCGATGCATTTTCTTTTCATGGCCATTGCCTCACCTCTCGATTAAAGCGTGTTTTAACTTGTACTTTTTCCTAACTTCACACTGTAGGCTGTAGGCTGTAGGTGATCAGGTGATCAGTTGCATCCATCATATTTCATTCGGGGAAATTTCTCGGGTTAAATTTTGCAAGGCCGTGTCCCATACAGACTTTAGCTTCTGGAACTTGACTGATAGACTGTGCTTAAATAATACTTACCTAATTATTAAATAATAACATTTACGTATCTATCTACTGTTTTACGAGGATCAAATCACTTCTCTGTGAGTGATCTTAAAATTATTATGTATCTTGGCATATACCCTTCTGCTATTCTGACTCTTGACATGACATGACCTTTTTTTACATAAATACCGCACAATAGTCCCAACTGCTCCCGTCTGGAGTAAGTGGGTCTATGGCATCTCCAATTGGGGTATCTTGTGAGGCTGAAGGTAGTAGGGAGGGGAAGGAGATAGGGAAGAGGAAGGTGGGGAAGTAACTGGCTATTCATATCTGGTCACTAAATACGGCTAAAGCCATTTCAAGCAACGTTTCAATTCTGAATGGTGAACCTGATTCAAGTATTTGGTTAATTAACATTTTTTATTATTATGCATTTATTATAGTTAAAGAAATATAAATATTTCGCATTCTACGTTTGTTTTTGTCACTTTCGTAATGTGGTATTTCCACGTTTATTTTAATACTTAAAAAATTACGATGATTATAGCATTTTTATTTTATTTTTATGTTGACGAATAAATTTTCTACAGCGAGTTAAAGTTTTACAATTTTGAATTACCGCTAAAACGATATATTGGGGCGTGGCTATCGTGTGACGTCATGAGCGAGGACGCTCACTGACAGTGTTTATTTATGCTGGTTCAGCTGAGCGACACTTGTGACGTCACAAACCCATTTGCCAACCACGGGCCGTTTTGATTTTTTCAGTTTTAGATCGTTTTTCATTCAATAATATTGAATGAAAACATAAAAATTGATCATTTTTAGTAGGATTATTAAAATAAGAAAAATAATCTTTAAATATTCCGTACATTTTCAACAGAATCCCTCGTTTGTGGAAATACCCCATTGGTTACAACTTTGAAACTCCTCGGTTCGTATGATTCGTATCAATACGCGGGAGATACGTTACGTCGCGTCGTGTCGTCGTAATACGTTATGTCGGTACAACATCCAAATATAGTATCACCACCGCTGAACTAAATATTCTTAGCGCATTTTGAAGTTTGCTTTTGTCGCTCCTTCAGAACATCTGCTCTCTCCTACCGACTCCTCTTGTTCGCGTAAAATGTACTTTCGTGGCTTTGCTAGTTTTTATTATAATTATTTTTTTAATTTTAACTGTGCACTGAGAGATCTCGCCTAATCCCAGCATCCCCAAATGCTGCTGTTGATGATTCTTTCTGAATGATGGTGACTTTTTATTTTATTAAAAAAATCCTTCATTTTAGGTAATCACTCCCAATTATTTCTGTGGATATAGTAGCAAATGAACTTCGATTGCAGTTTTGATGGCGATCTCTTTAAGTGTAAATCGTAAATTTGAAATAATCTCTTCTTTTCTAGCTACTTCGATCTGTTGTGTTGAAGCTACAATTAATGATAATGAAGTAGGTTTGTAATTTCCGCCGACTAACGTTGGTGCATCGTTTGTCGTATGCCAAATGGCTCTATCTGAAAGTTCTTTTATATCGTTTTTTTCACAGCTTCCTCTGCTGATCGTAACAAAATTGCAGCCATCAGAGATGCTGTGTGTTTCTATTAAAAAATGTGTGAATTATATTATGATTTGTTTTATTTTATATAACAAATATTATAATCAATAATTATCAGCCTGAAACACTCATCTACATTGAAAAAATCTTCCGAGAAAAGATACTGGCCGCCAACGGGAATTGAACCCGTGACCATCTGATTGCCGGTCAGCAGCTCTGACCACTGAGCTATGGCGGCTTATCTAATACCCGCCAAATAATTCAATATATACTAGTGTTTCATTCGACAATTACTTATTATTACATTTTTCCAACTGAAAACAACCAACTTTATTTTTGTGAGAGAGGTATTTTTAATACTAAATCTCCCGCTAGGTGGCGTCGAGACTAATTATGTCTGCATTTTTTGCTGAAATACTTTAACTTGTCAAATATTAATTATTATTTTGAATTGATAAACTAACGTTTAAACAAGATTTTTATGCATAGCACAAAGGGTACATAACAAATATTATAATCAATAATTATCAGCCTGAAACACTCATCTACATTGAAAAAATCTTCCGAGAAAAGATACTGGCCGCGATAATTATTGATTATAATATTTGTTATGTACCCTTTGTGCTATGCATAAAAATCTTGTTTGAACGTTAGTTTATCAATTAAAAATAACAATTAAATGTTTTATTTTAAATGTTTTTTTTCTTGAAATCTATCTAATTATTGGTGTGGGTGCGTGTCCCAAAAGAATTTTCACCGTGGGATTAGCATCTTGTATGCTAGCCGGTTTAGGGGCCATGTCCAAATGCGACTTGAGGTTAAGTTTATTCACTGGATACTGGATTATCATTGTGTTCTGATAAATACTGTTATGTTAATTTGAAAGACGATAGTCTTCTGTCCACCGCAGAAGCTGAAACTAATGTGTAGGAAATGTAAGAGAGTGGTTTGGCGGTAACACAATGTTTTAAAGCTGCAGCATCAGGGAGTAGTGTGAATGCTGTTGACCAACCACTAATAGGATCGGCTCCATGAAGAAGTTGAAGAAGAGGAAACTAAAAAGCCGGTAAGCCAAACACCAGTTTGGTCGTATTAATTAATCACAGTTCCTTGCCTTGTACGGCACTCTGCTAGTAGGACAAAGTCAATTTCTGCAATTCAGCTGTCCATTTCATCAGATTTTGGCAATAGGTGCGGCGATCAATTTTTAATTGAATGGATAGTGAACAAGGTATACAGGTTTTTGGCGCTCGGTGTTGCTGATCCCTTTGGGCTAGAAGACTAGTCCAGATTCACTGAAGTGTGGCAAATTCGAGCAGTAAGTCAGTCAGTTAGTCTGCAATCAGATTTCCACGCGGCCGCTTTCCACCGCCCCTCCAGCGTGGCCACCCAGCCGAGTGGAAAAAAGAAACGCTAGGCCACCATGCGCGGCTCAGTGCCCGCCGTGGTGCGTCCGCCTACACACCAACTTACCTCCTCATACGTTCTGTGCTCGGGGAGCGTCTGGACCCTAGTCCAACCATTCCCTGGTCAGCTGCCCTTGGCTGGTAGGCAGCCGCCCGCCCCCAGCCCCGCCAGCCGCCCTAACCACCCTTACCAGCTCATCGCCGTGAGCTTATGGCGCCCTGGTGTACCAACCGTTTAGTATACCGCGATCGAGTGTGAGAGTTATTTATTATTGTTCGTCTTCCTCGGGTACAATAAGTTTTTTGTGTATTCACGGTTTTATTCATATTAGTTTTACGGACGTTATATTCTAATATTTCAATTGGATGACATACAATTTATTTCTTCACGGCTTACCATATTATTAATTTCTTGTTTTTGTGCGTGTTTTATTTACCTTTTTGTACGTATTAAGTGAGTAATGTTTTATGAAGTTACCATAGCAATGCGATACACGTAGTTGTTAGGTAAATATGGCAAATTCGTTGTTTTGATCAAAGAATTTCACACAAACATGTGATGAAATGGTGGTTGTGTACTTTCACGATTATTTCAAACCGTTTCTTTTTGCCTTTCAAACACACGAAATATTATTTGTATACGAAGAAATCCACCGTCACACCTGGGAGGTGCCTATTACACATCGTTTAATTCCACAGTAGGAACGCCGTTATAACTCATAATGCTTTTCTCTTTGCTCCGGTAGCCAAAAAGAATCCATGTAGAGTTTCGACTTCGACCAAGTAAAATACAACGGTCACGCGTACTGCTGTACTGGTGGTGAAATAACTCCGGTTGTACATATGCTTATATTACTTATTATTACTAATACTTACGTACCTTCTTCATAAACAGGTTCACGTTATTATCATTACGGTGCTACAATCGCATTTTTTTATAACATGGATTACTCGAAGGATTATACCGAGTGCGTACTTCGCATTTAGAATTAGTAGTTTAGCGGGCCACGTTGTTCGAATAATGAAAATTCACACCACATCATGCTTGTTGGCGGATTTATTCGAAATGTGAGACGGACGGACCTCTCGGTCAACGTAACTCGGTGTGACCAAAATAATATTCATGAGCTTTTACTTGCGCAAAAAATTGTTTTAGTTAAAGTTTTTGTTTATTTCTTTATATAACATAAAATTCGAACCAGGGTTTTCATTAAACGTTTTGCTCCGCTTTGCTTTTTATCGATATAGTTTCTTTACTTTGTGCTTTTTTTTTTAAATCTAGCTATGCTACTCTGACGTCTTTCGGACAACGTTTTTTAGCTGTCGAAACACTGAAGTTGTGCCTCGCTATTGCAAGGCTATTTAATGGCGAACGATTGAAATGGATTTTATGTTATAATTAGCCACGGACGTTTTATTATCTACTGATTTCCGAATTATTAACATTTTTTGTTTTGAGGAAGTAAAGTGGCCTTGAAAATAATTCAAACACAAATTAAGTATTTGTATAACTATCAGTGAATTCCTATTTCAAGGCCTCGGCTCCTCTCCCGCAATTAAAATATGTTAATTAATTACTGTAATGATTGGATGATGAGAAAGTCTATTCTTCGAGTCTGTCACCGGATGTTTCGTTGGCACGTCCCTGAGCTTTTTCTGAAGGAGTTGTGCTGGTTGTCACACGTGGTTTGCATACCTAACACATTAGGGCCACGACCCGGGGGATGTGTACTGTGTACCTAGTTGTACAGCACTGGAGGGACGAGGTGGGGCGGGGTGGAAGCCCTGCTGCTCGCATCTAATTATTATTCAATCCGTACCTGCTATTGTCGCTTCACCAACGGCAATCCGAATCGCAACATCAACATTATTGTCTCCTATACGTTCGTAACTGTTGGACGTCTTCGTGTGGGCGAAACAATATCTCACCTGTGTCGGCTTAGTCGAAATATTTATAGTGTGTCATCAAAATTGATCCATTAGGCATAGCGAAATCTAATCTCGATGGATAAAGTGAAATTCCTCGGTTTCCACGATAAGCGCCGCTTTTGGCAAGTTATCTGGTTCAAACGATTAACGCCCGCAGTTGGTGTTACGCTTTGGTACGCGACAAAGTGAATGTGATGTACTGAAGCGAGCCGCCAGCCGTCAGTTACCAGGCCCGTCCTTTCTCGTGGTGCTCATGCTGCGCAGTGAAGTCTCCTCGCGGCCTTAACTCAATCAAACAGTGTGTGGAGTGTCGATCTTCATTTGGCATTCCTCGCGACATTGTCATCATATCGGTTCATTCTCTTTGCTCGCTTTCCTCGAATACTTAACTTTTAGTTCAATTATTGATTCGTTTTTTATAGATAGTGACGTCGTTATCGTGTTTCAATCGCGAGTGTGCGTCGATAACTCGAAGTTACTATTGTTTTACGTGGCGCATTTGGTGATTAGTGATTAGTTGTCTTCGCAGTGGATTAGATGATTCCACTTGATCCAATTATAATCCCCCGAGTTACGTAGTTTTAGTGTAGTGTTTGGTTGTTTGATGGTCCGCGGGATGTGGGGCTCCTCGAACGTGTCCGCCCCCGTGGTGGAATACCGCGGCTGGAGCGGGGGCGCCATGTCCCTGCCCAGGGCGGCCCCCGCCGCGCCCGCCTCGCGCTGGTCTTCGGGGCCCGCCTCGGTGGACCGGCGCCTAACCCGTCTGCCACCGCAGCCCTCCAGGCCAGCCCCTGCCCAGGCCCCCGCTGCCGCTACTGCCCCCGCCAAGCAACACCGTCACACGCAGCCCAGCGTAAGTCTCCATAAAGGACTGCTCTTGCCAATAAGAGCTACATTCGCATGCAATGCATATACGAATATGCGCAAAGAGTTTATTTTTTATCCTATAGGATTATCAAATTTCGTAGACATAACCTAATATACAAAATAGTCCACAGGGTAATCAAAATATGATATTAAAACAAAGTAAAATAACGTTCCACGACCGCTGAACAAAGTGGCGTATCAAAACCCCTTTGAAAAGTCGTTAAAAGTGATGATTTTTTTTTAATAATAGCCCATATTCTAACCTAATGTAACCTGTTTAAACTGTTTAACCAAGTGTATTTTTTCATCACTTTTAATGGCTTTTCAAGGGAGTGGTGTAGTGCCACTTTGTTGAGTTTTCCAGTCACAGTAAAATAAAATACATGATAACAACTACAACAATTATAAAATGGTATATCTGTTTACGTTTGTGATATAATTTTTTAGTGAGAATTTTTTTAATTGCGTTGTATTTCGTCACGTATGCGTTTGATAAAAATTGTGACAGGTTATTGTATTTTATTTATTTGGGAGGATTTTAGATTAACATATTATATATTATCTTTCTGTAACTTGCGTCGTTTATGAAAATGGGTAAACAAAACGTTTTTAAAAAATGTTCTGCGAGGTCTTATTGACCTAACAGTTTCTTTAGGTTGAAAGACATGTCAATAATAATTAGTTGTTTTGATGCCGTCATTCCTCTCCATATAAAAATGTTTTACGAATCAGATGATAATTTTCTATGCATCGCCCGCACCACCCACACTCTGAAGGTTATTTTGAAAATTATAATTATAGTACTTAACAACGGAAACCTATAATTGGTTTGGTTTTTATGATTTCTATAATATTCATCGTACCAGCTATTTATTTTAATGAAAAACATTCAAATAAACAGCTGGTGTTATTTAAATAATTTTTCTTCTGAGTTTATTCGTATTTCTCTTTCCACTTGTACGGTTCTCCCGCTGAAAGATCCGCAGTTATCTCTCTATGTGACATGCCTCGTTTATGAGGAAGAGGGAAAGGGTACAGAGGAGCCATCAGCGTTTGCCTGGTCCGTGTGTGACCTGCTCTCGGGTCGGGTCAGTGAATTAATTCGCAATAAAGTTTAAGAGTCCCTCCGCCATTTCACCGCCTCTGCCCTGATGGCGGAATCATTTCGATCAGCTTTATAATGTTGATGTGTTTGGGGGCCAAATCCTTACGGAATTTATATTAGGCCCCCGCCGTCAGGGCCTGTACGCCGCGCATGCAAATGCCGGGAAGCGGAGTCGCGCATTCCTGCAGAAGTCTCAGTCACGGGTCACGGGGACTACGTGAAGTGTTACGGCCATCTAGCACGCATACCTCCGCACACATCTTATCACAATCTGCGTACATGATCGTTCTGTCCTCGCGAACATTTTGTCTGGGTACAGTACACGCCAAACTTTAATACCGACCTGACGTTGATACGACTTTTTTGATTAGTTACAATATTATTTCCAAAGTTGCGAAACAAACTGGAACTAAATTAGGTCAGACGAGTCCTCGCCCATTTGGGAATCACAGGAATGAAAACGTACCATTAATATACATATTTTATGTAGAGCTTGGTGTGCCTTTTTCGCGAACGTGATCCTAGAATAAATTTACGACTATCGCAAATTATAAATGATAATAATTTCTAACAATTTATCGCTATCTTATCTCTGAAATGTATATACAGGAGTGACTCACGTTCGTATTCGAATCGAATATTCGATTATTTTTTTTGCTCATAAATTTTATTATTTCCACGTTAAAAGAAAATAAATAATAACACACCACACAAACATTCCACCGCGTTTACCATACTGCTATGAATTATTGTTATCTGACAAATGTTGCTAATACTTGGCAACCAAATGCTGGTTTATCATTTCAAATTTAAATATATTTTCGCCTATTAAATTTTTATTATAATTCTGTCATTAAAATACTATAGAAATGTAGGTAACTGTCATCAGTGCGGTAATCTCATTCCTATTTATCGTAGACCATTCAATCATTTCAATTCGTTTTCCATAGACCAAAGAAAGAATTGAAATGAGCTAATGTCGATTTCTTGTCCCATTTCCCATGACCAGAGTCAAAGGAGTCGGTATTGAGTCCGTCACGTGAAGAATATAAATGTAATGGAAACATGATCGACATTCCTACTGTATAATTTCTGTCCCTGTTGAATTCATGAACGTGTTTTTTTTACGATGATAGTACTATTGAAACAATATTAATAATCACTATACACTTAAACCAGTGTTTCCTGACATTATTTGGAGTAAAAAATGTAAATGAAATTTTTGTCTCCGGTGACTTTTTCCACGATTTTTTTTTTAATTTTTTTAAAAATCAACCAAAAAATATTCTTCCGCTTGTTGTCACTGGTCAATCAGTCGAGTTACCGCCCAACCTATGTTATGTGTTTCTAGAAAAAAAATGTCACCGGAGACCAAAATTTCATTTACATTTTTTACTCCAAATAATGTCAGGAATCACTAGTCAAATAAATTAAGTCAAGTACGTCCCTTAACACCTTGTAGGTATGTGACATTCGACTATTATTGTTTTCAATCAAGTTAGTTCTTGTTTGTTGTGGAGTGCCATAGAGTGCCCCCACACTCTGGGAACACCCGCATGAAAGTTTAATATTATGTAATCGTAAAGTTCGGTCTCCTGCAACGGAAACACAAACAACATTGCCTCAAACTTTTCTAAAACATCGGTTCAAACATTCAAAATGGGGGCACGGCCTTGCAATGTTTGTGTTTTCCGTGGCCCATGGAAAATATTCTCCTTCCGGTGAAACGGGAAGACAGGGAGGGAGAATTATTTCATTTATTGACAACAGCCGCGCGATACGTTCAGTCATGGCGAATAAATTGCACGAGTTTTTGAGGTTATGTGCACTGAGCGTAATTATGAGTTTTAAATAATATTGGATGACTGTTTCTATCATGAACTGACCTTTAAATAAACTCCATTAAGTATATTAATTTATTGTACCAAACAAACAAACCTACATAACAATTTACGATAATAATTGTTGGTTTGAATTTCTTAAATGGTACATTTGGTCGTTTACGAATCGATATTAGCCAGAAATCTTTCCTGATAAATATTTATTAAAATTTCGAGGTAGTATCTACGGTCTAACTTGAAATCTGTGTTTTCTCCCTGATGCATCACTTCCTCTTGAACTGATTTTGACATTTTTTTGAAATCTACGTAATTATTTACGTAGACGTCAAACGTCAAGTGTGTAATGCGTAAACACGTCTTCACCGCAGACCATTAAATAAAATGTGTGTAGCAATGTGCCTACCGCGCCCCAATGTTTCAATAATGTTTGATGTATTGTTTGTGTTTTCGGTCGCAAGAGACCAGGCTTAAAGCTGGAGTCAAACGCGCCCTCGGCATCAACTCAACAATCGAATTGTTGGAAGTTTTGTTTGGATTGTATGGAAATACAAATATGTGCGAACAAATGCTAACTACTCAAATCCACCCTATTCACTTCTCGGATTAATTATATTTTACAAAATCTTTTGTTGTGACACACAATTTAGATACTATCTTTAGTTGTTCGGTATGGAATTAATTTCGTTTTAAGTAGAAAACATTTCATCTAGCATATTTACATGATAATAATATATTTGCTGTCTACCTTATTTTTGATCAGATTCACCTACACGACATCTGCCTTCATTTTCTAGCTTTTCCTCTATTACACTAGTATATTAAACTATATTATATATACAACATTGTAACAGAATCTAATGACATAGCCAATCATCGACTTCGACTGTAATACGCAATTGTACGGGATATAATTATTTTATCTTTAAATTGTACTGGGCTACCCACACATTATATTTTCTGCACTATTTTGTATTGAATATGATGTGAAACCTGTACTACGTTATGCTATTCATTCTAAATAAACAAAAATTTTAACAAAACAAAAAACGACTTCATAAAATGCACTAAAAAGTAAAAAAAAAAAATTTCGTACGATTGTTATTTTTGGAGTCGGTGTCATCCAAGGTAACTACATACATAGGTAGTTATAGGTGAGATGTGGAGATCTTGGCTGACACCGACTCCAAAAATAATAATCGTACGAAATTATTTTTTTACTTTTTAGTGCATTTTTTTAAGTCGTTTTTTTTTGTTAAAAATTTTGTTTATTTTTTGATTTTTAGTGACGAGCGTGCGTAAAGAAGTTTTACTTTAAAAAAAGAATCATCGAAATCTGTTGGCGTAATATTGAGTTATTCGTCCATTTGTCGCGCACATACTTTTCTCTTTTCTCATGGATCCCATTGTTAGAACTGGACCAAATTAAAATGGGACCACACGGGAAGCACTAGTTTTCTAATAAAAAAGAATCATCAATATCGGTTCACCCAATCGAAAGTTCTGAGGTAACAAACATAAAAAATAATAAATAAAATTAAAAAAATACCGTCGAATTGATGACCTCCTCCTTTTCGAAGTCGTTTAAAAAGATTTCTGATGTCAATAGTTTTATTGTCTTTTAAACTATTTTTGAACCTCATTTTGACACACTAAACTGAGTTTAGTAAGTATCTGTCGACTGTCGTAAACGATAATGACATCAAATTGCATGATCTCAATTCAATATTAATTATCCCAATTTCACTATCGTGACTTTCATCCATTCTTTCATCACAGTCATTCACCACCGAGGAACGAGTGAGTGCGGTGGCGGTGGCGGTGGCGTTCTCTCGTCTCTGGCGTTTCTACGGCATTTTCTTCGTGGATCCGTTAATAATGAGCTTTTACCGAACCGACTGATAATTTACTGAAGTCGTCTCACCGTGACGGCGCGGGCGAACCGGGGCCGGCCGGACTATTGCCACTTTTACTTTTTGTTCGCCGGCCGCTCGCAATGAGAATATCGTTCGAGACTGTTTCTTGAGAAATCAAATAAAATGTAATTTAAACATTTTCAGCACAGCGATTGATGAAATTGTAGCACGTAATGATGGTCTGTTTTACAATCTAGTTCTGACTTGCCGCGTGGAATACAATATTGTGCCTTCTTTGATGTTTGTACAGAATAATATCTAACATTTATTTTAAACATTAGTCATTTTATTACGAGTTTCACGTTCATTCCTTGTGGAACACCCGACTAGTTTTGTTTTTCCAGTAAGTACCTACAATTTGAACGGTATCTCTCTCGACCCTGGTAAATCTAAAACTGTACACATTTACTAAATAGGTTGCTTACATTTGTTCAGTAAGATATAAATGTTATTTTTACTTAACAAAATTACACAGGCGTGTATTTCACTAACCAATATATTACACTGCCAGAATTACACAAAAAAATTATACACCCACTGGAATTTCACACGGCAAAAAATTCTTTCTTTATTAAGTTTTAGTTAACGTGTGCGCTAAATATTTTTTTGCGTGTAATTTCAGTAGCTTTAATTTTGTCGATTCTGTGTTATTCTGTCCGTGTGAAATTCTGGCAGTGTAATATAGGTACCTACATAAGCATAATATATATAAAATATAATTATTTATAGTATTCTCTAGACATAATAATTTTGAAAAAGTGATAATTATCTAATTCTCATTTTTACTCCAGGATGATATTGCTTTACTTAAATGTTATTCAAACCACTCCATCATTTTTTTTTCACCGAATTAGGCTATCGACCCCTCATCCTTTTTCTTGTTGGTGCTGAGTTCATCTTCCGTTTTGGTTTTATATCCACCGTGTCAATAAACCGTGTGCGTCCCAGACCGATTGCCTTAACAATTCTATTTGGGCCAGGAAACCATAAGAGGGCCCGGGTCACCGTTAACTTGTATCTAGTACCTACGTGACCTGCGTTTTGGTGTTCATTGTCTGGTCTGCAAACAGTTACTTGAAGGCTTTTCAACCACGTTTCAAACACACATGCTATTTACCTTTGAATTGGTGTTATTAGCTTCCCTCTTTCGTTGCTGTTTCTTTTATATTGAACCTTTTTAAATAAAAGAAAATACATAACATTACATAACTTTGGTCCGAGAGGAACACGCTACACTAAGACGTATACGCAATGCTTTACAACTATCATTAGAACTTTAATTTTTTTTTTTGTAAAAGGAAATTGGTGATAAATGGTTTCTTTGTGTACATAATTAATCACTCATTGTATAACTTATTGTACGTAAGACACACACGTGGAAATATTTCATATAAATTTCTACTTTGTCATTTTAAACACCTTTATCATTTTAGAAGGTGATTATGGAGAAGTGGTGTGTGCGTGTTAAAGGAGGACGTGTATTTTGAGGTCCTCGTTTCTTTCTAAATTATCCGTGGTTTTCTTGAATCGATTTCCCCGAAAAGTGATGCGTACATGCGTTACAAACAGTTTAATTTGTTTTACTTTAGGTTTAACTTTACCTCTTTCAGTTAGAAAGTTATGTTTAGTTTTTCAAAAATATATTTAAAACACATTCAAAATATAGTTTCAGTCCTCTTTCAGTTCATTTAGTATGTTTTATCAATGTTAATATTTATCACCCTTTAAAACTTGAATTATTTAATTGCGTCACGTTTACATGATCCAAGCTCGTTGAAAAGACCCACTGTTACTACTTGTCGTAGGTCCATCCTGTTTCTGGTATTAATTTTTTTGTTGTTGACCATCAGTATTTTTAATCTTTTCACGTATACCTGTTTTTATAGCAATCACAATCTCTGCTGGTCGATGATCCCTGCCTCATCAACCTAATCTCTGTTTTTCCTTATCCCGCCAAATGCAAAAAGGTGAAGAGGGCGATTGGCCCTCACAACTGTCACATGTGACGTACAATCCGTCAGATAGCGCGATTGATATCTCCTTGATCCTTTCCCATATAAACTACCGACTCATAGAATATAATATGGACCATGTACACTTAACTGATTCTTAATTATATTACTGGATCGTTCAGCGATTCTACGAAAATAATCCGTTTTTTTATTTATTTTTTTACATTAGCTTCACACAGGAGGCCTGATATTTTTTTATCCTAATAGCCTGTCAACTTTCGGGATGCTGCTTGGAGGGTATTTTTAGGAAAGGAAATAGAGGAAGTTAGGGGGAGGAAAAAGGTATGAGGGGAAGGTAGGAATCGTCAGCGTGTTTAGGAGTAACGTAGGAGTCCATCCCTCTAACTGCGGTGGTCTAAACCTCTCGATCCGGAAACGTCGTTGGTGAGCAGACACATCCTCCTCCAAGACCCGCAAAAACCTCACACCGTGAACCTGGGCATACGTGCTAAGTCACAGTGGCACAGGTATTGATACGTGCTAAGTCACAGTGGCACAGGTATTGGTTATCCAATAAATGTTTTGCTGGGCGGCAATTGAAATTGAAAATAAAGTGGTGCTAATCTCTGCTGGCAATAAATAAATAAATATAAAATCAAATATTAATTTTACCTCTAAAAGTCCCGGCAACTCAAGTTTGTGTCCATTGATCGAAAATTATATAACAAAGCAATGAAAAATCATGAAGATGAGTCAGTCCGGTCGATGCAGCTGCATCATAATTTTATTACACTTCTTGGAATCAGTATCCAGTTTTTTTGTATGTCAAAATTGATCACTTATTTCGTCATTAGTCAAGGTCGCAATTATTTTACAGTCGATCTCAAGTTGTGCGTGCGTAGCCTTTATAACGAGGAAAGTTGTCACCCAACCAATGGCCAACCTAGAAAAAAGAAGGCAACGAACAGATCGCCGTTCAGTATCGAATAAAATAAATCAGAGTGTGCAATTCACACGCGGTATAACTGAAACCGTCAGAAAACTAATGTAGACAAGAGTGGGGAGACTACAAAGCACTTTTTGTAACAATGTGAATAATGATTCTTTCATATTTTTGTCGTCGAATTTTAGTGCACCTTTTCTTATGCATATTATTAGTAGATATTTGTGTTTTCTGGAATCGCTAGATGTCGCTTTCTTTTGTGTTTTCTTTTGCCTGTTCATTTTGGAGTGGTTTGTAGATTGAATATTGATTTCATTTTTTTTTGGATTTCGTAGGTTTGGTCATTCGCTAATGTCTGCAGAGATTCATCAGGCGCTTTATACAACTACACCAAAGGAGATTTGCGTAGGACTGTGGATTTATTTTGGAACCGAGTTCAAATCCTATAGATCTATGTGTTTATCTCTTTTTAGTGTCTCTCACTTCTGTTTCACCGAGTTTCAAATCACAAAGCAAGAAATTTTCACTTCAAAAGTAGGCAACGAATCGATCGCCGTTCAAAATCGAATAAAAAAATATTTTATTTATTCGTACTGTTTTGGTTGTCAAATTAGCCACGACCGACTTAGTCAGCTTCGAAATTTGCATTATGTTATAATAATGTATTCGTAATTGTGTTTCGATGAACCTTGTGTTAAATTTGATATCGTCCATTTTTAAATCGGTCGGAATTAGTTATGCGTTGACAAAGCGGGTGAGTAGTTTATTTAATGCATGATTAGAGACGCTTCCATACATTCGCGGTCGCCATCAATCAGTTCTACGTGAATATCGTGTAAGAATCGATTTATCTTTAGAATTAGAATTACGTGTTCGGCTTTAGGAAATTGTCAACAAGTTAATTAGCATTTAGGTTGATTATACACGCTTCGCCAATTGCGGAAAAAAATGTCAGTCAAACGTTCGTAATTTACTCGAAAATTTAGATAAATCTGACGTGTTTTAACATAATAAAGACTTGAAGATATTTATTGACAACCGAACCACAAAAAACTACAAAAGCAACCAGTAGCCACTTCGGACACTGTTTCATGTACGCGCATTTGGACACGTTTGGTGACTTAGCAGGGGTGCCCGGATTCATGAGGTGAGGTTTTCCCGGGTTTCTGCTGCGGATGCGTCTGCCCACAAACTGCATGGTACGTCGGATCGGGAGAGACTGGGTAAGGGAGATCTTTTGACCTCTTCAACAGGACTCTCAGAAAATCGTTTTGCACCACAGTGGGAGGGATAGATTCGTGCGTCCACCACTCCTGGATGCACTGACCCTCAGATTCCTATCCACCTCTCATATATTTTTCCTTTTTTTGAACTTCTTATCCTTATTTTTCACTGTACCATTCGTGCTGTCCAGGTTGATACACGGAATTTAATATCCATGACGCCTATTTTTCTGTTCCAAAGAAGACTTCTATCACTGAGCCACTTTGGTCGCCAACACTCTCAAAACTGCACAGGCATCTTACCGCCCATTTCAGTAAACCTGCTACTGAGCCACTTCAGTCGCTCGGCTCACGGCGTCCGGTATTTTATTTGGAAAACCAACGAACGGATCCTTATCTTGCAAAAGGCCTAGGATAGTCCATAGTCCACATAGATGATATACTCGTAGGCCCCGAGGGGAATTAATTTCCTCAGAACCTCCTGAGAGAAGCTAATGTAAAACAAAAAAAAATGATAATTCGAACAGTTTTTTAATATTTTAAGTGACAACGAAAGTGTTAATTTCCTCATATCTTTGATTTGTTCAATTTTCGTTATGATATATGTAATAGGTAGCATAGCACAAGCGTGACCCGAGTTCCGCCTTCCACGAAGGAACTAGTTCTCTCACCAGGTCGTGCCCATTTTGACTGCAGAAACTCCTTTCTAGTTCTAGCCCGACCTTACGGAGATGGTAATTGGTAACTTAAGTGGAATTCATTTTGCATGATAAAATATACATGCACCATGTGTACTCGCTCCTGGCCGCCTCCTTTATTAAGTGGTTTCAGTTGGTTCATGTTGCAACCTAATAATATTACTTGGACAACGAAACTTACGAAAAGTTAGGTTCACTCACTGTGTGAAGGTAATGTCTTCATTTGAACTAACTAACTAACCATCACACCGTCTCACCGCAGGCGTAGGCAGAGAGGACGGACCGCCAAACAAATCGGTCTTGGCATACACTCTTTGCCTCATTCACATATATAAATCATCTCGTACATACTCTTCTATTATTCTGACTATTGACATGGCCCGACTCAAGTATCTGATTCACTTGATCGTGCCATGTCTTCCTCGGGCGTCCTCGACTTCTTTTACCATCCACATTTGCGTCTTGTATTATTCTCCTTACAATCCTTTTTTCGTTCATTCGCTCTACATGCCCAAATCATTTGAGGGTCCTTTTCTTAATCTTACTCATTACGCCTTGCATTATTTGCGAATCTCCACATTTCTGACGGGATCATTTTTTTTTTTTTTTACAGTGAATACCGCACAAGAATCTCAACTGCTCCCGTATGGAGTCAGTGAGACTATGGCATCCCCAATTGGGGTATGTTGTGAGGCTGAAGGTAGTGGCGAGGGGAAGGAGGTGGGGAAGAGGAAGGTTGGGAAGTACCTGGCTATTCAGATCTGGTCACCAAACACGGCTAAAGCCATTTTCAAGCAACGTTTCAATTCTGAATGGTGGTCTTACACCAGGGCGATACTGATAGTATCTTCCACTCTGGAATACATGGTTTTACCACTAATACCCACCAGGGATCTCCAATTACAAGTTTATACAGATGTACAAATTAAAAGTCATTGTCAGAAATCAAAAATACTAATTTCGGTTGTATTTCGTCGGTCCTGCGTAACTCTGGTTCAATGAACTCAAATTTGCTTTGAATTCAACTGTCATTTTCAAAATCGAAACACATTGTGTGAAGAATCGATAACAAGCTATAGTATACTTACCTATAATATAATTTTTTTAACGTAAAATTATGTTTCTAATTTTAAAAATTGAATTCATTTTTCACGGGTCTGCTCTTGCATAAGAATAATATTCTAATATAAGCTCTGCTCTGAGGTAAATAATGGTATACTAAGTCTTGTCACATCAAGTAATAAAAAAATATGTGATCTATTATATTGTTTATTGTTTCTTTACATCCTTATCTTCTTTGAAATGTTTTCCTTTAACACACGTAAGAATCACATGTAATATTTTGTGGTCACGTCGTGTTTTCGCCACAGGAATGTGTTCAGTAATCTGGTTACAGTACCCGTAACAAATTTATTTCGGCTTTTGGGAGCTTTTCAATATAATGTATCGGCTTTTTTATGAAGAAAAGGGAACTCCCTCTCAGAGCTCTATTCCAATCTAAAGCTTTCTTCCGATTTGGGTAGAGCCTGCCTGAGAAGTGGGAATATAATGATATTTTTTAAATGTCAAGAATTGAAAATGTCCCCTTGAAATCTAAAAATAAAAATGCTTTGAATTTGAAATGTCATAAGAATAACCTTTACTTTGTGAATTTACTTATACATCGGACTTTCATGCCAAAATGTGCCTCGCTCTTTTAATTCCCTGAATCATCTATCAGTATATGAAAAGTGAGCCTTTCGTTCCTTTTATTCTACTGATTTTAGAGATTTTTATGGTGAGATTTTTTCTTTGTCGACTGAAATTAGCATTGATATGTTGGCAATATATTTCGCAAAAAAGCGAAACAAAACTAATCTAAATGGAAATTTATGTTAGCTTTTTAATATAAACATTTTTTTACGGGACTGTAAATATTTAAAAAAAAAATTGAAAACATTTCTTTTCAAAATATTAACGATGTTTTGAATTGTTGTCCCGGTGATAAGTTTCAATGAACTTTTTTTATATATATATTATGTGAATAATAGATATTGGTCAATGAATGAATTCTTTTGACATTCATTTTAATTCCATTCCGGGGCTCTTGGAAAACCTTCAAATACGTAACAATTTAATTGAGCGTTATTTTGTTAAATAATCCGCACTCGAGGAAGTTAGTTATTATAATTATTATAATTCTCCATTAGGTGAAGTAAATACCTTTCAAAAGAACACTTAACTTAATAATGACCTTTAAAGGGCTTAACAATTTTGTTTTCCACGTTTCAATGGGCTCACATTATTTGACAACCGAGGAGTCCTTGAGGAAAATAATTTCCCTAAGGGCCTATGTCATCTTTGAAGATGATGTGTGGAGGGCCTTTTTGAGTAGAGGAAGAAGTGGACATGGGTCTTGAAGAGACTCATGTTTTAGGAAAGAGGAACACAAAGGACGCGTGCTTTGTCAACCATTTTACCACAAGATAAAAGTTTAAGTTTATATCTTTTATTGAATCATTTGTGGCCTTTGTTTGAAAGAATAATGTTAAATCATATTATTATCATTACTGTCCACTGCTTTTTCTTTAAAAACCTTAACAGACTTTTGCCCTGTGCTTTCCGTTACTCCTCGTTACTTTCATGACTTCAGCTTTCAGGCTGCAGGAAATGAAAATGTAAATTTTGCAATTTATATTTATAGCAAAGTACAGCGAGTCTGTCGAGCTTTTATTACCGCATAAGTTCTCTGTTTGCCAAAATATCCGATTTCATTCCATTTTGTGAACCCATACATTCTTAATTTTTTTAAAGCTCTTTTAATTCTTGCCTCTTTTTTCGATGGCATTTACTTCATGAATTTTTCACAGCTTTTTGTGTCTACTTTTAGTATTTTTGATTATTTTCGCAATTATTCTTGTAGTCTAAATGGTTTTCTTTTGTTTAAAGTTCCAGCTTTTGTGGTCTCATTCGTGTAAGAATAATTATTATAAAATGTGTATTTCTTGAAACTCGACTATAAACGTACAAAACGCTACGGATCTCTCTGTATCATCTATTAGGTTTGTAAATTTAATATTTAGATACAAGTACAGGCCGTACAATGCGCATTGAGTTATAATGTATCATTTCGTATTCATTCCATGACCGAATAACAATATAATAAAATATCGATGTCAAGTTTATGATACGACCGAATTATCGCCTCAATAATAAGCATTACGGATGCGTGCTTTGATTATTACGATTATTCTGCACAATGTCGGTTTTTGGCTACGTCAAACGAATTTTCGAGTGCGGCCCTTTGATGCTACATTATATTACAATAAACGTATAATAATATTATTTAGTTTTGCAGAAATGGTTTTTGATTTCCAAATCGACAGTTCTATGGAAAGATTTTTTTTTGTCATAAATACGTGAATTTTATTTCTATTTATTTATTTATAAACGCCCTCTTTAGGGTCTTTTACATATGGATAGTAAAAGTTATACAGTATTTATTGTACATAACTGAACTGCCTCAGTAACATTTTGTATTCTTTTAGTGACAAATTGAAGATGTCCACTGCCTTAGTTTAATTGTTTCCCTCCATTAGTATTCTGGGCAAAGAGAAATACATATGGGCGTTAGTTCCAGAATTTTTGCAATGAAATAAATCCCGGCTTTCAAGTATTACGTATTGGAATCCGAAAGCTTATCAAAGCAAGCAATTCAGGACTATCAACTACTTACATCATTTAATATTTTATATAGAAATACCAAGTCAGTGAAAATCCTCCTGTCTGACAATTTAAGCATAGGTATTCTATTTTTTTTTTTATTTATATGTAAGAGACATAAAATATAGGTAAACATACGTATATACAAAGTTCAATTAAGTCAAGCCAAAAAGGTTTCCTGTGTTAAAGTTACTTGGAGATGGAGTTTTATAATATCTAAATTTTAGGTGATGAGGAGAGGAAGAGAAAAATAGGATAAGCATAGGAGATGCTCCCGATACATTCCACACTCATGTATTTATTTTCGATCGTACGCGTTACTTCTATTCGGTATTTCTGAAGGGTATTGTTAAAAATATCTATATTGTAAAATTATGTATTATATTGCGCACATAATGTATTATATTGCGCACATATACGGGGACTTGGAGAATTTTTTGTAATGTTAGTTCTTTCTACGTGTGAAAATGTTTTAGTTCAAGATAATTGCCATAATATGCATTTTTAAATTTAGAAAACGTAAGAATTTATTTTGTATTGTAATAGCTTGTACGTGATAGTGATAATTATAATGTGGGTTCCAGATGGGAGAATTAATTTTCATAGTATTGTTTTATGAATACCTAGAAACGTCTTGAATTTTCACTTTGTATAAAGTTTGTTGTCTAAATATCCGCGAACTTAAAAATCAACCCTTATATTATTCTAATGTTCGTGGTATTATGGTTGTATAATTTTGTTTAACAATATTAGAGTTAGAATATTGTTATTTCCGACATCGGCGTTTGTACTGTAATAATATAAGCTAAGTAACTAAGTACATAGATAATCTGAAACTATCATGACCTCTCCCCGGGGTGAGATTTCATAACTTTCTATGGCAGATAGCTGAAATGTTTTGAAGTAGTTAGCAACTGCCACTCCACCACTCCTTGAGCTGGAGAATATTATTTGTAGTAGATGGGTATTTAGTGAAAATGTGTATCGTGGTAAACTGGAGCTCGGATTATCTGGATTAAATATATTTTTTTATGTTTTGGAAGGTAATATCAATAAAATAATATTTTTTAAATGATGTAAACATGTATTAATTTTTTTAAATATTAATTTATTTTTATTTATTTATCTATATAAAGTATGTTTACATTGAGTTTTTCAATGCCTGTCTCACTGGGATATATACCTGTGTCGAGACAGATTCGATTATATAAATGACTAGCTGTTTCCCGGCATGCGTTGCAATGCCATATTCAAATAAATAAAATGTTACTCTTTGCATGTCCTTTCCCGTGCGTTCCCCTCCAGCGTTCCACCTCCACCTTCCCCGCCACGGCTCTCCCGCTCCACCGTCCCGCCAACCCCCCTTGCACTTCATTTCTTGACTCCTCTCCCGCCCGGCCCATAGTCGAAACTTTTTTCTAATACTAACATTTTTAAACTCGTGATATCTTTCTAATTAAATATCCGAATTGAAAAATTCAAAAAATTAAATAAAGGTATTGAAGCTGTCTTGAATATGAAGTAATTTATTTTGATAAGGATTAAAACCAAGATACAAATAAAGAGCCTTTTCAAGCGGCGACATTTTAATTAAATTTTTAAAATAAAAGAATAATTATTGTGGCATAACCATAATAGTTAGACATGTGCTGTCCCGACCTTTTTTGTAAATAATGATGTGTTCTACAAAGTCGTACTACATTATTTTATTATATCATCGATAGTTTTCGCAGTGCATGCCATGTAAAGAATATTTTAGGTAATTTTTTTACACCTTGGGTTACATTATTGAAGTTTTAGTAAGGATGCCTATTTTTTTGAAAATATAATATAGCCTATGTTACCCAGGGATAGTGTAGTTTCCCAACAGCGAAATAATTTTTCAAATCGGTTCAGTAGTTTCAGAGCCTATTCAATGCAAACAAACAAACAAACAAATCTTACCTCTTTATATAGTGTAGTAGAGATAGATAACCGCTAAATATACCGTAATAGATGTCGTGCAAGAATATAGTATTCTTCTTCTTTGTGTGCCCGACGTTGGCGATCACTCTTGTAATTATTATATAATATTTTTTCTTAGGACTTTGTATTATTATTATTATTTTTTACAATGTGCTATGCCTGTCTCAATAGGAAATCCTGTATTGAGAGCAGGCGCAGGTTATAACATAAACTTACAAAAATACAAATACCAACATAAAATTACGTTTCAAATAAAAAGACAATCAGCATCGTACCATTCAAAATGAATACTAATTGGTTTTTATAAAATCTTTGATGTTAGATCTGTCACTTTAAAATGGTGCCACGATTTGAAGATAACGTCGTAAAGCAACATTCGGTAGTAAAAAATTATATATGTCGATGAAATTATATATATTTTCTTAAACTGAAACTTGATAATTCACCAGTTGTGGGATATACCTCCTGTGTGTTTTATGCGTGTGTTTGTGGTTTTAACAATTTTATTTAGCTCAAATCATTCGTATTGTTTACAGCTATCAAGCCACCGGCCGCAAATCGTATAAATATGAATTAATCGTGACTCACAATGATCAATTGTTTTCATTGTGAACTGTTCCCATATCCTTATGTAGAGTAGTTGGCTATTACATGACCATAACTTTGTCGGAAATCTATTGTTTATTTATTTATATATTTAACCGGTAGCTGTTTTTCATTTGAACTGTGTCATAATTACAAAGAGTGAATACCCCCTAACATAAAAATATGATATTTTATTTATTATGATTCATCAATCTATCGCCAGCAATGGTTGATAAATACCTACTGTAAATAATACAGTAGCTACGCTAAAATCATGTCATGAATGTAAATTGACGCGTCAAAGTGAATTGCGATTATTGAAGAAGAAATGAAATAATATCATCCACGAATTGTACGTGTCTCAAATTGCGAACTCATCCTGCTTTAAGACAAAATATGATTTGCTTGTAGTCCAGAAATTTGACGAATGAGTAAATGTCTCGTGGGTTGGAATAAACACTGTGATCCTCGAGTGAAATATGAACCCTTTCAAGTCTAGTGTGATTTCTCTAGGGCCGTGTATCCTAAAAGGGGGTTCCTTGTCTTCCCTCTTTCATTTAGCAGTCAAACACCGGAAGGATTCTTCGTAAATTGGGGTTTCCTTTCATTTCTTTATTTTCTTTTCCTCTCTTTTCGTCCACAGCTTCCTTGCACCGAGGCTTTTGAGGTATTTGGAGATTCCCAGTAAATACGAGAGATTTCCTCTGTCGTTTCGTGGAAATACTGGAAGCCTAATTGAAAATTCCATGCGTGTGCAAAGATAGGCATCGTTGTAGTAATGTTATTTGTAATGAACGTGTAATATTACAGTCGGGATGCTCTCGTAGATACCTATTCTCAAATACATGATTCTGTTGTACCCAATCTTATGTAGTAACTCTGCATTAATGAATTTACGTGACTACAATCTATTCTGGCTATCGAAACGCCTCCCAAATACCTGATTAACATACTGAATTTTCAATATTCTAATTCTTAATAAATCGTTACTGCATTTGCTAATTTAATAATGATGATCTTACGTAACGTGTCTTGTTGACCATAATCCCGCAAGGAATGCGGAACGCATTCACTATGCTTAGAGACGTTCCGTGCAAAGGGTAAAACCTCATTCATTTTAATATACCGCATTGGCAAATGTGAAAATATCGCCAGGCTGTCGAAGGAAACAAAGTATTGCTCCGTAGCGTACACATTACGGACGCAGGGAAATGGCTTTTGCTACGAGGTAAATGGTTTTATCACTACGAAGCGGTAATTGGATTTCGCTCTAGCTCCGAATCCAATTAGCAATCGTCCCCGTGTCCGAAGCCTTTCAGTCCGTCTACTTGTGAACTAAGCCTCTCGCTGAAGATATTCAATTATTCGCACAGACCGCGGTGTTAAAGTTCTAAACGCTGAATAGATGTACGTTACCTCAAATTATATTATATCAGTTTGCGTGTTTCGTAAGCCTGTTTTGCTTCACGACGTTCTTCCATCGTTACAAATCGGCGAGGCGGACCGCGGAGTAAGCCTCTTACATTAGATGGAATTCAATCATCAACTTTCTGAATCCTATTAGATGTTAAATGTTACCTGTGACTCGATCGTGGAGAAGCCACAAGACTGCCAATAAGTGTCATTATACATTATGTATCATCATCTACTCATTTGAAAGGGTTTCAGATTGTTATACATCGTTTTTCACGAGTGTGCTGTTATTGCATTATATGAATGCGCTTTGAGAATGCAATGTTGTTTCCATATCGCTTGTGAGCAACGTCATCGATATTTCCGAAACAATATATCTTATCCCCGAAGCCGTAGAATTCCAATGAAGCTGCGAGTATTAATACTTGCCAGGCAATTAATCCAAACAATCACCGCATCATCCAGACTCTATTATTCCTGGGCGAGTGGTTTGGGAAAAACCACCCGATCACTTTGAATATCTTCACTGGTGGTTCTGTGGTGTGGCATTCCTCGACAGTGAGTTGTTTCTGCGTCCCGTGTCATTTGCTGTTCGGTAATTCTCTGGGCATGGCAGTTAAATATTCGGTAATTTCGCCCCGGGCAAGGTTAGGCTGTCCGCGTCTCCATTGGCGAAACTCTACGCGGTGTCAAGGCGAACCACACGCCTGAACTCAATATCCAATTTGGTATTCCATCAAAAACAGTTCGTATTTTTTTTTCTATAATTGAATATTGGTCTGCGGTCGGCGTTTGCGGTATTAATTTCTACGAGAAAACTCATCTGAACGGAACTTTAATCGTATACAATGTAAAGTATCAAAAAACCAATAATATTTCTCGTCAATTCAATAAAATAAACTATCTTTACCGTAGTCTTTAGTTTCGGTAAACAAGAAAAATGTTTTGTTATAAGTTACAACGCACCTACATTATAATTATGTGTTTAATATAATATAAATATTTTGTTGGTACCTCAGCCTATGTTATGTACCCATGCAAATTTCTCATTGTTAAAACTTAATTTCGTTTTCAATATTGTCTGAAGTGTGTAGGTGTTTTTTTTTTTTTTTTTACAGTTAATACCGCACAAGAATCTCAACTGCTCCCGACTGGAGCCAGTGAGACTATGGCATCCCCAATTGGTGTATGTTGTGAGGCTGAAGGTAGTTGGGAGGGGATGGAGGTGGGGAAGAGGAAGGTTGGGAAGTACCTGGCTATTCAGATCTGGTCACCAAACACGGCTAAAGCCATTTTCAAGCAACGTTTCAATTCTGAATGGTGGTCTTACACCAGGGCGATACTGGTAGTATCTTCCACTCTGGAACGTGCCGCAAATATACTATATATTATTTTTAAATGAAATAATTGTGAAATACCACAAATTAATCAAATAAAATTTATTTGCGCACGCCGGGTTCGAACCCGCGACCTCCGGATTGGGAGTCAAGAGTCTTAGCCACTGGACTACGGAGGTCGTCAGGAGGTGTTTATTTTAATTATCGAGTGAATTCTTAACTTATTATGTTACAGTAGACATTTTTTATTTTCTTTAAAATAAATGTCCCATTTCTCGTTTTCATACTCTTTTTATGAAGTTTTGTTGGCCGTGAATGCTATAGGTACTAGTCTATATAAATATTACTTGTCAAATTTTGTGAACTCTCATAATTACTAATGTAGGTCTTAAAAGAATATTTATTTAATCGTTGATGAAGACAATATCAATAATTCTCAATGAAAAATCGAAACAGGCAGACACCGAAAATAAAAAAAATAACGGTCGCAACTGAGCTTCGAATCCAGATTCTCTAGTCTTACTAGGACTGGCGCTCTACTAACTGAACTATTGCCACCTAATTACACTTCGCCATTTTTATCAGAGCTTATACTAGTTTATCAACCCACTTGGTAAAGTGCCAGTCCCAGTAAGACTTGGGGACCTGGGTTCGAGTCCCAGTTGCGACCGTTACCTTCTTAATTTCTGTTTCTGTCCGTTTCAAATTTTCATTGAGTTGTTGATATTACCTTCGTCAATGATTGTTCCCCCGACTGATGGCCCTTCGAAAGTATAATTATTATAAAAAATTTTATGTTTTTATTTACCGATCAATTTCAAGCCTATATTCTGATGGCCCTTCGAAAGTATAATTATTATAAAAAATTTTATGTTTTTATTTACCGATCAATTTCAAGCCTATATTCGACTTCAAATATACCTTTAATAATAAGTTGGTATGGATATCAAACGAATTTATGTACGATGTCGTTTGTTGTACTTGCACGCTGTTACATAGTATATAGACAAGCAGTTGCATTTGAAGGAAAATATGTTTTTTACTTTTGTTATTCGGCGGTTCACCTTCTCTGCACGTTTAGTTGTTTCGTGTGAGTAGGTTTACCGATTGCGTAATGTATGTATGTCGTAGACCAACTTACGGAGGTTCAACTGGTTCAACTTCTTGTAATGGAATCAAATATTACAATTACAATGAAGTTCACGTGTTTCAATAAGTTATTGAAATTGAATATTTCTTTTTTTCCCTTATTTTTCGTTTTTCTTGCCATCATACTTTATTTTTGTTCATTTTCGGTAGGAGCTTGAAATATTTGTTCAAACACGAGGTTCAAATAAAAAGTAATTTCTTACAGCTCAGTGATCCTTTTTTGTTTTGTTGAACTGCGCCCACGTCTCTCATGGGCTTAGGTGGCAAGAACCTTTTATGTGAGTCGGAGATTTGACTCCGCCTGATTACGTAAGACGCCAGTGAGGTGGCAACCGGTAACCAATGAACCAACTACCTCCACGGCCGACCCATTCTTCGCTCACACATTTATATTTTTATACAAACCAGTTAGGTACGAAGAAAGGAACCCGGTGAATGTGGCGTACGTTAAGTATCAAGGCAAATAGTTTGAGCGATTCGTTGGACAAATATTCATAAAGTTCAACATAAGCTGTTTGAATAAGCCTCTAAAACTCTGCATGAATCAATCGTCATTTTCGCTAGTTGATTATATTTTAATTCGAATCTATTTATAGTGAAGGAAATCATTTCTTCGTTCGTATCAATAAATTGATTCGGTGTGACCTGACAGTAAGTACTACGACAGTTGCACCCCCCCCCGAAATTATTATTTTTTACATCATTTACCAAATTCGAAACTAAAATCAACTTCAAAATACCTTTCATAAGTTTTTTTTTTAAATTCGCTCCACACAGGAGGCCCTGAGGAAAATAATTCCCCTCAGAGTCTATGTCATCTTTGGGGATGATGTGTGGAGGGTATTTTTAGGGAAAGGAAGGAGAGATAGTTCTGGGAAGGAAAAAGGTATGGGTAGGTAGGGGTGGGTAGGAATCTGGGGGTCAGTGTGTCGAGAAGTGACGGACGAATGGATTCAATCCCTTCCACTGTAGTCCAAATCCTTCTGGAGAGGTCAAAAGATCTCCCCCAACCAGTCTTCCCCGATCTGGCCTCCCACGAAGTTGGTGAACAGACGCATCCGCCGCCAAGATCCGGACAAACCTGACCCCATCAACCCAGTTGATGGATATCATCATGAACCCATGGATATGAAATCAATTTATTTACAGTGTCAATTTTTTGTACTTATACGCTGGTATATACAGTATTTTAGACAAGTAGTTTTGTTCTTGTTGCAATTCATTGAAAATATGTTTTATACTTTTATAATTCTTGTTGCAATTCATTGAAAATATGTTTTATACTTTTATTATTAATTCATTGAAAATATGTTTTATACTTTTATTATTAATTCATTGAAAATATGTTTTATACTTTTATTATTAATTCATTGAAAATATGTTTTATACTTTTATTATTCGGCGGTACATTCTCTCTGCACACCCCTTCGGGGACATTTAGTTATATTTTGTTTAAGTAGATATACCTATTTTCCCTGAACCGACTGCATATTGTGTTTAAGTATGCCGGGGAGCCAACTGTCGTGGGATCAACTGTCATAGAATCATTGATTCATATTGAAGTATCGAACAACCTTTCACTAGTAGGCATTTGAGTGTTGCACGAGGTAAGTCGTGAAATGTTCTTGTATTGAACGATTTTTTCAAATATTAATGAAATGCCTCTAATCCAACGGTTTCCAATTTCTTCGTTAATCTCTGGAGCAAATTTAATCCGATAAAACCTCTCTAACCTTCGTAATAAAACGGCTATATTGTGGCAACAACTACTATAAAAGCAATTTCTCTGAGAATCAACTTCCCATTCATCACGTTTGCTAATCGGCCATCATTAATTGGATCGTATCAATCAAATTGTCTATATTATGCTCGGAATCTAAGTGAAAGGTGTTCGTGTATCCACAATAGGGTGGCTTTTCAACTTGGAATTTGAAAACAAAAAAAAAGTTAAAAATCGATACACCCTAATCCACAACACACACTTGCTTTTATTTTGCACTAGCGCAGACCGTGTAAAATCACGGGATTTTCTGAATTCTTAACAAATCGGTTCCAATTTTGAAAACGTGAAAAATAATTTTCTGTAAAAATATTATATTATGTAGGTACTTTATCACTTTTCTGAATTTCAGCCTGTGTTTCAACCCTCGAACAATTGAATGTTTTGTCTAATTTTTACACTTATAATGAAAACTTCAATGCTCCATGGTCATGGTGAAAATATTACGTCGACTTAGAAATTACAATTTTTGCTTCTTTTGAACTGTTATCTCTTTGATTGAGCGTCATTTAATATCTTCTGCTGCAAATTTCACAACGCCACAACTAACCGTTCCTTCGCTTTTTTGCGTTAGTCAAACGACGCATCAGATTTTCTACTTTATACATATTGAAGTGAAAACTTCTCTAGCACCGTTGTGATTTGAAACTCGATAAAACGAGAAAGAGACAAACACATACATCTAATAGTCTGCGAGAGAATGAGATAGAATAATCTTCTTTGTGCGGTGCTTCGTAGCTTCCCCTATCTTGTCTACTTCAGTTTTCTTCAGTGTCACTTCTACCGCGTGTTAACTGCACACTTGTAATTTTGTTTTAATGGTAACTTTATTTTTTAATCTAATATTTTTATAATTGTTAGTAGATAATTATTAAAATTGGATAACTGGGCGCACACAGAAATATTATTTTTCTCCTGATACTAATTTCGTAATGGATGAAAATGCCATACATTTTTCCTCCCTGGCTGGCTACTATCCCCTTGTTTAGCTGAAAGAGAATAAATAGTAGGGGTACCGTTGTAATCTAACTGAGTACAGTGCTCAATTCTTGTTTCTTCCTACTTTTGTAGGAAGTAGGAATTTTTGCGCATTCACGCAACTTTTAAAGAACTAGGCATTCCGGTGTTTGGTATGCGTAGATATGTTTCTCTCGGCTCCGTCACAAAATACAACAGTCACAAGACAGAGAACAATCACGAAGAAAAGTTTAGGAAACTTAAACTAACTTAATCTAATATTTTATCATGTTTTGTTTTGTCACGCTTTCTTAGTCCTACTTGTAATTTTTTTTTACAAAATTATTTTTGTTGTCCGAATCTTAGCAAATATCCAATGTGCATCTCACTTAAATCTAGCGATCGTGGATCGGTGAGTATGGCGTCATGTAAATTGCAATTAGATAAGCCTTGTTGTTTGCGCAACTATTTAAACGTCGCGTATGTACATGGTAAGCCAATTTAAAATTTTGATTTATGTTTTACATTCGCTCCACACAGGAGGCCCCGATGAAAATAATTCCCCCTAGCGCCTATGTCATCTTAGGGGATGCTGTTTGGAGGGTCTTTTTAGGGAAAGGAAGTTCTGGGAAGGAAATGAGTAAGAGGGGTGGGTAAATCTGAGGGTCAATGGGTCCAGGAGTGACGAACGTATGAATCAATCCCTCCTACCGCGGGCAAGGCGGTGGGTTGGGAGAGTCGGCTGGAGAGTTCAAAAGATCTCCCTCAAACAGTCTCTCACGCCGTAAGTAAGCAAACGCATTCGTTGCTAAGACCTATACAAACTCTGCTAAGTCACCAAACGTAGCAAACCTCTTGGGGTGACATATGGCAGTATCCACTAAATGGTTCCCGGGGCGGCGGTACCCATACCCGCCTCCCAAATCGGAACTATATTCTGACAACGTTACTTACATCGGGGCCCATTATAAAGCTTTGATATGTCAGTTAAAAACGTAAGTCATTACGCCATATTGTTTGTTGCATATTTTTGAATGAGAGAAGCGAATGAACGACCGTGAAAACCAGGTAGTTAAACCAGTATTTTATAATCTTAAAAAATAACATATTAAATTCGATGCTCACGTCACCCTTTCTTACATCTTACTTTTATTATAAATGCGAAAATTTGTATGGATGTATGTGTGTTTGTTACTGTTTCACGCAAAAACTACTGAATAGATTTTAATGAAACTTTACAATAATAAAGCTCATACATCAGAATAACATATAGGCTATATATATAATGGTAAACTCTGGCGTTATGAAATTTGTATAGATGAAAATGTGTATTTCATATATTTTAGCGGTAGGGAGGAAAGGCAGGGGGAAGGGTAACGGGGGAGGTGGGGTTCGCGGAGACGAAAGAGACGAGGGAGGGGGAAGGCAGAGAAGGTGGAATGGAATGGGGGACGCACGGGAAAGCACACACAGGGAGAATCAATTTATTTCTTTGAATGGCATTGCAATGCATGCCGGGGACCACCAGCTAGTTACGCATAAAAATATCTGATGTATGATATTATTATTTTTATGATGTCCACATTCCGTGAAACGGGTTTAATTATACGATGACTCGAGTAATTTGAGGTTTTAGGTGAAGATAATTCAAATGGAAACCAGTTTATAAAGAAAAAACGACATTTTATATGTATATTAATGGGTGAAGGAGGCACAGCAGGAACTATCAATGCCACTATCTTATATTATATTTTAAAGATGTAACTATTGTCTGCTTTCAAAATTAATAAATCATTAAAAACTGATTAATTTTTCGCTCAAATTTATATACAAGAACGAAATGATATAATGTAAGGGGCCATCCATAAATTAGGTCACATCTAAGGCGGGGGGGGGGAGCTCTGTGACATCACAACAAATGTGACAAGTTGGGGAGGGGGGGGAGGGGTTAAAAAAATCATGAAATTCGTGTGACGTAATTTATGGATGGCCCCCATGGTATGCGTAAACAAAATATCGTTTAGCTGCATTTTCCCGGTAAACCATTAATTTTTCTATTTTCCACCTCCTAAAAAAAATTTAGAATACAATATTTCTATTCTATTAATTTTATTTTTAAAAGAAGTGATGTGCCCTTATCGAGTAGTCAACTCAAATAAAGTGGCATATAGATACAAAGATTTAATATTTTTAGTTAAAAAATAATGTTTTGATGAAATAATAAGTGATAAAATAAAATAAATAGTGAACCCACTTGTATCGTTGGGCTCCTCCCAAAAAGTCACTGAGATCACAACAGAAATAAACTATTTCTACTAGTGGATGTCCGGTCTTGTGGTGATGTTGATGTTACGTCTCGTTTGGGTTTCCTAATCTATAATGTTTTTAAGATTTTTCCAGTAATCGTTTCTCATGGGCTTGTTGACGCGGGCTCGATGTAAACACGCTGAGTTACAATAATAATTGAATTGTCCCTCGCTCTGCGTAGCTACAGGAACGGCAGACTTTTTCATAGCTAGCCAAGCACTAACCAGAGTAGCGTGATGCATGGCAACACTAAAACACTCAATGGTGGCTCGAGAACCATCCTGATAGATAGACGTATTCGGAGATAATGCATTCAGAAAGGTGACTTCGAGTACCTATAATTAGATTCATTTTCAGTAAGTCTTTTTACATTTGACGGTTACATTTTCTTTCCTGGTTGACTTTCTATAATGCGATAGCCTTGAAGATAGCGCAACGAGGAAATGCAACAAATTAGAAAGTGTCATTATCATGTAACTATCGAAATTCAAGGGCATGAATCCTTTAGGTGTTGCTGGGAAAGCCGACATAGCAGATTCTGAGATAACATCAGTGGAGGTCACTACCTAACTTCCGGCCGAGTGTTTATTTCAGAGTTCACAGTAGCGAGACGGGAAATTAACACGTTTTAGCCACTACTTGCCCCTGTAACAATGGTGCCAAACAGTTTTCCGTTGCAGCCGTGAGTTTATAGTCCATAGAGCCGTCTGCATTACTCATGCCAGATGTGGAGTGAGACAATGGTCGTGGGTCGCACTACACAACCGGCAGGACGGCCTTGTGTCTCCATATCATGGTCTCCTCATCTCCTGGTGCCTCGCCCCGATACAGACTACGGAGCAACATACTCGACGCTAATCAGCCGACGCACGCGCCGTTTCAGATGTCGTGTACAACGTTTAATTATGATTGACGATTGTTATGCCCATTGTGCTGATTGCTTACCGGATCCACAGCTCACAACCTTGTACACTTTGATATAATGCTAGAAACGGATTCTCGACTCGAACCTAATGGATGTTTCCTAAAGAAATTCTACTGTAAATTAAGAACAGCGTAATGCAGGCGATACTTTTTTAAATCATATATTTAAGACACCTATCTATATACCATGTAATTATTTTCTGTATTAATTACCTGTACTGTAATTAATTACCTATATCTACCGTGTAAATTATTACTGTATAAAATTTATTTGTAATTTATGTATCTATTTGTTACTAATAAAAAAAAAACAAAAATAAATAAATAACCTCGATTTTTACAACCAAAACATGCTGCATTATATCCGACAATCTTTTACGATTCCAGGAACATTTCATTTTAGTTCAAGTTAGATTATTTAAAATTTAATTACTATTTTTATTTATTTAATTATTTTAATATTACATTCGATTACAGAAATGACATATTGCCCATCTCACTAGGTGTGAAACGCCTGTGTTGAGATGGCAATTTACGCAGTTGTTATCTAGGTTTTTGTTTACATAATATTATGAAAATGACGGTTAAAAAAATAAAATCCAGTAGATTAAATGAAAGTTAACTAAAAAAATACATTGTACACTTCAAGTATTAATGTAGAAGATTAATTGAAAATAATTTTAAAGCAATTAAATTTTAGTTTGACAAAAAGGCATATTGATAAATGATAATAAAAAAGACAATTGAAACTTAGTCAAATGTATATAAATATGTGCAGTACAATACTCATAGTGTAGGTACCTACATGTATACATACATACAGATATCTATGTTACTTTAATTTCGAATGGAACTATTACTAATTAGTAATTACTATTGAACATTTCGTTTTAGTTCATGTTATATTGAGTCTAGTTTTTGCACTGTTAATTCGTGGTGGAATTCCATTGTAATAGAATTGAAATTAAAAAACTTTTTCACTTTTTTCCACTTATTTATTACTACCAGGATCGGTTTCATCCTACTACGGATATTTTCAGACTAGTAGTTTTTTTTTTTTTTTTTTTTTTTTTTAATGCCGGTAAACCGGGCGTTTATTAACATCAATTGTATAATATACAAATCATGTGCGCTACCCGACTCACTAGACAATATCTGTTCTGAGCCGGGTAGCAGTATCTATCATTACATAAAGTTTAAATAACAATAAAAGTAACTAAAAATACAAAAGATAATAAATAAAAATACAGAATACCATAAAAAGAAATAATAAAACTTAAGTAGAAATAAAAAGATTATCTACATAAAATAATTTAAATATTACATATATATAAAAATGTTTTTTTTTTTTTTGTGTGAATGAAATAATCAAATAATTTTTTTTAGTGTGAATGTTTTTTTTTTTTTTTTTTTTTTTTCATATATATTTAAATATCAATATACAGCGTATATTTAAAAAATTAGCACGAACGGTTTGCAAGTAAGTTGTTAATGAAATTTCTTTTTTTGTTAATTAACCACGTATTAAAGTTTTTATATGTACGTTTTCTGTTGGTTTGCGTTATATGTTGTGTTTCTTTTAGGAAAGTGTTGAATATGGAAGGTGCGAGGTAAGATTCATGTTTTTTTGCAAGAGTGGATTTTATTTTTGGCACTTGTAAATGATTGTTAGATTTAGCTCTAGTGTTCTGGGAGTGAGATATGTGTGAAGGTGACGATTTTATGCAATTTATATGGATAATTTTTTTTATGAATAGCTTCCTGATATCATGTATTTTATTTTGAATTAAAAGATTTTCAGTGGGATGAAGATATGGTTTTTTGAACATAGTTCTAATAAGTGATTTATGAGCTGTATTAAGTAGCTTAATGTATGTGTCTGCAGCTCCACCCCATGCCGATATACCATAAATTAAAATGCTTTGACAAAGGGAAAAGTATACATCTTTTAGTAGTTTAAGTGACATAATATTTCTAATCGTTTTAAATATGTATATTTGTTTCCGGATTCTCATTACAAGTGAATTTATGTGAAGTTCCCATTTTAGTTTGCAATCCACTGTTAAACCAAGATACTTAATATTATTAGAATGCTCAATTTTTTCGCAGTCGCAATTTGTGATTTGTGACGTAGTACATGGATACAGATGTAAAAGCGGGACGGTTTTTGGTTGCCCAATATTGGTTTTACTGAATGTTAAAAATTTGGTTTTCGAGGTGTTTAGGGTAAGAAGATTTTTATCAAGCCATTTTTTTATCTCCTTCATACCAAATTCTGCGCTTTTAAAGGCCTTTTCCCATGATTGCTCTTTAAAAAGAAGTACCGTGTCATCTGCGTAGCTGATCACATTATAGCTGAGTGTTGGGATTTTAATATCAGTGAGACCATTAATATAGATAAGAAAAAGAATTGGGCCTAAGACACTACCCTGAGGCACTCCGTACTTTATTTCTGCTGTGTCACTCAAACATTTATTTAGTTCAACTATTTGTTTCCTATTTTTTATATAACTGATGAACCATTTAAGCGGTTTTCCAGTAATGCCAATATTTTTAAGTTTTACGTATAGCATATCATGAGAGATGGTGTCGAAGGCCTTGGCCAGATCTAGAAAAACTCCAATTACTTTAGATCCCTTATCTACGTGTTTTACAATGAAGTTGGTTAATTCAGAAATTGCCTGTTCTGTGCCCATTTTTGCCCGAAAACCGAATTGATGTCTTGAAAGTAAGTTGTGTTTGTCAAGGTAGGATAGCAGTCTTTTTTTCATTGCTTTTTCTAGGAGTTTTGATAGAGAGTTAAGTTGTGAAATAGGTCTGTAGTTAGAGATTAAATTTTTGTCTCCAGATTTATGTATCGGGGTAATACAGGCAATTTTAAGTTTGTCAGGTACAATACATCGGGAGAAACTTTGATTAAATATATGTAGCAGAGGTATACCGATATACTCTCGTAGATTTATCAGGATTTGGTTAGATATGTTGTCCGGGCCAGGTGCGCAATGAGTTTTGAGTGAAAGAATGAGCTCATTAATTTCTGTTTTATTTATTTTATAAATGTTAAAGGAATGATTTGGTCGCAAGGAAGAGCTTTCTTTGACTAGTAGTTCTTCTGTCGTGTGGTTCTTTGTAAGTATTTTTTCAGCTAAATCAGCGCCAACGTTGGTAAAATGATAATTAATGTGATTTGCAATTTTTTTGGGTTCGTTTTTTGTTAAACAGATTTCCCCATCAACTAACAATTTATTGATGTAAGTACTGTTCTTAGGTTTTGAATAAGCGGCATCTTTGATAACTCTCCATATCTTTTTTGTATCTCCTCCGGCACTATCTATTTCTTTCCTGTAGAACTCATGTTTCGCCTGCTTTACTAGTCTATTACATAGGTTTCTGTATAATAAATAATTGTGTTTTAGTTTAATGTCCATTGGGTTATTGTTTACTCTTGCATGCATCATATTCCGTTTGTGTATACTTTTTACTAGCCCTGTTGTAATCCATGGTTTAATTTTAAGTGTTTTGTGTGTAATGTTTTTACGGGTTTTTATTATAGTGTGTTTAGTGGTAAACGTATTCAGAGTTAATAGAAATTCATTTAGCGCTTTATTTGGATCCGTTTCTTTTAGAGTTGTAGTCCAAGGTTCGTGACTTATATCTGAGCTAAGTGCTTTGAAATCTATGACATGCCATGATGTATTTGTACACATTTTTAATTTTTTTTCAGTTTTCAATCGCATGCCAAGTGTGGTGGTGAAATGGTCGGTAACCGTGGAATGAATAGTGGATGAAATGGTTTTATTTTTAGTTTTAATAAAAATATGATCAATACAGGATTTTGTCTCTATTGTGGTTCTTGTTGAAGAATTAATAGTTGACTGAAGGCCATAGTGAGCTAGAAGACTTAAATATTCGTTAGTTTTGGGGTTAGAGTTTAGAAACTCTTGAAACTCTTATGCTATTGATTTTATACAAACTTAGGCAGGGGTACACAAAGTTTTTTTTATTTCAATTCTATTTCAAGGTATATTATTTAAAATTTATTACTTACTACGTTTAATATTTTATTTTGCTAATTATTTCTTTTATTTCACAGAAGGTAGCTTATCCGCCTAGTAACAACTAAGCCTTGATTTGGTTCCATGACAACTCAGAACAATCAATCACTCTTTGAAAAATCATTAAAAGCTACGAAAAAAAAACAATGGAATTCAAAGTAGGTGTTGAGTTGAATTGATTCTGAGTTGTCCGGTCACCCTTGATTTACACGTGCTGTGGAAATTTTAATTGGAATTTTAATATCTATGCACATCCCAATGGCAATTTCATTAATGTAGTAATTGTTAGCCACCATATTAAACCCGAGTGCATAATAACCACATGACTCACTTTTTACAAGGTGTAATAATGAATGTATTTATTGTCGATCAATTACATAATCTCTATTTATTTCCTTATTCACCTTATTACGGCGCATACTTTAATGCATCCGATTTAAAGTAGGCGCTTAATACTATTTTATGACATTTTAGCTTATTATTAATTAACGCTAATAAACAATACGCACATGATTATCTTTGCCACTGAAACTTATCATAAAACTTAAATAATCACAATTTTTATGAATAATTATAGTAAAGTGCATTTAACTCGCGTATTTTAATAGCATCTATATTATTAATACGCTAGCGTATAAGTTTTTAGATTTTCACGGCCAAAAGCATTTTCGTTGTTAGTTTTTGGGGTGTTATGCCGTGTTGCGCTACCTCCTACTATAGCCGACGTTTCGGACAGCGTTGCAGTGTCCATCATCAGGGCAGATCCGGTAGATCCGACGATGTGTATGATCCGACGCTAGCGTATGTCATACACACCCGCATCACGTAATATATACAAACGGAAGTGCTGCCATCTATAATATTCAAATAGAACTACTAATTTTTTCATAATATATACCCGCGGAGCGGGTTTTTAACTGATAATTTTTATAATAAACTAGCTGGGATACCTGGCTTCGCTCAGGACAACATTTCAGAGTGTTCTGGAATGTTCCTTCAAGAGCATTAGCGAACCATCCAGAACGTTCTCGAAACTGTGAGACCCACCGACATAATCCGCCACTCCTTCCAAAACTTTCTAGAGTTTTATCGAATCTTGTATCTTCAAAAGCACGCCCTTTATGTAAAAACGGATACCCTTATTCCCTAGGGGGGATAGAGATCTACCACACCATATAACTCCCTTGAGCGTACTGGGACTCGTTTCTGAGTGTTTGCGGTCCGCACGGTTTTTTGGGCTTTCATTTATAATATATATTGATTATTGATAAACACGAGGAAAAACTTATAATTCCAGGAAAGTTCGAACGGATAAAAGTTTTGATAGATAATGTTAACATGTCGAAAAAACTCCTTCAATAAAATTAGCGTCGGTTTCTGCCATTTAAGGGAATTCCTGTACATTCATTATTTTTTTTCTTTGTATGGTGTGTGTGTGTGTGTGTGTGTATCTAACCGACCTCTCGTGTGCTGTTTCTCAAAAAAAAAATCTAAAATGAAAATTTAAAATTATTTTAATAATTTGCAAAGTTTTACAAAACTAGTCGTGTGAATTGGTTCAAATGGCACAAGCAGTATAAAAAAGTAGCTCACTAACATTGTACGCCGTCATTTTTTTTTCTAGGTAAGTAGGAACTAGCTAAGCACAGTATGATAACATTGTAATTTAAAACCCTCGTATATTTTTTAATCATCCATGTTGTTTAATGTTATCAAAATGTATTGTATTTCACATTAATAATATTATTTTGATGAATAAATTGTTTTAATTGCCTGCAAAATGACTACCATGAAATGTCAGATTACTACATATGGAGAAAACATAGTATCATTTCAAAATATTTTCTACATCATGATGTATAAATTATTGTGATGTTTTTTTGGCTTGTAGTTGCTTAGTATTTAATAGGTGTTGCCATTAATGTATCTAAATTATACGATAAACAGTCATTGTCGAAATGGGCATACATGAAACCGAAAACTGGTGATTTATAGAAATGAAATTGCAATATATTATGCACTTATCTATTTCTGTAATACAGGAATATAGCAAATGTAGTAATACATCTCTGATAAAGCCACGGTTGTATCATAAAGTAAAACTTAATTTAAAAAAGGTAAATCAAATTAACTTATGTATTATTTTATTATTGTGGCAGCTGTTTCGACATTCAAGGCCATTTATCAAACTGCCACTATCAATTAAAAAAAAAAAAACAAAATGCCATTATCAATAAAAACCAAAATACATACTTGCAGAATCTTGTCATAACATTGTTAAATTTATTCATTTGTAATATTAACGCCTTTCGGCTTTTACATAACATAACGCAGTTTAAGGCATAAACTACAACATGATAAATTTGATTTGCGTAAGTAATAAAGATCCATGAGCAATACGAGCATGTAAAACAGCAAATGATGGTAAATAGTAGTTAAGTGTCGTACAGACTCGGCTATAAAAGAGCCAGCGTTGTTTGGCTTGGCGTACTTCGGCGTATCGCTCGCTGTAAGTGATATGCTGAAAAAGGCCAAGCCAAATAACGCCGGCGCTTTTATAGCTAAGTATGACCGTTCCCTTAAGAATATGTGTAAACAACAAAGCAAAATAAAATGCTGTTTTAACACAATATTGGAAAGCCTAAGAAATGTACATTCTTATTCTATTTAATTAAAAATATACGTAAAAACCTTTGGATGAAGATGAGGTAAATGCTCAAGGGAAGGCATGTGTTATAAATATTATTTACTTTAAATTTTAAAACAATTAAATAAAAATTTACGTATTAAACACAATAAGGATAAATAAATACCTAGTTACTTCATCCATGATGTGGTAACTTCTTATTTATTTCATCTACTTGTACGCCGTAATATTCTCCAACATTCTTTTCTCCGTATATCCACACTCCTGATCATTATACATCTCAACTAATAAATTTACTTTGATATTTTTAATACGCTTTATCCTGTATATTGGTCGGTGTGCCCCAATTCAATAGATTCATGGACATCGACCGATCAGCACACAATGAGTGAAGTCTGTCGAATACTTAATTATATCTATTACAGATCACAGAACTCACCACCAGCTACTCCTCGCCGCTCTAATACTCCATTTGAACGAGTCCCTTCCAGAATTACTATTCCATCTTTCCATTGGTGGCGGCTGCACAAATGCCCCCTCCCACTCTTGTTTTCCATCTACTCCAGCTTCCATTATGCCGCTCGCGTACTCCATTATTCCAGCGGTTATTTTGAGAAGATCGAGTGCCGCTGTAATCGTAGACCTCCATGTCATGCATTTCTATTCACATTCAACATTATTCTGCACATTACAACTGGAATTACAGAGGTTTGTGAATGTAAACATTGGATTGTTTTCCTAATGTCACACCGCACGAGTGTTTCTACTACTGGGAGCCAATGAGACATTGTCATCCCAAATGTGGGGTATGTTGTGAGAATGGAGAAATTAAGGAGGGGAAAAAGATTGGGATTATGATCTCCCCACCCAACACGGCTAACGCTGTAAACATATACATATATTATTGATCTTTTTTTAAAAAATATTTTCATATATCATTGGAACAGTTATAAAAATATAAGGTATTTTATGACAAAAATATCCGACAAATGCAAAGCCTGTGCGTGGGGATTATTGTAATTTTTATCACATTCATGTGATAAAAATTAAACATAAAATTATGATATTGATTTTCTTTTATAGGATACATGATAAGAAATTATGTTTTTAAAAAAGTAAATTAAAAACAAAAATAACATATTTACCTTAATGTTTATTTACATTAATGTTTGAAACCAAACGTTAAAATATGGTAATAAATTATTATTGTTACATATTTTTTTATATCTCAGGAACGTTTTGACATATGAAAGTCACTTTATTCTCAAATTATTGCAAATTTAACATACTTTAAGTGTCATATTTGCATTTTTTACATGCACCCCGTAGTCAAGGAGATTTTTTAACATAATTCGTTGGCTTTGGTAATTTTTTCGCATTTTTTAAAATCGCTATTATTTAAAAAGTTGTTTTTCGTTAATTTTCTTACCTATTGCTCATCTCGTACTCAAATTGTAGCTAATTTACTCTACTGAAAGGTATAAACGATTTTTTCGGCAGATGTTTTTTTTTTAAATATACGGCCAAATGAATAAAAAGGGTTTTTAAAGTTTGCTGTTTTTGCTGGATAACGCCGGGGGTGGGGGTTCGCCGGGGTCGAAAGCTTGGTTTTAACGTCACTCTGGCAACCCAAACGAAAACTATATACTGCTACCATATAAAAAATTCTAAACTACCCCATCCTTTGCAAAGAATTACCATTTTTGTGCTATATTGACTAGACTATTAAGCAATATTTTGATTTTGAATAATTGTGGTATTTTAGCAGGGCTACTAAGGGTATCTTCCACTCTGGAAAATGTTGTAAGTGTGGAGGTACTATATTCTTTAAGTCCTGATACTAAATGACTAACGTTATTATTTAACGAAATATCGAGGCTGTGTATAATTTATTACATGATCTTAATTGCAACCTTTTTCCTCTTCCGAGACTAACAATATCCACGAAATACTAAACCTACTTCGTTCATAATATTACTCAATGCCGATTTATTATTATAGCTCATTGTATTAAAAATAATCTTTTTTATTACCAACGGGTACTTTCTTTATTCATCAAATGCGATAACTTGCCGTTTATTGTATTGATTATATTGTACATAGCTATATTATATTAACGATAAGATACCGAACAAATATTACGTTTTTATGCCAACGAAAACCCAGCGAATTCTTATTGCCTGCATACATATCATTTATATTTTGTGTACATAATATTATTTTTCATGCTATTTATTCTTATGTTATATTGTTTGATTCAGCATTTCGATGGCATTATTTCGACATGTAAAAAAGCTGTTTATATTTAGTTGATAGAAATTCGTTATGAAAATTGTGCTCTGCTCCTATTAGAGGAATATAGAGAAACAACTGAAATATTGCCTAAATTGGCAGGGAAAGCAACGTACACAAAAAAATGAAATAATTTTAAATAGTAATAGAATATGGGAGAATCACAAGCACCCTACGAATACATGATTATTTTACTTATGAAATTTCAAAAAAATTGTTGTCAATATCAGTTTGTTTATTCACTAGAGCTACGTCCATTACATACATACCTATGATGAATTTTATTTTTTAAAACTTCAAACGTCATTATTAGGCGATACTGTATATGTATAGGCATCAACAGGCCATCGACTTATTTAATAATAATAATAATAATATTTGGATGACTTGTATAATCACTTGCATATCACCTCAAGGGCGCTGTACAAATTTATAAAACGTTTATACAATCTTATTTTAACTATAGACAACAACAACTTATGGCTAAAAATTGCATCCACCGGTTCGTCGATCACCGATACATGTGCAATGATTTGACCAATGAACGCGATGCTGCTGTAAAAATGCACAAATGTTTTTTTGACCCCTCTTTTACCTTATGTTTCATAGGTCGTAATATAATCGCGTACATTGTATTAATTGCTCTCAGAATTCTGTTTTTTTTCCTTTGTCTTACCTCGTCTCACGTATTATTATTATCCAGTTCATTCATTCCACTGCCAATGCCCTTGCGGGTAGCGGGGAGTGTTACCTACTAGTTACTACTGGTGAGGTAAGGTGACTCCGACTCCGGTGCGGTGGTCGGAATCAATGGAGGTCCGTTACTCGAACTACCTTCATGGGAAGATGGGCACGGCCTGTCGCTCGCTTCCTGCAATGTTTCTATCGAAGTTTGTATTCTCTTCTGTTGGTTGGCGACGGATTATTTGCATCTGGTAAATGCAGTGACCCCGCTGAAGGACGCGCCTTGGATCATCTTTATACCGCCTTTGAAGTCTTTAAAGTTCCACGTCAGAACCTACGTCACCGCCTTGTAAAACATAAACTAGTCACGTTGTTAAAATAATAATAAATGCATGAATCTGCACGCGGTTCTCCACTATTTTTTATCTATACTAGACGGTGTTTACGTTTCTCGGGATTATAAATAATATCTAGTTCTTTTTTCACAACGAAAAATAATTTAGTAAGTTGTGTCTTTTTTAGACAGTAAAGTGGATTTTTTAAAACTTCGTGTTTCCTAAAAATAGTTGCGTTGACATTAAAATACAGAAAAATAAATGTTCTAAAACTAGATATTTAGGACATACAAACAAGATTTTTATACTTTTTCTTATTGAAAATTCAATGTAAAACGATGTTTATTCGCAAATCTGTTATGTATAACTTTATTCTTGCTTCCGATACCTAAATATTTTACGTGGAGCACATCGTAAGAATTCGGGTTAAAAACTCCTGTCAATGAAAATGCAATAATTCAATAATTTTCTCTCTCTGAAGCGAGATAAAATTGTTGTGTTATTTTAAAAATGTTCTGTTTGATATTTAGTGAACTTTTTCTTTTTACGTCTTCTAGCGCTCTTTCTCTTCATAACAAACATCACTAAACGTTGACATTCCTTCACGCTCTACGTGTTTAATGTCTGATGACGGTAATAATTAGCCTGCTATCTGTTCCATTGCAACTCATTTCATTTAAAGCGTTACAAGTTACAAGCAAAGAAAGTTTCCACCTCTGCTCGGTATTTTGAAGACCCAGCCGTACCAGTTTTCCTTTCGTCACTTTAATCATTATAATTTTATAATAATACTGTTCAAAAGTTAGGCATGATAATTTATTATAATAATAATATCATGTTTCGTAGTCCGGGCGCCATGTCACCACCTCGACGTACGTAAATGGACTTCATTGTTTGCCTTATAGTTTAATGGCTGCTTTCTGTACGTACCCCGGGAACCATTTTCTTTATTTGAAATGCGAATAATGCGATGACTCAATGGTTTATCAAGGAGCACTATTTTTAATAAAGAAGGTTAAATAAGTTTTTAGTGACTGCTGACGATATAAATAATTCTTTAAAAAAACCTTTCAATATTAATTGCTTATTTTTAAAAAATTTATCATACTATGAACTAAACATATTCATAACTAACATTATCATACTGTGAAAAACTAACAATACTAAAATGAAGTCGTAGACTATATAAAATACGGCTCAAGCTAACGTAGCAAGAAGGAAAAATAATTTAATAAAAATTGTGTACAGTTCACACGCGGTAGAAGTGACACCTTCAGAAAACTGAAGTAGACAAGAGTGGGGAGGCTACGAAGCACCGCACAAAAAAGAGACCGATTTTACTACTTATCTCCTTCTTATCCTATAGATGTATGTGTTTGTCTCTTTTTAGTTTCGCTATTTTTCGTTTCATCGAGTTTCAAATCACAACGGTGCTAAAGAAGTCTTCTCTTCAAAATGTAATTCTTTTACGTTATCAATTTTTTGTAATATTCCTTGTTTTGTTCTTGTTTTTAAATATTATGTACACCTATGTAGTAAAAAAATAAAATAAAAAGTAAAATGTTACTTTGTTTACCCAATAAATTTTCATTCAATAAATATAAGGTCAGCTGCTTTTATTCCTTTTTCCTTTTTATGGGCCAGGATTCAGTGAACACGTAAAATGAAATTGATGCAAACGTTTATGATATGGAATAGCAAAGTTATCTAGGCTGTGTTGTGAAGTGAAAGAGATTATCATTTATGATAATTTAAAGAATTGTGCCGTGCCGGTTGCGAAGAATTTTTATTGCTCGAATTTATGACTCGCTCTTCCAAATAAATCATTGAATTGCTTGCACGATGAGTGTAGAATTTGTATTTTTACCTCTTGCTGCGAAATTACTCTTTGTTTTCTTTGAATGAAAATTGTTGTACTCCCACTGAGTAGGTTATCTTATCTTTTCTGGTAAATGCATTTTCCTCAGCGTGATAATAATCGCTTGCTTGTTTCATAACCCCATCAAAATCTTTATAACTGCAAGGATTGCAGTAAGTGATACAAAAAATGTTTTTATTATAATTTTTATTAAACAATCTCTTTTATCAGATTTTATATATGCATTTTCTCTCAGTATTTTTCCCCCTTGCAAATATCTCCTAAAAAGACCTTCTATCTCGTTGGACGTCTATATGGCGAGATGACTACGCAAGCCATCCATTTTTTCCATATATAAAATTACGTAGAGGGGCATAAATTAATTATGAGAGCAGTTTTTCTTCCAATCTAGACCCCCCCCCCCTTGGTGAGATAAATTTGGGCCACTTCGTATATTTTTTTACAGTAACGTGAGATTTTTTTGCACCCCCCCCCCCCCTTTTTTAAGCTCACGTAATTAAGTATGCCCCCTAGTGAAAGATGGTATTATGATTGATGTTCCTCTGTTGACTCTCAATCCTCCAATGACACAATGCCGTGGTTAAAAAAGGTTAAAATAAGGTTAAAAATACAATCTCAAGATTTTACGAGCCTGCTCAAATTTAAAAATTGTGGCATAATATGTCAAAACAGTTAATGATTTAAATTTAATTTATATATGTTTTTTAATTTTTTTTTAGAAAATAATGTGTTCTTATTTTCCCGTCCTAATGTCACATTGTACATGTTTGAATTATAAATAAGTAGGTATCTATGTTAAAATATTACTAGAGGAAAATTATTAAGCAGTATCTAGAAGAAAACACAACACAAGCTTTAATCTTTCTATTTTTGAAACTGTTAATTCGTGGTGGAAGTCCATTATAATAGATTATAATAAAACAAATAAAAAACTTTATTCCACTTAATTTTATTTGACCGTAACCGGTTTCAGCTCGTCAGAGCCATCTTCAGACTGGTACAAATAATTCTTAGCCTACGGTTTATATACATAACATATGGGGGAGGGGGAGAGGGGTAGTCTACAAGGATTTTAATGAATTATTTTTGTTACTGAGTCGTTTTAGACTGTCAAATTTCTAAGTATTTTGGTAATTCCAGTGGGCTAATTACTTTGGGTTTGTAGCTCACTTCAATATCTATTGATTAGGGAAAAACCTTACAAGTAATTTGAATTATTAATGGACTAATTTTATTGTCAAATCGTTATTATACATATCTATGATCAATGGGATTTTTTAATTGCTTTTTGAAGGGCTGCATGTTTTCATTGGAGTGGGAATGGTCAAACCTAAATACATATTTTAATTTCAAAATTATTATGAAAATTATACCGGATAAAAACCTGGTGTTTCAGTAAATGATTCTAATAGCTTATTAATTACAAAGTTACTTTTTGAAGGGATGCATGTTTACATTAGATTAGGAATGGTTTAAACTAAATACATATTTTAAATTTCGAAATTATTATAAAAATTACAATGGATACAAAAGCGGAGACTTAGCAAATGATTCTAATTGTTTATTCATTACAAAGTTAGGGTCTATTTTTTTAGTTAAGCGAGTAATTTCTAAAGATTCTAGTCTATCTAGTTTATGACCTTTATTGCAAGTATGAAGAACTTTAACATCTCTGTCTTTATCAAACGAGTGTTTATTTTCTAATAAATGTGATGCTACATTCGACAATTCTCCTTTGTCATTCACCCAGTTAGTAAAGTGTTCTTTAATTCGGGTTTTGAATGATCTCCCTGTTTGACCAACGTAATACGATGGGCAGTCAGCGCAGTTTACTTGGTAAACGCCTGAGTTTTCAAGTTTTTCTCTCTTATCTTTATTATTGATTAAAATTCTCCCTAGAGAATTCACATTATAAAAAGCTGTTTTGCATTTATCATTATTAGTTAATCTGGATATTTTTGTTGATATTTCGCCAATATAAGGGATTTTAACCCATTGTTTAGTGATATCTTTTTCATTTTTAAGGCCTTGTGAAATAATTGTTAATGTAAGTTTTTTGTCCTTTTTCTTTAATAAGTTATCAATAGTTTCGCTTTTGTATCCATTGTTCTTTGCTATGGTTTTTATTATATTTAATTCATTATTATAATTTATATAATTCAAAGGCACATGTAAAAGTCTGTGAATGAGTGAATAGAATACTGATAATTAGTGAGCTACAAACCCAAAGTAATTAGCCCACTGGAATTACCAAAATACTTAGAAATTTGACAGTCTAAAACGACTCAGTAACAAAAATAATTCATTAAAATCCTTGTAGACTACCCCTCTCCCCCTCCCCCATATGTTATGTATATAAACCGTAGGCTAAGAATTATTTGTACCAGTCTGAAGATGGCTCTGACGAGCTGAAACCGGTTACGGTCAAATAAAATTAAGTGGAAAAAAGTTTTTTATTTGTTTTATTATAATCTACTTTAATCTTTGTTAGGTTGCAACATTGTATCTATACTCTTCCTTCCCGTGCCCATAGTTAATATCTTAATGTTTTTATTGCAAGAGGGGAGATATTAAATAATTGTATAGATAAATATTGCAGTTTCTTTGTCCAAAAGTTGTTTTAATTGTAGGTTGGTGGAATGTGTGTTGTAATGTGGATCTTGTGAATCGGCCCGAGTGTCTGTGTAAAGTTATTCTGGTTTTGGATATAATATAATGCAGAGCGATGTTTTACCTTATTTAATGCTATATCTACACATGACTTTCATGCAAATTCTGCCATTCCCTCTAAATTGATCTTTTCATATACGACTAGACGATGGTTAAACAATTTCTCTTTCACTTTTCTTGAGACTTGTAAATAACGAAGTCATGGGGGCGCTGCAACAGCGCGGAGGACCAAATTTAATTATACTAAATAACCAGTCGTATATTCGCGAGCATGCTACAGAAGCGTTTGTTATCCTCCTCTTGCAGCGCGAAATTCGATATTCCGTAATGCACTTGATCCTCTCTTGTATTTATTGTTCTACCCTTTTTAAACCCTTCACTACGGGGGGGGGGGGGGGAGGTACTGGAGGGGATTTTGATGTGGGTTTTTATTGCGAAGGTGGCGCCGAAATCCTGTCATTAATGTCAACTATAACCGCAATTGAAAATTTATTTTATTGGTCGCTGAAGTGGGCAGTGTTCTATTCAGCTCCTGAATCCTTTCAGAGCGAATAAAATCCAATGTTTAGTTTAGCAGAGTGCTTATTTTACGACATACGAATGGAGTGCTGATTTAGGTGGCTTGCTTCTTAAGATTTTGAAATAATTTGACTGTTTTTATATATATTTGATTCATAATATTACGGGGTTCGAGATTTTCACGGCAAAAAGTATTATCATGGTTAATTTTTGGTTTATTTTGAAGTGTTCACTTTCCTCCTTTAATCAACTTTTCGGACAGCGTTTCAGTGTCCATCATCAGGACGGATGCCTATAATGATATTAATTAGTCACTATTATTTGTCTTGAATTTCAAGAATAAGGAAATTCGTCATTTGCCTTAAATTTCTGGGATGTATTCCATACATTGCATTATGATTAATTTTAAAATTTAAAACTTTTTATATCTTAAGTTTATCATTAATTTCTTCAATTTTTTGCCTCTTATTTATGGTATTTTTCATGCGGTATGTGGGAGTTTCTGAAATACTTTAATCTCCGTTCAAAAAAGAGCATCACATAAAAGTGATATAATGGCAATAAAAGCCGCATTTATTGTGCAGTTCTAATCCGGACGCATTTTCAGTCAGAATTTGGTTCAGAATAATACTGAACAAGCTTAGAGTGTTATTGAGATGGTGACCAACATTAATTCTGTCCTAAGAGCCACATATATCCAACCCCGCTTTATTAGAGACGGAGACGATGTTTTTTGTACAAAAGATTGCTTTGTGTACAAAATAGGGGTAAAATAAGTCATTATTACCCGCTTAAGGAAATTTTGACTTGATTGGATGTAGGTTTGATTCCACTTATCATATTACATTGTAATAAATTACATTATAATATTATATAATAAAGAGCTGCTAAATATTTAATTAATTACTTATCAAACCCTACCATTGATTATGTTACTCCATAACTATAGCCAAATGTACAGTGATTTCCCCTTATTCATAGTGATTCCCACAATAATGACAGTGATTGACCACTTTATCAAACCCTACCATTGATTATGTTACTCCATAACTATAGCCAAATGTACAGTGATTTCCCCTTATTCATAGTGATTCCCACAATAATGACAGTGATTGACCACTTTTTAATGATTCGGTTAAAATCTTTAATAAAACAACCCGAAGATGGTGCACACGTATTTACTCTGTTTTATTGTCAATAACAATAGGTAAAACATTCAGATAATTTAAGAAATCCTGCAAAATTTAAAAAATTTCTATGCGCTTCACAAAATCTGATTTCACTTTGAACAACGAGGCTGTTTGTGCCGATATGGCATTTGGTCGATTCTCATTGAACTAATAAAGATACCTGTAAGATTCCCGTGATATATTTACATAAGTTAGTGAGAAAAAGACAATCAAAGACCACCATAACACGGGCATCAGCCTAGTATGGTGGTCGAAAAATCCACTAATGATGTAACCCTATTTTGTATGTAATGAATAAAGAAAAATTAATTTAAAAAAAGTGAGAGTGGCAATTACTGGTTGCGGGCAACAATAGTTTAGTTTACCCTAAATATTGTTATCCATCCACGGTTTTATTAATAAAAGTGTTTAAAATTTTACACAATTGATAAATTAATGATTGTATACAATTTAAAACACGTTTATTAGTAAGGTGGTCAGTGGATAATCTTCTTAATACCTGTTAGGGTGCCTCGATGTCGGCTTCTAAACCAACACCAGGGCCCAAAACACGTCCCTGACTAGCTCTCAGCGGGACTATGGTACTCTCTATTCAGGGGGGTGGGCAGCTCAAGGCTAGGGAACTTCTCTCCATCCTCCGGTGACCCACGGGATCCTCACTGGTCAACAATCCTCCCGCCGTAGCAGAATAATAACAATGTTAAATCATTTAGACATGTATTGTAAACTCAAACACATACATAGGTTTCTACAGTACAATTCAATTACAAGAAATGCAAATTACACAAACCTAGCTAAAGTGTTTAACTCTCTCTGACTCTCTCTCAAAACGAAACTCTCCGAGTCGTGATTTCCGCGGGGGCCCTACATTTCACTGAATTACGGACAACATTTAAGGAGGAAATCAAGATACAGCTTACATGTAGGTTGGCAGGAACCTCGTCTCATGTGGCAGCTTCATCAGGCACTTTCGTAGTCTAAATAGACCGAACTATAGTGGCAAAAGACTGATTCTACTCAAAAGTATTTCAATAATACATCGCGGCCCCATTGAATTGGGTCCGCCGGCTACAAGTGAGCCGCGAGCGTGCGTTCTCAAAGGCGCTCAGATCTCTTCTGTGGCGAGCGCAGCGGGAATGCCGAGTGGCAGGGCACGGGGGAGAGCCAAGGAGAAACAGGATACGGGGCGGGGAGAGGCGGCGGCCGAGCCGTGTGGACTTGTGCTGCGTTCTGTGCTCTCGTATTTACTCGCTTCAGGGGCGTATCGTAACACTTCCCCCCGCGCTTGGAAAAAAAGCGACGTGGCAATGGAGCTGTAGGAAAAAAAATCCTCTTAAACTTTCATTGGGGTTTTTGAGAGATTCGTTGCTTGAGAGATGCCTAGCTAGAACATGCAATTTATGTTATAGTTTAGGTCACAATGTTTGTAGGGAATGGGTGAGGGGTACATACAATGTTTGGAAAAGAACAGTTTTGGTGAAAGTACATGGTGTGAAACAACATACAAGATTATGCAATTGAAAGATGACAATACATGGTTATGCAATTGAACAAAATAACAATACATGGTTATGCAATTGAAAAATAACAATTCATATTTGTACAATCGAAGAACAAAAAAACAAGAACAAAAATGCCTGTGTGATTCTAAAGTTTCATTGGTCTGGGAGCTAAGTTTGCGAAGCGTGGATTTGTTTGGTTTCGGAGAATTTCGAAGAGGAGGACGTGGTTTCACAGATTCTAAGGATTACATTATCACTGTAATCAGACCCCTTTGAGATAACACTCAAAAGTACACTTGGGCCTTAGAAAACACTTGGTTTTGTCGAAGACGTCGAAGTTCATAAAGTGGAGACTGTGGTTGCTGTGCCGCGACTATGGTTACAGAGGTCATTGAGGAGGAGAATCCAGTGTCTGCAGACATACCAGTACGAATCCTAAAGTGTTATTAAGGTAAACACGGATCGTATATAATGGTTATTGAAGCATAATGTAGCTCAACATAACTTGTATTGGTACGCATTCAGCGAATACTGGAAGTCAAGGTAATGATGGTTTACACATGACGATATATGCGTCACTGCATGACAGCGCAAGAGACGACATGGTTGGCATTGATAGCAAGAGTAAGAACAAACCTAGGAGCTAGCGTGCCCAAAAGGTGGTTCAGAGTGTCATAATGTATAGTGGGACAACTCAACTTGCTGTGGCACGACAAAACAACATACATATGGGCGGTATGGTCTGTGCTTTCAGGAACAAATGCGTAGAAAAATGGCAGCAGGAGGGACCTAGTAACCACAGCGCGTGCTGTCAGGAAGTGGAGCTCAGCTTGGCTGTTGGTGATGACATCCGCCTGGGCTTCTTTTTAATCCGGGAGAAATTATTATTAGAGCAAAATTCTTGAAGTTTACCTGCCTAGGGACCAATGAAGAAAAGGTTTGGAGAGAAACAAAATGTGTCCAGATAATGAAATAAACGAAGTTTTAACCACCGACCCAGAGAGTGACGAAGAGAGAGTTTTCTAACTAAATTGTGGTTACATGAACATTTTCCTTTACCAGGATGACTTGGCGTTTGCCGAGTGACAATATGTCTTGGTTAAAAAAACAACCGGCCTTCCATGGCCTATGTTAACATAAAGGTGGTAACATTTTTGTAGAATTTCAACGAACAAGACAAAGAAGTCGTGAATGAGTCACGGTAAAAGCAGAGAAACCAATTCATGAATAAAGGTTGTCAAAAGGAGACAGACGGTACGCCAAGTGCATATCGTACATATCCAACATTCATGAATGTGTTTCGTAAAATTGAGAAAAAGAACAAAAGGTGAGACATATGCAGAGAGTGAGGGAGAAAGCCTGCTGATAATTGGTTAGTTTACCGATTCGCACTCCCAGTGAGGGCGAATTATGGTTAACAACAGATTTTCCTCTTCATAACATATACCTGAGAACATGATGGTGAGGAGAAAGGAAAGGAAAAGGAAAGGAGTTGAGTGACGAAACTTGCTAGAGACTGGACTAATTTCCACTTCAAACTCCATGTGAGAATGAAACATGATCAACCAGCAGATTTCCTGACTCTTTACAATTGTTAAAAGGATGAGGAGAAATTTGAATACACATTAACAAAGAGACTAATCTTTTGCGTGTATTGGGCAAAAGATTAGGGGTCATTTTAAAAACTCCTGCGTGATTGTGAGAAAAGACAGACCCTTGCTCCAATTTCACAAACCTGGGGGTTTTCTTATCCGTTCCCCAGACAACGAGTTGGGTGGTTTTGTGCTCAATCGATTAACTCCCACAGCACTATGCCCCATAGTTAGCAGTGAAGCTACAAACTAGTCCTTTTGGGATAGTAGATACTCCTGGGCTTCTTTCCTTTTTGCAAAGAAGTAAAAAAACAGGAGGTCCACGGGCATTGGCGTTGAATGACAACAAAGGGTTGTGGACTACATTTCGTAGATCGCACACAAAAGGTTTGATATTATTTCGTTCGCACGACTCATGGTAAGTGTTTTAACGTCTCCACGTCTCGTGTACAAGGGTTGTACACAATTATACATACAAGCGGTACTCATGACAAATGAATGACACACGACCAGAATACAAAAGCGGTACTCATGACAAATGAATGACACACGACCAAAATACAAAAGCGGTACTCATGACAAATGAATGACACACGACCAAAATACAAAAGCGGTACTCATGACAAATGAATGACACACGACCAAAATAGATTGTACAGAAAGGGTGGTACTCATGACAAATATGTCACACGACCAACTCAATAACATTTAGCTATGAGCAAAAGTGATTATGACGAACTTCTCGTATCGTGGCAGGTATTTTAAGGATCCCTCCTATGACGGTGGATGTTCTAAGGATCTCTCCTATGACGGTGGATGTTCTAAGGATCTCTCCTATAATGTAACAGGGTTACGTTTAAATACAACACAATAAACGTTAATGATGCTTGATTTTAACACATTTTATAAAGATTCGTTAGATTAACTAACTCCGTAGCCCAAGAGCGTACGACAGAGAAGATAGACAATTTGATGCTACTTCATGTGTTACAAAATACAAGGGTGATGGCAGAGTATAATTCTACTTACACCAAGTATTTAAAACAAAGACAGACCTATAATGGTTTTACATACTGTCTGTTGTGGCAACCTGCAGTGAGGAAGACCAAAGAAAAGGGACCAATTACGGTTTTACATACCCTTTGTGCAGTTACAAACATACCAGGTTATGTGCAATTTGGGTTGCAAATACTTGGTTAAAAGGACACCTAAAAGTTGTGAATTCCAAAATCAGGATGACCATAAGGTTTTATTTAACCTGTCTCGTAGGGTTGAAACGTGTCATATAAGACATACGTAACGTACAAGCAAAAAAACAAAATAACAAAAAGGCAGTGGTTTTGTTATAACAACCAAAGACCGGATGATTCGGTTTTACGTACTTTAGTTGAAACGAGCCAAATTGATTTATATACAGGGTTATAAAGACCAATCATTGGTTTTATAAATACGAGTTCCAAAATGGACGTGTCGATATCCAATTTGGGTACATGAGCATGAATTTGGGTAGGACGCCATCAATTTTTAATTTAAGAGGAAAAAATTGAAAAAAACTTATATACACGAGGGGCGACTATGTAAGTAACCACTGTTTGATTTTCATGCTAGAGATACCTCGGAAGGTTTTACAACTCATGATGAACAAGATAAAAGGAAAAATTGTAAAAATAGTTAACTGGTTCTGAGTCGGAATTTAACACTTTGGAATTTACAAAACCCGACTTCTAGAACGACACGCCGATGGGCAATTGTCAACTACTTTACATGAACAAAATAAACAGGTGAGAAAGTTCCTTTCCACACGACAAAAATGCAACAAAAAATAAAAAAATAGGAGAAAAGTTACAAAATTACATGACAAGGCAGGGTATGACGTGGCATGAACATTGCGTAGTGTACGTGTTGAGACAATAAATGGGCTCGCGACTTCCCAAACATTGAAACTCGAAAAGTGTCTCCGTTCCAAAGTGATCAGTTTTAGAACAGGTGAAAAAAAAATAAAAGAAAAAAATTGCCGTGAGGGAAAGAAAAAACAGTGCAAAAACAACATTTGAAAGTAACTTCAAGGAGAGTACGCATTAATTTACAAAATAATTTACAACTTGTTTCATTTACGAAACGATGGGCATGTGATTGACACAATACACGCCTGACGTAGTAAGACTCTGTAAGCTTACAAAAAAATGTGATACATACTGGATCATTTTACGTTTGCTGAGATAGTGGGGGCAGTTTTACTTGACTCCTCACTTCCAGACTTTACAATGTCCTTAATGTGGTAATTACCAATGTGCTTTCCAGATGAGTCAGACAAGGAGTACACTAGGTCTGATATTTTCCTTAGGACTTTGGCCTTCACGAAACGTGGTGCCAGCTTAGCAGAGAAATACATGGCTCCTTGGGAAAGTGTGTTGTTCTTTCTCCAAACTATGTCTCCTGTATTGAAGGTGACATGTTTTCTACGTAAGTTATATCTGTCCGCACTCTTTTGGTGAGCCAGGAGCAAAGCATCAGTGACTTCACTGTAAATGGCCGACAGTTCTTCCAAGCGATGGGCATAGTCTGCGGTAGGGTTGCTTGTGGTGGCAGATGACGTAGGAAAGTTTGTGTCCCTATGTAGAGAACCATGGACGACTTGTTCCATGCCGTGTTTTAAGAAGAAAGGTGTGTAACCAGTGGCCAGGTTAACAGTGTTGTTCATAGCGGCCTGAATTTTATCTAGGTTTTTACACCAAGTGCGTTGATCTTTATCAACTAGAATAGCTAGAGCTGTGTTGATTGTTTGGTTGTAACGTTCGACAGTGTTATTTTGGGGAGTGTACAAGGTGTTATAATAAATGTCCTTGATTCCGTATTTGGCAAGAAATTCTTTGAATTCCTGGGCAATAAACTGTTTTCCGTTATCAACAATTACGGTTCTGGGTGTTCCGTAAGGTATAAAAATGTGTTTTTCCAGAAGTTTGATGATGGCGGACGCGTTGGCTCTTTTTAAAGGGAAGATCCAACAGAATTTGGTGAAAACATCCACTACACTAAGTATGTGCATGTGTCCGGCATAACTTCGAGGAAAAGGTCCGACGAGGTCCATTGACAATGACTGTAGGGGTCTGTCGGCGCGTTTGGGGTTACCCATTAGGCCGGCAGGTGCTGCCGTGCTATGTTTATAAGCTTTACAAGTTTCACATTTAGAGATGTAATTGCGAATTTGTTTGAAAAGACCAGGCCAGTAATACTTCAAGGAAATCTTTTTATACGTCTTGAAAGTTCCTGGGTGTATAGAGTCGGGAGCACTATGATTGTCAATTATTATTTGTTCTCTTCCTTCGAGGGGAACGACAAGTTTCCAAGAGTAATCTTCGAGGATGGATAGTGGTGCCTTGCAATTACGGTATAGTTGTCCTTCTTTTATGATAAAATTAGGAAACTTTTGTTGATTATTTTTACAACCTTCGAAGATTTTCAAGTACCATTCATCTTTTGTGGGTGGAGGGGGGGCAATTGTGTCAACATTTAATGAAGCCAATTCAATTCTTGAAAGAGCGTCAGGAACAATATTGTCCGCGCCTTTACGGTGTACAACATCAAAATTGAATTGAGACAAACGGGAGGCCCAACGAGCGAGTCTACCGGAGGGATTACTTAAAGAGATCAACCATTTCAAACTACTATGGTCTGTGACTACAGTAAATTTGCTACCGTCTATGTAACCGCGGAAATGGTGAACAGAATCCAATACAGCCAATAACTCCTTTTCGGTAATTCCGTAGTTTTTCTCGTGTTTATTTAGTGTACGGGAAAAATACGCTACAGGGTGTTCGCCATCTGGGAATTCTTGAGTTAGGACTCCACCGATTCCTACGTTGGAGGCATCCGTGTGGAGGGTAAAAGAGAGTGCAAAATCCGGGCAATTCAGAACGGGGGCTTTTTGAAGGGCATTTTTTAAAGTTGTAAACGCTTCTTCAGTTTCAGCAGACCATCGGAAGTTGCTGACACCTTTACGGGTGCCGGTAATTTTATTTAAGGGGGCTGCAATTGTGGAAAAGTCTTTGATGAATCTTCTGTAGTAACCTGCAAGTCCAAGGAAACCTTTGACTTCTTTCGCGTTTTTGGGTCGGGGGAAATTTGCCATGGCTTCCACCTTAGCGGGGTCTGTTCTTAGACCTTTTTCGTCGACAATGAATCCCAAGTAACGTAAACGGGACTTACAGAATTCAGACTTCTTCAAGTTGATGGTTAAACCAGCGAACTTGAGTTGTTGAAAAACCTTTTCCAACATTAATAGGTGTTTTTCAAAGGTGTCGCTGACGATGATGAGATCGTCAAGGTAACAAAACAGGCTGTTATCGACTTCAGGACCGAAGAGTTTGTCCATCAGTCTTTGTAATTCGGCGGGGCTGTTCTTTAGACCAAAGGGTAATCTTTTAAAATGGAACATTCCCCTACCAGGTACAACGAAAGCAGTTTTTTCACACGATTCTGCGTCCAAAGGTATTTGCCAAAAAGCTTTGCTTAGGTCAACAGAGGAGATGAACTTGGCGTTGCGCAGTTTGTCTAAGGTCGCGTGGACGTAAGGTAAGGGGTATGCGTCAGCTTCCGTACAAGAATTTAAACGTCTACTGTCGAGACAGAAACTTGCGGAGCCATCTTTTTTAGAAACCAAAAGAGTTGGGTTGGTCCATGCACTTCTGCTGGGAACCACCACACCCATTTTTAACATTTCATCAAGTTCTTTTTCCAAAAGTTTAAGCTTTTGGGGGGCTAAGTTGTAATAACGTTGCTTTATGGGTGGGCCATTGGTTTTAATGTGGTGTTCTACCAAATTTGTCAAACCCAATCCACATTTTTCGAAAGATATTGATTCGAATTTATTGACCATTTCCTTTAGTTGGAGAGCTTGGTCCGTGCTTAAATTTTCGTGAGGTATTATTGTGCGGATCTCACTAATTTGAGCAGCAGTGGAGGTTTCGCCAAGAGTATTAAATACTTGGGGAGCAACGTTAAAAGCCTTCCAGAAGTCAACGCCAAGGATGAAATTCTGGGATATAGAGGGCACTATTAGAAAATTGATTGTAATTATTTTATTGTTACAATTAATTGGCAGTGCAAGGGTACCGATGACCGGCTGGGAAACATTATCCGCAGTCGTCAGGTGTGTTGTTTGTGGCGAAATTTTAAAATCACTGTTAACAAAAGGCAGGTGAGCATTGTTGCCAAGACAGCTGACAGATGCACCGCTATCAAGTAATCCGGAAAAGGGCACATTGTTAACAGAGAAAAGAGCATAGGGTCTCCCATCTTTAGCTTGTTTGCAACAAACCGAGGAAACATTTAAGGTCTGGTTAAAATACTTAATGTGTGATAACCAATCAGTCCATTCTTTAGACCTTGGTTCAGAATGGGTACCTGAGAGGTTATTATTTAGTTTTTTGGCCTCTTCATGTAGAAATTTGGTGGGGGCTTGGAGAAATCCACCTGAGGTCTGACATCGCTTGGGTTTTGTAACCTTTCTGCATTGTGCCTTGATCTCTTGAAAATGTTGCGCAGTTCGTCGCGTGGAGGAGAGCGGTCCCTAGAGTGGTGTCTCTTGGAGGTTCGGGGTTCCTTGGATTCCAGAAGTCTTGCTTGCTTGAAACAAGTAGCGGCCAGGTGGCCTACTTTTTTGCAAAAGGAGCACACTTTTTTGTTGTCGAATTCTGGCTTTAAACCAGACGAACGGCTTGGCACAACCACATTATTCGACACATTCTTTATGTTTTTCCTATCCTGGTACGATTCCAGGAGGAGGCAGACTTCGTTTAGCTGGGCCAGGGATGCAATTTTCTGTGAGGTGATGATGTTCTCGTATTTGCTTAAAAGGCCATCAGTTATGACTGGTAATAGTTCAGCTTCCGGAACAGGATGTGAAAGCTTGATGTTGATGGATTCAGCCCTTTCTATGAATGTAGCCACAGGTTCATCTACTAGTTGTTTAATAGATAGTAGAGATAGTTTGATCCGGTGCTGGGCCTCCTTTTTTCCAAAGCTAGAGATTAGGGCAGCTCTGAGTTTATTCCAATCTTTGCATTTAGTCTTTTGGATGCGGTGCCACGGAATTAATTCTGGGGAGATGAGTTCTATAAAGTTTCTCCGTAGAATCTCGAATGGGATATTTTTGATTGTAGCCGTTTCTTCAATACGGTCAATGAAATCCAGCACATCGGAGACGCCATTATATTTGACTTTCCAAGAGGATAAATCGTAAGTTTTATCTTGTGTCAAGATGGGTGCGACGTCCTGTTTTATCATTACATGCGGCGTAGGTTCTTTGTCAAGATTATTCAAAACTTGCGTAGCCGAACATGAATTATTTTCGTTGGAGGGGGCGAGATTTATTCTCCTAATGTACTTTTTGTTGAATAAAAGTGCATATGCCTTCAATGTAGATTTAGATTTGCTTGATGGCGAGAGTCCTCTATCCCTTAAAGCAGCTTGTAAGTGGGCTTTGGATAAACTATGCACATTGGGAATGGTACCCAAGTTGGATGGTGTAATAGCTTGCTTGTCCTCCATTGCGAGTTTCCTGGGTGGTGAGGAGAAGAAAAAAAAATTGGCCAGGGGTTTCCTTTAGAAAGCGCAAAAATTAATTTTTGTGAGGCACTTTTCACTTGGTGATCACTGTTGGCACTTCCAAATGTGTTTTGTATACATGACACCAGAATTCTTGTCAAGGAGAGGCAGACGAGAAAAAATTTTGCGTGGAAAGACCTTAGTGGTAAAGGTTTTTGTATTTCACTGACCACTTTTGAGAAAACTGTGAAATTCACAAGTATTTATTTATTTTAGAAAAATTTTGCCAGGACTGACCTTTAGAAAACAGGTTTTTTATTTTCACAAAACACTTTGCACTGAGAAAGGCACTAAAGTTCACAAAAGGCACTTTTCTGGCAAATAAAGGACAAACTTCCGGATGAAAATGACTGAATATGGGGTTTATTGCATCCAACCATATTAAAATTATTTTATTTATTCATGGAATCAGTCATTGGCTTTATTATTATTCCACTTTTCACTTATGTAAGGGAAAAAACACAATTCACTTTCACTTATGCTGAAAAAAAACAGTACCTATAATGTACAATGGGGAAAGAAAGTCATTATTTTGTCCATTTGGAGAAACATTAAATTGTACTAATTTGACAGACACAAGTGGGCCAATTGGTATATTGTGCAGAAATAATAAAAATACGTAAGTCTGAAATTTTCATTAAGGAATTCGCAAAATAACTGGGGTTCCAGAATCAATGATTTCCGTTGGTATCCCGGTTCAGTCATAAAAAACGGTTTGGATTTAAAACGCAGCCTAGCAACAGTCGGTTAGGATATCGGCGGGAACAAGGCATTTGCGCGCACAATCCGGAATATCGCGTGAAACAAAGGCCGTTGGATTTGGCGCGGATTGCTGTTGCTACGCGCTCGCTGTTTGGTGACGCGTGCGCAATCAGATTCGCGGCGTTTCGGGTACTCAAAATGGCCGTTGTTTCAACTTGCGATGCAATTTATAATTCCAGTCAGATCCGTTATGGATCTAATTTACATATGGGTTTCTGTGGTTTTTTCACAGGATTCACTGTAGAATAACAAGGCATAATTAATGTTTACAAAATAGTTGTTATGCGGGAAGGATTTCGACAAAGGAAGGTCCCGCAAAGCGACCGGGATAGAGAAAAAAAATTCCAGGCTCCACGTTGATGCGCCAATTGTTAGGGTGCCTCGATGTCGGCTTCTAAACCAACACCAGGGCCCAAAACACGTCCCTGACTAGCTCTCAGCGGGACTATGGTACTCTCTATTCAGGGGGGTGGGCAGCTCAAGGCTAGGGAACTTCTCTCCATCCTCCGGTGACCCACGGGATCCTCACTGGTCAACAATCCTCCCGCCGTAGCAGAATAATAACAATGTTAAATCATTTAGACATGTATTGTAAACTCAAACACATACATAGGTTTCTACAGTACAATTCAATTACAAGAAATGCAAATTACACAAACCTAGCTAAAGTGTTTAACTCTCTCTGACTCTCTCTCAAAACGAAACTCTCCGAGTCGTGATTTCCGCGGGGGCCCTACATTTCACTGAATTACGGACAACATTTAAGGAGGAAATCAAGATACAGCTTACATGTAGGTTGGCAGGAACCTCGTCTCATGTGGCAGCTTCATCAGGCACTTTCGTAGTCTAAATAGACCGAACTATAGTGGCAAAAGACTGATTCTACTCAAAAGTATTTCAATAATACATCGCGGCCCCATTGAATTGGGTCCGCCGGCTACAAGTGAGCCGCGAGCGTGCGTTCTCAAAGGCGCTCAGATCTCTTCTGTGGCGAGCGCAGCGGGAATGCCGAGTGGCAGGGCACGGGGGAGAGGCAAGGAGAAACAGGATACGGGGCGGGGAGAGGCGGCGGCCGAGCCGTGTGGACATGTGCTGCGTTCTGTGCTCTCGTATTTACTCGCTTCAGGGGCGTATCGTAACATACCATTACTAAGAAGTTATCAACTAAGTTCCTCGTTCGCTTCAATTTGATTAATTTGATCGGGTCATGTCTATTTAGGTCGTCTGTTTCTTCTACTTCCCTCAGTTTAATCTTCATACAATATTCTATTGACAATCACTTCTATATCCGCCCGCTCTATATATAATGTTGACTTGACTATACACTATACACTCTCATAGGTAATTTACTGAAGTCTATGTGAATGATAGTAATTAGTAGGTAGTTATCTGAGATTTTCAATGTCAAAATTGGATAAACATGAAAATAATCAAATACTCGGATTGGTAAAAGTGTTTTTTTTAGTTAGCTATGTCTGATGTAGAATAGATTTATCAGTTTCATGCGTGTTTCCGGATATCGTGTACAATTATTTACATAAATATTTACGACTACTATGATAAGGACATGAGCATAGTGTGGTGGTCTAGAGTCTAGAGAGTTAAAAAAAATGTTTATGGGTGGTATATTATGTTTATATAATTCTGGACTTGCCTCATTGTTAATCTAAACCTTTTATGTGGCCCGTGCAATGATTTAGCGTCGTGACGCTTTCACAGGCGTCGCGCATCGCGGCGGTGGTGGCCCACCACACGCCCTCCGCGGAAAATGCGCACCCGCCCATTTGGCAGCGTTCCCAAATATTGCGGTGGTGCCCGCTATCTGGTCACCTTTTTGTCTTCGGCAGTAGTCTCGGAAACGCAGAAATCTCATAATCCACAGTTAATCGGGGAAATTAGCCTGCCGTCGCAACTTCGGTTAAATGCTTAATTTTAATGGAAAACCGAGAGTTTTAATGCGATCGTTAATAAATATATTGAAGTAATTAACTTTAAGTTCATCGCTAAGTTCGAACTATTGTGAAAGTCCTCGTTTTGGGGATACAGGATATTTCGTATAGGCATTATTCTCAAGCGTTTTCATCCAATACCATGAAATTCGAAGTTGAAAACCAAAAAATAATTAAATGAGTTTTCAATATTAGCGAAACTCAATCGATAATCTGCCGAGCGATTCTGTATCTTTTGTGGGATCGTTATTAGATATCGGACTTGATCTCCTGTCGGATTTGTGTGATTTATTTGCTTTTTCTATTTACAACGTACATTAAATGAATAAATATTCATGCATACTTGCAGGAATTCGTATTTAAAACGATCTAAACTAAAATATGTGCAGTAAATATGTAAAAATCACACTAATCTGACAGGAGATCGAGGCCGTTATATTAATAACGATCCCACAAAAGATATAGAATCGCTATGCTGGAAACAAAAAAATCAGAAAAAAGATATTTGCACCTCAGGGACTCAAACGCAGGACATTTAGTTTAACGGGCAAATGCGCTACTAATTTCTTTATCTGGTTTTTATGTATCCAGATTTTCGATCGAGTTTCGCTAATATTGTCTTCATTTAATTAAATATTACAATTTGAGGTTTTACTCATTAAGTTAAAAATAAAAATCAATAAGTTTTCCCTTGGAGATGTTAGATTTTCCAGAAATTTGAGATTTTCACTATTATTTTAATAAAATTTGAGATTTTCGCTATATATTATTTTCACTATTAGCCAAAAGTATTATCGTTGTTATTTTTGGGTTATTATATTATTATTATATCCTGATTTAAAAATAATATTTTTATCAACAAATGTTAGTTGTGCCATTTTTTAAAAAATATTTGTATGTACTTCTAGACAGTAGACAGAATATTTCTATAATTTTTCTGATCATAAACATTGACTTTTTAAAGGTTTTTCATACCGTACAGTAAATAAAATTTGTACCAAGTGAACTTTCTTTATTCTGCTACTTTGGAACAGATTAAATTATTCTCCTCTGTATAAGAACTTGCACCCAATGGCTGCCAAGCGATCCTTTTCTGGTAGTAATAACTACCGTTTAGTAGCACAAAATATTATTTACCTTCTCACTATTATTATTTATCGCGGTTCTTAGCTTGCTTTATGGCACCCGGCATCCAATGATTAAATTTCAGAATAAGGTGTGTAATTATACCCTTTTAATTGCTGTGAGGGTAAATTGCCGGCTATTTAGCAATAATTCATTCAAAAGCAGTCGTTATACATGTATTATTCGTATAGCTTTACAGCCTTACTAATAACAAACGTGGTGAAAATTTCATACAATTGATGAACAACCTTACTGATATAGAAAAAAAATGTCACCCTGAATAATTGTACAACGCTTCTACCGCACATTGCGGACAAAAAAGAAAATTGCGCATGCGTGGGATGCGAAATGTGATGTTGCTGGATTTAAAAAAATGAAGTTAGAGATTTTTGAAGTTAAAAAATCATCTTTAGCGACACTAAAAAGCGACAAACATATACATCTATAGGATTAAATCTGCGAGAGAATGAGAAAGTATAATCGGTCTTCTCTTCATTGGCGCTTCGTAGCCTATGCATCTTTGTGCGGTGCTTCATAGCCTCTCCACTTTGGTCACTTTAGTTTTCTCAAGGTTTCACTTTTACCGCGTGTGAATCGTGCACTCTTTTTTTATTAGTGTCATATCGAATTTAAAATTGTACGGTATTTATACAATGTGTAACTAAAACACCGTGTAACGGTTTGAAAGCAGCCATTTTTTTGTAAGGCTGTTATTGTATAAGAGGTTAATTAAAAGTGCGTTTCCGGATAAGCCGATGTTTGAAAATTTTACGGGGTTGCTAGGCAACGACATCAAATAAATTACACAATAACTACATGGTGATACCTTGTTAATACCTGTATACCCCGTCTAAGTTTAAACACATTTTTTCTCGGTGAACCAACAGTATGTAAAGTTGAGTAAGTAAATATTTGAAAGCTGAGAGACTCTGTGTGTAAGTTGCACATAGAAAAAGCTGTGTAAATGTCATGACGCCATTCGAGAGGTTTTACTGTTTCGTCATACAGAATTTTTCAACTCTTTATTTTGTTTAGCGATAACAAACGAACCATGTACTCTACATCTACATGGTGTAAAAAAAACTGAGTGGTTCGTACTCTGGAAGTACATACTTACTATAATAGATATGCTAAACCCAGAAAAATTACGACATCTTTATCATAATACGGTCGCGATTACTTATGCATATTGCAATTCGTGCAGTAGTTACATTGAACCCAGTGCTTGAGAAAATGATAATGTTGCTACCAATAATTATTGTTATAATGCTACCAGAAGAGCGATTCTGTATCTTTTGTGGATACGGAATCGATTCCACAAGTAATCTCCTGTCAAATTTGTGTGATTTTCTATGGCTTGCAATTGCCTTTTTTATGGACTGATATATCAGCCGTCGTATTTCAACTACATAGTTTTAACCCGATTTTTTTTAATTGCCGGCAACCCGGGCGTTTATTGAAATATTGAAATAACATTATCATATATATCACATACATATCAAATAACATTATCGTATAAGTAAGTAACCCGCCTCACTAGACGATGTCTGTTCTGAGACGGGTACTGATTACCTATGTATTCTTTTAATGTACGTTTAAAGTTGTAAACCATGGATTTGACATTTGCGAATTTTCCTTTCACTTTTAGGCACGGATTATGGGAATTAGACTACTTTTCAAGAATTACTACATGAAACAACTATTTACGTGCACAAAATAGGTTATTAGGTTCTTAATTTGGGTAAACAATGATAAGTAATTCATGCGAATTAAGATTGAAACTTCCCAAATGTCAAATCCATGGTATATGTACAACTTTTAAACGAACATTTAATGAATAAATAATTATAATCAAATCATATATACTTGCAGCGTTTCGTTACTAGTTGAAATACTATAGCAGACATCAAAAATAAACCATTCCGCTGACATATCACATATCAGTCCGTAGAAAAAGTATTTGCAAGCCATAGACAATCACACATATTTGACAGGACATTACGTTTGGAATCGATTCCGTATCCACAAAAGATACAGAATCGCATGGCAGGTTCCAGGCAGACGTTATTACACAGATAAATAGAACCTATAATTCTATAATTTCTAAATTTAAATCTATAATTTCTTGAGTTTCCAGTACCTACTGCTAAATCTACATATATTTATCACTGAAGAAGAAGAATCATGAAACAGAACAAGGCACAGAAAATTAAAAGGTAACAGTCGTAACTGGGAATCGAACTCAGGATCTCTTGTCTCACCGGGACGGCGCCTTAAATAACTAGGCCATTAGGACCTATTTAATTTTTTGTATTTTTGTCGATCTCACATTTCAAATGCAGAATTAACAATATTATCATCAACTTTTTTTTCCCATATTTTTGGCTGCTATCTTTTTGAATGATTACAAAGTTCTAAATTAGTTATTTGTAACCTAGATAGTTTCACAGATGAACACATCCGATTTTTTATTTATACGGGACACCTTTAAATTCAATTTTATTGGAATAAATTTTGACACATACATTTAGCATTAATCATTGAAGAAGTAGATAATGCTAATAAATCTAAAAGAAACGTGAAAGAGAACAAGACACAGAAAACAAGACACAGAAAACAAAAAGATTAATATGTTTAATTTGATGGGTGTAACCATCAAAAGTTATTAAAAAGCTAATCCAATAAAATTGCGATAGACAATTTCTAATAGTATGTTTTTTAAATATTTCAATAACCTGTCCCGTGTTTTTGTTTGGAATTTAATTGAATTTTAACATTTCAATGAAATATAAATTAGTATAACAAATCAATTTAGCCCATGCTAGTTTTTAGTATGAAGACATATTTTTATTAGATTTCTTACTATCCAGAAGAATGCTTAATCGATGGATGAATAATTCCATAATAAATCATCGTTCATGCTCGCAACCACTGCTTTAATAATATAAATTAAAACGTTTTAACAATAGAAATGAGAGATATTGTTTTTTAATCTTGTTTCGTGTAACATTCCAAACGAATCGCTTTTTTTCTAACCAAAAACTTTCTTCCGACGCATTTCGCTGTGATGCTTGGAGAAAGTATAACAAATGCCTCTTAGTACATAGTTGCAATAAATTAATTTTACCTTTTACAATTGATTTCCTCATTTATTTCAATCAACCTAGTAAGCGACGAGATACACAGGAATAGTTACCAATTTTCTTATAAACTTTTTTTTTATTAAATCCTACATTTAACAATGCAGTACGTGATAAAACGTTTTAATGCGCTAGTAAATACCTATTTTAATATATGTATATATTTTTTTACATCAACTCCATACAGGAGGCCCTGAGGTAAATAATTGCCCTCAGGGCCTACGTCATCGTTGGAGATGCTGTGTGGAGGGTTTTTTAAGGGGAAGGACGGAGATGATGTTTGGGAAGGACATAGGTATGAAGGGTGGATAGTAATCTGGGGATCAATGTGTCTAGGAGTGAAGGACATATGACGGACATGAATCCATCCCTCCCACCCTCTGCGGTGCAAAGCGATAAATTAAGAGAGTCCGGTTGGAGAGGTCTAAGTTAGGTCTCCCTCGACCAGTCTCTGCCGATCCGCCCGCAGAAGGTGACCTGGACAAACCTCACCTCCCGAACCCGGGCACCCCTTCTAAGTCACCAAATGTATCGAACTACTTAGGGTGGCCTATGGCAAGGGTGTTGGTTACCCACTAAATAATTTCTGGGGTTGCCGTATCCATATCCGTCCCCTAAACTGGAAATATGTATGCTTTTTCTAAAAATGTCACAGAAATACGTAGCATTAAATTATTTGTCTGCAAATGGGTTATAAAATAGAAAATGTCATCCAAAATATTATATGGAGTTGGACTATTTCTATTGGCCCGTCTGTTTTCCTTTGTTGGTGTTGTAAATAAATAATGTAAAAGTTCCCTGTGTTGGCACGGGGTACGGTGGATCTCTGCTGTTCAAATTGGAAAGCTTGCGTTAAATTTATATTTGGCACAGCGACAGCCTCCGTAGATGTTCCTGCCTCTGCCAAGGGTCCCGTCCTTGAAGTAGCCAATGATGACCTTACGAATCTACAACGTCGAATTGCATAAACCGTTTGCTAAGCATTTTGAAAACTTCCATATTGGACTAGAGATTACTCGGTGTAGGTTTAGATTGTAGATATTGAATTACGTCTGAATAAATAAAATTTAAAAATCTTGCTTTTTTGTGGAACTAATTCTAAAGTTTCCAGTACATTGTACATGATATTTGAGTAGATAATAGGACGGCCTCCGTGGTTGAGGGGTAAGGCTTTCGTTTAGCAATCCGAAGGTCGCGGGTTCAATTCTCTTGATTGATCTGTGATATTTCACAATTTAATCATTTGAAATAATATATAGCGTCACGTTCCAGAGTGGAAGATATTCTCAGTATGGCCCTGATGTAAGACAACCATGCAGAATTTAAACGTTGCTTGAAATGGATCTAAATAGCCAGTTACTCCCCACCTTCCTCTTCCCTATCTCCTTTCCCTCCCCACTATCTTCAGCTTCACAACATACCACAATTGGGGATGCCACAATCTCACTGGCTCCAGATGGTTGGGAGCAGTTAGGACTCTTTTACATTAGCTCCACACAGGAGGCCCTGAGGAAGATATTTCTCTTTAGGGCCTACGTCATCGTTGGGGATGCTGTGTGGAGGGTATTTTTAGGAAAAGAAGGAGAGGAAGTTCTGGGAAGGAAAAGGGTATTATGGGTGGGTAGGAATCTGGGGGTCAATGTGTCCAGGAGTGATGGACGTATGAATCCATCCCTCCCATTGCGGTGCAAAGCGATGTTCCGAGAGAGTACGGCTGGAGAAGTCAAAGGGGCTCCCTCAACCATTCTCTCCCGATTCGGCCCACCATGCAGCTGGTGAGCAGACGCATCTGCCGCTAAGACCCGGACAAACCTCACCTCGTGATACCGGGCACCCCTGCTAAGTCCCCGAACGTGTACATATATTTTTGATGTGAGGTTTTCACATAAAAACTACATTTTGTACGATAAACTACTTGAAAGACGATTTATGAATATAAATTTGTATCCGCTTTGATTTGAGGTAATGAAATAAAGCAGTCTTTATGCTTGTAACACTTCGTTTTAAATTACTCACTGTTCTCTCAGAAAGACCTTAATGACAGCTCTCTCTTTATTTTAATAGCCTAACTAACTAGCGTTTGACTTACCTCCGTATTTTGTCTTAAAATATCGCATTACGACCAATTTACGTTCTAATGTCCTAGTTTAGGTTGCGTCTTTAATGCCTAAATCTATTTTATTATTATTTTATTATTATTGCATTCTAGCACGGCTTATCATATTATATTACGTTGAACTGATGCAGTGTATTGTGCGAGATGACTGAAATTGTTGCCAAGTTTCAAGCACAGCCAAAATGTCATGAACTCGCGCGATAAAAGCGTTCTTCTCGTTTATCTTTGAGATTTTTGTTTTGCATATTATGCAATCACTTTTTTTTCGGATCACGATATCTCTGGCGTGATGAAATATGACGTAAATGGAAGAATCCGACCGATACTGGATATAACGTATTCTTGTTCTTGTAATAATTTAGAATTGCAAAAAACCAGACAGTAACAACCAATTACATCATCTGGATAATGCAGATTTTCTTTTCACTGACATAATATCATATTTCTTTAGTGTATTAATTATGGTATTGTACGAATTCTTTAAGAATATTGTTAAGATATCTCTTTTAAGGCGGAATGAAATGATAAATTATTTCGAAATAACGAAAATTTTATTTCGTAATACGATAAGTATAATGTTTTTATTGGGAAAAAAAAAATTTCGTATTTTTAAAATTTACAGGGGGTTAGCATTTATCAAAAATAAATCAGAAATCAGACCCTTTTCTGACCGCTCTTCCATATGTTTTACAAAATATTTTCAAATGATGAAGACCCTTAAAAATACTCTGTAGGTTTTTCTTTAAACCGACATACGTAAATTTAAAAAAAAATCAAGAATATGGTTTTGGTTTAATTTTTTCATAAACCCTAAATTCAATGTTTTTTAAAATTCAAATTACAAAACGTAGGTTAAGTTTATTAGAAAAAACGAAATGACAACAACATATTAAAATCTTTCTCCATTTTTTTAAGATAATTTTATAATTTTAAACTACAATTTAACAATGACATAGGGGATTTTAAATTACTAGCAAATGCCCACTGTCGTGTGGCGCCGTTTTATCTTTCGGCTTACGGGACAATTTTAAACTAAAAGCTTTGTTCAAATTATTTCAAAAGATGGCAGTAATCAAACGCGGTGAGAATCTAAGATATTATTATGGGAGGTAAAAAAATCATAAAATTCGTGTGACGTAATTTAGGATAGCCCCTTATGAGGTATTCACAAAAAAAAATAAAAACTACTTTATTTATTTTTGTTATGTAGACCTATCACTAGGTATTTATGGGGTCTACATACATTACAATCTGAATTCTGAAATGTGGTATTTCAACAGGGTCATTTAGGTACCTTACCGTACACAATTCTTGCCATTGCCACGTGGTGTGTTTGTGTTGTAAAAAAATGTTATTTTATGTATTTCTAGTACCTACGTCAAATGCGTTGAGTACCAATATCATATTTACGGCATATTCCAGAGTGGAAGATACCAGTATCGCCCTGGTGTAAGACCACCGAACACAATTGAAACGTTACTTGATTTGGCTTTAGCCGTGTTCGGTGACCAGATCTGAATGGTCAGGTACTTCCCTACCTTCCTTTTCCCCATCTCCTTCCCCTCCCCACCTCACTGGCTTCAGACGGGATCAGTTGGTACTCTTGTGCAGTATTCACATAAATGTTTTTTTTAAATCTACAAAACGGTCAAGGTATAATTTGGGAGGCGGCTATGGGAGGCGGGTAGGAAATGAAGGAGAGGAAGTTCTGGGAAAGAAAAAGGTATGTGGGGTGGGTAGGAATCTGGGGGCAGTATTTCCAGGAGTGAGGACGTTTGAATCCATCCCTCCCGCTGCGGTTCAAGGCGATGTTCCAAGAGATTCCGGCTGGGGAGGATAAAAGGCCTCCCTCAACCATTCTCTCCTGATCTGGCCTGCCATGCAGCTGGTGGGCAGACGCATCCGTTGCCAAGACCCGGACTAACTACACCCAGACAAACCATGAACCCGGGCACCTCTGCTTATCCAATAAATGGTTCCCGGGGCAGCAGAACTAGCAGACCCGGCCACACGTTGTTGTGACTAACGAAACACAACGCCATTACCCAACCTTTACAAAATCCACACCACCCGCTTGCCAGAAACGGAAAGCGATACAATACACTGTTGCCAATTAATAAAATCATCGCCTTCCCTTCTGTCCATGAGTTTAGTCTTATATTATAAATAATGTCAGACTCTCCGACTTTCGAGTTAGCTTAGTGGTAAAGCGTTTGATTTCGGACACTGGGAGGTAAGGTTCGAGCCTTGGTCAAACCAAGTTTTTTTTTTTTTTTTTTTCAATTTAAAAACTAAAATAGATGGCTACGTTCCATTGACGGTATACTTGGTCGAAGCTACGTTCCGATTATTTTTTAAATACATTCCTTTGAGAAATAGTTCAATTTTACTTGAAATTGCTTCAGCCGTGTTTGACCAGATCTGAATAGCCCGGTACTCTATACAGGAAAGGAAGGAGAGGAGGTTCTGGGAAGGAAAAAGGTACGTGGGGTGGGTAGGAATCTGGGGGTAGTGTGTCCAGGAGCGATGGACGTATCCTACTACGGTGCATGGCGATGTTCCGAGAGATTCCGACTCGAGAGGATAAAAGATCTCCCTCAACAACACCACTACAACACGGGCATGTGCCTAGTGTGATGGCCAAAAAATTACCCATTTACTGTAATATATAAACTTTACTGAATAAAGAACATTAAAAAAATAAAAAAAATCATTCTCTCCCGATCCGGCCTGCCGTGCAATAGGTGAGCAGACACATCCGTCGCCAACACCCGACAAACCGCACCCCATGAACCCGGGCACCCCTGCTGAGTCACCAAACGTAGCGTAACACTTGGGGTGACTTATGGCAGAGGTTTTGGTTATCCAATAAATGGTTCCCGGGGCGCGGCAGCCACACCCGCCTCCCAAATTTATTGGATAACCAACAAAAAAGGTTTGCTAGGTTTGGTGAGCAGGAGTGCACGGGTTCTTGGGGTGAGGTTTGTTTAAGTCTTGGCGGCGAAGGCTTTAGCCCACCCACTGCATGGCGGGCCGGATTGGGAGTGACAGGTTGAGGGAGACCTTTTGACCCGTCGCCTTGCACCGCAGTGAAAGGGATGGATTCGCACGTTCGTCACTCCTAATCCCCCCAGAACGTCCCCTCCTTCCTTTCCCTAAAAATACCCTATTCACGGCACCCTCAAGATGACATAGGCCCTAAGAGCATTTTTTTCTGAGGCCTCCTGTATCGAGATAATGCAAAAAAAGGAACAAGCACAAATCATTCTGTGATCCACGTGATCTCGAGATTTTGGGTGACGATAAATTGGCCAAGCGTCAGAAATGTCACTAGCTACAGCTGACGTGCAACGCGACGTTGCCATAATGACTTCAGGTAGTTTTTTCTCAAAACTTTACTGTATTGACACGTGCATAGTACCCTTGGCCGGCTAGGCCCGAATTATTTGATGCAACCAGATGCGACATGTTGAATAATAAAATAAATAATATTTATTTTTCTAGTGGCATCTTTCGGATTTTAACGAAACTTTTTGAAAACAAAATAATCTCAAAATGAATGATAAAGACCGTTCTGACCGCTGGAGTGCTCTGTTGCAGTTTAGTACGGATATTATACCTATTCCTTCTTCGCGTTAAGAATGGTTGGTTCGTCTAATAGTAAACTTGTTATGATTAAACAGAACTTGAGCTAAAAAATCATTTTAAATTTTCGTAAACGTTTTTAGAACCTTAATAAAACAATTTTGCTTAGCAGCCTAAAAAAATAGTGGCACCTTTTTTCAAGGAAAGAGGTACTGCCCAATTTTTTAAGAAAACTAAATGTTGTCGTTGTTTATTTTAGGAAATTACCGTCGAAGTTGTATGTCCAAGCGATTCATTTGGCCATTTCGAGTGTGTGGAATGTAATTGAAAAATGTGTCGATTTAGTGTTGTATAATTTAGATGTGTGGACATCATTCGGTCACTTCGATATTTTCTGAATCGAATTTTAAAAAAAAGTTGATTTAGTGTTGTCTAATTGAGATCTTTGAACATTGGAGGTTATTATCCACCACTTACCCGCCCTGGTATAAGTAACAGATGGTTACTCCTTCAAGGCTCTCGCAAGGACTCTAATTTTTTTTGATAGAACGAAGCTACATTTAGTTTAGAAAGAATTTAGACCTCCAATGTCCCTGCATACGTTGTTAGCAAGCAGTATGCAAGTGCTTAGCGGGAAATACAAGATACAATATGTGTTAGTATTACAAAATATAGACAAGACAATGGGACAGGTTGGTGAGAGTCCTCGAGGTGGCAAGCGCTGGGTGATTGTATCCAGCGTATCCTACAAGCACCTGTTTAGGACAAAGACACAGTACAGAAGTAATACGAGCATGGTAAACGGTTGGGAGTCCTCTCCAATCAATTGGCAGTCCCAGCAAGAATGCACATGAGGTTCGGTCTAGCCGTGAACCACACTCAGCCTCCGCGCCCCTTAGCCGGTTCCTCGGTGATGCCTCAAAGAAAAGTAAATGGGAGATTGGGGTGGAAATACCCGACGACCCTAAGGAATTCAGCGTCGAGTAGCCGGGGGCAAGGCGAAGGAGAGCCGAGGTCGCCCCCCCCCCCCCCAAACCTCAAGCCATCTTTGAACACTGTTATGTCTACTGCTTCTATTTGTGATTTACAAAAACTCGTGCTTTACCTGTTCTTTCTTTTCCCGCAGAAGGTCGATCCCGAGCTCATCTTCACAAAGCAGGAGAAGATCGGCAAGGGGTCGTTCGGTGAAGTGTTCAAGGGCGTGGACAACAGGACCCAGCAGGTCGTAGCCATCAAAATCATCGATCTCGAGGAAGCTGAAGATGAGATCGAGGACATCCAGCAGGAGATCATGGTCTTGTCGCAGTGCGACAGCCAGTATGTCACCAAGTATTTTGGATCCTATCTTAAGGTGAGTCGTCAATTATTTACCTCATTTAACTGTCTACCTATTAATATAAATTTTATCAGGACGGAAGCAAGACGAAAATTTTGAAAATTTACTCAAATCTGTAGCAACATGCTTATTGTTTGTACCTATCTACCTGTGCTAGAAAATGGAACCAACAGTTTTGAAATAAATTATGAAACCGACGCGGCGATCTAATTGAACAGAAAACCATCGTACGATTATAAGTAAATATTGTCATCCCATGAAAGCGACCAAGGCTCACCGAGGAATAGGTGGACTGATTGTGCGCAAGAATATAATAACAGGGTGGAGAGGTTTTAATCTTGTATCGTCAATTCATCAATCGTTTTGTGTATTGGATATAGGCGTTATTATTTATTTATTTTATTTATTTATTTATTTATTCAACGCCCAGAGGGCTTTTACAGTAATACAGATATAACAGATGATTTTTCAACAGATAGAGAAATGATAAGAATAAAATTAGATAAAAATGCACACAAGTCACAAAAATACAAAAATACAGCGATTTGATAAGTTTACAAAAATACATATATGTTTAGGAATAGTTTTGGAACAAGTTTTTTACAAGATCCACAAAATTCGCCAAGTTGATGTTGAATATGTCAACATCACTTAAATACTGATTTCCCATAGTGTGAAATCTTTGTATCGGAGAGTGGGCAATGTAGTTCCGCTTATGAATGCTGCAGTAGAATAGTGTGTTTTGTCGTGTGGTTACTGTCGGTATTCGTAAGTTTATGAGTTGTAGGAGTTCGCAACAGTCGAATTTAGAGTTAAGTATTTTGAATAAAAATGTCAAGTCGTTTATTTTACGTCTGTCTTCTAGTGTGTGTATTTTTAGAATATTTAGTAATAGATTATATTTTAAGTCTTCTAGTGGGATATTTAATTTAAAATTTATAAAACGCAGAAATTTTTTTTGTATTCGCTCAATATTATTAATGTGAATTTTGTAAGATGGAGACCAAACTACCGAGTTATATTCAATTTGGCTTCTAACTAGAGATACATATAATAGTTTAATGGCTTCTATGGAATTAAAGCTTTTAGTTGTTCTTAAAACGAAGCCTAGTGTTTTCATACCTTTGTTCATAATTTGGTGGATATGATTGGCGAAACTTAGTTTTTCATCCAAAATGATCCCAAGATCCCTCATTTCCGTGACTCTTTCTAAAGCTGTGTTATTGATGGAATATTCGAATAAAACAGGATTTTTATTTCTGAAGAAAGTCAAGGTTTTACACTTTTCTACATTTTACACTTTTCTACATATAAGTCACTATTGCTTCAGTGAATATTTCATGTATTTTTCGGTAAAGATCTTGATCACGTATGCACCTTATCTGTTTAGTATTGTGTGGGAGGAGACTATATCAGGCAGCGATGCATCGAATATGATTTCGATGCATCGATCCACGCAGACTATAAGATATCTAAGGTTATCGTTATCGCCGAATATCTGTACCATTATCTATCGACTATCTTTACGATTGTCCAAAATAAACACAATCATTGTCAAGATGCTATTCATTAATGAAGTTACACATTCCTTTTAAACAGAAAACGTCATATTTTATAGGTACCCAGTCATTATAAATGGTTGTTTTGTATTTTATTTGGTTAAATACGTGTAAGTTAGTTCCTACCTATGGATTTTAAAAAATTTCATTCGATATATACATTTTTAACGAAAGTTTGGTGATTTCTAGTGAATGTTTTGTAATATGTGATTTTGCAAGATATTAAATAATAATTACATTTGAAGTATGTGTCCTACTTTTTGTTTTATTGTCTTGAAGGCGACAATTTTTTTTTATTTCTAAAACGATGCTTTATTAAATACATGATGTCAATAATTTTATTAAATAGTTTGATTTATGTTTCTACCAGTCTAATACTAATCTTAATATTTTTTTTAATGTATGAACCGTTGCATCTCTGAATATTGAGCCACGTTACCTTCGTCTATGATTAATAATGTTGATATTCAATCTTATACATAGAACATGATGAAGTTTTCATTGTGAATGTCTAAACGACAGCTTATTTCAACTCGTCAGTCAAAATAATTCTCCTTTTCAGTATAAATCAGTTTTATTGGAGACCATTTTCGTAATGGTTTCAAGACAGTGACGTATTTTAATGCGGTCCCGATTTATCGTGGAAGTTATAAGATATAAATCTCCAAGCTCCATACTGTTACACGTATCTCCGACGAGAAGTATTTACATTTACGATTGGATTAGCATTGGAATATCTTGCAAAATATCTGCCGTTAAATGGATGAGTCGTTTTGTACTTACATACATAAAATAAATTGATAATTTCGCCTAGATTTGGGATTATTAGCGAATATTTGGCGTAACAAAGCTAGTCAGTACCAGGTACCGCGCCTTACGAGAGCTATATTTTATGTCTATAATTAAAAAAAGGTAATGAATAATATGGTTGATGTTTTGAAAGTCTGCGATTTCCCCACTGTACGTTCATCAAAGATTCTATAAGAAGTTGAATTATGCAGACAGTTAGGATTAAAATTTAAACAAGTGAACCAATTCAAATACATTGAGGTGTTCTTCAAGGCAGTATCTTAGGTTCATTATTATTTTTGGCCTGTATTAACGATATATGCATCTTATATACAAATGACACAGTAATTAGCTACGCAGACGATACAGCTCTTCTCTTTTATGGAACATTGTGGACATATGTATTTGTAAATGCTGATGAAGGTATGAATTAGGTTAAACACTAGTTAGCTTCGAACTCCTTAACATTAATGACCCAAAAAACGAAATTTATTGAATGTCCAATTTAAAGATTCATAAAATATCAAAGCCGTAACCAAATGGTTTCTTGCAGATGTCTAGAACTGAAAGAAGTTAATAAAATCCGTATGAATTATTTTACATCAAAACTTAAAATTGAATGCATAGGTGCATCGAAAACGCAAGCAATACAATAAAGGAAAGCTCACCTATTTGTTTTATCAAAAGTTTTGTAGAAAAATAATATCGCGTACAAATATAATTATTACGCCAGTCCCATTTAAACAACTGTTCTTTTTTGAGCTTTTTAATCGTAAGTATCATTCGCATTTTCTTTGAGCGTCTACTAATGACTTTGGAATACCGAAATCCGTCGTAACCATCGACCAACAATATTGATGGTCGTAACTCATTTCGTATTGAGCATAATATTATGAAGGTTGTTTTGGATTGCCTGCTAAACGAACGCAGTATTGACATTTCATTGACATTAGAAATTAAATCATTGCATAGATTAACAGGGAATTATTATTTATTACTCATCAGCTAGGGACGCCCCCAATGACCCATGAATCTATGAATATTTTAGTATGTAGGGTGTGGTGCGCTCATTTTAGTTACAAAGATACGCAATACTCCATTGTTACACTATTATTTCACAATTAAAGTGAATGCTTTAACGAAATCCAACAATATTTAATTATATACGTCTCGCGAACTTATCAAGTATGTTCTCGAGCTCGCTCGTGCAGTCTCGCCTAGAATGTAGAATCTCTAAAAGCTCGGATGCAATCGTAGTTATTTAAAGAGATGCACTAACTTCAGTGTTTAGCTTTGACACTCCTTTCAAACATAGGGAACATTCCATCAATGAGTACATGCTTACTGTATGGATAATTAGCCAACAGGCTTGTTGACTGGAATTCGCGGAATATGTTATAACCTTCTAACATGTTTTATTGCACCAAATTATTCAAGTATGTCAATGCAATACATCACTGGATATGGGCACATTGTGCATCGCACCTTTTCTCGTTGACCGTGTATCTTTTTGAGTAACCTCTCACCTTTTATTGGCAAGCCTTACATTCCTTTGCCGAGATCGTTTCAATACAGCACGGAACAAAAAAATGACGACTGTCTCGTGCACTACAAACTACAATAGAAACCCCCCAGCTATGTATATGTACCTATTAAACAATGCCGACATAAAAAGTAATGTTATTAGATGCAATCGAATTACGTAATGCCTCGTCATCTTAAATATCTAAATAACAATAATGAGATCCGCCAATTATCTTAATACCAACATTGTACAAGGTTTTAATTTTTGTAATCGAATATTTATTTAATTTTTGTAATTTTTTCTTTATTACTTGAGTTGTTAATTACACGATTTAAGAATTTTTCCACCACCATGCTAGACACATACCCGTGTTGTGGTGGTCGATTTTATGTACAGTATATTAACATAAGAAACATAAATGAATATAAGAATATAAAACAACATAATATTAAAGAATATTTATGAATATAAAAGAATGGAAATGAATATAAAAAAATATAAAAGAGTATGAGAGAATATAGTAGTATATAAATGAAGGTAAAAGTATAGAACATAAAAAGCGAAGTATATGAAGGAATATAAAAAGTATGTAATTTAAAAATACAAAATCATAGTAAGTACTACAGAGTAAGCAAATAAGAAAGGATTATTATAATGACGATATTTTAAACCTAACTTTTTTTGTTATTTTTTTGTATTTTTTTTGCATAATACATGTTTTGCAAAATTCTTTCACTGTTAGGAAGCTACACTACCCCCGTGTGACAAGGGCTATATTATATTTTCAAAGAATTAGGTCTCCTTACTATAACTCCAATAATGTTACCCAAGGTGTAAAAAATTACCTAAAATATTATTTACATCGCGTGCGCTACGAAAACTATTGATAGAATTAAATATTGTACTACAACTTTGCAGAACACATCATTATTTACAAAAAGTGTCGCGACAGCATATGTCTAACTATTATAGTTATTCCACAATAATGTTATTTTATTTTTAAAATTTAATTAAAATGTCGCCGCTTGAGTCGTAGTAATTTTTCAAATCGGTTCAGTAGTTTCGGAGCCTATTCAATGCAAACAAACAAACAATAAAATCTTTCCTCTTTAAATATAGGCAGACCACTTTTATCACTTAGGGCAGGTCTAGTAATATTCCTATGTCTATGGACTCGACAGTTGTTGTAGGCAGTTCTCAGCGCCGTCAGCCGCTGTACGCTCCACACTCAGTGATGATTTTAGCTTCTTCGGCATGTTGAAATCGTCAGATTATATTATTTCTGTGATCCTTACATTATTTCTATCAAAATAAAAAAAAAATTAACCGCGCTCGAGTAAATCCACGTGACGTTTTTTTTGCAACTTTGTGACTCGCTAATTTTCTTACGTCACGTTCAAATCGTCAGATTATTGAAATGTAAACTTTTCTGCATGTAATTAACTCACAATACCTTAATCTGACACGCTCGAGTAACTACGGGGATCGATTTTTTTTCACTAATCTGATCGGTTGCCCTAGCCGCACCCACCAATATTATTGGTTCATAAATGGTGGTAGTCCATAACAGGGTCGTTATGGACTACCACCATTAGTTAATCTGACGCGCTTGAGTAAATCCAAAAATCCCTGCTTCGCCTCCCCTACTATATGTAAAACAAACGGATCTTTATAAAGCAAAAATATTTATTATAAAGAAAAAATATATAGGAATAATAAATAGTGTTAAGTTTATAAAATGTTATTTTCTTGTGGAATTTTGTTTTCTACTTATAAAATTACTGTAAGTGAAACACTCTTCCCATTTATCTAAGCCAATAGTCTTATTAAAAAAAGTTGTTTATTTATTTATTTCCGTGGACTGACGAATGCGCAATTGATTGCAGCACCATTATTGTCCAACCGCCTTGGCTTTTGCTCGTTATTGGCTATACGTAGCGAACCGTTATTTATGACTCCAGTTGCTCTCCTTGCGGAATATTGGAAAATCTCTTTGTGGGGAATATTGTTTTATGTCGTATCGTACAATCGATGTCGTGCCTGGCCATTTCCAGCGAAAACCCAATTTATATTCAATACATTTTACGGAGTTCGTTGCCATTTTACCTTTTTATGTTTATTTATTAAAACTGTTCCGTTTGAATTTTTATTGCGTTTTTTCGCGGACGTGTTCGGTGACAAGACTGCTCTGAGACAAGACTGGATATTTTCAATTATTATTCAAAACAACTTTAACATTCATGTAGTGCACAATTTGTATTCAAATTGTTTATTAATAATAAAAACGTCGCCCGTTCTGCTTATAAATGATTTAAAAGATTACCACATTTTTCCTGCTCGTTTTATTGTTCCTCATTATGTTTCCCATTTGACCATAGTAAAAATACCGAAATCATAACATCACTAATATTCTATTGAATTTATCATGTTAAATGGTTGTCGGGCATCCCTGCCATCTATGGATGAAACTATAATTATTTCCACGGTTTTACCTAATACCATGTTTTAAAAAAAATCGTTTCGTGCGCATATTAAAAACGTTTTAATAAAATGCGATGAAATTTCCCTTGAATTCGTAATATTGAACCTCACCACGTTTTCCGTTTGACCTATATCGCAGCATCACTAATATTCTCTTGAATGCATCAGTAACGAGTGCTGGGAATTTGAGCTCTCTGCGATGTGGAGATGACTTATAATTTTCACGTTCTGTGCGATACCCGAGTGAAGTGTTTGCTCAAAGTACGGACGGTATACAGAGATGGGTGCAGAGCCCGTAATCCTTTCGTAGAAGTGCTTTTTGCAAATCCTGAAAGGGACCCGACACCAGCTCTCAGCTGAATGAGAAGAGCGCGGATTCTTACCCTAATATTTGCAGACAAAAATACCACTCAGGCGGAAGCTAGCGAAAAGACGGCTTTAAATCGCCATTTAAAAATGCTCGTGTCGCCGAGCTCAGGAACGTAAAGAAATAATTTTTCAAGAGGTAGAAATATATTATATAAATCCCCCGCAGTAGGTACCTACTTTGCAAGGATATTAACGGTTCTTTTATTCATTAACAATATGGCTTCTGTTTACCTTTGAACCAAAGTTTATGTTTCATTTCCATTAAAACGGATTGGCTTCATTAAACCTTTCTGACCATTAAAATTTTACAAGTCACCTGTTTTCGTAACTTTATTAATTAATAATTTACTCAAGGCTTTCTAAATTCTAGTCTATATACGCATATTCCTCGTGTTATCAGACAGTCTTTTTCCATTAACTTTACGACTCAAGTTTTCATTCTTCCGCCAACCTATTAAAACCTGGTGAAGGGGTATTATGCTGGTTGCCTTTGTTTATGGAATAGTATACCCCGAAGGCGGAAACTAAGTCTTCTCTGGAAATCCAACCTACAAACAAATCCTGGCTTTCCCTGGAAAGTTACATTTCAATTTCAATATGCTGTTTCTTTTGGCAAAGGGAACTTTGTATTTTTGAGAAAGTGGCTAGTTCCTGAACTGTTGTTTGGACGTGCTCTGAATCAGAGTTTCACAGGGGTGATAACCTAACGCATGCATTCAGGTCACGAGGCTAATGGAGCTCTTATCAATGCGTAACATAGATGCAGATACGATCAGGAACTAAAATACCCAGCGATCTTAACTTCAAACAAAACTTGGCTCATTCAGCAATCTATTTCACGAATGAGAGTGGTGACTGGTAAATTGAATGAACAGCTAATATAAAATCATAGAATAAAGAGGTTTAGTTTGTTGTTTCTTAGTAGTTAGTTTTAAATTTTCCTATTCATAGTTACAAAACAAAATTCAAGCTCTTTATGGAATGGCTCAAAGCGTTCAACTGGCAATCAAAAATCTGAGGAGCCATTCGCTATCTTTTGTGGATACGGGAAAGATCCCGTATACGGAATCGGCTGTCAAATTTGTGAGATTTTCTATAACTTTCATTTGATTTTTTTATGGGTGACTTGAGCAGATGTCAGATGTCAGCTATCGCATATTTTAGTTGAGAGCGTTTAAAACATGAATTACTGTAAATATACCTGATTATTTATTCATTTAATGTACCTACGTTTTAAGTTGTTTATCATGGATTCATTTGCGAAGTTTCGTTTAAATCTATGTAAGTATGAATTACTTACCTTGTCCAAACTAAGAACCTATTTTGTGCAAATGTCAAATCCATGGCATACAACTTTTAAAGTATATTACCTAAATGAATAAATAATCATGTATACCTACTTAACAGTATTTAGTGTTTCAAACGAGTTAAAATCGGCGATTGAAAAAGTATTTGACAGCCATAGAAAATCTCACAAATTTGACAGCCGATTCCGTATGGAATCTTTTCCATATCCACAAAAGATACAGAAAAGCTGTGCAATAGTGCAATCACAATAAAATTCCCCCTTTTCTGCATACATAAAAGTAAAGACAATAAAATCTAATTTTATAAATTTTCGTTTGAAGTGTGCTTAGCTGATGAAATTTTTCGACACCCTCCTCTACTAATACATATAATAATAATTATTATCTGATGTTAAATTAATACTTTTTCAATCATCGGCATGAAATTAATATTAAAAGAGGCTTTGGGTTCCGTGCGTTAATATGCTTTAATTAAAGGTTTCGAATTATGTTTTCCGACATTGTTGATGTTATAATGTTATCTCATATCAAAATACAAGTTCACTAATGGCAATTATTACGGTGTTGTTAATTTAACGGAAAGAAACTTGTTTTCTTTCTCTATACTTTTATACTAACGTATATTTTATAACTGAAGAACTGCTATTTCTTATCAAAGAGGATATCGCAATTAATATGAAATTAACGATGTTAAAATCTAAAGCTTGTTACGGACGAGAGTTATATATTTAAGTAAATAAATTAGTTTTAACAAGGAATAGGCCTTATTTTCTTGTGGTTTTGTTGTGTTTTCTTGATTTTTCCAACGAAAACGATAATTAACTTTGGAAATATCCCTAATGGGCGAAATTTGAGATGAATTGCTTTTATTTGTGCTGTATTGGAATTAGTTTTTTCTTCTGAATTTTGCCAGCAGTTTCGGTTTTCGAATCCGGACTGACTTGAAAGACGAGAGTCGTTAAATCTTTATGGGGTGAGTTGAACCACCGTTAATTGCAAATTTAGTATCAGTCACTTCTTAGGTACTTCTACATTGAGTTTACAACTTTTTTCTTGTTTTGGAACAACTAACACATTCTATTACTTTCACTAATAAAATCACAATAGTCATTTAAAGTTGCCCTATTGGCAGGACTGAATTTTTATTTGAAGAGTTCAATAAATTTTTATTATTGTAAATAACATTAATGTTTATTGTAAATTTAGCTGTTTGATATTCTGACAATGTCTTCAGAAGACAAAACAGATGTCATTCGTAAAAAATAACATTTCTAGCGTAAGGAATCGGAATTCCTTTTAGAAATAAGTTGTTGCGTATATTATATTATAAATATGTAACTATTCGCTAGACCCTGCATGTCGGTAAATCAATTAAGTTCAAAACACCATCATCTCCACGCTACAACTAAGGCCAAATTGTAAAATACAATTCGTACAAAATTCTCACGATTTTTAATGTTGATAAGCATTATTGATAGATAATTTGCTCCAATATATCCAAAAGTAAAGCGTAGCGTCATACCCCTCGGTCTAATACCAACAGGAATCACGAAATCTCAGGTCACGATTCAGATAGATGTGGTTATCAATGATTATAAGTTATAACATAACAGTTATTCGTACGTGAACGTATCATTGAATAATTCGTTGGGTAACTGAACTTGATTTCCCATAAATACATTACTTATCTATATTTGTACATTTTAATGCAATAACAGATAGAAATACTCGTATGATATACCTATCAGTGCAGATCATATCATTATATCACACTTAAGGCGATGTAGATGGCGACAAGGTTTAAATTCCCGTTTAACATCAGCCGCCTATTTTGATTTTCACAAGAAAAAAACATCGCCGAAAAGCGTGTTTTGTGTTATTTTGCGAAGTTCGTGAACCAGTATTCAAATGTTTTACAATAATTTTCTAAAGCACTTAATTTTCCACATTATGCAATAAAACCATAACCCAAAAAGGAGTTAGTAAGTAGATAATTTTTAACTTAGAGGCAGTTTTTGTAGTCCCGATTCTTTATTTTTTCTGTGCTTATAATAAAACTTAAAAAAATACTCTATTATTTCAAAGGCAAATATGTGTTCTCAAGCAGTATTTATAGCATCTAAAATATTTCTAAGCGACTTTATTTTCAAACCAAAACACACGATTTTTTGTGCATCGCCTTAATTGGTCTTTTAGGCATATTTTCCTTCAGAAGTGTCTATTTTTATGAAAAGCTTTGCAGTGATTTTCGTAAATAACTGTTCTTGTCATACAGGGTGGCGCAAAATTAATCATCCAATTTTGATTTGAATAACTTTTTTACTAAATGAAAAAAATGATTTTGAGTAATGGAAATCTTTATTTGGACTTTTAAATTTTTTTCTGTTAAGTGGAAAAGGTGATATCTGTCAAGTGGCTGCCGCCAGTGTTGATACACATTTGTGCACGTTTTATCGCATTTTCCATGACTTTCCGCAAGATTTCCGGTGATAACTGTTCGCATTCCTGTCGAATATTCTACTTAAGGGTTGCGATTGTCTGAGGCTTTTTACATAAACCCGTAATTTCAAGTAACCCCAAAGAAAGAAGTCTGGAATGGTTAAATCGGGCGATCTTGCTAGCCATGCAAAATCGCCAAAACGGGAGTTTTAGGCGATCCACTAGTACAGGCATTCACGCCCTTTTATGGGAGGAGTTTAAAAATATTTGAGAAAAAGCTTTTGGAAAGGTTGGAAAAGATATTTGAGTTTTTTTTTTTACATATTGATTTCGTAAAGGTCTGTAAAAAACATTAATTCCTTTTTTATGCATTGTTTATTGTAATAAAATGGAATTTTTAAATGGATTTCATGAAAACAAGCGGCGCGGAGAGTAACACGTCGTTTCTCCGCTCCGTCCGGAGGAGTAGTGACCGAAAATAGGGGCCGCTGCCAGTCGTTCTTCGGTGGACGGTATAAGGTTCACTTTGATGTTACTAATTCGTCGACTGCCGTATTGTCGCCGTGATGTCAAAATACCAACGCGAAAATGCATATTATATGTATATATATTTTTTTTTTCTAAGAAAACTTCTTCGGAAAGGTTTTCACTTTGTGATGGCATTATTTATTTTAATAAAAAGACAAATAACTTTGTTTACATCACTTTTATTGGTACACAATCAACATGTTTCGTAAACAATGTTTACTTCATCAGGATCAAACGTATACTAAACTTAAAAATTAAATATAGATGACACATGGAAGGAAAGGGTAGGAGGGAGGGGGAGGGGTAAGAGTGGGGAAAGTTTATCAATTAGGGATTTCAAAGCCATTAGCAGGGAAAGACCGGTTAAGTGGGAAGAGGTTCAAAAGAGGGTTTATAAAAATTTGATGCTTATTAATTATGTCTGCTTTATTATTTACATTTTTTCTAATTTCTAAAATCTCTAAATTATTTATCTGTGATGCCTTATAGCCTGTATGTAATATTTTAAGTCCATGGTTTTTGTCAAAATTATGATAATTTTTTATTAAATGATCTGCTAACTCAGACTCGCTGTTGCCATTTAATGCCCTGAGATGTTCTTTAACTCTTACTTCAAAGTTTCTATTTGTTCTACCTATATAAAAGCTATTACAATCTTTACAATCGAGTTTATAAACGCCCGATTTTTTTGTTTTGATGTCGCTGTCTTTGTTATTGAGGATGAATTTTTTTATATTTTATTTTGTCAAGTTCGGGGGTAAATATCAATTTTTTTTGCGATAATTGTATAAGAAACTGAATTTGCCACATTATGCAATAAAACCATATCCGAAAAAGTTTTTATAAGTAGGAGAGTTTGCACTTGAAAATGTTTTTAATAGACCTAATACTTAATTTTTTTATAAGCTTATTAAAAGACTTATTAAAAAAATGACCGTGATTTTTAAGGGCCAAGGTATGTTCTACACGCAGTATTTGATTGAAGCATCTATAATACTTCTAAGCGGTCAAATTTTCAAAACAAAAACATTCGATTTTGTATGATTTTGCATTATTTAGTATGGCTTCATCTTAAGCGACCAGGAAACGCTTCCTTCACAATATCCATTGTGGCTCGTGCTGTGTGTGCGTTTGCACCATCTTGTTGAAACCACATGTTCACCAAGCCCCACTCATCCAATTCCGGCAGTAAGAAGTCGTTTATCATGGCCCTGTAATATTCGCCAGTAACAGTGACCGTAATGCCAATGGCGTCCTCAAAAAATACGGCCCAATCACTTCTCCCGCGTCAACTCCGCACCACACAGTGGCTTTGAGTAGATGTAATGGCTTTTCGTGCATCACACGTGGATTTTCAGTGCCCCAGAAACGAAGATTTTGCTTATTGACGTAACCGCTTAAGTGGAAATGCGCCTCGTCGCTCATGATGACTTTCGGTACAAAATCGCTAAAAGCGTTCAAGCTAACATCGACACAATTATTCTACGCTCTTTCGAAGTATATCGCTCCATTGCTTGTCTGTTTGTATTCTGCTGTCTAGTTCACAAATATCAAATATGATTGACGTACGACGCCATTTGCAAAAATTATAACATCTTCCGATAGGGTGATTAATTTTGCTCTTCGATCAATATTTTATTTTGATGGTGTCTACTTTTCTATAGCAATAAATTCGGAGCTGTAAAATGATTTTCGCGAAAAGGTGAGGTTTATTTCATTACGTCTTTCCACAGTTGGTATGTTGTAACTTGTATGTGCGTACGAGAACAACGTGCCCCGTGCGGTGAATGTATATATTCGAGTAAGTATGTACGTACGCACTACGCCGGTACGTTAAATTACGATTGTACAATGTAGGCAGATACTAGGTAAACCGGATTGTACGGTTATGTCACATTACGGGATGAGTGTACTTGACTGTGTTGGCCTGTCATCAATGCGAACTGAACGACTGATATTTTCACACTATTTTGAATATCGTATGTACCCGATGATATTACTAACTTTTTATTGACTTTTTTTATTGATAGAAGCCGGTATATGGTGTTGGTAAATAATAACGGTATTGTTAACCTATAATTTCTAATCTCTACATAGTTGCGTTATTTGTAAATTTTTTTATGTGACGCCGCACAATAATAGCCCCACTTCTCGGTGGTACTGGAATTATGCGTATAGTACGTGGTGGAATGACATTATTGAATTTCTATTCAGATTTGGTAACCTGAACGTATTTAGAATAATTTGAAACCGCGTGTTAATAAACTTTGTTCTCTTTTATTATATTTTTTATTATTTTCCTTGTTTTGAGAGATTCTTTTACCAAACGAAGTTCAAAAGTAGGTACTAATGATTCTCTTTTTATTCATTAAGAGCGTATAACCAGAGAAAACCAGAAATGTCATTTTTAAATCAGTGTTTAGATGTATTGACTCTTTTCCACAAAAAATATAAATTGGTTTCGAAAGATTGTTCTTTTATCTAGTAAACGTATGTTTTATCAGAAAAAATGTTTTTTTTAGTATAATGAGGTTATACCATAGGTCGTTGGCGGATTTGTTAAATTTTCAAAAAGTACATGTATTATATGACACCCATTTCAAATCATATAATCATGCAGTAAAATAAATCTATACATTATCCGGTAAACGTGTGTTACAGAATTTTAATTTTAGTTTGAATAAAATCATTAAAAAATATATACGTACATGTGTTTTTTGACGAAAATTGGTTAGTTTGTGTATTTATTTGCGCACTTACAAACTAATATATGTATATCAGATTTTTTTACATTCTTATTTTACTTAGACATTATTGAAAAATGATAAATACTTATAATCAAAAAATAATTACAAAAAATAAATTATTAATAGTTTTATCTTCACGCCTTTCAGCATTTTTGGATGCATGTATAAATTAAAGCAACTTTGGAATGAAATAAAATCGATATTGAGTTACAATTATAAAAAGCTATTACGGAGAATAATTAATCTTTCTCATTGGAACCGCCCTGTACGATCTTAAGAACATTTTTCGACGAAATGTGGATTTTCGGCCGCTGGCTGGTTAAACGCCCTTAAGGGGAACGGCTGCGCTGCCTTTTTCATACAAAACTTAAATTTGGTTTTGAGGCCGAAATAACCAACGAAACTGATAATTATTTTTTTTATCATGGCAATATCAAATTTTAAATTTTAGGCTATTAAATAATTTAGTTTTTCATGATTTTATAGGAATTTTGGCAATTATTTGTGAGTTAATGATAATTACTTAACAACATTATTTTACTCCATCTATGCAAATATGATGAAATATGAAATAATAAAAAATATCATAAAAGCATTTTGATTTTCGTAAATTTAAGTTACAAACGATTGATTTTATTTGGAACACAAATTTGTTGTAAATAAGTTAAAATTTCTTCCCAAAAAACAATTTTTTTAATGATGTTTTATTTTTAATGTTTTTTTTTTTTACTTTAACACAGTAGATAAGTAAAGTTTTTTTTAATAACTATAATTAACCCTCAAAAATACCAAAGTTTTTGAAAATCGTTAAAACTAAATCCTTTAATGGCCTACCTATATTATATAATTTAATCCAAAAATAAATAAATGAAACCTATCCGTACTAGGTATTTGCTACACTTTTAGATTAAAATATAGATTAAAATATTAATAAGTATAGTTTGGTTAGGCATTTTGGCCGCAAATCCAAATTTAAGTTTTGTATGAAAAATGTCACGCAGCTATTCCTCTTAAACTTGTGAAAACAACTATAGATTTTGAAAATCTTTTGAAAATGATAATACATCAATATTGCGGCGTTTACTTTATGACCTCTTTTTGGCGTTTACTTTGACAATTTTTTTTTTGAAATTGTATTGTATTTCTCTGTTCTGGATCTTGTTCAGCATCAAATGATTAATTTCATTTAAACAGCAACGCTTCCCATAAAACTACAATTATCTAGAACATGATACTACAGAAGCGACATCACCACTTTAACTATTTCTCTAACCGATGGATAATAGGTTCGAGCGAGTGGATTGTTATACGAGACACCAAGTCGGATTTACTCAACAGTTCGAATGCATCTACCTCTTATCGCGTGTAAAATTAACAAGACAGAAGTGGGTTTTGTTAAAGCCGTACCTGAAAGGGCTATGACCTCGGAATAACAAGCACCAGTTACACATTGTTTGCACATAGAATACAGAGCGAGTAGATAGTGTTCATATAATTCAGTTGACGCAGTAGTTACCTTAACCCAAGTTTTTAGTACCTCCATTATTTATTTTCTAAAGAATTTAAATAGAACCATAACCGAAAAGGTGTTCGTAAGCAGGAGGTTTTGAACTTTAAAGCTTATGCCTGAAAAGTATGTTTTTTCTAGGCTTACAGAAAGGCCAGTAAAATAATACTCGATTGGATAAGTTTTTAGATTTTCACGGCCAAAAGCATTTTTGTTGTTAGTTTTTGGGGTGTTATGCCGTGTTGCGCTACCTCCTTCTATAGCCGACGTTTCGGACAGCGTTACAGTGTCCGAAACGTCGGCTATAGAAGGAGGTAGTGCAACACGGCATAACACCCCAAAAACTAACAACAAAAATACTCGATTGTTTCAAAGGCAAATATGCAGATTTTCTACTTGCAATATTTATGTAATTGAAGCATCTAAAATATTTCTGTGCGATATAATTTTCAAACCAAAATCAAATGATTTTTGTATTTATTCATGAATCACCGACAAAAAATGTATAGTTTAGTTCCATGGATGTAAAGATATCTCAACTATAAAATAAATTACGCAAAGTATGAATGCATTTTCGTGATTTTAATATTTAATTTTAAGACTATTTTTCTACGCCTGTTAATTTATTGGAAGAATATGAATTTAGCCTACCTATTCTATCAATTATTATAAATAATAATTATTATCCTGAAACACTCATTTCCATTTAAAAAATCTCCCGAGAAAAGATACATACCGCCGACGGGACCCGTACCCGCTTCGGCGTGTATCTTTTCTCGGGAGATTTTTTTAATGGAGATGAGTGTTTCAGGCTAATAATTATTATTTATAATAATTGATAGAATAGGTAGGCTAAATTCATATTCTTCCAATAAATTAATTGTTACCCTTTGTACTATGCATAAAAATCTTGTCAAAACATTAGTTTATCAATTAAAAATAATACCTATTCTATATTAGAGATCAACTCTCTTGTAAAATCGTGTATTTCAAACGTCTTAGGTAAAAAATGTATGATACAAAAATGGTAATTTTGTTAGATTTTCTTATTGTAAGTATGCTGCTGGCGGTGGCAAAACGAAAATTCCAGAGCCGCTCATTGTAAAGGGCAAAACAATTAATTTATAGTTATTTAACCTGTCAAATTTGTTTTATGGGGCCAACAGACATAGCTATAAAATATCATTTGGTATTGGCCTATTTCAGCATATTCTTTAATTTCGCAAGTCAATAGTTTAAATCATTGAATCTCTTTTTGTAGCAATTGACAATTGACAGCAAAAAAGCTTAAAGCTCAAATGGTTTAACTCTATTGTGATTTAGCTGGTAATTATACATATATTTAGTCTAACAATTAACCTAATTGATTTAATGATTTAACGGAATTTAGTATAATTGACATAGGGGAATAGAAATGTATCTTTGGATTATTTATTCTGAGAAATGTCATTTTTGCACTTTTGACTTCAGATCATAGATTGATTCACAGTTCAAAAGCTGCTTAAGAATGGGTACTGGTGTCGTATAAAAGTTAAGGCGATATTCTCTGAACAAAACACTGTTTTAACACAAATCAATAATAGTGAAATTGAAGTCTTGCAATTTTGGTGTGTGTTTACAAACATTTCTGAGTAAAGTAACGTTACATTGCTCCGAGGCTAACGTTGCTCCAAACTTCTAACACACAAACCGCTCTTTCACATAACCTTAGTGCACATAAAGAAGTTCTCCTGCTCGTGAAGATGTTAAACCAGAAATCGTGGTGGGAGGCCGCGGGACGGCATTTAGCCGGGGCGAGAGGGGGTGGCCGCCTTCCCTCCTCCCCTCTGGGGGCGAGGGTGGGGGGCACATCTGCAGTACCCCACAGCCTCTCCCGGTACTGCTCCGGATGCTGGTGTTTTATCCTTGACCCCGTAACTCTTCCGCTTATTATTACTTCTCCTGGAGACTTTTTCAAAGCTCGCCGGTTTATGCCGTCGCGGCGAGATATCCAGCTATTCTTTTTTGAGATTTTATTTATGGCGTTTGTAAAACAACTGGCAGCTGCAGTAGGTACTTATTTCATCGCCTATAAAGGCTGACTTGGAAATAAGTCTCGAGGGAAAAAAGAGAAGAAATCTTGGCCTTTTCTTTTTAAAATTTAGTTTTAAAATGTTGGTGTGGGAGGAAATTTATATTGCTTCGTCCGACCTAGATCGGTCTTTCCCAAGAGATTTTTGAAAATTTATCACCTGACAGTGGTGCTTCAAAATGCCTTAATTTTATCTGTATGTACGCAGTTTACCTTGCATAGTAATCAGAATGATTTTGACTATTCTTGTATTATAATACGAAGAAAATTCACCGTAAAAAGAGTGCTTGTACCTACTAGGATTTTTATGTTTACAGAAGTGTGATCTGAACCGTTTTGAAAGAAAACTGAAATCACCAATTTACATACAAGCAATTTTGACTCCTGGTCACCACATGCCCAATGAAATTGATAATCTGATCAAAATGGAATTTCGGTATTTGAAAATGTTTGATCAATTTCACGAGAAGTAAGGAAACATTGTGCTTTCTTCGAGCAAACAGACACGCCCAAAACACACTTCTATCGGCCTGTTTATATCTTCATTGACTGTATACGATAATCAGTTAGTTTTATGTTACATTATTTAATAATGCCATACGGCTATCGTGGATATTCATTAAGTACTTAGTAAAAATTAGTTTTAATGTGAATTAAAAAAAATTCAATCATTATATTTGCATTAGGTACCTTTGCTCTAGTCTCAAGTCTCAAAAGCCCAAAGGTTGCCCCGCCGACATAACCGAACAATGCCCTATTGGCCAGTTCCCGTTGTCTTACCGTATTAGCGCGATGATGACGCCGCGGTGCCGGTGGTTTGGGGCCGGGGCCGGGCAGAGCCGGGCAACTGCATTGTACGCCGTGTGTGCGCTGTGCTGTGTGCACACACGCGGGGTAATTGCCGGCCGCGATTGTTTGCGCTTCCGGCTGTTCCGCTGTTCCGTCGGCCGCACCCTCCTGCGCTGCGGCTCCTTCCGGCGAGGAAAACGCCCGGACCTCGGACCTGTGCGCCGCGCATGGGGTTCATCCAAGGAATTATAAATTTACTCTAATAACTACTATACTTCTTCCAACATAAACTCCACATTCGAATGCAACCTCAAATAGCAATTAAAACCAGGGCCTCTACAAAAAACAACATTAACCGATAACTCATACCTCACACGGGCAAAGAAACTTTAGTAGGTACCTACTACGCAACAAAACTTTATAACTGCTTGCCCACCACACTGAAACAACTACTAACTACAAATATATCTACTGTTCTTTACAAAAAACACATCAAAGACTGGATCAAACAACAAGGTATTCAATTTACTCAAAATATTATATATAACATAGAAAGTCATAGCAGAATTTATATCAGAAAGAAGAACCACAAATTTAATAATTCCAACTGCATAGCTCTGCTTCGAATTATTTCACATGTATTGCACTTTTCCCAGTCTACATTTTTTCCATCTCTCATGGTGGAGTATTTTGTTTTTATTTCAATTTGTTTTTTACTCTATTGTTTTAGATTTGGTTATGATTTTGATTTTGATTTTGATTTCGATTTTGATTTTGATTTTGTTTTTGTTTTGTTTATGATTTTGTTTTTTATTTTGTTATGCACATTTAGATTTAGATGTTCTTTGTTTTAAAAAATAATGCATGTAAAAGCCCAGCCCGGCGTGAAATTCCAAATAAATAAATAACACCTAACCAAACATAACGCAACCCAAAAATTCATAAAATAATAAATAAAACTGTGTTTCGGGACAGAAAATATTACCACAATGTTATTTATACCAGTGGCGTGTGGTCCATAGAAAAATATACCTACCTATTTATCAAGACAATCTTACACATAATCTAGATCAGTGTTTCCTATCGTTATTTATGCCATGCCCCACCGTAGTCTTTTCAAAAGTCATATGCCCCACCGGCATCTTTTTTTAATATAAGTAATTACCTAGTGAGATCTTCATAAAAATACGAATATTTTGTACATCACTTATTAGAGCAATAAAAAACAGTAGGTTTATTATCACAGAAAAATACAATTCATATTAATTTGACAGTTCAATTGGTGTTGCCAGCCTACAAAATTTTTAGTGCAAGTTTTAATATTTTCTACTCTTTGTTGACGCTATATCCTCCTGCACAGTCTCTGTGTTTTTAGATATTTATTGAAATTTTAACAGGTTTCATTCTATTTTAAGTACAATTTGGCGTATAATTCAATTTTGTTCATCTCAGTTGTAGCCGGCGGACCCAATTCAATGGGGCCGCGATGTATTATTGAAATACTTTTGAGTAGAATCAGTCTTTTGCCACTATAGTTCGGTCTGTTTAGACTACGAAAGTGCCTGATGAAGCTGCCACATGAGACGAGGTTCCTGCCAACCTACATGTAAGCTGTATCTTGATTTCCTCCTTAAATGTTGTCCGTAATTCAGTGAAATGTAGGGCCCCCGCGGAAATCACGACTCGGAGAGTTTCGTTTTGAGAGAGAGTCAGAGAGAGTTAAACACTTTAGCTAGGTTTGTGTAATTTGCATTTCTTGTAATTGAATTGTACTGTAGAAACCTATGTATGTGTTTGAGTTTACAATACATGTCTAAATGATTTAACATTGTTATTATTCTGCTACGGCGGGAGGATTGTTGGCCAGTGAGGATCCCGTGGGTCACCGGAGGATGGAGAGAAGTTCCCTAGCCTTGAGCTGCCCACCCCCCTGAATAGAGAGTACCATAGTCCCGCTGAGAGCTAGTCAGGGACGTGTTTTGGGCCCTGGTGTTGGTTTAGAAGCCGACATCGAGGCACCCTAACAATTGGCGCATCAACGTGGGGTTGGAATTTTTTTTCTCTATCCCGGTCGCTTTGCGGGACCTTCCTTTGTCGAAATCCTTCCCGCATAACAACTATTTTGTAAACATTAATTATGCCTTGTTATTCTACAGTGAATCCTGTGAAAAAACCACAGAAACCAATATGTAAATTAGATCCATAACGGATCTGACTGGAATTATAAATTGCATCGCAAGTTGAAACAACGGCCATTTTGAGTACCCGAAACGCCGCGAATCTGATTGCGCACGCGTCACCAAACAGCGAGCGCGTAGCAACAGCAATCCGCGCCAAATCCAACGGCCTTTGTTTCACGCGATATTCCGGATTGTGCGCGCAAATGCCTTGTTCCCGCCGATATCCTAACCGACTGTTGCTAGGCTGCGTTTTAAATCCAAACCGTTTTTTTATGACTGAACCGGGATACCAACGGAAATCATTGATTCTGGAACCCCAGTTATTTTGCGAATTCCTTAATGAAAATTTCGGACTTACGTATTTTTATTATTTCTGCACAATATACCAATTGGCCCACTTGTGTCTGTCAAATTAGTACAATTTAATGTTTCTCCAAATGGACAAAATAATGACTTTCTTTCCCCATTATACATTATAGGTACTGTTTTTTTTCAGCATAAGTGAAAGTGAATTGTGTTTTTTCCCTTACATAAGTGAAAAGTGGAATAATAATAAAGCCAATGACTGATTCCATGAATAAATAAAATAATTTTAATATGGTTGGATGCAATAAACCCCATATTCAGTCATTTTCATCCGGAAGTTTGTCCTTTATTTGCCAGAAAAGTGCCTTTTGTGAACTTTAGTGCCTTTCTCAGTGCAAAGTGTTTTGTGAAAATAAAAAAACCTGTTTTCTAAAGGTCAGTCCTGGCAAAATTTTTCTAAAATAAATAAATACTTGTGAATTTCACAGTTTTCTCAAAAGTGGTCAGTGAAATACAAAAACCTTTACCACTAAGGTCTTTCCACGCAAAATTTTTTCTCGTCTGCCTCTCCTTGACAAGAATTCTGGTGTCATGTATACAAAACACATTTGGAAGTGCCAACAGTGATCACCAAGTGAAAAGTGCCTCACAAAAATTAATTTTTGCGCTTTCTAAAGGAAACCCCTGGCCAATTTTTTTTCTTCTCCTCACCACCCAGGAAACTCGCAATGGAGGACAAGCAAGCTATTACACCATCCAACTTGGGTACCATTCCCAATGTGCATAGTTTATCCAAAGCCCACTTACAAGCTGCTTTAAGGGATAGAGGACTCTCGCCATCAAGCAAATCTAAATCTACATTGAAGGCATATGCACTTTTATTCAACAAAAAGTACATTAGGAGAATAAATCTCGCCCCCTCCAACGAAAATAATTCATGTTCGGCTACGCAAGTTTTGGATAATCTTGACAAAGAACCTACGCCGCATGTAATGATAAAACAGGACGTCGCACCCATCTTGACACAAGATAAAACTTACGATTTATCCTCTTGGAAAGTCAAATATAATGGCGTCTCCGATGTGCTGGATTTCATTGACCGTATTGAAGAAACGGCTACAATCAAAAATATCCCATTCGAGATTCTACGGAGAAACTTTATAGAACTCATCTCCCCAGAATTAATTCCGTGGCACCGCATCCAAAAGACTAAATGCAAAGATTGGAATAAACTCAGAGCTGCCCTAATCTCTAGCTTTGGAAAAAAGGAGGCCCAGCACCGGATCAAACTATCTCTACTATCTATTAAACAACTAGTAGATGAACCTGTGGCTACATTCATAGAAAGGGCTGAGTCCATCAACATCAAGCTTTCACATCCTGTTCCGGAAGCTGAACTATTACCAGTCATAACTGATGGCCTTTTAAGCAAATACGAGAACATCATCACCTCACAGAAAATTGCATCCCTGGCCCAGCTAAACGAAGTCTGCCTCCTCCTGGAATCGTACCAGGATAGGAAAAACATAAAGAATGTGTCGAATAATGTGGTAATAAAGCCGTTCGTCTGGTTTAAAGCCAGAATTCGACAACAAAAAAGTGTGCTCCTTTTGCAAAAAAGTAGGCCACCTGGCCGCTACTTGTTTCAAGCAAGCAAGACTTCTGGAATCCAAGGAACCCCGAACCTCCAAGAGACACCACTCTAGGGACCGCTCTCCTCCACGCGACGAACTGCGCAACATTTTTAAGAAATCAAGGCACAATGCAGAAAGGTTACAAAACCCAAGCGATGTCAGACCTCAGGTGGATTTCTCCAAGCCCCCACCAAATTTCTACATGAAGAGGCCAAAAAACTAAATAATAACCTCTCAGGTACCCATTCTGAACCAAGGTCTAAAGAATGGACTGATTGGTTATCACACATTAAGTATTTTAACCAGACCTTAAATGTTTCCTCGGTTTGTTGCAAACAAGCTAAAAATGGGAGACCCTATGCTCTTTTCTCTGTTAACAATGTGCCCTTTTCCGGATTACTTGATAGCGGTGCATCTGTCAGCTGTCTTGGCAACAATGCTCACCTGCCTTTTGTTAACAGTGATTTTAAAATTTCGCCACAAACAACACACCTGACGACTGCGGATAATGTTTCCCAGCCGGTCATCGGTACCCTTGCACTGCCAATTAATTGTAACAATAAAATAATTACAATCAATTTTCTAATAGTGCCCTCTATATCCCAGAATTTCATCCTTGGCGTTGACTTCTGGAAGGCTTTTAACGTTGCTCCCCAAGTATTTAATACTCTTGGCAAAACCTCCACTGCTGCTCAAATTAGTGAGATCCGCACAATAATACCTCACGAAAATTTAAGCACGGACCAAGCTCTCCAACTAAAGGAAATGGTCAATAAATTCGAATCAATATCTTTCGAAAAATGTGGATTGGGTTTGACAAATTTGGTAGAACACCACATTAAAACCAATGGCCCACCCATAAAGCAACGTTATTACAACTTAGCCCCCCAAAAGCTTAAACTTTTGGAAAAAGAACTTGATGAAATGTTAAAAATGGGTGTGGTGGTTCCCAGCAGAAGTGCATGGACCAACCCAACTCTTTTGGTTTCTAAAAAAGATGGCTCCGCACGTTTCTGTCTCGACAGTAGACGTTTAAATTCTTGTACGGAAGCTGACGCATACCCCTTACCTTACGTCCACGCGACCTTAGACAAACTGCGCAACGCCAAGTTCATCTCCTCTGTTGACCTAAGCAAAGCTTTTTGGCAAATACCTTTGGACGCAGAATCGTGTGAAAAAACTGCTTTCGTTGTACCTGGTAGGGGAATGTTCCATTTTAAAAGATTACCCTTTGGTCTAAAGAACAGCCCCGCCGAATTACAAAGACTGATGGACAAACTCTTCGGTCCTGAAGTCGATAACAGCCTGTTTTGTTACCTTGACGACCTCATCATCGTCAGCGACACCTTTGAAAAACACCTATTAATGTTGGAAAAGGTTTTTCAACAACTCAAGTTCGCTGGTTTAACCATCAACTTGAAGAAGTCTGAATTCTGTAAGTCCCGTTTACGTTATTTGGGATTCATTGTCGACGAAAAAGGTCTAAGAACAGACCCCGCTAAGGTGGAAGCCATGGCAAATTTCCCCCGACCCAAAAACGCGAAAGAAGTCAAAGGTTTCCTTGGACTTGCAGGTTACTACAGAAGATTCATCAAAGACTTTTCCACAATTGCAGCCCCCTTAAATAAAATTACCGGCACCCGTAAAGGTGTCAGCAACTTCCGATGGTCTGCTGAAACTGAAGAAGCGTTTACAACTTTAAAAAATGCCCTTCAAAAAGCCCCCGTTCTGAATTTCCCGGATTTTGCACTCTCTTTTACCCTCCACACGGATGCCTCCAACGTAGGAATCGGTGGAGTCCTAACTCAAGAATTCCCAGATGGCGAACACCCTGTAGCGTATTTTTCCCGTACATTAAATAAACACGAGAAAAACTACGGAATTACCGAAAAGGAGTTATTGGCTGTATTGGATTCTGTTCACCATTTCCGCGGTTACATAGACGGTAGCAAATTTACTGTAGTCACAGACCATAGTAGTTTGAAATGGTTGATCTCTTTAAGTAATCCCTCCGGTAGACTCGCTCGTTGGGCCTCCCGTTTGTCTCAATTCAATTTTGATGTTGTACACCGTAAAGGCGCGGACAATATTGTTCCTGACGCTCTTTCAAGAATTGAATTGGCTTCATTAAATGTTGACACAATTGCCCCCCCTCCACCCACAAAAGATGAATGGTACTTGAAAATCTTCGAAGGTTGTAAAAATAATCAACAAAAGTTTCCTAATTTTATCATAAAAGAAGGACAACTATACCGTAATTGCAAGGCACCACTATCCATCCTCGAAGATTACTCTTGGAAACTTGTCGTTCCCCTCGAAGGAAGAGAACAAATAATAATTGACAATCATAGTGCTCCCGACTCTATACACCCAGGAACTTTCAAGACGTATAAAAAGATTTCCTTGAAGTATTACTGGCCTGGTCTTTTCAAACAAATTCGCAATTACATCTCTAAAATGTGAAACTTGTAAAGCTTATAAACATAGCACGGCAGCACCTGCCGGCCTAATGGGTAACCCCAAACGCGCCGACAGACCCCTACAGTCATTGTCAATGGACCTCGTCGGACCTTTTCCTCGAAGTTATGCCGGACACATGCACATACTTAGTGTAGTGGATGTTTTCACCAAATTCTGTTGGATCTTCCCTTTAAAAAGAGCCAACGCGTCCGCCATCATCAAACTTCTGGAAAAACACATTTTTATACCTTACGGAACACCCAGAACCGTAATTGTTGATAACGGAAAACAGTTTATTGCCCAGGAATTCAAAGAATTTCTTGCCAAATACGGAATCAAGGACATTTATTATAACACCTTGTACACTCCCCAAAACAACACTGTCGAACGTTACAACCAAACAATCAACACAGCTCTAGCTATTCTAGTTGATAAAGACCAACGCACTTGGTGTAAAAACCTAGATAAAATTCAGGCCGCTATGAACAACACTGTTAATCTGGCCACTGGTTACACACCTTTCTTCTTAAAACACGGCATGGAACAAGTCGTCCATGGTTCTCTACATAGGGACACAAACTTTCCTACGTCATCCGCCACCACAAGCAACCCTACCGCAGACTATGCCCATCGCTTGGAAGAACTGTCGGCCATTTACAGTGAAGTCACTGATGCTTTGCTCCTGGCTCACCAAAAGAGTGCGGACAGATATAACTTACGTAGAAAACATGTCACCTTCAATACAGGAGACATAGTTTGGAGAAAGAACAACACACTTTCCCAAGGAGCCATGTATTTCTCTGCTAAGCTGGCACCACGTTTCGTGAAGGCCAAAGTCCTAAGGAAAATATCAGACCTAGTGTACTCCTTGTCTGACTCATCTGGAAAGCACATTGGTAATTACCACATTAAGGACATTGTAAAGTCTGGAAGTGAGGAGTCAAGTAAAACTGCCCCCACTATCTCAGCAAACGTAAAATGATCCAGTATGTATCACATTTTTTTTGTAAGCTTACAGAGTCTTACTACGTCAGGCGTGTATTGTGTCAATCACATGCCCATCGTTTCGTAAATGAAACAAGTTGTAAATTATTTTGTAAATTAATGCGTACTCTCCTTGAAGTTACTTTCAAATGTTGTTTTTGCACTGTTTTTTCTTTCCCTCACGGCAATTTTTTTCTTTTATTTTTTTTTTCACCTGTTCTAAAACTGATCACTTTGGAACGGAGACACTTTTCGAGTTTCAATGTTTGGGAAGTCGCGAGCCCATTTATTGTCTCAACACGTACACTACGCAATGTTCATGCCACGTCATACCCTGCCTTGTCATGTAATTTTGTAATTTTTCTCCTATTTTTTTGTTGCATTTTTGTCGTGTGGAAAGGAACTTTCTCACCTGTTTATTTTGTTCATGTAAAGTAGTTGACAATTGCCCATCGGCGTGTCGTTCTAGAAGTCGGGTTTTGTAAATTCCAAAGTGTTAAATTCCGACTCAGAACCAGTTAACTATTTTTACAATTTTTCCTTTTATCTTGTTCATCATGAGTTGTAAAACCTTCCGAGGTATCTCTAGCATGAAAATCAAACAGTGGTTACTTACATAGTCGCCCCTCGTGTATACAAGTTTTTTTCAATTTTTTCCTCTTAAATTAAAAATTGATGGCGTCCTACCCAAATTCATGCTCTTGTACCAAAATTGGATATCGACACGTCCATTTTGGAACTTGTATTTATAAAACCAATGATTGGTCTTTATAACCCTGTATATAAATCAATTTGGCTCGTTTCAACTAAAGTACGTAAAACCGAATCATCCGGTCTTTGGTTGTTATAACAAAGCCACTGCCTTTTGTTATTTTATTTTTTTTGCTTGTACGTTACGTATGTCTTATATGACACGTTTCAACCCTACGAGATAGGTTAAATAAAACCTTATGGTTATCCTGATTTTGGAATTCACAACTTTTAGGTGTTCATTTAACCAAGTATTTGCAATCCAAATTGCACATAACCTGGTATGTTTGTAACTGCACAAAGGGTATGTAAAACCGTAATTGGTCCCTTTTCTTTGGTCTTCCTCACTGCAGGTTGCCACAACAGACAGTATGTAAAACCATTATAGGTCTGTCTTTGTTTTAAATACTTGGTGTAAGTAGAATTATACTCTGCCATCACCCTTGTATTTTGTAACACATGAAGTAGCATCAAATTGTCTATCTTCTCTGTCGTACGCTCTTGGGCTACGGAGTTAGTTAATCTAACGAATCTTTATAAACTGTGTTAAAATCAAGCATCGTTAACGTTTATTGTGTTGTATTTAAACGTAACCCTGTTACATTATAGGAGAGATCCTTAGAACATCCACCGTCATAGGAGAGATCCTTAGAACATCCACCGTCATAGGAGAGATCCTTAGAACATCCACCGTTATAGGAGGGATCCTTAAAATACCTGCCACGATACGAGAAGTTCGTCATAATCACTTTTGCTCATAGCTAAATGTTATTGAGTTGGTCGTGTGACATATTTGTCATGAGTACCACCCTTTCTGTACAATCTATTTTGGTCGTGTGTCATTCATTTGTCATGAGTACCGTTTTTGTATTTTGGTCGTGTGTCATTCATTTGTCATGAGTACCGCTTGTATGTATAATTGTGTACAACCCTTGTACACGAGACGTGGAGACGTTAAAACACTTACCGTGATTCGTGCGAACGACATAATATCGGCCTTGCCATCTTCTTTAAGAGGCATTGTATAAACTCTTGACTTCTGTCTATAATTGAGTTTTATCTTGTATGTACTTACATGTTCTTATACACTATACGTGGAGACGTTAAAACACTTACCATGAGTCGTGCGAACGAAATAATATCAAACCTTTTGTGTGCGATCTACGAAATGTAGTCCACAACCCTTTGTTGTCATTCAACGCCAATGCCCGTGGACCTCCTGTTTTTTTACTTCTTTGCAAAAAGGAAAGAAGCCCAGGAGTATCTACTATCCCAAAAGGACTAGTTTGTAGCTTCACTGCTAACTATGGGGCATAGTGCTGTGGGAGTTAATCGATTGAGCACAAAACCACCCAACTCGTTGTCTGGGGAACGGATAAGAAAACCCCCAGGTTTGTGAAATTGGAGCAAGGGTCTGTCTTTTCTCACAATCACGCAGGAGTTTTTAAAATGACCCCTAATCTTTTGCCCAATACACGCAAAAGATTAGTCTCTTTGTTAATGTGTATTCAAATTTCTCCTCATCCTTTTAACAATTGTAAAGAGTCAGGAAATCTGCTGGTTGATCATGTTTCGTTCTCACATGGAGTTTGAAGTGGAAATTAGTCCAGTCTCTAGCAAGTTTCGTCACTCAACTCCTTTCCTTTTCCTTTCCTTTCTCCTCACCATCATGTTCTCAGGTATATGTTATGAAGAGGAAAATCTGTTGTTAACCATAATTCGCCCTCACTGGGAGTGCGAATCGGTAAACTAACCAATTATCAGCAGGCTTTCTCCCTCACTCTCTGCATATGTCTCACCTTTTGTTCTTTTTCTCAATTTCACGAAACACATTCATGAATGTTGGATATGTACGATATGCACTTGGCGTACCGTCTGTCTCCTTTTGACAACCTTTATTCATGAATTGGTTTCTCTGCTTTTACCGTGACTCATTCACGACTTCTTTGTCTTGTTCGTTGAAATTCTACAAAAATGTTACCACCTTTATGTTAACATAGGCCATGGAAGGCCGGTTGTTTTTTAACCAAGACATATTGTCACTCGGCAAACGCCAAGTCATCCTGGTAAAGGAAAATGTTCATGTAATCACAATTTAGTTAGAAAACTCTCTCTTCGTCACTCTCTGAATCGGTGGTTAAAACTTCGTTTATTTCATTATCTGGACACATTTTGTTTCTCTCCAAACCTTTTCTTCATTGGTCCCTAGGCAGGTAAACTTCAAGAATTTTGCTCTAATAATAATTTCTCCCGGATTAAAAAGAAGCCCAGGCGGATGTCATCACCAACAGCCAAGCTGAGCTCCACTTCCTGACAGCACGCGCTGTGGTTACTAGGTCCCTCCTGCTGCCATTTTTCTACGCATTTGTTCCTGAAAGCACAAACCATACCGCCCATATGTATGTTGTTTTGTCGTGCCACAGCAAGTTGAGTTGTCCCACTATACATTATGACACTCTGAACCACCTTTTGGGCACGCTAGCTCCTAGGTTTGTTCTTACTCTTGCTATCGATGCCAACCATGTCGTCTCTTGCGCTGTCATGCAGTGACGCATATATCGTCATGTGTAAACCATCATTACCTTGACTTCCAGTATTCGCTGAATGCGTACCAATACAAGTTATGTTGAGCTACATTATGCCTCAATAACCATTATATACGATCCGTGTTTACCTTAATAACACTTTAGGATTCGTACTGTTATGTCTGCAGACACTGGATTCTCCTCCTCAATGACCTCTGTAACCATAGTCGCGGCACAGCAACCACAGTCTCCACTTCATGAACTTCGACGTCTTCGACAAAACCAAGTGTTTTCTAAGGCCCAAGTGTACTTTTGAGTGTTATCTCAAAGGGGTCTGATTACAGTGATAATGTAATCCTTAGAATCTGTGAAACCACGTCCTCCTCTTCGAAATTCTCCGAAACCAAACAAATCCACGCTTCGCAAACTTAGCTCCCAGACCAATGAAACTTTAGAATCACACAGGCATTTTTGTTCTTGTTTTTTTGTTCTTCGATTGTACAAATATGAATTGTTATTTTTCAATTGCATAACCATGTATTGTTATTTTGTTCAATTGCATAACCATGTATTGTCATCTTTCAATTGCATAATCTTGTATGTTGTTTCACACCATGTACTTTCACCAAAACTGTTCTTTTCCAAACATTGTATGTACCCCTCACCCATTCCCTACAAACATTGTGACCTAAACTATAACATAAATTGCATGTTCTAGCTAGGCATCTCTCAAGCAACGAATCTCTCAAAAACCCCAATGGAAGTTTAAGAGGATTTTTTTTTCCTACAGCTCCATTGCCACGTCGCTTTTTTTCCAAGCGCGGGGGGAAGTGTTACGATACGCCCCTGAAGCGAGTAAATACGAGAGCACAGAACGCAGCACAAGTCCACACGGCTCGGCCGCCGCCTCTCCCCGCCCCGTATCCTGTTTCTCCTTGCCTCTCCCCCGTGCCCTGCCACTCGGCATTCCCGCTGCGCTCGTCAGAAGAGATCTGAGCGCCTTTGAGAACGCACGCTCGCGGCTCAGTTGTAGCCGGCGGACCCAATTCAATGGGGCCGCGATGTATTATTGAAATACTTTTGAGTAGAATCAGTCTTTTGCCACTATAGTTCGGTCTGTTTAGACTACGAAAGTGCCTGATGAAGCTGCCACATGAGACGAGGTTCCTGCCAACCTACATGTAAGCTGTATCTTGATTTCCTCCTTAAATGTTGTCCGTAATTCAGTGAAATGTAGGGCCCCCGCGGAAATCACGACTCGGAGAGTTTCGTTTTGAGAGAGAGTCAGAGAGAGTTAAACACTTTAGCTAGGTTTGTGTAATTTGCATTTCTTGTAATTGAATTGTACTGTAGAAACCTATGTATGTGTTTGAGTTTACAATACATGTCTAAATGATTTAACATTGTTATTATTCTGCTACGGCGGGAGGATTGTTGGCCAGTGAGGATCCCGTGGGTCACCGGAGGATGGAGAGAAGTTCCCTAGCCTTGAGCTGCCCACCCCCCTGAATAGAGAGTACCATAGTCCCGCTGAGAGCTAGTCAGGGACGTGTTTTGGGCCCTGGTGTTGGTTTAGAAGCCGACATCGAGGCACCCTAACAATATTAAGAACAACTGTATATATATCCTACTGCAACTAATATTTAATTTATGTATACCTACGATACTGCCGACATGGTTCGACCCACAGTGCCCTTCTTGACAATGTCAAGGAGGATACGGTGCTTCTACTTATGTTGACAGAATAGCACTTAATCCCAAACATGGCAACACCTAAGCACAGGTTCGCCTAGTGAGGTGTTCACAACATACTACTACTAATTTTTTTTTCTTATTATTAAACTTATTATCTATGTAAACCAATATGATACCTTAATCAATTAACCAAAGCATTTAACCATTTGCCTTTGCAACGATAAGAAAATTCAGAGACCTCGACGTTTAACTAGATTCTAAAATGCTAATAAGGATAATATAGAACACGTTTTAGAAAAGACCTATATAAATAAACAAATCGGATTTATTTTAGGCATTATAAAGCCCTTAACCATACCGCACACACTTATTATGCTGTATATGACATATATGTAAGCCCACGACTTGATTTTGCCTCAATTATTTAGAATCTTCAATATCAAACTTATTGATCGCTGTGATTGCCATTCAAAAAATATTAATAAGTACTTTAATTTTTTACTGTTCTTGTTGTTAATTTTTCCTTATTTTTTTTTTGTTTTAGTTTCCATTGTAGTATATTATGCATCGATAACATATCAATGAGTACTCGTGTATAATTTTTATGCGTATTTAGATAATTAATAGAACTTAATTGGTTTTTCATATTTCATATTATATTGATTTTACATTGTAATAATCTATAAATTAACTGTCGGTTTCCTGAACATAATACTGTACCCTAAAGGATAAACTACGTAAGTCCATAACTAAGTCTGTAGCTGTGTGTGGTTTATCCTTTAAGGTACAGGTAAAATTAAAATAAAATAATAAAAATGTGCCCTTTTAGCATCATTACCTACCCGAATTCTATAACAGAACATCAGTTTGCTGAAGCAACGAAAATTATTGAACCGTGAGGTCTGACTTCGTCAAATTTGCTTATCGTTTTCTGTCTCTAATTTCTCTGTCAACGCATTGTTTTCAGTTCGTAATATCATTTCTGTAATTCCAGCAAAACATAAAATGAAATAAAACAAAACATCATATACATAAATATTTCAATAATCCAATAAGAAAAAATATTGGCGTCTGCATTCCTAACTGTCAATTTTGCTAGCTTTTGATTTATTACGAACCAAAACTCTGCTTTTTTTTATCTTTTATTTGATCTCATATTTTTTGTCTTGTAATTCTGCACAATCTTAATGCGATTTTAATTGACGTGACTTTAATCTTTAATGGCTTACAAATCGGCGCACAAGTCTCTTCTGTTTCATGTTCTAGAGACGTGATGATATAATAGGAGATGCGGACAATGGGACGTGATGCGGATCTACCGGATGTACCGCATCAACAAGGTGAAGGTCGTCCTCCTCACGTTACTGCACTTATGCTGCGTACTAATAATCGAAATGATGTTATTTAATAGAAAATAATTCATCGAAAGAAGCATTTTAAAAATATGTAATATTTCATATTATTTTGTCACAAAAAAGTACTACTCCAGAATTTCTACGGATGTCGCCGACCTGTTATTTTTACATTGATAATCGTTTAAGAATAATTATGTTGTAGATCGGTTTAAGATTCGAAATCCTTGACTGAATCTTTAAAGATAATGAAGCTTTTTCAAGATTCTTCAGTTTGGGAAAGCATAGAAATATCCCCAAATTGAAGTATCTTCGTACAACAACAAAAAATATACTATCGTTGTAACAGCACGTACCCGAAGGATCGTTTTAACCAGCGATTCTGGGGCATATCGATCGTCCAGTTGATTAGACAGACATTTCCGAAAAATCTAAATATATAAAAGAGTACCCTCTATCTGGTACAATACTTACACAAAATTATTATACATATTTAAAAAATGACATGGTTATTTCTAATAATTAAATTAGGAAGCGTATTTTATCACCTTTCGAAAATAGTTTTTAGTTTTCGGATACGTTCATAAATATTTCATTTAAATGGATTTTATTGCAAAGCGGAAATATTTGACGAAATGCTCCCGAATTTTAAAAGGTTAATGGGAAATAAAAGTGAGTATAATGGAGTTTGATCAACATCCCGTTGCAACTTTTCGTCATTTTAAATATCCAATAAAAACGTAAGCATCTTGTGTACTCGCTGTAAATCAAACTGACGGCGCGCGTCTACCAAAAGCTCTTAGCGTTGCTGTGTCACTATGCTTCGAATGCTTCGACACCTTATTTGGCTCCCTAGTGAATAGAGCCTTTTCTAAATACTTAAAAAAACTTTTTGAAAACTTCTTTAGCACCGTTATGATATAAAACTCGATGAAACGAAAAACCCGACACTAAAAGAGACAAACACATACATCTATAGGATTTAGCCTGCGAGAGAATGAGATAGAATAATCGGTCTCCTCTGTGTGTTGTGCTTCGTAGCCTCCCCACTCTTGTCTACTTTAGTTTTCTGTAGGTTTCACTTCTATCGCGTGTAAACGGCACACATTTTTTTTATCAAATACACGCCTGATCTTGATTTAACAAAACACTTCAACTCTATGGAATTTATATCTTCTTACACATCTCTTGAATCAGTCACCTAATTTTTTTTTAAGTAAAACTTCACACTTGGGGGGTAAAATGATGAATACGTTACGAAAAAATATGTAACGCTAATCTATATGAATGTGTAATGCTAATCTATATGAAACGCTATAATGAAAGTGAAACGCTAATCGATATGAGTTAAGTTAAGTTAAGTTAAGTTAAGTTGAGTTGAGTTAAGTTGAGTTGAGTTAAGTTAAGTTGAGTTGAGTTGGGTTGAGTTAAGTTAAGTTGAGTTGAGTTGATGGGGATGTTGAGGGGATGGGGATATTTTTATTCCTGTTATTGTTAGATTGTTAATGGACGGCATAAGTTAGTGAAGTTTTACTTCAGTCGTGTGGTCTAAAGCACACTCGTTTTTTACCACAAGAACACTTATTTAATCGATCACGATATTCAAGCGATAAATACAGGTAGGTACTCGTGTGTTCAATAATTCCTATTGCTTGAAGGATGTACAGGTACGTATCAACTATTTCATTGTTTTACTCTTTGCGTTGCTAATTCTCCCATTGTATCTGCACGACACGTACATAATCTGTTATTTGTGATTATTGTGGATACCGCTGTTCTTGACGGGTCTCTCTGGTGCTTCGTCATGCCAAATTATACCGCAAACGGCCAACTTCACTAACTAGTTGTCGAGAATAGTAATCAAATTACCTGCTTTCTAATTTTCTCACGCTAAAAAACACATGAAAAAATCCTTGAAAGTTGCCATAATGATACATGTATTATGGTCTAGAATACTCTAGAATTACAGGCTATTCTTGCCGATTGTATTCTGCTCCGTGTGGAGAAAGATTGCGTATTAAGTCAGGGCCATAGAACGAAGAAGAACAAGAGAAATGCAACGTGGGCGTGTTTCGTGATCCAAGTCTGGGAGATTCTCCTTTAACCCCTCAGGCCTCGACCATATTTTATCAGAGGGTCAAAATATTTCCGCTTTACAATAAAAATTGAATATTTCTGAACGTATCCGAAAACAAAAATTGTTATTGCAAGGTGATAAAATACGCCTTCAAATTTTATAATTCCAAATAAACATATAATTTTATTAATTTAATGTAAATTTTTTGCATGCAAACATAACAAAGTTGTAAAATAGCTCACCTTACATTTTTTAAACTAAAATTACTGATAACGAAAAAAAAAATAAACACACATACATATTTTATTAAACAAATTTATTTTAAACGTTATTGGGCGTTTTTCAAAAAATATGTACATCGATAAAAGTCAGTGTCCGGTCACTTCAGGGTCAATAACTTTTATTTTGTCTGTTTTTAAGACCACTCATATATTTTACCAATATAATAACAAATAAATACCTTTATGGACTAAAATGAATCTATTAATTTAAAATAAGTAATACTATAGGTCACTGTTATTGGTATTTCCTACACCTACCGCTACTAAGAGTTAAAAAATTAATGTTATCCCAGTATTTATTTCTAATTGTACTAATACTATATGATTTCATTTTCGATTTGAAACCCTAATTACGATTACTTTTCGTGCAAAATAATTTAAATACCAGATTTTAAGTTGTCCTGCGAAATGGCGTATTATGGAATATCCGCCTACGCTACCACATTATTGACTTCTTCCAGACAAAATTTTGCCAAATCGATGCTTTTTTCGAAAATAGCAACATTATTTAGTGTATGAGGGCGATTATGTTATATTTTTGTCAGCCAGATTGCCAAGAATTCGCAACAGAAACGGTCGCTCTCAGCTGGTGCTAAAAAAAGTATTCCACCAACGATTCCATATTTCTCCGGTAAGTTAACATACAACATTTATTTAGACTCTATTTTATGTTATATTTTTTGTTCATTTATTGTTTTATAAAATCTTTAGTTAGAATAAACAGAAGTTTATAATTTACTTATAAATACACTTCTAGTACGCCACTGTCTCATGAATGGAACTTAAAAGTAACGTAATGAAATTCTAAAGTTCCGTTCATCTGATGGTTCTCTGCCTGTCTGCACAGTATATTTTTAAGTGCGTTACAATTTTCTAATCATTTACATTTTGTATGTATCTACATAATGTATCGTATTACCTGTAGGTATGTGGGTTGAATGGTATAGCACTGAAAAAAATATATAAAAAGAAAAAAATTATATTGCATATACATATAAGAATTTTTTATTTTATTTTTATTAATTCTAAAAGGTTAATTCTGAAAGAGTCAAAATGTTGTTGAAGTACTAATATTGATGGCGATATGAACAACTATTACTATACAGGCAACTCTGAAATCGCGTATGAAATCAGCTGGATCATACAATTCAGATCTAGTAAATATTAAATGTTGTGTGTTTGTGAAATGTAATTGTTGGTCCGGTAATTAAAGTTGTGTATATTAACGAGTACTTTAATACCCTTTCAGCTTAGTGCCCCATTTCAGGCTGTGGTATGCACGTATAGCCCATTATTAAATACCTAATAATTTATGCATTTTGCTAAGTAATGAATTTTAATTTTAGGTTCAAATAAGCCGTTGGGAGCTACAGAAAAATCTAAAAGGCACAGAGACAAAATTAAAAACGATCCTCAAAAATATGAAGCCTTTAAGAAAAAAGAGTTACAAAGACAAAAAAAACACCAAAAGAAAATCAAACAGCTAACCGAAGAAGATAAAATATAAAAAAGAAGACATTGGAGAGAACAGAAACGAAAACAAAAAAGAACAAGTGGATTCTCAACCGCGACAATCACGTTATCAAGTATCCGATACTTAATTATAATAAGATTTTAAATACATCTGAACGCTGCCTTGTTCCAAAACGTTACCAAGTGTTTCTTTTTACGTCACTGTCCTATTATTGCTGTGACTTATTTTCTAAGATTACTTATTATAATCAAAGAAATTTGTTCTATTTTTTATAGATATAGTTTATGATAAACTTTAAATTTGTTAAAATTAAACATTCGTAAAACAAAAACTTATATTCGTCTTTCTGAAACGAAAAATATACAGTACAAAGTATCCAAAAGTAGCGTAAAAAATATTTTTATTCAAAAACTTAATGTTTAATTCAATAAGCGTAATTATTTATATTTTTTAAAAGATTGATTGTGTTTTCAATTCGTAAATAAAGATCTGAAATACTGAGTTTCTTTTAATTTTCTTTAAAAACTTTATGATATAAGTGACGTACAAGAATTTCTTACCAACAGTATTAAACTTAAATTGCGATTATTTTAGAAGTTTATTGATATTTTTTCTATTAAATACACAAGTCATGAAGTTCATACTTTCTTTAATAAATTTACGTATATTTTTTAATCGAAATGCAGCATCTCACTTAAGTGGAATTCCTCTTACGTCACCGATATCTTTTTTGGAAAACGCCTTATAATCACCTCACTTTTTGTCGTTCCAAGTAAAAATAACTAATAAAAAATTCCCAGAGTTAATTTTTTTTTTCAAATTGCGATCCGAAATTTTGGTTTCATAAAGGTGTCCATTTTACTTACTTTGTGGTTAATTTTTAGATTTTAAAGTAAACCGTAGTTTTTTCTCTTTTCTCACACCGTTTAGATCATATTTCTCACTATAATAGTGAGGGTGACACAACTATTTCTATGATACCTAAATGAGTTGTTCCGATAAGAATACCAATAGACTTGTCTGGTTAAGAAATTTTTATTTCGATCAAACGGGAAGGCGAAATTCGATGTTAGGCAATTTGATCCGGTGGCGACATAGGTTTCCAATAAAATCTACACGGAAGGCATTTCTAGTGTGTATTATCTATTCGGTGGTCAGGACTATAATCAAAGAAGGAATAAGTTTAGTATTGCATGTGGAACGACGATATCTTTCACCCAGATAATTCCTAGCAATATGGTAATTTCGACTTCGGTGAAATAATGTTTAGTTAGTTCCGGCGTTGAAAGATTGGAAATGGAAATTGACTTCGAAATACCAATTTATGACGGGAAGACTTTTCGAAGTAAAATTTTCGGTGCCTACCTGACTCTTGGGGTAGGTACTTATGATTTTAGATAAGGCTTCAATTAAGCGAAAAGTAATTATTTGATGCTGGTAACATTCGTAATACAAAGTTACTTTTTCGGTAGGTACCTACTTCTAATTTTAGATTGCATTTTATAACAAAAAATATAATCATTTACTGTTGGTTTAAAGTTTAAACATTCGTAATTTATAAAGACTTAATTTCTTACTTCAAACTGTGGGAAGGGAAATTCGCCTTTCTCTTGAAGCTCCGCCCTTCGACTGTCGTTTCAATAAGTTTCCAATAATTGTTTGGGACGTTTCGTCCTCGTGCCAATTACAGTCAATTATCTAAACTGTTTGAAACGTGCTCTTTCTTGAAGTTTTGTGCTTTCGTTAGTTCGACTGTCATTCTATGTTGAATATACTTCGATGTTGACCCGGAGAGAGGTCACAATTGAGAATCGAGGTGTTTCATTGCTTGAAATGGTTTTAATTGTGTTTAGTTACCAACTAAACATAATTAAAAACTGTTTCTACTAAAAAATATTTCGAAAATCAATATATGACCATAATGGTTTAACCTAGATATTCCAGATTCCAGACGGTAATCGTCGCATATTTCATGATATCAGAGCTTATAGTTCACTTTTACTGCTCCACCATATGGATTTTCCGTTTTATAGCAATTAGTTAATTAACTACAATAAATCAGTGCAATTATCCTTAGCATAGTGTAAGTTTCCTCCGTTGCTAAACATGTGAACAATGATTGAGAGTAGGCTATTGGTTGAATTTAGTAAAACGAATTACCAAAATATACACACATGCACACTATTTTTAAAATTTCCTAATGTCTTGATCTTACTTCATTGCATGATTACTACTTTTTAAGGGAGTATTTGACAATTCTCTTTGTAGCATATCCATAGAATAACAGATTTTAATAAATAAACAAATAAATACTACCAATTAATTTGCCAATTACTTTGCTCTTCCATACCAATTACTTCCAACCAATCCAACCAATTACTTTGCTCTTCCATACGACCAAATCACTCGTTCAATGCTTATCAAGTAAATACAAAGGAAATCTCGGATCTTATTAAATCTCTCAAACCAAATTGCGCGATGGGACCGGATAACATTTCCAATCAAATACTGATAAATCTACGAGAATACATACTTATACCGCTTCAGCACATTTTCAACCAAAGTTTTAGGCTCGGAATTGTCCCTGATCATTTAAAAATGGGATGTGTTACTCCAATACATAAATCGGGAGACAAAACTCTGATATTAAACTACAGACCAATCACTCTGCTAAACTCACTATCTAAACTTCTAGAAAAAGCCATGAAAAAAAGATTACTTGCGTACCTTGAAAAACACAACCTGCTCTCAAGCCGCCAATTTGGATTTCGTGCCAAAATGGGCACAGAAGACGCTTTATCAGAATTAACCAACTACATAGTGAAAAGCATAGATGGCGGATCAAAGGTGATAGGGGTGTTCTTAGACCTAGCAAAAGCTTTCGACACTATTTCGCATAACTTACTACAACAAAAACTCAAAAATATCGGTATAACTGGTCAACCGCTAAAATGGTTTGTCAGCTACATTGAAAAGAGACAACAAATAGTAAAAATAAATAAATACAGCAGTGACAAAGCAGATATCAGGTATGGAGTACCGCAAGGCAGCGTCTTGGGTCCCATACTATTCCTCATTTATATAAATAGTCTAACTGAGATAAACCTAGGAAAAATTGAGTACAAAGTAATCAGTTATGCAGACGACACTGCAATTTTGTTCAAGGCACAATCATGGGAAAAGGTATTCAAAAACACAGAAACAGGGATGACTGTAGTAAATAAATGGCTACAAAATAATCTACTAACACTGAACATTTCAAAAACCAAATATTTAACTTTTAGCAAAACAAAGACTGGTCAACCACATAGCCAACCACAACTACATCTTAACCCCTGCACCAATATTTCGTCAAATAACACATGCTGTACTTGTGACAAAATTGTTTATGCAGACAATATTAAATATCTAGGTTTAACTGTTGACCATAAACTAAAATGGGATCTCCATATTAATATATTATCAAAAAAAATACGAAAATTATCATACATCTTCAAAACAATACGAAACATCATGTCATTAAATCAACTAAAAAATATATATTTCGCACTCTGTCAAAGTATTTTAACGTATGGAATTTCAGTTTGGGGAGGAGCAGCAGATACTTACCTCAATTCTCTTAAAATAAATCATAAAACAATAATTAGAATTATGTTTAAAAAACCTTACCAACATCCGACGGAACAGCTAATGATCAAAAACAAATTACTAGACGTAAATAAACTATTCATAAGGAAGATCATTCACAAAAACTGTATCAAAACTTCACATCTCCACATACCTCACTCGCAAAACACAAGAGCAAAAATTAATAAGCACTTTCAAGTTCCCCATATCAAATCAACTTTTGCAAAAAAACACGAATCTTACCTAGCACCACACATTTTCAATACCTTCCTAACACAAACAAAAACTTACGTCACCCCAAATAATTTGAATTGGCTGTTCAAAAGATTTATAATATGGTTGAATGAAAAGGAAAGAACAGACATTCAAAATATTCTAAATAAATAACATTTCATACAAGTTCTCACGAAATTATATAATATTCAAATAAAACAAACACGAGAAACTGCAATTTTGCAATATTTAATTATTATGTAACCGCTATATTCAACTGTCACAAAATTTTAATTTACTTTTATCTATATAACATATGCAATCTTCTCATGGAAATGTAACTAATAAAAAAAAAATAAAAATAAAAAAAAAAACAAAGTATGTATGTAAATATTTAATATACCAACATATAATTTATCTTTTTTATCTTTCCACATACATATATATATTTGTTTAAACACATTTCTTTTGGAACGAACATAGATGTGATTTACCCGCCTCGGAACAGACTTTGTCTAGTGAGGCGGGTAAAAGAAAAGAAAACAATGTAAATAACCATGATACTAAATAAACGCCCGGGTTGCCGGCACTGAAACTGAAACTGAATAGAAAACTCGGCTAACTCATCTGATATATAGCCTCTTTTCATTGGTTCGATTCACCGAATAGTAAACTCGGACTTTGTAAATAAATAAATCCTATAAATAAATTGAAAATATATGTTATCCTTTGGGTAAAATATCAAGAGTATGGTGTAATACCCCCTAGTCTGTATTTTGCCAAAACAAAGATAAAATATGTTATTATTACCCACATCACATTCATAATGTTCGTTAGATTTATTTTCAAGTTTTCTCGGAAGCACTCTGCTTCTAGATCAGCCGACTTTCTTTAAGTAGATTATTTTTATTATATATTTCCCTACCGTAGTACTCTTTTGATTTACGTAACTTTTCCCCTCCCGCCGGCAGATGGCGCGCAGTTGCCATCGTTTTAGTTATTGTTGCCCTAAAACTTATTCATCTGAAAGCTTCAACACATAGCTGGCAGGGCACCGTGTCGTGTGAACAACTTCAAGTAAACGAACACAATAGATCACCCTGGTAAGGTCCCGAAGGTTGCTGGTTGCTGGTTGCTATGCGAAGGCACCTTCCTCACGAACTCTTCGGACGGTGAGACTTATGTTTCTCTTCGGCGTACATATTTTATTTCACCCCCTGGGAATTTATTCTCGATACTTTGTGCCGGTATTTATTTTATTTTATATTTATTGAACGCACGTTGGTTTTTTTTTACAAACATGTCGAATGTATATACGCCGAACAATTAAGTAAGAAATAGGTATAGTAGGAAAATTAAAATTAAACAAAACATCAGATACATTCAGAACATTTTTTTTAATGCAGGACGAAGAGGTTTTAAATTTTCTTTATGTGAATACTGCACAAGTGTCCCAACCCCTCACAATCGCCTGGAGTTAGTGAGACTATGGCATCCCTATGTTCTGAGACTGAAAGTAGTGGGGAGGAAGAGGGGAAGTTCCTGCCCATATATATCTAGTCACCAAAAACGTCTTAAGCCATTTCAAGCAACCTTTCAATTCTGAATGGTGGTCTAACACCAGGGCGATACTGAGAGTATTTTCCACTCTGGAACGTGCCGCAAACATTTCTTATATTAATTTTAAATTATTGAATTGTGAAATAACACAAATCAATTACATAACATTTACCTGAGCACGCCGGGATTTGAACCCGCGACCTCAGGATCGCTAGTCGAGAGCCTTACCACTCGACTACAGAGACGGAATATACCGGAACGGTATCTATAGGTTTTGGCAGTTCCGTGAAAACGCGCTGAAGGTTAATTATAAATATTAATAGTTTGTATTGTGGTTGACACAGTGGAAAACATGGTGGAGTCGTAAATATATATTTAACAAGAACAGTCTCGGAATTTACTCAGTAATTTTAAATTAATAAAATCTTACTAATATTATAAACGTGAAAGTTTGTATAGATGTATGTTTAAATATTTAAAATTTTAATTTTTTTTAATGAATAATGAATGACCTTCTAACTTAAATAACTGTATATTTTATTTTATTTTTAGAGTTAGTTTTAATAGTTAAAATAATTGTCATAGTTTTAATTTTTCCACATTCCGAAAACCACCGTATCTATGGTGGATCGTGTGACGTCATCACTCATTACATATAAGTTATTTTTATTTTCAACAGGTGTTCATTTTTTATGACAGTAGTTATATGGAAGAAAGTATGGTCCTATTAGATAAGTAAAAACATTATTTAGTGGAATTATTTATTTATTATATTATTATATTTTTCAATATTATTACTGGAGAGTGGTATAAAAATTGTTTGAAATTATTATTTTTTTAGCTTTTAAAACTAATATTATCGGAAACAAATCATCACCTGCACAATTTTAGGCAAATAAGATTCGGTGGCGATCAGCTGTTCGATGTCGGCCATTTTGGATTTAGAATTTCGGAGAGTTGGCCGTGGAAGTACAAAGCATTATGATATAATCATTAAACAAACTCATGATGAAGGAGAAAGGGGCCATATGGCCCGGTGCTCCGAAAGACAGTATATCACAAGTCACAAGTCAAGCATATTATACGATTTTTTTGTACAGTTTAGTTTTTGAATATTTTAAATAATATAGTTAAACTAATAGAGATACCTTTATTTTTGATACTGAATTATTTAGCCTAAATAATGTTTCAATAAACACAACAACTAAATCTCAATAAACCTCTACTAAACTCAACATGCTTAGCCGAAGTTAGAACCCTATCCAACCAAAATGGCGAACCATAATAATAATAACGATCAACTGTTAGATACAAACAAAATATAAGTGTAAGTTATGTAAAAACCTTGTAACATGAATGACTATTTAAAATTCTTGATGTTAGAACTTTGTCGTACATATATATAAATATCTACGAAAATACAATACAGATGATTCTGAAAATTATTTTGGGTATAGAAATGAGCAAAAGAAATGCTTTGGCATTAAAAGGTCATTTTTGAAAAAAATGCCTTTTGAAACCCTATCCAAATGAGGTGACGCACTATCTTTGATGTCGCGCGAGCCAAAATGTTTGGTGATGTTTTTTTTAAATTTCGTTTCGTTGTTGCTTTTCAGTCAACTCACCGTGTCGCCGGTTGCGTAGATGAGAACAATGGGGCATAAAGCACACGATAATAGTTAAATTACCTATATGTTTTTTCCCCAGAAAATCATAAAAACAATAATTTCCTGCTAATTCAATCGGGACTTGATTCGTAAATTAAATATTTTCTTTCAATTCGATGTTCGCAATAACGTGGGTAAAATAAAATCGAGATTAACGAATCAAATGATTGCACTATCCATTTTAAAATTTATTTTTATTTCGATAATAGTTTCACGTCTGTAACAAACCCGTACCACGTGGTAAAACGCAACTTTTGTACAATTTCTTGTAATACAGTTTCGATGTCAATAAACAGGCAGTCCATAAAATCTACCAATTTGTATAGCGAAGGTCTGTGGCTGGTGGCGTGGGTTTGATTTTTTATAAAATCTACAGCTTTATATCTATGTGTGGTAAAACCATGTACGATCGTGAGAGAAACGTGGATATCCGCAAAGAATGCAAGACTGATGTAAGCGTGATGTGTAAGATTAAGAAAGGGACTCTCCGATGGTTTGGGCATGTAGAGCGAATGAACGAGGAAAGGAGTGTAAGGAGAATATATGATGCAAATTTGAATGGTAGAAGAAGTCGGGGACGCCCGAGGAAGACATGGCACGACCAAGTGAATCAGTTACTTGAGTCGGGCCATGTGAAGAGTCGGAATAATAGAAGAGCATGTATGAGACGATGTATGAATGTGAACGAGGCAAAGAGTGTGTGCCAAGATCGAGTTGTGTGGCGGTCCGTCCTCTCTGCCTACCCCTGCGGGGAAACGGTTAGTTAGTTAGTTACAGCTTTATTTCGGTATTGGTGTAATTTTGCATACTAACTTTACCTTCAAAACAAGAGGAAAGTCACTGTCTCCGTCTTTTTTTAAAGATTGAATGTTTAAAAAAAAGTAATTCCTCTCTGGATCTTTGGGTATATTGCGTGGAAGGTCTTTTTACGGAAAGGAAGGAGAGGAAATCCTGGGAAGGAAAAGGGTATTAGAGGTTGGTAGGAATCTGGAGGTCACTGTGTCCAGGAGTGACGAACTTGTGCATCTATCCCTCCACTGTGGTGCAATGTTCCCAGAGAGTCCTGCTGGAGAGAACAAAATTTCTCCCTCAACCAGCCTCTCCCGATCCAGTCTGCCACGCAGTTGGTGGGCAGACGCATCCGCCGCCAAGATCCGAACAAACCTCACCCATGAACCCGGGAATCCCTGCCAAGTCACCAAACGTAGCGAACCACTTGAAGTGACCTGTGGCAAAGGTGTTAGTTATCTAATAAATGGGTTCCAGGGCGGCCGTACCCACACGTCTGATTCCAACGCCAGGGACTTGCCAGGGACACTCAGCTGGTGGTATCCTGGAACTAAAAAAATCGTCTTTAGGTCGCCACATTATCGGTATTGGTTGTAGGTATTTCAACGTTTTTTTTTCACGTTATCCACAGTCAAAAAAGTGATTATCCAATAATTACTTTCATTTAGCCACCAAGTCAAACAAATTACGCACACGCGCCTTGCGTATGTTTTTTTCAAACCTACGGTAGATTACATTATTTTGTGTAGAAAATGTTTTTACACGTATCATTAAACAATTCGTCCAATTACAAAATTACAACACTGACCTCACCTTATTAATGAAAATATACTTTGAATAATGATTGTACCAATAATGATGGTAATCTCGCAGTAATCGATCGCCATTGGTCGTGGCCTTTAATGTCATCATATTCCATTAAACATTTAAAATGTTTTGTTTTTACATCTCACAAATTGCTTACGTTATTTATTACGAAACTGTATAGGTGTGTATGGTTTTTCCCACGATTTTTCTTTATTAAATTATTGGCAATTATTATTTTTATCGCGCTTAAATATTGTATACCTGCACATATTTAAGTTCCACATAACCTGATTTATTACTCACTCATAGGTATTTTTGCCATTTGCGTCATTCGTTTTTCTTTCATAAGTCACTGAGATGAGATAATTTTTTTTAATAAATATTTTAGGCTACACACGTTTTTATTTTAATATGGATTAGGTAGGTACCTACCTGTTTGCGAAAGTGACGTCGGGGACGCCCGGGAAGACATTTTATTTTTTATTATTATTAAGTATGGTTTACACGAGGCCAGCGCTGGCTTGGTATTGGCCTCGTATAAACAGTTTTCAAGCCAAGCCAGCGCGGCTGCCAGCACTGGCTAAAATAGAGCGCGCGTCTATTTTTCAAGCCAGTGACCTCCGCCCGCGTGCCCCGCAGCCCCCGTGCCAGCGTTGCAACACGAGTAGACGCATCGCGCATCGCGCCAGTCACTGGCGCATATCCGTGGAGTGTATACACGTTTTCGTTTGTTGAGATATTCTTTCTTTTAAAATGACAAGAAAATTTACTGAAGATGAAACTTCTCTCATCAGAGTGTCTTGACGCTGAATTGAGCCAAAGTAACTCGTCAAAGTTTTTAGTCGTAACTCGCAAGGCCAACCTGTACTCGGAAGGATCTTCTAATCTTAGTTGTTGTAGCAACAAAGCAGAGTCTCCAGTACTGGTTCTATAGATTATCCATGTTCTTGTCCAAAGTCATTTTTTCTTTACGATTTCTTCCTCTATTATGTTAATTATATCTTTTAATAATAGTTCAGAGATATTTTTAAAACATCTTTTCTTCAACAGCCGGATTTGTCCCGAATTCATTTTTGTTTCGAACGTGTGCTCACCCCAAGAAAAATCCAGAAATGACTGGCCTCGTCTAAACAACACGGGCCGGGCCAGCACTTTTTTGTCTGTAGGACTGGCGGCAGAGCACTGGCTTCGTGCAAACTTAGCATTATACAACAGAATTATTCCAATTACAGTACAATCTAGTTACCAGCATTTAGGCAGGTGACTTTTCAGTAATGGTTTAAGACATGGCCTAATCAAGTGGATTAAATACTTTAATTAATTAAATATTTTTTTCATAAAATAATTTTTAGTCAAATTTAAACAATACAATATAAGTGGGAAAACTTACAGTCAATAATTTATTTGCGTAAATCAATAAGGGCATCTTAATATATAAAACAAAGTCGGGTTAGTTACACCATTTATAACTCGAGAACGGCTGGACCGATTTTTATGATATTTGATTTGTTGGATTTGTCTCTGCCCTGAATAACAGAATACTTATTAAAACATCGGAAAAATTCACTAAAAAAATTATTATGAAGAAAATTCTTTTCCTCATACATTTCGTGTGGAACGAATTTTCGTCTTTTGAAAGAGCTGCAGGAATATTGTAATAAGTATAATATTGTGTAGTGAATGAATTCCAAAAATTCAAAAATGTCAGATGTCAATGGGCTGTTTTGCTTTTGTCCTTAATCAAATAATACTGCCCCTCTTTCTTATACACTAAATGTCAACAGTCGAAAATGGGACAAACGGTGAACGTATGTCTGCGCCCCTCCAAAGGAAAAATACAATAATTATAATAAATCTCCCTCACACGTAGGTATAAAGAAAATTAAACGCTAGATAAATTGTTTTTGTTTGAATTGAATACTGAATACTTACTTATATTATTGAATATGGAAATCTACAAATTAAAATGATAATAATAATTAAATTCTTGAGTTGGGTCTTGTCGTATATGAGTCGTTTAAGAGTGGATGAATGGTGAAAAGAGTGTAAGAAGAGTGTATGACGCAAAAGTGCACGATAGAAGAAGTCGGGGATGTCCGAGAAGACGATCAAGTAAATATAATGCTTGGATCGGTCGTAATGACAGAAGAGTATGTGTATGACGTTGTGTAATTTTCTTTCCTTAATATTATTAATCTTATTGCTGTTCTTTTTGTTTATATTTAATTGTTCTTGTGAACAATTTATAAAAATCCAGTGTACCTAATAAATAAAGACGATGCGTGAATGTGTGTGTATTAGTTATTGAAAAATATATACTTTGTAAATATTTTTTTCCAAACATGTCAATTTTGTGACTTCGAATCCCCCCTCGGTGAGATATTTTTTTGTCTTAATATGGCAACAGTTTACTCACGAAGCAGCGTGCTTGCTTTATAACACATGTATTGCACTCGGTTCCGACATCCGGACGAGAAAGGAAGCATAAAAGATGAGGAGGCGGCTAAAGATGTCTGGTACAGATGCGGTTTCTACGGATAATCATTTCCCTTGTACTTTCTTTGTCGTTCTAGTAAAACGTCACATCTTCCTGGATCAGATGATTTGAAAGTCAGCGGCGTGCATTGCTCAAGACTAATGTCTCCACTACCAAAGTGCAGTTTTTGAAGTAAAACTTCTTTACGCACGTTCGACTTGGGGGAAAAAGTGTGAAGCAAACGGTAATCGATGCGAACGGTGATCGGGCGAGGCGAACGGTCGTCCCTTTACGCACGCTCGACTTAGAGTGATAAGGATAAGGATGAGGATGAGGATAAGGATAAAAGGGAGATATAAGTTAATGTTTTATTTTAGTCGTGTGGTCACACTATTTTTTTTTTATGTTCGGGTGTAAATTATTGTGCATCGAATATTTGAAAATTATTATTTTAATGTCATCTTACACTGATTGTTATTGCCAACTGAATACACGTACTTACAAGTTCCTTAAAAAATTTTAACTTTAAAAAAAAAAGCTTTTCTATAGCCTTTCAAAGTCGTAAAGGAAGCCACAAGTCTTGGCACTTTTCGTAGTATATGTGCTGAATATATCGATCACCGAAATTTGAAATGCTGTAAAAGACAAAATGTTAATTTTTCAGGAGAGTGAAAATAAAACTTTCTTATTTTTTCAAAAAATCGTATCTTCCGTTTTGGTAGACCTGTAATTATGATTTTTTTTATTATAAAATAGCATTGAATAGATCTTTCTGATTACTTAACATTTTTTTGTAGATTTGTTTAATTTAATTAACAGGACTGCACGTCACTGATTGTACTGCATGATTGCCGATTGGTATAGTAACTGCCTGAGAAAGTTGGCAGATGCCTGAAAGCCAAGAATGCACATGAAATTTTCTTCCAGTTTCTTTGCCTTATTTCTTTCCGCCTCGTGGTCATACTAAATACAGTAAAACGCCAGTAGAAAAATTACAGTAGAACATTGATTTAACCAATTAACTTAGTTTTTTTACAATAATACATCTATTTTCAATTTTCGACCTAGTTGCACCATCTCTTGGATTGGGTAGTAGCCAATTTCAAAGATATTTTTTTTATTTTGGTTTCACTGAGGATTGAACCTTCCTCCCCATGGACTGGAGTCAACACCGCTAACAACTGTGCCAAAGCTCAATTGGATAGGACATTCCTTTATTTCGTATATTATTTCAGAGAAATGAGTAAACATCCATGTGACTCACCGTAAGTTAACGGAATGCAATGTCATTGACAACGGGTCTATCTGCCGAGTTTCAGGTCGATCGGATGTCGGAAAAGCTTTAAATTTAACTTCCAAGATTCCATTTCATTAATTCATCTATGAAAACAAAATCGAAATTCAAATATATGTATTGAAAAATACAAGACTCCATATTGTTCCATAATCTCCATTTATACAATACGAAAAGGGGTTTTGAAACCTCTTCAGAAGTCGAACGGTAAAACCAATATTACACAAGATGAATTATTTATTGTGCCTGCACTTAATCTAATCTTTATCAATAAAATTTGAATGCAGAAACGCACGGCATGCATTATGCAGATATTATCAAGTAATGCATTCGTGTCATCCGGGAGTGCATTTCCTATCCGAGCCGTTCAGAAGAGATCACGTTCTTATATAACTACTGCTGGTGAAAGGGAGAATGATGCATAGGTACAGACTACAGACACTCGGTAGTTAGTTGCATTAGCGCAAATTGCCTCTAATACGCGATTGTTACATTGGAATTATTATCCCTGTCTCTTTGTTAATAATTATTATTGACGAAGGTACTTAGGGTGAAAAAAAACCGCTCAGTCGGCTCAGATATCTATGGTCAAATGTGAGTGTTTTATTTATGATCACGTGTCAAATTTGCGGACTTCGCATTCAGTGCTCTTCTTCAAGGTATTAATTAATAAAGTTTTCAATAAAATCACGAGGATAATTCCGAATATCCGTTTTTTTCACAAATGGCTGGGACAACAACCGCATCGCACTCAAGACGGTCGACTAACATGTTCGATGCGTTGTCTATACGTTGAAGCATCCTCCAACATTAAGAATAATTACGCACTTTCCTTCCTTACGGCCCCGAACAAAAAAGCATCGACCGAAATGGTACACACGTTGAGACATGTTCGAATGAGCTTAAAACCTCAAACATGACCGGTATTGGTTTATAGCAATGCTGATACGAACTGTTTTTAAAATAAAATGTGCGTATTAAGCGTGTTTTTACTTTCTGTATATTTTTAGCAAAAAAACCTTACATTGCCAGTCGGTAGGTCGGTACTACAGGAATGGGGTGTAATTATGTTAAAAGTTGTGGTTTTGCTTCACTATCAAATTACGAGTCCGTAGATTTTTTTTATTAGTCAGCGTAAATGAACTAATGTTTGGAGTATTTTGTATTACCCACTCAGGTTTTTTCTACTTCACCCTAATGTAGATACATATTTCGAAGCTTATTTTCGAGTTTGTTTTTGAAATAAAAAATGTATTAAAGCAAAATGGAGATTTCCACAAAATTTCTGTGTTTCCACAGTAAATGAATAAAGTTTTTTCGTTTTGCAAATTGTCAGCAGAAAATGGCCTGTTTTTACCTACTACCTATCTACTAAGTAGATATGAAATTAAATATGTAACATATAGCGATTTATAAGAGTTTTATTTTGTACTTTTCTTAGTTCCCCTATCTTATTTGTACCTAAGAAATTATACTTTTTTTATATTACATGATATTCTGAAGACATAAATAAATATTTTAAAAATTATAATCTTTCCTATTTTTAGACTGCTAATTAAGCAATCTAAACATGTTTTAGATATGCTATCATTATCACGATGAAAGTAAAGAATCTAAAATTCTTTGAATCTACTTACGATCTCATTATTTGATAAACCTGCCTAAGTGTTTATTACAATCATTTGCGAAGAAGCTAGTTATAATATACGATCATAATTCCTTGATAATTTTGTTGTAGGTACAAATGAAGATTTTTGTCGACTGTATCTTCTGTCGTGTCATCTCGGAACTAGATGTATCTAGGATTTACCTACACTTGTGTTTTATCATCTGTATTTACGTTGTTAGGTAATAATAAAAATATGTATCTATAATGAAAATTTTAACTTCATAAAATTATGTGTAACTAACGAAAATATAATGTACTTACTGCTTACCACTTGCACATTTCGATGACGATTCTGAATGGGCAAATAAAACAAAAAATTGTATCGAATTTTGCACTTAAATGAATTGAATGAAGGTACTAAATGTAGGTACTAAATTTGTATCTCGTTTAATAATGAAAGGTATTATCAGTAGTGACAGTAGTGAGTGGATCGCCTTTCAGAATCAAAACTATTTTACGGGTTAAGATATTCTCCTCCTCCCGCACTTTCTTTAGCTGTACATTCCGTAAAATTGGGGATGTTAAAGTTCCACTGGCTCCGGGAAAATCTACTTATGCTGTAGGCACTTGTGACATAATTTTTTTTTTTTTACCTACAATGTCTTTTCATGACGACTAATGGCCACATCTCTAGTCCAAATCAAATAGATTTCAAGTTTTCAGGTTCACGAATTGACATGGTAGTTAAAAGCCGAGGTCCGATCAGAGTTGTTGCAGCTTAGGGGGTCTTCACCCACCAATGAAAAGAAATTCACTGATAATGATGATGATACTGACATGTGTTTTTATTTACATAATATAATATTCTGGAATACATGCTGGCAACATGACAAACAATGGCCGCCCACGAAACGTCAATGCGAAGAATTGTATTATTTGGCAAACTATTTTGGTTCGGCCCAAATTGGGAAAATCAATAATTCGCGTTCAACTTTATTTTTATGATGATGATTCGAAATTTCCCAACTGCGATTTTGCAAATTGCCGGCACCATTTCCAAAACGCACATTTCTTTAGTTTGTATATCCGGATGTGATTTATTCGAAGATTATCAAGAGAATTGCAATCGTGCTGTTTCTTTGTCCCTTTACCATTGGTATTTGATTCAATAGATTGAATTGACAATAAAATGTAACCTTTGTCTAGTGTTATGGTTGATAGTATAGTAGACTCCTTGTGTTAAGAGGTGAATTTAAACGTACACCGTGCCTTTTTTTATTTTTATGTTTTTAAAATATCTCTATTTATTTTTAAATTTAAACGTAAATAAAAATGATGAATTTAAACGTACACCGTGATTTTATTTATTTTTATCTTTTCCGTAATATATATTTTTTAAATTTCATCTAAAACAAAATTTATAATATTATTTAGTTTAGCAAGTATTTTAGTTTTTTTTATTATTGTGACAGGTGTTTCGGCTTACAAGGCTATTTTCAAGCTGTGTCGTCTCAAAGTGGTCTAACCACAGTTTGAAAATGTTATTGAAACAGTTATCATAATAATAAAAAAAACTAAAATACTTGCACAACTTAATAATAACATTTTTAATTTTTTATTTACATTCATTTAAAAAATATATTAAATGGAGTTCTACGAATTAAACACAAAACAATTATTATTTTTTTTAAATATAATTTTTTTTAGTTGATACTGTTTTGGAAATAAATTACACGTTTTTAATTAAGTATGGTATCATTTATATATTCGAATCTTCTGGTGTGGAAAATTTTAAAACATTAAATTTTAAAATCTATGCCCCTTTAACAAATAAAATATATCAGGGAAAAATGTTAAAAATGATCTTAAAAACCTGGAATTAACAGGGAAAAGTGACTACACTGTAGTAAATAAATGATATGGAAAATAGAATAGCACTGTTCATGGTGAATACCAATAATAATTAACCTGGTTTTTTTTTAATTTTAATATCGTTGGGATCATGTAGCGTATTCTATTTCAATGTTTCTTTCGGAACTTTGTTAGGGTTGTAAATTGAATTGATGGGTCGCGGGTGGCATTAAATTTATCTCTTGGAAGTTACTTCCTTTGAATTATTTTATTTCTAAATTAATAATCCCATTCTTATAAGCTCTGTTTATTATTTATCCCAACATTGTCCCAATTGTACTGTTGTTTTATGCAACCCATTGCGCTGTTTTATCACAAGCAATCATTTTGATGAGCCACTGTCGTTGCCAAGGTATATTAGATGCTAAGTAATTTAGACAAACCGTCTCTGTTGTTGAATTTATACTAAATTAGGTAGGTACTACCTACCCTCAAGAATTTTAAATTTCTTACAGCCTTATTTATGTTTTTTCAAAACCCGCTGGTTGGTTACGCCTACTCGAAAAAAGATAACAAAATACTCTTTGCCATTTTATGTGGAGTGATCCCGACTTTCTGGCGCCCTCTATGCCCTATGCGTCTATGCCCAGATACAGGGGCACTCAACTGTTTAGATTTTTCCAAATTCTGCGCCTCCCTAGAATATTATAATACACAAGAAAGTCCTTCTCTGTAATGTCCGCTGAATATTTAAGGACGTTATAATTAAAATTGTATTCTCCTGAGATTAATTTAATTAAACGGATCAGAATTCTTTCTTTAGAGTAGATCAAATCAATCTTGTTTTTAAAACAATCCATTTTAACCCCTCAGGCCTCGACCATATTTTGTCGGAGGCTTAAAATATTTGCGCTTTGCAATAAAATCCAAATAATGTAATATTTCTAAACTTATCCGAAAATTAAAAAACTGTTTTTGAAAAGTGACAAAATAAGTTCTAAAATTTTATAAATTGACATAATTTTGCAATATTAAAATTTAGCACGCAAACACAAAAAAAAAATGACACCCTTAGGTTTTTTGTTGTTGTTAGTTTTTGGGGTGTTATGCCGTGTTGGGCTACCTCCTTCTATAGCCGACGTTTCGCACAGCGTTGCAGTGTCCATCATCAGGTGCAGATCCGGTAGATCCGACGATGCCGAAATGCTTTTGGCCGTGAAAATCTAAAAACTTATCTGACACCTTTATGTGTTTTCTGACTAAAATTACTGATAATGAAAAAAAAATACACACACACATATTTTATTAGATGAATGTTTGATTATAAACGTTATGGACACCTTACTTTTTGTCGTTCCGTGTAAAAATCATTAAAAAAAAAATATAATTTTTTTTTTTCAAATTGCGATATGAAACTTTGGTTTTATATTAGGTATAGGTACATTTTATTTTTTTGTGGTTAACTTTTAGATTTGAATATAAAGGGTGGTGTTATCGTTCTAACACCGTTTATATCATATTTCTCACAACACGGGCATATGCCTAGCATGGTGGGAGAAAAATTCCTCAATTCATGTAACAAACAATTCAATGAATAAAGAAAACTTTAAAAAAAAATTATTAAGGGAGACATAACGATTTCTATGTGACCTATATGAGTTGTTCCTAAAAGCGAACAAATTAGCCTGAAGGGTTAATTCAATAAAGCCACACCACCTACTGGGGAACAAAATAATGAACTATGCTCCATATCGTAATGCTGTTTAGCATATCATGTTTGGTCCACTATGAAAAGCAGATAAATTTAAAATATGTAATTGTATTCACGGAAGATACCACGCAAATTTGATTAAATAGGAATGAACAACAAATTAATACAATACATTTCAGCAATATGTTTCGTCTCGCCTCGTAAATCACACCGCCGTAATTTTCCAAACAAATCTAACACTTCCTAAGAACTCGGGTCAAGGTTCACAATGATCCTGGGTCATTGTACTTTGGTATCTGCTGTGTGTATTGGAACGCGATAACTTGGTAAATTGCATTTCAATACGTTGCAACTCTCGGACCGCATTCTGTCCGTATTTGTACACCGATGGACATCTTGTATTGAGCACTGACATCATACTTCTAAAGACTGGCGGAGCGGCTATACATAATGGGAGACGTGCTGGATTGTCCCAAGAGAGTGCCAAGAATATAGTCTGTTCAAATTACAAAATCGTATATCTCACGTTACGACTCGTCGTTCTGCAACAAAACTTAATAAAATGCAACAAAAACTCAGAGGTATCTATGAGTGCTTAGTAAAGGTGTTCAATTAAATGTTCAAATTTACTCAACTTCTCAAATGTCACCCGTCTTTTAAATTATGGAAAACACAGAGATGTCCAATAAAATTTACGTAAGTTGATGATTAAGTGGTCTGCTTTACAATCATCACGAGAAATGTGATCTAAACGGTATTTGAAAGAGAGAAAACCAAGCTTTATTTTCAAATCTAAAAGTTAACCACAAAAATAATTTAAATGTACACTTTTATGAAATCAAAGCTTAAATAAAAATGAAATTTTCGGAAATTTTTTCTAATTATTTTCAAATGAAACGACAAAAAATAATATAACGATAACATTTACAATACTTTGTATAATGAAATATGTGTTTTTATCTTTTTGCTTTATTAGTAATTTTAGTTAGAAAAAACTTAGGTGTGCTATTTTTATATGATTGCATTAAAAAAAATGTATTTAAAAAATTATGTGATTATTTCGAACTATAAAATTTGAAAGCCTATTTCATCACCTTTAAAAAACAGTTTTTAGTTTTCGGATACGTTCACAAATGTTCCCCTTATTTGCACTTTATTGCAAAGCGGAAATATTTTGACCCTCTGACAAAATATGCCCTAGGCCTGAGAGGTAAAGAACTATCCGATTATTTTCTGCACAGTGCATACCTATTTCCACATCCACGGACAATTTCATTAATTTTCGATTTAAGTTAGCAAATCTTTTTTACTCGAATCAGTTTTTACAAAAACCTTACCGTTTCACAGCGGTCGAAATCGTAATGACCCTGTTCAGCCACTCAAACTAACCTAGCCTGGATTAAGTGACGTCTGTTTACATCTGTCACAGGACCCCATTATTCATTGCACATGTTGCATTTCGCCACCCCCCTCGTCCCCCTCCCAGCTTCCCCTCCCGGTTGCAATTGCAATAACACACCCAGCCCAGATAGCAGTGAATCATGGACCTATTGATCCTTATCTTTACTTGTTACTATTAAATGGTAAATTGACGATAATTTGCGCATGCATAATCTTGATCGGAGAGAGGAGTCGGAAGATCTCGCGATGAAACTTGCACAAGTTCAGTAATCGATAAGTGATTTAGTGCCGATATTATAATGTTAAAAAAAAGGTTGCCGACAAGAAACACTCTTGCATAACCTGTCGTATTTTAAGATGTTGATAAGGTGATTTGTCCGATAAAATATTCGTATTTCGAAAAATACAATATTAAATAAAACGAAGATGAACGGCACATAGCCGATGTTTTTACGCAATTTTTAGAGATATGGACTTAATTGTTATTTTTTTGTGTACGAATTTGTTAACAGTCGCTCAACTCCAGTTCGATTTTCGCAAATGCTTTTTTTTTTGCAATATTTCCTTCACGAACAAACTAATGCCGTCTGATGTATGCTACTTACTATAGTTACAGCGTTAAAATGACGATTATTAATTATACAAATTGAGCTTTTCTAGAGGCTCTCTGGTATATTCTGATAATATTAATAATATATGTAGTTAGATCGATAGTCAGAATCACAGTCGTAAGAAATAAGTTAACGTCAACACAGATATTGACACTTTTTTCATTAACCACCATTCTTACTAAAAATGTTTTAACTTGATATTATCTCGTTTTTTAATTGTCTTAAAATAGAAATGTGAATTTTTGATAACAGACAGTTGCATACTGGTTTAATCGATGTTTCGTTTTAATGTAGATACCTATTGTTCAAATTTAGTTTTATCTGACGTACTCTGTAGTTTATCAAATATTGTTATCACCCATCTGCATCGTTGGAATGTGTGCACCGCTTCGATAAGTCTATGCCCGATAGCAGTTAATTTAAATTATTTTTATTATTCATTGTCTACAAAAATGTTTGATGAAATAAGTCGCTTCTGACTCGGCAACTAATGATTTTATAAGGAAATATGGAGAGCTTTCTCTAAATCAAAATAATCGAAACGATTATGTAATTTTACTCTCAACATATTATTGTTATTTTAGAAAGACTATCTACCATTTATGCTGAGAGGTAAAGATCAGTCTCTCGAAATAGAAAACTGAATATTTATTTTACTAAAAATACTAATATCGGTTGTGCCTCTGTTTGTGACTCCGGTTCAATGAACTATAGATAGAACCTTTGAATATTTTCAACAGAAAATTATTTAAATTGCCATTTTCAAAATTGGAACCAATTTTTCGAGAATTCAGGCTGTTTCATTAACATGTACCCCATGGTGATTTACCCTCAATTAGTCCAATTTGACTTCCAACGCCCCCAACATTCTAATGCCGAACAACCGAAATCTTCCGAATCCGGTCCCCACTCACTGCTACCTGCGTGATAATAGTGGTTCACGTTTCGAGGTGATAATAATAATACGCAATAGCACCTCGATGACTATCTCGTGATTTTTCATAGGTCTGCGCTAGTATATAATATAAGCACAGAGGTTGTCAGTTTCTCCACACAAAAGAAACTATTCATGGAGCCCTATTATATGATGTAAAGAGTATCCTAGGACAAGGACAAGGACACAGAGCAACGGAGGCTTTAGTCAGGCCGTGAGAGAATATTAGCGCCAGGAGAGCAGAGCAGAATAGAAGTGTCGGTGCGGGAAGAGCGGGGAACGTTATAGGTTGACGACCCTCCACTCCGTCTCTTGTCGCCTCCCCCTCACCCCCTTCCCCCTTCCCCCTTGCCACCGGCCACAGTCTGGTCCTGGAGAAATCGCCGTGCAGTGTACCTTATTCCTTATATTATATATTATTATCCCCAACCCAACTAAGTCTCCTCTGCTGTGTGCTGTTCGCCGTCTAATAAATCTTCCCGGCGAGGGCAACCTGTTATACAAAGGATCAGTCACCCTCGCGAACTTGTAACTATTTCATGTCAAATTGTGATTGCTTCGCGTTGCGAGTTGCGAGTGCCGCCGGCCTTTTGTTATGTCTTCGCACTCGCCTTAATAGCTACTGCTACTCGTAACACACTTTTCTTTAATATTTCCAGGAATATAACAAGATATTTTGAGGTGTACGTATTCCACGTCGATGGTACAAAAAGTACAAGTTTTCAAGTGGTGTTCTTTGAAATGTTGATTTTCGTTTTTATTTTGTGTAATTATCCCCATAACCGCCGCACTTTTAGGCACGGATTATGGAAATTACACTTATTTCCAACAATTACTACAAGCAACAACTATTTACATGCACAGATTAGGTTAGTAGGTTCTTATTTTAGGTTAATTAAGTAATTCACGCGTATTTAAATTGAAACGATACTTACGCAAAACAATCCGTACAACAACAAAAATCTAAAATGGCAGCAAAAGGATCGTTTTATATGGGAAATTTTAAACTATAATTGTGTGTGGCGGTTTGGGGAACATTTACCTATTTTGTACTGTACACTGCATGATGATGTATGTCCTAATTATTACAATTTCGAAACTTAATCTTAAGACACGAGACACAATGATTCAAACATCCAAATGAGTTTTTCGCAAAATTAACTATTTTGGACATGCTAAGTAATGTGCTTTATTTTATACCACCGATGTTATCTTATTTCGTTTTTTTTAATCATCAAGACATAAAAAATGCGATTTGAAGACAGGTTAGGTTATCACAGCAATAATTGGATATATGTATACATATATACACAGCTATCATTTCAAAAGATTAAGTGATTGACTAAAATGAGTGTCATTATTGGGATTGCTGTAACAAGAAATTTTTATTGAATATCCTGCCACCGCGGGATAGGCTCAGCCTGGGGGGGTGGTTTATTAAAAAAAAAGTATCAATATAATTATGTCTATGTATAATTGTTTAATATATAATTTAAAAAATAATATTCACGTTTCTTTAGAATTTTCTTCTTAACAACTTCGTACGGCATTTTGACATCTTTCCGTTGTCTTTCTACTTAAAATGGCTTTATGTGTTGTTTCCCTCTTTCCTTTAGTCACTTTTGTATGCAATTCCAAAAGTGTCGACCGATTTTTTACCCAACACAACAAACTAGTAATGTTCTGTATAAACCTCAGAAGAGAAATGATTCAAACATAACCTGTAGAGAGCACTGCTCTCTTTATGGTATTTTATTCTTCAAGGAGAATTATATGACGCAAAAGTGAATGATAGAAGAAGTCGGGGACGCCCGAGAAAGACAATCAAGTCAATCAGATACTTGAGTCGGGCCATGTCAAGAGTCAGAATAATAGAAGAGCATGTATGAGACGATGTATGCATGTGGACGAGGCAAGGAGAGTGTGCCAAGACCGAGTTGTTTAGCGGTCCGTCCTCTCTGCCTACCCCTGCGGAGAAACGGCATTGTGGTTAGTTAGTTATTCTTCAAAAAGCCCGTAAGGATTTTTTAACAGAACTCTATGTGAGAAATTGAGTAGATAGTTAGCTAAAAGCTTCTGACGCAATACTTTTAGACTTGACCTTAGGCTAAAGTTTAAAATACTCTTATTTTTTAATGAATTTTCTTTAGTTTTATTACCCTGTCTGTTATTATTAATTCCCGCCAGATATCACTTGCCCTTTTATCAGAATTATGATTCATTATTAAATAAATTCTCATTGTGTTTCGATTAGCATTGTTGATTGTCGTGTTTTGTTTAAAGTTCAATTGTCTCGATAAATGAATATATTTGTAATGGATGAGTAATTTTCGAGTGAAATGCCAGTTCATTTATCATTTTGTGAATTAAAATTATTTATCAACCGTGGTGCAATGCATCAATAAGATTTTCGAAGATTTTTTTTTTGATATTTTAAAATGCAAATCAGAAGTAACATTCTAAAACCCATATTATACCATTGTTACCCCTTATAAATCTGTGACAGTCTTACTAAAAAATGTACATCAGACCGTAAAATTCAAGTATGTTTTTAGATTTTCACGGCCAAAAGCATTTTCGTTGTTTGTTTTTGGGGTGTTATGCCGTGTATAACCGACACATCTGTCGGATCTGCCGGATCTGTCCTGATGATGGACACTGCAATGTTGTCCGAAACGTCGGCTAAAGAAAGAGGTAGCGCAACACAAACGTCATAACACCCCAAAAATAAACAACGTAAAATTCAATTTCAAAATACCATGCCATCGGTGTGACCTTGCATTTTGACACATACCTTTAACAAACATACCAATTGTATAATTATTTGACTAAAACTGACGAAATATAACCCAAATACGTGGTAAATATATTGAATTATAAGAATATAATAGCTAACTGATCATTTTATGAACAAAAACTCAATTTATGGAAATATTACAAGAAGACGTGTAAACAGTAGTCACCCAATGCTTCGCGACGCACTTGTTGGTAAAACGCGCATGCGTGGGATGGTTGCTAGATGCAAAATGCGATATGGCCGGATTTAGAAAATAAGTTTTTTTTATTAGTACCATATCGAATCTAAAATTTTACTATTTATGCGATGTGTTACTAAAACACTGTTTAACGGTTGGGAAGTGATTTTTTTATTAATAACGGTGTTAATGTTTTACAATTGTGCATGGTTAAAAATTAGAATAATCCTCTTTTCTATCAATAAATAATGTCAGTAAGCTCAGAAGTCATTTTCCACATTTATCGATTTGCACAGAGTTAATTATTTTCCGGCTTGCTGTTAGGGCTCGTACACATCAACACGTTACGACGTCGCATCGTGCTACGGAGAGAGAAAAAGCATAATTAAGCTAGACACTAGCTCTGTCTCTCTCCGTAGCACGATGCGACGTCGTGCTACGCAGAGAGAAAAAGCATAATTAAGCTAGACACTAGCTCTGTCTCTCTCCGTAGCACGATGCGACGTCGTGCTACGCAGAGAGAAAAAGCATAATTAAGCTAGACACTAGCTCTGTCTCTCTCCGTAGCACGATGCGACGTCGTGCTACGCAGAGAGAAAAAGCATAATTAAGCTAGACACTAGCTCTGTCTCTCTCCGTAGCACGATGCGACGTCGTATCGTGTTGATGTGTACGAGCCCTTATGTAGATAATGATTACGCATGATTTCAAAATATCACTTGTTCAAACTTCTGGGAGTATTTATATACTGTTTAAATGTTGATATGGGCCTCTGAGAAGGTACAGAAAAATCGTAATATTCATAATCAGTCATTGTTTACGCATCGTAATGCCGCGTTCACACCATAAACATTTACCAGAGTTTTTTACAGTTGACCAATGGCAGTACTTTGCGACGACAAAGGCGAACTTTGTAGTTACTAGATATCGATGGCAGACTGCAATTTCCACCGAATCTGAACCTGGCTTAACGATAACACGTCGATTATAAACCTTATTATAATTCAGAACATATGTTGTAAAAACGATATTTCACTCATCGATCGGTGGTTTGGTGATATATTTACCTAGCTGAGCTCTGTATTCTGCTTTATTTCAGTATGTTGTGTTTATTACATTTAGAATCACCGCTGTGAGAAAAACCTCAAGCGATATTTGTATTATGTTCACGTTTGATTATTTGTAAAAAAAACGAGCGCGGTATAGCGTAACTTCTGCTTATTATTGGCAAAAAAAGCTAATACAAAAAATTCACCAGTCTGCTTTGTCGATTGGTTTTGTAACTTATCGGGAGCTCTGAGGGGATTACCAATTTAGATATTCTGAACGTATTCCCCTTTTAAAATTTTATTTTTATTTTTATTGATAACGAATTAATTAATTTTTTATTTTATTTTATATACAATACATTTTTTTTTCCAAATATGGTCAGGAATCGCTGGTTAAAATCCCTCGGGTACCTACGTCCTGTTACGCCCTGTATACAGTAAAATTATTATTCAATTTGTAAAAACAGTTTGTTAATAAACAAGTTTTGCAGGGGCATTACCAAACTGTCGTTGATAATGCCTTTAGAAGGCGAATTAGCTGTATCGCATAATAATAATTACACAGCAGAACTTGTTTATAGATAAACGTTTTTTTATAAATTGAATAATAATATTATTGAAAATATAAAATACAAATTTAAAAATAACGTATTTCCATTCAAAAGCAAATGTAGAGTTTAAACCTATAATAATAATTATTTGTTGGATTTCAATACCTTAGAGCCTAAGAGCAGTGTTTTTAACCGTATTGAAAGAATCGCCCCCTTTACCACACTAAAATTATCCGGCATGAATTCTGTAATAAAATATATTATTTTTGGTTGGTATAATTGATTCATAATATTTATTATTGGAAATTGTTTTTTTTTTTTCTTTTTTAAACTAAAGCATTTTTGGTTTAAAGTTTTTCACTTTCAAACAGCATTTGATTTAAAAATTAAATTTTTCTCTCGGTCAAAGAAAGCTGCCCTATTTTCTCATACGGGAACGAATTCTACACCAGGTCGCATCCTTGAAAACTTTCCGCCCGAGGAATCGTTCCGCCAATTAAAACCCCGAGCCAAGGATACCTGAACTAAACTCGGCTCTCATGTCATCGTCTTAATGATGCCGCCCTACATCTAATACGACTTTCGTGACCTATCCGCCTCGAAATTGCGGAATATACAAGATTGGCTTTCAAATGACTGAAAGTGACTACGTTAGTCTGGTCTGGATGAAGACAGGACTATCACAATGATGTCATGATTTTCTTGCCATTTGCAATCGCAGATTAACAGTGACTAGATAGTAAGTCTAATTTTGAAGTTTCTGGACACACGGACTTATTTCAATTCCAGTGACACCATATTGTTTCGAAAACCCACCGAGAGCAAACCGACGAAAAGACTAGATATTATTATGGTTAACGTTATTTTCCCCCAAAGTTATGATAGTGCTTCTTGGGCCCTGCCAATCAGAGTTCTGTTGTAATCTCTCTATCTGTTATAATATCGTGTCGTTTGTGCGAAAGATGAATATGCTCTAAGAACTACTGATCTATCAACTGTATTCACTTCTCACTCGCTCCCGCTGGCTGTGTGTGTGCTGTCCATATGTCCATAATATTTGTGTGTATTCCGCACAATTACACGAAAAGCGGAAGCTTTTTTATGAAAATAGTATCTGGATGATCTGTACTGCTCTGTTTTGGTGAAAAAACACCTCAAGGGCTTTGTAATTTTTTTCTAAAGCCTTAAACCATAAAAAAACTGTTATAACAACTTATGCATAACTGAAGGCAAACAGTATATCACCTACGAAGATGATGTTGCGTAAAAATGTAGGCTTTATTATGTATTTATATGATGTATGTGCGGGTGGAAAATAATAATACAGATTCCTATACATACCTGGCGGGTCACTTTAGCGTTTATTGCTTTCACTGTTCATAAGGTAATTGCATATACTAACAGTTATGCAGAGGACATATAGAGGATATTACATAACATAACACATTTTCAAAAGTTCAGCATTGAACGATAGAAGATATTTGAATGATCATTAATCATTACTTAACAACAGTTTATGAACGGACCCCTGGAATGTAATCAACTCATCGACCAAGTATTTGTTACTAAACCCCTTGTATTATGTTTGCTACGTTTATTTGCTCGTATTAATTTTGTTAGATTTATTTCCCCAATTACTTATATCGGAGGGCAATCTAGTATAGAATTTATCAACGCCTTTGCGATTCTTCCAGCGATGTGCGTGATCTGCAAAGCAATCAAATTAATAGCATTCAATTAGTGCGTCAATGATATCTCGGCCTAAACGGATTTTGATTGGAAGACTATCGGTTCATTGGTTCGCTTTGATCAAATAGGTATATATTTTAGCACAATAATAATTGTAGGACCTTGAATTCCAACTTCCTTGTTTTGATTGAGTTGTCGAACAAATACTTATCGAGTTTTAAACCCCGAAAGTCGTCGATAATGCAATGTTATGAGTGTCAGACCATTGAAGCCATCATCGACGGAATGGTAAATGATTGGTATCTATAATTATACTAAATTTCTTTTAACGGCTTGTTATTGCACTCTCCAATGTCAAGGTGGGTTTTTCTAATGGAAGATTAATATCCTAAACAATCTTGCTAAGCAAAAATTGGTATTAATTTTAATAAACTCCACCAGTTTGAAGATGCCCGTTGCAGGATGAAATCTAATTAATAACTAATCTAAATAAATAAGTGGAAAAGTGATTTTTTTTTTACGTAACCAGTCAAAAAAAAAACTATAAATGTAACTCGTAACGAAACTGTTTGCCTTGCTAACACAGTCAGGTACAGAAAACGTTATCTCCTTCCTCCCTCCCAGATCCCGAGAGAATGTAGCAATTCATTTTTGGTTAACGCATCCTCAAAACATCCTTCAGGTAGGGTGCATTTTTCTATCGAATTACCTAAAAGTGCGGCATTGCATTGGTTATAAAACTTCAAAAATAAATCTAAAAATATATCTTAACTCACACTTCACACGTAGTCTCAAATACAAGATTACCGAATTAATTGATGCAAGAGGTGGTAGAGGAATACTTCGCACCTAGCGGACAATTAAATAGTTCTCATTTACAACCGGTATTAATATCATCATACGTATATCACATTTTAAAACAATTCATCACACAAAAAACAAGAAATATATTTTTTTGCTAAAACTCAAAAATCGACACAAAAATTTTCCACACTCTCATTTTCGCTAATTTTGGTAATAGTTTTTAATTACGACGGCAGAATAATTGACAATTACAATCGGTTTAGTAAGCGCCAAAATTTATTGCCGACCTGACGTTCATACAGAAATCGTCACAATAGGTGAATTTAAGATCCGAAAAGCGCGAGAATGAAACGGAAAGACGGTCCCATATCTCACCCCACGCCTTTCTATGTCGCACGTATGTTTTTACGCATCTTTTTCTTTCGCTTACGGTCATTGTAAAGTCTGTAAAGTGTCTGCGCGGGAATGGATCGTACCAAGTCAGGTCGGCATTTAAGTTTGTTGCGTACTATACAATATCAGAGTTTTATTGAACCTCTGAATTGTAAACGTTGCATCACAATACCTACGCCTTTAAATTGATCTACGTTCAGACGGTTGCAAATGCGAAATTCCCTTTCGCCCGTTAGTGCTACGGTTACGCAACTATCCCACACGCACCTAATGCCGTTCATTATCTTAATCAAAATAATGTGTCACCCGATTTGGCGAGGTATTGAGGTCTGCCATTTCGCGTCTCGTGCGATACCGCCTCTGGAACGGATACGCCTCGAGGAACATTAGCGAATTGGCATCAATATACGGCTCGCAAAATATCACTGGAGATCACGCCATATCATTATTTGCCCCAGTAGCTAGCTACCTGCCCCCCTGGCCATGAGGAGCGAGGAGTGCTGGGTTCCATATATATATATATAGGTATAATTTGTTGCTATTACGGTTCTGCGATATCTTCGCTATCTTTCATTGATGTGGAAATATGCGAAATTGGCCTCTCTTCATGTCGTCACCTTGATGGCATTATTTAATGTCATGAAACTTAGCTCGTATCGTTCTCATAATAACTATCTGTAAAACAAAAAAGCTATACCCCAATAGAATCTGGCTGGTGAGTTCTGCAGTTATGAAATCGGCACATCCTTCTCTACTTCTCTGTGTCATTTCAAATCATCTGGCTGGTGAGTTCTGCAGTTATGAAATCGGCACACCCTTCTCTACTTCTCTGTGTCATTTCAAATCATCTGGCTGGTGAGTTCTGCAGTTATGAAATCGGCACATCCTTCTCTACTTCTCTGTGTCATTTCAAATCATCTGGTTGGTGAGTTCTGCAGTTATGAAATTGGCACATCCTTCTCTACTTCTCTGTGTCATTTCAAATCATCGGGCTGGTGAGTTCTGCAGTTATGAAATCGGCACATCCTTCTCTACTTCTCTGTGTCATTTCAAATCATCTGGTTACGTTCTGCAGTTATGAAATTGGCACATCCTTCTCTACTTCTCTGTGTCATTTCAAATCATCGGGCTGGTGAGTTCTGCAGTTATGAAATCGGCACATCCTTCTCTACTTCTCTGTGTCATTTCAAATCATCTGGCTGGTGAGTTCTACAGTTATGAAATTGGCACATCCTTCTCTACTTCTCTGTGTCATTTCAAATCATCTGGCTGGTGAGTTCTGCAGTTATGAAATCGGCACATCCTTCTCTACTTCTCTGTGTCATTTCAAATCGAGCCTCCGTGATTGAGGGACGTTCTCTCGACTAGCGATCCGTAGGTCGCGGGTTCAAATACCGGCGTGCGCAGATGAATTTTATTTGATTGATTTGTGTTTTAATAATTTAAAAAGTTTAAGGAATGTTTACGGCACGTTCCAGAGTGGAAGATACTCTCATTAACGCCCTGGTACTAGATCTGAATAGCTAGATATTTCCCACATTCTTTTTCCCCTCCCCATTTACTTTCAGCCTCACAACATACCCCAGTTGGGAATGCCAGAGTCTCACTGGCTTCTGACGAGAGCATTTGGGATTTGGGACTTGTGAGATATTCACATTATAAAAAATCAGTTTGCAACGTCATTTCCATCACGAGCTATCGGAGCTATACATAGAGCGTTGAAATATCCATTTACATGACAAACTATATAGGACATGTTGTTATATTTTTCAAAAAATAATAATTTAATGACAGTAGAGATTTAAGAGGGTTAAAAGTAATGTTTCTCGGCTGTAGAAGGTAGTGTACTTAGTAATCTTCTAGTGATGTATATTGTTTTTAATAAAAGTTAAACTACATAATAATTTAATTAAACACAATATTAGCGAAACTCAATCGAAAATCCGGAGAAAACCAGAAAAAGATATTGGCACCTCTGGGACTCGTGAATGCGTTAAGCAAATTAAGATAATATTGGTAGTTCTTAGTCGAAGTATGATACAGTTAAAAGTGATCGAATTGGATATAGACACCTTAGCTCAGTTGGTAGAGCTGTTGCCATGTGAGAAGAAGGTCCTGGGTTCGCGTCCCAGAGGTGCCAATATCTTTCTCTGTCTCCAGATTTTCGATTGAGTTTCGTAATATTGTCTTCATTTAATTAAATATTACAATTTGAAGTTTTACCCATAAAGTTAAAAATAAAAATAAATCCATATACAATAATAATTGTTAATTTTTGTAATGTCGTATTTTGTCAGACACAAATTCCGCCAATGAGTTCGATTCGCTTTCGAAACTCGAATATCACTACAGTGAATCTGATTCTGATGTCATCTGGTTGCTCCCTACTATAGGGATCACTTTGTGTTGTCATATCCACGATACATATACACGCATTATTATTATTTATTATATAACACCGCACCGTGTCGTTAGCGCCGCGTCATCAATCACCCGGGAAATGTCAAATACAAATTCATGTGACGCGAAATGCGGAGGGCCGCTGGCCGCTGGACAAAAGGAAAAGGCTTACGGGCACTGTGGGCACTGCGGGCAGGTGCCACAAAGAGTTGCTCCATGTTAACAAGGCGGGGACACAATGCAATTTGTACATCATTTTACGTCATTCCGTGGGGACTGGAATATAGTACATGCTGACTGTTATCGGGGGAATAATGCACAGCGCTGAAAATACGCACGTAACGAAATGACGGCGTTTCGAGATGATTTTTAATTTATTGTTTATTTTTGTGATGCTGGTTTAATGATTAATTTTATTTAGATGGTTTGGGAACACTTTTTTATTTAACTAAAGCGTGGGTACGTGAGTATAGAACACCGCAGATCCATTTTTAGGAACATATATGTATAGTGGTTTTCTCCTATGTCTCGTTCGTACTCTACGACTTTCGTGGAAGATCTGCTTCAAACTTCTTAGTTCAAAGTTCGCGGGTTCAAATCCTGTACTGACGTTGGTAGAGCATTTCGTTTATTGTGGGTTTTTTGTTATTTCACACATGGTATAATTAAAACTAGTCAAAATGTATTAGCACTTTATTTCAGAATGGAAAAGAACGTTTTTTAATTTTTTTAAAAATTAATATCTTACAAGAGTTCCAGTTGCTCCCGTCTGGAGCCAGTGAGGCTATGGCATGTTGTGAGGGTGAAGGTAGTGAGGAGGGGAAGGATATGAGGAAGAGATGGGTGGGGAAGTACCTAACGATTCAGATCTGGTCACCAAACACGACTAAAGCCATTTTAAGCAACGTTTTAATCCTGAATGGTTGACTTAACACTATGGCGATACTGAGAGTATCTTCCAATCTGGAACGTGCTGCAAATGTACTATATTTATTTGTTTATTTTTTATTTATAACATTACATTTGATACATTTGTATAGCAAAAATAACATTGCAAAACTATAGACATTAAAATGTATACAAGTGTTATTATGTCTTGTGGGTCGATATTAGTTCCTAGCTAGGCAGATTGCCCGTTCTAAGGAACCAAATGCTGGTGAAAATGCAAAAAAAATATTCTGTAACAAAATGTTGATTTAAAAAAAAAAAATAATTAAATGTATATTAATAAAAATGCCAAAAATTTATTCTGTAACAAAAAAAATAGAAATATGTTTTTTTTTTTTAAATTTAAATATATTCCTACTAAATTTTTACTAAAAGTGCCATATTTTTACTAATAAAAATTTAGTAGGAATATATTTAAATTTAAAAAAAAAAACATATTTCTTTTTTTTTTGTTACAGAATAAATTTTTGGCATTTTTATTAATATACATTAAAATAATTAAATGTATATTAATAAAAATGCCAAAAATTTATTCTGTAACAAAAAAAAAAGAAATATGTTTTTTTTTTTAAATTTAAATATATTCCTACTAAATTTTTACTAAAAGTGCCATATTTTTACTAATATATTATTTTAAATAATTTTTTTGTAAAATAATGCAAGTTAATCAAATAAAATTTATCTGCGAACGCCGGGATTCGATTCCGCCACCGATTCGATTGCGAGTCAAGAGCGTTACCTCTCGACCACCGAGGTCGTCGAACGTTAAGCTATCACAACTTATTTAGATTTATTCAAAGTGGAAGATACTCTCCGCATCACCCCTGTAGAGTCCTCCATTTAGATTCGATACCTTGCTTGATATTATTTTAACTACGCTATGTGACCAGATCTTCCTATTTTTCTTCGAGTCTACGCTTCCTTCTCTTAAGCATTATATCATTCTTTAATTTGCGATTACCATTGTCCCACTCACTGCTTCCGGGCAGTTGAGTCTATCATACTGTCTATAATCTAGTATGATCCAGATAGCGTGTGTCTGATACGAAAAATATATATTATAATCTTAAAATTGCATTATTCAATTAATGCACTTTCAAACCTTTATCTCTGTAATGCACTAATCTTTATTTGGCTCTTGCATCACTCACGATTCGTGTAGACTGAATTATGGTGGATTTAAACTTGTCTGTCGTGACGCATCAGAACGGAATCAGTTTCATACATTTAGTATGGTGACGTATATATTAGTGTGTCGCTATCTGTTGTGTCGCATCAGAAGCTATCACGATTTTCGTCAGAGCCTTGAAGGTGGGGGGCACGGGGGCGGCCGCGCCATGACAGATCAGACAAGTGTGCACGGGCCAGTGCTGTGTTGTGATGACTGTATTGATTCAAAATATCGCCAGAAAGCGTCAGACATATATATGTGAACGCTAGCCATCACGTCAGAGTACATCACAACACGACACGTCAGACAAATATAAACATACCATTATTATTTGTTGTTGCCACCTTATCAGCTCGGCCGCTCTGGAATTGAATGATAGACTCACCTACTCCAATAACTCCAATCAGCTGATCCTCCGCTATATGAGTCACTACTTGATGCGCGTGAAGCTCGTAACGGGGTCATGACATGTACCAACCATGAACTACTGTGTTGTTATAATTTTATACGACGCATGCCTACGAGTCCTACAATTGAATGCCCGCGTAGATGAGCTCCGGGCTTGCTGTACCTGTGTAGTTCCTACCTACGTAAATATCTGTCCAGTGTTGCGGAATATATCTAATACGGACAAGTATTTAGGGATTATTACGTCAATTATTAGTAATTCCAGCATGATCGATTGCATACGAAATTGGGAAATCATTGTGAGTAGGTAATTATATTAATCAATTTGGGAGGTGGGTCCCGGGAACCATTTATTGGATAACCATCACCCCTGCCATAGGTCTCCCCAAGTGGTTCGCTACGTTTGATAATTTAGCAGGGGTGCCCGCGTTAATGGGGTAAAGTTTGTCTAGGTCTTGACAGCGAATGCGTTTGCCCACTTAATGTGTGGCGGACAGGATCGGGAGAGACTGAATTTCTAAAAATCCTTTTGTTTACACAGGGAGTAACACTCACTCTTCGCTTTATTAATTCTCTTTCAGTTGATTGATTGTCTACAATACCCTTTTTTTGGAAATTTGTTACGATGAAAAATGTTTTTTTTAAATTTAAATTACCTCAATGATTTTAGCCATCTCGGAGATACTTTTAACGATAAGATAAGGCGATTTGTCTTTGAAGTCTGGCTCCCAAAAAATATATGGTTTTCGACTCTCAAACATGATAAAAACCTCATTCCCAATTATGTCCTCTGCGTGCGAACTGTGTCTTAATTTCTCCAAATAAACAATAACAGTGTTAATCTCTAGTGAACCTCCAGGTAAGTATGGTCTTGTATATATTTTCTGCCTGTACAGTGCATTTTTACAGCAGCATCGCGTTCATTGGTCAAATCATTGCACATATAGTTTCGTATCGGTGATCGATGAACCGGTGGATGCAATTTTTAGCCAAAAGTTGTTGTTGTCTATAGTTGAAATAAGATTGTTTGTATAAACGTATTATAAATTTGTACAGCGCCCTTGAGGTAATTTTTCACAAAAACGGCGCTATACAAGTCATCCAAATATTATTATTATTAAAGAAGACTGCGATAAAAAAAACTTTTTACTGTGTAGAACTATATAGAGGTAGGAATGGTAGACAGAACATAATTATTAGATTTAATGTACTGGAACAACTAGAAATTAATAAAAGAGAAAATGCTTTTAACTTATGATGTTTAATAGCCTGAAAGTCGGAAGAAAATTCTATTATCTCCACTTCTTAATATGTTTTATGGACGTGTATGTGGACCGCGACTAAGAACACGTAATAAAAATAAAACACTTAACGGAGATACTTATCAAACAATTTCTCATCATCAATATAGTTCTCGATAAAAAATTATAAACTAAACTCTTAGCTAAAATCTATAAATATTGACCTATATACGACCCAGTTGATTAGTGGTAACTAAATCATTGCCAATGGGTACCCAAATAAACGCATAATATTGCATTTGGAATTAGGCAAGGCGAATTAGGCACCGCGAATTAGGCAAGGGATGAACCTGCCTTGAGTCTTAATATTACCTTGAAGAAGGCATAACTGTGTGCACGGGTTGGATTAAAATTGAAAATTTTGAATTTTAAGCTACGATTTGTCAGATTTTAAAAATAAGGTTCATTTCTACTTAAAACGTTGGACTAGCTGGCACGAAAAAATATCAGCAACATTGAAAATTAGCAGATTACGAATTTGTGGTTTTACGAACCAACCACGAAAACTTTAAATAAGGATGTGACCAACTTATACTTGCATATGTTTACTGGTAAAAGCATACATCTAGATGTAGAAGACCTCGCTTTCGCAGTCATTAGTCGAGCAATTCCCATAATTATATCGGTTTATTCTGTTTCTGGCGGTCGACCTTGAGGTCGTCGCTTTCTAGAACCGGATCGCCCGGTCCCTCCCGGTCCGGTCCCGTTTGGGAGCCCGCCCTCGCCCTCCCGCCCTACCCGCCCTCCCACTCCCAACCCGCCCACGGTGGTGACGAGGTCACGTGGTGTCATGCATGAACCCACGCTCTATAATAATAATAGTAAAATAATACGTAGATTCTAAAGACACGCTCGATTTGTTCTCTCCCCTACCCTGATAAATCTGCCATATTATACTTATTTATTTATTTATTTATTTATTTATTTATTTATTATTGTTATACGCCCATATGGGCTTTTACATAGATTATAAGTAAGTTTTACAAAAGTTATCGAGTAAGTATTTATACCAAAGTTATAAAAGTGAAAAATTAAAAAATTGTATATACAAGAAGTTTACGAAAAATATGGCGTAAAGAAATATTTTAAACAATATAATATTTGAGTTATCGAGTTAGAATTTATAACAAAATTTATAAAAGTGAAAAATTTAAAAAAATAATTATATAAGTAGTTTTTGAAGAACATGGCGTAAAGAAATATTTTAAACAATATAATATTTAGATATCGAGTTAGAATTTATACCAAAAGTTATAAAAGTGAAAAATTAAAAGAAATATATAAGTAGTTTTTGAAGAACATGGCTTAAAGAAATGTTTTAAACAATATAATATTTGACAATAACATAATATACAACATTACAATAACACATAAAATCGTTAAATATATTAAACCCGTTACAATAATTTGTAGGATTCCACAAAGTGTTGGTTTAATTTGCATTTAAGATTATAAAGGGAATCAGCAAATATATCTATAATACCACCAAACTTGTTGCCCAAATTATGCATCCTATTGGTAAGCGAGTGTGATTGATAGTTGGTTGTGTATGTGTCGCAAAAGAATGTTGTACTTTGTCTCGTATTCCTTGTCGGTACATAGAGTTTAATAGCAGCAACGATGGCAGGGCTGTCAATAAGGTTGTTCATGACTCTGTATAATAAAATTAAATCAGAAATGGTTCTTCTGTCAGACAACGTAATTAAATTAAGTCGATACATCAAATTTACATAATTTATGTTTTCTATTGGAATTTTGAGTTTGAAATTTAAGTACCTAAGAAATTTGTGTTGAACCCGTTCTAATTTGTTAGAGTGTACTTTATAGAAAGGAGACCAAATAGGTGAATTGTATTCCACTTGGCTTCTAACTAGTGAAATGTAGAGTGTTTTCATGCAATACAAGGACTTAAAATCAGTTAGGGTTCTACAAAGGAAGCCAAGAATCTTTAAAGCCTTATTAGTTATATCATCTATATGTGCTGTGAATGTTAAGTTTGATTCGAATATAACTCCCAAGTCACGAATTTGTGATACTGGTGTTAATTTAACATTATTTAAATTATATTCATGGAAGATATGAGAATGAGTTCTGGAAAATCGTATTACTTGACATTTCTCAATGTTCAAAAATAACATATTTTGTTCGCACCATTTAAAAAATTCATCTAAATTAGCTTGTAAAATTAGGCAATCATATATATTTCGTATTCTTTTAAACAATTTTAGATCATCTGCAAAAATTAGGACTTGTACATCTTTAAATATGTTTACAATGTCATTAATGAATATTAAGAATAGTATTGGGCCGAGGTGGGACCCTTGCGGGACACCACTTGTGGCCTCGAATACATAGGATTCTATAAAATTAATCCTAACACTAAGCACTCTATTACTGAGGTAACTGATAATCCATGTCAATAAACTACCTTTGATGCCTAACAGTCGGAGTTTGGCTATAAGAATGTGATGTCGAACCTTATCAAATGCTTTACTGAAATCGGTGTATATAGAATCCACTTGTTGTTTCAAACTAAGGGATTCGGATATGTAATTATTATAGATAGTTAAATTACTTAAGGTAGATCGACCTCTGATAAAGCCATGTTGGTTAGGAACAATAATATTGTTGATAGGTTTTACAATGGTATCTAATACTAATGACTCAAAAAGTTTGGGTAAAGCAGACATAATACAAATAGGTCTATAGTTTGATATATCGCTTTTGTCGCCTTTTTTATGAATGGGTGTTAAATAACTCTTTTTCCACAGAGCCGGAAAACAGCCAGATGCTAAGGATTTGTTAAAAAGTTTATGTAAGGGATATATCAAACTATCAACGCAAGTTATTAAAAATATGGGAGGAATACCATCCGGCCCAGCAGATTTATTACTATCTAATGCTTTTATGCTTCTTTCTATGGATTCTAATTTTATAAAACATTGGCTTAGGTTTAATGACTCTTCCACTGAAGTACTGAAGGCTGCATTGACGGGAATATCTTTGTCGTAAACACTTTTAAAAGAGTCAGCAAAAAGATTAACCATACCCTCAATACTGTCGGCACATTTTTCTTTAAAGAACATGCTATTAGGATATCCACAGTTATCTTTTCGTTGAGATTTAGTAAAATTCCAGAATTTTTTTCACATTGTGATGATGTACCTCATTTTCTATTACGTTAATATAGTCACCATAGCATTTTGTTGATAATTCCTTACATTGTTTTCGTAGTTTAGTAAATGTTAAATAATCGTTAGGATTTCTGGTATGTTTATATTTTCTATGGATACATTTTTTTTTATTAATTAAATTAGTTAGTTCCCTTGTAAACCATTTCGGATAATTAGATGATGTAAAGCTAACCTTGGGAACAAATTTTTCTATAGAGGTATTTAAAATCGAGTAAAAGTATTCTAATTGATCATTTATATTATTTTCCTCATCTAAAAAGGACCAATCTGTTTGGGTAAGGTATTCAGTAATATGATGGTATTCAGCTTTGGAAAAGTTATACGATGGGGCACTTGTTTTTTTTGAAGATGTTAAAGGCCTATTTGTTATGATAATGTCCAACGGTGGGTGGTGTTGATCTAATGGTAATAATAATTCATCAGATAGCTCAACCACTATTTTCGAATCACTTGAAAACACTAAATCCAACATTCGATTGTTAAAGTTGAAAATCTTGTTTGATTGAGTTAGTCCCAAGAATAACGACATATCGCGAATTTCACTACATTTAGCACACTGTAAATCGGCTTGGTTTGTAGCAGGTCCGTTGTCATCTTGGCTGGTCCAGTTAGGAAGGTTATAATCACCAGCAATAATGAATTTTGCTTTAGGATATTTGAATTTGAGTACTTCTATGTCCTCATTGTGATTTTTATACGTTTGCAAATCCGATGCAGGTGGGATATAGACACAGCCGATAATAATTTTTCCATTAGGTATATTGAGCAATACAAAAATTTGTTCAACACTTTTGTGTTTTACCGGTAGTTTAGTAGATGATATATTCTTGGACACGCACAGCATCACACCTCCTCCGTTAGACTTTTTGCTCGTAATAGAATTTCGATCAGAACGATATGTTGTATATTGATGTAGGCCTAATTCTGACGAGCTGATATCAGTATTTAACCATGTTTCGGCTAAAAACAGAATGTCGTGTGAGAAGATTGGGGAGTTAGTTTTAAGTTGGTGCAATTTCGTACGCATTCCCCGTACATTTTGATAATATCCTGTAAGTCTAGAAAATCTGTTCTGTTTGTTTTTTAGTTTTTTGCTTGGGTTTTGATGATTTTGGGAATTCCGTTGAAATGTTTGATTCGTAAATCGACTTCGCCCTTTTCTTTCCTCTCTTCTAATTCCTTCCAGAGGTCAGTTAAGTGATGTCTTTGTTGTAGAGTCCTGTCAGGTTTGATTATAATTCCATTGGACAAAGTAGTTTTGTTAAAGAGTATTAGTTTCGCCTGTTTGACTTCATCAAATTCTAATTTAATTGGCCTGGTTTTGTTTGGAATTTTACTTCCAAGCCTGTAAATTTTCACATCTTCTAGATTGAACTCGCTATTAATTTCACTAATAGCTGCTAATACCTTTTTTCCATCCTCCGAGACGCTCACTGTAGTTGAGTTCGAGTTACACTCGGGGACGTTGAGTAAAATGACGTTCTTCGAGCGGGTCTTGCGTTCCTCTATCTCAGCGAGCATGTCACAAATTGGCGTTGTTTCCTGTGGTAATACTTTCTTTTCAATGATTTTTTCGAATGTCATAACTTTTCCTTCAAGAACTCCAACAGTTACTCCTAGGTCTTGCATAGTTCCAGATAGATTAGAAAGTTTACTGAGTATTTTTGCCATTTGGTCTTTTGTTATTTTTAAGACAGGATCGGTAATGGCATTGTGAATGCTATTAATCTCCTCCTTAGCTTTGTTTAAGAAAGCAATTGCTTCATTATTATTCATTTCGAAAGTGAAAAGTTTTAATTTTTTTATGAGAAAATAATATGAGTGACAACCCTGCTCGCAATGTACAGGTAATTAGCACAAGTAGGTAGCGGGAGCGTCCACAAGTGTTATCCAGTAAGTGCGAGGGAGAGAATACGGCACTACCTTATCCTGTCACTTGTTAGAGCGAGACGTAGGGAACACTGTACACAATTGATTATTAAACAAATTGATTTATAAATTTTATAATAATGGTGAATATTTAGGTTGATTTTGAAATGATTATTAGTAAATACACTTAGTGCACTAAATTATGTTGCAGTATACTAAAACTTGTTGAAATACACTGTTTTATTTGTTTTATTTGTAAGTTTCTAGTAGGACACAGAAAAAACTCGACAGCTGTCAATGGTATTTATTGTTGTATTTTTACTTAAAAAGGGTATAACGTATTACCAAAAATAGATGAAAGTGAACTGATTATAGTTGAAATAAGATCCCCAAGGCGTATATGTGGTAAAACAACTTGTTACCGTATTATTAATGATTTTGCACCCCGGCTATGTTTTGTTTTCCTCATATCTAATGTTTTTTTTTCTTTTTTCGCAGGTAAGAAAAAGATCTTTCAAATGTGCAGCGATCTAATAAGGCGTAATCTACGTAGAAGTTAATCAGCGACACGAAGGTTGTAAGTATATATTTTTTTAATATTTATAATTCGTCAAATTTGAAATTTTCCTGCTACAGTAAAAATACCACGTGGTATTAAATGTAATTTTGTGCAACAGCCGATCGGAGTTTCCAAGTCACTAAAAAATTTAAAACATGCATAATTTTAAACTACACTACATGATTGGTTCTGCGTTCTGCCTACTCGACGCATTTGATTATAATTTACGTAAATAAAAAGGCATTTATAATAATATTCATAAAAATCATTTTGTATTATCCAGTTTTAATTCAAAATAATAGTGACAATTTTTATGACAGGATTCCGTGAAGTAAGACACTATGCGATGAAATTTTATCCCCCTTACTAATAAAAGTATTTTAAATTTTACATAACTTTTTAGTTGTGTATAATTTGAAACACTTTTATTTGTAAGGCCCTGTGTATATAAATAACGTGAAAATATATAAAATTTTTCATGTCTACCTGTCGTACAGTGGAGCTGTGAAACTATTAAACACAACAAAAAGAAAAACAATTAAAACCATGCGTTTGGTATTCGGTGATAGTTCTGCTGTAAGCACTCTCCTTTTTTCTCTAACTTAACCTTCTCTCAACCTCTTTTGCGAATATGTCGACTATATAACGTCCACTGATGTTGTGTAGTCGAAACATATTATTTCTTTTTCGTTTTTAATGTTAATCCTGTATGTTGTGTACATGATAAATAAAATAAATGATAATGACACATGGAACATAAAAAAGGGTTTCAACGGAGCTTTCAGCGGCAGAATCCTAATATCGCAAAACAATGATATTCAGAATTTCCCCTTATCAGAGGCCTTTTTAAACCTAACGCTGCTCGGTAATGTGAAAACGTTGCAAAATTCAATTAAAAATTATGTTCCTGAAAATATATTTGAGCCAAATGACCGGCGTAAAAAATATGCATCGCTCCATGCGGTGAAATTGCGAAACGCTTTCCATAAATTCCCCGCAATTTGTTTGCTGCATTGTCATCCACGGGCCATAAAGTTTGCCTCCAAAATGTACAAATTTGTTCTTTATGAAATCGGACCCAACCTCTCGTTTATTTGTTATAATAGCAGCCAGTTAATTCAACATATTTTTAAATACATTTATTCGAATTTCCATTTTGTTTTTTTGATTGAATGAATGAATGCCGCGGAATTTTATAAAGTAAAAATTAACCCTCTTCCCGACATCCAATTGAGCTGAAACTCGGCAGATAGACTCGTTGTCAAAAACAATGCAGTCTATCAACGTTTGGTGACAATCACTCACAAGTATATTGATACATATGCATTTATCTGAAATAAAAATTTATTAAAGCGAATATACGAAATAAATTTAGGTTTTAAAAATCGGAATTTTTTAAGGTTGGCGGCGTGGTTGATTTCAATCCTCGGGAAGGAAGGTTCAAACCTCAGTCAACCCATTTTATTTTTTTTTTTACTTTTAAAAGACATTTGAAAATAGGTGTAGTAAAAAGCTTCGTTTTAAGGCTTGATTTTTGATTATGTGAGGAACGGCCGTGCAGCCTTTTAAGGCAAAGCACTATAAAGAAGTGTTTGTGTCACACACGGCTATAAAAGTTAAAAGATCATTTGGCTTGGCCTATTCCAGCGCATTGCTCATATATTTCCACTGGGAATGTACGGCGTGCGATATGCCGAAATACGCCAAGCCACATGATCTTTTATAGCTGTGTGTGACACTAGCAAAATTCAAAATCATGTATCTGCAAGCATAACACAATAGGAATTTAGTGCTTCGAAGAATGTTGTTAGTTTTTGTTAAGTTAATGAGCCATTAAAAAATATTTTTTTTATGATTTTAGGGGTAAATTTGGCAATTATTTGTGATATTTCTTATATACTCATATCTTGTCATTTTACCTTGTAAAAGTCAAATTATTTTTAATTACAATGAACTCACAAATTATGTAATTGCCAAAGTTGCCTCTAAAATCATGTAGAATCCATTTCTATGAGTTTTCCATTGTGATATTTTTATTAGGTTATTTTAAAAACGAACTTTTTCAATTTAACGGGAATTTTCTTTCATGAAGTTTAATATCGAGTTTGAAACATGTTTTATTAAAAATGCTTTTGTACTAGTAGGTATTGTGATCGCGCCAACTGTAGCTACGATTCCTATACTTGCTTTACACTGCATTGATAGCCAGTCTATTATCAAGATAAAAACAACTGCCAGTAAACAGTTCCCAATGTAGCCGCGGCAACGACATAGCCGTATAAAAATGGTCAAAACATAATCGGCTAAAAAAAGACTCCCGGATGCTTTTTACTTATAACTGAATACGGTTATTCACTCAAGTACAGTAAATCATTTTAGAGACCCTGGCTTGTGAAGTGGTGTACTGGTTGATTAAAATCATTTAATTTAATAATTATTATCTGGTTTTTATTATGAACCGAAGATTAAAACTTAAATAGAACATTATTTTATTTAAGTTAAGCACGCCCGCAACATTTTCTGTAATGTATACTGATTAGCTCTGGCGTTAAGAAATTTGTATAAAAAAATTGCAATCAGTAGAGAGGGGGTGGAGAATCCGGGGAGCGGAGGGGAACGATGAGGGCGGTTCGCGGGAGGGGGTCGAGGGAGGAGGTCGAGGGAGGGGGGAAGGCGGGGGAGTTGGAGGGGCAATGCTGGAGAGGAAGGGGAGGTGGAAGGGGAATGGGGACGAATGGGATAGGACACGCAGGGAGAAACAATTTCTTTAATTAAGTGGCATTGCAACGCATGCCGGGAAGTCGCCAGTTAATGATAAAATACTATTATTGAACTCTATCAATTAATAATTTAGAGAAATCATTAAAAAAAGCTGCTTCCCCTATTTCTACCTGAAAATCATACTAATTATCCTAATTTTTTTATTTTTTTTTACATGAGCTCCACATAGGAGGCCCTGAGGAAAATAATTTCACTCTTTGGGGATGCTGTGTGGAGGTTTTTTTAAGGAAAGGAAGGAGAGAAGAGTTGGTTTAAAGGGTGGGTAGGAATCTGGGGTTCAGTGTGTCCTGGTCATCCGCCTTCAAGCCCAGACAAACCTCACCCCATGAACCCGGGCACCCCTGCTAAATCACCAACCAAACGTGGCTAACTATGGCAGAGGTTTTGGTTATCCAATAAAGTTTCCTGGGGCGGCGGTACCCATTCCCGCCTCCCCTAATGCTCCATTTTATCCTCCGTAATATATGTTTGTTGTTTTTCATAATAAAAAAATAAATATTTATTTTATTTTCATAAACATGATTGCGATGTAACCATGTTAACTCTTCGTACGTATTTTTTTTATGTCCTTAATTCGAACAGAAATGTAAACTTTTTTCGTTGTTTGTTTTTGGGGTGTTATGCCGTGTTGCGCTACTTCCTTCTTTAGCCGACGTTTCGGACAGCGTTGCAGTGTCCATCATCAGGGCAGATCTGCCCTGATGATGATGGACACTGCAACGCTGTCCGAAACGTCGGCTAAAGAAGGAGGTAGCGCAACACGGCATAACACCCCAAAGACAAACAACGAAAATGCTTTTGGCCGTGAAAATCTAAAAACGTATCAGAAATGTAAACTATTTCACAAAATTACGCATGCACCATATATTTAATCTGGTTATCCTTTTTCAAATGTGTCCTCTTCCATACACAACCAAATGCTTTTAACGGAAAAGCAGTATAAATAAAAGTTAAAAAAATTGTAAGAAAAAATCAATAAATTAAAAATTGTCAAACGTATCCTCTGAATGTTTTGCCTGAATGTGTGATTATTTCGATTGTATTATGTACAAGTATGAAATAATTATTTCAGCATAGTAATGCCGCTCTATCCTCGAATTATTGAGATATTGAGAGCATTTCAAGAGCAACAACTGGAAAGTGTGAATCGAATACTAGATCTCAAATTTCTACCCCCTCTTCCAGCCTTAAACCAGGCCTCAAATCTTTCGACGATCGAATCCTTAATGTATTTTCAGAAAAGTCATTAAACTCTGCAATTTTCAGGCAAGGCACTAATCTAGAAAGTAAAAACTCTGCACTCTCCATAAATCAAATAATAATAATTATAAAAATTTATGCCATAAGCTCGCTCACGCTCACGTTTAACAGATTGTCGGTTGATCTCTCGTAACTCTTTTTTACCTCTCGGCTGTTTCTGTAATATTATGGAATATGCAGTTAACCCTTTCAGACCCGCATTAAAACTGGCTTTGGTAGAACTTGGGTAGAACATATTTCATGCTTGATAACAATTGGTAGAGTTATTTGAATTTTTTTTTGTGTTTTTTCTTCTTCAAAAGTTTTGAAATTATTTCTACTAAAATGACAAATATTACTCTGTATACCAAAAATATAACATTTTATTCAATTCAAAAGGTACACAAAAATTAAACATTGAAACAATACCTTAAAAACTTACATAACACAAAAATCATCTTTCAAAATATAAAAATGGTTACCGCTTGGACTAGCAGCTAAAATTCAATGAAAAAATAGCATACCTAACCAGTTATCAGCGATTGGAAAACGAAAACCGCCAATTTTTATTCACTCTAAAACTCAAGACTAGATAGAAAAAAAAGATGTTTTTTTAAATACACACGATCTGAAATGGTTAAAAACTAGTCGAGGATAGGTACCGTTTGAGTTTTTTCTTTTTCCTTGATGCGCTAGTTAAACAATCTTGGACCTCCTTGGTTGATTGGTAAGGCTATTGACTCACAAATAAATTTTATTTGCACACGCCATTATTAATTTAAATTAATATGTAGTATATTTGCGGCACGTTCCAGAATGGAAAATACTATCAGTATCGCCTTGGTTTAACATTTAGAATCGAAACGTTGCTAATGGCTTTAGCCATGTTTGGTGACCAGATCTGAATAGCCAGGTACTTCTCTATCTCCCTCCCCTCCACTACCTTCAGCTTCACAACATACCTCAATCGGGGATGCCATAGTCTCACTGGCTCCAGTAGGGAGCAGCTTGACCCCCGGATCCATTTATCCCATAAATGGTTCCGGGGGCGGCGGTACCCCTATCCGCCTCCTAAAATGATAAATGTCGTGTTTGATGTAATCACTAAAAGGCACGTATTCCACTGTTAAGGGTTACAATTACATTGAGACTAGTTCAACTTTATCCTACAAGATCCGCGAAAAGTTTTCTTCCGAATAGAAAACCATTTTTTTAAATAATTCCCTCGACATCTCGGACGTAACTAATTAACAATCAGAAACAATGGCCGTTACTACAGAATACAGACCGCAGTACTAACGGAGCCGCTAGTGACTTGAATAATTAGATAATTAAAACTGTTAACTGTTGTCGAACTACCAGTGGTCGTTTTGCAGCGATTTTACGTCTGAACGACTTCCGCAAGCGATAAATATTTGTTAGTCGTTGGATCAACTTGTCGTTATTCTGTAATATGTATGCCTCTGTTCCCTATTCCTATATCTTCTGCGACTTCTTCCCTCAATGGCAGATTGGAAATGAACTCCTTCACATTAATGCGTGTATTTTTTCTTTTGTAATTAAATGGATGTTATTTGGAATTTTAACGCTGTAAACGTGGCACGAGAAGAAATTTTACCGTGTAGTTTTACATCTAATAAGCTCGGAGTACATGTTAAAATGCAGTTTCGGTAAACGGAGTTTCGTTGTAAATGAGCAGAACACGAAAAAATGATTTTCGAACCTAAAGCATAAATTGAGGTGTGTAAAAGCAATAGAATATTTGCGGTACGTTCCAGAGTGGAAGATGCACCCAGTATCGCCCTGGTGTAAGACCACCATTCAGATTTGAAACGTTGCTTGAAATGGCTTTAGCCGTGTTTGTTGACCAAATCTGAATAGCCAGGTACTTCCCCACCTTCCTATTACCATCTCCTTCCCTTCCCTACTACCACCAGCCTCACAACATACCCCAATTGGGAATGCCATAGTCTCACTGACTCCAGACGGGACTCTTGTGAGGTATTCACATAATTTTTTTTTTTCAAATGCAATATATATTTTTTTATGTGTTTTTAAAAATAAAGTTTTTTTTAATTATAATAACTTCAAATTTCAAGAATTTGAACGCGGATCAACTACTTGGAAGGCAACTGCGCTAACCATTACACCACCATTTATTATAAAGAACGGTAGCATAAATTCATTATTTGTACTTACTGAAAAATATGAATTATGTATCTTTGAATGTCCGTAGGTACATCACAGCCGAAACTATATTGTTTAATTATAGGTACCTAACCTAGCAGAATAATAAGCATCAAAAACACCTGCACCCATCAAAACATCTGTTCATTTATAAAATTCATTTTGACATCCAATAGTTTTATTTTAATTTTTGTCAACTAACAATGTGCGAATTTAAAATTATAACACCTCACTAACCAGATTTGTAAATGACAATAAATGAAATTGATTTAATTCTTTAGGTATAATGCATAAATGTATTTCAGTTGTTTTCACGTTTACATACTTATCTAGTATCTACGTTTAATGCGTGAGTAAAGATACGATATCTCATAAATGGAGAATTTTTAAACGAAAACGCTTATCGGATTATTTGTCATCTGACTCATAGCGTTATTCCAGCCACGCGGCAGCGGCTGGCGTGCAATACCAGCGACATTTCTCATTTTCCGCGCAAATCTCGCGCTCTTTGCATAATAAAATAAAGTTTTTTGCCAATTATAGTGCGAGTTAGAAATAGCGCCATTTCAGCCACGAACCAGCGGTCCGCAATCCGCCTTTCGTCGCTCCACCGTAAAAGAGAAAAACAACGCGAAAGAAAAGGCTGCTATCGGGCTGTGCCCGCTACGGCCTGCGATTGCGTCACGGTGGATTTATTTCTCAAACGCACTTAACTGGTGAACCCTGCCTAAACGTTGGAATTCCTGATTTAGTTTATTGAAATTCTAGCTACCACAAAGCTTACCCCCAACTCATAATTCCACACTAAACTTTATAAAAATCTAGTACCTACTAATGTCGTCTAAATTCTAAATAACGATGATATTAAGTTATACTGGTTTTTTCTTTCCGGCCACTCTACTAGATTTTCTACACTAATCGAACACATATTTTCTTTTGAAACAAACAATGCGGCTGTTATATTTTTCAGTTAAATGGGTATTTCTGTTAGGTTTCATAGCTCACGATTGAATTGACGCTTCAAGTTGAAAATAGTTGACTTAGAAATTCCAGACGGTAAGCTGTAAAATATTCATGGCGTCAGGGGTCCCTGTTCTAGAGTTATTACTACTAGCACAACAAGATTACTGCTATAAAGCAGATTATAGCATGACCCCCATTTTGTGAAAATCAAAAGGTTAGATGCTAAAATGTTCGTTAGGATATTCATCTAGTAAATATACCTGCCATCATCAGTGCTAACAGACAGAAATTTTTCGTGAACGTGTATTATGTACTACACTTTTTATCTATTAATTTTGTCTCTCGGAATCAGAATTTGCATGCGAAAGTTGTCGGTAAGATTCCCGCCAAAGTGTAGGCCAAGGCTCACTAGCTTGTCAAAGGCAAATCAATGTATCAATGCTACTCCACAATCTTAAAACGGTTGAACACCATGAAAACTACAATGGATGGATCTTAACCTCCTATTTTTCTTTTCTGTTCAGGTTCAATGAATTTTCGTATCGGTCGTATCCTCTTTCCATAAACATAAATCATAAAAAACACTGTCATTTTACTGCTTGGATAGTAAAAGCCCCGTGAACCTTGTACCTGCGTTACGGTCGCTCTGTTCCGACTTGCTATTTCTACTTTACGTCACGGCATCACTTTTTTCTTGAGTAAGATTGCCGTCACGTGAGCCCATCGTAAAAAAATACTTTCATTGATGTGAAATACGCTAGATGTTCAAACCCTGATCTAAGAGTATCAAGCAAATATATTCCAAAAAGCTACATAAATACTTATTATAATGCGAAATATCTACCTGCTTACAATATTGTCATCTGTCCAAACTCTTCCCCGGAGTCCTTACTGACTCTGCTAGCTTTTTAAACAGTGTTGCCTTTTGGTTACAAACCGTTTTGTTGGTAGATCGTCTTCGCTCACGTTCCTCAGTTTCTCAGTTTTATAAATTCGAACGATTCTTCCGGCTTGATTACTCGAACTAACTTATTCCTTCCAAAAATAGAACTCCATAGATTATTCTAAAATCTTTGTCTTTATAATATCTATTATCTTTTCTCAATTCTTTGTGTGGATTCAGTTCATCTTTTTGCCACCTCTCGATAAGGAACAAACCCAAGCCCCAAAAAAAACAACAAATTAAAGGAAAACGGTTTTGTTTGTTTTAATGTAAACACGACACTGATCACTGGCACTAACATTTAGGTAAACGGGTTGATTTTTCTAGAGTTATTTCAGGTTCCGTAATGAGCAACCTTGTGTAATATTTGTCAATGCTTCTCATGCACTGAAAGTTTACGGTGTCTGGGACAATCACCCCCACGACCCCACTTGCAAAAGGTAGAAACAGGTAACTGACAACTCATAAAAAGGGATTCCATTTTTATTTAGATTGTCATTCAACCCTAGTAGATTCTTGTAGCTTCTTTCTTTGTCAGAGCCAAAAATATCACCAGATCCTATTACTTGACTAAAACAAGTCTATTACTGAAATACTACTAAAACAAAGGAACTGCAACTTGTAAGTGTATATATATTAAAAAGTTAGAATTTGATTTGCTTGTTCCATATTGTTTTTTTTCTACTCGTTGGCAAAATACTGTAAAAGTTTTGTTTGCGTTCAACCAAGAACCTCACGAAGGTTGTATGCAAATTTTGCAAAACAATTTTACTGTTTTGGAACGATGAAAAATAGTAGTAGGCGTGCTTCATAATTATTAAGGGACGATGCCGTATTTGTTCTCTGTGACAACCATGGATGATAAAATAAAAAGCGATTGAATTAATAAAGCACCTACTTGCTTAAAGTTTCCGAAATGATTGCTATTTAAAATTGAAATATCGTTGCACGAGCTTTTAGACGTTGACCTATTGATTAAAGATAGGTGAAACAAATGTCAGGAGGAGAATGGTGGTTCTGCTTTGTACAATAATAATAATATATATTTATTTATATATATATATTTATATATATATATTTATATATATATATATTTTTTTTTTTTATTAATTATAATGTATTACAAAAATATGATAAGTAACACATTATTCCCAATGAGTTGAGATAAAAACTCATTACGGGAAGGACAGATAGATATAAGTACATTTTACACAGATATTACACGTTTAAAAAATACAATATTGAAAAGGAAAAAAAATAAATATATATATATAAATAAATAAAAAATGCTTTGTCAAGAATAGAGATTTTAAAATTTATTATGAGTCATACTTTGTTTTGTTATGTATTACTGTTAACTTTTTGATGTTAAAACTTCTTTAGCACCGTTGTGATTTGAAACTCGATGAAACGAAAAATAGCGACACTAAAAAGAGACAAACACATACATCTATGGGATTTATCATTCTCCGACGACGTATTATGAAATTATCAGAAAGTTATATACCTAGTTGTATTTTTTTGAAGAATAAACTCCCGAAATTATGAAATTGTTTTCAAATCACTCTTATGTGGTTTAATTGCATTTTGCTTCTAACTTACAAACTTATATTTTCGGTGAGTACGAGCTAAACACTTTATGGTTTGTAATTATGAAATTTTCTAGGATATTTTAAAGAAGTCTCCTTATTATTTATTATAAATACTTGGTCCGATTTATTCTAAACCTTTTTTATTATGGTAAATCATGTAAATATGTAGTCGACATTTGATTTACGACATTTTATTTTCTACATACTACATTTTATTATGTCCAATTCGATTGTTTTCATTAATTGTTTCATCAAAATCGTTTGGTTTTAATAAAAATGGATTCTGTTATAATAAAAATGGAAGCGTTTCTGATTAATTCCGACTAATCATTTAATTATTGTTTTCGCAATTTTACGGGTGTGTCGGAATTACAATTCTTATCTGTATTGTTATCATCTGTAAATTTAAAGGAATGTGCTAATCTGTCCTTGAAGCGGGTGAACAGGTGTTTGTGAGACAATTATCACTTTTCAATCATTTAACATATCAAATCGTTTCAATTCAACAAAACATATATTACAACCTTTATGTTTTTTCGCGCTTATTTGTAATATTGAATCATCAATTACTTTAAATTTAGTTTTGCTAATATTTTGGTTGGGATAAAGTATTTTCTTCGTCTAAGAGAGAATCGTTTTGCTTGTTTCTACGTCTACAGTTAGTTAGTTACATAGGTGGCCGCGGTCGGTACGCGGTGCCTCGGAATCGTTTATAATCCAGGCTTGGCGATAGCGTGTGATTTGACAGGTGTATGTATTACAAAACCGTTCATTTGGTCGTGTCCCGTATAGAAACAGGCTTTTTTTTTATCTATTGTAATTTGCTAGCATACTTCTTACAGCTCACATGTGAGCAAAATACATACGCCCATCGTCGGTTCCAAGGTGGGCTGCTTTGTTGAAATAATTTAATTTTTTTGAAAAATAACCCGTTGAATTATAAATGCACTTACTTGGATTTTGGATTGATCCTTGATTAATGATCATGTGGAAGACTTTCTGTATTTAAATCTTGTTTTATTTTTTTTTTCTCAACGATGGCACGTCTTATTTTGAAAAGTCAAGTAAAACGCCTAATTTTATCATATTTTTCTGATTGGTCTTTCATTCAATTTTATCTTTATTCACTTTTAAATATTTTTTTATAGAATTCTACTCTTGCAAGAACTCGGAAAAGGAAATCACAGAAAATCAATTAGCAAATATTTAAGTTAAATACGATGAACATTTCTTTTAACGTTAATATAGTAAATATTATAGTTAGTCCCTTTTCACAACAAAAAACCGATATATCTTTTTTTTACATTAGCTCCACACAGAAAGCACTGGCGAAAACAGGACTAGGTCATCTTTGGGGATGCTGTGTGGAGGGTCTTTTAAGAGAAAGGAAGGAGAGGAAGTTCGGGGAAGGAAAAAGGTATGAGTGGGGGTAGGAATCTGGGTGTCAATGTGTCCAGGATTGATGGATGGAGAAAGTCCGGCTGTAAAGGTCTAGGCTAGGACTCGCATAACCTGTCTCTCCCGATCTCACCCGCCAGGCAGTAGATGGGAAAACGCATTCGCCGCCTTTGACATACCTTACCAGCCTCACCTCATGAACCTGATCATCCCTGCTAAGTCATCAAACGTACCAAACCACTTGGGGAGGCAGTACTATGGCAGGGGTGTGGAATATCAGGGATAGCGGTACCCACACTCGCCTCCCAAATTGAATTGACCTACATACTTTTACAAATACATATTAATGAAAGCTGCGGCAAAAGAACCTGCGACCTTCCAACTCAAGCTTTGGAGAATTATGTACGTATGACTTTAAGGAAAAAATAATGTTTTATGTTTACAGAAACCACACTAGAGGTGTTTGAATTTATACTTCCCTTATCTGAATAAAAGAATAGGCCATCAAATCACACCTTTTGCGTATCTGGCCATTTTTATCATTGCTAATGGAAAACACAAATCAAAACTAGAAATATTAGTATAAAAATATGTATACATATTATTTATGTATACTTGTACACCTACCAACTTCTTCACCGTAATGGGTAACCCAGTGGCGTGCACAGAGTTTTTGATCAGGGTAGGCAGTAGGAAAACCGCCAAATTGATTCAAATAAATAAAAAAGAAACTTGCCACAGATGGCTCCCTTCGTACAAGTTTTCGCTAAGTGTACTTGCTACTGGCTGTAGATGATGTAGGTTTGTATTATCTAAGCCACTTTAAATATACAAATAATAATAATAATAATATTAGAAAATAATATATAGAAATATTCTTAGACTGGAAAACCTAAAAAGAGTGTACTATGCAATTGTTCAATCTATATTACAATACAATATTATAGGATGGGGAGGAACATATGATGTTATTTTAAATCCTCTCAAAATAGTTCAAAGATTAATAATTAAGATTATATTGAAAAAACCATCTACATTTTCTACCGAAAAAATCTTTTCAATGTTCAAAGTAACTACAATAGACAATTTATATAAAAAATATTCAATTCTACAAACTTTCAAAGAAATACAGCTAAAAAAATTACATTTCAATATCTCAGCAAGATATCAAAACAATATTAAAATCCCAAAATTTAATACCAAGCACATCCAAAATTCCTATCTATATCATGGTATAAATTATTTCAACAAACTCCCATTAGAAGTAAAAATTATTGAAAATAAAAGTAAATTCCAAACTAAATTAAAAAATTACCTGAAACAACTGTAAGAGTTACATTACTATTTCACTTCATTTAAATCTGTAAATCGACATATCTCAAGTTTCTCTTACTATATCTATTGTTAATAGTTGCAATATTATTATTCACCTACTCAAATGATAACATTGATAACATAATTGAGTATGAATTCACTCACCAAACACAAGAGCCTTGTCTCTTTATGGTGAGGAAAGGCTTTTATTACATTAATATTACAAATCTGTTTAATATGTAAAAAAAATGTATAATTATTGTAAAAACAAACGAATATTAAATAAATAATAAAAAAAAAACACAATGCACAGGCAAACAATGAAAAAAAAAATAATAATAGCTTCATGTATGCGTATTATCACAAGCCAATCAATGGATATCCGAGGTGGCCTTGATAAAAGCAATTGGCGTTGTCTCACTTTCATACTTCAGATAACAACAGATGTCACTGTCGCCACTGATTGCCATTTGATAATTTGTTCCAGAAAGCACAACAAAAAAGCCCATAGAAGCAAATTCAAACGACAGTTCTACTCTATGCTACCTGCATTTCGTAAACATTGATATTATATCTTGTATGAAGTTAGCTCTAAGCAGGAATAATTCCTGCTTAGTGAGGTAGTCGGAGGGCGCGTGTGGTTTTTAGTTACAGTTTATGTCACATTTGTCGTATGCCGCTTATTTTTGAAAGTGTGTATTTATTTTTAGCAATAATTTAATAAATTATAATATTATTTACATGCTTACGTTTTACAAATACGCTAGGGTAGGCAGTGCTTATGTGCCTATATGGAGTGCACGCCCCTGGGGTAACCCATGTTTTGTCACGTCGAACAGTTGACAGTCGGTATAAAATGTCACATTCTCGAAACAGGCCATTTACTGCAAATATATTCGAATTCCACCGTGAGTAAATTCCTACCAAATAGCACTTTGACCACTGAAGTGGCAAACTGATAGAAGTGTATTGAGAGGGTGTCCGTGTGCCGGAAATGAGTTTAATTTTTCCTTATTCTGTTGAAATTGATCAAACATTTTCAAAAATAGAAATTCTTTCTTTACTTATATTAATTCATACCGCAGAAGAGTTTCAACTGCTTCCAATTGTCCGGTCTTGTGTGGGATTGGGGTATGTTCCGAGGCAAAATGTACTGGAGAGGGGAAGTAAATGGGAAGAGGAAGGTAGGGAAATGTTGGCTATTTATATCTGACCATTTAACACGGCGTTTTATGTGAATGCTTCACAAGAGTCCCAACTGCTCCCGTCTGGAGTCAGTGAGACTATGGCATCCCCAATTGGGGTATATTGTGAGGCAGTAGGGAAGGTAGTAGGGAAGGAATGGAGATGGGGAAGAGGAAGATGGAGAAGTACCTGGAGGATCTTAACAGAAACACGGCTTAAGCGATTTCAAGCAACATTTCAATTCTGAATAGTGGTCCTACACCAGGGCGATACTGAGAGTGTCTTCCAGTCTGGAACGTGCTGCAAATATGCTATACATGTATTATTTTAATGAATACAATTTATTGTGAAACACTGTCGGATCTGCCGGAAACGCTGTCCGAAACGTTGGCTAAGGAAGGAGTTAGCGCAACACGGCATAACACCCCAAAAACAAATAACGAAAATTGTGAAACAATACAAATTAATCCTTTCTCTTTATTTGTTGTCATCCATATTTGTATATCCCTGTGTGTTTTTTTCTTCACGTGTTTTCTCTTGTTGATTGTTCTACTTAACCTGTCTTTTATTTTTATGCTGTACTGTATGTCAAACTTATATTTTTGATATCAAAATACCTTTTTAAAATTTATTGTACCTATCACTTTCTACCTATGAATATTGTAAGTTCTTCCTACCCTAAAATGAGTTTTGTAACTCACCAGGATTGCCGAGCAAGAAATAAAATCAAATAAAATTTATTTGCGCACGCTGGGATTTGAACCCTCGTCCTCCGCATTGCTAGTCAAGAGCCTTGTCCCTCGACCACGAATTCCATCGGCCTATGTGGGATTCGAAAGGTCTTGTTAAAAATGATGAAATCACTTTTATTTAAAATCGGTATGGATAGACAACACACTTCTAGGAATTATCTAATCAGTGTATTTGACCTACTGCGAACGGTCGATGCGTACTGGAGGTTCGTTAACCACTGCTACATAAAGTGCAACGGAATTTTTATAATGCAGTCTCTTCATTAATATTTATAGAGGTTTAATCGGTGTTATCTGAAATATTGTCACAGACAAAATTATGCGGCATTTTGTATGCAGTATCGTTTGTGTAATAAAGTTTAAAAAATGTTGTTCGAAACTCGAAATGCAGTAGCTTATCTATATGCTAGCGTTTTATTACTTATTCATATGCGTAAAATGGGGGATTTGCGAACTGCAGCATGTTAATCTGAGTAAAGCAAAAGAGTAAATAAAATTCATTTTTCATTTTTTTAAGGTTAATGATGACGTTGTTAATGAAAAATGCATTTTCATACCGAAATTACCTACTTTCCGTTGATAATTAGCAATACTATATTTGCTAACCCCTCAGACTAACTTGTTCGCTTTTGGGAACAACTCTTATAGGTCTCAAATAAATCGTTGTGTCTCCCTTACTTTCATGGTGAGTAATGTGACGCCACTTGCAGTTACTTTGTTCCCTTTCCATAATTCGTGCTTCTTTTCGCCTTTTTGTTATATGCATGTATACGCAGCATTAAAAAGAGAAATCTCCATGCTTTATGTTAAAATCTAAAAGTTAATAACCACAAAATAACTAAAATGTACACATTTATGAAACTAAAGTTTCCGACCGCATTTAAAAAAAAAAAAAAAACTTTGTAATTTTTTTTATTAATTACCAGCGGGTACCCGGCCTGCGTTGCAATGCCATTCCAATAAATAAATTGTTTCTCCCTGCATGTCCTTTCCCCCGCGTCCCCTTCTCCTCTCCCGTTCCCCATCAACCTTCCCCCTCCCTCGTCACCCCTCCCGTGAACCCCACCTCCAACGTTACCCTCCCCCTCCTGCCTTCCCTCTCTGCCGCTAAAATATACGAAACACATACATTTTCATTTATACAAATTTCATAACTCTAGAGCTTACCATTATAATATGGAAACCTTCGCACAACAAATCACAAAAGTGTTATCGCAATCGGATGAACGGTATGGCAACGCATAATTTGTGAACAAACACAAATTATTTTTTATATATAAGATTTTCATATGAAACGATAAAAAAGTAAAGTGACGATAACGTTTGTAATACATTTGACCTTTTGACAAAATATGCCCGAGGAATAAGGAGTTAAATAAACTTTATACTCGTTTATTAGTACGTAGATATATTTTTGAGTGAGTTCAATTCTTGTTTACGAAAGTAAAGCCGTTTGTATTTCGTCCGGCATAATGTGTTTTTCTAACAGGAAATGTTTTTTTTTAATAAATATTATAATTAAAAAACTTTCCACTTAGTGAAACAAAGTTTTAATATATTATAACAATGAAAATTCAGGAGAAATTAAAAGTTTCAGACATTAAGAAATATTTTATTAATTTTTTGTTAGGCGTACACTTTAATGGCCATATTTTATAATAAGGTCCCTTTTGGTAGATATTTTAGTTTAGAATTTGTTAATATTTTAGTTTAGAATTTGTTATTACGAGGTTTTATTTAAATTCTGTTTCTCCATCGTAAATTGTAGTGTTTTTAATAAAATTAAAACATTGTAAAGTTTGAAGGTGTAGTGTTTTTATTATAATTTTCTGAAGACAAAATTGAGATTTTTAGAAGAAAGTGAAAATGGTAGAATAAGTCGGAGACGCCTGAGAAAGACACATCAATTGAACCAATGAAGCAAGAAGAGTGTAATCAAATTATTTAGTCATCTGTATGGATGCTGTGTGGAAGGTCTTTTGAAAAAAGGAAGTTCTAGGATGGAAAAAGGGTATGAGGGGTGGGTAGGTATCTAGGGGTCAGTGTGTCCAGGAGTTACTGACATATGAATCCATTCCTCCTGCTACGGTGCAAGACCATGGATCTAAAGAGACCAGCTGGAGAGGTCAAACGGTCTCCCCAAACTGGCCTCTCCCGATCCGGCCTGCCACGCAGCAACGGCAGGCTTATCCGCCGCAAAGACCTAGATACACCTCACCCGATGAACCCGGCCACTCTGCTATCATCAAACGTAGGGAATCACTTGAGTGATCTACAGCAGAGGTTTTGGTTATCCAGTAAATGATTTCCGAGGCGTTGGCTCACATACCGCCTCACAATTTTTCTTTTCATGTCAAACTTAGTTCAATAGTTTATATTCCTTGGGGAATACCTAACTTGAATCAGTAAAAAGGTTCCATATAAATAAATTCGGATATATCTATCCGAGACGATATCCAGGTTACAAACCAATTATTAGAATGATTGTTTCCAATGAAAAGGGTAGTTGCCCGTAATATGGAGAAAAATAATTAGTTGATAATAATGTAATTCTAAAATTTGAAAATATGAGATTGACAAATATGACGGTTTGACAGAAGGTGGCAATAGCGAAATTGGTTAACGCGCTCGTCCCGGTTAGACGGAGAGGTCTGGGTTCGAGTCCCAGTTGCGACCATTGTCTTTTTTCTGTTTTTCTGTGTCTTGTTCTCTTTCATATTTTCGTTTAGATTATTATTGTTAACTTATTCTAATATGAATTAATAAAGTTCTAAAAAATTAAGTAGATAGGTCCCTACCCTACTACTGCGTATTTTTTTAACTTAACTTAGTACCTACCTACTTAAATAGTAAACCAACTAGCCTAAATCAACTGTCATTTTTGTTTCTAAATGTCTTTTTAAATCACTGAAATGAGTTCACTGCAAGCGGTAGGTACTTGACGGTATAGCTGGCGCCGAGAACAATCTTTCGCGTGGGAAATGTAATAAATAATAAGTGTCGCCAGGAACACTTTCGGCCGCGGTGATGACAATCAGCTCAGCTCGGATCTGGCTTCCAATCGCCGGCTGAATTACGGCCAAATGGCTGGGATTACTTGGAGCTATTCTGTCCTCTGTGTTTGAAAGCTTTCCCGTCTCTGAAACCCTATAAACCCCTGCAGAATCCTATAAGGCATGCAGAGAAGACTTTCCCGAAGACTTACGAAACATTACGGTGCCTGGATTGGAATTCCCTTACAATAATGAACAGAAACCCTCACTAAAATGACTTTTCTTTATATCACAATAGTAGTTTTCTACCCGGCTTCACCCGAGTTTCAACTCTCTGTTTTCCTCTTTGGACGTTTACCTGTTTTATTGTAGTGCATAAAACAGGTAAACGTCGAAAATTATACTAAGTATATATGAATGTGCCGAGAATATATTATTATATTAAATTAAACAATATTGCCCGAAAATAATTACCAAGATAAAATGCACACAAAAGTAAACATAATTATACGATTAAAAAATATTGAGCAAATAACCTCTCGTCTTTTTTTAAAACTTTTGTTCATTGTTATTTATTTAACTTTTATTCATTGTTATAATTTTGTTTAGCTCATGATGGAAATGACGTGAAATTTTCGTTTACGAATTTCATGAATTTTCGTTGCCTCATTTAAACAGTTTTTTTTCTGCTTTCACAATGTAATCTCCAATATTTTTGGCATTTTAGAATACAGGATATAAGGAATAGAAGGTTAATGTGGAAGGCTTGATGTTGATAGATTGCGAGTGCAATAATTTACAACACACTTTGAGTAGAAAGGTAGAACCAAGTTGAAGCATTTTATAAGCTTTTGTTATCTTTTCCTCCGAGGCCGGACTTCCGCTAGAGCCCCACTTCGGAGGGAGCCTCGGGTAGGTGCCAAGATGGTACTTATACATTGAAGACACTGGACTCCGAAAATAATATATAACATTTTCCATAGGGCCTCCGGTTTGGAAAAAAACTCGAAAAAAACCTTTCACCTTTTGAAATAGTTGGAAAATGTTGCTTGTGCAATGATGGAGGATTTAGCTAGCAGAGAATTGGTCTTGCAATGTCTAGGTGGAAACCTGACGAATTTCCATCCGGCTAACTAGGCCTTAAAGCTGATCTGTTTTAAAGGCTTCAATTTTAAACAGTACTGAAGTTTTACATTAAATTAAATATTCAAGGATTTCTGACTATACTTATATTGTTGGGATACTGACTTTCCGATAAAACTGAAGGAATTGCAGCTTCAGGTTGGAAGAATTTTCACACATTTCTGATCATCCTCCCCCCCTGATGCACCATTACATCGAAGTGTAGGAATGAAGTTAACTTTAAACAATTATTATAACCTGAAGGAATTGTGCAGCTTCAGGGACGAAGAATTTTCATACATTTCTGATCATTCCCCCCCCCCCCCTGATGCTCCAACTGTACCATTACATCGAAGTGTAGGAATTAAGTAAACTTTAAATAAGCATTATAATCTAAAGGGATTTTGCGGCATCAGGAGAGAGGAGTTTTCATACAACTCTGTTTATTTTCCTCCTTTGATGCCCCAACTGTACCTTTATCAATATCCGGCCGTGACAGCTGCCTGTCGTTCAATGCGTCCTAGCTATATCCCGATAGTGCCGACAAATTACTCGTATTATTGATTTCCGCTCTCTCCTCGCTGCATTCGTTTTGATGTCACTACTTCATAGTCATCGACATAGACAGGTTCATACAATGGAAAGCTTCGCATTTCACTTCCGTAACTCTGAAAGGTTTATTCCCGAACCTGCTGATTGGTTGCTTTCAATCTATTGCTTTTGACAGTAAAGACAAAATAGATGCGGCCTTTTTTATTTATAATTTATTTACGTGGTGTGTTTTATTCTGTTTTTAGCACATATACGTGAAAAATCATGGGACCATCTGGATTGTCGACAAATCATTTCAAATTTTAAAAATAGCAATTAAAATATTTTATGTTATGTATCTTTTGTTATAGGTAGGTACATTATCGTTTATGACACAATTCAAAGCAAAATTGGGTTTGTTTGAATTTCACATTTCATGCAGGAATCGTATCACAGATGAGCGAAATTAACGTGTTCGATGATGGCCAACTAGAGTAACTCCAAATGTATTAAGTTTTTTCACGTGATGCCGCTCAAGAGTCCCAACTATCCATTTTCAGTGAAACCATCTACGGCATCCTCCATTTGGGGTGTGGCTGAAGAACGTGTTTGGGGGAGGAAAGGGGTGGTTTGGGAAGTACCTACCTATTCGTTCTGATCACTATCATGCCTCGGAGGACATCATAGGTGTATTATTTCGCTTGTGCGTAGTATTTTCTATTTATTATTTTTGATTTTAAACGAAGAATAATACAAATTAAAATTTATACAATCGAGTTATTTTTTTAATCACACTTATGCTGCTATACTTTCCTCAACATTATAGCTACTTTAGAATTTTCAGGTTGGGTTAGCTGACGAGGGTACGACTTTAATAGTTATGAATTTGTGACGTACTCAACTTAAATATAAAAGTACTTTGGTAGTTTAAGAGAACCACTTATTAAATAAAATTTATTCTCTACTCCTGAAATAAAATCCCCGTTCTTACTTTCCTGAACCTTATTTTCCCACCGTTTAAATTTGAAATGGTAGAGGGAACTAAGCGCCTTTTCAGCTTTTCCCTGAGGTGAGAAGGTGATACGTTGAATGACGCTATCAATCCGCCCGTTTGCGGGAAGGCCGGGCTTTCAGTAGGTTCTGGAGGTGTCTGCTCGAGAATACTGTCTCCTGGAAGGTCTAATCCTATTTTTATAGCCCCCGGGGGTAACTGTATGGGCGGCGCTTAATTGTGGTCCGTAATTGACCTTCCTTTCGTAAATCGTAAAGCCCGCGCAGACACTTTACACCCTCAGCCCTTGCCACCTGTATGGGGATATTCATTTCAAAGATTAATAATTTTCAGAATATAGAAACATCATTTAGCTTTGCAATAACTAGATAAGTTTTGGAAGGTGGTTAACTACTTTAAATATCATTTTGTAATAAAGCGCTTTTAGTACTTTGTAACTTCTGGAAAATACTCCACATGGTCCACCGTCACAAATCTCATTAAAATATACCACCCACGGTGGGAGTCATTTTAAGGGACCTCAGCACAGGCAAAGCACCCAGTGAGGCTTACATTATCAAATAATGTATTAAAATACACATGTGATGGCGCTCTCGAAGCTTGCCGGTTGCATTTCTATCGTTCTTAGCTTTATTTTGAAAATATTAAGGAAGTCCTTATTTTTTCGCCGTGAAAATATCATAAAATAAGTGAAATAATATTTTATGTTAAGTGTATAAAATTAAAATATTTTTAAAAGTCGTAGTTTACCGCTTAATTTAGTTTTTAATAAAATAACACATATTTTATTTTCAAGTTCGTACGCTGTTTCGTAAAATGCACTACGGTTGCATCGAATGGTCAAAGGGACACACAAAATCAACACATGTGCATAGTACTGCATAGCGCATGTGGCTGGACCTTCAGGCCCAATAGCTAGTTCCGAATGTCTAGCTCCAGTGCAGTGATTTATGATGTTTGTTTTGTGATGCAATGCATCTTGTAAACACTAATATTGTTTACAATCGGGCAGCATTGTTAAGTTTTAAAAATAAAAGTGTATTGTTGGACCCTTTCATTGCCGCAAAAGTAACTTTATATAACCTTGTGCGTGACCCGAATGTAAAAACTACCGGGTACCGAGGTTGCCGTGGTGGACAAAAAAATAAAAAATATGTGCGTACGGAGGTACAACACCCGCAAACTAATACGGATTGTGATAATAGTGACACACTGTCAGAACAGGGAATTCAAGTGGTCAAACCTACTGATGAACGAAGCAGCCTAGCTTCTGCAGCCCTTCGTGATAATTGCACCAACTTGAAAGTGATACAAACAGAACGACATGCCAATTTTAGAAGTAGGCGGCTTGCGGTGGGTTCCTGGAATGCACGATCTCTTAACAACAAGTTAGAGGATGTGGATGAGGTTTTCAAAGATCGTAAGCTCCACATACTCACCGTGACTGAAAGCTGGCACGAAAACAGCGAGTCGTATGCGATCAAGAAACTACAAGCCCTAGGGTACACTGTTCTGGAGGAGGCTCGACCTAGAGCTGCGGAACATTCTAAAAATGTGAATCATGGGGGTGTTGTGATTATAGCCCGACAAGGACTGCGGCTTACCAAGGTGGCAAACGGTACATTCAGTACATTTGAGTACATTGGGTGCCGTGTTTCTTCTGCGGGATCATCATTTACGCTGCTAACGCTGTACCGTCCTGGTTCTAAGCCGATCTGTGTGGATTTTTTTAGGGAGTTTTCGTGTTTTTTGGAATGGGCAGTGGGACTATCCGAAACTCTTATCATCACAGGTGATATTAATATTCACCTTGAGCGTGAGACGTCACCCAATGCTGTCAAATTCATTGACTTATTGGATAGCTTTGGACTCCATCAATGGGTCGACGTACCCACTCACGACGCTGGTGGAATATTAGACATTTTTATATCCAGGTGTAAGAGCCCACCACTAATAGCCAAAGTTCTTGATATAGGTTTATCGGATCATCGACTTGTCCGCACTGAAATTGATTTCAACCCGCCTAAAGTTCCATATAGGACAATAGAATCGAGGGAATGGCGAAAATTCGATTTCGACAAATTCATTGAAGAACTTAAAAATTCTACTTTATGCATAGAAAGTCACTGGGGAATTAACACACCGACCGAACTCGTCGAGGAGTATAATAAAATTTTGTCAGCTTTACTAAATAAATATGCTCCAACCACCTCGAAAATACGGAAGGTTCGAAAATCTGACGGCTGGTTCGATGAAGAGTGTCGGAGTCAAAAGAGGCTTATGCGGAAACTGGAGAGGTTATACCGAAAAAACCCCGATGTTACTCCACGAGACGAGTGGATTAATGCTCAAATAGAGTACAGGACGATAATAAGTGAAAAAAAGATCTGAATACTGGATCAATAAAATTGACTCTGAGCGGAAAAATCCACGACGTCTCTGGAACTCCGTTAAAACTGTCCTTGCTAACAATACCGTGCAAACCTCTACAGACATTACACCGCAGGCCTTTTCTAAGTTTTTCTATGAAAAAATTGAATCCATTCGCGCCTCCACATCTTCTGCCCCCCCACCAATATTTACACCCAATCCCAAATGTTCCCTGTCATCGTTTAAACCTACAACGCTAGAAGAAGTAGGAAAGTTAATTTTAAGTTCGCCTAATAAACAATGTGTTCTTGACCCTATCCCAACTTGGCTTCTTAAGAAATGTAGCAACGTGTTGGCTCCCCTCCTGGTTCATGTTTTTAATAAGTCCTTAAGTACAGGTGACTTTCCAGAGCCACTTAAGTCTGCAGTAGTCACCCCAATCATTAAAAAACCGCAGCTTGATGCCGACAATTTGAGTAACTACCGACCTGTGTCAAATCTGCCTTTCGTAGCGAAACTACTTGAAAAAATTGTTGCGTCTCAAATAACTTCCCACTTAAACGTGAACAAATTATTTACTGATCATCAATCCGCATATAGAAAGTTCCACTCAACAGAAACCGGATTACTTCGTGTCCTCTCAGATATAACCCTTGCCATAGAATCAGGTAAGTTAGCCCTTCTTTCACTTTTAGATATGAGCGCCGCATTTGACACCATTGACCACGACTTCCTTATTAAGAGACTAGAAGTAACATTTGGTTTACACTCTAACATAAAAAAATGGCTACAATCTTATCTATCCAATCGCTCTCAAGCAGTGAAAGTTGGAAACAAACAATCCAACTTCACAAAACTCTCTTCAGGGGTACCTCAGGGATCCGTTTTGGGTCCACTTCTTTTCATTATCTTCACAAATGATGTCGCAAAAATTATCGAGTCATTTGGTCTATTATCTCACTGTTATGCTGACGATCAGCAAGTATATTTTTACTGCACACCAAATGAGATCAACGGCCTTAAAATTCGCACAACTGAGTGTCTAGAAGCGATCAGTCTTTGGATGTCCTCGAACAAACTTAAGTTAAATCCCACAAAGACCGAGTTTCTCTGGGCAGCCACGAATAGACGCCAACATTTAATAGACAACTCACCAATTTCTATTTCCGGTAGCGACGTAATTGCAAAAACAACCGTCAAACTTCTAGGTGTTTATCTGGATTCAGACCTTTCGCTAAAAAGTCAAGTAAATAGGACCGTCAGTACTGGGTTTTTCTATCTAAGACAACTTAAATCAGTTCGTAGGAACCTCTCAACGGAGGCAACTAAGCTTCTTGTGAACTCATACATAGTTTCACGTCTTGATTATTGTAATGGCATTTATGCAAAACTTCCTAAATGCCAAACTGATAAACTACAATCAGTGTTCAACGCCGCAGCACGGCTAATTACTGGGGTACCCAAGTTTTCGCACATTTCGGAACACCTTCGAAATCTTCACTGGCTGAAGTGTCCTGAAAGGATCCAATACAAGTTATGCTGGATGGTGTTTAAAGCTCTCAATGAAATGGCTCCACCCTATATCTCTGAATTATGCATTCCGGAAAATATTGGTCTAAGGCAGTCAACTCTTAGATCAGCGACATCATCTGCAATCGGAAGGTTGAAAGAACTTAAGCGAAATCCGAACACTAATTTTGGTGATCGTGCATTCGGAGTATCCGGCCCTGAGACTTGGAATAAACTTCCTATGGAATTAAGATGCATAACCAACCCAACAGAATTTAGATCCAAACTTAAAACTTACCTATTTAAACACTCATTTCCATAAATTCGCTTTTCCATTCAAATATTTCTATCCAATCTCTTGTTGAGCGATGAATTATCTTATTGCGGTTGAGATCGACGATTAGATTCATTCATTCATTTAAGTTACCTATGCTTTCCTTTATATACAGTTAACCCATTAAAATCATTTTCAAAACCGTGTTATAAAATATTGTAATATTATGTACGAACTTCCTTCTTCTTCTGGCGCTAACAATATTAATATTAAAAAAGGGTATAAAATATTTTGTAAAATGTGTAGAATAAAATATGTATGTATGTATATATAAAATCATCAAACTGCTTCGACTTGCAGCAATAACTTTCTTCTCTGTCTGTACCTATATCGGTAGAGTTTTGTTGATCACTTGGTAATATTAGACACCTCGCAAAACTAAAAAATATTTATTGTTATATGTAAACACCTATTTAAATTGTAAATCTCTAATTTTAAGTCACATTTGTAAATATATATGTATGCCACTAGTTTTCAGTCAGTAGTAATAAGTCATAGCCGTAAGTCACTAGCTATGTACATAATATATAAGTCTTAAATGTAAGTACCTAGTTATAATTTTGAATCTTAGTTGTAATAATTGTATCGTATTAATTTTATTTTATTGTATGCTTATATGTACAGCGCCCTTGAGGTGATTTTTCACAAAAACGGCGCTTTATAAATCAGCCAAGTATTATTATTATTATTATGTTATTGTAATAAGTAATAATATAAAATACTATTAAACTTTGCAATCACATGCCCACATAATTGAAACAACCTAGAGAGAATACACTGATATATAATATAACCAAACGTACTGTTTCGGTCTGAATAAAAACAAAAGGTACATTTATTTTCATTAAGAAAGCTGTATCTTTATAATTATCACTAGACATCGGATTATATGCACTAACAAAGTGCCAAAATATGCACTAAAAAAGGCCGAAATATGCACTAAAAACTCTTGATATGCCTAAAATATGCACAATCAAAAAACCATTTTTATTTTCATACATTTTAATTAATGACGATACAAAAACAGCGAAATATTCACTTGGCTGGGCCCAAACTAGCTACAATTTTTTTTTATTATTATTTAATTTTGTATCTTATGAATTTGCGCATTTTGTAAACATTGAATTGTGTTTTGTATGAAGTTAGCTCTAGTCAGAAATAATTCCTGCTTAGACCGCATTAGTTTCGAGTTACAGTTTATGCCGCGTTTGCAGTACCTATGCCGTTTGATGTGGCGCTCGCGTAGTTTCGGTTGCTCAGCTTTTTCGCGCTTTTTTTTAAAGTGTGTATTTATTTTTAACATAATTTAATAAATTATAATATTATTTACATTTTACAAAAACGGCAGGGTAGGCAGTGCGTATGTACCTATATGGAGTGCACGCCCCTGTCTTTGGTACACCCTCATCTACTTATATCTTAATTATCATCACTATTTTGGACTTCACAACGTTAAAACAGAGCATAATTCCAAAAAAAACCTCACATTCAATTCCACATGCACATTTTGGATGCTTGACCAAAACAAATATATTCAAAGCAGATATGGAAAAATAAGTAGGAAGATAGACTAACGCGACATGACAAAGCAGTCATAATACCTGCTTTACTTGCACCTTTGTTTGTAATATGGCTATTAAGATCTGCATAGCCGCAGTGAATGTACTTAGAAATGTTGCAAGTAGGATCTCCGTTCATGTCCAATAAATTTAATGGATCATTATCCGTCACTATCGTCACGATGTTGGCAAAGCCGTGATGACTGGGGGCATAAACGAAGATCATTTTTCGACCGTCGCCAATTTACCAATGTGGCAAAGCGAATCTAACTAAATCTAAGGAATGTATACTATATACCAGGAAGCCACAAGCTAAAAATGTGTGTATTCTTGGTGTGCCTTATATCGACACGAATATAGGTAATAGGCATAAAAAAATCGCTTGGCAAACGGAGTCTGGAAATGCTGGATTTCAAACGCAAAGGTGGTTTTTCTTTATTTTGTGAAAAATTTTGTAAGAACAAAAAAAGTTTATCAAGGAAACTATCACAGATAATCTTGGCCATAATATTGTACATTTTGTTGTTTTTTATATGCGGTTTTTATGTCTGAAATTATCTATGTTTGTGTATGTTTTATTTGTGATGAAAAAATAGTTTTTTAAGTTTACGCTTACATTTTTTTATGAAGTATAATGAACTATTTTATTTTTATTCTACTCATGAGAAACGATAGAAAAATCTTCTATTTATCCGTAGAATATTTTTTGGTATTCATAATGTAAACTAATTCGTGGTAAAGATTAATCTAAAACGTAATTCACGTTAAGCTTAACCTCATGAATCTGTTTTTCAGTTCTATGTGCCTGAAGTAACCACATCTATTGCAAGCGGCAAGAAGTGCCCATTTAGTTGTATAGTCGAATATTATCAGAAGTAATTTCGAACAGTAAAACGATTCTCATAACTTTATTCATTCACGTTATCTTCTATTGCCAGGAAAGTTAATAGATTTGAGAGATAGCGTACGGAAGAAAATACGTTGCAGACCACAAATAGCGCTTATTTATAGGATAAGTTTAATTCTACAAGAAACGAACATTGGTACTTAGTCTTGACACTTGTGCTATTTAATCCCATTTCTAAACTCTTACTAAAATACTGAGTTTAAATTATACTGTCTGTTGTAAATGTGACTGTTAAAATTTAACGGCTCTCAGCATAAGCTGCCAAATTATTGTAAAAGTTTTTTGAAATCTCTGTTTCAACCGAAGATCTTGTAAATAAATTATCCAAGAAAACCAAAATACAGCTCCACTCCTTTAGTACATATATTCTTAAATACCCTTTTCTATCAATTTTATTGTGGTAATTTCTATTTTGTATTCCTAATTTATAACGAATATCATATTGTAATCTCGACTTGTTTGCAGCTTCAGCTGACTAATTAAGATGTCCAGTTTATAACGTATTTAGAGAAATGCATTAGATATAAATCCACGGAAATCGATAGAAAAATGATTCGATCTTTGGGTAGTAGAGTTTTTTTTTTGTTTATCTCAGATCTTCGATTGAATCTTTGATATCGTAATACTTTCGATAAAATTCAATCCCTAGCGTGGAAATAAGTTAATAATAATATTGACTATGGTTACAAATTTGATTGTCAAACTTTTGTATAAAAATTTTAAAGCGGAAAAACAATGAAAAACTCTTTTTTTTCTTTATTTTTTTTAAAGTGCAAACTTTACTAGCACCGTTGGTTGTGATTTGAAACTAGATGAAAAAAGCTACGCTAAAAAGAGACAAATTCACACATCTATAGGGTTTAGCCTGTGAGAGAATGAGAAGAATAATCGGTCTCCTCTTTTTGTTGTGCTCCGTAGCTGAGGTGCTTCGAGTTTTCTGAAGGTTTTACTTCTACCGTGTGTGAACTGCACACTATCTGCACACTTGTAATTTTTTAAATTAATTATTATTTAATTGTTGTTATTGTGTTTAATTCGTAGAGCTCCTCTTAATTAAAAAAAATAACACAAATTTCATGTACAAATATATAATTTTATATTATGACAGATGTTTCGGCGTTCAAGGCCATTATCAGTTTACAAATATTTTAGATGCTTTTTGAAATACTGCGAGTAGAACACATCTTGGCCTTGAAATAGTCGAGCTTTTTAATCATCATGTTTTTTATAGGCCCAGAAAAAATAAAATATCAGGCCTATAAATACTAATTTAAAGCGCAAAATCTCCTGCTTACGAACCTCTCTTCCGTTATGGTTTTGTTATATAGTGTGTCAAATATATTTTTTAAACGATCTGAAAACCTTTTCATATTTGTGCCTGGACAAAACCACGCCGTTTTGCGATGTTTTCCTTTGCGTGTATCTAAATAAGGAGTGTTATTGTCAGTGGCCTGAATCCGAATGTTACACGACGTGGTGCATCGCCTTAAAGTGATTTATTTTGCTTACATAATCAATTGTGTATTCCTTTAAATTAAATTACTAATTCGTTTTCCTATTTGTCTGCCAGCTAGTATCGTGTGTTTTATGCTCATTTAACCTGAGTATTGGTTAGTGTCAATCTGAAGACATGACATAATGATATCGTCACCGGTTAGTTGGTATTTAGTACCTAGGACAGTGTAAACAGTAGGGGAATCTATTTGCCGTAATGATGTAAGTATGCCTCAAGGCCGTGGTTGATAGCCGGTACTAGTGGCATCTAGCAGCTATAGCAAAATGTCGTAGTCACCAACCTTGCTCGTTTGACCGGTGATCATCGTCATTGGAAGACTCATTGATTGGTATGCCTTTGTTATAGTAATAAAATCACTCCAACTGCTGACCTATTTTTTCATTTCATTCAATGTAATGTATTGATGGTCTGATTGTCCGATCAGAAACGACAAGAGATGAATACTTCATAACAATTACGATACGATGTCAATATTGTTTTTTCAGAAAAACTTATCATGAAAATTGAAAACAAGTATTTTATTAAATTCTAATGCTAGTTCTTACCACCCGACTTGTGGGAGGGTTTGAACATAAAAAATAGAATAATTATTAGCAATCTCTTGTCTTTTTTTACTGCTAAATTATTGTTCTTAAACTCCGTAGGTACTTGTTAATAAAAATGAAAGCTAAAATAGGTGTTTTAACTTGGATATCCCAATTGCAATTTTCATGATACCACAGGCTCGCTGAGAGTTTATTTTTCTTTGGACATATTTTTTTGCTTTTTTGTAAAACTTTTTGGTAATAGTGATAATTGATCTTTATTGTTTTGAAGAGTCTTAAATATTATTTTATTAAATTAAATTTAATTTTGATAATGTTATTATCAAGTTCTGCAAGTATTTTAGTATGTATTTTCATTACAGCTGTTTCGGCTTACAAAGCCATTTTCAAACTGTGGCTAAACCACTTTGAGCTGACTTACTTATACGATTTCAAATGTCAATTTTTGAAGGTCTCTAAATCGATTTATTACCGCGTAAACCAATTTTGCTGAGATACTAACTCATTATTTCATATTAATTAACGCTGTTTAAATTAAATTAAATTGAAAATAAATAAGTATAATTTTACCAATTAAACACAAAAACAATCACCCTTTAAAAGATGTTCCGCGAATATCTTTTAAAGGGTGACCGGACAACTCGACAACATACAACTTCAACACCTCCTTCGTAAAAGCCATTAAAAGTGATGAAAAAAAATGTTAAATAGGTTACGTTAGGCTATGGGCTATTTTTCATTTTTTCCAATATTTTGATGACTTTTCAAAGGGATGTTGAAATGCCTCTTTATAGACTTGTCGTGGAACCCTTTTGAAGATATCTACCGTAACTTGCCTTACAACGCTGCCTAACCAGCCGAGCGATTCTCTATGTTTTGTGTGATTGAGATAGACCTCAAGCGAGATCCCTTATCAGATTTGTGTGATTTTCTTTGGCTTTTATTTGCCTTTTCTATGGGCCGATGTCAGAATTTCAGCTGTGAGCTGTGACGTATTTTAGTTTAGGTCGTTTTAAACACGAATTCATGAGTATGGATGATTATTTATTCATTTAACAGTCTTCGAAAATAATACAAATCTGACAAGAGATCTCGCCCGATATCTGTCTCGTTCGAGATGGCAGTGGGTATTGTCAGGTGTCAAAGCGTGCTTGTTTAGAAATCGTTGTTTTGAACAGCTCGCAAGCTTCAGGTTGGCGATCAGCGGGCCTGACGTGTTATAATAATATTACATGGGTAACTACGATATTGCTAACGGAAGCATTCATTGATTATTTACCACTTTTCACACGTTAACAGACTGAACCGTGTAATTGGTCAGATCGCCGTACGCATGAGACTATGAGAGTATATTATAATTTCCCCCCGCTCTGCTCTGCATGTTGTTCAGATGTGACGTCGAACGAGAAGTTGCCAGGTGGGTTTCGATGTAGATTCTTCTTCCTTAAATTATTCATATTAGTGTTACGAGATCGAGCAATGAATGGATAAAACTTTTTAATGGAATCGAGACAAGCTCGTCAGAATTTGACGAAATGTAACATAGATACAAACTCTTATCCCCTCATGCTAATTTCAACAGCTTACTTAGGTCTCATTGAAATCGTTGTCTCCCTCACTATCATGGTAAGAAAAGACAAAACACCACGCTTTTTATTCAAATCTAAAAGTTAACCACAAAATAATCAAAATGTATTTTATGTACCATTATGAAAACAAAGTTTTCGACCTCAATTTGAAAAAAGTTTATGAAACTTTGTGAATTTTTTGTTTAAATTATTTATATATGAAACAACAAAAAATTGAGGTGACGATATTGTTTTATAATATATTTGTCGAATTTAAAGTGCGTGCTTTTATTTTTTCCGTAGTCAGTAATTTTAGTTAGAAAAAAACATATGGTGAGCCATTTTTAAAACTTTTCTGTTTGCATTCAAAATTTTTATATTTCAAAAGTTATTTGTTTATTTCTAACTAGCAGACCCGGTAACACGTTGCTTTGGCTAACGAAACACAACGACATTACCCAATATTTATAACTAACGCTATCTGTTAATTTGCATACGTATCAAATCCACACCGCCCGCGCTTGCCAGCCCGCTCCCTTTTTATATATTTCCACCAATATACACAAAACCTTGACAAATTATATACCTAAACCTTCTTCATGAATCACTCTATCTATTGGTGAAAACCGCATGAAAATCCGTTGCGTAGTTTAAAAGATCTAAGCGTACAGAGAGCAGAAGCGACTTTACTTTATACTATGTAGAGATAATGAAATTTGATAACGTACTTCATCACCTTTCAAACACAGTTTTTAGTTTTTTAAAAAGTTAACAAATATTTTATTTATTTGTATTTCATTTCAAATCGGAAATAGGTATGTTGAAAGAATATACTTGTGGAGTTACCGAAGTTTGTTAACAATTTGACTCCTTACAAGTTCCTAAGAGCAGTTAACTTATTATTTTTATTCACTTAAAATGTATGAGTGTGTTACCTGGCTGTTACTACTACACGCCAATGTTGTAACGTGGGTCCACTTAGGATTATCGTTTCCATGTTTTGCAAATGGTGTTTTTCCGCTTAATGAAATTTTTTCACCCCATTTTCATTACAACTCCCCTTTTTATATTAAAATTTATTTAGCCTGCCGAAATATAAAGCGGGTCGGGCTCTTATCAGCTACGGCTTATCTGTAAAGGTTTAACTGTTCGTATAACCTTGTAACATTGTTTCAGCATTGCAGAAATGACGTAGACCTTTCAAATTCAAATATTATTTCTTGCCCTGATGTGACATTTGTATCGGCTCGTACTGACAACTGCCGCAGAATGCATCACGTTTTGCATTGTATAATAAACCTTGCACAAATCGTTTCGGCGCCTTTTGCCATATATATATATATATATATATATATATATATTTATCTCCTCTCGTAAAACGTTGATCTTGCGCGACGGTACACCAGTTTTAAGTTGATCCGTTCGGACGTGTTGATCCATCCGGATATGCTGATCCATTACACAAGCTGGCATACACATCCTGATCCATGTGGATCAATTTATACCATCAAGATTTCGCTGTAAGCCACGCCCATTGTTCGGTGTCTTATACTATTTACACGTTTTTTTTTGTTGATCCATATAAATGCCAAGTTTTGACCGCCAACAAAGGTGCCCGTCTGTCGTACTTTTCAGCTTCTTTTAGTAGGTACCTGTACGTTCTAATTTCAATTCGTTCTATTTCATTTCTTTTTTAATGTATTTTGGTTTAAGATTTAATTTTTATTTTGATTTTGTTTTTGATTTTGATTTGGATTTCGATTTTGATTTTGATTTTGGATCGAGATTTTAATTTTGATTTTGGTTTGAGATTTTAATTTTGATTTTGATTTTAATTTTTATTTGCATTCTTATTTTGATTTTTATTTTGATTTTTACTTTCATTTTGATTTTGATATTGATTTTGGTTTGAGATTTTGATTTTGATTTTGGTTTTGATTTGAGATTTTAATTATGATTTTGACATTAATTTTGATTTTGGTTTTGGTTTGAGATTTTGATTTTGATTTTTGATTTTGTTTTTGATTTTTGATTTCGATTTCGATTTCGATTTTGATTTCGATTTCGATTTCGATTTCGATTTCAATTTCGATTTTGATTTTGATTTTGATTTTGTTTTCGTTTCCGCTTCTAAGACCCGCACAAACCTCACCCCATGAACCTGGGCACCCCGGTTAAGTCACCAAACATAGCGAACCACTTAAGGTATACCTTAATTTTGGGAGGCGGGTATGATTACCACCGCCCCGGGAACCATTTTTGGGTAATCAACACCTCTGTCATTTGCAGTGACATTCGTGACTTAGCAGGAGTGCCCGGTTCAAGGAGTGAGATTTGTCTAGGTCCGTGCGGCGAACGCGTTCGCTCACCTACTGCGTGGCAAGCCGGATTGGGAGAGACTGATTTTTTGTGACTTAGCAGGGCTGCTCGGGTTCAAGGGATGAGATTTCTCTAGGTCTTTGCGGTGAACGGGTTTGCCCACCTACTGCATTACGGACCGGATTGGGAGAGACTGGTTGAGGGAGACCTTATTTTTTTTACATTAGCTCCACACAGGAAGCTCTGAAGAAAATAAATCCCGTCAAGGCCTATGTCTTCTTTGGGGATGCAATGCATTATCGGGGAATACGTATGATTCCTCGATAATGCATTGCATTACGATCTCTACGAATTCGGAAGTCGCAAGAACAAATTGCATTACGATCAATACGAATTCGGAAGTCGCAAGAACAAATTGTTGCGTGCGAAAGTAAATATTATTTTGATTTAAATGTATAATTCAACGATATCTAAGGGGCATTGCGACCTTGACTACGAATTCGGGAGTCGCAAGTTCGAATTGTGGCGTGCAGAGGTAATTTTTATTTGATACGTTTGTATAATACAACAATAATGCAGTGCAGTGCGATCTTGACTACGAATTCGGATGTCGCAAGTTTAAATGGCATGCGCCAGTTAATTTTATTTTGATAAATACATATAATTCCTCGATAATGCATTGCCTCACTATCTTGGCTACGAATTCGGAAGTCGCCAGTTCGAATTGTGGCGTGCGGAGGTAATTTTTATTTGAAACGTTTGTATAATACAACAATAATGCAGTGCAGTGCGATCTTGACTACGAATTCGGATGTCGCAAGTTCGGATATTGATTTTGATTTTGGTTTTGGTTTGAGATTTTAATTTTGATTTGAACTTTGACTTTGATTTTGGTGTTGGTTTGAGATTTTGATTTTGATTTTGAATTTGATTTTGACTTTTGATTTCGGTTTCGATTTCGATTTAGATTTAGATTTTGACTTTTGATTTTGATTATGATTTTTATTTTGATTTTGACTTTTGATTTTGATTATGATTTTTATTTTGATTTTGTTTTTATTTTCGTTTTCGTTTCCGCTTTTAAGACCCGCACACCCTATGAACCTTAGCACCCCGGCTAAGTCACCAAATATAGCGAACCACTAAACGTATACCCAAAATTTGGGAGGCGGGTATGGTTACCACCGCCCCGGGAACATATTTTTTGGGTATTCAACACCTCTGTCATATGTAACTCCAAGTGGTTCGCTACTTACGATCACATTCACAAAGCCAAGATGCTTTCGAATATTATTTAATACCTACTTTGTTTTTAAAACTCTATTCACCGTTTTTTTCCTTAACCTTACAAACTTGTATTATATTTAGCAATGGTTTTGGAGGGTTATTATTTTTCAAAAACAATTTATTCTCAAATTAAATTCGGTTACTTTTGAAAAAATCGACGTTAATCGCAATGTTTTCATTACCACTTATTTTTAAATATCTCAAGTTTTTTAAAAAGCAAAACTAGCGAAAACCATTAAAATTATGTCAATACTGATCTGATCTGCCAAAATCTTTATTTCACATGCTCGGCGCTCTGGTTGCGCTAATACATAACATTGTTAATTAGTTGTAAATTCGTTAATCCTAAAATCCTATATCTTTCCAAACGTTCGGCACCATATCACGCATGTTTAAGGTTTTTGTCATAAATCAGACTGCCTCTCCGCTAGTGCACGCGTGCGTCATATATCTTCACTACTCTAACAAGTCAATTTCCGATATGGTTCTCTACCTGTCTTGCTCTTTCACCGTTCCAGCCTCTGTAGACTGATTTGTAAAAGAGTTTTTTAATAACCGTAGAATTATATTAAATTTTACGAATGGTTTATGTGTATTATGCGAAGTGCAATATAAAATAACTCAATGTCTATTTTTAAATTATTGTGGCATTGTAAATGAGGATTTTTCGTAACTCAAATTCTCAATAGAAATCAACACAAACAGGCAATTCCGAAAGCGTTGTTAAAATCAATGAAATAGACGTAAGCTTCTATATTCATTTTAATTTTAAAATACTTACGTAATACAATGTTATTTTAACTAATTAATTATTTTGACAATTGCCTATTTATTTGACCGAAAATTAGTTACTGTTGTTGAATAATAATATTAATTATAAGACATTATAATATCTATGTATTTACAAATGACAGCAATTGGGATCAGTTTTTATTTTTATCGTTTTATTGTTGAATCAAAATATATTATAATATGAAAAAAGTTTAACATTTTACTAACATTACTTTGCGAAACTAACATCAAAGATCATTTACTAACTGACCATAAACACAGTGGCGTACCGTGGGGGGGGCGGGGGGGGCGGCCCGCCCGGGCGGCACTTTTGGGGGGGCGGCAAAATTTCACAATCAATAATCATCTTGTAAAAATTTGGATTGGGGAAGTCGCGGGTTCTATTCTCGCGTCAGGACTTAAAAGTTTTTTCTAGTTTATAGTTTCTTAACATCTTTCTTAAGTTTTATATACTGTTAAAATCAAAATATTAATGACAGACGTTTTGTTTTTATTTCTAACACATACATTATTTTTAAATAAAAATGTAAATGGCAACAGTATCATTTTAGCTCTAATTGATAGTCGATTTGTGTTTTATATTCGTGAAGCTTTGTGCGCCATGCTGAAAGCGCACAAAAAAGTACACTTATACGGTTTTCTTCCACGTATACATCACGGTGATATATTTTAAATTTATTATCACAGAAAAGTTAAATAGCTGACAGGTGTGTGCATACTTATTCGAATTGCAGTAATAAAATTCTAGATGCACACTATGTGCTGCCAGAATCAAAGAAAAACCATTTTTATGTTCTGAGTGAAGTTTTAATTCACCGCATACATATTTAATTAAAAGCAGTTTTGTGTTCAAAATGTATAATTCCAGTTGTGGATTCATCTGACGACACATTTCGAAGGAAAACATTATATTATTTAAAGTGCTTTATAAAATTCTTGCAGACAATTTATGTGCCGCCAGAATCAAAGAAAAAACATTTTCATGTTCCGAGTGTAGTCTTAATTCACCGCTTAGAGATTTAATTAAAACCCCTTTTGTGTTCAGAATGTAAAATTCCAGTTGTGAATTCATCCGACGACACATTTCGACGAAAAAACTTATTTGAAGTGCTTAATAAAATTCTTCCAGACAAGTTATGTGCCGCCAGAGTCAAATAAAAACCTTTTTCATGTTCTGAGTGTAGTTTTAATTCACCGCATACAGATAAAATTTAAGCCAGTTTTATTGTTCAGAATGTTAAATTCCAATTGTGTATTCATCTGCTGACATATTTCGAAGGAAAACATAACTTTTTTCGAAGTGCAAATATAAAATTCTAGTTGCAGACAATTTATGTGCTGCCAGAACCAAAGAAAAACCGTTTTCACGTTCTGAGTGTAGTTTTAATTCACCGCATACAGATTTAATTAATAAATTTAAAAAAAAAATTAAAAAAAAAAGGATCACTACCCCCCCCCCCCCCCCCCCCCTCCCTGAAGAAGTACCTATATAGGGGGGGGGGGGCGGCAAAATTTTCCTCCGCCCCGGGCGGCTGATACCCACGGTACGCCACTGCATAAACATATAACAAAAATACAATAAAATAAGGTATAAAGGTTGGTTTTATTTTTTATTTTTTATTGTTACTGCAAAATTTCATCGACGGAGGAATTAATGTTTGGGTTAGTCTCATTTTGAGCCTTTATTGACTGGCCTACAAGGCAGGGGCCGCCTCTGGTTACCGGCTATTTTAAAATTATGTTTTCATAGCTTTTAAGGCGATCCACTAGTACAGGAAAAAATCGAAATTTGAATTCACGCCCTTTTATGGGAGGAGTTTAAAAATACTTGAGAAAAAGCTTTTGGAAAGGTTGGAAAAGATATTTGAGATTTTTTTTTACATGTTGATTTCGTAAAGGCCTGTAAAAAACATTAATTCCTTTTTTATGCATTGTTTATTGTAATAAAACGGAATTTTTAAATTGATTTCACGAAAACAAGCAGCGCGGACCCTAACACGTTGTTTCTCCGCTAGATAAGAAACTGAATTTGCCACATTATGCAATAAAACCATATCCGAAAAAGTGTTTATAAGTAGGAGAGTTTGCACTAAAAAATGTTTTTTATAGACCTAATACTTTATTTTTTCTAAGCTTATTAAAAGACATTAAAAAAATGACCGATATTTTTAAGGGCCAAGGTATGTTCTACACGAAGTATTTAATTGAAGCATTTATAATACGTCTAAGCGGTCAAATTTTCAAAACAAAAACATACGATTTTGTATGATTTTGCATTATTTAGTATGGCTTCATCTTAATGACCTGAATTATGAGTTGGTTTCTTTCTGAGTTTGCATGGAACCAATCTAACACTATTTAAAGAGGAAAGATTTGATTGTTTGTTTGTTTGCATTGAATAGGCTCCGAAACTACTGAACCGATTTGAAAAATTCTTTCATTGGTAGGAAGCTACACTATTTCCGGTTGACAAAGGCTATTTGATATTTTCAAAAAAAATTAGGGATCGTTACTAAAACTCCAATAATGTAGCCCAAGGTGTAAAAAAAATACCTAAAATATTCTTTACATCGCGTGCGCTGCGAAAACTATTAACAATAGAATAAAATAATGTAGTACGACTTTGTAGAAAACATCATTATTTACAAAAAGTTTCGCGACAGCATATGTCTAACTATTATAGTTATGCCACAAAAAGTGTTTATTTATTTTAAAAATTTAATTAAAATGACGCCGCGTCAAATGGCTCTTTATTTGTATCTTGGTTTTAATCCTTATCAAAATAAATTACTTCATATTCAAGACTGCTTCAATACCTTTATTTAACTTTTTGAATTATTCAATTCGGACATTTTATTCTAAAGTTACCACGAGTTTAAAAATAGCCCCGTTTGGGGAAAGGGTTGAGAAAGTCTGATTGGATAATTCATAATCCATCCGGTCCGCCACGCAGTTGGTGGGTAAACGCATTCTCCGCCAAGACTTAGACAAATCTCAACTTCTAAACCCAGGCACCCCTGCTAAGTCACCAAACGTTGTGAACCACTTGGAGTAACCTACGGCAAGGATGTTGGTTATCCGATAAATAGTTCCCGGGGCGGAGTTACACATATCCGCCTCCAAATTGATATTCCTTTGTTGGGAGACGGGTCGAGGGACTAATATAGGTATTTTATGAATGTACCGCACAATAGTCCCAGATGCTCTCTTCTATCTGGAGCTAATGAAGCTAAAGACGGGTTGTTTCAAAAAATTTTACGGATTCATCAAATATTTGAAATTATTTTTTTACGACCTGTGTAAGTTTTATTCAAATTCTGTATTATTTCAGATTGATAGAGCAACTGGCCTATAATGATATAATGACGGAACTTGAATAGAACGTGAAAATTATCTTAAAATATTTGATTATATTACAAAATTACAATTTGAGGTTTTACTCATAGTTAAAAATAAATATTCCTCCTAGACTTGCAGAAAAGTCAATAGACGTCGCATATTAAATAAAAATTGATAACTTTATCCAAGACACTATCTAGATTATATTTAGTTCTGGTTGAATTTTGCAATCTTTCATACAGATAGCAGTCAATAAAATTTGCGTTACGAAAATGAAGATAATGTTGGTAGTTTCTAGTCGAAGTATGAAACGGTTAAAAATGACAGAATCGGATGGGGACTAATTAGCGGCATTAGCGCAATGGTTAGAGCTGCTGCCTGGAAAGCCGAAGGTCCTGGCTTGGAGTCCCTGATGTGACCGTACCTCTTTCTGATTTTTCTGTTTCAGATTTTGGATTGAGTTTCGCTAATATTGTCTTCATTTATTTAAATTTTACAATTTGAAGTTTAACTCATTGTTCTAAATAAAAATAAATATTCATCCTAGACTTGCAGAAAATTTAATGGCCGTCCTTAACCAGTCTCTCGATCTCGATCCGGCCCGCCACGCAGCAGGTGGGCAGAGGCATCCATCGCCAAGACCTGGACAAATCTTACCCGAGGAATCGGGCACGCCCACTAAGTCACCGAACAGAGAGAACCACTTGGGGTGACCTATGGCAGAGGTGTTGGTTATCCAATAAATGGTTCTCGTGGCGACGATACACTTATCCACCTCCCATGTTATTCCCAGTTGAGAGGCGAGTCGAGGGAGTTCTAGGTTAGGACTCTTTCAATTAGTCTCTCCCAACCTGGCCCGCCACGCAGTAGGTGGGCAATCGCATTCGTCGCAAAGACCTGGACAAACCTCTCCCCTTAAAACCGGGAATCCCTGTTAAGTCACTAAACGTAGTGAGTTTCTTGCGGTGACCTATGGCGGAGGTGTTGGTTATCCAATAAATGGTTCCCGGGGCGATGGAACAAATCGGACTCTCTCAACCTCCCAAATTGGGTTGAGAGAGTCCAATAGAAGAGTTCTAGGTGAGGTCTCCTTCAATCAGTCTCTCCCGTTCTGGCCTGCCATGAAGTAAGTGGGCAAACACATTCTCCTCAAAGACCTAGACAAACCTCACCCCTTGAACCTGGGCACCCCTGCTAAGTCACTGAAAGTAGTGAACCGCTTGGTATGACCTATGGCAAAGGTTTGGTTAATCAATAAATGGTTCCCGGGGCGGTGGTGTGCGTAATCCTCTTCCCAATATACCTATAATATTAATGATAAGTTTTTAGATTTTCACGGCCAAAAGCATTTTCGTTGTTTGTTTTTTAGGTGTTATGCCGTGTTGCGCTACCTCCTTTTTTATCCGACGTTTTGGACAGCGTTGCAGTGTCCATCATCAGGGCAGATCCGGCAGATTGTCGCAGACATCGTCGGATCTGCTGGATCCGCCCTGACGATGAACACTGCAACGCTGTCCGAAACGTCTGCTAAAGAAGGAGGTAGCCAACACAAAACAAAAAACGAAAATATAATATTAATGTATGTAGGTTTGCTGAATTGCCGCCAAAAATATTTTAAAACATACATCATGTAACATGCATATCTTCAATGGATTACAAATGTCAAATATTTCAAAACGGTTCACAGCAATGTATTTTCTTTACTTTTACCTAAAAATTAAACCAACTCGTTCGGTATCATTTTTTACGGAGTGCCTTGAAAATAGTTTCCATAGTGTGGATTATCATTGTGGGTGGCAGAGCCCGTTCACACTTCTGGCTAGGCATGAGTGCAGGTGTTCAAAACAAACTGGGTGTTTAAAAATGTTTGGAAGAAAATAATTATCGATTTTTTCTTTTTTAATTATTTTATTTATAAAGATGTTTTTATTATTTGGAATGGCTAAAAGCTTATCAACTTTGAACTTCAATGAAGAATGCCCGAAGGAAAAACCATTGAAATCCCGCTTTTTTAAATATTTAAAAACATCTTATCGCATATCCCATTACTAAAAATTGCGTTTTAACTGAGAAAAATGAAATTATGTGTGGTATATTTTTGTTTATCAGTTGTTTAAAAATTAAAGCACGTTTTAATAAGTAAGGACATTTTTTTCGAAAAGTAGTTCTTTAGAGTAGGTATTTATTATGTTATTTTTTTGGGCAAAAAATTGTGTTACCTTTACATAGTATAAAATGAAGTCGCTTCCGCTGTCTGTGCGCTTAGATCTTTTAAACTAAGCAACAAATTTTCATGCGGTTTTCACCAATAGATAGAGTGATTCATGAGGAAGGTTTTAGAGTATATAATTTGTCAAGGTTTTGTGTTAATTGGCTGAAATAGGGCTGGCAAGCAGGCAGCGGGCATCGGGCAGTCGGCAGCAAGCGGGCGGTGTCGATTTGATTTAACAGATGGCGTTGGTTATAAAGGTTGGGTAGTGGCGTGGCGTTGTGATGGCGTTATGTTTCGTTAGTCACAGCAACATGTGGCCTGGTCTGCTAGTTTTTAACTAAAAGTATACTATCTCGGGAATGACTAGCTTAATTAAAAAAAAAAAAAATTATATCATTGTTTTTACCTTACTTAAGAAAATATTTTAGAAATCATAATTAATACTTTCTTACGACGGCGACGGCCAAGGAGCCGCCTTTTTATATTAAAGTGATATTAAAAAGATTTCACAATCTACTCTTTCATAGATGGCGCAAGTTTAATTATTTTAGGGAACACGCTTTTTACAAGTAGTGCCTTATTAAGATGAATGAATTGTTAGCGCCCATTCATGCGTAATATGAATATGAATAAATAGTTTTTTTGGTTTAAATAAATCTTTCAAAAATGGCAAACAAATACCATATTGTATCGGTAATTCAATCCAATATTGTATTTTTACGCCTTTCTTGAAAGATTTATTCAAACCAAAAAAACTATTTATTCATATTCATATTGCAACTGTACGGGCGCAAACAATTAATTCATATTAATATTTTAAAGCACAACTTAAAAAAAAAAGTTTTACGCTAAAATAATTAAACTCGCGCCATCTACATATAATATAGAGGCGTTCTTTTAAGGTGAAGTTATACGTGAAATCCTATTTAGATTAATCTTTATGACGAATTGGCTTACAGTATCAACATCAAAAAATATGCTACGGATAAATTGAAGCTTTTACTAGGTTTTTTATGTAATGGAATTAGAATAAAATTATTATTTACATAACAAAAACAAAATAAGGGTAAACCACTAAAAAAATGTTTTTTCATGACTTAACTATGAAGTAATACAAGAAACATTTTTATAAAAATACTCCTTTATGGGTAAGACCATTTTTGAGGTTTTCTATGTTCTAACTTTTTTTCACTCTTATAAAATTATGGACAAAATAAATAAAAACCACTTTTTCGCTTACTTGCCGCGCGCAAATAAGACGCTCGATTGCAAATTTTGCAGGCACGAGAATCGAAATACTTCTAGCGTTTATATTCCTCTTAAGTATCACATTTACTTGGAATTCTGAGTTTGTTTGAGTCTCAAAAGTCTAAAAAATCCACTTTCCGTCACATAATCGAGATGAAACTTGGTACACAGTCGATTCTTTCTGTCCCTGAAATTTTATGTTTATGTAATAAATAAAATTTGCCAATGCAGTTCGGCCCACATTTTCATTAATTAATACTAATGAGGCTACTGTGAAATAAGTTTTAACATAAAACATAATCGTAAAAATTGATTAATTTTTATTGAATTTGTTACCACACTGTAGATTTGCTAAAAATTTAAAATAATATTCAGATATATTTTTAAATAGCGGCAACATGAATATATCAAGTTACCGACATCCGGTCTTTAATACAATGGTTTTTAGAATATTTCAACCACTCGGATACGTAAGCGTGTTAATATATATAACAATAGCCGTAAAATAAGCGCGTTTTTTCGTGTGTTCCCACAGAAGTCGTTATAACTCTGTTATTGTTCTAGTGATAACCCTAAAACAAAAAGTAGAAGATCCATATTGAATGCTTCACATTTCTATTCAAAGTTGTCCATAGAAGTACATAAAAAATACTAATTTTGTAGAAACAGTTTTCACCCCCAAATCACCTACGCGCTGTTAGACATTATTAATTTTTTAAATATTCTTGTATGAAATGGTAAAAGGTAGGTGACAAAATTGTTTATTTATTCAATAGAATAAGTGTTATTTTTACATAATCAGTGATTTTAGTACCGTTTCCACATAAAAACATCGCGTGAGTCATTTTTACAATATTTTTATGTTTGCTTTCTAAATTTTAATATTTATAAATGTTAATATTTTTTTGTAATATAACAATTTGAAACCTTATTTCAAACAAACGTTTCAAGTTTTTAGTTTTTTTCTGTTATTTGTTTATGGGGTGTTATACCGTGTTGCGCTACCTCCTTCTTTGGCCGACGTTTCGGACAGCGTTGCAGTGTCCTTCATCAGGGCAGATCCGGCAGATGTGTGACAGTTTTTAGTATTCGGCTACGTTCAGATATGTTCCATTTATTGACCCTTAATTGTGAAGCGGAAATAACACAAAGTTTTATAAATCTGGCAGTTCGTTTAAGACAAAAAACTTGCATAATCGCAAAATACCTGAGTGGTTAAAATATTGTGATACATATTAATTTTAAAAGTAAACAAACGATTTCCGACCAGAGGTGACCATAATTTCTGTTGAACATTTACAGGAAATACAGTTTTCTACTCCAAAACTTATGGGAAAACTATAATATTAATCAATGTGAATAGTGTTATAATCACCGCCAGACTTGGCAATGTCTGTAATCATGACGTCTGTTTATCGTGTATATTAATTAGTGCATGATGCACATTCGAAATCAAATATGAAGTGTAGGTAATTTTTTTTTCTTCAAACTTCGCAAATAAACTTTGTGGCTTCATTATTGCTTCAATGAGAATAAGTAATTTTGTAAACACCACTATTTTATTAATATTATCGACATGTTTCAAAAACAATGTTATCTTCGTCAGCATAAAAGATTAATAATTTTAACAATTAATCATTATCCGGTTATTATCAATTGAACTACGGTGTCCCCATACAACATATTGCGTGGCTGAAAAACTTTATAAGTAAATGAATAATACTATGAAGTACACTCCCAAACCAGATCGTGTTTTAGATTTTTTGTGAATACTAACTGCTCGTAGCCAGTAGGACTATTGCATCCCTAATTGGGATATGTTGTAAGGCTGAAGGGTGTGAAAGCTCAACTGTTTGACTACCGGTGTGACTCCAAAGTTCATCAAATTATTGTAGATTACCGGTTTCACTTTAAACCAAAGTTCACCGGATAGTAGTTTACCGGTTTGACTTAAACCAAACCAATTTTTTAATGTAGTTCAAGTAACGTACCGATCAAAGTTCATAAGAATTTCGCATTTTATTTATGACTAGCTGATACCCGGCATGCGTTGCAATGCCATTTAAAGAAATAAATTGATTCTCCCTGCATGTCCTTTCCCGTGCGTCCCCGTTCCTTTCCGCCTTCCCCCTCCCTCGTCTCTTCCCTCTCCGCGAACCCCACTTTCCCCCTGCCTTTCCTCCCTGCCGCTAAAATATATGAAATACACATATTCATTTATACAAATTTCATAATGCCAGAGCTCACCATTATATACAGCCTATGTTACTCGCTGATAATGTAGATTTCTATTGGTGAAAGAATTTTTCAAATCAGTTCAGTAGTTTCGGAGCCTATTCAATGCAAACAAACAAATAATCAAATCTTTCCTCTTTATTATAGTTTTTTTCTAATGCTTTCATTTTTAAACTAATAAAATGTCCGAATTGAATCATTCAAAAAGTTAAATAAAGGTATTGAAGCAGTCTTGAATATGAAGTAATTTATTTTGATAAGGATTAAAACCAAGATACAAATAAAGAGCCGTCATTTTAATTAAATTTTTAAAATAAATAAACACTTTTTGTGGCATAACTATAATAGTTAGACATATGCTGTCACGACATTTTTTGTAAACAATTATGTGTTCTGCAAAGTCGTAGTACATCATTTTATTCTATCATCAATAGTTTTCGTAGCGCACGTGATGTAAAGAATATTTTAGGTAATTTTTTTACACCTTTGGTTACATTATTGGAGTTTTAGTAAGGATCACCAATTTTTTTTGAAAATATAATATAGCCAATGTCACCCGGGGATAGTGTAGCTTCTCAACAATGAAAGAATTTTTCAAATCGGTTCATTAGTTTCGGAGCCTATTCAATGCAAACAAACAAACAACAAACAAATCTTACCTCTTTATAGTGTAAGTAGATAGTAGAAGTGTGTTAGATTAGAATGATCGCCTTTCGGAACGGTGAACGGTGGAACAACTCATAATGAAACATACTGAGAAGCACTTCAGAAAACATAGGTTGAATAGGTTAAGTTAGGTTAGGGTTACCGGCTTTTTTAAAATTATATTTTCATAGCATTTAATGACCTTTCTAAGGAGGTTCTGAGTTATTATGAGTTGGTTTATTTCTGAGTTGACATGGAACCTTTCGGAACATCGCCTTGCAACGAAATGGGAGGGATGGATTCACACGTCCGTCACTCCTAGACATACTGACCCCCAGATTCCTACTCACACCTACTACCCCATTCCTTCCCTGAACATCCTCTTCTTCCTTTCCTAAAAATACGCTCCACACTGCATCCCTAAAGATGACATTGGCCTTGAGGGGATTTATTTTCTTCAGGGCTTCCTGTGTGGAGCTAATGTAAGAAAAAAGGTCTCCCTCAACCAGTCTCTCCCGATCCAGTCCGTAACGCAGTAGGTGGGCAAACCCGTTCGCCGCAAAGACCTAGACAAATCTCATCCCTTGAACCCGAGCGTATACATATATTATCAAAATAAAATACAATATGAACTTACGACTGTATTGTAATGCATTACCGAGGAATTAAACAAATTTATTAAATAAAATTTACTGGTGCACGCCAATTTTGAACTTGCGACATCCGAATTCGTAGTCAAAGATCATAATGCAACGCATTATTGAGGAATCATACATAGATATTTATCAAAATAAAATTTACTTGTGCACGCCAATTTTGTACTTGCGACCTCCGAATTCGTAGTCAAGGATCACAATGCAACGCATTATTGAGGAATCATGCATAGATATTTATCAACATAAAATTTACTTACGCACGCTAATTGACTTCCGAATTTGTAGTCAACAAGATCGTACCGCAACGCATTATCGAGGAATTATATCTAAATATTTACCAACATAAAATTTATTATTTTTGAACTTGTGACTTCCGAAATCATAACCAAGATCGTAATGCAACGCGTTATCGAGGAATTATAAAAATTTAACAAAATAAAATTTACTTGCGCACGCCAATTTTGAACTTGCGACATCCGAATTCATAGTCAAGGATCATAATGCAACGCATTATTGAGGAATAATACATAGATATTTATCAAAATAAAATTTACTTGCGCACGCCAATTTTGAAATTGCGACATCCGAATTCGTAGTCAAGGATCATAATGCAACGCATTATTGAGGAATTATATATAGATATTTATCAAAATAAAATTTACTTGCGCACGCCAATTTTGAACTTGCGACAACCGAATTCGTAGTCAAGGTTCATAATGCAACGCATTATTGAGGAATCATACATAGACTTTTATCAAAATAAAATTTACTTGTGCACGCCAATTTTGTACTTGCGACATCCGAATTCGTAGTCAAGGATCATAATGCAACGCATTATTGAGTAATCATACGTAGATATTTATCAAAATTATATTTACTTGCGCACGCCAATTTTGAACTTGCGACTTCCGAATTCGTAGTCAAGATCGTACTGCATCGCATTATCGAGGAATTATATCTAAATATTTACCAACATAAAGTTTATTATTTTTGAACTTGTGACTTCCGAATTCATAACCAAGATCGTAATGCAACGCGTTATCGAGGAATTATACAAATTTAACAAAATAAAATTTACTTGCGCCCGCCAATTTTGAACTTGCGACATCCGAATTCGTAGTCAAGGATCATAATGCAATGCATTATCGAGGAATCATATATATTTATCAAAGTAAAATTTATTGCGCACGCCAAAATTTGAACTTGCGACTTCCGAATTCGTAGCCAAGATCGTAATGCAACGCATTATCACCCCTCGAACCCGGGCACCCTTGCTAAGTCATCAAAAGTATCGAACCACTTGGGATGACGTATGACAGATGTGTTTATCCAATAAATGTTTCCCGGGCGGCGGAGCCTAGCAACAAAAACCCGCGGAAGTATATTATTAGAATTTTATAAAATACAGAAAGATATATTTTTCAAGTCGGTGCCGCGGCCGTTATAATATTACGTTTTGCAACTTCCATATCGGCTCAACCAATGAGCAGTAAAACCAGATATAGGTATATGTTTTTTTATGACCAATCAGAAGGCTTCGTTCATAACGCCATCTTGAACGCCATTCTGATTGGTCATTGTCAGATCAACAATTTTATAGTAAAAGCACATATAGGTACATAAGATATACGATTATGTGGATCAACAACGCATGGCAATTTGGGCGGATCATCAACGCATGGTAAATTGGGCGGATCAACAGTTACGAAGCGTATGATTTCCATACAAATATCGAAAATTTTATGTGTAGTATTTCGTTTACTTTTACTGGGAAACTGGCAACCTTGCTATTTAATGTAACGTTGTTGCAAATTCATACAGAAGTAATCCATTAAAGCCAAGTTATTCGGTGTTAAAGGTGGATCAACACTGTCAAATAACTTCTTACTGGATCAGCATATTACGAGAAGAGGTCAATATATATATATATATATATATATATATATATATATTTTTTGAAGGTGCAATAAATCGGAATGAAGGCGAATGTCACATTGCCGTCGAACTTGGCAACTTTCGTGCCTTATAAACTTTGACTTTTGGCAACTGACTAACGTTTTACAGTCACGATTATTAACAGGATACTTATTTGAATGACTGGTTAACGCATTTACGTTGCGGCGTTGAAACGTTTTAACAATGCTTACTCACTCTCGGAATTGATTCGCCAATAATTAATAAGTTATTCCTTCCAATTAATTCCAAAAAACCCAGACTTTATAGCCTAGGCCTAGAAAACGAACATGGGATCATGATTCATATTTTTAACGTAACCCTCCTAACTAATCCTTATCTGAATAAAGTATTTTTAGTAGTTAACTTGTAAATAATTTTATATTTCACTCGTTCGGATCGGTTCAAATGTTTTATAGTTGTATTTATTTTCTACTAGCTTTTACCCACGGCTTCGCTCGCATAGTATTAGTGGGAAATTATTGGCATAATTATTTGCATGATTGTTATTATTCTTGCTATTTTGTCTAATAGAAAATAATTATTGTTTAATAGAAAATTTCAAAATTTGAGAATGACATTTCTCAAATAAAAATTCCATTCGATATTTATTGCGTGAAAGAGTCAGGACCATCCAACCAACCATCCATACAAAATTTTGCATTTATACTATTAGTAAGATGTATTGTTTTTTATTTTTTATTTTTTTTTTATTTTATTTATTTCTATTCTTTAACATACATACATATTACAGATAATTACATTGGTATACATAGATATCAAGTTAAGTAATAAGGAAAAAAAAATGTTAATGATCCGTAAATGTATATAGGTAAGTACCTAGTAGTATTTTGTGAACACCTCACTAGGCGAACCTAGTGAGGTAATTGTGTTTGATCCTTTTACATAATATTATGTTTATTTTAACTTAATGAGTAGAACCTCAAATCGTAATATTTAATTGATGAAGACAATATTAGCGACTCACAATCGGAAATTTGAAACAGAAAAATCAGAAAAGGTTACGGTTCCATCAAAAAATCGAACCCAGGACTTATAGCCTTGCCGAGGTGCTCTACCGCTGAGCTAATAGACCATATCCCTTTCGGTCATATTTAACTGTATCATACTTTAACTAAGAACTTCCGACATTACCTTCGTTAATAGCTCAGTGGCAGAGCACCGCCACGGCAAGGCTAAAGTCCTGGGTTCGATTCTTAGATGTGATGTGACCGTATCCTTTTCTGATTTTTCTGTTTCAGATTTTCGTTTGAGAGTCGCTAATATTGTCTTAAGGGTAGGGTTTGGAAAACATCGCTCCGCATTATCAGTAGCATCCGCATCTAGTAGCAGTAATACTAGAAAATTATATACAGGTAGTTAGAAAAATGTGTAAAGTTACTTGTGATTAAATTTTTTTTACTGTAATCTTACAAATTCTATAAGTTATACATACTGCAACTTTAGTTAAAACGTTGAAAAAGGCCTTCGCGATTATCTCTCCTGAACCTGTTGTAAACGTTTTTAACACAAATCCTTCCGTAATCTCAGAGTAAACATTATGTTAAAACACGCTATTAAATTTAAAGCACTTCAGGGTATCTAGATTTTTATTGTAATTCGCCTAAACTTTCTGAATTTTTCAACTATCCTCCGCCATACAAAAATGTATGGCGAAAATTATGCGCCGCGCGATGTCTAAATGTATATTGAATTTCACAGAATTCATTCAGTTGTGAGAAAGCGGTCACGGCGGGAGCACGCACATTTTTTTCGCGGCAATTTTGTTCGCTGTTTCTTTGATTTTTGAAGGAATTATTGAGGAGATAGGTGTTACAGTAACCGGGTAAGTAGAAATCAAATATATTTATTAGTATCTAATAAATTATTTTTAACTTGATTTACAGTTTTACAGATTTTATTTATTATTTTTTTTTTAAACTTCAGGTACCTTCAAAATGGGTAAAAATAAAGGAAGCCTTGCTTACCGTGCCATAAAAATAGACCCACCCACTGGAAGAAAAGGAGAATAAGGTAATAATGTCAACATTTAATTTTTTTACTGATTTCTATCAAAGGTAGTTTGAAGGTGGACTGAAGTCATTTTGCATTTTGACATCTAAAAATTTCGGCTCCATCTTGAATTTCTCTAGTTATCTACCGATTTGGTTCAATATCAGAATTCTGGCGTTTAGAAGTGCACTGAACTCGGATCTAATGTCAAAATACAAAATTTCGGCATCCATCTTGAATTTCTCGTGTTCTCTACCGATCTGGTTCGAAATCAGTATTAGGGAGTATTGGCGAGCACTGAACTCGGATCTAATGTCCAAATGTAAAATTTTGGCATTCATCTTGAATTTCTCTAGTTATCTACCTATTTGGTTCAAAATCAGGATAAGGGCGTTTGGAGGTGCACTGAACTCGGATCTAATGTAAAAATGCAACATTTCGGCATCCATCTTGAATTTCTCTAGTTATCTACCTATTTGGTTCAAAATCAGGATTAGGGCGTTTGGACGTGCACTGAACTCGAATCTAATATCAAAATGGAAAATTTCGGCATCCATCTTGAATTTCTCTAGTTATCTACCGATTTGGTTCAATATCAGGATTCGGGCGTTTGGAAGTGCACTGAACTCGGATCTAATGTCAAAATGCAAAATTTCGGCATCCATCTTGAATATCTTAAGTACTTTGACGATTTGGTTCAAAATCAGGTTTAAGGAGTTTGAGGTTCACCGAACTCGAATTTAATGTCAAAATGCATAATTTCGACGACCATTTTGAGTTCTCTACCGATTCCGTTAAATAGTCACTAAGTTTTATTGAAAACAACGGCTGTCAGATCCATTGATAAATCGAATGAATTTCGATGTTGGGTAAATTCTGGGTTGTATTATTACAAATAAATTTATTTTAAATGTTTTTTTAGGAAAGTGTTGGCTGCAATTGAAAACAAACCATATATATACCAGAAATTTTTTCCACATCAAAACACCATGAGAATATATGTCACATTGGGTCAAAAACTAAGACGTTTGTAAAGGTCCAGGGGCTAAAAAAAGTCTATGTATCCTTGCCCTTGCATAATATGATTTATGGTCTGTAGAGCTGTATCAATTATGTTGCAAATAAATTATTTTTTTATAAAGCAAGTGTATTTTTATTCCGTATTTTATCTAAATGCTGACCAGTTGTGCCTGAATCTAACCGAAATACACAGTAGATCGAGCGGCTGGCTCGCGGCTCGCGGCGGCCGAGCTTGTTTGCAACTACCAAAAATACCTAACTGCAGTGAATGGGCAGTTTGACCCAGGCGCTATGAGCTATCTATGAGCTATGAGCTATCCACGCTATTCCACAATATGATTCTTAGTATGTTAAGCTGTATCCATTATAGTAGGAACTAAATTTTAATTTTATAAGGCAAGTATATTTTTATTTCGTAAGTCCGTAGTGTCTAGTATACCCACATCTCCTCTAGTCAGACGCAGGCGGCCAGCTGCGGCCGTGTTTGTCTACGAGTACAAGAAATACCTAATTGCAGCGTTAGCGCGGTTTGATACCGGACCCTTAATTAATTAAATAATATTTTGAATTTTCACTTATTTACTTCTAACTTTTTATCTAATAACTTAATATAATTGGCGACATTTTAACATTTCAACATTCATAAATAGTTTTCTTCTCAATGCTCGATTGTCAAGGGATTTTATGCAAAAGATCAGTTCTTAATCACATTTATTGCCCCGCTTCTATGTGAATAAATACATAACTTATTTATTTAAATGTTTACGCTATTTTTATTCTATGCGAATGTTGCTTAATTCTATTGTCTGGTCAATTAAGGGCTGGTTTTGTGACGTGTCAACTCCTCGCTACCCTTTTCTCGCTCCCTGACAGGGACAAGGGTAGGAATCTCCGTCAGCTTACTTTACTTTCGGGGATAAGTATAATAGCCAGCGTTCGGTGATGTAAAATGGAGCTGCCCTAAGCTGAAATGTTAATAATTTAGGGTTTCAATTAGGCGAATCTGTCACTCTTTCGCCGGCATCCAAATAATTGAAAAAAAACACACACACATCCTTGCGACATTTTCAGTCATTCCAGATTTTTTGTATGCGGTAAAAAAACGAACATTTCAATGAATCCAAAACCCTTAGTAGAGTACTCCGCTCGGAAATTTTTACGATTCGTGGTTTTTCCTCCTTTTGTTTTTCTTACAGGCTTTTATTCACGTTTTCATTATTTGTTTCATGGGCATTCGGTAAAGTTTCAAATTACTCTTAAGGTTCTCAGTTGTTAGGTTAGGTTACACTTGACTTCTCTCTGATAAGGATTGTTTGTAGATTGTACGAATAACGTATTTGAGTAGTGTTTTCAAGTAAACGTTTATCTATTTAGAGTGGTTTTCTTCTATCAACCTTCAACAGTGGTATCAAAATAATTTAGCTTCGTGTATTATCTCTAACGATAAAGCACAAAATAAAGTTTACCAGTTGCAAAAACTCACACTTTCTAGGTCAACGCAAACATTTTCATCGTAAATTATAAGATATCCATTTAACTGTAAACAGTACAAAGCACCATATTATTCATTTTTATTTTTAACTTAATGAGTAAAACCGCAAATTGTAATATTTGATTAATGGAGACAATATTAGCGAAACTCAATCGAAAATCTGAAACACAAAAATCAGAAAAAGATAGCAAGCATAGCAAAATTGGATAAATTTATCCAAGACTAAACGGGCTTTAAAAACAAAATTATTTAAAAAAATCGTACCACTCATGAATCCTAACATCTTTTCAATACATGTAATAAGCCATGTTCTCAATTTACCGGTAATTTTTTGGTTTCGGTTACCTCCTAATTGTACATTTATGTTTAATATCCGAATTTAATGTCGAATTTATTGTAAGAAGTTAGTGTATTATATTTTAGTTTAAAAGTTCTTGTTTTGTCCTGTGCTATAATAACTACGGTAATTGTCTATTATTATTGTCCTGTGTGTGTGTGTGCACTAATTTGTTAATCTTTGTTCTCTTGTCATTGTTTTGTAAATACTGTATATTCTTTATTTCATAGGTATTATTTTATAATTTTTTTGTAATGAACTCATAAGGAGCACTGTAGGATTATTTTTTAAATTTATTATAGTTAAGCGTACTTGAAGTGAAATGATACAAAACTGCGCTATACAAATATTACGTTATTATTATTATTAAGACTATCTAAGCATTTAGTTCGGGTTTAATATTGCAATTATACATAAATATAGCAGCTAATAAAAATATCTATTAAGAAAGTGAAGATAATGTTGGTAGTTCTTAGTCGAAAAATGATACAGTTAAATATGATACATTAGCAGTAGAATACTGATCCGACAAGTCATTGGTCCTGGGTTTGAGTCCCAGATGTGACAGTATCTTATTCTGATTTTTCTTTTTCAGATTTTCGATTGAGTTTTGCTAATATTGCCATATCATTTGTTCTACATTATTTTTTATTCAGTATCTCTGTAGTGGTTATGCATACGTTTATGTTAAGTATAAATTCCAAGAAGGTCGAATTGCCCACTTTATTTTTAACTGACCGCTTTTATGGTTTTCGTGTCACTGTCAATATTTGCTCTTGATCAAATAATTAAATTCGACGATTAATTTTGCCATTTCTACTTTCGATTCCAGACTAGACTTGATTTGTTGACCGGTTTAATGTTAACTATAAATTACTAATTAAATAAGCCCAAAACACACGGCAGAGTTAGATTTAATTATTTTAGATTAAATGCCACGCAACTATTGGCGCCAGTGGTATTTTATAGATGCCTTTATTGGGCGTCTAGATGATTTCGAACATAAATAATACGATTTAATAATCGAGATAATTTATAATTAATTAAATTTATGGAATCTGGTTTGTAATCTTGACTTAAGTTTATAAAATGTTCGATTGTGACAGAGGGATTATAATATCCAATCGGTCTTATTTACTTCATATTAATTTTTAAGAAATTTCCGAATATTTTATTTATAAAGTTAGTGTTTCATTTGAAGGATTCCTTGATTATTAGTTGCTTTATTAATTTATCATGGGTTCTGAATCCTGGGTTCAATTCCTGGATGCGACCGAATCTTTTCGTTTGACAGTCGCTAATATTGTGTTTTTTTTTGTGCATTACAGATTAATATAATCCTATTACAATACACGTAACATATACATAACTTTAAACGAGATAATTTTTTTTCAATAATACATATCTTAGAGTCCTTGCCTAAAATTATTCTTGAAACCTTCAAGACTAATGTTGAAAATGTCAAGAGACCTAGAAATATCATTTAGCAGCACCATACCTCTTGTCGTGCTGTGTTGGGCCAGAACGTCTGTTTTGCCATGTGGGATATAGAGCAAGTCGTGGTGGCGACCCTGGCAGTAGTTGTTCGGTACGAACAATTTATAGCATTCTAAGAGGTATGGGCTGTCAATGTAGTGATTTATAATTTTGAAAGCTGTTACTGTTAGGGTCCCATTCCTTCTAGATTGGAGACTTTCGAAGCGCGTTTCAGATAGCAAATCTAGATGATGAATTAATCGCGGGTATTCACCATGCATTCTCATATAAAGATACCTTAGAATTTTTTTTTGGATTTGTTCTAATAAATCTAGGTATTTTTGCTGGTATGGGGCCCAAACAGCAGAATCGTATTCTAATTTTGATCGTATAATGCAGTTGAACATTGATGTCATTGCTTCGGGCTTGGAAAATTGTTTACTTATTCTTATCACAAATCCAAGAAGTTTGTAACACGATGATGTCAACTCCACTATATGATCTGAAATAGTAAGTTTGGGATCAAATGTAACCCCGAGGTCCTTGATGGATTTTACTGATGACAATATTTCATTATTTAATTTATAATCGGGTTTTCGGAACGCGTATAGGTCATAGTGTCACATTTTTTACAGTAAAGAAAAGTTTATTCTCATCTGCCCATGAAGATATTGCGTCTAAATCAAGTTGTAACTTAAAACAATCTTGAATGTCGCGTATCGTCCTGAGCAGTTTGAGATCGTCAGCAAAAAGCAAGCAAGTAGTACTCTGGATGCATTCTTGAATATCATTGATTAATATCAAGAATAGTAGAGGTCCCAAGTTTGACTCCTGAGGTATTCCTGAAAATGCGGGGAATTCCCTGGACTCTTGGCCACCGATGTCACAATAAACTGTATCAGAGGTTGGTCAAAGCCTATTTTATGGAGCTTTTTTAAAAGTACGTCATGATTTACACGGTCGAAGGCTTTTGCAAAGTCAGTGTAAGTAACGTCTGTTTGATATAGCGCGTCTAATCCTCTTGCTACTTTATGTGAAAGTTCAAGGAGATTGGATACAGTCGATTTTTTTACAAAAAACCGTGCTGGTTTCCCCCAAGAAGCGGTTTTATTTTATTTGTTAGTTTTTCACAAATAAGTGTTTCAAAATTTTTCGAAAAAGATGATAAGACAGCTACCGGTTCAATGATTAAATATTCCAATTTGAGTCTGTGCTCATTAAGTTAAAAAATATTCATCTTAGACTTGTAGAAAAGGTCAATAGATGTCTCAAATTAAAATAAAAGAATAGATATATTTATCCAAGACGCTATCTAGATTGCATTTAGTTTAGGTAGCTTACATTTCTGGTAATTCTTAGACAAAGCACGATGTAATTAAATATGATCGAAGGAGATAGGGTCGAGTTAGCTCAGTGGTATAGCAAAGCCCCAAAGGCAAGGCTGAGGTCCTGGGTTCAATTCCTAGATCCAACCGAATCTTTTTCCGATTTTTCTGTTTCAAATTTTCGTTTGTAAGTCGCTAATATTGTGTTAAATTTGTATTGAAAAATAATTATAGGTACGATGGAATAAAACAATTATTATCCTGGCCCTGGCTGTATTCAGATCGGGTCACTAAACATGACTTGTGTCGATGTCGATGTGTCGAAACCGGTAGCAAATAAATAAAATCAAGTCATAAATGTTTCTACATTGTGAATAAACTCTTCAAAACAAAATTAATAATTCTTCTCTTAATATTCGGCGACGTCGACCGTGCCTTCATACGCGTATAACTATTAACATGCAAGTTAACATTTTAATATGGTGCAGAATTGGGTGTCGGTGTTTACGAGGTTGATACACGTGGGTGGTGTATTTCGCCTACTGCGAAGATCAACCTCTATTGATCCGCCCGTTTGACATAGTCGGCATACCTGCTCGAATTCTGAACAAGGAATTAACCACATATGGCGTGGTATTAATAGACCGAGCACTACTCCAGTTCCTGCAGACTGTGTACACAGAACAGGAACAGGTGTTAACACGGCTTTGTCCGAAACAGCTTTAACCGTGTAGGAATGGGATAACAGGGGAGAGACTATTTTCCGCCCTGTTCGGAATGTCTCTTGTCTTCATTTTCATATATTTAGCATATCGACTGTCGCAAGCCAAAACTTTAGATATGCATTCTACCATCAATTAACAGTTTTTAATAGAAAATTGTATTTTTAACACCTTAATCCAATTACGACCATAATTTTATTTATTGCTAGAGCATGTGATGATGAGGGTTTTCTATTTCACATGTTTCTTTCTTTTTGTACATGAGAGACTTATCTGATCCCAATTCAGCCCAAATTTATTATAATATCTAATAGTGTTTTGTTAAAACTTTAAATATCTATTTAAAAGTGAGTAGATTCCAGTAAAGATTGAAAAGCTGCGCCTAGCCTAAGAAAAACGTACCATAGAAAGAGATAAATTTAAAAAAAAACATTGTGTGCAACTCACACGCAGTAGAAGTGAAACTAGAAAGTCGCTAGATGTCGCTTTCTATTCTTTTGCCTGTTTATTTTAAAGTGGTTTGAAGATTGGATATTGATTTCACAAAAATATTTTTTTTATTTTTATTTCTTAGGATTTGAACCTCCGTTCGCTGGATGTCTGTCTCTCTGGCCGCTGAGTCAAGCGTCTTACCCGCTGCGTTATGGAAGGCACTCGCTGAGGTGCGAATTTACCGCATTATAAATTTTTGTAATGCATTTCCGTTTCATCCGAATTTCAAATCACTAAAGAAGTTTCACTTTTAAAATGTGATGAATTTCTGACTACGAACAATCGGCAAAAGATGATAATGAAATGTTCATTTTCAAACATTCAATGCACAATTATTCAAACTCAAATATGACCACGGTCATAAAGCAACTCACGCCACTGTTAGTATCTATAATCTATATTAGTATACTAAAAAATAAAAAGTAATAATTTTAAATTGTGATTTGTATGAAGTTGTACGAATTAATATAAAAGGCACAAGGTATTCATTTTTTCAGTCCGTTCGGTTTCAGTTTTGAGTGCTCATCAGAGTAACGTCCCTGATTTTTGGCATCCGTCAGTCAAAACCATTTACCCATTTCAAGTGACTAAAGCTACGATGCTGACGTTATCCTGTCATACAATTTTATCAATGTCGTCACATTGACACCTTGTTTGTTCCCGCCTAGAGTTTATATTAGTTTGTTCACTATCTCCTCTCCTTTCCCATTCCCTCCCCCTTTAACAACTAATTCTAGTGTCAACAACTGTCGGATGTTTGATCGTTCGTGATAAGTGACTGAAAGTTCAGTTTTTCATGTTTTCTAGGTCTAGCAGAGTCTAGCTTAATAATTGTGACGAGGATGGCTTTAAATCTTAGTTGTTTATTTACTCATTCTTGGGAAATCGACAGTTAACATTTCATCAAAATAAAACCAATTATGGGTTTCGTCCATGCCATGTTTTATACGTAAGTTATATTGTAGTTTACTGTCGAGGGTTATTTCAAGATCACGAATATCTGAGACTGTTGCAATGTCATTATTACTTAAAGAATAATTATATAATATTTTATTTTTATTTCTGGAAAAGACAATGTGATGACATTTTGAAACATTTATAAGTAATTGGTTTTGTTGACAGTAAGTAGCTACATTGTTTAAATCATATTGTAAATTGAAACAATCATTTAGACTTGTTATTGGCATATATAGCTTGGCGTCATCAGCAAATATTTCACAGGCAAACGCAAATAACAGATTCTTTCATGACATGAGGTGATTTTTCACAAAAACGGCGCTCTACAAATTATCCTGTTATTATAATTATGAAAGTAAAATTTTAAAAGCACAAATCCATAGATCACATTGTGATCCATGGTTTTGTGCTTAGTCTGGTGTTGATATTTTATGTCGATGTATAGTACCGTCCCAAAATAATATTTCTTCTCTAATGGCACCTATCTGCATCAAATCGTTAATATATGAAAATAATTATCGTGCAAAGGTTCAATCCTCCATCAAACCAATATTTTATTTTTTTCAAAGTTTACAAGACTTTTGAAAATATCTTTTTTTAATTAATAGTAATTAATATTAAAAAAAACCTTTGCTTTTTACGGGTTGATTTTTAGATTTAATAATATGCCCTTTGTATCATAAACACAAGTATCTCACCCTTCTCTCTCAAATCCGTCATTTCAGAGCGTCTCGAAACACCGGAAAACTTGTAAAATATATTTTCAAAGAGGTTAAACTTCACCCGTGAAATGTTGGGAAGTGAAGCCTTTTTAAAGGTTATACTATCGAAGTAAAAAAATAAGCAAGTTTCCCGGGCCTCCAACGTATTTTCTGGTACATTAAGCCAGCTGGAGATTGGGCCTTGATTTTCCTTTTTGAAACGGGTATCGGAAATATATAAACTTTTATGCTTGAGGCATGTAAACACGAACAAGTTCAACACGGTTTGGAATTTGCATTTGCTAAAATGTCTCTTTGGATGGACAGGGTTCTAACTTCACTTTTCCACACAGCATCCTCAAAGATGACATAGGCCCTGTGGGAAATTATTTTCCTCAGGGCCTCCTGTGTGGATTTAATGCAAAAAAAAACCTTTGACGATTTCTTGTAATCTATTTACCGATTTCTAATTTTGAGGATGGAATCTTGTCTAAAGAAGATTAGTTTAGCATATTTTAAAGGAAAATATTCAAACACGACGTTTATTTACCATTTTAGAACACACCTAAACGTGCAGATAGAACGATATCCAACAACCAGTTAGGACATAATAAATCATTTCTTAAGGTTCTAACTACATTTCCCTAATGCCGTTCCAAGATAGGGCCACGTTAAATTAAATAGTTTCCTTCAAAATATGTTAAACAAAATATGTTAAACAAAATATGTTAAACTTAAATATTTTTAACTAAAATATGTTAAACAAAATATGTTAAACCTCAAAATATGTTGAACAAAAATATGTTAAACAAAATATGTAAAACTTCAAAATATATTAAACTAAAATATGTTACAAAAAATATGTTAAACTTCAAAATATATTTTACTAAAATATGTTAAGCATCGCAAGACATTTAGACCTTTTCAAGAGTGATCACTAACGTCGGAGGGACCTGATAAGGCACACAAAGAAGAAGATGTTAAACAAAATATGTTAAACTTCAGAATATATTAAACTAAAATATGTTAAACAAAATATGTTAAACTTAAATATGTTTAACTAAAATATGTTAAACAAAATATTCTAAACTTCAAAATATATAAACAAAAAAATGTTTAACAAAATATGTAAAACTTCAGAATATATTAAACTAAAATATGTTACACAAAATATGTTAAACTTCAAAATATATTTTACTAAAATATGATAAGCATCGCAAGACATTTAGACCTTTTCAAGAGTGATCGCCAACGTCGGAGGGACCTGATAAGGCACACAAAGAAGAAGATGTTAAACAAAATATGTTAAACTTCAAAATATGTTAAACTAAAATATGTTTATCTATAATATGTTAAACAAAATATGTTAAACTTCAAAATATGTTAAACTAAAATATGTTAAACAAAATATGTTAAACTTCAAAATATTTTAAACTAAAATATGTTAAACTTCAAAATATGTTAAACTAAAATATGACTTCAAAATATTTTCTCGCATTATATAATGTGGTTAAAACCCATTTTTATTAGTAAAACGGTAATAGACATTTTTTTACATTATCTTCACACAGGAGGTCATGAAGAAAAAATCCTTCAGGGCCTATGATAATCTTTGGGGATGCTGTGTGAAAGGTCTTTTAGGGAAAGGAAGAAGAGGAAGTACTGAGGGTGGTTATCTGGGGGTCCATGTGTTCAGGATTGACAAGAAATGGTTCTCGGGGCGGCGGTACCCACACTCGCCTCCCAAATTTTCTAAGACAATTAAGTACGAAATGTATTTCGGTGTAAGCCAAACCAGTACCGACACCTTTCTTAAATTTATAATTATATAGGTTTATCTGAATGTTGTCTTCTTTTTCATATAATTATCACGAGCAACGTAACAACATTCTTTAAAAACACGCATAAGCGGGCAGCAATGAGCACGCGCTTACGACAAAAGGGATACTTCCTGCATGTAAGAATAACCACCGATTGCTGGGTATACTCTCACGTTTAGATTAGTTTTGTGATAATTTCACTTGATTGATTTATTTATTTTGTCGGATTATTCAGTGATAAATTGACTTTGGGAAGGTACCCACTTCATTATGCCGAATTAATTAAGGCGTACGCCAAATCGATTTCACGCTAATTACGCGAAACGCGCACACATTTGGAGAATATAAATTGAAAACGTTCCTTTGAACAGATAATTTATTTATTTATTTATTTAAACGCCATAAAATAGCTTTTACATTAAAGTGTTACATGAGATAATAAGTATACAGAGGTACACAGGAAGGTGTCAGTATTATATTAAGAATAAAATAAGAATGTACAAGTATACAAAAATAATATCGCTGAAGTGATACAGTTGAGATAAAATTGAAAAGAAATACAAAATAAATATGTAGTCGTACAATAGTAAAAGAATATACTAGGGTTATATAAGACCTGACATAAAACAACAAAGTACCAAGTAAGCTATAAATATTGAAATTGGATGTATTGAAATACGTTGTTAGTAGGTATCCAAGTAATGTTATAGCAAGTTATTGCAAAAGGTATACATTATTTTAATTCTAATCTGTTATTCACAGTTAACTAAAAACAATGTATTACATATAATATAATATAACTGAGTTATTAATACCTATATTCTGAAGAAGCTTGATCGAAGCGAAACCGGTCGATATATAAAATAATAAATTCGTGGTTAAATATCAAGTGTTTGTTTTATTTATATAACAAAAAAATTATGTTCATAATTTTAGCATTGCGAGTTCTAAAAGTAATGCGAAAAACTATCAAATAAATCAACATTTAATGTTGATGAATTCGACCTAGTGAATTGATTTGAAAAACTACCAAATTAAGGTTTTTATTACTTCATTATTTGTCATTGCCAGAACAAACCACATTATTTATGACATGTCAACCGTTTTCAAAAGTATTTGGGTCATATGATGGTGCTTTGTGAACTCGTGACACAGCTCCTGTGGTTTCATTATAATGAAAATCCAAGTCTTTTAGGATTTTTCAGTCACCCCTTTGATCGCGTTAATGAATCAATTTTGGCGTGTGCTGAAAAATACGATTTGAATATAATTTTTCTTTTTCCTTTTCCTTTTTTTTTCTTCCGATTATTTCGCGTGTTGCTGTGCGGAAACGATAAACAGATCCGAATAGGAAACATGTTGTGGCTTCGACTTTGAAACAATTTCGGAAATGTGTCTTCTCTCACGCGAAAGAAGGGACGATAAATTGAAAATGCCTTCCAAACTGCGAAGTTAAAGTAAATTGTACAACTGTTGTAAATGATTATTGGAACATTGCAAATTATTGTGGGAATAGTAGAATATATGTAATTTTTGAGCAGCATTATGTATAGTTCCTTTATTTGTGAATTTCTATTCGGCTTCGGTGGGTAAGTCTTTCGACTAGCAATCCGACACTCGCGGGTTCAATACAGGCAAGAAAATTTTATTTGATTGAATTGTGTTATTTCCCAATTTAATCATTTAAAATAATGTAAGGTATATTTGCGGCACGTTACGGAGTGGAAGATAATATCAGTATCGCACTTTCGTAAGACCACCATTCAGAATTGAATTATTGCTTGAAATGGCTTTAGCGATGTTTGGATACCAGATCTGATTATCCAGCCCCACATTTTTCTTCCCAATCTCCCCACTACCCTCTCACTACCTTCAGCCTGACAACATGCCCCAATTGGGGATGTCATAGTCTAATTGGCTTATGCAGTATTCACATATACTTGTTTTCAAAACTCACCTATTATTGTTTATTTGGTTGAACATAAAATTATTATCTTTTTTCCCTTTTTGCACTGAAGAAATACTCAAATAAAATTCTGCCCTTTCACAGTCGACATAATTGTGAAATAACACAACGTGATTATTTTTAACAATTATTATAAGCAATAATTATCAGCCTGAATCACTCGTCTACATTGAAAAAATCTTCCGAGAAAAGACGATTGGACGATTGGCCGCCGATTGGACGATTGGCCGCCAACGGGACTCGAACCCGTGTCCCTCTGATTGCCGGTCAGGAGCTCTACCACTGAGCTATGAATTTAATTATTTGGCGGGTGGGAGATAAGCCGACGTAGCTCAGTTGGTAGAGCAGTTGACCGGATATCAGAAGGACGCGGGTTCAAGTCCCGTTGGCGGCCAGTATCTTTTATCGGAAGATTTTTTCAATGTAGATAAGTGTTTCAGGCTGATAATAATATAATTATTGCTTATAATAATCGTTACCCTTTTGTGCTATGCATAAAAATCTTGTCTTAAACGTTAGTTTATCAATTAAAAATAATAAGTTATTATTTTTATCTGAATTAACATTTTTTTCGATATTTTTCCTACTCGCTGGAGTTTTAATTTCCGCCAGCAAAAAAAAAGTTAACTAAATTTAATACCAACGCTGTCTTTGGTGTTTATGCATTTGCAATTTAACATTTTAAAGTCTGTTTTATTCCCCAGTCGTTACCTCCCTCTAATTTACTTTTCCTTTGCAGCAAAGCGACCGAGGGAAACTTACAAAGCTCGACTATTATGATCTTATCGCGCGACTTTTAAAGGATTTATTTAACCTATTTAAATTTCAGTTAAGTAAACTTCTGTCTTCCACGCCAAGTTGACAAATTTAATAATATCTACATCTAAATAAATTTTAAAACTAATGTAATTTATCATATTATTTTATATTTCTGCTACTGAAAATTATCTTCGCAATTTTTTTGGCAATATCGCGTTTTTATATGACTTTTCGTGCTCGCCATGACATCGGAAAGATAAATATTTTGCTTAAACCCTACATTTTGGGGCCTATATAAACCTTCCGCTAGTAAGGAATTATTATTGTACTTATTATTACACACGACGTCGTGTTGTTCGTGACAACAGATTGACATCAATTTGATACTTTTGACATTTACGGGGAACGTTTGGTAACGCAGTGGTTCTGCCTCCACAGTAACACATCGATCCACGGGGTGTAGTTTTAACTCCAAACACCAAGCTTGCGTCTTCGTAATTACAGTTTCTTTATATTCATTTTGAATGGATTTAATTTTGACTCCTGTTTCTGACAATCCCGCGAATTCGCATTCAAATTCGCCTGTAATCTGTCAGTTATCATCTTTGTATTATAAATCTCCCGACTTACATGCTCCCCCTCTCAATGGGCGGAAGAATTCGTCTTTCATTTCCGAGTATTTCAACGAAATTCTATATTGGTTCAATTCACTCTGTCGAATGTTAGCGTTGTAATTATTATTCCCCTGATTTTTTTTCTCAAACCTCAACTTGTAGTTGAGGCGTTTTATAATTTGTTTGGTGCCGATAAGCTTATTAATTAAGATTTTTCTCAAATTTATGACCTCTTATTTGCAATTGTAATTATATTCATCTCTCCTTCTTCTGTTTAATATCTCTAAGATACACTTATTATTTATTTCATTCATGTTTACAACACATAACCGGAACTTCCAACTTTATTTCACTGTTTCTCTACTCCCCTACTCTTTTTCTATCCTAAACTATGTTTTCCCGCCAATAATCTGTCAAAACCATCGCTTTTGCTTTTGTTCTGTATACTTAAAAATTGAATAAATTCATTTACAGAATAGGAAAATTTATCCCTTTTTCATTATTATATATTATATTTTTTGACAGTTTCAGATCTACTTCAAAGTACCTACTCCTTTTACAAGTAGTATTTTTCGTATTATGCAAATATTTAGTAGGATCTTGCATAATTTAGTGAGGGTCTCAGCTTACATCGCCGTTTTCCTATTATTAGATCTTTGAGACGGCAGTTTTTTAGGTCAGGAAAGGGCCCAGCGTTTTGGGGAAAAGGCTTGAAATCTATTTTTGATTTAGGAGGCTATTCGAGAAGATGGATATTAAAATTATGAATCTTCTTTTAATATCCGAATTGCTCTTTCAATTTCAAAATGATTATCCTTCTTTATCGAAAATCAGATATTGTGAAATGTTTATTGCTTTATTCTACGGTTTTTTTTTTTAAATTAAAATCTCATTAAATTCTTTATTAAAGTCTTGATTAAAATGTAATTTATTCATTATATGTACCTACTTATTCTTGATCGGTCCCTTTAATATAAAAAAAAACATGTTAAAGTGCAGTGCGTGAAAAATGCAGTCACCTCTAATGTATGCAGAAGTGAATATTGTTAATTAAAATTAAAATCCTGTGCACGTTAAGGTTATAAAATGTTATTACTGATCGTACCTACATGCGAAACAAAAATTGTAATTTTTACATGTTTTTGATTATACGTGTCTGAAATTTCGACAGGAATACTCATTCCTTATTTAGAAAGACACGGAAACATGATTGCAGACATCATTAAATTCAATAAAAAAATGCGTGCGGGCCTCGCAAACAAATTGCCCGAAGGAACATTTATAAATGATGTCAAATTCTTGCCATCATTTGATCTCTAAACATTGTTTTACAGTATGGGAGTTGTTTCCCAACTCTCATAATATTAAATTTAATTTGTAGGGTTCTGTTAAAAATGAAATAAGAAGTATTGTACTCACTTGGTTTATTGATAAATACAATGTTTAAATAACAATGAGCAGTTGTTGCTTGATACACGTATCGTCACGGAGTGACGGGCCGTGCCACGTCTCTCCCCACCTCTCGTCCCAATGGTGGTGGGAGTATCGACACTCCACATGCCTCCCCTCTTAGAATGATGATCATCCTTCCTGAAGTCGTCCTGAATCCTCTAGTCTAGCAGGTGAATGAAATATTGGACTGAAGAGGTATAGGTACATGAAGGAGAGACAGATAATTGTGTGGAATGAAGGACACAAGTGTTCGAAGATATCTCGTGCTTAGTATGCCCATCTTTCAGGGAATCTAACTCGTCTGCCCGATCGAGTTGTTCTCTCTGGTGTTTTCTCAGTAACTTTTATTGGTGTGGTCGGTTTAATAGTGGGAATTTCGTTGTCCTCCAAATCTGTTGGGAGAAAAGCAGGTTTTAGCCTATCAATGCTTATGTACTTTTGATGGCCGCGTATTTCCACCAACATTTTCTTAGAATCCCTCATCAATACTTTGAAGGGTCCTTCATACGGCGCCTGCAAGGGAGCTTTTACCGAGTCTGTTCGAATGAAAACATGAGTGCATGTTCCCAACAAACCGTGTACAAAAGGTTTGTCATGGTTATGGTTTGTAGCTGGTATGGGTTTAATATCTTTCAACATATCGGTGACTTTTCTAGCGAATGTCTCTGGATCTGTTGGTGTTGTTTCCGTGAAAAAATCTCCCGGGAGCTTAAGTGGAGTTCCGTATGTCATTTCCGCGGGTGATGTTTTCGCATCCTGTCGAACGCAAGATCTGAGGCCCAAGAGAATCAATGGAAGTCTTTCTGACCAACTGCTTGTGGAGGCTACTTTTAGAGCACCTTTTAGTATTCTATGCCATCGCTCTATTAATCCGTTTGCTTGCGGGTGGTACGCTGTTGTTCTTAAGTGTTTTACACCACACAATTTCATGAGGTCTTCGAAGAGCTTACTTTCAAATTGTCGTCCTTGATCCGACGTTATTGTATCGGGCACTCCAAACCTAGCTATCCAGTTCTCCATGAGAGCGAGAGCCACTGTCTCTGCCATGATATCCTTAATGGGAATCGCTTCTGGCCATCTAGTGAAACGATCTATAATGGTCAAAAGGTAGTTGTTGCCACGTGATGGAGGCAAGGGTCCAACAATATCAATATGAATATTTCTAAACCTCTCCTTGGGCAACGGTAGTGTTCCAATAGGACTGTGGGTATGCCTATTTACCTTGGCCTTCTGGCATAATATGCACGTGGTGACGAACGCTTTTACGTCTCTTTGCATCTTAGGCCAAACGAATCTTTGCCTAAGTGTTTTGTAGGTAGCTCCAATGCCGGGATGACAAATACTGTGCATGTTATCAAGTATACGCTGTCTCCAAGCCTTTGGTATAAATGGTCTGGCAACCCCAGTAGACATGTCACACCAAAGAGTTGCAGGACTTCCGGGAATCTGGACACGTTCCAAACGCAGAGAAGTCTCGGTGTTCATGAATGTGATGAGTTCTGGGTCGTTGTTCTGGTCTAACGCCATCTCTTCATAATTGATTGGAGATGGAATTTGTATTTCTTCAATCCTTGATAATGCATCGGCTACCTGATTTTCTTTTCCGGGTGTGTAGACGATTTTTGTTGTAAATTGCGCAATAAAATCTAACTGTCGTCTTTGCCTTGGCGAATCATTATCCGCTTTTTTGGTGAATGCAAAGCATAAAGGTTTATGGTCAGTATATATGGTCACTTCTCTACCCTCAACCTGTCCTCGGAAGTACTTAATTGCTTCGTAAATGGCTGTGAGTTCTCTATCATAAGTACTGTAATTTTTTTGTGCGTTGTTAAGTTTCCGCGAAAAAAATCCAAGCGGTTTCCATTTTCTTTGTTTTTCTGTTCGTTGTTGGAGAGCTGCGCCTACTGCGAAATTTGATGCATCCACCATTATTGCGAGGTCTGATGATATTTCTGGATGTGTGAGGAGTGTAGCATTAGCCAAATCAACTTTGGTCTGGTCGAATGCCCAAATGAGCTCCTCTGTCCATTGGATTGGTTGCTTGTCCGCTTTATTTGTGTTGGCTATAACGGCGTACAACAATCGTTGGGCCTCCACAGCCTTTGGAATGAACTTTCGGTAATAATTTAGCATACCTAAGTATCTGCGCATGTCTTTCGCTGTTTTTGGTCTTGGGAAATCTTTGATGATCTCCACTTTGTCAGAAAGTGGAGTCGTTCCCTCATTTGAAATTTGGTAGCCAAGGAATTTAATACTGGATTGACCAAACGTGCTTTTTTCGGCGTTAATGATCAAACCGTGTTCCTCAAGACGTTTGAAAACCATTTCGAGGTGTTCCATGTGTTGATTTTCGTCTTCGGATGCAATCATGATGTCATCGATATATGCAAAACAAAATTCCAAGCCATTCAGTACTTGGTTTATAACGCGTTGAAACGTCTGTGCTGCGTTACAAAGCCCAAACTGTAACTGTGTGAACTCAAAGAGACCAAATGGTGTTATGATGGCAGTCTTTGGAATATCACTCGAACTAATGGGAATTTGGTGGTATGCACGGACCAAATCTATAGTGCTAAAAATGTTGGCTTTAGACAGCTTGTGAGCGAAATCGTTCAGTTGTGGAATCGGGTAACGGTCTGGAATCGTCTGAGAATTGAGCCTGCGATAGTCTCCGCAGGGTCTCCAACTGCCGTCTGATTTTTGTACCATATGTAAAGGGCTTGCCCAACAGCTTTTTGATGGCCTACATATTCCTTGTTGTACCATAAGGGCAAATTCCTTCTTTGCTGCCTCTAACATTAGCGGTGTCATTCTTCTGGCTCTAGCTGAGGTGGGCGGTCCAGTTGTTTCAATACAATGGGCTACAGAATGTTTTACTTCTACTTCTCGGTTGAAAGGTCGTGTAATTGCAGGGTACCGTTGTAGACATTGGTGGTATTTACTTGTATTGTTGACCGTAGATATACCCGTACTTGCATAGTTAATACGCTGTCCCGTTGAAGTTAGCCCCGTCGTTGCGTCAATGAGTCTCTCTTTCCGAAGGTCCACTAGAAGATTAAAATTTTCTAAGAAATCTGCCCCCAAAATTGCGCGCTCGACTTCGGCTATGACAAATGTCCATGGAAATGTTCGACGCAATCCGAAGTTAACCATCATTCGGCGTAGTCCGTGCGTCTTGATAGGAGTACCATTTGCTGCGTAGAGGGCCACATTTGGCTCGTGTTGTTCAATTGTTCGCTGTGTTTTGAATTTGGCGGGAATTACAGATATCTCCGCCCCGGAATCTATCAAAAAGTTTATATTATTTTGCCGGTCCCAGATGTGCAACCTTTTTCCAATTTGCTCTATGTAAGTTGCATTGACACAGAGCTTCTTTAGTTTTCCGAACTCTTTCTCGTCGGCGACCAATCACAGGGTGCGATGCACTTTTTCGCAAGTTTCCCGAACTTATAATGATACCAGCATCGTTTGTAATCTTTTTTTGTTTGATATCTGTTACGCGCTGGTGACCTTATTCGCCTCTGTTTATTAATTTCCATTACTTTTCCATCGCTTATTTTAGTTGAGCAGGATGAACTAGGAAAACCTTCTTCTACGTGGCATACTTCATTGCTGCTATAGACATCTGTCATTTTGTCGGCGATTTCTGCTAGCTTGTCCAAGTCCTGATCAGCCGATACAGTCAGTATAGCTTGCATGTTATTAGGCAGCCGTTGTAACCACAGCGTCCTGAAGAGTTCCGTGTTAATGATGGTGGGTCCTGCCAGTTCTTTCATCTGACGTAATAGCTGGGATGGTGTATTATCTCCAAGCTGAAGACCGTATATGAGCTTGGCAGTTTTTTTCCGTTCGGACTCTGTAAACCTAGTCACCAATGCCGATCTTAATGTGGCATACATATCCCGTGTGGGTGGATTCAAAACGATGTCACTAACCATGGTTAGTGTTTCACTGTCCAGGCAACTTACGATCGAGTAGTATTTTGTTGCATCGGAAGTAATACCGGCTATGATGAATTGAGCCTCAATTTGCGTCAACCACAATTGACACTTGTCCCGCCAAAAAGGCGGCATTCGAACCCCCACTTTTGCAACCTGATGACTAGTGCCCTGGTCCGTCATATCTTTATCGTTATTTTGCTGCGTGTTAGCCATTAAATCGCTTGGGCAACTTTAATTGTAATGGTGTGCAGACTCAAATATAATAAATTTGTAATTTATTATAAATACGTAACTTATAATATTATTTGAAATTGATTGACTCCGTGACGTAATTTATTTGTGTTAAGAAATTTACGTTAGTGAAACGCCAAGTGGTACCTCTACTATATACTAGCAATCTACACAGAACCCTACGCAAGGAACTAGGTAATTAACAGCGGTATCGAAACGTCAAAATTGTTAAAACGGCAAATAAAAGGGACAATAAAAGGAAGCCGGCCTTGCCTTGTGCGGTCGAGTACACAAGATGCCCTTTTCTAGAGGCAACTTTACTCGTCTAGGCTCAGCCGCTCGGGTTTCGATTTAGCGGTACAAAATTACTTTCAGTGTGTAGGTACGCGGTCAAATAATATTCCGATGGCGTAAATAATATTAATTTCGCGTGTTTTTATCGAGGTCACCAATTTATGGGAGTTGTTTCCCAACTCTCATAATATTAAATTTAATTTGTAGGGTTCTGTTAAAAATGAAATAAGAAGTATTGTACTCACTTGGTTTATTGATAAATACAATGTTTAAATAACAATGAGCAGTTGTTGCTTGATACACGTATCGTCACGGAGTGACGGGCCGTGCCACGTCTCTCCCCACCTCTCGTCCCAATGGTGGTGGGAGTATCGACACTCCACAACAGTAAATAAAATTGGTATTGAAGGTAATAGATAACTAAATACTTTCTGAAAACAACCATTTAATGAACTTATAACAAAAATATTTTTCTTACTCGCACTCAGTTTTAATAATGTTTTAGAATTAAGATTAAGGCTCCGCAACCGGGCTCGAAAAAAAGAAGATGGAGAGATACGAAATTACGAAGTTAGAGAAGCGCGCTAACTTTTACAGCGACAAAATCGATGCGAAAATTGCGAAAATGTTTAATAAAACACGACCCGTTTAAAATAGAGCAAAATCTCCTGGGGAGCATCTTAAGTATCATTTAAAGAAACATTGTGATTTTTTTTTACAAATATAATTTATAAGATAATAGAAACAGACTTGTTTTTAATAATTTTTGGAGCATACTTTGCGATTTTTTTCTATCGAGTGAATTTCATATAATTTGCGTTTCGGCGTAGGGAGCGTCTAGACATTATCTTAAAAAATAACATATATTTTTTTAAGAGCCTAAAAACTTCAAATGTTTAAGGGAGATATGTAAGAAATCGGTAGAATTTCGGGTTGCCGAGGCTTAAGGCCAGGTAGTAAAACGCCCGCTCAAAAAAAAGAAGAAGAAATTTGTAAATAAGAATGTAAGAGGGAGCGTGCTAATATTAAAAATGATAGTATAAGCGAAAATTGTGAAAATGTTTAATAAAACACGACCCGTTTAAAATAAAACAAAAATCTCGAGGGAATGTGTAAAACAGCATTTAAGGAAACACTGTGATTTTTTTCAAACATAGAACTTATAAAATAACTGAAAAAACGTGTTTATAATAAATTTTCGGAGCATACTTTGCGATTTTTTGCGAATGTCTAGATATTATCTTCAAGAATAACATATATATTTTTTTAAGAGCTTTAAAACTTTAAGTGTAGGAAAATATATAATAAATCGATAGAGATGCGGGAAGCCGGGCCTTAATCTTTTTTCCCCATCTCCTCCCCCTCCCCATCTCCTCACCCTCCCCATCTCCTCCCCCCCCCTCCCCACGACTTTCACCCTTACAACATACCGTAATTATTGGAAATGCCATGGTACCATTGGCTCCAGATTGTTGGATGAGTTGCATAAACAAAATTTCAGTGTTCCTTGCCACAGAGCTATTTTTATAACGTCAAAATTTGCAGTCAATATCGCAACATTCACAACTTATTATTACTATTCATAAATTCTAAAAGCGCCAATATTATTTAATATATTAAATGAAAATTCGCGTTGATATTATATTTTTGTTCTGGGATCGACCGTACAACCTCCCTACTTAATTAGAATGTATAAATCACTGACCTATGAAGGTCATGCAGATGGTACGAAAATAATATTACTTATGATTTATGATATCACTGTTTTGTCTGAAACAAATACCTACCTGTCAGGAGTTCATCGGGGTATTTTCGTTACCACGCCACTCTCGTGAATTCGAATTCACTGCTTTGACTTTTCGAGACAATCGCTGTCACGGATTGTTTTTGGAACGCGCCCTGTCACCGCAGTATGTTTCTTGATTGTTTTAGTTTCTTGTTTTGTCACGGTGATACATTACCCTTTTGACGTTCGTTGGGAATTAACGGACTTAATTAATTGCCGTAATTTTGTATTATCGTATCGTACCGTATCCTTCGTATTGGGAGAAGATTTGTGGGGTATAAATCTATATTTAGGTTTTGTTACCTTTGACAAAGCGAAATCACATAGGTATGTAATGATTTACGACTAGATATTTCAAAGCTACATAGCTCATGATGAAATTACATTACCTGCTATAAATGCATTTTGGGAGATGGTTATGGGTACCGCCGCACCGGGAATCATTTATTGGATAACCAACACCTCTGCCATAGATCACCCCAAATGATTCGCTACGTTTGTTGACGTAGAAGGGATGCCCGGGTTCATGGGGTGAGATTTGTCAAGGCCTTGGTGGCCGATGTGTCTACCCTCCTGTTGCGTGGCGGGTCGGATCGAGGGAGACTGGTTGAGGAGGTTCTTTGACCTCCAGCCAGAAACCCTCGACACATCGCCTTGCACTGCAGTTGAAGGGATGGATTCAAAGGTCCGTCACCCCTGGACACACTGATCCCCAGATTCCTATCCATACCTCATACCTATTTCCTTTTCAGAAATTCCTCTTCTTTATTTCCTTAAAACAAACTCCACACAATATCCCTTAAAATGACATGGACCCTAAGGGAAATTACTTTCCTCAGGGCCTCCTGTGTGCAGCTGATGTAAAAAAAAAAAAAAAGGTGAGTTGTCTTAAAAACTCCACATACAAAAAACATTGCAAATTTTATGACGCCAGAGCTTACCTATCGGGAGTTTTTAGTGATGTATATATATATATGTATATATCAACGGTGTGTCTGTTGTACGTACATAGGTTTCTTTGGTATAGGCTTTTGCATAATACCTACCCCATAATACCTGGGAATTAGTTGAATTTAACATAATCGTGGGTATCGATCATTATCTAGTCAAATAGAAACTATACTTTTACTCGTACATGTATGTATATGTATGTACATGTACCATGTACGTGTATTATTCTACACTTCACCGTCTAGTAAATGTCAAAGCATTTTGCGCTAAATGACGGGGCTAGTTTGTCATTTAAAATCATGAGTGCGGATATCAGATTATGCGATTTATGAATGCACGCGATTAAATCAACTAATTTATTATTCAATTAGAGCAACTTTGTCTATTTAGACATGCTGAATTTAAAACGATTTCACCAAACGTTTTATTCAGAAAGCTGATTGTGCAAAGTGAAACATTGAACCTGCTAACATCTTTACTTTTATTTAGATTTTTACATATTTTGATTTCCTCAAATTTAGAGCCTTCTTTCGGAATAAAAACACAGATAATAAACCTTTTTGTAATCTAAGCTTTCCGATAATTTCCTTAATTTAAAACTTTGCGCAAAATGACGCGAGAAAATCTGTCAGACTGGCAGTGATACTCTTGTAAGTGTCAAATGCACAACTACAAAAATAATAATATGGTGTAACCGTAAGGGTCGAAAGCAGTCACTACAAAAATAATAATATAGGGTGCCTTGTAAGGGTCGAAAACAGTCACTACACAAATATTAAAACGGGGTACTAGTAAGGATCGAAAGCAGTGACAACACAAATAATAATATGGTGTACGCGTAAGGGTCGAAAGCAGTCACTATACAAATAATAATACAGGATATTCGTAAGGGTCGAAAGCAGTCTACACAAATAATATAACGAGTTACTCAAGGTTCGAAAGCAATCACTACACAAATAATAATATGGTGTACGCGTGAGGGTCGAAAGCAGTCACCATACAAATATTAATACAGGGTACTCTTAAGGGTCGAAACAGTCACTACACAAATAATAATACGGTTACACGTAAAGGTCAGTCGAAAGCAATAACTACATAAATAATAATACGGGTTACTCGATAAGGTTAGTCGAAAGCAATCACTACAGAAATATTATGATAAGCCGAACAACTGAGCTAAACGAGAGTAAGAGATAGTACTCGTTCCTCGCCTCGGTAAAAGTTTCTCTGAATGTCTATAGTGAGAGTAGACACTGGAAAAAAATTATTTTTTAGTACGCATAGTACAAATATGTTGAGCGCTTGGGTGGCCCGCAAAATGACGTAATTTGAGTTACGTGGTACTTGGAACTTACTCACTTAGTTAATTTTATTGTTTATTTATAGTAACATTGATCGGTGTGATCTTTTGATACGTGTTTAATTAACAAATAATGCCGGTGACCGGTCCAACAACGTGTGTGGTTTATAGGTACGAAGGTACGAGACGTAAACATAATATGTAAGACGCCTTTTAAACAAGCCATATTAAACAGACATAATAAAGCAGTTTGTTGTTTCTTGAACCACCACCGTCGAAGGTTTTCTGCTTTTCTTTTTGTAGGTTTTGTTTCTTAAAAGCTTTTTGAGCTATGGTGTGATGCTTAAAAAGCAATATATTTTTAAAAAAATGCAGGAGGTTTGTCGAAACTTCTCTAAAAATCAAATCGAATTTATCAATTCCTCTAGTTTTTAAACTTGATAAATTCATATTTTATTTTACTCGAGTTTTAGAAAAATTATAAAAGTATTGCACTACAATATTTCCTTATTATATGCTTGTTTGTTTTTGTATTTTTTTTAATCCATTATAAACTCTACTTATAGGTACATTAAATCAAGTTAGTATATTATTTATCCTATACATGTTATTTTTTTATATTACCCACTTACAGGCATCGCCTTAGTGGGTATAGTACTTAGGTACCTATGTAAAAATAATGGGAAAAATAAATAGTTCAAAATAAATAAATAAAAATACACATACTACATAAGTAGTTTAGCAAGTTTGAATGTTAATAAATAAAAAAATACTGAGAAATAAAACGCTTAAATTTATGAATTTTAAAAAAATATATGAAGAATCCTGAGGGCGATTTCGGTTCTACTTAAGGATACGAAATTGTCCTTAATCTTAAAATAAAATCTTAAACTTTTCACTTTCATTAGAGATAACTGGAAGCGCAGTTAACGATAGCCGTTAATTTAGAAATTATTCTGCTGTCATCTGAGCGAACGGAAATCGCAGTTAACGGAAAATCGTTAATAATTTTAAGGTTAAGGATAAATCCTTATCCTTAGGTATAAGCGGAATCTCCCTCCTGAATTTAATGATGAGTCCTTAAATTTAAAATTGGTGTTAAACGTAATATTGATGAATAAAAATACGAGTATGTTGTTTGTTCGCAGGGTACGAAGCTATGGATCATCATGGAGTACCTGGGTGGCGGGTCAGCGCTGGACCTGATGAAGGCCGGCAGCTTCGAGGAGATGCACATCGCGGTGATCCTGCGCGAGGTGCTGAAGGGCCTGGACTACCTTCACTCGGAGCGCAAGCTTCACAGGGACATCAAGGCGGCCAACGTGCTCCTCAGCGAGATGGGGGACGTCAAGCTGGCTGATTTCGGTTAGTTCACACATTTTTTTTTTTTTATTTAGAAAAAAGTAAATATTCACCATAAATACATATTACATTATTTCATATAAGACATCACTTTTTTTTGTCAAGTGTCAACTTTATTACAAGTCTCCTGGTAGGTACTAACAAATACTAATGCAAAATAGTGTCAAGAGAGATTGGTCAAATTTTACGTGGAGCTTTAATTTTACCATTGAAATCCATGACTGTTATCTTGAAGCTTTCGAATTTATAAGGCTTTATTTATCCGGTCAGTGGCTGAATTAGCATCGCGTCTGGGTCCCCACCCAGGCGTCGATATCTATTCCTCGGCTGGCTAAGTCCTCCATCACAACTTACTGTGGTGGTAATTTTCTTATTGTGGTGGTAGTAGGAGATTTTCAAATATTGTCAGGTTATTAGTTACAAGGGAATGGTTGTGTTTCTTTTTAAAGTTAAAAATAACATTACAAATAATTTTAATGCTTTTTTAAAGAAAATATTGATGACGATGACTGATAAAATAAATAGACACATAAAGGGCAGGTTTTAGACGAGCCACAGCAAAACTTGTCGTTTAACCTCTGCTTCATTGATGTAAAATATATTATGTCAATATCCGAAATGATTCTATTCAACAACAATATAGCTCTCCCCACCGGCATTGGCAAGTTAGTCCTCCAGGCTGGGAGATAGAACAATCCCATACCTACTTAGTGAACAGAACTCACCAGTAAGGTCAGTTCCAAGTTTCCTCTTTGCTAACTTCTTCCCCTCCAACACTTCCTTTAGTCTCACAACATTCATCAAATTGGGGTAATAATGATATTACTCGCTCTGGGCAGTTGGCGGATATCATATTATAGATATTGCAAGGAGATCTTAGTGTGTAACGCCATTCGTACACGGAGATACTTACAAACGATTCGAGTTTTGTGCGCGCAGCACACGCGTTGCTCCCGAGTATCTGCCATACTATTTTGATGTGTTCGGACACAACGCGATGCGTCGACTACGTGTTGACGTCAGTTGCACACTACTGACAGTATTGGTAGCATACTACGCTAGTTGCATTTGCATCTACTACTCGTTTGACAGAAATGGTGTCTGAGCATGATTTTAATGTTGAATTTGTTCTCAAGATGGGAAAATATAGTAGCCGTATTTTATTGGAATATGTAAAAAACAGTATTTAGCGGAGAAGGCGTGGATTGAGGTTGAAAAAAGAGTCAACTTCACATAATTTTCTTGCAATTTCTTGGCGGCGACGAATGTCCTTCAATTAATATTTATTTCTATTTATGGCTGAACCCAAAATCTTCTTTTAGATCGTTTTTGTGCTTTTACTAAAGAGAAAGAATAACAATTTGGTCTTCATCGCTAGAGTAACTTGACACCGTATTAACTCCACCGCTGCACGTGAAAAAATAATCAAGTTCAGTACAATTCAGGTAGCGCTGTGTACGGAAACCAGTTTTAAAGAGTAGTATATCAGTAGGCTACTTGTAGTTTCATCACAGTCTCGTAACTTGTAAGTATCTCTGTGCAGGAAGTGTCTCTCTTCAGAATCAACCGATTCGAATTCCCCATTAAACCGTCTATTATTTGTACGCAGGTGTCGCCGGGCAGCTGACCAACACCACCAGCAAGCGCAACACTTTCGTGGGCACGCCCTTCTGGATGGCGCCCGAGGTGATCAAGCAGTCCTGCTACGACAGCAAGGCGGACATCTGGTCGCTGGGCATCACGGCCATCGAGCTGGCCAAGGGAGAGCCGCCCAACTCGGAGCTGCACCCCATGCGCGTGCTCTTCCTCATACCCAAGAACAACCCGCCGCAGCTGACGGGCAACTACTCGCGACAGTTCAAGGAGTTCGTCGAGGCGTGCCTTAACAAGGATCCGGAGAATGTGAGTACACTTTAGCCTATTGCAGAATGTGCTTAATTATACATTACATTTAAATATATTACATTTAGCATGATAATTTGATAATACACATGAAACAAGGTGAAAGCGCCCTTAGCGCTCTACAATTAATTATTATTATTAAATTATTATCTGTTTTTGTTTGTGGCCAGGAGTGGCTACTAACTAGACACCTGTGGCAACTATTTTTAGATAGCTCACCAGTTTTAGATAAACATTCTTTACGGTAAATTCGGTATAGCATTTTACGGTAAGAGGCATTGCTGAAAATTAGATTCATTCCGGGAGAAATCCTGAATGCATAGCTGAGCTGTGACACTTTTGTCAATACAATCAATGATAACTAAACAAAATTGATAAATAAATGTTTGAAACAAAACAAAACTATCGAGAATTTCGCAAAAAATATGCAGAACAGACCCCAAGAGACTGCGTAAAGTTTTATTTTGATGTATTTTCCTATTTCATTATTTATTCAAACCTACGTCATATTGGAAATGTTTATGTTGAGGGTCTCAAGAAAGGGAACGGAAAAATTGGCCTATATTTCAACAGCCGAGCTTGTTGGGCACACCAACGAATCGTAAAACGTCTCGCTCTCGTGCGGAAAATGTCAACCGTTGGGCACGCTTTTGCAATAGCATTTGTAGAATTTCTACCGGTGCCGAAGGGATTAAATAAACTAATTATTCGTGGCATCTTCGTAGACGTTTTTTCAAATAATGCAATCAGTCTGGTGTGATACAATATCCAATTTAAAAAAAATAGTATCTTTTAATTACACGTTCCAACAATAATAAGTTTGACAAGTCAATAAATCGTTCATCTTTCATAGCTTTTTTTATGAAGTTTTCTATAATTTTACCTGTGATTTCGTTATTTCTAACTTAACAAAAACTATATGCATAAAATGGACTGTCTTCGACGGTCGTTGCTTTTTATCCTTGACAAAATAGCAGCGTGTGCTTTGGCTAAAACGTTTATTGCATCCTTCTACTCGTAGCCTCGCGTCTTTCCAAACGTCTCGAATTTCTTAGACCAGTTTCGTTCTTCGCTCCACATAAGTTTAGCCGGAATAATTGGTAGGAATTTCCATTTGCATGTGAAAATAGCCCCCCCCCCCCCCCCCCCCCGTCTGTTTGCTCTTTTCGTTCTTTATTAACCAAGTTTAGTGCCGAAAGACAAAACATGGGATTACTTACATTGCCAATAAAATCTTATTACTTTATCCCTTCTTTTTAACTGGATAAAGCTGTGGAATTTACTAGCTACAGAGTTATTTTGATAGTTTGGGTTATTTTCTTTGTGCGGAGGAATGTTACGAGAATGCGCCAAGAAAACTGTCTGGGGATTTGCTTTATTTTCATAAAGGACTTGCAAAATAAATGATTTTTCATTTGTTTCGCATTTAAAATTCTAAATTCACCATAAGAATGTTATTAATAAATAAACTCCATAATGTTACTGCCAAATACTTCATCTTTATTTTAAGGCCCGGCTTCCCGCATTTCTACCGATTTATTAGATATTTTCCTAGTACTGTAAGTTTTAAAGCTCTTAAAAAATATGTTTTATTCTTGAAAACAATATCCATACATTCCCTACGCCGAAACTTTACTTTTGTCGTTTCTTTAAATACTATTTTAGACAATCCCTTCGAGATTTTTACGCTATTTTAAACGAGTCGTGTTTTATTAAACATTTTCACAATTTTCGCTTAAATATTATCGTTTTTAAAATTAGCACGCTCTCTCTTATTTTCACATCTCTCCATCTTCTTCCTATTGAGCGGGTACACCACGCCTTAATATTATATTGTATAAGATCGTACCTATATAAAACATTTGGTAAAATTTCGATGATGACTTATTACGACGTAAACCAGTGATCATCAACCATTTTAATTGGATGGCCAATTTATCCATTTTCTAATTTTTCGCGGGCCGCAGGGGAATAATGGTACACGTAGATTGACGTGGTTAAATTTGCATTCAATGATGTCGCAAACTTATTTATATTTTGTAAAATCGTAATTTTCTAACAAAACTTTTATAAATTGTTAAAAGAAAGCGCCGCAGGCATAAATTCGATTTTCATCATTCTGACATAAAAGAACGTACAAAAAAATATTTACTTGCAATTTCGAGTAATTGTTGATTCGTTGTTTTTATCGCTCGGAAATTTAACAAAAAGTAACGAAATGTATCAAACACTGTTCTCAACAAAGGCGCTGCGCTGCGAAGGTTAATTTTTTTCTACGTGCTGTAAAATTCATCTTTTTTGGAATATGTAAGAAAAATCTTATTATTTTCAGTGGCTGATTTAAAACTTTGAAGAACGACTGAAGTTTTTCGCTAAACCCCTTTTCAAAACAGAACAGAAACCTTTGAATGTTCTTTACTGCAATTTTTTTAAAGTTTTTAATTAGTCATGTAGGCAGCATGAAAAGGCTCGCGGATCAAACGAAATGGGCTCGCGGGCCTCAGGTTGCACATCACTGACTTGAACGATTATTGCCATACGCGCTCCGTAATACATAGGTACTCCACTTTCACCCAGTTTCAAAATGTATCGTTTTTAATTTACGGTCGCATTTACGCAACTTTAAACGCTTCCCAATTTCTTGCTGTCCATAAATTCTTACGAATAATAAATATGGCGGGTCGTAGTGAAAAGAATATACATAATTTATAAGATGTACTTCACCCGTAAATCTCTGGAATACATCGCCTCGAGAGTTGTAGCGAGTTCCGAGCATTAGTTTGTAAGATACCCAACCCTTATCAAACGTCCCTAGTTTATTGTTCAGTTGGTGCGGTGTAGCGAGTAGCTATGTTGGGGTATGGCCTGAAGATGCGGTGGTACAAGGCCTGCGCCTGATCCCACTTGGGCTAATTTCACCACTGCTCCACAACTACCAGATTACGAAACAAAGAACCAAGATTACTTTCAATTCCGCGAAATTACTAAGCATTTATCTCTGATGTTATCTATAAAGTGAAATTTGAAATTTAGACTCGCGTGATAATGTTAACTGAATTAATTATAGGTATATTATATCAAAAACAGTCTTCGTGACGATAAACAGGATTAACGCCGCTTCCATGACAACTCAGAATCATGCAATTTCAACACATCTTTAAAAAGTCATTAAAGTTATAAGAAAAAAAATGAAAAATAGCCCATAAACAAACATAACCTATTTGCCCAATTTTTAAAACTTTTTTAATGACTTATCAAAGGAGCTATTGAAGTTGCATGATTCTGAGTTGTCCGGTCACCGCTAGCACCATAAGCGATCATCTTTTAACGCATGCCTGAATAAAACCCCAAATTTTCAATTTATTTTTTATTATTGTTCGTAAATTATTTTTCAATTTATTTTTAATTATTATTTGTAAATTATTTTTCACCTAAAAACATCAAATATAGTAGGTACTGGACAGTTAGGGGTTGGGGTGGAAGGTTGAGCGGCTACTCTGTTGAGTAACCGGTGACGAAATGTCAAAGTTTCTTGTGTGTTTGTTATAATGGTTTTTTTTTAAATAGAAAAAAAATATTTTTTATTTCAAATAAAGTCGAGAATCTCTGGTTAAAATTTGTCATTTAGTTACCTTGACATCCTAAACAATGAAATAATAATAATATTGCGGATTGCAATATTTAAAACACATGCGTTAGGTGGGTACTAATGATGCTCTTGTTCTACCGGTAATACTTCTACTGAACAAAGGCGCTCCGAGGAACTAGCGTCATTGATCCCTTCGGCACTGGTGCTAAGTCGGTAAACACGCCAAACGCGCGCCCAAAGTACGTACATGGTTAACATTCGTCACATGAGAACGGGTCACTTCCACGAATCGTTCTTGAGTTCAACAGCTCGGTTGAGGAATGATCTGCCAGCCTCTGTGTCTTCTCCCTCTTACAACATGGGTCTCTTCACTGCTTCGTCTTCTCAAAAAGACCCTCCACTCATCATTTTAAAAGATGACATAAACCCTGGGGAAATTATTTTCCTCAGGACCGACTATGTAGATTTAAAAAAAAGTAAAACATCTGTAAGTTATTTTCAGTCTAAGAGCCCATGACGATCAGACCTTCGTTATTTTATAAAACCTGAAAGTTTCTCTGTGTATGCCTCTAATATAGGTAAAGACGATCCACGACTATGAAGTTTGGATCACGGTGGCTTTGAAAGATATTGTATTAATTAATTATAATTGTACTTACGTTAAAGTATAAAAGTTGAATTTTATATATGTTACTAGAGGAACTATCAACATATGTTTTCTCAGTTATCAGACAGTTTCGATGGTTCCTTCACCTTGTCAGACACATTAAAAGTCTTCCGTAGGTTGGGGCGCGATATATACATGCAAGTGGGTGGGAGTGAAATAGTGCGAACCTTGTAAAAGTGCGCGCAAAATTCTCTTGAAAATGTGGTGCAATTTTATATACCTTTGCAACCTGCTATCTTTCAAGGCCACCGTGAACCAAACTTCAGAGTCGGGATCGTCTTTACCTGTATTAGGGACATACACAGAAAAACTTTCAGGTTTTATAAAATAACGAAGGTCTGATCATCACGGGCTCTTGCTCTATTTCGTTTCACGCTGGTTTTATTTCATAGTTTTAACAAACGCTGATCGTGTAAAAGGCTTGTCAAACCTTTTAATATTCTTCCGCTTTTCCATGCACGTTTTCTCACGCTTCTGAGTTTTCCTCAGTATTTTATTATACGTTTACGTACATGTGCGGCCATATACGTAACTGTGTAATAAAATAACGAAATTTCGCCGCTACCCGTAAGTAGATGTAGAGCCGGGAGCAATATATTTTTTAATATGAAATAAAACACTCACTTTGTATAAAACGCTAATGTATTAATACGTTTTTTGCGAGAACGGTATTTTATTATCTTGGTTCATATACAGCCCCGAGCCTTACGGCCAGTTGTTTTACAAAACTTGAATAATTCATCAAATTTAAAAGTTAATACTCAAGTTCTGTGTAAGTTCTGTTCAAGTTTATTCGTCTCTGGTGCAATCTTCGTTCACTTACGGCATTATAGGGTGGGGTGGTGCGCTTGGTGCATTTATAACGCCTTTTCTAAATAACTCAAAAGTACATCGTTAAAATTATGTATAATTAATACAAATAAAACATTCTCGACCTAGTTATTATACTAAAGAAACTGAAATATTTGATATCCGTAAATTATTCATATGTATTCAAAAACAAAAATAATTTCTAAAAAACTAATACCAAATTAATGCAAACACATAGGTAGCAGTTTTATTGATCCTTGTACATTTAATCTTCTACCAAAACAAATTCAAATGACAAATAAAATATTATATTATATAAAAGAAATAAAATTATGGCTAAATGATGCAGATGTTGAAACACCTTTCCTGTAAACCTTCGTGTTTCACTTTTCACTACAATACTATAACTTCAAAACTAACATTATATACTTGCTTGTTTACATTATATACTACATTTAAAGGATACATAATGTTTCACTTTTTCACAATATTATAAATAACATGCTTTTGCTTACCTATATTCTCATACGGTAAATTTAAATATTATTTTATACTCAGTTTCTTGTTGATGTATTTTTGGTTTTATTATCCACTAACAGGTTCAATTATGGGCCAGTTGTTTCACAGAATTTGAATAGAACTTTCGTAGAACTTGGGTATTAACTTTGAAAGTTTTCATTTGTTTTATTTCTTTGCCACAAAGTTCTTTACGAAAATAAAAACAATTTATCTATTATGAAAGACATTATTCGTGGTATGAAATTATTAGTTTTTTTTCTTGATGTTGTTATGAATTTATCGATTTTTTTAATGATTAAATTAACTCAAGATTCGCAGAAAATGTACGTTAAATATGTTTTCTGCGAATCTGGGAATTAACTATTAAAAATTCGTAGAAATTATTCTCGATTTTCTGTGAAAAATATATTTCGTTATTTTTGTTTGGGATAACCCTAAATTACAATATTTAAACATTGAAAAAAATATTAGCGAAATTAGGGCTATGGTCCTGAGTTTAATTCCTGGATGCGTCTGAATCTTTTTATTATTTTTCTGTTTCAAATTTTCGTTTGAGATTCGTAACTGATGATTGTTTCCAATATTTCAAAATATAATTCTGATTTGCGAGTGTATTATTATGTGAGAAAATGCGTACACCACCCATCCACAAAACGCGTTTTTTTTTAATTTATACTATATATTTATTTAGTACTAGCTGGTACCCGGCATGCGTTGCAAATGCCATTCAAAGAAATAAATTGTTTCTCTCTGCATGTCCATTCCCATGCGTCTCCGCGTTCCCCCTACGCGTCCCCTTCCCCTCCTTCTTTACCCTTCCATCTTCCCCGCCTTCCCCTTCCCTCGTCGCCCTTCCCGCGAACCTTACCCCCTTCGTTACCCTCGCCCACCTGCCTACTCTCACTGCCGCTAAAATATATGAAATACACATATTTTCAAACAACTCGCTCACCACCTGTGGTATTTTTTTATACAAATTTCATAACGCCAGAGCTTACCATGTGTATAGAAACACTTTTCTGCTAAAATGCAATGTTCTGTAAAAAAATTGTGTCAATCCATCGATTTCTTTCCGAGGTTTGCGGATGCAAACATACTGAACCTAAATTTTTATATATATAGATAAATAATTTTATTTGAAAATTGCACTTATGAAAGCTCCTAGTGTAGACATTTTGTATCTAGAAGTGGACTCTGAGCAGTATTTGAGTGGCCACCTGACAAGCGTATAGCGGAACATCCCACAGATGATAACCAATTATGGCGACCATTGTTCAATGAGACAGTCCTCGTTCCGGGAATACCACCACCACTGTACAGTGTGCAGTTGTGCACTGTGCAGCCTGTATAATGCAGCACTGCGCTGCACCGCACTGCACTAGGCACTAGGCACAAGAGCATTGTGATTGCATTCACGGACCGCGGTACCGATATTAATGGAGAAGGCAGCCGATTCCGACGGTGGCCTGCCATTATAGGAGTCGTATTGCGGAATAATCACTGCTTTGGAAATCATAAACCATAATGCAGGTCGGAATGCGTGACTCTCTCCCTCTATTCTTCTATCTTCTCCTCTCCTCTCCTCTGTTGTCTCCAGCGGCGCGGGAAATTATTATCAGAGCTCCATTCATATGGAATCATAGACGATGTTACTAGGGTTTGCAAAGCCCGCACCTTTTTCCAATCTCGTGGGATTGCGAGATAGAATTTTAAAATACCGCGACATCCCGCGGGATTTTTATTAATGGGCATTATTACATTGAAATAATTCCAACATTTCATAATTTTTATTTTTATTTCTAGGTATTAATTATCTTTGATACTAGTATATTATTTTAAAAAAACACTGAAAAGGCAACTAACACAGTAAGTTATTTTCGTATCTATCCTGCTACTAATGAATATTATATTATTAAAAAAAGTCCAAAAAAACGTGTATCCCGCAAAAACTCAGAAACGAGTTCCGGTACGATCAAGGATTATATGGTGTGGTAGATCTCTATCCCCCCTCCAGAATAACGGTTCCCGTTTTTACCTAGAGGTAGTGGTTTTGAAGATATAAGGGCTGGAAGTTTCGTTCTCTTGAAATTTCTAGAACAGTCTTCCGGAAAGTTCTAGAAGGTTCGATAGAGCTCTAGAAAGTTTTGGAAGGAGTGTCGGAGTATGTCGTGGAATGTTCGGGAATAGGGAATCGCGAACATCATTGTGGAACATTTCAGAACACTCTCGAAAGTTGTCCTGAGCGAAGCCGAGTAACCCAGATAGTCATATTATAAAAAGATATTGAAAAAATAACATTATATGTATTAAGAAGACTTTGACAAAAAAAAATCGTTAAAAATATTTAGAATACACAACTGTCATTGACGTAGTCATTTGAGATCAATAATCTTTGGTACTAGTGATATTATTAAAAATACATTGAAAGTTGATAAAAATCATAAGATCTTAAAAAAAGCAGACAAGAGTGGAGATTTCTGTCACTCGTACTTGAACGGATATTTGTGCACAAAAATCCAGCAGCGGAAAACCCGCAATCCCACAAATCCCCCCACACGAAAATCCCGCACGTACGCGGGATCAAATTTTGCTGAAATCCCGTGGGATTGCGGGATGCGGGATTGCGGGATTACAAACCCTAGATATAGCATAGTGTAGTTCACATAAAAGTACGAATTAAGTATTTTTTATTGTTTTTAAGACAAATATTCCGGAGTTACGGATAATTTGCAACATGCATACATACATTTGCAATAGGTATCTACTGCAAAATTTGAATTGAAATTGAAACTAGATATATTACTATAGCCGTATAGCGTGTTTTATGATGGGACGACTTAGCTCTTAGCTCACAGAGGATTGATGATGCTATGTGGACCATACTTGGCCACAATCCGAAAATCAATAATTTCTCAAAATTTCTTTTCCCAAATCAAAATGACAGCATTTAGGTACATTTATCGAATTTTAAGCAAAATGAAAACAGCCCGATCGATAATATCATCTTCTGCCTGATAAACGCGTACTGCAATTAAAGTATTTATTAATCAAAGTTTTTTTTTAATGTGATAAAAATTTCAGTTAATTATCGTCACCACAAATACGCACTTTGCCCGACATTCGCACAAAACGTTTAAAAAGTTTATGGAAGATAAACGGGCAATATATGAATGCTTCGCGAATGCAGTAGTAGTAGTGATAAAAAGGAAGAGTGTCTGTGGCGGACGGGCAGCGTGGTATGATTTTTTATTAAAATCTACAGTTTTATTCCAGGATTGATGAAATTTTGCACACTTGAACTTCAAAACAACATTACCTTGGTGTTATTATTTTGTTTCTATAATACTATAACACATTATACAATGACCATTTTGTACCGTTTTTTCAGACAATGTACATGAATGTAGGCAACGCAGTCTTTAGACTCTTTAGCTAAAATAAGTCAGCTTTTTATCGCACCATCATTGTTATTATTAACATCTGAACTCGGGGCTATTTAGCGCCGTGTCTTGTTTTTCACCGAACGCGCGAAAATTGCCTTCTAAATTTTACTATTGTGGTTGTGGAACGAGTTCTTAATCCGACTGTAATACAAAAATATAAAAATGCGAATATGATGAATTATAAATTATTATTTGTCGTGGGTAGATCTTTAACCCAGTTGTAGATTTAATGAAAATGGGAATATCCATAATTACGTTGGTTATTATTTATTTCCAGCGCAGACTCGTGAAAAATTACGGGATATTTTGTTAGTAAATGTAATGCTTTCTTGAAAGTGGTTTGAAATAGATTGCAGACCCTTGAAAAATTACGAAATCTGACCTTACTTGTCAAAATTAACCCTTAAAATTTAAAAGCAAAGAATTATGTACCTACACTTTGAATATTGAATTAAAATAATATTCTAATGAAAAAATATTTTATTATAATATGTAGGTACTTTATCACTTTTCTGAATTCTTGACACAATCAGAGTTTCAATTTACAATCACTCACAGACAGACCCTCATCCGAAATTAGTGTCTTTAATGATTGATTGATTATTGGTCTTTTTTTTTTCACTACACTCTTCATAAGGGGGCATACATTAATTACGTGAGCTTAAAAGGGGGAGGGGGGGGGGGGTCTATATTGGAAGAAAAACTGAACACGTAATAACAATTTACAACAATTAACTTTTTCATTATTTGTTATTTTTTAAAAATTATTTAAACTATATATATATAAAAGAATATAAAGAACCACGTGTCAATTGATCCCCCTCCGTTCGGATCTAATCACTAAATGTAACAAATTAATATTTTTCATTTAAATATTGTCTATCAAAAATAATAATATTGTTGAATATAAATAAAAAGGAAATCATTGATGTAAAAATAACAAAATAAAGAAAAGATAAGATTTTATATCTGAAATCGTATGAATGTTTTATATATAATCATAAAGATAATGCAATGAATCTTTTTTTTTTTTTAATTACTATGTTGATTAAGTATTATCAAAAAGAAACTACCTTCTCAATTTTTAATTCTATCAATTTAAAAATATTCTATCAATAGAAAATTATTCGAGGGTCATCCATAAAGTAGTACCCGTTTACGCCTTTGCGGAGCGTTGGAGAATAGAGTAGTCGCCGGACAAGTACATCAATTGTAACACACCGATCTTTCTTAACGAATTCGTCAATTCGGCGGTGTTCTCTATTTTCTTGAATATTATAAACACTTGCAGAAATAACACAGTCAATACCAGCAAGATGTAACGTTGCACGCAGACAGCTGAAATACAACTGAACGTGTTAGTATCTGTCCACGGCGTAAACGGGTACTACTGAACGGATGACCCTCGTATATTTATAAATTTTAAATTTCTACAAATCTAAAATATGACTTCTTATTAATTAAATGACTTCTAATTATGAAAATTATTACTCTTTCCATACAAAATATCAATTTGCTTTGAGCCATAAATAATAGTTAATTGAAATCTATTGGCCATTAAAAATAATTTACATATATTTATGTTTTTTTGAAAAATAACAAAGTTGTTTTTGTCCAATGATGGCGAACTTCGGAACTATTGACATTGATTTGTCCCTCATAAAAAGGTGTCTTATATAAGTTTTGTACCTGCTCAGTACGGAATACAATTCTGAAGTATTAGCACCTTGTGTTGTGTCAATTTGAATCATAATATTGACTTGCACAGTTTATTTTCTAAGCCTAATTATGTTTTTAAACCTTCAATAAATTTAATTATTTACATGCTTTATTTTGCTTAAAAATGTCAGAAGATGAAGATTCTAATGTAATAAATTATTTTTTTTCCAATATCATTGTTCTACGTAATGTAGTTTAGATGTGTCATTCTAAAGAGCTGTTTTTTCTTTTTTTCCAGAGACCCACAGCAAAAGAATTATTAAAGTTCCCATTTATAAGAAAAGCTAAGAAGAATTCTTACCTAATGGACCTGATAGACAGATATAAAAAGTGGAAGTCGCAGAGAAGTGAAGAAAGTGAAACGGAATCGGAAAATTCAGACTCGTAAGTAACATTTACGGCAAGAAATTTTTGTATTTTTGTTCTGTACTACACAGGCGCCAATATAGTCATAAATAGTAATATAATTTGAATTTCTAACCAAAGTTCATTTGAGACATTTTGCTTTGTGAGCAAAGTGCAATTGGTTTATAAACGATTTTCTTATAAGATTTTAGTATCCACTAGAATTATGAAAATGAAAAGAAAAATTGAAAATTAAAAAAAATTCACTCTTGCTTATAATTGCATATTTAAGTGTCTAAAGTACTGTCCTTCTGAAGTATGTTCTTTGTTATACAGTACTATAAATGTACGCCATTGACACATGTCATGCAAAAATTATATGCTTGAGGAAAGCAATTAATTATATGAAAAAAAAAATTCCTCAAGCATATAAAATTATATGCTTGAGGAAAGCAATCACAATACAGGCTTAGTCCTTGTGAGGTTAAGAATCAAAAAGCAAACAATAAATTTACCATCTGAAGAAACAATGAACAATAATAATTCCTCCAAACAAGGGGCCAAAGATTTTAATGATCTCCCAGCCTAATAAGCTTGTGGAAATGCAGTGTTCTTGGTCCAGAATCTTGCTGGTTTCACTCAACCTACCCACCATCTGCAAAGAAGAAGTTATTAATTCGAGTGTTTTATTTAATGATTTCCAGAGAGGAATCAAACCGTCAAGACAGTGACTTAGAAGAGCCCTGGATAATGACGGTGAAGGGACTTCACGGTGTCAAGACGTCACTGCTCATGTCGGGGGCCGAGGAGGAGCGAGAGAGAGACAGAGAAAGGGAACGCGAACGGGAGCGTGAAAGGGAGCGCGAGAGAGAACGCGAGAGAGAAAAGGAACGGGAGAAGGAGAGAGAACGGGAGAGGGAGAGAGAGCGAGCGGCCCTGGTGCCCCCGCCGGTGGTGAGCCCCGCGATGCCCCCGCCCCCACAGCCCCCCGCGCCTCCCACCACGGCGCCTCCGTCCCAGCGGAAGCAGAACGGCTCGCTGGGCCGCCCGTGGCATCAGAGGCCAGAGGAACCCGTGCAGCACAATCATAAGTATCAGCAACACGTACCGTCCAACAATGTACATGATAAAATTTTGGTGAGTTCTTCTATTAATTTTTTTTTCATTTTAAAATGAATTTTACTACCTACTCATTTTTGTATCCTCGATTTTTTTAAATCCAGGATAAATGGTTTTCCATTTATTTATGAATTATGGCATCTTCGACATGCCTATAAAAATAATAGTATAGTCTCTGTAATTGGAATCACTGGGTGGTGGGCGGGTGTTCATAATTTCATGAATAGTGCGCTGACTCCAGCAAAAAATATCTATTTACAATTAGTATCATCCCATACAGCAATATGGTGATTGTAGTGGGTAATTTTATCAAAAATCAACAAACACATGGCAGTTTTATTGGCCCTCCAATGTTTAATATTTTACCAAAACAAATTCAAATGACAAATAAAATATCAAATTACAAAAAAGAATTAAAATTATGGTTGAACAATTCAGATGTTGAACGCTATAAACTATTTGTAAACCTTCATGTTTCACTTATTTTCACTTGCTTTACATAGTATTTTAGCATTTTATTTTATTTATAAAGTATGTTTTTTTTTAAAAGTAAAACTTCTTTATGCATGCTTCACTTGAGGAGTAAGCTGGTGATTGGAACAAACTGAAGTTGAGAGGGAGATGGAGATATAAGTTAGTGAAGATAGAAAGAGAGAGTTACGTTTCGTATATCTAAGACACAGTGCAGGCCTATTGTCTGTATCACTGTAGGAGCAAGAGAGAGCAGTGCGCGTGCACATTTTCTTTCTCTCTTTTTTTATAAGTTAGTGAAGTTTTTCTTCAGTCATGTGGTCTAAAGCACACTCGTTTTTTTTTTGTTATATTACCTGCACAGAGGCAGTGCTTTTAGTGGGTTACTATTACAGTCGAACTTGGTTATAACGATCATGGCTATAGTGAGTTCATGTCTATAATGAGCAATTTCCAAATGATATGTTAGTTCAGACCTTTTTTCATATAATTGTTGACTGTTATAACGAGGACGATTCACTGATATAACGTGCAAATAATTTTGTCAAAACAATTTCTAAATACTTAAAAGGAAACGAAACACAATTTCGAAGTGGTTAAATGGGTTTAAAAAAAACAATAATTGGGAACTATTCTCGTAGGTAAGTATCAAAGGTGGCGACCATAAAGGGACATATGCCCGGCGTGCAACAGCGGCGGCCGGCGGGAATTTCCTATCCCGTTAGGGACAGATTCATATTTTTATGGCACTACCTGTGTAAGATTGTCGGCTATTTGAGACATTGTTACCCATCGGGCACCATGTAAAATTGTAATAAAATCTGCTAAAGTCAACGAATTTTCAGTTTGCAAATTTGTTCCCTTTCTTAATCTTCTTTTGCAATGTGCCTAATCGTCAATTTTGTATTAAAAATCAATAAAAGTGTTAACGAAGGTACCGAGCTACGAGTACCTACATAGGGTAAATTTGTGATAGTGATGCACAACCTTTTTAGCTTAGGGGTGCTCTGCCTCTTTATCAAATGGCCCGCGACCTACATGTGGATTTCTGGAGGGAAGGAGATTGACAGCGAAATTCAAGATTTCGCTTTCAGGGGATTTTTTCTGGGGGTCTTCCAATTTAGTTCCATTTAGGGCAAGCAGCGTAAATTTTACAAACCCCAATAAAAAACGTTTTCAACCAGGGATTTCAGGGTTTTTTCTCTATAACCAGGGGGACATACTCATACAGAATTGTGTGACAAGTATAATTATAGTTGAAAATCAATAACAATCCCACCAGCTAATGATTTATAATGAGTGAGATTTTACATGTGCTACAATACGCACAAGATATCGATAATAAGTTAGACAATCTTTAGGGATATTTTTCTTGGAAACCTCAAACCAGGTGATGTTAGATGCGTTGCTTTTTAGTGTAGGAAATTGAGAAGCATAAAAACGAAATCTTTAAAACATTGATCATTGATTAAAACAATAATTTATTAATTAGTGTTTTTTTCAAATATATTTTTGAAATTATATGATACCTACTCGCATTTTAAAATATACTTATACATTTGCGATTATATTAGAGTAAAGACAGGTAGGTAGGTACATATGACTTTCAAAAAACCTATTTTGGATATAACGAGTAATGGCTATAAGGAGCAAATTTAATCGGTCCCCTCGTGCTCGTCATAACCAAGTTTGACTGTACTTAAATTTGTCTTATAATGGTTATAATATTTTTTAAATGAATTCATTTATGTTGTAAAACTATTGGGAAAAAAGCAAAGAAAAAAAAATTAATCCTGCAATCAAATTAAAAATAAACTGCGACTACTTAGCATATATGTACATTAAAACATCCCAGAAAACATCAAACTCTCAGATGATCGGAAAATCCAGTTGTTTCTTAAAGATTTTAGTAATCTGAAAATAACAGGCTCGGTTTTTAATTGTTCGCAATATAGAAATAATAATAAAATATTTGAACATGAACAATGTTCCATACATAAAAAAAAACATTAAATAATAGCAAATATAATTTTAAACCTGCCTTAATCTTAGGGGCCGGAGCCCTGCACTTGCAGTGTTGGAGAAACACGGTAAGAAGCACTGCAATGGCAGTGTCTCCCTTGTACATTCGTTTTGCCTTCATATATTACCTTAACTAGTTTATTAACGACAAGAAAAAAAAATGCCGTTTTATCAAGTACGGTATTGCCTACGTATTTTTGACAAAAATATCTTTTTATTTGTTGAAATTTGAGTATAAAGGTCAAACTTTTAAATCGTTCTGATAAATCTCCCTTTATCAGCAGAACAGGTGACAATTCAACAGAAAAGAGCGTACCTAATCAATACTTATTGCCAAAAATGACACATTCAGATTAGTTGTCCTTTTCTCGAAACGTAAATGATTCATGGAAAACTCTTTATCATTTTGTTAATCTTGCTTTTTTTAATTTGAATTTTCAGTCTTCCCCATCTGCAATATCCGCCAACGACAGGAATAAAGAACATCGGGACAGAGACGGCGAGCGAGATCGGGAGAGGGAGCGAGACAGGGATAGAGACCGTGACAGGGAGAGAGAAAGGGAGAGAGACCGGGAGGAGAGAAAGAGTGAACAACAGCAGCACCGGGACAAGAGAAATAGTAAAGAGGTAAACAATACTCAGTTGATAAACTAACTAATCATAATCATCAAATAGTATTAATATCCTAGTATCTGAGTGTGGTTGAATTTCAGAACCCGACTTCCATTGGATGTCTGACATCACGCCTTACACGTCGCACCATGTAAACATCTGTGTACGTGGAGTTTCAGCCAAAGCTACCATTATAGTTCGATTTCTAATTCAAGAATTCGTCGCAAGATGACGCAACTTTCGTCGGCAAAACGCAAAGGGAAGACCCATTCCTTGGTATAAGTTCTACGAATTTGTGAACCTGGAGTATCTCCCTGATTTCGGAAGATTGACGGTAATTCTCAGTTGTATCAAGCGGCTGTATGACTGTACATTACATATGATGTCATCGTCCGTCCCGCTAACTTTTTCTCGGTGACTTGCCATCACTGGTTGTCACGTTGACACTGTTGACAGTGGATACGAGGAACGGGCTAATTTTGGAACCAGTTCCTATTGGATTTACAAAATGATCACCAACTCAAAACAAAAGCCGTCCGCAGGGCCTAATGTCAAGGAGCAGCTCCGCAGGTTTTTACTGCTAGTTCTAACTAATACCTTCAAACCAATTAGGGACAATACTCCAATTAGGGACCCCATCGACCTACTGACACCAGACAGTTGGGATAGTTAGGACTCTTGTGCGGTATCACATAAAAATTTTTTTATAATAAATCTTCGATAATTACCGGCACTTTAAATTTGAAGATGCAGATAGCGGGCGGCGATAGAGCGGTAGCCGTATCTTCTTTTCATAGTTTTATTTGAACTCGAGGACAAACTGCCCAAGGTCAAATCCAGTATATAAACAGGTATGCATATATCAGTGGCAATCCGTGAGTTTTCAGTGAGCTAGAAGGCTAAGATTGAAAAATACCACATTATTGGTGTTGTTGTAGCTGAAAATTATTTTTTTTTTTCAAATATTTCAACTTTTTTTTTTCAATTTCTATGAAAATTTTCAGGATTCATCCACAAACTGAAGATCTTCATACAAAAATGAAATTTTGAAAAAAGATAAAATTCATTTTCAGGTACAACAACATCAAAAATGTCATATTTTTCAATCTTTAGCCCTCCAGCTAACTGAAAACTCACAAACCGCTACTGGTATAATATGTGTGCGAGTGGCTCCAAGATACGCAATGAGCGATATCTTCGGACGGAGATCTCCCAATTCACATTACAGGTTTTGGTCCGAGTTCGAGATATCACTGTCTCTTGACCCACACTTTGAAAACCGCTTATAAGCAACACAACTTGTGGATATTGTTCATGTGGCCAATCCGTGACCAACTATTGATGTATTAGTTTGACAAATTACACAATAGGATAACTTGGTGGTCAGTTGTATATTTCCGGGAACTCTGTATGCAAGACGGCGGAATTGGAAGGAGAGTTTTATTGCGAAATTACTGTTAATGGTGTTATTTTATTCTGATTCTTACTATGAGAGGGCTTGTCTAGGGTATACTTGGTCGAAGCCTACTAGTGACCCAAAAACATCAACATTTTGTTTAATTCACTATAAGTTTTTGGGCATTATAATTGATTTAATCATTATAATTAATTTAAGTAATCTTGTACCAGATAGAGGGTACACTTTTACATATAACTGCATACCCAACTCAAATTTTGTTTTTTCGGAGATATCTGACTAATCAACTGAACGATCGATAAGTCTGATTTCGATATATTTGGTCAATTTGATCATTCATGTCTTCCCGGGAAGTCTCTAACTCATTCTTACATTTGTTCTATCGTTCTATGGTATAAGTAATCAATGTATATTATAAAAGAAAGTCCAAAAAGTGCGGACCGCAAAAACTCAGAAACGAGTCCCGGTACGAACGAGGGAGTTATATGGTGTGGTAGATCTCTATCCCCCTCCAGGATGACGGTTCCTGTTTTTACCTAAAAGGTGTGCTTTTGAATATATAAGGGCTGGAAGTTTTGCCCTCTTCAAATTTCTAGAACAGTCTTCCGGAAAGTTCTAGAAGGTTCCATAGAGCTCTAGAAAGTTCCGGAAGGAGTGGCGGAGTATGTCGTGGAATGTTCGGGAATAGAAAATCGGGAACATCATTGTGGAACATTCTAAAACACTCTCGAATGTTGTCCCGAGGGAAGCCGGGTAACCCAGCTAGTTATTTATAAATTAAGTGATTTATTGTCATTTTGACTTTTGTTTATACTTAGTTAGAGAAATGTTTTGAATATTGTTGAGTGCATTGTGTTTTAACATTTGTAATGTTGTAATCCACAGATGTCACCTTTAGACCATCGGGGGACAGGAAATGGGGGCACCGGCATGGAGAGACAGACCAGCCCCTACCTCACACAATTAATCACTCCACTGCTACAAGAGGTAATTATTATCAACACATACTCATTTCATACTGATTCGGTCTGTCTGTGAGTGATATTAACTTAACTTAGCCTAAGTACCTACTTAGTAGCCACTCAAGCGATGGATCCTGGTGTTCGGTTTTCGATTCGGTCATTCGATATAATTAATATCATACCTTCAAATATTAATACAGAAACATATTATGAACTGCTAACACGGTTTAAAGCCAATGAATCCAATTAGATTTCACCGTTTATCCCATATTTTTAGATTAAAAAAAAAAAAAATTACAAATCGTTAAGTAATTCATTTTAATTTACGAAAAAGGCCTACCTAAATTTGAGTAGTTATCGCTGGGTGGCTATATGTAATATAATGTTTTAAAATACTAATTTCAGTTGCATCTTGCATTCCTCTGGTTCAATGAACTCAAATTTGTTTTAAATTTAAGTGTCATTTTCGAAGTTGTAACTGATTAACCCTTTGAGGAGTATCGCCGCACGTATGCGGCAGCACTCGAATGATCCATTTAGAGCATTGGTTCTTAACCTTGTCGGAGGTACTGACCCCACCAATTTCATATGCGCATTCACCGAATCCTTCTTAATTGGAAATCTAACCGAATCATATGAGTCGGGGGTGCGTCTTGACTTCCGCCGAACCCGCGAGAGAACCCAGGTTAGAAACCACTGATTATTACACAGAGTATTGCCGCGTATGTGCGGCCGTACGACTTTCTTAAAAAATTTCTATTGCCATGTTTGTAATTTCGATTAAATTATGATTTGTAGATAATTCAAACATTCTTACATATTTATTGTAACAAAATATTAAAACAAAATAAAAGTAAATGATAAAAAAATAACTCACTAATCAAATGGTTAAAGAAGTCGGACAAACGATGGTAACAAGCTTTCTATAATATAATATTTTAACAGAAAATTATTTTAATTGTGTCGTTTTCAAAATGTTTTCAAATTAGAATGAATTTGCCAAGAATTTTAAATAATCCTGTGATTTTTCACGGGTCTGCACTAGTTATAAATAAAATTCTTCATTTCAAAAGAAAATTGGTTTTCTGAAAAATTACCCCAAAGGTCCAATCCCTGTTTATTAATGAAATGTTTTCATTTAATGCTCAGGTTCTGAATGGTTGTGACGGTTGTGTTTGTATTTGTTTGCAGCTCCAGAGAAAGCACAGAAGTTCTGGAGGCGGCGGCGGGCCGGGCGAGACGGCCATCAGCGAGCTGCGGCGCGCCTTCGAGTCGGCGGAGCGCGGCGCACCCCTCATAACGCAGGCCTTCGTGCACCATCTCCTGCAGCGCCTGGCCACCCCACACTCCACGCCTCACCACTGGCTCAGGTACTAAGCACGCCCACCCACCAGCTACACCCTACGCATCAGATACACTTCCTTGCCTGTATACTGTATAGCTGCCACTATCTTACTTTGTCAGAGTCACTCACTCACAACTTGGGATGTGACTCAGAATGCAACTAGGTTTGTGTCTCTAGAAATATCTCTCGACACGTCTCTAGACATGTCTCTTGATAGCTTTCTGGACACCACTTCAGATATTTCTCTTGATACATGTCTAAAATTGTAAATGAATTATACATGTCTGGACACGTCTCTAGATTCGTCCTTAGGTTTTTCTCTAGAAAGGTCTCTAGATAAATCTCTAGATTCATCTCTAGACTGGGCTCATCATCGGAGTTCTGTTGTTATACTTGTTTGCTTGATCTAATCAGTACACAGAGCTGTTAGAAGATAGCTGATGGCAGTACCCAGAGTAATACAGAGATATCATTCTAAATAAAAACAATTTACCCTTAAATTGTGCATTTGAACCACTATAATAATAAAAACATTTATTTGTCAATAGATCATTAGCTTGTTACACATCAAAATATTTGACTTGACAATATTGATAAAAAGGTCACCATAAATAAAATACAAAATCAAAACATAATCAGAAAATCATTATCATAAATAAGATGGTATCTCTTTAAATAGGCATTTATAAATAAATTCAATTAATTGTGTTGTTATGCAACTGATTTTGACTGTGCAGTTAGCAACCATTCGCTGCACTGCAACAAAGTCAATATTCTAATAGACAGAGGTATTTCATTCCCATGTTTTGATGGAGAATAGCTGTAACTACCCTTAAATACAGCAGTTTTTTTGTTTTTTTTTTTGTTTATTGACCATTTGAGCATTATACCGATATATTGCCCTGCTTTTCAGCTGTGGATCTTTGTGAATTTTACCACTAACGTAGCGGAAAAATCTCTATCTTACTCTGGTATATCTGCCTTTCAGAGCTGCATAAACCCAATTGAAACTGATGATGTGACACTTTACAAACTAATGCTTGCATTGTTTATTTTGTACATGTATTATTTACCGTTATAAACATATCTTTAGTTTGCAAGAAGGATTCAAGATATTAGTTCTCATGTTGAAAGTAAATTACCTGTGCCAATAAAATTGTCTGTGTTTGTGTGCTTACGTGTTATGTTGCTTGTTTATGTGTTTTGATTTTTATAGATTTTTTTATTAGTTTTCTGTGGATGTTAAAGGCGTGCCGTGGCCTTTATGTAAACCACACAAAAGATTGGTAACAAAATAAATAATGATTATAAAAGTCATACCTTTCCCCTGGTGGGTACATATTATGCTGTCACACCAACATGGGGTTGTGAACTTAGGTTATCCAGTTTTAGAAAAAATTGATGTAAAAATGATCTATTTAAATCAAAATACGTAAATATTGAATATGTGCGACTTAGTGCCTTCAGTGAGCAGTACATTTAATAAAACATAAAAGATTATAGAAGTGTTTCTTGTACCATTGTGAAAACCAAATAATGAAATGTTATTCTTGGTGTCTATAACTTTCACATACCTGGCTAATCTGGCCATGGCCGTGTTCTGTGGATTATTATTTTTTTACTTATACATTTTTTGTTTGCCTGTTTAACAATATTCTGTTTCCTAACACCTCTGAACTTTATTGTTCTCTGTTTTGCATTTGTTTGTGAATGGATTGTTTAAAACAAAATGTGAATTGTTTGTTTCATAACATTATTGCTTTTGTATTTAGTGTATATGTTATATTCAGGTCTCCAAAGTAAGGTCGCCTCTTGGTACATTTTTGGTTTTATTTTTTTTTAAAGTTAGTACGAGTAAAGAAGCTGCTCCCATCCAACTGCAACCATCTTTTTTATATTCCAATACTGGAGACCTGAAGACACATAATATTATTTTTGTTTGTAAAATAGTTTGTGTAGTTTTAGACATTGTAAATGATAAATAAATTATAATAAAAGGTTTGAAATATTTATATTATTTTTCTTTCTCTGATAAAATGTGATTTTTTAAGGAGAATGAATGTAAAATATTTGTGGAGAAATTATCATGGAGAAACATTGCCACTACATTGGGTGCACTACAAAATTAATTCAATTAATTTAGTTTTACATAATATAATAATTACTATTGCATTTAGTTATTTTAGAGAAAAAAAAATTGTTTTTAATATTGTGAATTTTTTCTTTCAGGGACTTATCCTAGACTATGTGAGAGAACGGCATAGAGCCTTTTCTATATTGATTGTGTTCTTTGAAAGTTCTTTTGTTATATTGATTGCGTTCTTTGAAAGTGTTGCTTGGTTTTATCTATTCTCATTGTCACGTGTTAACTACATCATTTAAACTTCAACAACTGCATTATTTATCTATAAACATATTACATAGCACAATAGTACCTATTTCCAACTACATACATACTTAAGCAAATCTTTGTATTGTAAACTTTTGATGAGCTATAATTTATATTCTTGTTATGATTTTGTTTTCATGTGTCTCCGCAATTTGATAATTCCATAAAATATGATTCAGTAAATCAATAATTGTAAATGAGAACACGTGACAGTGTGTGATTGTATTGAACTGGAATAAATTTTATTTTATTATATTCACATAGAATATTTAATTTATTAATGTTTATGAGAATTTGTTTTATTTTGGTGTCTTATTATTACAATGTCTTCTTATTATACTTGATTTCCAATACATAATATTAATGGTTGTAAATAACATGTTACCGATGTAATATGGACTATGTATTTTGTTAATTGAAATTGTTTATTTTGTGAATTTCACAATAATATAATTATTACTTTCAAGACTTTGTGAAAAAGTCAAAGTTGTTTTATTTTCACTGTATTTTTGTATAAAATTATAGTTTTGTCAGTAACATTGTTTAAACTTTATAGTAAGATAAAACATTATATTTAAAAAAAATGGTATTGTTTGTTTTTGGTTTTTAAATTATTTTTTTAGTAAATCTTATTTGGTTAGTTTTGAATATTTTCAAAGTCAGTTATGAGCTTACGGATTGTTTAACATAGCTAAGTATGTAGAAACTGAAATACTTAACACGTTATGCATAGATAGTTTTTATTAAATAGAAAAAATACTATATCAGTCGGATATGACTAGGACTAAAATTATTTGTACAATTTACTCGCTTATGATGTATTACAGATGGAACTCTTTGCCCAAATCTTAGGCGAATTTGTTAATTCTTTTAATAAATTCACCATTGATTGGTGAAGGACCAACAGCAGTAGGAGTCTATCCGGCTGATGTCAGAAAGAATTACTTTAAAAATACTGATAAATGACAATACTAGTTTGGCTGAGGCTATTGTATTTTCTGATATGTAGATGGCGGTCGACGACCCCTGATTTATTTTGATTGCCATTAAAATCTAGCTTTATTAATACTATTGCTAATTTTGCAGGGATTTTTATAAATAAATATTTAAAAAAAACAGTTACATAAAAATCTGACCATTTTTGAATGTATTATAAAATATATAAAGTTTTCCAGCACTTCAAGTAATCAAGTACGAGTACGAGTAAGGCTTCAGTGCCATATCGTAGCACTAGCTTTGCCATTAATAATTAACCACTCTCGGTATTTTTCAATCAACTAATAGCTCACGCATAAAGCAAACTCCACGTTAGACTAAGGATTTCCAGTATTTGAAATTAGACGAGAGGCCAATCAGTGACTAGTGATCAGTGATTTGTGATTAGTGATCAGTAGATCAGTGATCAGTAGATCAGTGATCAGTAGGTCAGTGATCAGTGGACATTCTCTCCCGAGGTAGATTCCTAATTCATTACAATTATTAATGTCACTTAACTTTATGGTACACCGTTTGAGTGTAAATGTTTACGAGATATATATATGAATTTCCTTGCTGTTTGAAGTGTTTGTGTGATTCCTAAATAAATAGTTGTTTGGGTTAGGACAAATAATTATGTTTATTTCCTGAATAGGACGGATGTTTTATAGTTTGTGAAATAAGCCATTCCTTTAGTAGTCCTCATGAATAAAATGTCTGAGTAGAATATTTTCAGCAAAGTGTTTGCCAATATATTTTGCGCGTGTAAGCCGTAAGCGGGTCGTTAAAGTAGTTGATCCGATTTGTAAATATGTAATTTATAATTCATAGCAATTTATTAATTTTATTACATTATATTGGAGATGAGAGTAATTGATTAAGGATGTTATATACATATATACTATAATATTTTTTGCAAAACTATCAGATTATAAATAGTATTTTTTTAATCGTATGTAAATTGACAACAAAATATTGTACCAATATGAAAAATTCCATTTAGGTAAAGTTAGATTACGCTTAAGAGAGGATCTTAAAGGGTACCATCAGTTAAGGGCTTGGAGCGCCGACGTTTCCTATCAACTCCACTTCCCTTCTTCTGTCCCCCGCCCTCTTGCTTTGATAGAGGATCTTAATTCCTAGGGACCGGAACCCCGCATTTGCAGTGTTGAAGAATCGTGCCCATTCATTGTACGAAGCACTGCTATTGCAGTGTCAACCTTACATTTACAAAAAAGAAAAATGTCACTTTATCAAGTATAGTGTTTTCTACATGTTGGTTTTAACAAAAATGTCTTTTCATTTATTGAAGTTTCTAGCCGGCCCCTACGGGTTAAAGGGTACAGTCAGTTAATGGCTTGGAGCGCCAACGTTTTCTATCAACTCCGCTTCCCTTCTTCTGTCTCACGGCAACTTGCTTTGAGAGAGGATTTTAAATCAGTTAAGGGTTTCAATCATTGATGTTTCCTATCGACTCCTTTTCTCTACTCTGTGAGAGGATTTTAATGGGTGCCATCAGTTCAGGGTTCGGAGGATTTTTTCTATCAACCCTGCTTCTCTCACTCTGCCTTCCAATAAAACCACTGTGGGCTCCTCACAATCATAAACAGTGGTATTATGTGTTCATGGTGTGGCTCGGGTCATTTTTATTATTCATATTGTATTTCTCACTTGCGTAGAGTAAAAATTATTCCTAAAATTCCGTGTTTTCTTAAAATATAGCTTATTCCTGGTGTGCAAACCTTCCTCTTTTTTGGCATTATGTCCTAAACATATTATGTCAAGAAATAAAATTTGGTTTAAAAGCAAACAAAAAAAGATAATATAATAATATAAATTCATTGGAAAAAAACCTTATTTATTGTTTGTGACATTTATATCAAACATTATTGATGAAACAGACGATTCGTTAGATGTAACACTTGTAAAGTAACCGCCTTTCTTCCACTGTTTCTGAATATTTTATAATACTTCACTGTCACCTATTCTTTGTGCAAGAGATAAACAACAGCAAAACCAAGTCCACGAATTGGAGTTAAGAAACCCCACTTTTAGCAGTCCATTGCCTAGTTAACAACTGAGCAGTCATTTTAAGTTAATAGTCCTTGGGTAAAACACATTGTCATTTTGGGTGTTCTGTAGTTTACTTGTAGTGTGCATTACTTTTCGATTGTTGCAAGAAGTCATGTTTTTAAAAAAAATCATGTTTATTACAAAAGTAATGTTTTCACTATACAGTAGGTCACAATAAGAATATGAATGTTTTGTTACATGTTAACATTTCCGAGGGCAACTTGTGGTTCCCACCATGCAGTGGCAACACATGACTTGAATCTGATAGAACGCCATCATTGAAAATGCAAACTTATATATTGTCGCCCAAAATGATTTATGAAGAAAAAGAAAGTGTTTGGTGCTACATAAAAAACATTGTTTTTTTTTTCAATCTTAAAACTCTAGCACACCAAAAAGTCATGAGTCGCCACTGCTATCACTTACTACATGAATGTTGCCATTGCATTAGAGTCGATTGAAGGTGTAGGGAAAGCTCTACTAAAAAAATAATTGACTTCTTGTTTCTAGTTGAAGTTTCTAGGCTGCATTGTTTTTTCAATAAAATGCAGATCAAATACCATTATAACTTGTGGACCATTGGAAATCAATGGGACCATAACAAATATTTAATTAAACTTGATATTTCTATTTATTTTTTCAAAAACTTTCTTATTTTTGACTGTACTGAATTTTTCTTGATTCACTTTTGGGTGGGTGGCAGCCAACTTTAATTCAGTCATATTGTATTCTTGGATGACTCCATGGCCACAAATTTTTATTTGATAAATCATTATTCTGAATTTTATTTTTCTTTATTGGTTACAATGAGATTTGACCTGTGTTTGCCAATTTACTCTATTTCATTTGAAGTAATCTATTGCGATTGTTCAAACTTATTTATACTGTTTTAATAATTTTTCAAGCTGACAACACTAAACTTGTGTTGTGGCTTATTGTTGATGCGATTCTATCTTAGTGTACAATTCCATGAATAAATATTTTTTCATCTTTTAGCCATTAAGTTTTTTTTCTTTTCTAAAGGTTTCCCAAATTATGATTTTTTTCATTCTTATTTATGCGGTATCTATTGTTCTCTTACATTGAAAGTTATTTTTACATGTAATAGTTGAAATTGATATCTTGTTGAATTTAATTGTTAACAAAATAGAATAGAAACGATTGGAACTGTGTGAATTAGGATGATTGAAAAGAATTATTGTGAAAAATGCAGGTGGCTCGTTAATTTGTAAATTTTAATTTTTTTAATAGGAACTAATGTATGATTAAACATTATTATATCCACGGTATAGATATCTGGTTGTACAGAGATATACTTACTTAATAAATTTAAAAATATAAATGGAATTTAGTTTTATTCGTCCAATATTGCATCGCTACCTGAACTGTGTTGACATAACTATATATATATATCCCTTCCTCCACCCAACCTGCTATCCATGTACCTGTCCCTATCTGACAGTGTGTGACACTTGCAACAATGAATCATGAAACAATCAGTTTATTAATGAAGTCCGTGCAATGAACAACAAATTATTCTCTCAGTGCAATTTAATATCGATTCAATTAAGAAATCTCGTTTCAACTAGGAGGTACTCCCTCAGTAATCGGTATGTATAATTTCGAATCTCTTATATGTGATTGTGCAGTGTATCAGTATCCCCCATGGCCATAAGAACAATTCTTATCAACTAAAATATCAGAAGACAAAGGGTAAATCAGTCCTCTACAATATCCCAATCTTTACCAACTCCCATAGTTACATAATTTTGATTACAGTCCACAAATTGACACACAGAGGAATATAATTAATTTATATATCTTTTATTTAGTAATACAAACATGGAGAAATGTTTCAAAAAATATTTATAGGTTTAATCACCAAAGTAAAAAATTATATGCTCCTAAAAGTAGGGTTACTGAAGGTGGTGGTAGAAGGTTTATAGAGAGGGTTGTCTCCACGGTCCCATTTGGCCATTTGCCTCTCTTTCTCAAACTTGGTGTACTCTCTCTTGTCGTGGATGGAGGTCAGTATCTTCCAGATTATGAGGATTCCCAGTCCGGCCAACACCGTGCCACCAACTACACCAAAAATCACCGCTGAAAATATGAATTTAGTGATTAGTAAACAAGCATTACATTTATTGTTAAAACATTCAGTATTTCAGGTACGTAATGAAACATTCTACAAACCCCATAAATCGATTTGAACACCGCATCTTTTTTCTTTCAACGCTTGGACTTTCAAACCAACGTTGTCTTCTTCGTATTTATATTTGAAAATAATTGTGCACCCATTATCAGGTACTAGACAAATTCGTTCCATATTGCTTTCTTTATTGTCGGTAACCGAAGTTTCATTAATAAAGTCCACGATCTCAGTTTCAAAACCGGTGCACTTGATACTACAATCGCTTTCATCGTATAATCCACTTTTATGTATCTGGCACTCCACGCAATGGCGTAATTCGTTGCATCTAGTTCCGGTACAATGCGGGCATTCTTCGCAGTATCTGCCGGAGTAGCGGAACTTGTCTGTTAATTTACATTGACAGGCACCACAGACACAGTCCCCGTTTCCGGAACAGACTTCTTCAGAGTCCTGCGTCATGCAGGTGGAGTTGGTCTCCCGGCACTCACAGGCCGGTCCGCTCCAGCCCGATTCGCACCGACAGACTCCGCAGTCGCAGCGCCCCTTCTCCGCACCCGAACATAACAGCCCTCCGTTTCTCTTACAAGAGAAGTTATCGCACTCGCAATAAGTTCCATAAATGACTTCTTCCGGATTAGATCTTTTAACGCAATCACATTTACCACACTTGCAAAAGCCGAGGCCTGAGCAGATGTCACCCGCCGTGGCGTTTTGGCTGCAGTGGCTGGTGTCGCCTGATATAATCTTGGCTTCATCACCGGAGCATTCACAAAAGCGGCCATAGCGACCGGAATCGCAAGAACACACTCCGCATTGTAAACTTCCGCTTGCGTTGCAACTTTTGGAGTGCGGTTCAAAACCTAAATGGCCTTGCTCTTCGCACGGACATTGACAGATAATATCCAATTCGATAGAAAGAGTTTCATTCAGGGAACCTGGTTTGATATTAATAACTTGGTTCCATTCCGCCTTGTTGACCGGGCAACTTACTGCCTTAATAATGGCTGTGAAGTTAACTACGGGCCTCCCGCGTAATCCTCCACATTCATTTCTTTGCTTTTCCTCTCCTCCTAAACAGTTTGAAAAATACTGGACCTCCACTGAACCTCCTGAGTCGTCGCCAATAGTTATAGAGTCAACGAGTTTCTGGAAAAGAAACGACACGTATTATGCATTAGTAAATGTCATCGGTCTATAAGAAGCTAAATAATATTAATATTTTACTAATTTTTGGAGCTAATGTACATATTTATATAATAATAATAATTGGATAATTTGTATAGCGCCGTTTTTTATGAAAAATCACCTCAAGGGCGCTTAATTATGTAGTAAATATTTCGACTGTCAGTTGTACAAAAATTGTACTTAAAAAAAAAAAAACTTTTTTTACTACATGATTACAACGAAGTCCGGTTAAACGCTAGAAAGCAATTTGTCAAAATAACATAAGTAATGAATTAGGTACAAACAATTCTTACATCGTATTCAGCTTGAACAAGATCCACAATGTTGGAAGAATCCTTTGTTAGTGTTCCATAAGATGCTCCATATATATTGTTTTTCAACATTTTATAGGTATCTCCTTGTTTTGCAGTAATGGCAAAAATAACATTGATATTATTTTGTCTAGCAATTTTATCTATCTGAGCAATGGACGGGTAATCGGTGTGCAGGGAATTTGTATATGTGCCGTATTTATCCAAGTGGCACAGCTCATCGTTAGGTTCAACTATTCCAGCAAGTTTTCCATCTCCAGCCATATGGAATCCAGCGTCAGTAGAGAAGATGACGAGCCTCCTGGCTTTGGAGCGCCATCCGATGTCCTTGGTGCACACCATGACTTGCATCAAGGCATCCAGACCCCCTTCAGGGTAGTCCATGTTTCCAGACACCGGAGCTGATTTTACTTCTTCCGAGAACGAGTTTGTATTCGCTGTGAGAGGCATTTGATTTTTGTAACTGTATGGAGGTGCACATACTACGTTGTTGGGAAGCATGCAAGGTTTTTTCAGCCTAGAAAATAATTTTAAATTTGTTTTTTGAGTGGTAGTAACAGGATTGAAATCTTTTTTTACACACAAAGACCATCTCTGGGATGTAATGTATTATGCCTGTCTTGGCAAGGGTGCTCCTCCCAGTGAGGCAAGCATGATAAAAACCAATTGTTACAATTTGAATGTGATCAACTAAATAAAGAAGAATGTCGCAGGGTGGATTTGTTTTTTAAACAAATCTAGAGTTTTATTCTGAGATTGATGAAATTTTGCAAACTCGAACAACAAAACAACAAACTTTGTATCTCGTTGCATTGTCAATGTTGTGCTAAATAAACAAATCTCACTATAAGTTTTTAGATTTTCACGGCCAAAAGCATTTTCGTTGTTAGTTTTTGGGGTGTTATGCCGTGTTGCGCTACCTCCTACTATAGCCGACGTTTCGGACAGCGTTGCAGTGTCCATCATCAGGGTAGATCCGACGATGTGTAAATGTTAGTGTAGAGTGTGTGATTATTTACTTGGAAGCGATACCGTGTCGCCAGCTTCAATCCACTACGAGCTGGTAGGTATTTCAGTAGAAAGGGAACTGCGATTTCAACGGCAGCGCAACACGGCATAACACCCCAAAAACTAACAACGAAAATCTCACTATATTGACTCAACAGCCATCCCCCATTGATTGCGCACAATGTTCACCATCAACTGCATTTGATTTACTTACTTTTCAGGGACAGTACTAACATAAGGCATTTCAGGCTTATCAACAAAGCTGCCAAAACCCAGTCTGAAGTTGTTGGTAATATTCTTCATGACGATGGCAAGTTTGTTCCCGAGCGCTGACAGGGCGTCTTTATCGTCCGCCATGGAGGCTGACAGGTCCATTAAGTAGTACAGATCCACAGGGTAACTCATGGCTTGCTGATACTGTAGATCAATTCTTTTTTGTTCTCCCTGTCTAAGAGTGAGACGAATCCTTTGAGGCTTTATCTGGAAGACAAGAAATGAATACTTCATTTTGATTACAATGCAGATTAAACTGTAACAGCCTTACTATGTAATAAAAAAGCCTTAACGACTAAAACGGTATATCTGTTGGGTGGCCGTTGAATGGCATTTTTACAGCTTTACTAATAATATTTTTATGTAGGTTGCATGGACCATTGCTTGATTTTTGCAAGCCCGGCCATCTTTTGAAAATGCGGCGGCCATCTTTTTTCAATAAATTCGCGGTAATATTTCTTTTGTGACCTGTGGAATTTCATGCGCAGTTCATTTAATGTTTTTAAACATGATTTCCGTTTAAATGATCGATTCAATATTATATTGGTATAATTGAATATAATTTCTATTATTTGCTTTATATTTGTCAGTTTCAGTGCTTTCATAATATCTCTGTTGTTACTTTAATTTTGTTAACATAAAAATATAGGTTGTTTCGAATAAATTATTTTTTATCCGCTTAATAACATACAGCAGAATCCGTTTATAATGACATTGAAGGGAAATGACAAATACGTCATACTAAGCGGACGTCACACAAGCATTTTGCTGAAAATAAAAAACCTCCTATTTTTGTTAGGTATATATGAATGTATTTATTTTAATAGAGAGAAAAACAGCATAATAAGACTCGTGACGTGCCACGCACATTTTAGGAATCATGTCGGTCACTATAATCGACATAATTTTCCATGAAATTAGGACATAATTTATTAAAAATGGGTCATAATAAGCGACATGTCACTTTAACAGAAGTCATGAAGTCATTATATCCGTCTTTGTTAAAAAGAATTTTATATGAAAACCAAACTTGGCTGTGTAATTACTTCATATTAAGCGGTTGGTCAATATAGGCGGAGTCATAATAAACGGATTCTACTGTATAAGGCTTGTGCGTTTGTAAATAAATACCAAATTCGAGTTATCAACGTTTATATTTTTCGAAAATGAATTCAAAATATCAGCATTTTTCAGTTACTCTCTTGGAACAATTGTTATAATTTTTAATTGTATGAACGAGAAAAAGTGAAGTGACAGTTTCCAAATTCATTATATAAAAGGACTGTGTTTTTTTAATTTTGATTTTTTTGATGTTGTAGTATGATTTGGTAAGTTTTTTTTTTAAAACTTTTTTCATGTTTGAAGCTTAAAACACTGCTTTTTTAAAGACAAAAATATATTTCAGATACAAAAATCTAAAAGGTAATTTTATCTAGTTTCTATAAATGTATTTGTTTTTATGACATTTTCAAATTTAAAAATATAGAAGACATTTAAAATAGGTTGGAAAAATTCCAAAATTCGTTCAGAAATTATTAATAAAATAAACATATACGAATTCAATAGATAAACTACCCCCTTTGGCTGTGTAAGCAATGTATATATCTTTCCATTAACAATTTATTGTCATTTTTATTAATTAGTAATGTTTTCACACCTACGGTCGTTTATCAATTATATATGCGTTAAGAAAATGAAGATAATGTTGGTAGTTCTTAGTCGAAGAATGATACAGTTAAATACGATTGATTTGGTTAGGGACACATTAGCTCAGTCGGTAGAGCACTGTCCGACAAGTCATAAGTTCGAGTCCTAGATGTGACCATATCTTTTTCTGTGTCAGATTTTCGATTGAGTTTCGCTAATATTTTATCTTCATTATTTAAAAAAAAGTTACATAGTTTTTGGGCTTTAGCAACCGGCAGTAAGATTGTACAGGAACTACAAACCTGCACGGCTTCTTCATCAGTTGATCCCGCAGTGAGGTCCTTGTCTTCTATCACTTTGACTGAGCTGATAGGGTTGAGGATGTGCTCCTCCGGACACCATCCCGCTGGCTGCTGGTTGACATTGACGCAGCGCATCAGGGAATCGCTGTCTTTGGCAGATCCAACCGTCTGAAATACCAATATTGCATTTATACTTCAACTATAATGTGTTATAGTCTGTCCTGTTGATGTGGAATGTCATATTCAGGAGTAGACTATAATCTTACATAATATGAATGTACTTACTAAAATTTGTTCCAAAATCGGTGTTGCCACAGTAATGAAAAAATTTTGCACCATTTTTTTAAATTTCTAGACTTTCTCAATGGAATGTAACTTGATTACGATTTTTAAGTTTTGTGGGCTATCAAAACTGCAATTGGTGAAGGCCCTTGAAGGTTTAAATGAAATAACTGGACTATGTTTTAATTATTATTTTGTTGAATATTATTTTCCTCTTTGAACTCTTTTTTATTAATTTTTCTATTACTGTTCACACATATCAAAACCGTTTAATTTATTCATAATAGTTTTATTTTTTATTATCATGTATACGTAAAAATGAAAATTTAAAAAATGTCATTTTTTTAGTTTTCATAGTAAGGGGTCTGGCCATAGTATGGTTTAGGTATTATAAATCGTAAAAGTATTTTAACAAATACTTAGTCGCCACTCCTGAATATGTTTAATAAGTCAGGAACGTCACCTCATACATCATTACTAGACATCGGTTTATGCACTAACAAAGTGCCAAAATATGCATGCAAATATGCACTAAAAAAGGCCGAAATATGCACTAAAAACTCTTGATATGCCTAAAATATGCACAATGCAAAATCAAAAAACCATTTTTATTTTTATATATTTTATTTAAAGACGATACAAAAACAGCGAAATATTCTTAAAATTATGCATAGTTTTTGTGACAATATACAATTAAGTATTTTTCCAAATTTTCGAGCAAAAAATTTTGAAGTTTTCACCCAAAATGCCGAAAACGACTTCTCTACGTCAACTGACGTCATCCGACAAAATTTAAAAAAAAATGGCGCCATTTCTGGAGATACCTGTTTATGCAGGGTATGTATGACCTTTGCAGTTGATGTAGGCATTAATGTTCTTCATGTCTTCAAGACTCGGATTTTTAAACAAAATAGCGTCTAATTTTTCACGAATCTTTTCTGATATTGAATTGGGAAGAGCGTTGGCGAGTTCAATCATAGTTTCCAGTATTTCTATTGATTTAAATAGAGGAAGGTTTTTTGATTCCAATTTCTCTATGGTATCTGGTTATTTGTGGAAATGTGTTGAGATGAGGGCGATATTCTGTATAATGGATGCGTCTTCAAACGCTAAATATGCACGATTAGGAAAAAAAGGCTAAAATATGCATTAACGCCGTAATTAGAGAGTTATATGCATTTGCATATGCAAATATGCAAATGCAAATTTGCAAATGCATATAATCCGATGTCTAATCATTACATATGTTTGGCAATCTTGCAGGTCCAAGTGGTTAATTAAATCAAGTTTAATTAAGTGTTAGAAAACTCAGAAATACTTAATTATGCAGGGAAAAAGGAACCCATGAATCATCATTTGGAAACACCTCATTTAACGAATTTATATAATTCAGTAATTAGGGAAAACTTTAGAGAATAATAAAACACAAAAACCAATCATATAATGAATTGATGATGCCAAAACAAGGAAAAGGAAGTCAAATTAGACCACTAATACAATAATAGACGTGTTGTCTCTCACACATATAAATATGTTCTGGATGAGGAAAGCAACATAATAAGAGTTTTGATGGTAGGTAAAACTCCATCATTAATAATTTTCGATTTTTTTTCCTGACATTTACTCAAAAATTAATAAGGACGTAATAAAAATAAAAGCATTATAAGTACTTACATAGAAATAATATAAATATTATATCGACTGTAAGTGAACTGACCATAGTTTGATAATGCCTTCTGAAGACGAAACAGCTGTCACATGTAATAATAATTACAAAGCAGGACAAATTGAACAATAATATCATGTAATATATATAAAAGAAACAATAATTAAAATGGAGTTCTACAAATTCAATTTGATAACAATAAATAACTAAAATGCCGATGTTTTCATTGCTTACTTTCGATTTTTTTTTATTAACTGTGTTTTTTGAAACACCTCAGTACACTTTTGGTTTCATTTATTTAAGGATTAATTAATTATGATCATTACATTATTATTCAAGCAGCTTATCTGTAAACTGTGCAAATGGAGCGAATCTGTTTAGCAAAGTGAGTCATCAGTCATCATATAGTTCGTGTTGTTATGCCAAAATTATTTATTGAATTTAATTATTTATACATTATTGTGCTTTAATCTAGTTGGAAAGTAATTAGCATTTGTGGTTTGACATGCATATAATAAAATACTATCTTTTTTTTATAATGTAGCTTACCAGTTGACTTATATATTTACTAGCTGGTGTAACACCCGGCATGCGTTGCAATGCCATTCAAAGAAATAAATTGTTTCTCCCTGCGTGTCAATTCATATGTGTCCCCATTCCCCTCCCGCATCCCCTTCCCTTCCTGCGTTCCCCTTCTACCTTCCCCGCCTTTCGTTACCCTTCCCGCGAACCCCACCTCCTTCGTTACCCTTCCCCTCCTGCCTGCCCTCCCTGTCGCTAAAATAGAAATACACAAATTTTCAAACTACTCGCGCATCAGCTGTAGTAATTTTTTAATACAAATTTCATAACGCCAGAGCTTACCGTTATATATAGAAACACTCTTCTGCTAAAATGCAATGCTCTGTAAAAATTTTGAGTCAATCCATCGATTACTTTCCGAGATTTGCGGATACAAACAGAACCTAAAATTTTATATATATATAAGTGTGGCGACCAGAAAGGTCGCCCCTTTCGTAAAAATCATTGCGCCGCCACTGGTTCTTAAAGAACATACGAGACTCGAAATCTATCTATCTGCCAACACCGCACAACGCGCCGCCGGTACAAACCTACCTACAGTTATAAGCATCTCCTATCCTTTTCCTATATTCCTCTTCCTCTCCTCTTCCTATAACCCAACATTAATTATAATATAATAAAACTTCATCTCCGATGTACTTTAGCATAAGAAACCTCTGTGGCTTGACTCCAGTTCAATTATATATTTATCACTGTATATGTATTATGTAAAAGCTGTTTGTTTCTTACAAATAAATAAATAAAATAAATAACTATAGGTATTCACCGGTAACACACCGAAAGGCCCCGACTCAACAGCCGTTGCATCATTACGGCCGCGGAATGTTCGAGGGCCTTCTTCACTTTGCGCGGGCACGCAACATAACTTGGCGTTTAGGTAACTACTCTCGTCGCCTATATAAGCAGCTCTGCCGGTCGGGATCAGTCAGTTCATACCATCCAACGGTCGTACATACTACAAAGCAAGTGATAACAGTACAGTGTAGCAACGCCGCAACAAGCCCGCTGGGCTCTTTATCGCTCATGTGATTTACACTTATCCAGTGTGACACCAGGAATATCAACACCTTCGAGGCCTCCATCTTCAACCACCATCTCGCTGTCTGGCCCATCGTGCCACGATATGAGATGTCACCCGACCTGCGACTACTAAGCCCATCGCGCTTGCTGTCTAGGCGCAACCGATCTCTGGCTACCGAAGTCCGTCGTGCTTTGCTGCAGAGATCGTCTTCATCGCCTCACAAGGTTCCTTCCTGCGTCACGTATGTGCGCCGACTGAAAGGACACATAGCCGCCATTTCCGTCAACAAGACGTCGATCGACCGCCTGGATCAGGTCCCTTCTCCACCGCCACGGTGTAGAGCTACAACGCGCTGGCTCCCTGAAGACCTGTGATCTTCACTGCCTCAGCGTCACCGACCTTCATCACGCATCACGCATCAACTCTGAGCAACACCATCTACACCTCTTCACTCCGCTCCTCACCGACCATCGCTACGTAACTCACTTCAATAAAATCTGACTCAATACTTCGACTGATGCCTTTTATTTCACTACCCGTATCTGCCGATCCGCAGTCTGCTCCCTCATAAGGGACATTTCACCTAGCGGTATGAAATATACTTCACGATCTATTCTCATACCTATCGTACATAAAAAATTTCATAAAAATCGGTTGAGTTGATTCAGAGGAGTGCGACCACAAACACCGTGACACGAGATTTAAATATATATAGATTTAACTGGTAAGTGTATGTATATGATGAAGCTCAGGTATAAGCAAGACCTGCAAAATAGCCTGATGTAAAATAATAAACATAATAACCTGGTGTAAAATAGCTTGTGGTAAAATTCTATATTTAAAAAAAATATGGCGTGTACGAAAGGTTGAGCATACTCTTTTCGTAAGATTATTCAAATCGTCTCCTTCTTTATTTTGCACCAATCTTACATATTCTTATATGTATTCTGCCAAATTAAAAAATTGCAAGAATTCCATAATTTATATAGGTATTTAAAAATCAAAATATGTTTGCTTCTGTTTATGTATATGAGATGTCTATGCGTTGCTTAACCATTCATTCGATTGCGATGAACCTTTGGGGATTTGATGTGCGCATGCCCGCGATGGTTTCTATATACCGACCCTTTGGAATAATAACAAGGTTCCATCTATCGCGGTAACGTCATGCGATAATAGGATATATATAGTAAGCTACTTTAGAGTTCATTATCGCATAACGTTACCGCAATAGATGGAACCTGATGTTATTCCAAAGGGTCGATACAATAGTGAGTTCTGGCATCATGAAATTATGCATTGCTAACCGTTCATCCGATTGCGATGAAACTTTGGTACCGGAATTGAATGTATGGAATGCGGGAGGGGGGAGGGGAACTCGGGAGGGGGTTCTCGGGACGGGGGAAGCGGGAGGGGAGAGAAGGAAGGCGGAGATGGCGGAGTGGGAACGCGAGAGGGACGCGAAAGAGGAAGGGGAGGCGGAAGGGAAGGCGGAAGGGGAGGAGGAAGGGGAACGGGACGAATGGGAAAGGACACGCGGGGAGAAACAATTTCTTTATTAAGTGGCATAGCAACGCATGCCGGGAACTCGCTAGTTATAAATAAAAATTATAAAATATATGTAAAGAGTGTAACAACATATAGCCGAAGGATTTTATTGATTTATTGATAATATTTGAAGTAAAAAATATAGATGTCAGTTTGCTGTCCGATGATATAACGTATGTACATGGTTGACACTTGTCAATGAGAATGGGTTGCTTCTACAACCCGTTCTTGAGTTCAACAGCTCGGCTATATTTGCGGCCTCTGTGAATCCTTCCTCCTACAACATGCGTCTCTTTAAGTAATCTTCACTGATGACACAGCATCTTCAAAGACGACATAGGCCCTGAGTGAAATTATTTTCCTCAGGGCCTCCTGTGTGGAATTAATGTAAAAAAAAAAAAATTACAATTAAAAAAAAAATCCATCACATGTCTGTCTTTCCATCAGAAACTGAGTAGTCAGGTATAGCCTAGTGGTTCATGTGATAAGCACTCCATCTCTTTACAGCAGCACAGTAACACACGAGCAAGTGCGTATATCACTGCAAAGTCATTATACTTACTGGAATGGCGCACCAGACACACCCTGAAGTCCTGATACAAGCTCCGCAAGTCTCCTTCAGCAAACAAGAAGATGGGGCGGTTCCATTGCAAACCAACAATATTCCACACAGTATTATTGCTAAATACCACCGCCTAATCATTTTGTAACCTTTTTTAATGGCCACCTAAACTATAGCACACCTGAACACCAATAAAATACTTATTAACAATAGAACATTAATGTGACAAAAGGAGAAACCGCAAGCTGTGGTTAAACTGTAGATTCACAAATTCTTTACGTCAGAGTCTACTTGATTATATTATACAAAGTAATTTAAAAATAAGTGATGTGTATTATTGACTGACTTTCCTAAAATACATTTTGAATCTTAAATACGCAAGAGGACAACTAATTTGTAGTCACATTGGTGCACCCTGGACAGAAATTAAAATTTTTAAATCAGAATTCCTCAACATTTTAGTCATAGCTTTTACAGGGACCATAAAAGCTAGGACTAAAATGTCAACTTTATCTAAAATAAATAAAATAAAACTGAATATGTAATCAGCATCACAAAACTCACTGCAATAATAAATAAAATAAAAAATTCTACGCTTATTAATAAATTACGCTTCAGTAGGAAATGAATCAGCAACCTCCGGCGACTCAAAGTCAAATTTGCCGAATATTAGACCACAAGGGTCGGGTGATTGAGATGCTCTGATTTACAAAGCATCAAATGCCAAAATAAATGCTGTCAAAGTTATCTTTTTCTTGTTCCGTGTTCTACCGGTATTTCAATGGAAGGTACATCGAAGAACTAGTGTCATTGATCCCTTCGGCACCGGTGCAGTCGTAAAACACTCCAAACGCGTGTCCAAAATATGTACACGGTAGACATTTTTCAAATGATAGTGTCAAATTATAGATTTGTCATTACTACGACTCGTTCTTGAGTTCAACAGCTAGATTGTGGAATAACAATAATCATTATTTATTAAAAATAGGAATAAATTCCGGAATGTGGGGAGTTTAGTATATACATACAGGTGAAAAATACAAGCAAAAAAACAACAAACAAAAAAAATAGGTATACATATAATGTGCAACAAAAAAAAAGATCTTGGTCCATAGCATTATTCAAGATTGCATAGGGCCAATAATTTTCTTCAGTGCTCTTCAATGCTAGAATCTGACAAGATTCCATTAGAGGACATTTCCAGAGTTGTGTATATCCTATCCCTTAATCTTGCACCCGGTTTTTTACCGTTTTACCAGGGCTGCAAAACTAGGAACTTTACCTTGTCATACTGCATGCAAAACCTTTCCATGCTGCTCTTCTTAAAGTTGGCCCAAAGTTCTCATTTATAAAAGGATGTACAGAACGTAAGCAATAACATCCTTTTTACCATTAGGCTGCAAAGCAGAAACTTCTACTGTGCATGTTTGACTTTAAAACTGAGCGCTCATCTTTGCCTGTCAATGTCATCGTCATCCATCAGCTTACTGTTGACGATGTGCCTTAAATACTTTGTTTCTTCTACTACTTTTAGAAGCTCACCGTTCAAGACAGCTAATTTTTAAATTTTTTTTATTAGTAACAAATAGATACATAAATTACAAATAGATTTTATACAGTAATTAATAACATAATAGATATATTTGATGTACCCCCATAAGTAAGCAGGGCCTGTGTGGATGGGGGGGTGTTATTGTATTGTTTTTTTTTTTTTTTACATGATTCAGTTTAAGTTTTCAGTATAATTTTTAAGGTGAGTTTTAAATTCTTTTATATTCGTATTCATGTTTCAAATTTTTTCTGGTAATGAATTAAAAAAATTAACTCCGAGATATTTATGATTTAACTGTCCTATTGTTTTTTTTTACATTTTGGAGTAGAAAGTATTGATTTTTGTCTAAGATTTCAAAAATGGAATGCTTTTCGAACCCTGCCCATATCTGATAACAAATGTTTTATTTTTTTTTATTTGATTTGATTCGCTGGCATGTGTTTCCTTCCTCCTACAACATGGGCCTCTCAGGTTCACTCCTTCCTTTCTTTAAAAAGACCCTCCAAACAGCATCCCCAAAGACGACATAGGCCTTGAGGGAAATTATTTTCCATCGTGAAATAAACATTTGCATGATAACTTTGAATTTCGCTTGATATAAATAACAGTTTTAGGCGAGTTGAGTTACAGTTTTAGGTTTTTTTAATCTTTTTATAAAATTTATAGAAATTAATTCATAATCGCATTCAGTTCATCTAAAAGCTGAATACTTTTATTGTCATCAATTTGTATTTGTCGTATATAGGTAGTTTAACAGTTTGAGGGACAGCAGGATGTTATCAGTTGTGGTTAGCCGTGTTTTATCAAAAGGAAGTGAATACAGAATGATCTTTGTCATACTCAATATGTTGTGCATGGTACGGAGATACAATGGAATTTAAGGACAAATGATAAAATTACATGCATACTTCGTATACATAACTAAATACTTTATCTGCTATTACCGAAGACGATATTATTAAATTTGTATACATCCTTCTCGAGCTGAAGGTATCATAATTTATGATAATAAATATAAATAACATTGTGTACATAGTCCTTTTAGTTTTATAAAGAACTAAAATACTTTTTCCTTACAAGGAAAAAAACAACAGAAATTTGAACAATTCATCAAATATTTGAACTCAATTAAACTCCATTAAAGTTCTGTTATTATATCATTATATCTAAGCCAGTTGCCTAATAAAACTGAAATAATCACAATTAAAGTTCTGTTATTATATCATTATATCTAAGCCAGTTGCCTAATAAAACTGAAATAATCACAATTAAAGTTCTGTTATTATATCATTATATGTAAGCCAGTTGCCTAATAAAACTGAAATAATCACAATTTGGGAGGCGGGAACCTTTATTGGATAACCAACACCTCTGCCATAGGTCACCCCAAGTGGTTTGCTACGTTTGGTGATTTAGCAGGGGTGCCCGGGTTCATGGGGTGAGGTTTGTCTAGGTCTTGGAGGCGGATGACCGAGACACACTGAACCCCAGATTCCTACCCACCCCTTAAACCCTTTTCCTTCCCAGAACTCTCCTCTCCTTCCTTTTCTTTAAAAACCCTCCACACAGCATCCCCAAAGATGACATAGGCCCTGAGGGAGATTATTTTCCTCAGGGTCTCCTGTGTGGAGTTCATGTAAAAAAAAATCACAGAACTTGAATAGAACTTTCCAGAACTTGAAAATTAACTTTAAAAATTTAACGAATTGATAATTTTTTTTCAAATAACCCTTCCTTAATCGCAGAATTTGAACAATTCATCAAAGTTCTATTTAAGTTCTGTTATTATTTCAGTTTTGTGAAGAAACTGACCCATTTTAATATAATAACGAACGCAAAATGTTCAATATAGGTATTAGGAATAATGAATTAAGCCTACTCTCCAGCTTCTTATCTGACAGATCCCAATGCGTTAAACTCAGAGCTACAAAGAGTCAGAATTTGCCCATTAGTTACGGTGTCCCACAAGGCAGTGTTATAGGCCCAACACTCTTCCTAATATACATTAACGAGTTGTGTAACTTAGATATCGATGCCACTATTGTCAGCTTCGCTGATGACACTGTCCTACTATTCCAAGCGAAAGACTGGCCTACCGTTTATTCGCAAGCAGAGGAAGGAATTCAAAAGGTTAAATACTGGCTTGACTCAAACACACTAACTCTCAATGTACAGAAAACAAAATACTTACTGTTTAGTCTCACCAATATCACAAAACCAAACCTCCACCCCCAATTAAAAATACACGAATGTAAAAACTCATCTCCGAACCTGAATTGTAACTGCCCGTGCCTTGAACAAGTGAACATTATCAAATATTTAGGAATAACCTTAGATACACACCTAAATTGGAAGCAACATATACTTAACACTACAAACAAAATCCGCAAATCCATATACTTTTTCAAACAAACACGTAATTTCCTCAATCTACACCTTTTAAAAACAGTGTATTACTCACTGTGCCAATCACACATCGAATACGGAATTTTAGCTTGGGGTAACACGTATTCTAGTGCCCTCGACCCCATCATTAAAGCACAAAAACTAATAATAAAAATAATCCTTAAACTTCCTCTTACTACCAGCACGGATACGATCTTCAGCACCTTCAACGTTATGGACATTAAAAAGCTCTACGCAAGATCCATCTTAGTTAATTTACAAAAAACAACATAACCCTATACAAAGCAACACAAACGATACACAATACCCGAGCCAAAAACAAAGAACTCCTCCAAACTCCCTTTTCTAAAACCACCTTTGGACAAAGACACTTTAAATACATAGCTTGCAAACTACACAATACACTACCAGCTACGATTAGACAAACCGAATCAATGACCAAATTCAAACAAGTTATAAAGAAATGGATTATAAGTACTGGTCGTCACACTATTGCAAACATCTGTAAAACAAACTACAAATAGACAAAAATATCCATCTACATACACCTTGCCCATATAAAACAAATTAAAATTATAAAATCCTATATAATCTAAATCCATAAATAGATTTGACAGGATTTACTACTGTACTTTATCTCTTCCCTCATTTATAAGAAAACTCTCTTTATGTGATTTACCCACACTTTCAATCATCTTTATGTTTAATTGTAAATTATATTACTCTTATATATGATATTCAATTATGTACCTCTACGCCTGTCTCAACACAGGTATACCCTAGCGAGACAGGCATCGAATAATATATTGTAAACATCACGTATATAGATCAATAAAAAAAAATCGAACTTGAAAATTAACTTCGAAAATTAATGCATTGTTCAAACCTGTGAAATAACTGGCCCTTAGGCATCACTTTTCAATCAAATCTTTCATTTGTTAACCACATAACGGAAATCTCTAAAAGGGCTTACAAATGTTGGGGTTTATAACTAGGCTAACTAGAAATTTCAAAAATATTAAACTGGTATATTTTGCCTGTGTTAGAAGTTAACTAGAGTACAATTCTCCTGTCTGGAACACACTTTATAGTATTCATATACAAGCTGTTAAAAGAACACAAAATAAATTATTTCATTTTCTAAGTTTTAAAATGGGTATTCCAGCAATTTTTTTGGTCTACAACACTCTGAGGGAGCGGACGCGGATCGATAGAGACGGGGACGATTAAATGAAAGGCGTCCGTCGATGTGGTGAGTCAGTCGTTTATTGCTGCTACATAGCGATGGTAACTTTAGTGTGGAGTAACAGGGTGCAGACAAGAGCGATGAGTGATATAGGCCGATGATGCAGTGGTGAAGCAGACCACGGGTCTGCATGTCGCCAGCATGTAGTTCAGCACCGTGGTGGTGGATAAGACCTAGTCGTCCAGGATGGATGCTCGACGCTTTGAGACGCGGAGATGGGCAGTGGTGAACCTTGTGAGGAGAATTGAGGTCTCAGTGGCAGCGTTTCGATATGCCTGAGAAGTTGCTGCACCCTAGACAGAAGACGCGGCGGGCCTTATTGTCGCGGGCAATTGAGTCTCTTGAGCTGATGTTGCGATGGACCATGTTAGCTGCGAGATGGTGCGTCCTCGAAGGTTGTTATGCACCGGCACAGGATTCGGCTTTGAGTCGCCGTGGACCTGGCCGGGGTTGCCGCACTGGATTGTTATCACTGTGCACTGTTGTCTGTGTGTGTTGGTGAACTGTTACTGGTACATGAGTGGACTGGAACTGACTGAGCGTTGAGTCACTGCGCTTATATAGCCGACCGGTAGAGTAGCTTCCCGTAGCGCCAAGTAATATTGTTGCGTGCCCGCACAAAAGGGAGAAGGCTCTCGAACCTTCCGCGGCCGTAACTATGCAACCGCAGGTGATTCGAGGCCTTTCGGTGTGCTTCCCGATATTGCGCGGCGTTTAACACTACAACTGTAGGTAGGTTGTCTGGTAAGTTCTTCCAGTGGCGGCGCAATGATTTTGGCTAAAGGGGGCGACCGTTGATCTGGTCGCCACAACTCTTTTGAATGATGTAGTTGATAATCCAGAATTTCTTGCATTGATAAGCTTTCAGATTCCGCTATGTAATAATTTATTCCAGTGCAGAAATTCTGGGACTCCTACCATATGTATTCCTCTTTGCTCAGAATACTAATGGAGAGAAATAATTATACCAAGTCAGAGGACATCTTCAATTTGTCACTAAACAAATACTAAATGTTGTTACAAGCCCCTAAAAAGGGCGTTACTAAATTAATAATAAATATTTTTTTTTAAATATGTATGTCATATTTAATTGAACAGTAGCTTTTATTCAAGTACTTGAAAACTCGTCGGAAGTTAAATAAGAACACAATTTTTTTTCCCTCATTTTTACATACAAAAGAAAATGTTTTTACATAATTTTATAATACAGATATATAAACATAAGACATAAGTAATGTAAAAGCAAGTATTTAAATATAAAACAAAGTAATGGGAACCCACCAAGACACTGCCTGTTTGTGGGTCAAACCAACCCTTGTGTGTCAATGCAAAATTGAGCTGATCCTATTTTCGTAATAACTTATTTGTTTTTTGCCAAATTATGTTCGGTAAATTGTACTATCTTACCAGACAATGTGTTTACTTATTTATAAAAAATAGTATGTTTTTAATCTTCTCCACACAGGAGACCCTGAGGAAAATACTTCCCCTCGGGGCTGAGGTCATCTTTTGGCTGTATGGAGGGTCTTTTTAGGAAAGAAAGGTGAGTACTGGGAAGGAAAATGGTAAAAACACGCTAATCAGGTACTAATTAATCAAAGTAAACTTTAATATTGGCTAATTTTTGTAATTGTATGTATTGTAATAATTTTTATCATGTGTGCAAAAAATCATACATTTCGGTAGTTCGGGAAGTGGACGAAAATTGAACTGAAAGATTCCATTTTATCAGATCTACATTAAATTGGATGAAATGAAATTTTTTATTTCTTATTATATAATATCATCTTACGTGTATTAATATTATTAAGAATTGACACTATCACAAATACAAGAAGGAAGGAGGTAGCAACCCGCTACAAAAAGGTATAACAAATAATTTTAATGAAAAGGTATAACAAATATTTTTAGCACTTCCAAGCCGTGATCCTGTGTTCAGGCTTATAATAATGATGATGTTTAATTGAAAACACTTATTTGTCCGCGATATTAACTTTTATTTTAAAATATTATTTACAACAAATTTGCGTTCGCGTACGAACGGGTAGAGAGGTAAATTTGCCGTGCAACCGGATTGATCGAGTACTAGAAGCGGAATAATGATATAATTGCATTTCGGAGCAATCGGTGAGATTTAGTGCGGGTCATCTGGGATACCATACGCGTGAAAAAGTGTTGTGAATAAGTACTGCCATAGTAGTTTTCCCAGACAAGCTCAGAGAAATGATTTTTTTGATTATGCTTATTGGATACGGCAGCACACAAAAGGTCAACTACTGTTCAAGTATCCTTTTCCTGTGTAATGAAAGAGAACAGAATAAGTTTCAAATTCTCCAAAACAGAGCAATGAGAATAATTCTCCGAAGAAATAGATTTTCGAAAATAAATAAAATGTTAAAGGAACTTAATTGGTTAACAGTGCAACAAATGCTGACCTTGAACACGTTGATATTTATTCACAAAATATTAAACAACTTGTTACCAAAATACTTCTCAAATAAAATCGTATACAATAAGGACATTCACAGACATTACACAAGGACGTGCAAGGAAATAAGATTAAACAAAAAGGACAAAACGAATACGCAAAACAGTTTGCTATACAAAGGAATCAAGTTATATAACACACTACCAGAAACTCTAAAGTCCTCACCAATTGAAAAGTTCAAGATGTATTGTAGGAGCTACATAAAACAAGAAAAAAAGAAAGAAAAAATACAGTGAAATTGAAATATTATAATTAATTAGCTGAAATATAAAATATTATAATTAATTAGAAATTTGTAACCTTAAATGTACAAATTACTAAAATAAAATTCAAATAAAAAAAAATTTAAGAGTTTTTTTTTCATTCTTAACGCAGAAAATAGCTTTGGGTGACATAGACGATAAATTGGAAAGGAGTCCGCTACGCCTCAACTAAACAAGTTATTTCGCCAAAACCATGGCTTCATTAAATTTATTCCCCAACCATCCAAAAAATAATATAATTTAATATTGCTCTATTATAAACATTATTCAGGTATGAATCATGCCAGTCATGAAGCCATAAGACGTGCAGAATTACTTCTTCTTGCCTTCTATTAATCTTCCCCTGGATTAGCAATTGGGTGACCTTATCGGTGTTGGTTTTTTTTTTTTTTTTTTTTTTTTTTTTACATGAATACCTCACAAGAGTCCCAACTACTCCCGTCTGAAGCCAGTGAGACTATGGCATCCCCAATTGGGGTATGTTGTGAGGCTGAGGGTGGTGGGGAGGGGAAGGAGATAGGGAAGAGGAAGGTGGGGAAGTACCTGGCTATTCAGATCTGGTCACCAAACACGGCTAATGCCGTTTCAAGCAACGTTTCAATTCTGAATGGTGGTCTTATACACCAGGGCGATACAGAGAGTATCTTCCACTCTGGAACGTGCCGCAAATATACTATTTATTATTTTAAATGAATAAATTGTGAAATAACACAACTTAATCAAATAAAATTTATTTGCCACGCCGGGATTCGATCCCGCGACCTTCGGTGCGCGAGTCAAGCGTCTTACCGCTGCGCTACGCCGGCCGTCAATAGGAAAAGCAAAATCAACATGTTAAATAAATATATTTTCGTAGAAATATTATGTACAATCAATAAAACATTAATAATTAAAACGGTATATTATTATTTAGGATACTTGTGCGGAAGACTCTAATTCTTTTAATTTTCTCTCGTGTAAATTCTTGGCAAAGTTAGAACAGGATTCATCATAAGCTGGTCCGGGTATCTTGCCGGCCGTGCTCTTGGAATGTCTTTGGAAATAGATAATGGCTGACAGTAAGTCCCAAATCCTAAACTCGGGCCACAGAACTTCAGTGAAGTAGAGACATGTGTCGGATACCTGAAAAGAAAATTGTGAAATAAATCAGTGAAATTATCTTAAAAGGATTTTCAAAGGGCAGAGAAACTATTATGTGGGTTCCAAGTTGTCATTTAATTTTTTCTTTTCTATTATTCAATTCAATTATTTAATTTATAAAAAATAATATTGGTGTTTTGTAAAATAAAAAAATAAAATTAAAATGGAGTTCTAGTAAATAACAATAAATATAGGCCATTTAATTCAATTTCTTTCAATTTAGAAGAAAGACTTCATCGATTTCACCACCCAACAGTACTGTGAATTATTACAATAATTAGTTTATTGTAACAAACAATTAGGGCAGTCTGCTCCGAGCGCCAACTTGCGCCAAGGAGCTTAACCTATAATACCTAACACAACACTCTTGAGGTTTTTACTAGCGCCAGATGTCAGGCCGGCCCTGAATGTAGAACCAATTTATTAAATTTAATAAATGTACATAATACAAAATTGTGGTGAAATACAAAAGTTATTGTATTATTTCTAAACAATAATTTAGCTTGACAGTAGCAGTTGTAAAGAAAGTTATCATATAAATAGGTTTCTTTTTAATTACCTGCCAAAGCATGAAGTCTGACAAGCGCAGTTCCCCCGAGGTCCGGACAAGTAAATCAGGTGCAGAGAGCTGCATCGCCTCATCCATCAGCTGCTCCGTCACATCCTCAGGACTGAGGAGTCCATCCTTCACTCCTTGCACTATATCGCTAGCTGCAGTGGCTATTTCATCACGTCCTGAGAATAACAAAAATTTAATAAATAATAAAAATATATTCATCATTTAAGGACGGTATGTTTAACGCAGAGCAAAACTATTGACTTTTTTTTTAACTTCAAAATTTTGAACTGAATGACAAAAATGTCAGTAAATATGATGTTATTCAAATCTTGAAAAGCGCGAACAGATATCCGTTGAACTGCGAGCGCTTATGTGTTGTACTGTCACACGACGCTATCAAATATTTCTTCCTATGGTAGGAGGGGCTCAGTTGAATTACAGAGCTGCCACGAAATGCCATTTCTTTGTACTGAATTTATCAACTTGACAGCCGTCATCCGCCCGTTTTCGGCATTCTCCTGTTTTCGGCGGAGAGGGGGTCGCATAACTTTTCGCATATCGCCTCAGGAGCGGTTACGGCATAAGATCTGTATTGTGTATGGTTGATCTGCGCCTAAACTGCTTTCGTATGACAGGTCTGATGGGATTGTATGGAGAACGATATTGGGCGTGTGATGATCTTTTATAGCTGTGTGTGGCAGGGATTAAATGGTATTATATTTTTATAATTATTTTATTCTTTTACATTACACATTTTTTTATTTTATTTATTTTTTTATTTACATATATATATTACAATACATTACAAAATGATACTTTGTCTGTCCAACTGGGAAGGATACCCGTTTCAGGACAGCCAAATTTTATATTTAGTTCATAATATTTTTAACAAGGGAATGGTTTCTTTCAAGATATCGCAGGAATGAGCCTCTGTCAAGACAACTTTTGAGAACATTAAAATTTGTTTTCTGAACGATGCGATGATTTCTTTATGTCTTTGAAAGAATCACAAAGATGTGATTTTTTTTTTCAAGGTCATTTTGAAGAACATTAATACTTGCATTCAGAGAGAATGAGTGGTTTCTTTAGTGAGATCACAAGTAGGAGATTCTTTCCAGGTCATTTTAGAGAACATTTACAATTGTATAATTAGGGTTTACATATATGACAAAATTCCCAGTGTCTTTAATAAAGTACTACAATTTTTAGAATTACTTCAGTAGTAGAATTTACACATTTATAAACCCAATATATGACAAATTAATTTTTTTCAGGCTCGTTTTGGAGAACATTAATTTATTTGGTTGTTTATTTATTTTGAAATATGTATTGCTTTTTTTCTTTAATTCATCTTTTAATTTTGTATCGGAAATGTTTTTGTTTCCCTCAGTTTTTGTGTCAGTAAAAGATTGTTGAATGCTTTTACAGCCCGGTATTTGTGGTGTCTTTGTCCAAAGCTTGTGTTTACCGTCGGAGTTTTCGTTTTTCGGAGGCAACCAGCCGCCCTTGTCTATGATGTCAGGTGAGTTTAAGTGAGACAGAACGCTGGGCGGTTGGGCTAAGAGGAACATTTATTTCCATTCACCTTTGAATGTTGAAGACACTTCTATTGGTGTAATTTATTCTGTGGCCGTGATGTTGATTTATCATAATTTAATAAATAGTAAACCATTAAACCAATAAAACCACTCTACCTAGAAACAGAAGGAAATGCTGGCATTATCACATTGCTATGATAAGAATAAATTCAAACCATTGATTGCAGGCAGCAAGAACGTATGAAAGCCCTTCGTATGAATCCATTTAACGAGTTTGTTCATGTCGAACACAATTATGTAAAGTTTGTGTGAATAAATAAAAGTGACATAAATTATGTTAACCATAAATTATGTGTGGTTAACATAATTTATGTCACTTTTATTTTTTCACACAAACTTTAAACTTATTATTACACTATACACTTATTATTACAATGTTTCACTATTTTTCCTAGGTACAACAAAATATATTTAACTACATTACCCACGCACAGGCTGGGCCTTAGTGGGTCCCATAACTCTTATGATTTTCAAAATATGTATATTTAAAATGTAAAATTTGGGAAAAATAAAGGATTTAAAAAAAAAAAAAAAATTATAATGATAACATTATATTGGTATCACCTTTACCTACATAAAGCATTTTATACGAAAATCTCTTACTTTGAAAACTTGATCTAAAAGTTTCATATTTTTATCATGGAAAAGCTTAAAACTTTGATAATGTATTTAAAAGGGTGACCAGACAACTCAGAGTGAACTCAACTCAACACCTCCTTTGAAAAATCATTAAAAGTGATAAAAAAATAGGTTACATTAGGTTATGGGTTTTTTTTGTCAATTTTGTTTGTTTCACAGCTTTTAATGACTTTTCAAAGAGGAGTTGAGTTGATTCTGAGTTGGCATGGAACCTTTTTTTTTATAAAGAAAGACAAACATTTCCAGGTTACGAATAACCCAACAATGTTTGAAAATCTCCTACTACCACCACAGAAAGCCGAAAATGTTGCTTGTGTTGTGATGGAGGACTTAGCCAGCCGAGGAATCGAACACGTCACGCCCGGGTGGGACCCAAGCGCTATGCCCACTCAACCACTGACCGGTCAATATTTAAAAGACATAATGATATTTTCATCCTTGTTAAACAAATAAAATTTATTCTTTTGTATTTGTAAAGTGACAGATTTGCGTATAAAGTACTTTGCGCACACCAAGTCTCAAAGTAATGCAAACCTGTGTACGCGAAGGCAATGTTCAGGCGGGCCTTTTTGTTATCTTTAGTAGCTAGCATGGTCTCCGCAAGTAGCGCTCTCAGGTCCTGTGGCAACAGAGATAACCTGCCCACTATGCGAACACACACCCCCCTCTCCGTCAGTCGTTCTCTGGAAGCATTCAATAAATTATCATTATTAATTGAACATATTTAAATTTTAGAATTCGGCACAGCTGTGAGGGTTTCTTACAAGAGATTTCCAGCTATTTTTGAAGGGTCGATCAAACTTGATAAGAAAGGACCCAGAAAGGAAGAAAAGATTTGGAGAAAACTTGATAACTGAGTACTTGTGCAAATAGAAATTGTTTTGAAATATATTTACTTCTCTTCTAGCAGTCTTCGAAATTTTTCCCTTGCGAGAGACATCAAAGTGTCTACTTCTTCTTGACTTCTTTTGAAGTTTTCTATACTAAATGCATAAACCGTCACCTGCGGAATGCCTAGATCAAGACACCACTGAAACAAAATCATGTTCAAATCAAAAATAAATTAATCATCAAGAAGCATAATAATTGGCAAGCTTATTAAAGTTTCAAAGAAATTATGAAGAGCAATGCTTTATTTTATTCTGACGACAAACATTGAAATTTATGCAAGACTAATTTGAATTTCAAATGTTTAACTAAAATCTAGGAAATCAATTATTACAAGCTGAAGTGTAGTATTTTTCATGCAAACAGAAAATGTGATGTAAATGTAATAATACCTGCAGTGTTTCAGCTAGTTTATCAAATCCCTTAGAATGACCTTCGCCCTTTTCTATGTGTTGCTTTTTCGCAAATCTTCTGTTTCCGTCCATTATAAAAGCAATGTGTTGGGGAACCTTTCCCGTTTTAACAATTTTCACAAACAAGGACTGTATCCACGAAAGAGTGTTATCCCTTATCCAAGACATCTTGGTGATGCGATAAAAACGAGATATACAAATAAAAAATATAAGGAATCGACAAAGGGGATTGATAGCTATCACGGGAATCGTTTCGTGTGCGTAATTTTACAAATAACAATTTAAAAATAATTTTAATTAAGGTTATAGTTCTAAGCGGCTATCAGATTTTTGACATAATATTGACAACTCGAGATGTGTCAATATTTGTCTATTGTCTATGGGCACCAGACAGTGTTGCCATGTACCAAAAATGAAACCATTTTCGGGGTTCCAGCCAGCTGCCGAAAATCCACATTTCGTCGAAAGATGTTCTTATGATCGTACAGGGCAGTTCCAGTGAGAAAGATTAATTACTCTCCGTACCAGCTTTTTAAAATTATTACTCAATATCGATTTTATTTCATTCCAAATTTGCTTTAATTCATACCTGCATACAAAAATGCTGAAAGGCGTGTTTTTTTTATTTTTTATTATTGTATAAAAAATTGCATACAATTGGAATTTCTTACCCACTAAGCTACTGCAAGTAGCTTGTCGGCAGGAGATTAGTTACAACTACAAATAAAATAATCATAAACGCGTTAGCGTACCAACAACATACACAAATACACATATAACATACCTACCAACATTGTGATGCAGAATGGGAAAAATATTTATTTATATATATAATTTTTTTAATACATATCCTGAACAAGTTGAAAAACAGCAATACATTAATCACATACTTGAAATTTAATGCGTGGTAAGAGCAAAAAATTTTTTTTTTAATATTTAAAAGACAAATATATATATATATTTATTACAATACCTACATATATTTATTATAATATATATTTATTTCAATACATTTATTTCAATACATTAGATTACTCCCTAGGAGCCATGATTTTAACATCAGTGGGAATTTTGTTGTAGAGCAATTTTCTTTAAATTCGTATGGCAATTTGTTAAATATTAATGGTATAATATATTCAAGGGTTCTTTGACCATATTTATTTTGAAACACAGGTACTTTCATTCCTTTATTATGTATGAGACGCGTATTGTGTGCATGATCCACCAATGTTTTATATGGACTGCCGGATATATGCTGCAATACAATTTTTTGCCACATAATAGCACGCACAGGTAACACATTGATTGATTTATATACGATACTAATGTCTCTCCTTTGGTTAAAAATGGTTTTATTTACTAGCAACTTTACCATGGCGTTTTGAATCATTTGTATATGTTTTATGTTGCTTTTACATGATTTAACCCATGAAGTTATCCCATATCTCACTGTTGATTCTGCAAGAGACAAATAAATCAATTTCATAGTTTTTATAGGCACATAACATTTTATCTTATAAAGTCTACCTACAATAGATCGGAGGCGCTTACAAAGTTTGGAAATGTGTACATTCCACTTCATGTTACAATCTACTGTAACTCCTAGATACACATAGTCGTTAACTAGTTCGATACTTGTACATGAACAGGGCTGTGTGATGTTGTTGTGAATGCAATCGAAAGAGTGAGATATGATTACAGGTGTCTTGCTGTACTTGACATGTGGTGATCTTATATGCATCAGTTTTGTTTTTTTGGAATTAATTAATTAGTAGACCATAATCATGTGACCACTTTAATAAAGAAATAAAATCTAGCTGCAATAATTTCATTGCAATAGACAAATTTTCATGGAATATGACAAGTGCAGTATCATCAGCGTATACAAAATATTTAACAAAAGAAAATATTTTTGTCATAAGAGATACAAAGATAATATAAAGTGTTGGTCCCAAAATTGACCCTTGTGGAACTCCAGTTTTGACATTTTTTGTTTCACTAAATTTATCAGATATTTTTACCTTGATTCGGCGGTTAGTTAAGAAGTTTTTGAATAGTTTGAGCACGTTTCCTCTTACCCCTATTGCCTCCAAAATATTTAATAATTTCATCATATCTATAGTATCAAATGCCTTTGAATTGTCTATGAACAGTACTAAAACATGTCTTTTGTTATTCAATTCGTTATTTATATAGTTAGAAAAATCCTGGAGTAACATTTCGGTACTTTTTTTTTTGGAAACCATATTGATTGGGATCTATTAAAGAAAAGCAATCCAAGTATTTAGTCAGTTTTAATGATATGTATTTCTCGAGAATCTTTTCTATAGCGGGTAATATACTAATTGGTCTATAGTTTCCTACATCAGTATGTTTTCCACTTTTGTAAACAGGTCTGACAATACTACACTTGAGTTCATCTGGTATTACTGCTTGTCATAAATATACCAAACCACCCACCTGCTTGTGTTAAAATTGTGTTAATCAGATGAGTTAAGATAGGGCCTAAGATATCTATGTTTCGTTTAATGTCAAACATTCGAATATTATCTATGCCGGGAGACTTTGAATTTTTGAGCTGCGAGTGACGCTATGGTGACGCTCGTGGTATGTACAAGCTATGTTGTGATTCTAGGGGGATGATATTTGACACTATAAAATCACATTTATGTACCATTGAAGAAATGCTGTCTGAAAAATAGTTTGCAAATTGGTTTGTCACAATTTCCACAGATTGGTCTTTTAACATATATCTAGTTATTACATCATCACAGTTACTCTTTGTCCTACGTCCAAGAATTTTATTTATTTCATCCCAAGTCTTTTTGATGTCTGAAGAATGATTTTTAAATCTATCATTTTAAAATGCAGTTTTACTTTTGATTATTAATTTGGTGACAATATTACGAAAGGATTTATATTGGTTTTCATAAGATGTATTTTTTGGTGAGTTTTTCCATTGTTTGAATAAATAATCTTTTTTTTAATATGTAATAAAATATCTTTGGTCATTCATTCTTTTATTATCCAAGGTCTAGCTTTAGGTTTGACATCTATAATTAATCTACTATTTTCATACAATTCATTAAATTTGCTTTTAATTTGATTATATAAATTAATGCAATCGTTTGTCTGTAGCAGTCTGTAGTAAGGCGCTCCAGTTATAATTTCTAATCGAGGAATCTATAAGTTGTTGTGATAAAATTGAGACTTTCCTTACTTCATTTACAATACGTTTATTCGTCTTGTAATATGGAATGCCTATACACGTTATGAAGTGATCGGCTATAATAAAATCACACACACAAGCATATAACGTGTCCGTGTCTTTGTCCTTACTATTATACCTAACAAATATATGATCGAGGCATGTACGTGTCACTTTATTTTTAGCTATAGCCTCTCTAGTAACGTCATGGATACATTTTGTGAAGTAATTATTTGAAAGAATGTTTTCGTAGTTAATTGTTACAGGATCTGTATAATGTAATACATCAATATTACCATCACCAAGTATTAAAATATTTTCATTACGGTTCGAATGTTTGTTTAGTAATGAAGAGAGTTCATTTATGAATGATTGTTTACTACGATTTGGTGGCCTATAGATTGCAAGTATATTGAGAGTTGTATTATTAGGTAACGTTATTTGACATGATATATTTTCTAAAAAAATTGTTTCAAATGAATTTTGTGTAAACATTAAAGTATCCCGGATATACAAGCTTATACCCCCTCCTGATTTGGAAGTGCGACAGTAACTAATGCTATTGTAACCGGGAATTTCAAAAAGACAAGTTGGTTCCCTTTTTAAAGATTGTAACAGACGTGACGCCTTTACAAGAACTGTAAAATAGGTCCGGGTCTAAGTGCACGCTGATGAGGATGTATGATGAGTAAAATAATAAAAGCTGGCCTCCTGCACCCAGTGTCTGATGAGTAAGGGACACTGGATGTGCCTATTCTTCTGCCTGAGCCTGGTGCCTTGCGGTGTCCTGGAGTAGGGCCGGCTGTGCTGATGATGCATAGGGTCCGACAGGCTTCTCCGGTTCGGCTTCTCGTTGCCTCTGGTTGAGCAGAGGTACGGGCGGTACGGGGCCGGAAGGTCCAGGCTGCATCCATCCAAGGCTCCCATCATAGTGAGGGGGCTGCGGCGCGGGGCCTCCAGGCCCTGGCTGCGCCAGCGATGCGTACCTCTGGTCTACCAGAGGCACAGGTCCGACGGGCATCTCTCGTACGGCTTCTCGTTGCCTTGTATTGTGCAGAGGCAAGGGCGGTACGGGGCCGGAAGGTCCAGGTTGCAGCCATCCAAAGCCCCCATTGTAATGAAGGGGCTGCGGCGCGGGGCCTCCAGGCCCTGGCTGCGCCGGTGATGCGTACCTCTGGTTTACCAGAGGCACAGGTCCAGCGGGCATCTCTCGTACGGCTTCTTGTTGCCTTGCATTGTGCAGAGGCATGGGTGGTACGGGGCCGGAAGGTCCATGCTGCATCCATCCATCCGGGGCCCCCATCAGAGTGAGGGGGCTGCGGCGCGGGGCCTCCAGGCCCTGGCTGCGCCGGTGAGGGGTGCCTCTGGTCTACCAGAGACACAGGTCCAACGGGCATCTCTCGTACAGCTTCTCGTTGCCTTGTATTGTGCAGAGGCAAGGGCGGTACGGGGCCGGAAGGTCCAGGGTGCATCCATGATGCTTGTGGTTGCCAAGGTTCTCCTTGGTCCGGATGTCCATGGCTGGTTGGCTCCGAAGCAGTACTTGCTGCGATGAGTTGTGCCAGCCCTGCGGCACCGGGTTGTGCCAGCCCTGCAGCACTGGGTTGTGCCAGCCCTGCGGCGCCGGGTTGTGTGGGCCCTGTCGCATCTGGTGCAGGCCCTGCACGGGTTTGTGGTTGAAGGGCTGCCATCAGCCGTTCAATCTGCTTGTTTTGGTGGCGAAGCTGTCGTCGCAGTTGGCGCACCGTATCCTCGGTAGATGTAGAGGGCGGTGGCTCGTCATCGCTGTCTGCGGAGCCTGTCTCAGGAGTGGTGCTGGGCGAGGGCCGGGGCGTGGCATCAGATATGTCATCAGGCATGTCCAGGACTTCAGGGCCAGCGTCCGGGGCAGTAGGTAGCTCAGCAGCAGGGGGTGGAGGCGAGCCATCTTCTTGGGCCGTCTTCTTGGATCTCAGCGAGGGTGGAGACATCCTGGCGAGGACTGTAGATCCGGCTCAAAGGACCACTTGTAACAGACGTGACGCCTTTACAAGAACTGTAAAATAGGTCCGGGTCTAAGTGCACGCTGATGAGGATGTATGATGAGTAAAATAATAAAAGCTGGCCTCCTGCACCCAGTGTCTGATGAGTAAGGGACACTGGATGTGCCTATTCTTCTGCCTGAGCCTGGCGCCTTGCGGTGTCCTGGAGTAGGGCCGGCTTGTCTGGAGGAGGTAGGCACCAGGACGGAAGACAGGCAGAAGTCGGCGGGAGGCAGCTGGTGTTGAAGAAAATACTTCTTAAGTAACAAGTAATAAAACAAGTTTTGAAGAGTCGAAGTGAACTGATTTATTTGAAAATTTGCATCGTATATAAGGGGTACTTGTACCCGACAGCGTTCGGACAGTGTTTTTACAAAAAAGTGGAGGGGTTTTCGTCCTCAGACCAAATGGTATAAATAGGGCGGCCATTATGTGGGCACCCTATTTTGCCGGTGTCACCGTTGAAGGCGGTCGCTTAAAATGTGTTTTTTATAATAATTCTACAGAGTTAATTGTGTACATATGTGTTCGTTATTATACAGTAATCATGAAATAAACCAATTGTCTATTGCTAGATTTTTAGTTAGAGACGTTTAGCTCATTTTTGAGCTAAATCGCATAAAATATAAATTGATTTGCCGTTTGGCTGAATATCTGGTTATTTACAGTTACAATGTTATTTTTACGAGGTCCCCCGTAAGATGTGTTAATGAAACCTGTTTGTTTCACCATCTTACGGGGCACCTGGATTTTTAAAATCGGAAAAATGTATTTTTACCGAAATTTTTCTAAGTGTTTTTTGAGGGTCATTTATTGCCCTAGTTTGAGTAATTTAAGGGCTAGAGACTCAGGCTCTCTTTCCCTCGATGCCTTGTAGGACTGCGGAATGAAATTTCTTAGTTTCATTATCCTACAAGGATCGTAACTAAAAATAATTAACAATATGTCAAAAAAAAGGAAACATAAAAAATACAAGTGAAATGATAAGTTGAAAAATGTCCCTGGTGGCAACCTGAGCATGATAGCGTTTATTTGTTGCACCGGGGGCATTGTACATATAAAAATGAAAGTATTTTATTAAAACAATATTACAATTAGAATAACTTTTAAATTCTAATTGGAAAACAAACATAAAAATATTTTCAACGAAAAGGATCGCTGGCGGTACGGTACTAACGAGTTCAGTGGCCAAGCGGGATTTCTGGTTTTCGAGCGAAATCCCAAAAAATGACCACTGAACTGTAGAGGATACCGCCAAGGATGTCTTTCGTTGAAAGAACATACGAGGATATGTAACACGTCCGTTACAAAGATGTTTCGCATAACATTAATATATCTATATTTTTCCAACAATTTTGTAGGTTAGCATGTAAAATATCCCAGTATTTAAATAAAGATGGAATGTTTAATTGTACACAGAAAAGATTACATATTTCACTGTCTAAGTTATGTCCTTCCATCCACTGTTTTAAATTATTGGTCCTTGTGAACATAATATCACTATCATCATCTATATATTTAGACGACATAGTTAATAGTAGAGAAGTCTCTCGAAAGGGCAGCTTGGTAGGCAGGGCAGTGGTTTCTGTCTCCGGTAGAATGGTCATCGGGCTTTCCAAACCTGGTGCAGGTGGCACAGATTGGCTTGGCGGCAGCGCTGGGGCAGTTTGTCTTGCCATGACCTTCGGCAGCGCAGTGACCACATCTCTGCTTTTCTTTGCAAAATTTAAATGCATGCCCGAGCATTTGGCACTTGGAGCACACGGTAATACCAATAAAATCACGGACACGGCACACACTCCAATCTACGAAGACCTTCTCTTTAGTCACCAGCTTGTGACGAGTGTTGGCAGGAACCTCGTATACTCGATGGCACGTTGAGCCTGTCCGTGGGCCAGCTAGATGACTCAGCTTGCACTTTTTTATGGTGGTCTCGATGTCCTCTAAATTAGGGATGCCCGCTAGAGCACTTTTAATGAACGCCTCATCAGTTAAATCACGCGGCACATTAAAAAATATAATCCTTGGTAGTCGCTTTGACGGAAGCCGGGCTGTCAGGGTATCAGAGTTCACAAGAGCAGGGTTCTTTAGAATTTTTTCCTGATCCTCACGAGAAGCGATTTGAATGATTATACCCTTATTGCGGATCTTCCTCACTACGGTGACGCGTACTACAATCTCTGATGGTCGTATGATTTCCTTCACAAGTTGTTTTGTTTCCTCGCTGTCCTTGGCTGTATCCAATTTAGGGAAGACACATATTGCAGGTTTTGGGGAACCGACGCAGTGTCCTGTTCGAGTGATTGGAGGTGGAATGTCCTTCTGCTTACTCTTTCGGACGATATCTGCAAATGTAAGGCTTGCCTCCGTGGCATCTGCAACCCTCCTCATCACAGGTCCTAGATCTGACTCTAACATCCGGATTTTCTGTTCCAAGAGATTTTTTTCGGCTTTTTCCACGATAATCGCTCCCTCTGCCACTTTTTGCTTGGCTTCGACGGTGGCCAGCTCAGCTCGCATAACTTTTCGCTCCATCAGAAGTTGAGCAACTGAGCGTGATACATTGGAGACAAAACTGGCGATCCTTAATTGCTGTTCCTTAGACACCTTTGTTTGCTTTTCAGCCAGAACTCCTTGTAGTGCATTAAGGCTATTATGAATGTCGTTTAGAATTACAATTCCGGAGGCACATTCAGACTCGACATCAGGGCCATCTGAGTAATTAGATGCCTTATCGTTCTGGTCATCATTCATGATTACAACAGTCACTCACAGCTACAATTTTCACAGTAAAGCAGATTAAAAATATGGTTTTTTTAAACTATTTAAATCAATCTTTCAAGAGCGAAAACAAAACACAGCTGTCACTTATTATTATTGTTGTAGTATTGTTCTACTATAAAACTATTAAAATTATGTACTTTTTGTAATTATTTTTTGATCATAAGTATTTATCATTTTTTAATAATGTCTGAGCAAAATAAGAATGCAAAAAAATCTGAAATATATTAGTCTGATGTACCTTTAGGTATTTAAATGCAAAAATTCACAGAATTGAAAAATATGTGCGATCTTTTCCCAGCTGGCTTAACTAGCGTGAATAAGGCGGTAAACCCAAAGGGGTCTTAAAATATTTAGGCAGGAAGTCTAACAAAGTGACCACGTAAATCCCGACCAGGGATTTGTGCAATTTCCTCTAGTGAAACAAATAATAATTACGTTAAAGTGCCAGTGCAGTGGTCCAAATAGTTGGACGCGGAGACTCCAGGCTGTCGTCAAACAAAGGGAAGTGACTGAACATATTTTTATATTTTCCACCGAAGTGATTAGATTCTGTACAATTAAAGACTTTTACCGTAGAATTAAGTAAAGAGACTCTCTAATTTTAAGATTAATTAATAAGTACATAGTTATAAGACTAACATTAGAATAATAATTAACACCTGCCTTTTTGTAGCAGAATAAACGTATAACTCGTAACATCAATAGCTTTTTAAATTTGTTCCTCCTTCATTTGTTTATAGTTTAGGTTTGAACCCGCCACACCGCGAGGGCGTATCATCATGTCGCTCCGAAGTCTCCGATGTAACCGTGTGGGGGTGCTTATATAACAAATTATCTGCGCGCGGGTTTGTCTTTGAAAAAAATTGGGTTCAAAATGTTCAATATAATCTATGGGTTCACCGACCCCATATTCCCATATTTTCTATGGTAAACGTATATTTGGTTCTGTGGTTTATATTTGACAGCCGGTGAAGAATCCAACGGATTTTGTAGCCTGTTATTTTAACTAATGATACAGTGTTAATTATTGTCCACAAATACTGGATCTATGTAATTAGTAAAATGATGGACACCGCAGAAGCTCAGTTTGATTTAAAAGAAATTAAACGTGAATTGCGTATAGCTATACAGGAATGTTCACAGCGCGGGCTAATTCAAACTGTCAAGTGGCTTTCGGAATTAAATTTCGCCCTTAAATCAACGTCAGAAGGAGCTGTATTTGCTCCGGATCTCAAAGAAGACGATGAAATTAATGATGCAAATTACATGTTATCTAAAAGTCTCTTCGATTGCCAAGAATATGATAGAGCTGCTTATTTTTCTGAAAAGTCTACCAAACCTAAAGCACGGTTTATCCACCTTTATTCTCGTTACATGTCTAGTGAGAAGAGGAGGTTGGATAACATGACGGAGGTTGGCTGCACTCCGGATGCCAGCAAGAGCAAGTCGCTCAGGGAATTGATGAATGTTTTTAAAGTCGATTACGCTGCCAAGAGTTTAGATGGCTACGGGTTATACCTTTACGGCGTGGTTCTGAGGAAGTTGAATCTCCACAGCCAAGCAATTGAAATATTGGAAGAAGCGGTAAACCTGGTTCCCTGGCTGTGGGGGGCCTGGCTGGAGCTGTCCACCCTCCTGCAGGACCGGGAGACCCTGGAGGGCCTGAACCTGCCTCGCCACTGGATCCTCAACTTCTTCCTGGGTCACACGTACCTTGAACAGAAACTTTTGGATGAGGCTATTGAGATTTACGAATCACTAAAGAATAACGGATTTGAGAACTTCACCTACCTGAATGCAAATATGGGGATTGCTTACCATGATAGTAGAGGTATGTATTAACAACCACACAGATAATTTATTGCAAATTTTGGTATATTTTTTAGCGATGCTTCTTCCACTGCTTTTGAACACAGTACCTACTCTCAGTAATATGCCGTTCGATTATCTGACAACTACTATAAATAATTCACTGTTATTTTTACTAGTATTTTACTATATTAACACTTGGTAGAAAACTCAAAGGTGGTAAACCAAAGACCAGCAATTGTATTTGTCTTCAATTTTGAAGTTTTAGTACTCAACTGCCACGCGTCGGGTAAGGTCGTTCCCTATTACCCAAGAAATACTACCCGTTAGTACCCAAGAAATACTACTCGTTAATACCCAAGAAATACTACTCGTTAATACCCAAGAAATACTACCCGTTAATACCCAAGAAATACTACCCGTTAATACCCAAAAAATACTACCCGTTAATCATTTGAGTGCCGATTGTCATCCGGGTGACAATATTTCAAGCATATGCGGCCACATTCGGCACACAACAAGTTAATACCCAAGAAATACTACCCGTTAATACCCAAGAAATACTACCCGTTGATACCCAAGAAATACTACTCATTAATACCCAAGAAATACTACCCGTTAATACCCAAGAAATACTACCCTTAAAACCCAAGAAATACTACTCGTTAATACCCAAGAAATACTACCCGTTAATACTCAAGAAATACTACCCTTAACATCGAAAAAATACCAAAAAATGTAATAATATTATGATTTTTATTTTCAGATGTTGAAAATGCAATTGCAACCTTCAAAAACATACAATACGTGGATCCATATAGATTAGATAACATAGATGTGTATTCCCATCTACTCTATGTTAAAGAGATGAAGACTGAACTAGCTAACTTGGCACACAAGGCCGTAGAAATAGATAAATACAGAGTGGAAACATGCTGCGTTATAGGTAAATATAAACAAGTGGCTCAAAATCTTTAAAAAGAATTCAAGTTTCACATGAAACATTTATATATTTACATTGCAACATTTCACAGCTGATAAAAGATCTAAAATAATACAAAAGGTCTATCTTAAACATATTATTACATTTATTCATTCCGATATGATTTGAGATTTTCACGGCCATTAGTATTATCATGATTCATTTTTGGGGCATTATGCCGTATTACGCTTCCTCCTTCTTAAGTATTATCGTGATTTATTTTTGGGATATTATGCCGTTTTACGCTTCCTTCTTCTTTAGCCAACGTCCATGTCATCGTCAGGGCAGATTTGTAATCGAAATTCGTTCATTAAAAATACATATGTTATCGTTTAAAATTTTTTTTTATTGATAATAATTGATTTTTCTATGCCTCCGTCTCACTGGGAAATTCCTGTGTCGAGCATCTTTCCGTTCCGTGCATCTTTAGTGCTTAGGAATTTATAGTTGGATTTAAAACAAAAGACCAAACCCTTGAAACATCTGGATTCCAGCGGGATGCGAGTGGTGCGTGGCAAGCCACCAACGAAAGCTAGCAAATTACTAATAAATCATTGTCTGTTAATTGGATAACTCTCTTTAAAAATAAAAATGTGAATAGCATGGTAATCTTATTATATGAAAAATTGTGGGAAATAATTGACAAATACTTTAAAAAATATGGTACTAAAACAAAAAATCAATATCCTGTCTGGTTTAATCAGCAATTGATTGCTCTTCTTAAGAAAATAAACAAAGTTAGACTTAAGGTAAAAAAACATGGTTATGAGTCAGATTATAGGGAATTCTCTTATTTAAGGAAATTTACAAAAAAAATACAAAGCGAATGTTATAAATCATATATCAACTCTGTCGAAAGTGGTCTGCAAGGTAACATAAAGTTATTCTGGTCATACTCAAAATCATTACGAAAAAATAATTGTATTCCTAAAGTAATGCATCTTGACGATGAAAACATAGCAAACATATTCTCTAAATATTTTTCATCTGTTTATACCAAGTTGGAATCATCTACTAATGATTCAATGCCAAGCATAACTGAACACAATCAAAGCAATTTGGGTAAAATACATATTAGTGCAGATGAAATAAAATGTTTTTTGAGTAAAATAGATTCCAATAAGGGCCCAGGACCTGATAAAATTCCTCCTTTCTTTGTTAGTTGCTGTGCAGACTCTTTATGTTTACCGCTTTTTATAATTTTTAATGCATCCCTTACCACGGGAACTTTTCCCGATCTGTGGAAAAAAGCACACGTGGTCCCAGTATTAAAATCGGGAGACCAATCTTTAATAAAAAATTATAGGCCAATCAGTATACTATCCTGTTTTGCTAAAGTTTTTGAATCTCTGATATATAAAAATATTTTTTCACATTTTAAACCCCTTCTCTGCACTAGGCAACATGGGTTTGTTCCTCAAAGATCAATCAACTCAAATCTTTTGGAATTTTGTAATTATGTTTGTAATTCTTTTAATGAAAGATTACAAGTAGATACAATTTATACTGATTTCCAAAAAGCTTTTGATAGAGTTAACCACTCCATCTTACTAAAAAAACTTGAACAAATTGGAATACATGGAGACCTATTACGCTGGGTGAAATCATATTTGTATAACAGAACTCATTTAATTCTTATTAATGGATACAAATCATCCCCTATAGTTGTAACTTCTGGTGTACCACAGGGTTCAAATCTTGGCCCGCTGCTTTTTCTTATATTCATAAATGACCTTGGCTCGAAATTAAACTGTGATTATGCTTTTTTCGCCGATGATCTTAAAATTTTTCGTAAAATTAAGTCTGTTTCCGATCATCAGCTGCTTCAAAATGACCTCGACACACTCAATAACTGGTGTACTGTCAATGATATGCACTTAAATGTTGAAAAATGTTACATTTTAAACTTTACTAGAAATAGAATTATAAAGGATTTTTCTTATGTTATCAACAATATTATTCTCAAAAAAGTTTCTTCAATAAGGGATCTAGGAATCACTCTTGATTCTAAATTCATATTTGATGTACATATTAACAACATTAAGTGCAAATCATTAAAAATGATGGGATTTATTCACAGAATATGTAAACCTTTCAAAGATCCTCAATCAATTCTCACACTTTACAATGCCTTAATTAGAAGTAAACTTGAATATGGAAGCACTATTTGGAATCCACATTACTGCAAATATGAAAACATTGTAGAATCAGTTCAAAAAAAATTACTAAGAATGTTATCCTTCAAATGTGGACTACACGACCATCTCAGATCATACGATGTACGTCGTGATTACTTCAAGATTGATACACTTAAAACTAGAAGGCAATTGACTGATCTAATATGTTTACATAAAATTATTCACGGCCATCTTGATACTACATTATGTCTTAACAGTATTGAAATTAATGTCCCCAATTCCCATTGTTTAAGACGCCATCACATTTTTCATATTAATGCATTTAAAAATAATATCGCCTACTTCAGCCCTCTGACCCAGATGTGTCGACTGTATAACAAGATAGAGTGCGCTGATGTGGATATTTTTGTTGATAATTTGTACAGTTTTAAAAAAAAAGTTCTAGCGCTGTTAAAAAGTACTAACTAATTATATTGTGTGAATTGTCCCTCTATGCATGCTCGCGTATTCCATATGTCTTTTACCACTCATTGTAATGTGTTACTTGAGTGACCTTGTATATAATTCTGTATTTTCATTTTGTGATGTTTTTGTTTTTCTAATTGTATTTATTTGTATTTAATTGTACGTAATTGTAGATTTTTATAATTGTGTAATAACTGAGTTTTATAACTGGATTGTTCTCATGTAAATGTAAACATCTGTAAAACCCAGTATAAATAAATAAATAAATGCCCTTCTGCGCACAGTAACAGTCGTGTGTCTGCACACCTATTTTTTTTGTTTGCGGTCAAAATATGACAATTTATTAATTTTAGCCTTGTAACATAATGCTGTATGTAAATGTATTGAATTTATTTTACAGGTAATTATTACAGTCTGAGAAGTGAGCACCAAAAGGCAGTAATATATTTCCAGAGAGCTTTAAAACTAAATCCTAACTACTTGTCTGCTTGGATTCTTATGGGTCATGAGTTTGTGGAACTGCAGAACACTAATGCCGCCATTCAGTCCTACAGACAAGCCATTGGTCAGTTATTTATATGGTTTTTGTTTTTAAACATTTTTCTTTACAACAGTGTTCTCTCAATTAGTTAACCAGGGCCTGTTATCCTGTACCTAGCCTGTAGCTTGGCCTGTTATCTTGTACCTGGCCTATAGCTTGGCCTTGTACCTGGCCTATTACTTGGCCTGTTATATTCTACTATTATTTCCTTATTTAATGTTTCCTCTAAAACGATTATTCATCCTTCCTGTTTTCCTTCTGATTTTCTAAGATATGTATTTTTTATTTTAAGTATTTTTGTCTATAAAAATTCTGATTAAAAAATAATTGTTGTTTCTCCTGAATGAATGTGTACAGATGTTATCACCAAGAACAAGTTTTTTTGTTACACTTTCAACCTATTCAAAGTCAATACCGTAAATCTTTCATCATGCTAGTAGCCAATTTACTGAAAGTTTAAGGAGGCAGGCATGGGTACCGCCGCCCTGGTAACCATTTTTTGGATAACCAACACCCCTGCAGTAGACATTTGGTGATTTAGCAAGGGTGCCCGGGTTCATAGGGTGAGGCTTTTCTAGGTCTTGGCGGTGAATGCGTTTGCCTACCTACATTCGTGGCCGGTTGGATTGACTGGTTGAGGGGGACCTTTTGACCTCTCCAGCCAGACTCTTGACTCACTGACTTGCACTGTAGTGGGAGGAACGGTTTCATACGTCCGTTACTCCTAGGCACATTGACCGCCAGATTTTTATCCACCCCTCATGCATATTTCCTTCCTTTCCTTAAGAAGATTCTTCATACATTATCCCTGAAGATGACATAGGCCGCGAGGGAAATATTTTTCCTTAGGGCCTCCTGTGTGAGGCTATTAAAATTTAAAAAAACCTTTACGACGTTTGCCGTTTCAACGTAATTTATCCCTTCATGCAGCACATTTTGTCACGGTGTGTTTACGTTTTAGAGAAACTTCATGAATCACATATACGACATTCGCATACCGCGGTAGCCACCGATGGATCATTATGGGACAGCCTCGTGGATCAGGTTAAATAATATATTTTTATTTTTCAGAGGTGAATCGTCACGATTTCCGAGCGTGGAATGGATTGGGCCAGACCTATGAGATTCTGGGCCTGAACAGCTACTGCATCTACTATTATGCGAGGGCAGCCCAGCAATGTCCCGGGGACTCGCGGATGCTCGTGGCTCTCGGGGAAGCCTTTGAGAAGTTGGATAAAATCACCAACGCCATGAAATGTTACAGCAGAGCGCACAGTGTGGGAGACATTGAAGGGATGGCGCTGTTGAAATTAGCAAAGTAAAAATTTTACTTCATTTTTCTAAAAAATATTAAGTAGGTAAAATAAACTATCATTCAAAATGGATAGGAGAATATGAATAAAAATAGTTTTTTCTAGAAAGACTTGGAAGACCTTAAAAAAATAGAAATATTTTGGTGTTTACATTTTAGGAGCCAACTATACCAAAATGGTTCCAACCCGAGGAACAAGTCTTCAAAATAATGATAAACCCATGTTGGCTTCTGTAATATTGTTTAGGGGCCTCCGTGGTTGTGACTAGTAATCCGGAGGACGCAGTTTCAAATCCCGGTGTGCGCAAATAAATCTTATTTGATTAATTTGCCTTACTTCAAATTTATTAATTAAAATGGTGTAAGACCACTATCTGAAAGAGATAAACGGAGACTAGAGGCTTTTGAGATGTGGTCCTATAGAAGATTATTAGGAATTTCCTGGAGAGACCACATTACAAATGAGGAAGTTCTCCAAAGCATCGAAGGAGGAAGGCACCTGCTCAGGACCTTGTCCGAAAGGCGTGCAAGATGGATCGGACATGTTATACGACAAGAAGGCCTCTTGCATACCATAATGGAGGGTATGACCGAGGGGACAAACTCTAGGGGACGCCCACGCCGAGAGTACCTGGACGACCTGCTGGTGGACGTGCGCTGCTCATCATATGCAGAATTCAAAAGAGCCGCACAAGACAGGGAAGAATGGAAGAGAAAATTAGAGGAAATTGCTGCAAACCAATCCCAGGATTGAAACCAGAGAAAGAGAAGACCACAATTCGGAATAGAAACTTTGCTTAAAATTACTTTAGACATGTTTGGTGACCAGATCTGAATAGACATATACTCCTTTCTTTTCCCCAACTCCTTCCCCTCGCATTCTATCTTCAATGTCTCATTATATTACTATCATATAAATACAGTAAACAAGTCTTATTGAATTTCTCTGTATCTGGGCCTTCTTCCTTCAAGATTACTTGAGAAAAATATAATATTACCGATATTTTGTTTGTTTCCAACTTCACAAGCTCTAATAAGCATCTGTTTATTCTAGATTATACGACAAGCTGATGATGCGAGACAGTGCGGCGGCGGCGTATAGCGCTGCGTGTCTGGACGGCGAGGGTGATACGGAGCGCGGGCTACAGGAGGCCTACCGCTACCTGGCGCACTATTACCTCAACAAGGACCACCTGGACCATGCCGCGCAGTACGCTTACAAGTGCTTGGACCACGAAGAGGTACGCACCTCCTTACATATTATAAGATCTGGCAATCAATTTGAGAGACTGGTATGGGTACTGCCACCCCGTCAACCATTTATTGGATAACCACCACCCCTGCCACAGTGGTTCGCTACGTTTGGTCACTTAACAGGGTTGCCCGGGTTAATAGGGTGAGGTTTGTCTAGGTCTTGACGGCGGATGCGTTTTCGCATCTACTGCGTGACGGCCCTGGTTGGGAGAGACTGGTTGAGGGAGACCTTTTGACCTCTCTAGCTGGTCTCTCTTGACCCACCCCCTTGCACCGCAGTGGAAGGGATGGATTCATAGATGGTTTCATAGCGTTTGCCACTCCTGAACACCCTCTGTATCAATCCTGAACTCAGATTCCTACTCACCCCTCTTACCTTTTTCCTTCCCAGAACTTCCTCCTTTCCTTTCCCTAAAAGACCCTCCACACAGTATCCCCAAAGACTACACATGCCCTAAGGGTATTTTTTTTTTCCTCAGGACCTCCTGTGTGGAGATAATGTAAAAAAAAGAATCCCAAACATTTTGGATTATTTCTTCCCCTGCTTTACCGAACCAATCCATTTCTGTATATTCTATACATCTATAGCTTGGTAAGTTTGGTTATACTGATGCACATTTCTTGTCGTGCAAAGAAAGGGTGTGATTTATTAGTAGTTCATAGTTGGTGGCTCGCCTTCCGCACCGCGCTTCATTCCGGACGATGCTAGGGAACCGTCTTTTGTTTTTGGTTAAACTATAAACATGTGTTGTTCAAATTCCTTCAAATAATTTACTAAAAAACTCTTAATGTATGTAGAGTAGGGTTGCCAACCCCTCTGTTTTCCCAGGACATGTCCTGCTTTTTGGGGTGTCCTGTGCTGTCCTGGATAGTTTTTAAGCATCGTCCTAAGTTTTTAAAGAGTCCGTTTTAAAATTCGCACGCCACTACACTCTCCAATCGTTATGTCACTGGGCTCGCGCCGTGTGTGTTGTGATGAATCGCAGTGGATACGAAAATATAGTAGCTTCCACCTTACGAATGAATAAATAATAATTCAGAATTATAACGAAATCAACACACTAGCGACACCTAGCTGATTAAGTTTGATTGGGCCATGGAGACTGCAGAGATCTATAATTATTAAATTAATGTCAAGTTTTGATAAATAGAACACAGAGGGATCCAATTATAAACACTTAAGATTGATCTACCAATCAGAGAAGGGGGAGGTTACCTTTTTTCAAGACAAAGAGATGGACTTTGGACTAGACCATTAGTCTGAGATTTATGGGGTAAAAATCATCATCAACCCGAGAGATCAATACGCTTTAAGATAAACACAATCCCACATTCGGTGCATTTGGTACAATGACCCTAATTGTAAAGGTAAATATTGAGTGCAACAGAGGAATCGACAACCGCAGTTAACGAACAAATAAATCCATATTATGTTGAAAAAAATGATGCAATAAAATAGCAAGGAAATATAATGAACGGAAGATTAAAGAAAAGACCTGGAAAACGTGGGAAAAGCTACTGTAGGGATACTCAATTGCATAACGAGAACGTGAAGAACAAAAGGAGGCCAGATTCAGAGGAAAACGTACGTTTGATATTTAAAAGAAAGAAAAACGATGGAAATTAGGAATGTCACTTTTAAATGAAGCAATACGGTCAGGGAAAACGATTTGAAAAGAAAATCTAATAAAAAAAACGGACATTTAAACGGAAGTATTTATTGAACAATATAAGATTTCGACTTAATTTTGCGTTTTCAGACGAGGTTAAATAGATATCGTTATATATTTGAAATAGGATGGTTATTCTAGTTATATTACGTTAGATTAATTCAAAGGAAGGGATCGTTTTTACGTCATTTGCTATGAGAAAATACTATAGACGATAGAACAAATTGCTGAGGCAATTGATGTAAAAAAAAGGTTGTCGAGCTCACACACGATTTTGTTGTTTAAACAATAAGATTTCCGACATGGTTTTGGGTGATTATGATAGTCTTTATTGCTTTTGGGGCAATAAAAGTTAACATGGAACTTATGCAATGTTTGGATAAGATAAAAGAGATTAAATTTAACGAGTTAATATTAATTTCTTATTTACGATCCAGTACGTAGAAATCGAAAATATCAACATATGTCAACGATGATACTTTATGGGTTTTTGAGATGAAACGAGACACAATTTTATACGTTTTTATACGAAGCAATTAACCTGACACATATCCCAGAGTCAAATTGGAATTTTCTTCTATGAAAATTATGAAAAAATAGCAGATTGAATATTTATGACTAGAAGGTGAAGTTTTCTAAGAGAAGATAAACATTGGAAATTATACAAATGATGGTAAAGAATGAAGTAAAGATAATTAAAAGATGATTTCGGAAGGAAAACTCCGGAAAATTCCGAAACATCGATGAAAATAATAAATTTGGCTTGGAATATAACTAATCATATAGTTATGGACAATGACATAAGAATGAAGCAGAGAAATCATAAAAATAACGTCGTATATAAAATATAATTGAAGAAAAATAAGAAAATTCAAGTCTACGACGTAAGTAGAGACAATACAGTTAAAAATTGAATTGATTCATATAAGAAACATGAAAATGTGGGGAAATTTAGGAAAATGAATGTTGGGAAAAGCATAGTGAAGATTTCGACATGAGTTTGTTCGTGTTCTGGTAGCGATAAACCAAATTGAGAATTATATACAGTTTATTGAAGACGTACCTATTATATATTGAGAGAAAAAAGGACACAGAAATCATGATATTTTAGTTAAATTTGTAAGACCTGAAGACAAAGGAACGACGGGGCAAAATTTGACATAATGGTAGGTTCGACACTGGAACAATTTACGTAAGAGACAGAAGATTTCTAAAATCAAGGGGGCCGGACTTAACACGTTGATACGAAAATAACAGAATTGATATATGAAATCTCGAGTTGTTAGAGTTTGAATTAGAAAATCAATGAACGCGTAATTAAGATGTTCTAATCCTGGAGGTACATATAAAACTTAGGACTTAGAAGAATCGAGATCAGTTTTCGGTGTTAGTTGTCGGGAAGGAGTCGTCGGGGACCAATCGTCGGATTAAAACGTGGAAGTTACGTGACGTAGCGTCTAAAACGGTTATTAGTTGAAAATTTCTTAAGTGTTGTAAAATTTTGAGACTTAGAAAAATTCGGAGTGGGAATTCTGGGACTTATAAAAATTACGGTCGTGATTAAATCTGTGGAGTGTTGAAAATTAAATAAAGTGTTTTATATAGTTTTACAATAAATTCAACTTGTCATTAAAATAAAAAGTTATATAGTGTAGCGAATTTAAAAAGAAACAACAGTGTTTAAAGAATTTTATAACAGCAGTGAATAATAATATATTTTTTTATAAATTCAACTTGTCATTAAAATAAAAAGTTTATATAGTGTAGCGAATTTAAAGAAAATCAACAGTGTTTAAAGAATTTTATAACAGCAGTGAATAATAATATATTTATTTATAAATTCAACTTGTCATTAAAATAAAAAGTTTATATAGTGTAGCTAATTTAAAAAGAAACAACAGTGTTTAAGGAATTTTATAACAGCATTGAATAATAATATATCTATTTATAAATTCAACTTATCATTAAAATAAAAAGGGATCCTTCGACAACTGGCAAGGTTGATTAAAACGTCGCGCATGTCGTGAGAATTACCCTGGTAATTGATTAATGGAGTCTAGAATCAGTTTTTATACTTTGAAAATACAGTGGAAGAGTAGTCGGTTTTATACTTTAAAAATACAGTGGAAAAATAAAGTCAGTTTTATACTTTAAAAATTCAGTGGTAAAATAGAGTCTACAATCAGTTTTATACTTTGATAAAACAGGGAGTGAAGTGCCCGGATAGGGTTAATCGTGCAATTTAACGGAGTGTATGATCTTATAATAAATCTAAAATCAGTGTTTGCAATAATTTCCGATTCAATAAAATCTAATAATTAATTAATTAATTACAAATTCAATGCGGGAGGAGTCTAATATAGTGTGTTTGAATTGCTTTAAATTTGTTCTATGAAGGTTAAAATAGAGTTATTTAGTCCGAGGTTATATAAAGAAAATTGCAGTCTAATAAGTTTCATTAAATAAAAAATTTACGTTTAGGTCGAAAGTTGGAAATTTTTATTACGAGATATTAATTATCGTTAGGTGACAACGCAATAATAATAATTGATCCGAAATCTGGAAAATACTTAGCCGAAGTTTAAATGAATAATCCAAGTGATTAATTTGCTGCTAAACAAAAGTGTTATAAAATAAAGTGGAAGGGGTTCTTTCAGTTTTGTTGTAATCTGAGTGACGAATAATATTTAGTTATTCGTTACAAAGGGATTCTAGTTCAAATTGGAAACATAAATAAAACTTTAGCTTTGTCCTTAAGTGGAATAATTCAAATTTAAAGAAAATCTTTAGTTGTTATGAAAAAAAAATATATAATTTAAATTGAGAAAAAAATAAATAAAACTTAAATATTTTTATAAAGTGGAATAATACAAATTTAAAGGAAATTCAAATTAATAAATTAATTTATTAAAGAGTAAATAGGTATAGTTATATACCACATAATAAAATAATATTCGAGCGAACGATTATTAAGAATCGATTCCCCTCTTTAGATTGGAATCAAATATGGAAGGAAAGGGGAGGGAGGTGAGGTTTGTCGGGATTAATTAGATAGGATCGTTCTTCTTCAATAATAACGGCAGATATTAAAGGAAAACGTGAGGATTTTTTACATCAGAGATCGATTCAAAGGAGAAAGGAAGGAGATGAGTTCCGGATCTTGTAGGATTAAATCGTTAAAAGTGGGAAGTCGAAATAAAAGTGCGATAAGTTACACAGGTAGTCTGGATGCTCTAATAAGTTTCTCGCCGATGATAGTAACCCGGTGGAGCTGAAATTAAGACATTAGAGCTTGGTGAGTCCTTACAATATTTAAGCTTTTACAGGTTCCTGTGGATATCCTGACACTGATGGACGTAACGCCAAGTAAGGGTAAATAAATAACTAACCAATTTATTAGCATTCGCATGTCACACCTCCCATACGGAATGAAATGTTGCTAAACAAATACTTAACACATAATTAGATAGAAACGCATCACTAAACCAATTTTGGTATCTTAGCGTATTTGTAAGATAAATACCTATCGTTTCTTTTCACTAGCACGATTAGGGTATGGTTATATGACCTTCGATAGTGTACCAAAATTTCGATTTGAGTTCAAGGCCATCCATTGACCCAGTCACCTAAATTCATTAACGAATAAACAAAACAAAACTTAACGTCAGGGACAAGTTTATCAATTATAGCTTGAGATGAAATCTGCGGTCAATATGTGAAGGCGACATTGACGTTTAAATTCACTCAATTCTAAACGACTTGATTTTACTAGAGCGACCGCCAATAGTTAGCATTGATTCAGCATGCAAAAATTTCGCAAAGTAAAGTACTGCGACTAGCTTCAAACTCTAAGAGAGCACATCACAATTATTCAGGAGGTCATTGATTCAATGTTGACTTGATTTATCTCATTTTTAAATCTTCCTTATAGGAAGTAGGTATCCAAGAACCCATAAATACCCATTATCCTAAATACCTAACACACGAGGAGCTAGTGACCTCATTTAAACAACACTGGTGTTCAAATACTCATACAGTCCTGAATCCTAACTTGTCTTCGAACGTAAACTTCAAGGCTTCTGTATGTAGGTATGAGCCATCTGGAAATGTAAGTGTCAACCTTTCTCGAACGGACGGCTTTGATCTTGTGGCGGTATTGTCGAGGTGGGCATGCGGGGAAGAGGAAGGACGTATGCGGACAGTACGCTGACGCGGCATTAAAGCCACAGGTTATTTGCATACCGTGAGTCTTGTCGAACCTGAAAGCAAACATAAGGTTCACGAGGTGAGTTTTATGTCAGCTAGTCAGAGGTGGAATGTAACGCTGGGTCGGTTACGTGGGAGGAAGGATCTGCCCGTCACAAGCTTACGCCACATTAAACGGATAGAGGCATGATAAGGGAAGACATGAAATACCCCTTCTAGACTCAGTAGAGTTAAATTCAATCCGGCGGAGATGGAAGTCGGAGTGAGGCAGAAAAACGGCATGAAGACTTGGTATTCCCCCATCTGGCGTGAAGAGCCCCTTTCGTAACAAGAGACGCTCGTCGAAGAGAGTAAAACTCGGACTTAAGGATAAGCTTAGCAAACGTACTTGGGAGAATCCGGTTTGAAATTGTTGTTCATCGGTTTTCACTTGGTTAGCGGAGGTGCCGACTTTTCAGCAAACATATTATCCCCTCCCCATATCCCTCCATTCCTGCTCTTTCAACAATTTTGCGAATACTAACCAATAGCACTAACTATGACTACAAACACATTATGTTAGGAGAGGTTGCAGACAAGGACTTCAATTGAGAAAACTGGACCTTCGAGTTCGATCATCCTAAGGTAAGGTTTGCTTTCTTGAAATGTTTAATTTATTAACTGTTGTTTATGTTATCAATGTATCAGCGGTGATAGGAAGAATTAAATAAACACACTAAATTCCTATGGAAATCAAATAGACACAAGGTTTAGGGCGGGGGTAGTTTATCAAACTCGGTTAAATATTCTAAAATAATAATAAATAAATTGATCGGAAAATTCTCACCCTTTCTCTAAAAGAATCTATGGGTTACCACACGTAATACATTATCTTCTCTACATATGTGTGCATATTAAGTATGCAAACAGATGTAAAATCTAAAACAAAAAAAATTACACAACGCAGATTATAGAAATAATGTGAACAAAAATCTTAAATCTTGATTACTGTGAGAAAATCGCAGGGATTTAAGAAGATAGGGTAGGTTTAGCTAGATTATAAGGTATAGGGGTTTAGAAATCACGAGCCTGAGGTAGAAATAAACCGAAAGGAGGGTTGAGTCAGGCCATCATACCTAGTGGTGTGATCAGTAGGACATAAGGGTAGAATTATGAGCGTGGCTACGAGACAGGAGCTACGAGATTTAAACTACGAGGTAGAAGCTTAGAAAAGTAAATCAGCTAGGTAGGGTTCATCACAATTGGAGTCAAAAGCCAAGAGTGGCGGACCATTACAGTGTGAAGGTAGTTGACTCTTTTTTCAGTGCAATATAACTATAACAATCAGGTACTGCTCTTATAAATATATAGTCCTGGCTTTAAACCGAAATGTCCTGGTATTTCTACCTTCAAATCCTGGATTTCAAAGTTTGGAGAATGCAACCCTAATGTAGAGGGACCCAAATGTAACGAGACTTTCTTTATAACTTTTTTATTCTTCAATATTTTTACACCAAAATTTGGTCGCCTTCAAATTGTTCACCATTAGAGTGTATGCCATGTATCCAACCTTTTTTCCACTATTCAAAACAATTTTGAAACTCACTGATTGGAATGTCCTTTATGGCCTCCAGTGATTTTTGTTTCACTTTTTTAACAGTATGAAAACGAGTCTAGTTTTTGCACTGTTAATTCGTGGTGGAATTCCATTGTAATAGAATTGAAATTAAAAAAATGCCATGGGTAGTCCTATCTCTCCAATTTTAGCAGAGCTCATGATGGACCACTTAGAAGAAACCATTGAAAAGTTAAAATCCTTTAAAAATGTTATTTTCTATCGGAGATACGTAGATGACATTTTGATCATATGGACCGGTACGCAGAGGCAACTAGATATCTTCATCAAAGAAATAAATCAAATCAATAAGTCAATTCAATTCACGATGGAGATAGGAGGAGATAAAATAAACTTTTTAGATATAGGAATTAATATCGTTAATAACAAATTACAATTTTCAATATACAGGAAACCGACATATAGCGATAATATCATTCACAGCTCCTCAAGACACCACATTTCACACAAATTATCAGTATTCCATTCTTTAATCCATAGACTATTACATGTACCACTAAACGATATAAATTACAGCAATGAATTAAATGTTATCAAAACTATTGCAAAAAATAATGGTTACGATAGCAGAATAATTGATAATTTAATAAAGAAGAAGAATAAAAAACTCACCGTAGCTTCAATTACATATGGCCTTACGCCAGACAAGGAGATAGGAACAAAACAATGGACTAAAATACCGTACCTTGGCAAAATATCAAATAAAATTTCAAAATTAATAGACAGTGACAAAAAATGTAAGACAGCCTTTTATAACGTAAATTCTTTGGGTAAAATATTTATAAATAATAAAGATAAAAGAGGTAATCTGGAAAACTCTGGAGTCTACCAGGTGAACTGCTCGAATTGCCCCGCGTATTACGTAGGACAAACAGGAAGAGCAGTATCAACCCGTATAAAAGAACATTTCGCTAGTTGGGTTAATCAAAAAGGAGATTTATCGTACGTCGCCTTGCATCTACTAGAAAATCAACATACTTTTGACAAAGATAGAGATGTAAAAATCCTTCATGTTTGCAACAAAGGACAAAAATTAGACAGATTAGAGTCATTAGAAATCAATCGCTTAACGAAGAAAATAGATCTTAAATATGTTATGAATAAACAGTTAGAACATAATGCTCAATCACCATTAATTTACCCATTATAATAATCTTAGAATAATTTTACTTCAGAGAGCAGTGGTATAATTTAAGTATGTACTTTAAAAATGTAATAACCCAAATATGTGGAGAACCCTAACAATAATAATTACTTTAGTGCTACCAATATTTGACAATAAGCCCTAAGCAACAACAGGGAATATCCCAACATTACAAAAATAAAATTTCAGAAATCACAAACCTTTTTAATTATATAAATTCTTTTATATCCATGTGAACTAAAAATATTTACTTACTATGTAACATCATTCATAATTTTTAAAAATACACTTTATAATTACCTAATGTACCCTAAATTAACAAAATAACTTATAATACCTTAAATTTACAAAATAGAATCATTCAGCATATATAGACAATGTTGTGTACCCCTGCCTAAGTTTGTATAAAATCAATAGCATTAGAGTTTCAACTACCAGTCTGAAAATGTCCGTAGTAGGATGAAACCGGTCCTGGTAATAATAAATAAGTGGAACAAAGTGAAATTTTTATTTTTTTTATTTTTTTTTTTTTTTTATTTTTTTTTTTTTTTTTAAATTTCAATTCTAGTATGAAAACATTTCCTTTTCATCCTAGGGAGCAGAAAGAAGTCATAGGGAGACAGGTCAGGTGAATAGGGCGGGTGAACAATCGGGGTCATTCCATGCATGCTTAAATATGTACTGCTTCACAGACAACGTGGTGTGCTCAGGTGTGTTGTCCTGGTGGAAGACCAGTCCCCTGTGAGCCAAGGATTTTACCTTTTTTGGCGATTTTTACTGATGCTCTCTCTCAACCTCTTTAGTACCTCCATGTAGAACTGTCGGTTTACTGTTTGGCTTGGAGGAACAAACTCCGTGTGCACAACATCTCTGAAAAAAACCAATGAGCATCGTCTTGATATTCGATTTTACCTGACTTTTTTCTGAAGAGGAGAGAGAGCACTCTTTAATTGGCTTGACTGTTACTTGGTTTTGGGATCGTACACATAACACCGTGACTCGTCACTCAACACCAATAATAACTTTGGAAAAAAATATGGGTCCTCTACCAGCTGATTTTTCAATTCGTGGCAGGCTTTAAGGCGACGCTCTCTTTGATCCTTAGAGAGGAGACTTTCGCGTTTTCGCCGAAAGAAGAAGTCTTGATTCACTTAATATTAAACTTTAGACGAACGCATGGACCCACAGCTACTCGGCTTCGCACACTGACCGAGACAGAGTTTCCGTACAATAGCCGACTACACAAAACCCGTTCCCCCTCCACTTTTCCCCTCTACCGCCCGAGTCCCGTTATTTTTAGGTCTCCCTACGTATACTATATTTATCATATTTTCTTACACCTTCGTAAGAAGCTATGATTTTGAGGAGCATCTTGGACTGGTTCTAGAAAATGGTTTTTGGCGCAGACGTTACAACATTGAGCTATATACTCTGTTTAAGGAGCTAAATGTCACAAAATTTATAAAACTGGGAACACTTCGGTGGCTGGGTCATGTGGAGAGAATGACCGAGCATCAAGCAGCAAAAACCCTGCTGGACTCAAGACCGATAGGGCGAATGAGCCTGGGAAGGCCAAGATTAAGATGGAGTGCCAACGTCCTCAAAGATATATCTGCCTTGGGGCTTCTAAACTGAAGAGAGCTGGCACAAAACCGAGATGAGTGGAGGAAGACTCTTGAGGAAGCCAAGATCCACCAGGGGTTATAGAGCCAAGATGATGATGCTTGCATATTGAGGTCCTATTTCTTGAAACATCTCTTCAATATTGTAATTTAAAATGCTTTCACTAATCTGATTATCATCGTCTGCTATATTACACATCTTTTTTGAAAACTTTTGGTTAGATAAATAGCATGTTTGCTTTTCATCGCCCAAATCTAGAACTTACTTGTCTCTGTTCTCGGCTGTTTTTATTTATTTTTATTTATTTATTATTTATTTATTAGAACTTACTTGTCTCTGTTCTCGGCTGTTTTTATTTATTTTTATTTATTTATTATAGATACAAAAGAAAGTACAAATTACATATTTGGAAGCTTTGCCTGTCCAACTAGGAAAGTTTCCCGTTCCAGGACAGACACATTGACAGGTTTATTTCATATTATTCCAAGAAATGTACATAAATACATAACAAAAACAAAAAACAAAAAATTTCATTTTTCTCTGAAAGTAAGTTACGTAGTAAAGAAAATGTGTATATATCGTATATATGTACATAAATTTTTTTGACAATGTAGAAAAAGTAATTTGGTAGCATATATATAATAATCGGATTTACCGATTTAACCTGGTAACAAATAATATATTCAGATTTACAGAGAATGAGATGTAGGTAAGTTAGTAGTATTAACTCTATGGTAGAATTGATAAGTGTAAACCAGGTACCTGATAACAAGATGGAATAATTACAATAAGATTTACAACAAAGATATGAAGTTATGTTAGACCTGTCATAGTAATTTAGGAAGGAAAATACCATTTGCGTACATATACTGTTAGTCGCATTTGTAAAATTTAAATGTTTTTATTGTGTACATAATATTTATTATTATGTATGTAGGTATGTAGTTACAGAGAATTTACAAAATGAGTGGTAGAATTTTTGGCAAAAATCTAAGCGCGTCATCAGTTCTCTATAGTGTATAATCCAAGCCAATCCATGTTGATTCCACGATGAGTTATTCCGCTATCTGTATTTGTGTATTTATCTCAACCATTTCAGACCAAAGAAGAAGGAAAATCTCTGTTGCGGACAATATCGGAAAAGAGAGCGGCATTCATAGACAAACAGAATCAGCCAGCAGAAGATGAACCTAAAAACGATGAGAGTATAGAGTTGTGTGAGTCTCCAATCGTACCCAAACCCTCGTGCGCTGTGGCCCTCAACTACAACACTCCTAGTCCCTCGCAATCTGCTGACAACTCTCGTTATAAAATGTAAATGGCTTATTTTAATATCAGATATATTCATTTACATGTAAATATATAGTATAATTACTCATTCTGCTAAGCAAAAAGGCAGATAGAAATTTTCAATGATTACATTCTAATGTACTTTTTATTATAATAGGTTGATAAACATGAAGGTCTCGAACATCAGAAGGTGACCACCTGCCTTTTTGCTTACGACGGCAGCATTGATAGGGACCTGAAATTTTCTCATTATTTTTTGGCAAAACTCGTTATTTTTGGTGAAATCACATTATTTTTTGTGTTTTAAAACAGTGCTATTTTCCAGCAAAAGCGGAGGCATTTTGCAGCAAAGTGATGTTATGTTTTTTTTTAAGAGCAAAACGGTTTACTTAGGCCATAGGCCCATTGTGCTATTTCCTATTTTACCTCATTTCTTTAACAGTAGCCTGGTCCCTTTAATAAAGTTCACTAGGGTTGTCATTAGAAATGCAGCTATATCTTCTGGTTCCACAATGTGTCTTCCCAGGTCTCATCTCTCCTTTCCATTCCCCTTTGGCTCCCTGAAGGCCCCACGAGAGAAGAGGGCCTCATCTTTCCTCCCCACTACTCCTTGGCTCCCTGAAGGCCTCACGAGGGAAGAAGGCTTCACCTCTCCTCTCCACTCCTTAGTTCCCTGAAGGCTCCACAACGGAGAGTCCACCTCCCTTTGGTTCGCACAAGGGAAGAGTCCATTCCACCTTGGTTCCCTGAAGGTCCCACGAAGGAAGAGGACCTAATCTCTCCTCTTCACTCCTCGGTTTCCTGAAGGACCCACGAGGGAAGAGGGCCTCATCTCTCCTCCCGCTACACCTTGTTACTTTTATATTATGTTTACTTTTCGCATTTATAAAATACAAAATTTGAATCCGAATTTGCCATGAAATTGAAGAAATTTGCATTATCGCAAATGCGAAAATTTCAGGTCTCTACTTCTGATATGAAGAAACAATATACTTCTTCATTATTTAGTAAGTTCAGTTACCTGATAATAATCTAACAGTACAATCAATTGAGGTCTATTGCTTTATATTTTAAGAGGAAAAAGCACCAATTAAATGACTGTATTATATTTACGGTATAAGTTGTATTTGTTAACATTGACATAACAAATTTTGTGTAATTTGCCTTGTTGGAAAACTGGCTTCTTCTATCTTTTTCTTTTATCTTTGGATCAGAGGCAGGATCTTTAGCCTTGTTTTTAATTATCTCTGAAGAGTCTCAAATGCCCGAAGTTGGGAATAAATGCAACCTCAGAAAATCACTAAACTTTTCATGTTTGCATCTACTGCAATGAGTTGCAAACTGTCGATGTTTGAATAAAGGACTGCTATTTAGGTAGCAGAAATTATTTTTAATAACAGGGTTACTTTTTTTTGCCATATTTTATAATTGTTCATAATACAAATCTGGGAGTTAATTAATACTAGAAGTGCCTATGTCAGTTTTTAGAATTTGATTTAGGTGCCAGAAAGTACTAAGTAACGTCGTTTATTTGAATGGATTGAAATTTTTTTCAGGTGTTCTAGATTATTGAAATTATGGCCTATCTAGTATAGAAATCAAAATATTGTTTCAGCATTTTTTTTATGCCATAAAATTGATAAACAATTTTCATTGCTGAGCAATTCTAAATTTTGACATAGGCACTTCCAGCATCAGATGAGCTATTCTATATCTTTTGTGAGAACGAGATAGTTCTCGGCCGAGATCTGCTGTCCGATTTGTGTGATTTTATATGGCTGTTATTTGCTTTTTCTATGGGCCGATGTCAGAATTTCAGCTGTGAGCTGTCACGTATTTTAGTTTAGGTTGTTTTAAACATGAATTTATGCAAGTATGCATGATTATTTATTCATTTAACAGCATTAGAAAATCACACAAATCTGACAGCTGATCTTGGCCGAGAACTATCTCGTTCCCACAAAAGATATAGAATAGCTTGTCAGGGACCAGATATACGCAATACAACTTAACATAATATTATGTGCAATGAATGTATATGTTCTGTAAATGGTTTTATAATATTACATGTTGTAAAAAAAAAACATTTTACAAAATAAAAAAAGTAAACACATAATTTTGGATCAATGATTTGTTTTTATTTATTTAATAATAATTTATCTAATCTACACATAATAACAAAAACATAATAAATACTTATTTTAGTAAAAATTGGCTTATTTCAAAAGTATTTACTTTTTTGGCCATTTTGCCATGAAAATTTTATTTCCATATTAAAATGATGTTATTTTTGTTTTAATTAGAATAATTTTCCTAAGTAACCATTTTGTGTGCACGCTTATGGCTTATGCTATGCTTAAAAAGAAACACCAATTTTGTAACATTTTTATTTATGTACTTATTATTATTTTATGCAAAGTATTTAATTTATTAAGTTGACTAGATTCTGCTTTTTAATAACTGTACATTCTGCAGATAACTATGTGCAATATTTTCTTATTAACTAGTTATTCTGTATTTCAACTGACAAGAAAAACCATTGTTTACAGAGTGCATATATTAAATAACTTAACTTAATATGTGGTACCAACCCTCCTTTACATATCTCAGACTTGATGTCCTCTACATCACATCACTGCTTTACATATCTCAGACTTGATGTCCTCTGTTCACTTCACATCACATCACCGCCTTACATATCTCAGACTTGATGTCCTCTGTTCACTTCACATCATATCACCGCCTTACATATCTCAGACTTGATGTCCTCTACATCACATTCACTGCTTTACATATCTCAGACTTGATGTCCTCTGTTCACTTCACATCACATCACCGCCTTACATATCTCAGACTTGATGTCTTCTGTTCACTTCACATCATATCACCGCCTTACATATCTCAGACTTGATGTCCTCTACATCACATTCACTGCTTTACATATCTCAGACTTGATGTCCTCTGTTCACTTCACATCACATGGGAAAGTGAATCATTAACATCTAAAAGTTTATTGAATTATAAATAAGCGTACTTTTATCGATATCCTTAACAAATCTTTCAAGTGTGTATTTACAGAAAAGATTTTTGTATGAAAAAATATCTTCAGTCCTTCTGCATATCACGTTCACCCTCAATTCTCTTTCAAATATAATTGAAGCAAACGCATGTTCACTTATTATTATTATTTTGCAAATCTCTTGGGGTTACAAACATTAAAATATGGCACATTTTATTCCTACTTAAGGGGATTTTGATGAAGATTGGAATAATATTTTGGAGGTGAGAGGAATGAGGTAACTAGCGACGAGGAAAACACAACGCATACTGCCAGCTAAGAAAGCTAAGAACTTGTGAGCGAAGAAAGAAATACTATAGATTTAGTAATGGAAAAGACCAAAATAATCAAGTTTTCTATTTGTTCGGTACTTTTGGCGAATATAATCAGTGTATCGTCACAAAATCGACAATGGAAAAATTGAATAAAAACTTATTTGAAATTAAAAAAGTTATATAAAATATATATCGACACTGGAAAGGAAAAATGGCTAAAGCGCCATACAGCTGTGATATTAAAGATGAACCTTCACAATAATCTCTATTGCTTGTTTGTGCTTGAGTTCATCAAATCAAGTTTTCACGAGTTTCCCACAGTAATAAAACTTGATTTGATGAAATCAAGTGAAATCAAACAATACTAGCAGTTAAAAACACGGATTCTTAAATTTCAACTGTACAGTCTCTAGCCTATTAATACTGTTTTATAGCTTATTGTGTAGGTTCGTCTTTAGTGAATCAGCTGTTTGGCGCTGTAACCATTTATCCTTTCTAGCTTTGATATGATTTTTTATTAGGACGAAGGTATTTAAGTACCTACTTCCAAATCTTACGATTTCAGAGGAAATTTTATTTTAGATTTATTAATTAAGTCAAATTCAGAAACATATTTGTCTGGACGCGAGGTCTATTGTGGTTAACACACAAGTTGACCATAAGTAGTAAGTATCCATTTTATTGCAGTTTTAAAAAATATTTTTTCTATAAAAAGTTGACCATTATAGAAGGTGTTCTGGTGTAAAGCGCACTAACTTTGGGAAGTGATTCTACATGATAATAGGTACAGGTAAAAAGATAAATAACTTTTTTTTGAAAATCTAATGTTTTAGGGTAGTTTTTGATAAAAAGGTTGAATTGTTTGGATGGAAAAAAATCTTTTAATTCAAACACGTATCATGTAGAATCGCCTCACTGAGTTAGTTCACTTTACCCCCGGTCATCCTGTACATATTGCTACTTTCCATATGGACCCACGAGGTATAGCTTTTATTTATCTATTCTAATATTCCAATAATTGTTTAGTTTTCATTACTATTATTTTCTATTACTTATCATTGGAATTTCCGACCTTAATTGCTAGGTTATGATGTATTTGAAAATAATTTATATCATTTCAGAGACGGTGGTTGATATAATGTGTTATTGTCGGAATTTACCACCCTAATATCTGGGGTACTTTTTGCCGATCAATTTCCAGTATTTTGGTAATTTCTCTAGTAGTACAGGGTGCGGCAAATCAAACAATGCAGTTTTGAAAGGCCGGTACAACCCGTGTGGTGGGAGTAGAAACCTGGGAGTGGTCTCATTGTATCGGGAGGGTCATGCAGTTTTTAGTCGTTGCCATGGTTTGGTCCGGACAACACCGGGGCTTTGCCGTCAGAACGTATCTTGAAAATGGCCAAAAATGGCGATGTGACGAGGCCAACTTCCATCTCTGTGGAGCGGTGAATAAACCAAATTTTCGGTACGGGGCTAAAAAAACCCAAGGCAACTTCACGAGAGATCTCTTCTCTCCCCAAAAGTGACCGTGTGGTGTACGATTTCCAAATTTGGGGTGATTGGGTCGTACTTTTTCGAGGATAATAGATGAACCGTGACTGTCAACGCTCAACGTTATGTTTCCATATTAGAAAATTTTTTTTGAACCTCAATTGGAAGAGATAACGGAGGAAACAGATCTGGGAGACATCTGGTTTCAACAGATACCAGCGGCCCATACTGCTCGAGTTACATGACGAAACTGCGACAGATGTTCACTGCGCGCCTCGCCTCTGAGGGGTGGCCCGCGCGCTCACCTAATTTAAGCATTTGCGACTTCTTCCTTTGGGGCTATCTGAAGGAAAAAAATTTCAAACATCGGCCTCATAACTTGAAAGAACGCAAGGATCAAATTCGGGAGGATATTTCCACTATGCCCATCGAGATATGCCAAAATGCAGTCGAAAACTTCAGAAATCGTCTTCATCAATGTATCGCTGCCAGGGGCCATCATCTTGCTGATGTTGTCTTCAAGACTTGATGCATAAAACGGCATGATATACCGAATAAAATAAAATAAACCCCATTTCTGTAAGTGACGCCGTTTTTTTTTAATAGCCTTTCAAAACTGCACTGTTTGATTTGCTGCACCCTGTATATAGTATTTTTGTGGCACGTACCAGAGTGGAAGATACTTTCAGTATCACCCTGGTGTAAGACCCCCATTCAGAATTGAAACGTTACTAGAAATAGTTTTAGATGTGTTTGACTCCTTTTCCTCCCCACTGCCTTTAGCCTCACAACATACCCCAATTGGGGATGCTACAGTCTCATTGGCTCCAGACAGGAGCAGTTGAGACTCTTGTGCGAAATTCATGTAAAAAAAGAATTCAATTGTTTTCCAAAATATAACAAAGTTTTTATTTGAGTGGTTTCAATAAAATATATATTAAAGTAATTAGCCATTTTACCTTCTTTTATCTCTTTTGGGAAGTTTATTGTTCTTATGTCATGTTTTGTACAGCAGTTTTATGAACTTTTTCTCTCAAAAACTGTAAAACAAAATATATAAATAAATAAATAAACTGCAAGTGGGGTTTATCACATGATAATACATTTCTATTTACTTTAAAATATTTTCTATTGGACGTATTTACTTGAACTTACTCCAACAATAGAGCCAACTTCATAATACATATTACGTAACCTACATTAAAATCGGTATCAAAAATAGAACAAGTCCTATTTTCCATACCGAAAGACGACCTGCAAAAAGACGTATCCAATGTATCAATAGTGTTCCTATCATAAGAACATGGAATGTAGCATTATAACGTGACCACTAACTATTAATATGACCTTTTTTCTGACGTGTTTACGAAACTTTTTTGCAGCAAAAACAAAAACCTCTCTCCTCGAGATTCGTTCATAGAATGACTGGAAGTTATTGGAGAAGTTTTATTTATTTATTAAAATACTGCTTTTATTTATTTACGGAATGTTTAAGGGCCTTTTAAAATAATATCGGGTTTAGACATCATTGATGTTGTTACAACGAATATTTTTATAAACAATTGCACGATTCCGCCGATCGGAAAGGCTGTCCGTTGAAAGATTATGCGGCATTGGGATCTGGAAATCCCAACAGAAATGGCCCAAAGGCAGACCTTTGATAATTGACAATGGGGAGGATCGGGCCGCCATCATACAGATTTAAAGGTAGCAGCCAAATATTTTGCAATCTGGCAATGATTTGTAATTTAATTTGGCGTGAAAATGCATGGAATTGATGATTCTAGGGCTTGAAGTCAAAAAACATACAAATAATTCAAGGGCTTAAATTCAAATCACGTCTACAAAGTACCAATTTTTCGTAAAGTTGTTTGACTTTAAGCCCTCCAATTATTGAAATGATTTTTTAGATAATGTTATTTGACTTTAAGGCTTAGAATTAATTGTATGTTTTTTGTAGATAACATTGATTGACTTTAAGCCCTTGATTTATCGTAATTCATGAATAGGTGCTTCCTCGATAGTAACTATTAGTTGATATTTTATTATTCGAGTGTGGGTTGCGAATGCAGATTGCATTCCTTGGGAAAAGGACACGACTATCAAAACATAGCATTATTTGTATGTAACAATATTATGTATGTTTTATATTTATTTTCTAGTGATTATTATAATTAATTTCTAATTTTTATGTTATTTCTGTAAGTGCAAAGCTAAAAGGCTGATTTACATTCAAACCTTAAAAAAAACATGTATGTAGGTACATAGTAAAAATATATATTATTTTGGTAGCTACGGGTACATAATATTACATGGTTATTTACTGTAAATTGCTTTTGTTTTGAACATTCCAATGAATTGGTTTATTTGAGTTTAAAGGTACAATGTTATTGTGATTTCAAACTTCTCAAAATTGAAGCGAAACTTTGTTTTGTTCAGCTAATTGAGAGGATAATTGGGTACACATTAGAATTAGTTTGGCATTAAGAGAGCAGCGATGTTAAACAGATGTCTCGGCAGAACTACATTTCGAGTCTTTCTTGTTGTCCCGCCAGCAGTCCTTTAAACGATTTGAGTCACTCTGTAAAACATATTAAAATTATTCACAATGGCATTGCCAAAATGGTTATCGGTTCAGTAAATATTTACAACTTGAATAATACAAACTATATAAATTTTCCATGCTGATATTGAACTCGTCATTTGGACATTTATATACACAAGCATATGTACATATTTAAAAAAATTGTAACTTATAATAAAGAAACACTTAATTAGGTACAGAAAAATGATTTTTAAAAGGATGTTTAAATGTATTTGTGCACACCGACAATATCGAAAGTTCCAAAAAAGTTTTTCAAACTAGTTTAAAAAACATCCCGTAGTACTCTCCTTCCCCCATAAATGCCCCAAGATCGACATAGAGCAACGCTTATCGATTCTATCAAATTATTTTTTGTTATATCCAGTACGCCACTACACAAGCAAGGGTTGCTTTAAAATGATTCACCTGTAATAAACATTTAATATTACGTGTCATGCTTCATTTTTGTATAAGAAATACATTATATACATTTATGTATTATAAGGCCTAGTATTTATTTTTATTGATGTTTTTTCTTTTCGTTTATTTTTGCTTCACATAGAAATCCAAAACAGGTATTGGTTTTATTAAAAATATAGGTATTGGTTTTATTAAAAACATGTCCTTTTGAATAGGAGTGTGATAACTTACAATGGATAATATTTTAAAGGGAAGTGCGAAAAAAGTTTCATATTCTTATGTATTTACATCTTTATAAATAAATATGTATTGGATTTATACAAAATCAGTACTTAGATTCAACCGAAGTTGAATGCTTCTGCGGTTATTAATTAATTAATTAATTCAGTATCGTTTTGTAAATTAATGTTAGTGTATATTAAAAGGAATATGATACATAAAGAATCATGCAGGGCATTAGATACAACACACAATAATATTTTTACATTTATCATTAATAAATTGAAATAATTAAAATCACACCACACATGATAACATTTATTTCAAACCACAAAATTTATAGGGTGGTTGCAACTACAAATACTATAATAATTTAAAAACATACAGCACTCAACCTCAACCCAAGTTTTGATTGTCACGTATACATAGATATTTGCAGTATATTACTACATTCACATTATAGATAGATATAAACAGAAATAGTTGGCGCCAGTTAATTTGTTAGTTTGTGTTGTTTCATTTAAGTGTGATATAGTTTATTGATGCTATAACTAGTTACAAAATGTAACCTTCTCACACCCATTTACGAGGGCTTTTCCGAAAATAACCTCTATTTGGCTATAAATAAAAAATCCGCATGGATACAAATATTTTATTACGAACCTCTTAAAACTACAGCTTTCTACTATTTTTTAACATAGTCGTGGAAATCATCCCACGTACAGCACGGATTTGTCTCTATTTTTTCACTCAGGGGGCATCCATTAATTACGTGAGCAGTTTTTCTTCCAATCTAAACCCCCCCCCCCCCTCCTCGGTGAGATAAATTTGGGCCGATTCGTATATTTTTTTCAAGTAAAGTGAGATTTTGCCCCCGTTTGTGCTCACGTAATTAAAGGATGCCCCCTCACATAAATGATAAAGAACTGGCTTAGGACCTGGCACTTCGATGACAATGAAGATCTTTGAAATGCTATGACAGATTGGCTACGTTTCCAAGCCGCTGAGTTCTATGCAGAAGGAATTGGTAAATTGGTGAAACCCTACGACAATTAGTGCTTGAATTTAAATGGTAACTATGTTGAAAAACAGTGGGAAGCTACAGGTTTCAGAGGAACGTAATAATATATTTGTGTTTACATATATGAGTTTTTTATTTATAGTCTAACATTGTTATTTTCCGAACACTAAATGTATGTGCTATCTTACCTTTCTTCAGCTTCCTTGTATTGATCTTTTAAATGTAAGATTTGCTGTACGCAAAGTTTGAATAAAATAATATTTTCAGAAAAAAGCAACTGCTTTCTCTGGCTAAGACTGACAGGGAGAAAGATTACCACATTAACGGGTGCCTACCCACTTATTGGATAATTTGAATGTAATTAAATAAATTATTGTTTGAATTGTACCCATCCAACAATGTCTTGTGATAGTAAAATGAAGCTGACTCTACCAGCCGAGCGATTCTATATCTTTTGTGGGATCGTTATGAGATAATAGAAGTGTGATCTCTTGTCAGATTTGTGTGATTTTTACATATTTACTGTCACATATTTAAGTTTAGATTGTTTTAAACACGAATTTGTGCAAGTATACATGATTATTTATTCATTTAATGTACGTTGTATAATTTACATAAAAAAGCAAATAAATCACACAAATCTGACAGGAAATCACTTCCGTTATCTCATAACGATCCCATAAAAGATATAGAATCGCTCTTCTGATTCTGCGCCCACAAGTAATTGAAGTATTGTTTGATAAGTTTAGATGAATAAAGCGGATTTTGGATAAATGTCTACTCACATTTATATTATAAAAGTGTAACATTAAAGTGCACTTGGATGAACACACATGTACATTGGATGCTAGGGGGTGCTAAAGTTGTGTGCAGGAGAAGCAATCTGGTGTCGGTCTCCCCGGACTCAAAACTTGGAATCGGATGCATACTCTCCCACCTTTATGGTGATGGGGGAGTCATCTTCTTCTTCTTCTGGCATGCTGGACAGGCGCTTGTCTACTTCTGACTGAACATCTTTTGTCAATTTTTTTAGTTTGGATCTGAAATTATACCATTTTTATACTATGATTCAGACTTACCAATGCTATAGCCTAAAGTCAAACAAAGTCATCTACATAAAACATACAAATAGTTTTTGGTCTTAGTCAATAAAGTTATCTACAATAAAAAACTCAAATAATAAAATTTTTTAAATTCATACGACGTTATCTACAAAAATAGATACCAATAATTTGAGCACTATTCAAAAAACTATAACGTAGATAAACGTTATTTGACTTTAAGCCCTCGAATTATTATGTTTTTTTGCAGATAACATTGTTTGACTAGAATCATTTGTATGTTTTATGTAGATAATGTTATTTAACTTTACACCCTCAAATTGATCAAGTAATGTTTAAGGGGTCGTCCATTAATTACGTGAGGCTCAAAAGGGGGGGGGGGGGGGGGGGGGGGGGTCGAAAAAATCACGAGGGGGGGGGGGTAAAATGAGATCACGTGTATTTATTTTACATTGAACGCACAATTTCTAAAGGTGAACGACCATCTGTCCAGCTTTATAAATTTATTCAGATTATTTATACCTGTATTTAAAGATAATATTCTGAAAATTTCAATATAATTTGTACTAAAAAAATTACAGGTGATTTGGAAGGGGGGGGGGGGGGGTTAAAAAGTTGCTAAAAAACATCACGTGATTAATGGACCACCCCTAAGCTTGTTGATTTTATTTGAGTAATTGTTAAAAATAGTTTTTAAAAATTTTACTGTGTTTAACGAAATGATATTGAATTTACTTATTAGGCGGTAATACATAATGTCATTTATCAGTCTGTCATCTAAAGTCTTAGTTTTATCTCGTAGTCTTACGCAGAACACATTTACTTTCCAAGAGCTACTAATAAAACCATCCATACTTTTGACAAGACCTGATTGTTGGTACATATTGTTCTTTGTAATACCTTTCAAAACAAATGATTTGATAAATAACACTAATTATATTATGTCCTTGCATGTATACGGGTTGAAAATGTATACTAAGTACATACAACACATATTCAATATATTCATTCACGTTTAGGCAAAAGTCAGCATTTTTATAAACACAGCTCTGATATTCAATTATTTTTTCATCATTGAAGACACTATTATATAGGTACTGTCGCATTTAGGAATTGAACTCAGGATCTTAGCCTTGCCAGGGCTCTACTCTAACCACTGAGCTTATTCGACCCTATTCCCTTTGGTCATATTTAACTGTATCATTCTACGACTAAGATCTATCAACATTTTCTTAATGCATGTTTTTATTGGCTACTATCTTCATGTATGATTGCAAGATTCTTCCTGAAAAAAATGCAAGTGTGTGCAAAGTGGTTAGAGAATTATTAGTCAATTCCTAGATGCGACCATATCTTTTTCTGTTTCAAATTTTCATTTCAACAAAAAAAAACATATACCTACCTACGTAATATTTTTAAATTTGATTTGATTTGTATAGTTACATATTTATTATTTTTAAAAACTTTATAAAGCAGCACAATTTGCATTTCTAAAGATATTGCAACCAAACATTAATAAACAATGTACATACCTCGTATACAGACAAGCGAGAGAAAAATAAGTTAAAACAAATAGACATAGAAGCAGGTTTTTATTCAAGTAGCAACAAAAATTCAATGATGCTAAATAAGTCAATATCTGAAGTGATTTTATTTAACAATAAGATAGCTCTCCCCACTAACATGACCATTGGCAAGTTAGTCCTGCAGGAAAAACAATCTATGCTGTCAGTGATGGAGATAACCATTGGGAGCATTGAAATTAATGCTCTCCATGGTAGCCTAGTTTTCGAACCAGCAACAAATGTACCATCTTATAATTTATAATTTGACATATAATCTTTTGAAGGCGCTTGTAATGATTTTGCATTGGTGACTTTTACCTGAACTGTTACTAATATTATTTTCTTTAAATACTGGACGAAGCAAACTTCTCCATATGCAAATGATTCATGATTATTGGAAGTGTATTTCAGAAGACTGAAATGAAGTGTAGTTTTTATGAAGTGAATCAAAATTAGATGGTAAAATTACTCACTTTTATACATGGGTTAACTTTCAGGAATGCATCTTACTTCTTAGTACACACACACACATTATTACTATCACTGCTTATAGCGCTGTTTCGGAAAGTGTCCACTCATCAAATGATTCCTCTTCAGCAATTAATGGGGTTTTGGTATTACTGAATAGAAATTTACTATTACTAGTAAGTACATGTAAGGAGTATAAAGTGAGCAATGTAAATGAAACATAAGAAATTAAAAGGATGGCATTGTTTAGTGCACTGGCGGCTCGTGACTTTTTTCATTATGGATTGATTTGAGATTTTCATTATGATTTTAAAAACTTATAAACACGAAATGTTTGCGGGCGTTTTCTAAGCAATTGTTTATTTGATAAATAAAACTGAAACTAAATAAATCTCTTTTGTTAAAATTAAGACATCAGTGAAAAATACTATGGCTTAAAAAAAGAAAAATCGAGTAATGTAGATCAACAAACGCTGATTCTGAATATATAAGTTTTATTGTATTATGGATATAATTATATATATAGAATTGATAAATCTTTATACAAAAACAAATAAAAACCCATGAGGTTTCTGTGATTGACAGGCCGGTTCTGACTGAATTGAGGCCGTTCCATGAAATATTTTGTACAAAGGTTTTGAAAACCTCAGAAATATCTACAATTTTCATAAAAAAATGAGAATAGCCTTTACAATCTTAGTCGTGAAAAAAGTCAGCGACCGCCGCTGGTTTAGTTGTACGTTGTTTAGTTAAGGTCTACAATAGAAGGCCGACTTTTGTTAGAATAACATAAGGAATGTACGTAAATATATATTATGTATAAGGTTCTTTGGCTGACTTTAGGTTATCTGAACGAGTTTATTAAATCGGCATTCTATAGTAATTGTAGATAAAAAGTGAGTACGTAGTTGAATATTTTATTTTGGGATGCTATTATTTACAGAAAATATAAATGCTTACCCATTGGATTTAGGGCTTTTCTTTTCTGGTCTTTCCTGTTTCACAGTCAGAAGTGCCCTGCAATTATTGGTATTGTTGACTTGCTTCCATATTGCCGTCTTGTTGACTTCCTCAGTAATGTTGATGGAAGTGATTGGTATTTTCATGATGTTTCCGTTGGCCAGGGGGATGGTCAGGTTTCCGGGAAACGGAGGAGGGTTTCCGCAGTTCACTTCCTGCGGGATAATTCAAATCATTTGTGGGAATTTCACATTCCTTCGTTCCACATTTCATAAAGTTACATTTTTGTATTAGTTTTTTTACAGTTTTCTTTACTAAATGCTTCATGAAAAATTCTACACTCGCCCTCCCCGTGTATTATTTATTTTTATAAACTATTTTTATCACGACAATGATAATAATTGTACCTAAGCCTATTATAAGCCCTGACGAAGCTTGATCTAAGCGAAACCTGGTTGGCTGTCATTTGTTAATTTAAAATATAAAGTAGTGTATTACAAAGTATGGGTTTCTCATTAATATAATGTCACACCCCAAAGTCTTGCTTCCTTCAAAATATTTATATTTATTTCGGAATAGAAAGATGGGGGGGGGGGGGGGTGGTGCGATGTCACAACTCTCATATCTCACAAATAAAGTATATGCACAAGCAAAAAAAAAAAGGAACATAAAGACTTTAATGATCTGTAACATTTGAGATTGGTGGGTCCAATATCTTTCTCCAGTTTGCTTCGATGCTGGAATCTGGACCCTGGCGGGATTCCCCGACAATTACATTTCTGTGAAAACCACTCAAGTTGCGTGTTATCACCATAAAAAAACCTTTCAATCCACTCTTATTTTATTATGTAAAATTGTATATTTTATTCTTCTTCATTACAGTAATACCTCAAGGTATATAAATTATTTTACCAGAATTAGTTATAACTACTTTGATAGGATTGGCATGCAGACGGTACAAATAAGTAATTAATAAAAATAAAAATTGGAACGCTAGGTAGCTGTTACTTTTTTAAATACCTCTTTTCAGCCATCTTACCATATCCATATAATATTTCATTTCCAAATTATTTTGTAAAAACTCTTTTTAACCAATCGAGCGATGAGCACCTAAATTTAGGTAGGTGCTTTAAAAAATTGAAATGAATTGTAATTTAAAAAAATTAAAAATATTTTGTTATGAAACCTAGGTGGGTTCATTGGCTTTAAACCGCAGTAAGCAGTTCATATTTGGTCAGCTCCTTTCCAGGAGAAATTCTGAATTATAGCTGAGCAGTGACCTTTTTGTCAATAGAATCAAAGATGAATGAATAAAAAGTGTAATATTGTAAAAAATCCATTGACGAATAAATGTTTTTATTATTATATCATTCTATATTCATATTTGGAGATTATTATATTATTAAATCGAATGACCGAAACGAAAAATGAACACTCAAAAATCCCCATTGCTCAAGTGGTTAACTGCTCATTTAAATCTTCCTTTTCCTCGATAAGTTGTAAATAATCGTTTTTGTCCTACAAAATGGGCATCTTTACCTCATTATAATATGATTTCATTAAATGAAGTATTCTGCAACCATTCTGCACAATGCAACATACTATAAGGAATATGTGAGATTGCACTAACCTCCCCACATTCTGGAATAAAGAATATTAATCTCTTTTTGGTTGATTTCTCTCATCAGCTACAACAGAGTTCATTCCAAACCTGTGAATCTGGCAACCAGATCTGACTGAGACTTCGTTATAATATTAATGTGCAATTTGTTACTGTTTACAATAAAATAATTTTAAAGAGACCCTTGCTTGTGTAGTGTTACTGGATGGATCGAAAATGGATTTAAAAATGATTTATTTTGTCTAAATTTAAATGCTATCCACTCAGTATCTTTTGGAATTTGCGGAATAAAAGGGGACTGCGGACTGCGGGTGAATGTTCCAAACTGGTTCGAAAAACCATTTTGAAATGTTTGATACTATCGCTGTGCACAAAATGTCCTCAAACTTGTCCTCTTTAAAATGATTTGCCTGTATCTAACTATTATTCAACCAATGTATGTTGTCTTTCTAAAATCTTGTTGGAAACTGCTTTCCTTTTGCCAGTGTGAAACCTAATTTATTTTACTTTCTTTTTTATCATTTTCTAGCAGTGGTAAATGCCATAAAAAATATTCTCATTTTACAAATTACTCTGTAATTTCACAATTCTTTTCAGACCTTTCACAATTATTTTTAACCCTTAATTTTTTTACGACTTAAAACATCCTGTTTAATTTTCGTTATTTGTTTTTAAAACAAATAAATAAAATATTTTTGGCCGTGTAAATCTAAAAACGTATCACCCTGTTTAATGTATAAAATGAACCTTAACTAGTTTATACTTTCTATAAATAAGACATTTTTGTTGACTTCTTTTAACACAGCCTTGTGTCAAAAGGTTTCAATAATGTTTCCACTCTAGGTACTTAAAATTACTTATATGTATGGAGGTGTAAACGGTGTCAGGTAATTCGTAGTACAAACGGGAAACTGGTGAATCTACATCACATTTATAGTCTAATCTAAGTTTGTAGCATAACTTTCGTTTGTGAGTAAATCGAGTGAATGTTGGAATTTTTCAGGTCAAATTTAAAAAAAAAAACGGTTTTATAATGCGTCAAAGCTTAGTCCCGGCTCTTAAAGTTTTTAAATCCTTTAGTTTCTCAAAAAAAAAGAAAAATGATTTTATTTTTAATTGAAAGCACTGTTTAAAAAATAAAGAATATCTTTTGGATTCTCCGTGCAATGTAGATTGATGAAGATTCACCAGTTTACCGCTTGTACTACGAGTTTCTGGATACCGTGTAGGTATAGTCCTTTAGGCATCTCTCATTTGTTCTCTGTTAAGTGTATGGAGATGAGGTAAAAAATAAATAAAAAGCAAATAAACATTCAACAATAATCAACAAAAATTTATTCATTTGGCACAGGACATCTAGAAAGTTTACATCTTTTGTATACAATCTGTCACGACAACACGAAGGTTACAAAACTATAAAAATTGCACCTAGTAATACTGACTAATGACTACAGGCTATTCTTTGTCTAGTCTTTCTAGTATTATAGGAATCATTCACTCGCCTCTTGGTAAAAAAACTTCAAAGTTTTTTTAACTCAAAGTGGCCATTTTGGGAAGATCAATAAGCTCTTGGATAATTCATTAAATTTGACAATTGGTAACACATAAACATAATAGGTAATAATGTTATATAATTATATTCTAAAGGGAATACTTTACATTACAAAGGCGATGTTTAAATAATTGGGTAACATTTCATTTTCATTTTTGTAAAATGATTAAATACTAATGGCATTACAAATATGTATTTTCAAAAGTATAAAGGGGTTACATTTTTGTGATGTTATTACATTAAGGCAATTGGGAAGTCATTCCGAGCTTAATTATGCTTAAAGATTTCATAAAATTGTTAGGGGATATTTATATTAAAATTGACTTAATATTCTAAAAAATACTTAAAGGATTAATGTGCCAATAAATTATAAGTAAATTAAATTTAGGATTTGGGTTTACCAATCAAACCTTTAAAAGTAAATAAAATAAACAGGGAATGAGTGTTTTTTATGTTCATTTTAATGTAGGTACGTTGTTTTCAAACCTTTTTTTTTAGCTTGTACCTAACACTATCTGTATTATGAAAGTGTACAATAATAGGAAAAAGCTGCATAACATTATGTGTAATTCTTACAAAGGAAGTATAACGAAATGAATTTGTTTCAGATTATTTATTATGGTCGGTTGCGTAGTTTTTAAGACTACAAGAACTATCAACCTGGTTTTAATTAGTTTGTGCATTTCAAATGTGTATTAAATTTGCAGGAATTTGATAAAAATTAAATTATATTTATTAATAACAAGAGTAATATCATTATGCAATAAAAAACTGAATTTTATTGATATTTAAATAATGATTTAAAAATTAACCTTTAAAATACTTCAACGTTGATACATAGAACAATAAATAATAATTGTTCTTTATGTACATAATAATTAATTCATTTATAATTAGCAGTAACAGTTGTTAGTTTCTACCTGCTCTGTGGGTGAACGCTATTAAAATTTTTCAATAATAATTTTGCCATGCAAGAATGATTAAAAAACATTAACTACTAAAACATGCTCAATGCTCATTTCATAAACAAAAATCACTTCACACCACCAAAAATCAGTTTTAAATTATGTACAAATATTACATACCTAGCTGATTTTATAATATTATTTTATAAAAATTATTAGCTGACCTTGTATCTACTAAGTAGGCAAATAAAACAATCTATTTACATTAACATAATATATCACATAAACAAAACATAATTTTCTGTAATGTACTTTGTAAATAATATTTATAGTATCAGCAAGGTTTTGTTTACCTCGCCATTAGCCATAGCTATAAGTAAATACTTTTGGTTTTAAAATAACACAAATCATAATAATTGATAAAGATAAAAATTATTTTTAAATCGTACCTAAACAACAATAAAAAGCCCTTAATAAAACGTAAAACTGTATAATTGTTATCTAATTATTTGAATTTCTAAAAAACATTTTACTAACAAAGTTTAAGGACAAAAGATGGAATGATGAAGCAAATAATTGTATATAGATTATAATATCTACATTATTCCTTATCTTTAAAAAATGATTTCATTTACTTTGAATAATATGTAAATTGGTATGAATATCATTAAAGACACTGGGTATTGGGTATTACTGGGATTATTTACAATGCTTTATGTACAATTCAAGGAAAAGGCATTTTTGGTAGGTAAATTGTAATTTAAAAATTTAGGATTTGTTAGTTTATTGGCACCATAAACAAAGGACTGCACAAATCCACCTAGATAGATACATATCACAAACACTCCCACTCAAATAAAGTCATACAGCTTAAAGTGTTTATGCTGTTTGAAAATTTAATTGACTGTAAAACGTGCACATCTTTCCAAACTTTGGAGAGTGTAAAACATGCTTTGCTACATGTTTATCTAAACAAATATTTCATCCTCACAGCTCACAGATATACACTAAAAACACAGGGAATAAAGTGACGGGACACGGTTAAATCAATGCAGTTCTAATGTACACTTTTCTCGCGAGCCTAAGCTTAGGTCTTTCTAATAATAATACATACTTGCTAAATCTAATCAATTTGTACATTTTAAGTTGTAGAAAGGTACATCTGAAATCTCAAACTTAATATCTTTATTTTATCCTCCTGGTCAATAGTCATCAGTCTCAACTGTGCTTGTTCAATTAGTGACAAGTTTCTGAACAACCCTCACCAAATCCTCATTCTTCTCAATTAAGGCAATCGGTTCAATCCTCACACACATCATTACCCACAAATCAAAATAAAAGACAGTAGATATCTAATAAGCTGTTCTCATTCTTGACAATAAGAGTGGAATCTATGAAGTTTGTGAAGAAATATGAACTGATTAATTTATTGTGAATTGATTCATTGACACAAAGGAAATTCTATTTTGGCCATGAACCTAAAAGGTCAATGGATGGAGCTATTCGAGAACAATTTGAAGCCACGGGGTGGGGGGAAATGTATGAAAACATACATACATTCTTTAATGACATCCCATTCCCTGTCTCATCAAATACCCCAAAAATCACTAACTGATATAATTGCATTGACAATATAAAAATAGCTCATTTTATACCACTTTGCGCACAATTCATTTTAAAAGTTAGTTATACAAGATGGCAATTTCCCCTCACCCTAGATTTGGCTTCAACATTACACATTCAAAATTGCACTAATGCTTTGTGAAGGGCTTATTAGGTTTACGATTTTGGCCTTCCCATTTTTTCTTTTTCCCCTTCTTTTTTTTTTCCCCCTTCCATGAGGGCAACATCAATTTGAACCTGTGAGTTAAATTCTTATCAAGAAATAATCAATTAATTAACGAATTGGTGAGTTTGAATTAAGTTTTTTCAAGTTTTATACCAATTCGTGAAAAAGTAATTAATATATGGAATTATAATCATGTTGTTGCTTATTTTGACCTTCATCAATACTACGTATCAACTTACATATAATATGTAGGTAAAGCGCATTTTCACATGTTGCTGATAAGTTGATTGTAATATTATATTATTTAATTTAATTGTTTAATCTGATAATGTGTATTGAAGATAAACTCTTACCTATCACTTAAATACATTATATTAAAATTTGACTCGTTCAAAAACAATAATTTTGCCCGTTTTCCCTCTGGGTTTTTCATCAGTACCAAATCGATACAAACCGAAGACCCTGCGCAGAAAAGTCTCACATTGACTGGGCTGCAAACCTTGATAAAATTTACTTTTTTGCGCAGGGTCTCAGGTCTTTGTCGATTCGTTACAGATACCTACCCAGTGGGACGAGGGGTTTAGTCTTTTGCAGCATTTTTCGTCTCAATGGGACAGATTTTCCAATCATACACCGATTTCTGTTTCATCTATTGAGTGCTGGATACAAGTTTACAGCAACCCAAGGGTTATTTCTACATTCTACTAGGCCACTTAAAAAAAAATAACATAAATAAAAACAATACAAATTATCTACAACTACATATATGTTTAAATTCTTGTTTGAACCATTTGTCTAACATAAATGGTTGTAAATTACAGTTCATATTTCCCTATTCGTCAGAGAAAATAGAAAAAAAGCGATTTTATGAAAACTGAACCCTAAAACCAATATGTTATGAACTGACTTAAAAAGCGATGAGTCAATATGGATGAAAGTCGAGCATGATCAATGGAATGTAAATTAAAAAAGACAATCTAGTGAGTGAATGCAATTATGGTTTGGTGTTTATCTATTTCCACTTGAAATAGCCAAGTAATTTGGTGCCGCAGCCCACCTCAGCGTCCAGGTGATGCAGGTCCTCCTCGTTTCTCTTGGTCATCTCAGGCATCACGTCGTCCAGGATCTTCAATTCCCGCCGCGTGAAGAATAAGTCCAGGGACTTGCGGATGCCGATCATCACCACCAGCATCAACGGGAACAGAATGGAGGTGGAGGAGAACGACTTAATCAGCCATAGGCAGACCAGACAGGTAAACTGGATTACGGTGAACATGTGCACCCGCTTGATGGGAACCTGGAATTGCAAATCATGTTTATGTTAATTGTTATTCAAATGCGTTATTTAATATTTTAATTTCTGTCACGCGGCTCAAGTGGGCCGAGTAACTCTCAAAAGATTATTAAAATTTGGACTATTTTTATCAAATTATGATTAAGTTATAACGTGAATACTAGGCAGTCACTTTAAAATCGTAATTTAGATGAAGATTAGATACAATGGTTTCTACTTTGATTCATGAGAGAATTTTAATGATAAATAATTTAAGGAAGGTGTGTAAGTTGTAAGTACCTGTCTCAAGAACATATAATCAGGCTGGTATTTGGGCGGCATGAACATAATGAGAATCCTGTCGAAGAATTGCAATCCTTTCAGGGAAGCCGCTCCCATATACAGGAATACTCCAAACAGCACAGGCATCGGGATATGACTCAACATTGGAGTCAGCAGCACAGAGCATCCGATCATCAGGAATATCAGGATGTGGGTAACTCGCTGCTCCCTGACGCCCAGGAATTGTGGTTTCTCTCCAGGAGCTGCGCATTCAGACTCTTGTTTCAATGAATTGACGTGGTTAATTGACAAGACGGTCGCTGCTACGAACCAAGGAAGGCCCATTGCGGAACAAATCATTATCAAGATGGACAAGACAAACAGATCCAGATGATATCCACAACCCTTCTTCAGCTTGTTTTCTTTCCTGTTCACAATGACGGCGGAGATCTGCTGGTCCATAAATATGAGGATGGTTCCGAGGAGTGCGGGGAGAACGGCCACCAGGGCAGACCAAGCGGGGTTGCGGTTGAAAGGGTAGATAACCCATCCACGATCCGCAAGGGTGGGCTTGAATTCTCTAGGGACTTCGAGCTTTGGTGTGTTGATGCCAACATAGTAATCGAGGAAGGTCATAGATAAGATGGCGATGATGACCGAAAAGTCGCTGACAATCTGTCGAACCTATTGGAATGATAACAAATACAAATTAGTGTGTGGATACTAGAAAATGTTAAAAAAAGTATTAAACCAACCCCTCATTACCAAAGGTGGATAATAGAGGTAATGATTAGAGAACAAAGCCTTGCCTTTGATGGGAAGAATAGCGAATTTTTGAAGTCCTTCAGAATAACTGACAAAATGTATGTCCCAAGGAATAAAATTATAGACATTAAAAATACATCAGGTACATAATGTTGAGAGTCACAGCCTTCCCCAAGAAGTGTTCCATTGTTTTCCTGAAAGCACATCAATTTAAGAAATTATTAGCAAGTTTTAAGTAATTTAGATATTCTTATTATTATTTCATGACATTCTACCTCAACACCTTCTCATTAAAGCATTCGAAGATATATTATTAACCTACTCACCAAACAAGCTCTTTTATCCAATGCGGTCCAATTCACATCTGCTTTGACATCGGAATAATTAGACTGCGTACAGTAACAATCAAAGTTTTGTATATCGTTTGGATGGGTATTGATTGGAAAGTTGGTACCGATCAACAAAACATTTTCGATGGCCTGAAAATTAGCAAAACAATCAGTGAACGAAAGACTAATATTGAAAAAAGTTATGTATATTACGACGAGTAAACGCAAAAATGTTTATATACCTTGTAAATAAATATGAAAGCTATTAAGCATGCGAAGTTCTCCTCCGTGAATCGCGTGATGTAGCAAACCAGAGCACTGGCGTCAACAGCGACCAGAATTAATAATATGATGGCAATCCACGTTCCAATACAGAACCTAAACGACATATAATCCCAGTCCACCTTATTGCAGAATTCATAAACTATTGTTTCAAAAACCAGCACAGGACCTGTTGATCCCAAAATAGTCAAAGGCTGTCCAGAGAAGAAGCCGTAACCCATGCCGCAAATAAAGCCCGATACCAAAGATTCCATTGCAGCCATGTTCCTTCCAGTAGCGTGCCCAAGAAGCCCCCCAAAGGTGATGATGGGAGAGAGACAAGCGAAGTAGAGAAAGATCCACGAAGCCACGCACTGTATCGCAAGAGCGTCTTTAAAATCTGACCAGTAATATGGAACTTTTCTTTTCACGTCGTTTATAAGACCCCCAAAAAGTACTCCAGTTCGTGATAACCCTGACTCTTCCCTTAATTTTGCTTCTTCTTCCTCTTCGTCCACTTCATCGTTCTTTTCTTGCGGCCTTTTCCTAGGGTCTTGCGAGGGGATAGCTGCTGGCGGCTCTATCCTAATGGCAGGATCCCACTCTCCAGGGGGGAGAACGGTCACTGCATCCAAGAATTCATCAATCCCGGCTAACAGATGGTCCCTCTTGCGGGCCCTGTATGCCACTTCGTGGAACACCTCGTCGGACATTAAAGTCGCCATAGCCCTACCAATTTCGTGGAAACTGGAATTGCTGGAAGAAGGGCCGAGTAAAACAAACAGGAATCTCGTTGGCACTGGCACCTCTGTTAAATTACCCATCATCGTGGCTGAATTAAGTCTTATAAATGCAGAAAGCGTCTTTTCTAAGAAGTCTACTTCTCCGACAAGGATATTGGAGGCCTCGGCTCCTGGAGGGATTTTCCTCATGAAATTAGTATTTCCGCGGGGGTTAGCGTCCCCATTGGGAAGATCCCCGCCGCTGTTTATCCTCGTCATGGACATGTTGCTCGGGCTTTTCACCATATTGTCGTCAGCTCCTGCAATTTGATAAATGCTTATTAATATTTTAACACGCCATAGACGGGGAGTGATCATCTACAAATAAAATATACATAGCTATTAAGCTCCAATTAAGCAAACAAAACACACAGTATCAATACTAGTTATGTTTATAAATCTACTTTTCCTAAGGGTTTTCTAGCACCAACGGAAAACACCGTTACTGAAATCCGTGAATAAAATAAATATAATACAATACATGCGTGTATAAAATAAATATCTATAGGTGAACAGACGATGAGTAATAATGGTAAAAGAGAATATGATAGAACGGGAAACACATTCACGAACAGTGACTGAGATAGGTAGCGAAAAAAAGAGAGTTAAAAAATTGGCTTCATAATGCGGAGGTTTACCCGCTCCTGGGATGGAAAGGTAGCGACCAAAGTCTCCCTGCTTCGTCGCTCCAGCGAAGGAGGGCACCGAGCTGGGGTGGTTATGATCATCCACTGCAACAGGGACATGATATGGTACTACCGTCTGACTCTGTCTAGTCTAGACTATTCACCTGCCCACAGTTACTACCAGGTACCAGGGGACTTACTCAACTCCAACCAAACAAACACATGCAGTCTCTAGTGAAGTGTTCTATAGGAGAATAAAATCTCCCATTGCATCCTCTCACGCCGATACAATGCACATTCATTTTAATTGATAGTCTCGTGCAATAGTGTTAATTGATAGATGAGAATACTGAGAGGGGGTGTGGAAGTGTCGGAACTATATATATTTTAAACTTAGCCAAAGATACTCTGAGAAGAGTAGAAGATATCCAATTGAGACCAATACACCAATCGATGGTATGTATTATGGAAAGCCGTTTTGAAAAATATATTAATTTAAGATGCGTGTAGGTGTAAGCAATATTGAACATTATAAGTAATTGAACAAGTTTTAAAGTAATAATAATCAAATAGCTTTCACATAAAGATTAACACCAAAAAAATAGATAAAAATCATTCAACACCAGAAACGTTAAAAGTGAAGAAAACGTAATGATCAGAGGGACATTTGAGACGATTGTGTTAGGCGAACCTTTCTGGGTAGGGCACATGGTGAGCCACGTAGTGAAACCCACCACGTGGGGGTGGAAGTCAGCTGTGGGGAACAAAACCACAAATCAATATCACAGGTACCATTACTGTATTCACATATTCATCAACAACACTTGACATATGTATTACACAAACTGCTTGTTCTCTCAGTCACTCATGCAACATTCATCTCTGATTCTGATTACGTATCTTCGAATCAGATATTGATGAAGGCAAATCAATTTCCCCGAAAAGAAAAGGCATATGAAAAACTTTTCACTTAATATTTCATGTAAGCTTAAAATCTTGTAGATTGGCGAATTCTATTGCGAGACAAAGAAGCTGAATCAACCCGCCTATATATTTCGTATTTTTTTTACGTTTAAGTGATTGCGAGATTAGCATTATTTATACAAGCCATAATTTTACAATATTATTTGTACATTTATTTGAGCCAATTCATGTATGTATTACTATATATATATATTATAAATACTTTGCACTCGTTAGAGATATGTCACATAAATACAACACTCGAAAAATACATAGGTACAATAGGTTGATAAATAGGAGGCATAATATTGTGTGGTCATTATGATATCTGAGGTATTTAGTCTAATGTAAAATATGAATATTAGATATATAAATATATTAAAATAGCTATTATACAACATTTCCCCTTTCAATTCACCAACAAATACAGGGGCGATAAGTTATTTTTAGTGGATGGTATGGGAGACAAAATAACTTGATATATTCCTTTGCTAGTAAAGATGATAGAGCAAACATATTTGTAGTTTAGTTCTATGCATGTTATAGTAGAAGAGGAAACAAAAGGTGTTTCCAATCTAGCAAAGCATCTAATATCAAGTTATCTTGCGTCTACCATACAAACAGCGTAGACAGTTGAAGTGTTAGAAAGTGAATTAGCCAAACACATGGCTGATTATTTTATCCATTGGACGTATATTATCAGGAAACGAGACACCATTATTTTGATACAAATATTTATAGATAACTCTTGGCCATGTGTTATTTGACCTTTGACTTTCTCGATAATTGAAATGACTATTAAAAATACATATTGTTTTGGATCAACGACGGTTTTTTTTAATACTTTAATGCAAGTTAATAGACACTTAAATGGTAGATATATTCTTTGTAAATCATTGATCTCTTTTTTCGTAAAATATTGACCCACAGATAAAATAATCTCAATATACCGGTATTATGTGCTTATTGATAGGTGATAGCGATGTTTCTAAAAAACAAATAAATGTGAAATGATCCCACGATCCGTGGAACGTTGGATCTATAGGTGTACAAGCTGCTGAAGTATTTCCTTTACCAAAAGCACCGAAAGCTCCGGAGTCAAGCTCCAAAAGCTTCCGGATGGTTACCACAGGTCACAAAAATCCAAGAAGAAAACCAAAGATCCCAAACGAAACAAGAAGGCTCCGAACACTAACAGGCCGCAAGTCCCGGCTACCAAAAGCTCCTCGAGCCTTGACTACCTGGAACTGCCAAGTAAGATCCCCTGCGGCCTTTGGCGTCGAGGAGGGAGGTGTGGGCGGAAGGTTTCTCTGCCCGAGATTGGTCCTTGTTGGTATTCTCCTGTAAGTCTGATCCAAACATACCACTCATACAGCCTGTGCAATCTGAAACGCCGTGGTTTTGTCATGTTAATACTCGTATCCTGTTAAAAGTGCATTTGGTTAACAGAAACCTATTTCAAAGAATTCCAGGGTGGTGTGTTGAATGCGCCTTCCATGCGAATTATTTGCTCCTGTAATAGAATTTCATCATTCACCCGTAAGGCTGATTAAAATAAATAAGGTATCTGCCATTGACGTAGGGTACACTTGGTAGAAGGTATCTGCAGATTATTTCGAGTAAGAGTACCGCAGAATGAGGTGACTTCGACAGGGCGAGTGATACCGGATGCATCACATTCATGTATCACATGCTCTTAAGAAGAAAGGGTTAGCGGTCAGCGGTTATCAGTTTTCAGACGCCCGTAACAGATGTACCTACATGAGTTGATAATTTATGGCCAGTTTTCATAAGTTTTGCTTAAAAATTCACCCTTTTCGAGGTTTTAAAACTGTGAATTTGCAGTGTGGTGTATAAACCACTGTGAAGTTCAGTATTATTATTTATCAATAAGATCTGTTATTTGAAATGATTTTTTTTTTTTTTTTTTATCGATGGAAGCAAATACTTTATGGTGTGACATTATATATTAAATGAAAAAACACACTTTGTAAAACACCACTTTATTTGAATTAATAATTATTTAACAGCCAACCAGGTTTCGCTTAGCTCAAGCTTCATCAGGGCTATTATATTAACTAAAGATAATTACATACAGACACATTTATATATAAGAAATTTATTCATTTTTTTTTTTAAATTTCTTATATACATATATATGTGTCTGTATGTAATTATCTTTAGTTAATATAATAGCCCTGATGAAGCTTGAGCTAAGCGAAACCTGGTTGGCTGTTAAATAATTATTAATTCAAATAAGTGGTGTTTTACAAAGTGTGTTTTTTCATTGAATATTTGTTTATTTCAAAACACTTTTTTATTACTAATTTTAAAAATATTTGTAGGTACTTTGCAGGGTGACTTAGGACAAGCCAACGTGTATGTTTTTCTGACATAATAAATAATTTCCATGTAATCATAAATGTGTTTTAAATATCAACTTTGAACCACCCCCCTAAATATTTTTTTTTAATAAATCAAAAATGGAATGTCTGTTGTCAGAAGTCTTGCCATCTGATGTTTAGTATAGTTTGGGTTTACAGAGATAATTGCATAGCTCTCCGGATTCACCGTAATTGACGTGGTGAAAAGTATATAGTTATACACATGGGCGTAGGCACGGTGGGGGTGACTGGCCGATGAATGACTCCAGGGATTGTCGACCGAGTCCCGTTTTCAAATTTACAACACTTCATAGGATGGTTTTTTTTTTTTTTTTTTTTTCCTTCTTCCGTTTGCATTCTTTGTATTCATAGAGCTTAAAATATGAATATGTTGTAGAAGTTTACTTTTTTCGGTACCTAATCTAGATTTTTATTTTTTGCCTCACACTAAATCAAAACGTGACATGATTATACATACAACAAATAAATATAATTCCGATACCTTGAGGTACATTTGACATTTGACTAAATAAATATTTTAAGATTTTCTCCCGGCTAGTTTACCAGAAACTTAAAAAAAAAAAAAAAAAACATGAAAAAATGTCCGGAGTCATCTCATTCTACAGTACGTCATGCTTTTTTGTTATTACACCAGTTCAATTAATTTGATATTTCACTTAGTTTAAAATGTTAATATTCCAAATTAATGTTTGTAGAATTGTCTTCAAGGTACCGACGTAATATCGAAATTACCTACTCAACCAATATAACACATTACTTCGTGTAACAAAGCCCGCAAGTGTTTAGGATGTCTAAACTTTTGTCACATTCTGTTATTAAATAGATGCGGCATTGTCTTGGTTGAAAATATTTGAGTATGGTACGATAAAAAAGCAAGCCAATGCGAAACAAAAAAACATATATTCAAGCTCCTTGAAAATATTTAAATTAGAAATTCCTGATAAACGTATTTACAAATTTTATTTACGAACCTCTGTTCAATAAAAATATCATTGATAAACACAATAACATCACGAACATACACTCAGGTATGGATTTTCTTTGGTGTGTTCAATTTTTATCCCAGAAAATGAAAATGTTTTTATTTGTATGCTTACTTTTTGAAGATGAGTGATTCCTGCCAATGTCAGCAAGAGACCTGATGATGGGAAGCCTCGACATGTTGTTGTCCTTCTTGCGCTCGAACTGATGTCTGTGCTTCCTCAACAGGGCGTCCCTCACTTGATCTCTCTTATCGCTGGTCAGGGCATTCGCGTTGATCATATTATCCAGCACTAGATCCGCCACTTGCTCCAGGGATGCGGCTTCCATGTCCAGCATCACGGTCCCGTTGAGGAGAAGACTCCTGAGCTCGAACAGGGAGTGCAGAGACAGAGTGGCCACGTGGGGTTTGGACCACCTGTTTCCTCCTTCTTCTACGTCTTCCTCAAACTTGATCCACCTAGCTGTTTCCTTCCACTCCAGTTCGTCCCCTTCTCGCACCAGTTCCTCCATCTCGGAGAAGAGAGGATGGGACTCATGGGTGCCATCGTCCACTTCTTCGCCCAGAATAAACTGGACGCGCTGGGCTGGAGGAGTAACTGTGAATATTCAAACAGTAAGTTTAGACATGATTTTATCTAATGTAATCGATAATAATAATTAATCTAAGCACAACGTTTCCCAGGATTGAAATCGCGTTGAAACAACCGTAAATATTATGTATGAAATTGGGTTAAAAATGTAAACATAACTTGTTAAAAGTAAGTTTTAACTGGATAACAAAAGAATAAATTATTTAGAATTAAATTTGATGTAAAAAAATCAACTGAGATGAACTTTTGATCACATTAGAATAAAAACTTTGATCTCTTATATCTAGATTGTTAAGTTAGAAGTTCCTATATACAAAAATGTATAAAAATTCAGTCAAAATATAAATTAATTACTAAACTACTAATATTAAAAAACGACAAAAGTTACTATAAGTAAAACATATTAATACATGCAGCGGTGGGCCATGCTAAAATAAAACAAACTTAAAAATAATGCAAATACACAAGATAATCCAAAACTCATTAAAAAAATTGCGATATCCTTGTATTATATTCAATAAGATAATTAATATTTATTTTTTAAATATATATTTATATATACCTATATCTATATACAGGGTGTAACAGCAGGTACCCGAAGGATGTTAACCAGCGATTCCTGAGCGTACTCCGTGTTGTTCCAGCAACACGGTAACACACGAAACAGCGCGCGTATCATGTGATCTCGTCGCGACTGATTGATTCCTGAGCGTACTCCGTGTTGTTCCAGCAACACGGTAACACACGAAACAGCGCGCGTATCATGTGATCTCGTCGCGACTGATTGATTCCTGAGCGTACTCCGTGTTGTTCCAGCAACACGGTAACACACGAAACAGCGCGCGTATCATGTGATCTCGTCGCGACTGATTGATTCCTGAGCGTACTCCGTGTTGTTCCAGCAACACGGTAACACACGAAACAGCGCGCGTATCATGTGATCTCGTCGCGACTGATTGATTCCTGAGCGTACTCCGTGTTGTTCCAGCAACACGGTAACACACGAAACAGCGCGCGTATCATGTGATCTCGTCGCGACTGATTGATTCCTGAGCGTACTCCGTGTTGTTCCAGCAACACGGTAACACACGAAACAGCGCGCGTATCATGTGATCTCGTCGCGACTGATTGATTCCTGAGCGTACTCCGTGTTGTTCCAGCAACACGGTAACACACGAAACAGCGCGCGTATCATGTGATCTCGTCGCGACTGATTGATTCCTGAGCGTACTCCGTGTTGTTCCAGCAACACGGTAACACACGAAACGGCGCGCGTATCATGTGATCTCGTCGCGACTGATTGATTCCTGAGCGTACTCCGTGTTGTTCCAGCAACACGGTAACACACGAAACAGCGCGCGTATCATGTGATCTCGTCGCGACTGATTGATTCCTGAGCGTACTCCGTGTTGTTCCAGCAACACGGTAACACACGAAACAGCGCGCGTATCATGTGATCTCGTCGCGACTGATTGATTCCTGAGCGTACTCCGTGTTGTTCCAGCAACACGGTAACACACGAAACAGCGCGCGTATCATGTGATCTCGTCGCGAATGATTGATTTTTTTTTTCGTTTTTAATAAAAAAATATCATCGGATAGTAAAATGACATCTACTTTCTGTACTATGAATATGCTCAGAAATCGCTTGTTAAAATTCTTGAGTCCGTACTGTTTTACACCATTTTTAATATATTATACCTACATATATCATGAAGTAAACACGGATAATCGTATTTTCCAAGTTTTTTTTACTGATTTACTTAAAAACTAGGCGTAAATTTATATCTTCTTAGAAATTTATCATTTTTATATATTTGTTTTATCTAACGTTAACTGAAGAGCATTTTTTGTTTAGTTTAAGAAACTTGACAATCCACAACACCTGGAAGCTGAAAGTATCCATAGGATATCCAATGAAAAATCCAAATAAACTTGTGCAGCGCAGGACTCGCACCCGCATCCACAAAGTCTTAAAAGCTCTTAGCTTATAACACAACACTATAATATTATTATAGAGGTCGTTTATATTTAGATATGAGAAGTAAAAAATCCACATCAGATCCAAGAGTTTATAGCGTACCTGATGTTGTTCCATAATATTACTATTAACAACCTTATCTTAAGTAATTTTCGCCTGTGAAAAAGTAGGAAAATAAAACACCTTCTCTTAATCGTGCTGCTAGGGCATTTTTTGCCATATCAACAAGTTGCGTTAAATGGCTTTCTCGTGTAGGTACACTATTTGAGGCATATCCTTACCTGGGAATATACGAGGAGAAACACTCGCAACCCAATTAGATTTCTTTTTAATAACATACGGTCATCAAAAAGGTGTCAGAGATTTTAAAGTGAAATAATTAAACACATTGTCTTAAAGGTACGCTATTTATTTATCCAAAACATGCCCAAAGCTTAAATTTTTTATACTTTTCTTGGGCAATTTTGATGTGAGTTCCCCGTTTTGACGTTCAACAGGGGGAATGTTTGCATCTAAGAAATATTTGCTCACCATCCAGTAATTGTCGCAATAATTGCTGTAACGGAACCTCTTTCGAGAGGATAAATTTCTTTCATAAATTTGAATTTTGAGGCCAAAATACTTAACCATGCCGAAATTTTGAATCAAAAGGTATAACAAATATCTAGTACTATATTTTCTAAGTACTTTATTTATTTATGTTGAAATAATAATGAATAGGTTATTAAATAAATCAATTTTTCATGATTTTAGATGCAACTTTGGCAATAAAAGTATATGATGAAAAAGATAGTTTATTTTTAAAGTGAAAGCTTCTTTAGAACCGTTGTGATTTGAAACGAAAAATAGCGACACTAAATAGAGACAAACACATACATCTATAGGATTTAGCCTGCGAGAAAATGAGATAGAATAATCGGTCTCCTATTTGTGCGGTGCTTCGTAGCCTCCCCACTCGTGTCTACTTTAGTTTTCTGAAGTTTTCACTTCTGCCGCGTGTGAACTGCACACTTGTAATTTTTGTACATTATTTTAAATTAAATTAACACAGTAGACAGGGCAGGATTATTTAAAAATATATATAAGTAATTAACTCTCGCAAAAATTCCAAAGATGACTTCTAAAATCATGCAAAATTAAATTCTTTTATGGAATATATAACATTATTTAAAACAAAAACAAAAAAAAAAATAGCACATATTGTACTAGATTTTTTCTATACTTTTCGATTAAAAATGTTATTCAGTTTGGTCAAGTATTTCGGTCCAAAATCCAACTTTAAATTTTGTATGAAAAGTCGGTGGCTATTACGGATCTTGGTACTGGGCGGTCTGGGCGTGAACCTTGTCACGCGTGTTTTAACGTTACTGGTTACTGCTGCTATTTTGCTGATTATAAATATGTACCCATTTGAAAGGGATGACTTCTGTAGCGTATTGAGTATTTGAATTTTAGTTGATATTTAAAAAATGCTGTTACTACGCTTTCTGATAATGATATTGAAAAAAAAGAAATAAAATAAAGTTGCCAAATCATATGCATGCAAAAGCAAGAAAAATTTTTTTTATCATTAAAATAGAACAATAAAATAATCTTATACGAAATGCAAAAAGATACTTGAAGAATATAATCTAAATGTTGTTTTATATTAATGTTTCCTGCGGGAAATATAAATTTACGTAAATACACGATTTAATGCTTCCTTATTGAGGAAAATAATAGATAATTTTAAATAAATTTTTCATAACAACGAACCCTTAAATAGTTTATTAAATAAGCATTTGAAAAACTGCAATTTTACTGTTGTAATAAAGAATAATAGATTTTTAATATTTATTTGGCCTAATTTTTAGTATTAGGCCAAAGTAATGGAGAAACTGAAAAAAAAAACAGTTGGCGACGCAATTGCTATCTAGAGGAAAGGAACTTGTGAATTTCATTGGCGGTTCGCACACAAGCAACAAAAAGACAGTTTTCAAGGGCGACGCGGTGACTAGCAGTCGCCGCGGCCGTCGCGATTCAGTTTCCTTGTTGAAAGGTTGCCATGGTAGCGGCTCAAGTTGAAGTCAACCTGTCAAGTTTTCGAGTAATTTGCGATATGTCAGATCAGAAAAATATGATTTTTTTTCAGGAGGTTGATAAACTGAGCTGTGCGTGAATTGAGTTGCCAACCACTTTTCGGTTTTTCCACGAGCGAATGCCTTTACTTTAACCGTTTAAAAAAAAAATTATTTTTGAAAACTTTTGTTTTATAAAATGTAAATTTGTTATTTGTAAATTTCCCAAACAGTCGATATACCTATTTAAAATTCTTTAAATAACACTCAAAACTATTTGGAATATCTATCTTTCCAAATGTTAAGAATGTTAAAATAAGAAATTTCGAAAAGTTTTCTACTTTTGAATTATTAGAATTGAGTAACAAATAATGTGCACTGTAAAATAAAAAAGGTTTAAAAATAAGGTATAAGAATTATTGACTTATTTGCCCTAAAAGTAGAACAGAAATATAAAATGTCTGATCTTTTGCTTAATACAAAAATAAATAAGTTTTCGCTTGCACGCTTATTTAAAACACTACAAAATCTACACAAATTAAACAATAGACTCGTGAAATTTGTTCTGGGACTTAACACGGCTATTAACATTTATTTTTATTAGAAAATTTTAAAACCGTTCATAAAAAGGGTGGAAATTTGGTGTTACAACGGCTTTATGTTTTTTCTTGCATAAATTGCCAGATTTTCGCGCAATAATAATCTGTTTTCTGAGAATTGGAGCGGGTACAAAAACGCTTCGGTCGGGACTTTGTTTTAAAAACAAGTTCCAAGATTTTTTTAATGACCTTTCATAAGGACATGGTAGCACAAAGAAAACACCCCCAAGCTACTCAAATAAAAATAATGAAAATTCACTAGAATAAAAAATGAATATTAAAATTTACAAAATCCACATGTTTTGCCAAGTCAAATTTCGCGAGTCATTAAAGTAAAAATACACAAATTGCTAAGTAATAAAATTATAAATAAGCAAACTCAGGAACTCAACGAAAAGATAAGTCAATATGAATAATTATTAATGTATTTTATATTAGTTGTGGATTTTTCAGAAATGTCTTACAGATTTCTCCATCTTCCGAAATGCTTACTCTCCTGCGGCGGGTCACGATGACTGGACCTTGAACATAATATCTCAGTTGGACTGGGCACTAGGCTGGAGAACCTTCATACATAAATACTTCAGTCCCTAATTACATACATTTTTTATGGTGCCATACGGAACCATTCATTGGATAATCGACACCCCTGCCGTAGGTCACCTAAAGTGATTCGCTACGTTTTACGACTTAATCTGGGTGCCCAGGTTCATGGGGTGAGGTTTGTTGAGGTCTTGGTGGCGAATGAGAGAGGGCTGGATCCGGAGAGGCCGGTTGAGGTTTGAGTTGTTTCCTTTTGTCCTCTCCAGCCGGATTCTTTCGACCCAGCGCAACGTCTTGCATTCATCCACTTTTGGATACACTGACCCCATATTCCTACCCACCCTCTTAACCCCATTTTTTCCCAGTGTTTCCTCCCCTTTATTTACTTAAAAATACCCTCCACACAGCATCTCCAAAGATGATATAGGGCTTAAGGGACATTATTTTCCTCAGGGCCTCCTCTGTGGTAGTAATGTAAAAAAATAATACATTCATCATTACAACATTAAAATCATAACCATTGTTCAATTTATGAATACCTACAATTATTTGGAACGCTTTAATATGAAAATTCAACGATTTTCATGATATTTTATAATCTACTTCCATTTCACCTTTACTTCTTCATTTCCCTTTCCTTTCGGAAAAACGGATTGTTTTCCTCCTGTGCTCGATACCCCAGTGGCTAGGACGCTCGAATAGCAGTCTGACGGATTGAATTCGAATCCCAAAGCGAATTCGAACTAACTCCCATAAAACATTTTTGTTAGATATTAAAAATATATTTGTTTAAATCTCATGTCGTACATTTATAATATTACGTGGTTAGTATAAAATATTTAGTTTTTCTTTTATATTAATTATTTTTTTTATCTAAACAACTTTATGCGGAAAACTCGCACTTTAATTCCCATTGCAGATTTGAAGAAGCTTTTAAAATGTTACCACGCAAATAGTCCACATTTGTACTGTTACAAAAAAAAACATTGTGTTCATAAATACAAAATTAAAATATCTTTCGTGACTGATAATGACCATCATAATTATATTTTGAAAGTTGTTCTACAAAAATGTTTTTTAGAAACCAGTAATTAAAAGTTACCTTCTTTTATACTTTAATTTTCCTCCTAACTTTGATGATTATAATATGGTACAGAACTTGTTTGTGTAATAAAATATCTTTCGTAAAAGTTGTAAGGAAGAATATCACAACAATTGTGGCTAAAAAGTAACTAAATATTACACCGCTTCCCGAAGCGCTAGGCAAAGAGCACAGCATAAAGAAGAACAAAAAAAATGTTGGCGTGTTTCGTGATCCAAATATTTGGCCAATCGGGCCTTAAATTACCAATAAAACAACTATGCTTACGAAATTCAAATGGGATGGAGATCTACAATGTCGTGCGAGTGTAAGTGAGACACAGCGCGTGCTAAATGAGCCAAATGGAACATTTGTTTTCAATAAAATTTGTATGGAAGGAACTCCTAGTTTTAGTCTTTTTCAATTTGGGAGGCGGGTGTGGGTACTGCCGCCCCGGGAACAATTTATTGGATACCCAACACCTCTGCCATAGGTCACCCCAAGTAGATCGCTACGTTTGGTGACTTAGCAGGGGTGCCCGGATTCATGGGGTGTGGTTTGTCCGAGTCTTGGTGGAGGATGCGTCTGCCCAGCAGCTGCATGGCAGGCCGTATCGGGAGAGAATGGTTGAAGGAGTACCTTTGACTTTTCCAGCTGAAGTCTCACGGAACATCGCCTAGCACCGCAGTGGGAGGGATGGATTTCATACGTCCGTCACTCCTGCACACAGTGACCCCCAGATTCCTACCCACCCCTAATACCCTTTTTCTTCCCAGAACTTACTCACGAAGGTCCCAGAGTTCTTTGACCATTGCATTCGCGCTACATTGGACTCTCCAAAAAAAACTCATCTTTTCAGACAGTCGTATCCATAAGATAAAAAAAAACCTTTCACCTTCAGCTTCACGGCTCGCGACATAGTAAATAACTAATCTTGTAAAAATAAAGCAAATTCTTACAATTATTTAGTCTTTCAAATAAAAATTAACTGAACTTTGGCGTTAATCTTCTTATAAATATAAATATAAATGTAAAGCTAACAGTGATGAGGGTAGCAGAGGTAAATTCATGCAATGTCCAGTGTCGTATTTTTCCCAAGCATAAACTTTTTAATAAAGTGTGTTTTTTGGAAGTGACCTGCAGGTAAGTATGTTTTTGTATTTATCTGTAAGTAATAAAATTAAATACATAGAACCTAGGAATTCATGATGAATTGTAAAGCGCACTTGAGGTGATATTTCACAAAAACGGCGCTCTACAAATTGTCCAATTATTATTAGCCATATGAAAATAAAGTTAATACCGATGCAATTTTATGAGTTGAATAATATTAAAATATTTATTTTGTGGGATGATGATTATGCATAAAACTGTAACAACCGAACATCATAATAATACTGTGCAGCTCAACAAGTCGCCAAATTACTTTAAAATCTCACGTAGGTACATTGTGTAATAATGTATTTTAACTCAACATCATTATAATTAGTCCATAATAAATAAATATTATGAAAACACAATAATCATTTAATAGTCCGCAATAAATAAATAGTAGGAAAACCCAAAAATCATTCGAATCATGTAAAATGTAATTCATTCAATTTTATTGATATTTGTCATTCACAATAAGCTGATGTTATTAAATTAATTTAATATTTGATAGGAATACAATTTTACGATAAAGCTTTATAAATTTCGGCTCCTGATGGAATTTACTGACAAAGCTCCAGGCAGAGGTAAATATTGCCTGTTTTAAAATTTAAATAACAATATGGTTTTGAAACCTCTGAATAAATAATGCACACCAGATATAATACCTTCCGTGTAGATTTGAATGGAAACCAATGTCACCAACGACTAAATACCTTTTGATTCTAGCCCATTTAGTATGCACCCTCTCTCTCTTGCATCGTATGTATATCGCTATCCCATTTGAATTTAATAATGATGATCAAACATAGTTTGTATTGGAAATTAACGCCCCATTGGCCAGATTTTTTGAATCACGAATCACGCCCACGTTTACAATTTGGGAGTCGGGTATGGGTAACGCCGCCCTGGTAACCATTTATTGGATAACTAACACCCCTACCATAGGTAACCCGAAGTGGTTCGCTACTTTTGATGACCGGGTTTATAGGGTGAGATTTGTCTAGGTCTTGGTGGCGAATGCTTTTGCCCACCTACTGTGTGGCGGACCGGATCGGAAGAGACCGGTATAAATACCTAACCTAGACATCTCCAACCGGACTCTCTCAACCTGCCCTGCACCGCAGTGGAAGTGATGAATTCATACATCCGTTACCCCTTGACACAGTTACTCTGTGATTCAAACCCTTTTTCCTTTCTAGGTCTTACTCTCCTTCTTTTTTCCCAAGAAAATCCTCCATACAGCACCCCCAAAGATGACATACGCCCTGATGGTTTTTCTTCCTCAAAGCCTCTTGAGTGGAGCTATTGTAAAAAAACATCGCATTTCTTGTGTTCTTAATTCTATGTTTATAATTAATGGGTAATTAACGTAAAATTAATCATTGTTTTAATCCAATGTTTTGCCCAGCTAAACAATTTATATTGCAGCCTTTAAATTCTTCTATTGCGGACTATGTAAATTGTGAAATTACTCATAATAGAAGTGTTCAAAATGTGAATTATTCAATACCTTTCAAGATCGATGATCATGTGAAAAACGTGATCCACATTGGGTTTAATCTACACTTTAGCTTCCAGCATGTCAACAAACAATCTATGGTATAATTATTATTGATTTAAGATGTTTATTTATCTCCAGAGTAACTGTGATTAGGAATTAAATTAAATCACGCCATTAACTGTTTAATCACTGATCTGGAAACGTTCATCTGCCTGTTGTCTAATTGAAGTCAGATTCCATCAATTTGAACTGTTTTAATTGTGATAGTAAATTAAGTGGAGCTTAAACCAAAACAATTTGAAGGATAATTCAAATTAATTACAACGTATTATTTCTATAACAAGTGTTTTCGGGATCCATAACAATTTATTTAAAGAGATGTTGTTTTAGAGAAGTAACTAAACGTAATTAAAAGTAATAATTGCTATTCGTAAATAGTAAGTATTATTCAACCACTAATGGCACTATGCTCAATTATGAATAAACAAAAATAGAAATCGAAATATCTGCTTAAAATACCAAATAATCTAGCAGAAAAATTGAAAGAATATCGTGGCCTGTCAGATTCGTGAAATTAGCTTTGAGCAAGTGATATGGCCTCTCAGATTGACAGTAGTTTTGAGCAGGTAACGTTACTTGTCAGATTAGCGACAGTAATTTTGAGCAGGTAACGTTACACGTCAGATTAGCGACAGTAGTTTTGAACATGTAACGTTACCTATCAGATTCGCGACAGTAGTATTTAGCAAGTAATATAGCCTGTCACATTCGTGATAGTAGCTTTGAGCAAGTAACATGGCCTCTCAGATTCGTAACAGTAATTTTGAGCAGGTAACTTGGCCTGTAAGATTCGTGAGAGTAGTTAAAATTAAGTAATGTGGCCTGTCAGATATGCGATAGCAGTTTTGAGCAACTCACGGGAACTGTCAGATTCGTGATGATAGTTTTGAGCGAGTAGTCTCTCAGGTTCGTGAGAATAATTTTGGGCAACTTACGTGGCCTGTCAGATTCATCCCCGTCTCCCTTCTCTCCGTCGGCCCTGGTGCCGTGGTGTTTGTGCCTCCTGTGCGAGTGTCTCCTTTCCCCCGGGAGGTGCACTCCCACAAACACAGTGTGGGCTCGGTGTCCTGAAAAAAACAAACAAAGTTGTCACAAATCTCGTTTGTTATCGTTACGTCGCGCGTCAGCCAACCTGTGAAGTCCTGAATTAGGTACAGCGTCAAATTTGGTCGCTGAGAGCATTTTAAGTGCGTGGTGAAATAGAGTGTTCTTCTTATCGGAGGACTTCACGCCGGGAAAATCTTTAATTTATCTTGTGTTATAGTTAGATCCCAACTTGTTTTAGTTTATTTGTGAATTTTTCTATGTTGTCTATGTTTCGTGCAGTTTTTATTTTCGCCGCCCTGGGAACCTTTTATTAGATAACCAACACCTCTGCCATAACTACAGTTACCAAACAGGTAACCCTTATTGGTTCGCTACGTTTGGTGACTTAGCAGGCAAAAACTTTCACTTTAATTAGGCTTTCGTCATGTACAACTGTACAACATACCAAATATTATAACTATACAATTTGATGCAAGGTAACCTCCCTTTCAAGTGATAAATTTACTGTATTAATAAATAGTAAAATAAAACGAAATTGGTGATCAGATGAGCTAAAAGCCAAGGAAATGCAGTTTTCTGCGCATAAATTTAATATGGTCGAGATTAAAATGTCGCTATTGCAGATGTTAAGCTCCACCAGAGTATTTTTATATCCTTTGTGGTGAATACGTTTTTACCGGTGAAATGAATATTGCTTTGAGGATTGAGCTGCGAATTGCATACAAAACGCAAAAAGGTTTTGTGAAAAATAAAAGTTTTTCACAATTAGTTGCTTTGTTGTGGAACGTTACTAAAAATGCATAGGTATTTGCATAAAATACGAGTTTTACAGCCAAGGTTCGTAGAAAATGCGTTTAACAAGGTTAGCTCATACGTGTCTTTTTCGAAAAAAAACTCGACAGGCCGTTTTCGAAATTTCGAAGGCGTGACGTAGCTTGAAGTAAAATACTGCCACTTGCAGATTCAAACTCCTAGTGGAACATGGAAGCTACACCACAAATACTTAGCCAATCACCGCCCCCTCAAAGAGCTATCCTTGTTAAACGCATTTTTTTATGAACCTTGTTTTACACCGATTGGTTTTGAACATACCTAACGTTTGCTTCTCTTTTTAAAAATTTAATCTGTTCTATTTTTTTTTCACTTTCTGCATTAATTTTTTAGGTACTTAACCAGTAACAATCAACTCATCGATTTTTCAAAAAATTCATAATCTCATAAACTGGTATAACGGACGGAGTCAATGACTAAATAAAATATCGTATAAGAGAGGACTCGGCATACCGGTAAAACATTCTGTCTAAACGGTTATACAAAAATGGCGACAAGATGGAACCAGTATCCATTACTTATCATATAAACTGAACAATAACCATGGAAACCGCCGCAATTTTTGTGTAACCGTTTGAACAGAATGTTCGGTATGTATTCGAATCAATATGCCAAGTCCTTCTCTTAGGTATTTTTTTCAGTCGTTGGATGGAGTGTATATTTAGGTAGGTACTCGAGGTTTCTTTTACAAAGGTATAGCGAGTTTAATTCATATAATTAATCGAGACGATAAGAAGTTTAAAGTAGGTACTCTTTGCAGATAAGCGTTTGTTTAATACAAAACATAGAAAGAGAGGATATTGATTCCTAGTTCTGGTGGTGTTATTCATAACAGTATTAACTTAAGTATCAAAGTTCTGTAAAGTTGGTAACCACCTAAAATGTCTTGAACTATAAACATATCGAGAATTCTGTTTCCTCGAAGGAAGCAATTAAGGAATTCTACGGATTGCAGAATTTAATTACAGAAATGTAGCTCTCTGGGAATCTAGGATTAATTACTTAACAGTGGAGTCCTTGTGTTTGTTAACATTTGTTTCGAATCGCTTGGCACCACAACTCGAGGGGCGGATTCATACATCCTCTACTCTTAGACACATTGACCCCCAGATTCCTACCCACCCCTCACACCCTTTTCCTTCCCAGAATTTCCTCTTCTTCCTTTCCTTAGGAAGAACCTCTACACAGCATCCCCAAGAACGTCAAAGGCCCCGAGGAATATTATTTTCTTTCTGTATGGATTTACTCTTTAACTCTTTCTGTAAGAATATTCTTTCTAGAAGGCGGGTTCACCCTTCTATAAAAGTTAGTTCACCTTTAAAACTTCTTTGCCCCCGAAGAGCTTTTCACGGAACCCGTACCTTGAAAATAATTTAATGGGAGCTTTCTAGAGATACTTTGTAAGATATCTTTTTAGTGATATTTTGAGTTTTATGCATTTTCAATGCCATGTTGGTCCGTGACCAGAATGAAAGTAAGCACTTTAGACTTTATCTTTGAAAAGCAGGAGGTACCTACCTGTATTATAATACGCGAGCCTGGGGCGTGTAAATAACCTCAGAACTCTCTGAGCATGATACTCAAAAATGTGATTATGAATTTACCTTGCGCGGACAGTATATTACAAAAAATAGCAATCTGACAAATCTTAAGAGAAAAAAGAATCACCAACCTTGATCTGTGCAATTAATTTAATTCCAATCCACTTAATTAAGATCAGTACAATTTTTGTAATTTTGAAATATGCACGAGTCAGTTGTCAACTTTATACAACTTAAGTAGAAATCATAACGAATTGCAAGATATTCAAACCACAAGATGATGTGACAGTTATCCCACATACCCATTGACGTAGACTTAATTGATCGAAGCACATACCACATTAATATTTTTAAATAAATATATTTTAAACTGCATTATTTCTCCAAACGGACAAGTGAGCGCCATATATGATCCATTGTGGCCGATCATGATGATGTAGCAGTTTTTTCAAACAATTCATGTTAGTGTCTCTGATAATCCAAAGAGACCGTCAAATCACCAATCTTGCAATATAAATTTATTAATAATTTTTTCGAACAAACAAAAACAAAATATTATAATGCCCAACCACTACCGTTATTTTCGTTGAAGCTCTAAACCTAAGCCATCTCTGTATTAGACTATGTTTTGATTTTCTTATTAAGATGTTAAGATTTTCTTTACTTCAAATCTATGCTCCGCGAAGATTAAACTGGAGTTAAAGTCACTCTTTCCCGGTTCATGAATGCAAATAACGTTTTTATGCGAAATGTTGAGACTTTCAGAGTAGGGATTTGAACAGAACAACAGATAACGAATTTATATTAATGAATTATGTAGAGTTGGTAAATGTTGATCACTTTTGACGTTTTGTGTATCATTAATTTTGGTGAGAAGTAATCTAAAATTGTCTCCTCTAACTTACTACGCACATTACGTTATCAATGATTTTTAATAATTAAATACTATTAAAAGTTTCACACCGTATGGTGTGTGTTTTGTGTGTTGTGCGTATTCTGTGGTTTCCAATGGTGTTCTCCCATAAAAATGTGGATACAAGTGGTTTTGTTAAAAAAAACACACTTTTTAATACACCACTTTTGATTTGAATTAATAAATAATAAGAGTGGTAAGACTACAATTCAGAATTGAAACGTTGCTTGAAATGGCTTTAGCCGTATTCGATGACCAGATCTGAATAGCCAGATTCTTCTCCATCTTGCTTTGCCTCGTCTCACCCCCTTCCTCATTACCTTCAGCCTAATAACATACCACAATTGGCGAAGCCATAGTCTCACTGGCTCCAGATAGTTGGGAGCATTTATGACTCTTGTGCGGTATTTGAATAAAAATAAATATTAGCTTTCGAGTTGTAGGTATACATCAATTTTAATATTTAAGCACACCTTATTAAAGTTTTTTTCTTCAAGTAGGGGAATATTTTGTTAAAGTAATTTAAATTGACTAACACATTTAACAGTATTTTGTCGGCTGAAAGAAAAAAACTAAAACTATTTTGGATTTTTTATATTTTGTACCTACATACTGCGTTGATCAAATTCAATAATATTTTTACTTTATTATTTTTGTGCAAGTTTCTTAAAGCAGTCGTTTCCTGCACTATTTATGAGCATAATTTCGTAAATATTGTAATATTTGTATACGTAAAAGCCTAAATAGGCGTAAATAAAAAAATAAAAAATAAAATAAAATAAAAAATTAAATAAAAACACAGTTTTTAAAAAGTTTCTATGAAATTCAAATCACAAAAACTATATCCAAATAAAATACATTTACTGCTTTTAGGAGAATAAGTTTAAAAGCCATCTTTACCTCTTAGCCACACACTTACTAAATTTTATTAATAGCTCTTTACGCTAATGTAAAGACTTTACCACAGTTTGCGTTAGATTTAAAGTGCCTAATTGCTTTCTGAATTACGGGTAAATTTTGCGTGTTGTTCAGATAAAATTGATTAAAAATTATTTTATATTTAAAAGTCATAAACTTTCATCTCAAAGGGTTTAATTTTCAGAATGAAGCCTAAATTTGACCTTCACAGCTCGCCGAGCATAATAATACTTTGACCTAGTCATGGAACTGAAACACTGTATAAGTCAAAATATATTTATAAAATGATTAAAAAATTGTAGTTTTACAAAATAAATTTAGTGTAAATTAAATAGTAAGTTTTGTTATGAGATATTTATCTCTGAAGACAGATGTGATTAAATACTTTATTTATTGTTATTAAGTTTATTTTGTAGAATACCATTTTAATTTGTTTATTTATTTTATAAATTCAATAATGATATTATTGCATTTATAAAAAAATTTAAAATTAAATACAATACCGATTTTATTTACGTTAGCTCCATACATGACACCCTGCGGAAAAAACCCTTAGGGCCTATGTCATCTTTGGGAATACTGTTTGGAGGGTATTTTTAGAGAAAGGAAGGAGAGGAAGTTCTGGTAATGAAAAAGGTATGAGGGGTGGTAGGAATCTGGAAGTCAATGTGTTCAGAAGAGACGGCCACATTGAGAACCATTTGGGGTGACCTACGGCAGATTCCCGGGGTGGCGGTACCCAGACCCACCTGCCAAATTGATTTAAAACTAGTTTCAATCAACCACGCCTTCTTATTAACAAATACAGAATACAGAAAATTTATTAGTACCTACGCATCCCATTTTATTTTATATTTATTACGTTCAGCCATATTTTGTTGCGTTTTGATAAAAATAACGTTAATTTTACACAACTGATGACGACCATTTACGAAATTATTGCCTATTTACCAGTTGTGTAAAACTTAAAACACGTTTATTAGTTAGTTTGGTAGATAGGTACACTTTAAACTATTACATCTGGACCGGTCAGTGGTTGAGTGGGCATAGCGCTTGGGACCCACCTGGGCGTCGCGTGTTCGATTCCTCGGCTGGCTAAGTCCTTAATCACAACACAAGCAACATTTTCTGCTTTTGTGGTGGTGGTAGGAGATTTTTAAAAATTGTTAGGTTATTCGTAACCCGGGAATGTTTGCCTTTCTTTTTTTTTATTAAATCATTTTTTTTTATTAAATTTAAAAAATCTACTCCGGTCTGATATACGAGTAAATAAGCGGAATGCGTTATAAAGATTTAAAATCATTTACTAATAGCAACGGAATTCGTCAGTGAATTTGCGTATTGACAAATAAAAGCGTAATTTTCATAGTTTTATTTGAACAATGCGAAGATACGGTGACATGTTTTATAACCGATAAAAAGAAAATCGGTAGATATAGACAAGACACAGAAGATGAAAACTGAATTTTATTCTCTTCATAGATAGATATCTAATCGCGCAATAAGTTTCTGAAGAATGTTGTAAAAACAAGAAATATTATAAGAGAAATTTTCCGTTTTATTGCAGAATACATAATATGATATTTTTCCGTCGTAAAAAGCGACGTGTGGGGGCGTTGATATACATTCGTTCTGGAAGCTGCCAGGGCCCCCGATACAAAAAAGGAAAATTCATTCTGCGTCATATTTTTCCTGTGATTTGATGGAGGAAAATTTATGTCTTGCTACTCTAAAAATATATTATATTTGCTACTATATTAAGGTAGTAAAGAAAAAATCTGGTTTCCACATAGTTCAGGATGGTTCCATCTTTATTATGTCTAATAATTTAAAATATTAAAACTTTTCATGAACGCAAACTTTTAAAAATTTCAATAGTTTAACGTATATGTTGATATAAATCATATTTGATAACGTTTAAGGGTAAATAGGGGCCTCAGCACTGGTAAGCCACCCGGTGAGGACAACATTATTTACCATAGAAAGATAATCTACGTCTTTGCGACGTAAGCGAAACACAAATATTGCTGTCTTTTAAAAAAAAATATTTCGCAACGTAGAGAATTGTCTATCTCAGTTAGCTCAGTTGCCGAGCAGAGCTTACGCGGCGCAGCACCACATCATCTCGATAAGTACAATAATTACGGAGAAATACATACACCATACGTCCGAAAGACTTATGATATTTTGTGTAACTTTCGGACTTCTTCTTATAAAAGTGATTAAGCGAATAAAAAAATTATTGTGTTATTATTTTTTAGTTAAACGACTGATTAGCATGTAAACTTTCATTGCACATACACAAATTCGCGTTAGACATAAAATAAAATATTATTTTTCATCATTTAACAGTCATTGGTTAACAGCATTTTATTATATTTTTAATTACAATATATTTTCTTTAATTATTTTGGTTTTATTTGAAGTACAAAACCCCTAATTATTCAACTATCTTTAAACTGTGTAAGTATGATAGCACTTACACAGTTTCGTAACAGTAATCGATGAACCGGTGGATGCAATTTTTAGCCCTAAGATGTTATAATTAATTGTTTGTCTAGTTTGAAGTTGAAGGTAAGATTGTAGAAATATATTATAAGTTTGGACAGCGTTTGAGGTGATATTTCACAAAGACTCACAAGAGACCCAGCTGCTCCCGTCTAGACGGGAGCAGCTGGGACTGCGACTGAGACGCGTCTGGAGCCAGTGAGTCTATTGCATCCCCAATTGGGGTATGTTGTGAGGCTGAAGGTAGTGGGGAAGAGAAGGAGATGGGGAAGAGGAAGGTAGGGAAGTACCTGGCTATTCAGATCTGGTCACCAAACACGGCTAAAGCCATTTCAAGTAACGTTTCAATTCTGAATAGTGGTCTTACACCAGGGCGATACTAAGAGTATCTTCCACTCTCGAACGTGCCGCAAATGTACTTTATATATTTTTAAATGAATTTAAATAATGAATAATCGTGAAATAACACAAATTAATAAAATAAAATTTATTAGCCACGCCGGGATTCGATCCCGCGATCTTCGGATTGCGAGTACCTTACCGCTAGACCACGCCGGCCAATACACTTTAAACAATCAATAAACAATGTACTTTAAATAAACAATGTACTTTGTAAATAAACAAAAAATCTCAAGTTAACTCCCAGGTAAGTTGGGGGGCCTACATTAATTACGTGAGCAGTTTTTCTTCCAACCAAGACCCCCCCCCCCCCTTGGTAAGATAAATTTGGGCCACTTCGTATATTCTTTTCAAGTAACGTGAGATTTTGCTGGACCCCCCCCCCCCTTTTGAGCTCACGTAATTAATGAATGCCCCCTTAGGTCTTGTATATTTTCTGTCTGTACAGAGTATGAATAAAACAATATACGTACATTTTTACACAGCACCGCGCTCATTGGTCAAATCATTGAACATATAGTTGTAGTTTCGTATCAGTATTAATCAAAAATCGATGAACCAGTGGATGCAATTTTTAGCCCTAAGTTGTTAAAATTGTTTGTCGGTTTTTAGTTGGAAGTAAGATTGTAGAAATATATCATAAGATTGTACAGCGCCCTTGAGGTAATTTTTCACTTAAACGGCGCTAAACAAATCATCCAAATATTATTATTACTTGTTCCTAAAATAGTATTGCTAACATAAAGACCTTTGTAGCTCTAAATTACTTTGACGTTTTATTGCACATCCTCACTTCTCTTCTCGTATCATCAAAGAACCCTATTGAGACGCCGAGAAAAGAGGCCTTAATTCAACTTTCCTAAATAAAAAAAGCACCTCTCTCATACCTTTGTCAGTTTTATTTATCTACGCCTATTTTAGTACAATCGCTTTTTATTGGAGAATAAATGTGACGCCGGGTTTTTTCATCTTTCTTTCGCAAAAAAAAATTTCGTCATGAAATTTCTTTGACTTTGTAAATGAATATTTTCTTCAAGGTAAATTAAATATCCCTTTGATGTTAGTGAGTTACTCGGGCTCCAGTAAGCAACACGTGTATTAAAAAGGAACTTTAGAGTTTCCCCTCGTTTAATTCGAGCACGTGGTGAGTTTGGACCGTGAAAGTTTTGTGAAATTGCGCCACTAAACATTGCTCTGTTTGCTAATGGCCATCTTGAAATCCCGAAAGTTCTCTAAAATTCTCTAAAATGATATTCCTGAAAGCCGGAAACCTGAATATAATCTAACATAACATATCTTGGGTTCTCACGCAGCTGCTAAAGTTCTCCAACATTCATTCTCGATTTTAGTGTTGGGAGTTTGAGATTAGAAGGCATTACCTACACAGGAATACATCGCCGTTTCTTTAGCCTTACCTAAGCATTGGCTATCGAAGCCCTATATCCTTCCTTTCGGTTTTCAGGATGTTCGTCTTTCGAGATTTTGATTTTCGGTAATTTGGAATTTAAAATAATGTCTGGAACTATCAATCGTCACTTTCAGCTTTGATTTTGTATACTTACAAGTTCCCCCCAGAAGTTCACATAAATTGAAAATTCCATCATCAGGGCAGATCCGGAGACACCTGTCGAATCTGCCCAGATGATAGACACTGCAATGCTGTCCGAAACGTTGACTAAAGAAGGAGGTAGCGCAACACGGCATAACACCCCAAAAACAAATAACGAAAAGTTCTGCTATGTGCTGTATATAATTCATAATAAACTTTATTTATTTATTTAATATAGATACAAAATAAAGCACAAATTACATATTTGGAAGCTTTGCCTGTCCAACTAGGAAAGTTTCCCGTTCCAGGACGGACAAATTGACAGGTTTAGTTCATATTATTCCAAGAAATGTACATAAATACATAAAAAAAACCAAAACAAAAAACAAAAAATTTCATTTTTCTCTGAAAGTAAGTTGTGTAGTAAAGATAATGTGTTTTCTGTTTTTATAGTTTAAAACTGTCTTTATAGTTTAAATTAAAAGAAATTAAAATTAAAATGGAGTTCTACAAAATAAACTTGATAACAATAAATAAAGTGTGCAGTAGTATTGGTTAAAATATAGTTTTAATATGGAAAGAATTCGTACATTTAGTTGATTTTTTGAAGGTGTGCAGTAGTATTGGTTAAAATATCGCACCCATTATAATATAACACCCAGTAAAATCTGCCGGTAGCCCATCTCCTTATATTTCAATATCTTTGGTATCCACAGTAACCACAGTCTCAATGATGGTGTTTTATTTATGTATGACAGCAGAATAATACAATAAATCACGCGAACACTTCAGCACAGGTTCTCTTAGTGAGGTATTCACAAAACACTGTTACTAATCCATTTACATTCAGTTATTGACATTTTTTAGATTCAGATTATTAACATTATTTACATTACTGGTTCTTATTACCAAATTAAATTGAAAACGTTTGTAATCTGTATGTACGAGAATATAAATAAATAAATACACAAATATCCAGGAATTCATTTATTCAATAAACAAAGTGTTAGGTAACATTTTGAAAATTCTTTTCTTGACAAGACAGTTTAACAATATGATCTTATTTTAGGCCCGGTAGTAAGCGTTTGAAAAGAAGCAGAAGGTGGTTTGAAAGGGAGATATGTAAATACAAATGTTAAATAGAGCGCTATGTTAAAAAACGATTATAAATAAGCGAAAATTATGATTTTTTAAATAAAACACGGCTCGTTAATAATAGAGCAAAAATCTTTTGACTAATGTCTAAAGTAGCACTTAAAGAAACACTATTCATTTTTTCATTCCGTGTTATATATAACAAAACAAAATATGTGTTTTAATAATTTTCAGAGAAAAACAGCAAAGTTTTTCTATCGATTTTAGTGATGGGAGTTTGGGAAAAGGGCTTATTACATTTTCGGCTCGGAAAATGTATATATATATTATTTTCAAAAAATATAATAAATTTTTTATGAACTTAAAAAAATAAAGTGTTTGAGAATTATGCTAAAAATTCGGAATGCGGGTTCTTAATTGGTTTGCATGAAGTCAGATGTACTAATAAATTAGATATCTTCGCGTTATTATTTTTTTTAATATGTGATAGTACGAAACGATGAGACCATAAAACTCGTACCTTGGTGGGGTCATAAAAATACTGTATTGTACTCATTCCTACAAATATGATTACCAACTCCGAGTAGCTTCAAGTAATAAAAGGGAGAAAATAAAACATTTTTCCTTTGACATGAATCACATTTGGCGAAAAGGGTTGAGTTACGTACAAATTCTTACCAAGTTGCCAACACAATTTGCGATAATATTGTAGTTTCACAGGGTACCTACCGGAATGGATTTCCCGAAGTTCGACAATGTTCGAAAGCGGAAATTTGGAAAACTAAATTTCGATTGCACGACTTCCGAATTACGAACTACTTGAAAGGCGTAATCTCGAGAGACTAAAATCCAGAACTCCTAAACTTCAAAAAGACGTCAAAATTTAATGAAATGATTTATTATAAATAGGAAAACTGCATTTGACCATCCTAATCAGCGAACAAATCATTCTAAAAGTTTAAGTAACTAAGTGTCGTCGAAGCGGTATGCAGAGAGGATGTACCGCCGAATAACAAAAGGATAAAACACATTTTCTTTCAAATGAAGCAAGGAAAAACTTTTGTCTTTTTATGTATAGTATATACCTACCAGTACCAGCGTATAAGTACATAAAATGACAATTAAGGGATCAACTATCGGGTCACCGTGAAATGTTTACTAGACTATATTAATATTATTAGAGAAATTGCTACTTTAGATAAAATATGATTTACTCAATGTAGCTAATTGACAAACATGAATATTGTTAGAATTTAGGAATATTACAAGTAAACACATCGATAAAATAAACACCCACAAGCTACGATGTAATAGATATTCTTCATACAGAAAGGTTCTGTGCAAATATTTTGATTTGGCAAGCCTACGCTGTATTACCATGTTGAAAAAAACGTGAGCGAATTACGTATTATTTGAATCATTTTTTGATACAATATGAAATCATCCCACAACTGATAACTGATTAGTAATTTGTTTTTGTGAACGAAATAATGGCAAATGTTTAATCATAATAAATATCATTAGTAGACAGTAATGCGATGGCCTGCCTAGCAAGAGATAGCTGTGATGTATTTCAACTCCAGTGATTGAGTTTACAAGTTGATTTATTTACGTTATCGTATGGTTTATGATGAATATTTAACTGGACCAGACGTCCGTACCATAGGAAGCTCTAAGTTATTCTGAAGCTGGGAGACCAAACACTGAGGGAGCTCAGCTGTCTATCATGTATTATTGGCTGTTTCCGTAACTGCATTAGATACAAACGACAATAGTCAACACTCTTCTAAGGCACCACTTAATTGATATCTGTTGAGACACCTAAAACTATATATATGATTATATATACTAATGACATTTGTTGAAGGATGTTAGGACGGTAGCAAAAATGAAGCTATCACATTTTAAAATCGACTGGTAGCCCACAGCTTAAAAACCTGTGTTAGCACTTATTTTTCAAGGGTATAATCTAATAAGTACATAGATAACAATAATCGGACAGGTTCAAGGTACTTCACCACACTAGAAACAATTGCTGTACTATCAGTGAAAAAAAATAATGCACTTGACGAATTAGGTTACGTCGATAACGACATATCAAGGTTTTGTTTACAAATTAATTATTGTCAAGTAACCTACCTTCTCAAGTGCATTTTGAAAAGAAGAAATTTTTTATTTATAGGTAGGTAAATATGTTTTATCAAAACTACAAGTATAATTTTAATCATTTCAGGTCAATAATGCAAAATCTTTGTTCATTATTTTTGCACTACGCAAGAATTCATGAAAAGTCAAATGCGTTAACCAGGCATCATTATTATGTTTTTAAATTTCAAATGTCAGTTGATTAGTCAGACATCTCCAAATTCTAAGTTTTGAGATAATGACGAAGGCAATATTCGAATGCTCGCCATACATCAAATATTATTTACATGTGTAAGGATTTTACATATTAAATATAATATATAATAACACCGGAAGGCATAACGGTCCGGTACATTAGTATGACATTTTGAAATAAATGTGACCCAGATAATTTGGTTTAATTAACTACAAGTTTTTCTGCATTATAATTGATTTGGTGGTGTTTATGAGTAATCTGAGTATTGTACCAGATAGAGGGCACACTTTTACGTATAACTGCGAACTCAACTTAAATTTAGATTTTTCGGAGATGTCTGTCTAAACAACTGGACGATCGAATATAAGAAGAAAAAAGTTTGAAATTGAGTGCAATCTATTTTATAGGATTACTGTTTCCATAAGAAAAAGATCTCACAAAGTCATGACAATCTGAATATATTCTTACTACTCAGAGTTCAGTTTATTTTTCTTTTGGATAAAATGGAAACTTGTTGATTAAATTGGGTCAAACAGCATTTCTATCAAGTACCGATATACTACAGGTATGAATATATGATTTTTTTTAACTGGTCTCGCAATACTGAAATGAAAATTTGATAAAATATTTGGAAAAAGAAAATGAATAACTGAAAACAGAAGAAAAATATTTTTTCTAAATTTAATTCACAACTTTCCGATTCGAAGTAGGTAGGTCTTTATATAGATACGCTGAAAATGTTTTTTGTTCCATCCAGGGATTTTTTTCACGTGTTTTATTTATTTAATATCTGTGAAGTGTAATTGAACGAGTGTTTACAAAGTGTAATGTAATTAATAATAATTAATGTAATGTAATTAATATTAATTTCACAATTGTGTAATGTAATACGTGTAATTGTGAAATGTAAAAGATTAATATTGATTGTTTTATTACAATTTTTTTAACTTATCTTTATTTAGTTACTATTCTCGTCTAGTTTTTATATTAGTTTTTAGAATATCTTCTGAGTAGGTACCTACTCAAATTTTCCAATATCTTCGGAAAGGTAAATGAAATATATTTGTGATTTGATTAATTTTGTTATTGTTCCTTTACGTGGTACTTTAAGTACTATTATTTATAATTCAATTTTTAATCTCAGTAAGACAAGTCTGTTTTGAGTTTAATGATTTTATTAAGAATTAAAAATAACACAAAATAAAATGTATTCTACATATTAATACAAAGTTATACCTACTAAGCTGAAGGAAGCCAATACATTATAATGTAAACATGTAGGGTGGCCAAGTGTTGAAATTTATTTGATATAATACATTACGCTCTTAATTTGAAAATGACTAAGATGAAACGAAAAAATATATGCATGTAAAAAATTATGCTATTAATTTAAATGGATAAAGACGAAGAAAAAATGATGAATTTGTATGTTGCATAATTGCATAGTATATTTAGTATTACGCTTTTAATGGTACTTTCGTGTCGTATGGAGATAAACTAAAAAAACATGAAAATAACACGACCATCAATAACAAGGTAAACGTAATAAGGTAAGTAGGTAAACGAGTCTGTTATTAACTTGTTGAACGTGATAATTATTATAAATGATACACGGTGTCATGAAAACTTTAAAAAGGAAAAAAATACTATTTTCGTAATATGCTTTTCATAATATTCGATCTAATTAAATAATAATAATAATTCAATTCTCCGACACAAGTAACATGCAAAAAAACAACAATAAAAACCAAACCTAATCTTTCAACCCGGCTGTTCACCGTGGAAGATCAAGACCAAAACCCCCTGAAGAAGAAATTTTTAACTTCCCTAAAGTGACAAACACAAGAAATACTTAAGAGCGTATAACCAGAGAACACCAGAAATATGTCATTTTTAAATCAGTATTTAGACGTATTGACTCTTTTCCACAAAAAAATATAAATTGGTTTCGAAAGATTGTTCTCTTATCTAGTAAACTTTATTTTGCTGAGACATTATTGAAAAATGATAAATACTAATGATCAAAAAATAATGTACATAATTTTAATAGTTTTATCAACACGCCTTTCAGCATTTTTGGATGTAGGTATAAATTAAAGCAAATTTGGAATGAAATAAAATCGATATTGAGTTATAATTTTAAAAAGCTGGTATGGAGAATAATTAATCTTTCTCATGGAACCGCCCTGTACGATCGTAAGAACCTATTTCGGCGAAATGTGGATTTTCGGCAGCTGGCTGGTTATACGCTCTCAACCCTACGAACTAAACAAGAGAAAAATGGAATTCTTTATAGGAGGCCTTCACCTTCGTAATTTAAGATACCCATATTAAATTTTTCGTAAATAGCATTAAGTATACTTTTTCTTACTTTTTACAACTCTGTAACATACCTATTTGCAAAAAAAAAATAATTTTATTATAATAATTCAATTTAATTATAGGCGTTTATTGAGATAAAATATGGTGATAATGCTAGTATGTTACCCATTACCAAAAAATGTCTGTTCCGAGATGGGTAGAATACGATTCACAAAACGTATATACTCGTACTGTTATATATGTATATGGTATGAAGAGACGTATTTGACAATGTGTGGAAGAATTATTATTATTCTTTTTATGTGAATAACCCAAAAAGTCTCAGCTACTCCGGTCTGGAGCCAGTGAGTCTGAAGGTAGTGGGGAGGAAAGGAGATGGGGAAGAGGAAGGTGGAAAAGTACCTGGTCACCAACATGGCTAAAGACATTTCAAGCAGCCTTTCAATTCTGAATGGTGGTCTTACACCAGGGCGATACAGAGAGTTTTGTTTTACATTAGCTCTACACAGGGAGGAGGCCGTGAGGAAAATAATTCCCCTCAGGGCTTATGTCATCTTTAGGGATGCCGTATGGAGGGTATTTTCCGAAAAGGATGGAAAGTAAGTTCTGGGAAGGAAAAGGGTATTAGGGGTTGGTAGGAATCTGAGGGTCAGTGTGACCACGAGTGGCGGACGTATGAATCCATCCCTCCCACAGCAGTGCAAGGCGATGTTCCGAGAGAGTACGGCTGGAGAAGTCAATGGGACTTCCTCAACCATTCTTTCCCGATCCGGCCTGCTATGCAGCTGGTGGCCAGACGCATCCGCTGCCAAGACCCTTACAAACCTCACCCTATGGACCCGGGCACCCCTGTTAAGTCACCAAACGTAGCGAACCACTTGGGGTGACCTGTGACCTGTGGAAGAGATGTTGGTTATACAATAAACGGCGGTACCCATAACCGATTCCCGAATTGAGAATACTATGTATAATTTTAAATGAATTAATTGTGAGATAACACAAATAAATAAAATAAAATATATTTGCGCACGCCAAGATTTGATTACGCGACCTTCGGATGGCGAGTCAAGTGTTTTACCCCTCGATGACGGAGGCCGTCACTATTTTTCACGATTTGTCACGATTTTGAAGAAAACCAATTTGAAAAAAATGACATAAAAAATTCCCTGTAGTCCAAAATTTCCTTAACATTTTTTACTCCAATTAATGTCAAGAATCACTGGTTAAATTAAGTCAAGTATGTCCCTTAACAACCAGTTTTATGTATGTATCAATTAATAAAAAAGTAATTATGCATGTGTTAGTCTAATTAAGATTGATTTATATTTAATATCATGATAAAGAAAAGATATCGATCGAGTTTTAAAACACGTGATTTTTTTAAACGGATGATTAACAAAAATATCGCATCAATTTTAAAAGTGTGCCAATCTGCTGAATAATCAACAATTAGTTGGAATCTTAAGATAATAGTTATCTCTTAGCATTTAAGATTGTTTGAAACATTAATAGTTATTTAGGATAAGCGTTTTAATTGACTGTTATTACTGTTAAACTGAGTTCAGCTATCGCTTGTTATGCGGCCTCTATACGCATAGATAGTAGATACATGTATGTAAGTGCTTTCACAGACCGTAGTGTTCATCCGTAGACATTGGCGCAATTAGATAGGGTATAATTTGATAATACATGATGTTAGTGGTCTAGGCCTTAGGCACATGATTGCGTATTATGTCTAAGAAGGTTTGTATTAATCGGGCACTATGGTAATAAGGGCGAATAATTATTGTTTGTAGTTAATACCAACAGATAAGAATTGTAGGACGTTACAAGGTTTTTAGGGTTACATATTTTCAAATCAAACTGGGCCAGTATTATGATGGCAGTAAAATTTGTTTCAAACAATTAAGTATTAAATATCAATACATGGTTTAAAATAAAACAACTTAAAGTCGCTGAATCAGGTGGTGTTGTGATTACTCGTTATATGATATTATTGAGATCGGTCACGAAGTGATTTTCTTATTGTTATGTAGTAAACAATTATTATCGTGGACATACATCGAAGGGCGCCCTACGGTTGAATTTGGCAGGCACTTCTGGACTGGAGTTCCAACATACCTGAAAAAACCCTCGAATTTATGCAGAAACGGGCGGTCTCCTTGATAGATTCTTCTGTCTTAAAAAACGGATATCAATCTTTAGAGCATAAGCGTGGGAATGCTGACTTTTTACTACCGGTATTTCAATGGAAGTTTATTGATTCTTTTGGCACCGGTGCACAGTCGGGAAACACGCCAAACGAGCGTCCAACAATTGTCACACGAAAACGGGTCACTTCTAGGACTCGTTCTTGAGTACGCCAGCTCGGCTGTGGATTCGTCGTCCTCTGTGCTCTTTCGTACAACATGGGTGTCTTCAATAATCAGGTTTACTCTTTCTTTTCCATAAAAAGACTCTCCACACAGCATCTCCTAACGATGACATTGGACCCGAGGGAAATTATATTCCTTGGGGCCTCCTGTGTGGAGTTAAAGTAAAAAAATAATTTTAAGTGAAATAATTTGCAACACGGTACTTGTTACAAGCTCGGCAGGTACTATGGTAATGGTAAAAACGAGGAATATAGTAGTCATACGCCATTATAACATCCGTACAATCATGCTGTTTCATTCATACCTACTCGGTTTTTCCTTCCACACATTTAGACACACGTCCTTCTAAGCGTATCTAGTTATTTAAAACGGATGAAGATTTCTACAGAATAAATAGTTTAAAGTCAAGAAGGTCCTACATTTAAAATTATACATGAAGCCAAAAGTGGTCAAATAAACTTATTATCTATGAATATTAAAATGACAACCTTTAGAAAAGTAGGTAGATACACAGTGTACACACCCTTTAAAAAGGGCTTTCATGATTTTTTCCCAGTATAGAGATGGAAAATGTTTTATTCGTTGTTGTTAAAAATATTTGTTTGGGTCCTTTCCTCTGTAAGTACAGAAGATACGAGATTTCTTACTGCTGTCAAATAAATCCCTCGTATACATGACTTTTGCCAGCAAATTGGACGCAAAGGTACACATCACTGCCTTTCAAATGTTAAAAGGATTTATTCCAGCCTTGTGTACCATAAAAGTTGTTACAAATAGTTCATGAATAAAGTATTTTAAATTTTTATAAAAATATTAATTTAAAAAATCCTTCAAGGCCTATGGAATCTTTGGGGATGCTGTGTGAAGGGTATTTTTAGGGAAAGGAAGAAGAGAAAGTTTTGGGATGGAAAAGAGTATGAGGGATGGGTAGGAATCTGGGTGTCAATGTGTCTAGGAGTGACGGACGTATGAATACATCCCTCGCACTACGGTGCAAGGCGGTGGGTCGAGAGAATGCGACTGTAGAGATTTAGGTTAGGTCTCCCTCAAACCATCTCCGGCCCGCCATGCAATAGGTGGGCGAGTCCCAGGCAAACCTCACCCCATGAACCCGGGCACCCTTGCAAAGTCACCAAACGTAGCGAACCATTTGGGATGACCTATGATAGGGGTGTTGGTTATTCAATAAATGGTTCCCTTGTCGGCGGCACCCCAAATTGAAATTGACAGGCGAATTGAAAACGCCTGTCACGACACAGGTATATCCTAGTAAGACAGGCATTGAAAAACCTAATGACATACTTTATACAGATAAATAAATAAAAATTGCATCATACAGTTGTAAAAATAAAATACACAGGTTCTAAAAATACAATTTTCTAATAAACAAAATAATATTCAAATTAATTACAGACTTTGGTCCCGAGAAAAAAAATTCCAAGCTGCGAAGGTTTAATCGTTTCGGGTGATTTAAATGCTTTGCCACAGAACGATTAAAATTAAACACGGAATAGCCCCAGTTTTAATGAGTTTTGAGTTTGTATTTGTTGTGAAAGGTTATTTATGCAAACCGATGTAAAGCTATAAGTAGGTACGTATACAGGGGAGCAATATTCCGTTTCAGGTCATATTCAATTTTGTACATTCTTTGTGCTGTCAAATGAATTAATATTGCGGAGTTTCATTAAAAAAAAACTTGGGAACAGTCAAACAGAATGAAAAAAGTATTGATGTTCTCAGTTTGACAAGTTGGTTTTGCACTTTGTAGCTGCAAAAACGTTTCATTTATTTTAGTAGAAGCATAAAATAATTGGACTATCTCTTTTTAAGTGACAAATTTAATATTTAATTTTTAGAAATTTAATAAAAATTGAATTTGATAATGTTATTATAGAAAGTATTTTAGTTACAGCTGTATCGACTTGTAAGGTCATTTTCAAACTGCTGTAACTAAAATACATTCTAAAATACTTGCAGAACTCGATAATAACATTATCAAATTTATTTTATTTAAATTTCTAAAAATTAAAATGGAGTTCTACGAATTAAACACAAAAACCATTAATAACCTATTTAATATGTTGTGGAACGACACACAAATGTTGTTTTTTGGTTATCAAAACAAACTTTTTAAATCATCATAAGTACGTAGGAACACTTAAATTTCAGTATTTCCTCATCTAAGGACAGGTTCTTTCGCAGAATTTTAACAATTCATCACATTTCGAGGTTAAAATTAAAGTTCTGCGAAAGACCTTTCAAGTAATGTTATTTTTTCATCATGGACCGATTATTTCACAGTAGTAACTACTAACGATCTTCAAATTCTGGAAACAACCCAACTTAATATATATTAATTTATTAATTTATCTATCAACATTACTTTAGTTTATTATGTCAGCTAAACAATAGCAAAAAAATGTCGTGGTATAAATGAAAGTATACTAGATTATGAATATATATATTCAGACAGACACTTAAAATGGAACGAACAAGTCGAAAATACGGTAACCAGAGTAAGAAAACTTATTTACATATTCATTAGATTGAGAAACATCCTATCATCTAGTATGATTAAAACTATTTATTTCTCTCTTGCTCAATCTATTCTACAATATGGTATAATCGGGTGGGGGGGAACTTTTAAAACTAACCTTCAACCTGTAGAAAGGGTACAGAGGTTGATTCTAAAAGTCATTACACGAAAACCATCTACATTTCCAACAATACAGCTGTTTGACTCTTTTAGGGTTCTTAGTCTTAACAAAATTTTCAAAAAGAACTCACTGTTGCAAATCCACAAAGATCATTTCAATACTACAACAAAAATCACAAAAATAAGTAACCGATCAAGATCACGTGGCAACCTAGATATCCCTAAAATTAAAACTAGTGCTTTTCAACACCACTATACCTATCAAGGTATAAAATTTTTTAATGCCCTTCCATATAAAATCAAATCTGAAGAAAATTATAAAGCCTTTAAATCACAAATAAAACAACTACTAGATCAACCCAACACAAATTATAAATTTTAATTTCACAGAACGAATTTGTACCGATTAGTAGTAATTGATCAAGTCTTAATTATGATATTTGATACTTTAGTTCAAAATTAATCATTTAATTCCTTCATTAATTAACAAAAAAAAATAATAAAATTATAAATTAATGTATTCTTCTCATTTGCACATATCCTCTTAAAATATTTCATCAGCATTTGAACTGAAATGTAGCGATTATTGTTGTAACTTAACATTATGTACCTACTCCTGCAATTATTATCAGCTAATCCAATTGTTAGAATCAACTATATGTACTTACCATCTAACACCTACCTATTACGAGAAATGTAATAATATTATTTTTACTTTTAATTATCTATACTACATGTATCATGTATATCTATTTTAGTAACTGCTATGTCAGTAAATTTATTAATCAATATTTGTTATCATTCATAACTTTATTTTCTTAATTTAAAAAAAAAGATTATATATTTGTATATTATTTTTTCTTTATCTTTTTCTATAATAGCACAACTCCCCAATTCAAACACGAGAAATGTTTTCTCTTTTAAATTGGGTAGATTCATTAACAAGAAATAACTTTATCTGTAATTAGTTTTTTTTATGAACCAAATATTTTCTTTCTGTAAATCTGTTATATGTATGTATATTTCAAAAAAAAAAAAAAAAAAGTATTATTTTACCAACAGAATTTCTTCATTCATTTTCATTTTCAAATTCATTTTTCGTGTTTTATCTATTAATATTTCTTTAGTTTATTATGTCAACTAAACAATAGTAAAAAATGTCGTGGTATAACTGAAAGTATTCTAGAATATGAATATACATATGTATTATTTTACCAACAGAATAGTCAACACTATAATTTACTATAATTTACATGTAAAAACATTATCATACTGGAATGTCCTAAAACGGGCAATTGCCTAGTTGGACATTTTAAGATCATTATATTGTATTATGTAATATTTACGAACAATAAATAAATAAATAAATAATAATATTAAAAAAAAATTTTACGCACATTTGAATATTATTTAAAAATACTTATAATATTTTATATACAGTAGTGTTGTAGAAATAATATTAAAACATAATCGTAGATTTTGTTATGTATATTGTATTTAAAAACTATTGAAAGAGTATTTTAATGTAAGAAAAATTCGTCGAAATAAGTAAATTAAAAGATTTAATGCATTTGTTGAACAACACTTAGGGTGAAATATGAAACGCTTGCGATAAATATCTAAATGAATATACTTTTATGAAGATAATTAATTACTAACTTAACGGTTTATTAATTCGATTAAAAATATATATTATGCTAATTACAAAAAATAATTTAACAAAAAACCCATATAAAAGTTTCAAAAACATTATTTGGCAAAATAAATACCTTCAAACAAGCCATTGTTGCATTTAAACAATTACTTGACATCATCGCTGCATTTGCGTTAACGTAGGTAACATAAAATATTAAAATAACACCAAGTTTTTTTACAGTTACTTAAAATGCAATTTAAAAAAACTACTACAGCCACATAGTCATTATGCAAAACTCCCCGGAGGTTAGTTTCTAATCTAAACTCGAAACAATTATTTCTGAAACCAACAATGCCAGAACATTTTGTCCCTCCAAGTTATCCCATAAATGTGTAACTCGCGTGGAACGGAAAACTCCCGCCTGCCCCAAATAAATAAATTTGCTCTCGTTATTGTTTGAGTAGGTAAGTTTTGACCGCAATTTGACGCAAGCAAAGTTTTATTTTTTGGCCCCGACGAGAAGGGCGCATTTTATAAGTAGCAGTCACCGAAGCGTTACGTCAAAAGTTGAATAAGATTTTTTCGTCACATGAAGGCAATCATCACTTTCCTTGTCAAGAAATCATTAAAAATAAAATCGACATTCGCAATACCGAGTAGTAATTCACTTTCAAAATCGGTAGTATTTTTTTTTAACAATATTTTAATATAAAACTAAACCAAAACGCAACATTTCCACATAATATAAAACTTGACTGTCCGTCATCGTACGAAAAGCGGTACCTACTAAGGATAGAACATGTCCTTTTTTGCAACCCGAATTCACGTGAAAAAATATGGAAACTGGACGAAAAAACACTCTCTGTCGTTAAGAAATTTTCCCTGAACAGCAGTGGGGTATCCAATCATGTTTTCCTCACTCTTAACAAACTCAGGTACGCCTTAATCTTCATACGAATGTCTAGTAATGTTACATTGTCGTGTAAATGAGCTTATGGGTCCGAGTGGTTAACGCTATAACTAAGACATTGATGTGTTAATTCTTCTTTTGAGTTTCAGAATAATTTTCTATTTTTTTAGCTTTTCAACGAAGAATCTCTATAATCGTCGCCATTTCTATTCAGCGTATTCTAAGATTGGGTCTATATATCAGCAATTCAAATCCACCCGTCTTTCATACAAAGCAAAATCGGTAACATTATTAAAAATTAATATTTATTTGAAAATACTGTGAAGTATTTTCCCATTGAATATCAAAAGCATATTGGGAAAATATGTCGACGAGACTATACGTGGGAACCTCTGTCCTGTCATAGGTACTCCCACCTTTGGAAAACCCACATTTTCCATTCTACTCTATTTGACAAAGGCGTTCAGTGTTTTTCTCTATTTTCGCAATAGTTCATAAAAAGAGGTTTAAAGTTGGTTCACGAAGCTATTCAACCACCCGAGCTATTCGACGCACAGGAAAATAATTTAAAAGAGGATACGTTTGAATGTTTTTGTGCTCACCGATAATAGTATCGAAAGTTTAAAAAAGTTTTATGAACTATTTATTATATTCGCTCGCAGTCCCCTTTTACCCATCAAATGCTTATACTGGGTGCGTAGCGATGTTTATCAATTCCGTTTAAATTTAGACTCGCGTTTAAATTCGACAATGTTCTTTTTTGTTTTTTTTTTCTATTCTTCAGCTTCCTAACAAAAACAAAATAATAATTATTAAATTAAATTACTTCTTTCCAGAGTGGAAGATACTCTCAGTATCGCCCTGGTGTAAGACCACCATTCGGTTGCTTGAAATGTATTTAGCCACGTTTGGTGATCTGAATAGCCAGGTACTTCCCCACCTTCCTCCGCCCCATCTTCTTTCCCTCCCCACTACCTTCAGCCTCGCGATTGGGAATGCCAAAGTCTCACTGGCTCCAGACAGGAGCAGTTGAGACTCTTGTGTGGTAAAAATAACAAAAAAACTTCTTAATCCATCTGATAATCATTACCAAGAAAAGACTTTAAGACCTGCACGTTACTTTCTGATTTTAAGAGTGTACAACCAGAGAAACCAGAAATATGTCATTTTTAAATCAGTGGTTAGACGTATTGACTCTTTTCCACAAAAAACTATAAATGGATTTTAAAAGATTGTTCTTTTATCTAGTAAACTTATGTTTTAGATTTTGAGAAAAAAAAATTATTTTTAGAATAATAAGGTTATACCATAGGTCGTTCGCAGATTTGTTCAATTTTCAAAAAAGTACATTTCTTATACAACACCCATTTCAAATCATATAATCATGCAGTAAAATAAATCAATACATTATCTGGTAAACGTATATTTCAGAATTTTAATTTTAGTTTAAATAAAATTATTAAAAAATATATACGGACATGTGTTTCTTGACGAAAATTGGTCGGTTTGTGCATTTATTTGTGCACTTACAAACAAATATATTTCGGATTTTTTTACATACTTATTTTGCTAAGACGTTATTGACAAATCATAAATAATTTGATCGTAAAATAATTTCAGGAAGTATTTAATTTTAAATAATTTTGAACATCGCATTTTACCATTTTTATCGCAGCCCGTAAACACAAATTTCAGATTTCATTACGTTACGGGCCCAAACGCGGCCAGGAGAGCACGTCTTCGCGACGCTTTGAATAATAATATTTGGAAATGAAATTTGAAAACGAAATTTGAAATAAACACGAATTCCTTGATTCATGTTTGTTAAATCTATAGGGTTGCCCGAACGCAATTTTTCATGTTCATTGAATATTTTTTTGCAAAAATTTTTATAATTTCGAATATTTTTTTTATTTTAAATTTTTCTTGTGTGAATACCGCACAAGAGTCCCAACTGCTCCAAAATATTTTTTTGGGGTAAATCTTTTTTACGCACGCTCGACACTTGGGGGTAAACTGGTGAATGGGTTACGAAAAGTGGTGATAGTTACGAAAAATGACATGCGAACGGTAATCAATGCGAACGGTGATCGATTGCTCGGCGGGTCGGGCCTTTAAGCACGCTTGTTTTTCGTGTTATTATTATATTGTTAATGGACTATTTGTCCGTAAATAAATAAATAAATTATATACAGCGGGTACCCGGCATGCGTTTCATGGGCACTGTAACCTCGCGGTCAACTAAACTGTTATGGTTCCATCACAAGTCCCGGGAATTATAATGCAAGCGCCTGCACTATATAACATTATATACAGCGGGTACCCGGCATGCGTTGCAAGGCCACTCAAAGAAAGAAAGGGTTTGTGCGCTTTAATTCTGTTTGTTGAAGTGCTTATTATTAATTATGCAGACGAATAAATATTTCAAAATGCGACATTTTTTACAATCCAACTTAATATTACTCGTTTTTTTTCATGAATACCGCACAAGTCTGGAGCCAGTGGGACTATTGCATCCCCAATTTGGAGTATGTTGTAAGACTGATGGTAGTGGGGAGGGGAAGGATATAGGGAAGAGGAAGGTGGGGAAGTACCTGGCTATTCAGATCTGACCACTAAACACGGCTAAAGCCATTTCAAGCAACGTTTCAATTCTTAATGGTGGTCTTACACCAGGGCGATACTGAGAGTATCTTCCACTCTAATGGCCGTAAAATACAATTGAAAAACAAAAAACTAAAATATTAAAAAGAATATAACAAATTGTTTATTCATGTAGCTATCTACTTAATACCTACTGTGTTTACGCATTTCACTTGTATCTATTTATGTTTATGCACTTCAATATACAAATTACAAATAACTACTACTAATTAAAATTCTGGAAGCGAGAATAGTAATATAAAGTAGTAATAGTAGCGGGTAGCCCTAGCTCGAGTGAACAAAACCCTCAAAACTCGGATTGCCGCGGAACGAAATTTAGTTCTGAAAACGCCCGCTCGCGAGCCCTGATGTGTTAGCGCTAGTGTCGGAATCGAAGTTGTCATGTGCTGGTTATTCACTCTTAATATGATAGTTTGTCATTACATATCGATCGTTTAGTTGATTAGTCAGACATCTCCAATTTGAGTTGTGTGCAGTTAAAAGTGTACCCTCTTTTTGGTATATTACCCAAATAATTATTAACACCACTACATCTGTTATAACGCAGAAAAACTTGCAGTGAATTAAACAAAATGTTTTATGGGTCACAAGTAGAATATTTCAAAGTTTCATGCTAATGTACCGGTCAGTTATGCCTCCCGGTGTTATTATGAGAGCATTCGAATATTGCTTTCCACATTATTTGGAGATGTCTGACTGATCAATTGGCGACTGTCAATTTGGGAAGCGGGTATGGGTACCGACACCTCGGGAACCATTTATTGGACAACCAATACCTCTGCCGTAGGTCATCCCAAGTGGTTCGCTACATTTGGTGATTTAGGCAGGGGTGCCCGGTTTCATGGGGATAGGATTGTCCAGGTCTTGGTGGTGGTTGTTTCTGCACACCTACTGCGTGGCGGGTCGGATTTGGAGAGACTGGTTAAGGGTGACCTTTTTTTCTCTCCATCAGGTCTCTCTCGACCCATCGCCTACCACCGCATTGGGAGGGATGTATCCATACGTTTATCACTCCTGAACACAATCCCCAGATTCCTACTCACTCTTCATGCCTTTTTTCTTCCCTGATCTTCCTTTCCTTCCGTTCCTTAAAAAGCCCTTCACACTAGCGAACTTCACACAGTATCCTCAAAGTTGCCAGAGCTCTGAGAGAAAATGTTTTATTCAGGACCTCCTTGTGGAACTAATGTAAAGACAAACTGGTTGATCGATATGTACATATTTAGTTATATGTAAAAAGTCAAGTAAATTTAACAAAATTTAATTTTCCCATGCCGCGGAAGCCTTTTTAAATTTTTTTTTTCCTAAAATTAGGTACTGATATTCTGTAAAATTTATAATCTTTGTACGCCACTGCAATCTAACTCTCTGGAAAGAGAATACTGAATGGAATGGAATATGTTGGGAAGGTTGCATTCCACCCTCTTCTCCGCGTTTCCTACACCTTCACGTGCTTAGTGCTTACCCCTCTCCGACCTCACTTCCCACTTCCCACATTATTTCAAGCCTCACGTTTCGCACTCGACAGCCGCTCACTAGGGACGACCATAAAACTGGAGCCTTCAAACCCTAGGGCGGATTTCTACAACCTGCATTTAGTCACCATCGTCGGTGGTAGGATTGCACTTATAAATTATGACTCCGCAACTTAAAATGTTAAAAAACAACGCAGTGATGTGGAACGAGCCAATTACATAATGCTATTTATAGATATAACATCTTTTTTTGTTCACAAACCCATTACTTGAAACGATTTTGTCAAAAGTTATGGCTTTGTTTATAAACACTCTGTGGGTAAATGGAAACAATTCCATAACTTGACATTGGTCTATTTTCTCCGGCAAAATTAATATTTATTCTTTGAATTGTCGAAATTTTATAACCCTGAGTTTGTGTGTTCATGAAAACAATCGTTTTACTTTTAATATATTAGATGCTTTTATATACACGTTATAGTAAGACTATAACGTGCTTTAATGGCATATTCGATTATATTAAAAAATATATAGCTAATAGGCCAGTTGTGATCCTGACAATTTCAAGGTAAAGTGATAACCTCTATTTTTTTTTTTCATTGAATAAGATACTAAAATATTAACAAAAGGCAGAATAAAAGAAAAGGTAAGATTCGCAAATGGTAATCTAATTATTTTTCGTCATTTTTGTAATAATAATAATAAAAACATTTATTCACCAATAGATTTTTTTTTCAATATTACCTACATATTTTGTTCTTTTATCGTTGATTCTATTGACGAAAAGGTCACTGCTCAGCTACGATTCAGGATTTCTCCTGGAATGCCCCTGGTTTTCAGCGGTGCCTCTACCTCATATTTCAATTTACAAATATTATCCTCAAATAATTCCCATATATTTGGCTGCTATCTTTTCGTATGGAAAGCAAAGTTATTTTGAAAAGTTCTACACCAATTTATTTACTTGGATATATAACCTTCCAATTTTTAAATATATGTATAGAAAAGGTTTGTAAGTGAAAAAATTTAATTTTACAGGAGAGCGAAAAAAAATTACGATTGATTAAACAAACAGTTCCGTCGAAAAGAGACACTAGCGACACCTCGCAGAGTGGTCTAACTTAAATACGGTTTTCGTGGGGCACAGATAATCACAACCACTTGCCTATTCAGAGATAAAAACAAATTTTTATAAAACAAAATTTTTTGATTTACGAACCTTTTCTATGTGATATGCGATATATGGGACCTATTATATTGACTTTTTTATAAATTTAGATGAATATTCAATTAGTTGAAAGAACTCAACGAAGCTTGTAAACGTCATTGTAATATTTAAACAATTTATCTTGTATTTAATTTTGTATCTTCATTGTTTCTGTTGATACAAATACTGACTTATTTCTGGGTTTCTAAGAAAACCAGGTTTACTTAACGAAATAGTTGTTGGTTATTCTTGAAAATTGATTACAAGGGCAATAATTATTTACGTAATTCATACTTATTGGAAAGATACTTTCGTTATTGAAAGGATTACATTTCATATTCGTTATTATATTATTTTCGTAATTAAACAGTAGGTATCATTTAGTTATTTAATCTTCGAAAATCCATTTGTGGCTTCATTTTAATTAAATGAAAACAAATCAATCACAACACCACTTATTTCATCAAAATTATCTACATATTTTAAAACCAAAAGCTTCTTCGTCAGGATAAGATTAACATTAATAAAAATAACAAAAGGTGAACAAGTATATACAAATAAGAACTATGGACTAAAACATTATAGGGAGTGGTTATTAATTACTTTAAAGTATCATAAAAAACAATTACAAGAAACAAAATTTAAAAAATATTTTAGAATATATAAAAAATGCATTTAATATTAAAAACTTTTATAAATTAACAAATAATAATGAAGATGCCCAAATAACAAAAATAAAGTATTGATTTTTGTTCATATGAAGCAGAATTATAAAATATTCATATGAACATAAATTTAAAATATAGGTAATTATTTTTAAAAAATTGGTTATTAATAATATTTAATTGACTATTAACACTTTTTCTAATTTCTAGTAAACTCGCTGTGTTTACACAGTGATTTGTTTTCATTTAATTTAAGCATCATATTCACAAATTAGGCGGTTATAATTAGTTTTAAATTCGTTAGTTTTAGAAAACTTTCAATTTTCCATTGCTTCTCAGGGTCAGTGACGATCTCTCCCATTTGTAATTTTTCGCTGTTAAATATAAATATCTGTTTATTAAACACGTTATTGATACGTTTAATTTACGGGAACATGCGACACATTATCCTCCCTGTATTTTACGTCGGATTGCTTTAATTAAGCTGGTATGTGCAATTTCTCCTTGAATACTGAAGGCATCTCCGCTTGTCGAGGAAAACTTGGCGTCAGGGAAATCGCATTTACATTGATAAACCTGATGTTCGGGATCTGTAATGTGTTATATTATATTTTCAGTCTTGGATTGAATTACCGATATAATATTGTATTTGTAAGGGATTATCCCTGCCTTTTCTGAACCTACCCGAAACCTTTGACATAAAACTATGATGTCAAAAAGTCAGCGCAAGAATCTTCAAACGAGTGACAACCGTGTCGGATAATTTTTCTTATTTGAATAGCTTCAGTTTGATTTAACTACTGAGTGTTGTGATGTGTTTGGAGAATGTTCAAGTGAGAACTGGCTGATGCTGAATGAGAGTATATTTGTTTTGTGTCATTAATGTTCTCCAAATCCTATTTACCTCTAATAGTATTTTTTTCCTATCTTGAAAGAATTAAGTTTTTATATGGACAAAACTATTTATTCACCGTCTTAATATTTTAAACCATAACTTGCAATAAGTATTTTTTCCTAAAAGACTTAAATTTGCACCATTTATGAGCTAGTAGTAGAGAACGAATAATTTAAAGTTTACCCTTACATTGAATAACGTTATATTTCATGTGATTTCTTTTTGCACCGAGTTGAAAATACTTGTGAAATGGGAGATGTAATCGTTTATGAAAAGACAGAAAAACAATCTGCGTAAAAACCCCTTTAAACGGAAAAAACTTTTTTGTGTTAAAAAAATATTTAGCATACACGAGTTACTTACAACAATAAAGCACTGTTTTAAAATAACACTTTGTATTTTAATTAAAATATATTGAAAAGGGTTATACGAGTTTTATTTTGGAGTTATATCATTAAACTTTTTCATAGTCATATCACGATGTTGCGTAAAATAGTGTTAAATGTTTTATTCTGTCCACTTTTGTTTTTTTTTGAGTTCACCAATTGATCAGTCAATATAATTTCAAACGATATTCGACAATATTACATTTTTTTAACATTATCTCTTTGGGAAGGGATGTTTTGAGAAGGAAAAAAGGTATAAGGGGTGGGTAGGAGTCTGGGGTCAATGAGTGACGGACGTATGAATCTATCCCTCCCACTGCGGTGCAAGGCGATGGATCGAGAGGGTCCGGTTGAAAAGGTAAAAAAGTCTCCCTCAACCAGTCCCTAGACCTAGACAAACCTCACCCCATGAACCCGGGCACTGCTGCTAAATCAATAAACGTAGCGAACCACTTGGGGTTACCTATGGCAGAGGTGTTAATTATAACAGTAATAAATTGTTTCTCTTATTTAAAGCTAAATAATTATTTCATATCATTGAAGAAGAAGATAACACTAATAATCTAAACGAAAGAGAACAAGACACAGAAAAATAGAAAAAGATAACGGTCGCAACTGGGAGGGAAAAGTTATAAAAAGAGAGTTGTTCTTATAAAAATTGAAATATTTGATGCTTATTCAGTGCGCGATTCTCATATTGCCACATTTCGTCAAAACATTATTTAAAAAATTGACCTTGAACACGAACTGAATTGTTCATCCGGAACAGTGACTTAATGGGTATCGATCGATTTACTATCTGCACCCACTTCCAATTTTCATCGGATCGTCAAATTTCATATTCATGAATTTTCTATGTCATGAACACTCAGGTAGGTATCTGAAAATAAATATTATACCATAGGCATAAAATTATGTTTGCGATAACTGTACAGGAGTTATTAAGTTATTGAAACTATGGCTGACCCATTCGCTACGTAGGTACAAATCTCTAAGATTGGACTTCACGTAATACACAAAACATGTTCTTCAGAAGGGGATATCCATTGACGAAGGGGATATCGTATAAAAGTCACCTACAAAATGCATTTCGCTAACTATTCTGCCTACCGAGTTACTGCAGCGCTACGGAAATGTTCCTGGAGGGTCTAGTTAACTCTTTCAAAGCACTTCGCCACCGCATGGAAATCTTATAGCAGACTCAATCCAATAATACCCGTTTGCCCTCTGAATACGAGAGTCTGTCACATATACTCTTTAAATGACTATTCTCATTATTTGTGATTAATATTTGTTCACTTCTTTTCTGTTTTATTTTATGTGCCTATTGTTATTTTGATTTACTATGTATTGTGGAATGTATTGTATTGCACTACCCTTGCTGCCAAATTTCTGTTTTTTTTTTTTACATTAACTTCACCCAGGAGGCCCTGAGGACAATAATCTCTCTCAGGGCCTATGTATGTCATCTTTGAAGATATTATGTGAAGGGTCTTTTTGAGAAGAGGAAGGAGTGAACATGAAGAGATCCATGCTTTAGGAGGGAGGAAACACAGAGGCCTGCAAATCATTTCACAGCTGAGCTGTTGAACTCTTTTTATTTTTTAAATAATTTTATTATTGTATAAAAAAATGGATTTTCTCACCCGCTAAGCTACTGCAAGTATGTCGCTTGTTAGCAGGAGATTAGTTGCGCAGATGAGTTACAACTACAAATTAAATAATCATAAACGCGTTAGCGTACCAACAACATACACAAATATAACATACCTACCAACATTGTGATAGTGAATAGGAAAATATTTTTTTAAATATTATGAAAAAGTTGAAAAACAGCAATACATTAGTAGTTAATCACATACTTGAAATTTAATGCATAGTAAGAAAGAGCAAAATATAATCTTAACACATATTTATATTTGGATGAATTATTTTCAACATCTCCACAAGAAGAGTTATTCATTTATTTATCTATCTATCGTGTATTTATGTACCTATTTTATTTAATCGAAAAAGCAGCCAACAATAAAAATGGTCTATTGCTTATGCTATCTACTTAATTTCGAAATCACTTAAAGAATTCGTTGTTATACAAAAATATTGTACCTAACTAAACTATGTATTAACCAATAACAATTCTAACATTTATATAATTATATATTCATAATTCGACTACCATAATACGGGCATGTGCCTAGCGTGGTAGTCAAATCATCTGTAAAACTGTACACAAATTATATAATGAATAAAGAAAAAAAAAAAAAAAAAATTGGTTACTCCCTAAGAGCCATGATTTTAACTTCAGTGAGAATTTTGGTTATAGAGCAATTTTCTTTAAATTCATATGGCAATTTGTTAAATATTAATGGTATAATATATTCAAGGGTTCTTTGATCATATTTATTTTGAAACACACGTACTTTCATTCTTTATTTTATACGAGACGCGTATTGTGTGCATGATCCTCCATTGTTTTATATGGACTGCCGGGTATCGGCTGCAATACAATTTTTTGGCACATAATAGCACGCACAGGTTACACATTAATTGATTTATATACGATACTAATATCTCGCCTTTGGTTAAAAACGGTTTTATTTACTAGCAACTTTACCATGGCGTTTTTAATCATTTGTACAAGAACAAGTCGAAGAAGCAACCTGTTTTCATGTGATAAATACCAACAAAATAATAATAATTATTATTACGAATTAATCCGCGTTTATTTTTTTTGCCGTACAAAGCAATCCATCATATTTTGAGATATCTACCTGCGTAATTTCGAATCTGTAGTTTTAAACAATAAGATATTTCCTTCGTGGGTTGTGGTTTACATTTTCTTTTGTCTAAAATATTATGATCTTAGAATATTCCATCAAAGACCTTTCATTCTTTTCAATCGAATTTAATTATGGAAAATTTGATGTTATAAAGGAGTTAAGACGCTTTTCACTTTCAAAATCCAAAATTAAACAATTTTGCAACATTCAATCTCAGTTTTCCTAAGTTTTCATAAAGGAAAATAACGAAGGAAAAAAGAAGTTTAGAACTACCGCGGATTCGAATGCCCGCGGGAAAAATGATGAATGTTCCAATTATTTGATTCTTAGTATCTTCCAAGGGAGCAATTTTAGAGTTTGAAATCTAAGAACTCAGCTGGATTTTTTTTTGCTTTTGACTTATGTTTCTAAAAAAAGTAGTTCTTTATTTAATGGGAATCTCGTGGGATGTCATTGATCAAGTTCTGCTTTCTGAAGAAACAAGAACTTTCTTATGGTTAGGTAGTTGTTATTTTTTCATTTCGATTAAATTTGGAAGGCGGGTTTGGGCACCGTCGCCTTGGAAACTATTTAGTGGATAATCAACACCTCTGCTATTCGTATCCGAGGTACGCCACGTTTGGTGACTTTATTTATGGGGAGAGTAGGGTGTCCGGGTATTGGTGGCGGAGGCGTCTGCACATCTAATGCGCGGCAGGCCAGATCGGGAGAGACTGGTGGAGGGAGACCTTTTGACCTCTCTAGCAAGACTCGACATACATACCCTTAGATTCCTAACCACCCCTCTTATCTTTTGCTTCCCAGAACTTTCTTTCCTTCCTTTCCTAAAAATACCCTCCACACAGCATCCCAAAGATGACATAAGCCCGAAGGGGAAATATTTTCCTCAGGGCTTCCTGTGTGAAGCTAATGTAAACAAAATATGCTAAAATGGTTAATCGGGTACTTTTCAAAAGTTAAATGACGTTGGACGTCGATTAGATTGTCAACCAAAATCATGTTACAAATTTATAAATGTCTAAACTTTAACAAATATTATAATCAATAATTATCAGCCTGAAACATTCATCTACATTGAAAAAATCTTCCGGGAAAAGATGTCTGGCCGCCAAAGGGAATTGAACCCGTGACCCTCTGATTGCCGGTCAGGAGCTCTGACCACTGAGCTATGGCGGCTTATCTAATACCCGCCAAATAATTCAATATATACTAGTGTTTCATTCGACAATTACTCATTATTACATTTTTCCAACTGAAAACAACCAACTTTATTTTTGTGAGAGAGGTATTGTTAAGTACTAAATCTCCCGCTAGGTGGCGTCGAGACTAATTATGTCTGCATTTATTGCTGAAATACTTTAACTTGTCAAATATTCATTATTATTTTTAATTGATAAACTAACGTTTAAACAAGATTTTTATGCATAGCACAAAGGGTAGATAACAAATATTATAATCAATAATTATCAGCCTGAAACATTCATCTACATTAAAAAAATCTTCCGAGAAAAGATACTGGCCGCCAACGGTATATCTAAACTTTAGATATACTTTTCACCTCCTGTTAATTTCCTAAAATAAATTAAAAGAAAGAGGGAACTGATTTTATCAGGATTTGTTTTGTATTTTCAGAGTTGCTGTTTACCTAGAGCTTACAAGTATTTATGCAATAGAATTTCGATTTGACCCCGTAATGCATTGTCTTCGTATAAACTTGTATACTTTATTCGGGGAGGTTTACTGGGATATACTTAGAAGAAGGGAATCTTGGTTTCTTTCCATTTTTAGTGTAGTATCGTGTCGTGTTATGTTGTGTAGTTACCTTCGAAGTCCTGCTCAGTATACTCCTGGTGTATTGTCTGGCGGGCAGCCGGGTCCTTGGGCGCCTCGTCATCCTCCGTCCTGGGGGCCTCCACCGTCCCTTGCCTGGAAATATTATACAATCGTTAGCATGGAAATTTTTGTTTTGAAGTTATTAAATTTGAAATTTTATTAATTTCAAATTTAATTAAATTAAGAACTTTTTATTAAATATTGATTGAAATTTTTCGAAGTATGCATATAAATTTTAAGGACCATTAACCAGCCAGCGGCCGAGGATTTAAATTTGAGCTATAGATTAGTATATTTTTTAGGTAGCAATTTTTAGTAGGTAAACCGCCCTCAAGGTGACACTATACAATTACCGCGTTAAAATATCAATTTTGTAAATTATAATCAGAGGGTTTAAAAATGTCATCGACTTTCGATCAGTTTAGATAATGAGCACCAAAAGATCAGTTTTATCATAAAAAAATAACAAAACATCATCAGTAGGCATCAAATGACATCAATAGATTAAAAAACATTATCAGTGGCATAAATAGATCATCGATAGATTAAAAAACATTATCAGTGGCATAAATAGATCATGGATAGATTAAAAACATTATCAGTGGCATAAAAAGATCATCAATAGATTACAAACATCATCAAAGGCCATCCAAACCTTTATCATTTCAGTTATGTAAAAACATCTTTAGGAATCTTCGACGTTATTAATAGATCTAATTAATTAAAAATCTAAGTACATGATCAGCATTCTTCAATACTCGTAGGTAGTAGGTACATAACTCGGTGATTATTGACATAAGGTTTTTACCATTGAATGAATAATCTCTATGCATGAATAATCTGTTTGCCGATTTGAAAGAAAACTACTATCGCCAATAAGATCGCCGTAAGTTCGTTCAAGTCCCAAGTCCTAGACACGACAAATGAAATTGCTCATCAGCCCAATGAAATTAATAGCGAAAACTTCACTGGAATCAATACGTCAAGTGTTTGCAAATGTGTGTTTTCTTAAATATATAATAAATATTTTGTTTATTTTAACTTTCTGAGTAAAACCTCAAATTGCAATATTTATTGACTGAAGACAATATTACCAACTCTGAATCGAAAATCTTTAACAGAAAAATCAGAAGAGCAAAAATTAGAACAATGCTAAGGTTCTGGGTTCAATAATAATTATGTATCTTCAGATATAAAGTTTTGTATTTTACTAATGAAAGACTACACGAACCTAAAAATTTTTCACCATAATGTTCGATCCAAAATAAAAATTGGGAAGAAATACTCACTTTACTGAATAATCTAAAGGCTAAATTTGATATAATTATTATAATCAGAATGTTGGATTAATGAACTATATGTACCAAAACACCTTCCCGATTACACTCACTTCTCCACAAAAACCCATCACAATCAGAATGACGGCATTATTATATATGCGAATAATGTACTGAATGTTCAGACTTTGGAAATATTAATCCCTGGTGCAAATTGTCTACAAATATCGTACGGTGACACGTGCATACTAGCAATGTATAGATCTCACTCCTACCACAACATAACCCCATTCATACAAAGCCTAAATGAAAAATTATCACAACTTGCGCATAAAAAACACTTAATTTTAGTCGGAGACATTAATAATGCCAAGATTACTTAAACCTACTTAGTTACCATGGATTGATATCTACAATAAATCACCCGACTAGGGTCACCAAAGAATCCAGCTCTTGTGTTGACCACATTATGATAAAAACGAATAATTCATATAAAACACTTGTTTTTGAATCTTCTATTACTGACCACTATGCAACTATGATTTCATTAAACACACCATCAAAAAATACAAAAATGAAACACAGTTATTGCATAAAACGAGTTGATTATGAGAATCTAAAAAATCTTTTTCCTGTAATTATTTGCACAACTTACTACATATACCCAACGCTGAAGATGCATGGTCTTACTTCATAGACAAACTACAAACTGAAATAAATAACAACACTAATTCTATAGTTAAAACAATCCCTCACAAATTTAAACCTCTAACTCCCTGGATAAATCACACCATTATAACTTGTTTAAGAAAAAGAAACTTACTCCATAAAAAAACTTCGTCGAATCCTTCTGACACTATACTTAACAACTTTTACAAAAGATATAGAAACATATGCACAAAAGTCATCAGGAATGCTAAAGAATTATATTAAAGACATAAAATAGAAAAAAGCAAAGGTAATCCAAAATAAATGTGGAACATTTTACGCGAAGCTACTCATACTAAGCCTAACTTAAACACTGACCTAAAACAACTCAATATTGATGGACTGACTGTCGACTTCTCAAAGAATCCGGAAAAAATCTAAACAATGCCAATGATTTTTTCACTAATGTTGGGAAAAAAATTAGCAAACAAAATGTCCTCCCCGAATTCTAATACAAAATTACAGGAAAAACCACATATACCCCATTCTGAACAATTTAAATTTCAAACAATTTAAGTTTCAAATTTCAATGGATAGCATCACCGTAAATTTACTCAAGACACTTGGTTCATGAACTATTGGAACCTCTCACTTACATAATTAACATCAGCATATCACAGGGAATTTTTCCTAAACAATTTAAGCAAGGGCTCGTCATACCCATATACAAAAGTGGTCTAAAAGTGGACATTAACAATTATAGGCCCATAACAATACTTAACTCACTCTCGAAAGTAGTTGAAAAAATAATTAACAAACAACTGAAAACATTTTTGGAAAGAAAGCAACTACTCTCCGAAAATCAATTTGGCTTTCGGTCAAATAAGAGCACTGCCGATGCTATTATTGCTGTTACAGACTTTCTTGTTTCAAATTTAGATAAGGGTAAAAAATGCATTTCTATCTTCCTAGACCTCTCAAAAGCTTTTGATACTATCCCCCTTCACATCCTAGTAAATAAACTAAACACAATTGGTATAAGAGGGAAAGACCTAGAATTTCTTCAAAGTTACTTAACTAATCAAACTTAAAGTGTCAAAATGGAAAACAAATTCAACCAACCCCCCCCTATAACCTACGGAGTTCCCCAAGGAAGCGTCTTAGGCCCTACTTTGTTTCTCATATACATAAACGATCTTTGTAACCTAACGATAGATGGAAAAATGGTAAGTTTTGCTGACGATACTGTGCTACTCATTCAATCCGACACTTGGTTAGACGCATACAAAAGGCTGAGAAATCAATTGACTCTGTTAAAAAATGGCTAGATACTAATTCTCTTGAACTAAATACTACCAAAACAAAATAAATTACTTTTAGTATTAATATCGTTGGCCAACCTAATCAAGATGTTGAAATAAAAGTACATGAATGTTCTTGTATTCACGATACATTCTGTCAATGTCCTTGCCTAGATCGAACGGACCATATCAAATACCCTTGTCTTACATTTGATCAATATCTTAAGTGGAATACAAATTGCATACTCATCACGAATAAACTTAGAAAACATATTTATTTCTTCAAAAACATTAGAAACATTCTAGATTCCAAATCTATGAAAATTGTTTATTACTCCCTTTGTCAATCAATCATTGAATATGGAATAATCGCATGGGGAGGTGCAACACTATCCGCTATAAATTCATTATCGAAGGCACAAAAATTAATTATGAAAGTTATTCTTAAAGTTCCCATAATAACAAGTACTCTAGATATATTCAACAAATTCCATGTATTAGATATTCGACAAATTTACACAAAAACAATCTTAACTCATCTGTTTAAAAATAAAACAAATACATTTTATAAAAATACCCAACATATTGTAAACACGCGGCACAAAACCAAATAACTCATACAAACACCCAAAACAAACACAACATTTGGTCAAAGAAATTTCAAATACATTGCGTCTAAAATATACAATAACCTACCTGACGAAACAAGACAATCGAATAATATTAATAAATACAAAATCTGATAAAACAATGGATCATCGAAAAACGTCATGCAATAATTAGTCACCTCACCCAAATATAATCCTCTTATCCTATTATTGTTACCACTACTACCAACCTGAATTTTTTTGTCAAATATTTTTGCTTTATTGAAAAACGTATTTTATTTAATATTAATAAAATATTTGTAAACTAGTCTGTCTCGACACAGGATTTCCTGGTGAGACAGGCAAGGCCAAAAAAAAAGTTAACTTTTTTGTATATGTAGATGCATAAATAAATAAAATAAAATAAAAATAAATAACTTTCTATAACTGACCGTATATTTTTCTGTTTCAGATTTTCGATTGAGAGATGCTAATCTTGTCTTCAGTGATTAAATATTACAATGTGAGGTTTCACACATTAAGTTAAAAAAATAAATAAAAATATGCATCGTAGAAAAGTCAATAGATGTCGCATATTAAATAAAAATTGATACATTTATCCCAGACCTTATCTATGTAGCATTGCTATTTGCAATCTTGCAATCATACTTAAAGATAGGAGCCAATAAAAAATGTGTATTAAGAAAATGAAGATAATGTTAGTAATCTTAAGTCGAAGTATGATACAGTTTACAGTTAAGTATGACCGAAGCGGAAAAGGTCCCATTAGCTCAGTGGTAAAGCATCGCCCCAGCGAGGCTAAGGGTATTCTAGGACTGACTGACTATCTTTTTCTGATTTTTCTGTTTTAGATTTTCGATTGAGCGTCGCGTATGTTATCTTTAGTGATTAAATGTAATAAATAAATTATAAAACATTATTTGCATTTAAAATAATAAATTTTTGGATAAATTTTCCCACTAGTAAGGTCAAATAGGCCCCACGGACATGCCCGTAACACACTTCTGTCGGTTACACTGCCTTCCCAATAACAGTCAAGGAAAATGTAGTAAAATATTTGTAAAAAATAGATACCTACTCCAAATAAAATTAAATATTTTTAGGGAGGGAGGATGCCTTTATAATTAAAATTGTAGGCGTGAATACGAAGCAAACATTTCGTTTCGCAGTGGTAAAAAATAACTTATTTTATTTTTAAAAATCAAAACCAAAAGGTTAGATGTCAACGCTTGTCAATATTGTATTATTTTTGGTATCAAATAAATTGAAAAATGTATCAATTTTCTACAGAAATTGAAACACGAAATCATTTTCTTTTTTGATAATTTGGTTTACGATGAAATCGCGGGTGTAAAATGCTAACTATTTGATAATTGACATTGGAAATTGATTTAACGATGAGAATAAATAAGGGATATTGAGTATCTTTAAATACCAAGAAAAACAACAGAGATTTCGGTATTTTTTATATTAACTCCCCACACAGGAAGCCCTAAGGAATATAATTTCTCTCAGGGCCTATGTAATCTTTGAAGATGCTGTGTGGAGGGTATTTCTAAGGAGAGGAAGGAGTGAACATCACTTTTGAAGAGACCCATGTCGTAGGAGAGAGTAGACCCAAAGACCGGCAAATTGTTTCACAGCCGAGCTGTTGAACTCAATAATGAGTTGTAAAAGCGATTCGTTCTCATGTGAAAAATGTCAACCGTGTGCATCTTAAGCGCACGTTTGGCGTGTTTCCCGACTATCGAAGGGATCAATGACGCTAGTTCCTGGGAGCATCTTCCATTGTAATACCGGTAGAGCATGGACAGCATACCTACCTGTCGCCTGGTGGGTATGCTGTCAAAGATTGCAATCCGCTTGTTAAGATGAAGGAATCTATCAAACGAACCCATCCGTTTCTACACAAAGTGGTGGTTTTTTCCAGGTATTTTGGGGTTCCAGGCCTGAGGAGACTACCAAATTCAATGGTGGGGTGGACCCACGATTTGTACAGGTTAGCAGTTGTGTAGGTACTATTAAAGTATCTGCAGACCCTGTGAAGTACGCCCATCTGAGAGGCCAACTTGACTCCGGTTTTGATGGAGCCCTTGGACCGTATGTGTGGGATATGATAACAAACAATTTTTTTCAACATTAGCTCCACGCAGGAGTTCATGAGGAAAAAAAATCCTTCAGGTCCTCTTTATTTTTGGGGGATGCTTTGTGGAGGGTGTTTTTAGAGAAAGGAAGTAGGGGAAGTTCTGGGAAGGAAAAAAGGATGAGGGGTGTGGTGCAAGGTAATGGGTGGAGAGCGTCTGGCTCGAGAGGTCAAATGGACTCCCTCAACCAGTTCGCAATGCAGTAGGTGAGCAAATGCATCTGCGGTTAAGACCTAGACAAACCTCACCCTTTAAACCCGGCATCCCTGGTTTCTACATCACCAAACGTAGCGAACCACATCGGGGGTGATATATGGCAGGGGTGTTGGTTTATTCAATAAATGATTCCCGGGAAGAAGTACTAATACCAGCTTACCAAATTGTGAGCTGTGGAAATGTGAACTGGTAAATGCTTTAGGGTATTATTCGCTACCTTTACCACTGGAGTGTAACAAAATCTGTTCACTGAATCGTTTCGATTTCAACGTTTCTGAATAATCGACCCACATGGAAAGTTCACAGGTTACGATTACAGATTTTCATAGTCCCCTATATAAAAAAAGCTTTTCACTTGAAACAAAAGGTGCGTGGGATACATATATCTTAACTTTAGGAATAAATCATTTGACATTGCTTTGTATGGCAGTACTGAGATTCAAACCGGTTTCTTATTCAAAAAATGTTTTTTTATTTGTTTTGACAAGCAATAAATTGTACAAGGGAGTACAACGCTCAAAAGGATAATTGGTTTGTGGCCCAGAATCATTGCTCAGAGGTCACGAATTCGAAACCCGGCGAAGCGAAAAAGAAATGTGGATTTTTCGTTTGTTACAAAGTACTTTCTGTTTGGTTTGTATTTCGTTTCGGTGTGGAAGATTCGTTCAATATCACCACTATTAGGAATCGAAAAATTGTTTCAAATTACTAGAGTACTTCACTTATTTTCTAGAGTACTTCAATCTGAGGTAGAGGGCAACACTCTTTATCTTTCCATTCCATCACACATACCGACCTTTCAATATTCACAATAATTATTAGTGTCATAGACCCAATGGATTCGGGCAATTCGGACTCTTGTACGGTATTTAATGAAGGAAAATACTCTCAGTATCACAATTGTGTAAGATTACAATTCAGAATTGAAACGTTGCTTGAAACGGCTTTGCTTTGTTTGGTGACCAAATCTGCAATGTATAGGCAGGTACGTCCCCACCGTCCCTTTTCCCATCTCCTTCCCCTAGTCACTACCTTCAACTGAAACCTCTCACTACACCACCACATACCTCAATTGGGAACGCCATTGTCTCACTGGCTCCAGGCGGTTGGGAGCAGTTGGAATTCTTCTGCGATATTCACATTTTTTAAATCACATCATAATTATACAAGTTGGGCGTCTTACACGCATACGATGTTTGTAATGCCGAACAGTAACACACGTTAAGAATCAGTATTAAACTTTTTAGTATTTTTAATCAATATTTTCAATATCAAACAAAATAAACGATATCTTTTCCAAATAATATAGTCAAGTAAAATAATTACTACGAGACTCGTTACCAAATTAGAACACGTCCGTTTTTTCATCTCGATTCCACGTATGAAAGGACGACCCATACGGGAGCTGGACAAAAAAAACTCATTTAAAACGCCCATTAATTCTTATAGCAATACAACCAACGTACTGATTTTAAAGATTTTTTTATAGTTTTTTTAACATGACTGCTCACAGAAAGCCCTGAAGAAAATAACGGTACAATAACTTTACTAATTTTAAAACATTATTTGATAAAGTGAGCCTTACTGGGTGTTTTACAAGTGCCTAAAATAAAATAAAACTAAGATGAAATAAAAAGCAATATATTTAAAATATAAAGTCGGAAATGAAAAAAAAAACGCAAATATTATCAGGTACGGTTGTATTTACTGATGTTGTGAACTTTAATGGTAAGGTGTATTACGTATACGAAATGTTTTGTTATTTTACGTTTTAACTTTTACTTCCTCACCTTCCTCTTCCATATCGCCTTCCTCTCCCCACTACCTTCAGCCTCACAACATACCCCAAATGGGGATGTCATAGTCTCACTCTCTCCAGACGGGAGCTGGTATGGGACTCTTTTGGGACTCTGGACTCCAGATGGGACTCTTCTGTGGTATTCACATAAAAAATGTAATATTACCTTCATTACTTTATTTTTGTTCTAATATTCTTCGTCATTGTATAATGATTGCATAAAACATTAAAATATGGATTATTGTATTCTTTCGCCGAAGAAAAGAAGATTATCGTAAATATCTTCTATAGAATATATCAGATAATAAAATAATAATTCTCTAGTCGGGTTTATAAAGTGGAATGAGAAAATGGTTGAATAAAACGATTACGTATTTCAATTTCATTACCGAAAGCCATTCACCGCATCCACTCGGTACCTTTCCGTAATGTATGTGAATCGAAATAAAATATTTTATACCCTGGATGTAAATTTTATACAAAGAGAAATGAGACTTTCGTGGCCGACAAAATAGCTTAATCTGACGCCAGAAATATTTATATATCAGTTATTAAAGGCATGTAATATTTCTTTTTTTTTGTAATTTTATTTTCAGCGACATTATTACTATTTTTTTTAAATATACTTTTTTTTAAAAAGAAAGACAATCTTTCCTGGGTTAAGAATAACCCAACAATGTTTGAAAATCTCCTACCACCACCACAGAAAGCCAAAAATGTTGCTTGTGTTGTGATGGAGGACTTAGCCAGCAGAGGAATCGAACACGCGACGCCCGGGTGGAAACCAAGCGCGATGCCCACTCAACCACTGACCGGTCATCGGTATGTAATATATTTGTGGTATTTCCCACCGTAACATTTAAATATAAGATAGGCATTTATTACTTAAGAGGGAAAAGACAAAATCGGAAATATGTCATTTTTAAATAAAATTTTTAGACATTTTGACTCTTTTACACAAAAAAATTATAATTTGATTTCGAAAGACTGTTCTTTTATCTAGTAAGGCTATGTTTTAAATTTTAAGAAAATATGTTTATTTTTAGAATAATAAGGTTTTATCGTAGGTCGTTAGCAGATTAAATTTTCAAAGAAAATTTTGTATTTTACAACACACATTTCAAATCATATAATCATCCAGTAAAATAAATCAATAAATTATCTGGGAAATTTCAGAATTTTAATTTTAGTTTAAATAAAATCATTTAAAAAAAAAATCGCACATGAGTTTTGCGACGAAAATTCTTCACTTTATCTATATATTTACGTTCTAACAAACTAATATATTAAAAAAGAAATCATTTTTATTTTTCTTAGACATTATTAAAAAAATTATAAATACTAATGATAAAAAAATAATTACAAAAAGCACACAATTTTATCACTTTTATCATCACGAATTTCAGCATTTTTGAATATATGTATAAATTAAAGCAAATTTTGAATGAAATAAAATCGATATTGAGTTATTAAATTTAAAAAGCTGATACGGAGAATAATTAATCTTTATCATTGGAACCGCCTTTCAACATCTTTCGACAAATATGAATTCTAGACCGCTGGCTGGTTAATGGCCCTTAGAAATCGTTTGAATTCTCGACCTGACAAAGAAAAGGTTTTCCTTAAACCGAGCGATATCGGAAATAAATGTAAGGCTTAAAAAAATCATTTATAGATCGAAAAGTGGTAGAGTTGACATCTCACCTGGTACCGACTCAGGCGACGCGTGTGAAGTGGGAGATTTTCAAATATTGACATATTATTCGTAACCCGGGAAACACGGATAGAATACATGGGCGAAATTACACGTGAACACAATTACACATGTTAAAACGATTATTGATAAACATACCTTTCCACTTACGACGCTTATTTTTCTTAAAATAATACTACAGTTTTTTTTAAATAAACTTTCAAGTATGGAGAGAGTTCTAGATCTCTAGTTAAAAATACATATCAGTTTATGGCAATCCGCAACTGCTGCTTATAATTTAATAATCACAATACTATGAATTGGCTTCACATACTTTCAATCAAATAAATAAATTTGTATTATAATAAAGGATTTATCAATAGTGTCGGTAACTTGTCATCAATCCCAAGCATGACTGCTGATCACCAACGGATAAAAAACAGTTCACGTCAAACAAATTAGAAACACTTAATCGACGTGAATTGTTATTTGTTCGTCAGAGGCCTGCAATCGTGCTCGGGAGCGATGACAAGTTACCGACATTATCGATAAAACTTACATCGATAGACCGTGTTAGGTACCCTGAATGACTCCGTACGTTTACCTTCGGCACAACTCGGCAACGAGACTGTGTAACCCGAAGAGCCAATTATAGTAATTTAATTTAAAAATTAAATCGAAAACTGTCATACATTACAATTATTTAAACGCGTTTATGAAAAATACGGTGGTGTTAAATGGAATCACTACATAATATTGTTATTTATACCAAGAAAAATACAAGTTAAAACAAATCCGCCGGAAGAAAAAAACTATTTATCGTAAAAAACAACGAACGTTCAACCTGTGGAAGTGTTATTCTTGTGAATTCTTCGATTTTAAGCATATTTTATAGTAATAAACTTATTTTCCATAATAGTTGTTTCTCATACAAAAGTACCACAGTGATGTTTACGGCAGCAAGTGCGTTTATTGGCTGCGTTTGATTATGAGCTCACTGTTCCGGGCTCTAATTGGTTGTTAAGTGTTGTGAACTTTGAATACTTTCATCACAAATCGAAACTTATTTTATTTTGAAGATAAATACTTTTTTAACATTGAAGTGAAATTACATATGTGTAATAATTATGGGGAAAAAAAAGAACTCTGTTAAAAGCCCTATTATTGCTTCCCCTTACACCTCCTAATCTGAAGAATCGGACTCAGACGCTGAGGAGATTGAAGCCGAAACCAACCCTGACATTAGTCATGTATCAGGACACCAGACATTATCCGGTACTCAAATCGCCCTAAAAGCCCTACAGGACGCTTTGGCTGAAAAACCATCCAAAGTCTCCAAAGAGCAGCAGCTCAAAGTATCAAGAAACGTGACAACTGTTCTCGGCTCCGTTGCACAACTTTTGCTAGAGAAGGAAGAACTTAGAGGAGACCTAAATTCGGCCCTAGCTAACATCAAGGTCTTGCAGGCTGAGAAGAAAATGGCGGAAAATTATGCAAAGCAGCTACTGGATAAAATCCAACAGCTTGAATCAGATCTGGGTCCAGTAATGCGCCGAGTGGCTGATGCTACAGAGGCTAGCCTTTCTTTCGCTGAAGTCACAAAGAAAAAACTCCCAGTGCCCCCACCACTCACTCGTTCCAGCATCAAAATAGGGAAACCGAGACCATCTGTATGTTTTTTTCCAAAACTACCGGGGGTTGATGATAGCGATGGCACAAAAAAAATAATTAAGGACATCGTTAAGCCATCACAGTTAGGAGTAAGGATAACGGGAGTAAAAAATATCAAAAACAAAGGAGTAATTATCCACACTGCCAGCAGCCAAGAACAAGAAAGGCTTTTAAATGATCCTATTATATCTAGCTCCGACTTGCTGAGTGCCCGTCTTCCAATTAAGAGGCAGCCTAGAATAATATTTTTTAATGTGCCTCGTGAACTTTCAGACGAGAACTTCTTAGAGAAGGCCCTCTCCGGAATCTCTGAAGCTGGTGACTTCAAAGAGTGTGTATCCAAGTGCAAATTAAGTCATATGGCTGGAGCTCTAACCGGACCGTCTTGCCACAGAGTGTACTCGGTGCCTGCTAACATTCGTCATGCGTTGGTGCAACAAGGACGCGTATTTGTGGACTGGACCGTTTGCGGTGTGCGTGACTTTGTTGGACTTACAGTGTGTTTGAATTGCCAAATGGTCGGACACTCGCACAAGTATTGTAAAGATACCAAGAGATGCTCCCACTGCGGTGTAGAAGGACACGCGCGTGAGGCCTGCCCCGCTGCTGCTGCAGCACCCAGTTGCGCCACATGCGCATGTTTTGGAAAGCCTGCAGCTTCGCGTGCCCACCCCACCGGAGATAAGGATTGTCCGGCCTACAAAGCAGCACTATTGAAGGACCTCTCCACCATTGACTATGGCATCTAAGCATACCGAAATAGATGGCGAGGTACTTGCTGTTGATGCATTAAATATATTATATCAAAATGTGAGGGGTATTCGAACAAAGACTGTAGGTGTACGCAATAATATTTTAATCAATAATTATGACATTATTTGTTTTTCCGAAACATGGCTGAACTCAACGATATTTAGTGAAGAATTGTTTGATGATAGATATGTAATATTTAGAAGAGATAATGAGTCAACCAAATCTGTGTCTAAAGAAGGTGGCGGAGTTCTAGCCGCCGTTTCTAAAAAACTTCTTGTGTCAAGAAAAACGGAGTGGGAGAGTGACAATGAAGATTTGTGGCTTGTAATTAAGTCTCGTTCCAACTCGCTCATCTTTATATGCATCCTCTATATTTCTCCTAGTGTAACCGTTGATAATTATTGTAAACATATTGAAAAATTACAGGATCTGTATTTAAAGTTTTCAACTTCCAATTCGCAGTTTATTTTTGTTGGTGATTTTAATTTGCCCGAAATTAAATGGATACCTGACAATTCATTCAAAAATAATGTACTTTCCTCTTCTTATTATAAAAGCATGAAAGCACATAGTCTTGTCAATCTCTCATCAATTTGCAATTTGTATCAATTCAATTATGTACTAAATAGAAATGAAAATTTATTGGATCTTGTTTTTTCAGATAAAGTTAACATTGATATACATATAGCACCAGGCTTAACCAAATTGGATCAATATCACCCTTCATTTGAAATTATAGTGAAACAAAATAAAGATCAATTCTTAGAAATGAATAGAAGCGATTCAAAATATAACTTCAGGAAGGGAAACTTTGATGAATGCCGACAGGATCTATTGTCTGTTAATTGGATAACTCTCTTTAAAAATAAAAATGTGAATAGCATGGTAATCTTATTATATGAAAAATTGTGGGAAATTATTGACAAATACTTTAAAAAATATGGTACTCAAACAAAAAATCAATATCCTGTCTGGTTTAATCAGCAATTGATTGCTCTTCTTAAGAAAAAAAACAAAGTTAGACTTAAGGTAAAAAAACATGGTTATGAGTCAGATTATAGGGAATTCTCTTATTTAAGGAAATTTACAAAAAAAATACAAAGTGAATGTTATAAATCATATATCAACTCTGTCGAAAGTGGTCTGCAAGGTAACATAAAGTTATTCTGGTCATACTCAAAATCATTACGAAAAAATAATTGTATTCCTAAAGTAATGCATCTTGACGATATTTCCGCGAATGACGGTGAAAACATAGCAAACATATTCTCTAAATATTTTTCATCTGTTTATACCAAGTCGGAATCATCTACTAATGATTCAATGCCAAACATTACTGAACACAATCAAAGCAATTTGGGTAAAATACATATTAGTGCAGATGAAATAAAATGTTTTTTGAGTAAAATAGATCCCAGTAAGGGCCCAGGACCTGATAAAATTCCTCCTTTCTTTGTTAGTTGCTGTGCAGACTCTTTATGTTTACCGCTTTTTATAATTTTTAATGCATCCCTTACCACGGGAACTTTTCCCGATCTGTGGAAAAAAGCACACGTGGTCCCAGTATTAAAATCGGGAGACCAATCTTTAATAAAAAAATATAGGCCAATCAGTATACTATCCTGTTTTGCTAAAGTTTTTGAATCTCTGATATATAAAAGTATTTTTTCACATTTTAAACCCCTTCTCTGCACTAGGCAACATGGGTTTGTTCCTCAAAGATCAATCAACTCAAATCTTTTGGAATTTTGTAATTATGTTTGTAATTCTTTTAATGAAAGATTACAAGTAGATACAATTTATACTGATTTCCAAAAAGCTTTTGATAGAGTTAACCACTCCATCTTACTAAAAAAACTTGAACAAATTGGAATACATGGAGACCTATTACGCTGGGTGAAATCATATTTGTATAACAGAACTCAATTAGTTCTTATTAATGGATACAAATTTAAAGACAATTATAATTTCAAAGTGGTCGAAGAGTTTACCTACCTGGGCTCCATCATAACGCAGGACAATGAAGACCCAGTAGAAGTAAGAAAGCGCATCACAGCCGCTAACAACACTTACTTCGCGTTGCTGCCAGTGTTCAAATCACGAAACGTCCATAGGAAAACCAAAATAACATTATATAAAACAATTATCAGAATGGTCTTGGCCTATGGATGTGAGGCGGGAACACTGACAGCAAAGTCAGCAGAACAGCTGGACATCTTCGAAAGAAAGGTACTGCGAAGAATCTTAGGAGCGGTGCGAGAGGGAGAGGCATGGAGAATCCGCCACAACAATGAGCTCTATGAAATTTATCAAGCTCCCAGACTCTCCACCCATTTAAGGCTCCAAAGATTAAGATGGGCCGGACATGTGCACCGAATGCCAAGCACACGAGTACCGAAGAAGGTTCTGACAGGACACCCGGGAGGTAAACGAAAGGCGGGCAGACCTAGACTGAGATGGGAGGATGATGTCAGGAAGGATGCACGAGGATTACTCCATGTTGCAGATTGGAAGACGACGGCCGAGGACAGAGGGCGGTGGAGGCTTATTTTGAAGGAGGCCAAGGCTCGAAATGGGCTGTAGCGCCATTGAAGAAGAATGGATACAAATCATCCCCTATAATTGTAACTTCTGGTGTACCACAGGGTTCAAATCTTGGCCCCCTGCTTTTTCTTATATTCATAAATGACCTTGGCTCGAAATTAAACTGTGATTATGCTTTTTTCGCCGATGATCTTAAAATTTTTCGTAAAATTAAGTCTGTTTCCGATCATCAGCTGCTTCAAAATGACCTCGACACACTCAATAACTGGTGTACTGTCAATGATATGCACTTAAATGTTGAAAAATGTTACATTTTAAACTTTTTTTTTTTTTTTTTTTTTTTTTTTTTATTGAGTAAATATTTTACAATAAGTTTATTTTAATACAATATTACATATTTTATATACTCTCCTAGTAAAGCTATTGCTTGTGTTTAGGAGAGGACAACTTGATAATAACTTTCTTTTTTTTTTTTTCAAAACCTTATAACAAACTTAAGAACTTAACTTATGAATAGATTTAGACTTAATAACATATAAGATTATAAGGGTAATTAAACAAAACTTTACTAGAAATAGAATTATAAAGGATTTTTCTTATGTTATCAATAATATTATTCTGAAAAAAGTTTCTTCAATAAGGGATCTAGGAATCACTCTTGATTCTAAATTCATATTTGATGTACATATTAACAACATTAAGTGCAAATCATTAAAAATGATGGGATTTATTCACAGAATATGTAAACCTTTCAAAGATCCTCAATCAATTCTAACACTTTACAATGCCTTAATTAGAAGTAAACTTGAATATGGAAGCACTATTTGGAATCCACATTACTGCAAATATGAAAACATTGTAGAATCAGTTCAAAAAAAATTACTAAGAATGTTATCCTTCAAATGTGGACTACACGACCATCTCAGATCATACGATGTACGTCGTGATTACTTCAAGATTGATACACTTAAAACTAGAAGGCAATTGACTGATCTAATATGTTTACATAAAATTATTCACGGCCATCTTGATACTACATTATGTCTTAACAGTATTGAAATTAATGTCCCCAATTCCCATTGTTTAAGACGCCATAACATTTTTCATATGAATACATTTAAAAATAATATCGCCTACTTTAGCCCTCTGACCCAGATGTGTCGACTGTAAACAAGATAGAGTGCGCTGATGTGGATATTTTCGTTGACAATTTGTACGGATTTAAAAAAAAAGTTCTAGCGCTGTTAAAAAGTACTAACTAATTATGTTGTGTGAATTGTCTTTCTATGCATGCTCGCGTATTTCATATGTCTTTTACCACTCATTGCAATGTGTTACTTGAGTGACCTTGTATATAATTCTGTATTTTTATTTGTGATGTTTTTGTTTTTCTAATTGTATTTATTTGTATTTAATTGTATGTAATTGTAGATTTTTATAATTGTGTAATAACTGAGTTTTATAACTGGATTGTTCTCATGTAAGTGTAAACATCTGTAAAACCCAGTATAAATAAATAAATAATATGAATGCTTCAGACGCAACCCAGGGACATCTATATTCTACAAGCATGTTTGTATCTCTAAGAAATAAATAAATAAATAGATACCTGTCGCCAGTTTGCATAAAATTATTATTACCAGTCGTTCTTAATCTCGGGATATAAAGTTGCAGAATCCTTAGCTAAGTAAGACGCGTTAATAATATCGTCTCTTTAATGACTCTTACTCTAAATGATATCATTTCTCAACCATTTTCAAAGCCCCCAAGCAAATGTAATAAAGTTTAGCAAAATATCATCTAATTCTAAATTAACTAAAGGAGTCAACTATGTCCAATACAAATAAATATTCCATCAAAGTAGTCTACACTCTTTTTGGCGCGAAATTTGATGCAAATTCCCGGAAAGTTTATTTGCTTCGAACCTTTTAAAAAATCAACACTTAAAAAACAAACTTTTTTACAAATGTTTGTATGTCCGCATGTGTTTGCGTGATTGCTATCATTTTTTTTATTGTTGTTTAGTTCTGTTGTTTTTTTTTTTTTTTTTTTTTTTTTTTTTTTTTTTTTTTTTTTTCTATCTATGAACATTAATAATTGATCTGTTTTTTGTAATTTAATAAATAAATAAATAATTAAATAAAAGTTGACAGTATGCATTGTCATTGACAATGAGCCTATCTGCCAAGTTTCAGTCCGATCGGATATTGGGAGTGCGTTAATTTCCACATCCAAGATTCCGCTTTATTCACACATTCATTCAATCAAGAAATCAAAGGTGAAATTCAATTAGACGAATTTAAAAATTGTACCTACTCGTACCACTTCTTGGACCTTGGAGAATAAGTACGTATTGTGGCTTGAAGATTTAACATTGTATCACACTAGCGCAGACTCGTGAAAAATCACGGGATTCTCTGAATTTTAGAAACATTATTTTTAATTTTGAAAATGACAATTGTCATAATTTTCTATTAGAATATTATATAAGTATATGGGTAGGTGCTTTATCTATTCTTGCCACAATTACTTCCGATTTTGTGAATGAAATCTAAATTCAAAACAAATCCATTGAACCACAGTTCACAGTCATTTACAGAATGGCAGACCCACAACCTAATATTAGTCGCTTTGGCTCTAAAGCAGACTACTGAAAATCACGGGATATATCTAATAATTGTAGGATTTGTGAAGCTGAAAGAACGTAAACAACACACCGGAGCAAGAAGAACTGCAGAATGATCAATGATCTTAATTAAAAATGCACTAATATACATGCGGGTACGCACTTTATCGCTTGTCTGAATTCTTGATATATCAGTTCCAATTTTGAAAATATAAATTAAAATAATGTTTTCTTCAAATATTATATTATCAGTAGGTAAAATGGTAAACAGCCATTTTAAAAATGTACTTAAATTCAAAACAAATCCGAGTTCATTGAACCAGAGTTACACAAACACACACACAACCTACATTAGTATTTTTGATGATTCATTCTTGTGGTTGTCATCCTCCAGTCAAATATCGCATACAGGTACCTACATATTAAATACGCTCCCACGAGTGACGTTTTGGCGGGTATTAGAAGATATCAAATAAAAAGCGATCGATTTCGGAATATTTATTCGCGGAACTCTTATTAAAACTTCAAATTAAAATTTTGTAAATTGCTGAACATTGTTGGGTGAGTTTTTTTTTTTTTTTTAAGTTTTCTTTATTCATTAGATTTTTCATTACATACATTGGGGATTTTTCGACCACCATGCTAGGCACATGCCCGTGTTGTGGCGATCGATTTTATATACAGTGGGTACATTAACAAATGAAATATGAAGAATGTGAAAGAATTAAGAAATTATATACATAAAATTATATGATATTCAATAATACAAAAAAATATAAAAGAATCTAAATTGCTATAGAGTAATTTAAAAGAGTTGTAATAATAATAAATAAATAAATAATAATAAATAAATAAATTAATAAATAATTAATAATAAATAAATAATAATAAATCAAACAAAGGTATGTAATTATAAATATATAAAATAAGAGTAGGTACTATATGGTATGCATATGAGAAAGGAATTTTATTTTGTTGAAAATCTAAATGTGCATGGTTATATTGGTAGGTACATTATTTTACACCAATTTTTGTACAAATAAATGTTAGGTTTAAAAATAAAATGATGTTTTCCTCCAAATAAATTAAGTAATATGACATACTATATTATACAAATAACAGTAACAGAAACGGTTTAGGCAGATGTTGACCTTTATAATAAAATTAGACATGTTTTTTTTTTTTTTTAGAAATGTATTCCTGTTTTTGCAGAAAGTGTTAAGTTAAGTTAAGTCAGGTTAAGTTAAGTAATTTAAGTTAAGTTAAGTCAAGTTAGGTTAATTAAGATCAAGTTGACTCAATTTAGTGGTGTCAGGCATTCTTTAAAATAGTTCCTTCCCTTTATAATTAACCAGTTCTGAACACTTGTGATATATTGATTGTCAGTTTTCGATTTCCTGGTATCAATACTTAGCAAATTGAACATTTTGGGTGCAATGTAAGAGAACTGGTGCTGTGCGAAGGCTGTTTTTGTTGGAGGAATTATGCATTTTAGTTGGGATGAGTACCGGGTGTGAATTTTTTGTTGTGTTTTTTTCATCAAATCATTTTTCCATAAGTATATGAGAATCGTCTTTATGTATAATTGTCGAATGTCTAATACTGCGAATTTTTTAAAAAGTGGTTCTGATGGGTGTGATGGGTTACATTTGAATATTATCCTTAGCAATAGTTTTTGTATTAAGACCAAGGGATGAAGAATTGATGTTGCGCAGCCTCCCCATCCTACAATACCATATGTAGCAATTGATTGAAAAAGTGCAAAGTAAATACATCTTAGTGTTTGTAGGCTAAGGATAGATCTAAGAGAGTAGAAAATGTAACATAATTTGCGAAGCCTTTTAGTTGTAGAATTTATGTGTGCCTCCCATCGTAGTTGATCATCTATGATAACTCCCAAGTACTTAATTTCATTTGATATTTTTAGGTTATCGCATGAGCAGTTTTTGTGAGGTGATGTAGGCGTGTTAAGGTTCTGTGAACATGTATGTATGGTAAGTTTTTGGCAGTTGTGGAGGATATTTGGTTTACGTATGGAAAAAAGTAGGTATTTTGTTTTATCTATATTTAGAGTTAGAAGGTTAGAATCCAACCAGTTTTTTACTATGTTCATGCCATAATTTGCTTTTTCAAAGGTTGAATTCAAATCTTCGTCATCAAATACGATAACCGTGTCATCAGCAAAAGATATAATAGTGCCACCAGTATTCAGATTGCATAACGTGTTAATGTATATTAGAAAGAGAAGTGGGCCTAGAACACTGCCTTGGGGTACGCCATATGTGATTGGTAAACTTGTACTTCTATACTCTTTAGCCGAGTTGATAATAGTTGACTGGGACCTGTTTGTTAGATAGCTCTCAAACCATTTAAGGGGAGTACCTTTTATACCTATCTGCAGGAGTTTTTTCAGCAGTATGCGGTGAGATACAGTATCAAAGGCTTTAGCTAGATCCAAGAATACAGCGAGGGGTTTGCGACTTTTATCGAGTTTGTCAGAAATTAGTTTAGTGAAATTTGCAATTGCATCTGAGGCACTACGACCTTTGCGGAAGCCGTATTGATTATTTGACAGGATTTTATTATCTTCGAGAAACTTGTAGAGTCTTCGTTTAACTGTTTTTTCAATTATTTTTGAAATCGGACTTAGTAAGGATATTGGTCTATAGTTATTCACAGATGATCTGTCCCCTGATTTAAAGACAGGAATAATGGTTGAATGTTTTAGGGTGCTTGGGAAAAGGCCAGTTCGAAAACTTAGATTTGTGATATGTTGAAGGGGTTTAGTGATGATTGGTTTGAGGTGTTTAATTAGTTTAGTGGATATATTGTCAATTCCCGTGGAGTGTGTATTTTTGAGTGAAGATATGATTTCATTGATTTCTTGTTCTGATGTTGGAGTGAGATTAAAAAGGTTATAACTCAGATTATCGAGAGAGATTTTATTTGCAAGGTTATCTTCAGATGTTCTATTTCTATTAAGGATATTATTTGCTAGGTCTGATCCGATTGTGGAGAAAAATTGGTTGAAATGCTTTGTGATCGTTTCTGAGTTTTCAGTTGCACTTAATGTTTTATCTGCGATTGTGATTTTATTTATGGGTGTGGTAACTTTTTCTGTGTAGCATATTTCTTTGATAATATTCCAGATTTGTTTAGTATCATTAGCAGCTTCGTCTATCTGTTTCCTATAATACTCTTCTCTGGCCGTACAGGCTATTTTTTTACAAGTATTTCTGTATCGTTTATAGAATAAGAGAGATTCGTAGTCGGTGGGATTATTTTTACAATATTTATGGAGTTTATCCCGCTTACGTATACAGTGTAAAATGCCATTTGTTATCCAAGGTTTTAGTTTAATTTTAATTTTATGTCTACTTTGGTGGTTGTTTGTGTTTGATGTGGCATTTACTAGATGTTTATGAAGGATGTCGATGAGAGATTCACATGCTAGGTTCGGGTCACTAAGTTGATAGAAATTTGACCAGTTTTCCTCGGAAACCAGTTTAAAGAGAGTGTCATATGAAATTTTGTTTAGTTGTATAGTAGATGCTGGTGATTTTGGTATTTTATGTGAAATGGATGTGATAGTGGCGTAGTGATCTGTAACAGTACATTGATATATTAAAGATTTGATATTTAGTTTGCATTTGGCAAAAACGTGGTCTATGCAACTGGCGGACAACTCTGTAACACGAGTGGGGGCTGTAATAGCTGCGGAAAATCCTTGCAGAGTTAGAAGATTTATGTATTCGTTTGCTTGGGGATGCATTGTATTTATAATGTTGATATTAAGGTCACCAATAATAAGGACGTTTTCATGATCTTTAATACGTACCAAAAATTGATTAAGTGCGTTTAAAAATGGTGTTATGTTGGATGTGCTCGGTGATCGGTATATAGATAGTATAGTAACGCTGTTTTCTATTTCGAGTTTGAGAAGATTTGAGTTAGTGATTGTGATTTCCTGTACAGAGTGTTGTATATGATTTTTTATGTAAATAATGACGCCATCGTTTTGTGATTGATTATTCTGGGTGCTGTATTGATTATAGTTTTTTATGTTTTTTGGAATATAATTATCTTTGATCCAGCATTCGGTCAAAATAATCAAGTCAAAGTCTGAGTCAAGTTCTGTAAGTAGTATCATTAGTTCAGTAAAATTTTTATTAATACTTCTGATATTCATGGAAAATATTTTTAGGTTAGATTGATTTAAGGTTTTTCGAACTTCTATAGAGCTATTTGTTTCGATACATGGAATCTGCGACGTGTTGTCCAAAATATTTGTTATGCTATCTTCCATTTTTTAAAGTTGGTGTGGTACATTTAATATAGGGTGCTATTTTAATATTTTGTTCAGGTATTTCTACCATCGATATTGTTTGTAATGAAAACAGAGTTACTTGTATAAAATGTATAAACGGATTAGTCACATTGGTTAGAATAAGACTGAGGGGTTCTGCATGTTTAAATAATAGGTTGAAATTACCATATAAAATTTTATAAAACATAAGCACATAAAGAAAATATAGAATAGCACATAAATAGTATATAAGATAAGCATATAAAGTACATAGTGTTAGCTCTGTGATATAAGGATTTTGTTGTTGTGAATTTATAATATAGGCATATATAGTATGTATAACATAAACATAGGTATATAAGGTACATATATAGTTGTTGCGGAAATATAACATAAGCGTATATATAATATATAGCACAAGCATATATAGAATATAGAATATAGGCATGTAAAGAATATAAAGTAAATAAAACATAGGCTTATAAACAGTATGAAACATCAGCATAAGCATAAAAAGTATGTAAGTGATATAAGAATTTAGTTGTTGTGAGTATTTAACATAAGCATATAAAGTATTTATAATATAAGCATAGGTGTATAAAGTGTACTTATAGTTACTGTGAATGTATGACATAAGCATATAAATAATATACAACATAAGAATATGAAATACAAGCATACAAAGAAAATAAAACATGAACTTAAAAAGATTATAAAACACAAGCATATAAAGAAAATAAAACATAAGCATAAGCATATAAAGTATACCAATGATATATGGATTTGGTTGTTGCGGATATTTAACATTTATAACATAGGCTTTAGTATACAAAGTATGCATATAGTTGTTGTGAGTATGTATCACGAGCATATAAAGCATAAGTATATAAGGAGTATAAAACATAAGAATATAGAGAATATAAAACATAAGCATGTAAAGTACACAAGTGCTATAAGGATTTAGTTGTTGCAAGTATTTTACATGATTATAACAGTCATAATATAGTGTAACTAAGAATTGATACATAGTACAAGATTTATATTTGCTAATACTAAAACTGAATGCAGTGTTTGGGTAAAGAATTAAAAGAAAACTAGAAAAATACCATTTAAATAATTTAAATAGCCCTGTCACCTGTGTACCTGTATACCTGTGCCCTTGTGGTTCATATAATAGGTTGATATTAATAGTTAAAATAGTGATATTAATGAGTTTTGGGTAAAATAAAAAATATGTAAACATAGGTACAATAGTTACAGTTTTTTTACAAGTTATTGAGTGCGGGAGATAAGAGGTGTTTGTTTTTGTCATTGATTATAATGACTGGTGTCCCAATTTCTTTACGGACGTACACTTGCCCTCCACGGGTCCAGGCGAATTTATATAAGTTTTCCCGTGTAGCCTTACGTGCAAGGAACCACAAGTGTTTCGCACGAAAAGTCAGGTGTTCTGAGACGTATATGTGGGAGCGAGGTCCTGCAATTCCGACGAGGGTGGTGTTTAGTTTTTCCTCTCTATTGTTAGCTTCTTTGTTGAACTTTTTTATGTCTGCCAGGAAAACATCACGGTCAATACTGGTTTTAAATGATATGATTATGGGTCTGCATTGATCTTTAGGTATTTTTTGGGAGATGCGGTAAGCTGCGTCAATCTTGTTCATTTCCACGTTTGAATTAGTAGTTTTTTGGATGTTAAATATAAGGTTTTTCAAGTTTTCCCCGTTATTTTCGGGGACTCCCCTGATTTCCACGTTTTTGGACCTATTTTGTCTATCGATTTGCTCCATGTGGTTTTCTAACGCCTCAATTCTTGCTTCGAGGCCGGTGTTTTTTTTCTCCAGTTTGTTTAAATCGTATTTTCCCCGTCAAAATCTGGCTTTCACCCGTAGTATCTGAAACTCGAGTGGCTTAACTATAAAGTCAATGTCAAACAGAAAAAAATATTTTTGCTGGCAAATAATCTAATTTATAAATGTTTAGATCCCTCGCTGAAATTGTGTAAATTCTGGCTCTAAACTTTCCTAATATCAGAGAACAATGTTCAAAGTTTTGATCATATTCTCGTGACAAATTACATTTGTGTTTAATTCCCAAATCCGTTGAAATAAATTTGTACCTATATACTGAATAATTTGAACACCTTCTCTAGTGAACATTCCCATTTAGAAGTAAAAATTTCTTTAGCGCCGTTGTGATTTAAAACTTGATGAAACGAAAAATAACGACACTAAAAAGAGAAAAAACATATATCTACAGAATTTAGATTGCGAAAGAATGAGATAATATAATAGGTCTCCTCTTTGTTTCGTATCCTCCCCACTCTTGTATAAATTAGTTTTCTGAAGGTTTCACTTCTTTTCCTTCTCATCCCCACCCCTCTTACTTTCTTCAATCACAATATACCCCAATTGGGGGTGCCAGAGTTGCCAATGGAGCAGTTGGTACTCGGCATTTACATGAAATATAATTTAAAAAACACTATTAGGAGGTTTTTTCAAGCGTGGAGAAATTTGAAGTTGAAATACATCTTGTACATCTAATACTATCATGTATTGTTTCATAGTGCTTTCACACAAACGAAGTATTGAATTCCGTAAGTCTAAACTTAAATTTTAGGGCGATTCCACATAGGGGCCAATGTACTACATTTGCCTCTGAGCGTCTTAAACTATAAACTTGCCAAAATGTACCCTGATTTTCATTTCAACTACCAACAAAATATAAATCAAAAGTGTGACAAGGCGAAAATTAAAAGAGATGTTTTCAAACAATATATGTATGTATTTTTTACGTTAGCTCCAAACACGAGGAAAATAATTTCCCTTACGATATATGTTAACTTAGGGGATGCTGTGTGGAGTCTTTTTAAGGAAAGGAAATTCTGGAAAGTAAAAGGATATGAGGGATGAGTAGGAATATGGGGTTCAGTATTCAGGAGTGAGAGACGTATGAATCCATCCCTCTAATTACGGTGCAAGGGAGAGTCCGACTGGAGAAGCCAAAAGCGGAAACAAAAGTTGAAACAAAAGTCCCTCAACCAGTCTCTCTCGATCCGGCCGCCACGCAGCAGGTGGACAGACGCATCTATCGCCAAGCCCCTATAAACCTCACCCCATGAATCCGGGCACCCCTGCTAAGTCACCAAACGTAGAAGATCACTTGATATGACCTATGGCCAGGGGCGTGCACTCCATATAGGCACATAAGCACTGCCTACCCTAACGTATTTGTAAAGCATAAGCATGTAAATAATATTATAATTTATTAAATTATTGCTAAAAATAAATACACACTTTCAAAAATAAGCGCTACAAAGATGAGCAACCGAAACTACGCGAGTGCCAAATCGAACGGCATGCTACAAACGTGGCATAAACTGTAATTAGAAACTACTCCTCCAACTGCATCACTAAAATGCGGCTTAAGCAGGAATTATTTCTGCTTAGAGCTAACTTCATACAAGATATAATATCAATGTTTACGAAATGCACGTAGCATAGAGTAGAACTGTAGTTTTGAATTTGCTTCTATGAGGTTTTTTTGTTAGTATTATGCAGTGCTTTATGGAAAAAAATAGCAAATGGCAATCAGTGACGACAGTGACATCTGTTGTTATCTGAAGTATGAAGTGTGAGAACGCCAACGGTCTTTATCAAGGCCACCTCGGATATACAGTGATTGGCTTGTGATAATATGCATAAATGCAGCGATTATTTATTAATATTATTATTGGATATTTGATGTGGCTTAGATAATCCAAACCAACATCATCTGCAGCCAGCAGCAAGCACATTTAGTGAACACTTGTACGAAGGGAGTTATCTGTGGTAAGTTTTTTTTTTATTATTTGAATGAATTCGGCGGTTTTCTTACTGCCTACCCTGATCAAAAGCTCTGTGCACGCCACTGCCTATGGCAGAGGTGTTATTTATGCAATAAATGATTCACGGGGCGGCATTACCCATACCCGCCTCCCAAATTGAGTCTATTAATTATAAATCACATTTAACCACCATTCTCAGATTAAATAAAATGTTATTTAACCATTTCAAAATCTTCATAAATAAGACTAAAAATTTATGAGAATCTGAAATGATTTGTGAGTATATGAATTGAGCTGAAAAGCATTCCCCGTGAAATATCCTGCTCTCATTCCCAGTAAGTAATGCATCTTAATAACGTTCCACTGTCATGACCAAAATGGATTGAAAATTTACAAGCTAACTTGTTGCCGGCTGGTTTGCACCTGACAAGTTATTGATTAATATTTAAGAAATGTATTTCACAACAATATCCTTGAAATAAAATTTTTCTCAATGCATTTAAACATCCGATACTTATGTAAATTTGACATTTGTGTAAGGGACAACGTTGTCGTTGAAGAATTTAGTTTCCTCTCTCTTTATTTTCATATTCTTTTCAAGCTCGATCCATAAATCCAAGCCTATCGAGAAATGCTGTTCATATTGAAAAGAAAAACAAATCTTTAGTTGTTGTTAACTTTACAATGTATTTTATGACCAGAAACATCAGGGTTTTGGAAGTTCAATTATGTGAACTACGAGTACATAGTTACCATATATTTTACAGTTCCCTAAAATGACTTTTGTATCCTTTAAGGCCAATGTTGAAAATGTCTCTTGTCAGAAACAAGTTTCTGTTGATTTTATTTGTGTCGATTTTATTGTAAAATTTTTAACTACATATGTAATATGATTGTCGTCGAATAAAAAGATTATTTATAATAAAACTAGCTGCTTACTAACTTACTAATTAACTTCGTACCGCCTCAGAATCAATAACTGTTGTATTAACTTATTGGCTGAATTTTTGTTTTTTCATTAATTTAAAAATTACACAATGAAGCAATTATAGATAGGCAACTGTCCGTGTTTTGTTTTTGTAAGTTCAGAGATGGCGTTGTGTACGGATTTATATTTTTTTGGGATTTTCTTACATTTTCACTTACTTACGGGAATGGCGTTTCATTTTATTTATACGTGTGAGAGAGATTTATTATAATTATTGTATTGTTTCTTCGGAGGGGTGCAGACATACGTTAACCGTTTGTCTCATTTACGACTGTTGACATTTAGTGCGTAAGAAAGAGGGACGGTATTATATGTTTAAGAACAAAACAATCAACGCATTGTCGTTTGACGTTATAGAAATTTTGGAATTAATTCACTATTCAATATTATACTTGTCAAAATATTGCTGCAGCTCATTAAAAAAGGATGAGGATTCGTTCCATACAAAATAAAGAATTTGCTTCATATTTTTTTTTCGTTCATTTTTTTAATGTTTTAATAGCTACATATTCTGCTATTCGGGCCGGAGACAAATCCAACAAATCAAATAATGATAAAAATCGGTCCAGCCGTTCTCGAGTTATAAATGGTGTAACCAACCCGACTTTGTTTTATATAGGTATAAGATACTATAAAAAATTAGGAAAAAAAATGTAACAATTTCTAGACAATCGAAAAGTTTTATTAACAATGTCCATTTATTACTTAATTTTTATTTATTTGCTACTTTTAACTTGTAAATAATATAGAAAGTTTGTGCATCTGTTTACGAAATAATCTAATAGCCATGTCTCCCCCTTGCAAATAATTTTTAACAAACACCATAATTCACTTTTCTACAAACATAATTTAATTATAAACTCACGATGAAACGGGCCTTTTTTTAAGGGAGCTTGAATTAAGAAAAAAACTTATATTTAAACATTCAAATATTAATAAATATTTTGATTTGTGCTCCAGAAACCTTAGAAATAAACAAACAAAAAAAATATTTTGGTAAACAAAATAATAGCAGCCTGTTGGTCACCTTTATGGACCATGTTTCCTTGTTATTTTGACTCCTCCCATCGCTCTCCTCCCCCTAAATCACCACTCTCACTACCCTCGCATAATAATATCTAAAAATTTCTTTACATGTATAATTTTTAAGTTAGTTTTAAGAACGTTATTAAATGACACGAATGTGTCGAAACCGGTAGAAAATAAATAAAATTAAGTAACAAATGCACATTGGGAATAAAACTCCCCAAACAAAATTAGTTAATTTTAGTTTCTATACTATTGTTACCGCGTAGTTTGATACCCACATTGCCTACTCTCCTGTTTCCTCGAAAATTTCGCAACTTCGGTCGCCGATATTACGAAAAGTACCAAGGGAGTTTAACGGACATTTTACGACACCATTCATAAAACTAACAAAATTACAAAAATAAAACATAAATGATTCAGCATTTTATAATCAATTATGTTATCCAGTATCGGAATTTATTTTTCTCGGAACGTGCCACGAGATAAAAGGTTAACTCGTCTTCTCGTTCCTAATTTTATTGCATGGATTAAAATTATATATCTAATCATACAGGTACTACAATAAAGTTGTGTAAACTTTTATAGCTTTATGATTATCCTTTAAATTGTTAAATGATATGAATTGTTTGATTAGATAGTTAGTAACACAGGCTCCGCATCTGTACCGGGATAAACTCTCCGGATTCACTGTTTATATGCATTAACATAAAGTTATGCAAATTTTTATACCATCTGCATAATAATAATATGCTGTATCTCGTGCCTAATGAGAGCATAATACAATTGATACTGATGTCTTGATTATTTTACTTGCATAGAAGTTACTCACGAGGTAAGTCGATAGATCATACTTATGTCGGCACAACAGGCTTTGTTTCAAATTGCTAATAAATTCACGAAAGTTGTTTTCATTGGAATAGTTGTTTATCAATTTAATTGTAAAACCTGACACGATAAAGTAATATATGATAAGTACTTGCGTTCATTCAGGAATAATTTAAAAAAAAAACTCGTGTAAGTATTTTTTATTATAGCGATTTTACTTTCGGGCAAGCGGTAAATGTTTATACGGGAAATGGTATCATTTCATGACCATTATTAGATTTTCCGGCCTCGGCCATATGTGTACTCTTTTCTGAAAATTATGTTACAGCTTTTATTATTAATTATTGTAAAAACAGAATAACCGTGAAATAACAGAATTCAATAAGTAGTAACCATGAAACAAAACATAAAAATTGATTAGTTCAAAGAAGCATGCAGAGTTTTAACTCAATGACTAAGACAGTAGTCACACTAACTATTGCAAAAAAAAAATGCTCTGGAAAAATTATTCACAAAATAAATAAAAACCACAGTTGCGTGTGAAATCGAGACTCGTAGACTCCGTGCGCCAAGCATTTTTTACGCCTATTACCTATATTCGTGGCGATATAAGGCACACTAAGAATACATGCATTTTTGGCTTGTGGCGTGAAAGAAGTACCAAAATTGTATATATTTGCTAAAAATCAGTCTACTTCATCTTAATCATAGCTCTCCTAATCAAACCAGACTTCACAAAATACATTGCCTCCAGAATGATCCTTTCCTAACCTAGTTTGAATTCGTAACCGCACTCAGTAGTTCTTGCACACAGTATATTGATCTTGATTTATTAGGTATCCAAGAATTTCTGCAATGACGGATTGAGTTACTATATTACAAAATACCGACAGTTCGCGACAGATTGGCGTAAAACACGTAAGGACCCAATTATATTAATCAGTTAATATACAAGTAAGTATAATTGCACAAATTAGTTATTAGTTATTACTTATAACCAATATGTTTTTATTGTTACATGACCTAGCTCTGAACTTGTCCCTGAGTTGGTGAATGACCCGACACTATACAAGAAAATTAATACTTCTACGCCAGTTTTCCTGAACGCGTGAGACATGTTTCCCGGCTATTCATCAGTGAAGAAGGGATCAATGACGCTAGTTCCTCGGAGTATCTCCCATTGAAATGCTGGTAGAACAAGGACACCATTCCCAACTGACAGCTGTGGTCAAATATAGCAATCCTTAAAATATTTATAGAATAGAATAGAATCTCACTTCTGCTCCTATTTCTTATTTGGTTCCTCAGAATCGGTAACGAATCTTTGTTGTAAACTTCGGACTCTCCTTTCATTAACAACGTCTATTAGTGGCCACTATAAATATATTTAATTAAATTGCCTGTGATTTACCCTTCTGTTGATGTCCTTGTCAGCCTTCCCGTCTCTTGCGAACGTTATTCCCAACTACATAAATTCATTCACTTACCCCAAGGATTCATCGAGTGGAAGACGTATAAATTATGTGCGACTTAAATCGAGCCCTCTGCTTTCAGATTGTAAATGAATGCCTTTAATCACAATTACAGGCATCTCAAACTAACAAACGTGACCTAGATTTTCAAGGACTAACTAAAATTTTACGAGATCCATTTATCATACCCTCCTCCACAGAAGTAAGTACATAGGTTGTAGCGTGGAAAGAGGGAGTAGAGGTCGAGAAAAGGGTAGATTATATTAAGGCTGTACTTTGTACACGTAATCGCCTGAAGGTTAAACTTAAACCTAGTGTCAAGAGCGTATTTGCTAGAGGTTGCTTGTCAGTTATGTAGGTTTAAGAGCGCATTTATCAGTAAGGCACTTATTGTTTTCCTTGTGTATCTTTTAAAAAGAAATGAATTAAGTTTTTAAAATGAATAAATTAGTTGAATTTAATATAAGGGGGGGGGGGGGGGGGGGGGGGGTGGGGGGGGGGTTTAGGGTGTACAATCCCCCCCTAACGGCGACAGTAATGCGGAAGGAAAAATATTAAAAAAACATACGGAGCTCGAAGATTACTTACGAAAACAAAACAATATTGTTTGCACTTTTATCAACGTGATGTAAATAATAAGTTGTGGTCCCAAAAACTTCCTAATAAATTTTACAACCCCTTCCCTTTCTCCTATGTCCCCTAATATCGAGTTTTTTTTAGTTATAAATCTTGCAAATTTTATTTAATAAAGATATACATATTATTATTATTATTAATTCCAGCTTTAACCGCTTATTTGAGAAAATATTTTAATTTTTATTTTATTTAGGCTATTTCATAAGCGCATCTGTCTATCTAGCGGTTTTTTCATTGAAACATTCTCAGTTTTTTATCTCTCTGAACTTTGTAGGTCAACCAAACCATTTTCAGCTCACAAAAGTTTTTGCAGTTTTTCGTTTGCTATGTCTCAATGTTGTAAATTCCAAATTTTAGTAAATAGGTAGTAAATAATATTATAGTAATTTCAGAAAAGAATATATTAGATATATTTTATTTATTTATTTATTTATTTAATATAAGAATATTGTACATTGTATATTATTTTTGTGTTATTTCAACCGCCATGCTAGGGATGTCCCTGTGTTATGGCGGGTGAAGTTTTCAGATAGTAAATTATACATGTTATGTTTGTAAAGTAAAAATTTAAGTTCTACAAATTAAATCAAGTTGCACATATTATATATCATGGTTTTTAAATGTAATAATAATTATATTCTTTAATAATAATGTACCATATTATGAATATGAACCAAATTCATTTTTAGAAAATGAATTTTATAAAATTTATTATGATAAAACTATTCTGACAGACAGAACAATTAGTCATAATAGACCCGATATAGTTTTACATGACAAAATTAAGAAATATAAGATGTAATAATTTATAACTTATAAAAACAACATCCCTTGCATCATGTCCAATGGAGTTTTTATATTTGCATTATTTTTTTAAAGATTTTTGTATTGTTTGTTCCATTTATTGAATTCTGCAAAAATAATACTCAGTGTCACAAGTCAAAATCAGGTTGTTAAATCAAAAAATTAACTAAGATTAACCGTCCGAAAATTTAATACTTATACAAAACTGTAATGTAGGTATTTTTACTAAAGAAGTCAGGGCTATGTTCAAAGGAATCGCTGTAAAATGATAATAGAGTACAATGGAGCTTAACTGCATAATTGGTTTTATTAATAATTAGTGAAATATTATCAAAGAGCTAACGAAGTGAATATTCAAAATGCGATTGATAGTCAACTTATGCTGCTGGCGCTTTTATGGCTTACATCCCTCTGCAAATTGATGTCATCGATAATGTCTATTATTGAGGGCATTAATTAGTAGATCTGAGAACAGTAAATCTCGCTTTAAAAAAACAGGTTTATTTATTTACTCGTAGGTATTTAAATACCTACCCACTTAATAATAAATAATTTATCATTTTCTGAAAAATATTTTTGTTTCGAACAAGGAATTAGATAATTACCTAGGTACCTATTATGTTACCTACCGGGCTGTACCGGGATGGTAGGTAAGATAATTTTAAAAAAAAAATGCGAATAAGAAAGTCCATCTTTACTGAACCATTAAAATGACCACCGTGTTGAAATAGAAACGGAACGTACAAACAAATTTACAGAGAGATGAATTTCAAAACGGTCGTGTTAAAACAGGACTTCGCCACGATTAGTCAATTATTCTATTATTAGTTTGTTGACCTTCAATGTTGTCTATTATTGAAGTGATTTATTACGGTATTATTAATTTTGTTAACCTTAAATAATGTCTATTATTGAAATCATTAATTAACATATTCAATAGTTTTGTTAAACTCTAATAATTTCTATTATCAAAGTCATTAATTATTTTACAGAGTTGTCCAAGAATTAAATAATTTTACTAATTTTCGTTATTTTATTTGAGATGTTATATCTAAAAATTTGGCTGCACTAGCGTATAGTTCAGACTTTCGTCTTCAAAAGGAGAAGTGATCCGGCTCGGTAGCTGATTCAGTGCGACCTTTGCGTCATCATTGATATTATTCCATCTTTTTCTTCACCTGAAGCAAAATTTGGGCGGAAAACGTTTGGAAACCGACAAGGACGCGGAGATAAGGGTGAGAACATTTTGAGACAAGGGAATCAAGGACCTAGTGCCACGGCTCACCAAATACATCGACCATAAAGGGGACATGTCGAAAAGTAATGAAATGCAAAATTTTCATGACTGTAAAAATAATGAAGGTCTTTAATTCTTGGACGAACCGTGTAGTATTACTAGATGATGTACATCTTTGAATGCACCTTTTTTTTTTAAATGTTGATTATTTTATTGTATTTTTATTTTCTCTTCATTGTATGTACAAAAATAATGAAGTCCAAATAGGTTTATAAATGCCATCACGGCTTTTATTCCTGTTGGTTTATAAATGATGAATGTCTCTACTGAACCCCAGCGGATTATAATAGAATTCGATGGGGGTATTATCGTAAAGCCTTCTATTAATAATATTTCGCCGTCCATTATCGTTACTTTTGGCTCACGTGTCAATTTTAATAATCCGCACGGCTATATTGCCGTCAAATAAATTTACAGCTTGTTAGTGGAAACCAATATTTGTGGAAACCTTATTTATATTACTAAGATAGTTTTTAGTGTCTATTAAATTTATATGGTAGTATAAATCAAATGTGGTTTCTGATAGATTAATTAAATTTATGTCTCGGTAAGACGTTATGCTAGAAGAAAAGATAAAAAAAATTACGAGATACAATATATAAAATTCTTTTCTTTCTTTCTTCTCTTTCACTATACTGTATACTTAGTAAGTTATATATTTAATTTTGCTTATTATTATTTCCGTTATTTCACTGATAGCATCTCCACTACTCTTTGATTTACGCGTGCTGTGAACATTTTTTTGAAGTGTTAAGGTGATACTTAAAAGAATTCATAATCTACTCTTTCATAGATGGCGCGAGTATAATTATTTTAGGGAAAAACGCTTTTTACAAGTTATGCTTTAAAATATTAAGATGAATTAAATACATGTGCCTGTTCTTGTGCCATATGAATAAATACAATATAATAAATTGTGAAAAGCGTTTTTCTCTAAAATAATTATAGGTACTCGCACCATCTATGAAAGAGAAGATTATGAATTCTTGTATTTCGTCAATATCTACTTGGTGAGCCGATAATTGGTCCGGCGACAATTGATCCTGCGACAGTTGGTCCGCCGACAGTTGGTCCGCCGACAGTTGGTCCGCCGACAGTTGGTCCGCCGACAGCTGGTCCGCCGACAGTTGGTCCACCGACAGTTGGTCCACTGACAGTTGGTCCGCCGACAATTGAAGATGTTTTCTTCAAGTAAGCATGCAAAGGTATATAAAGGTATATGGCCGTACACCAAAGTCGATTTAATTATATCTGAAATCTGAAGGCATCTTGAGTGAAAATCCGCTGTAAAAATATGTTTACTAATAATTTCGACTCTCCGAAGAAGCATGCGGCAATAACAAAATACGACATACTAATACGTGCAGTCGGCTTAGCAAAAAACCGCTAAAGATTCCTACTTGCATAAAATATAACTTTTTTATCTGAATATAACACAAGAGTTCCAACTGCTCCCAACCGTCTCGATCCAGTGAAACGCTGGCATTCCCAATTTTGGTATGGTGTGATGCTGAAGATAGTGGGGAGGGGAAGGAGATGTGGAAAATGTACCTGGCTATTCAGATCTAGTCACTAAACACGGCTGAAGCCATTTTCTGACAGTCAGACGTAAACTTTCTGATATATTACCTCTATATAAAATTATGCAAGCCTTAGTTGGTACACACAATAAACATTTTAAGGCAAATTTATATTAAAATACCACCAAGAAAAGTAACAAGAGGATAAAATACATTGTCTATATCATAAAGCCTACATAAACATTGAAATCATAACAATAAACACTGCTCTAATGATGAAGTAGACATTTTTATTGTCCCAATTAAACACTCCAAAAAAAGTTCTATCACTGATCATGGCACGCCGATAATGTGATGAAGCTCTTAATTTAAAAAACGGGAAATATAACCTCACAGTTGAATTAGTATTTATTTTTGGACTAACTTAATGAGGAAAACTTCAAATTGTAATATTTAATCATTGAAGACAACATTAGCCACTCTCAAACGAAAATACGGCTGCTTCAAGGATTTGAACCCAGGACATAGAGACCTTGCCGGGGCTCTGCTCTAGCTACTGAGCTAATTCGACCCTCGAACCGAACCAGCTGGTTTTAAATATAATGTCTTCCACGTGCAAAGTCGTATCTTCCCCAAGCACCAACTTTCTAATAATGTGTGTTTATCGGAAGTGACCTGCAGGTAAGTATGTTTCTGTATCTATTTGTAAATAATAAAAGTAGATAGAGCCTAAGAATTCATAATAAATTGTAAAGTGCCCTTGAGGTAATTTTTTACAAAAACGACACTATAAATTATCCAATTATTATCATTATTATTTACAGTATCTTTTTATGATTTCTATATTTCAAATTTTCGTTTGAGAGTCGCTTATTGTCTTCAACGATTGAAGATTGAATACACATATTATTTGGTTCCATGCCAACTCAGAATGAAACAAACTCAGAACCACCTCAGAAAGCTGTGAAAAAATAATTTTAAAATAGCCGGTAACCTAACCTAACTAACCTATTGAACCAATTTTTTAAATATTTTTTTATCATCACTCTTATTTATTTACTTATGTATTTTACCTTTTACTCATTTAACTTGATTGTCTTTTACTTAGATAATAATTATTGTTTAATTTAATAATAAAACATTTCTGCGGAATATACTAAAAACCACTTGATTAAGGAAAATCAATATAATTATTTTATTAGTGGAAAAAACACCGATTCAGACAGACAAAATTAAGTCATTCATTTCATTTTGTTTTTTATTAACAAAGTTCACGTAATTTTTATACCATCCGAGTAAATTTTTGAGCTAAGGAATTTGATTAATGAGCTCAATAGTGATATTCGAAGTTCAGACAATTACATAAATTGAATTTGATAACGCTGAATCGTGTCGTGACACAAAATGACATGTCTAATGCATACGAAAACAAGAAAACACCCATCAATTCAGAAAGAAATGTTGAAAAATGATAGTGACTATAACATTTGAGTCTAAGACAGCTGATCCCCCGACAGTTAGCCCCCTAGCGTTCTTATATATATTATGCAGTCGGTTTAGGGAAAATACGGTATACCTACGCACACAAAATATAAGTAAGCATCCGCAAAAGGGGTGTGCGGAGATGATGTACCAACAAATAACAAAAGTATGAAACATATTTTCATTCAAATTCATCAAGGATAAAACTACTATACCTACATACCAGCGTATAAGAACAAAAAATCGACACCGTAAATAAATTCGTTTGATATCCATACCAACTTATTATTAAAGGTACCTATTTAGTCGATTTTAGGTTTGAAGTTGGTAAATAATGCAAAAAAATTACAATTAATTTTAATTTTGAGGGCTAACTGTCTATTAGCTGTCGGGTCAACAACGAACGAAGACGTAAGAAAAATATATACCTATTCAAAATAGATCGACCACCACACCACGGGCACGTGCCAAGCATGGTGGTGGATAAATTCTCAACTTTTGTAATAAACAATGCAATTAATAAAGAAGAATTAAAAAGAAAAGAAAAAAAAAACAGTAAAGGTTTTGTCATTTTTAACGCAGATATTTCACAAAGCATGTTTCGCGTTATGAATGGTTTAATTTCAGCTGTGATTAACGAATGAGAGTAAAACGGTTGAGTGTTGTATGGTTGGTAATTTATCTTCATGTAAAGACATAATACATGATGATTATGAACTCCGGGAGAAAAATCTCTGCATTTTCCGCATTCCGTGCGAACAGTCGCCGGCTGATTATGAACCTATTTGCAGCGATGGTTCGTGAGTTTTTAAGCTAGACGGCTAATAAAGCTATAAACAAATTAATTACGGTGTACCCAACTAAATTTTTTGTGATAAATGGTATTATATATTACTTTTATTATGTTGTGGTACCTTTCAGTATCGATATAGATACTATCAGTATCGCCTTATTGAAAGACCATAATTCAGAAACAAAACGTTACTTGAAATGGATTTAGCCGTATTTGTGTTTTACTAGATCTGAATAGCCAGGTACATCTAGGTGTCATATTTGAATCACTTTCCTTTCTCCAAGATCGAACGAAATAAATTGATCGCGTCTTAGATGAATTAATTAAGTCTACGGAACACGTATACGATTGCTTTCAATTCCAAGAGCTTCGGCAATTCGGCTTCATTAAACATTAATAAGTGGGTTATTTTGCATAACGTACAGCATTATTCAAAAAGTTGTATATTGACAGCTTATCTGACACTCAGGAGGCCGCGCTAGAATTGGCGGTGTTTGTTAATAGACTGTCGGTATCATATGTTGACTATGCTCGCAAGTAACGCCAACTGACTACAGATGCGAATTTAGTCAATATCGTATTGAAAAATAATTTTATCGATAGTCTGTGCAGGAACTTCTGGTTTCGATCTTGTAACCCCCGAAACTATCGTAAGGACCTTTCTCTTCCAAGAAAATTACTACAGAAAAATTTACAGAATCTTCACATGAAAAGTTGGTGTTATAAAAAATCTATTTTCAGCAGCATTATATATAAACCTTTCAATTTTTGTACCGTAGAAAACACCGGCGCTCCTACAGTATTTGTTTAGAAAGATGTTCCCTATTAATCTAACTTTCCGAGACGTCTGTAGCGGTAGTAAATCTACATACTAATCCTTACATCCTTCATAAGCAAAGCAATCTGAATGTGCCCTACTCGGAAATGTCGGTAATAATAGGTGATGGGTCACTCTAGACTCTAGACGTAGATAACTGTCAAGGCACGTGCTATTATGTAGGAGTGAAACGAAGGTAAGAATCTTAGAAACTCGAAACAGCCCACGATGGCGACCTACCAATGAACAAATAAGGTATCCTAAATTCTACTCACGCCTTATAAAGTAATATAATTATGGAATTTGTCTAAACACAATGATTAGATGAGACAGGTTTTCTGCCTACTGTGTCGGTAATAATACAAGACTTCTCCGTGAGAACAATGTTCAGGAGAGCGTAAAAACGCTGATCCAAGATGGATTTTTGCTACCATTTTGAGATCATCATTATGTTGGCCTAATTAAGGTATAATAAGATACGTAAAGGAACACTTAGAGCAGATTCTTTCACAAAATTTAAACGATTCATCTAATCTCAAAGATAATATTCATGTTCTATGAAGGTCAATTTGGTAGGCGTGAATGGGTACCGCCGCCCCGGGAACCTTTAATGGATAACCATCACCTCTGCCATAGGTCACCTCAAGTGGTTCGCTATGTTTGGTTATTTAGCAGGGGTGCCGGGTTCATGGGGTGAGGTTTGTCTAGGTCTTAGAGGCGGATGACTAGGACATACTGAACCCCAGATTCCTACCCACCCCTTAAACCCTTTTCCTTACCAGAATTATCCTCTCCTTACTTTCCTTAAAAAAAACTCCATACAGCATCCCCAAAGATGACATAGGCCCTGAGGGAAATTATTTTTTTCAGGGCCTCCTGTGTGGAGCTCACGTAAAAAAAAGGTCCTACACAAGTTCTGTTCTTATCCAAGTACTGTGAAACAACCGGCCCATGATGAAATAATATCATAACTTTAATGGGACTTTCATAGAATATGAAAATTAACTTTGAAATTTGATGAATTGTTCTCATTAATTAAAAAATAGCTCGTAGAGTTTATTTATTTACTTATAAAATACGTGTTACATATATTAGACATTTACGTAGATTAGATTTTTTAAATCATCATACTAGGCGGCTGCCTGTTTCATGGTGATCAATTAAGGATAGTTACATTGAGTGAAGTCTAGTCTATGATCTTAATTATATGTTCTGTCTTGTTTCATTTTCTCTTCTTTTCTTTTCCATTTATTTTTAATCATCCATATTTTTATAAACTTGTAACTATTTTCTCCCACTTATGAATGTTAAGTTCCTCCCATCCTAAAATGAGTTCTGTAACTCATCGGAATTGCCCTAGCAAGAGATATAAAAAATTATATTTATATATCTTATACCTCTGATATTGTATCTCTTACGAACTGCGTTTCTTTAAAATGTATTATTTTGTTATCAACATTTATTTTCTTTAATTCTGCACGGGTATTTGAAATTATAATAGTATGACAATGAACTTTGTCACTATTAAATAGACAAATCGTCATAATAAATCACAAATCATATCTCTTGGGCGTAATTAACTACAGAAGCGTTATTTAAAAAGAATCCACCTTTATTGTGGCCACAGCCTCCTTTCCCGCTTCAAACCTTTCATCATAAAACATTTAAGCCTATTCGACTGGAAACCAAAAGCTTTTAATAGCAAAAGCCTTAAAATCGGTAATTCTATTATTTTGGAAGCTTTTGCGAAGTGTTTTATTCAATGGGTTCTCAGAACGAAATTAAATCTTTATCAGCTATGAATTTGGTAGCACTTTAAAAAATAGTAGTGATTTTGTGCCATTTACTCAAGATTCTTTGTTCTTCAACAAAATTGTGAACTGTAGCGGTGGTAATGAAATAAAATCCACAATTACTTTACGGTAAACACAATTAGTCTTTATTTGGAGTAGGTACATTAAATTTGCAAGTATGGCACAGTTTAATGATAGTAAAACAGTACAAAACTATAACAAAAACTTAATGGGTAGGTACTTAACTCAAAGGAATCTAATCGTTCCCTCAGCCGATCGTTAAACCTTACAAAAAGGATAACAGTATTTTTATCTCTGGGTTAGCTGACGTATTTCAGAGATTTTTTCCCTGAAGTTGCGCGGATAGACCCGGAAGGCAAACATAAACTTTCTCGAGGTCTCACATGACATTATGTCGGTCAGACCATTTATAAGCCTGAGCAGCGGGTGCAACCTCTAACTGATAGCATCCCTCGTCCCTAACCTGCAAGAGACGAAGCGATGCGAGAAAGGGAAGGTATTCGAGATTAAATACTTATAAATATACGCTCGACATAATTAGATTTGCTAAGGAACCGTTTTATTTATTCATCATATATCCAATTAAATATATATAAGAAAGGATTAAATTTCCCTGCCCTGATTTTCACCACACTAGATCAAATGATTTATTAAATATCACATTATAATTCTAATTATGCCTTAAATTAATAGTAAACTTAAGTATTTGCAAAACATTCAACACTCTATGAAACGTAGAACGTAGAAGTTTTTAACTGAAGGACCTTGATTAAATATTTTTTATAAATGAAATAATTTTAAATAGTTATTTTTATTGTTATTGTGTTTATTTGTTCCATTGTATATTTTTTTTTTTTTTTTACTTTGTAGTATTTTTTTAACTTTAGCTCCACACAGGAGGCCCTGAGGAAAATAATTCCCTCCAGGGCCTGTCTCATCTTTGGTGAATGCTATGTGGAGGGTCTCTTTATGAAAGGAAGGAGAGGAAGTTCTGGGATGTAAAAAGGTAGAGGGATCAGTGTAACGGACGAATGAATCCACACCTCCCACTGCCATGCAAGCCGGTGGTCGAGAGAGCCTAGATGGAGAGGTCAAAAGATCTCCGTTAACCAGTCTCTTCCGATCCGGCTCGCCACGCAGTAGGTGGACAAATCCATTCGCCACCAAGACCTAGAAAAAACCTAACCCGGGCACTTCTACTAAGTCACCAAATGTAGCGAACCCCTTGGGGTGACTTATGACAAGGGTGTTGGTTACCCAATAAATGCTTCCCAATAAACTACAACCAATTAAACGACTATGCATAATTTATCTGTTGGAATATTTAGATAAGCAATGGAACTTAATTGTTTTCTCATATATTGGTTTTACATTGTTAATATCTTATTAAAATAAAATAAATTCCGACTTTGTTCAAACATCGAATTTCTTTATTTTGTTAAGTAATTCTGCTGACTTCAAAATAATTATCAGGACGGTTTTTACGAGAAATTTTCATAATTAATTCAGTTTTAAATAGACTCACTTCCCTCTCCGTTGGTTCATGTATAAATGAATATCAGACGAACTTCTTTAAAGTTTTAATGTAAAAGTTAAGTCTTTTCTGAGAAAAAATGGAAAAGCTTATTTTACAAGCTTATTTACAGTACTGGAGCATTAGGTTAAATTTTCATCTTCGTCTCGAGAAAGGAATTGATGCTTAAGTTGTCCATGTTGTCCTAGGCCCAGAACTAAATAAACTTTGATGTTTAATAATTTTGGAAAGTCTTCCAACATGAAATGTGATTTCTAAGAATTAAATTACATCTTCTTATAGATATTAAGGCGAAAGTTTGTATGGATGAGTATTATTCTTTCACGCAATAAACACCGAATAGAATTTTAAAATTCTTTCGCTAATCGAAAGCTACATTATTTGCGAGTAACATAGGCTATATATATTGGTAAGCTCTGGCGTTATGAATAAGCTGTAGCGTTATCCAATTATTTTTCATACGTTTTCTGTCCCTAACAAAATCGAGTTATTGCAAACGTCAAACAAATTGTTACCTTGGAAACAATGTTTTTTTTTTTTTAATTAGGCAATTCACCCTAAAAATAGTTATTTGTTGGCGTCATAGTTAATATCTACCTATCTCTAAAAATGTTTATTATCCGGACGAAAAGCATAGCGTTGCTATGTAATTATATGACGTGGGCTGTCATTTTGTTATTTCATTAGGTTACTCTGGATTAAAATATGAATAAAATACTAATTCCTACTTGAGGCGAAATCATCAGAATAAATTAGGGGAGTAGGTACTTAAAATAAATTTCTATAATTTAAATATTTTCTATAATTGAATTTTTATTTGCGAAACGTCATTCTCAAATTTTGATATTTTCTATTAAACAATAATTATTTTTTATTAGACAAAAAAGCAAGAATAATAACAATTATGCCAATAATTATGCCAGTAATTCCCACTAATACTATGCGAGCGAAGCCGCGGGTAAAAGCTAGTTTAGAATAATTCAAAAAATTCAATATTTAATTATTAATATTCCATGTCAAAATCATAACTCCAACTAAAGAAATGTTGTTTAAAACACATATTTTTTACGGGAATTTTTATCAGAAATATGGGAATAACTCAAAAGAGTCCCAACTGCTCCCGTCTGGAGCCAGCGATACTATAGTATCGCAACGTTGTGAGGCTGAGGGTAGTGGGGAGGGGAAGGAGATGGGAGAGTTCCTGGCTATTCAGATCTGATATCCAAAAACGGCTAAAGCCATTTAAAGCAACGTTTCAATTCTGAATGGTGGTCAACTAGGGTGATATTGAGAGTATCTTCTACTGAACGTACCGCAATAATGCTATATATTATTTTAATTAATAAAGTTGTGAAATAACAAAAATTAATCAATAAAATATATTTGCGTACGTCTGGATTTGGACCCGCGTTCTTCGAATTGGCAGTCGAGAGTCTTGCCTTTCGACCACGGAGGCCGAGAAGCTATGTACACTTGGTTTCAGCTATATAGCGCCATTGATACCTACAAACTACAAACATCGTCCATGACTTCAAAGAAACCTACTATATAGTAGGTATTTATAATTTATATAAAATAAACTTAAAATATATGCCTAAAAATGTAGCACTACTCCCTACTCTCAAACAGAGAGCCCTCTGGAATTTATAGGTCAAGAATAGTATCTATCTATTTTCAGTTTATAACAGTTATATTAAACACCATGAGCTATGAAACACTGAATTATAAATTACTGAAACAAAAGTTAGACCAAGCACCTTATTTTTATATCCATTTTTTTAAATGAAAATTTCTTCAGCACCGTTGTAATTTTAAAGTCCATGACAAACACATACGTCTATAGGATTTAGCCTGCGAGAAATTGAGATAGGCTAATCGGTTTCCTGTTTGTGCGGTGCTTTGTAGCCTCCCCACTCTGGTCTACTTTAGTTTTCTGAAGGTTTCACTTTTACTGCATGTGAACTGTACCCTCTGAATTTTTGAAATTGTTTCATAAGAAAACAGATTTCAAAATAGAAAAGAAACAAATGCGAAGCTGGTTAGAAACACTATTAATTCATAAACGTTATCAATCATGTTGATTATGAAATAAAACATAAAAACGATAATAAAATAGAAGGTTAGAACCAACGCTCATTCAGTTATGCAATTTATTTGTTTTATTGTAAACGGAAAATGTAATCTTTTGGTGGGTGTACAACTCACACATCTAAAAATCTTTTTAATTTTTTGTGATCACTTGAAAATTTTCATGGTAATTTTTCTACAATAGTTGTGAAAAATGATGATGATGTGTATATAGCGTTAATAACATCTTGGCTTTCACGGTTAACTTCATAAAACCTCTCAGAATTAAAAGACAACATTATTTATTATTAAGAAAAATTAATTGAACGGAAACACAGATTATCGCTTATTAACAAAATGGATTGATGAGATATCAGAAAAATGGCACTTACGGATAATAATCGTTGATATAGGCGTCCATCCGATGAAAACAATATCACTCACTCGGTCCAAAGGGGCAACTGACTGCTGAGGAATTGTGTCGAATGCCCACTTTACACTGTCACACTCGACACTTATCGTTTGAAGGGAACTACAATAAACTTGTCATTTATTAGGAAACGGATAATGGAGTCACTTGCAGCTGTGTGGAGTAGATAAGAAATTTCCAATTGTTTGTATTATATTACTGTAAACTGCTTTAAATAAATAATAATTTATTTCGCGAAGGCGTGAGGGAAAATTGAATAATAATTATTAAAATAATTAAATAAAGAATAAAGTTTGCGCATATAAAATCATGGTAGGTATATCTTTTGAAATAATTTAAATTCCCTTTTCACTTTTTATTTATTGATCGTTACCGGTTTCATCGTATAACGGCAATCTTAGTCTTTGTTTACAACACAACCCCTGTTATCTCCTTCCAAAAATTGGGTACACATATCGTAGTTTAAGAAAAAGTTATTCTGCTACTCTGAAAATTGATGTGATAGGCTGAAAGTGGTAAGCATCACTAAATAAAAATTAAAAAGATTTTTATTTTAAAATGTTTCGTAAGAATGGAAACCCACCAAGAATTAAAAATAGAAATATAAAAAATGTACCTATATAAAATCACTTAGATCAGTGCATACATGAAATGATCCGTGAAAGAGATTTAGTAGAATTTATTTTGTGCACATAATATAATATATGCTTTTATAATATTAGACGATTGGAATATTGGATGAAGAAACAACTTCAATATTATCGTTGAATTTAATACTGAAACCCGAAGGCATCAACTAGAAATAAAAATTCCCAGATTCATTAGGTGATTAAACACTTTATTCGAAAAAAGTATTCGGTATTTTTGTTTATTATTTTAATAGGGTATTTTCACAAACTATGAATACAGTTAAAAATGTGTGGCAGATCTAAGTTTTTTTCCTTTTCTGATCGTTGTACTAAAAACGCGTAATTTTAATATTTTCATTCATAATTATTGATTTGAAACATCGCACATTCCGAAACAGTTCCTCCTGGCTACAATGTTGTTATAACAACCGTCACTGGAAGGTAAGAAGGCTGTCACCAACATTGTCAGGCGTGACGTCAGCGCCGCCGAAATCACGAAAAAAGAGCATATTTAAAATCCTCATAGCAAATTTATTTGTTAAATTAAAATAAATTAATTATACCTTTATTAAAGTATTTTTTCTCATTTATTTCAAGAATTAAAAAGCAGTGAAAGTACCCTATTGTCTATTTTTGGAAATTTTATAATTTTTTAGAAAAAAATTAGAAATTTTAAACAAGTTTTCGAAGTTTATGATATAATTTCTTTTGACATTTGTGTAAGCAAATAAATACTTTCCTATCGTCATCGTTGTCACCACTTTAAACAAATAACAGTAATAACGTTGATTTGCGTTTCTTTCCGCATTTTAATGCCTTTCAAAATGCGTGCAATATTCATAAATTAAAATATTTCGTCAATGCATTACGCGGTGGGTCGGAACAAGTGATAGTAATGCATGTAGATTTATACAGGGTCGACCACCTCATTTACCATTTAACATTGCTCGTATTATTTGCTTGTCGAGATAAAGCAAAATATACACCATTTTTTATACTAAACGGTGATTCCGTATAAATTTGGGACAGTTTTGAAAATCTGATAACATAAACTTTTGACATTTCATTACACAAAGAAATAAGATAAGTTTTATGTTTTTCGTTATTCCGAATTTAAAAATTTAATTAAAATATGACAAATATAAGATGTTTAAGCATCTTGTTATAATTCTTTTAGCTTTGATCGAAATCATATTATTGTTTCAAACGTACATAGCTATAAAAAGTGTGCTCTATATCAATTAGAAAGAAAACTGATGTTGTCAATTTACATAAGACGTTTCGATCCACTCAAAAAAGAATTTCTGCATTTGAAAGCATTCTGCATTCACGATAAGTTTGGAGAAATTGATCGATTTTTTATATAATATAGCCGAAGTCCCCGGCGTTGCCCGGGATTTACAGAGTTTTTAGAAATCAGTGACCTTTATCTTGTTTTGGAGATAAAAATTGCAAAATTTCAATACTTTCGGAATAACACTGTAAATTTGAATAAAAATCAAACAATCATCCGCCCGCCTGTCGGCCGCCACAGACAATCTTCTTTACATAGATAAGGCTACATTTATCCACAGTCAAAAATATAATAATATTTTTTTTTTGAATAACGTAAAAAGTAAAACCTAAAATTATTGTATTTAATCATTAAAGACAATATTAGCGACACCCAAATGAAAATTTGGAACAGAAAAATAAGAATTATCTAGAAATTGAACCAAAAACAGAAAAAGGATTCTGTCGGGTTTATAGATGCGACCGAATCTTTTTCTGTTTTAAATTTTCACTTGGGGGTTGCTAATATTGTCTTCAATGATTAAATAATTATATTTTATTTTCGGGTAATTTGAAATTAGTTATTTTTTTACTTCAAATGCTACGGATTGAAAAATTCACTACATTATTAGCTAAATATTATTAGCTTTGCTTTTTGATATTGGTCTTACTTATTTGCCTATAAATTAAAAATGATATTTATCTTTTAATAAATGGCATGTTTGTCGTTTTGGCTGCTAACAATTAAATCACTTTTCAATTACAGAGAAGATAAGGAATCACGTGCTTTCTCCAGATTAGGGGACGATTACATTCTGAACGATAACAACTTGACAGAAAGTGGGGTGGTGTCGATTGGAATGCACGATTAATCCCACTTCTAAAGCCGAAGATTTAGGTATTTTGTAAATTGGTTTTTACTCCCACTCTTATTTGATAGGAATGGTCTTGAAATGACTGGAAAATAATTTCACTTCATTCTTGAAAATTTTTGATGTAGTTAACATCGCGTGTGCAAATAATCAATACTCAATTAGAATAATTATCCATTTCTCGAGTTGGCAATAGATAGTATCTCGTTGTTGGTACTTGTATCAAGATATAATTAAACAGTGAAATGTAACAAGTACCTATCTATGCACATCTTGACGTACATTATTTTATCAAATCTACTACCAAGTACATACCACGAGTATCAATTTGCCTGTGTTCAGTGTTCATGTACAAAAATAAACGTTCGGTGTCAAATCATTGGAACATTTTTTGTATCTCTACGCGAAATCAGTTTTTTTCAGTTGGTTATAATGGTAATTTATTTATGTATTTGTTCTTTTATTTTTAGACACTTTAAACACCGAAAGAGTAATCTGATAAATATAGGTACATATTTATTGTTTTTGTGTTTGGTTTGTAAAATACAAAATAAATATATTTTTTAATAACACTATTTAATAAATATTATTAGAAAGTTCTCATAGTTATTTGCGTGAATTTAGTTGCTGTATGCTTGTTCGACTAATGTAATGATTTTCATTATAGAGCGGTAAGAACTTTGGTACCGGGCCGATAAAGTGCAAATATACAATTATTTCATTGATTTATTTTTATTTTTATTCTTTATTCCAGATCTCGGGGAGGGTGGTGCAGTCCCACGAGTTCCATATTATACATATACAATATATCAAGTAAAAATAAAAATATTGCAAGATGAGAAAAAAAAATTACATGGTAAAAGAAAATAATAGATAATAATACAAAATAAAATAAGAAAATTTGAATTAAGTTAACTTTTTGTTATAAATCTATGTCATCAGGAAGTGGCTCCACCGCTTGTAGATGGGACCCTGCCAGAAGTGGAATGTTGCCATCACAAGACTGTTTTCGCTCGAGGCTAGTCGCGTTCTGAAGTTAGTGATCCGTTTCTTCATGAGTGCTCGGAATCCAGGAACTCCCCCTTCTTCAAACATCTCGGTGGCACTGCAGTACCAGGACAACCCAAAAAGCGTTCGATACGAGTTGTTGTACTGTACTTCCATTCTTTTTAGTGATGCTTTCTTGAAGTTGGTCCACAGCTCATTTATACTAAAAAAACTATGCATCTCGTTCCAGAGGTAATATAATTAATTCAGAATCGCCTTGGTTCAGCATCGAATATGTCGATCGTCCAGTTGATTAGTCAAACATCTCCGAAAAATTGAAATTTTAGTTGAGTACGCAGTTATATGTAAAAGTGCACGATCTATCTGATACTATACTTAGATTACACATAAACACCATCAAATCATTTGCAAAAAAAGCTTACCGTGAATTAAACAAATTTTGATGTTTTCTTGTAAAATATTTCAAAATGTCGTACTAATTTGTTATGCCTACCATGGGCGCAGGCACGGTGGGGCTGACTGGCTGACGCCAGGGATTGTCGCCCGAGTAGCGTTTTCAAATTTTCATTACTTCATAGGATGGTTTTTCCTTCTTCCGTTCATATTCTTTATATTCAAAGATCCAAAAGCACGAATATGTAGTAAACGCCTACTTTTTTTGGTACCTACTGTACATTTTTATTTTTTGCCTACTGGCGTAAATAACATTTGATTTATGGTGAGCAATATTGCTTTCCTATTTATCTCAAAACTCATATTTGGAGATGTCTGATGGACGATCGCTATTAAAATTCCCTTTTTAGACAAGTTATAAAATTTCATCGATTAGAAATATTAAAAAAGTGCGTGTTTACTTTTATATCACTTTGTCAGTGAAAATCCTTATGGCGGGAATCGGGCACATGCACACTGAGTTATGATGACATTAAGTGACAGTGAAACTGATACAGCACATGGAATCCACACGAATAATTGTGGTTTTATAACAAGGTCGTGCATATTTTGCATAATATTATGCAAATAGGAGCAAGACACGAATGAAAAGCAGCAGGTCCTGAATATTTTAGTAATAAGATATCATAAAACGGATTTTCTATAAAACATCCACTCGTTAAAATATGTTCTTTGTATAATTATATTATATCAGCTATTGCATATATTTTTATATTATTTCTAATTATCTACAATGTACAATGTTCCTTTCTTTTATTTTATTTACCTGTAAATTTTTAAGCCATCCGCTATTCAAAACCTGTTTCTGTTTTTTCCCCTCCCTTTTTCTTATGTATTATTTTCACTTATGTAAATGCATCCTATACATACCTTACATTGTGTTTATTTCTTTAAGTTTTTATTTTTCTTATCTTTTTTTGGTAAAAAGTAAGACAAACATTCCCGGGTTATGAATAACCTGGCAATATTTGAAAATCTCCTAGTACGACCAAAGCTTGCGGATTTTTTTTATTTTTTTTTTTATTGAAAAAATTTTCCTTTGGTACAATACATACAATAGATACATAAATATAATGAAAGTATATAAAAGCTTAAAACAATAATAATTATTACAATTATATATTATTTTTTTAAATTATTCTCCCATAATAAGCAAATGCTTGTGTGTACGAGAGGAAGTATTATTTGTTTGGTTATTTTGATTTTTTTATTTTTTTTATTGCTGTTTTTATTTATATTTAGTACTTTGAAATTTAGTTTATTTAAATAATAAGATAAATGTATGTTTATTTAAATATATGTATATATATAATTTTTATTATTATTATTTATTTATTTTTTAGTTAATGTTTTCAGTATATTTTTTTACTTGTGTTTTGAAATTTTTGAAACTGTCACAAAGGGATCTTATATTTTCTGGTAATTTATTAAAGAAATTTGTTCCCAAGTATTTGTAGTTTTGTTGGCCTAAAGTTTTTTTACGAATGGGAATTGGTAACATGTATTTTTGCCTGAGATTTGATGTGTTTTTGAAAGGTATGGTTTTGTTTAGGATATCCTCTTTGTAGACTTGTAAATGTTGCTTATGTCGTGATGAAGGACTAAGCCAGCCGAGGAATCGAACACGAGACGCCCGGGTGGGACCCAAACGCGATGCCAACTCAGCAACTGGCCGGTCATTATGTCTCTGTATCATATATTAAATCATGTAAAAGCCCATCAGGGCATTGAAAATTAATAAATAAATAATTAGTAGCGTGACAAGGATAAAGAAGGAGGTAGCGCAAAAGGGCATAAGACCTGAAAAACAATCACTATAAAGATTTACAAATTATTTAGTTCCCAGTTTTAAGGCCCAGCCCCACGCCCCACGTTCTGTTGCCCATACTACCAATGCATCTACACGTCACTGCGTGTTATAGCTCATTAATTAATTACCGTGTGTTTGTAACGTTCGCTTATAATCAATGTCAGGATTCTGGCTGATTAGTTGTGCGGAGCTTTATCTGTTAAACATGTCGTCTGATAACATCTTTGGACATTCCAAGATAAAAACCAGAATTTTACTGACTATGTGTCATAATGATGTCTTATTTCGACACTTGAACCGAGATTAATTTAAGCTAGCAAATATAATATATAACCTTGAGGAGGTACTTCGCCTACCTTTTTTTATTTTTTTTTATTTTAGCGACTATATAAAATAATTGTTACATACAAGATATAATGGTGAAATCAAGTATAAATTATTGTATTTCTTAGTCCTCCTCACTAGGGGGTCCTGTGCCGAGGCGGACTTAAGTTATTTAAATATGGTTTATTTGTCTTCTATGACGTTTTTAATGTCTTTATTAGGGTTTTTTCGTTGACCTCTTTTAGCCATATTTTTATTCTTGATTTGTATTCATTAGGATTTTTTATTAGTTTTATGTCTTGGGGAAGGATGTTATGGAGTTTTGTTGCAAAGTATGTATAGTTTCTTTGTCCGAAAGTGGTTTTATAACTTGGAATATTTTTTATATCGTTTTTATTCGATCTTGTGTTATGCATACATGGTCTAGTAGAGGATTCATTATTTTTGAAAAGCTTCAATAATATATTTTTGGCATATATTTGCTGTACATTTGGTACGTCGAAGCTATTGAAAATTTCAATTGAAGGCGTTCTAATTGGCACTTTCAATATGGTCTTTATGATTCCTTTTTGAATCGTATTCAGGTTGTGGAGGTACGTATGTGTAATTAGATCACTTGGAAATTCACTCCTGAGAAGAACGCTTACTACATAGCGTTTCTTCCTTGGATCTGGGGTAAGGCTCTCGACTAGCGGGCCGGAGGTGTTCGTGTTCGAACCCCGGCATGCGCAAATAAATATTATTTGATTAATTTGTATTATTTCACAATTTTCATCATCTCCTCTCCCTCTACACTACCTTCAACATACCCCAATTGGGAAAGCAATAGTCTCACTGGCTCCAGACGATTGGGAGCAGTTGAGAGTATCGTGCGTTTTTTTCTAAACTTATACCATCCTTACTCAGAATAGCAGAATAAAATAATAATACCACGATAGTACAAACGGGTTAGGTGAAATTGTTACAACAATACCTCTACTTGGAACCAGTTAGAACATAATTTGTGGTATGTAAGGAAGACAGAATGAACGAATGTTACGAAGTTTATGATTAATAAGCTGTGAACATTTTTTTTTAAATTTATGAATTTTGACCTCCAGGTTCAAAGCCAAGGAGCTGCCTTATCTGTTATGACGATCAAATTCATATCTCGAAAAAAAACTGTAGAATCTTATGCAAACGTACCTTGACCCCGAGTGAAATCCAAAAATTATACTAGTAACTTTTCCAAAATTGCGACGGTTTTTATCACATCAATAATTAATTAAATACCTTTTTATAGCGCGGTTTTTTTTGTTATTTCACTTCAAGCGCACTTTAATATTACCATTACGACGCAAGCAACATTTTTCGCTTACTGTGATGGCAGTAGGAGATTTTCAAATATTGTCCGGTTATTCGTCACCAGGGAATTCTTTCTTTAAAAAAATATTAAAGTTAATCCTGCAGTGTTACTTATATACTTACAATAATTGTATATACGGTTCGGTGACCGGCCAACTTAATTAAGAGTGATGATAAAAAATATAATAAAATTGGCTATTGAATAGTTTGAGTTAGGTTAGGGTTACCGGCTATTTTAAAATTATTTTTTCATAGCTTTAAATGACCTTTCTAAGGTGGTTCTGAGTTGGTTTCATTTTGAATTGTCATGGAATCATCCGGTCACCGAATATACGATATGAGGAAATTTATTACCGGGACTAATTATAAGCTTTTCGTAGACAATTTAGTACCTACAATAAATAATATAAAATGCATTGTTGTTATCAAAGTAAATTTCAGTAAAGGCAATTTGGAGATTAAAGCGAGTGGATTAAAGAGTCTGGTGATATCGACTATTTATTAGAGATTAGTAGTTCTAATACTAATAAGATGTCACTAATTTGAACATTGAATGAAGAACTGTCAACCAATACATCACGGGTGGCTTTAACTGATTGGCGTGTTGGTTTACGGGTTGATTGATCGTCCGTTTATTGTTATAATTATAAAGGATGAAGGCTTACAGAACATGTGACTTAGGTTTTAGATTGAATTTGATGATTTTTTTAAAGGTTTAATCAATCAACTAGAGTGATTTTTGTTTATAATTGAGGGTAATGATACGTGAATGATAATTCACACAAAAATTGGTGCATTAAGCAATTATAGTACATGATATATGTTTATAACTAATTCAAATTAATTTCTTATAATTAAATTATAGTATGTAAATGAAATCCTCACCACGGGAGATCCCAGTGAGGATATCATTATCTCTACGTGTTACTAAGAAAGGAAGACAATAAATCATTATTATTATTATTATAGTCAGTGGTTTTAAATGTTTGTTACATTGTTGTATTTTTTTAAACTATATTTCTACCTCATAAAAGCGGTAGAAACACTTAATTAGAATTGTCAATTAAAAAAATAATTTAATTGATAATTCTAATTAAGTTGCGTTTTAAATTAATATATGATAGACTAGTAGTTACTTCACCGGAGTTTTAAAACTGTTATTTTTTTACATGAACCCCACAGAGGAGGTCCTGAGGGAAATTGCTTTCCTCAGGACCCATGTGGATGCTGTGTAAGGAGGTCTTTGAGAGGAGAGGAAGGAGTGAACATATATCTTGAGGAGACTCATGTTGTAGGAGGGACGTAAAATAGAGGCCGGAAAAGCGTTCCACAGCCCAGCTGATGAACTCAAGAATGGGTCGTAGAAACGACCCGTTCTCATGTGACAAATGTCAATAGTGTAAATATGTTGGGCGCGTTTTCGCGTGCTTCCAGACTATGCACCAGTGCCGAGGGGATCAATGACGAATGATGCTAGTTCCTCGGAACATCTAACATGGAAATACCGGTGTAACAAGGGCAGCATTCCCACCCAACCGACGTCTGTGCTCTAAGGATTGTTAAGATAGGAGAATCTATCAAACGGAAAGCCCATTTCTGCACAGAGTAAATGGTTTTTCAGATATTTTGGGGCTCCAGACCAGAGGTGCTGTTATGAACAATATGTGTTATTTTTTTATACTTAAATATATTCTAAAACTCATAGTATATGATGGAATGGGGCTGCACTGACCTACAAATTCTAAACATTCTAAATGTTAAAAATTTCATTATTACCTCACCATTCAAAAGAAAAACGAAGAACAATTTTATACATTTATATCAAATAAATGCATAACAAATTATATTAACTTATTTATTAATTTACCGTTGCTTCCACTTCTAGTATGTAATCACAATCATCTTGAATTGTAAGATTTTGGCGAATTATTATGCTTCCGACTTTATGTCCGGGTTAAATCTTCCCTACAGGAAAAACCAAAACCCTTCCACACACTTTTCCATAATGATCATCTAGTCAAACCAAGCTATATAAGTTCACTATATAAGTATAATAAATACAAAAAAATACAATAACAACATGTCAATCCACCAGAGACCAAATGGGAAAATAATTCACCGACTCCAGATATTTTCATATCAGAGGGTTCTGCTCGGTAGAACTCCTAACTGGACCGATAAATCCCACTGATCCCTCAATATAAATATTTAAAAAATACCGATTTTTGCATTTTTTATATATTAATTCTTTGACAAATCTTAATTTTAGTTTTATTGTGTAATGTGGATAGGTGCTTGTTATTAATATCAAATTTGTAAATATTAACCCAAAATTACTCTTCCACACATTATTTACAAAGTCTTTCACCTGACACTGGCTAGAACACTCCCTTGGGGTGAAAAGCCATGAAAAAGTTTTATTTAATAAAATGGTTCGGCTGTAAAAATGCCGCAAATTTTTTTTTTTGCTTTGGAAAAAGTGAAAAATAAAAATAAACAAAGTTGTTGAAAAATATTTGAAATATAGTCACAAGACTATTACCAACGTAATTGTCTCGTACACGTGTAATTGATTAGCGGTATGCCAAAATGAGCCATTATTATCACGTGCTACGATGAGTTCATATTGGATTTCTATAGAAGATGTGGGGCATAAACACAGACAACACTGGCAAATCAAAATATTATAGTGTAATCTGATAGCTCGCAAAAACAGATAAACATCAATCAGTTTATTTTCCTAACAGTCTCTGAAATATTACACTTTCAAGTATTTGATCATTATTTAACACATCTGTACTACAATCTTGTTTGTATTGAAGGCAAATAAAAGTTATATTCATTTTATCGGGAAGATAACGTAATACAAGAAGGTTGGGTTTTCTTATTATTTGATACATAATAGAAAACCAATAATGGTTGTATATTTCTAGAAAAATAACGACGGGGTCCGTAATTCGTGAAATGACAAATTAACTTTATTTTATGAACTATAAAAGTTAAAAAATATAAGAGTTCTAGGGTAAGGCCGGAAATATAGTTAAATTTTAGGAGGTCTGACATGGGCGGTCGATAAAAACCTATATCAATACGATATTGATTAATTCCGTCATCTATGGTCAGACCGTAAAATAGTATGGCAGTTCTAGGGTAAGGTCGGAAATCTAATAATATCTTAGAAGTTCTAGGGCGATCGATAAAACCATATATCAATACTATATTCATTAAACCCGTCATCCACGGTCAGTTATCAATATTTGCGAGGACGGTAAAAGATTGTAACAGATATCCCGACCGACAATTGATAAATTTTAGCGCGGCCTCCATAGATAATTTTAGGTTAGCAATATACACATATAATGTTAATAATGCCGTTCGTTACGCAAAACAACTTTCTTATTGATGAACCGAGTTGAACTAGAGAAGCTCTTAGACTTGAAAGAAGTCGTACACGCATGCGTTGAATCCGCTCGGGCCAATGACGCTAGATTGGTTGGCGATTGGGGAACCGAAAGTTGTTCACAGAACAAGTTGTGAATAATGACCTCATTAACAGACTCACTCCTTTTTTGTGTCGAAAGGTAAACGTTCACTGACAATGCATATTTAGATTAGTATTTCAATTCAAAATCGTCAATTTATTAATATTTTTTCGTAATTGTTTGGCGTTTGACGTTTCGGAATGTCAGTTCAAACAAAACACCTCCGGTGTTGCCAGCATATATCTGTCAATATCGGTTCGGCTGCCAACAGTGATATAAAATTGTCGGAAGTTACGCATATCGATACGATATTGTAAAGATATCGATTTCTTTGTGCTAGACCCCCAGGTCCTCTTTTTTAAAAGACGGTTATGAAGCTGGTTTATACGATACTTATTTTCATACCGATACCTATGTATTTCACAATTTATTAATTTAAAATAATATATAGTATATTTGCGGCACGTTCCAGAATGGAAGATACTCTCTGTATCGCTCTGGTGTAAGACCACCATTCAGAAATGAAACGTCGCTTGAAATGGCATTAGCCGTATTTGGTGACCAGATCTGAATTACCAGGTACTTCCCCATCTTCCCGTTCCCTATTTCCTTCCCCTCCCCACTATCCTCAGCCTCACAACATACCCCAATTGGGGATGCCATAGTCTCACTGGCTTCAGACGGGATCAGTTGGGACTCTTGTGCGGTATTCATATATAAAAAAATATAAAAAAAATGTAAACTATGTCGGGACACGTATGGAAAATTATTGCTTCACATTATCATTATTTTTCTATAGATGCTGTGTGGAGGGAAATTTTAAGTCAACATAACGGCATAGGAATGAACATTGGTCTTGAAGAGACCCATGTTGTAAGAAGGAGGAAACACAGAGGCCGGCAAATCATTCCACAGCCGAGCTGTTGAACACAAGAACGAGTCGAAGAAGAAAGCCGTTTTCATGTGACAAATGTCAACCGTGTACATATGTTTGGCGTGTTTCCCGACTATGCACCGGTGCTGAAGGGATCAATGACGCTAGTTCCTCGGAGCATCCTCCATTTTAATACCGGTAGAACAAGGATGACATTCCTGCGCGACGCCTGTGCTCTAAAGATTGCAATCCGTCTGTCAAAAATGACTTGCTTCAATGGTTTGACTCTCAATCAGTAAGCAACGGGATGCCGGAGTTTTGATCGGCTTAGAAAAGGTAGGAAAACACTGGATAACATATTATTGAAATAAATAAATGCTTCCCTGTCAAATGTTATTTGTAAATTTTTCTTTCAGGGACAAAATGTCGGAGGTACCATTAAAGAAAAAACACCAAAGTGGCTCGAAAAAACGTAAAAAGCGGCAAGGGCAAAAAAACAAGCGCGATGAAGAATTAAAGAAAACACAAAACCTTTTCCAAGTAGGATTTAGTCGTCAATCGAGGGAAAATCAACCTTATACGTGTCCGCTCACTGCCAGCCACACAATGCGCGATGACAGTGAATCCACTGACCCGGTAGAGATTCCTTGCGAGCGTTCTGAACAAACTGGCCAGGATCAAGAAACAGCTACTTTAGCTGGTGCAGAGGAAAGTAAGGCCGAGTCCGAGGTCCAATTACTACATCAAAACATACTCCAGCTAGGAGTAGAATACCAGAATGACATTAGATTATGGCTTAATATTACAAACGAAATACAACATTTTGGTGTACTAGAGACCCTGACGAATGTCAGCACTTTGAGTGTGATTTTTCTGTTTCAAGCCAACAATACGACGGTAGCAAAAGATTTTTTTCTCAATCGATGTTTTTTCTGAAACATACATGTAAGTGTAATGGTAGTAAAATTAAACGAGAGTGGCTCATGTATTCTTTGTATGCTGGAAAAGTATACTGTTTTCCATGTGTTCTTTTTGGTGAAGCTCAAAGCAAATCATAATTTAAAAATGGATTTTCTGACTGGAAAAATGCTTCGAAGCGAATTCAATCGCATGAGAATAATGCAACGCACCAAGTATGCGTCCAGACACTGATTAGTAGACGACGTATTCACGGACAAATCGACACCTCTTTGGAAATTAAATTTCAACAAAGAAAGAGAATATTGGATGAAAGTTTTACAAAGAATAGTTTCTGTGATAAAAATTTTATCATCCCGTGGATTAGCATTTCGTGATGATAATGAAATTCTTGCTTCTCAACATAACGGCAACTATTTGGGAATTTTAGAGTTAATCGCAGAGTACGACCCGTTCCTTAGTTCGCATTTAGCCAAATACAGTAATGAAGGCAGGGGGAAATAATCATATTTATCTTCAACAATTTGCGAGAAACTGATTGAAATATTGTGAAATATGGTTTTAGAATGCATTTTTGATGAAATTATTGAAGCTTAATATTTCTCAATAAGCGTCGATTCAACTCCAGATATATCTCATACTGATCAGTTGACTGTAGTGTAGTACATCAAATGGAGAAGTAGCAGAACGTTTTCTTTCTCTTATTCCCATAGAAAGTTACAAAGGGGAAGAACTAGCCACCACAATTTAACTTTTTTTAAACCAATGTAACATTAGTATTAAAAATTTGAGAGGCCAGTCTTACGACAATGCGTCAAATATGTCTGGTTGTTACAATGGTCTTCAGGCGCATATTAAGAAAATAAATCATCTCGCACATTACGTTCCATGTGCAGCGCACTCACTGAATTTGGTTGGAGTACGTGCTGCGGAGAGCTGCGTTGGAGCAATCTTATTATTCGGATTTGTACAGGCACTATACAACTTTTTTTCGGCGCCTACTCATCGCTGGCCAATTATACTCAAACATCTTAAACAATACTCGTCATTAGTTCCGAAAAGAGTATCCGACACAAGATGGTGTGCAAGGGCCGATGCGGTTAAGGCTTTTTCAAAAGGTTACAACAGTTTCCAAAAAAGCTTTGCAATCTATTGCTGAAGATAAGACTCAGATATCACAAGCGATTCAGGAGGCCAGATGTCTATTAAAGGACTTGGAAAAAAAGAAAATGCCATAATGGCAGTATTCTGGGCTGCCATACTAGATCGAATCATGATGTTATTCACAATTTACTCATTTAAAATAATATGGGTATAGTATATTTACGGCACGTTCCAGAGTGGAAGATACTCTCAGTATCGCCTTAGTGTAAAACTACCACTCAGAATTTAAACGTTGCTTGAAATGGCTTTAGCCGTGTTGGGTAACCAGATCTGAATAGCCAGGTACATCCCCACCTTCTTCCTCCCTATCTCCTTCCCATCCCCACTATCTTCAGCCTCAAAACATACCCCAGTTGGGGATGCCATAGTCTCACTGGCTCCAGAAGAGGAGACGGGAGCAGTTGGGACTCTTGTGCGGTATTAATATAAAAAATAAACAGATTAATGATGAATAAAAATACTTTGTAATAGATTTTTTTTTTTTTGAGTTATAAAATGATAGGTAGGGGCCCCGAGACATGCATTGCCTAGGGGCCCCGACAAGCTTAATCCGGCCCTGGGTGGGTAGGAATCTGGCGATCAGTATGTCCGGGAGTGACGGACGTATGTATCTATCCCTCCCACTGCGGTGCAAGGCAATGTCCCGAGAAAGTTCTGCTGGAGAGGTCAAAAGATCTCCCTTAACAAGTTTTTCCCGATTAAGCCTGCCACGCAGTTGGTGGGCAGACGCATCCGCTGCCAGAATCTGGACAAACCTCACCCCATAACCCGGGCTCCCCTGCTAAGTCACCAAACGTAGCAAACCACAAGACTATTACCAACTTGGGGTGACCCTTAGCAAAGGTGTTTGTTATCCAATAAATGATTCCCGGGGCGGCGGTACCCATACCCGCCTCCAAAATTGGATCAATAGCGCACGGATATTGCAGAATTATCCATAAAAGTCACTAAGCTACAATGTAACTACTTTAGCATCTACATTTTCATGTATGTATACTAGGGTGTCCCAAGACATAAGGAAGATTTTTTTTTCATGAATTTAAATACGCATACCCTCTTATTTTATTCCATTTGATCCCAATAACTCGTAAAATAAATATTATTTTGATCAAACACCGGCAACCCGTGCCGACTTGATGCCAAACATATGGTACAAAAATTTGTACTGAGTTTAATACGGAAGGATTTTAAACTTTAATTTTTCTCGGATAAATAAAACTAAAAACTGCAAACATGTTCCATTATGTAGTATTTTATATTTAAAAATGGTTTATTAATTAAATTTTCGCTTCCAAGTTTGTTTTTTACAGTCTTCCGGTGATCTTGAACGCAACGTAACAAATTTTTTTAATAAGCCTCCATCGATTTCAAAAAGCGCAAGTCCTGGTAAGGTGCTTTAACTGCTATATAACATTATAGCCATTAATTGACATAGGATGATACTATGAACAAGCAAACGTCTAAAAGTGCCGCTTTATCCTTAGCAGTAATTTAATTATATTTGAACGAATAAAGCGCCCTTGCCATCCATCGAGCTTGGTGCATAGCACCTGGGAGCCGAATCGTATTTTTTCTCTGTATCTCCGCCTAAAAATATCACAGAGAGCTCTAACAACTCTCGATAATCATCTCAAAATATTTTTGTTGTCGGTGCAGTACGGTAAAAGTCAAGCAAATCATCGATTTCGGAAGCGGTTAGGTGCAATGTGAGATTTTCTCTGTAGCACTGAATTTTATTGGGATTAACATTTTTCCAGTTATCTCTAAACTTTTTGAAGAGTGGGATGTCAGGGCTTGTGGTCACTTGATTGATTTTTAATTCAAATACAGCTTTTAATACCAACTCATACACGTGATGGCAGCAAGCAAAAATAAGCATTTCTCTCTTAAGCTTTTGTTCAAGGAGCACACAAGCACATCTTCCAGATTCCAGTCTATAATCGCATTCCATTCAGCCTGCGCTTGTTCCTTCGTGGCACAGCAACTTTCCAATCGTGGCACAGCAATAAGTTGTTAGTTATTCCCATATGATATAACAGTTGGAAGATGTTCTTCTTTTGATTTTCGAAGATCTAAAGCAGGCAACACTTTGCAGTGAAGAGTCACATCATCTGGTACCTCGTTTTAAAAATTAACTTTTATGGCCTTCACGCGCGCCTTTCGTTTTTCATTTCGAATTTTTTGAGTTGAAGACTTACTTATTGGAAACTGATCAATATTATAACCAAGCGCCTCAATTTAGTAATGAAGTCTTTTCGCATCGACGTTTTATTGGTTTCTGGTTGAGTGTTTTGTAGCGGTTTTGGCAAATCTTCTGAATATGTGAATCAGAAGATGAGTAGTTTTTTAATGGTTCGTAAGACGATGTTGAAGGAATTGGCGCAGATAAATATTAAGTACGCCGCTTTTCTTCCTCGATTGTTCTAAGGCGCGCTCTCTCTTTATCTGTCAGTTTTTTGTCGACCCCCGCTAAGTAGCCAGGACGACCTGGCTCTCTTTGCCGCTGCAAGAAGATTCTATCTTCATTTATTTTTATTAATTCACGAGCATCGGCGTGTGCAATTTCAAATAAATTATCTAAGTTTTTGACAAACTCTTGACGACTTTGTTCAAATATGTCTTGCGTTTTCTGCGCATTTTTTTGCAAATCCCTCCAAACTTGATATAAGTTTATAAGTTTCTTCACACAATTAGGTAAATATTTGGTTGGCATACGCGCCTTTTCCCAATAGATAACACACTCGCGAATAGTAAGATTAGCACTTTCATTGACAGTTAAATTCACTTCTCGGATATTGTAGAACAAAACTTCAAGAACTTGTTCATTAGAGGGCAGTTTAGAATCCGATATTCGGTGTTTTATGACTTCTTTTAAAAATATACCCCTTTTAGAACTGCCTATATCTAAGGACATCTTGCCTGAACGAGTAGTATGCGTTTATTAACAAAAAAACAAGTTACTACAAGCGCATTAAGACATTTGCTCGCGGGCGTCTTAATATAAAAGTACTAACACCTTTCTATGCAAGTCGGCACGGGTTGCCGTGGTCCCAAGTAAACGAAATTTTTTTTATAAATGTTTTGTCATTATTGGAAAAAAATTAGAGGGTATGCGTTGAAAAAAAACAACTTTCATTTTTTTGGGACACCCTAATGTATACATTACGAAACAATTGCATTGTAAGTAGTTATAAGTATCATAGTCAACACCTCTCCAGCATCCGTAGACGGAAGCGCCTGCCACTCCAGTTGCTAATTCCGCTAATCTCGTACAGGTGCGTCTGCATTATTTGAATGCAGTCTGATTAGCCAATCGATAATATAAGTCCAAGTCATCACGCAAACAAAATTTCCTTTAATGTACGTAATGAAATACGATAAAACCTTTGAATCGATCATAATTATTAAGCGCGAAATTATCTTTTGTGGACTTCGAGCTATCTGCATAATAATTAAGGTCTCATTATTGGTTCAACCAATAAACCGATTAACGGAAGCTTATCGAAACATTTTTTTAAAAGAGAGAAAAACATTCTCATGTTTTTTTTTTCTTCATAATTTTCTTAATACAGTAGGGCTTTAAGAAAAAATTTCCCTAAGGTCAATGTCATCTTTGGAGGGTCTTTTTAGAGAAAGGAGAGAGAGGAAGTTCTGGAAAAAAGGGTACGAGAGGTGGTTAGGAATCCGGGTATCAATGTGTTCAGGAGTGACAGGTGAATGGTTTCATCCCTCTCACTGCGGTGCAAGGCGGTAGGTCCGGCTGGAGAGGTCAAAATGTCCCTCAACCAGTTTCCCCTGATCCGGCCCGCCATGCAGTTTGTGGAAAATATATTCGCCGCCAAGACCAAGAAAAATCTCACTTCATGAACCCGGGCAATATTGCTAAGTCTCCAAACGCAGCGAATGGCTTGAAGGCAGAACTTCCTGTCCTTCCTTTTCCTAAAAAGTAAAAAGTCCCTCCACACACTAATCCTAAAGATGACGTAGGACCTGAATGAATTTTTTTCCTCAGGGCCTCCTGATGGTAATTTAAAAAAATTGAAACATTCTCATTAGAAATATTGTTTATTAATAATTATTTACTTTAATACCGAGATATCTATTTGAAATATCATCATATTAGTCCAATTGGCTTCAAACAGACAAGACTAAACAATATTAAATGAAAAAAAAAACAGACTTTGTAAACGAACAATTACAAAGTGTGTTTTTTTCATTTAATATATAATGTCACACCACAAAGTATTTGCTTCCTTTGATAAAAAGACTAAACAAATTGTTTTTGAAAATGACTCATTTGTTGTTGATTTATATACAATAAATCCATTCTCCATCTGATTGGCGAAAGATTTTTTAAGATTGCCGCCTATTTGCAATCGAATTAGGTTGGGAAATGAAGTGCGTATTCAACTTGTAGCAGATAAGGCAATCAATTGTCACATGACAAAGCACATGACTTGTGACCATGATATCGGTAATCGAAAAACGGCATTATAGCGGAATACGTATTATTCCGATAAATATTTCAATGAAATAATAAAAACAATAAAAATCTATCGGTGTGAACATTGGGTGCGTGATAAGATAACATTGCACCAGATACGTATTGGATTCAGTTCGGTTTTGTCAATAAAGGTCACAATCGTGTGTTGCATAATGGCGTCAGAAAATTATAAAATTTTGGTGTACTTCCGTTCGCTTCGGCTATAAAGTCGGAATATATGAATTAAATGAATTCCATCCGGTGACGCACGTGAATTAATTACTGACTTCGGGCGGATTAAAAAGTAGTTCAATGTTTCTCGCAACACATTGGTGTTGGTTGCCTTTGACCGACTTCGACGGAATTCCATTTAGCAACATTGTCTTGTGTGAGACAAAACAAAACAATGCTTGCGTTTTTAAAATGATGCGGCATAAAATTTTATGAATAAACTGTTTGCCTCTAATTCATTCATTCAATTAGAGAGTCTCATTCACCCCACGAATCAGTCACCATGAGACATTCAGTCTCTCGGGAAGTTGTCTGATTGGTGAGAATAGTAAAGTAGTTGTTTTTTTTTAAACGTAGGTATTATATCGTGCCTTTGTTCAGCAATGCGTAGATTTTCAAGAACATAGTAAAATCATATTCAATCATTGAAGATAATATTAGCGAAAAAACCAAATTTGAAACAGAACAGATTCGGTCGCATTTAGGAAATTAACCCAGCACTTGACCCGGTAGTAAGCGTTCAAAAAGAAGAAGAAAGGTAAATTTGTATATACGATTGTAAGAGGGAGCACGCCAATATAAAAAAAAACGATTTTAAGAAAAAATTTAATAAAACACGACTCGTTTAAAATAGAGCAAAAATCTCTCAACAAATGCTTAAGTTTAATCCAAATCAAAACCTCATGTATTCCGACTTATTTTTTGATACGTGCAGTACTTTAAGTAGAAAATTGAAAGCTGTTTTCCTACAAAGTGCAATAACTTAGATATACTTCGTTTATAATTTTAATTGTGTCCTTTTCTTTTCATAAATTTCTCTATAATATTGTTTTTTATCTCTGTACTTTTTTTGCCTTAATGTTTGTTTATGTTTTATCTGCTATTTGTCAATTCGTGAGAAATAGTTTGAATGCAGATGAGTTCTCTAGTTTGTTTTATATATTCTTGCTATTTGACATCTGTATCTGTATTTTCCCCTTAATAAAAAATAAAAACAGTTGTATTTGAGGATACGCTGTGAATTTTATCATAGCCATAACATGTTAAATAACGGAACAAAGTACGTTTTTATCAAAGATATTGAAATATAAGGAGATGTGCTATCCGCAGTTTTTACTAGGTGAGACTGCGCTTCCGGGTGTCGCCGATATTGTTTACCAATTAACGAATAAACTAAATGAACGAATAATTTACGAATAAACTAAAGGAAAGAATAAACTAAACGAACGTTAAACTAAATGAACGAATTCTTTCCGTATTCAAACTATATTGTTAACCAATAATAATGCACACCTTCAAAAAACCAAGGAAATGAACCAATTTTTTTTTAATGCAAACTTCCCTAATTAGGTAGTAGTTCGCCAAAAGTCGTGCGAACATCATAGCATATCTCTTTTGTATTTGAATATCTTTGGTTTTTATTAATTTTCGGAGCATACTTTGCCATTTTTTTCTATCGAGGAAATTTCATATATGTAATTACCGTTTCGGTTCTACAAATGTACAGATATCTTAAAAAACCGTATATATTTTTTTAAGGAACTTAAAAACTGAAGTTGTTCAGGAGAAACATGTTATAAATCCTGTTTTATAACATGTTTTACAAACGGGGTTTCACCTTGCCGGGGCTTTGTTCTAACCAATGAGCTAATTCGACCCTATTCCCCTGGGTCATATTTAACGGTATCATACTTGGACTAAGAACTACCAACATTATCTCCATTTTCTTAACGCATATTTTTATTAGCTACAATCTTTAAGTATGGTTGCAAGATTCTTCCCGAACTAAATTCAATCTAGTTAGTGTCATATCCATTTTTATTTTAATTTGCGACGCCTTTTGACTTTCCACAAGTCGTAGATGATTTTATTTAACAACTTAATGATTAATACCTTAAATTTTAATATTTAATCATTGAAGGCAATATAGCGACGGATTTTACTGTCTAAAATTTTAAACAGTAAAATCAGAAGAAGATTCGGTCGCATCTAGGATTCTGGATTAATTTCCTAGATGCGACTTCTTCTGATTTTTCTGTTTCAAATTGTCTTTAAATATTAAAGATTTTAATTTGGGATATTACCATATTACCCACATAGTATCCCAAAAATATGTATATAATCCACGTTTATTAAGATAGGAGGAGGAATTTACCTTTAATACCAAAACAAATCATTGAATCAGTAAGTGAACTAAATGAATCAATACACTTAATGTGGTGAATTAAAGAAACAGTGTGAATAAATCTGCCCATGTCTATTTCGAGTATTACTGTTTGTGTGGGTAATGATTCAATGATACAGTAAATCGAGATTACCACAGTTTTATGGGTACTAAAGGCGGCTTGGGTGATTATCTGATATTGAGAGAGAGAGAGAGAGCTTTTTTACTCGTAGCAATGAAAATCCTTACGTGTTAAATGTTACATCATTCTTATTTGTTTTCTCATCCACACTTAGGTACATTCGATACAAAAATATTTTGTAAAGGTACTGTAAGGCTCTGTTAAATTAAAGAAAGCTCTTGAAAATAAAGATCGTTTCTGAAAACTTATTTAATAGTTGAGGTTTTGAAAAAATAAAATAAGAATTTTTTATTAGCAAATTAGCTGGTTCCCGGCAAGCGTTGCAATGTCATAATATTCAAATAAATAAATTGCTTGTCCTTTCCCATGCGTCTCCGTTCCCCTTCCGCATTCCCCTTCCACCTTCCCCGCCTACCCTCACCCCTCTCCCGCTCCCACGTCTCATATTTCTTTATTTTTCACTTACTTTTATGTATTTCTTAATTTTTATTTAGTAAGTTTATTATTTGTTTCAATAGAATAGTATTTTATAGTTTCTATATAAAATATTAAATGTATGACTACAACAAAACGGACATTAGCCTAATGTGGTAGCCAAAAAAACCCAAAATCTGTAACAAATAATATATTATGAAATAAAAGTGTTTAATAAATATATTTATTCAGTCGCAGTACAGTTTTCAAACAGCTCCGTGCCACCTATTACATTTTTTTTATATATAAGAACTATCATGATTTTTTAATATTATATTTCAATCATTTTTATATATTATAAGAATATTCATTTTTTTATATTATAAGAACAATCATTCAAATTTGATAACTAACATAGGTGCCTATTTAAAATATCTATTATATAAAAAAATCCATACACAATTCCTTTGTTACAAAAAAAATAAAAAAACTTCCTGCTAAATTCAATTTCATCAAACGCGCGAACTGTCAAACGTGCGAAGTTGAAATAGTCGTTAAGTTTTCAGAAATTATCCAATTTTCTTAATTTTTATTTCCGTAAGAACCTTCCAATAAGTATTAGTAAAATTGGTTAAATAGGTTACGTTAGGTAAGGGTTAACGGCTATTTTAAAATACTTTTTTTTCATAGCTTTTAATGACTTTTCAAAGAGGTGTTGAGTTGGCTTGATTCTGAGTTAACATGGAACCGGTTCGTTTATATATTTGATTTTTATTTTATTTTACAGTTTTTTTTTTTACGAAATCTCTTTTTGTGGACTTGATCCATTTTTGTGTTTATTTTTGGAAGCTAGATTGTTAATTTTGTGTTATATTTACGGTCGGGAATATTTTACTATTTTGGTCGGAGGTAGTACTGTGACCTTTGTCCAAAAGCATCGAATTAAACTTGTCCCGGCTCTGGGCGGATCAAGGAAAGGAACTCAATAATCACTTGTGAGTCATATGAAGCGGAAAATATGTTCTAGACGGCTACGGCTGGGGGGAACCGATCTGCTCTGACCTCTTGTAAGTCAAGGTTTATTCTTGCAATCGGCGACCATGAACCAAACAATCAAACTCTGCTGTAAATAAAAGATGATAACATTTTAATATGATAATTTCACTGCCCAGAGCTAGTGTGAGTATTATACCTATGATACTAGAGAAAGTGCTGGAATCTGAAATAGAGAAGGGAAGGGATTTAGAGAAGAGGATGTTTGGTAACTTTGCAGCCGCGTCAGAAGTGCAATGGTTTCATTGCAATAGTTTGGAAGCAGTCTGGGCCATTGCTCCTGAATTCGGAGGCGTACACAAAGGATTAAGTTCGTTGCTCCCCATATTAATATCTTTATTGAGAACTAATAATTTGATGTAAAGTCCACATCTCCTGGAATGCTATAAGTTGTTTGGATAAAATAACTTCTCTCTGTGTTTAACCTTTAAAGTTTCAAGGGATAATATATCTTAATTCATGTCATTCTCGTTATCTTTTTGCTATATTGTTGATACTGTTCATGTGTAAATGGACGCAGTATACAAACACAAAAAGTTATACAATACAAAAGTTACACATACTACAATATATTTACAATGCACGTATTAAGTGAGAACCTATGATCAATTTATGATCTGAATTTAATTTAACATTAAGAAAGGGACGGTGAGTCGGTTTGGGAATGTGGAGCGAATGAAAGAAGAAATAAGTGTAAGGAGAATTTATGACTCAAATATCAATGGTAGAAAAAGTCGGGGACGCCGAAGAAGAAATGACACGATCAAGTGAATCAGATACTTGAGTCGCGCTATGTCAAGGGTTAGAAAAATAGAAGAGTTTGTATGAAACGATGCATGAATGTAAATAAGGCATGGAGTGTGTTACGAGACCGAGCCTACCCCTGTGGGAAAACGGCGTGATGATAAATTATATTTTTAAAAGCCGAATCATTTAATTTTGATGCCAGGTTGGGTTGTGAATTAGAGCTCTCTGGGCCCAAAAACAATTATGTTAACGTTGTATTACGACATTCATCTTGTTTCTTGAGTTTGTTTATAAATGATGTTGAATTAAACTTCGATTCACAAACTTCTTGTCCAGTAAACATCCGGTCTCTTGGGTTCAATGAAATATTGTGAGTCATTTTGGAATACTAGTGAAACTTTATATTAAATAATATGATAAGATATTGTCTTTCAACTTCAGTTTATTTCGGTGAAACTTATATTCTGGTCTCATTTCCTGGCTCATCTAAAAATGCAAAAAACAAAACGCTTGTTTGTTTTTGTTACATTTGTCCAAATGACTAATTTTATCCTAAGAGTCTAAATTAATCGTGTTAGATATATTGTAAGTTTACGCAATCACCCACCCTTTCAAATTGCGATTTTCTCTTGAATGCTGGTTTATTTATGGGAGATGATAAAGTAAGAAGAATAAAAGAGTAGTTGACGGCCTCTATGTTTTAGTTAATTATATTGTTTTATTTCGCAATTTACACGACACGTTCCACAGTGGAGATATTCTCAATATCGCCCTGATGAGCAATTATTCTAAATCTTTTGTGGGAACGAGATAGTTCTCTTCCGAGATATGCTGTCAGATTTGTGTGATTTTATATGGCTGTTATTTGCTTTTTCTATGGTCCGATGACAGAATTTCAGCTGTGAGCTGTCACGTATTTTAGTTTAGGTTGTTTTAAACATGAATTCATGCAAGTATGCATGATTATTTATTCATTTAACAGTCTTAGAAAATCACACAAATCTGACAAGAGATCTCGCCCGATATCCGTCTCGATCGAGACGCTTGAAATGGCTTTGGTCGTGTTTGGTAACCAGATATGAAGAGCTAGGTACTTCCCCACCTTCCTCTTCCCGATCTTCTTCCCCTCCCCAACACCAAAGCCTCACAGCATACCCCAATTTAGGATGAAATAGTATATCTGGCTCCAGACGGGAGCAGCTGGGAAACTTGTGCAGTATTCACAAAAAAAAATCTTAATAGCTATGTACTTCCCCACCTTCACCTCCCTCACCTCCTCTCCATCCCCACTACCATCAGCCTTAGACGTGCCCCAATTGGGGATCACAAAGTCTCACTGGCTCCAGATGGTTGGGAGCAGTTGGGTCTCTTGTGCGGTATGCTCATAAAAAAAACTTATCATTGTTTTCATTGAAAGGAAAATCTGTAAATATTTTATTTTGTAGACATTAAATAAATACTACTAACTTACACGATATTTTAATGTACTTATTGAGCTAGAATTCCCTCACCAAACACAAGAGCATTGTCTCCTTATGGTGAGGAAAGGCATTTTTTTTTGTTTTTTTTTTGTGTTCTAATCATTATTGCCAAATATATAAAAAAAATAAAAAAAGTAATTACTAAGTATCCAATATTCGGTAAAAGCTTATGGAAAAATATACTAAATTCACAATAAGAGGTCATTAAAAATGATTTTTGGGGTTTTCTCTGTTGAATAAAAGTCTGGAAGTTCAGATTGTTTTTTTGATGTTTTAAACAGAATTGATTGGTTCTATAAAATAAATACAGAGTATTTTGAATTTCTTGAAAACCTACGGGTTTGATTGATAAAATATTCAATCACAATGAAAGCAGAAATACAGAAAATATTTTGTATAATAATGTACGACTAATCATTTTGATCCATTTTGAGATTTCCTAATAAAGGGAAAATTAAATCCACTTAATATTAAAAAAAGTTACGTGAAACATTAATAATAGCTTAATAAATTTATTAAATTTTATATTATTGAATACTAGCGGGTACCCGGCACGCGTTGCAATTCCATTCAAAGAAATAAATTGTTTATCCCTGCAATAATAAATCCTTTCTCATCTCATCCTTTCTCTCCCCTTTCCTCTTTCTCCTCCCAGTCAACCTACCCTCCCGCGTTTCCCTTCTACCTCCTCCACCTTCTCTCCCTCTCACGTTACCCTTCTCGCGAACCCCACCTCCTTCGTTACCCTCCCTCTCTTGCCTTTCCTCCCTGCCCCTAAAATACATGAAATACACACATTATCAAATCCTCGCAAACCACCTATGGTCTTTTTTAAATACAAATTTCATAACACCTTCGCGGGCGTGCGCACAACACAAAATTTCATCGCAATCGGATGAACGGTATGGCAGGGCATAAAATATTAACAAACAAATATTCATTTTTTACATATAAGAAGATATAAAAGAAATAAAAAAAATTAAATGGACTTCAAAAAATTTAACTTGATAAACACATATAAATTTATTTTATCTAAATATAATTTTGGAGTTAACAATAAAAAAAATTATTACGGAGACATTATTAAAGAACATTGTTTCTGCTTAAAATTTTAAAGTTTATCCAAATATCGCCTACATTCTCGTTTTTGACCGAGACATATGATCCTCCAAAGTTTTCATTGAAAAGAACAATTTTCACTGCAAAAATAAGAAAATTAATTTTAAATGATCGTTTTGAAGCTCGTATGCACTCGAGAGAGTATCTATTGAGTAGCTGCGTAATGAAAATAAAAACGTTGGCGTAAAAAGAGATTATTGGCTAAAAAAAATGTTAACTTCACTTGAGCAGTCGCTGATGTGACAATTACTGAAATGATAGATGAGTGTTTTTCAACATGGCCAATTTTATTTTATTTTTTTTATTTTTTTATTTTTTTATTTATTTTATTTCAAAAATTTTGTTTTTACAATACAAATGATTACATGTGCAAGGTTATACAATAATTCATTTTATATTACTACTACTCCATAATTTGAGCTCAAGAGCTCGTGTTTATGGGAGGAGTATTAACATGCAAAAAAAAAAAAAAAAAATTAATAGTGTTTTAATGAGATGTTTAAGCAATGATCAAAGAACATTATGAAAATAAATACAAATATTACTTGACAAAGGTACATAATTTAGAAAAAATAGTTTTAGAAGGACAATAACAGTATATATATATATATATATATAACATATTATTTTAATATTAAATATTTCAGTTTAAGTAAGGGTAAATTAAATTAAGGGTACAATATATCGTTATCCAATTTCAGGGACTTAATTTGATTTTTAAATTGTTCATATTTCAATGTTCCCGTTATATTAATTTTGTTTTTGGACAATAATAAATTGTACCATCTTACACCTAAATACAAATAGTGATGCTGAGCCGTAGTTGTTCTAAGCACAGGGATGGCTATTAAGCCATTAGTTTTAAATCTATTGCTTATGCTATCTGAGGGGTGGATTTTTTGAATAAAATATTCTTTATATATTTGATATAAGGCGTTTCTCTTATACAATTCTATGATTGATGGTACATTAAATTCCCGAAATAATTCTAGAGTAGGGAAGTCGTATGGTTTCCTAAGGATGATTTTTATAATTATTCTTTGAATTATAATAATGGGCTGTAAGGAAGATTTAAAGGCCCCTCCCCACCCAATAATGCCGTACTGTAATAAGGACTGGATTAATGCATAATAGACCATTTTTATGGTTTTTTTATTTAAAATATTTCGTATGTTATAGAATATGTAGATAAGTTTTCTTATTCTTTCCACAGTGAGATTGATATGATCTTTCCATTTAACATTTTTATCTATTAGGATTCCAAGATATTTTACATTTGATTTATGATTTAGTTTAGCGCAGTCCGTATTACATGTATCGTAATTTGTACAATTTTTGGAATGAATTATTATGTTAATTAAATTGTTTGGTACATCTTCTTGTAGAGAGAATGGAATACAATAAGTTTTTTCTTTGTTGAGTGATAATAAATTATTATCGAACCATTTTTTTATAACCTTCATGTCTTGATTGGCTGCAATGGTAATATCGTTCCACGTTTTTTTTTCAATAATTATTGCAGTGTCGTCAGCAAAGGATATAAGTTTACCATTAAGTGATAATTTAAACATTTGGTTAACGTATATTATAAATAAAATTGGTCCAATAACAGTCCCTTGGGGAATTCCAAATTCTAAAGTTTCATATATTATATCAGTAGTTGTCGAGCAGACCATCCAATACGCCAATAAGTAATTCCAGACGAAATTATTTCAAACTATGAGTTCCTATCTACAATTTTAGCAATAAAGTTTTCAAATTGTAGTCTACCAAATATAACATATTATATCAATTTTTATGTATTTAAAAAAAAAATTATTAATTTCAAAAATATTATGTTTACATTTTTGTGGATTTTTCGACCACCATGCCCGTGTTATGGTGGTCATTGTAGTTTATACTAATGGTAACTTTGTAGTTTATACTAATCATTGAAAAGGTAATATTAATCACTGAAGAAGAAGATAATACCCACTGATGAATCTAAATGAAACATGAAACATAATAATAAACAGAAAATAAAAATAAATATCACGTTAAAGGGTATATATAACCTGCAAAGGTTATCCAAATAAAAAATGAATTTTATTTCTGGAATGGAAGTCATCAGGTGTCCCATATAAATACAAAAATCGAATAATTTGTATCCGAGACACTATCGAAGTTATAAATATATTTATTACTAGCTTTTACCCATGGCTTCGCTCGCATAGTATTAGTGGGAAATTACTGGCATAATTATTGGCATAATTGTTATTATTCTTAATTAATTGTTGCTATTTTGTCTAATAGAAAATAATTATTGTTTAATAGAAATTTTCCAAATTTGAGAATGACATTTTGCAAATAAAAATTCTATTTTAGAAAATATTTAAATTATAGAAATAGAAATTTATTTTAAGTACCTACTCCCTTTATTAGTATTTTATACATATTTTAATCCGGAGTAACCTAAAAAAATAAGAAAATGACAGGCCACTTCAAACGCTATGCTTTATAGCAACGTTATGCTTTTTGTTCGGAGAATAAACATTTTTAGAGATATGTAGATATTAACTTCGACGCCAAAAAAGTACTCTTTTTAATCACAACAAAGCACTCTTTTTAAGCCTAAAATTAAAAAAAAAACAATGTTTCCAAGATAACAATTTGTTTGACGTTTGCAATAACTCGATTTTGTTAGGGACATAAAACGTATGATACATAATTTCATAACGCCACAGCTCATTCATAATTAAGATAGAATAATCGGTCTCCTCTTTGTGTGGTGCTTTGTAGCCTCCCCACTGACGTCTACTTTAGTTTTCTGAAGGTTTCACTTCTACCGCGTGTGAACTGCACACAATTTTTGTTTCTGTGTCTTGTTGTGTTTCATGTTTTCTTTAGATTTATTACTGTTGTTTTCTTCTTCAATGAGTAATTAACAATATTCATGTAATTAGCGTTACTAACCACTTTGTTATTAACGAGTACATTTCAAACAGATAAATATGTGGTATCTGATTACTATTATACTGGTAATTATCTAGTATTTAATCATAATCCTAGTAATGGACCAATAATTATTCAAAGTGCGTAGAGCGTACATGTAATGTTGATTGATCAACTACAGACGGGAGGCATTATTGAGTCATAAATATCAAGAGTTGATAATAATTATTTAAATAAACATAGCATCTTATGAGACAATCATGATAATTTATTCTAAGTAATTCATTCAGATAAATTCCATTGAAACCTATGCTGCTTCTTTGTTTTCATATAAAACTTTGTTATGGTTAATGCTGTAAGAACCTATGTAAGATTTTGGTACCTACTTAGAATTTGATATCAGAAAGAACTCAACAATTTGTATTTTATTTGAATGCAATGAATGCCTGTGTCAGGTGCTCAATATTAATGAACTTATGACGCAAACAGGGTGTAAAGAGACGTATCTGACTTACTTTAATCAGGGATTCCCAAGGTTATTCGGAATAGCACGGAGGAATGGTGGTCTTACACCTGGACGATAATGAGAGTATCTTCCACTCTGGAACGTGCTGAAAATGTGCTTTTATCCATTATTTTAAATGAATAAATGGAAAAAACTATGGAGGGTGTTGTCCGAGTATGGAGTGAATACGAATCACATAGGGCTAATAATGATATACAAGGGAAGCGTTGCACATATTAGGGTGAACGGCGATTTGACGGGGTGGTTTGACATCACAAAAGGTGTTAAGCAAGGCTTCGTAATGTCACCGAAATTATTCAACCTATACATGGATAATTGTATGCAAGAATTGAAAGAGATTGGGTGCGGAATTAAGTAATCTGAAAGTATGTTGCCTGTTGTATGCTGATGATGTAGTGCTGATTTCTATCAGTATGGAAAATCTACAGTCTCTTGTGTCTAATATGAAAGAAGTATGTATAAAGAATGAGTTAATGATGAATGTAAGTAAGTCTAAAGTCACGGTATTTGAAATATAGTTGTGAATTGTGAATACTTGGAGCAGGTGGATGAGTTTGTGTATTTGGGAAGCATGTTTACGAGAGATGGGAAGACTGATAGAGATATTGAAAAAAGGGAAAATGTAGGGATGACTGAACGCCGTTGGCGCCAACAAAAAACTGTCCAAAGAAGGGAAGCTAGCCGTCCACAACGGAGTGCTGGTACCTATCCTATTGAATTGAGGCCTGAAAGTCGCGGGGAAAGGATGAAAGTGACTGAATGCTGTAGAAATGATATCCCTGAGGCGTATGTGTGGTAAAACCATATCATGTGAGAAACGCGAAGATCCGTAAAGAATGCAAGGCTGATGTAAGCGTATTGAGTATAATTAAGAAAGGGACGCTCAGATGGCTTGGGCATGTAGGACGAATGAACGAGGAAAGGAGTGGAGGGAGAACACGCGAAGCAAATATGAATGGTAGAAGAAGATACAAATTGAAAAACAAATTAATCAACTTAAATTTAATTGCGCTCGTTAGCATTTGAACCCGTGATCTCCGGGTAGGTAGCCGGGAGCCTTGCCCCTCGACCACGCAGGTCTCTCCCGCGTAATGCATTTTTTTCTATTTTGTGAGTGTAGCTATTCATAATTTTTCCTAAAAATTAAAAAAAAACCTTGGATAATACACCGGTGAATTCTTCGCGTATTTTCTTATCGTCGGGTCGTTCGCGCACGTGACAAGTAAGTTCAAACTATACAGGTACTTAACAACATTTGGTATGCGTTGGCGAATATATCCTATATTAAAATTCCATTTTTTAAAGTCTCACAAACAGAAATGAAATGATATATTTTTTAATCAATGATTATATTGTTCTAAAAATTTGAGAGCACGGTCAACTAGTTTGACAATGACTTATGGGTGTTTTATGCGATGATTTTACAAATTCCCATATTAACTACATGTGTATTGGGATCCACACAAAAAAATGTTTGCATTACAAGATCATTTCTTTTTCACACTTACGTTATCATACAGACATTTTCCATTAAAGAAGAAAAAATATTTTGGGACCTTGAACATAACCATAGATTACACGAATGCATCTGTCATTTGATTTTGCCTTCAAAAAATCAGAAAAAATACACTTGAAATTCATAACACCGATCAATGACACGTTCACTATCAAAATGTTATGCTACTTTTATCAATATTTTTAGTATGAAACGAAATAAACATGCAACATTCCACACAATAGAGTTATGTAAAGCAATTATAGATGACAGATGTCCAATAATATCCGCCATCTTAAACTGCACAAAGCGGTACCAAAATAAAACACGTTATTTTTTTTAAACCCGAATCCATACGAAAGAACGACCCATGTTATGGAAACTGGATGAAAAAAGCGTCGCGTAAAACGCCCACACAAAGCGAAATAGATAGATAAATTGCAGAGATATAAAAAATAACATCATTTTTAAAAAAATGTTTGCATAAGTAGTTTTGATATAAAAAAAGTTTTTTAAAGAGAAATACCTAAGAGAAACAATGATTCCACGCCAGTCGATACTTCGACAATTAGCGCCCCCCGCCATACGTACATACAATATGCCAATATGGAGTCGGTTTAGGGAAAATACAAAATAAAAATAAGTGACCCCGAAGAGGTGTGCAGAGAGGATTTATCGCCGAATAACAAAAGCGTTAACCATATATTTATTTAAATGCATCAAGTATAAAATCATTTGTCCTAATTCTTTTAATATCCATACTAACTTATTGTTAAAGGTATTTTTGAAGTCAATTTTAGGTTTGAAATATTTGGTAAGTAACTGGTTCTAGCTATCACACACCATTGCAAAATCTGTGACCTATCTACATATTATTATTATGCTAATATTTACTTCAAAGATTGTTGACCGTTGTTATTTGTTTATAAAATACACAAATATTTTCAATGTTATTTATGTAAGCAATTAAGTATTACAATTTAATGGAATATCTTTTGAAGTTTATACACACATCAATGTAATATTATTTAATAAATATTTACATATGTATCTATTTGTTCAGGCGATAAGAATTGGCTATTAATTTTATTGTTATGTTTACTAACTTTCCAAACTGCCAAACTGGAATATAAATATGTAAGAAAATATGTTCATATAGACCAATAAATGCTAATTATAAGTTTTATTAAATAATATTAAACGCAGAGTTTAAAAAAAATATATTAAAAAGTCCATTTTTAATCGTGTCATTGAAACACGCCGTCAAGTTGCTATTATTAAAATGTTTAGTGGTGACGTCACTGATCACCGTAATTTTCAAGTCATTGTATGTGACACATTATATGACACAAGCCACGTATTAACAACATTTCATCTTATTCGTTTATTTCCATACTGTTTATAGAGATTTAGTTGTTGTGTTAATTGAAACATTATGTAGGTCTAAATAATTCGGTTTCAAAAATAATATTATTAGTTTATCTCTATTATTGAAAATATTCAAAAACTACTGTACAAAAAATAGTAATGCTACTTCTAGAGCCAATCCTTCGGACTCCGAATTTCAAAATGGCACAAGTCGAACAGCTAATTGCGCGATCTTATAGTAGAGGAGCCCAAGGGGCTAAATGGGTAGTTATTCGAGCGTTGTGGGTTGTGGGGACCTATTGGATTGAGTAAATCCCAAAATCCCCGCTTGGGCTCCCCTATTATTATCAGTTCGGTGCTTCGGTTTCCATTAATATTGATTTCGATTCTTAAAAGCCAAAAAATAATAATTTCAAACAGTTTTTACACCACTCTCCCGTAATAATATTAAAAAATATAATAAATATAATATAATAAATAAATAATTCTACCTAAATAATGTTTTAACTTAATAATGTATCATACTTTCTTCCATATTATCCTATGTCATAGTGGGTGGTTTGGTATATTTATGCTGTCATACAAAATAACAACACCTGTCGAAAATAAAAATAAAACTTTTTGTGAGTAATGACGTCACACGATTCACTATACATACGGTGGTTTTCGGGTTGAAAAGTTGAAACTTTGATAATTATAACTATTAAAACTAACGCAAAAAATAAAATAAAAAATGAGGTTATTTAAGTTAGAAGGTCATTATTTAAGAACATTTTACGAGTTACTCTTATAATGTTATCCGAGACATAAAATCAGACGACCGAACTTTAACTTATGAGATAATTTCTACACACTAAATTCATTATCTTTAATAAATGTCACCACCTCAGGGGCAGAAAGTAGAAAGATCTTCCGGTCACGCGAGGTTAACTTCGTGGCATTTAAGTTCTGGACAGATCAGTTGTTGCGTAGTATCTTGTCTGTACCGTTCAAACCTCCTCCCCTCACCAGACGATATAAGAATATAAATATGAATATAATAACTGGAACTGCCTACTTGAGTGATCACGTGCCGTAGGCCGGCGCGCAACAAATAACAAAATGTTATTTCGACGATGATGTATTCGAGATTTTTTTTTCCGAAATCTTCCATTACCAACATCATAAAAAAGATATTTTCTATAAAAAGCAGAATATTCATACTGAAACACATTTATTTTCGCTCGCCAACCAATAATATTATAACAATAATACAGAAGTTTGGGAGGCGGGTTTGGGTAACGCCGTTGGTTTGATTTATTTATGTGAATTACTAACACCACTGCCATAGATCACTCCAAGTGGTTCGCTCCGTTTGGTGACTTAGCTGGGGTACAGGGGGTTCATGGGACGAGGAATGTTTAGGTTTTGACGACAGATGCGTGTGCGTCTGATTCAGGACAACATACGTCTGAGTCAGGACAACCTCGTCTTGCATTGCAGTAGGAGCGATGGATTCATACGTCCGTCATTCCTTGACACACTGACCCCCTGATCCCAACCCATCTATCATACCTTATTCCTTCCCTGATCTTCCTCTCCTTCCTTTTATTAAAAAAAAAAACTCCACACAGTATCCCAAAGCCCAGAGCGAAATTATTTTCATCATAGCTTCCTGTGAAGAGCTAATGTAAAAAAAGAATCATAGCGGTTTTAAATGGATAGATACTATTATCAAGGAAGTATTAGATGCATTTTCTGAAACCGGCTGCATTTAGGGAAACATTCGGAATGTTCAGCAGAGTATTGCCTCTTTTGTCAATAGAATCAATAAAATTAAAGAAATAAGATGTATAAATATGTAAAAATATATTGTATAATAAATCGTAATAAATTATCATTAAATACCTAAGTATTTTCATTAATATCGTAAATATCGCCAAAAATCTGTTTTTATATCTCACTAATTTTTGGATGGTGAACTCTGGTGTCATTCGGCGGAAGTCCCAATCTGCTCCCGTCTGGAGCCACTGTCCAGACGGGCCTCAATAATCAGTTAAATGTGTCCAATGGCCCGATATTAGGGATAAAACCCTTAATCACCTGTTCAGTTGACGTTTTGTCCATTTACATATAATATGGTAATTCATTAGACATCACTATCTAAGATCTCTATCACTATGTAAGATGTTAATTAACACTCTCACTGTTCCTGTATATTATGTTTTGTCCCTTTCTATATTTATACCTATACTAGCAGATCCGGCCACACTTTGTTGTGGCTAACGAAACACAACGCCATTACCCAACCTTTATAAAATCCACACCTTCCCGCTTGCCAGCTGCCCCCTGCTCGCTGCCTGAATTGAATATTTGAATTTTCGGCTTTTCTCTGCTATAATAAGCATGTATTATACATATAAACCTTCCTCTTGAATCACTCTACATATAGGCGAAAACCGCATGAAAATCCGTTGCGTGGTTTAAAAGATCTAAGCGCACAAATATTTTGAGCGACTTCATTTTATACTATGTAATGATGATAAGCTCGCACAATGTATATTTTTGATCAGTTTAATTTTATACCCTAAAATGCTTATGTTAAGCGAAACCGGTCAGTATTGAAAAAAATAAATAATTAAATCGTGGTTACAAACAAAGCTATTGTGACTCACAGAATGAGTCATCATTACATAGTAGATATAAAATAAAATGAAGTCGCTCAAAATGTTTGTGCGCTTAGATATTTTAAACTACGCAACGGATTTTCATGCGGTTTTCACCAATAGATAGAGTAATTTAAGAGAAAGGTTTAAGTGGCAAGCGGGTGGTGTGGATTTTATAAAGGTTGGGTAATGGTGTTGTGTTTCGTTAGCCACAGCAACGTGTGGCCGGGTCTGCTAGTATTCATATTAAAAAATTACAAAAAATTATATTGCTCGAATTATTACTCGATTGAAGGCGGGTAGCTGCCGATTGTGGACTGTTTAAAAATCTGCAAAATTCCTCCCATTTTCAAAAAATTAGGACAAATTTGAACAGTCTATATAAAGCGCTGTGGCATTCCATTTTGACGAGGAACGTCACAAAGGGATATTTCACAACAGGGGATTTTCAGGGATTTTTATTGTCGAAAACAATTGCGAATTTATGTTGACGAATAAATTTTCTATTCCATTTTCGATTTGCTACCGACACGTTATATCCGCGCGGATAACATTTGTGACGTCAGACCTGCCATTATTTGCAGGTCATTGAAAAATTCAAACCGTTGTAAATTTGCGATTGTTGATCGTTTTAAAAATCAATAACAACCAGAAAAATAAACTTTAAATATTCCATACAAATTTAATTTGTGAAAACACTCCATTCCGGCAATTAAAGATAGTGCACCTATCCAACGATAAGAATTTGGGAGGAGGGTACGGGTACCACCGCCCCGGGAGCCATTTATTGTATAACACCATTGCCATAGGTCACCCTAAGTGGTTCGTTCCTTTGGTGACTTATCAGGGGTGCCCGGGTTCATGGTGGTGAGGTTTGTCTAGGTCTTAGAGGTGTATGCGTCTGCCCACCTACTGCTTGGCGGAAAGGATCGATAGAGACTGGTTGTTGACCTTTTTAACTCTATGTATCTGCCCACTTGCAGCATGGCAGGCCGGATCGAAATAGACTGGTTGAGGAGGTATTTTGAACTCTCCAGCCCGAATCCCATCACCCATCGCCTTGTACCGCAATTGGAGGGATGCATTCATACGTCCACCACTCCTGGACACATCGATCCCTAGATTCTTACCCACGACTCATATATTTTTTCTTCCCAGAACTTTATCTCCTTCCTTTCCTTAAAACGATCCTCCACACAGCCTCCCATAAGATGATACAGGCTCTGAGTGAAATTATTTTCCTCAGAACTTCCTGTGTGAAGCTTATGTAAAAAAAAAAACAGGTAGGTAGGTATCTTCAATGTGAAAATAACAAGGTCGAGCAAGTAGATAAAACGTTACGCGGTTACAGCAAAAGGGTTTAGTTAATAATTTGAGGAATCAGGCATTCCTTGTGTGAATCTTCCCTCAAGGCTTATACATTCTTAACGAGCGCCCCTCACACCTCACACCTCCCACCACAGGCTGACACGGGACCTGGGAATTTCGGTGAACAGGCCACTGAAGAAATAAACCGATAGAAGCGCATTACGTGCGTGTTTGTGTGCCACAAAAAGGTAATTTATATTTTTACTTCGGGAGTAATTGATCAAAAAATTTTAAATATCGAAAATCTTGATTGAGCGGATAACCGATTTAATTTCGTGTCATCTTTGTAAAGGTACCACACAAAGTCCCAACTAACTGCCCTAATTCAGTGGGACCATTACGTCATCCTTGGCTACGGATCCGGAGGGCGCGGGTTGAAATCCCAGCGGGCCCAAGTAAATTTTATTTTTGATTAATTTGTGTTTTCAAGTACTGGGTTGATCTAAGTAAGTAGTGATTTCGGTTTCCAAAGAAACAGGGCTTTGAAAATATGTAGAAAGGTGTCAAAATATACTTTCATGTTTTTCAATTTGTTAAAGTTACAAATTATTGTCAGCTAAATAATGCGGAAATTTTCATTTGCATTATGATAACAACCATACTAGATTTATGTCCGTTTCATTGCAGTGGTATATATACGCTATATTTCAATAAAATAATAAGAATAGTAAATGTAGACACAAAAACAAAAATAATATTTTAAAAATATGTTTAAACAAAAATATAAATATTATTATATTTATTATCTAAAATGTCACACATATAGGCTGAAAAAAAACAATAACATATTTAAAAAAATAGCAAACTCGCACTTGAACATTATCAAAACAATACGGTATTAACAAAAAGAAACAAAAAAATGCTCACTCTATCTGTATTAAAAAAACATCGACAATTGCCCTTGTAAAGAAATTAAAAAGATAGAAAACATAAAATAGCTAGGAATATAAATTGATTAACTTATTAATTGTTTTTGTGTTTAATTCGTAGAACTGCAAACAGGTACCAATTACACATTTTTGCGAAATTTGACGTTCTCGACATAAAACAACTATATGCGTATGCCCTATTAAATCACACACAAAAATAAACCACGTAAAAAAGGGAACAATCAGAACTATTAATATACTTTCATAACATATTAAAACCCTCTTTCAGAGCCATTATGTGAGTACTAATATAACATATTAATAATTTAATTAGTACTAGTATATACCTACTCACGTAACATATTAATACCCTAAATCAGAATTATTATAAATTCACATAAAATATTACTGCCCTGAATAAGAATCATTATATACTCACATATTATCATGTTATACCCTCAATCAGAACTATTACATACTCGCATAATATATTAATACCCTCAATCAAAACTATTATATACTCGCATAACATATTAATACCCTCAATCAGACTATCGAATAATCACATAACACATTTATTAATAACTCAATTAATACTTCACTACTTAGAAACAAAATTGTATAATATTATTAGAACATCAAATATACATTTTAGCTTAAAAAAACTGGATCAAGTCAACAGGAAGAATTTTCATTTAAAACACAATGAAAAATCAAGAATAATATGTACGTGAACCAAACAACACAACTAACAGAAGAAATATTATATGATCGACACTTTTTTGGTGTACAAATCACCATAGAATATTATAAAATAATAATTATTGTATTTTGCAACCTTAGAATAGGTACGAGGTCTATATAACCAAAATAAATAAAGGTAAAAAATTTTAAGCAATTAAAAATAATTGCAATTTTTCAACATTGCAAAACAACTAGGTACTCGTAGTAAGAGAGCCAATTCTATTTCTACAACTAAAATCAATGACGATATGTACGAACCTTTCAAGTTCAAAAATGATCCCCGGAAACAGAACACAGACAGGTAAATCTAACTTTTACCCATCTCAACAAGTCCGAGATTTGTTCATGAAATTTATACCAAAACCCTTACCGTATATTCCACCCCTATATGCTCCGTGAATTCCGGTTTTAAAGGGTAAACATGAATCCGATACTTAGTTTAAAAGCGAGGAAATTTATTGTTGATAGTTACGAAGCGGACGCCTTTTATAGTAAATTGGAATTAATAATGTTTACAGAGTAATTGAGTTTATTTATTAACATCCTTGTCGCACGGGTAGTTTACCCGTGGAAAGTCGATTAAGGCTTTCATTAGATAAAATGTGTACAGAAAGAAGTTGCCGCCCACTATCACATCGCAGACTAAATAGAGTTGGTTTTACACGGAAAATTCTGTCAAGTGGAAGGAAATGAGAAATTTCAACATTTAAAGTAAACAACTGTAAAGCCATAACGAGAAATCCTTAACACAATAAATTATTTACAGGAGACACGGTTGAATCCTTTTCTAAATATATATTTTATCCGGTATTATGTATGCACGCTAGATTTATTTTCATCCAATTTCAAAAACCAATTTACAACTGGAGATACGAATATTTTATCACGAGAAAGCCAACATAAAAGATTTTCAAATAATGTTATCACAAAATCCTTTAAGGGAAAAATCACATGAAAAATTCAATTTCAGATCACAACGGTGAAAATTCAAAGAATTTTCTTGAAAATTATACTTTATAGGTTGACAACTCACATATTGGTTTCGAACGATTTTTTACACAATATTTTACACAATTCGATTTTTTCCACTTTAACGATGTTTTTCACAAGTTTTTATTCTGTCACATTTTGTTAGTTTTTCACACGTTGTTATTTTGTCACAAGCGATAACGGTTATCGTGGTATGACCGTTGTTGTGACCGGCTGACCCAGTACTAACGTCTACCCAACAGCTATGGCTTTCAGGGATCCGTCATTCAAGTGAGTAAGACCTTATTATACAACTGTGGAAGATTAATTCTAAAATGGAAGAAAATGTGAAAATTAATTCCGTCAGTAATTCTGAATTCTTATTTCAGAATTAAAGTCATAAAAACATTGCGTAGAAAATTTAAAGCCTAATTTTTGGTGCGTCTGTTAGATGCAGTTTTAATTGTTGGAGGAATTGGGCATGGTTGATATATTTATTTATTTATTTGAGTCACAAAATGAATATCTATGACACATAATTTTCGTTAATACGAAAATTATTGATGTTCAAATATAAATAATGTCCCTAGGCTCTGCAGCACTCATTCAGTAATATTATGTATTTTAAAACATTGTATGATAATATTTGGAATCTGGCCACAAACAATAACACTTCTTATATGTAGATGGCGATAGGTAAGGTTTAAAAACCCGCTTGACCCCAGCCGTCTGTTTTGATTTATACAAGATAAAACATTGCCAAAAAGTGTTTTATTTTATCGAAAAAATGTTATTAACTGAAAAGGTGTTATTTTGTTGAAAAGGATATTTTGCGCTTTAGAGCAGTTTTTATAATACTTTATTTTTTCTCGGATTATAAAAAGGTTTATCAAAAAAGTGCTCGATTATTTATAAAGGCCAAGATTTGTTCTACTCCAAATAATTAATTAAAGCGTCTAAAATATTTCAAAGCGATCACAAATTCTACCTAAAATACACTTCGCCGAAATGCACATGCACAAAAACATAATATTTCTTCCAATGTCGATGTACTCTTTCGGTTGTGCTGCGCAACACAGCCGACACAAGCCTCAAGCAAAATCGCCCAGCATTCGTATTCGGTATCAGCCGCCACAACACTGTGGTCGTAGAAATGTAGAATACATAAAAAAAATTTTAAAAAAACATAAAAATATCCTTACCTTATCATTTATCACTGAAGAAAACAAAATTAAAATCGGTATGTGGAATTGTGGAGTATGTAGTCTATGAAATTCAGAAAACTACGTGACCGATTACTGGGTAAAATATGTATTTTATATGACCGCCACCTTGAAAATGCATTTTCTTGTGTTCTCATTTCTCACCCGTGCCTGTGACAACTGCCATTTTTTTTGTTTGAAATATTATGTATAATGCCTGGTTTATTTTATCTCGGAATAGCTGGAGTTTAATCAGAGTTTTTGGAAATCGTAGACAGCATCTTTTTTTTTTTTCTTATTTTAAACGTCAAGTGAGCAAAATTTCATCAGAAAGTATCATAATTCTACTCTAAGGGATAGGAAAAGAAAATAGGGTGGTTTTTCGAAATCTTATGTGTACAGCGACTTAACTTGTTTTGAAGATCAAGTTTTCAAAATTTCATCAACCTCGGAATAAAACTGTAGATTTGAATAAAAACGAGTGTGCTTTAGAACACACAACTGAAGTAAAACTTCTGCTCCATCTATTTGAGAGAGAAAGAAAATGTACAGGCGCACTGCTCTATCTGGCTCCTACAGTGATATACCAAGCGTTCGTCTCGCTTTTCGTAACGCTCTCGTCTAACGCATTCGCTATCTTACTGCCCAAGTCAAACGTGCGTAAAGAAGTTTTACTTCAAAAATCAAATTCACGCCGCACGCCCTCCACAGACTCTGTTATTTATATAAATAGAAGATTTTAGGAATTCATCATGTCGCTGTTATTTTTTATTTATTTTTGTGCACCTCGCATTGTATATCTCTGTTCGGAGTTCAGAATTCTCCACTTGTTTCATTTTTTAATGTATTATGTATGTACATGTTTAGCTTTGTTATCACTGACAGGCGCGTGCATACAGTATACATACAGAACACCAGTAAGGAGCGAGCAAGTTGTCTGCAACCAACAACCAACAGCGTGGTCATCAACATTTGTTCAGTCAATGCCATACGAACAGCTTTCAAGTAAATTAATAAATTAGCTGCACTAAATCTTACGTATAATATATATACTTTCTTTGAGGGTATTGTGGAAAACTGATAACTGGTGTTCATTATATTCTTATGTAGTTACATATCATTTAATATAGCATGTATGTTGTTTGTTTAATTGTAATCATTTATTGAATTAATGATTCGCGTAATGTTATTATGACATTTTTGTCACGGTAGAAGACTAGCTAATTAAAATACCTACATCAACATTAATGATGTTACGTGTTACGGATGAAGTCATGGAAGACTCTGGTTTTTATTACAGAGGCTAAATTATTAATGTAGTTTCTTTGTAAAATAATTGCTTTAATATTAAAATTTATTCAGTATCTTGAGTGGTGTTATAACCACAATAAACACCAGTCATGGAAGTAAGAAGCTATTTTTTTTTTTTTTTTTTTAGAAAAAAAAGTTAATATTCACAATAAATACATATTACATTTCATATCAGACATCACTTTTTTTGGTTACCCAATTAGTAGAGAAATATTCTCGGGTCTAACTGGGGAGCTAGTCTATGTAATTATATATATATAGATAATAATATGTATAGTTACAAAAATGGAAAAATAATATTTTCAAAAATACTGCAGAATATTACAAAATATTGTACAGTAAGAAAATTACATATAATTATAGAAACAGAATATCGACAAAAATTAACAAAAAATCAACAAAAATCATCAAAAATAATAGCAACAGAATACCTATATCTGAAAATCATCGATAAAAGTAAGTCAATCTTCTCTGTAAAAATACAACCAAAGTTTTTTTTTAAATTTAATATAGTTTTTCTCACTTTTTATTGTATCTGGTAAATCGTTAAATAACTTTGGGCCTACATATTCATAATGGTGTTGTGCAGCTGTCGTGTTGCATCTAGGTACATATATGTTCCCAGAAGTTCTAGGTCTTATACTTCGCGTTGAGGACATTTCAGATTCTTTAAAAACTTTTAAAATAGCATTTCTTTGAAATAGTTTTGGAACTGGTAGGACCTTAAATTTTTCAAAAAGTTCTTTGGTTGGAAAAATTCTTGGTTTTTTAATTATAACTTTGATGATCATTTTTTGTGTTGTTACTATCGAATACAAATTATTCTTATAAATGCCTCCCCATGCGATTATTCCGTACTGCAAGACTGACTGCACAAGAGCAAAGTAATCCATTTTAATATTTGAAAGATTTAGGATATTTCTTAATCGTAAAAAAATGTAAGTTTTATAATTCTTTTTACACAGTTTTCGATATGTTTCTTAAATTTCATGTTACTTTCTATAGTGATCCCTAGATATTTGACCTCTAGGGTTTTTTTCAGGATTTTACAATTATTATCGTTACATTCCCCTCCTTTACACGAACGACTGTGCACTATCACGCTAATATTGGAATATGTGACAGGATCATTAAGATAAAAAGGTATATATGATGTTTTTTCTACATTAAGACTAAGTAAGTTATCATCAAACCATTCCTTTAATATGTCAATGTCAGCGTTCGCAGCTATGTTCACTTCTGTCCATGTTATTCCTTCGATTATGATGACTGTGTCATCAGCATATGAGATGACACTTCCATTAAGAGGGAGAGTGCCATGGAATGCAAGTTTGGTAAAGTCCAATTTAGACCATACCAGGGTCCGAAATTTGTACATTTAACTTTACAAATGACTAATTTATTATATATTTTTTTATATGCTATTACATTTTCCCTTATTCGATGCATTTCTTATAATCTATGTAAAATTTACTATTTGGTGTAGATTTTATAATTTCCGGCACCACGTTATAATATTTCGTACCTTTGTAGTGTAAAATGTTTTGCGTATTGGCCTCATCCTTGTGTTTTGTCAGTGAATATCCTTGTTGTATACAGGGTGTTAGGAAGCGTACTTGACTTACATTAAACAGTGAGCACTGAAATTATTTGTAGTAAAAAATGTAAACGAAAATTGGGTTTCTGGTGAATTATATTGAAAGTTTTTTTTTCAAAACCTAACAAAAAAATCTTCCCTGTATCATCATTGTTCTCTTAGCCGAGTAACCGCTCAACTCCTCACCTTAACCCTAACTGGCCAATAACTAGTGATTTTGATTAGTCGAAAGAAAAATTCCATTCAAATTTTTTAATTCAAATAATGGCAGGAATCACTGGTTTAAGTAAGACAAGTTCGTCCCTTAATAACCCTGTATAATTTTTTTGAGAACTATTTCTCATAAGCACATAGGTAGGTATTATGGGTAGGTTTACGATATGCAAAATTTTAACCCAGAAAACGGTTGGCTTTCATTAGTAGATTTCACTACTACAGTACTCCATTTTCATCAAATATTGGAGATACAATATTTTTGCCTTTCGCCATCGACGCACGAGAACACATGCTTTATTTTATAAACGTTATTTAAAAACCTCCAAACACATTTAATTTATGTGTATCTGCCCTCTTCAACGGATGTCGTAAAATTATTATTTAAATTGCTCCAATCAGAACTGTCCTTACTCAGCAAGTCATAATTTGATGACATGCGTCAGTGAAATATTTTGAAAGTCTAGAACTTTACAAAAGGTAATGATGTTAATATTTAGAACTAACAATAATTTGTGGTGCGGATATCGCTATCACAATACATATTGAGTTTGGGAATGCATACGAATCCAAAATGAATTTGAGAGTTACCTGGTTGCACAAAATTATTATAAGATATTATTTGTTCACCTAGGTGTGAATGTTAGTAGAGACAAGCGTGTCGGCCAATTGCAGATAATGATTGAAACTGACCTCACGAAGTGCCAATACAATGTCTTAAGCGCTGAAGTACTGAAAGATTTCCACTGTGAAAAAATAGGCCATTGTTCCAAACAATTCAAGTTCGAAAGAACGTTTAATAATTTATTTTTACATTTTATACCAATATTTTTTCATTTTATTTTATTTTTATTTTTAAGTATGTTATTTTATTTTATTTTATTTATATTTGGGAAAGTTGACAGCAAATCATAAATTACACAATAATACAATTATAAAATGGTTAATTATGCCAATTATAAACTTTCCACAGATAATAATAGTAAATTAATGTGTGACATTATAAAGGTGTTAACTTAATTACTTCATTTTTAGTTACATTATGTGAGGGGGGAGGAGAAATATAGGATAAGGATTAAAAGGCTAAGGACGCGAATATATAGAGGGAGGGGTAGATTAAACTTCCGAGTTTGAGTCATGTTCCTTAGTGAGATTTTGTTTTATGTCATGTAACGTCGAGTTAAAAATGTCAATGTGGTAATAATTTAAGTTGAATGAATGTGTGGATCTGTAGATAAATGAATTATGTTTGGAGTTAGTCTTGCAAAGAGGGAGATTAAAAGTAAGCGACTGTCTACTGTTGCGATTAGGAACGTAGAATGATAGGCGTTGAAGAAGATCAGGACTATCGATTTATTAGTGAGTAAGCAGTAAGTTGCACATATAAATGATAGCTGCGATAAGTGAATTCGGTTATAATAGTCATTCAATCTAGCGTAGAAAGTACAGCTAACACAATATTTTATTGGTGTGGGTGCATAATATAGTTTAAAATAATAATAATGTATAACTCTTGTAATACGCATCTCAAGCCCGGCTAATGATATTATTATTCTGATCTTGATATAATCATAATAGTCTGTATAATTATCATCATAATAAAATATCATAAAATCTATAATCATAATAAAATAATAATGATGTATAAGTTTTGTGAAGTGCGCCTCAAGTCCGGCTAATGATATTATTATTCTGATGTGGATGTAATCAGATAGAAGTAGGTATCCATATTTAAAGTGAGAACGGTTAGTAATATCATTCAGTACATACATTAGTAGAATTATTGTTAACATTAAATTAGTATAAAGTAAGTTGCTTACCACGGAACAAAAGATAATAAGAGTGAGAGAGACCGCTATTGTTCCTCGAGTGTTTCTAACTGTCAGGAGTGTAAGGGATCGCCAACTGGCGGTAACATGTATTCCACGTTGGTTCATGAAAAGTGTTGGTGATTTAAAAATGAATTAGAAAGTTTATGAGATAGGGTAAAATGGGAGAGAGAGGGTAAGTGTGGTAGGAGTGGATAATGAGAGGGGGAAAATGTGTGGGGAAATACATGAGTAGATAAAAAATATATTTTACGACGCTAAGAGCATGCAAATCGACTTAGGAAATTTTCTTGAGGTCCTCTTCCTTCGCAATTAATATGGGGGGCGAAGTAGGGTTTTTCCTCACGAATATCCTGCTGTTTTTCAGCCACGTGAATTTGTACCCCTTCTCCTGAGCAAACCCCTTGGCACGAAAAAGCAGGTTTTTGTTAAAGCTAGTCAGATGGTCGTTGACATAAATTTTTCTTTCGTCACCGGGGTAATTTAGGTCCTTCGTGGTTATTCCTTTTCTTCGTCGAATTTCCGAGATGAATTCATTTTTACGTGAGCGGCTGGTGAATTTTACGATTATTGGTTTAATTAGTTTAGAGTGAAGTGGGTCTTTCGCCGAGACCCTGGTGGCGAACTCGATTTCATTAGTTTTGAAATTGTGAATACCAATTATGTTTGCTATTTCTGATACGATGTTTGGAATGTTTTCGTTTTTATCTTGTGGTATTCCTTTTATTTCGATATTCTGAAGTCGCATCCATTGTTCCCTTTTGTTTGTGTCATCTTGCATTGATTTGATTGTGGATTGAAGAGAGGAAACTTATTTTTCCAGATTGTCTACTTTGCTCATCGATTGTTCGAAGGCTTGGAATTTCTTTGTAAATTCGTCCAATTTAGAATTGTTGAAGTCAACCGATTTTTTTAATTCTGACATGTCTTCCTTCACTTGACTGTTGAAAGTTTTAAGGGAGGCGAGTTCAGATGAAATTTTTCTAATTTCGATCATCACGTCTTCTATGGAGTTAGTTGAAGCGGTTGATTGAGGTGGGGTCTTGCAGGTTGGGCAGCGCCACGTTCTTCTTTTTTCATTATTTGCTTTGCGAAACGTGGTTTCTGTTGTTCCTCCGCATTCGTAGTGGAACTGTTTATTGCAGAAGTGACATGTGATTCCATCGCTAATAGCCAGTTGGCACTTGAAGTAATGCATATTGAAAAAGGTTGGCCGCCTCTGGATTGATGGGTATAGAGGTAAGTATTGTCATAATAATAATAATTTATTTCACATCAAATCATACAATAAACGTATGCGGAAACTTTGACTAGCCAACCAGGAATGGTTCCTGTTTAGGCCAGTCAAATGGACAAATTTAGTTCATATCATAATTTCATCTTACAATGTTTAATTATATAACATCTTATTTAAAGAAGGAAAAAAGTGTTACAATTGAATTCCCCATAGAAGCTTTAGTTAAATAAACAATTTTGTACTTATGAGAAAAAGAATAAGTGAAGAGAAAAAATATCTTAAAATACGAATTTAGTATCGAATGCTTACGTTAAACAATAAATATATGTTTGGTTATTTAGATTACTTGCAAAAATATTTTAATTTTTTGAGAAAAATTCAAATAATAATATTTAATTAAATGCAGACAACATTAGCGAAACTCGATCGAAAATCTGGAAACAGAAAAAGATATTTGCACCTCTGGGACTCGAACCCAGGACCTTTCGATTTCCGGTCAAAACCGCTGCGCATTTGCCACGAAGCGAAAGGTTTTTACTTCAAAGATTATCCACCCCTGATAGTCTTCCAATGATTCTCATGATCCTTCGAATTCGACATGGGGGGGGGGGGGGGAGGGTACAATCCTCTTCCAGCTAGTTAATTTGGGGGCTTAAAGATCATAACCTAGGAATTTTGGTAAATGATTCCTAACTGATGACAAAGGGTTCCATATGGTTAAGTAGACGGGCGGTAAACGGATCTATGACGGACCGACGACGGACAGACGTCGGGAGCCGTCATGTCGGTCCGGGAATCGGAAACGTTTAACCGAAGCGCGGCGTCGTCAGCTATGTTACAGTAATTAACAGCGAAGGAAGCCGTACCGAGAGCCGTTTAGTACAAATTGCTCCCATTAGGGCATGTGACTTTTCTATCTGCGTGATGTAGAACCTGACTACAGGATTACTAAAAATAAAGTCATTAAAAAAATTATGTTTTTCGGTTCACAACCCGGAAGAAATCAAGTTAATTTGTTTTGCGAGATTTGTATTACTTGTTAGTACCTACCTTGAATTGATATGAAATGAAAATTGTCAACAATACTTACACTAATTAAATAATTTGGTAAAACGATGTCATGCTGTTGAGAGTACTGTTGAAATATCATTCCGTCGCGTACATCATTAAAGAGAAAGAGATTACAACGGAGCTACCAGCAGTATGTTTTTGTCAAAACATATTATACAAAGTTTATCAGCACGAGTTACAGAAATTTTAACCAGCGATTCCTAAGCATATTTGGAGTTAAAAACGTAGACATCATTTTGCTGTCCGATGATATATTTTTCCAATTAACAAAAAAATATCAATAATTTTACGTCACATATCGCTACTGGGTAAATGACACTAAACTGCGCTATACAAATATTACGTTATTATTATTATTATGGGTAGTTGGGTACACCCCGGCGGGTCACGTTACACGCACTTCATCACTTTCTAGCAGCATGGTAACAAATGAGACACAGCACGTACCGCGTAATCCGTCGCGACTTGTAGAAGTGTGATAGATTTTTTTGTATATATAGGTATGCTCTCCACCACTTTCAGCAAGGGATAAGTGATTGCTAACATATTGGATGGAGGAATGATGAAATAATGAGGAATGATGGAACATATATAGATAGTTGAAAAGGGTTTCTAAAAGTTGCGTTAACAGATCTGGCGAATAAACTAACTAACTAACCATCACGCCGTTTCCCGCAGGAGTAGGCAGAGAGGACGGACCGCCAAGTCCTGACACACAATACTTGCCTCGTTCAAATTCATACAACAGTCAGAATAATAGAAGGGTTCAAGGATAAGGTTTGTCAAGGTCTTGGCCGCCGATGGTCTGGCCACCTGCTGCGTGGCGGGCCGAATCAAGCGAGACTAGTTGAGGAGGTCTTTTGACCTCTCCAGCCAGAATCCCTTGACCCATCGCTTTGCACCGCAGTTGAAAGGATGGATTCATACGTTCGTCACTGCTGGACACACTGACCCCCAGATTACTATCCACCCCTTATACCTATTTCCCTCCCAGAACTTTCTCTTATTCCTTTCTTAAAAAAAACCCTCCACACAGTAATCCCCTTAGATGACATAGGCCCTGAGGGAAAATATTTTCCTCAGGGCCTCCTTCCTATGTGGAGCTAATGTAAAAAAAACAAAAGAATACGAATAAAGTGATGTTGAATATAAAGCTTTTTAGGTAGGAACGACCATCAACCACACTATTCTAATCAGTCGATAAGAGAAAACAAAATAAAAAAGAAACAGAGTGGTCAAGATTTAAGATTGTAGATCTGTAGTTGGATGTAGAAGCTTGATGACTTTGCCTCGAGCTGTCAGGGACGGGGGAAAGAAAATGAAAGAATTCCACAGCTTACGTGGGTGGGATCGCAAGTAGGAAAATAAGTCGGGCGAAACGACCTGAATTGAATATTAAGACACAATATCGCTGAGGCAACACGTAGCATGCGGCAATGTCGCATGCTAAACACAGTATTTCAATCGAAGGAAGACAAAGCGACAAGAAGCAATATGCTTGTTAGTTGTTGCCTCACGCGTTACCTCTCGACGCGTTTTTTTTAACATGAGCTCCACATGGGAGCCCCTGAGGAAAATATTTACCTCAGAGCCTATACATCTTTGGGAATGCTGTGTAGAGGGTTTTTTAAGGAAAGGAAGGAGAGGAGAGTTCTGGAAAGGAAGAGGGTTTAAGGGGTGGGTAGGAATCTCTGGTTCAGTGTGTCCTGGTCATCCGTTCCAAGTCCTAGACAAACCTCACTCCATGAACCCGGGCACCCCTGCTAAATCATCGAACGTAGTGAACCACTTGGGGTGACCTATGTAAGAGTTGTTGGTTATCCAATAAAGGTTCCCGGGGCGGCGGTACCCATTCCCGCCTCCCAAAAAAAGTTCCAACGTATCGAACAACGTCGCTGTTATCCAATAGTCAGAGCATCGGTGCGGCTTGTATCTTGCGACATGAGTGGAATATTGAAAAAAACTGCATTGTTTGTAATTCACCGGATAATAAATAATTCATAAATAATAGATAATAAATAATTCACCGGATAATAAATAATAATTAATTACAAATTAAACTTGATAACAATAAATAATAAATAATATTTCAATTTAGGAGGCGGATACGGCGGAACCGAAACTTTTACCAAATATCGCCAGAAGCGGTTCGTTACGTTCGGTGACTTTGGGGTGCCCGGGTTCATGGGGCGAGGTTTGTACCAGTCTCTCTCAATCCAGCCCGGATTCTACGTGGTGGGCCGGATCAAGAGAGACTGGTTTAGAGACGGAACGCCTTTTGACCTCTTCAACCTGACTTTCTCGAGCCATCGCCTTGCACAGCAGTTGAAGGGATGGATTCGTACGTCCGTCGCTTTTGGACACACCGAACCCTAGATTCCTTTCCACCCCTCATATCTTTACCTTCCCACAAAATCCTCTCTAAATTATTAATTATTATTTTCCTCAGAGCCTTTATGTAGAGTTAATGTGAGAAAAAAGTTGTGGAATAATAAAAGTAGTAATTGTAAAGAAGCAGGACAATAAACGATAAGCTACAGCAGTTGGCGGGTAAAAACGAATTTAATTTTTATTTAATTTTGTTTAAATTTGTTTTTGAATAAAAAAAATTTTTTTTTTTGTTTTTGGTGTTGCAGTTATTTAGTGTTTTTTTCTACTTTTCCTGGCTATTATCAAATGTGCAGCTTGTTTGCAAAGACATGTTGCACCAAAAAAATGTTGCATCAATGGAATCGAAAGACGCATGTTACAAACATAGACGACAAACGGTATGCGAAACGGGGAGTCAAAATCCACAAGCGACATTTTTAATTTTTGTGGCACATAGTCGCGCGCACTCAGAAACGGGAAAGTCAGAAAACATCTTGCATGTCTCTTGTAGTTAAGTGAAATTGCGCCTTTAGAGTGTTTTGTCGAATGCGGCGAAACAGAAATGTGACAAAAGTATTCCCGTTTAAATTACGCAGCTTTTTATATAAAATGTCAGATTGCTTGTCGTAGGCCTGGAATAATGATGACAGATCATGAGATTATTATCTGTTTATATAATATTAATAATTATTGTTTCGTGTCAATAATAGCACCATTTTATTTTGATATGCAAATCGACACTTGCATAATACACTACTATACTTTGCTACATTCCTAAATCTAACTAGCTTGTATCCTACGTTTTCTTAAAATTTTATTTTGATCAAATGGTTTTATATTTAAAGGGTTTATAATGACAGCCAAATTAATTTTTTGATTTCTCCAAAAATGACGAAATTTTGAGCATTCAAAGTGTACTTGGGTAAACTATGCCATGGTGTCTTGCGACGTAAGCATAATAATACAATAATTCATCATTCGAATAGCAGTGCTACGGTACCTTCACGAGTAAACCGTGATGTCACAAGCTTTTCGACGAGCCGCAAATATCAATATTAAGGCTTAATTCAGACAGTGATTAGAAAAATTTAGTTACCCTCAAAGCCAAAATTTTACAGCTATACGGCAGGAGAAACAAATACTGTCCAAGGATGAGTTTCGCAAAAGAATTAAATATATTTATATCAAGGTAAGGGCTGACAGTTAAGCATTTAGATTTTTTTCATCTTAATCCATAAAAAAATACTGTACTTATTAGGCAACAAAATTTGAATGTCTACGAATATTCCTAAGTCATATGTTTTGGAACAGTTTTTGCTTGCAAATCGTTACTGATAATTTCATCTAACCTGTACATTTGTTTTGAACCAGAAAAAAACATGGCTTTTGACAAATTATTTAGGAATTTCTTTATGCACGCTACATGGAAAGATCCATTAATCATTTAAAGAAAAAAAAGTCTTTTAAACTATGTATGCTTAGAATTTTATTTCTTGTATTCCGGAACATGATCGAGTCACCTCATTTGTGACTTTTTAATTAATAATAACAAGGGTTTGATGCTCGATGGCTTGCACATTTGAAAAGCTTAATATTTTTTAAAACACGTTTACAATGGGTCCAGAGTTGTTTATAGTAAAACACAAATAAGTTTTTTTGGCCGAAATTTAATAAAATACGTTAATACGTTAATAAAATACGTTAATACGTTAATACTTCCTCTTAATACGTTACATGAAAAAAAGATAAAGCGGCGAAAATGTTGTTTATTTAAACTAGAAAGCTGTATTACTGTAATGTATAGTTGAGAAGTATTCCGCCATATCGCTAAAATTATGGGGCGAGTAACAATTCAACAATTCATCCGCCTTTTCAGCCACCTGGGAGTTATTTTATAAAGTGAAAACTACGCGAGAGTCGCAACCTATTTGGAGAAGTTGTGAGAAGGAGGATTGTCAAGGGTAAGGAAAAGGAGGGTTGGGAAGTAAATACTTGGATATTCGGAACATGACCAATCGTCACTTTGGTAGGACAGAATTATAACTTCACTTCACCGTAAATTTTCTGAGATATGAGGTGTCAAACTTTGCAAAGACGATTTCTCTTAATCTATTGAACGATTTTTGATTTTCACGTTGAATCATGTTAAAAGTATTTTAGTAGTATATAAATATTTCAATAGGTCGTATACTTACCTTTTTAGAACATACCTAAACGTACAGCTATAACCATATGCATCCAGCTAGAACAGGGGTCGGAATTTGCGGCTCTTTGCATAGGCATCTGCGGCTATTCAGACATCAATTGCAATTTAACCTCTACTCAACCAGCCTTATTTTTGCAACCCGAACACAAAACTGGTTTTAATTTAATATAGTTAAATAGATTATGAGAATTCGTCTTTGCAAAATTTGACACATCAGAATGTGGTAAGGCAAAATTAGAACCCTAAAGTGATTAACTACACTGCGCCTCTTAAAAACGATCGTCCGCCAGATACAAACAAAATGGTAATTGAAAAAGGTTAAAAGTGATGTTAGAACCTTGTGAAATAAAAAAATGAAAGCTTAAAAACTTGATTTTAGAATTTATTCAAATACACATCGTCGGAAATACAACACATATGGGTTTTTTTAAAATTATGTTGATTATAGAAATGATGTCGCATTCAAAGGTTAGTTAGAAAATTATCCAAAATAAGGTGACGAGAATACAATTTATATTGCCGAATCTAAAAGGAATTTTCTCTCCGATATAAAATTAAAAATGTCTTCCATTCTGGAATGAAGTGCAAAACCAGTATTATTGTTAATTTATTTAAATTTGGTTGTGATACCGCACAAAAGTCTAACTTCCGATTTTTTGATTTCCATTTATGGAAAAGTTGTACAGTGTACACTACTGTACAGGCAATAAGGGTGGGGAAAGAGTAATGAAAACGGAAGGCTCGGAAGTACCTGGATATTAAAATTCGTTCACTTAACATATCAATGGCTTAAAGCCAAGATATTGTATCTTCATAAAACATTTCAATTCACATTCAAATTTGAATCACTTATAAAAACTTAATTTTTATGCGTTAGTTTAATATATCTTAGTTAAGTATATTTCGGGTACTTTCCAGAGTGGAAGATACTCCCAGTGGGGTTAAACATTAATTAAGTGAGCTCAAAAGGGGGGGGGGGGTCCACCAAAATCTCACGTTACTTGAAAATAATACATGAAGTGGCCCAAATTTAAATTTAAATTTTGGGATATTTCCACGTTTTTTTATTGCTTTTTTTTACCTTAACTCCACACGGGAGGAAAATTTAGCAAATTAGCAAAAAATTACGATGATTATAGCATTTTTACTTTATTTTTATGTTGACGAACAAATTTTCTTCAGCGAGTTAAGGTTTCTCATTTTTGATTTACCGCTACAACTTATTTTGGGACGTGGCTATCGTGTTACGTCATGAGTCTGGTCGCTCACTGACAGTGTTTATTTATGCTGGCCCAGCTGAGCGTAGCTTTTGACTTAACAATGCCAACCACGGGCCGTTTTGATTTTGTCAGTTTTATTGAATGAAAACATAAAAAAAACATTTTTTTAGTATTATTAATAACGTCAGAAAAATGATCTTTAAATATTCCGTACATTTTCAACAGAATCCTTCGTTTGTGGAAATACCCCATTGTGGGCTCTCCTTAGCAGAGTCTAATTCAAAACTAATTTTCGGCATAAATTGGAGTTACAATGTCTTTTATATGTCATTTTTATTCCCTCTTTCTCTTCCAGGCGTTCCTTGTGTTCTTTCACTCTAACATTTAATACTCTTTTCTTGCATCCCTTATATACTTCTTTTGCACGGTCAAGTGAATCAGATACTTGAGTTGCACTACGCCAAGAGTCTGTAGAAGAGTATGTATGAGACGATGTGTGTATGTGAATGAGGCAAAGAGTGTGTGCCAAGACCCAGTGGTTTGGCGGTCTGTTCTCTCTGCCTACGCCTGCGACGAAACGGGGGAAAGTTATAGCCATTTTACTTTGACCGGTTTAGACGGAATCTAAATAGAGCAAAACTTTAAGCGCGTTTTTCTCAAACTACTTTTTTCGAAACGTTTGTCACAAAATTTCAAGTTCTAATCGGCCGATTTTATTTAAAATTGGCATGGATTTTCTTCATATATCCCTCTACGGTTGGAACTAACAAAAAAATAATAAAAATAATTTTTACTATTTTTAAAAATTTGGAAAAATTAAAAAATAACTGAAAAATATTAAAAAAAAATTGTGATTAGGCGCCATTACACGAGATTTTTTTTTGCATTTTTTTTAATTCTTACTATAATAAATTTGTACTGATAAAGAATCAACCTTTTTTATTTTTCAGATGGCCAGAAGGGTAGAAATAGTGACAAGATGGTCAAGCTCTTCCCCCCCCCATTTCAACAGCGTGTAACTTTGTGAAATATTTATAGTTTTTTTTTTTTAATTTTTGTGAATTCTTAAAATATAAGTAAATAAAAAAAAAAAATTCTTTAAATATAAATAAATAAATTACTACTTAAAATATTAATGTTTTTTTATCGACCGTCAAAAAACGCACGAAATCTTGTAGACTAGAATACCCCTTTGAGTCATCGATATTTGAAACCACCAATATACAAAATTTCCCAACTGTTTGTTAATCCAGGAGAAATATAGTGGAGAACTTGGTAAAGGATTTGGCAATGGCTTCGAAACTTGCGCAGTTCTACAGAGTTAGGATAATATTACGTTTATTAATATTAAAACGTGAACCTGCAGACAAGCTGCTATACTTCAACTTCAGTTTTGTATAGTTACTTTTATGTTGTTGTTAAAATTATTACAATATCACTATGTTTTACAATGAAAATTATAAATTAGTAACGTTTCCATAAAACCATCAATTTTGAATAATGTGCTAATAATGCCTATTTTAAATTTCATTCATTTGTTTTTTTATTATTTTTTGTTGTTGGCTAACTAAGAATTGAATTTGCAATTTTTACTGTCAATAAAAATAATCTTAACTCTGGAGGTTTAGCAAAATTCTGATTTATTTTCAGGCAAGGGTTGAAGTAAGTGCCTACACTTATAAGCGCAGATACGTGAAACATCATGAGATAATGTAGGTAAATCCAATTTTTATTTTTATTTTAAATAATTTCACGCAGGAATAACATACATCACAGACAATCGAATATAAGTATATTGAGCAGACCCATTAAAACCATTTGATATTATAATTAAAAATTTTAAAACAGACAATAAAAGTAGCAGTTTTCTGTTTTTTTTTTACATTTGCTCCACTGAGTAGCTGCGAGGAAAACAATTTCTCCAGGTAGGTACATCTACGTCATCTTTAGGGACGCCGTGTGGGGGATCTTTTTAAGAATGGAAGCAGAGGAAGTTCTGGGAAGGAAATATGTATGAGAAGTGGGTATGAATCTGGGGATCAGGGTCTCCAGGAATGACGAACGTATGAAGTCACCCCTCCCACTGCGGTGCAAGGCGACGGATCGACTCAGTCCTGCTGGAGAAGCAAAACCAGCTCACCGCATCAACCCGGGCACCCTTGCTAAGTCACTAAACGTAGCGAACCACTTGGAGTGACCTATGGTGGGGATGTTGGCTATCCAATAAATAGATAACCAGGCGGCAGTACTCATACCCACCCCCTAAATTATTATGAAATAAAATGCTTGCTAACAAAACACAGATAATATCCCCACTAATAACAAATCAATTTTAAATTTTAATTAATATTGCAATGGGAATAAAAATATATTTCTATTTTTGATACTGAAAATTCATGGTGAACAAGAAGATAGCCATAATTGGCTGACAACGGAAGCGGTCAAATATAAAATAAGCGGACAAACAGTTTACAATTGCTTCTTCAAACTTTGCAAAATTACTTTGTGGCAAATTATTAAATTAATTAAATTATTTTTTTAATATAGTGGTTTAAACAAAATGATCTATTATTATATGGTTTACAATTGATTTATAATATTATGGCAATAAGAATGTTCGTGAAAATGATAATAAAATTGTGGTTTATGTTAAACGATCCACATCCACAGTTATGCAATTAAGTTAATCTGCCTATTTGAAGACAGATGATTAGAGAAATTGAGAAGATATCAATCATCCAGTTGATTAGTCAGACATATCCAAATACTTATATAATTGTAAAAATGTAATTATTAAATCACTATAATAAGATCTTTAATGTAAAGACTCCGTTAGACAAACTGCTAAAAAGTAGTTTATCGGGACTTTTTGTCTTGTATTTATAAAGTGAATAAAATAAATAAATAAAAAAATAAAAATAAAATAAGCTTTAAGATAATGAGGAAAGCATTATTCGAATGCTCACCATAAATCAAATATTATGCACACGTGTCCATGTTTAACATTAAGTATGCTATAAAATAATAGCCGGAAGCATAACGGTCCATTTAATTAGTATGATAATTTGAAATATCCTACAAGTAAACCAGAAAACATCAACATTTTATTTAATTAGCGTAAGTTTTTTTTTAACATTATAATTGATTTGGTGACGTTTATGAGTAATCTCAATATTGTACCAGATAGAGGGTACATTTTTACATATAACTGCATACTCCACTCAAATTTCGATTTTTCGGAGATGTCTGACTTATCATCTGGAAGATCGATATTAATTTTTTACCGGATTCAGGTGGATGACACCGCCGAGAATCTTATTAACCGGGGACTGTCGAAAACCCACCAGTGTTCAGAACCAGAGAACTAAATGAAAGTGATAAAAAAGTCAAACAAATTAGTTAACATCGAACCCGTGTTGTCTATAAGGTGTGAAATATGCAATTTTTGCAATATACCAGTCGTGTGATTAAAATTATGTTCATTTAACACTTTTGATGTTATGACGCAAGCAAATATTTGTACAAATATTAGATCCTAAAATGCAGGAACATTGATTTGGGCAGTATTCAAAATTGTAAATCAAACGAGATATTGGATTTTTTTCTTTGATACAATTTATAGTTTATATATTTTAAAACATTATTAGATAATATGGGCCTCACTGGATGCCTTCCCGGTGCTGAGGCTCCCATTTTACAATTTAATAAAAGTCATTAAAATATGAAATAACACATTTTGAAATAGTTAAATAAAATTATGATGAAATAAAATAAAATACGTTTTTTCTTTCACGTTATAAAACTTTAGTAATATTGATTTTTTTTTCTGTGTTCTATCTTTTAATTTTTTATCATTTTTTGTAATGAGTGAAAGACTGTTGAATGCTTTTATTGCTTGGTATTTGTGGTGTCCATGTCCAAATCTTGTATTTACCGTAGCAGTTTTAATGTTATTCTTGTCTAACTGGTCTATTAATGATGGTTTGCGTTTGTTGAAATTTTTGAAAAATGTAGTTTAGTAGTAGGTATTTTTATCTATAATTGGCGTATATCCATAAAGTTTGTTTCTGTTATATATGTCGTTATGTGGGTATTTGTACGTACACCAGCTATCAGATATTAATAAGGTTGGCAATGGGTTGGCATGATTGGCGCGTCACTTGATGCTAGTCTTTGAATATGTAAGAAGTCCACAACAAAGATCTTATAAAATAGATAGTCTTTTAATTAATAAACCACGAACATATTAGTGACAAACTTGTTTTCTTCGACTTCTAGATATCCAAATATGCACGGTTATTTAGGTCAGGGGTCGGAATTTGCGGCTCTTTGCATAGGGGTCTGGGGCTCTTCAGATATCAGGAGCCGTGGAACGAACTTTGACTCGATCAGCATCAGTGTTATATGTGTAGTGCGAGTCTGTTTATAGAAACATTTAAATGGGCAGAAGTGTGATATTACAGTAAGAATGTATATAACACAAAGCAAATTGTAATTATCGTTCCACCACATTTACCACACCGCCCCCCCCCCCCCTTTCCTCCCGACCCGTTATAATAAGGCTCTGATATATTTGTTATCCTGTTTCTTTGACAAATTGGCTCTTCTCACTTGAAAGTTTGCCGACCCCTAAATTACGAGATCAATGTTTGAAGAGGTCAGATTTACTAATCATTTATGCCTGACTGTAATCCCCGGCGTAGCCCGGGCTTTCGTATAGTTTTTCGAAATTATTTTGTTTTGAAAGACAAGTTTGCAAAATTTGCAAGATACCATAAATTTCGAAATAAAACTGCATTTTTAAACTTTGATTTTTAAACAAATATAATCCATGCCGCCCGCCCGCCCTCCCACCACAAAGGTACAGACACTTGGCATTTTGTATTTGGTAGATTAGGTAAGTATTCAAGATGATTAAAATATTTTTATTTAGAAAACATGTATATTTTACAATCATTTTGAATAATTAGAAAATAAATAGAAAAGAAAAAGGCCATGGTGGAAATTAACTCCTATAATCCAATGGCACCTAAATCATTTATTTGTTCTGCGTGTTTTTCTAACGTACATAATTAGATTTTATTAAAAAGTTTTGATAAAAAAATATTTCTTCTCACATTTGATTCACCCTGTTCGATCGTGGGAATATTTAATTTGTTTTCGTTGTCAGGACAGGCATACGCCGTTTATAAAACCATTGACGTCACAAAAACAAATTTGTAATGTTAAAAAATGTTGATTCTTTTATTAGGTTACCACTTTTGTGAAAGTTCAAGTTTTTTAATATTTTTGTTTTTATTTTCTCATGTGTTAAGCGAAGTCACATGATATTTGTTGCGTTTTAGGTTAGCTAATAAAATGATATCGAATGTGAATTGGAGGATGTACATACATATTGTACATTCATATATTTATTACGTTAGCTCCACATAAGAGGCCCTGAGGAAAAATTTCCCTCGAGGCCTATGTCGTCTTAGAGTGAAGAAATCTAGGGGTCAGTTTGTCCAAATGTGACGGACGTACAAATCCATTTCATCGTCTGCAGTGCCTGGCGATGGGTTCCAGAGAGTCCGGCTAGAAAGGTCAAAAGGCCTCTCTCGATCCAACCCACCACTTAGAAGGTGGGTAGACGAATCCACCGCCAAGACCCATACAACCCTCATCCCACGAAAACGGGCATCCCTGCTAATAAGTCACCAAAGTAGCGAACCATTTCGGGTGACCTACGGCAGAGGTGTTGATTATCAAATAAATGGTTCCCGGGGCAGCGGTACCTATCGGTACGGATCGCAATCTTTAAAGCACATTCGTCAGGAGGGAATGCTGTCCCTATTCTACCGGTATTTTGGTGGAAGATGCTCCGATTAATAAGCATCTTTGGTACCTACCTTCAGCACTGGTGCACAGTCGGAAAATACGCAAACAGAGTTCAACATTTCCGCGCTGTGGAATGATCTGCCGGCCTCTGGGTTTCCTCCCTTTTACAAAATAGGTCTCTTCATGTTTACCCCTTCAAATAGGAATCATGTTCACTCCACACAACATCCCCAAAGATGACATAGGCCATGACGTAAATTATTTTCCTGAGTCAATATTGCGAAAAAAACACACTTTTATTATTTTTTAATTTGACCGCAGGACTTGTTTACACATAAACTGTTTTTATAAATTGAATAATAATAATATTGTTGAACATATAAAAGAAAAACCTTAAATTAAAAATGTTGTTCTACAAAACTAAACTTATAAATAACGATAAAAAAAACCACAATATAACAGATTTTTACGAACATAGCGAACGAGAAAAGGGTAAATTTGGTTAATGCCTTCTGTGCCTCTGCCCTTTCACAGTCGATATTAAGAAGCCATGTTTATGCAGGTTTTTCTCTGGAATGTGGATGAAAACGAAAAGGGTTGAAAAAGCAGCAATGTTGACTATGTGAAGAATGTTTTTCCAGAACAAATTTCAACTTCAACATGTCAAAGAACACTATACGGGTTTCAGTAAACCCGCCTATAAACTACGAGTGAGTTTACCGTTAACAAGTAAGTATGTTTACTAGTATCTACGTTGTAAGAGAGAGTTACCCCACTTCTATCGTGTAGTTAGATTGATTGACGGTACAATAGAGCCTGTGCCCGTGCCGTTAGCGATTGTTTGAAGTGTAGATGGGGTGAAGACAGCCTCTTGCCTACTTTAACAATGGGAACCGTTTGCTACGTGTTCATTACATGTCACACTCTCCGCACACTACCTTGACGTTAAGCGCTTAAATAAACTTTGACGTTTTCCTTAACAAAGGAGTAATGTGAGTACTTTGCTCAAACAATTTGGTTGAGGTTTTTATGGCCTTCAAATGAGAATCGGTTCCCATAATCGTTTGTTTACAAGCGTATCGAAAAGTGGAAAATTTTTAACAATCACTGCGCTCATTAAAATTTATTTCCATTAATTTTTAATTAGAGTGTTACGTTGAAAAAACAATTATTTTCACTAGCTGAATGGGCTTTTGCATTTATGGAGTTATAATCTTGAATTCTCTAATCTCTCTTCCTTATCTTCTTCTTGTAACCCAATCTAACTATATATCATATAGAAGATCTGTGTGCATAGTATTAAGAGCAGGCATAACATGATATATTTTTTACATATTTTTTATTTTCTATCTAAGCAGCTTTGTATGTATGTATAAGTCTGATTACTGTGACTTATATACCAATAATTCCTTAATATATTAATAATAACTTCTCTTTTCCAATAAATCTTTAACTTCTTTACCTTATTCTTATAATCCAAAATACCAACATAAATTCTCTTATTGTAGAAGAATCTGTGTGCATAGTATTAATTAGTGAATATTTTCAACCAATACTAATGAATGTAATCCGAAAACTGTAAACTTCACCCGCCATAACACAGGGTCATCCCTAGCATGGAGGGTGAAATATCATAAAAAAAGTATATGTACTTTCGATTTTTCATGTATTAAATAAATAAATAAATAAATAATCTAAAGCGGTGTTCACAAAAAACTACTTGTAACCTATTTAGTGTAATTTTTATAACTTTTGAAGGTTATTCTCATCAATAATAATAATAATAATTGGATTATTGAAGAAGAAGATAACATTAATAATCTAAACGAAAATATGAAAGAGAACAAGACACAGAAAAATAAAAAGATAACGGTCGGAACTAGGACTCGAACCTATAATCTTTCGTCTTACCGGGATGAGCGCCTAACCAATTAGGCCACTGCCACCTCTTATCAAACCGACATGCTTGTCAATCTCATGTTAGTTACGTCCAGTAGCGAATTTCAGAAGTTATATTTTCTTTCTCTCGTACGATGGTAAGGTCAGGTTACACAATATGGATTTTGGATCCAAATGCATTTATCTCCATAAACTTTACCGTGGACTGCAGATCTTCAGACCCTAATTATGTGACACTTTATTGAAAACATTGGACTACAATAATATATTACAAAAATAAGCAATGAAAATAATACTTCCCAGGAAGGAAATATTTTATTTATAAATTACATGACAACACATTGAAACATTTTCATATATATGATATATTACATCACTACTAGGCGGCTGCCTGTTTCACGATGACCAATGGAATATAGTTAGTGGTGTCTAGTGTGAACAAAATGGATTAAATAAACAAACATTTTGAAAATTGGAAAAATTATAGTAGAAAGTTAATAATGAATAATTAATTACGAAATTCATCCACATTGCATAAAGCCTCTGCGGTTGAGTAGTTACGATCTTTAGCGACGAATCTAGAGGCCATGGGCTCAAATCCCAGGTCGTAAGTAAATTGTATTTTATCTATTATTTGGTGTTATTTCACAATTTATTTATTAAAAGTAACAAACCGTATATTTGCTTCACGTTTCAGAATGGTAGATACTTTCAATATCGCCCTGGTGAAAGATAAACATTCACAATCGAAAAGTTGATTAAGCTGACTTTAGCCGTATTTAGCGACCAGATCTGAATAGCCAGGTACTTCCCCACTTTCCTCTTGTCCATCTCCTGTCTCTCCCCACTATCTTCAGCATCACAATATACCTGAATAATTGAAGATGCCAAAGTCTCACTGGTTCCAGACGGTTGGGTGCAGTTATGCAGACTATTGCGTGGTACTCACACAAAACATAATGGGGTAGACATTTCCCTAACGTTGAAAGCTTCAAGGTAGGTACTTTTGATTTAGTCAGCGTTTGAAAAGGGTTTCTTCAATGTTAACTGGGATAAATCTATGCATCAAAACGCAGAATACATGTATTATGTAATTCTAATGTTGTCGAGTATACATCTCGAGTATGTATGTTATCTGTCAAAAACACATTCCGAATCCAATTATGTAATAGTAACCGTAACCAGGCACCTGAAAGTACAGCATACTATAAATATAACAAAAGATACCTACAGTCTATTTTGCCGGGTACAACCGAATATATTTGAAACCACATCATTATGAATTCAGCCATTACCGCTCGATAATCCATTACCAAACGGACTCCGAAATTTTAAGTCTTCAAACATGCATGATTTATTTTATCATTTCACTGACAGTCCATTCATGACTTCTTGATTGTTGATAATTCTACTTGACTGGTACGAGCGCAGTTCCGCTGAGCTGTTCCGGGCTGCAGCTGCAGAAATATCAGCTTGATGATAGCCAATCTCCAATAGGAGAGAATGCCATAAGAAGATTGAATGTGTGACTTATTCTACCAGCCTTGAATCGCCCAAGTTCCAGCATATTTTCTTTCAAAAACACGTAAGTAATGATATTGTTTTCTGACAGTTAAAAGAGTATTTAAAACTTAACCAAACTTAAACTGACATAACCTAACCCAATTTAATCCAGACAAACCTAACCTAACCCAACTTAACCCAACCCAACCAACCCAAAACAATACTTGAGTGGTATGAGTGCAGTTCCGAGTCGAGCTGTTCCAGGCTGCAGCCTGCAGGAGGATCGCTCTGATGTTAGCAATCCTCCGATCGAAGAAAACACCATAAGATGAATGATGAATTATTATACCAGCCTGAATTCGCCCAAGTTCCAACATTTTTTGTTTAAAAAATATGAAACCAATAATTCTATTTTTTGACAGTTAAATGAGTATTTAAAACCTAACCAAACCTAAACTAACCTAACCTTACATAATTTAATCCAACTTAACCTTACCTAACCCAACCCAACTCAACTCAACCAATCTAAAACATTCCAATCAAACACAATCCAATGCCAGCCTAACCCATGGAAATGAGATTGCAACTGAATATAGTTGAGCTGGCTTTCACACAAAAAGGTGTGCAAGTTTCAATCCAGCTCACCGTTATTGCTTTAGGGCTTAGGATATACTAAGTCAATGCTTTAAGTACATAATTTTCATGCTCATACAAATGAGAGATATAATACTCAAAGTGGGCTATTTAATCTTGTTAAAAAAATATTCATTCACATCAATTAACTGCGGTTAGACTTATTAAAGTACTAGTAACTAGTAGGTAGTTGGCCAATAAATTATACATTCCTTTACTTTGTTTAGTTATGGTTAGCGGCAACAGAGCGAAATGTTTGTTTTCTGACACTTTTTGATTGGGCACCGTCAGGGGCAGCGATGTCCATCCGAATCGTCAAAAATTTGCATTTTAATAATGAATTAATATAATAACCGGTGAATTCAATATCAATGATAAACTTGCTTATATTGTTTAATAATTCGGAAGATTCTGGGCAATTCCTTACTTACGCAATAGCGGCTTTTGTGTTCGACCGTGTACAAAAGTAATCCGTTTTTATTTACGTCATCCATATTCATACGCGTAGGAAAATATGTTATATCAGCGTAACTTTGTACGCTGGTAAATCTCTATTTTAGAGTAATTCAGTTTAATATCAATCACACTCGTCATTCATTGAATCACTCGTTGAATTTAAAGAGTTTAGTTTCAAAAACCCAATCATGTCTGATTACGTCAAAAAGGGATCAAAATGAAAATCTACTCTCCGAAGAGCTCCGAGAAACTAGCATTATTGTGCATAGTCTTGAAAAACGCCAAACGCGCGCCCAATATATTATGTAGGTAGGTACATGACTAATTAAATAGTCCATTCTATAATATATTTCTTTCTCAAAATCCACTCTCTTTTAAACGACTTCGAAAAGGAGGTTTTTATCAATTCGACGTTTTTTATGTGTGTTACCTCAGAACTTACGATTGGGTGAACCGATATTGATGATTCTTTTTTTATTGGAAAGCTGGTGCTTCCCGTGTGGTCCCATTTTAATTTGGTCTAGTTCTGAAAATGGGATCCATGAGAAAACCATATATGTCTTAAATTTGCAATAAGTATGTGCGCGACAAATGGACGAATAATTCAGTATTACGCAAACAGATTTTGATGATGCACGATCGTCACTAAAAATAAAAAAATAAACAAAAATTTTAACAATAAAACGACTTAAAAAAATGCACTAAAAATTAAAAAAATAATTTCGTACGATTGTTATTTTTGGAGTCGGTGTCATCCAAGATCTCCACATGTCACCTATAACTAACTACCTATGTATGTAGTTACCTTGGCTGACACCGACTCCAAAAATAACAATCGTACGAAATTATTTTTTACTTTTTAGTGCATTTTTGAAGTCGTTTTTGGTTTTGTTAAATTTTTTGTTTATTTAATATTCTAACAATCATTTTAATGTAAAAACAGTGCCCATGCTCTGTAAAGGAGTTTCCATGTTCTGTCAACTGAATGCCTGGGAAACACCCAGTGGCGTCCGTCAATAAAAACCAATTAAAAATTAACATAACCTACACATTCATCTAATTATCATTGACTTCCACGTCAATTAACTATATATCAACCTATCGAAAAACAGTGGCTTGACGATTATTCGGGAAACCTAATTATGGTCTATACTATGATGTTTATTAGTTCTACGTTACCAATACTAGTGGTGTAATTATATTTTCTTATTTAGTCAGTACTTTGTAGTGGCATAATAAATGAAATATCACATACTACATTAATATTTTAGACGTTAAACAGGTTTCACTCGTACCAAAGCCTTATCAAGACTGTATTATATTAACATGATATAATTACAAATAAATTAGTCATCGTAGTGAGAAAGTACACAAAGAGCAAATAGTATACAATGGAAGGGGAAGTTATTTATTTATTTGTAAGAAACAAACAGCTTTTACATAATACATATACAGTGATAAATATATAATTGAACTGGAGTCAAGCCACAGAGGTTTCTTATGCTAAAGTACATCGGAAATGAAGTTTTATTATATTATAATTAATTTTGGGTTATAGGAAGGGGAGAGGAAGAGGAATATAGGAAAATGATAGGAGATGCTCACGATATATTCTCATATTAATAATTATTTATTAAAAATCAGTTAACAAATTATAATATTTTTTTAATACAAAATAAATAATAAGTTAATAAGTTTTCACTTATTATTTTTTTAAATGTTATTTATCTTCTATAGAAGCAGACGCTTGTAATTAGAAGAGGGACGAGTATCGGAATGAAAATATATTTACAAAATATATTTTGTATCTTACAATTAATTATGTTAGGAACTTTTAAAAAATACAAATTTAATTGTTATATAAGTTATGAAGACAATTTCATCATTTTTTTTTTAAACTTTGAGTTGCTCTTTAATTGCTTTTAGTAGGTATACATCGTTTTCGATTGTTTTTATCTTTTCAGGTAGGCTATTGAAGTATTTTTTCCCAAGATATGTGTAATGATGTTGTGCAAATGAGGTGTTACATTTTTGTATTGGAAATATGTGTTTTTGACGAGTACGACTTTCAGTTAAAAAGCTATGATTTTGTTTTCCATTTATTATTTGAATTAATATATTTTTTCGGACTAGATCATTAAATTTTAATACTTTAAATTCTTCAAAAATAAGGTATGTTGGCTAATCTCTTCGTTTTTTCAATATAATTTTTATAATTAGACGTTGTACAATTTCAACAGGGAGTAGATTGGTTTTGTATGCAGCTCCCCAGCTTACTACAGTGTATTGGAGATTCGACTGTACTATAGCATGGTAGACTGATGTTAGATTTTCTGAGAGAATGTTTCGGATTTTTAAAAATATGTAAATTAATTTCCTTATTTTGTTAACGGTAAGGTTGATTTGATCTTTCCAGTTTAGGTTTTTTTCTATTGTTATTCCTAAGTATTTAATTTTATTTTAAATTTTTAATGTGGAACAGTTTATTTTATAGTTTTTTTTGTGATCTTTAGAATTGTCATGTATAATTATATCAAAATTTTCCGGAACGTCCTTAATTGAATTTTCGATCCGATAATTCGATTTTATTGAAAATGGTATATCGTGAGTTTTTTCACTATTAAGAGATAGTAGATTTATATCAAACCAGTGTTTAAGGTGAAGTTATACGTGAAATCCTATTTAAATACTATTTAGATTAATCTTTATGACGAATTGGCTTACAGTATGAACATCAAAAAATATGCTACGGATAAATTGAAGCTTTTACTAGGTTTTCTATGTAACGGAATTACAATAAAATTATTATTTACATAACAAAAAAAATAAGCGTAAACCACAAAAAAAAAGTTTTTTCGTGACTTAACTATTAAGTAATACAAGAAACTTTTTTTTTAAATACCCCTTTATGGCTAAGACCATTTTTGAGGTTTTCTATGTTCTAACTTTTTTTCACTCTTATAAAATTATGAACAAAATAAATAAAAACCACTTTTTCGCTTACTTGCCGCGCGCAAATAAGAAGCTCGATTGCAAATTTTGCAGGCACGAGAATCGAAATATTTCTAGCGTTTATATTCCTCTTAAGTATGTTAATGTCTTCTGTTGCTTTTTGCTTTACTACTTCCCATGTAATTCCACTTTCAATAAATACTGTATCGTCGGCATAAGAGGTTATACTACCATGAAGTGACTGTGAGGATATCCCGTTTACATATAAGATGAATAATATAGGACCTAGCACAGTACCTTGTGGAATTCCATATTCAGATGTCTCTTCGCCGCTATAAATGTTATTTATTTTGACACATTGAGGGCGATTTTTTAAGTAGCTTTTTATCCAATTTGTTACATTTTCATTAATGTTCAAATTATCTAATTTTTTCATAAGTTTTATATGAGATATGCTGTCAAATTCTTTTCTCAGATCTTTAAAAATACCTATACATTTTTTACTCATATCAAGGTTTTTATATATGCATGATGTGACATTTGCAATCGCGTCTTGTGTGCTGCGCGCTTTTTGGAATCCGTATTGATTATCATGAAGTATTTTGATATTTTCAATAAATTCCATTAGTTCAGATTTTACGATTTTTTCAAATATTTTTCCAATATTTCAAATGAGGGAAATTGGTCGATAGTTAGTTACATTTTGTGTGTTTCCACTTTTGAATATAGGTGAGATAATTGTTCTCTTATAATTAGATGGGAATATTCCATTTTTAAACTTAAATTCATTAGGTGAGTTAATGGTTTTATCACATGGCTTTTAATAGATTTTAACATATTCATTGTTATGTTGTCGAAACCCGGTGAAGACCCTCCTTTCATATTTTCAATAATGTTTAGTATATCTACTTCGTGGATCATTTTAAATTGGGACAGTGAGTTTACGCTTTAATCTTCAATAATGGTTGAGTTGTCGCTCCTTTTGTTACATTAATTTTTTTGGCGAGGTTTTGTCCAACTTTCGCGAAGAAGGAGTTGAATATATCAGCACATTTTTTAGGATTTTCCTTTGCATTTATTTTTACGTCATTTTCGTCTACAATTACCTCGATTGAATTTTTTTTTTGTTATCTATTGCGCAGTAAATTGTTTGCCAGATTATTTTTGGATTGTTTTCGGAACTTATTATTTTATGTTTATAATATTAATTTTTACTAATTTTATTAAGCGTGTCAATTTATTTTTATATTTTTTATAATTAAATTCTATTGTTTTGTCGTTTGGGAATTTTATTGTTTTTTTTGTAAAGCTTACCCTTTTCTTTGATTGAATTTAATAAACCCGGAGTGATCCATGGTTTCAAGTATGTATTTTTATCTAGATTACGATATGGTATTTCTGTTTTTGAGTTTCTACGTGCTTGAATAGAATGTTTTCCAAGTGTTTTGAGCATATTTAAACTTCATCGCAATTGATTACAGGTTGCCAATGTTCAGTTTTCAAGTTTTCAATTAATATCTGCAGATTTATTCTGGTATATGATTTTTTTATAGATTGTTTTTTGTTTGTATTTATATCGTATGATAATCGGTGATGTTATTTTTCCAGACAATGGTTTTTATTTTATGAAGATATTTTATGTTAATATTAGTCCAAAAATGATCTAAGCGAGATGGTTTCTGACCTTAGTAAGCATACACAGGTATGTAAAACGCATCGGGCGGATCGCATCAAACGGATTTTAGAATACTTAGTAGAGTTACTCATACAAGTGCGTCCACTGATCTGAACCTGACGGACCACACCATTGTTTCCTCCATGGTTCGCACACAATGGATCGTCGGAAATGCGGACGCAAATTCTCGGAGGGGCAATCATTCCGATGATGTCATCCGCTCGCTGCGAAAATCCGAACGCTGTCGTTGGCAATCGCGATGGCCGTCGCGTCGACAATCCGAATACAATATAACTAACTGTTAGTACGTACGCGTATAAAGACTATATACTATATATGTATTTTAAATGCTACAATAATAAACCCTTAATATGCATTAAGGGCTTATTATCGTAGCATTTAAACGATTTAAACATGTTTTAAATTTAACACAACTGAGGAACAACCATTTTCCTTAAATTAATGATTGTTTATCAGTTGTGTAAAATTTAATAAACGTTTATTGGTACATACCATAGTAATTGAACTAATTATAGACCTTTAATTAGAGGCAACTGTTTCTGAAAAGAGAGTGAGTTGGTCGGTACTCGAGTATCTTTGAAATGCCACCGGGCTCTCGACTATCTCATAACGTATGAATTTTATATTTGTTTTAACTTACTGTGAGTAAATAAAACCGTAGTGTTTTGCCAGATTAAAAACAATTGGGTAAATCATTATGATTGAGTAATATGATTTACAAGTTTTCGCGGGCCCCGTGGGTTTAAGTGTAACAACGCCACTGCCTAAATACTTCCAATCAGCTTTGTATGATGAGACAATTTCCGTTTTGTTGCGAATATTTGCTGCAAGGGTTTCAATCAAAAAGAGAGTCAATTTCCGCCCATTTCCTCTCCTACAAGTCTTTACCGTCGATACCACTCTGCATATCAATGGCTTCTTCAAAAGGTCAATCTGTACAAAATTAATTTTATATCTACATTTCTAGACGGATGTTATTTATTTATGAGATACGCTGCTGTACTAAAAACCCCAGGGGTTAAATTAAATTGAATGTGAATTGAAAATCAATATGGAATAATTTCAGATCAAAGGGGAAGCATTTTCTCTGGGGCACGTTTTCATCTTGTCATTCCATTAATTCGTTCCGTATTATTATAATGAATTTACATGACTCGTGAGTTTCGAGTAGGTTGTTCAGCATAAATTTAGTAAATACGATTATAAAATTAAATTTAGTAATTGAACCCTTGTCCGGAATAAAGATGTTGGATCTAATGTTGTTATGTCAACCTAATACACCTCAGGGATTTAATTTCTACTGCGTTCCATCTACTTTAATCCTTCCTCTGCTAGTTTAATGCCTCACTGCAATACGTCAAGGTAGGTACCAACTTAGAGAACTCCATTGTGGATTGCTAGCTTCGTTTCTATTGACATTTTTTTGTTAGCGTCAACAGCGTTAAGTCCTGCTGCATTTACTCCCCTATATTCCTATCAGCCTTTCCATCTCTCGTAAATACACTTCCCACATACACAAATTCATCTTCATCACTCCAAGTATTTATAATTCGCAATCCAAGGATTCATTACTATTTTATATTAATCACTAGCGAATACCCGGCACGCGTTGAAGGCCACTTAAGTAAAGAAATTATTTTTCCCGCGTGTCCTTTCCCATCAGTCCCAATTCCTCATTCGCCTCCTCTTCCCTTCCCACGTTCTCTTTTTCTCCTGCACGCGTTCCCTCCAATTCACCGCCTTCCCTCTCTCGAACTCCTTCCACCTCTTTCATCCCCCTCCGCCGTTTTCGGATTCCCCATGCCTTCCCGCCGTCCCTTCCTGCCACTAAACTACATGATACACACATTCTTCAAACTATTCACGCTCCATCTATTGTAAATTTTGCATACAAATGTCGTAAGACCAGAGTTCACGAGTATAAACACATAGAAAACTTCGCGGGTGTGCGCACCTTAGCTCACCAAAGTTTCATCGCAATCTGATGAATGTTGTGGGAAATAATTTATTGACGCCAAAGCTCACTATTATATACAGAAACCATAGCGGGCATGCGCACATCAAATCCATAGCAACATTTGGTATTGTGGGATGGGATGGTTGTGCTGAATCCATTATCAAGAATTTTTGAATGACTTAATCCTACAAAACGAAGACATAAAAACATTAAATGTAGAAGAAAAAATCAAAATAAGAGGAACAATCAACATTAAAAAATATAAACAAATAAACATTATCGTCGAATGCACTGGAGATATTAGAAACTTACTTATAAAAAAAAAAAAAGTAAACCTGGGTTTCTCCCAAATAAAAGTGGAAGACTGTAACCCTTTAATGCAATGTTACCACTGCCAGAAATATGGCCATACAGCCACGCGTTGTCTAAGAATAAACGAAAAACCTATATGCCCTCACTGCGCTGGAGATCACGGACTAAAAGACTGTCAAAACAAAAATGAAGTGCCAAAGTGCATAAACTGCACAACTAACAACCTGATAAAAAAAAGTTCTTATCCAACAAATCATAAAGCCAACAACGAAGAATGTAAACAACGCATAAAAATGTTACAATATGCAAAGGAACGAATCAACTACAACTAAACATGGATGATTACATTACTAAAAAAATCGACGAAAACTACAATATATCAGAAGAAATATGCGTAAACGTTACCGAAATTAACAAATGGTGCCATAATACTGATACAGCTTTTATAGTGTTAAACATGAACATAAGAAGCCTTTCAAGAAATCTAGATGAATTATTAATAAACATAAATAATTTAAACATATCACCGGTATGCATAGGGTTAACTGAAACACACTCCAACAGCGATCAATTATTACAGTTCAAAAACTAATTTTGAGGATTATATTTAAATGCCAACCTACCCATTCCTCAAAGGAACTCTTTGCTAAAATCAAGGTCTTGGATATTCGACAGTTATTTACTAAGATAGACATATCTTACATATGGCAAAAAAACCTACTGATGGCTCTACAACATCAAGCACACACCCGCTTCTCATCAAATCTGGGTTGCGTGGTTCCTAAAACTAAAACCTCATTCACTCAACGACAATTATAGTATATCGCTCCTAAAATATACAATGCTTTGAGTGCCGATATAAAGTCACATAATTCCAAATCTCTCTTTAAAGTCCGTATAAAACATTGGATATTTGAAAAGGGAAGAGATTTCTTCAAACAACACATAAGAGCTTAATATTATATAATATTTTTAATAATATTATATATACAAATAAAAATAAATGTACTTACTCTAGCGCATCTATTTTTCAATTTCTTTCGTAAAACGAACTTCAAAAGTGACCATAAACATGTACTCTCGTGTAGAAGAATAGTTACCAAATTTTAGTTTTATTTTTATTTCAAGAAGAATAATACTTATCAATTTTTATTTCCATTTTTATTTTAATCTTCTTTAAAATATCTTTTTAGTCTTTATTTCTCAGCTTTCTGTTTATATTTTTATTTGTATTAGTATTTTTTTAGTTTTATTTATTCTTAAATATTATGTTCTTTTTTCTCTCCTCTTCTTATATTTTATTATCTGTTTATATAAAATGATATTTCATGTATGACTATCACAACACGGGCAATAGCCTAGTATGGTAGTTAAAAAAATGGCTAAACCGTAACATGTAAACATTTATGAAATGATTAAAATAAAAATAAAAAATTAAAATCCCTAAAGTTTCAGCGCAATCGGATGGATGGCAAGGCATAATTTCATGACGCCAGAGCGTACTATTATATATAGAAACCATAGCGGGAATGCGTACATCAAATCTCAAAAGTTTCATCGCAATAGGATGAATGGTTTAGGAACGCCTAAGTACCAAACAAGCAAGCAAACATACATTGATTCATATGAGCCAATTCCCATTGGACTAGATTTAAAAAAGTGTACTTTTAAAAAAAATTCTTTTTGTTAGTGTATCATTTTAATTGTTTCAATTTATTTTACTTTACCTTTGTAGATGTATTATCTTGCAATTTTTTTTTATTTTTAATTCGATATATTATATGTATAATATGGAACTCGTGGGACTGCACTACTGAAATAAACAATAAAAAAATAAAAAATCATATATTTTTATATATATATATATATAGATTTATAAAATAATGAGTTAGTTCGCCATAGAGAAATTGACTTGAGTGTTCTAGATTGCCGTTTGTGGGTGCATTGTTGACTGTTGATCTCATTTAATCTTCGACGTCCGGTTCTAATCAAGCGCCGTAATTTCCTTTGTTTGCGGATGATATTGACGGTCTTGTTCTTCATCCTCCATTGACACACTTTACGTGGAAAAGGCTGCTGGCTGGCTCATCATATTTACGTAAAAGCGGTCAGATGCACTTTAGTGATTGAAATTTTAAGCCGGTGTAAGTGAGATTTTTTTCTAGTTTTATTTAGTACTTTCCTAACGAAATACCGTTCAATTTAGTGCTTTTAACGTAGGCACGTTCCAGAGTGGAAGATACTCTCAGAATCGCACCGGTGTAAGACCATCGTTCAGAATTGAAACGTTGCTTGAATCATGTTTGGTGACCAGATCTCAATAGCCCACCTATCTTTTCGCCATCTCCTCCCCCCTCTAATTTCCTTCAGCTTTAAAGCATTTCCCGTATGAGAAAGAAAAAATCCTACTGACTTTGGCGGTAATCACATAAAACATTGACCGGAAAACCGGATATCAGAAGGACGCGGGTTCAAGTCCCGTCGGCGGCATTTATCTTTTCTCGGAAGATTTTTTATTAGTCATCACCCGTCTCTTTCTCTCTATCACCATGTAAGATGTTAAAACCCTCTCAATGTTCCTGTATATTATGTTTTGTCCCTTTCTATATGTATACCTATATAAACTCACACATTGTATGTTTTTGATCAGTTTAATTTATGTACCCTGAAGATGCTTGTGATAATCGAAACCGGTCGGTAGTAAAAATTAAATCATTAAAATTCGTGGTTACAAACAAAGCGATCGTTTTATTTCAAATAAAATTCATTTGCCACGCCGGGATTCGATCCCGTGACCTTCGGATTGCGAGTCAAGATCCTTACCGCTAGACCTCGCCGGCCGTCGAAGTGTAGTTATGTTACCTTGTGTAGTTTCCGCATATCTTCATTGATAACACAGTTGGTTATACATGGTTTCACCACAAATATGTACACCTCAGGGATTTTATTTCTACAGCATTCACTTTTCTTTCATCCTTCCTCTACCAGTTCTACATATACCTTACTGCCAAATCATAAAGTTGGTATCAACACTCCTTTGTGCTGCTACTTTGGTTAAAGAGACTGATATTACATCCTAATAATGTACTGTTAAAATTCTCTCTTTTCAGCGGGAAAGGAAGCCTATAGATTAACCCTTTTCAGTATTTTTCCTTGCAAAAAGTTTTATCGACCATAAAAATATTAAAAAAAACTCCGTATTTTGAGTCATACAGAAAATTTGAAAAAAAATCACGTACTCCGCTGCTAAGCATCTTCTCCTTATTTGAAGCAGGTACCTTAATCCACTTCTCCAATGATCTTTTCAAAACAACATCAGGAAAAACGAAAAGAATTTGCTCAAAATTGATTTGATTCCTTTTGATAATTTTTTATCTCCTGAGAGTTTTCTTGAATTTTCCGTTATGCAAAAGTCCAATCCCTCGAGATTTCGAGAAGAAGCCTTTTAATGTTGAATACATTTCCAACAGAAAATAAATATTTGTTAACAGGATAATATAAGGAACCCGGATTAAATATTTCGTAGACAAAGCTCTAGGTTTATTCCGAATTTTCTAGATGATAAAGCTAACTTTTGGATAACACTTTGTAAGGATTTTTATGCCCTTGATGCTAGGGATTGGGATTTATTCGATTTCTTCAAACGGAATTCTTTTATGGATTGCATATTTTTAGGAAAAGGGGATTAACAAAATAAATCCATATCATAGATGAAGGTACGTATTATAATGTATGCTGTAATTCGGGAAACAGGAAAACAAAACTTTGTCGTGAATTAGTAATGTCTCCCTTAGATATATAATATTTTTTATTCGATTACATGTTTACTTTTCATTATACAGTAAAAAGAGTGTACAAATACACACTTTATTAATTTTAATTATTATTTTTTTATTAACATAATGAGCAACAACCGCGAATTGTAATATTTAATTAAATGAAGACAATAGGTACTAGAGAAAACGAACCGAAAATCTGAGAACAGAAAAATCAGAAAAATATAGCTACGCAGCTCTACGAACAGAGCTAATGTATCCCAATGTTCATATTTAATTGTATCATATTCGACAAAGAACTAAAAATATTATCTTAATTTTTAATTTTCTAACGCATATTTTTATTGGCTTCTATCTTTATCTATATTATGCTTCCCTCTTTGCAAGACTAACTCCAAACATAACTCATTTATCTACAGATCCACACAATCATTTAACTTAAATTATTACCACATTGACATTTTTAATTCGACGTTACGTGAAATAAAACGAAATCTCACTAAGCAACATGACTCAAACTAGGATGTTCAATCCCTATATATTCCCGTCCTTTGCCTCTTAATCCTATTCCTATGTTCCTCCCCCCCCCCCCTTCTTTTCATATATTGTAACTAAAAATATATTATTTAAGAAAATATCTTTATAATGTCACACTTTATCATTCACTACCATCAGTGGAAAATTCATAATTGGCATAATTAAAATCTAATTATTGTATTATTTTGTAATCTCTGATTTGCTGTCAACTTTCTCTAAAATAAATAAAAAAAATAAAAAAATGTTTGGTTGCAAGATTCAAACCCGAACTAAATCCTATTAAATAGTGCCTTAAACAGTAGATGTGACCGTATCTTTTTCTGATTTTTTTCGATTGAGTTTCGGTAATATTGTCATAATTTAAATAATTAATTTCGAAATAACAAAAATTAATCAATTTTTTTTCGCGCACTCCATGATTGGAACCCGTCACCTTCGGATTGCTAGTTGAGAGCCTTACCCCTCGACACGGAGGCCGTCAGATGTTGCCGGAGGATGTCAGATATCAGTGTGTTACAATTAGGTGAGGGTTAAACAACTCTTCAGCTCATGACCTCATTAATGCAACTGGGGCTTCGATTTACCCCTCATGCCTAAGCTGGTCATTGGAGGTTACGCCGAGTATGTCAATGGAGCACATGATGCACAGATTTGAATTTTGTTCAATTAGTTTTTGAACAAAAAAAAATCAATAAGTTTTTGAAAACATTTATTACTAACACATCTTCACACTGTTTTCTGTTGAAAGTACGGTCACGTTTACGACGTTTATTTTATTTTTATTATTCGTCTTTATTAATTCTAGACTTACAAGTTGTGATATCTTGTGCCTGCCTCAATGGGAAATCCTGTGTTGAGAGCAGGCGCTTTAAAGCAGGAGCAGTTTATAATTAAAATACAAAAGCAACACAATATTACATTTAAAGTAGTAGACAATCATCATCGTACCATTGGAAAAACATATACTTATAAGTTGGTTTTGATATTATTAATAGAGCAATGAAGATTTTAGGATTTATTATTAGAAAAACCAAACAATTTTGTAACATTGATACTATTCGCATTTTATACATAACGCTAGTGAGAAGCATTTTGGAATATAATTCTACGATTTGGGCTCCACATTACAATATCCATATTCAAGCGGTTGAAAAAGTCCAGCATGGATTCCTTAGGAATATTAATTTTAAATTAGGTATTCCAAGAGAATCCGTGGATTATAATTTGTTATTAAACTGGACTAATCTCGTAAATTTATCAGATCGCAGAAAAATCTGTGATCTATTAATATTATATAAAATAATTCACTCGGTCCTGGATACCCCTGATTTAATAGAACTAATACGATTTCATTGCCCTGGTCGCGCTAACAATAGACTCACTCTACCGTTCTAATATAATAACACACATACATTATCACATTATTACTCACCAATCAGTCGATTAAACATTTTGGGAAATGAACATGCTAACATCGGCGACATTTATTTCTTAAAATTAGCGCAATATAAACATGCACTCAAAAATTATTTTTCCGCAATATGGACATATTGAAATGAAATGATGATATTTCTCATTGTTCTTGTTTGTTATTTTTTGTTGTGATACACAAAATGATTGTATGTTATTTTTAAGTTTAAAACTACTATTATGTAATGATATTATTTTTTTTTTACTTTTGTACTCTATTATGTTTATTTATAAAAGGCAGTATAGCCGTTTATGTATTTAAAATAAAATAAAATAAAATATTTTGGATATCTTAAATATAAATCTAAGACTGGTGTCTGATTTAATTTTAAAATACGTTTTGTTTTGTCTAATTGCATAAAATTTCTTTGGCCATAAGTTCAAGACAGACAACCTTCGTTCACTTTATTCAAGACAGATTATGTATTTGAAGAGGTATGCTAGTATATTTTTGGTATAAAGTTGCCTAATGTCCAAAAAACAGATTCTCTAGAAGATTTCATCCAAACTGCTAATGATCGGCAGTTTTAATATAATCTATATAGGTATAGCCGGACTATCTGGATCCATCGCCTTGCACCGCAGTGAGAGGGATGGATTCAGACTGTCCCCCAGATTCCTACCTGCCTCTCTTAACCCTTCCCTTCCCAGAACTTACATTCCTTCCTTTACTTATAAATAATACCCTCCACACAGCATTCCCAAATACGATATAGGCCTGTAAAAAAATCACTCCTCAGGGCCTCCCGTGTAGAGCTAATGTAAAAAAACTACATTATAAAAGTCGTATAAAGAAAAAGTATAGAGAAAGAAAAAAATCTTAGAACAAAATTAAAATAATGACCAGATTTTAAATATAAACAACAACCCGATTTACGGCAAACATCTCTGCAGTAAATTAAGCTTTTTCAATATAAAGGTTTGGCCAACAGAAAGGGTTATATAGAGGAGTTAAATTTAAATCTTTAATGACTCCATTTTTAATTAATTCATTTTTCAATTACGTTTTCCTTTCGCGTGTTCCTTAGTCTTAGCTAATTGGGCTAAACAGTTCCAAAGAGTCCAGACCCAGGTAAAAAGAAAAATCGAATTTCTTAGATAATTAAAGCGTTTTTCAAGTGTAGAGAGTGTAAATGCAAATTAGATAAAATTAAATAGTGCAAAGAAAATTTCCTTTAATTATTTTAAAGAAGCTGGATCAAATTTGTTATTCTATTAAACTATGTAAATTACTATGACGTATATATATATCATAAAAATTAAGAAACACGGAGATCCGCAAAGAATGCAAGGCTGATGTAAGCGTAATGAGTAAGATCAAGAAAGGAACGCTCCGATGGTTCGGGCATGTAGAGAGAATGAACGAGGAAAGGAGTGTAAGAAGAATATATGACGCAAATGTGAATGGTAGAAGAAGTCGGGGACGCCCGAGAAAGACATGGCACGACCAAGTGAATCAGATACTTGAGTCGGGCCATGTCAGGAGTCAGAATAATAAAAGAGCATGTATGAGACGGTGTATGAATGTGAACGAGGCAAGGAGTGTGTGCCAAGACCGAGTGTTTGGCGGTCCGTCCTCTTTGCCTACCCCTGCGGGGAAACGGCGTGATGTAAGTTAGTTAGTTAATAATTTTTTTTTTTTTTAAATCTACGTAAATAAATACTTTCGGTCAAAATATTTTGTCTTTTTTCATAATCATTATTCATCTTTGTCAGATTTATTATCACTTCGTCAGAATATCAGTTGATTTGACCTATACTTACACATTAAAAAAAGTTCTGTTTTTTATATTAACCCGTCAAATGGCAGGAGACCATATTTGTCCCAACGCACATAGGTCTCGTATAAAACGCTGTAACACCCTTACTGTCATAGTGAGAAATATGTTCTAAACGGTGTTAGAAATGGAAAATACCACGCTTTACATTTCAATCTAAAAAATAACCACCAAATATGTAAAATGTACAGTTTTATGTATACAAAGTTTTGAATCGCAAATTGAAAAAAAAAATTGAAACTTCGGGAATTTTTTATAAATTATTTTTACATAGAGCGATAAAAAAGTGAGATTGCAAAATGTGTTTGTTATACGTTTGTCTAATAAAATTTGTATGTGTTTTTATTTATTTTTATTATCAGTAACTTTAGTTAGAAAAAACGTAAGGTGAGCCATTTTTAAAACTTTTTTACGTTTGTATGCAAAAATTTTATAATTAAAAATATATATATTTATTTGACTTATATGATTTGAAAGCGTATTTTATCACCTTTCTAAAACAGTTTTTAGTTTTTGAATGTGCTCAGAAACATTCCAAATATTTGCATTTTGTTGTAAAGCGAAAATATTTTGACCACCTGAAAATACGCCAAATTTTTGAAGGGTTTTAAATGTATAAGGAAGGTAAATATTAAATTTATAGAACATAAAAAATAATGTATACGTTATGGCGATTTTTACGCTCTTATTTGATTTAAGGTGGAGGTTTTCTGTGGTACTCACTTTTGTAAATCAAACGCTTGTTTTGTGTTTGTTTGTCTGGTCATAATTTATTATTCTTTTATTTACATAATCCTGATTTTTTATAAGATTTATATTGTGATCTGCTTGTTGGAACACATTTTTTTTACGTAAGAATGGAAGCTACCTTCCTTTGTTCTTCTATAGAAATATTTGAATAATGGAACAAAAAAGAAAATAATAAAATTAGGTAGGTACTTGCCTAGAAGTAATTGCCCATAGAACAAGTACCTACTCAATAAGAATCAATTTTAACCATAGCTCCCCGACAAAAAGGGCTGAAATTAAATGAAAGTTCTTTTTAGAACCCTATAATAGTTAAAATTGATTATTATTATTTGTGAGGATATTTTTTTTTTTAAATTAGAAAGAATAACTTATTTTTATAAAATAAAAAGAGAGTTGAAACTAGCTAATACACATATCGTAATCCATTGATTGTTGTAGTTAGTTTAGAAACAATAAAATAATAAATTGAAGTAAATCATTAGAAGATATGCATAAGAAAAAAAAATAACACTAAATTATAAAATGTTCATCTTCTTGATCCTCGATCGATAGCCTCTGCAGTTCTTGTCTTCAAGAAAGATGGCTTCTTTTTGATCCTTGGCCTTAGTAAAGATGACTTATTTTTTATACTGCTCTTCTTAGATGTTAGTAGTTTATTTTGATCCAGTTCTTCTAAGATGTGATAGCATCGTCCATTGGTAGAAGACACAATTTGGTAATGGGCCTTTTCATAGACCCTTGCTGCGTCTTCAAGGTGACTATACATGGTTATCCCATCTTCTCCAGGGTGAGTGGCGATGACACGTCCCATCCTCCATAAATTTGGTGGTGCATTGTCGTCTTTGATGATGACTAAGTCCCCAATCTTTAGTTGTCGCCGGTTCCCGTCCGTCCATTTAGTCCTTTGCTGCAGCTCTCCCAGATATTCAATTCTCCATCTTGACCAGAAGCTCTGTCTTAGCTGGCTTAGTTTTTGGAAATTATTAAGCCTGTTTATGGGAATCTGTTGTAGGTCAGGTTCAGCTACAGCTGACAGGTTATCACCAATAAGAAAGTGACCTGGAGTAAGTGCGAAGAGGTCGAGGGGATCGTTGGATAGTGGAATTAAAGGACTAGAATTTATGCAGGACTCTATTTGGTATAATAACGTACACATCTCTTCATATGTTAATGAAGAGACGTTTGCCACTCTTTTTACGTGATATTTCACACTTTTTATGTTAGATTCCCAAAGACCTCCATGATGAGGACCTTTAGGTGGGATAAAAAACCCATTGAATAGACATATTAGTTAAGTAATTAGCTATTTCCTTTTGAGAGACATATAAATTATACATATTTTTCAATTCATTATTCGCTCCAACAAATGTAGTAGCATTATCAGAATACAATTTACTAGGTTTTCCACGTCTGGAAATGAAACGCTTTAAACAATTAAGAAATGCATCTGTAGTCAGAGCGGTGACCAGTTCTAAATGAACTGCCTTAGTAGAGAAGCATATAAATAAACAAATATAAGACTTGACTGAATTGGATCTCCTACTGATTCCAGACTTTATTAAGATTGGCCCTGCGTAATCCAGTCCTGTAACAGAGAACGGTCTACATGGTGACACTCTATCCTCTGGAAGGTCAGACATTATTTGATGACTTGTTTTTGGACTGCATTTGAAGCACACAATGCAATTTTTAAGTATTTTTTTAATAGCATTTTTTGCCATTATAGGCCAATATTTTAGTCTAATAAGTGCTAGTAACGTTTGAGTACCTACATGCAAATTTGTATAATGAAAATGTTTAATGATTAACTTTGTTAGAGGGTGATCGTGAGGTAGTAATATCGGATGTTTTTGTGCTTCATGTATTAGTTTTCCTCTGGACAATCTCCCACCTACATGCAATAAATCCATATGTATAAATGGGTTTAATGATCTGAGATGACTGGTTTTATCTAAGTTTTTTCCCGCCTTTAATGTTTTAATTTCTTTTGAAAATGAATAAGATTGAGTGACTGTTATTAATGATTGTAACGACTTGTTTAATTCTATTATTGAAAGTTGTCCGCTAAATGTATGTTTTTTTCTTGTATTATTAATGAAACGTAGGATATAAGCAGTTACTCTTTGTAAACGCGTGAGAGAAGAAAAACGATAAAACAATTCCCAATCTTTATTCATACTGACGGTTAAATTTATTTTGTTTTTTAATTCCGGTGGATCGATGCAAATTTCCTTATAGTTCGGCCAAGTTACTTCATCCTGAGTTAACCAATTAGGACCTCTCCATCAGATTTCTGAAGAAAATAGACTTTTAGCACTGGTTCCTCTTGATAAAATATCCGCTGCATTATCTTCGGAGTTGACATGCTTCCATTGACTGGTTTCGCTTCTTTCCTGTATTTCTGCAACTCTGTTTGCAACAAATGTATTCCATCGCGCTGGTTGATTTCCTATCCAGCATAGAGTTATAGTGGAATCACACCAATAAAATGTTTTATCCAAAGGTATAAGTAGGGATTCCTTTACTTTTTCAACAAGTTTTGTTAACAGAACAGCACCACATAATTCCAATTTAGGCAAAGAAATCGTTTTTAATGGAGCTACTCTTGATTTAGCTGTGATTAATTGAGAATGCCGTTTTCCTGATTGGTCTGTGGATAGCATATATATGCAAGCAGCATATGCTTTTTGAGATGCGTCACAAAATCCGTGCATATGTATATTTACAGTTTGATTACATATAATTTTTCTAGGTATTTGAAAAGAATTTACACCTTTTAAATCTTCTAAATATTTTTTCCAGAGCTTCAGAATTTCTATAGGTATTTCTTCATCCCAAGATATCTTTTCTTGCCATAATTTCTGCATAATAAGTTTAGCATTCACGGTTACTGGTCCTAGCAAACCTAATGGATCGAAAATACTAGCAATCAGTGACAAAATATTCCGTTTATTATAAATAGGATGTGACGGTAGTTCCACGTGATATAAAAAACTATCTTTTTCGCAATTCCAAGCTAAGCCTAGAATTTTCTCTCCTTCTGGTTTGTCCAAAATTACCATATCAGTGGCCTGATCGGCCTCCGATGACAAATCAGAAGAATTAGACCGCCATTTTCTTAAGTTCATACCGGCCGAATTCATTATGGAGATTAACTGTTCTTTTAACAAATTACAGGATTCCACATTGTCTGCACCTGTAATTAGATCATCTATGTAAAAATCTCTCTCTAAAATGAGACTAGTTTCAGGATATAACTGAGCGTTTTCCATACTCAGCTGCTGCAAGCAACGCGTGGCTAAGAAAGATGACGGTCCCATACCATAAGTTATCGTATTTAACTTGAAATGGCCCATTTCCTCTTCTGGAGATGCTCGCCAAAGTATTTTTTGGAAGACGCGGTCCTCCTCTCTAATGTTGACCTGCCTGTACATTTTCTCTATGTCAGCCGTCAATGCCACTTGATATTTTCTAAAATTCAACAAATGGGTATATAAATCATTTTGTATTATTGGACCAACCATTAACGCGTCGTTTATTGATATCCCGCTGGAGGTTTTTGCGGAGCCGTCGAACACCACTCTTAGTTTGGTAGTGCTGCTGGTTTCCTTCTTGATTGCATGATGAGGTAAATAGTAAGATTTTTCTTCATTTGAAACTGGTTCAAATTTTGTCATATGACCTAAGTTTTCATATTCTTCCATGAATTTAATGTATTGAAGTTTCAAATCCATATTAGAAGATAATTTCTTTTCCAAGTTTAAAAATCTTTTTTCTGCCATAGGCAAGGAAGTACCTATTTGATCTATACAAGGTCGGAATGGTAAGCTTACTTCGAAACGCCCATTTTCATCCCTTTTTTGGGTTGACTTGAAGCTCTCTTCACATGCCTTTTCTTCATAATTTTGGTGCTTGATGGACACCAATTCCTCTTGTTTCCAAAATCTTTCAATTTGATTGTGAATCATATTTAAAGATAAGTGACACGAGGATGATTCTTGCTCTTTTTTTGTAGTGCACATTCTAATTGGCCCGGATAATATCCATCCAAGTTCAGTGCGTTGCAGCGTAGGTCCAGTTGTTCCTAATCTCAATTGATCAGTGGTCAGCATTTCCCAAAATAGTTCGGAGCCGAGTAATATATCCACATGACCGGAAGTGGAAAATTCAGGATCGGCCAATTTCAATCCTGGTGGTATGTTTGCCTCCCTTTTTGGAAAAGAGGTCTGCGGTAACTTGCTGGTGATTTCTTGTAATACCAAGCAAGTAACAAGTTTTTTGTAATTAGAGTTTATTGATGACAATTCAAACGAGAGGCTCTTCTTTACATTTGTTATATTATTATGTAACCCAGAGACCGGCATATTTAATGACTTGTATTTTATGTTTAATTTTTTAGCAAATCGTTCAGTTATGAAATTCACCTGAGAACCATTATCCAACAATACTCTCGCTGAATGAATAATTCCATTACTGTCCTTAACGTTCACCATTGCCGTTGATAACAAAATTGTTTTTTCTGCTTCTCCAAAAGTGGAATGGTTTGAGACTGGTACTTGATCCATGCCATTCTCAGTGTTTTGATCCTCTTTAGGGAAAATATGGAGTAATGTGTTGTGTCCTGCTTTATCGCAAGTTCTACAATTATTCTTACTCCTGCATTCTTTAGTTGAATGACCTACATTTAAACACTTGATGCAAGCGTGTAATTGCTTGATTTTTTCAAACCGTTCATGTTGGTTTAGTTTCAAAAACTGTTTACAGAAATAAATCTTATGATTTTCCTTACAAACAATGCATTTCAACCTTTGCGACAATAATGAAACTGAAGATTCCTTTTTGTAACTTGACGGTTTATGATGCGCGAATATTGGTTTGGCTGTGGAACATGTTGCTTCCGATGCTTCCAAGACTATCGCTCGATCTGTTAAACATTTTAAAAATTCTTGCAATGTCGGTATTTTTTCTTTAGTTGGATATTGTTCCCAATAGATCCGGGTATTGGAATCTAATTTGTTGGCCAAAATATAAATTATTATTACATCCCAATACTCCGTGGGTAGACCTATGTTTTTCAATGAATTCAAATGTAATTGTGTTTGATCTAATAAACTTCTCAAGGCGACGTGATTTTCTTGTTTTAATTCCTTGAGCTTAAACAATGCATTTAAATGTTGATTAGCTATTACACGCTTATTTTCAAATCTATTTGATAAAACCTGCCAAGCTATTTCGAAATTGTCTTGGGAAATTTCAAGTGCGTTTAATATTTGTGATGCCTTTCCTTTTAAACAATCACGCAAATAGTAATGTTTCTGAAAATTATTTAATGATTTATTATTACCCACTATCGTGACGAAAGCATCCTTAAAAGATAACCATTTCGAATAATCACCACTAAATTCTGGGAGCGAAAATGTAGGTAATTGGATCTTAATATTGTTAGTATCATCAATTTTTTCAATGCTTTTTATGGATTTTTTTGCTAACGTCACTACTTGATAATATTGCAATTCAAAACACTCAAGTGGGCTATCCTCTTCATCTGAGTTACTATCAAACTCTTCGATCTGAGATTGTATATTCTTAAAGCGATTTAACAGTGTGTTTACCTCCTCCAATCTTGTTTCCGTTTCTATTACATCAACTGAATCACTTAATAGGTAATTCTTAAATCTTGTTAATTGTGCCTTCAATTCACCGCGCTTCTTCACCAGTGATTTTAATGTTTGTGGCATAATGCAGAATTTTTTACACAAACATACACATTAAATTATTTAAAAATAAACTTTTGTTTGTTCCACCTTTGCGGGAGCGAATAATAAATAGATTACAATAAAATAAATTATATTATTTAATAATCAGTGGTAATCATAGAGTAAATTATTTGGAATCTACCTACTGGTTAAATTATATTAGGTTGACAATATTTTATCTTGTTGATTATAATATCACGCAAAAAGAGTGGCTCTTGGTGGCGAATTCTTCGCGTGATTTTACAAGTTATATTATAATGCCTTAATACCTTAGGAATATGTAATGATGAATAAGAATGATGTAGACCGGACGGCTGGCTGGATGAGCTGGTTTTCATCCGGCTCGAAGGACCATATGGCGATTTTTACGCTCTTATTTGATTTAAGGTGGAGGTTTTCTGTGGTACTCACTTTTGTAAATCAAACGCTTGTTTTGTGTTTGTTTGTCTGGTCATAATTTATTATTCTTTTATTTACATAATCCTGATTTTTTATAAGATTTATATTGTGATCTGCTTGTTGGAACACATTTTTTTTACGTAAGAATGGAAGCTACCTTCCTTTGTTCTTCTATAGAAATATTTGAATAATGGAACAAAAAAGAAAATAATAAAATTAGGTAGGTACTTGCCTAGAAGTAATTGCCCATAGAACAAGTACCTACTCAATAAGAATCAATTTTAACCACGTTATAAACATTATTTATTATATAGTAAACTAAGTTTTCAACAAGACGGTATTTTTTTTGGGGAGCGGGAATGGATACCGCCGCTCCGGGAAGCATTTATTGGGTAATCAACACCTCTGCCATAAGTCACCCCCTGGTGGTTCGCTACTTTTGATGACTTAGCAGGGGTGCCCAGGGTCATGGGGTGAGTTTGACCAGGTCTTGACGGCCGATGCGTCAACTCATCTTCTGCGCGGCGGGCCGGATCGGGAGAGACTGGTTGAGGGAGTTCTTTTGACATCCCCAGCCAAAATTCCACCACCTTGCACTGCAGTGAGGGATGGATTCATTCTTGCGATACTCCTGGATACACTGACCTCCAGATTTCTACCCACCCCACATATTTCCTTCCCAGAACTCCAACTCCTTCCTTACTTTAAAAAATACCCACATATTAAACGTATATCTTTTCAACTAACATTTTAGACATATTTTAGGTATGTTAAACACATATTAAACTGTATTGATATCTCATATAAATATTTATTTTAGGTATGTTAAGTACATGAGGTACCTACATAATATAATTAGTATGTATTGTACGCATACATTTTATATATTAATGCATGTTTAAAAAAATGATAAATTAATATATGTTAAAAAAAACTTTAAATTGAAGTGCAGTTCTACAATTGTATGACAACAATAAAACATTTATTATTCTAATTCGATGAAAAACCGTGATAAGACGAGGCTCACCGTGTTGTCGAAAAGTTTTCCATTTTATATGTGTATATAAACAACATAAAACACTTATAAAAAAGTAAACGATCCGATTTATTCTGTCAACAAAGAAAAATGCTTTGAAAAATCTTCCCCACGCACAAATTATTATCTATATGTCAAAATATTTCAGACTCTGACGTTGTCTCAAAAAGCGTCAAACTAAAAAACTTAACATAAGTATTTCTAGGGGTGCGGTTCTGCTCTTCAACTAGGTATTTGACTTTGAGAGATCTGTTGTTAGTAAACCAAAGCGGTGAGTTTTCTTTTCTGACACCTGATTTACCCACCCGGGTGGAAAAATCGCAAGCAAAGTGTAAGGTGATTGTAAAGTCAAATATTATTTTTTTATGAAATATTTGATGTGACGGTGGCAACCTCGCATATTACACAAATATTGGAGGCATTCTGGCAGAAAACATTACAAGTACAGTGGCAAAGAATCCACATTCATCTATCCAACAAGATACTCCTCCTAACTCCAATAATGCCATACAATTTAAACTCCAAACCATCTCATGTGATAGGACAATTAAAATAATACAATCATTAAAGAATAGCTCAGCTGCAGGTACTGACAACATAGACGCTAAAACCATTAAAACTCTAAGTGACCAACTCCTCAATCCGCTTACATACCTGATAAACCGTAGCCTAAATGAAGGTATTTTCCCTAGCTGCTTAAAAAATGGACTAGTAATTCCTATCTATAAGTCAGGACCTAAAAATGACATCAAAAACTATAGACCTATCACTCTTCTAAATACTATGTCCAAAATTCTGGAAAAAGCTATTAAAGAACAGCTCTACCACTACCTAGAAACAAACCATCTACTCTCGAAGAACCAGCATGGCTTTAGAAAGAACAGAAATACACAACACGCTATAACCTCAGTAACTGACTTTATTAACTCCAACCTTGACTCAAAGAAAAAAGTAATTTCAATATACCTAGACTTATGTAAAGCCTTCGATACAATATCGCACAATATACTTTTTAAGAAACTTATTAAACTCGGCATAACTGGAAATGAACTTAACTTACTGAAAAGTTTTATGTCAGAGAGAACTCAACAAGTCATTATCAACAAAGTGAAAAGTGAACCCCTTCCGATCAGTTACGGAGTGCCCCAGGGTAGTGTTCTAGGTCCCATAATGTTTCTTATCTATATCAATGATATCTGTGAACTAATTACAGAAGGCAATATTGTGACATTCGCTGATGACACTGTAATACTTTGTCAAGCTGACTCATGGATCAAGGCATTCCTTAAAGCTGAGAAAAGTCTTGCTGTCATCAAACAATGGCTCAATGAAAACAAACTTACTCTAAATACAAAAAAAAACTAAATTCATTACACATAGTATAACTCAAAGAGGTCAACCTCCTCCAACCTTCGCTCTGAAATTACATTACTGCTCCCAACTCTCCTCAACATGCAATTGCGAAATCATAGAAAATGTCAAACAAATAAAATATCTAGGCGTCATATTTGACGAAAACCTACGCTGGAATGACCACATTAACTTAATTACATCCAAGCTTAAAAAAATCATGTATCTCCTAAATAACATAAAAAACATCTTCCTACGCTCAATACTACAATCTAATTACTTTGCTCTTTCCCAATCCTTAATCATGTATGGTCTTCTATCTTGGGGAAGTGCAAGTAATATTTCTCTAGATCCATTAGAAAAGGCACAAAAGGCAACAATCAAACTAATTCTTCAAGTACCATATGACACAGACTCTGTAAAAATTTACAAGATGCTCGACGTTTTGTCAATCAGACAACTCTACGCTAAATCGTCTATTCTTCACCTCTTCAAATTCAAACTACATATCCCTTTACTTTCTCAGTCCTCAATTACAAGCCGGTCTTCAACAAACCTAACACTCAACATCCCGCTAAAGCACACGACCCACGGACAAAGATCCTTAAACTACTATTCCATTAAACTATATAACTGCATGCCACCTTCTCTGAAACATCTTGCTGATTATTCACTAAAAAATAAACTAAAAAAACAAATCACAGACTGGATAAAAACTAAAGGAACACTATTTTTCCAAAACCTCTTTACTCCAAACCAAACATAAAAATTCACTTGGTATTTAAATTAAACCACTAGATCTACAAAATTAATTAACAGTGCATAACTCTTTTTATAATATTGGCACTTATATCATCTAATATCATCTATTAAAATAAATAAACATGTCTTTCAAGAATTTACCAACTATTCATGTATACATATATATTTATATATACTTTATATATTTTTTTCTTCCAAATAATCCATGTACAATAAACATTAAATGTAAATAAATAAAAAACTAACTTTCTACTACAACACATAAATACCTATACTTGTCACACCGAATCATAACCACGTAAACACCTCAGCACAGGTTTTCCTAGTGAGGTGTTCACGAAACGTACAACACTATCAACTAACAGTTTCACCTTCTCAAACCTACCTCACACACCCAACATAATAAAATGTAATATTAATATGCAAAAATGTTTTCAAAATATATTATGTAAAAATATTAAATATAAGGTAAAAACTGTAATATATAGAAATAAATAAATAAATAAATATTTAATATAGGTTTTTTTATGCATGTAAAGGAGATATATTCCCTTAAATTATGAAATTTGCAACGTTCCGCGTTGTCGATAAAGCTGTGCTTCACAGTTAGAATGTAAACGTTAAAACTAACAGAAAACTAACGACGTTGAAAATAAAAAAGAAAAACCAAGATGGCGTTATTGCGTCAGATAAACATAACATAAAAATATATAGATTGTTGGAGTAAATCATAAAAAGAAATTGATTTAATAAACTTAAGCAAGTAGGTATTTTATTAATCAATCAAATGAATGTAATTGAAGTACAATATATATGAATTGTGGCTTTGATTATAAACATTTGAAAATGATCTTCATTTGAATCCACAATACGCAATATATTAAACACAATGCGGGCATTAAACTCCGCATGGTAATTCCAGAGGGATTGTTTTCACTGCCATTTTTCACAAATAAATAATGTTTGCAAATTATAAAATAAATGCAATAGAAAAACGAACATTTTATCATGTAATGCACTACTTTGAATGTATCATGTATCGTATATTTTTTGCCAACCAAGCATTTTAATTAACTTGATTAAAATTGGACTCGAGTTTGTCGAGCTTCGCGTTTCAAATTGAATACGAAAGCATTGTGTTAGATGTTTATTAGAACAACTCTCTTTTTATTAATTGTGAAGGTTATTATTGTTTCCTATATCTTAAGGTTAACTGTCTCCTGATTTATATTATATTTTAGTTTTATCGTTATTGTTTATCAGTATCTATTGTCCTGTGCCAAAACAGCACTATTTTTGTTAATTTTGTTCTATTTGCAGTGCTTTGTATACTGTACATTCTTTGTTTCGTATAATTTGATTAATATTTTGTAAGGACTCGTAAGGAATACTATAGGATTACTTTAAGGTTTATTATAGTTAAGCGCACTTGAAGTGAAATATCACAAAACTGCGCTATACAAATATTGTGTTATTATTATTATTATTAGCACAGTAATACATATATTATAGAAGAATAAGGTATCTAACACTTAAAATCTTAACGAAATTATGAACGAGAACAAAACACAGAAAAATAAAAAGACTCGAATTCAGAATCTCTCGCCTTACCGGGACAAACCACTTAAAAGACGCATTAAAAAACTAGAGGTTCTGGGTTCGAGTCCCAGTTGCCACCGTTATCTTTTAATTGTTTTGTTCTCTTTAATATTTTAGTTTAGAATTATACTATAAGTGTTATCTTCTTCTTCAACGAAACATTGTGTTAAAATTTAAAATTGCTTTATAAACTTTGGTAATACTGCGAATATCTAAATTTGGAATAGTGGACGGACACACGATATGGCACGCGCGGGTAAACATGGTAAAACAATGTTACACACAAAACTAGCGAGTTTCCGAGCATTTGAGGTAAAACTGGATAGGATTCAGAACAACTTGTTAAAATAAATGGTTTAGATTACTTAGATTCTTAGATGATATCTTTGTTGGCATTTTTCGCCAGTGGTAGGAACACCGATTGATCCGTATTTGGTCTGCATCCGTATTCAACGGAATTACACGAATTTTCTTAGATTTTCGCTACTCGCGAAAAAAAATTTTGTTGTATTTATTTATTTGCATTTTTTTATTTACATTTATCATTTATATTCCTACCGTTTGATTAATTAACGCTTTAGAGTCACTTAAACTAAAACTAATAAGCCGAGTAGCCCACCCAGGCGGGATAGGTACCGACTCCCCCAAAAAACCATTTTACATATATGGAAGTTTTTCCTAGAAGCAGATGTGTTGCATTTTAGAATTTTCTGTTTAAGTACGTGCGTTTGATATAATTTTTTGGCGAGTATTTTACAGTCAGTTTTACATTTGTGAAATATTTTTTAGTCCGAGATTGAGTTGCTGTTCTTGCAAAATTTGTGCCAGATTAGTTTTTTTATTAGGTGTTCTAAGTCTTTATTAACCTTTGGAGGACTTTGGTAGTTTGATGTGAGTAGAGGGGACGCCAGGTACCAGATATCCAAGCAGTTGGGACTCTAATTATGAATTCTAACTTTTTGAAATTGGCTTATTCACACGTAAATAAGAACATTTGTAAAATCTGCGTTTTATATTTATGACTTTTATTGAATGTAATTTTTTTAAATAATAATTTATATGACAAAATGATGGGTAAGCACTGAATATGTCTATGGGATACTTTTTCGGTAAGCCATGTGCACGCTCTTTCCAGATTACTTAGAATATCAGGAATGGATTTTCAGGATTAAAAAAATCTGCTCCAAAATACTTCTTTTGAGACTTAAGACTGGAATGAAGAATGGAAAACTTACTCAGATCCAGAGTCAGTGATTCTATGGCATCCCCATTTTGGGTATGTTTTGAGAAAAGAGAGGGGAGTGGAAGAAGACGAGGAAGGGGAAAATTGGGAAATACCTAACTGCTACCTAACTAAAAACGGCTATTACCATTTCAGGCAACTAACGTTTTGATTCTGAATGGTAGTCTTTTACCAGGGCGATACTGATGGAGGATTCAGAAGATACCTTTTCCATACCGTTCCCCATATGGAAATTGGTTCCATGCCAACTCAGAATGAAACCAACTCAGAACCACCTCAGAAAAGTCATTAAAAGCTATGAAAAAATAATTTTAAAATAGCCGGTAACCCTAACCTAACTTAACCTATTTCTTTTATATTTTTTTCATCACTCTTAATGACCTTTCTGAGGTGGTTCTGAGTTGGTTTTATTCTTAGCTGGCCGGTCACCGTGGAAATTACATCAGGACATATGAAAAATCTTTGCTTCACATGATCACTAGTTTCATACCTACGATTTCATACGAATGTAGCCATTAAAGAAGAAATAATATCTAAATCGTCAGAAAACAGCAACACCTTGAACATAACCATAGATCACTTTAAAGCATCTGTCATTTGCCCTTGATGTTGCCGTCAACAAATCATCGAAAATATCCACAATACCAAACAGTAATTAATACACGTTCACAATCAATAGTACACACATGATGTAGTATTTTTTTTATAAAACTAAGTAAACACGCAACATTTCCACATAATTTCGTTACGTCCACAATTACACGACAGATGTCATACAAACTGTATTGGTACCAAAGTAGAACACGTTCCTTTTGAAGTTTTCTTTAGCACCGTTGTGAATTTAAACTCCATGAAACGAAAAATAGTGACAAAAAGAGATAAACACGTTAGTATAGTATAATCGGTCTCATGTTTGTGCAGCGCTTCGTAGCTTATCGGTCTCCTCTTTATGCGTTGCTTCGTAGCCTCCCCACGTTTGTCTACTTTAGTTTTCTGAAGTTTTCACTTCTGCCGCGTGTAAATTGCACACTCTGTTTTTTTAAATACTCATATATTAAGATAGGTCTATCTATCTATCTACCTTGTGGTACTATCGTTATTTTTTAAAAATTACAATAACTTTCTTTTACAATGACTTTTGAATATTATTTCCAAAAATGCAATATATCATTGAAGAAGAAAATACTAACAAATCTAAACGAAATATGAAAAAGAAGAAGACACGGAAAAATAAAAACGGTCACAAATGGGACTCGAATCCAGGATTACCAGTCTAACGGGACGAATCCCTTTACCAACTCCTCCACTGAGATCTCTTATTTTTTTTTTGATCTCATATTTCAGATTGTATTATTTGAAACACGATGAAACGAAAAATAGCGACACTAAAAAGAGACAAACACATACACCTATAGGATTTAGCCTGCGAGAGAATGAGATAGTATAATCGGTCTCCTCTTTGAGCGGTGATTCTCAATAAGTGTTTTATAATATAATCCGTGTTTAACATCTGTCATTATAGAACAACATCAATCAGATTGGATGTTTATAATTTTATTGTAGGAGAAGAAGTTAACAATAATAATCTAAACGAAAATATGAAAGAGAGCAAGACACAGAAAAACAGAAAAAAGACAATGGTCGCAACTGGGACTCGAACCCAGACCTCTTGTCTAACCGGGACGTGCACGTTAACCAATTTCGCTATTGCCACCTTCTGTCAAACCGTCATATTTGATAATCTCATATTTTCAAATTTTAGAATTAACATTATTATCAACTAATATTGAGGTGGCAATAGCGAAATTGGTTAACGTGCACGTCCCGGTTAGACGAGAGGTCTGGGTTCGAGTCCCAGTTGCGACCATTGTCTTTTTTATGTTTTTCTGTATCTTGTTCTCTTTCATATTATATCTCTTTCATATTATACATCATAGAAACTAAATAACGGAAAATCAAAGAAATCTACCAGTCCGCCTCAGCACAGGACCACCTAGTGAGGAGGACTAAGATCAAACGGATTAAATATGTATATATATCATCATATCTTGTAATTGTCATCAAACCAGTAACTAAATAGTCACTAATAAAAAAATAAAAAAATATTTTGGTTTAGATTATTATTTTTAGCTTCTTCTCCTATGATATATTTCACTGATGGGAATAACCTTAAAAAAAGGTATATAAAATAAAGTTTTTCTTATAAAATTGTTTATAATTTCACCTCTACTTTTTTTTCATCGTAGCTAGTTCGAAAGCCGTGGTTGTTGACAGACGTCTGTGTGCGATACATGTTGCAAAGCTGTTAGGCGTTGGATGGATTGACATTTTCATTTTTAGGCCGAATTGCGCCCTACGCAGGTAGCGAGGTGAATTATTTTACGCGTTACATTCAATTAAGGCCAGTAATATTGAAATTTTCACAATTTACGGGCTTCCTCGGAGTTAAATAAAACAATGATATCTATGCAAAAATGGTAAAATATAAAATGAGATAAGAATTAAATCTGGAGTGGCGGATATTGGAAACTTTAGTATCGTCCTGATGGAAACCGCTATTCAAATTCGAAATGTTGCTTGGAATGTAATTAGCTTCAGGTATGATTTAAGGTTTTCACGGCAAAAAGTATTTTTGGGGTGTTATGCCGTGTTGCGTTACCTCCTTCTTTAGACAACATTTCGGACGGTCTATCATCAGGACAGATGTGTAATTGTTAGTGTGCTTATTTATGTAGAAGCGATACTGCGTTACCAGCTCCACTCCTCTACAAGCTTGTGTTACTAAAAAATTCAACATGGTTTTCTGCGTTTAGCTTTAGTGTTGCCGTCCATTACCAGATACCAAGAACTATTGAGCTTAGGGGGTATACATTAATTACGTGTCTATCTAATCTAGACCCCCCTTGGTCAGATAAATTTGGGCACTTCGTATATTATTTTCAAGTAACGTGAGATTTTACTGGACCTCCTTTGAGCTCACGTAATTAATGTATGCTCCCTTAGCTCCCTCGTCTCTGTTAATGTTAATAATTTCTCTGTCACTGCTTATCATCAAGATAGGTACCGGCACTCCATTGTGGACTACTAGCTTTGCTGCTTACCAATTATTTCTAATATAATGTCACCAAAATTCGACGAAATGATTGTATTTGCATTCCAGTTTCTAAAAGGTGAAAACATATTTCTGGGATCAAGTATCAACTATATCGAATCTCCAATAAAAGACACGGGTAAGCCAATAAAAATCGAAACATCCTGCTTTGAATTGGGGAAATTGGTTTTATGTCTCTTATTTCGTCGTTAAGGCGTAAGGAAATGCGGAATACGATATTTTATCTGGTTCTGTGCAGTTGATCCGGCAGTTGTTCCTTACGCAATGTGCAGTGGTTTAGGGAAAATACGTTTACCTACTTCCACAAAATATAAGTAAGTATCCTATGCAGGGGTCGGCAAACTTTTTAGCCAAAGAGCCAAATACGTAAAATACAACGATTCAAAAAAAATTGAGCTAAATCAGTTTATTCATTTAGAAAACATTTATTATACGAGGGACGTTCAGAAAGAAAGTGTAATGTGAAATTTGTTTTTGGGTGTTAGCAGCACTGAGTGGTAGAGGGGGGGGGGGTCTCCTGACCAGAGAAAACATCGTAGGAACATCCTAGTGTCCAGTTACGTGAAAGATGTCGGCAAAAAATCCCGCCAAATGCTGTTATCCGCTTTTTACTCACGGAAGGAAAACACCTACAAGAAAAAAATGTAAGAATTTCTGAGCTTTATTGTGACTGGAGGTGATGGTGGGTGTCTCATTACACGCCTGGGAAAAAAACAGTGGTCAAAGTTTGCGTCACACCAATTCCCCATCTACCAAAAAATTATAATCACAATTTTGGACAAAAAAATCATGGTTTCAGTGTTTTGGGACGGAAAAGGCATCGTTTTGGTATTTTTTTCCTCATGTGGAGACTACCAATGCACAAAGATATTGTGATATCCTAAAAAACTCAAAAAAAGCATTCAAAACAAAAGGAGGGAAAGGCTGACCAGAAAAGTGTGCTTGTTTCACGAAACCACCAATACGCTCTTGGACTCATTTGTTTGGATGTTTTGATCCACTCCCCTGACTTGGTATCTTCAGGTTATTATCTTTTTACCTCTTTGAAGGCATATACGCATTGACGGCCGGCGTAGTCCACACGTAGTCCGGCGTAGTCCGCGCTTGACTCGCACACCGAAGATCCGGGATCGAATCCCGACGTGGCAAATAAATTTTATTTGATTAATTGATGTTATTTCACAATTTATTAATTTAAAATAATATTTAGTATATTTGCGGCACGTTCCAGAGAGGAAGATACTCTCAGTATCGCCCTGGTGTAAGACCACCATTCAGAATTGAAACGTTGCTTTAAATGGCTTTAGCTGTGTTTGGTGACCAGATCTGAAATGCCAGGTACTTTCCCACCTTCCTCTTCCCTATCTCCTTCCCCTCCCCACTACCTTCAGTCTCACAACATACCCCAATTGGGGATGGCATAGTCCCACTGGCTCCAGACGGGAGCAGTTGGGACTCTTGTGCGGTATTCATCCATATATATATATATAGATGAAAATAAATGTTCAACCTACGAGCAGGTGTAGAAAGAGGTTCTTAAGTGGGGGAAGGAGCTGGCGGTATAGTTCTTCGAGGATGGTAAAAATAAACTTGTGCCACGGCTCACCACATGCATTGAACGGGATACGGATTATGTGGAAAAATATTCAACAAGTTTATCAACAATATCCTGTAATTTTTTTAAAAATACATTTTTAAAATAAAAAAATAAAAATCTAGTACACTTACTTTGTGAACATCCCTTAATTTTAGCACTTCATTAATTTACGGGTACACTGAATAAAACTTGATTTCAAACTTAATAAAGATTTTATTCATTGATAAAAAATAATATGTAATTAAGGAATCCATAAATTTAAATCATGACAATGACTGACAAACACTAAATGCGAACAACGTCCTTGCATCTCCTTGGAAATTTTGTGTAAGTCAGGTTTGTATGTTGTTATTCTTAATTTTAGGCACGATTCCAGATTCTTGTCAATAAGACGACTTCTCAGTTTACTTTTGATAAAGTTTATGCTTGGAAAAGATTGTTCGCATAATATGTAGAATCGAAAAGTGAAAGACCAGCAAACGCGATTTTTTTCAGCAAAGAGTCAGGAATACTATTCATGTCTTCCTTCTCCAGGTCTTTCAACGCAGACCAGTTGTGTTGTGAACATTTGTTCACACTTGTTCACATTTGTTCTTCTCCAATATTTCCAAATCAACACAAAGATGTTCAAATTTAGAGCTCTACATTTCCTTGCTTTTTAAATCCAGTAATTGTATTTCAATGTTTCTAATGTCAAAGCCAAAAAAAGAAAATTTAATAGTATATTAAAATATAAGTGGATAAACAGGTCTTTAAAACACGCGCGAAAAGTGTTTTAAAGACCAGTTATCCACGAATATTTTACGCTATTTTTTTTTATTGGTACACTTTGAAAACATAAATATTGATATTATTATTAAAAATTTGGAAATAAGAACTATTAATGAATTCGTGATGTGACATCACAATATCTTGTTGTCATGGAAATGAAAAACACAAACATTAATTTGCAATCTGTCACATCACAGTTTTTACTAGTTATTGTGTGTTGTAAAATGAGTTCTAACATTGATAATTTAAATACCAAAGCAGAATCGCGGTTAATACCTGAAAAATCCAAAGACGTTTATAAAAAAGAATATGAAAGGTTCATAACATGGATGGAGGAGCAAAACGAAGTAGATGTAGATGAACGAGTTGTGCTTGCTAACCTTCAGAAAATGTCGGAACAGTACAAAGCATCGACTATATATTAATAATTACAATGTAAACGATGTAAAAAATAATGTAAACTTTGAATAAAATTTTTGAAACATTTGTAATGTTTTATTTGACGTTTAAAATATTCCTGTCAGATTTATAGTTAAAAGCTGACATTTAGACTTCACATTTTGCTGATTTGTTGATGTTGCCATGGTAACTTTAAAAAACGCGCGTTCCATAAAGTGCGATTTAAACACGCTAGAGCGTACTTTAAATGAGTAAAAAAGGGCACCAATAAAAAAAAATCTATTATCGAAGCATTGGGGGTGTTTGAAGAACGTTTAGGTCGCTCTGCTGTTTTTAAATTCCTGAAACCTACTGAGAAATGCTTCCCTCATATTTATAATGGTTATTTTGAAATAGTTATTGTCAATGGAGAAATTATTTTCTTGGGGATGCTTCAGCTGACTCGGAAATCGAAACAATGTTTCCCTTTCAAAATCTTGAACAGAAAGGATACCATTGCACGCCTGTCCTTGGACATTTGTGCCAGAGCCACACTAAACGGGCCAAAGAGCCACAGGCTCCGGAGCCGCACTTTGCCGACCTCTGCTCTAATGGATGTGCAGAAAGGATGTACCGCCGAATAACAAAAGTATGAAACATATTTTCATTAAAATGCGAAAATGAAAAAACTACTCTTGCAAAAATTATACAAAAAATCGACACTTTAAATAAATTAATTCGACACCATACCGACTTATTATTAAAAGTATGTTTGAAGTTGAAGTTGGGATTTAAATTGGTATTTTAATTTTAAAATAAATATTATTTTGATAGGGCAGCTGTCGTCGGATCTACTGCCGGATCACTATTTTACCTTTTATTACATTAGCTCCGCCCAGGAGGCCCTGAGGAAAAAATCCCTCAGGGCCGTTGTCATCTTTGGGGATGCTGTTTGGTGGGATTTTTTTATTGAAAGGAAGGGTAGGTAGTTTTAACAATATCTCTAGGAGTGACGTACGTATGAATCCATCCCTTCCACTGCGGTACAAGGCGATTGTCCGACTGGAGAGGTCAAAAGGACTTCCTCAACCAATCTCTCCTGATTCGGCCCGCCACGCAGTAAGTGGGCAAGCACATCCGCCGCCAAGACCTCGACAAACCTAACTCCACGAACCCGTGTACCACTGCTAAGTCACCAAAAGTAGGGAACAACTTGGGCCGACCTACGGCACGGGTGTTGGTTATCTAATAAATAGTACCCATACCCGCCTCCCAAACTATCGTATTGTTAGGTATTTAAAAATAATCCACTTTAACTACCATCAACTTATAACTTTATCTATCTATTCTATACATTACGCAAACTGTTGAAACTATAATGGCATAGTTATATGCAAGTCAAAATCACTGTGGACAAAATTTTAAACTAAGCCTCGGATATTTAGTTTAAAACTTGGCGTTCAGATGTCGTATGATAGTTAATAATGTATCATGTTTCATTAAAACGTGGATGGTTTGGTATATTTATGATTAAAACTTACTACATACTCGTATCTAGTCGTGTTTGCTCCTAAACTTACGAACGACGTTATTATTATCCAACCTCTAACTCTATTATTTGATGTACCTACACTTATCTACCTAAAATACTTATTACATTATATTAGATTGTTTCATAAGTTATATACAGCTGTGACAGCACGTTCCCAAATGATTTTAACCAGCGATTAGTGATTATATTTGGAGTAAAAAATGTAAATGTCATTGTGCTGTCGGGTGATTTTTTTTTAATTAAAAACAATAACAGTAGGTATTTCACCATCACACGTCGTAACTGTTTAACGTAATAAGCACTCTCGTCTCGCCTCGTTTTATTTCAGCAGCACGGTAACACACGAAACAAGGCGCGTATCACGTGGGTCCTTATGAATGTAAAAAATATTTTTTTGTTTTAATTTAAAAAATATCATCTGACAGAAAAATTCTCCAGTCTCCTTTTTTTAATTCAGGTATGATATGCTGAGGAATCGCTGCTTAAAATCCTACGGATATCTACGTGCAGTTTTTATATATATTTAATTTTAATTTTAATATATAACTTGTCCCTGTAAACTTATTAACAATGTATTTCTTATTTTATTTTTAGGCATTTTGTTTTGAAAGGTTTTATTTTTAATGTACATTTGTTACTTAATTTTTTTGCTTCCGGTTTCGACACATCCGTGTCATTCACTAACAATCTTAAAACTTAGTTAAAAAATTCTATGTAAGTACAAAAATTATTAGATTTAACTAGGAAATAATCAAAATCACCCCTCCAACTACCCCATCTAATTTATTCTAATAATGTTTGTACTTTCACAGAATTTTTAAATTAGTTTTAAGTTTGCTAGTGAATGAAACGGATGTGTCAAAACCGGTAGTAAAAAAAAAATTTATGGAAAATGAACATAAAAAATAAAACTTTTCAAAATAGAAATTGTTACATAGTTAATGCCCAAGAAAAATACAAACAAATATTTTTACGCTGCTCCATTTCATAAGATTCAATTTCATTATAAAAGTTCGGAGAAAGGAATGAAATATTTTTCTCTCGATTTTACTACTCATAGCTAAAAGACCACGCAAAGGGTCCAAAAATATACCTTCGAAAATAATCAATTCGATTTAGTTACAATGTATTTCCAGGCCTAAGGATATTTTCAACAGACACATAAGAAACCACCTTTCAGAATCTAATGACTTAACGAAGTTGGTTTTTAAACACAATAATTATTTCTTCAAATTTTTCAATATTTCAAAAATAATTATTTACTCCCTCCTCTCGATAGGTCCGAATTAGAGGTGCCTTTGTTCACACGGCTTCGGGCAAAACTAATTAATTACCACTCTAAAATGAATTCTAAAAATAACGTCATAGCCGGGACCACAGAATAAATAAAGAATAAAGGTTGGAGGTCCACAGTTTAAACGACCGCTAATAATTTTAAAATGTCATGACCTGTAGCTGATTCGGTTCCTGTTGCGTGGGTCGTTCAAATTTACTTTTTCATATTAAAAGTTTTTCGTGTTTGACCACTGCCAAATTTAATTCCCTGATGTAAAATATACAAAACGGAAGTGGCGTGCAGTGACTTTTCCCATATTTTTTTTATCAAACATTCTTTTCTGGTAGCCTCTCCTGAATTCACCCCTACAACAGTCATTATTTATCTCTAGGGTATTTTGAGGGTGCGCCTAAGATCCACATTTTAAAACCTTTCGTGTATATGCTTAATTTGGTGCGCAGGTGTTATTTTTGTTTAAATATTTGCTCCACACACGAGGCTCTGAGGAAAATAATTTCCCTCGGGGCCTATGTTATCTTTGGGAATGCTGCGGGCAGGGTTTCACTGAGGAGATGAAGGAGTGAACTTGGGTCTTGAAGAGCGAGTTATTAAACTCAAGAACGAGTTTTAAAAATTATCCCTTCAATAATATAGTAATCGTTAATATAGTTAGTATAGTTATATACATAAAAAAAATGTCGTCTGTACTTTTCTATGATTCTGGAATTACCATATTAATAAATCATGACCAAAAGTGAGTGTTTCTTAGTTTCTCTTATTTAATAAATCATAACCAAAATTTTCTCTGAAATCACAAGAGAGGTAAGTAAGTTGGTACTTAAATATCTACTTTCTTAATTATATATTATATGTTTTATGCAACATTTTTTAACTTCAAATAAAGAATTATATAATTAGTTCAAAGAACTATCTCAATGAATTTTTTTTGACTTACTTCTTGCAGGTAGGTACCATAATAATGAATAAAATGCGAATAAAAATTATAAAATAAACTCCACAATTTCACATTTGAACCTTGACGATTTAATTATGAAACTACATAATGCTATTATTTTTTATACAACAAATATATGCAGTTTAAAATGGTTGCTCTTTTTCTCTCTCTTTTCTTATAAATAGAACACTTATATGTACCCTTTAAAAAAATTTCATAAAAAATAAGATTTTAGGTTTCTAAAAAAAAATGTTATTTTTGAAGATAATTTTTAACATGATTTCATATTTTTACGGCCAAACGCATTTTCGTTATTTATTTTTGGGGTGTTATGCCGTGTTGCGTTACCTCCTTCTTTAGCCAATGTTTCGGACAGTGTTGCAGTGTCCCAAACTTTTGCTAAATAAGGAGGTAGCGCAACACATCTATCTTCTATCTATCTATTTTATTCTTCTACTCGTATATATATATAAATAAAAATGAATCGCTGAAATGTATGTACGCGCATAACTTCCGAACGACTGTCTTTTTTTATGTTCGTTATTGTCGGGACAAGGTTTGTATAAAACTACTGGTGAGCTCTGGCATTATGAAATTTGTATAAAAAATTTCAATAGGTGGCACGCGAGCTGTTTGAAAACTGAATGTACCGGGACTGAATATATGGAGTGCGGGAGGGGTAAGTGGTAGGGGAACTCGGGTAGGGGGTACGCGAGGGGGGGGGGATGGAAACCCAGGAGTAGGGGAACCGAGGAGGGGGAGTGGAGTTGGGAGAGGGAAGGTGGAGGAGGTGAAGTGGGAACGCGTGAGGGGTAGGGGAGGCGGAAGGGGAACGGGACAAATGGGAAAGGACAAGCAGGGAGAAACAATTTTTTTATTAATAATTAACATATTTTGTTTTATTTTTCATTTGTCAAGAGATTTTTGCTCTATTTTAAAAAAGTCGTGTTGAATATTATCGTTTTTTTCCATAGCGCTGTCGCTCTAACATTCGTAGGTATCTTCTTTTCAAATATTCTTCTTCTTCTTTTTGAACGCTTACTACAGAGCCTTAAGTCGTAAGTATTGCGTCAAATACAAATATAACGATACCTACTTAGAAAACATGGCCTTTATATTCCCGAGGAAAATCCAGTGTCGCGAGCAGCATATTATGTATACCTAAAACAGACTGCAAATTGCATTAGATTTCAAACAAAGAAACCAACAAAGCGGTGCCTTCTATGTGCGTCTATCTCAGCTGTCAAGGTGTGTCTATGAATAATAATAATTGTTGTCAATGAGAATCTTCCATAAAGTTGAATAGATGTTACTCCGTTTCAATGAGAATGAGATAGTGTGTGTGTAGAGTGGATTTGATATTTGCGAAGATTGACTAACGAAGGACCTTGAATTTTGTGTTACTGTTTACTGCTTGGAACGAGGAAAAACATATGCTGCATATAAAGGAAAGGACTCACCGAAACAGGATAAAGAACTTGTATGCTGGCAATTTTGTCTTCTTTCTCCCCGTCCAATTGGCACTGAAAACAGCAATTAGCGTGCGTTTCGTTTACACGGCGGACACGGCGGAATTACGTCAATGTTGCAGGTAGCGGGAGCACGGTGGCTATAGTAGGTATGTTGCGGCGCGGGCTGTTGATTGCAGACTGACGTGGTGAAGGTAGTTATAGGTGCGGATTTTGGGAACAAGGTAGGACAGGATTTGCAACAATATTAATACCAATCCCAAGCAGTAACAGTATGTATGTGTGCTATGTAGGTGTGTGTATGTGTAGGTATATGTATTGGCGTAACCATGCCCCCCGCCTGGAAGGGGATGAAAGAATCCACTTCCATAAACCAAAAGAGTGCCAATACGTTTCAATGCGCAAACAAAGTTATAATGACACGCGGTAGAATGTAATAAATTATGTAAAAGTTACGAAAATATTATGTAAGTTATATAAATGCTTTACCAAATGGTCAAAACGACTGATATAGCAAGGAAATAAAATGAATAAAAAACATTGAAACGAAAAATATGACTTGAAAGGATTCAATAAATAATACTGAACCTGCGGTAGATAAAACTAGTAGGGTTTGGTACCTATTTAACAATGAAACTAATCTAATTGATTTTTAAAAATTAAAGTATTATGAACTAACTTCTAAGATGTCGTTAAATCTATTGTGACGGTAAGGGACAGAGTTTAACAACGGCCGTGCGGTATGTTCTTTATATGATAGTAGTCTATTATTAAATTGACTACATTATCCCGAGCGGGCAATAGAATGGGATGACGACTGTCAAATTCTGTTTCAGCGTTACTCAATCTGCCTCCTACCCTTAGAATTCCGTCATGAAGAAACGGATTTAATTTTGCAATTGCTCGCCGAACCTTCTTCCCATCTTTGACTGCCTTTATATCTTCGGAGAAATGTTCTTGCTGTATAGAATTTATAACAGCGATTTCTGCAACTAAGATATGGCTTAATTCGAATGCTCGTGGTAATTTCTTAATGAAACGAAAAACATAAATTACTATTCGAATTAATTTCGGCCATGAACTAACACGAGAAGCTAGTGCACACAATAACGGTGGAGCAATTGTTTTGGGGCGGTTATTGTCTTGAACGGACATCAAAATTTTTGTTTTTAATTCGGGTGGATCAGATATCGATTTCGTATCAAAACGTTGTAAAGGCCAATCACTTTTAGGTAATTGGGCAAATACGGGACCGTTAAACCATAACGGATGGTCTATTAGCTGAGCGGGAGTAAGACCCCGCGATAAGCAGTCGGCGGGATTGTCTTGACCTCTTATATAATGGAAGCATTCAGCCCCAAGATGGTTTTGTATTTGTGAGACACGGTTGGCAACGAAGGTCTGCCATTTTGCAGGCGGTGAATTTATCCAAGCTAGTGCAACCGTGCTGTCGCAAAAAGCTAAAGTCGTATGAGCTTTTGAATTTGATGTGTAGGTATTACTGACCGTATGCATTAATCGTGCAAGTACTAGCGCTCCACATAGTTCTAATCGCGCAAGTGAAATCGTCTTAGCCGGAGCGACCTTGGATTTAGCGCATAATAAATTAATTGTGGTTTTATCGGTATTCGGACAGTAAACATGTAAGTAAATAACACCTCCATATGCGCGTTCGCTTGCGTCTGAAAACCCGATAAGCGTTAATACACATTGGGGTTCGATTCCTAAAAAACGAGGAATTTTAATAGATTGCAGTAATGGCAATTCCTTTTTAAACTGTCGCCAAAGTGTGACAACTGTTTCAGGAGGAGTATCGTCCCAATTCAGGTTATACTCCCATAGAGATTTAATTATCAGCTTAGCCAATAATACAACTGGTGCGGCGAAACCCATCAAATCCCAAAGACGAGCAATCGTCGAGAGAATATTTCGTTTAGTACACGTTCTTTCGTCGGTGTGTACGACAAATACAAAATGATCAGAAGCGGGTATCCAATGAAGCCCTAGTATTTTTAGGTTTTCATCGGGATTAAATTCCACATGTTCCTTAACACGACGAGCTGTAGGAATCGTGGATAAAAACTTTGGAGAATTAGAAGAGAATTTTACAAGGTCGAATCCTCCGGCAGCGAATAACTGAATTAATTCCGTCGACAACTCGGTAGCTTCCTCGACTGATGAGCAACTGGTGACGAAATCATCCATGTAGAATGAGCCATTTTCCACCAAGTTTGCCGCGAGTGGGAAACGAGGTTTTTCATGCGTTGCGAGTTGACGCAGTGAACGCATAGCCAAAAATGGGCTACAAGACATGCCGAAAGTGACGCGATTAAATTCGAACAATTGTAAAGGGTCACTATTGTTAAATCTATACAGCATGCGCTGATAACGACGGCATTCTTCTTGCACTACGATTTGTAGGTACATTTGTTTTATGTCAGCGGTTATAGCTATTGCGAACAATCTGAAATTGAGGATAATGCGAAACAAATCACCTTGTAAATTCTTTCCGGTATGTAGGATGTCATTAAGCGAATAACCCGAATCGGATTTCATACTCGCATCTAGCACCATGCGAATTTTAGTAGTAAGTTTATCTTCACGAACTACAATATGATGCGGTATAACGTAATGAGGTAAGTCAGAATTGTCGACCGGCGAAATGTACCCTTTCTGTAGGTATTCGCGTAATATTTTGTCATATTCTAACTTTATTGCGGGTTGAGATATCAAGCGGCGTTCGAGAGATCGAAACCTGCGTTCGGCGGCGGGTAACGATTCACCGAGAACAGAGGGACTGTTTCGAAACGGCAACGCGACGATATAACGACCTGCCGTGTCACGAGAGGTAGTGAGTTTAAAAATGTCCTCACACTCTTGTTCATCAGGCGTTAAAAACTTCTCATCTGGAATGTCTTCCAATTCGAAGAAGCGCGACAGGCAAAAATCATTATTTTGCGTGAACGTACAAAATGATTGCGTGGCGTTTATACTTGGGTTTTCAATCATCGTTGGGGCAGTACCCAAGATGAGATATCCCAAAGTGGTTTCAATAGCAAATGGCTGGCCGAGAGAACCTGATATTTTGTTTGCCTTTAGAATGCGAGCAAATATGTCACATCCTAAGATAATATCAATCTCACCGGGCGTACAGAATGTTGTGTCTGCTAAGGGCAAATTGTCAAGATACGACAAAGAGGAACGGTTAATGTTAACAGTAGGCAACTCACTGGTTATAGTTTCTACTACATATGGTTTAATCGTATACGACTGAGTGATGTCATAGCGGGAATGTAACTTTAAGCAAGTTACGCCATTTGTCACATTTCTTACGTCACCTATTCCCGTGACGTAAGTACTTGGAGATGACCGCACCGTAAGATTCAAGCGTGAACAGCATTTGCGCGTAATTATGTCCCTTTGGGAGCCGCTATCTATTAGAGCCCGTAACGTCTGTACCTGGCCCTTAGCGTCTCTGGTAGTGCAAACAGCCGTTCCTAAGAGTGCAGTAGTATTTGCACTAGGGCATGAATTTGTTACACATAGCGAAACCGGATTCAAAGAATTTAAGTTATCATTATCGGCATCTGCTTGTAACGCGGGAGATGGTATTGGGTCTGTTTGTGACTTTCGCCCATCAGTTTGTTTGAAATGCAATAAACTATGATGGTTGAGCGCGCATGTTTTGCATGTACTCTTTGATTTACAAGCTTTTGTGATGTGCCTAGTACTGAGGCAGTTCACACAAACTCGAATATTCGATGACTTAATAAAGTTAAATCGATCGCGTGGTTCTAGACTTGTGAATTTAGAACATTGGTATAAAGGGTGCGATCCCTTTTGACAACAAAAACAAATTTCGATGGAGTGATTATCGATTTTTTCGACATTAATAAATGCCTTTGCGGAATTAGTTTTTTGCGGTTTAGCGGTATAATTAATGTTTGAGCCAACGCGGCTCGAGGTCGGTTGCGTGAATTGCGCGCGGTTGAGAATTCGTTGCTGTTGTCTTACAAAGTCGATTAGTTCCGCGCTGGAAGGTAAATTTTCATTATTTTTAATAGAAGATTCGAAAGCCTTTACAGTCTCTATGTCAAGCCGTTTAAGACCCAGTTGTAGCAATATGAATTCTGCGAGGTCTTTTATTTTTAATTGCTTCAGCGCGGCGATGTTAGCGGAGTATGCATCTGCGAAATTCTCTAAAGAAGCGGGCGTGGCCGAGTTAACTGGAGGCAATTTCAGCAATCGGTCAAAGTATGATTCAGCAAGAACGCGTTGATCATTATACTTAGTACACAATGCGTCCCAAATAACTTGATAATTTGTACCAGTAGGCGTAATAGTTTTGCAAATATTTAATGCTTTTCCGGTTAATTTAGACATCAGATACTGCATCTTTTCAGCATTATCCAGAGAATCATTCAAATGTATAACCGAATTATATGTTTCATAGAAAAGAGGCCAATTATCTAATTTTCCGTCAAAGCACGCTATTTCCAAAGGCGGTAACTTAATTTGACGGCGAGGTTTCGCAACTGGATTGGACAGCATATTTGCTTCGGTATATTTAATAACCCCGAAGAGTTCTTCAAATGCATTTAATTGAGAGTATTCAGCAATTGCTTCCGGATTCAATTCCAGTTCGCAATCCACCTTTTCATCTAAAATTGTTATAAATTCAGAACGAATTTTTTCAACAGTAGTTGCGCCTGACAAAAAAGATTGGCGATTGCTAATGCTTTCCGAAGCTTTCCTTATCTTGTCATACACCGACTGTAAGCTTGCAAAGCTAGCTGATAGTTTAGCATTTAAACGTTTGAGACGTCTTTCGTCCCGAGACGACCCGGATGACGCGCTTGTAGCCATTTTATTTATTCCGGTTATATTTTACAAAACATGAGACGATAAACAACTAAAACTGCGGTTAAAATAATGTGTCTGTATTATTTATGCGGAATTAATTAATTAATATTTAATAAATATTTAATTACTTCACAGTGATAACCGCATGGGGTTAAATTGACTGGTGAGCTGTGAAAGGTTAACAGATGCGCCGTGCACTACGTCGGTAAATCATTAACAAATTATACATATTACGATCGTATTATTCTATTTGTAATGTAATCCAATAATATAAACAATACGAATATTAGGAAATAATCGTATTATTTATAAGGTAGGTAATGCGATTTGATTAGCAAGATATAATTACATGAGTTATCAGAAATAAATATCAAAGCAGTGTCTTGTATCTATTTATTCTAATAGCGGGTAAATATGTTATTTCCAACCATAATACGATAGGTATAAAGAAACAAAATTACTCATGTAGGTATATCAAACTGCGGGAATGCGGGTAATTATTTATATGCGGTATTGTAAAAACGTATTCACACTCTGCTGGATTATTATCTACTAATATTATGGTTCAAAAATGTCCGGCTCGTTTGGATCAAGATGAATGAGATAGTGTGTGTGTAGAGTGGATTTGATATTTGCGAAGATTGACTAACGAAGGACCTTGAATTTTGTGTTACTGTTTACTGCTTGGAACGAGGAAAAACATATGCTGCATATAAAGGAAAGGACTCACCGAAACAGGATAAAGAACTTGTATGCTGGCAATTTTGTCTTCTTTCTCCCCGTCCAATTGGCACTGAAAACAGCAATTAGCGTGCGTTTCGTTTACACGGCGGACACGGCGGAATTACGTCAATGTTGCAGGTAGCGGGAGCACGGTGGCTATAGTAGGTATGTTGCGGCGCGGGCTGTTGATTGCAGACTGACGTGGTGAAGGTAGTTATAGGTGCGGATTTTGGGAACAAGGTAGGACAGGATTTGCAACAATATTAATACCAATCCCAAGCAGTAACAGTATGTATGTGTGCTATGTAGGTGTGTGTATGTGTAGGTATATGTATTGGCGTAACCAACTACTAATTACCAATATTTGCAAAATTTGCTGCCCGTAGTAAATAAGTTAACCTGGGATGCGCCGTTCATAAAAAGAGAAGACAAGGTTTTTGTGGATTTATTTGTTTATTTATATATTCATTATAACGCCTTGAAGGCTTGTACATGTAAGTTGTTTTATAATAGGTAGGAACAACACTATCATGAGTATGTAATAAATAAATAGTTGGTAGATACGTAATTGAAGAGAATGATACTTTCAAATCTCGTTCCAAAGTTATATTTATTAGCACAGAACACAAAATTATTAAGTACGCACAATAATTTACCTGTTATTACTTGTCTAACTGTTTCGCAAAATATTTAGATTATCATAATCTTGCAAATGTGTTTCCGAAAATTTTCGTAAAGAATTTGACAAAAATTACCCATTTCTTTTTGATTTCAGTATTTTTATTTAACCCAAAACCCCAAAACTTTGCTTGAGACCGTAAAAAGGGTAATTAACTGGTTTATTATTTAAAAAAGCAATGAGGTTTATTTATAGTAAGGAGGTACAATATATTATTTCAAATATTTTATATTATCATTTATTTTGTGTTTCCTCGTTGTTCGCACATTGATTAGTCAGATATTTCCAAACAATATTTTTTTATTTTTTTATTTATTTATTTCAAGAATTTTGTTTTTACAATACAAATGGTTACATGTGCAAGGTTATACAATAATTCATTTTATATTACTACTACTCCATAAATTGAGCTCAAGAGCTCGTGTTTATGGGAGGAGTATTAACATGCAAAAAAAAATTAATAGTGTTTTAGTGAGATGTTTAAACAATGATCAAAGAACTTATGAAAATAAATACAAATATTACTTGACAAAGGTACATAATTTAGAAAAAATAGTTTTAGAAGGACAAATAACAGTATATACCTATATATATACTTTTAATATTAGATATTACAGTTCAAGTAAGGGTAAATTAAATTAAATTAAGGGTACAATATATCATTATCCAATTTCAGGGACTTAATTTGCTTTTTAAATTGTTCATATTTCAATGTTCCCGTTATATTAATTTTGTTTTTGGACAATAATATATTGTACCATTTTACACCTAAATACAAATAGTGATGCTGAGCCGTGGTTGTTCTAAGCACAGGAATGGCTATTAAGCCATTAGTTTTAAATCTATTGCTTATGCTATCAGAGGGGTGAATTTTTTGAATAAAATATTCTTTATATATTTGATATAAGGCGTTTCTCTTATACAATTCTATGATTGATGGTACATTAAATTCCCGAAATAATTCTAGAGTAGGGAAATCGTATGGTTTCCTAAGGATAATTTTTATAATTATTCTTTGAATTATAATTATGGGCTGTAAGGAAGATTTAAAGGCCCCTCCCCACCCAATAATGCCGTACTGTAATAAGGACTGAATTAATGCATAATAGACCATTTTTATAGTTTTTTTGTTTAAAATATTTCGTATGTTATAGAATATATAGATTAGTTTTCTTATTCTTTCCACAGTGAGATTGATATGATCTTTCCATTTAACATTTTTATCTATTAGGATTCCAAGATATTTTACATTTGATTTATGATTTAGTTTAGCGCAGTCCGTATTACATGTATCGTCATTTGCACAATTTTTGGAATGAATTGTTATGTTAATTAAATTATTTGATACATCTTCTTGTAGAGAGAATGGAATATAATAAGTTTTTTCTGTGTTGAGTGATAATAAATTGTTATCGAACCATTTTTTTATAACATTCATGTCTTGATTTGCTGCAATGGTAATATCGTTCCACGTTTTTTTTTCAATAATTATTGCAGTGTCGTCAGCAAAAGATATAAGTTTACCATTAAGTGATAATTTAAACATTTGGTTAACGTATATTATAAATAAAATTGGTCCAATAACAGTCCCTTGGGGAATTCCAAATTCTAAAGTTTCATCCACACTTAGTGAGTTATTTAATTTTACTTTTTGACTTCTTTGAGTTAGATAGCTTTGTAGCCAATATCTAACGGTACCAATAATGCCGATATCATTTAATTTATTAATTAGTTTTGTATGGGAGATACTATCAAAAGCCTTGCGTAAATCAATGAAAATGCCAAGGCATTTGTTTTTTTTATCTAATGCATTGTATATATTTGATGTTAGTTCAGCAATGGCATCATGTGTGCCTAGTTTCTCTCTAAATCCAAATTGGTTAGGACTAAGTATTTTATTATTATCAATGTAGTACATGAGTTGCTTTTTTACGATTTTTTCAAAGATTTTTGCCACGTTTGAGACAAGAGATATAGGTCGATAATTTGATATTTCTTCAGGGCTGCCTGATTTAAAAACGGGTGTTACGATAGATTTTTTATAAATGGAAGGGAATATTCCACTATTCAAACTAATATTTATAATGTGTGTAATTGGAATGCTTAAAAAATTGTTATATTTTTTCAATATTTCTACTGTGATTCCATCAAATCCTGGTGCAGATCCACCTTTTAATTCATTTATAATATTTTTTATGTCATTTGTTGTTACTGGTTGGAAAACTGACAGATTATTTTGTTTTAGGCAGTCCTTCTCGAAATTATCTATTTTATAATTTTCATCGATCCGTGTAGCTAAATTTTGACCGACGTTAGCGAAATATTTATTAAAGGCATTAGCACATTTTGTCGGTTCCCTTATGGCATCAACAGAGTTTTTTCCGATATAAATTTTTTTAATTAGAGTATTTTTGTTTTTTTTACTATTTATTTCATTTATTGTTTTCCATATGTGTTTTACATTTTGTTTAGCCAGGTCAATTTCATTTTTGTAATAGTTTTCTTTAGTTATTTTTATTAAAGATGTTAATTTGTTCCTATATTTTTTGTAATACGTAAATATTTTTTTATCTAAGGGAAATTTCTTTGTCAGGTGATATAACTCTTCTTTTTTTCTAATAGAAACGACTAAGCCATGTGAAATCCATGGTTTTATTTTTTTGAATTTTGCTTTAATATGTATAGTTTTAATGTCAGTCGATGCTCTAATAAAATTGCAAAGAATATTATCAAAAATATTTGCGCTCGTTTCAGAACATGTAGATTCTAATACGGGTTTCCACGTTTCGGTACTTATTTTAATACTTAATTTATTATGGTTTAGTGATTTTTTTGTAAAAGCATTGCTCTCTGAAATTTTGTGTTTATTAATATTAAGTTGTTGTATACAGATGCAAGTGTGATGGTCAGTAATATTATTTTTTAATATTATGGTAAGTAATTTGTCAGTATGTTTAGTGTTGCACCATATGTGATCAATACACGATGGACGTTGACCCGTAATTTCTCTAGTATAATTTTTTATACATAATATAAAATTCATTTCTGTCATAAGATTGATAAATTCAGTTTTTATTTTGTTATTATTTTCGTTAGAAATATCTAAATTAAAATCGCCAATTATTGTTATGTTCTGTTTGTTTTTTTTTGATAAAATAAAGCGTCGTAATTCATCCATAAATATATACTCATTAGAGCCGTGCGTTCGATAAATTGCAATAATATTAAAACATACTTTATTTACAGTTACATTAATATCTAAGCAATTAACTCGCTGCATAGGTATTTCTTCCACTGTAATGTTTGAATAACAGGATTTAACGAATACAACAATACCACTATTTCGGTTGATAGCAAAGTGTGTCATAAAGTAACTATAACTAGGTATATAAAATTTATTGTAATCGCTGGTAAATGCCTCAGTTAACACAATAACGTCCGGTTTATGATTTAGTAAATTAATTGAAAGTAAGAATTCATTAAAATTTCGTTTCATTGATCTAATATTTAAATGTAATATTGAGAATGAATTCGGTATTTTATCTACAATATTATTACAATCATTTAAAGTGTCACAAATATGTTCCGCAATATTAAGAGAATCATCTAATTCTTTAGTGTAAAAATTATTCATATTTAAGGGGATAAAAAAATAAGTATGCAAAATGCAAACTTACTCGTATTCGATTCGCATTTGTGCATTTTTTAACATTTTCTTGCGGAATTCACATAAGTAACTGTTACCTGGATGTTCATTTTGGTAACCCTTTCTGTTAGTGCAGTTGTGGCATTTGGCAGGCTCTTGTTTTTTGGGGCAGTCTTGTATTTTGTGCTCTCCTGCACAGTGAAGGCATCTGGGACTCTTCATGTTTTCAAGGCATCTTAGTGATGTATGTCCATATCCAAGACAATGATAGCATTGCATGAGTGGAAAGCAGTCTTCTACGTGTGCTTTTGAGTATCCAATGTTGATCCTTTCTTTCGATATTATTATTTTTCTTAGTTTTGCTGTAGTTTCGATAATGAAATTTGATAATTTTTCCGATTTTTTGTTCTTGAGCTTTTTCTTGACAATAATGGGTTCATTTTCAGTTTCTGAGTTCATGGCGTTTTTTATATCTTCATTTTGATTTATCAAATCTATAAGTAGTTCTTCTTCCTTGTAGCAAGCATCAACTCCCTTAATGATAATGCAAGGTTTTTTTTTCTTTATTTCATTAGCGTGTATTTCAATATCTGGGTTTTTGTTGATTTCATTTATTATTTTTTCGGTATCATTTTGTTTCTCACATGTTAGTATAATTTTGTTTTGATAAGTTTTTTTTAGTCCAGAAATTCCTATTCCTAATTTGGATACTTTTATTTTGTCTTTTAATATTTTTTCGATTTCATCTGCAGGCTTGTCCTTTTTTGAGGAGATTAGTAGAGCAAAATTTGCTTTGGGTATTGGGTGTGATTTCTCCCTTACCACCATTGCGTAACTTTTTTCTTCATATTTTTTTTCTTCACTTGAAGCTTTTTTTATCAATGTTTCCAATTTGTCTATGTAATCCTCTTGATTTAGAATTACTTTTTTTTGTAAACTGATGATTGTGTTTTGTAGTGATGTTATTTCAAGCTTCCATGAGTCTTCGATATTGATTAATATTGATTCAATTTCGGTTTTAGCTTCTTTGGCAGCTTTTGTACTGCCAATTTTGTTAAGTTCCGTAAGTATTTTTTCAATATTTATTTTGAGTTCCATTTTGGAACATGGTCCCGAAGGTGTTAAATTTATGTTTGTAAGCAGTTTATTTTTGCAGTGTCAGTCACGTTAAACGACCGTTCGTCGCGAGACATGCGACAATACTGATATGTTTTGAGATAATGAGGAAAGCAATATTCAAATGCTCACCATAAATCAAATATGATTTACACGTGTCTGTGTTCTACATATTAAATAAATATGCTGTAAAATAACACCGGGAAGCATAACGGTCCGATACATTAGTATGACATTTTGAAATTTCCTACTGGTAACCCAGAAAACTTTTTTTGTTTTTGTTTTTTCCACTAAAAGTTTTTCTACATTATAATGTATGTAGTTTGTATGAGTAATCTGAGTATTATACCAAAAAGAGGGCACCTTTTTCATATAATTCAACTCAAATTTCGATTTTTTGAGAATGTCTGCTGGAAAAAAGCTGGACGATTGGTATATAAAAAAAGGATTTATGAATTGAAGATTTCGACTCATAAATGTTGTCATTTTATCCTCAACTCTAACATTAAGAAATATATTGTAATAACAATAACGTATTTAACGCAGCCTAAATTCCGGACATGGGGGAGATTTTTATAAAAGGTATGCCTATATGCGTGTTTTCACTTTTTTTTAGAAGCGTTTCAATATTTATTTTAGAAACGTTTCGAGAGGCGGCGCGCCGGTAGCCTACCTATGTAGGGTACTGAGGTTAAGTCCTTTCCAACCCCACGTCAATTAAAGTCATTATCATCAAAATTTGATTAAAATCAACGAAATTTTCCATTTTAGAAATTCATGTTAGTAAAATATTTAGATTTTTATTATGAAAACGAAAAACTTACGACTTTTTAAAAAAAGTTTTTCGTACCATTGCATTTATAAAAAAATATATAAACAAGCGTAATTATTATTGTAATGCTACTCTGTAATAATTATTACTACGTGTAACAGCTGTTTTGCTTTCCGAAATCAAACTAGCAGTTTGATAGCTGTTTTTCGTATTAGATTCTAAGTGAAAACTTCCGTCGGAAGGCAAAAAAGTCAGGTACAGGAAATTCAGATAATATTGGTAGTTCTTAGTCAAAGTATGCTTCAGTTAAAAGTATGTTCAGTTGGTAGAGTTGTGGCCCGGAAAGCCGCAGGTCCTGGGTTCGAGTCCCAGATGGGCCCATATCTTTTTCAGATTTTTCTGTTTCCAGATTTTTGATTGAGTTTCGCTAATATTGTCTTCATATTGAAATAATACTTCAATTTGAGGTTTTAGTTTCGCTGATGATACTGTGTTACTCTTTAAGGCAAATGACTGGAAAACACTTATCACAAAAGCAGAACTTGGTTTAAATATTACTAAAAAATGGCTCGACTCTAACATATTAACTTTAAATATAGATAAAACGAAATTCATAACTTTTAGCATAAACTCAAGAGGCCAACCATCCAATAACATCCATCTTAAAATACATTCTTGTCAATCAACACACACCATATGCGATTGTCCCCCAATTACACAAACGGAAAATATTAAATATCTGGGCATATACTTCGACCGTTATATAAAATGGGATAGACATATAGATTCAGTAATAGGAAAAATAAACAAGTTGATTTACTTCTTTAAAAACGTGAGAAATATTCTAAACATATATGATATAAAAAATATATACCTAGCACTAGCACAATCCTTAATGGAATACGGCATTATACGGTAAAAAATACATTAATACACTGTTTAAAGTTCAGAAAACCCTAATAAAAGTAATACTTAAATTACCAATACTAACACCCACTTCAATCATATTCGAAAAATTCCCAGGGCTGAAAATTCAAAAAATATATTCCAAACAAATACTAACTTTCCTTTACAAGAACTTAAACACATTCAATACTTCACAAAATTCTCGCAATACTAGAACAAGACATGCACACCAACTACAAATACCAAAAACAAACACATCCTTTGGACAAAAACACTACAGATACCAGGCTATTAAACTATACAATTCACTTCCAACACAATATAAAACAACTAATATTATTGAATACAAAAAAAAACATATGGAACTGCCTACAATCCTTTTAACTTTTAATTTATAATTTTGTCGTATAGAAGTCGATTTTATATTTTAATTTTATTGTTTCTGTATAATTTGATTTTTTATTATTTCTTCTTTAAATTAACTAAGACTACTGTTTGTTTTTGTTTTACTACTTACATTTTATAATTTATAATTTACAACTGTAAAATGTCCTTTACTACTTACATTTAATAATTTACTGAATATAATAATTTGTTAGTATTAATATTAATAATAATATGATATAATTTATAGAATAATTTACTGTAATTTACTATGTACTTACATTTTATAATTTACAATTGAAAAATGTCCTCTACAATACAGGTGAACTCCTAGTTTGGAGGACAATATACTATACCTTTGTAATGTAAATATACTAAGAATAAACAAATAAATTTATAATAAGAAGTACAAAAAAAAAATATACAAAACTTTTATAACTTTATATACAACAAAACAATGTTTTTTTGTCTGTCCCATATGCGTTCCTATACCAATAATCCGATTCCGATGAAAATTTGGTGATTTGTTGTGCGCACGCCCACGAAGGTTTCCATATATAGTGGTGAGTTCTGGCGTTATGACATTATTCCCTACACCATTAATCCGATTGCCATGAAACTTTGGCGATTTGTTGTGCGCACACCCGCGAAGGTTTCTATATATAATGGTGAGCTCTGGCAGTATGAAATTATTTCCTAAACCATTCCTCCCATTACTATGGAACTTTTGTGATTTGATATGCGCACGCCCACGAATGTTTACAAATACAATGGTGAGCTCTGGCATTATGAAATTGTACAAAATTTTAAAAATCAAACTTCGCAACATAAAAATTATCTTATGGCTTACTCGTGGCTAAGTGCTTAACCCCCTTACTAATAAACTAGTTTTACATTTTAAACGCCTGCTAAACAGACATATCTAATCTAATCTAAGACACTATATAAAGAGGTAAGTTTGTTTGTTTGTTTGTTTGCATTGAATAGGCTCCGAAACTACTGAACCGATTTGAAAAATTCTTTCACTGGTGGGAAGCTACACTATCCCCGGGTGACAAAGGCTATATTATATTTTCTAAAAAATTATGGATCCTTACTAAAACTCCCATAATGTAACCCAAGGTGTAAAAAAATTACCTATAATATTCTTTGCATCGCGTGCGCTGCGAAAACTATTGATGATAGAATAAAACAATGTACCAATACTTTGCAGAACACATCATTATTTACAAAAAGTGTCGCAACAGCATATGCTAACTATTATAGTTATGCCAAAATAAGTGTTCTTTTATTTAAAAAAATTAATTGAAATGCCGCCGCTAGAAAAGGCTCTTTATTTGTATCTTGATATTAATCCTTATCAAAATAAATTACTTCATATTAAAGACTGCTTCAATACCTTTATATAACTTTTTAGATTATTCAATTGGGACATCCCATTCGAAAGATATCACGAGTTTAAAAATGTAAGTATTAGAAAAAATTGCGTGGTCGCGGGTCATCCCGCTCGGCTAGCTAGGCAACATCTTATGCGATCTAGGCGTCACTGGGATACGGGCCGTACGGGCGGGGAGTCATGTCAAAAGGATGGAAGGGGAACGCAGGAGGGAAAAGGGATGCATGAGAATATCCATTTATTTATTTATATATTAACGCTAAAAATTTAGGGATAAACAATTTATTTCTTTTAATGGCATAGCAACGCATGCCGGGAACCAGCTATCTATATATAAAATTACTATAAACTCGTTAACTAGTAAGGCTCTATACTTAAATCTACACTGCTGAATGATGCCGTTTCACTTCTGACAATCCTTGCAGACAATAATTCTCTCTTATTAACTCCAGGCTTGCCATCTGCCAGCACGATATCCAAGAAGAATTTTCCCGGCTTGCCCTGGATTCGTATATTTGTACACCGTATTAATTGCTTCCGTCTAAGTTACTCTTCGCTATAACGTTTATTAGGCATAGTATTGCAAGGAAAATTTACATAAATTCCTCTGCAATGAAGACATACGGGCTAATTAACCCCCGTATGCGATAGGAAATATGATATTGTGCACCGTATGGTAAACAGACTTGTAGATTGTAGATAGCCAACGTTCATTGGATAATTATTCATCACTCATATCCATTAATCCACTCCTGGATCCACACTTACTGTAACTAATATTTATTAATATTATTGTAACAAGCAAAACATAACGAAAAAAATATCAATTTGCCGAAAGAGCAATAAAGGTTCCTGGAAGCACCAACAATATTATAATTCAGGCTGATATTACGTCCAGTCCAACTCAATTTAATTAAGTCAAAATAAACTTTTCCTGGGAATGTTACTTAGGTCTGAGCTGCATAATAACGAATTTATTATTACATATGCCGTCATCGATGTGTTTGTTCAGTTATAGATAGGTACTATAAACATACCGAAAATATCTATGTAATTTTATTTTAACAACACTAAATGTCAGTTGTTCAACAGAAATTGAATAATTCATGAAAAATTCAAATTGACGATTTTCAAGTTCTGTATAGGTTATATTCAAGTTCTGTTATTATATTATTCATCAAATAGTTCACATAACTGAAATAATATCAGAACTTAAAAATTACTCCCACAAACGAAACTGAAAATAACTATCTTTGAAATTTTAACAATTCATTTCATTTAAAAGTTCTGTGAAAGTTCCATTCAAGTTCTGTTATCATCGTTCATGTACAACACTAAACCAAAAGAATCATCTGGATCCTTTGAATGCGCAATGCGCAAACATGTAAATTTTTTGTTTAGAATACAATTGAATGTGCTTAATTTTGCGTACCTACTTAGTTCATGCTTTTGATACGTTATAGCTGTGAGACGCTCCGATTTGTACCTGGAGCGTATTTGTGAAAGTGTAGTAATAAAAATAATATTTTAATGATTATTTTTAATTGATAAACTAACGTTTAAACAAGATTTTTATGCATCGCACAAAGGGTAGATAACAAATATTATAATCAATAATTATCAGCCTGAAACACTCATCTACATTGAAAAAATCTTCCGAGAAAAGATACTGGCCGCCAACGGGAATTGAACCCGTGACCTTCTGATTGCCGGTCAGCAGCTCTGACCACTGAGCTATGGCGGCTTATCAAATACCCGCCAAATAATTCAATATATACTAGTGTTTCATTCGACAATTACAAATTATTACATTTTTCCAACTGAAAACCAGCAGTATCTTTTCTCGGAAGATTTTTTCAATGTAGATGAGTGTTTCAGGCTGATAATTATTGATTATAATATTTGTTATCTACCCTTTGTGCTATGCATAAAAATCTTGTTTAAACGTTAGTTTATCAATTAAAAATAATAATTAATATTTGACAAGTTAAAGTATTTCAGCAAAAAATGCAGACATAATTAGTCTCGACGCCACCTAGCGGGAGATTTAGTATTAACAATACCTCTCTCACAAAAATAAAGTTGGTTGTTTTCAGTTGGAAAAATGTAATAATTAGTAATTGTCGAATGAAACACTAGTATATATTGAATTATTTGGCGGGTATTTGATAAGCCGCCATAGCTCAGTGGTCAGAGCTGCTGACCGGCAATCAGAAGGTCACGGGTTCAATTCCCGTTGGCGGCCAGTATCTTTTCTCGGAAGATTTTTTCAATGTAGATGAGTGTTTCAGGCTGATAATTATTGATTATAATATTTGTTATCTACCCTTTATGCTATGCATAAAAATCTTGTTTAAACGTTAGTTTATCAATTAAAAATAATAATTAATATTTGACAAGTTAAAGTATTTCAGCAAAAAATGCAGACATAATTAGTCTCGACGCCACCTAGCGGGAGATTTAGTATTAACAATACCTCTCTCACAAAAATAAAGTTGGTTGTTTTCAGTTGGAAAAATGTAATAATTAGTAATTGTCTAGTAATAATTAGTAATAATTAGTAATAGTACTAGTGTTTCATTTACTAATTAATAATTAGTAAATGAAACACTAGTATATATTGAATTATTTGGCGGGTATTTGATAAGCCGCCATAGCTCAGTGGTCAGAGCTGCTGACCGGCAATTAGAAGGTCACGGGTTCAATTCCCGTTGGCGGCCAGTATCTTTTCTCGGAAGATTTTTTCAATGTAGATGAGTGTTTCAGGCTGATAATTATTGATTATAATATTTGTTATCTAATATTTTAATGATTTGTGTAGGGCGCTGAATTAATTGATTTTTTAAATTTTTATTTATACCTATCTGTATGTGACTAAGACAGGGCAGGCAGTGCTTATATGTGTCCATATGGAAAACATGCCTCTGCCTGTACTTGTATACATTATACCCATTACTGGGTATTGCGAGTTTTCATCCTCCGACAAAATATCCCAGACAAAATATCCTCCGACAAAATAATTCTCGACATAATATCCCAAGGACAAATTGTATCTCCACTACGCTGAATTCCCTTTCTTTAGTTAGGTTAGGTTAGGTTAGTTTAGGTTAGTGTGATGCATGCATGAAAGTGTACGAGCGCAAGCATGCGTGATTTGTCCTCTTTTGCTTACGAGCAACTTCCTAATAAATACTAGTACCAATATACGTATATTCTCTTCATTTGCCGAGTGCTACCCGACACGCTACAATAAGGCACATTACATGAAACTTTACAGTTAGCTTAGTTTAGGTTACGTTAGGTTTTAGTAGATATTTTGTGGGGGAAGAATATTTTGTCGGGGGTTTAAGACGCGCGGAACCATTATAGTGAATAAATAAATCATTCTGTTACCCAGCAGCTATGATACATTTTTCAGCGGCCACTACTTTTTTTAATATGGGGGGGCTTGCACCTGCTTGACATCAGACTTGGGATTATTTTTGTCTTTAAAAAAAAGACAAACATTCCCGGGTTACGAATAACCCAACAATGATTGAAAATCTCCTACTACCACCACAGAAAGCCGAAAATGTTGCTTGTGTTGTTTTTGAGGACTTAGCCAGCCGAGGAATCGAACACGCGACGCCCAGGTGGGACCCAAGCGCTATGCCCACTCAACCACTGACCGGTCAATGGGGCGAATAATTTATTCTTGTTACAATTATATGTTGAGCTTTGGCAGATTCTAACTCCTTTATTTGGAAAGTAAGCATTCCACTCGGTAAAATGTTACAAGGCAAGCCCTGTCACCTGTCCCCAAGAAAGTTTCTTTGCAAACATCCTGGCACTTCATTATCTGTCTTTGACTCTCCTATGCAATTTCTTTGTTCCTGTTAAATTACAATAGTTGCCAAGTTCTTCTTTGTTCGCAACTTGGTGTTCAGTTCTGCAAACTACTCGCTCTTTACATGGCTTTGTTCCACTTGGTTGTACGACCCTTAACTATTGACACGGAGGTCGCAATCTTAAATTATCACCAACTATCCAGGACCGTTCTTTTTTTGTTTTTGCATTAACCTCCTTACAGGAGGCCCTGAGGAAAATAATTTCTCCCAGAGCCTCTAAGGAGAGAAGAGAGTGAACATGGGTTTTGAAGAGGCCCATGTTGTAGGAGGGAGGAAATACAGATGTCGGCAAATCGTTCCACAGCCGAGCTGTTAAACTCAAGAACGATTTGTAGAAACGATCCGTTCTCATGTGACTAATGTTAACCGTGTACAAATGTTGGTCGCGCGTTTGGCTTGTTTCCCGATGATGCACTATTGCCGAAGGAATCAATGAGTTTAGTTTATATATATATATTTTTTTTAAAATATGAAAACCACATAAGAGTCCCAACTGCTCCCGTTTGGAGCCAGTTCCACCTTCAGCTTCACAGCATATCCCAAAATTGGGGTATGCTGTGAAGCTGAAGGTGGAAGGGAAAAGGGAAAAGAGATGGGGGAAATGCAGGTGAGGAAGTACCTGGCTATTCAGATCTGGTCACCTAACACGGCTAAAGCCATTTAATTATTTATTAATTTTCAGGAAATGGACAGTTTACATTTATTTCAGTTTGTACATAATATTAAATAGCCAACATAAAACCAATTATGGATTTCCTCCTTGTGACTTTACTTGTACTGAGACAGCATAATAAGAGTAAGTAAATTAATTTTATAAAAAAGCAATATGAATCCAAAAATTAAATAAAACAAAATCCAAAAAACACAAAATATAAAACAATTTTTTTCTTATATAAAATGAAACATTACTAAACAAAAAAATCTATCAATACATTGGTAGCCATGGAGAGAGATTGTACATATAAATCAAACCATAACAGAAATATAAAACAATAAAAACATAACATTATTCACGAACCACATTCTCATACATTGAAATTAATTTTATTTAGCATTTCTAGGCATTGAAAAACATGTTAACTACTTTATACAGGACTAGTGCATCCATAAATATAATGCCTTCGTACACCCAATGAATCAATTTTAAAGTGTGATGCTGCCTCTGCATTATTATTAAATCTTACAAATGACTTGTAACAAAGATATTTTAGGAATTTATTTTGAATTGCCTCGATTTTGTTTATGTGGATTTTGTAAAATGGAGACCAAACAACTGATGCAAACTCCAGATGACTCCGTACATAGGCAAAGTAGAGTTGCTTAATGATATTGATGCTATTAAAAAGTTTTGTGTTTCTTATGATGAAACCTAACATTTTAGCAGCTTTATTTGTGATTTGTTGTATATGAAGGTTATATTGTAGTTTACTATCAAGGGTTATTCCAAGATCACGAATATCTGAGACTGTTGCAATGTTGTTGTTATTTATAGAAAAATTAAATAATGTTTTATTTTTATTTCTTGAAAAGGTAATGTGATGACATTTTGAGACATTTAGAAATAGTTGATTTTATTGGCAATAGGTAAATATATTGTTTAAATCATGTTGTCACAATAATAATAATAATAATGATTTATTGTCTTCATTTCTTTACAAACTTCTAGAGATAATGATACCCTCACTGGGATTTCCCGTGCTGAGGATTTCATTTACATATTATAATTTAATTATAAGAAATTAATATGAATTAGTTATAAACATAAAGGTATCATGTAGTATTTTTTTAAATAATTAAAAATTAAATAAAAGTGTGTTTTTTTTTTATAATTCAGTTCAGTAGATTCGGTTTTAGTCTGTATTTGATATCAGTATATTTTCTATTTCTGTTCTCCCTATATTTAGTATCCAGCTTTTTATTTGAGATTTAAATGTTATACTGTTGAGGTTTTTAAGTGAGAGTGGTATTTTATTGTAAAGTTTAATATCATAATACAAGAAGCTTTTTTGCCCAAATGTTGTGTTTGTAGTTACTTGTTGGATATGTTTTTGACCATGAGATCTAGTGTTTCTAATGTATGTGTAAGTTGTCATTTCTTGGGTTTTGTACTTATGAATGTAAATGAGTATAGTTTTAGAATACAGTTGTTTAATTGACATGATGTTAAGATTGTTGAAGATTTCGTCAGTGCTAGTTCTTACAGGAACTTTCAGTATAATTTTCATTATGGATTTTTGAGTTTTAATTAGTGGATTTAGTATGTTTTTATTTGCACTGCCCCATCCGATAATACCGTATTCTAAGAGTGATTGACAATGAAAGGAAAATGTTTGGACGTACTTTGTGTAACAGAGAGTATGAAAAAAGAGAGTGGTACAATGCAGCATAATGACAGGTTCGTCATCTGGTCTGGGAGACCAGATACGGAGAGGGCTTGTCAGGGTGTTACAGCGATACTGTCTCCCAGAATGGTTGAATGTATGGTACAATATGAATGTGTAAGTCCGAGAATAATGTGGATCCGACTCAAAATTGGTTTGACAAGGGTGTTTCTTGTTATTTGCTATGCCCCTGTTAATTCTGAAAGCGACGAAGAGAAAGATGATTTTTGGACTAGTGTGAACGATGTAATGAGACTAAAAGATTCGAATGAAAGGATTATAATAGCGGGCGATTTGAACGGGTGGGTCGGAATTAGACGTGACGGATTCGATTCGGCTTTAGGTATGTTCGGGGATAAAATAACGAATGACAATGGGAACAGAATACTTGAAGTATGTTTAAAGTGGAACCTTTTTGTATCGAATACTTTTTTCGATCATAAAGGTATCCATCAATATACGTGGGAAAGAGGAAATGAAAGATCAATAATCGATTTCGTAGTAATTGACTCTAGGTTGAGAGCCGTTACCGAGGACACAAGAGTTTTCAGAGGGGCTGAGGTTGAAACTGACCACTTTCTCGTGGTGTCGAGAGTAAACCTCTTCCGCGGCTGGCGCTCTAAAGTGAAAACGGTATCAGCTCCAATAAGAGTCAAAATAGAAAAACTACAAAACGATTATGTCAGAAGTGAGTATGAGATTTGTGCAGAAATGAGATAGAATGAGAAAGAAATGGACGGTCTAAGCATAGAGGAAACATGGAACCACATAAAGGTGAGTCTATGTGAATCTGCTAGAGACGTGTGTTGAATAAGTAAGCAAGGTAGGAAGAAAGGTGATGCATGGTGGGATGATGAGATCAAAGCGCTGGTCTCAGAGAAGAAGGAAGTTTGGTTACGTCTGATAGAGACTGGCAGTGCTCCAAGCGAAGAGAGATATCGAGCGAAAAAAGTGTATAAGGTATGCAAAAAAAGAGTAAGTGTTGGAGTGAAAAAACGAAAGAAACGCCTGGAAAAGGAAGAGGGGATAAAGATGACAAACCACTTTCAAGAAAACATTAAACTGTTTTGGAAGGAGGTCAAAAGGTCCCGGAGTGGTCTAGAGAACGGAAGCATGAAAGTGATAAAATCGAAAGATGGGCAAATGTTGACGAATGAGAAAGAAATTTAAGAGAGATGGATGAAATATTTCGAAGAAGTCTTCGAAAGTAACCCGGGTGACTGTGATCCCAGCGGTGAATCGGGTGTGAACGATGACGTAGTGAATGTTACCAAAGTCAGCATGGATGAAATTTTATTTTTTTTTTTTTTTTTTAATTCCTTTATTTTTCCCATATTTTACAATTTATATTTACATATTTGAAAATCATAACAATAATGTGGGAACCCACTAAGGCGCAGCCTGTGCGTGGGTAATATATTTAAAAAAAGTTTTTTTTTTAGTACCTAGAAAAAAACAAACAGGGGTATATAAAGCAAAAACAAAAAATTGTTTAAAACATTTTGTACAAAAAATGTATACAATAGTGTACGGTTAAATAAGTGTAAGTGTAATTAATGATATACATTGTAATAATAGGTGTAAAGTTTATGAGAAAAGTGATATAAAACTAAATAAATCGAGTTTTTAGAAACATAAAGTGAAATAAAACTAAATAAATAGAGTTTTTACAACTGTATGGTTTAGCCATAATTTTAACTCTTTTACGAAATGCGGAAGTTTTGTTGCAACTTGAATATGTTTTGGTAAACTATTGAAGGTACGAGGTCCAATAAAACTACTGTGAGTTTGCATTTGTTTTGTGTGTGTTTGGGGGGTATAGAATACATTATTATTTCTAATGTTGATTCTGTTTACATTTTTTTCGAATTTGTTTACGTTTTTAAAGATATATTTCATAGTTTGCAGTATAAATAGTTTACGGAGACTGAATAGTTTAGATTCTTTGTATAAAGCATCTGTCGAAAATGTTTTAATTCTATTATACATAACTTTGATAATATAATTTTGAGTTGTTTGTAAAGGTTTTATAAAAGTATCAAGGGCACCACCCCATCCTATTATTCCATACATGAGTGAAGATTGCACCATAGAATAATAAATCATTTTCAATTTGTCAATATTCAATACTTCTTTGAGTCTGTAAAATATGTATGTAAGATATCTCAATTTAGAAACGGTATTATTTATTTGTGAATGCCAATTTAAATTTGTATCAATACATATACCCAAATATTTTATCTTTTCAACTTTTACAATTTCAGAGCAAGATGAGCATATTACTTGATTACAGTTAGTATTATGAATTCTAATTTTAAGGTTATTGGGGGGTTTGTTTTTACTGTTTTTATAAAAAGGTAGGTAAAATGTTTTATTGTTGTTTAGGAAGAGTCTATTACTATTTAGCCATGATGAGACATGTGCAATACATTTTGATGCATTTAAATAAGTTTCAAGCCAGGATTTTCCGTTTACAATTATTACTGTATCATCAGCATAAGATACAATATCACCAGGGATTACAAGATTACATAAATCATTTATATATATTAAAAACAGGATTGGGCCAAGCACAGTACCCTGTGGTACTCCATTTTTTATCCTCGTTTCAGTACTATAAAAATTCCCTATTTTTGTTTTTTGTTTTCTGTCTTTGAGATAGTTTGTGAGAATTTTTAGTGTATCTTTTTTGAAACCTATTCGATTAATTTTTTTTATAAGTATATTGTGGTTAACCGTATCAAAAGCTTTTCTTAAATCTAAAAATAAAGCTAGGCATTTTTTATTTTTATCAACAGATGTGTACAATTTTTTTGTCAAATCGAATATTGCATCTTCAGTGCTTAGGTTACTTCTGAAACCATATTGATTTTGGGACAGAATTTTGTTTTGTTCTAGGTGATTCATTACTCTATTTTTGATACATTTTTCAAATATTTTTGAGAGGTTTGAAACTAAGGAAATAGGTCGGTAATTGTCTAATATGTGCGTTTCTCCTGATTTGTGAATTGGAATGATGGTGGAGATTTTAAATTGTTCAGGGAAATGTCCCTCTTTTCGTGATATATTAAAAATATGTAGCAATGGAATTAAAATATTATGTTTTATTTTTTTTAGTGTGTTACCCGATAAACCATCAATTCCTGTAGAATTTGTTGACTTTAGACTATCAATGTGTTTTACAATTTCGTTTATCGTGATAGGTGAAAAATATTCTAAGGAATTTATTGAATCGTAAGTTGAGACTAAATGCAAAGATGAGTCTACTGGTGTTGTACTATCAATTTTACTAGAAGATTCAAGTACTTGATCTACTACATTTGTGAAGAAGTTGTTAAAGTTTTCTGCAATGGCCGATTTGTCAGTTATACTATTGTTATTTATTTTAATCTCTTTCACATCAGTTGATGCCATTTTTTTTTGTTCATTATTTCATTAATAATATTCCACGTTTTTTTGGTATCATTTTTTGCGTTATCAATTTGTTCACAATAGTATTTCTTTTTACAACTTCTTATTAACCTATTTAGTAAGTTTCTATACATCAAATACTTTGTTTTCATAAAAGACATTATTCTTACGTTATTTTTTTGACAGGTTTTTTCATAATTTAACATTTCTCTGTAAAGTTTATCTCTGTGTTTAATGGAGACTATTAGTCCTACAGTAATCCAAGGTTTGATTTTTTTATATTTTCGCTTATTAATAACAATTTTGTATGTGCTTTTCGATATATAATCTTGTAGAGTTTTATAAAACAATTCTAATGCTGAATGTGGGTTAGCTGTCGATCGTACATTGTCCCATTTTTCTGAATGGAGTAGATTGTTTAATGTGTCGTAGTTAATATTATTTTTTTCTAGATTACCAGAGTTTTCTTTTAAATTAGTGGTTAAGAGGTTGTGTCCATAAAATGTTGGGTAGTGGTCAGTAATGTTTGTATGTAGAGTTGAAGATGTAGTTTTGACGTGTTTGTGTGTTTTTACAAATATATGATCTAGAGTCGTGGAGTTATTCAAATTTTCTCTTGTTGGAGAATTTATGTATGACTGATATCCTGCATATGATAAACAATCTAAGTATTCATTTATACAGTTTGTTCTTTTGTTATTTTCATTAATGTTTATATTGATATCTCCAGATAATATTGAAAAATTGAAATTTTTTCTGTTAGCCGTTTTAAAAAATGAATTTAGCTCGTTAGTGAAAAGTGATTCATTTAAGGAAGGAGATCTATATATAGCTAATATCAGATAATTACAGTTATTGTGCTTGAATGTTACTTCAATTGCATTAGCTGTTTTAAAATCTAAAATTTTGAAGGTAGTTTTCTTAAGACAATTTTTCACAAATACGGTGATACCATCGTGCCCAGTATGTTTGCATTCAGATGAAATGGTGACATATCCTGGAAGATTATAGGGGATTACCTCTTTCATCTGTGTTTCTGTTAAAATAACAATACTCGGAGAAAAATCTAGACTTTCGAGAAGTACACAGAGTTCATCAAAATGTTTTCTTAAGCTACGTATGTTCATATTAAGAACTGAAAAGTTTATATCTTTAAAGTGATTATTTAGTTCATTAGTATCATTACAAATATAATTTTCATACAAAAAATTTTCGTCTGACATGTTGAAAGAAAAAAATTTACACATGCAATGTGGTTACTTGATCCTCTATTCTTCGGGAATGTCTGCCGGCTGTCTTATTTGGATGATTGGGGCTAATTCATCTTTTCTCATCATAATGTGTCCATTTTTAGCCCAAATAAATTTGTAACCAAGTCTTGATGATTTTGCCAGGAACAGTAGGTGTTTATTTTGTGGTGTCAGTTGTTCATTAATGTATACTTTGTTATCTTCTGGAAAGTTAAAGTTTTTTGTGGACAAAAAACCGTATTTTCTTTTTTTGTCGATGATTTGGTCTCTGATTTCTTTATTTTGAAATGATACAACAATGGCTGGGTATTTGTTTAAAGGATTTCTATTTTTGATTTGGTAAATATTGGTTATTTTTGAAGATTTTGTTTCGCCTTTAATAGTTTCCATTATGTTATTCACTATTTTTGTTATGTTTTCATTATCTTTAAATGGGACTCCCTGTATTTCGATGTTATTTTGTTTGTGAAGTTGTTATTTTTATTTCCTTGTTTTCCGATTGCAGCTGTTTAATCAATATGTCTTTGTTTTTATTTTTTTCTTCGAATTCATCAATTTTGTTACTACAGAATTCAACTGATTTTGTAAGTTCTCTGAGTTCATTCTTGATCTGTTCTCTGAGAGATTTAATTAATTGTTCCGATAAATCTTCGAATTTTTTTTCCAGGAATTTTAACATCTTATTTGTATTATAGTCTTCTTCAGATTCGCTAGATGCTGCTTTTTTTGTGGCTCTCTTTTGTTTATTCATATTAATGTTTTTGATGTTCTGCAATAGATGGTGTTATAGTATAGTCTGAGGGTAAGTCTTGCGCTTCTACTAATTTAAAAAAAAAAAAGTTGGTTTTTGTGAGGATCGAACCTCGTTCCTACGGACCTATGGCTCAGACGGTCAATGTCCGCGACGCTAACCACTAGACCAATCCGGTAGGTATCGGGAGCGAGGTAAATATCGCTATATTAAAGGTAATGTTGCTATCAACTGTCAGTTGCAGTTTACAGTTGGTACTTAGATGCGACAATATTCCCACAAATTACTTCACAGTTTTTAAATCACTTCAGATTAGTAATTCTTGACCGTTTCAAATGTTTAAAGTGGTAGATAGTTCACTACTGTTGCACAGTTATACAAAAATCAATATCTTTTTGAATAATACGATTTAAAAACGTTGAATTTAGATAATTTTTGCAGAGTGAAATTTGACGTGCACACTGTTTGATGTAGGTAATCTCGTATATGAAATAAAAAGGTATATTAAATGTATGAAAAATGGTAAGGCTGTGGGTTTCGACAATATTGCTGCCGAATACTTTAAGGGAGATAGCCGTATTATTCTCACATGGCTGTGCAAACTTTTTAACCAATGTTTAGAGGAGGGTTATACGCGACTAGATTAGAGGAGGGCTGTAATCATGCCATTGTACAAAGGTAAAGGGTCACGTATGGAATGTGAGAATCATAGGGCTATTAGCCTTCTTAGTTCAGTCGGCAAGCTATATGGTAGAATATTGATTGAAAGGGTAAGAATGGAAATAAAAGATAAAATATGGGATGTGCAAGGTGCTTTTATGAGTGGAAGGGGGTGCATGGACCAGATTTTTCTCATTGCGTATGCTCACTGAGAAGTTTCTTGCAAAAAACCAGAAACTCTTCTGTGCCTTTGTAGATCTACAAAAAGCATACGATCGAGTTGACAGGAAAAAGCTATGGAAGGTATTGTCCAAGTATGGAGTGAATACGAATCTCATACAGGCAATTGAATCTCTATATGAGGGAAGCGTTGCATGTATTAGGGTGAACGGCGATTTTACGGGGTGGTTTGACATAATGCATAATGTCACCGTGGTTATTCAATCTATACATCGATAATTGTATGCAAGAATTGAAAGAGATGGGATTGGGTGCGAAATTGAGTAATCTGGAAGTATGTTGCCTGTTGTATGCTGATGATGCGGTGCTGATATCTAACAGTATGGAAGATCTACAGTCTCTCGTGTCAAGGATGAACGAAGGATGTATGAAGAATGTGTGTGCAAAGACCGAGTTGTTTGGCGGTCCGTCCTCTCTGCCTACCCCTGCGGGGAAACGGCGTGATGGTTAGTTAGTTAGTTAGTTGATGTTGTAAATTGACACAATCATTTTGACTTTTTATTGACTTGTATAGCTTGGCATCATCAGAAAATAATTCTATTTCAGAGTATTTAACAACATTGACCAAATCATTGATATACAAAATAAAAAACAATGGTCCGAGATGAGAACCCTGTTGGATCCCAGAGGAAATTTCACTAAAATCTGATTCAAAGCCGTTTATTGCTACTGCCTGTGATCTCTTGAGTATATAAGATGTAACCCAACGAAATAAATTACCTCGTATACCTAATGACCAAAGTTTTCTGAGTAATAGTTTTTGATTAATTTTATCAAATGCTTTGGCAAAGTCTGTATATATGATATCTACTTGAATGCGGTTGTCCATGTGATCGACAATGAATTCAGTAAGAAGAACGAGGTTACTTTCCACATTTCTGCCTTTTGTAAAACCATGTTGCTTTGTTGTAATGATATGATTCAGTTGTGGACTTAGATATTTGTAAATATTTTTTTCCATTAACTTACTGAATATTGTTAGTTTTGAAAACGGCCGATAGTTTTTCATATTATTTTTTTCACCATTCTTGTGGATTGGTCTTACGTATGCTCTTTTCCATATTTCAGGTACCGTGCCTTCGTTCATTGATTTATTATATATAATGCAAAGAGGTTTTGCAAGTGTTTCCGCAACTTTCAGCAGTATGTATATAATTAATGTAAAGTTGTTGTGTAATTCGTTTTTGTCTAGATTTAACGCAATTTCATGCAACGTTTCAATTCTGAATGGTGGTCTTTCACCAGGGCGATACTGTGAGTATCTTCCACTCTGGAACGTGTCGCAAATACATTATATATTATCTTTACATGGTATTATCGCTCCCGCTGTCTGTGAGCTTAGATCTTTTAAAGTACGCAACGGATTTTCATTCCACCAATAGATAGAGGGATTCATAAGAAAGGTCTTTAGGTATATAATTTGTCAAGGTGTTGTGTAAATTGATAATAATATATAAATAAAGGAAGCGGGCTGGTAAGCTGGCAGCTGCTGACAAGCGATCGATGTGAATTTGATTTAACAGACGGCGTTGGTTATAAACGTTGGGTAACGGCGTGGTGTTGTGTTTTGTTAGCCATAACAACGTGTAGCCGGGTCTGATAGTTTTTTATTTTTATTTTAATATATTAATTGTGAAATACCACAAATTAATCAAATGAAATTTATTTGCGCACGCCGGGTTCGAAACCGGGACCTTCGGATTGTGAGTCGAGAGTCTTACCCCGTCGACCACGGAGGTCGGAGTATCTTCCATTGAAGTATCGATAGAATAACTGAATAATACTGGTTAAAATTTTTCATTAGATAGTCCTAGAGAACACTAGCTGAAGTCTCTTGAAAGGCTTTGCACGGAGTTTACGAAATCTAATATAGGTAATGATAAAATATAATATAGATAGATGGTGACCTTTCTATTGTTTTGAAGGTCAAGTATTGCAGTAGCAGATATATTGAGTGTGATTCAATGGACTGTAACCAATGATTTTAAATAAACTTTTCAAGTTGACACAACCATGTGGATATTGGAAAACATTTGAATTTGTAAAGGACTGATTTACCCCTTTGTCCAGATTCAGAATTGAGGGGAATCGATATATTTTTTACATTATCTCCACATAAATGGTAAATGATGCTGTGTAAAGGGTCATTTTAAGGGAAAGGAAGGAGAGGAAGTTCTGGGAAGAAAAAATGAAGGTTGAGTACGAATTGGGGATCGATGTGTTCAGGAGTGACGAACGTATGAATCCATCCTTCCCACTGCGGTGCAAGGCGAACGGTCGAGAGAGTCCGGCCGAAGAGTTCTAGGTTAAGTCTCCTTCAACCAGTCATTCCCGATCCGGCCCGCCACGCAGTATATCGGCAAACGCATTCGTCGCCAAGACCTCGACAAACCGCACCTCATGAACCTGGGCACCCCTGTTAAATCACCAAACGTAGCGAACCACTTGGAATGACCTATGGCAGGGATGTTGGTTGTCCAATAAATGGCTCCCGGGGCGGCGGTATCCATAACGTCCTCCCAAATTGCAAATTCCTCAATATTATGATCTTAAAGAACGCAACTGGCGGTAATGACGTCACAAGCATAAACAGATTCGAATTAATGTCTCAATGTTCACTATTCTAGTTTCTTATTTTGACCGATTCCAATTTCATATTTTGTTCCTTGATTTATTGTTAAAAATGTCACATGTAAATAATTGGCCACACATTGTCAGATAGGATAGGTATGTACATTGTACATGGAAAGTAAGTAGAAGGGAGACGTACACAGTTGCGTCAACAAGTGTGAAATAAAACTGTACATTTGCATACAAATCAAATCCATTTCGGCCGCCGCAGACATCTCCTTTACATAAATAGATTATACCAAAAGACGATTTTATAAAATTTCTCGGCCAACTGTATTCAGTTTCCTGCTTGTTCGATCAAAACCGGTGAATTTCATTTAAAGAATAATTGACTTAATTTTTCTCATATAATGAAAAAGGTCTTCAAATGAATTCAATTCGATACTACCAGAATCACTTAGGACGGGATGTTTCGCAAAATTTGAACAATAATTTGAAGATAATATTCAATTTTGTAAAAATCCCATTCGAGTTTTGTTATTATCCAAGTACTATATACAACCGGCTCATGAAGATACAATAACAGAACTTGAAAAGAACTTTCAAAGAACTTGAATTTTATGTGAACAATAATTAACTAACTCCGAAATTTGATGAATTGTTCGAAATAACATACCTTAGTTTAGTAGAAATCGAAACGTTGTGTGGCTTGAAGTGAAATTCAATATTAAAATTAGGATTATGTTAGTGTAACTTTTCACTTCATTGCGGTATTAATTAGATGTTGTAAATAATTATATATGAAATAGAAGAAGACCCCAGAAAGACGCGTGGTACAATCGTGTTCGGGCAGAATTTGCCCTCTCATGTAAAAGTGGCAGCCATTTTTTGGGAAATTATTGAAACAATAATAATTCACACAGGAAGTACAAGATAAAAATGATGACATTCAAAAAGGTCTTGGAAGCTTAATTGGTAGAGATGCCGTTTCCGGAGTGACAAGAGATTCTAAGTTCTGGTCCAAACCAGTTGTTTCGTAGAAATTGAAATATATCATTGTTATCAACTGACCATTTAGCACCATTTTTTTTTAATTTTAACGGTCGTTGTTAACCACTTGGACCAAAAATTATAAATATTATAAATTATAACTATAAGCTTATTTTCACGATAATGCAACATTACCAGACATATGTATGACGTATGAGGCGTTCCTGACTTATTAAACGCCGATGTAAGTGCGTTTCAGCGTTCTAACAAATTGTAATAAATTGACAAAGTTAACAACTTGATAGCTAGTAAATAAATAAAATAAAAAAATAATTTGTCATACTTGAATTTCTTCGAAACAACTGGGACTTAGTCGTGCCCAAGGATATCATTTTTTCGGTTTCATATTTTTATTTTTTCGAAGAAAACTTCTTCTGAAAGGTTTTCACTTTGTGATGGCATTATTTATTTTAATGAAAAGACAAATAACTTTGTTTACATCACTTTTTTACCAATAACCATATTTATCAATAAAAGTGATGTAAACAAAGTTATTTGTCTTTTTATTAAAATAAAAATTAATATTATTTCAATAATTGATTTTTGTTATTAAAATAATTGACGGATTTTTTACTTTCTTAAAAAAAAACAAAATAGTCAACACTTTTTTATCTTCTATTCCTTTTCATGCCGCGTTCGTGATTTTATTGGCCTTACAGTGTGCTCCAAGTGCCAAATGCTTGGACACTCTTTCAAATTCTGTAAAGACCAAACAAGATGTGGTCACTGTGGCCAGGATGGTCACGGTCGCGATAGTTGCCCAAATACTGCTGCGAAGGCAGTTTGCGCCACCTGCGATTTGGAAAACCTGCCGCTCATCCTACCGGAGACAGGGAAAACTGCCCAGCATACCTAGCTGCGCTTTCGAGGGACTTCTCCACGATCAGCTATGGCGTCTAAATACATAGATGAAGACAGAGATGTTGACTTTAAGAGAATAAATAGGTTAGATCAGTGGACCGAAGAAATGGTAGAAAAAAACAGTGAAGTGGGTAGTTTTATATGTGTACAAGTTAATATTCGGTCAATTTCTAAAAACTGGGATGTATTACATATGTACCTTCACGATTGTTGGAAAAAATAGATGTACTTATGCTTTGTGAAACCTCTATCAAAAGTGAACATGCCAGTTTGTACGAGATTCCAGGTTACAATAGTGTAAGCTATTTTCGCGAACACAGGTCTGGTGGGGGTATTACTGTGTACATCAGAGATACATTTGTTTTCACACAAAAGCAATTGGAAACTCAGGTATTTGAAAATATTTTCGGTATACTCACACTTCCAAATAATAATAAACTTACCTTACTCGCAATTTACCGCCCTCCAAACTTAAGTAAATTAGCTTTTATAAATGAACTTTCTACAATACTCGATAATCTTCCCTTAAATCACTGTGAAAATGTACTAATCTTTGGGGATGTAAATATTGATTTGTTTAAATGTCAGGATCCGCTAACCATTCAATATGAAAATTTATTGTCTATGAACTATTTTACTAAATGTATAGATGACGTCACGCGAGAAGCGGTAATTGCAGGAAAAATAACACGTTCGTGCATTGATCATATTTTTATAAGATTCAATAGTGGAAACCAAATCACTGATATGCTTTCATCGTGTGTATGCGAGATTAATATAGCCGATCACTTTGTAACGGCGATAAATATTCCATTTCCCAAAAGTAATAAGAAATTAACAACGACTAAAACTTCAATTTTATCTCAAAAAAGGATCGATGCAAGCATTAGGAATTTCAATTGGAATGAATTACTTTGTGAAGAAGATTGCATTAAGCTTTATGAAAAAATAAAATGTAAATTTAACGATATTTATGAAAAAAGTAAGATATTCATACATATTCAGTCAAGAAAAAGACCATGGCCTATAAAACAGTGGATGAAAAATGAAGTATTAGATAGCGTTAAAAAGAGAGATAATTTATATAAAATTTGGAAAAATTCACCAAAAAATAAAATTTATGAAAAACAATATAAATCTTTTCGGAATATTGTAACTAAATTAATATTTAAATGTAAATCTACCTTTTTTAATGAAAAATTCAAAAATTATTTTGGAAATACGAAGAATACATGGGATGAGATAAATAAAATATTAGGACGTAGATCTAAGAGTAATTGCGATGAAGTAATCTCAAGGTACTTACTAAAAGATAAATCTGCAGAAACAGTGGCAGACGACTTCGTCAACTACTTTTCGGACAGTATAAACTCACTAGTACATAAATGTGATCTTAAAGCATCAAATGTTGAACCAACACAGCTACACATAGTCTTTATATACCACGTGCCACACTTTTAGATATTCAGAATATTGTAAAACTTCTAAAAAATTCAAAATCACCCGGAATAGATAACAACAGAATGTTTGATATTAAAAAACACATAGATATTTTAGGACCGATTTTGACACATTTAATTAACACAATATTAATGCAAGCCGTAATACCAGAAGACCTTAAATGTAGTATTATAAGACCTATATACAAAAGTGGCAGACATATTGACATAGGAAATTACAGACCGATCAGTATATTGCCTGCAATAGAAAAGATACTTGAAAAATACATCTCCATAAAATTGAATAAATACCTCGAGTCGTTTTCAATAATAGATCCACACCAATATGGCTTTCAAAAAAAGAAGAGCTCAGAACTGTTACTTCAAGATTTTTCAAATTATATAAATAACGAACTAAACGATAAAAAACAAATATTAGTTTTGTTCATAGATAATTCGAAAGTTGATACTATAGATCCTACAAAATTACTTAAAGTTCTAGAGGCAATAGGGGTGAAAGGACGTTTTCTTAAACTTTTGAAAAACTACCTAAGTAATCGTAAAATTCAGGTCAAAATAAATGGAAAATTGAGTAAAGTGGGAACATTGTCTACTGGTGTGCCGCAGGGTTCTATCCTAGGTCCAACACTATATATAATATATGTCTCTCTTATGAATAAAGTATTTTCTTTTATCAAACACTACGTATACGCGGATGACACAGCACTTGTCATCTCACATAGGGATCTGCTCACGGCCATGAATATGCTACAGCAGGATTTCATAGCATTACTAAAATGGTCTCACGACTCTGGCTTAGTTATAAATGCACAAAAAACAAAACTAATGCACATAAGATCGCCTCATGCCAGATATACAATAGCACCTTCAATAGTATCACATAACTTTGACTGCATACATAATAACTGTACACAGCCCTGCGCCTGTGGAAGTATTGACCTAGTAAAAGAATATGTCTACTTAGGGGTGACGGTGGATTGTAATATGAAATGGGATATCCATATTGTTAAGCTATGTAAACGCCTTCGAACGATTGTAGGCAAAATGTATAAACTTAAATATTATGTGCCCATCAAAACCATGAAACTAATCTATTTGTCCCTGGCTGAATCTAATGTGAGATATGGTATAACTTCTTGGGGGCACTCATGTAAGACAAACATCCGACATGTACAGTCAATTCAAAACGCCATGGTCAAATTACTCGTCAGCAAAGCAGTTTATGACCAGCGTCAAAATATCACTAGAATGTATAAATTCATAAATGTTTTACCTATTAGAGCTCTTTTTTGGCATAAAATCTGTATGCGACATATCCTAGATAGCCCATACAAAACAATGGTGGATCACGTGCACAATACTAGGCTTACACAAAATGAAGGTATGATAGTACCTAGATTTTCTAATAAACATGGCCAGCGAACTTTTGAATACATTGTACCACTTATATTTAATATGCTGCCATGTGATTTGAAAAAATGTTGCTCGACACCTAAATTTGCACTATTGTTAAAAACATGGCTGTTGGAATCAGATTTTCTATATTAACTGACTCCTCGTGCATTTTTAATTTTTTTTAGACGTTGTCTTCATATTTTTATTTTTTTATACGTATTTATACCATCTATTATTATCTATTATTATTTATCTTTTATGTACTCGTATTTTATTAAATTGCAATATTTTTTTCTTCTATTGTAAGACTTTATACTGTACTATATTTTTGTCCACACTATTTTCCTGCCGACAAGCTACTTGCAGTAGCTTTGCAGGTTGTAATGTAAACAAGAAAAAAACCTAATTTCTGTAATAAAAAAAAATAAAAAAATTCTTATCACGTAGTTAGTTCCTTTTGTTGGTATCTGGTAAAAAGGATTCCAGGAAGAAAAGTTTTTATCTGCATTCTTTGAATCACAAATTTAAAGCCGCTTAGAGGTTTTATTTTCCAGATCGATAAGTTTTCTTTACTCACGTTTTCTTGAAGGCTTTCATCGACTTGATGGCCCGCTGCAGTCGACTGAATTTAACAGCTTGACGATTCCTTCTGAAATGTAAGAAAATAATCTTTATTTAATGAGAAAATGAAGTAATAGGAATACATTGAATTATTATTTTTTACCAGAACACTTTAAATATCGAAATAAGGAACTTATGGCTTTGAAAATATATGTGGCTGACGAAGAACAGCTGATCCGATGTCGTATCTCTCACACGCACACTTCGGAGCGACCGAGTCCCGCGCAACTTCAGGCCGCCTAAACAAGTTTCACAGTGAACTGCGCTGTAAACCTATCGGTCTTTACTTTTCTGCGCGGCGGGCGCACAGTGGTTCCGAAAACCCCAAAATCGGTCGGAATCAATTCACAGAGAGGGTTTACAGGGAAAAATATGTGATATTTTATTTCGGTATGGGTTAAAAAAATAAAAATATTCGGTTTAAGTAAGTTTTACTGCGATTTCTGAATTTTATTAACCAAAATATAAAATTTAAAATAATAAAATAAAATTAAAAAATATTTATGTCCATATCCATGCAAAAATAACGGTCAAGTAACGTTCAATTTTTCTTTTTAATATTCTGATACGGACGATAAACAATCATCATCATCGTCGGCTTTAAATATATTTGAAGAATGAATGTCCGGAGGAATTATTAAATCAAAAACTTCCTTAGAAAAACGATCGCTCTGAAATGTGCGTATGGGAGATGCTTTCTTTGGTTTCCGCAATATTGGTTACGATCCGTGAAGCTATAATAATAATTACAAACAATTTTCATACCACTCTCCAGTAATAATATTGAAAAATATAATCTATTATTAATAATTTTATAAATAATATAATAAATAAATTAATTTTTAACGAATTAATTTACCTAGAAATTTAGGAGGTAGAGGTATAGTCAAAATAACATCTTTAAAACATAATCAGGTAGAAATGCTAAGAAATTTTTTCCATAGGAAAGCTGATAGTTCAGAAAGGCACAAAATAATTTGCAAGGCAGATAGAAATATTTCGCCATTAAATTAATACGACGAGAATGCCAGCATTCTTATAAATACCAACCAGGAATTATTAGATTCCTGGTCAAATAAAATTCTTCACGCAAAACACTTCAACTATCTCAACCAAACATATGTTGACAAATTTTCGTCAAACAAATGGTTGAGTATTGGAGAGTTGAGCGCAGAAATAGAAGGCTTTATGATTGCCATTCAAGATAGAGTCATTAATACTAAAAAATATAGGAAGCATATCATCAAAGATGCAAATCAAATTGATGATTTATGAAGAAAATATTTTGCTTTTCCGGAAACTAAAGAGCATTTTATATCGGGATGTTCTGTATTAGCGCCGTCCGAGTATACATTTAGGCAAAATAAAGTTTAAAAAATAATTCACCAAAGTTTGTGTAATTAAACATAACTTGATTGACTGCCGTAATGTACCATATTATGAATATGAACCAAATTCATTTTTAGAAAATAAATTTTATAAAATTTATTATGATAAAACTATTCTAACAGACAGAACAATTAGTCATAATAGACCCGATATAGTTTTACATGACAAAATTAAAAAAAAATAACCTATATCATTGATGCCGCTATTCCAAATTCTTGTAATATTCAGAAAACTATTTCTGAAAAAATAAGAAAATATACAGATTTAGGAAATGAGATTAAAAGAATTTGGCATTCTCAGACTATAAAAATATTACCATTTGTTATTTCGGCTACTGGAATTATACCTAGCTCTCTCATTAAAAATTTAGGCGTATTAGATTTTTCAAAAATTTTGTGTATAAAAATGCAAAAGTCGGTCATTTTATGAATTATGAAAGGATGTAGGATTACGAAAGATTTTTTAAATATTTATATTGAGGGATCATTAGGATTTATCGGACCAGTTAGGATTTCATCAGAGCCGAACCCTCTGATATGAAAATATCTGGAGTCGGTGAAATATTTTCCCATTATGTTTCTGGTGGATTGACGTATTGTTTTGTATTTATTATACTTATATAGTGCACTTACATTGCGTGAATTTACTAGATAATCATTTGTGGAAAAGTGTGTGGAAGGGTTTAGTCTTTCATTTGGGAAAGATTTAACCCGGACATAAAATCTGGAGCACCTATTTCACCTAAATAATTTTATTACTTATTGAATAGTATGATAGCTTCTTATATATATAATTATCATACAAAATGACAACACCTATTGAAAATAAAAATTATTTTTTGTGAGCGATGACGTCACACGATTCACTATACAAACGATGGTTTTCAGGGAATCTTGAACAATTAAAACTTTGACAATTATTTTAGCTATTAAAACTTATCTAAAAAAAATGCAGTTATTTAAGTTAGAAGGTCATTATTCATTTAAAAAATTGGACTTGAGTTCCTTATTGTCGGAGGTAGACATAAAATGATCAAAAAATTCAAATACACGAATCTGATTATGTCAGAAGACTGAATAATAGAAGAGTACCGACATATAAAACGATTTATGGACGTGGATGAAGAAAGGAGTGTTTTCCGAAATAGAGGTATTTCTGGCTACATGATGTTATGTTTTCATCCATCGGTGTTATATGATCGTAATATAATCACAAAAACGTAATGCAATTTACTTTCCAATTTGCAAATAATGAATGACAACGCATGAAGTATTCAGGGGCGCTACGACACCCGTGATCGAGGGGCAAAGCGTTCGACTAGCAATCCGGAGGATTAATTTTATTTGTTTATTTTTTGTTATTTCTATTAATTTTATTAATTAAAAATAATAAAGGATTGGAGTGTTTTATTTATTTGAGACACAAACAGGATATATAGAACATTCTTGTGGGTAATATAAAACAAATTAAAAACAAATATAAATATCCCTAGACTAATGCGTCTACTATAATCACATTTGCATATTCACAGAAGCAAACACATGAAAAATAATGTAAGTATTTATACATATACATAACTTAAAAACTAAAATACAAAATTTGAAATACATAATACGCAGAAAATATTTATGAAGTATTTATTAACAAATAATAAAACAACAAACAAGTTTTTTTTTCAGGTGCACAAATTCTGGAGATATTTCTTGAAACAAGTTATAGTATTTAAAAAAAATATCTATGATAGTGTGCGTTTTAGCAAGATCGTTGTATGATCGAGACATTCTAGACATAGGATTAAAATATCCAGTATTATGGGATGGTCCGATGCTCTGTAGGGAACCAGCTTGCAGCGCGCGGGTGTAAACTGTGCGCCCTAAAGTTTAAGTTTAGACTTACGGAATTCAATACTTCGTTTGCGTGAAAGCATTATGAAACAAAACATGATTATTATTATTGGTAAGGTTTCTCGTAGAGTGGAAGATACTCTCAGTACCGCCTCGGTGAAAGACCACCTATAGAATTGAAACGTTGCTTGAAATGGCTTCACCCGTGTTTGATGACTAAACACCAATAACCAGGAACTTCCACACCTTCCTTTTTCCCTCCCCATATTCCACCCCTCCCCACTTCAACATCACAACATACCAATTGGGGATGCCATAATCTCATTGGCTCCAGACGGCAGCAGATGGAACTCTTATAAGGTAGTCATATAAATAAATATTTAAAAAAGCGCATGTTTTTGTCGGGCTTTAGAAAATTTCAATGTTTCCTATCGTACTCAAATAACATTTCATTAACAAACTTTCAAGTAAAAATAAACCTGCTACCGTGCCATCGATAGGGCTTCGCAACCTTAATACCCTTTAGACAGAAATCTTTCTGCGCAGTATCTACCCCCTTCCACTGGCATAGAACCTTCGAAGAACCTTCCAGAAACAATTCTATTAACAATTTCCCAATAAGAACCGCGTATTGATTTTTCAATAGTAGGTACTGATTCATTCAACAATCTTGATTCGTTCCTCCACGTTCCTGAAAACGTATTGATTACGCGTCGATTTTTGATATCCTCCCTGATTACATCCACACGCGAACATTTAACATCGTGTGATGGAGATTGACGAATTAATTCTGTTTATCACATAGTAAAGATAGTTAAATTGCCCAGGCGAGCGTTTCGAAAGTTTTCGAAAGATATCTCAATAGGTTTGAATCTGTGCTTCTTCATTGGCGGGAAGCATAACGAACCTATCAAGGACCAATTGGCGTTATGAAACACTATTTCTTTTATACAACACAACCCCGTCTGAGGTTGAGTTGTTTCAAAATCCCTCACATTTGATTGTCGATCAAATTTACGAACGTCTCCATATTTTTTTTTACAATTTACCATTCCCCCTAAATCGCTGATTTTTGACCCATTTCATCAATCGATCAGCCGTGAAGCATGGTGGTCATTTCGTTATAATTGGAAGGTAAACACGAAATGATCGAAAGCTGAAACGGGACGGGAAGCAGTATTTAAAGGGAGCCGTAAAATTGTCGATTTGATCGTCATTAAAATGTGATGTGTCATATCTTTAAAACATCTCAACCTAACGTATGATCGTAAAATTCATATTTTTCATTTTAAATTTAGGCGATTAATCCACCCGGAACACTTGGAAAATCAATAGCCGTTGAGTAACTTTCTGCCATACGTGCAACTTCCGTGCTTAAACTTGTTGAAAGAAATCTGGAAAAATGCTCATTTCCTGCGATGTAGTTAATTAATTTGCTAAGGCCTTCCATTGGCATCACCTGGGAATAATCAGAAGCCCGTGTTGGTGGCCTCGCGTGAAATTATCCGGGATTTTAGAAGCGTCCGGAACCTCGATATCCTTGGCTCACTGTGCAGCGGAGGACCTTTGGGGATTTGAGGAGCCTGGTTCATGAGGACAACAGAGTATTTACGCAAACTCGTTTAAATGTGCGGTATTTTAAAGTTTAAAAAAAAACGTAATTATTCATTTTAAAAACAATAAAAAACCGAACTAAGGTTCAAAGGAAAGCGATACGACTACGATGTGATGACATAATGATGACGTAAAAAACGCAATTGGCTGTTAAGGCGGCTGTGACCGACATTGTCCGGTGTGACGTCAACAAAGCCATGATGCGTCGCTTGGCTGGCAAATCATAAATGAAAGATTTTAAAACGTCAAAAAAAATTTATTCGTCAACGTAAAAAATAAAAATGCCTTCCAGATCGTAATAATTTCTTATTTTTTCGAAAATAAAAACATTTTAAAATTACCCTATTCGAGTGGGAGGTAATGATCCTAAAAAAATGAGGACAACAAGTATTGGTATCGCAGCGAATGTTGATGCAAAAGCAAAACTCGTGCTTATACAACGCTTGTATTTTTTTATTTTTTTTAACATTAACTCCACACAGGAGGCCCTGAGGAAAATAATTTCCCTCAGGGCCTATGTCATCTTTGAGGATGCTGTGTGGAGGGTCTTTTTGAGGAAAGGAAGGAGTGAACATGGGTCTCTTCAAGACCCATGTTGTAGCAGGGAGGAAACACAGAGGCCGGTAAATCGTTCCACATCCGAGCTGTTGAACTCAAGAACGAGTCGTGAAAACGACCCGTTCTCATGTGACTAATGTCAACCGTGTACAAATGTTGGGCGCGTGTTTGGTGTGTTTCCCGACTATGCACCGGTGCCGAGGGGATCAACGACGCTAGTTCCTCGGAGCATTTTCCATTGTAATACCGGTAGAACAACTTTGTATACAACATGTTTCAAACTTGTTATTCGAAGTGATATAGGAAAATTCCAGTGACAATGGAAAAATGGTATTTTGTGTATCTTCAATGACAGTATTCACGTGACACTCGGGAATCGGGCGTATTTTGTCAAATGGTCAAAATATTTCCGCTTAACAATAAATTCCAAATAAACGAAATATTTCCGAATGTATCCGAAAACTATTTTTGAAAGGTGATGAAATACATTTACGAAAAACATTATTAGAAATTAAAATATAATTTTTCTAATTCTTAAATATTTTAATATAAACATAAACAGTTTTAAAAATGGCTCAGCTTACGTTTTTTCAATCTAAAATAAATAAAAAAATGATAACGAAAATAAAAAGATAACGAAAATAAAAAGATAACGAAAAAAAGAAAAACTTGTTCATATTTTATTAGACAAATCGTCTTTTCGTTTCATAAAAAAATAATGGATAAAAAATTCTCGAAATTTTATACATTTTTCTCAAACTATCGGAAACGCTGGTTTCATAGAGGTGCACATTTAAATGTTTCTTTGGTTAAATTCTGATTTTAATATAAAGCGACGAAGAGATTTGAATAAAAGCACTGATTGAAATAAAACAATAACTTTGTTTGTAACCACGATTTACTTATTTAATTTTTTCAATACCGAACGGTTTCGCTTATCTTTAGGGTATATAATATAGGGGCTTCAAAAGTTATTGTTTTATTTCAATTAATATGTCAAACCACAAAGTGAATGAGTTTTCTCTTTCTAACACCGTTTAGATCATATTTCTAACTATGACAGTAAGGGAGATAAAACGATTTATAATAGGCTTATGTGAGCTGGGAAAATTTTGTTTTCCTCTGATTAAACAGCTTAAATGTAGGCTTTATAAAACAAAAAGTTTTTTCTTTAAACTCTTATTATGCGACCTTTAGAAATCCAGTATTTTCGACAATTTTTTACAGATACAGATTGTCGTCACCAAACGAATGACGTTCGAGAGTCTAGTTATTAGTCTTTCATCTTTCCCAGTAAAATTATACTTACAAATTATTATTACTATGAATTAATCCGGTCGCCCTTGGAGAACTTCTAACATGACTTGGCAGGAATGAGGAATTAATTCCGCTGGACTGATTTATTTCGGTTTCAATGAACCTAATATAAACTCGGTATGTTATGATTGCAAAGTGTTAAAATAAACAAATGTATTTGCATTGCACACGGCAAAAAATAAAAGAAAAATGCAAAATTTCACGCGTATTTGTGAATCAAGAGCAGAAAATCGGAGAGATACCAAGCTTTTCACAATCAAGTTCAAGTTCAAGTTCAAAATATGTATAAAGAATATTCAAATTTAATATTCTTTATACGTATGATGAGGTAAAAAGAAATATTACAGCACTTTCAAAGTATCAGAATCATTTATAATTTGGGTGTCGCCGCTCCTGGAACCATTTATTGGATGACAACACCCTTGTCATTAGTCATCCTAAGTGGATCGCTACTTTGGTAGGGCTTAGCAGGGATGCCAGGGTTCATGAGGTGAGGTTTGTCTAGCTATCAGTGGTGAATGGTGGCTGGATGGGGACAGACTGGTTGAGGGAGACCTAATCTAGACCTCTCCAGCCGGACTCTCACGACTCATCTCCTTGCACCGTCGTGGGAGGAATGGATTCATAGGTCCGTCACTCCTGGACACATCGACCCCAGATTCCTACCCACCCTTCACACCCTTTTCCTTCCCAGACCATCCTCCCCTTTCTTTCTCTAAAAAGACACTGCATCCCCAAAGGTGAATTAGGCCCTGAGAGATTTTTTCCTCAGGGCCTCCTGTGTGGAGCTAACATATATTATAATACTAGCTTTTACCCGCGGCTTCGCTCGCATGGTATTAGTGGGATTATTATTTTTTTTTTACGGTGCTCCAGATTTTATGTTCGGGTTAAATCTTTCCCAAATGAACGACTAAACCCTTCCACACACTTTTCCACAAATGAATATCTAGTAAATTCACGCAATGTAAGTGCACTATATCAGTATAATAAATATAAAACAATACAAGAACAATACGTCAATCCACCAGAAACATAATGGGAAAATATTTCACCGACTCCAGATATTTTCATATCAGAGGGTTCGGCTCTGATGAAATCCTAACTGGTCCGATAAATCCTACTGATCCCCCAAAATAAATATTTAAAAAATCTTTCGTAATCCTACATGTATTTAAAATGACCGACTTTTGCATTTTTATGTACAAATTTTTTGACAAATCTAATACGCCTAAATTTTGAATGAGAGAGCTAGGTATAATGCCAGTAGCCGAAATGACAAATGGTAATATTTTTATAGTCTGAGAATGCCAAATTCTTTTAATACTGGCATAATTGTTATTATTCTTGCTTTTTTTCTAATAAAAAATAATTTAGGCAATGTTCTTCAAAAACTTCTTATATATTTCTTTTAATTTTTCACTTTTATAACTTTTGGTATAAATTCTAACTCGTTAACTCAAATATTATATTGTTTAAAATATTTCTTTACGCCATGTTCTTCAAAAACTACTTATATATATTTTTTAATTTTTCACTTTTACAACTATTGGTATAAATTCTAACTCGATAACTCAAATATTATATTGTTTAAAATATTTCTTTACGCCATGTTCTTCAAAAACTACTTATATATATATATATTTTTTAAATTTTTCACTTTTATAACTTTTGGTATAAATTCTAACTCGATAACTCAAATATTATATTGTTTAAAATATTTCTTTACACCATGTTCATCAAAAACTATTTATATATATTTTTTAAATTTTTCACTTTTATAACTTTTGGTATAAATTCTAACTCGATAACTCAAATATTATATATTTTTAATATTTCTTTACGCCATATTCTTCAAAAACTACTTCTATATACTATTTTTTAATTTTTCACTTTTATAACTTTTGGTATAAATTCTAACTCGATAACTTTTGTAAAACTTATTTATAATCTATGTAAAAGCCCCCATGGGCGTATAACAATAAATAAATTATTGTTAAATAGAAAATTTCAAAATTTGAGAATGAAATTTCGCAAATAAAAATTCTATTTTAGAAAATATTTAAATTATAGAAATTTATTTTAAGTACCTACTGCCCTAATTTATTCTGATGATTTCGCGTCAAGTAGGAAATAGATTTTATTCATATTTCAATCCAAATTAACCCAAAGAAATAACAAAATTACAGCCCACTTCAAATAATTACATAACAACGCTATTCTTTTCTTCCTAACAATAAACATTTTTAGAGATAGGTAGATATTAACTATGACGCCAACAAAGCACTATTTTTAGGGTGAATTGCCTAATTAAAAAATAAAAACATTGTTTCCAAGGTAACAATTTGTTTGACGTTTCAATAACTCGATTTTGTTAGGGACAGAAAACGTATGAAAAATAATTGCATAACGCTACAGCTTATTCATAACGCCAGAGCTTACCAATATATATAGCCTATTTTACTCGCAAATAATGTAGCTTTCGATTAGTGAAAGAATTTTTAAATTCTATTCGGTGTTTATTGTCTGAAAGAATAACACTCATCCATACAAACTTTCGCCTTTATAATATCTATAAGATTGTAAAAAATCTATAATATTGTAAAAAAAGTAGGTCCGTACATCGGCCGCCGTGGTCGAGGGGTAAGGCTCTTCGCTGATTCGCAATCTAAAGGTCGCGGGGGCGAATCCCAGTGTGGGCAAATAAAATTCATTTAATTGATTTGTGTTATTTCACAATTTTATTCTTTAAAAAATAATGTATAGTATATTTTCGAAGAGAGAGTGGAAGATACTTTCAGTATCGATCTGATGTAGGACAACCATTCTGAATTGAAACGTTGCTTGAAATGACTTTGGCCGTGTTTGGTGACCAGATCTGAATAGCCAGGTATTCCACCGCCTTCCTTTCCCCCGTCTGCTTCCTACTAGCTTTAGCCTCATCCCCAGTATTTAAATACTGATACGTGTGATGGCTAATACTGACGCATCGACAAAATTACTGACGCGCATCTAGATATTTGGATCGGCCTCATCAGTATTGGGGCGTGGCCGAAAAGTGGTGGGGGATACTGATGCTGTACTGATGCGTGTAATGGCTCGCCGCATCAGTACGTCAGTATTTCTTATGTGCCATGGAGGACGGTGCTGTTTTATCGCCTATAGCTACCACATTAAAAACATTATTACTCCACATTTGTGTATGTAAACATATAAACAAATTAAAGTTCTTTACAGCCAATGAATTCACCTATATTTTACTAATTATCTTATGTTTTTAAAATTGAGAGAAAAATTATTAAAAAATCTTCAACTTTATAAATGCGCGAAATTTGTGCTATAGTGTTTAGAAATTGCCGCCAGTGGATATTTTTAATATCTATATTGAATAATATGTTCTACGTTTTTGTTCCCTATAGCCTGTTTGATAACCTCAGATGCAAATATACCTGTACTAGAAATCCATTTTTTCATATGTTAACAGCAAATCAAAAGTTTGCTTTAAAAATTATTTTGTAGAATTTGAGTGCATAACTGAGTTTTAAACTGCCAAAATTCGTTCTAGAACAATTCAAAGACAATCGTTAAGGTCATAGACCTATAGTCTATTTTAACAACTATTTGATAAAATAAATTGCTGGAAATGAAAATCTTTTAAATAAGTAGGTACAATAAATGTTTTACGAATGGTAGGAAAATGTTGTCCGATTTTGGACCGAAAGCAATCGCAGAAAAATATTATCGGTCCGAATCGAACCAAAAGCAATCCAGTGGTTAAGGTCTCGGATTGATTTTGTGGCTTCGAGAAGCCAAATTTACCTACATTCCGTAAAAAATAATAAAGTTTATGATTTTTATTTTTTTTTAACAAATCCAAAAATATGTAATAATGTAAAATATTGGTTATATAGCACAATAATCAGTTTTGTATGTCTCCATATTTAAATTCGGAAGTATGATTTTTTTTCAATGTCGGAGGAAAATTTTTAAAAATGGTCGCGCAGGGATGTTGATCAATCAAGGATATGTTTTTTTAACTCATTTCTGTAATCGCTCCAGTGGCTAAAATGTAAATGGATCTTTGTATTGCACCTTGTTGATGGCTTAAAAATAAATAAATGGGAAGATAATTTTTATAGTCGTGTGGATCAGTCAGCAAAATTTCATCCATTAAATTCAAGTGTGAGAATTTTTCTTTTTTGAGAAGCCAGTCCTTCACCCATCGTTAGCGCTTCATTCGTTTCTTTGTACCGAACGCCAAAATTATAGCAACACAAGTTTTTGTTTACGGATCCATCACTTTAAAAGCGCCAGTCCCGCAAGGATTCCCAACGATACTGACGTCAGTAATACTGACACGTGTAATGGCTCACAAATACTGACGGTTGTCGTTCCAGTAATTCGCATCAGTAAATACTGATGCGAATACTGATACGTGTAATGGGGGGATCACAACATATCCCAATTGGGGATATCATAGTCTCACTGGCTCGAGACGGGAGCAGCTGCGACTCTCGTGAGGTATTCATAAAATTTATTATTTTAAAATACATCCATGCTATTTCTATAGCTACTCTTCTCCACTTTTGCTCTGCTTACCAAATTTCCACAAATGGTGGTTCCACTGGCTTTGGACGACTGGGACTCTTATCAAATGATTAAAATCAGGTGTTCTAAACCTCATTAGCACTGGCTGATTATGTGACTGTCCACGTGACTCCTGACCTCACTACCCCAGTCAGTTGTTAGGCTTCTGCACTAATACTTCACGACCTTTCATTTCCACCTCAATCCCTTTAATATAAATTGACTCAATCCTAATGACCGATTTTTACCCAAATTATTTTACTTATTCGGTAAAAAATGAGTGTAATCAATCTTCCGTCCTTCGGGAAGACGATCGAGTTGAGATAATTTACGGATTTTGTACAGCAAGGATCAATGAGTACCCACATATTGCGAAGAAAAATGTTATTTTTTTCTCTTATTACGTCATCATTGAAAGAAGTTGACCTTTGAAAAAAGTGTTCCTAAGTCATTCCGATTTCCCAGTCGCAGGGTAGGGGTAGGAACCTAGGGTGGGGGTCCATTAATGCCTTCTGCTAGGCAACGTCAAACGTCTCCATCTATAAGTCTACTCATAATGTTATGTCGATTTCTACGGTTCGTTGCATGCCTGGCCTCTTTCCTCAGATTTCGACAATCTGGAAAAATAATTTTAAGCGAAAATATTTTTTAGCGAATTAAAAACGACGATTATTATCCTGATGATCACTTTGTATGCCTGAGTGCTAATTGATGACCGTGATGCCATCACTTATTCGAATGTCAATGGGACATTGTTCCGTTTCTTCTCATTTTTTTTTAAATTCGCGCCCTTGACTCTCCAGTTTGTAAATTCTGTGGTCTAGAAGTGAAAAGTAAGATCACACTTTTTTAATGTCTCTATTTAAACAAATATCCTCTAATCTATCAAACCGTATCTATAATTGCCTACCCGACATTCAATATCTGATCTCTTCTAAGTCTGAACTCGACTCCAAGCTTCCATACAATTTTGAAATTTTCCCATTTAAATAAAATTAATTTATGAATTCACCTTTACTTTCTTCGTAATTTAAAATGATCACCCAGAACACCCCTGAAGAGTAAAAGCCAGAAACATTTGAAAAAAAAACAACCACTGATCAGGAATAATAATAAACACAGTTATAGCCATTAAATCAAAGCTACATATAACTAAAATTCAAATTCGAAAAGATTTATATCGCAAAGACTTCACTGAAAGCATTTTCAGTTCTGTATAACAGGTAGAGCTGAACAGCTAGAACAAAATGAGCCAGAAGTAGAAAGAAGAGCACAAATTACTTGGAATAAATACTGGTCTTTAAGAGAAATATTTAAGAGCAACATGTCAATAAATATCAAAACAAAAGTTATGACATCAAGCCTCCTACCATGCCTATCATACGCATGTCAAACTTGGAAATACACATCCAAAATCAAAAACAAAATTATAACCTGTCAACGCGGAATGGAACGAAGCATGCTTGATATTAAAAAAATACAAAAAATTCGCCACACAAAAATCAGAAAAATCACCAAAGCGAAAGATGCTCTGAGCTTCGCTAAAAAACTAAAACGGAAGTGGGCAGGGCACGTAGCGAGGCTAGAGGACGACAGGTGGACTAGCAGGGCAACAAAGTGGAATGGCCCACACGGTAAGCGTCTCAAAGGCAGACCTCACACGAGATGGGCAGATGAAATAATAAAAATAGCTGGCCCCTGCTGGCCGCAAATAGCTCAAGAGAGAGATAAATGGAATTCTTTAGAGGAGGCCTTCACCTTCGCCTGAGAGAGAGGTTCTTGCTTATGAATAATTTAAGAAATCTATGTAACATTTTTCAACAAAATTGTAAATAACATTCATTATACTTTTTTTTCTTACTTTTTTTTATAACTCGGTAACATACCTATCTGCAAGAAATAAAAGGCTTTTTATTATTTATTATTATTATTATAACAGGTATGCGAAAATGTGAACAGCATGAACCATTCCTGATGGTAAATTTTAAATAACCAGGCGATATATTCAGGAAAAAAATCGTTAGATAAAATGGTTATAATAATTTGATAAGAGTCCCATAGCCAGCTGTCCATAGCCAATGGGATTGTGGAACCACCAATTGTGGAAAGTTGCTGCACAGAGGAATAGCCGAAAAGAGGAGCATTTGAAATAACCGGAATATACTCGTACATACTTGGTTTTTGTACAATATCACAGATAACAGTAATAATTAAACATTTCAATTTGGGATGCGGGTATGGGTTCCGGGAACTATTTACTGGATAAATAACAGCCCCGTATTGGTCGCTCCATATATATCCGGCCTACCACCAAACAGGAAGAGAAAAGGCTGCCACGAGTATAACATCAGATATGAAGCGAATTTTTTCTTGCAAACGTATAATTATTTTGAAGAGAATTTTTTTCACAGAAGAAATATGGAAAGCTATTGTCTATCCATGGCAGACTTTTACGAAAGTTGGTTCATTCATTCCTTTGTGGTTTGTGATGGCTTGTTATTACATTGTCCCTCATTAGCCTCTGTTATTTAATGAATGAAGGGTCCACTGAACGGGAACAAAAGAAAAATTCTGTGGTTACACGCTTATAAACAATCTGAAATGCATTAATGATTAATATACAACAGCTGATTGTATTCGCATAAGTACCAGACTTTTAAGTAAAGATGATATACTTAACAAGACATCCTCTGGCTGTATTGTTCTATGTACAAGGGATTTGAATATTAATATCCAATTAGGAATAGTCCCAACTAATATTAATTAATATTTTGGACCCGACCAGGTATCTCTTGTAACCAAGAAATATTAACTAAGTAGTAAAACATTAATATTAACAGTTCAATTTATTATATAGGTCCGATCTATCGAACCCAAGCTTCATTATTATATTATATATTATAAGATTAACAACTAGCAGTAATTAATTAATTTTAAGTTAATTGAGTACTAAATAAGCTGGTGAAACATGGGTTCAGATTCAGTTCATGGGTTCATCTTGTTGGCATCTAAATATATTATATGTGTGTGATATAATTTACTACAGTATTTATATGAGTCACAAAAAAGTTAGAAAAAATAATGAGCTTCAATAGACAAATTTACTAAGAACTTTGATAAAAAAAAGTTCTCTCTTACCATCGATGTTTTAAATATTATATTGTTTCTACTAAATATGCTTTGAGCTCTGTATAATCTGCTTGATTTTCCCTATATTACTAAAAAATAACAACATTGTCGGTAGGTAACATTACCTTCGATCGCTTGGAAAGTAATCAAATTTTGGCGTGAAAATAAAGCTTTTTGAAAAATTTATTTATAGATAAAATAAATAACACTACTCTGAGATATATGAAAGTATATTGATAAAATGCGCAAGTCGATTAGATAATTTTTCGATTGTCAAAAAAACTTCATCTTAAAAATGCATACCTGGTCACTTGTTGAGAGGGGTCAAATCTCTTTAGAAATCCAGATCATCAAATCCCAAATTAGAACCTCACACACACTAGAAACTTTCAAATACAACTAACGAAAGTTCAAATAAAATTTCAGTTATTTTGTACACATTTAAACTGAAAAAAAAGCATCGACATTTGTTTTGATTTTTCAAACTGAAAATTATGAATTAGAACAATGGAGTTTTTCAAAGAATGAATTATAACGTTGTTCCTTTGTTTGGGTGGGTATTGGATTTGATTTCTATGTCGTTTTGGAGCTGTTAGGTTCTTTTGCTGGTTAGTTGGCAGCGGGTTTTGTTGGTTAGTCACTGAGGTCGGTTGGTGATTTAGTCAGTGGCGTGACGCGTCCCGGGTCGGGTTGGGTGCCCAGCGGCGGACGTCCCGAGGTATACTGAGGCGTCTCGGCGCGTGGCTGGACTGGCTGCTCTGGTAGGAGGGTAGAGGGCGGGAGGAACAGTGCGGTGATTTAAATTAATTAAATAATAAATTTTTGCGAAAATGTAAATAACAATTTTTTTTTAAAATAACAAAATTAACTCCATAAGTTGTTTTATCAGATGACGTCACAATAGTTGTGAATTTCTCCACAATGCTCCTCAATAGCTATGCGGTAGGGGTCGATTAACGTCAGGGCGATGTAGTATATATGTTCAAAGAACCGATATTATTGTAAGTTTATTAAAAAATATCTTTTTCACTAGAGAAATTTTTACGTAATATAATATAATCTACTATGTTACTGTGATTTTCTATCTTGGAATGTTCCAAAAATATAACGAATCAATAATATTTTGTATTGAATGAAAATATGACGACTTAGACTTAAATGTCTTTGTTCTACCCTTTATTTTTAAATTTTCTTGTTACAGTTGAAAATGTATATAAATATTATCAATATTTTATCAATCAGTTTGCCGTTTTAATTCTCTATTTGTGAACTATTTTTCACCAGATGTGTAAATAGAATTAGATTGTGTATGAAAAAATCAGACTCACAGGAATGTATAGAGAACTATAGATGTATAACTAAAGATTGAATGAATTTATTAACAAAAATAACATAATACACGACAACCAATATGGATTTATGAAAAATAGAAGTACGCAAGATGCGATTGCCAAACTATCGAACATTATTCAGAACACATTAGACAAATCTTTGAAATGCCTCGGAATCTTCATAGATCTTAAAAAAGCTTTCGACAGTATTTCTCATGATAAACTTATTAAAAATTAAACTGTATTGGGATAAACGATAAAGCTCTAAAATTGATAAAAAGCTATTTATTTGAACGACACCAAGTAGTCAAGATAAACAACTTTCTAAGTCTACCACTAACAAGTAATTTCGGGATACCTCAAGGCACAGTCCTAGGCCCCCTACTATTTATAATTTATGTCAACGACATTTTTAAACTACCACTTAACGCAGACATAATATCATATGCCGACGACACAGCTATCATAGTGAATGGGATCGACTGGGATATAGTAAACGAGCAAGCAAATAATAGCATGAATACCTTAAAACATTGGTTTGATACAAATCTTCTTTTATTGAACACTAACAAAACATACTACATCCACTTCTCAATTAACAAACTAAAAACACTCCCCAACACTAAAATAATTATCCACAATAACGAATAAATGTAATAAAATCACATGTATTCAAGACTGTTCAACGTTGAAATCAGTATCAGAAACTAAATATCTCGGAGTGATAATAGAACAACATATGAAGTGGAAGAGCCATATCTGTGAATTGGTTAAGCGTATCAGAAAGTGTACATATATATTCATAAGATAAAGAAATATTTTAAAACTCAACAATCTAAAAAGAGCATACTATGCACTAATCCAGTCATTAATTCAATATGGAATTATTGGAGGGGGGAGGGGGGGTCTTACAACAATATTCTAAACCCGATCAAAGTGATCCAGAAGCTAATCATTAAAGTAATCCTAAAGAAACCCTCCACATATCCAACACAAACGCTTTTCGCAGATTTTACGGTGCCTCGAGTAGAGAATATCTTTTAAAAAAATGCAATTATCCCAATTTACAAAGATAATATCATCAAAAAATTTGAAACCTACCAATCAAAAAGATATCAAGACAACATCAAAATACCAAAATTTAATACCAAACTAATGCAAAACAATTATATCTACTTAGGAATAAAGTATTTCAACAACATTCCCATTGAAATAAAAAAAAAAAACAAATAAACTGAAACTCAAACTGAAGCTACACTTCATCAGGAATAATTAAAACTAAATAATTATCTGTTTTTCTCTTTCTTTCCATTTATTATAAATTATATTCATCTCTATTTTATTTAGATTTTTCGAATTTCGTACCGTATCCTATGTATGTACACCTACACATATTGATGATCCAGAAGTCTCAATTGTTCGTATTATATACTTACCTTTTGCATAATGTTATTCTATTTCTGTTATAATTAGTCTAACTCGCTCATCAAGCACAAGAACTAGCTTCTTCTTTGATGAGATTGCAATTTTAAATAATTTCTGTGCCGATATGTAATATTAAATATATAATAAATATTAAATAAATAAAAAAAAAATAATGAAATGCCCGAAAGTCGAAAAAATAAAGGTCTGAAGAATGAATGTATAAAAGAAGGGATGTTATGCTTTTTGTAAAAATATAATTTATAAAATGAAATGTTACTATATTCAACTAACTAACTAACTCAATAAAACATTATAAAAAATAAATAAAATGTATCTCCACTACAAAATTAAAACGATCATTATCATCACAATATTTTCCAAAAAAATGACGTTAAAGAATGTGTCTAATAATTTTCCGCTTCTTGTGCATCCTTAAAATTCTTTATCCTCCAACTTCCGTCGACGCCGGTCCGGGAGGGCCGCTATCGATCGGCGCGCCGCGACACCCCGTAGCGTCCCGACTACTGCGCGAACACCTCCTACCTACATCCTCCTTCCTGCTGTTCCCTCCAAACCCCTATCGCTCCCCCCCCCCCCCAAACCTTCCACGTGTGCCCAGCACGGAAGCCTCACACAGCCTCGTACAGCCTCATACAGCCTCCCGCAAACCCCCGAACGCGAGAACATCAAAGAACTTGTATTTATATCGACAATGTTCGCTTCGTGGTAAAGCTCTCTCTATTATTTTATATCGTTGAAGGGTTATTGAATGTTCATGAATTAGACCGGTTTTGCTTTCACCGATGAGACATATTCAATCCATTTCTAATTTACCTTAGCCTTTTTAAAGCTAGTTAGATAAAAATGCGACACTTTAAAGACGTATACGTATATGCACCAATCAATTTGACATGCAATTTCGAGTGTTATCGACATAAAAAAACAATGATTCTGTGGCGTGAATTAAACTAAATACCGGTGAAACTTGTACCAAGTATTCAAGCGGTTACTTTGCTACACACATTGTTGGTACTATTTTGGTTTCAAAAACACTTCGTTTTCCAAAATATGTTTGTACTTTACATTTTAGAAGTGTAGACGCAATTACTACACGTAAATATTTACGTAAAAAGCACTTGAATTCAATACACAAATATATTTTAGGTGAAGAATATGCACGTTACTAGTGGGTAGCGTTGAAACTAATTGAAGTGGTAACTGTTATTTTTGAAATGGTGATTAATTAGAAAATACAAGTGTATTAGTTCCTGGAACATTATTCAAGGTGTTCTGTACTGTTTTTTTTTTTATCATAATGCTTCTTTGATAAATATTTTGGTGAAAATAAGCCGTTCGATATTTTTGTTAAGCAAAAAGAGTTGTTTTGCGTATGTTAATACAAAATTACAAAAAAAATAAACATTTTACACTGCTTTCCTTATAATATTCTCTTCTGATTTTTTCTAATTTATTATTAATGCGAGTAACGTTAAATGGTGTTGAACAAATGTCCCGAGATTACTTATGACATTTAGAGAAATTCCCCAGGTTTACTAAAAGTATAATATAGTATATATAAAAGATTTTTGAGAGTCAAAAATATTCTGTTAATTATTATAAATAATCGTACTTTCTGTAAAACGCATTGTTAGTCGATCATTTAATTTAACCTCCGCACAAAACCCTCTACAATATATTTTGCTTTATCAAATTATTTCCAAGAAAAAACATTAAAACTCTTTTATTTGTCAAAGCAAATACCGTCCAAAGAAAGTACGCTAAAAACAAGGTCTTGCTAAGACCTTTTCATTTCGTCAGCATTTTATTTATTATTATTATTAACACACACAGATTTTCGCTCTCTGAAGGTCCCTAAAAACTGAATAAGAAATCCAAATTAAAAACAAGCTTTTATGTGATTACATCGTAAGAGTCCTAAGAGCTAGTTGGTCTATGTCATCCAACATTTGGAGAATGTTACCAAGCTGAAGAGAGTGGAGGAGGAGAATGAGATGGTTGTGAAATAAGTACCTGGCTATTTAGATCTAGTCACCAAATATTTTAAAACCATTTAAAGCAACATTTATTTCTGCCTGGCGCAATAAATTTTATTATTATTTTTATTGTCTTAAGTGAATATCACACAAGAGTCCCAACTGCCCGGATTCAGTGGGACTATTGCATCCCAAATTTGGGTACCTATGTTGCGAGGTTGAAAGGATTATAGAAGGGAGAAGACAGGGAAGAGGAAGGTTGGAAATAACCTGGTTAACCAAATAACCAAAACACCTAAAACCATTTCAAGCACTTGTATCTACTGTGAGTAGGTATCCATATAGAGCTGTTCTTTGTTTATTCATCGAGAAGAAAATATTTCATTCATTTCCAGCCTAAAGGCTATATAGCAGTGGTTCCCAACCGGTGGTCCATGGACCACAGGTGGTCCGCGAGATCTAAAATGTGTTCCACGAAACATTTATACATTTACTAAAAACCGAATCGAAAGATCCCCAAAAGCTGATTCGTCACCCTTTTGGTATAATGATGGAGAGGTAGCTGGAGAAGTCCAAGAACAGCACAATGATAGTAATTTCAAGGACGCGTTTGAAACTGTTTCCCTTGAGGAGTTTTAGTGTAGAAAAGCAATTTCCTAATGACTAAAATTCGGGCAATCGTTGTCTTGTGCTCTCCTCCGTGACTTATTTATGTGAACAAGACGTTTGCCGGTCAGTGGTTGAGTAGGCATCGCGTTTAAGTCCCACCCGGGCGTCCCGTGTTAAGTCCTCCATCACAACACAAGCAACATTTTAGGTTTTCAGAGGTGGTAGTAGGAGATTTTCTAACATTGTTGGATTATTCGTAACCCGGAAAAGTATGTCTTTCTTTTTTAAAATATTAAAAAATAAAATAAAAAAAAGTCTGTAATTAAAAACAAGTCCCGGAATCGACCGAAAGCTGATAATGATTTACGTATGTCTTTATATTCCACATGTTATTTGTTTATAGTACCTATAACTAGCAGACCCGGACACAAGTTGCTGTGGCTAACGAAACACAAGGCCACGCCATTACCCAACCTTTATAACCAAGCTATCTGTTAAATCAAATCCATACTGCCCGCTTCCTTTGTTTGTATATTTCAACCAATTTACACAAAACCTTGACAAATTATATCTATACCTAAATCCTTCCTCGTGAATCACTCTATCTATTGGTGAAAATCGCATGAAAATCCGTTGCGTAGTTGTTTAAAAGATCTAAGCGCATAGACAGCGGGAGCGACTTCATCTTATATTATGTAAAGATAGTACTTTTTCTTAGTGCACGCGACCTACTACGAATTATCGAGAAACTTGTTTTTTTTCTATTATATATATAGATTAATTAACAGTTCATCAATCTTGCACCTTGTGGTCCCTGAGAGAACAAATAAACTTCATAGTGGTTCCCGGTCAAAAAAAAGGTTGGGAACCTCTGCTATATAGGCTTGGAACTAATTTCGGTTCCGTTGATATTTTAATTGATTTCAAAATTAAAATCACAATAATAATAATAATATTTAGGAAATGAAATTAAAAGAATTTGGCATTCTCAGACTATAAAAATATAACCATTTGTTATTTCGGCTACTGGCATTATACCTAGCTCTCTCATTCAAAATTTAGGCGTATTAGATTTGTCAAAAAATTTGTACATAAAAATGCAAAAGTCGGTCATTTTAAATACATGTAGGATTACGAAAGATTTTTTAAATATTTATATTGAGGGATCAGTAGGATTTATCGGACCAGTTAGGATTTCATCAGAGCCGAACCCTCTGATATGAAAATATCTGGAGTCGGTGAAATATTTTCCCATTATGTTTCTGGTGGATTGACGTATTGTTCTTGTATTGTTTTATTCTTATATAGTACACTTACATTGCGTTAATTTACTAGATATTAATTTGTGGAAAAGTGTGTGGAAGGGTTTAGTCTTTCATTTGGGAAAGATTCAACCCGGACATAAAATCTGGAGCACCGTAAAAATAATTGGATGACTTTTATAGCGCCATTTTCGTGAGAAAATCACCTCAAGGGCGCTTTACAATTTCATTTATAGGTACATTAAATCTATACCTATATACTACAAGTGGCTTATAACTAAGATTGATAACTAATGACAAACAACTAAGACTTATATCACTAGTGACTTAGAACTATGCTTATTTTTATAACCGAGTTTGTACTTGCAAGTCATTATACGAACAGAGCAGTATTGTTACTGTCCTATTTGTATCATGACTTGCAACAGTCTTACAATTAGTTATTTACGACTAACATACTTATTTACATTTACAACCACATATTGTAATGGTTACTGCCATAATACAAAGTCATAATAATAATAGAGCAGTATTGTTACTGCTCCATTCGTACTATGACTTGCAACCGTCTTAAAATTAGTTATTTAGGACTAACATACTTATTAACATTTATAAACACATATTGTCATGATTACTGATTACTTACTGCCCGTGCTGTCAGTGTAAGTCGTGAAAATATAGCAAAAAAAAAGAAAAGTTTATACATAATAAATTGTAAAATATTGTCAAAAATTGCGTAACATCGTAAAAGGTGGTAGTGAAGATATATCAATTTAGGTAAATCCCGTGGACTGAGTAATGAGATACTACTGAAAAAAGGCAGTTAGTTTTCTGGATATGATAATGTGAAAAGGTGAGTTTTGAGCTTTGCTCTGAACTCAGATGTGCTGTCGATCTTTTGCAAATATGAAGGGAGTTTGTTCCAAGCTGTTGGGCCTGCTACTGCAAAAGCCCGGTCTCCGAAATTGGTATTGGGATTGCGCATAGGTACTGAGAGTCTATCCATGGCTGTTGAAGATGCTGAACGAAGGGTTGCTTGCCTAGTGTTGACATCATTTGGAATGCACAGTTCCGACAGGTAGAGTGGCGCCATGTCGTGTGTTGCCTTAAAAACCATCCAACAGAGTTTGAATTGGATTCTCTCAGGACACTTAAGCCAATGAAGGTTCCGCAGATGTTGGGAAATGTGAGAATACTTGGAAACGCCGGTTATCAGTCTTGCTGCAGCATTGAAAACTGACTGAAGTCTGTCAATATATGTTTTAGGGAGATTTGCATATATGCCATTGCAATAGTCAAGTCGTGACACAACGTAAGAGTTTACCAACATCTTTGTGGCCTTAGTCGGAATATTTCTCCTTATAGATTTGATTTGACGCAGGTGAAAGAATCCCGCGCTTACTGTTTTATTAATCTGGGATTTGAGGGAAAGATCTTGGTCTAGATGTACACCTAGGAGTTTAACGCCATTTTTAGGGATGATGTTACAGCCAGAAGTAATGAGAGGTGATTTGTCTAATATTGACGGACGCTTTTTGTTGCTGTCCAAAGAAATTCTGTTTTGGTTGGATTTAGTTTTAGTTTGTTAGAAGACATCCAGTCTGTTATGGCAGCGATGCATTTAACAGTGATATATTTTAATCTATCTCTCTCATTCGGCGCGCAGTAGAAATAGATTTGCTGATCGTCAGCGTAGCAATGGGAAAGAAGTCCGAATGATTCTATTATTTTGGCAACATCGTTGGTTAAAATTGATGCTTATTGAGTAGGTACTTGTTCTATGGGCAATTACTTCTAGGCAAGTAACTACCTAATTTTATTATTTTCTTTTTTTGTTCCATTATTCAAATAGTTCTATAGAAGAACAAAGGAAGGTAGCTTCCATTCTTACGTAAAAAAATGTGTTCCAACAAGCAGATCACAATATAAATCTTATAAAGAATCAGGATTATGTAAATAAAAGAATAATAAATTATGACCAGACAAACAAACACAAAACAAGCGTTTGATTTACAAAAGTGAGTACCACAGAAAACCTCCACCTGAAATCAAACAAGAGCGTAAAAAGCGCCATATGGTCCTTCGAGCCGGATGAAAACCAGCTCATCCAGCCAGCCGTCCGGTCTACATCATTCTTATTCATCATTACATATTCCTAAGGTATTAAGGCATTATAATATAACTTGTAAAATCACGCGAAGAATTTGCCACCAAGAGCCACTCTTTTTGCGTGATATTATAACCAAACAAGATAAATATTGTCAACATAGTATAATTTAACCAGTAGGTAGATTCCAAATAATTTACTCTAAGATTACCACTGATTATTATAAATAATATTATTTATTTTATTGTAATCTATTTATTATTCGCTCCCGCAAAGGTGGTACAAACAAAAGCTTATTTTTAAATAATTTTATGTGTATGTTTGTGTAAAAAATTCTGCATTATGCCACAAACATTAAAATCACTGGTGAAGAAGCGTGGTGAATTGAAAGCACAATTAACACGATTTAAGAATTACCTATTAAGTGATTCAGTTGATGTAATAGAAACGGAAATAAGATTGGAGGAGGTAAACACACTGTTAAATCGCTTTAAGAATATACAATCTCAGATCGAAGAGTTTGATAGTAACTCAGATGAAGAGGATAGCCCACTTGAGTGTTTTGAATTGCAATATTATCAAGTAGTGACGTTAGCAAAAAAATCCATAAAAAGCATTGAAAAAATTGATGATACTAACAATATTAAGATCCAATTACCTACGTTTTCGCTCCCAGAATTTAGTGGTGATTATTCGAAATGGTTATCTTTTAAGGATGCTTTCGTCACGATAGTGGGTAATAATAAATCATTAAATAATTTTCAGAAACATTACTATTTGCGTGATTGTTTAAAAGGAAAGGCATCACAAATATTAAACGCACTTGAAATTACCCAAGACAATTTCGAAATAGCTTGGCAGGTTTTATCAAATAGATTTGAAAATAAGCGTGTAATAGCTAATCAACATTTAAATTCATTGTTTAAGCTCAAGGAATTAAAACAAGAAAATCACGTCACCTTGAGAAGTTTATTAGATCAAACACAATTACATTTGAATTCATTGAAAAACATAGGTCTACCCACGGAGTATTGGGATGTAATAATAATTTATATTTTGGCCAACAAATTAGATTCCAATACCCGGATCTATTGGGAACAATATCCAACTAAAGAAAAAATACCGACATTGCAAGAATTTTTAAAATGTTTAACAGATCGAGCGATAGTCTTGGAAGCATCGGAAGCAACATGTTCCACAGCCAAACCAATATTCGCGCATCATAAACCGTCAATTTACAAAAAGGAATCTTCAGTTTCATTATTGTCGCAAAGGTTGAAATGCATTGTTTGTAAGGAAAATCATAAGATTTATTTCTGTAAACAGTTTTTGAAACTAAACCAACATGAACGGTTTGAGAAAATCAAGCAATTACATGCTTGCATCAAGTGTTTAAATGTAGGTCATTCGACTAAAGAATGCAGGAGTAAGAATAATTGTAGAACTTGCGATAAAGCAGGACACAACACATTACTCCATATTTTCCCTAAAGAGGATCAAAACACTGAGAATGGCATAGATCAAGTACCAGTCTCAAACCATTCCACTTTTGGAGAAGCAGAAAAAACAATTTTGTTATCAACGGCAATGGTGAACGTTAAGGACAGTAATGGAATTATTCATTCAGCGAGAGTATTGTTGGATAATGGTTCTCAGGTGAATTTCATAACTGAACGATTTGCTAAAAAATTAAACATAAAGTACAAGTCATTAAATATGCCGGTCTCTGGGTTACATAATAATATAACAAATGTAAAGAAGAGCCTCTCGTTTGAATTGTCATCAATAAACTCTAATTACAAAAAACTTGTTACTTGCTTGGTATTACAAGAAATCACCAGCAAGTTACCGCAGACCTCTTTTCCAAAAAGGGAGGCAAACATACCACCAGGATTGAAATTGGCCGATCCTGAATTTTCCACTTCCGGTCATGTGGATATATTACTCGGCTCCGAACTATTTTGGGAAATGCTGACCACTGATCAATTGAGATTAGGAACAACTGGACCTACGCTGCAACGCACTGAACTTGGATGGATATTATCCGGGCCAATTAGAACGTGCACTACAAAAAAAGAGCAAGAATCATCCTCATGTCACTTATCTTTAAATATGATTCACAATCAAATTGAAAGATTTTGGAAACAAGAGGAATTGGTGTCCATCAAGCACCAAAATTATGAAGAAAAGGCTTGTGAAGAGAGCTTCAAGTCAACCCAAAAAAGGGATGAAAATGGGCGTTTCGAAGTAAGCTTACCATTCCGACCTTGTATAGATCAAATAGGTACTTCCTTGCCTATGGCAGAAAAAAGATTTTTAAACTTGGAAAAGAAATTATCTTCTAACATGGATTTGAAACTTCAATACATTAAATTCATGGAAGAATATGAAAACTTAGGTCATATGACAAAATTTGAACCAGTTTCAAATGAAGAAAAATCTTACTATTTACCTCATCATGCAATCAAGAAGGAAACCAGCAGCACTACCAAACTAAGAGTGGTGTTCGACGGCTCCGCAAAAACCTCCAGCGGGATATCAATAAACGACGCGTTAATGGTTGGTCCAATAATACAAAATGATTTATATACCCATTTGTTGAATTTTAGAAAATATCAAGTGGCATTGACGGCTGACATAGAGAAAATGTACAGGCAGGTCAACATTAGAGAGGAGGACCGCGTCTTCCAAAAAATACTTTGGCGAGCATCTCCAGAAGAGGAAATGGGCCATTTCAAGTTAAATACGATAACTTATGGTATGGGACCGTCATCTTTCTTAGCCACGCGTTGCTTGAAGCAGCTGAGTATGGAAAACGCTCAGTTATATCCTGAAACTAGTCTCATTTTAGAGAGAGATTTTTACATAGATGATCTAATTACAGGTGCAGACAATGTGGAATCCTGTAATTTGTTAAAAGAACAGTTAATCTCCATAATGAATTCGGCCGGTATGAACTTAAGAAAATGGCGGTCTAATTTTTCTGATTTGTCATCGGAGGCCGATCAGGCCACTGATATGGTAATTTTGGACAAACCAGAAGGAGAGAAAATTCTAGGCTTAGCTTGGAATTGCGAAAAAGATAGTTTTTTATATCACGTGGAACTACCGTCACATCCTATTTATAATAAACGGAATATTTTGTCACTGATTGCTAGTATTTTCGATCCATTAGGTTTGCTTGGACCAGTAACCGTGAATGCTAAACTTATTATGCAGAAATTATGGCAAGAAAAGATATCTTGGGATGAAGAAATACCTATAGAAATTCTGAAGCTTTGGAAAAAATATTTAGAAGATTTAAAAGGTGTAAATTCTTTTCAAATACCTAGAAAAATTATATGTAATCAAACCGTAAATATACAATTGCACGGATTTTGTGACGCATCTCAAAAAGCATACGCTGCTTGCGTATATATGCTATCCACAGACCAATCAGGAAAACGGCATTCTCAATTAATCACAGCTAAATCAAGAGTAGCTCCATTAAAAACGATTTCTTTGCCTAAATTGGAATTATGTGGTGCTGTTCTGTTAACAAAAGTTGTTGAAAAAGTAAAGGAATCCCTAGGTATACCTTTGGATAAAACATTTTATTGGTGTGATTCCACTATAACTCTATGCTGGATAGGAAATCAACCAGCGCGATGGAATACATTTGTTGCAAACAGAGTTGCAGAAATACAGGAAAGAAGCGAAACCAGTCAATGGAAGCATGTCAACTCCGAAGATAATGCTGCGGATATTTTATCAAGAGGAACCAGTGCTAAAAGTCTATTTTCTTCAGAAATCTGGTGGAGAGGTCCTAATTGGTTAACTCAAGATGAAGTAACTTGGCCGAACTATAAGGAAATTTGCATCGATCCACCGGAATTAAAAAGCAAAATAAATTTAACCGTCAGTATGAATAAAGATTGGGAATTGTTTTATCGTTTTTCTTCTCTCACGCGTTTACAAAGAGTAACTGCTTATATCCTACGTTTCATTAATAATACAAGAAAAAAACATACATTTAGCGGACAACTTTCAATAATAGAATTAAACAAGTCGTTACATTCATTAATAACGGTCACTCAATCTTATTCATTTTCAAAAGAAATTAAAACATTAAAGGCGGGAAAAAACTTAGATAAAACCAGTCATCTCAAATCATTAAACCCATTTATACATATGGATTTATTGCATGTAGGTGGGAGATTGTCCAGAGGAAAACTAATACATGAAGCACAAAAACATCCGATATTACTACCTCACGATCACCCTCTAACAAAGTTAATCATTAAACATTTTCATTATACAAATTTGCATGTAGGTACTCAAACGTTACTAGCACTTATTAGACTAAAATATTGGCCTATAATGGCAAAAAATGCTATTAAAAAAATACTTAAAAATTGCATTGTGTGCTTTAAATGCAGTCCAAAAACAAGTCATCAAATAATGTCTGACCTTCCAGAGGATAGAGTGTCACCATGTAGACCGTTCTCTGTTACAGGACTAGATTACGCAGGGCCAATCTTAATAAAGTCTGGAATCAGTAGGAGATCCAATTCAGTCAAGTCTTATATTTGTTTATTTATATGCTTCTCTACTAAGGCAGTTCATTTAGAACTGGTCACCGCTCTGACTACAGATGCATTTCTTAATTGTTTAAAGCGTTTCATTTCCAGACGTGGAAAACCTAGTAAATTGTATTCTGATAATGCTACTACATTTGTTGGAGCGAATAATGAATTGAAAAATATGTATAATTTATATGTCTCTCAAAAGGAAATAGCTAATTACTTAACTAATATGTCTATTCAGTGGGTTTTTATCCCACCTAAAGGTCCTCATCATGGAGGTCTTTGGGAATCTAACATAAAAAGTGTGAAATATCACGTAAAAAGAGTGGCAAACGTCTCTTCATTAACATATGAAGAGATGTGTACGTTATTATACCAAATAGAGTCCTGCATAAATTCTAGGCCTTTAATTCCACTATCCAACGATCCCCTCGACCTCTTCGCACTTACTCCAGGTCACTTTCTTACTGGTGATAACCTGTCAGCTGTAGCTGAACCTGACCTACAACAGATTCCCATAAACAGGCTTAATAATTTCCAAAAACTAAGCCAACTAAGACAGAGCTTCTGGTCAAGATGGAGAATTGAATATCTGGGAGAGCTGCAGCAAAGGACTAAATGGACGGATGGGAACCGGCGACAACTAAAGATTGGGGACTTAGTTATCATCAAAGACGACAACGCACCACCAAATTTATGGAGGATGGGACGTGTCATCGCCACTCACCCTGGACAAGATGGGATAACCCGTATAGTCACCTTGAAGACGCAGCAAGGGTCTATGAAAAGGCCCATTACCAAATTGTGTCTTCTACCAATGGACGATGCTATCACATCTTAGAAGAACTGGATCAAAATAAACTACTAACATCTAAGAAGAGCAGTATAAAAAATAAGTCATCTTTACTAAGGCCAAGGATCAAAAAGAAGCCATCTTTCTTGAAGACAAGAACTGCAGAGGCTATCGATCGAGGATCAAGAAGATGAACATTTTATAATTTAGTGTTATTTTTTTTCTTATGCATATCTTCTAATGATTTACTTCAATTTATTATATTATTGTTTCTAAACTAACTACAACAATCAATGGATGATTACGATATGTGTAATAGCTAGTTTCACCTCTCTTTTTTATTTTTTAAAAATAATTTATCTCACAAATAATAATAATCAATTTTAACTATTATAGGGTTCTAAAAAGAACTTTCATTTAATTTCAGCCCTTTTTGTCGGGGAGCTATGGTTAAAATTGATGCTTATTGAGTAGGTACTTGTTCTATGGGCAATTACTTCTAGGCAAGTAACTACCTAATTTTATTATTTTCTTTTTTTGTTCCATTATTCAAATAGTTCTATAGAAGAACAAAGGAAGGTAGCTTCCATTCTTACGTAAAAAAATGTGTTCCAACAAGCAGATCACAATATAAATCTTATAAAGAATCAGGATTATGTAAATAAAAGAATAATAAATTATGACCAGACAAACAAACACAAAACAAGCGTTTGATTTACAAAAGTGAGTACCACAGAAAACCTCCACCTGAAATCAAACAAGAGCGTAAAAAGCGCCAATCGTTGATGAACAAAATGAAAAGTAGGGGTCCCAGCACTGATCCCTGGGGGACTCCAGAAGTGAGGGTTACAAAGGGAGAGTTTTTACCACCGGCTTGTACAGATTGTGTTCGGCCACAGAGGTAGGATTTTATCCATTGAATAGTTTCACCACCCAGTCCAAAGATTTTTTTAAGTCTTTCGATGAGGAAGTTGTGGTCGATGGTATCAAATGCCGCACTCAAATCTAATAATGATAGCAAAGCTAACTTACCTGACTCGTTTGCAAGCATTAAATCTGACAACACGCGCAGTAGTCCAGTCTCTGTAGAATGGTACCTCCTATAAACTGACTGGTACTTTGATAATAATTCATTTTTGGTCAGATGGGCGGTCATCTGCCTGATCACAATTTTTTCAAGGACTTTTGAGATAAATGGTAAATTTGATACAGGACGGTAATTGCTTAAATCTACAGAATCTAATTGGGGTTTCTTTAAAATTGGGGAAACAAGGGCTTTTTTGAGTAGTTGGGGGACCTCGCCTAAATCGAAAGTTTTGTTGAAAAGGAACACTAGGAATGGTACTACATGTTTCAGACACTTTTTGAGTAGCCACGTTGGAATTGGGTCTAATGCACATTGTTTGTTTAAAGAACTAGACACAATTTTGGTGACTTCCTCCAATGTAGTGTGTTCGAATTTCATCAAAAATTCGCCGTTGTAGGTGATGAACTTAGGTGGAGGTGCAGACGCCGTCGTTGCTCGGATGTTTTGAATTTTTTCTTGGAAAAAGTCGCTGGGGGTAAGAATCTTCACCCTCAATCTTCGTCATCCAGTACTCCGACCTTTTTCTTCGAATTGTCTCCCTGTATTCAGTTTGGACAGTAACCCAAGCCTCCCTTTGGTCAGTTAGTTTTCCACTCCGGAAAATTCGCTCAAGTCGGCGCATGGTCCTCTTCTTTTCCCGGCATTCTGCATCAAACCAGGAATCAGAATTGCGAACAGCACATGTTTTGGTTGAAAATGGGGCATGTTTGTTGATAAGATCAGATAAGGTACCATTGTAAATTTCCACCAGACCAGATGTCGAAATGACATCGCTATTTAAGTCATATTTAGCGAGAATTGATGACTTTAGCTCTTCCTCGAAGAGGTCGAAGTCAAACTTTCGCCATGCTCTAGTCGTCTTCGTTTTGTAGACAGGTTTGGGAGGATTAAAGTCTACTTGTAATGTTTGTTCTCTTAATACTATCATAAATATATTCTGTAACTTACTTTTTATGTTAATATTATTTACCATGTTTATACTCGTATCCTACTTTTTAATTTTTTTATTTTAGCTTACCGTTGGAGGCCCTGAGGAAAATAATTCCTCTCAGGATCTGTCATCTTTGGGGGTGCTGTAAGGAGGGTACTTTTAGAGAAAGGAAGAAGATTAAGTTCAGGGAGGAAAAAGGTATGATGTTGGGTAGGAATCTGAGGGTCAGTGTGTCCAGGAGTGACGGACGTTTGAACATACCCCTCCCACTGCGGTTCAGGACGATGAATCGAGATAGTTCGGCTGGAGAGGTAAAAAGGTCTCCCTCACCTAGTATCTGGTGAGCAAACACATGTGCCGCCAAGACTTAGACAAACCTCATCTCATGATCCCCGGCAACCCTCCTAAGTCACCAAACGTAGCGAAGCACTTGGGGTGACCTATGGCAGGGGTGTTGTTTATCCAATAAGTGATTTCGGGGCGGCGGTACCCATACCAGCGTCTCAAATTGAGAATGTTGATTTTTGCTTTTTACTCTAGGCTTTTAAATTTACATGTAATTGTTATTGTTTCTATTATTATTACGTTACATAATGTTATTGCACGAGCCCTTAGGGCGTAAATAATTATGCCTTCGTTTACGATTACCTATATGTAAGTAGGTAGGAATCTAATAATTGTTTACCTTGTATTTTAGCAGGTGTTTTGCAGACAGACTGCCTCATAACCCAGGATTAAAAACACCTTACTTCGCGGAGTTGTTTCAGTGAGATTTATAACTCAATCTTTTAAATGGACATTCGCTGTTCCAGCTCGTCACGTATCTAGCACGTAATCCATTAACAATAGATATAGCTTTTACTTTATTAATACGATTACCTTACTAATAAAGTATCTGTTTTATAAGACCCAAATCTAACGGCACTTTTTTTTGTATTTCTTGAGCATTAACTATTTAATAAATTCTAATATTACCAGATCACATTTCTCCGGCTTTAAAAAATTAATTTACAGTATAATATGGATATTTCTAATAACTAACTAACTAACTAACCATCACGCCTTTTCCCCGCAGGGGTAGGCAGAGAGGACGGACCGCCAAACAACTCGGTCTTGGCACACACTCTTTGCCTCACTCACATTCATACATCGTCTCATACATTCTCTTCTATTATTCTGACTTTTGACATGGCCCGACTCAAGTATCTGATTCACTTGATCGTGCCATGTCTTCCTCGGACGTCCACGACTTCTTCTACCATTCACATTTGCGTCGTATATTCTTCTTACACTGCTTTCTTCGTTCATTCGCTCTACATGCCCAAACCATCTGAGGGTCCCTTTCTTAATCTTACTCATTATGCATACATCAGCCTTACATTCTTTGCGGATATCCACATTCCTCACACGATCATACATTGTTTTACCACACATACGCCTCAGGAATCTCATTTCAACAGCATTCAGTTTACTTTCATTCTTCCTCTGCCAGTTCCATGCCTCACTGCCATACATCAGGGTAGGTACCAGGACTCCATTGTGGACTGCTAGCTTCGCTTCTTTTGACAGTTTTTTATTAGCGCCAACGGCATTCAGTCCTCCATTAATGGAGTTACCAGCATTCACCCTTCTTTCAATATCCCTATCAGCCTTCCCATATCTCGTAAACATACTACCCAGATACACAAACTCATCCACCTGCTCCAAGTATTCATCATTCACAACTATATTGCATACTGTTTTCGTACTCTCTCTTTCAAACACCATGACTTTAGACTTACTTTCTAATAAATTCTCAAAAAACAGGTTATACACTTTAGAATGTAATGAAGTAATGCGCAGTATGTAGACATGGTCACTAGAAATTATAAAACTAGAATCAGGGAACATGAACTCTGTTTACGAAATGATAACTATTCCTAGTCTTGCTATTCATTTACTAGAGACAGGCTATGGCTTCGACAAAGAAAAAAAAACTAAGTTTAAGCATTCATATATATATATTTTTTTTTTAATGTGTGCGCTTCATAAATCTTAGAAATAAACAAAATCAGAGTGAGCAGTTCACACGCGGTTGAAGAGAAACTTTCAGTAAACAAGAGCGGCTACGAAGCACGGCACAAAGAGGAGACTGATCATCTCATTCTCTCGCAGGCTAAATCCTATAGATTTACGTGATTGTCTCTTTTTAGTGCCACCTTTCCATTTCATCGAGTTTAATAAGAGCACCAGTTTATCACCATTGTTGACCAAGTTTCCTTGTTATTTTGATCTCTTGTCTTCCAACCGCCCCCCCCCCCCCCTCTCAAACTCACCTAATAATTTCTGCACTTGCATAATTTTAAAGTTAATTCAAGAATGCTGGTGAATGACAAGTTGGTTTTAAGAATGCTAGTGTCAAAACCGTAAGAAAATACATAAAATTAAGTAACAACTGTACATTTTTAATAAAATTCTTTAAAATCGAAATGACTTTTTGGCGCATATTATTCGAGCCTTCTTTTATAAATTAACTAGCTTACTACATTATAAAATATACATCTGATAATATCGTTTTAGCAATCATCAATTTAATATTTTTTTTACATTAGCTCCACCCAGGAGGCCCTGAGGAATAAAAATTCCCTCAGGGCCTATGTCATCTTTGGAGATGCCACGTGGAGGGTCTTTTTGGGGAAAGGAAGGAGAGGGATTTCTAGGAAGGAAAAAGGTATGAGGGGTTGGTAGGAGTCTGGGGGGTCAATGTGTCCAGGAGACAGATGTATGAAACCATCCCTCCCACTGTGGTGCAAGGCTATGGGTCGAGAGAGTCCATCTGGAGAGGTCTAGATTATGTCTGTCTCAAGCATTCTCTCCAGATCTGGACCGCCACGCAATAGGTGAGGAAATGCATTCGCCACCAAGACCAAGGCCTACACAAACCTCACTCCAAGAACCCGGGCACCCCTGCTAAATCACCAAACGTAGCGAACCACTTGGGATGACCTATGGTAGGGGTGTTGGTTGGGGGAGGGGGCGGTGATACCTCCCAAATCTATCTCTTGATGCAAACAAGTTAATTACTTATTTTAACTGTTTTCACCTTTTTAAATATTTTTTCTCTTCTTTTGTTTTGTTTTGTTTTCATCGATGAAAAGCGATGTATAATTTATTTGTTTGTATATCTAGATATTAATGGAACTTACTTACTTTATCACTTATTGATTTTTCGTCATAATTGTCTTGTAAATAACTGTAATAAATATACTAAATAATATATTATTTACTTTTTGATCACAATTTAATTTAAAATAATGTTTTGAAACCTCCATAACTCATGATAGAAATGATGGTTCTGGCTGAAAAAGTCTTAATAAGAATATGCCACAGTTTTATCGCACCAAGGTTCTACTTTCTACGGTCTACTATCTACGCTCTATGTTCTAGTCTCTACGTACATCCTTCCTCTGCCAGTTGGTATAACAACTTGGACAACTTTTTATCAGCCATTAGCGCGTTCAGTCTTCCATTAATGGAGTTTTCTGCATTCACCCTTCTTCTAATGTTCTTATCAACTTTCCCATCTTGGATGTCAGGTTAATCCTTTGCTTCACCTTTCGCCTCTCCCTCCCGTACCAACAAAATAATGAAATAAATTATGTGTTCCGTATTTTGTCTTGTAACCATACTAGACAAATTTACTGATTGTTTTAATTTTCGTCAAATGATAAACATTATTAGCCTTACTTATAAAAAAATACTTCACAACCGTTAAACGGTGTTGTTACATGTTGAATAAAGACTGTAAATTTTCTTTTTTCAATTTTACTAATAAAAAAATGACATTATTTTGCTGGCAACATTGATATTTGTTCTATTCTAATGACCAATTCACTATTATATAAAAACTTGCGTTATTTTTCGTCAGTTTTCCATCAATGTCACGTTGTGAATTTATTTTTGTTAATAGAAAAAGGTGGGTTATTAACCATTATTTTTAAATGACTTTTACCGCGAGAATTTCATAAAAAAATCCCTGAAAATGATATTTTTTTAATAACATAAATGCATTGAGTACGTGTAAATACAAGTTTAAGAAATCAAAGGTTTTATAGACAAAATTAATCCAAAATTACTTCCAAGGAATTATTATTATAATTTTTAATTCTATGAACGAGATCAAAAGTCAAGTGATAATTTTGTTGTAATTTCCTTAAATAAAATAACTGTTTTTTTTTTTTTTAATTTTTAATTTTGCGGTAAGTTTGAAAAAATATTTGTGGTATGTTTTCTTTTCCACTTTTTTGATAGTTTTATATTAAAATATTGTATTTTTAAATGTTAAAGTATATTTTAGTACACAAATCTATTAGGTAATTTAATATAGTTTCTAAAATGGTATTTGTTTTTACGACATCTTCAAAAATAAGAAATGCCTACATTTCGACGGTCCCGTAGAATAAAGTCAGATCTGCAAAAAATCAAAAATCGTTTTTTTGGCTGATTTTAAATTTCTTTTCTTGCTTTTGTAGTCTGCGTTTTCAGATTTTTTTTTATCTTAATTATTTCAGAAGTTATTGAAACAAACAAAGTCAGTTGTGACATACTGTCCGGAGAACATTGTCAGTAGTGCACAGCTGATTTTGTTCGCTGTCACAAGTCCGCCATTGGAAGTGCGCGCGCACAGTCGGATTGTCAGAATCTACTTAGTTCTTCGGAGAGTTCGAACGGTAGAGGCGTGCGTGAAGAATCAGTGCGTGCACATCAATATAAAAGTAAATTGTTGCTCTTTTGTTAGTAAGGCAGTATAAACTAACTATGCCTCGAAAATATAATAATCGTTTAAATGTTTGCCTAGTAAAATGTGTCCAATTGAAGTGAATGAACAAAGTGCAGACAAAGATAAACGAGAACCAGGACATGGCTCTAACGTGTCAAGAAACATTAATTGTCGAATAAAGCAGTTAATGGACATTACAAATACCATTATTCATCCAGATCAGGATAATGAGAATGAAAATGAAGTTGTAATAGGTAAGTTTTTATTGTTTTCCTACAGAACTGCTATGATTTTAAATTACTTTATCGGGCCTCCCAAAAACAATGTCAGATTGTCATAACCGATAACAATCACAGAAAATAAATCATTTGTCTTTAAAATGAGAGTTTTTAGTTTACATTAATTAAATCATTGTTAGGTGGTACTTAAATATGTATAAGTGATAAAAAAATATGTGTCGCCGTAAAAGCACATTTAACATTTTTTGTTGGAATCTGTCAAGTAGCAGTGTGCAGGAAACAAAAATCCGACTTTGTTCTTGGAACATTTAAAATTTTTCTCGTGTCAGATGTTCACATTCAACATTATTCTTGGGAAGTTTTTTCAATACTACTTTGTTCGACAAATAAAAACCTCTTAAACACCTGTAAAATATATTTTTAAAGATTTATCTGCTGTGTAAATATATATTATTTAATAATATTATGATATTTTCATATTTGTATTTCAATAAAAAAATGTAATTTAATAAGTATTTGAGATGAACATATTCCATGTTTTTAGATCCCTGTTCACGTCATGAAGATACTCGGAATCATAATATAAATAATACGGATATTACAAAAACGATGAATCCAGATTTGAATTCCTTTGATTCGTCTCAGTCACCATTGGTGCAGGAAGAAGAAGGTCAATATTTTTTACTTTACTTACTTATTATTCAAATTATAAATGTACGTAGAATCAGATTTTCAGACACTTTTGAGAAACAGAGTTTATTTTTTTTTTTTAAACCTTTTAGAGATTCCTGAATCACCTCTTCCTGATGGGGTTGCTAAAATGCAAGAGGAGTTTGGAGACATCATGGAGCATCTGTTGAAAGATTTGAATAGTCCACAATCCGAATCTCAGTCCGATCCAGAAAAAAAATCAGGTAGGTGTTTAAAAAGCGCATTAAAAAAAAGAGAAAAGATAAAATTTGCTGCTAGTATATTAAAAGAAAATTATATTTTGATTTTAGGCGTTTCTGAATCCGACCCTCCGCGGAGTGTTAATATTGGCCAAACAGCAGACCTGATGGCTGAAAATGTTTTTTCATCGCTGCTTGCTGAGTCAGGTAAATTAGTAAAACAATAATTGTATCTGAAACTATATAATTTTGAAAGTAAATTTTCTGAGACTTTTAATCGATGGAATTAAAAAATATTGTTGTTATTTCAGATATTCCCGGTTCGCCTTCTTCTGTTTCTGTGAACATAGAGTCCAACGGACAAAATGAACAGCCGCAATTGCTGGAATTCAACGAAACTCCTGTACCATCCCCTGTGAATGGCCACATATTATGCGATGACAATTTTTGTGGCGTACACAATGAGGATTATACTATTTTGCCCATAGATTATTCTCCAAACTGTTCTTCGAATGCATCATCTCCAGCTTCTAGCATTAATACGAGGATAAATACAAAACGCCGCCGAAATCAATCGGAATGGGCAGATATCAAACGGAAATGTCTTAAAAACCTGGGTAAGAAGTACGTCACCAAACGTGGAAAATGTACGGACGAAAAGGTACTTGGCCCACCTTGCTCCTGTAAGCTGAAATGTTTCACACATTTTTCTACTGAAGAAAGATCAGATATTTTACAAAAATTTTGGAATCTGGGTGATAGACAGCTACAATGGAGCTTTGTTGTTAAATATACAACAAAGGAGAAGAAACGTCGTGCACTCGTTATTGATGTAAAACTTAACCGTCAGTACACATACAAATATTTCCTGCCACAAAAGTCAACGTTATCGTTGGAATCTGATAAGAAAAACGTCTGTAAGATATTCTTTTTAAATACTCTTTCTGTCGGGGAAAGAATAGTGACAACGGCCTGGAAGAAGTATGACGGACCGATGGACGTTCAGAAAGACAATAGAGGGGCCCATAAAAATCATAAAAAAATAATTGTCGAGGATGTGGTGAAAAGTGTGTGTGACCACGTACAATCATTTGTGCCGGTCGAATCGCATTATATTAGAAAAGATTCGACAAAGTTATATTTAGATGGAAGTCTCAGCATTGCTCGGATGTTCAAATTGTATATTGAATGGTTTAACCCAGACATATATACCAAAAAGGCGACATCCGAACGACAATACAGAGACATTGTTAATCAAAAATTTAACTTAGGTTTCCACATCCCTAAAAAGGATCAATGCGACCAATGCTATGCATTTAAAAATATGTCTCAGCCGTCTGATGAGCAGACAGAAGCCATCACTTTGCATCGCGAGGAGAAACAGTTTGCCCGGGACCTAAAAAATAACGACAAAGCCAAAGCTATCGCTTCTGATGGGTCAATCATATGTGCGACTTTTGATTTTCAAAAGGTGTTAACTTGTCTTCATGGTAAGGCGAGTATTTTTTATTATAAACGAAAATTGTCCACCTACAATTTCACTGTTTACGATATGGCAGCGAGACACGGGATCTGCTATATGTGGCACGAAGGAATCGCAAAACGAGGAGCCAATGAAGTAAGTAGTTGTTTGCTTGATTTCATTAAAAAAAAAGTTGAAAGGGGGGCTAAAGAATTCAGATTCTGGTCTGATAACTGCCCTGGACAGAATCGAAATAGAGTGGTTTTTAGCCTGTATTTATATGCAGCTAAAGAATTCGGAATCACCATTACACACAGCTTTTTAGAAAAGGGCCACACTCAAAATGAGGGAGATAGTGTGCACGCAGTAATCGAAAAAGCAAGTGCTCCTAGGACGATTTATAGTCCAAATGAATGGAAGATTCTCGTGAGATGGGCAAAAATTGATGAAAATCCCTACGAAGTTCGAGATATGTCGCAAGATAACTTTTACGACTTTAAAATACCGTTAAAGAATAAAAATTGGACTAAAGATACCCAAAATAAAAAAAATGACATGGAGCTGCGTCAAGCAAGTTCGTACCTCTGGAGATCATTCCAATCAGCTGGAGTATAAATATGACCTCAGAAAAGAGTTTCAGACTATCATCGTTCGTAATGCCACAAGACATTTTCATGCTATTGACATCGAACTTCATAAGGCGTATGATACCCCTTTGCCGATTCAAAAAGATAAATACAATGACCTTTTAAGTCTTTGCAATTCAGGAATTATTCCTGAACAATATCATGAATTTTATAAGATCATAACATACGGAAACATTTGTGTCAATGATGGTGACTCTGAATAATAATAATTTTATTATTTATTTAGGTCTAATAAAAATATTCTAATTCGAAAATTAGACTATTAATGTTTTAAGTTTATGTTATGATTAGGTACTACCCTATTATGTTTAAATTTTTGTTATATTTTCTTATTTCTTCTCTTTTAAATAATGTGATAGTCGTACTTATGTAACTGACTCATGTAACAGACTGGGATTGAATATTCCTCCCAGTTCTGCTAGATTAAAAAAAATAAAACTAAGGATGTTTTAATTTTATGTTATGGTTAGGTACCATCCTATTATGTTTTAATTTTTGTTATATTTTCTTATTTCTTCTTTTTAAAAAAATAATGTGATAGTCGTACTTATGTAACTGACTCATGTAACAGACTGGGATTGAACATTCCTCCCAGTTCTGCTAGATTAAAAAAATAAAACTACGGATGTTTTAATTTTATGTTATGGTTAGGTACCACCCTGTTATGTTTTAATTTTTGTTATATTTTCTTATTTCTTCTCCTTTAAATAATGTGATAGTCGTACTTATGTAACTGACTCATGTTACAGACTGAGATTGAACAATCCTCCCAGTACCCAGTACTGCTAGATTAAAAGAAATAAAACTACGGATGTTTTAATTTTATGGTACGATTAGGTAACCTGTTATGTTTTTAATTTTTCTTATATTTTTCTCTTTAAATAATGTGGATATCTCATGTCATATCTGAGATTGAAATATCCTCCCAGTTCTGTTGGATTAAAAACAAATAAAAAATTGAATATATTATTTTCCCTGTTTTTATTTATTTAGTGTCAAATTCTTATATATAACTTTTATTATAAAGGGGTTCCTTTACGTAATTATTACTAAAAAAATAGATTTACTTTTTTTTGGTAATATTAGAAACAAAAAAAATATATACAATAAATTAGGTTGTAAATACGACAAAAACTTATGTTTGAATTCCAAAGAATAAAGTAGGATATACATATACGACACACATGTTTCATGCTATGTCCGTAGAACAATGTCAGATGTTTCTATACGACAACTCCTTGTCCGTAAAAAAAAGTCGGAAGTGATTTTTCTTAAAAACTACAACAATGTTGCAAAAAGCTGGTATACTGTATTTTTCCAAATAAGTAAATAAGGGTTAATGCAAAATATCACATCAACTTTACATTTGTTTCTCTCAGAAAGAGTAAAAATGCAGAAAAAAAACTTTGAACAGCTCTCCTGCAAAACTACGATTTTGCACATCTGACATTGTTCTACGGGACCGTCGATTTGTTTATTAATGACAAACACAGTACATTGTAATACAAGTTACCTATAAGATGGTAAAGTTTTACATGGTTATGTACCTATTACGTATGTCATAGAATGTCATTTGGTAATTAAGTACGCCTGACATGTAAAAACGGGTTTTAAAACTTATTTAGTTAATGAACATCTAATAATAATAGAACGAAAGAAAAGGGAGGGAGGGGGGAGGGGGGGATAGAGAGACATTTCAAAAGAAGGATTATATGCTCACTAAATTGTAAATGACTGATCAAGGTTAAGTGTACAAGTGTACATAAGACAATTAAAATACCTCGGAAATATTTCTAATTTCGATGAGAAATTATTATCAAAAATAGTTGTATACAACAGATAAGCAACCCTTTTAGCTGTATAAGCAATGTATATATATAATATTTTTTCTCAGTTTCTATTTAGTAAGGTTTTCACATATACCGTCGTTTATCAAATAAAATATTCAAGACGTTTTTTAGTACCTAAGGCTGTACGTGGTTTGCATAAAATGTCTCTTGCCTGCAATGAAGTACGAGTAGATTTGCATGCGAGATGATTTTCATTCACGGAATTTCTGAACTAACAACGCGTTGTTAGTTATTATGACGTTTGAGATTATTCTTCGATCTGCCTCCATTAGGCGATTAAGTTCGTTAGTGAACAAAGGTTTAACTAATTGGAATATCCGACCAATTATTCGTTTTCTAGTTGATATGCGCAGGCTATCAGTTCTGTGAACAGCAGACCACGCTTCCAAAAGGGAATTAAAATTTTATAATTTTCTCTTTTATAAAACAAAACCAAAATTTTCTCTGAGATCAAAATGTTTGTAAATTGGTACTCAAATACCTACCAATATTATTACACAACAAATTTATATTTCTGATAAGGAATTATGCAATTTTTCCAAAGTAACGTCACTATCTCAATGACACACTTTTTTTAACTTTCTTCTGGTAGGTAGGTAACATAATATTTAAGAAAAATGCGAAAATTAAATACCAAATAAACACGGTGATTACATATTTGAAAAAAATAATCTTTACTAAACCTTTAAAACGGCTACCATCTTGAACCGGAAACGGACCATACAAACAAATTCAAAGACAAATGAAATGCAAAACTGTCGAGTTATAACAGGACTTCGATGTGTTCAAGGGTAAAGGTTTATTATTAACCAGTATTAAAGGAATACGTTTTTGGGCTTTACTAAAGAATTCCTATAACTTGGCAGTAGAACCATGGCATCTACAAATCGGGGAGTGTTGTGGGACCAAAGTGGTAAATATTTTCAGCATTGCTGTGTTTGGTGACCAGATCTGAAGTGCCAGGTACTTCTCCACTTTCCTTTCCATATCCCATATCTCTCCCCACTATCTTCAGCCTTACAATATACACAAATTGGGGATGCCATAGTCTCACTGAATACTCACTGAGAGGGGGGGGGGTAAATATCCTTTTTATTATGACCTCACTTTATGCCGATTTTTATAACCACATAATTGCATTGAGGTATATAAATAGAGAAGCAAACTTCCTTACCGCGCGTCAAAAAAAGCTATACCACTTTACAACCGCGACGACGTAGCTTTGAGACCACTAAATATTTACTAAGTAAACATATATTTGTCCCACTTGCACAAGTCACGAGAACAATGCCGCCACGAGGATTAGACAAAGAGAGAACACACAAACCTCGGAGTCCTCGGACTGCGGATCGGTGTTGCCTACCATTTGAAATTTTACCTAAAATAAACAATAAAATAGAGTTTTTTTTTAACGTTAGTTTGTAATAAAATAAAATTATTTTAATTATTTTTAATGTGTTTTTTATTATATGACTAAAAGAAAGCATAACTAATGAAATAATTACGAATTTTTTTGTTCCATTATTGTACCAATAGTATATAATACTCAAACGGAAAGTGTTTCAAAAGTGTTTTCAAAGTTCTTTTCTCAGCAATCGAATTATTTCCACCCACTTCTCATGGCGTTCTGCATCTTTATGGTACTCTGCAAAATTAGTAATATAAAATACGTAAAACAATATAATTACTAGATTACTTCGTCAAACTTAGCAAAATTACTTTGTGGCATCATTATTAATATAATGAATAATAAATTTCTTCGTATAAACCACTACATAATTAACAATATCAACATGTTTCAATAATTATAACATTGTTATTGAAACATGTTGATATTGTTAATTATGTAGTGGTTTAAACAACGTCATTTATTATTCATTATTACTAGATTGTTAATTAATAAACTAAAATAAGTTTAATGAACTATTTTGTACGAAGATAAAAACATTTTAATATGGTTACCTCGATAGTAACTTATTCCATAATTTATGTATTCTCCCATTAATGTGGGAAAACCAAAACGACTTCTTCTTGGCAACACTGAACCTATATAAGAGTATTTGACATTTTGTTTCTAGTTCTGCATTTTTTAATTAAATACGAACACGTAAACAATAAACTTACGTGTGGAAAGTAACTCCGCTTGCTTTATTATGTTTTTCTGACCATGAATGGCATTTTTTTACGATGCATTTAACCATTTTGGAGATAGTTTTGATCGCGTATAGTCCGGTTCAACTCGGTCGGCGTCACACTTAGGTCACTTAGTACTGAACTGACGTTAGATAGGCATATGCTTTTGGACATATGTACAGTGGCAATGCGTTGGCACGGACATTGCTGATCTAGTGTATATATATCAATGCATAATTGAGAGAAAAAGTATTCTTTCATTAAAAATCATGTTTTTTATAAATTCTACCACAAATTTATAACTGCTATCTCGGAAATCGAGATTGGTAACCATGTAATAGGATAAATATGCAATTTGTTGTTATATACTGAACCAAAAACTTTTTTAAATTAAAGTATGCGACGAATTATGTCAAAAATATAAAATATTTAGGAGTATCAATAGATATAAATCTTAATTGGAAATCACACATTAATCAAATCACTTCTAAATCAAGATATCTGACCTCCATATCTTATAGAATTAAGGAAGTTCTAAACATTGAGAAATTGAAAATGATCAACTTTTCCCTGGTGCAATCTTCAATTACTTATGGCATTGTAGGATGGGGTGGTGCACTTGATACATTTATTAAGCCTCTACAAATAATTCAAAAACACATAATTAAAGTCATATATAACAAAAATAAAACATTCTCGACCAACTTATTATACAAAGAAACTAAAACATTTAATAGGTATACGTAAATTATTTATATTACAAACTTTTAAATATTAAATATTATTTAATTTGGCTTAACTTAAATCATATTATATTTAAAAAAAATATTGAAATATTAAATTCAGAAGAAATTTTAATTGGCTTTAAAAATTCTAGTTTCGAGAATTTAATGTCTCTAATGAAAATAAATGGTTTAAATCTGGACATTATTACTAAAAATAACGACCCATGGCATGTTGTTAAATGTTGTAGCAGTTAGACGTTTTCATCAAATTAATTAACAAGATCATGAAAAAATATGTGATTAAAAACACTTCCTTCCCATTTCACCGCTAATAATTAAGAACACCCTCTCCCCACTGAGGGTGAGTTTGCAAATAAAAATAAAATATTTAAACCGTGAACTTGACGCTTAAAGAAAACACTCCAGACTTGAAATTGTCATTCAACTCGCTGGGCACGTTGTTAAAGAGGAATAAATTCTCCCCTAACTGTTAGAGTTTATGTATTGATCGTTTTGGTCCTTTCGACTTTTTCAGCCGATAGAGTATTTGGGGTTACTTGGAGTTGGCTGGGCGCCAATGTTTACCCCGCGAGAGGGCGATGCACTGGCGGAGGTACTCGCGCTAGGCAGTAGGTAGGTAGTAGGTTCTACTGAGTAAGTTCGTAGGTTCTACGTTGTGAAAGTTCGGCGCCGTGTAGTATTGCCCGACTCATTGACGGCAGGTCAACGCTTTTCACGTGACTCGCCAGGGGTCGATAGCACGCACATTTATAAATAAAATAAAAGAAATTATCAACAATTTCAATGACTATTATTTATGGCATGAGTTATAAAGTCGCCGATAGTAATTGGAGATAAGCCGACGTAGCTCAGTTGGTAGAGTAGTTGACCGGATATCAGAAGGACGCGGGTTCAAGTCCCGTCGGCGGCATTTATCTTTTCTCGGGAGAGTTTTTCAATGTTGATGAGTGTTTCAGGCTAATAATTATTGCTTATAATAATTGTTACCCTTTGTGCTATGCATAAAAATCTTGTCTTAAACATTAGTTTACCAATTAAAAATAATAACAATTAATATTTATTTGCGCACGCCGGGATTTGAACCCGCGAACTTCAGATTTTTTTTTCTTACATTGGCTACACACAATAAGCTCTTTGGGGATGCTGTGTGGAGGGTCTTTTTAGGAAAGGAAGGAAGTGAAGTTCTGGGAAGGAAAAGGATACACTGACCCCCAGTTTGGTAGTGACGGACGTATGAATCAATCCTTCCCACTGCAGTGCAAGGCGATATTCCGAGAGAGTTCCGCTGGAGAAGTCAAAAGGACTTCCTCAATCTACATCCGCTCCCTTCTACCTTCAGCCTTGCAACAAATCCCAATTGAGGATGCCACAGCCTGACTGGCTTCAGGCGGTTGAAAGCAGTTGGGAATGCGGTATTCGCGTGATGATTTTAAGTATGAAAATAAATACAAGAAACCAAAACTAAAAAAATACAGTGATTTGATAGGTTTACAAATATACAACGGAAGGTTTAGGAAAAGTGTTGGAATGAATATTCTACATGATCCACAAAATTCACCAAGATATCATAAAATATGACAACAACACCAAAAAATCATGAAATATAATAACTTCTCCTCCCGATACTAGCGGTTTTTATTCTTCACTGACTATTCTTTCTCCGTCCATAAGTTTTAGATATCCAAATCATATAATCGTTCCTATCTTTTTTTGACTCATTAGGCATTACGCTAATTTATTTTTATTTTAAAACATTGATATTACAAGACTTTTATTAATAACAAAAAATAATATTTAAAGATCATTTTTCTGATTTTAATCATCCTACTAAAAATGTTTCTTTTTTATGTTTTCATTCAATATTGTTGATTTTAAAAACGATCTAAAACTGACAAAATCAAAACGCCCCGTGCTTGGCGAATCGGATTGTGACGTCACAAGCGTCGCCCAGCTTGGCCAGCGTAAATAAATACTGTCTGTGAGCGTCCACGCTCATGACGTCACAAGATAACCCCGCCCCTAAATATCGTTTTAGCGGTAATTCAAAAATGGGAAACTTTGACTCGCTGTAGAAAATTTATTCGTCAACATAAAAATAAAATAAAAATGTTTTAACCATCGTAATTTTTTGCTAAATTTTTTTAAGTATTAAAAACATGGTAAATACCCCACATTTTTTTAATATCTCATAGATATACCTATTATATCCCAATGAATTGAAATTTCACTTTGGTAAAGTACCTAAGTAATACCTAAGTAATACCTGGAAACAAAAAAAACTTCAGTGATGGTTTGCATGGTGACTAAAATCAGATATGCTGTCTAGGTGTTCTTTGTCTTTCCATATTCTCGATGTCTTTCAAAGATGGCAACCTTTTTTGTATCGCTAAGTCTTTGAATTAATTCATCAGTGTATATATTGAAGAGAACTGGAGAAATGTTTCCTACTTGTCGTCATTTTTTAAATATAATTGGTAGGAATACTCTCCAAACCATTTCACGATATTTTCTTACTGTGTAAGAAGCCAAATTGAAAAAATCGCTATTATAACTTCCGAAACTGCTCTTTTCCTTAGTTTTTTGTGATCCAGACGATCAAACACTTTGCTTAGATCTAGAAGGCAGGTATCTATATGTATATTGAAGTTTTTATATATTTCCTTTCTGAACTGGTCCCTCTGTCTTTAAATGGTCCTTTACAACCGTCTATAAATATTTTTCAAATAATCTTGCCGTGGCGGTCAAGAGTGAAATTGGTCGGTAATTATTGATCACGGATGGGTCATATCATTCGGAAAGTGCCTGCAATGCACAATATTTGAAAAAAGTTTTGCAATATGTTTAATGTGTTCGAGAGCGATTGAGTCATGTCCTGTGTTTTAATGGATCTAGTGGATAACAAAATAATACTTTATTTTATTAAAGAAAATTTGTGGTTAAATAAAATATGATTATCATAGCTCGCGAGAAGATCGCTCCGCTATATTTATACTCATTGTTTTTGTATTTAATTCGAAGAACTCCGTTTAATTTTTAATTTTTTTTTATTTAAATTAAGTTTAATAACGTTATTATCAAGTTCTGTAAGTATTTTGGTTTTTTTTTGTTACAGCTGTTTCGGCTTACAAGGCGATTTTCAACTCTCTAAAAACTGGAATCCTGAACTGAAGAGAAATGAAATGAAAATTGGCTTTTAAGCCGAAACAGCTATAACAAAAAAAAACAAAAAAAAAACAGAATAGATACATGCAGAACTTAATAATAACTAATTTTTGTCGATTTAATTTAAATTAAATTAAAAAATAGCTCCACTAGGTACATTTAATAAATTAAGACAGACAATTATTATTAATCATTATTGAAATATGGGTAGGCCTATTAGACGGTTTTTATTGATACCGTAAACAGGGTTTATTTCGCAACGCTCTTTTGGAATTTTTCAATAAAATTATTCGTTTTTTAGACTATGAGGAGGTATTATTATTGAAAGTTATTGATAAGATGATATGAGGTATGAAAAACATCTTTTTTGTTCAAAGGGCACTTAGTAGATCCATTATAAGATATTAAAGTTTTTTGAAAAACTATTTCTCCTTTGAAAGGGTAACTTCGCATCACTTTTGTATATCGTTATTATATCACTCGATAACGCAAATTATTCCATAAACAACATACATTAGGCACCCTTAAAAGTCATTATTAGTCTTTCTTTATGAAAAGTTCTTCTGTAAGATGCAAAGTTGCCCTGGTTTACGGTACCCCGGCAGTTATTGGAGCCCTGGCAGGATTGGGCTTAATCACCTTAGTCACCTTAATTCTAAATTGTGTGCTGAAACCGAAAAAAGCTTATTTTTAAAAGATTTACTAAAAGCCGAATAAAGCCGGGTAGCAACTTGTAGTGAATCATAAGATGATCAAAACAACATTTTTTTATTGATATAAAAATAAATTTAATTACCTACTTCTTGAAAATCAAATAAACCCATAATTTGGACAAAAATATACCACTTGGAGTGACAAGAGTCAACTATATTCACGGGTTAATTTGTTTGTGACAAGAAAATAAACAAGAAAGGCTGCCTAATGAGGAAATTCACACCTCAAATTGATGGCCTATCCTTTCTCGAAATTACACCCCGTTCTTGGGCGTGTATAAAATGAAGCCTTTCATTTGCAATTTATGGCATTTGATTAAGGTAAGAACTCGCTCTGGGTTATTAACTTGCAAGAAAAAAGTTATTTCTTTCAGGAATATTTTTTGGAATACCAAGATGGCTGCTTTGTGTTTCCTTTTTTGCATTGATTGCTGTATAATTTGGTCTCATTTGATAAGCTATTGAAGTGTGACATTATTTTTTTTAATGTGAGCAAAATTCTTTAATGCTGACTCGCAACAGATAATAGAAAAAAAGAAAATTGGATGAAACCTTTCTAGGATGCAACCACATGCACAAAAGTGTCCTTATCTTCGTTTACAACTTACACCGGCATCCTGCTTTTGTTTCTACCTACACACAAAAAGCATAACTTTCAACTGCTCCGCCGCACAGTTGGGCCAAACACCTCATTTCGATACAATAAACAAAAAAAAATCAATCTTACTTCTTTTACTTTGTGTGCCCTATCAGGTACCCCAATTTTGGCAATCACTCTTGAAAATGTCTCTCTGTCTTGCGCTGCCCGTAATAGCTCCTCCACACTTCTAATGCCGGTTCAGTCCATCGTATGCCCTATGGTAGGAGATGTTGTGGGATTTTTTAGGGAAATGAAGAAGAGGAAGTTCTGGAAAGGAAAAAGGTATGAGTGGTGGGTAAGAAACGGTATATTTTGGGACCAGTGGACATCAATGCGCCTAGTAGAGGAGATTGCTAATAAGATACAAACGCCGCGCATTTGTGTTGGTATTTTGCCTGTATGTAGGCGTATAAATATCGCAATAATAATAAGGTTGACAAGAATATAATTTATATATCATTGAATATTCTCGTATACACCGATGCGTTGGTTGCGTACAGCATATTTCTAACTTTTTATTCTACTTCAGTGACGTAAGCAAGAATCCATCCCTCCCACTGCGGTGTAAGGCAATGGTGAGTGTACACACTGACCCCCAGATTCCTACCCACTACCCACCACTCCTACATGTCTTTCTGTAGGACCTGAGGGAAAGTATTTTCCTCATGATCCCTCTGTGTTAAGTTAATGAAAACAAAAATAAAAGGTAAGTAACAAAATATACTTAAAATATTAAATTTATATTTACAATGAACCATTTCCAATTTATCTTCAGTGAATAAAATCTTTATATTTTATTCTGAAGTAGAAAAAAAGTTTGAAATATGCTGTACGCAACCAATGCATCGGTGTCTACGCAAGTGATTAATGATATTTTAATATTCTGCGATATTTATACTCCTACGTACAGGCAAAATATCAACACGAATGCGTGGCGTTTGTGTCTTGTTAGCGATCTCCTACTAGGCGCATTTACGTCTGCTGGTCCCAAAATACACCCACTGATCCCAATAGAGTCTGCATATTTTTTGTATCTTTCAGGGCCTTCTACAGGAATTGAACCCAGGACCTCAGACTTGCAGTGACTTTTCTCTGAGAGCACTGCTCTGCTGTCTGGGAGCTATAAAGAGTTAAGCCCCGGCAAGTTAAATTCCTTGATACGACCGTATCTTTTTCTAATTTTTCAGTTTCATATTTTTCGAATGAAAGTCGTGAAATTGTCTATAATGATTAAGTTATTTCAAAAATAAAAATAAAATTAAATTGTTTTTTGTTTTTTTTATACAGTTTACAAATACAAGACTAAAAGTCCCGATAAACTACTTTTTAGCAGTTTGTCTAACGGGTTCTTTAGGTTAAAGATCTTATTATAGTGATTTAATAGTTTACATAATAGTTGAATAGAACATACGAGATTAATTATTTTGTTATCGCCAAAATATTGCCTTGCTGTCTAAAATACATACCTGTAACAAGGCCCGGACTGGGACCATGCGTTTCTACGGTATATTGGCACCTATGAAGAAGAAGAAATTCAGACAGGTTTTTATACGAATATTACGATTTTCGACTTTTGTTGACTTTATTATTTATTGAAATAAGAAATTCACGGTATTTTTAGGATACCACAACACTACTAAACACATGCTGTAGAACTGCCAATAATTATAACGTAGTTCAAAATAAAGGGCAGGATTTTATTCACACCAAAGCATTAATGAATTATGTCAAAATTATTTGTGTAGTAAAAATAATGACAAACGGATTTTAGGGATTAGAAAAATAATACTAATATTAAAAAAAAAATCCTGTGTGTTTAACAGTTTACAATGTTGTATACTAGAATAGAAGGGGCTTAATTTAACTGATATAATTCGACATTTTGCTCCCCTATACAGTACCGGATTATCCCTAAGGCAGAGTAGGCAACTGCCTAGGGGCCCCGAATCAGCTGGGGGCCCCGCGCCCCAAGAAAAAATAACTTGCGTCAACGGTTCGACTCACAATTAGTGAGCAACTCCGGCACACTTTTGGAGAAAGTCAGCTTTCAAGATGTTTTAAATATTTTAATTTTTTATTACGAACATTTGTAGGTTAATAACATTACATGCATTAAAGAAAACAACAAATTATAATAATTAGATTAATACCCAATAACTGTTCACATTACGCACAAATAATAAATAAAAAGTCAATAATTAAAACAAATATTTTAACACAGTTGTATTTTACTTTACTTTCCTTCGTATCAATGGGGATATGATTATAGGTGCCGTGTGAGGTTTATATTGGCATTTGTTTTTTTGTTTTTTTGCTTTTATTTCTAATGCTTAAAATATAAATGTTGTACAAGCTTTAGTGTGAACTACCTAAAATTCTTTGTTTCTCTTCATACCAAGGTTGTCTGGAAGAGATCACTTTAGTGATAAGACCGCTCTTTGTACTATTGTATTCGTTTCATTTTTTTATTGAATGGGGTTGAAGGCATATCTTCGAAATGTAGTAAAAAAATAGAATAATTGTGAATAAAATTACGTTGTGGTAGAAAAAAAAAAGTTTGGAAGTTAGAAAATGGTAAAGTGCAGTGGCGGACTAAGCCCGTCAGAGGCCCGGGCTGGAAAAGCTGGATGAACCGCTCCCCCCCCCCCTAGTTTAAGAAGTTGATGTAATTTTACAAGCTTTTTCTTCAGTTCACACGGGCCTCTGACTCTGGGGGGCCTCTAAACGCCTCCATGTTCCTTTGATCGAATCCTAAACAAGGCTTTAAGGCACCAGGTCACTGTAAAAAAATAGTCATTTTTAAAAATTAATTTTCTGAAGATGCATTTGTTAATAATGCTCTCACCAAATGTTTTAAGGAAATTCGTAAAATTGACGGAGATACCTACATACAGCATTTTATATGAAACCATTTTAAACATTTTGTATGTTGAATTAACATTCAGCAAAACTTTGAACGCGTTTTTCTCGAAACTGCATTTTTCAACACGGTTGACAACATATTAGAAAAACTATACGTCCGATTTGCATGTACTAAATCTTAAACTGTCAGAAAATCCAGTTAGTATGGCACCACTTAGGGATTTTTTTTATAATGGTCCCCCTTCAATTTTTTTTATAAATAATGAAAATTTTACATAAAAAATCGAAATTAAAATTCGTTGGTCCGCCATTTTTCCTTATTTTTAAACAAAATTCACCTACGTGGTAAAATAGACACTAGATTTTCAAACAGTTTAAGACCTGCAAATTGGATGTACAGAGGTTAAAAAATGTGTTAACAAAGTTTAGAGAAAAACACATTCAAAGTTTTGCTGAAGGATAATTCAACATGCAAACTGCCCTGAAGTAAAAATAAAATATAGAACAAATAATACACGTTACACATTGGTTCTTTTCAACAAATTAAAATATTTTGACACCTGAACAAAATATTGTATTTACCTATTCAAAAGGAACCAATTATTACATATTACCCTAGATTCTTTTAAACAAAATGTTCACACTCCAATAATAATAATAATTTAATATCCAATAAATACTAACGTGCTTATTTTACTCAAATCATTGAAAATCAATTACTTTCTGTTATTTTTTAATCATTCGAAAATACAATAAAATATGTTCTCTTGATTTAATTAGGTATTGTCTTACACCAAAATATCACTATCTATATAAATATTATGTTACTGCCATATTGTTGATGGATGTCACGGTAAAACCGTCCGAAACGTTGGCTAAAGAAGGAGGAAGCGCAACACGGCATAATAATCCAAAAACAATCATGTTTGTACTTTTGACAGTGGAAATCTTTTGGCATATCCGATTGCCATCTGTTGGTGAAAATCGACAACTGTGGACGTAAATTTTATTTGCGGTCCCATTTTGTTTAAAAAATCACAGATGGCGCTGCCATTACTTCAAAGTTTCATTCATAGATGTCAGGAGAAGTGCTGAAATGTTACACTAATTGTGGACATAATATTCATATTTGTATTTGTAAAAAAACCAACTTATGTATTCTAACGGATATAAGCAAATAAATATTATTATCTAAATAAAATAAAATCAATATTATTGCAGCCAAAAAATTTGAATTTTTAATTTAATCCATATTTCGATCTAATTTGACAGAGGTCCCTGGTTCAATTTCCGATGTGCGTAAATAAATTTATATCGCATATTTATTGAAAATAAAGCGTAATATTATATTTGCGGCACGTTCCACAGTGGTAGAGACTCTCAGTATAGCCCCGTTGAAGATTCAGAATCAAAAAATCGTTTAAAATGGCTGACCAGATCTGAATACCCCGGTACTTTCGTTATGCTGAATAGACAACTACACACTAGAAATGTCTTCCACATAGATTTTTATGGAAAACGATGTCGCCACTGACCATGTAAATTTAGTTTCGTTAGCACGCGATCTATCTCTCATACTGCCTGACATAGAATTTTTGTGATTACATTTGATAGAATTGAAAATTTTGATGATGAAACGATTTTCCCTGGTTAAAATTTAAGCAAAGAATGGTCAGACTTTTGTACCACGAAACACGCCCACATCGTATTTCTCGTGTTCATCATCTTTCTGTGTTCTCAATCTTAGTATCTTCACCTGAATCCTCTCTCACTGAAAATTCTTGTGCTATGTTCACATAAAAAAGACAGAACTTTTTTTAAATGTGAATATTACACCCAACCGTCTGGAGCCAGTGAGACTATGGCATTCCCAATTGGGGTATGTCGTGAGGCTTAAGGAAATTGGGAAGGGAAAGAGATGGGAAAGAGGAAGGTGGGACAATTATCTTACTATTTAGATCTATTCACCAAACAAGGCTAAAGTCATGCGATTCTGCGAACACGCGATTCTGAGAACATCTTCCACTCTGGAACGTGCCGTAAGTATACAAAAAATATATAAAAAGTTGGTTAAGTAGATTAGATTAGGGTTACGGCAAAGTTTTGGTCTATTTTTATATTTTTTTCATAGCTTTTAATGACTTTTCAAAGTAGTGTTAAGACTTGACATGGAACCACATAATTTTATGCGAATAAAATACGAAATAACACAAAAATCAAATAAAATTAACTTGCGCACGTCGGGATTTAAACCCGTGATCGGGTTTGCTAGTCGAAAACCGTAATTATCGACCACTTAGGTCATTAATACTTATAGTTAATTGTAGGTAAATAAATACTCGTGAATACAGTACGTATTGACCTCGCGGATCTCTTTATTAATATAATAACAACCAAAACTTCCTTCATAATAGGTACCTACCTACCTATATTATTTATTATTATACTTCGAAGGCACCCATGTAGGTATACAATTTGATTTCGGGTACCATATTCTTCGAATCTTCTCGTCCATACAAATTGAGATGTTAACCAAAGTGACGTTTCGTCGATTAGGTACCGGTTACCGTTGGTGAATAAAATTAGTGAGAGGCGGACATCACATTTTTATACGTATAATAAATAAATCTTTTTAATGAGTTAATTAAAACCTTCAATATTTTTCAAAATACTTAAATATTTTGCTTCGCATGTTGCCCACTAAAAAAGGGTTAATAAATGCCCAACTTAGTTAATGGTCATTCATTGATTATTAGTTATTAGCACACTCTCTGGAACTCTAGACTCTAGTAGGTTGAAAGGCGTAACTTCCGATGATTTTGTATCGATATCCCGAGCACGCTTTCACCGTTGACAGTCGAACCGATATTGATAGGGAATGAATAAGAATTCAATATTCGCTAGTAACATTGAATGTATTTACTGAAGGTATTTTCTATGAATTGAAACTACGAAACGTCAAAGGCCAAGTAATTACGTAAAAATATTAATAAATTTGTAAAATATTAATTAAGTGTTGAATTAAAATACTAACCTCAATAGGCTTTTGTTAGGTCTTTATTCATATTTCAACCATTTTCTTTTCTCAAAGATCGAACGGAATTTTTTTTAAAGAAAGACATACATTTCCAGGTAACGAATAACACAACAATGTTTGAAAATCTTCTACTACCACCACAGAAAGCCGAAAATGTTGCTTGTGTTATGATGGAGAACTTGGCCAGCCAAAGAATCGAACATGCGACGCCCGGGTGGGACCCAAGTGCTATGCCACTGTCCGGTCATAAATTGAATAAATTGATATTTAAGTTTTTGGATCGCATTTTACGACTTCTTTCATTTCTAAGAACTCTGGTCGTTTAATGCGTAATTTAATTTAATTTCTTTTGTATTCAAAATTATTATACTTTGTAAGCTGATTTTTAATAAATTATTAAAAAAAAATATATGTAAAATTAAATATGCCAGTAATTTTGCATAAAGAACGACATAACTAAAAAATATGTGCATAGCAAAAAAGTAAAGTAAAAAATAGCAAACCGAAACTCATCTGATACTATGGATGCCGTGCTAAAATGTATCAATAGTCGCACTACGGGGTCGCTCATTGTGTTGATTTGGCAGAAATTCAGAAAATCAAATATTCTTTATAATGAAACTATGGTCATAGAAGTTCATTAAATTTTTCATAATTCTCCCGAAGCGTGTTTTCGCAATCGTGATACTGACGGAAAGAGATCAGTTTGAACTTGACTTTCGTGTGGGCGACTATGGCAGTTTATACAGTCGCGTAAATTGCAATATTTTCAATTTAAAAAAAAAGCAAAACCTATCCAGTATTTAGATCCGATTTAACATGTATTCGATATCTGGTGGAATTTAATTTAATTTTATTATAGTAGTTAGTGAGAACCTTACATGAAATATTATAAATTTAATTTTAAACAAACACCTAATTTAACTAATTATTTCTTTGTAAGTACCCGTGTATCAAAAATATAAAGTGCAGAGTTCCACGAGATTCCGTCAAATTTAAAGTTTTTTTTGTATACTTTAGTATCTTAGCTACTAGACTAAATTGTTAGAAATTGCTTTTACGCACCATTTTCTTTTATTGTACCTACCTACCTGAAAGTGGGGACTGTCGGTTTTCATAAAAAATGGTTCTTGTCTTATAATCAGCGTGAATTGTACTTGATTATAAAGAACTCTGGCATTAAGAAATTTAACGAAAAAATAAGATTCCTGGAAAAAGATCTCTTAGAACTTACATTTTACATATCTCACACAGCGATTTTTTTGCGATTATTATAAAGAAACTGAATTTGCCAAATTATACCTACAATAAAACCATATCCGAAAAGGGCTTTATAAATAGGAGAGTTTGGACTTGAAAATGTTTTTTATAGAACTTATATTTTATTTTTTTATAGGCTTATTGAAAGACTTATAAAAATAATGACCGATATTTTTAAGGGCCAAGGTATGTTCTACACGCAGTATTTAATTGAAGCATCTAGAATACTACTAAGCGATCAAATTTTCAAAACAAAAACATATGATTTTGTATGATTTTGCATTATTTAGTATGGTATCATCTTAAGTGATTTCATAACGATCACGGCATCTTCAGCGGAAGTAAAAGCAGCAGTTGCCAGATAACACTGCTGAGCAGAAGTTCAGCAGCCTGGGATCGATTCTCTACATAGAGAGTCACCACAAATAACTAGCATTGAGAGTACCCTTATTCGAAAATTTCAGTTTGTTTTAATAACGTTTTCTTGTGGTTTCGAAATCTACCGAAACAAGTTCAAAGGCGTTTTGCCTGGAAGTGGCAAGAGACTATTATAAGGCTTTATAAGTAATAATATTTTGATTAATATTAATAATTTTTTTACAATGTCGTTTTTGTTGAACATTTTATCGTTGATTATCTTAAGTGACCCCGCCCACTTTGATAGACAATAAAATGGCATCAAAGTGAAAACTTTCGATTAAAGTGAAAATTATTGTATTTATTATTAACACACATAATTTCTTTTAAATACTAAACTAACTAACCATCACGCCGTTGCCCCGCAGGGATAGGCAGAGAGGACGAGAGGACTCTTTGATTTGCTCACATTCACACATCGTCTGTTATCCATAAACTGACATTTAATATTTTTTAAACAAACGTCTAAAATATATTAAAAATAAAGTGTCAGCCTTTGCCGCCGTCGCGTGCACTTGGTTTGGCTCCACTCTGTTGACACTTTTTATAACTTTGCTTTGCTGGGACGAGCTTAATCCATTAGTCTGGCCTCCTTAGATAAAGTTATGCTGGTGTGTTGGTAAGAGCACAGTTGTGCGTTTGAGCAGGGTTGAGCCTTAGTTTAAGATTAGCAGTGGATTAGTAGGATTGTTAACAGTGGCCGTAAGTATATTCTGTCAATTAGACATCTTTTAGATGAGGCCCATGAAGTGAGAAACAAGAATCTAAAATATTTCCGCGACTTTTCCAGAAGGTTTAGCAATCTGAAAACAAATGAGGACATTCTGAATAGTCTCTTGATTTCGTCGGATCCAGTTATCTTCAGTTTAGGAAAAATAAACAAACGAAAATAATTCCAAAAGAAGAGGTAGGTACTGCAAATGCTGTACACACCAGATTCTAATACGACTACCAAGAATGATTCGGTAGTTGAACCAAGTTGTGATGACGCCAATATAATATACCACCAGATTGTGAAGATGATCTATTCTGTGTATAACTGTAAAAAAATAAATAGCATTTGAAATGAAGTGAGCATTTTGGCTGATTTAATTTATCCTGTATTTTTCAATTATTAATGTTTGTACTAAATATATGTAAATTTTTGAACATTATTTAAAAATTATTTTATTTACATGTCTAAATGGAACTAAAAATCAATAAATTTTGATGTAATTGCAACCACTGATTTGATGTCAACTTTCGGCGTCAGCGACTTCATTGTGCGTCGGTTGGAATATCTGTTAACAATCGTAGACCGTAGACAATCGTAGATGTCGCAAATATAGATAACTGACCTTAGATGACGGATTTGGTCAATATTGTATTGATATATGGTTTTATCGATCGATAATGCTAGATCTCTTGGAGTGAAATTGAACGTAAAAAATACGTATTTCTTAGCTGAAAAGAAACCAAGTATTATTGGTAAATGTTCCGCTATTGAGTCCACGCTTAAAACACACTTTAAAACAATAAAATAAATTTTAATAGCTAGATAATAGTTAGTTGTAAGGAATTCAGTACGCGGAATTGAAAAATATTTCGTTTTAATGGTTATTTTGTGAACTTTAAATACGCGAAATGTCATTTTTCAAGGACCGCCATGTTATTAATTACGACGGTAAATACACATTTTTAGGAAAAATCACTTTGTTTCAGTTAGATAAGAAGTTCATATTTCAATCTTCGTAAATGATAAATAATGCGTCTTAATTATTATTTTGTTCGGTTTCATAAACACGAAAAATGATTACTCAGTATGCATGCCGTATTAAATTGTGCCGTGTGAAACTGCAATGTACAAATCGCAAATAGATGCTACCAACCTATAAACGAGTGGCTAGAAATATAATATAGTCAATTTAATTACTATAACTCACACCTCACACGTAGAGTTCGGAGCGACTGTGCTCCACGGCACTTCGGGTTCAAAAATCGAATTAAGTCTGAAGTGGCGCGGGGCGCGTATTTCCTTTTCTGTGTTCAATACGAGGCAAGCATGCCTCGAACTCAACACGGATTTGTAATGCCATTTTTTCTCCAAACCCGTGTCCAGTAGAAGGCAACCGGCATCCTACTGTGCACGGGTTTGTAACGCCAATTCCCCTTCGTAACCCGTGTTCAGTATGAGGCATATTAAGTGAATGCATTTTAGACAAGTTTGTACCTGTATTTATTACAGAAGAACATGGAAAGAAATGTATTAGAATAATTACACATACCCACTAGACAAACCCTGCTTTGCCAAACAAACCATTAAAAACCTGGGATGTTTTTTAAAATTATGATGACATACGAGTTTATTTTAGAGATTTTATTTTATAAATACTATATTCGAAATGTATTAGAATAATTACACATACCCGCTACACCAACCCTGCTTTGCCAAACAAACCATTAAAAACCTGGGATGTTTTTTTAAATTATGATGACATGCGAGTTTATTTTAGAGAATTTATTTTATAAGTACTATATTATAAAGTACCTACTCTAAAATAAACTAAGTCAAAATTTAGGTAGGTGCGCAAATTCGTAAGAATATTTTTTTTGCATACCTTTGTGTACCTAAAGGTAAAAATTACGTTAGATCCAAAGGAGGGGTCCTAGGGTTCCCCAAAAAAATCTAAGTCTTTAAGCCCGTACTCCCATTGAGAATTGGAGATGTGAGACGTGCTTCCTTTTAAAAGTACTCGAGTTTTTGGAGCAGGTCACGGGACCACTCCGGACTCGCGTGTGGTTCGGACCGAGGAGATGTACGGATTCGACCGGAGCCGGACCTCGGATCCGGAACACGCAAAATAACTTAAGCCCGTGACCTGCTCCCAACTCGCGAGTGGCTCGGACAGAGACGCACGGGTTCGACCGGAGGCAGACCTCGGAGCCGGAACCCGCAAAAGAAATCGAACCCGGTACTCTCGCTCCTCGCTCCCAACTCGTGAGTTCCGGGTTTTGGTTCGAGTCCTGGACCGGGTTCTCTGGAAGTAGTCGATTTGAAAAAGTAGTAGGAGTAGGATCCGCTTCCCGCGAAGAACCTGATTTCAAGAGCCCACTCCAGCGAACCTACATACCGCTATTGGGAATCGTTACGTCTGGGAAAGGAACCGGCATAAGCCGAAGAACTTGCGCAGAAAATATTATCGGGATATTTTTTTAAAGGTACACCGAATATCGAACAATCTTCCTAACTAAATAATAGTGTATGTGATGTAAAAAGCAACATAGATATCGCTCAAAATTCTTATTGGGATAAGTATATTACCCCTTTTCGGAACGGGAGAGTTAGCAATAAATTGGAAGCGAAATAGATTTTTTATAAAATCTAGTTTTTTACTAAAGAAATAGTGTTTTTAACAGCACAGCAGAAGGATTATTCGTATGTGTAACACAAGCACTGAAGAGAAAACCGATATAAATGTGTTGTGGACATGTTGTGGTCATGTTGTGGGGTGTTAGTGTCATTTTTGACGGCCGGCGTAGCGCAGCGGTAAGGCGCTTGACTCGCACACCGAAGGTCGCGGGATCGAATCCCGGCGTGGCAAATAAATTTTATTTGATTAATTTGTGTTATTTCACAAGTTATTCATTAAAAATAATATATAGTATATTTGCGGCACGTTCCAGAGTGAAAGATACTCAATGTATCGCCCTGGTGTAAGACCACCATTCAGAATTGAAACGTTGCTTGAAATGGCATTAGCCGTGTTTGGTGACCAGATATGAATAGCCAGATACTTCCCCACCTTCCTCTTCCCTATCTCCTTTCCCTCCCCACTACCCTCAGCCTCACAACATATCCCAATTGGGGATGCCATAGTCTCACTGGCTTCAGACGAGAGCAGTTGGGACTCTCGTGCAGTAATCATGTAAAAAAAAAAAAAGTGTTTCCCTTAGTGAGTCGAATTCTTCGTTGAGTAAACGATAACCAATTTAAGTCGTCTGTCTGGGGCATACGAGTTCAAAGGTCTTCAATGAAAATTAGCTAGAAGTGGATTTCCACTTAATACAAAATAGTTCGTCGAACTTAAATGTATTCCGTGTAGTTTGTCAACCCGATTTTGAAACGCCGGTTTTTTGCCGTTAACCCGAGACGGATCTGCAGTTTTACTATTATTAAAACAATCTAATTTCGGTGTTAATAAACTATATCTCCAACAGAAGATGCGCTGTCGTTCAGGTGTCTTCAGGTTTCAATTAGTTGAGGTAAGTCCGTCAGCGCGCGTGGGAATATTCCTCATATACTCATCGTGTGTCTCTTGGACAATATAAAATACCCATATAATATTACTATGTGTCATAAAAGTTGGTAAGTACCGAATCTGAAATACGGCAGATAAAAGGATTTATATTTCAGAAAATTAATTCGAATTTAAAATAAATATACAGAATAATTTGTATGTTACATAATATTCATTAACTATATTAATTACCCAGTTAGTAGAAACATAATCTTGGGTCTAGCTGGGGAGTAACCATTTGGTAATACAAGTTGGGAAATAATAAAGTTACAACACACTTATAGAGGTTACAGGTACCATATAACCAATACCTCTACCAATACCTCTACCACAGGTTACCAGAAGTGATTTACTACGTTTGATGACTTTGCAGGGGTGTCGGTTTCACGGGGTGATTTGTTCCGGTCTTGGCGGCGGATGCACCTGCTTAACAGCCGCTTGGCAGGCAGGACCGGGAGAGACTGGTTGTGAGAGATCTTTTGACCTCTTCCCTTGCACCGCATTGGGAGGGATGGATTCATAAGTCTGTCACTTCTATAAATGCTGACCCCTAGATTCTTACCCATTCCTCATACCCATTTTCTTCCCAGAATCCCATCTTCTTCCTTTTTATAAAGATCCTCCACACGGCATCCCTGCATAGGATGATATAGGCCCGAGGGAAGTTGTTTTCCTCGGGGACTCATGTGTGGTGCTTCAGAATTGTAACCGATGTGTTAAGAATTCAGACAAGCGATAAAGTAGGAACCTAACTATTTTTTTAATAATCTTTTGTTTATTCTTGGGGTTAATCTTGACATGTGAAGTTTAAGATTTAGTGATGTTTAGTGACTAACTAGAATTATTAACACAATACCGCGTGATTTTTCATGCGTGTAGCCAGTAATAAATAATAAAAGTCAGCATTTATATGTTATTTATATTTAATCGACGATAAGCAAACAGACAAAACACGATCTTGATGAAGAGTAACAAAGCAGAGTTGGTTGCCCCAAGTCTGCTGCAGTGCCTGCTGCTCCTCGCGGCGAAGTGACCTTTAATCGTCTGTTGCTAGATGGCATCCGTGGTCGAGGGGTAAAACTCTTGACAAAGCACAAACACATTTTATTTGATTAATTTGTGTTATTTCATAATTTATTCAATAAAAATAAAACATAGTATATATGCAGCACCCTCCAGAGTGGAAAATACTCTCAGTATCGAACCGGTGTAAGATCACCATTCAGATCACTACCTTCAATCTCACAACATACCCCAATTGGGGATGCCATAATCTCACTGGCTCCAGACGGGAGCAGCTGGGGAGACTGTTGGTGACGTATTCACATAAAAAAAATAAAAATAATGCGTTCGAAGAATTCCTCCGAGATGTGCAAGATAGTTTTCAGCACAATTTGTTATATTATCTAAAAACCGCGAGTTAGAAAACTGACATCAGACAAAAAAAACACAAAAATCTCACATATCAAAGATTAGATTTGAATAACTTCTACAAATAACAAGCAGTATTAAGGTGACGATAAGCGAGCAGACCCAAAAACGCCTCGACAAAGAAGGAGCCCGGAGACGGAGATCAGTGCTGGTAGCCCGGGGGACCTGCCGTCTTGCCCCCGCTCCTCACGACCCAGTGCCCGCTGTAGATGTAGGCTGTACCGGGGCCCGATGCGAGATAAAGATTCCCCGTGTTAACTGCTTGCGGTGTTCGGGGCGATTTGTCGATATCGGTCCGTGGGGCTGATCCGACTGGACGGCTACTCTTTGAGCGTAGTTGGACCATTGTGAGGCGCTGCTATCACGGGATAAACTTATAAATTCAGGGGTTTTTTAGGCAGATCAATAGTTTATGGTCCCGATAGAAATCTCCACCCGCAATCCGCACCCCATTTTCAAAGTAAATATTAAGTTGTTGCAAATAGAGGTTTTTCTAAAAAAATTCTGAAAAAATTTCCACCCCTTCCCCCTCTTCTTTCTCTCTTGCCCTTCATGTGAATGCTATAGCTACGCCCTTGGTACACATCTATCAAAATTTAAGTTAACCATTCTTTTCTACATTCTGGCCTTTCATATCATCGTATTATTAAAAATGTGTTTAGATACAGGTACGTTCATAGGAAAACAAACCAACGACGTTTCACGGAATTTGACAATTTATCAAGTTTAAGTTAATTTTCAAGCTCTGCAAAGGTTCTTTTGAAGTGCTGTTATATTATTATTGGACAGTTGACATAACTGAAATCATAACAGAACTTTTGACTGGTCAGTGGCTGAGTTGGCATCGTGTTTGAGTCCCACTCAAGCGTCGCGTGTTCGATTCCTCGGCTGGAAAGTCCTCCATCAGGACACCACCAACATTTTTTTACTTATTGTGGTGGTAGTGGGAGATTTTAAATTTTTGTCAGGTTTTTTGTAACCCGAGAATGTTTGTCTTTCTTTAAAAAAAACTAAAAAAATAACATATAACTTTCACAGACCTTGAAAATTACCTTTGAAATTTGATGAATTGTTAAAATTGAAACAACCGCCCTTTGTCTCAAAATTAAAATAACCTATTTTGTTTATACCACCACTTTTAATAAAAAATATCAATATGTTTCACAACCAATGGAAAAAAAACCATATCAGGAAAAGTAACTTAAAAACCCAAGTCTTCCCTTTTCTCAATTTTGCATTTTTTTTAACTTTTGCACATCCGCCTCATTTTTTTAAATAACTACTTGACACTCCAACCACCATATATATCAACCATTTTTTAAAAATGCTTTAAAAAACAATATTTTTAAACAGTATCACCACACCAGCGCCATCTGCTTTGAGATTTCCAGATTATCTGCCATTGGAAGCTTTCTAGCACCTCTCAATAAATATTGAAGATCTTCTGGTTACATTAATAGCATTATATAGAGCTATGTTGTAGAAATATAAGAAGGGGTGTTAGTATAGCTTGGGGAAATAAATAGCTATATCTAATTTTAAAAAGACGCTACCATAAGGCAGAGCAGATGCTATGGCGCACCACACGGCATATGTTTCGGTACCTACCTACAGTGCAGTTGAATTACATATCTCAATAAATGAATATTTCAATTTATTTCATCGACAGTTCTAAGAAACAAGACAATAACTATTTGTTGTTTTTCGAGGTGTTGAGGTAATATAATATCACCACCAAAATATAATTGTATATTTCACTACATTCTTAAAACAGAGAAATACCACATTGCGTAAAATTCGGGATCAGGCCGCTAACAATAAAATTCCTTATAATGATAGCGGTATGGTTTAAATTCCCGTTCAACACCATCCGCTTGAAAAGTGTGTTTTATTTTATTTTGTGAAAATCAAACACAAATACTTAAATGTTTTACGTTCTTTTTCTAACGAGTTTAATTTTACACATTATACAATAAAATCACAACCAAAAAGGGGTTTGTAAGCAGGCGATTTTGAAATTTAGAGCAGTTTTTATAAGCCTGATACTTTATTTTTTTCTGCACTAATAAAAAGATTTCTCCAATATTTCAAAGGCTACTAAAGGGATACGGTACCTACCTATTTGATTAGAGCATCTAAAATATTTTTAAGTGACTTAATTTTCAAATCAAAATCACATGATTTGGCATTAGTAAGTAGTGCATAGGTACTTGCGTTTCGTTTTCGGGTGATTAGTAAAAATACATATTATTCGTACTGTAAGTACTTACATACTTTACAACTTTTATTCAGTAGCCTTTGGCTAGAAAACACGATTTTACCGGTATGAAAAACTTAGCTTTACGTATATTGATTAATTTCATACTCACGATTTCACACAGATATTTTTGCTATTAAAGAAGCAATAAATTTTTCTGATAATAATCAATGGTCAAAAAGGGCAATACCTTGCACATAACCATAGATCATAATATGAAAGCATTTGATTTTGCCATTGCCGTCAACAAACCATCAAAAATAAAAGCGAGATTCCCAATACTGAAAAAAATATACATTCTAACGATTACATGTCTTCGTCTCTTATATCAATAATTTAACTTAAAACGAAATAAACATGCAGCATATCCACATAATGTACCATATTATTCTTCAACGTCGCAATATTATTATGCCTCTGAGTAAAATCCAATATTTGGGAAACATACGAGTATATTCCGATGTCGTAGATATATGTATTTAGTCCAACAATATTGCAATATAAGCTGTCTTTTGTGCGTTTTTTGTCAACAAATAGATGATTTATGTAGTAAAATTGTTTAACTCTATACGCGCAAAAGAACATTAGTTGAGAGCGGGTAAAATTTAAAAAAAATCTGTCTTTCTTTCTCATATTGTTCGCCATCTTATATTGTAAGAAAAATTCTGTATTTCTTTCTCATAATATTCGCCATCTTATATTGTAAGAAAAATTCTGTCTTTCTTTCTTATAATGTTCACCATCTCAAATTGTAAGAAAATCGGTATGAAAATATAACACGTCATTTAATAATCCATTTGAAATGACGACCCATCAACATATGTCATATAATATGTCAATTTATCAAATATAAATGCACAAAATCCATCAAATAAAAAAAATCAATACTCTTTTTAAATGAACCAAACTAATATAAAATGATTGTGTTTCAACTTTTATTCAATAAAAATCATTTAAAATGTACATTCGTCGAACAACTAGTTTTATTAGCTGACTACTTTTAAATCTCGACGAACTGTAAAATATTTGTTCTTCGATTTGCATTCACGTTTTGAAATATGCTTAGCGTTTTTGTTTAATTTTTGTGTCGCGTCGAATAAGTTACCCGATACGTGAAGAATCAATCGTCTGAAACTATTTGTCGTTGTGGATCGACGATTTGCTTATCAGCGACTCTCGGCTCTCGGCTCTCTGGCATGAGCCCCCGACGGTCCCTGCCCACGAAGTGACACAATTAATTCATATTTCGTGTTGTATCTTAATGTTTTGCATTTTTGAATCTGATTAAGTCACATTATCGTTTTTTCAGAGACGAAATGGGAGGTTAAAACCACCTTTTTAAAATACTAAAGAAAATAAAGAAAAATATTTGAACATCGACTGCTTTAACATAAAATATTATAACTACCTACCAAATAAAAGCTTATAAGGATTTCAAAGCTAATAATGATCATGCATTTTTTACGAGGAAACTATACAGGGAAAAATTGTTTTTCTATAAACACCTAAAGGGTTAGTATATGCAATTTTGCACACTTAACCCTCATTTTAGAGGAAACCGGTCGGGAGGCGTAGATTTGATTTATATAAAAATCCACAGTTATATTCCAGGACTGATGAGATTTTGCACACTTTGAAATTTGAATATTAGTCGAACTGTGTAGGTTGATAAGTGCGGTTTGATACCCATATTGATCTAATTAATGAAAAAGATGAAATTAAATTGGCATTTTGTAGGTTTCAGAGCTGTAGATACTATCTATTAGTATCGCCCTGGTGAAAGACAACCATTAAGAATCGAAACGTTGCTTTTTTATTTTTTTAATGTTAATACCATATAGGTTCCAAATGCTATATGCCCCCGTTTGGGGGCAGTGGGGCTTGGCATTCCTAATTTAGTATGTTTTTAGGCTAATGGTAGTGGGGAAGGGAAGGAAGAAGACGGTGGGAAAGCATCTGGCTCTTCAGATCTTATCACCAAACACGGCTAAGGCCATTTCAAGCAAATTTTCAATTTAGAATGGTGGTCTTACACCAGGACGAAATTGAGAGTATTTCCACTCTGGAACATTGTGAAATAACACTTTTTTTTTTGGGAACGCTGGGATTTGAACCCGCAATCTTAGTGACTAGATACTCCCCCCCCCCCTCATCTCCTTTCCCTCCACAGTACTTTCAGCCTCAAAACATACCCCAATTGGGACTTTCCTAGTCGCACTGGCTCCAGAGGATTGGAAGCAATTGGGACTCTTGTGCGATATTCACAATAAAATCGTTTTGTTTTTAGAGTGTTGCCTCAAGGGCACTTTGTACGTAGTCAATAACTTCTTATAAACTTCAAAAATATATCCTGAAAAATATGCCATTAAAACGTGTACACTGGTTACAAATTTGGAAGGCGGGTATAGGTACCACCGCCCCGAAAACCATTTATTGGATAACCAACACCCTTGCCATTGGTCACCCCAAGTAGTTCGCTTGGTGACTTAGCAAGAGTGCCCGGGTTCACGGGGGTGAGGTTTGTCCAGGCCTTGGAGGTGAATGCATTTACCCATCTACTGCGTGGCGGACCGGATCGGACTGGTAAAGGGGACCTAATCTAGACCTCTCTACTACACCCCCTAAGACCACATAAACCCTGAGAGAATTTTTGTTGCTCGGGGTCTCCTGTATGGAGCCAATGAAAAAAAAATCCAAAATGAAAAACCTGTCGGCGCAGTATCCCCAATCAGTAGCGTTGTCATGAATGAAGTAGTTAAGGTCCTTCCTTCTGCAGTAGTTGAGGTATTTCTGGTAGCGTGGCGCGAAGGAGCCCCGGTCTTAAATTCCATTCTAAGGTCACATGAGGCATTAGACATATCCCTATCAACTGTTCAAGTTGCTCCTTGGAGTGGAAGGCTCAACTGATATTGTTATCCCGACGCGATGGGTCCGGACATGTGAACACCGAAGGGACCCGAATCCCGTCCTTGGAGAATATGGGACAGGGATGACAAACCTACCGATTTCACCAAATTCCGAAATTTGTGTAAGAACCGTGAAAAATCACTCAATTCTTCCTTAAATCAGTTCCATGACAACTCAACACAGTGGCATTTCAAACATCCTTGAAAATTCAGTTAAATTGACGAAAAAATATTTGAAAAGTGCTTATAACTAAACTAACGTAACCTAATTAACCATTTTTTTCATCACTTTTTAATGAATTTTAGAAGAAGTAATGAATTTTCAGATTCTTTATTTGACCGTTCACGCAAAAATCAGTTATTCCAATTTTGATAACGACAACTAAAATAATTTTCTGTGGAAAATATTACATAACGTTATCGCGAAAACGACCCTCAATTTCAAAGCAAATCAGAGCTTTAGAATTCATTTGGAACTAGAGTTACCTTTTTTTGACATGAGCTCCTCACAGAAGGTCCTCAGGATAATAATATCTCTCAGGGCCTATGTCATCTTTGGGGATGCTGTGTGGGTTTTTTTTAACGAAGGAAGGAGAGGAGAGTTCTGGAAAGGAAAAGGGTTTTTGGGCTGGGTAGGAATCGGGGGTTCAGTGTGTCCTGGTCATTGCCCTCCAAGACCCAGACAAACCTCACCCCATGAACCCGGGCACTCCTGCTAAATCACCAAACGTAGCGAACCACTCGGGGTGACCTATGGCAGAGGTGTTGGTTATCCAATAAAGGTTCCCGGGGCGGCGGTACTCATTCCCGACCCCCAAATTTACAGAGAGACACGCAACCGACATCGTATTTATGAGAAACTTGCTAAGCTTATCGCTTGCTTGAATTTATCAAACAATTTGTTTAAATAAAAAATACATCTTAATTCATAATAATTTTGAGTTCACAGCATCAGATTTTATGCAGGACGCACAGTACATGCTATCGAAAATAGTATGTGTGATGAAGATATAATTATTATGAATGTGTTTGGTTGAATTATGGGGTGGTCGTCGAAGATTTCAATCATAAACTGGGAAGTAGTAGGTAACTAATATTTTAAGCAGTTTGTACAATAAACTCATAAATGTATGCGGAATTTGTTTTTTTTTCTTATCCCACGAAATAGTTCACCATCCCTAGTATAGAGTGTCCGATGATGAAATGCGATTATTTAAGGAAATTCAAACTTTCGGTGCCCTCTCTGAAGACTATTTGCCAAAGTGGATTGTGAAGAATTGGAGTAAAATAAAAATTAAATTCCAATGCAGATTTCAAATGTCTTTCTCATATTGTATAAACGTTTATGCAGAGGCGGTAAAAGTGTTGAATTAAATGGTTCATCATCACATTAGGTATCGATGTTTTATTTTATTTTACATTAGCTCCACACAGGTGGCTCTGAAAAAAAATCCCTCTGTGTCATTTTTGGGGAAGCTGTGTTGAGTTTTTTTTATGAATCTGGGGTCAATATATCTGAACAGACGTAGGTATCCATCCATTTCACTGCGGTGCAAGATGATGGGTCGAGAAGGTCCGGCTGGAGATGTCAAAATGTCTCCTTCAACTAGTCTCTATCGATCCGACCCGCCACGCAGTTGGTGGGCAAACTTATCCGCCGTTAAGACCTAGAAAAGTCTCACCTCATAAACCCGGGCATCCCTGTTCAGTCGCCAAACGTAACAACCCCTTGGGGCGACGTATGTCAGGGGTGATGGTTATTCAATAAATGGTTACCGAGGAGGCGGTATCCATAACCGCCTTCCATCGTCATACGTCAGTTCTGAGTAACCTGCATGTAACATTTAGGTACTAGGTACGCGATTCCACAGGAGAACAGTTGTTATTTGCTGAAAGTATTTAAAAATTGTATCATAATGTATACAATTTTATTTTAACTTAAGTAGTATAACCTAAAATTGTAATATTTATTTGGCCGTACCTTTTTCTGATTTTTCTATTTCAAATTTTCGATTGTGAGTCGCCAGTATTTCCTACAGTAATTAAATAATATGTTTATTTTTATTTCGAACGCACTATAACAGGATAATATAAAGCTCCGTGCACACTGTATCACTAAAGCTCGGGACCAATGGCTGTAGTGTTATTTAGATAAACTGTTGTTATTAGGGGCTGAATGAGGGGATTACGGATAAAGTGCCATTAGGAACTGTCCACACGTCCCAACTTGTCGCTTTACCCTGCCACCAGGTAAAAAACAACTAAATTACCTGAAAGATCTGTGACACAGATGTAGGGAGTCCATAGTTGTTTGTTGTGCGGTGCCTTCAATAACTTGAAAGAAGCCGAATAGGCGAAAGCGCAAGAACACAAAGGATTTGTCGCTCCACTGGACCAAAAACACCTAGATCCCAAATGATCTAGGTTCTAGGTGGTTTTGGCTGCGTGCACCCAGTTTGCGATAAGGTATTGAGAAAATAACACTTAGGTTCTTTCATTTTTTTTACCTAGTCGATGGCGGTGTTAAGATAATAATATATTAGATAGTCTTACATGGCGAAAGGGGGTTAAGCCAAAATTTTATATGTTTTTTTTTTTCAGAAATCTCATCTAACGAATTTGAAAAAATAATAAACGAACAGAAAATTTATCCTCTTTTAAAATATTATACAATGTAGTTAATTAATTTAAAATGTAATTACGTAATTTTTTTAATAACACGTAACATTTAAATTTACAATTTTGACGACATGCGTGGTTGATGGGTAATGCTCTCGACTAGCAATCCAAAGGTAGCGGGTTCAGATTCCGGAATGCTCAAGTAAATTTTATTTGATCGAATTGTGTTTTTTCACAATTTAATAATTTAAAATAATACAGTGGAAGATACTCTGAGTATCGCCTTGGTATAGGAACACTATGCAGCCATGAGACGTAGGTCGAAATGGCTTTAGCCGTGGTTGGTGACCAGATAATAGCCAGGAAACTCCTCATTTTCCTCTTTCTCACTAACATCTACCTCCCTCACTGCTTTCAGCCTCATAACATACCGCAATTGGGGATGCCATAGTCTCACTGGCTCCAGGAAGTTGGGATTTTAAAATCAAACTTTTTGGATTAATGTTGTCCGCAAATTATTGATCTCCAGACCATTTATTTCTATGACATCTACTTTGAGTAGACCATGAGATCTTAATTGTGTAAGAATATGAAGATAAATGAGATTAGGGAGGGATTGGAACTTGGTAAGAAAGCGGTGTGAAGTACATGTCTACCAAACATTTTTACAATTTTATTCTGAATGTTGCTCTCCGAGTGTATTATTTATAATTATAGAAGAAGGTGCAAATGTATTAACTAAACTCACCATCACGCCGTTTAGGCAGAGAGGACGGACAGCCAAACAACTCGGTCTTGGCACACACTCCTTACCTCGTTCGCATTCATACATCGTCTCATACATGCTCTTCTGTTATTACGACATGGGCCGATTCAAGTATCCGATTCACTTGGTCATGCCATGTCTTCCTCGGGCGTAATTAGCGTCATCTATTAGCGTCATATATTCTCCTTACACTCCTTTCCTTGTTCGTTCGCTCTACATGCCCAAACCATCTTGAGCGTCCCTTTCTTAAACTTACTCATTGCGCTTATATTTTAGCTACGTTTCTCACACGTTCGTACATGGTTTTAACGCACATACGCCTCAGGAATCTCATTATGGTTTTTATTTTGTTCACATACAGCTTATTTTATACTTTCGCTTACAGAGAGGTGAGAAAAATGAACAATTAATTTAATTAATTCTTAAACCATTCTACGGTTTTTAATTGAAATGCTTAGGAATATAATCTCTTCCGCACAGTGCCATATGGACGAGATATAATATGTAGTCTTCAAAAATCGTGAGAAAAGGAAAGGAGACACGACACACATCAAAAAATTAAATTAATTCCACATAAAAACTTCATTTTAATAAAGATAGACTATAAAAAAAAAAAACAATTTACGAAACAAAAACATAAGACCATCAACACTAACAATCATTCAACAAATTAATTCCCTTAAACCTCACACACGGATTTCAGGCGATTTATCTGTCGAAAAAACTGTGTTTTCAATTCCGTTTGACAGAAACACATTACGTGTTACATAAGTTAATTTCCACTAAGAAGACCTCACGCAGTCAGATCTTCTGTGGGTATACCTACTGCGACTTGACAGCTTCTACAATATTTTGTATGACATTTGATTTTCCACGGATGTCGGACTACCTGCCACAAAATTACACTTTTGTAGCAAACTAATCTTGCTAACTCATGGAAATGCACTAAGTATGAACTTCTTCTAAATTCGTCTTAATAGTTTGAATACACCCTTTCGGTCAGGGGAGTTTTTCAAATCCTTTGGCGGCTTAAAACAGTTTTATTATTATGTGTTTTATGAGACACGGCTGTGACGTGAATATCATTAAATATGGCGATGTTTTCAACATAGACCACTTAGTTATTTTTTTGAAATAGTTATTCGTGTCACATGGGGCGTTTATCATTTAGAATTTTCACATCTCTAACATTGTTAGCAAGGGAGGTTGTTTATTTACGGAAATACCACAAATATTAATTTACCATTCACCCATTAACGAAGGTTCCAGAGTCAGTAGGTAGTTCAAAAGCAACCATAGGTATTATAAGACCGGAAAGTTCTCATGTGTTTGTTCAAAATTGAAACGTTGTTTGAAATGGCTTTAGCCTGATCTGAATAGCCAGGTACTTCCTCACCCTCCTCTGCTCCATCTCTTTTCCCTCTTCACTATTTTCGAACTCATAACATAGCCCAATTGGGATGCCGTAGCGTCACTGGCTCCATACAGTTATGTGCAGTTAGGATTCTTGCACGATATTCTTATAAAACAATAAAATCGTTACGAGAGACCAAAATTGTCCCAGCTCAAATAGGTACCATATAAATCGTTGAATCTCCCTTACTGTGATGGTTAGAAATATGATCCAAATCAGTGTTTCTTAACCCCATTGAAAGAATCGCCCCCTTTACTACATTTAAATTATCCAGCGCCCCCCCCCCCCCTCCCCCCACGAAACTAAAAGCAAAAAGTACACATTTTAGTAGAAAGTCCATTTGCGCAATGGATTTCCCACTCAAATTAAAAATGATGAGAAGTAAAACACATTATATTACTGAGTTTTAAAACTCATTGACGATGAGTTTTAAAACTCAGTTAATTTTTTTGTGGAATAAGCTTATTTTCTATATTGACACAATGCCCACTCGAACTTTTGCAGCGCCCCCTAAATGCTAAAATTTAAAAACGCCCCCCCCCCCCAGACCTCCAAAACGCCCAAAGGGGGGCGCTGGCACCCTTGTTAAGAATCACTGATCTAAATGGTGTTAGAAAGAGAAAACTCAACGCTTTATGTTCAAGTCTAGGAAAATTAAAGTGCATCTTTATTAAACCAAACCTTCCAATATAAATTTTTAAAAAACTTTATAAATTTTTTTTTAGAAAGGTGATAAAACTGTTTTATCACCTTTCTAAAACAGTTTTTAGTTTTCGGAAACATTCAGAAATATTCCATTTATTTGGATTTTATTACAAAGCGGAAATTTTCTGACCTTCTGACAGAATATGCCCGAGACCAGATGGGTTAAGGTGCTAATATCTTAATTAGAAAATGGAAAAAGTGGAGACTTTTGAGTAAATGAAATACGAATATCAAATTATAATGATCTTTCTTACATTTTTCAAGTCGGCTAATTTCTGTGAGTTTCCTATCTTATGAGATTACTACTCGTACCCACATGTCACACTACATACCCAATAAATGCATACCGAATTAAATTCTTTAAAATAATGTCATAAAATGATTATGCAAGTGGTAAAAAATCGTTGGTATCTTAGACCTAGACCATACTCCTCGCAGTCAACCGGAGTAAACCGGAATGCCGCTCCGGATCATCAAATCAAAATACTTCCCCTTTACGCAAGTCACCAAATTCAAAATACAGTTTTCGGGATATGTAAATTTGAATTTTGGAAACAAACTCTTAGGCCAAGTGACAATGTTATATTAGATGATAATGTTATATTAGAATTTCTGCGAAACAACTGGGCCTTAATTGTATGCTTTTAAAAATATTCTATTACAATACCGGTAGATACACATTGAAACGGTATGATATTTCGGTGACCGGACAACTCAGAATGAAATCAACTCAAAACCTTCTTTGAAAAGTGATTAAAAAGTATATAAAAAATGATTAATTAAGTTAGGTTGTGGGCTATTTTTCTTTTTTTTCATAAATTTTAATGAATTTTCAAAGAGATGTTGAGTTGGCATGAAACCATTAACTCAATGTCATCTTTTATCAACAAATTATGAGTAAACCCACCAATTTCTCGTCTACGTAGACATATTTGATTTAACTATTTCGATTTAAATAATTTTTTCAGTCAAAATATTATTTCTGATCATTTTAGATCAAATTGTAAACATTGTAATGTAAGGAGTTATTGTACGTAACAATTGTTTAATTATTCATTATTATTCACACTTAATAAAATAACTGTTACTTTTCATGTACCTATCCAATGTAAAAGCACTATGTATATAAAAGGGTAAAAAAACACCCCGAAGACCAAATAATCTTGGTTTTGTCAAAAGATCTTAAAAGTCCATGAAAACATATTTTTACAAAATTTTGATCCTTAGGTTACCTGTGAAAAACTTTTTAAATATGAGCATACGCTCCGGTTGGTAGCATTGCACAGTTCGAGCCCTGTTTGACCGCCTAGTGTGGAAATACTAACTGGCCCAGAATCAGATAGCCGAGATAATGTATGCACCCACAATCAGATTAAACAATCATTTTGTAACATTTTTGTCAGATACAACCTGGGCGTGCTCCTGACAAGTGTACATAATTTGCTCCACGAAACGTTATCAGACCTGTTTAGGTCTAGAACCTGTTGCAGGTCTGGGAAATTACAAAATAACAGCAACGCGTGCTGTAAAATGCCTTTATTCATAATGCGAAGGCAACGAATTTGTGCTAACTATATTTTAGTACCTACAATCAATGGAACTAAATGAATATATATATTTTTTAAATTCATTCATTGATACAGGGTGTTAAGGGACGTACTTGAGTTACTTAAACCAGTGATTCCTGACATTATTTGGAGTAAAAAATGTAAATAAAATTTTGGTCTCCGGTGACATTTTTGAAGTTATAATTTTTTATTTTTTCTACAAAAACATAAAAAATGATAGGTTGGATACAGTTAATACAGTTGGAGACTGGTGAGGGGGTTGTCGGTTACTAGGCTGAGTAAACCGTGACGACATGCGGAAGATATTTTTTTGTTTGATTTTGAAGAAAAAAATTTGAAAAAAAAAAGTCATCAAAAAAGTATCCGGAGACCAAAATTTCATTTACATTTTTTACTCCTAATAATAACAGAAATTACTGGTTGAAGTAACTCAAGTACGTCCCTTAACACCCACCCTGTACAGAGGCGACAAATAAATTCGAAATCTTAAAAGATTTATAACCGTTATACTGCACTAGACAAAAATATGAAACAAGGCATAGAAATCAACAAATTACTCTCAAAACAAATACCACCCACGGAAAAAGACATTACCATAATTTGGCTCTAAATGTTTTTATTTAATTGAATAAGATATTAAAGTTAAAAGAAAGTTAAATTTAAAGACATTCAAAGACCTGATAAAAATGATAATCTAGAATTAATATTTATAAATTAAAAAATGGAAAAAATTTGAAGGGGAAGTTAAGAGGGAGAAGGGAGACAGGTAATAAAAATAAAAGCATTTCATTTTTTCGTCATAAGTACCTGTCTAGAAATGTTATAAATACATCGTCTGTAGGTGGTAGCAACCACAGTTTGATAATGCCTTTAGAGGGCGAAACAGCTGTAACACATAATAATAATTACGAAGCAGAACTCGTTTATAATAAACTGTTTTTATACATAAAATAATAATATTATTGAATTTATAAAATAAATAAAAATTAAAATGGAGTTCTACAAAATAAACTTAATAACAATAAATAAAAATTAAAAAATGGAGTTCACCATACAAGAGTCCCAACCGTTCCCGTCTGGAGACTATGGCACTCAAATTGGAGTATCTTGTGGTGACACTGAAGTTAGTGTGGGGGGGAGGCGACGACGTAGAGTGTCGTAGAGGAAGGTGGAGAATTAGCTGGCTATTCAGATCTGGTCACCAAATATGCAACGTTTCAATTTCATTTCCTGTCTCAACACAGGTATACCCTAGCGAGACAGGTATCGAATAATATAATGTAAACCTCCCTTATATAGATCAATAAATAAATATAAAGTATTAATGATGGTATTACAAAAGTGCGATTCTGAGATTATCTTCCACCCGTGAACGTGCCGCAAATGTACTGAATATTATTTTTTATTAATTAATTGCGGAATAACACAAATTAATCAAATACAATGTATTTGCATACGCCGGGATTCAAACCCGCAAACTTCAGATTGCTAGTCGAGAGCCTTAAACCTCGACCACGGAGTTCTGGAATGAAACTTTATAATAATAGAAATTATCAATGTGTACATATCGTTTTTTTTTGCAAGACCTCCATAAGCGCTTGACGTGAAAATATCGCCTTCCATTATTGATCATAAATAAATAAATAAAATAGTTTAATATAATATTTCAACTCATGCAAAAAGTCTCCAAAGGCACAGTTTATTATTATCCCAGCAAATTACCATATATTTTTTATAATTAACTATCGAAATAAATTATGTGATACTATTAAATCCTATCAACAACTAATTTAAAATTCGATGGCAGGCTGATCAACATTGATATCATGTCTACTTATAATTAATTATCTAAGGAGTCAGTTGGTTAATTCAAGTTCCACTAACCAGAACAAGGCGTTAGAGAAGGCGGAATTGGTTTTAATTCAATAAGGGAACCATATATTTTTTAAAGCATTTATGTCAACATTTTAATATCGTAAAAAATCTTACTTATCGTAAAACCGTCGAAAATAAATATGGAAAACTAGGCGGGCAACACAAAATATTTTAATATTAATCCATTACGTGAATACAGACATGTTTAGTCACACACTAAATTATTTGATGATTTTTTTTGATCATCGTATAATTTCTTGGATTAATTTTGTTATGCGTAAGACGATAGAATCAGTAAAATACCAATATTTTTTAATGTTTTAAACTGGAGGTATTTTATAATTTGTAGGTAAGCATAAGAATTTTTTAAATTTTAAGTCATCTTTCAATTAAAAACGTATCTACACACGAGTGTATATGAGGTGGATTGCCACGAAAGTTTTTATTTTTATTAAATAAAATAATAATATTAATGTTGAGTATGTTTTCCACAGACGGCCTTGATTATTTGTCCAAGAGAGAGAATACAAAATCCATTAAGTCATTATATAGCTATGCTTTAGAGATCGTGAACGAGTCGCAAAAACGACCCGCTCTCATCCGAAAAATGTCATAGAAAAGAAATAGAATAAAAAAAAAACACTAGTATGGCAGTACTTATTCACATTACTTATTTTCACGGGTATGGTATCCCAGATGACCGACACTAAATGTCACCGATTGCCCCGAGATAGGATCATATTATTATTCCGCTTCTAGTACTCGATCCATCCGGTTGCACGGCAATTTTACCTCACTACCAGTTTGTACGCGAATGTATATTCGTTGTAAATAATATTTTAAATAAAACTTAATATCGTGGATAACTAAGTGTTTTCAATTAAACATCATCATTATTATAAGCCTGAACACAAGATCACGGCTTGGAAGTGCCGTGATCTCAAGGAGCATTTTAACCTCAATATCGGTAAAGTATGAAGGCAATCCTGCCTGACGTGGAGAGGATCTCCTCATCAAACACTCTCCATCCACTCATACATCAACTAATAAACCCTTCCAACACTAGAAATGCTTTCCATACAAAATTTAACGGAACCACATGTTCCATTTGGCCCAACCGCACAGCGTTCCGTCTCACTTACACTCGCCTGAAATCGTAGATCTCCATCCCATTTGAATTTCGAAAACACATTTTTGTTTGGAATTATAGGCCCAAAATTGGGCAAATATTTGGATCATGAAACACGCCTAAAAGGCACTTCTCGTGTTGTTCTTTATTCGCACGACAAAGTGTTAATGCCGAAGGAATCAATTGTGCTAATTGTGTCGTGCACTTTTCGTTGAAATAGCGGAGAAATAAATTAATGGTAGTCCCACCCGATGAATCTCTTCCCCGGATTGCAAAATCGTATTGTAAGATAGAGGAAACTATCTGTGATGTTTTAAATCCTAGTGATTGCTATTACTTGAATTATGTTCGGGAAAACCCTAATAAAGATTGAGATTACAAGTTGCTTTATTTACGTTATCGTAAGGCTTACAATGGATATTTAACTGGACCAGACGTCCATTCTATTGGATGCTCTAAGTAATAATGATGCAGGAGTACCCGACAACAGCAGGAGCCCAGCTGTTTATCATGTATTATCGACCATTTTCATAACCGTTCGTACATTACATACGAACAATGATAATCGCCAATCTTCTAAGGTATTACTTAACTGACATCTGTTGAGACACCTAAAAACTACATATAACTACCTATACTAGCGACATATGTTAAAATAACATGTATAATTCTACATAAAACTCTACCTACTTAATTATACCGTAAAAAAATCTTTAATGAGTGCTAATTCCAGTCATTTTTGTTCTCAAGTTTATATCGCAGAAAAACCGTTACATATTTGGAAGTACCGCACGTACGTACGTGTAGAACGCATGTAGTACGAGCAGGTACAGGCACACATAATATACTCGTTTAATACTGTTACCTCGAATTGATTTCTCATCTCAATCATGTTCCTTCGGTCATTACTTTTCCACTTACTCCTTAATCACCCGGTGTTGCACGTGTGCGTAACACCATCTCTGTGTTCTCATAAATATTTGGTCACGAAGTGACTTAATTAAATAATTGACGGCTACATATCAAGAAGCGAGAAATGATGTCGCTGGGCGGCTGCCATAAAACCTATGATTATATTTCAATTTTAATAACTTTTTTAGTCGCTGCTTCTCCTCGGGCAATTCGGGGCAGGCCCGAATTTGAAATTTGACGAGCCTAAACGCGCTGGGCAGAAATAACAGACATCGAATTAATATTATTAATTATGTATATGATTGATTAGGAACATTAGAGTATGTATTTGGAAAACTGTTTTTTTAAACTACATAAATATTTATGATTTTGTCCAATACCTTTATTAACAACTACGTCGCTTGTTATTTGATGTGTTAATAAGTAAAATATGTACGATTAAAATTTAGAGATCACATATTATTTTTTCCTACACATTTTTAAGTATAAAAATACAATTAAATATACATATAACATGAAAACAAATAGTGTGTGCCAAGACCAAGTTGTTTTGCGGTTCGTCCTCTCTACCTACCCCTGCAGGGAAACGGCGTGATGGTTAATTAGTTAGTAAAATGAAAACAAATCAAAGAAACCTACTAAGATAATGCCTATATGTGGGATTACCCACATCAGTTGTATTAATAACCAACATTTAGCGAGTAATATTTATTGTTATCAAGTTTAATTTTTAGAACTCCATTTTAATTTTTATTGAAGGAGATAAAGTTCTGAGAAGGAAAAAGGTTTGAGGGGTGGGTAGGCATCTGGGGAATCAATGTGTCGGAGTGACGGACATATGAATCCAAAAATGTCCGCTGCGGTGCAAGGTCCAGAAAGTCCAGCTGGAGAGTTCTTAGTTAGGTCTCCCTCAACCAATCTCTCCCGATCCCGCCACGCATTAAGTGGGCTATCGAATTGACCACCAAGACCTAGACAAACCACACCCCGTGAACCCGGGCACCCCTGCTAATTCATCAAAAGTAGAGAATCACTTTTGATGACTAATGGCAGGGGTGTTGATTTTCCCCGATACCCGGCTCCGAAATTGCATAAACCATTAATAACGTCATTATTCTTACAAATCATGGAATATGATTTACCAGTAGCTTCACCAACGATAAGATTACATAATATGACAATTTATAGCAATATTTAAAAAAAAAAATAAAACAATAGCTTTGTAAACGCCACTTTTATTTTTTATGCTTTATGGCGATCGGGTTTCGCTACAACCGTAGCTTCTTCATGGCAGTATAATACTCAACTTACATTAAGTTACATGTGTGTCATGTGCGACCGGGTTTCGCTACAACCGTAGCTTCTTCATGGCAGTATAATACTCAACTAACATTAAGTTACATGTGTGTTATAGATAATATAATACTAATGTTAAGTTACACGTGTGTTATAGATAATATAATACTAACATTAAGTTAGATGTGTGTTATATTATCTATAACACACATGTTACTTAATGTTAGTAGAGTATTATACTGCTCTGAAGAAGCTACGGTTATAGCGAAACCCGGTCGGCATAAAGTATAAAACAATAAAAGTGGTGTTAATAAAGTTATTTTCTTTATTTTAAATTATAATGTCACATCACAAAGTATCTGCTTCATATGAACAAAAGCAATATTTTTTATTAGAAGAAAACCTCCCTTGTTAAGCGGTGCTCTCGAACGTCCCCTACCGCCCCAATCCGGTCCTGCCACCTCTACTTCCAGAAGCCTTACCTGGACCCTCCACGAAGCCGGGTCAGAGGAGGTCCACCTGGTACCTAGCACCAAGTACCAAGTAATCCGCCACTATAAATACACACTCTGCTGCAGCCGTGGAGAATCAGGAATGAGGGGTTACCGCTTCATTTGGACTCGGCCAGCGGACGTCAAGTCGGGGCCGCACACCGAACACCGCACACCCCACATCCCACACCCCACACTCCGCACGCACGTATGCTAATCTATGATTCGATGTGTAATTGTTTTTATTATATCCGTTCTCAAAACTAAACTGGTTTTCTCTGTCAAAACGGCTAAATGATTGATTTGTTATAATATGGTAATTCTTTTTTTCTGTAACTGGTTCAAATTTCATGCAATTCAGAATTTTTCACAGCACAAGTAGATAAATCACAGTGTTTTATATATGTACAGGTGTTGCGAACTATCAGTATTACACTGGTAAAATGCCAAAATAATCGCCACAAAAAGAAGTTAATCCTTCATCTGGGCAGACGTGTGAACATGCATTACAGTACCATGATGATGGACACTGTAGTGCTGTCCGAAACGTTGGTTAAAGAAGGAGGAAAATAAATCAATAGGTTGAATATATCCATGAAACAGTTCTGTAACATTACGTAGGACTATGATGCACGTCCACACATCTGTCCTGATGATGGACACTGTAATGCTGATAAAGTAGGTAGTTTGGGAGTCATTTATTGAATAACCAACCCCTCTGCCATAGGTCATCCTAAGTGGTTTGCTACGTTTGGTGACTTATCAGGGGTGCCCGGGTTCATGAGTCTTGGCAGCGGATGTGTCTGTCCAAACCTGATCAGGAGAGACTGGTTGAGGGAGACCTTGTGACCTCTCATCAGAACATCGCCTCGCACCGCAGTGGTAGGGATGAATTCATACGTCCGTCACTCCTGGACCCACTGATTCCTATCTATCCTTCATACCTTATCCTTCCCAGAACTTCCTCTCTTTCCTTTCCTTTAAAAGACCCTCCACACAGCATTCCCAAAGATGAAATAGGCCCTGAGTGAAAATATTTTCCTCAGGGCCTCTTGAGTTGAGCTATTGTAAAAAACGTGAATATCTCAACTCCTATCGGAATCAATCTAGATACATCCATTATTATAGATTATTGACGTGCTACGACTATTGACGAGCTACGATGATGCGAGCTTGGTTGAGCTACGCGCTACGCAAACAGCGGTACGAGTTTTGTTTAGCTGCGCGGTAGAACAGCGTAACTTAGACGATTGAGGTACGTGGCAAGAAGCTATGATCTTGAGTCGAGGGTCCAAAAATCTACTACCACTAATATCCTAAATCTACTTTTACAAGATATTCTCAAACGTATTATATCTTCATAGATCGTAATATTTACTGATAAAATTGAAATTGAAAGTTTGCAAATCTCCGAAAATTAGATTTTGTGATATAAAAATAAGATTTTAGTTCCATTATATAGTTCTAAAATATAAAATTTGGATAATTGCAATATATTTTAATATGTTGATATCTTTGGGATGGTAGGTATAGGGAATGCATTATTTTGAAACCCCAAAAATATATGTAGGTTAACTTTAGAACATTTCAGTACTTTTCATTTTCGACCAAAATTTTAGATTCAGTATTTTAGCTGCAAATCATCGAAGTGTAGTGAAAAACGAGTCCAGTGTGGTGTCTAGGAAAAATGTTTATCAGTATCATAATACGGATATATAAAATAATTCACAGTCATCTTGATACTACATTATGTCTTCGCAATATTGAGATAAATGTTTTGCAGTTCTTACTGTTTAAAATATACCGTAGCATGTTTCACCTCGATATATTTGAAAATAATATCGCATATTTTAACACCCGATCCAACTGTTTCGGCTATATAATAAAGTGGGGTGTGCTGAAGTAGACATTTTCGTTGATATTATACTTCTGATATTGCTCAACATGTAATTAGATATTATATTTTTTTGTTTCCCTTTGCCTCTATTGTGTCTCTTATTTACCAACTCATTAATTTCTTCAGCCTTCAGCCCCGGTTCAGGTGGATTTTTGGGAAACATGCCAAACGCATGCCGAACATAAATATACGGTTGACATTTGTCACGGAGAATGGGTCGCTTCTACGACTCGTTCTTGAGTTCAACAGCTCGGCTACGAAATGATTTTCTGGCCTCTGTATTTTCTCCCTCCAACAATATGATATTTGAGTTCCTCCTTGTGTTCACTCCTTCCTTTCCTAAAAAAGACCCTCCACACAGCATTCCCAAAGATGACACAGGTCCTCAGGGAAATAATTTTCCTCAGGGCCTGTGTGGAGTTAAAGTAAAAAAGATATATTTTTTTTTTTTTTTATTTAGGAAACAAACAGTCATACAAAATGATAATATAACAATGAACATTCATACGTTGTAGACCAATTAAGTTCCATTAAGTAAAAATTTTGATATAGTTTTTTTTTTCCTACTCAACTTATGTGACAAAAAATAAACATAATAAGGAAAAACATAAAAAAGAAAAACATAAAACGTAATAAAGAAAAAAAGTAAAGTTATTTTCAAACATAGTCATATATTTACTACGGATAATAATGTACATATTTGTTTATTAACTGAGTTTTTATTACTGGATTGTTTTCACGTAAGTGATAACACCTGTAAATCCCAGCATAAAAAAAATTAAAATCATCATTTTTCGAAAACGGATCCTAAAAAGTGGCCCCAAATAGGAAAAGCTTCTGAAGGCCCGGCCACGAAGAGTTTATGTTGATTTAGAGGTCACGGTCCCGCGGTAATTTGACGTGAACAGGATAAAGTCATATTTTAATTTCCTTTAAATAAACTTGTACTGCGGTGACAGGACGAGAACTTTGAATACAAAATTAATAAAATTTATTCTTTATACATTCACAAAGTATATCCGACATTTAAAATACCAATATATTATAGACTTACCCACGTTATTAATTCTTTTCGGGTTAATAAAAATATTACGAAGGCAGTTATTTTATAAAACGTGGCTAATTGAAATAATAATATTGGACGGATCTTTGGCTTTAATTATTGTTTTAAATCACTATTAAAAGCCAATTTAATGCGTATTTTATTACTTACATCAGATCAATTAAATTAATCCATGAAATAGGATATTAATTTATAGCTTCGTGCCTCAAAGTGGTTTGTATTTTAATGTATGGAAAAATCACAAGCTCCAGGCAAGTTTGAGAATCTGTTATAATGTAATCCGGTAGATAATGTTAATTAGGTTCGTTTTTTGGACAATAAAGTTACATGGCTTTAAATCTTAGGAAACGGAAGTTGGAAGTTTAAAAATGTAATCTTTCGAAAGCTGATGGTTGAAAATATTAAACTCGTAGTTGCATAGAATTGTATTGCAATCATAAGAGTGAGGAGTGGCAACCTATATAATCATTGCAAAATACTCCATTATAATATACCTACTCTTTTTTAACGAGGGTTTGTTAAACGTAGGCTACAAACTACGATTTTGATACTCATGTGATTGTCATGGATACCACATGAGGGGTGAAGATTCATTTGTACCGCTTGCCGCTTTGTAGATTCCATGACAGTTAATCCCTAGACAGTTGTCCCCCCACCCCTGGAGTAAATATATACAATATGCAGTCGGTTTATAGAAAATAAGGTATTTTTACTTACACAAAATATAACTAAGGTCCCTGAAGGGGCATGCAGAGGGTTTGTACTGCCGAATAACAAAAGTACCAAAGATATTTTCATGTAAATGTAGTGTATAATACCAGCGTTTAGGTACAAAAAACTGACACTGAATAATTTTACTTGGTATCCAATTTAATGTTACATAGTTATTACCATACACGACACAGGTATACCCTAGTGAGACAGGCATACAAATAAAACCAATTTAAATATATTTTATTACAGATAAATAAATTTAAAAAAAATAATATTACCAATTTAATATTAAATTGGATATCAAACGAATATAATTGGATATAATTCTTAAAGTCGATTTTCGGGTTGATAAATAATGCATAATAATTATAATTTCGGGTGGCCAATAAGTATTTGTCAATGTAATCATTATGACAATTATTTTAATGTATAGCTTGATGTTACTGGTAAAAGGTAATACCTTGACATCGTTGAAACAATTTGTTATGTCGTTGATGAAAACGAGGAATAAAACATCACCAAAGTGACTTCCTTGCGGTATGCCACTAATATGTTTAATGACTTAATTAAACCGTAACGATTTATTCATAACCAAGTAATAATGTGCAAAACAATCAACTCTATAAACAAGCAATTATCACTAAAATAGTATTCACCTGTATTTTGTTTTCACTTGGGGAAACCCTTGATCCTAAGTACTCCATAAATGTATACCTGGATTTAAATAATAATGTATCTCCAGCGAAATTCTAAATAATAAACTTTGGCAAAATTAACCCCCTTTCAATAAGCACTTGTTACCTTGAAAAGCACCAAGCCAGATAGCAGGTAGATAATCTTTTTTTCAATATTTGTCCTAAATATTTAACAATCGTAATTGGCTTTTGCACCTAATGTGTGGGAATCCCCAAATATTTACATAAATTACTGAAAACTTGTCGCCGTTAACGTTCTGTGAATTTAAAGGCACTACAGGCTGCTAATCCAAAAAGGTCTTACATAATGTTTACGGTGAAAGATTTATGCGTTGGTCGCATGCCAAAGGGCAGGTAATAAAACGAACTAGAATCTAGCCAAAATATACGAATGAGTTAATTTCTAACCTACGAACTTCTTCCGATATTTCCTTAGTAACTTGCTTATCTAAAAATATTTTCGTTATCTCTACAATCATGGGGCTATTTTCGCCAAAGTGTTGAATATGATATACGGATAGTGGATGATAAATAATATGGTAAAATCCCTCCGGAATTAAATATTAAAACATGCAAAATGAACTCTATAGCTTATTATTAGACCTATTGGTAAATGGTTGATTAGATTTGGTAGAGGGGAATCTCAAAAAATATTAAATAATGACATTTAAAAGTGTACATACTTACCTACTAATGACATACTGTATAAACTTAGTAGACAGTACTTTTTATAGCATAATTCATCTGGTATTTTCACGAGCATTAAGTTACTTAGAACAGGAACTAATATCGACCTAACAATGCGTAATAACACGTGTACGTACACATTTAGTTAAAATCAAATAAAACGCATTTTTTTTTTTTTTTTTTAATTTTCTTTATTCATTAAATACAAAAATTGAGGTAACATTAGTGGATTTTTCGACCACCATGCTAGGCTGGTGCCCGTGTTATGGTGGTCGATTATCGCATTGATCGCGATATTTTAAAATTATGGCTTTGGATTGAAAAAATAGAAAGATTTATATATAACTACTTCTACACATAGCCTCACATTCATCCGGGCTGGACTACACTGACACTAGACAAACTATTGGTGTTTTATGAATCACATAGGTTTTTCATCAAAACCGTGTTCGGAAACCATAATATTACCGATGTATATTTTTTTTCAATTTGTTATGGCTTTAATCAGGTGTAGCTAATTTGTAGTTAGGTATCTACAACTCTCTGCATTCATTTATACTGTTTTTCAGTTCGTATTATAAGCGTTGTACTGTTATTATTGGATAACAATCTGTAAAAAAACAGTATATTAATTTTAGCATGTTCTTGAGTGGTAGATACTTTCAGTAATACCCTACTGAGAGACTACTATTCAGAAATGGCTTTAGCCGTGTTTGGTGACCAGATCTGAATACCTGGTACTTTCTTACCACCTTCCTTCTCCCCATCTTCTTTCAGTTTCCACTACCTTCAGCCTCACAGCTTACCCCAATTGGTGATGGCATTGTTGGAGATGGCACACTCGTGTCATCTTCAAGTGAAGATTGTTAATTGTTGATCCAAGCACAGCGGCTTTAAGACCTTCATAACTACACGAGAAAGTTTTCTGTTTATCATGATGGTAATAGGAGGAAATGGTTATTTGTAACCTGGGATTGTTTTAGTAGGTACTTTCAACAAATATATTATAAACATAAACTTTATGTAGTATGACCGTCAGTGGCAGAATGGGCATTGCATTTGGGTCCCACTCGGGCGTCGCGTGTTCGATTCCTCGGCTGGCCAAGTCCATCACGACACAAGCAAGTGGTAGTAGGAGATTTTCAAACATTTTTGGCTTATTCGTAACCCGGGAATGTTTGTCTTTCTTTAAAAAAAAGGAAATTAAAAAAAATAGTGGTAAATAATAATAATATGAAAAATTAGGTGGTACCTACGTTTTAGATTCTTACGCATCAGTAAGCGTTGGTATAGATATAGATAGGCCGGTTCAAGGCTAGTTTAACCATGCATATACGACGTAGTAATAAGACATTTTTTTCAATATTTTAAAATTAAGTGCAGCATACATAATATTTACACCTCGGCTAAACATAAGTAACGGGGCATGAGTGCAAACTGCAAATATAACAACTTTGTTATATTTGCTGCTGTAACTTTTAAGTTTAAGATTCCTACCCAGCGATCCGCGCAGTGATGTCTGAATTACTTGTTATTTCATTGCATCGGAAAACACCTGTTTGATCAGGAGATTACTTCTGAAATTCTTCACCATCCCTGTGAAATGTTGTCGATGTCCACCCGAGTGGCAATGATAAAATTCCAGTTCGTGCCAACAGCAATAATGCGCTAATTGCGAAGGAGCTTTCGCTTCAATTTAAAGCGATCCATATCTGTTCAGGAATAGGGGTCGGTCATTTAAAAATCCTGGATGCAAAATTAATATCTGATGCGTAGGAATTTTACTGATTAATAATTTATTTTTTTATTTGTATAAATATACCACAAGTGTCCTGATATAGTGGGAATCTGGTATCCCCAATTGGGGTAACTATTATTTCATTTTATTTAATGTCAATTTTTTTATTAAAGCGATGAAAAAGTTAAAATAATAATAGTTTTAAGAAGTAATTTATTTCAGCATTTTCCTTGTTGAAGATTTTCAGAGCATACATACATTTCTTTTTTGTTTATTTATAAAATACATATTTAATTAAGACATATGAATAACCCATTTTATAAACAGAATCTTATTTCAATCAAAAATCCCCGATGACTTAAAATGTTGTATCAAAAGACCTATATATGTATAAGGGAGGTGACCACATTGTATTGGGTAGCTACAGACCAATTAGTATCTTGCCATCTCTAGAAAAAATTCTTGATAAATATATTCAACTAAAATTAATAAAATATTTAGAAGATTTTTCTATAATATATGCTAATCAATACGGTTTCCAAAAAAAAGAGTACAGAATTGCTGCTTCAAAAATTTGCCAACATGATAAATAATGAATTAAACTGTAAAAAACATACATTAGTCTTATTTATAGATTATTCGAAAGCTTTTGATACTATTGATCATGGTAAATTACTTAAAATACTAGAAATTATAGGAATACGAGGAAAACTACTAAAACTTTTTGAAGCTTACTTAAACATCCGATGCATGAAATTAAAACTCTTAAATTCTTTAAGTAAAAAAAATAATTTTTTGCCACCATTCCTCAAGGTTCCATATTAGGTCCAATTCTGTATATTATATATGTATCTTTTATTAAATTAATTTTTAGACATGTAAAGCACTTTGTATAAGCGGATAATATTGCTTTAGTGATTTCTAGCAGTGATTTGCAAACTTGTATAGATATTTTAAAAAAAGACTACATTGAACTCTTAAAGTAGTCTCATGACTCTGGCTTAATCATAAATGCCAAAAAAAACTAAATTGTTACATATAAGATCCCCTAATGTTAAGGTATATATTACACCTAAAATAAAGACACATACATCAGATTGCTTACACAATGGTATTCCTGCAACGTGTGCATGTGAAAATATGGAACTAGTTAAAGAATATGTTTATTTAGGTTTTATTATTGATTGCTTTTTCAAGTGGGATATACAAATAAACAAAGTTTGTGCACGACTAAGATCAATTGTAAGCATTTTTTGTTCCTATCTGCACACTTCGAATAATTTATTTATCTCTAGCTGAATCGGTTATAAGGTATGGAATAACAGCTTGGGGATTTTCCTGTAAAACAAATATAGACCATGTTCAATCAATGCAAAATTCATTGGTTAAATTATTAGCTGAAAAAAATTTATACAAAGAAAGGCATAATATTCCATACTTTTATCAGAGTCTCAAAGTTCTTTCAGTGAGAAATAAATAATCCTTTATATATAAACAGGCTGAAACATAACCATAATACTCGCTTTAACCTTAATAAAGGGCTAATTGTACCTAAACATACGAATAAATATGGACAAACTACGTTAAATTACAGGATTCCCAGTTGTTTAAATATGTTACCTGCTGAAATTAAAAACTGTGCCAAAACAAACAATTAATGAATTTACTGAAGACTTGGCTTACGGAAAGAATTAATTTGTATTAGCTTAAAATGACATATTATTCTAAAGACTTTAAAAATGTTATTTATGTTTTCAAAAATTTATTTTTAATCTATATTTCTGTAAAAAATTAAATTTTGTTTTATATAATTGTAAAAATGTAACTATTAAATCACTATAATAAGATATTTAACGTAAATAACCCGTTGGACAAACTGCTAAAAAGTAGTTTATTGGAACTTTTTGTCTTGTATTTGTAAAGTGTATAAAATAAATAAATACAAAAAATCGTTAGTTCCAAAACCCGCTATAAAAATTAATTTTCTTACTTTCGAGTAAAACAAGAAAAACGACTAGTGTAGTAAACCAAGAAAAGCATAGTAGGCTGATGAGTTTTCATGATTCCAGTTAATTTATTTTTTTACACATCAGAATGATATTGTAATAACTAGAAGACTTTTGGAAATAATTACATCGGCATCGCATTCCTTGTGAGAAACCACATCAGATGGCATATTGGAACTCAACGATTCATATAATAGATACATTAAATCACCATACTAGGCGACAGCCTACCTGATGACCAATGGAAAATAGTTGCTTTGTGAAGTCTAGTGTAAACATAATATATGGGTAAAATATATAAACGTGCTGAAAATCAGAAAAATTATAATAGGAGGTAGAAAATAGAAAAAGACATCTGTAAGGTTTATATTGTATACATTTCAATTTGGGAGGAGGGAATGGGGACCGCCGCCCTTGAAACCGTTTTTTAAATAACCAACACCTCTGCCATAAGTGGTTTGGTGACTTAGCAAGGGTACCCGGGTTCGTGGGGTGCGTGGTAGACCGGATCGGGAGAGACTGGTTGAGGTAGACGTTTTAATCTCTCCAACAGGACTCTCTCGGAATAGATTACCGTAGTGGGAATAATAGATTCATAATATCCGTTACTCCTTGACGTATTGTCCCCCAGATTCCTACCCACCATACCTTTTTTCTCCCCAGAACTACTTTTTTAAAAAGAACCTCCACGTAGCATCCCTAAAGATGATATAGGCCCTGAGGGGGATTTTTTCCCCAGGGCCTCCTATGTGAAGCTAATGTAAAAAAATACACAGAATATATATTTTTATTTTTCTGATTTTACTGATACACACACAAACATAAATATATATACTATATACACACACACAAACACATGTATGTATATGTATATACTTACATGTATATGTGGGCATATACGTGTGTATGTGTATACGTTGTGTAATAGTTTATATTCACACAAGTATGTAAACGCGTAATAATAATAATAATAATAATTGGATAATTTATAGAGCGCCGTTTTTGTGAAAAATCACCTCAAGGGCGCTATGTATATATGTAACAATATAACACATGCATGTGTTTATCGAAACTAATACCACAGACTCAAAAAAACCATTCAATAAACGAACACAAAAATGAACAAACTTACCACCACCCACCCCAAACAGAAATGCACACATGCGTACGTATAGTAAACACGTACACACATATACTCGTATATGAACACACTTCCCTACACTTATAATATCACACAATTCTACATACAACTCTAGCTGAGTACGAGAAACTGACTACTAACACTCACAATCACTCATCAAAAAGTTCCCAAGCGCCTTCATGAAACTGTGATTATGTGGCTATTGACTTTATTTCAATTGTTAAATTATTGAAGATTTTAGGAACAAGGAAGCTACGACTAGGCCATTGGGGTTTTCGTTAGTTTTAATAATACAGATACAATTTTTTTAATATTTGTTAGTTATTAGTATAATTAGGTACTAACTACTAAATACTTAAAATATTCCTCGATAACCGATTGAAACAGGACACTACAATATAACAGGTTAGGTTAGTTTAGGCTTGGTTGAACTAGGTTAGATTAGATTGTGTTTGTGGTAAGTTTTTTCATTTGCCAAACTTAATTCACTTTTCTTCAATCTTTTGTTTTGTAAAGATTTATTTTCTGAAAAATTGAAGACCATCCAATGTTTATTGCATTTATTATTCTTGGTCAGGACGCGACGCGACGTGAAAAATGTGTTCCCAAAAGTGGTACAAATAGGTTTTGTTTTGATTGGTATCGATGTGCGTGAGAGTGTCCTTCCTTTATCCTGATCCCAGAGGTGTTGAACAGAGCGGCGTATCGGTGTCGCTGGCAGATATCGGATAACCGGCGTCCAGAACCAGCTAATAATAATACCACATATTATTCAAGAAATTTTGCTCATTAATTAAATCAGCCGTTGCATATTCCTCCACTCGATTTCTGAGCGTCGGATTTGGAAAATTCCTGCCCTCATTAAAAAAATCATACCTCCAAATTTTAATATTTCATTTCGTTCGGAGACTATACGTCTCCGAACGAAACTGCTCATAGTGTAAGAGAGTCATTGAATGCACCCATACTTAACTGTTTATTCTATATTTTTAATGTTCATAAAAAAAAAAATCTTTTGAAGTGAAACTTCTTTAGCCTCGCTTCAATTTGGAAATCAGATGAAACGGAAATGATGCATTACTGCATTTTCGAAGCATGACACTACGCTCATTGGCCACTTTGATTATGATGTCACTTTTCAAGTATTGGTTGAGATTTTTTTGGTAAAGTTTCGCTTCTACCGCGTGTAAGTTGCACTCCGTTTTTTTTTTTCAAAGTTATATACACGCATGCATTCTCAATATGGGAGGCGCGTATGGGTACCGCCGCCCCGGGAACCATTTATTGGATAGCCAACACCTCTGCCATAGGTAACCCAAGTGGTTCGCTGCGTTTGAAGACTTAGCAGGAGTGTCCAGGTTCATGGGGTGAGGCTTGTCCGGATCTTGGCGGCGGATGAGTCTTTCCACCAAATGCACGCGAGCCAGATCGGGAGAGACTGGTTGAGGGAGACATTTTCGACCTCTCCAGCCGGACTCTCTCGGAACATCGCCTTGCACCACGGTTGGAAGGATGGATTCATACGTCCGTCACTCCTGGACATACTGAATCAAGGATTCCTATCCACCCCATAATTTGTTCCTACCCAGAACTTTATCTCCTTCATTTCCCTAAAAATAACCTCCACACAGTATACTCAAACAAAACACAAAGGCCACGAGGGAAATTGTCTTCTCCATGTAAAAAAAGACGGATGGGGCAGATTAATATTGACATTAATTGTATATCTTGGGCATTAACTACAACAAACAATTTTCAGACATTTTGTTCTGTAGAGTTTTATTTCACATGTACATTCTGTACTCGCATACATTTTATGTTAGTTTTAAGGTTGATCGTAAATGACACGGATGCGTCGAAACTAGTAACAGATAAATAAAAATTAAGTAACAAATGTGCATCTGAAGTAAAACTCTTAAAATAAAATATTATGAATATTTCGAACGAATTAATTGAATGTGTAACCGGCGTTCGAGCGATGTTTATCTGCCACTAGTACAGATGTGGCCACGAGATGTTGGGAGTGGACACGTATTTTTACCCGCAGCCAATTCTTCATAGCAAATATTCTTCGATCTTACACCAGGCAGCAATTTCATCTTGCTCGCCATCTGGGGACAACCAACACTACACCGGATCACGACGTAACACCTTATAGATTCATTACACCTTATACAAACTAGAGCTTGTTTCACACAATTATCTGTGAACGTGATGGACACTTTGATTGCTTTAAGTGACACGATAAAATGAAGCTATCGGAAGAAGATTAAAACGAGGTTGTACTCAGATAATGTTCTATGTCATACTAAACTCTTTTATTTACTCTATTTTTTGGGTTGACGTCAAACGGCGATATATAAAATAGGTACCCAGTTGTACCTACTAGATTTTTGTTAGAAAATAAATATGTAATCGTTCCAATTTAGCCCCCCTTAGGTCTACACCGTTAAGAGTGAGTGCAAAAGTGCATATTTTCTGGTTATGATCTGAGATTTTCATGGCTGAAAGAATTATCTTGATATATTTTTATACTTCCACCCGGGTAACGCTGTACATAACAACAATAGCTAAAAAAGAGGCAAAATGACACACGATAATTGCAATTTTTTTTTAAAATACTGAAATTATTTAACAAAATCTTGGCCACTTTGAAATCTTAAGATATTATAATTTTTTTTTTTTTTTAATTGTACAACAGATTATTATCCAATTACCGTACAATTTTCTCATTTTGACAGTCTTAACACCTAGGAAGATGATTATTATACAAAAAAATCTTGAGGCTATCTTAAGAAGAGTTATATATATATCTAGCGTTTCCGAAATTTCGTTCAACAGCACCATTCCTCTTGTCATGCTATGCTGTGCTAGAACATCTGTTCTACCGTATGGTACCTTGAACAAGTCGTGTCGCCGACTACGGCTGAAATTTTCAGGCACGTATAAGCTATAACATTCCAAGAGGAATGGGCTGTCAATACGGTTATGGATTATGTTATAACCAAGAACTGCAAGATTTGCAAAACGTCTAGTTTCCAAGCTAAATCTATTAGTTGCCTCAAGCAAATCCATATGGTGCATGAATCTTGGATACGTTCCATGCATCCGCATATAGACATACCTAAGGAACTTTTTCTGGATTTGTTCCAGCATATTAATATACTTAGCTTGGTGCGGAGTCCACACACCACTAGCATACTCCAGCCTGCTTCTTATGACGCCATCGAACATGGCTATCATTGCTACTGGGTCATCAAATTGCTTACATATTCTGATGACGAAACCCAGGAGTTTATAGCAAGCTGGAGTGAGCTGCGATATGTGATCCGAGAATGTCAGTTTGGGATCAAAGACGATACCGAGATCTTTAAAGCTGTTGACTCGGCATAATGTTTTCCCTTTAATGTTGTATTAAAAAACTATGGGCTTCCGGGAGCGGGTATATGTCATAGTTACACACTTTTTTATGTTGAATTCTAATCTACCACATATTGTCGTGTCGACGGCGTCAATGGTGGCAATAATTTAGGGGAAAGTGTGGTCAAATCTATTTTCAAAAGTCACCAAAAAGAATACAGCAAGTTTGAAAGGTATCCACCAATGGACCATGTATCCTTAATTTAGCCGATATGGGGACCGCCATATAATGCGTATAACAAGATATAAGTATAACCAAGAATAACTAACACCTCCACATTGGTCGCTCCAAATGGTTCACAATTTTGGAATCTTAGCAGGGGTGGGGGTGCCCGGATACACGGGGCAAGGTTCCTCGGGATCTGCCACTAACTAGTTGAGGAAGACCTTTTGATCTCTCCAGTAGGATTCTCTCGAAACATCACTTTTCACCATATTGGGGGGAAGGATTCATGCGTTCGTCACTCCTGGACATACTGACCCCCAGATTCCTACCCACCAATTATACCATTTTCTTTTCCTTTCACCAATCATTTCCTTCCCAGATCCTCTCCTTCCTTTCCAATAATAGGCTTCACTCAGCAGCCCCAAAGATGACATAGGTCGTGAGGAGAATTATTTTTCTTTAGGACTCCTGCGTGGAGCTAATGTAAGAAAAATAAATGATTAGGAAATAAAAACTAAAAAAATAATTATAAAACAAACAAAAAATCAGATTGGGATACATTTTTGGTAGATTTTTTTCCAGTCACTCAAATAAATAATAATAATAATTTAGGTGACTTGTCTCTTATACAAACACGCATAAGAGAAAAAAATCACTGCAAGACGACCAGCGTAGTTTACCGGTAAGGCTCTTGACTCGCAATACGAAGGTTGCGGGATCGAATATCGAAATAAAATGTATTTGATTAATTTGCATTATTTCACAATTATTTCATTTAAAATAATATATAGTATTTTTACGGCACGTTCCAGAGTGGAAGATACTATTATTATCGCCCTTGTATAAGACCACCATTCCGAATTGAAAAGTTGCTTGAAATGGCTTTAGCCGTGTTTGGTGACCAGATCTGAATAACCAGGTACTTCCCCACCTTCCTCTCTCCCGTCTCTTTCCCCTCCCCACTATCTTTAGCCTCACAGCATAAGTCAAAAGGGGGTGATATAGTCTCACTGGCTTCCAGACGGGAGCAGTTGGGACTCTTGTGCGGTATTCTCATAAAAAAAAGTATTTTACGATTGTTTATTAAAACAATTTTGTAATCACAAATAGTGCAATAAACTGCATGACGAGTAATGTTTGAGAAATAGTGCATTGCGTATAGTTATGAAAACATGAATCGTATTATTGGCATTTTCACTTCTGCCTTCCCCCGCAGGGAGCCGACGCGAAGATGTAAGTATTTACGCAATAAAGTATACATTATCGACACATTGAGATCTCATCTCGCTGAGAAGTGGCTCGGCATACCCGCGCAGCTTCCGACTGCAGAGATAAGTCTTGGTCTGACGCCATGCGAGAATTCGCTGATAATTTTAGTAGTCACGTAAGCGTCTGAATTTCTTTTTAATTAATTGTCACCGAGTTCAGGCGATATGGAGATACATGCTCGATTAGGGATCACGAATGTATTGAAACGTGAGAGAAATTATTCATCGGTATTTTCCAGTAGTGAATTATTTTCCAGTAGTGAAGATGTGGAGCTATGTGTATTGTAACATCACCACGAGTACGAGCGAATGTCTATAAATATTTTGCTGTAAATTATTTTATATAAATTACTAGCGAGTTTTAGGCATGCCTTGCAATGTCATTAATAAAGAAATTATTTCTCCCTGTCTTTTCCCGTTCGTCCCGTTCCTCTTCCGCCTCCCCTTCCCCTCATGCGTTCCTCCTCCACCTTCCCCGCCTTCCCGCTCCCTTCTCCCGCGAACCCCCCTCCAGCAATTCTCTCCCCTCTCCCGCGTTCAATATATTTAGTCCCGGTACATTCAGGTTTCAGGTTTCAAACAGCGCGTGTGCCAACTATTGCAATTTTTTTAAACAAATTTTCATTTTTCATGTATCACAAATATTAATTTTTGTATATTATAAGAACAATCAATCAAATTTGGTACCTAACTTCGGTACCTATTTAAAATATATATAATTTTTGATTAGTTTCAATGTATTCGATTTTGTTTAGTACCATGGGTGAGTACTTCGATTAAATTCTTTCATTTAAAAAGTTTATTCAAAAATTGAATTTTGATTTAACAATCGATGGTTTGCAAAATGTCATTCTCAAATTGTGACATTTTTGACAGTTTCGTTAGAGTTTTTTTAATAGTTCAAAAAAAACTTTTCCGATGTGTTGTCGTGTGGTTGTAATAATACAGAAACCTTCGCGAGGGTGAAAATAAGGTATTTTGAAAATTTCAAACGTTTTTCTTTTTAAAGGGCAAAATATTAGTATGTGTAATGTTCTTCAATTCCAGTGCGATTATATGATATGTATGTTCGGGTATCTTCAATAAAGCTCATGGTTCGTAGAGATTACAAGTTACTTTATTCACGTTATCGTGTGATTTACAATGAATATTTAAGTGGACCAAAGATCCGCTCTAATGGATGCTCTGTGTAATTCTAAATCAAGGGAACTCGACACTGAAGATGCCCAGGTGTCGATCGGATATCATCAGATATATCCGTAATCATTCGGGTATTAGACACGAACGGCGACAGTTGCCACCCTCCAAAGATACCCTCCACGATAACGTAAATAAACTTTACTGACATTTGTTGAGACACCTCAAAACTACCTATATGAACGACATCTGTTGTAGGATATTGAAACTACGTACCATCTTACTTACGTACTTTGCAGCAAAGGGTCAAAATAATGTATGAAATTTGTGACCGACAATATATTCGTTTTCCTTTTTTTATAAATGGTCCAGCCGCCGTGGTTGAGGGGTAAGGCTCTTGATTCATAATCCGTAGGTCGCAGAATCGAATCTCGGCGTGCGCAAATAAATTTTATTTGATTAATTTGTTTTATTTCACAATTAATTCATTTGTAAAAAAATAATTCATAGTATATTTGGCAGGTTTCAGAGAGGAATATACTCTCAGTATAGTCTTGGTAAGACCATCATTCAATTCTGAATGATGGTCATTTAATTTCTGAATAGCCAGGTACTTCCCCACTTTCCTCTTCCCCATCTTCTTCCCCTACCGACTGCTGTCAGCCTCACAACATACCCCAATTAGGGATGTCATAGTCTCACTGGAACTCAACTCAATTCAACTCAACTCAACTCAACTCAACTCGTATCATTGATTAGCGTTTCACATTGATAACGTTTCATATTGATTAGCGTGTCACATTTTTTCGTAACGTTTCATATTTTTTCGTTACGTTTCATAACGTATTCATCATTTTACCCCCAAGTGTCGAGCGTGCGTAATGAAGTTCTACTTCAATAATTGATTTCGTACACTTTATTTTGCCATTTTGATTGCTTAATTATTTATTTCCGAGTTGGATGTGGATCGGTGCGTTTTGCAGCTTAATCTGGACGTAACCAATATTCATTAGGTTGAAAGCGATGATAGGTATACAAAATATAATATTCGATTCAAGATTCCGCCGCGTATTTCGATATGTTATCATGGGAAGATCGAAGAACCTCGGCTGATTTACACTTTCTATAGAAAATAATAGTCTGTCGCATATTGCCCGGAACTCTTACAACGAATCCAACTATCAGTTCCCAACAAATGAACCAGATCAGACAAAATTCTTAGACTCCCTCGGTGCAACATCAATTATTCTAAGCAAAACTCCTTCATTTATCGTACATCACATACTTTCAATACACACTAAACACAATATGACTTCTTTCTCTCCATAATTTATAACAATCATAAATATTCATCGAATGCTACGACCATTCTACGAACTTTCTTTTTTCGTTATGCATATTATTATTCGTATTAAAATACATATTATACTTCGACTAGACCAACCTCGTCCCCATCCAACCCCCTCCTTATTCACACTTTAACAATCTGTTATGTAATATTTATAATTATCATCTTTAAAATCTCTTATATTTTATAATACCCATGTGGAAATCTGTAAATGATACAGCAGTTAAAGTAACTTAGATATTATAAAGCTTTATTTTAACGTTATGTATTGGTAAATAAAATAAAGTTCACACCATTTTAAACGGTGCTGTTTAAATAACCGAAAAAATATGAACAATTATTATTGTTCATTTACGGTGACGATATAACTGGAATTGAATAGAATGCAACATCCCACTTTGAAAAGCTCCATTAGACGCTGCCTTCAATTGTCACTTGATAATATTCTTTTATAATCCCAAAACTACGCTAATGAGGTGAGAAGAACTAATCATCCAATCAGGTCACGCCATCTTTATCGTATCTCATTTGTTTTCTCACGATGGGCGCTTCCATTTTGTTTTTGTTGACATCCTAAAATCAGAAAGGGGCATCTCCAAAATAAGCATTTAGCGCCTAAACAAGAAAAAAGTAGGTATAGGTACGTACGAAGCATTCCAAAGAATATCAATTTTTAACGTGGATATCTACCCAAATGTTAGTAAAATACAGAAAATCTTTTAAAACAAAATATAATTAATAATAGTATGTTCCCTGCCCAATAAAGGAAAGGTAAAAAATGGTTGGAACGTTTTTCAAAGACAAGCTCATATTTTGTTCATAGAGAAACTTTTTTGAGGTGTGTGGTCCTTTAAAATATATTCCACCTTGAAAAGGCAACGAAATATTATTTGTTTTATTTGCCCAACAATAGAATTCATTCGTTAGTTTGGTAATATGAAATTTGTTCCACTCGTATTAATGGGTGGTTGATGATTAAAAGATGATAAGTTAAAAAACACGTATGTATATATTACACGTAATATATTTTGATTTTGGATGGCTAAATCGTGTAGTTATAAAAAATTGGCGAAAATACACGTAAACGTAAAGATGCCTAAGTTGTTAACGAGAAGAGTGATTGAGAGAAGAACATTATTGACAATTGTTTTTTTTAAACCCGAAGAGCGTATAACCAGAGAAAACCAGAAACATGTCATTTTTAAATCAGTGTTTAGACGTATTGATTCTTTTCCACAACAATTTATAAATTGGTTTAGAAAGATTGTTCTTTTATCTAGTAAACGTATGTTTTAAATTTTCAGAAAAAAATATTGTTTTTAATATATTGAGGTTATACCATAGGTCGTTGGCGGATTTGTTAAATTTACATCTATTATACAACATATAATAATGCGGTAAAATAAATCAATACATTATATGGTAAACGTATGTTACAGAATTTTAATTTTAGTTTAAATAAAATCATTTAAAAATATATAAGTACATGTGTTTCTTGACGAAAATTGGTCTGTTTGTATATTTATTTGCGCACTTACAAACTAATATATTTCATTATAAGAAATAATTATCAGCCTGAAACACTCATCTACATAGAAAAAATCTTCCGAGAAAAGATACTGGCCGCCAACGGGACTCGAACCCGTGTCCCTCTGATTGCCGGTCAGGAGCTCTACCACTGAGCAATGGCGGCTTATCTAATACCTACATAATTGGGGTAAGTTGTGAAGCTGAAGGTAGTGGTGAGGGTATGGCGATTAAAACATTTTTTATTGTGAAGGAGGTGGGTACGGGTATCGCCGCCCCTGGAACTATTTATTGGATAACAAAAAACCCTGCGATGGCTTACCCCTAGTGATTCACTACGTTTGGTGACTTATCAGGGCAAGAGCTTAGACCAGACCTAGAGACAAGCCTAGATCTCTCCACGTCCATTAATATTGGACACATTGACACTCAGATCATACCCACCCTTCATACTTTTTCCTTGTTAGAACATTCTCTCCATCTTTTACCTAAAAAGATCTTCCAGACCAAATCCTTAAATATGGCATAGGCGCTGAGGATTTTATTATCCACAAGGCTTCCTTTGTGGAGCCAATTTAAATAAGAATCCTTAGACAGAGAAATAGAGGCGTTACACTTTTTTTTATATCAACTTAACGACTTAATAACTTAGTGGACCGTAAATTAAAATGTATCGTGGAAATGCGTTATTACCTGTGAAATGTGTTGCTTTAGATACGCCATGTGGGATCCCCAAAATATATGTGTAAAAGAATGGCTCAGTTATTTATGGAGGTTTTTGTTTATGCCCCGCAGCCCGCAGCCCGCAGCCCGCAGCCCGCAGCCCGCAGCCCGCACGGCCGCCGAGCTTTGTTGTCGTAAATACTCCACTAATGGAAAATAAAGACACGCATATAACAAAACTGTATCCTTTTCAATTCAAGTGTGTTTCAATTTGCATCATATATGTGTGTGGTGTGTGACATTTTTTTTTTTAATTAAAAATCTCGGGGTGTTATAATTGTAGGACTTGTGAAGCTGAAATTATTTATAACATATTTGCCTGAGACTATTTTCCAATCGAAATAAATATTGTTAATTTTCTTTACTATACAATTTTATTGCCATGAATACCATTATGTTAGGGTAAAGTATAAAAATCATTCGTGATTCAGATTTAGATCTTCAACGGGAAGGAATAAAATAGATACAATGTTGCGACATTACAAAGATCAATATACATAAGTTACATATTATGTTGTCTTCTAGATAATGCTTTATATTTTTCATCTCATAATACTCATACTCACAAAAACTTACTAACAATGAACAAACTTATAAAAAAATTTGACCTAATTTATAATTCACACACAAAACAAATGTGTCGGCACCATAGTACTTGGTAAAACAATTCTATTATAAAATAATATGCCAAGTAAAGACTTATTAATAAAGAAAATAATTTTGATACCTTCGTCATCGCTTGATTGATTTCTGAACTTTAAAGTTTTTGAACTTCAATAATTTTACGCAGAATTTATAATCGGGAATTCAATTTCAAATCTTGAATGCACCGAGAACTGAAATTAGTACCTGTGTTTAATTCGGCTCTTCTTCTTCTTCTTTGTGTGCCCTATCAGGTTCTCCCGACGTTGGCGATCACTCTTGAAAAGGTCTCTCTGTCTTGCGCTGCCCGGAATAGCCCCTCCACACTTCTAATGCCGGTCCACTCTCGTATATTTCGCAGCCAAGACATTTGTCTCCTACCAAGCCCTCAGCGACCCTCTATCTTGCCTTTCAATATTAAATGGAGCAAGTGGTACTGCTCCCCTCGAAGTACATGACCCAGATATGAAATTTCTTGATTTTAATTAATGTAAGCAGTTCTCTATCTGCTCTAGCCCACCTGAGAATTTCTGTGTTGGTGATCATGCCGGTCCATGGGACCTTGAGCATTCTCCGGTGAAGCCATTTTTCGAAAGCGTCTAACCTGTTCATGGTATTTATTTTCAAGGTTCAGGTTTCACAACCATACAGCAAGACCGACCACACATAGCATTTTAGCATTCTCTGCCTTAGTTTTAACCACTGGAGCGACGGCGCGTTTTATAACTTTTGCCTCGGATTGCTCGTGATATTATAATGACAGTTTTGAATACTTTCCGCCAACCTTAAAAAAATCATACCTCCGAATTTTAATATGGAGGCATACAAACTGATTATAGTTCTATATAGTCAATGAATTCACATATCTTTGATTGTTTATCAAATATTCCTAGGATTTATAATAATAATATTATAAAATCGAAACATTCAAAACGGATCTCAGTACTGCCTCCCTTTAAACTCGCCTAGTAAGTTCAAATTTCCCTCCACATTGAATATTTTCTATTAGGATTCTTTTAAATGGTATAATTTATAATAACCATCTACATATGTATGTAAGAAAACTGAATTTTGATATGTTGTGAACTATTTAATGTTCCCTTTCAGCAAAATTTTGACACAAATTTATTCGAAAAATGGTGACACTTTTAATAACAATAAAATGAAATAAATATTAAATATCTTACCAAAAATAGCTGTTGTACAGCAAACAGATACATCAATTATCTTAAATCCACAATACCACTTAACTCAATTATTGGTTTATTTATAGAAAATATTGCATTTTCAAAAACACACGACGATCGGAAAAAAATATCAAAAACATAACCATAAAACTTTGTTTTATCAATAATCAGTGAAATTTTAAGTTTGAAACACGTTGAAATAGTTGAATGCATTACTCATTCAATTATTATAACTCTGGTGCACAAATTTGTTATAAATATCCACTAAAATGCGATAAAAAAGCCGAATTTTACACTGACAGGTCCAGAACCTTTAAACATTGTGAATTGCAGCGAAAATAATCGATCTAGAAATTTCCATAATTAAATCATAGAAAGAAAGAATTGAGACATCTCTGAAGAAAGCACTAAAAGATTTTGTCAACTACATGATTATGCAAATTACAGATCGCGGGAGTTTTCGACAATATTTAAATAAAAAATTTAGTGCGTCAAGGGAGAATTTGCCGTAATTCGACAACTTTGAGCAATCTTAGCTTTTGTAAATGCTGCCGAAATACGACAAAAAGCGTTTCAGTGGTTATGCTAATATTGTCATTGCAGAAGAGGGATTTCATTTTACTGAATGCAGTTCTTGCTGCTTCAATTCTGCACCTAATCTCTATATCTGGGTCAAAAGTCTCCGTGAGAATACTGCCTAGGTATTTAAATCTCTCCACCTTTTTGACATTACAACCATTTAACTTTATCATTGATCCAGAGTGATCTAGTCGTCCAAATGTCATCCATTTAGTTTTATTGACGTTGATTGTTAGGCCCAGTTGCTCACCAGCATTATTAACAAGATTTAATAGGTCTTGGAGGTCACTGATACTGTCAGCTAGTAATACAGCATCATCTGCATATCTTATGTTATTAATGACAACTCCGTTGATCTTGAGACCCTTCTCGGTATTACTTATTACTTTTGAAGACGTAGTTGGAATAGAGATTAAATAATAGTGGCGACAGGATACAGCCTTGTCGTACTCCATGCTGAATGGCGATTGAATTAGATCTGTCATTCCCATGTCTTATTTCTACTGTTTGGAACCAATTCAGGTTTTTAATGAAATTGGGAAATGGCAAAATGAAATAATTCGGCTCACCCAAGTTAATAACAGAATGTTTTTTGTTATTGTAGATTTTTTTGGACAAATATACAATCTGCATAAAATTAATGTCGTGAAAACTGAAATTTAGATAATCGATTTAAGGCCATACTTCCCGCATTTCCACCGATTTTTTACATATTTTCCTTCAACAGTTTAAAGTTTTAAAGCTCTTAAAAAATACGTTTTTTTTGAAGATAATATCTATACATAACCCACGCTTAAATGGCAATTTGAAATCCCCTCGATAGAAAAAAACCGCAAAGTATGCTTCGAAAATCACTATAAACACAGTTTTTCAGTTATTTTACAAGTTGAATGTGTGAAAAAATTACAGTATTTCTTTATATGCTGTTTTAGACAATCTTCGCAAAATATTTGCTCTATTTTAAACGAGTTGAATTTTATTAAACATTTTCACAATTTTTAATTTAATATTATCGTTTTTAATATTAGCGCGCTCTCACTAACATTCATATTTACTTATCTCTCCATCTTCTTCTTCTTGAGCGGGTATACCACGCCTTAAGCTCCTACGGTGTTGCAGCGCTTCCACTTTATTTGCCAAAGTCTTATCCACAACTTTGCTACTCCTACAGTTGCGGTTTCAAGAACGAACTGCCAAAGAGCAGGATGCATTCGCAGTTGAACTTCAAGTGGTAAGGATGGATCAATTAATTAATTCATTGTGCCTAATCAAGAAATTGTAGCATTTGCGCTAAAGCTACGAGTGTGATATTTGAACTAGATATCAACAATTCGTTTTTAATTTGTATGCTTTTGTTTTTAAATGACTCTAAAACACCCATTATTAATATAAAAACATAATCATTACCTGCTCAGTCTTTAAGAGGCAATTATTAAATGAAATTCATCGCTCAATTACCCCCCACACAGAATCCCAAATCATAAGTACCAACGATTTAAATCGATCTTTTTTCCACTTAGTTTCTATTCAACAGAAACACAAAAAAACTCATTTGGCATTTTAAACACTATTTATAACTGATTACCGGTTACGATCATGATTACATTATGCACAAGCGGTTATATTAGAATAGCAAAAGCCTTGCGGTGTTCATTCTTAGAACGCGGCCGTAATGACAGGCCCAAGTGCAACTTCCATCACCTCAAGTGATATATTTTCCCGATCGATTCATAAACTCGCAATTTTGATAAATGATTTGTGTTTTTTTGTCCGACCGTATCACACGCCGGTTCCTGTGTGGTCTGCCGGGCGTGTGTTCGCGGAAATGTAGCCGAGCTTAAATCACAATATGAAACCGCAAAGTATCGCTAATATAGTTATTAAGGTGAAACCTTTAATTAAGGTGGCACCTCCGTCTGAGAAATGTGCGGTCGGGAAGTGAGCTGCGGAGACGGTCTTTAAGACGAAACGGGCGATATTTCAAGGAATTAATAGTCTATGACCAGACAGGAAGACACGCCAGTAAAAACCCGACGCGGGATGGTGGTTTCGAGCGGAAATTAGTACTTATTAATAACCCAAATTGAATTATTGTTTATTGACCTTTTTCTTCTTGGTAGGTATGTTATTAATTTCATATGAATTAATGCCAAAATTGTGCCAGCGCATGCCTCCGCATTACTCTAAGAGACACCAACGCGTAGAAGCGAGAAACTCGAAAGCATTCCATGACCAACTGTCGCTTGATAAAATTACAAAATTACGGTAAATATTATATTCGACAAATGCTCTATGGCTGAGGGATAAGATATTCAACTATTATCTGAAGGTTGCCGGTTCAAAACCCGGCGTGCGCAAATAAATCGTATTTAATTAATTTGTGTTATTTAATAAATTTTTTGTTATTTAATTAATTTGTATTATTTAAGTAATTTGTGTTATTAATTAATTTGTGTTATTAATTAATTTGTGTTACTTAAATAATTAAAAATAATGTATATTATATTTGCGGCACGTTTCAGAGTGGAAGATAGTTTCAATATCGCACTGGTGTAAGACCACCATTAAATACTGAAAAGTTGATTGAAATGGCTTTAGCCGTGTTTAGTAACCAAATCTGAATAGCCATTACTTCCCCACCTTCCTCTTCATCATCTCCCTCCCCTCCTCACTATCATCAGACTCACAACAAACCCCAATCGGAGATATTATAGCTTCACTGGTTCCAGAGGGAAGCAGTTGAGACTCTTTTGCAGCATTAACATTTAGAAAAGAGCTGTACAGATTTAGAGGTGGGCTCAGATATTAAAAGTTCTGAGAACCCGAATTATAATTTTTTTTTCATGTCCATTTTAACAATAATATTATAACAATATTATTATTATAAACCGTAGCACAATTATAGAGGAATGTTAGTATGTCAATCGTCCAATTGATTATTAAGATATCTCCGAAAAATCGAAATTTGAGTCGATCTCTATCTGGTACATTACTCATAAATACCACCAAATCAATTATAATTGTAGAAAAATTTGTAGTGAAATATATACGAAAATTTTTATTGTTACTTTTCGTTTTTTAACATTAACTCCTCACAGGAGGCCCTGAGGAAAAAAATTCCCTCTGGGCCTATGTCATCTGGGATGCTGTATGTAGGGTCTTTTTGAGGAGAGGAAGGAATGACCATTGGTCTTGAAGAGACCCATGTTGTATGAAGGAGAAAGCACAGAGGCCGGAAAATCGTTCCACAGCCGAGCTGTTAAACACAAGAACGAGTCGAAGAAACGACCCGTTCTCATGTGACAAATGTCAACCGTATACATATGTTGGGACGCGTTTGGCGTTTTTCCCAACTATGCACCGATGCGGAAGGGATCAATGACGCTAGTTCCTCGGAGCATCTTCCATTGTAATACCGCTAGAATAAGGATAGCATTCCCACCCGACGCCTGTGCTCTAAAGATTGCAATCCGTCTGTTAAGATGGGAGAATCTATCAAACGGGCCGCCCGTTTTTGCATAGAGTCGAGGGTATTTATCAGGTATTTAGGAGCTCCAGACCAGAGGTGGCTGCCAAATTCAACCGGGGGGCGCACTTGTGATTTGTACAGGGTTAGCAGTTGTGTACTGTTAAAGTATCTGCGGGCCCTGTACAGTACGCCCAGTTTTTGGGAGGCTAACTTTACTCTGGCTTCGATGGAGCCCCCATATCTGAGCCGGTCACTTAGGGTTACACCAAGTATATCAATGGAGGGCCTGTTCGGCAGATTGCTTCCGTTGAAGGAGACTAGATTTTCACTGATAGGAAATTTCAAAATGTCGTACTAATGTACTGGACCGTTAAATTTGCCGGTGTTATTTAATATGCAAGTTACAGAAACGTGTAAATAATATTTGATTTGTGGCGAGCAATCAAAATTTCTTTTCTAATTAAAAACTTAGTATTTGGAGATTTTCTCACTAATTAACTGGACGATCGATATTACCATAATAAAAATTGAAAGTTTTTAAGAATAATAAAAAAAAACACACGCACAAATGTTGAATAAATTCTATAAAGTTAATTTGTAATGCTATGGATCGACATATCTAATGGGAGATTTAAACATTAATACTATCCCTGATTACCACCGTCAATCAATCGATTATCTATGTCTACTTGCGGAAAATGGTTTCACACAGACTATTAACAGCTTTACCCGTGAACAGGGCTCGAATAAATCCTGTCTTGATCACATCAATGTGAAAAATATTAACTTTATTGACACTTATGTTATACACTCAACTATTTCAGACCACTATACAACATCTCTTTGTCTTAAAAACAAGCCTCCCATTTCTTCGAAAATTAAATACGTTGCTAAAACTAATTTCAATAATTTAATTGAGGACTTGAGCGCAGAAAACTGGCTAAATGTTCTAGATCAATCAGACACTGACTTAGCAATGAAAGAATTTATTACCAAACTACACGAGTACATATTAAAACACACAAGTAATATAACCATATCTAATAAACAAACTAAATTCACACCATGGATCACCCTGGGTCTAGTTAAATCGATTCACAGAAGAAATCATCTTCATGAAAAGGCAAAAACATATCCTGAGAATTTGGTATTACAATGTTATTATAAAAAGTATAGGAATTTGTGTAAGAAATTAATTACATCGGCGAAAGAAAATTATTATAAAAAACTCATTTACGAAAACAACTGCAATCCAAAACGTTTTTGGGATACCTTTCGCAACATAACCAAATCCAAAATCAATAAATCTTCAGAAATTAAATCGCTATACATTAACACATCAAACTCTGAAGTTCCCAAAGATATGGCAAACTTTGCAAACTGTTATTTTTCATCTGTGGGAGACACACTTGCGAAAAAAATTCTCGATAAGTGTAAGAAATCAGAAACCGCTCTCGCCAATTTAACTATCCCTAATATCGGTCACAAAATAGACTCAATCACAACGTCATCTAACGAAGTTATGAAGATAATTGACGACCTTAAGTCATCAAAAGCATGTGGTCCCGATAAGATTTCATCGAATCTTCTAAAAATTATTAAAGTATACATAGCATTACCGATTGCGTTCATTGCGAATCTAAGCTTTAAATCAGGGAAATTCCCTAACCATTTAAAGCAGTCAATCGTCATTTTACTGCATAAAAGTGGGGACAAATCACTGATACATAACTACCGGCCGGTTTCTCTGCTCAACTCGGTCTCAAAAATTTTGGAGAAAATTGTAAAGAACCGTCTCACCCATTATCTAGAAAATAACAACATCCTTTCTAGTAGACAATTCGGCTTTCGCAAAGGTTTAAGCACTGAAAACGCCATCGCTAATTTGACAAAAATCATCTCCAATAACCTAGATAAAGGTAGTAAATGCATTGCACTTTTTTTAGATCTAGCTAAAGCATTTGACACTATCTCGCACAAAATTCTGCTGAATAAACTACAGCGAATTGGGATACAGGGTCAAATTTTCAAGTGGTTGGTTAGTTACCTAGAAAACAGGAGCCAAAGAGTGGATATTAACGGTACTCTAAGTGATCCAGCCAATATTAAATATGGCGTACCGCAAGGAAGTACTCTAGGTCCCATACTGTTTAATGTTTATATAAATGACTTATGTAATACTTCCTTTGCAGACCACATAATTACATTTGCTGACGATACAGTACTTTTATTTGAAGGCAAAACCTGGAATGAGTCTTGCAGTAAAGCTGAATTCGGCATAAACAAAGTTAAACAGTGGCTAGATAGTAATCTCCTCACTCTAAACTCGGATAAAACGAAATTCATCTGCTTCAGTTCAACTCAAGCGGGTCAACCACAAGAAATCCTTAACATTAGAATACACAATTGCAACGACATTATTACATGTAAATGCAATACATTAGAATGTGTGGACAATATAAGATATGTAGGAATTATCATTGATAAATTTCTGAGATGGGACAAATATATAGCCTTAACTTCCACAAAGGTCAGGAAACTTACACATCTGTTCATAGCAATAAGAAATATTCTATGGGTAAATGATTTGAAACGAATTTACTTTGCAATGTGTAATTCCATATTAGACTATGCTTCCTTAGGTTGGGGCGGTTGTGCTAAAACTATACTCGATCCCTTAGCTAAATCCCAGAAATCGCTTATAAGAGTCATACTGAAAAAACCTTTCAGGTACCCCAGCGATTCATTGTTCGCAGAGTTTCGTGTTCTTGATGTAAGACAATTATACATAAGGAAAATCATATTACACACTCAAAAACAGAGGCACCACTACGCTTCCGTAAACCACTGTCATAATACAAGACATGCAAAAAAAAAACCCATTAGTTCCGCCCACCACCTCCTCATCTTTAGCACAGAGACAATTCTCATACCTAGGCCCTAAATTGCTCAATCTCATACCTGATGCATGGAAGGCAATGAGTACTAATATTCTGCGTATGCAGGTTACTAATTGGCTTCTGGTCTTGGGGAGAGCTGAATGCGAGAATATGCTAAACAACAGTAATTGAATTGTAATTTTTGTTTTTCTTTACATTTTAATTTATATTGGTATTATATTAGCATTACAGTAACTGTATTTTTACATAAAGTAACTTCGAAAATTGCTCAATTCTTCGTGATATTTTTCCTTAAAGGAAAAGTTCCTTCTTTACTTTCATTTTTATTTTTCATTTTCTTGTTTTATCTATTAACATCTCTTTAGTTTATTATGTCAGCTAAACAATAGCAAAAAAATGTCGTGATATAACTGAAAGTATACTAGATTATGAATATATACATATATGTATTATTTTACCAACAGAATTTCTTCATTCATTTTCATTTTCAAATTCATTTTTCTTGTTTTATCTATTAATATTTCTTTAGTTTATTATGTCAGCTAAACAATAGTAAAAAATGTCGTGGTATAACTGAAAGTATTCTAGAATATGAATATACATATGTATTATTTTACCAACAGAATAGTCAAAACTATAATTTACTATAATTTACATGTAAAAACATTATCATACTGGAATGTCCTAAAACGGGCAATTGCCTAGTTGGACATTTTAAGTTCACTATATTGTATTATGTAATATTTTCAAACAATAAATAAATAAATAAATAAAATAAATAAAATAAAATAAATAAATAAGTACTCGTGGGTACACAGAATTCAAAGCCACATAACTCAACAAAACTAGTTTCACTAAACTCTTATTCCGCAATAAAATGATTAACTTATAAAATGATTAGCTTGGGTTTTCTACGGCTGTAAATGATACTCAAAATAGTATTTACGAGAGCACCGTTGTGATTAACACGAAAGGTTGTATTATATTCCATAAAATGGTAATGAACACAATAAAAGCATATTGTGATTTTTATTACACGATCAGATTTATAATAGAGATAAGCCTTAATAAATAATATACCAACTCAAATATATTATAATAGATCAATGCGAACAAACACCCAATTTCTGGGAAGCTAAATATTTTAAAATTAATGTTTTTTGGTTTATCCCTTATTATTTCGCACACCATTAATCCGATTGCGACGAAACTGTGGCGAGTTGTTGTGCGCACGTCCAAGAGAGTTTCTATATAGTTTTTTTTCTTAGTTTTATATAGTTTCAATAGCGGGCGAGTTCTTTGAAAAATGTGAGTATTTCATGTAGTTTAGCGGCAGATAGGTAAGGGTGGAAGGGCAGGGAAATCTGGGAGGGGGGAGGGGAAAGGAGTACGAAGGAGGGAAGGATTCGCGGGACGGAAGACAAGGGAAGACGATGAAGGTTTAAGGGGGACGTGGGAGGGCGGGGGGAAGGCGGGAAAGGTGGGAGGAAGAAGGTGGGAGGGGAACGGAGACAAATGGGAAAGGACACGCAATGGAGGGGTGATGGAAGGGTAGGGAACGAGAAGGGCAGAGGGAGGGATTGCAAAGGAGGCATAGTAGTGGCACAGATGTATAGATCGTGGGATTGTGAGGGGGGGGTGGAAGAATGAGGGGAAGGGTGGGGGGGATTCGCGGGAGGGAGGCGCACTTTAGAAAGCATGAGAGCGCAATTCCTAAGTTCCTTGTACAATCACGGATGGGAAAATGCTGTGGGCCCATTTTAAGAAATATAGACATAATTAGATTTATTTTATTTTTTATTTAATTTTATCTGTTTGATATGATTTAAGATTTTCACTTCCAAAAGTATTATCTTGAATATTTTTGGTTTTAGTATGCAGTGTTTGGCTTCCTCCTTATTTAGCCAATTTTTCGGATAGTATTACAGTTTTGGCGGGGATGACTGTATGTCACCAGTTTGGTGATCCTATTTGTGAGGGATGACCTTTGGTGAAGTGTACCCTGGTAGGTAGACTGTAACTTACCATGTGTTCGGGCAATCCGCCCATGTTTACCAATTTATCTGACTCCATAAATGTACCCAAAAGTCTACTGAGATATTTCAAATAAAATAACTAGTTTGCACTGAAGCTAATATTTATTTTAATTTTACACACGACAAATTTATATCAGAAGGAAGTATGAGGGAGACGATATCTCAACAAGTGAGCGGCGGACTGGACGGTCGGAAGACGAATGAATCTTCGGTAAATTTAACGAACTTAGCTCGGCGCTAAGTGACGTCGGCTGAGTTGCCAGCGTAAAAACTATTTTTCCTTTGTAGAATATCGTTCCCTACACAGTGTTCACATCTGTCAAAAATCAAACATTATTTACGATAAGATTATACGTTAAGATATCACAGATAAAAAGTAAAGTTTTCATGTGCGCCGCTGACCACCGGTAGGGAAATTAGATAGGCTTACCGTCAGCTAGTTAAAAAGTGGCTCTAGTATGACTTACATCCAGCTTTGTAGCAGTTCTCGACATTTTACAACAATATCGAAATTCAGAATGGAAAAGATGCTTTAAGTGACTTTAACCGTATTTAGTGACCAGATCAGACTGTATTTCCCCACCTTCCTCCCGTACACCTCGTTCACCTAAATTCCTTTATTCTAGTAAGATAGCCCCAATAGGAGATGAGATACTAGGACTCTTGTGCGGTATTCACATTTAAAAATGTTTCGGTACTTGCATACCCTAGTGTTACTTAATCACAAGCTAACGAAATATTATGATGTAACAAAAAATAATTATTCCAATCACTCAAACTCTTCGGACAATCCATTACACTCAAAGCGTGATCACTTAATTTCTTAGTTACAATTTCATTGTTCCCCTTTTCATCTCATTTCATGACGTTGATTAATACTGGAGGGTTTCCCAATTCCCACCCTTCCTTTCTTCTCCCTTCCCACCCTTTGTGTCCTTTTTCATCTTCCAGTGTTCTCTCACCGCCAACAATGGCCACCAATCATGGCTCAGCAAATTGGTCTGGAATTTTAATTGTGTTGCCTGCCTCCATTGCTGAAATATAAGTGATTCACACACGAGGATCCTGAATCCTGACACCAGACTACAAGAGTTTTTGTATTGTCGATGTTTTGTGTTAATTCATAAAGTCGGCAATTTGATCCGTAAATGCACCCAGGAAATGTAAAAATCAGGACACCTGAATTAAGTACTAGCATTTATTAACGAAATGTTGACAGACATATTTTAATTCATTTTTGTCTGTTTTATTGGGTACATCAACTCCGCACTGAAGGCCCCGAAGAAAATAATTTCCCTCATTGTCTATGTCATCTTTTGGGATGCTGCGAGGAGGGTATTCTTTCTTAAAAGAAGGGGAGCAGGTTCTGGAAGGATAAAAATATATGAGAATGGAACTCAGGGGTCAGTGTGTCCAGAACTGATGTTTGAAACCATTCTTCCCCCAAGGCGTTGGGTCAAGGGAGTCCAGCTGGATCTCCCTCAATAGATTTGGTGACCAGATTTGAATAGTTCCCCACCTTCCACTTTCTTATTTTCTTCCACTCTTCATTAGCTTCAGCCTCACAACAAAATTCAGAAGGTTTTTTTAATTTTTGTGCGATTTTGTAAATTAAATTGTTACTACCCAAATTGATAATTTAATGTTAACACCATTCAACAATTAAGTAAGTGTAAGTGTAAGACTGTTTCTGTGCACCCGTTACAGGTAGTCTCAACACCTGTGCGCAGTAATTAGTCCGGCCCCTTTAGTGCCTCATCCGGCCCGGCCAGAGACACCCACGAAGATGTGCGGCTGAAGGCTGTTGCGTGCTGCGCAGAGGGCTGTGCGCAGGCTCTACAGGCTCTACAGGGTGGGAGCTGCGGGCTGGTGTTGCCAGGTATATAATAATTCCTAAAGCCTCGTTTGCAACATAGCGCTCTTAGGAGAACTGTCAGAATACAGATTTCGCGGAAAATATGTTCGCATTAAATTGGATTCAAGATAATATCGCTGTTTTTGAAAGTATTTTAAAATAAAATAAAGCTCCACACAGGATTCTTTGAGAAAAAATAATTCCCCTCAGGTCATCTTTGGGGATGCTGGATGTAGGATCTTTTTAGGAAAGGAAGGAGAGAGAAAGTTCAGCGAAGGATTAGGGTATGAGGGGTTGGGTTACATACGAATCTGAGGGTCAGTGTGTCCCTCCCACTGCGTTGCAAGGCAATGCTCCTAAACTTTTACTATAAAATTTACATTTTTTACCTGTACCTATTGATGAATATATAGCATTTTTGTTTATATTACCCACACACAGGTTGTGCCTTAGTGGGTTCCCATTACCTACTTTTGTCTATTATATATTTACTTATTACTAACTTTTACATTACTTGTACCTTATATTTACATCTTACTGTATTTAGAAATTATGTAAAAGTATTTTTGAATGTATATATATATATATAATGGGAAAAAAATAGAATTAAAAAAAATCACAGAGGTATTGGTAATTCAATAAATGATTTCCGGGCGGCGGTACCCATACCCGCATCCCAAATTGAGGCAAAAAGATTCCCAAAAAGATAAAAAGGTTATGTAAAGGAGTAAGTAAAACAAAGAAAAAGTATGAAAGATTAGTTTTATACGAATATTATATTTTTTTATTTTATTTTTACAAACAAGAATTACATGGCAGAACTTGTTTATAAAATAAAATTGTCTTTATTGCTGTTAAAAAAAAAAAAAAATTCACTCGAATAGTTTATAAGAATGCTAATTATGTTGAGTAGAAACATTAGTATAGACTAAATAGTCAGTGAAAAAATAGATTTTAAAATTAAAATTTGATTTAGGCCAATGTGTTTTGTGTTTCTCCCCAGAACAAATTAATGATACCCAATAACAATTTCTTCGGAGACACCTAAAAATATTTTTTCTATCTTTATATACACAAGCAATGCTTTAAAAGGAAGAGCAGCTTAAATAATAAGATACAAGATAACCCAGGGTGAATTATTACGTGCACAAAAGTATTATTTATTAATAAAAGAAAATAAAACATTTATATTTGAACCTGGCAGCACGGATTGATAATGAAGACGTAACCTACTAACGTATCCAAAAGTATCTGTTCCTTTCTTCCTTTCTCTCTTCTCGGGCGGCGTTACCTCACAGATACATGTTTCTCCTATTCAAAAGACACAATAGACAAATACACGTACTTCATACTGTTATAGTTTCGGCATCTCCACTCAAAGGGGCGCAAAACACTCGCTAAGCCAAGATGCCCTATCGACCAATAACCAGTGTATCTCTAACTGTTTCGTCTTACTCCCCCAAAGAACAGATAATGTAATACTCCCACTATATTTTTATTTATTTGTGTAACGCCCGTTGGGCTTTTACAAACACAATAGATGTCTAAATTTTGCGTACCTAATGCAGAAATTGAATAAACGTAAGTACATATAATAAGTATCAATAGGTTCAATAAATACGTTTAATATTTGTAGTTACATTATCGTAAAAATAGCACGAAGGAGTTAAACAAGCGTATAATTCAATTTGTTTATTTTTTTTACTCTCTTTAAATTGACTTTTACATTTAGGTAGATCACATTAGATTTGTATATTTCATGGAATATATTCAAAAAACGTAAATGAGAAAGAAAGACAGAAACTTTTCTTTTGTCTACCGTCAACCGACGTTAGAGTTAAACGATTTCATTATATAAATCAGTTCTATTCGGTGATAAAAAAGTATTAGAGCCAGCTCATTTAGCAAAATTGTTGAACTAAATATATCTAGGTATGTACAACATTGGAGTTTACGTTTTCCAAAATTTTGGATTCATTTCATTGGCGTTTAAAATTACGACGTTGAAGAAAAAAATTAACAAAAATGTGGTAGTCTTGTAACTGTCCTGCTAGGAACGAAATTATATTTTCTACTTATGATTATGATTTATGATTCTTTATTTTTAAATATCCGCTGTTGTCTTGAAAACCAAAAACCCGTCGAGCGTATTCATCAACCGAATCATTCGATTTCCTTCAGAGGAGCATCTGTGAGCCTCATAGTTTGAGAAGCCCTGCCATATATGATATTCGCAGGGTAGGTACCCTTTGTGAGACAAGTTAAGAAGGAGATCATTGTGATGCGCATTTATGTATTGTTGTTATCTTAAACACATCAATAAATAAATATGTTACTTCAACTGTGAAAATACTTCATCCATCCACTTCAATGCGTTTAAGGGAAGGAAGAAAAGCATACAAACGATTTAGCCCCATTTACGTATTAGCATGAAAATAAAGTTCTTTTTTCATAATGTTTGTTGGCTTCCTACTTGTGTGTTCAAGATATAAATGCTTTTCCCTGGGATCGGTTGCTCTATGCGCATTTCGCTTATTAAAAAAAAAAGTCTTCTGTGATTTTTCTTTTGGAAAAGGGAATTAAGTATATGTCATTATTATAAATCGTTTAAAAAATATTGTAATTTTATTATATAAAGTCTGCAATTTTTCTGTTTATTTTTGAAAAATATGACTTGTGTTGTACTTTTTTGCGTAGCGCTGTTTTTTGGAAAAAACACCTCAGATTGTACCTTTTATTAGAATCGGAATTGAGTTTCTACTTGTTAAAAATGAATGGCTTAATTAGTTTGCTTTGTGATATGACATAAACACATTCATTTTTAAAGTACCTAAGTAACCATAAATTCCTCTTACTTATCAGCACATTAATGAAAAAACATTAGTATTCACAATCTTCCAACCAACAGACGCAAAAAGTTTAAAAAAAGGACCACGATCAGAAAATCAAAATAATGTCGGTTACATTTGTAATGTTGAGAAAATTTGTTTGCCCTATCTACGTTGAACAAATTTTAACTAAAAACCAGAAATCTTCCTTACCATCTCTATTCACTAACATTTCTTCATGCGTAAAGTACCTACTTGATCTTTTCAATCGATTTTGCAAAGGGATTATCATTGAGATCAACTAATGCAGATTTCTGTTGAATTGGATGATTTACTAATGCAGAAACATTCCTTTAACGATTCTTGAATCGCAAATGCTTTACAATATTTTTCCCTACACATTTAACAAATATATAATGGCAATTAAAAGATTGAAGTGCTTCCTTCTGTATTCCTTAAGCCTTACTTATCCCAAAAATGTACGGGCTTAAAGGAAATAAAAAAAATCTACCACATTTCTGAATATAATAGGTAGACGTATTTACCTGAAAGCAATTTATTAAACTCGACAAATAGATATACATACTTATAGATTATGTGATATCAGGGGTCCTAGCATGGTCAATCGATATAGGTTTTATCGAACATGTCGGTAACTTGTCATCGCTTCCGGGCACGACTGCAGGCCGCTAATGAACAAAACGTTCACAACGACTAATGGTTCCAAATTTATTTGACGTGCACTGTTTTTTGTTCGTTAGCGGTCTGGAGTACTGCTTGGGAGCAATAACAAGTTACCGACATTTTCGATAAAACCTACATTGATCGACCATGCTAGGAGGCCAAGAATTCATAAGTGGTTTATATATGAGATATTTTAAATATTTTACAACCTGCGCTATAAAAAATAAGTCACCATTTTGAAAGAGCAGTGAAACCTTGTAATATTACAAGTACCTACTTGTACTAACACCCAAGGAGTTTAAATCTGATGCTGTAAGGGAGGTATCGCCAAAGAAGGCTGTCTTAAAATATTTTGTAAAAGAATGAACGTGTTTGCAAAGCAAAGAGCCATAAACACCGAGGTAATTCAAAGTGCCCCCAATTTACCGCTAGGTCGAGTTTATTGCAGGAAAAGTAAATATCGTCAAACCTACCACAGTTAACAGCCATAAACCAGAGGAAAGGCTGAATGGATAAGGTAAGTAGGCTGAAGAACTCACGCAAGACGGGCAGGCTGGTCCATTCATGATGCTGGAAACAATGTCCTCTTTTCTCGGAACGTCTGCGTAATTCATGTCAAGTTAGGTGATCACCATGCGCGTGCTGAAACCTGTATGGGAAATATCCGACGTACAGAACAACAGCAATATTTTTCAGATTTTCAGGAAAACGTACCTAAAAAAGTTGTTTGTGTTTTTTGCAGTAATAAGATATCCAAAAGTTTGATCAGCTGTCTTAAAAACAATATTTTTTCATATGCCTAGTAGATAAAAAAGAACAGCTCTACACAGGAGGTCCTGAGGAAAATAATTCCTCTCAGGATATATGTCATCTTTGGGGGTGCTATGTGGAGGGTCTTTTTAGGAAAGGAAGAAGAGGAAGTTCTGGGAAGGAAAAAACGTTTGAGGGGTGGGTAGGAAACTGTGGGTCAGTGTGTCAAGGCGATGGGTCGAGAGAGTCTAACTGAAGAGGTCAAGAGGTCTCCCTCAACCAGTCTCTTCCGATCCGGCCTACCATGCAGTTGGTGGGCAGACTCATCCTTCGCCAAGGTCCGGACAAACCTTACCCCATGAACCCGATCACCCCTATTATATCACCAAACTATTTGGGGTGGCTTATAGCCATTGAAGTGTTGATTATCCAATAAATGGTTCTGGGATGGCGGTACCCATACCCGAATTGAAAAAATACACTGACAAAAACTCGCTCCCAAATTGAAAAAAACATTGCTAATTTCTAATAAATTGTTATCATACATTGAAAAAAAAATTGGTATTGATGTTTTTATCTCAACGAGAAAATTGTTGAAAAATAAAAGCAATAAACTACACGTTACGATAAATCAGTATTCACGTCAAGGTGAGATCAAGATGTCCGGCTACGCTTTTAGATGCCACCTATGCTCAAGTAATAACGATAAATTTTGCATGTATTGATTCTAATCCTTCTGATTTCACGCTTTGGTCCACCTCTAGATAAGTTGCAAAATCCGACAAACCGAGAACGCCGGTCCGGATAAAAAAAAACAGGCATAATTCAAGATAAATACTCGACCGACTGAATGAAACCTTAGAATTTCCCCCATTGAAGCTAAGCTACTCACCCCCGGTATATTCACACAGATGCTTCGATTGTTTCTCAAAAGCGCATTTAATAATTTTCTCCGCATTCCATCGGGAGATATGAGCCTTTGTGATTGGACCAGTGGCCCGTGAATTATCTCTGAATAAAGTTCTGATCCGCCCATTTTTCCTTTCAACCCCCCGAAGAATGTATCCTTACTCATCCTGCTTGGGAAAGTCCTTTATTCCCGATGATAAATACCTTTTAAGTGGCGCCAGTGAGACGGCTGAGGTGTTATGGGCACAAGTATTATAATACCTCTCCACATCTCACCGCTTGGTCTTCATTATGACCGTGAATATGGGAATCGATGTGATAGACGGGTATATCAATTTTCGAGATGCGTATCTTCATGGAAGCCGAAATTGAATAGATACTAATTGGCGATAATCACAACCACTTAAGAGGAACGGCTGCATGGTCTTTTTCAAAGAAAATGTAATTTGGATTTGAGGCCAAAATATCCAACCAAACCGAATAATAATAATATTTGACTAATTTATAAAGCGCCGTTTTTGTGAAAAATCACCTCAAGGGCGCTGTACATTACTGTATAAATAAATATATAAAATAATTATTAATAATGGTTTACCACTAAGATTTACAATTATAACCGGTGACTTACATCTAAGACCTATAGCTAGAGACTTATGACTATGAGATATGAATGCTGACCAAATAATAGTGACTTAAAAACATACATAAGATTAGCGCCAGAAGAAGTTTTTACATAATATTACAATTTAAGAACACGGGTGCAAAAATGATCTTAGAAAACTTATTTTTTTAAATTAAAAGTAATTATTATTAAATTATAAGTAAGGATATGTGCTACATTATCTATTTGCGTTTCAAATTATAAAATGTAGGCCAGATACAGAAATACAAAAATCGATAATATTAAATACAATTTTTTTATTGCCCTTCTAAAAATGTAAATATAGATAAAACTCAAAAAAGTATGGATGGTTAAAAAAGCATTTTAAATTACAAAAGACTGATTTACTTTCGAACACAAATTGGTCGAATGTAAATTGAAAATTTCGAATCGAAAAAGGCTATTTTTACAATATTTAATATTTTATTTTAAATGTGTTTTCATAGAAGGTTGGGCAAGATTATTTTTTTTACTAATTACCGTCAACTCACTAAAAAATGTCAAAGCCGGCTCTAAATCGAAAATGTGTGTATTTCATATATTTCAGCGGTAGGAAGGAAAGGCAGGGAGGTGGGGTTCGCCGAGAGGGAAGAGACGACGGAGGGGGAAGGTGGGGAAGGCGGGGAAGGTGGAAGGGAACGGAACGCACGGAAAAAGACATGCAGATTTCTTTGAATGGCATTGCAACGCATGCCGGATACCAGCAAGTTATACATAATTTAAAAGACAAAAACAAATTTGCACGTATACTTACTAAATATTTGCCAAACCATTGGAATAAGAAAGGAATTATTCAGTTGGATTGTGTACTTTGGTTTCAATTCCGAATTTATTTTTTTTTATGAAAAAGGTCGAGCAGCTATTCTTCTTAAACATCAATTGCAGAGAGCTTTTAACATTCAGGCCGTATCCAATTGCGATGTGAAAATATATAATACCGTTGCATTATAAATATTACGAGTACTCGCTGTTTGCTCTTGCAAGCAGTGTGGAAAACCCATCACGATATAAGTAAATACGAGACAATTATACTGCTGTAATTGATCTCAAAAAGTATAAAAACTCTGTATAGCAGCACCAGATTTGAAACGACGAGACCCGCAAAAAACCGGCATCATCTTTAAAAATTCTGCTAAATTTAACTTTTTTATTATTTAAATAATACAATACGAGCTTTGTAGTATTTTATGTAGGTAATAATAAATAATAAAAACGTTTATTAATCAATAAAAAAAATTTACAATGTACATTTTGTTCTTTTATCATTGATTCTATTGATGAAAAGGCCACTGCTCAATTACAATTCAGGATTTCTCCTGGAAAGCAGCTGGTTTTCAGCAGTAACTAAAATATCCTTATAATAAAATAAATAAACTAAATATTATACGTGGATGGTCACAGTTCTACGGGTTGATGATTGTTCAGGTCAGTGTCCAGGAGTGACAGACGTATGAAATTCGGTGTAAGGCGATGGGTTAAGAAAGTCCGGCTGGAGAAGTCAAAAGACTTCCTTCAGCTATTCTCTCTCGATCCGGTCCGCCCCGCAGCAGGTGGGCAGACGCATTTGTCGCCAAGACTCAGACACACCTCACTCCATGAACCCAGGTTCCACTGCGAAGTCACCAAACGTAGTGAACCACTTGAGGTGACCTATGGCAGAGGTGTTGGTTATCCAATAAATGGTTCCTGAGTCGGCGGTACCCATACCAGCCTCCCGAATTCATCTCCTTCATTTCCTTAAAAAGTCCCTTAACGCAGCATCCCTAAATATGACGCATGTCCCAAGGGAAATTAAGTACAATTAACTAACATGAATGCCTTATACATTCTCTTGGATTGTAATTTTGAATTACTCACATAGTAATGAGAATAAGAAACAAAATTCGGTGTTCACCGAAAGCGTCAATTTTTAAAACTAATCACCAAAATTTTTCATCTGGTTTGTAATTAATCTTTATTTGGGTTTTCTGGACAATAACCGACACCCCGCATTATTCATAGATCTAGAAAAACACCCCCGGAATGTAATTTGTAACACTGAAGTAATCATCCCCGTGGCAGGTAGATGGCGCCTTCGTGGTGGCAATTCACCCCTCGGCCCACAGAGGTGCGACATCCCCCGCCTAACACCCCTAATTTACTATAATAAATAACATTATATTATTATCTATAGCCTTATTTTTGTATGACGGCTACAAATTATTGAAACTTTTTCAATAATACAGCCATGTGGCATGTGGTCAATGTGTAAAAGAGTGGGAAGACTACGAAGCACCGCGCAAAGAGGAGACCGATTACACTATCTCATTATCTCGCAGGTTAAATCTTATAGATGTATGTATTTGTTTGTCTCTTTTTGTAGCTATTTTTCGTTTCATCTAGTTTCAAATTACAACGGTGCTAAATAAGTTTTCGCTTCAATAACAGTGCAACCATTCATATCATTTTTTATAGTCTTTTGTAAAAGTTTAATTTACACATAATTTTCAAAATTTGATTTTTTTATTAATCCTTTTTCATCAATAGCGATATAGAACACCATAAACATCCACGTGGGTCGACAGCTTTTAGCATTTTTCGCATTACAACTATTTTCATACATAAAATTTCAATTGCAGAAAAAAATCGATGTGGCTTTGTACTAGAAGAAAAAAAAACAATTAAAAAAAACAGTTTTAATTTTTTTTCATTGATAAATTACTAAAAAAAATCTCCTAGGGCCTCCTGTGTGGAACTAATGTAAAAAAAACAATATTTTCTCTAAGTAAAGTTGTTGGTAGTTATTAATTTGACCTTGTAATAAATTAGTAGGTAATCTTTTTAATGGGTTAAAAAAACTGCAGGTGTTGAATAACACCTTCCAAGAAAATTATCCTAAAAGACGAATGAAACCGAAAAAGATTTAACCTAATGCGTGTTTTGTAGGTAAAGTGTATTGACGTGCGGGTGCGTACATTTATATGAGAGTCTACCACTTTTCACAGTAGATAATTCGAAGGAAAGTTAACATTTTATTGCCCCGCAAACAGATAATATTATGCCCAAGAAGCTTCCTGGTATTTCTTTGTCAAAAAGTCAAAATTCCAAAAAACCTTTTTTAAAGCTCTTGATACCTTTGAAATCCTCTTAAAATTAGGTGCAATAAAAATTGCACCGAGGAACTTCTTTCGAATAATAGGAATATTTAAAATAGGTAAGTCGCGGTTTTAGAAGGCGGAAATGATCTAAAGAAGCTTTCTTCAAGCTCAGACAAATTTCTTTACTGACTTAAATAAAATGAACTTTCACCGAAAACTAAATTAATTACCTGATTTCTAATTTCAAAGATTTGATAAAAATGGATGAACTGGAAAGTACAATTATTATATATAGTCCAAAATGTAGCTTTCACAGATTGTAAATTTTTTTTTTTTTTTTTTTTTAATTCCTTTATTTTTCCCATATTTTACAATTTATATTTACATATTTGAAAATCATAACAATAATGTGGGAACCCACTAAGGCGCAGCCTGTGCGTGGGTAATATATTTAAAAAAAGTTTTTTTTTTTAGTACCTAGAAAAAAAAACAAACAGGGGTATATAAAGCAAAAACAAAAATTGTTTAAAACATTTTGTACAAAAAGTGTATACAATAGTGTACGGTTAAATAAGTGTAAGTGTAATTAATAATATACATTGTAATAATAGGTGTAAAGTTTGTGAGAAAAGTGATATAAAACTAAATAAATAGAGTTTTTAGAAACATAAAGTGAAATAAAACTAAATAAATAGAGTTTTTACATCTGTATGGTTTAGCCATAATTTTAACTCTTTTACGAAATGCGGAAGTTTTGTTGCAACTTGAATATGTTTTGGTAAACTATTGAAGGTACGAGGTCCAATAAAACTACTGTGAGTTTGAATTTGTTTTGTGTGTGTTTGGGGGGTATAGAATACATTATTATTTCTAATGTTGATTCTGTTTACATTTTTTTGAATTTGTTTACGTTTTTAAAGATATATTTCATAATTTGCAGTATAAATAGTTTACGGAGACTGAATAGTTTAGATTCTTTGTATAAAGCATCTGTCGAAAATGTTTTAATTCTATTATACATAACTTTGATAATATAATTTTGAATTGTTTGTAAAGGTTTTATAAAAGTATCAAGGGCACCACCCCATCCTATTATTCCATACATGAGTGAAGATTGCACCATAGAATAATAAATCATTTTCAATTTGTCAATATTCAATACTTCTTTGAGTCTGTAAAATATGTATGTAAGATATCTCAATTTAGAAACGGTATTATTTATTTGTGAATGCCAATTTAAATTTGTATCAATACATATACCCAAATATTTTATCTTTTCAACTTTTACAATTTCAGAGCAAGATGAGCATATTACTTGATTACAGTTAGTATTATGAATTCTAATTTTAAGGTTATTGGGGGGTTTGTTTTTACTGTTTTTATAAAAAGGTAGGTAAAATGTTTTATTGTTGTTTAGGAAGAGTCTATTACTATTTAGCCATGATGAGACATGTGCAATACATTTTGATGCATTTAAATAAGTTTCAAGCCAGGATTTTCCGTTTACAATTATTACTGTATCATCAGCATAAGATACAATATCACCAGGGATTACAAGATTACATAAATCATTTATATATATTAAAAACAGGATTGGGCCAAGCACAGTACCCTGTGGTACTCCATTTTTTATCCTCGTTTCAGTACTATAAAAATTCCCTATTTTTGTTTTTTGTTTTCTGTCTTTGAGATAGTTTGTGAGAATTTTATATAATTTTATATCAAACGTATATCGGTGAATACAGACTGTCTGTATCACCGATAACCTACGTTTGATTTCCTGAATTGCTTCAATTATCAACACCCATATTCCCAAAAGATCTTGCCGATCTTTACTACCCTTTTACTTTAACAACATCAGGACACTGTCTTACCAAAATTCCACGATTATTTCCGACACCTTTATTTCAATTCTTTTGTACATCTAGACTCTTGACTCTAGACATAAATAAGCATGTATAATTTCTCCAATTTTTGTTTATATTGACCGAATGAATATTTATGAGGGACTTCTTATCATTTTTACGAATGTATTTTATTTTATTATATATATTTTTTTTTTCAAGAAAGACAAACATTCCCGGGTTACGAATAACCCAACAATGTTTGAAATTCTCCTACTACCATCACAGAAAGCCGAAAATGTTGCTTGTGTTGTGATGGAGGACTTAACCAGCCGAGGAATCGAACATGCTACGCCCGAGTAGGGAATATTAAAAATCTTTATCAAATATTCACTCTCATAAATCTCTTTTGCCTCTGATTTTATTTTTTTAATGAATAGTGGGATCCCACAAGCACTATGCCCACTCAACCACTGACCGGTCTATGTATCTATCCGGTATATGCTTTTCTTGTTAAATTTTCTCATTGTAATATATATTCTTTATGGTTTTAGTTTTATTAAAAATAACTATGATCTTATAACTAGAATACAAACCCATTAGGGCATGCAATAAATAAATAAAATAGATTTACGGCATTTAAAATTTTAATGTATAGCGTATTGAGTTTATATGCGCATTAAATGAAATCATCGCCCGATATTATTTGTTGGTGTGAAAATAATAGCTTCCGCACAATTTTTATTTATTTATTTTTAGTTGTTCATTTTCATGTAGGTATCTGCACTAATATATGTATCGGTGTTCATTTTGTGTTTGTCATACTCACCCTCTTAGCCTCCTACCCCATACCACAGACAATAGACACCTCACAGGAGGCCGTTCCCATTATTGTTAAGGGCGCTAGTTTTACTGCCCCAAAGTAGCCTTATTTGGCATACTTTTAAAACTTTAAGCTTCTTTATCTGCTATTGACACAATAAAGCAACTACGAAATACCTAAGTACCAATATTATTACTGATTTTAATTTTTTTTATATATTTCTCATTAAATTGTGGGTTTTATTTGAGATGCTCTGAAGATTAACGGCCTTCTTGATCGAGGAATAAGACTCTCGACTACGATTCCGGAGGTTTTGGGTTCAAATCCCGGCGGACGCAAGTAAATTTTATTGGATTGATTTTTTTGTTTCATAATTCATTCAATGAAAAATTACATATTATAGTATATATGCGGCACGTCCCAGAAGAGAAGATACTAGGTATCACCTTGGAGAAAGACCTCCATTCAGAATTGAAATAGCTTTAGCCGTGTTTGGTCACTAGACTGAATAGCAAAGTACTTTTCCATCTTTCTATTTCCCATCTTCTTCTCCTCCCCACTATCTTCAGCCTCATAACATACCTCATTGTGGATACCATAATCTCACTTGCTCTAGAACTATAGGCAGTTGGTACCAGTCAGTAGTCACTTGGTACTCTTATGCGGTAATCACATTAAAAAAATGTAAAACTCACGTCTACAATATTCAGCAACCACCTTCAGTCAGCTATCAATGAAAAATACCACATTCCTACAATGAAGCTTTTATGTACGCGGTATCATTAATAATATCATAAATTCACACTCAAAAAAAATAAAGAGCACCCTGGAGAATAGAAACATTTCTCACCCTGTAGGTGGCGTGAGTAGGTGGTGTTGTTGGTAGGTAGCGTAGGTAGGCGCTAGGGAGGTATCAAGGTGCTCGGGGTGCGCTTTAGAGGATGAGCCGACAAAAGGTAGCGACAATGCTGAGTAGGGATGGGACTTGCCACCATGAATCGATATTATTTTAAAAAATTAAATAAGATCGAAATTATCTAATTTTTCAGAAGGAGGTAGATTTTATTGGAAGTTTTAATATTTTTTCATACCTAATAATTTATCTTTTATTAATACATTTATGTAAAATACATAATTACATATTTCCTATAAAAACATATTTAAGAATACCTCCCAAATATGCCATTTTCTGGCAAGTAAAAAATGGTTCAAAATTCAATTTTTTTTTTAAAGAAAGGCAAACATCCCCGGGCAAAATCTCCTACCACCATCACAGTAAGCCAACATTATTGCTTGAGTCGTGAAGGAGGGCTTATCCAGCCGAGGAATCGAACACGGGACGCTTGGGTGGGACCCAAACGCGATGCCAACTCAGCCACTGACCGGTCAGTGTCAGTATTTAAATGGTCAGGTATTGATACAATCCTCGCTTCATTCCCATTCAAACTCAGTTTCATAGATAGTCTTAAAACAACTATTAATAAGACCCGACTCAATCGTTTGATATACTTTATCGTACCAAGAAGACAGATAATAAAGAAGATTCACTTAGAATCGCACAAGAAATGCTACAGGAGCGTGTTTCGTGATCAAAAAATTATTTTATTTGCCGCTTTTAGAGTTCTAAAACGAGTCTACATGTTATATTGTAACGTAAATAAATAACGGTAATACTTACGTGTTAATTGTTAAATATATATAATGTTTTAGTACAATGAGGAAATATATTATAGGTTTCTTAGTAGTAAATTAAACCTGTATAAACCAACAATATTAACCAACATAAACTATTTTTTAGTTTAACCTAAAACAAAACAAATAAAAATTTCACCACTTTGCTAAAATTTCTTATGCAGGACCGTGTTTCACTATTATTATGAAAATCAAATGGGATGGCGATATTGAGATCAGGCAAGTGTAAGAGAGATGGAAAGCGTGTTAAATGGGCTAGAACAACTGTAATCAAAAGGAACTAAGTGCCGTTGAGGTGATTTTACCACGAAAACGGCGCTTTAGAAATTATTATTATTATTACTAAGTCAATGGCGACATCAGTTTCCATTCAAATCTATATGGAAGACATTTCTAGAGATCTTATTTATTCTACGTAGGAAGCCAATCCATCCGTTTGTTCTTGCTTCCATTTGTTAACCATCTTTCTATTTTCGCCTGACATTGAGAAATTCGATCAAGCAATAGGCATATTTACAAAAACGAATTAATAAGAATTTAGTAGTTAGGTACTTATCTACATTAGATGTTATGAATATACCTAACTAAAATTTAAAAAGAACCCCATTTAAAGTAGGTAGATTTCATATTCTAGCAAAACTTGAGCCTTATCCTTGAGTTTAAAGATGTACATTATTTACAAACCAATTTAGATGATTTTAACGAGACCTTAAAAAAACATAGTGTTTCATGGTTACGATATATCGATTGTGAAGTATCAGAATAAGAATTGACATCCCTAAAGTAATGGAGGTAGGAGCCGCTTTTGCATTTTACCGCTACCGCGTGTGGTCCGAACTATTTTTCATTTTGGGCAGAAAACGTTATTAATGATTCATTTAAGAAACAATTTATGTAGACGCACAATACAGAAAACAACTTATATTCAACACTAGCATGCTGTTTAAAATAATAAAGTATTCAAATTAATATAATATATCGTAAGCGAGTAGGCAATAATTTCAGAGGTATTTTTTTAATCGATTTAACAACATAAAATTGATTCACGAAAACCTGCGGTTAAAATATTTTTTTTTGTGCATAAAGGACACGTTATAGGCAGGTATGTATGCAGGTACTTACAATTTATAAGACATTTCAATATACGTGCTGATGGTGATTTCTTCCATCTAACCTAGATTTAAATTGAGATAAAAGAGTTATAAAAAAGTTAAAATTTTCTAGTTAAGTGCTTTATAATACCGATGGAGGCATCGTATTAAGCTGGCAAGGCCAGAATTTTAATATGTAATTTAGCCGCGGCATTACGAATTTCCACAGTTTTATAACATATTTCTCTTGAACACTAAGTTTTTAAGTTTCTAAATAAATTAGTGTTCGATTGAAGATAATAACTACACATTTGCAACGCTAAGTAGAAAAAAATCGCCAAGTTTGCTCTGAAAATTATTCTAAACACGTTTTTCTGTTATTTTACAAGAAATACCTACGAATGAAAAAATTCACGGTGTTTCATAAACGGTATTTAAGACATTTTCGCTCTTATTTAAAGGAGTCGTGTTTTATTAAACATTTTCACAATTTTCGATTAGTTAATATTATTGTTTTTAATATTAGCGCGCTCCCTTTAACATTCGTATTTACATATCTCCCCTTCTTCTTTCTTGTGAGTGCTTACTATCGGGCCTAAAGGTGGCGTTTGATAGAATACCCTGTACATAAAAAGTTATATCAATTATGTAGGTAGGTACCTATTATATGATAGGGGAGGAAATATCAAGGGCGGTGTTATGCCTTCGGTGAAGAGTATGTCCATGTTCACGTACACGGTAACCAAATAAAATAGAAGATCATTAAAAAATAGGTCACGTTAGCTTAGGCTAGGCTGGTTTAGGTTAGGTAAAGTTCTTTTTTTTATTTCTTAACTTTTCTTATATGTTCTGTTTTATCATGGAACCAGCGGAACAGCGCCCTTGGGGTGATTTTTCACAAAAACGGCGCTATATAAACCGTCCAAATATCGTTATTATTCATATATTATTAACCAATGTTCACATAGATAACAAAAATCTGCTTTTAGTCAAATCATGAAATTTCATTTTCTTTGTCTACCTCTATTATAAAAGTCATGATTACTTGAAAGAAACATGTATCCAAAATATCTAAGAAATGGTTTTTCAGTACCTTTCACGTAGGTGGCGCTGATCGTAAACAGTATATTGAGTCATAGAACAAGTACCATTGTTCGTCTTATTGCACCGGATGTGAAGTAACTTGCACCCGAACATTGAACAGATCTTATGGACCCACCTCTACGGCATACAGGTAAAAAATAAACGCCACCTCTTCTATGAAAAGCTGTAATAAAAAAGCGTAAAATCATTTTGAGGCATTTCACACATTACTTACTTTCATTCATATTTTGAATGCCTGTAATTATTTTCTTACCGTAAAAAATGTTTAACGCAAAATTTAATGTTTCTTACGGTAAACATCGAAAAAATCGTTGAGAATGGAATTATATCGATTAACAAAAGATCTCATAAAAACGAGAGTTGATTAAAATTTGTACATTAACACACACAGAAGGCTCGCCAGCTTTGGAGATGCTGTGTGGAGAGTCTTTTTAAGTAAAGGAAGGTGAAGTTCTGGGAAGAAAAAATGTATATGGGTTGAGTAGAAATCTGATCGTCAGTATGTTCAGGGGTGACGGATGAATGAATATAAATTCATCTCTCCCATTTGCGTGCAAGGTGACGACAGTCTAGTTGCATAGGTCAAAGGGTCTCCTTCAACCGGCCTCTCCCTATCCGGCCCTGATAGGTAGACGCATCCACCACCAAGAAATGGATAAACCTGACTCGATGAACCCTTGTTAATTCACTAAACGTAGCGAACTACACGGAGTAACCTATGGCAAAGGTGTTGGTTATCCAATCACTGGTTCCTGGGCGGCTGTACTCACACCCGTCTTCCAATTTGATTATATTGTGCTGGATGTTTCATTTGCATGATTAAATTCAGATTATTAATACATTAATGGAGACACAGATAGAAGAGGATCGAACCCACGACGCTAGGTTGGGAACCCGACTCATTTATCAACTCGGCTACTAACTGGCCACGTTATTTGTGTAAGTAATCCAACTAAGTACAGGGTAGCGCAACACAATAAACAGGCGATACTTTTTCACTTATATTTTACGACAAACTTCCTTCTTAGCATTTTTTAATATTCCTTCAAATTAAAAGGTGTTTTGGAAAGTTCCGAGTTGTAAAATTGAGCATTGTAAGATGGGCAATATAAATTATTTGCAATACTAGAGATTGTACTGATTTTCGCAGGTGTGGCTGATAAAGATAACTGAAGGATATTTAGTGGCGCCAGTAGGGCTAAACTCAACCGAAGGACATTGTTTACGATGTAAGAATGAGCTTTAGTTAGGTATGCATTATAGTCCTAGATGCCTCGTAATCTGTAAGAAGAAACAATTATTTATGATGATCGTAAAGACAAAGTTATCGATCGTAATTTTCGCAACCAGTGAGGTTTATTTTATTTGTTAAGCTACTAGCTAGTTAATATGACACATCATGTTAACAATTAGTGGCCTCAAAACTATTCTACATAAAATGTCAAACACCAATAAATCTTACATTATTTAAAAATTGAAAAAAAAAATTCAAAGCGAAATTGCAATTTGATTTTGAATTTTAATTAAAAAAAAGTTTATAGTGAAATCCATGTTCAAAGCCATTTTTAAAAGCTATTAAATGTGTGTTTGATTAACAATTGAGTTCCTTAAAGGCATGTTCGTTATGCATGGTTATTTCTTAAAAATATAGTTATTAAGTTTTATTTAGATTATTTTTTTTAATGATTACGATAAAGTAGAATAATTAATACTTTTTTTATTAGTCGTACTCATAAGCAGTTTCGGTGGTGAGGCATATTAGGTTTTAATTAAATACTAATCTTTTAAGCTCCTTTAATGTTTTTTCAAATTATTTTATTATACCTTTTCGTTTATTTATTTATGTCAGGTAAAGATTTATTTACAATTATTATAAAGAAAATTGAAAATATGTGTTTTACGGTTATAAACATTTATATTTACCTTGCTAGCTTGTTAGCAGATAGGTACGTTTATACTATGAACAGTAATGCACTTATATTCTAATGTGTCCGTACAATATTGAATACCATTAATAAACTAAGATACAGACTTAATAATATTCTGACGATTAATTGAATTGAGTGCTGATTGCAATTTATCAGTTATATGTCGTAAGTAAGTAAATAATTGACATCCAGTAGTTGTAATTGAGGTACGCGCTTAATTCGAATAATTAATGTTTCCTCGGGATCTGTAATATATTCATTCCTTACACCTTTAAGCTAGTTTTACACACACACACACACACACATATACATATATATTTACTTTTTTACATTAGCCCCATAGAGCGGACCCTGAGGAAAATATTTTCCCTCGGAGCCTATGTCATCTTGGGGGATGCTGTGTGAAGGTTCTTTTAAAGATAATTTTTGAAAGAAAAAAGGTATGAGTGGTGAGTAGGAATCTGTGGGTCAGTAAGTCCAGGAGTGGCGGACGCTAGAATACATTTCTTTCACTACGGTGCAAGGCGATGAGCCGAAAGAATCCTGCCGAAAAGATAAAAAGGTCTCTCTCAACCAGTTTCTACAAATCCGGCCCGCCACACAGCTTGGACCAGCGCATCCGCTGCTAAGACCTAGACAATCCTCACCCTATGAACTTGGGGTGACATACGGCAGAGGTGTTGGTTATCCAATGCATGGTACCATTACAACGATCAAACTCTTGAATTACAAGTAAATCGCGAAAAAACGTAAATATGGAGTGTATGATTTCTATTGAAATTACTATATTATTTATCTGTTTCCAATACTAAATTCACTGTTGAATGGAGTCTGATGAATGATAGGGATGCTGTTTACAGTTGAACTGTCAAATGGACAAGCGCCACCGATATTTTGTATAAATGCGGTTACCTACCTACAACACTTATAAACTCAAGATGTGACTCGTGTTCCCAGCAGCTGCCATATAGGAACAGATGTCAAATGGTCCATGCACGGCCCCAGATTTATATTTGCACTCTGCTTAAAAATGTTTATACGTGAAAATAAGATACACAAACAACGGCACTTAAACCGAAATACATACCATACATAATCAAACAATGCCACCATATAAAAACATCATCATTTCTGGGAGTAATGTAGTTCTTAAAATCCGTAGTAAAAAGATAATTTTTACATGGTGCCATTACTGTTGAACGCTAGTTGAATTGTTTCGGTCGAATTTATCCGCAGGTGTCTTGTACGCTACATTTAGTTGAAAGGCGGTTACTAGACATGTGAGAACGTGGATTTTCAAACTACAAAATCAAACTTGCAAGAGAAGTTTGTGGTCAATCATTCGTAATTTGTGACATGGGGTTGGTTCTATGTATTTGTTCGGGTTTTGTGATTAACCCTTGGTAATGTGAGAAGGTTCATTGATGCGGTCAACGGATAAAGTAGAGTAGATTGTATTGTAATTGATCAAATATTCACTTATGCGTAAGGTGTCGTTTCCGGATTAAAAGCCCACGGAAGAAAAATGTGTGAAAAAAATTACGAGTTTGAAAAAGAACGTATTATTTAAGAATATAAGTGGGTAGACACTATTTTTGAAAAAAAAAATCAGAACAACTCACACACGGTGTGCGGACCCTTATTTCAAATGTGATAAATGTAGGACAAGCTGTAAACAAACTTTTAAAACTGATCTAAAACACTTCGTCTTTTTGCAGTAAGCGCGATTTAAATTTACCAGCAATATAAGACAGCGAGTAAAAATTGTGCAAATATGAGTTTTAAGACGTATAGTTTTGATCAGATTTTTTGAAATGGTCTCATTCAAACGCCTTGTGAGCGAGTGCGTGTTTGCTTCTCAAAGCGTCAACTTCCTAAAACACTTCAAATTATCTGCTCCCTTACTTAACTTACTGACAAAATTAAATATCATAGGAAGTGACAAGAGAATCTACTTTACATATTGGTAAGCAAATGAATCGTGGGGTCTGTCTCCTCAGAGGTCTAGACTAATTTATTTCCACAATCATGTTTCCGGCATGTTTAAAATTATTTTCTCTAGAACTCTAAGTACAATTTTTTTTATATGGCTCTTTAAATGCCTCCTCTATACATAGATATCTAAGAGTTTTGGCTCAATTCTCAATAAAATTGGTTAGCTGGTTAAAACATATAAAATAGCCTTCATCTTCGCTCAACTAATTCTCATTTCCTTTCTCCTCAATTGATATCCATTAGTTTTAGGTTACTAGTTATAAATATTTTTATAAGTCATTAGCTAAAAGTCTCTTCAATATATCTCGTCAATATAGTGGGTACCCAACACCCAAGTAAAGGGAGAAACCTTGTTTTTTAGATTAGCTTCACACAGGAGGCGCTGAGTAAAATAAACTCTTAGAAATTGTATCTGATGAAAATAATATCTAAAAGCTCGGAGCCTATGTCGTGTTTGGGAATGCTGTGTAGGTTCTTTTTAAAAAAGGAACGAAAGGAAGATCTGTGAAGGAAAATGTATAAGGTTCCTACCCATTGACAGAGATGGATTCGTACGTCCGTTACTTCTGGACACACCGACCCCCAGATTCCTATCGAGGTGATGCATGATGGTTCGAGAGAGTCCTGTTGAAGAGATCAAAAGGTCTCCATCAATCGTTTTCTCCTGATCTGGCCTGCCGCGTAATTGACTAGCAGTTGCATTTACCGCTAAGAATCGGACAAACCTCAACAAATGAACCCGGGAACCTCTCCTAAGTCACCAAACGTAGCGAACCACTTGGGGTAAACTGTGGCAGAGATGTTGGTTATAATTTTTTTTTCTGTATTTTCATACCTAAATGGCGGCGGTACTCATACCCGCTTCCCACGTTTTTATTATTACGCTAGTATTGAATAATATATTAGCATCATCCTACTTAAAATTATACATTTGTAAAATTTGGTGTTGAATATAATGATTTTGAATTATGAATTAAAACATATAAAAATGTTACGAAAACTATAAATTCGAAATCTTGTTTTCTTTTTCAAAGTACAGATAATACATTCGAAATAAAGAATTCCAAACATTCTCCGAGAAATAAATTTTGGGATTGTTATTGCGATATTTTTCAATTAAATGCTGAATTCTCACTTTCAAATCAATAAAAGTTCGTAAAATGTAATTTGAGATTTGACTTAATCGATTTTTATTTTAAAATTTATTTATTATCATTGATTAATTATTTATTATCCGCTAGCTTCTGCATTAGTTCTCGCGCGCAGTATAAAAACATTTAAATTCTTGAGCTTTGTTCGCCTCAAAGAACTTTCGCGCTCGATCATTTTTCAGCATGAAAAAGGCCACCATTGATAATTTGGAGGCCCCTGGGTCGCCATCATAGTCTAATTAAATTACAATAATCGTGTAAATAACGCCAATGGACATAATCTACAAGATATCAATTCCGTTTTTGGAATTTTAATCACATGATAATGGCTGTTCATTTGAGTATTGGTGGCGGGGTGGGGAGAGGCGGGTCCCGATTGGCTGCGACTCGCCCCTCCCCCTTCTAGAAGATTCGGTGGAGGGGGTAGCTGCAGGAATTTGCATCATCTGTGAATGGATTTCGAAGCCTTATTATGAATTAAGATGAGGGTGGAATTGTTAATATAGACGCTTCCTACACAGTAAATGCTATTGGATGACAATAAAATTTCTTCTGAGGCTCCGAAATTTGGATAGGGAAAACCCTAATAACACACAATCTTTTCGTTTAGGAAAAGAAGACAAGGATTTTTACATCCCTGTAAAACTGTAAATGAAGCTCTCAACTATAAAATTACCTATATAAGTACGTTTTTTCAATCTTTGAGTCGTATCACTCCTTCACTAACAATAACACCTAATCTTTCACCTAATAAAGTTTGACTGATCTGTAACGTTTTTTGAAAAATATCAGATAAGAGAGCTTTATAAAATAACTTAAGGCGATCCACTAGTATAGGAAAAAATCGAAATCGGAATTCACGCCCCTTTATGGGAGGGGTTTAAAAATACTTGAGAAAAGGCTTTTGGAAAGATAGGAAAAGATATTTGAGAAATTTTTTTTACATGTTGATTTCGTAAGGGCCTGTAAAAAACATTTATTCCGGTTTAACCTGTCATTTGTCGGAGACTCTATTTTGCGTCGTTTTAAAATTTCATAAAATTTCAAAAAAAGAATATTTTGGATGCGATTTTGACCTTTTTGTATAAAGAAACAGTACCAAGGAAAAGGTCAGAATAGCTTCCCGCGTTCTTGGACTTGATACAACGGGAACAAGAAAAACTTCTAGCAGCGCGGGAAAAATTCATAAAAAAGTTTCAAGTACCCTTGGTGTCAGATTACAAAGCATTTCTCAAGTGTCAAAGTGCGTAGTGCGCGCGGTCCCAATAAAACGCCGATAAATCCGAATATAATCAAATAAACGTAAGTAATGTTGGTTTTATACATACTTTATTGCTCACGGCATGTGTTTTGGTAAAAATTATATACGATATCAAAAAATAAACCGAAAAAATATGACATAGAAGTGATGGCATCTTTTGGTTTGAAGTATTTTTCGTTTAGTATTTCAGTTTGTGGATGATAATATCGTTTATTTCGCAATGTTTAGTATTTCATTTTGTAGAAAAATCAATTGAGATTACATATCAAAGTGTTTGTTTTGTTCATAATTACTCGGTAATTTACGAAAAACAAAACTCTGGGCCGGGACGCCTAGAAATTTATCGCGCGTAAATGTCAGTCACTTTCTCGAATGATATTTACGTAAATATACCATATTAGTATAAAGATTTCTACGTCATTATGTAAAGAAATCTATTGTGATTATGTATCACAGCCTTTGTTTCGTGAATATTTAGTTGAAATAATAGAAAAAAATACATTTCTGAACCAAGTCATTCTCACGCACACATTCATGATTTTTTTGCATGTGTGTGGGTTGACATCTGGCAGACAGATGAATTCGTCCGCGCTGACGTCTAGCGGTTCTTTTTGAAAACACATACATTGTATTGAGCCGTACAGAATGGCGCAAAACATTATTCTTTATATTTATAATTATTTTTGAATGTTTTATGAAATTACTATTTTTCATAAAACATTGAAAAATATATGAATATATTTTAAAAATAGTAATCAGTAACAAAAAATTGATCAGTTATATAGGGTGTGCTAAAAAAAAAATTTTTGTTTTATAATTATATTGTGGAAAAAAAATTGCGAAGATACTTTCTTCAAAATTATAAAATATTTATAAATACAAGAGTATTGATGATTATATTATATGATGATAATATTTGTTTCTATTGTTATAGAATGGCTGAGCAGAATTATTGTTCCTCGAGTGAAGAAGAGGAAGTCCTTCAACCTCCACGGCATCAATTCAGGTAATAATTTAATTTCTGTTATGATGTTCTATACCTTGTGATGATGATTGCTTTATTATTTATTCTGTTTTATTGGTTTAGTAACATGAGTATGTAATTATTATTTATATTTTTGCTTCTATGCTTGTAAAAGCCCACTAGGGCGTAAATAAATATAAATAAATATCTTTTCTTTCTGTCTGTAGGAAACCGAGCACCGAGAAAAGGATAGCGAGAACGAGTCCGATACTTCTATCCGTGATGAAGAACTCCCAACAATTGTGGAGCCGGACTCGGAGGATGAGGAGCCGTTGGAGGACGACCCGGACACCGACCAGGACGACAACCCCGAGGACCAGACCTTCACCTGGTCCGAGGATTTTTCCACCTTCTTGGGTCAGCGTGAGCATTGATGTTGGTTATTGTTATTTATGGTTTTTATTCGTTGCATCATTTGAATTAAAATGGTTACTGAAACAAGTGCATCTTTGCATCAGTTGAAGTTTCGTTTCCATTCATTGTATCTTCCACGTTTGTGGAGGACAGAAATAATGTCTAAAAAATTTAATATTATAATAAATAATTAATTTATGTATGTATTGTCCGGAGCCTTACCTCTCGACCAAAGTTTAAAAAATGTGTTTCATGTTTTATAAAACTGAAATCAATATGATGAAAAAAATATCTTCAACTTTTATTTTTGAACCACACAGTATCTGAATTTAAAAAAATGTATAATGTGTATTTTCATTGTATGTGAAATTGTAATAAATATAATAAAAAAATATTATTATTTTTATTTTCGTGTTTTCTTTTGCCACTCTGTACCTCTGGACCAGATGTGTATACGAAAGTGGCGGCCATCTTGGATTCCACAATGTGAAACCAAAGCAAAAGTTGGTAAAGTATACTGTACATTCTTTCATTGTTTTTGATATAAATTCATTCTAGAAGTAATAAGTTTGAGATATAATCAGAAAGATCGTTTTATCTACATTATTTTCATGTAATTTTCGAAATATTTCGCAAACGAAATGTCATAAATATTCAGTTCGCAAGAAATGTCAAATTTTTGACGTCATAATGACTAATTATATTTTTAGCATTATTTGTTTGTGGGTTTCTAATACAAAAAAATATTATTAGTAACAACAATTGTATAAACTATCAAAATATGAAAGAATTGTTATCATAAACTAAAGAAATCAGACCCAAAAAAAATGCTAAAGTGCACACTTGGTTTTCGATTTTTTTTTGAAAGGATGAAAATATTTTACATTTTCAAAGAAGTACCAATGTCATAATTTCTTTGAAAACACCCTCGGATTGTTTTTTGTCACGTAGGGTGTCTATTCAGGTTTGTGTAGAAATAAAAAAATCAGTCCATTTTCACATAAATATATTTATTTACGATTTGTTTCCGGAATGGGAAAATTTTTACATAATTTTTTTGCTAAAGTTAGCTATTCTGGGAAAACTTGTAATGATATTATCATGTAATACATATGAATAATAAGATACATTATCTGGCAAACAGAAAACAATCACAAAAAAAACAATTCCTTTGTTTTTATACGATATTTGAGCAAAAGCCGGGGCGCTAATTTCGCGCGCAGTTTCGCGCCAAAAAGCCCGACATTTGACAGGTTAAACCATTGTTTATTGTAATAAAACGGAATTTTTAAATTGATTTCACGAAAACCAGCAGCGCGGAGCCTAACACGTTGTTTCTAATGAGTAATGACGGAAGAATGGGGCGGGTGCCAGTCGTTCTTCGGTGGACGGTATAAGGTTCACTTTGATATAAAAAATTCGTCGACTGCCGTATTGTCGCCGTGACGTCAAAAATAACAACGCGAAAATGCATATTATATTTTATTTTGCGAGGTTCTGGCGTAAATTTCATTTTTTTTGCGATAATTATATAAGAAACTGAATTTGCAACATTATGCAAAAAAACCATATCCGAAAAGGGATTTATAAGTAGGAGAGTTTGCAGTTAAAAGTATTTTTTATAGACCCAACACTATATTTTTTTCTAGACTTATTAAAGCATGTTCTATACTCAGTATTTAAGTGAAGCATCTATAATACTTCTAAGCGATCAAATTTTCAAAACAAAAACACATGATTTTGTATGATTTTGCATTATTTAGTATGGCTTCATCTTAAACTTAATAACTCAACTTTAGAAAATAACTAGCTATTTGTTTTTAGGTAAGTACCTAGTAATAATTTATACAAAAAAGGGTTTCACATTGGTAAAATTTAAAAAAAATATCATATCGGTAGGTAAAAATGGATATTAAAATAAATTGTAGAGATTCATTTTTTCAAGATTTTAATTCTACAATGATTTTACTTTTTTCAAAAATTTTAATGCCAAAAGGTGGTTTTAATGGTGTGTAGTGAATGAGAAATGATACCCACCATAGTTCATTATTCATAGCCAATCTGAGAATAACACACGAGAAAAGAAATACAGAAGATCTGTTTTACCATATTCATTTTTTTAAACAAAATTAAACCTCGCCTCAGGTTAAATCCCGTTACAAATTATATTATGCTTACCTAATACTTAATGCTCGTGAGACAATTACTACTCAAACAGATAAATAGAGATAATAATTGATATTACGTAATATTAGATAGGTAGATACCCTAAACCCTTAAACCACACAGTCGCCAACCAATTATTCAAGGCGTTGAAACATGGCATATAAAAATTAACAAGCAGGTGGTTAATCACAAAGCGACACGACTCAATTTGAATAAACACAGTATTAACCAACAAACAATTAATACGTGTTAATTTTCAATTCCTTATTAGACCATCCGAATGTCCCTCACTGGCAAATTGCAGAACCTGAATACTGACTACCTGCGAGGCCCCGCCCAACCCCCTCCCTTCGGCCCGAGAGGCTCCACTACAGTGTATAATATTGTCAAACGCCTCCCGCACGCCGGCGACTCCGATTGACTCTCAATAATCGGCCGGCTATCGATTGCTACGGACCGGATAGGCGACGCGCGACGTCTCGAACCTCAACTTAAGCGTCGGAATTTTGACGTCTCGACGTCTTTCTCATCAAATTAAATCGCCAAACATAATAAAAACTACGCAAAGTGCTGCTTTTTTAGAATTTTAAAACATTTATAAAAACTTTTTGAGTGAAGCATTATTTTTTTTTACTTTCACTTGTGTAGGAATAAAAAATGTGCCGTAGTGAAAACGGATGATTCGTAGCAGAAGTTTATATTATAATCGTGTGTTATAGAAATGCGAAGACTATTCAGAAACAAGACAGTGGGTAAACATTTGTTACGAACGACTTTTGGAAGGCGGTAACAGAGTTTTTGTAACTCTGTTTTTTTTTTTTTTTTTTGTGACTGGAGATACCGAAGATGAAGTGGTTATTATTGTTGGTCGTAGTGGCCAGTATTTTGGAAGTGATGGGAGGGAAGCCAAAACCGCGCAAAGGGAGAGGATCCATGTGGTGGTAAGAAAAAAATTACATTACTTTATACATCGCACCTGTTGATTGAAATCGCACTACAGATTTCTAAAAATTATCGCAATTTCTCAGACATCGAACTCCTTCATATTTTTCATGGCCAAATTAATGCTTTTTAATGTTTGAAAAAATTAAAATAGATAACCTACGTTTTTCACAGATGATATTTGTATGTTTCATTCGAAAATCTTTAAATAAAAAAGTTTTCATACCTATATCAATATTACTGCAATTAATGTAAAATGTTTGTCGTTACGTACCCGCAGCTTATGATGTGTTACGTAACAAGGAAACCTCTTTGACAAATAATATCTTTTATTTTTTTTATTTATGTTTATTTAAGAAGCATACAGTTGCGTTTAAAGTAATTGTATAAAATTTAAACCAGTTAAGTTCCTTCTTCAAACTTCGCAAAATAACTTTGTGGCATCATTAATTATATAATGAATAACAGATCACTTTGTATATAAACATATCCTGATGAAGATAACATTGTTATTGAAACATGTAGATATTGTTTATAATATAGTGGTTTATTCAAAGTGATCTATTATTCATTATACAGTTAAGTTCCATTTATAATGTTTAGTTGTGGTTAACGTTTATATGATTATGAATTAAGTGGTTATTAAACAATAATAGTAGGTATATGGTGTAAGTAAGCACGCTGTAAAAAATTATCAAAAAGGTGATAATAATTAATACAGAAATAATAGTTTCGAGTAGTAAAAAGTTATTAGAAAGACAATAATAAACAAAAAATAATAGTTTTCATTTAAGTACATTGTTAGGTTAGTTTGATTTTAAACGATTTAAGGGTTCAATGGAAAATGTCAATATCTCTTAGGGCATTATAAGTTTTGCAGATATGCCCGAGCAAGGAATTTTGTGCGTATTTCGATTTAAAATGTTGTATACGAAATAAGGTATTCGATCTGGTATTGCGTTCAGGGGAACGAAAGTTATTTGAACATCTTTACAAACCCTCAAAGTAATGCCTTTTTTATAAAATTAAAACATGATTTTTTACTTGGTTTGCCACTATTTGGCACATTTTACTTGCATTTAAAAAAATCAGCCGACCACTTCTGTGGATTTTTTTAATCTTATATTTAAGCTAGGTTACTGAAAGGTTTAGGTAGAAATGTTTACAAATAAACAAACGAAATTGACCGTACTTTATTCAAAGCACTATTATAATATTAACAGAAATATAATGCACTTGTTAGAAATATAATCTAATGGGCGTATTTCCCCACACCCGAAACAGGTAGCATCTCGTACAACAGGGAATAATTACCAGTTCTAGAGAATTTGCAAATGTAAATACAATCTTGTATACAAAATTACATTGTTACTTTTAATCAGGATACACATCAATTATTTCTTTTATTTGATATAGTAACACAGATCTTTCATTTGCGATGCTTAGTTTTGATTTTTTAATATTAAGCAACGTTGCAAATCTCTGTCTCACGCTTTAACAATACAGCGGTTAAAAACAACACTCTTCAAGTATCAAATTTCAATAAAATGTGCCGTGAACGCAAAAAATCGGAAGTCTCATTTGATGTTGTTTCCTCATCGGCCAATCTGTGTCAGCGGTGTCGAGTTTTGCAACCTGCAACCCTAGGCTGCTTCAGTCACCTTACTTATGATATTATTATGACTAAGCACTAAGCACGCACAATATTATTAATCTGATCATCAGAATAAATCTGTTAATTTATCTCTCAAGTAAGTGTGTTCAAGTTTAAAATCACATCAAATAGACACATTTTGCGACTATGCAAATCTATTGTTGAAATATGTGTTTGTTGGTTTGTATAAATTGATATTTTGGTATTAATGCAAACATTTTACGATACATTGAGAGAGACAAAATTGTAGGTTTAAACTTTCCATAGTTACATAGATATATGCTGTACATTTATTGTTATTGCGGTTAGTTGATAGAATTTTTTTTAAAGATAATCAAATTTATTAATGTTATTATTTAGGTTCCAGGACTACTCAGAATCATGTAATTTCAACACCCCTTTGAAAATTCATTGAAAGTCATGAAAAAAATGAAAAAATAGCCCATAACCTAACCTAAAGTAACCATTAAGTATTTTTTTCAACACCCACATTTTAACACCCCCTTTAAAAAGTCATCACTTTTAATGACTTTTCAAAGGGGTTGTTGAAATTGCATGATTCCAAATCGTCCGGTCACCATTATTTATATAGTTTGATTACGGTCTTGAACGCCGAAACAATTGTCAAAATAATACAAATAAAAATAATACTTGCAGAACTTATCTAATAATAACTTTATTCACAACGATTTACTTTTTTTTGTATTCCGTAGGTAACTGCGACTATTAGAAAATCCACTACATATAAAGAATTGAAATTTATGTAGGTATTTATTGAAGTTAAAGTTGTGACGAAGTTATGAGAGAGAGCTGTGAATTATTTTGAAGTTCTGAGATAAATTATTCAATTTCGACCTTTTTAACGTTTCGCCGAGGCAATCACTTCCCGATTCTCGATTGTTTTCAAATTGATACGCATTATGTATACAGTTATCCTGCATGCTTGTAAACCAGTGGATCCAACTTGCATTATACATTCGAGCGGAGGTTTGAGCCTGCCTTATTAGGGACTATTCAATAGGCTCTATTATTGTTATTTGTCTGCGTTGGATAGAGAAGTGATCACTGATCAGATGCTGTTCCACGTCTTGTCCCGATAAGGCGGCCCTGCTTCCCATAAATGGAGATTGTCACACTGAGAGAAGAATGCGTTATATTCTAAGAGATAAATACTTACTTAAACGAAAAATTTACGAGTAATGGCATATTTAGATTCTCGCAATAATTATTTATAGAAATTTAAATGAAAAGGAGAATGTTATCTCTACCCCGTTAAAGTAAAAAAAATCATTCAAGGAAATAAAAAAAACGTATAAGTTTGTGTATATTTTTTTACATTATCTCAACACAGGAGGCTCAGAGAAAAAACATCCTAAAAAGGCCTATGTCATCTTTGGGGATCCTGTGTGGAGGGTATTTTTAGGCGATGAGGACTCACTGGGGAGGTTAAAAGGTCTCCCTCAACCAGTCTCTCCCAATCCGGTCCGCTACGCAGTAGGTGGCCAAAAATATCCGCCGCTAAGACCTGGACAAACCTCACCCTATGAATCCAGGCACCTCTGCAAAGTAACCAAATGTAGCAAACCACTCGGTGTGATCTGTGGCCGGGGTGTTGGTTATCCAATTAACGGCGGTATCCATACCCACCTACTAAATTGAAATTAATGTTATAAGATAAAGTTTCCCCTAGTTTCACCAGAATTGAACTATTTACATAACCGTTTGTTTATATGGGAAGAAAATGGCGCGTACGTAAATTTTGATTCTCGAAATTAATTGAAAATTTTGAAATCATTTGAAAAAAAGTTTTTAAAAAATATGATAAAATTTCTCACAGTTTTGCAAGGATCTAACTATGCACTATTTTCTATTTTTGTTCCTACGAGTAGAGGATATTTCGAATTTTTTTCCTTTTTTTTATTACCTAATCAAAAAATTGTAAACAGTAACGGTTCATTTCCACGGCGCATCAACAAGTCTGTGGGAAATATCATAATTTGTTTCAATATCTCAGAAATTTTCAATAGTAACACTGTTAATTATATCCGAGAGCCGAATGAAACAATAACAATAATTCCTACTGGCTTCAATTAAAAAGCATCTAATTGATCTCGTACAACTTTGCGGTTTGCTGTGACCACACCCGAGCCAAGAACCAAGAACCAATTATTAATAACTATCACTCTATCGTACACAATGGCCCTTACGAAACAAACATCTAACAATAATTAATACTCTTTGAACTATACACGAGTACCTAAATAATAAAAATATACCGATAGCACCATACTCGTAGGTATTTTATCCGGTTTCTTGAAATGGTTGTCTCAAATATAGTCTTATAGTCTCAATTTTCTCATTTACTTATTTGAATAGGTATATAAATATTTTTTCGAAATAGGCAATTCACCCTAAAAAGAGTGCTTTGTGCTTGTATGTATATAAAAACGGTTTTATTAATAAGTAAGTTCTGCTGTGTAATTTTCATTACCTCCCAGTGAAAAGCGATGTTTATATCTGCTCAGATTGTGTCTCAACCTGAGTCTTAACTGCTCCTAACCCGGGGATTGGAGCCAGTGAGACGATGGCATCCCCAATCGGGATATGTTGTGAGGCTAAAGTTTAGTGAAGAGAGGAAGGTGATGGGGAAGAGGAAGGTGGGGGAATATCTTACCATTCAGATATGGTCATCAAACAGTAGAGGCATACAAAAATTTTTTTACTCTACTGAAGTATAAAGCTGTACTAATTAAAAAATTTAGCAGTACATACATATTTTAACAAGGTCACTGTATAACAGGTATTTTCTGTTTGTTTTTTCTTCACTGCTTTCACAAACTGTACTAATATGTATCATTCTTTTGGTTTATTTACAAGTAATCTTTTGGTTTATTTATGTATTATGTAGGTATGTACTATTTTTCTTTGGTTTATTTGGAAGTAATCTTAAAATTTTACATTTATTTCTTTTTCTATATTGAAAAAAAAAACATGTACGTAAAGGACACTGTGCCGTTAATTATAAATTATTAAATATTTTTTGCATGAGCTTCAACAAGAAAGATAAAGTTATTTGGCGATGATTTTTTGATTTGTGTCCCCTATATAAATCGGTCATCTGTAAATTAAATTTACGCCTATCAAAATGTTTCTGTCAATTTGACTGTCCTAGAACGGGAGACTCCTAGTTCGACAGTCAAAGCTTCTTTGTACTGATGTATTCTTTGTCACAAAAAAAAAAAAAAATATATATATAAAGACATGGCAAACATTTCGAGATACTTTTCAATTCTGAATGGTGTTCTGAGAGCGATACTGAGAGTATCTCCCACTCTTAAACGTGCTGCAAATATACTAAATTTTATTTAAAATGAATAAAATTTGAAATAAAACAAATTAACCAAATAAATTTTTACCCGCGACCTCCGGATTGCGAGTAAAAAGTCTTACCCCTAGACCACAGGGGTCATCAAATAGATATAGAAATTTATAGGTATCTCATTTATATAGAAATATGTAGGTTGTAGGCATAAATATACAGTCTGTAAGTGCTCTACCACAGTTTGATAATGCCTTCGGAATGCGAAACAGCTGTCACGCGTAATAATAGTTACACAGCCGAACTTGTTTATAAATTACCTAAAAAAACTTTAAAATTGATTTGGAGTTCTACAAATTAAATTTTAAACAATAAACTTTTTCGATTCACTTGATCTCATAACAAACCTTGTTACCAGGGTTGCTGTAGTCCCACTAGCTCTGTTCCGTTGGATTCTCGCGATACAATTTCATTTACTTCATTACTGAACATACCTACCAACAAATTTTGTTCTCACGTCGCAATATAATTGATTTAGGTACTTGTAATTACATTATATATAATTACTTACATATAATTTATATATAATTTACTTATAATTACATTACATATAATTACTTCATACTCTATTTTAATAAGTTGTTTCATTGAATACTTAAATGTTGGTTGCCGCACGGCCGCACGGCTTACCTATGGCCCCGTCTATAAGAAGTAATTACTGATAAAGCTATATTGAAAAGTATGACGGTGGTCCGCCCGACGTTCATTAAGACGAGAAGAAGTTAAAGTTCGCCGATGTTACAACAGCGGCTGTGTGGAGAAATTATTATTTATCATAATAGCTTGTAATTCACTACCGCACGTCTTATACGATTTATTTTTACTTGCTGCCTAGGGCAGAGTGAAATGCTTAATGGAGCGGTCAGTTACAACTTACAACAGTGTTCTTGGTTTAAAAAATGTTAACTTGGTAATGTTACTTGTTTTTGTTGACCCGACGGATGATCCCCCGCAGTTGGCCCCCCGAAATGATATTTATTATAAAATTATAATTTTTAAGCATTATTTACCAACTTCAAATATTAAATCGACTTCAAAAAACTTTTAATAATAAGTTGGTATGGACATCAAACGAATTTATTTACAATGTAGATTTTTTGTATTCTTCTGACGGTATACACAAAATACAGACAATAGTTTTTCTTGACGCATTTTAATGAAAATTTGTTTTTTACTTTTGTTATTCGGCCGTACATCCCTTCTTAACACCCATTCGGGGACACTTAGCTATATTTTGTGTAAGTAGGTAAGTATATCGTATTTTTCTTAACCGACTGCATAGGTGCATAGTGCATATAAGCCAAGCATGACGGGCTAACTGTCGGGGGATTAACAGTCATGGAACCCTACATATTTTGTTATTGTTTTTAAAACACTTATCTTTTAATTATTATTGAACTGCACAGAATCAAATAACTTTGGAAGCATTTTATTTTTAAATAATTCTGTGTTTTTGTTTTCGGATCTTTTATTCTTAAGTAGAGGTACTTACTTAGATAATCACGCAATTATTGACCCCACTGCAATATGTGTAGTCCTAAAGAAAATTTTAATTGCACAATGGTCGAGTGCTGGTAGAAACTTAAGACTAGGTACCACGGTTAAAAATAGATCTTGCATCCGAAAACGTTTGTTTCTAATTTTCTCTTATTTATTAAATTAAAACCAAATTTCCTCTAAAATCATAAGATTTGTAAGCAGGGGACTTATACCTATCTACTTAATTACAAACCATATCTAGTATAACAAATGAAACAGTTTATTTTTAATTTCAATTAAAGGATTCAACAATTTTGTCCAAAGAAATGTCACTCAATGACTTTTCTCAAATTTTCTTCAGGGCATGTACTTTCTCCTATCTGGGTACTTTTATACCATAATATTGAAAAATGCGAATGAGAAAGTACTACTAAACTGGACGATTCCACATTTCGAAAAAACAATCTTTTCTGAACTATTAAAACGTCCACCATCATGAAACCGAAACGAAGCACAAACAAATTTATAGACAGATGAAATGCAAAATGGTCAAGTTAAATCAAACCTATCATAAAAAAGAATTCCCGAGTAAAAAAGGAAACAAAAAGTGATTTTTCCACCAGTTTGCTTCAATTAATTCACACAAATCATCACGAAGTGGCTTGGGACGCGTGACAACTTGCCGGAATTCTTTTTTATCGTATTGAATGGCATCGATTCAAGTGTACCTGCTCCATATAGTGTGTTATGCGGTTGCAAAATAAAGGAATTTGGGTTGTTCTGGTTACTTATACCAGTTGTAACTTCGCCAAACCACGAACATTCAACTCACGCACCGAATATGGGTCCTGGACGTAGCACTGTTGAAATGTTTATATTTTTTCAATGCGGTAATCGAATACTTTTCTTAACCAATATGTTTCCAATAAATTCCCGGCAACGCTATTTTCATCTCGTCATTACGTGTAGATACCTTTCTTTCATTGATAAATAATGAAATGGCATGTCGTGAAATGTTACCCACGTTTAAATCGGGCATTACCTTCAGATTTTATCTCATTGAAGAAATGAGACTGTTTTTTCAGTGGATTGAAAGAGAAATTTGCTGACAAAACTAAAACATTTTACTTTGTTATAATTTGATTGTGTGACATGATTTAACGTAAGCTGTTTAGGTGACTAGGATAACCTTACTAGGATTGTCTTATTATAACAATTTAAAAAAATCCTATTATAAGAATTAAAAACTCTATAGATTATCGACATAGCATTCATGTAAGCATAGCAAGACAGCATCCATATACTCACTAAGTATATTTATTTATTTTCTCTTTTTTATGCAAATGAGGTTTTGACATTAGGTAAAAAAGGTTTACATGTTTTTATGTAAGGGTTAGTAATAAAAATATGCAATAGGTTAATAAAAACAATTTCTAACATTACATTGTTTTACAGTTGGATAAATTTGGAGAAAATAAAATGAAAACTTTAATAAACTGAAAATATCACAAACAATACGTTAACTAAAAAAAATGTTGAAAGATGTTTTAAACAAAGATTTTTTTTTCATTTAAAATGTCGATATCTATGTAAGCGAGAAATCGGCGAGTGTGCTGCATAATTTGTTTGTGAATGGTGGCATTGAAATAGCTCCTTAGGCCTTATGATTCGAGTAGGTACTCTTAAATTAACTACACTGAAGAGTTCGAAATAGGTAAGTTTCGAATTTATAATTTAAAAAATAAACATAGGTCGCTTATCCTTCGCCGACCCAATTTTCTAAGGGGATTTTTATTTTTATTATATGAATACCTTACAGGAGTCCCAGCTGCTCCCTTCTGGAGCCAGTGAGACTGTGGCATCCCCAATTGTTATTTTTGAGAGGCTGAAGGTATTGGGGAGGGGAAGGAGATGGGTAAGAGGAAGGAGATGGGTAAGAGGAAGGTAGGGAAGTAGGGAAGTACCTGGCTATTAAGATCTGGTCACCAAACACGGCTAATGCTATTTCAAGCCATGTTTCAATTCTGAATGGCGGTCTTCACCAGGGCGATACTGAGAGTAACTTCTACTCTGGAACGTGCCGCAAATATAGATACTCTATATATTATTTTAAATTAATGAATTGTGAAAAACACAAATTATTCAAATAAAATTTATTTTCCCACGCCGGTATTCGATCCCGCGATCTTCGGATTGCGAGTCAGGAGCCTTACCCCTTGACAACGCCGGCCGTCATATTTAACATGAAATTAATAAATTGTAAAAACTTTCGTTGAAGTATTTCGACATTTTTTATATGAATTTTATGGTGAGGTGACCAAATAATGAGTACCTATCACAAACATGACAACGATGCTGTAATTTTGAGGGGCTTTCAGATTTTCTTGAGCTAATGTTTCGTCTTGAAATGTCCTCGCAGAATTACGGCTACTCGTTAAACCTTAATTTATTTGTAGTATTTACACTTGACCTGGTGATGGACAGCGCCAGTCTGTCTCAAATGTTGGCTTGACAACGTAAGAGCATTACAAAACTTCATTACTGCAACAGAAAATATTATGAACAGATTAGATCTGGCATCTAGAACGTTTACTTTCACGCGTGCACTGTGCAGGTCGGCTGCGACTTATTCAGATAATGCCTGTGTTTTACGAGCATGCAGTGTGCAGAATGCCCATCGTTTTCACTGCACGCATCAAGTTATCTGCGCGAATCCGTGCTAACTATTAATTTCCACGATCCACTTCCTAGTGCGCTCAAAGGGGCCGACGGTCGCGCGGTGCGAATTCCGCCGTCACGATTTGGACGTGCGACCGGAGAACTGGGGATAGTGGGGACAGTGGGGACAGTGGGGCTGTCGCGGCTCATCACAGCGAGATGCAGATTAGGCCACCGATTGTCATGGCTTCTCACGGAGCGGAGGCCCGTTTAACCCGTCACGTACACAATACACTGTACTGTAGACCCAAAGTTTCTCAAACCTCAATTTTTCTAAGCTAAGGGCTCACTGCCCCCCTTTCAAAATCATTTTATTCAGTATCTCACCAACTTTTTGGGGAAATTGTTTACCGTCGTTTATCAGTCAAGAAAATGACAATTTTGCAATAAACATTAAAACTGACAATTTAAAGCGATTAATTAAAAAAATACTCAACGTATACTATACCTATTCGAAAATACCTCATACTGCTTATTGTGGAGAATTCCTTGACTAACAGAGCTTATTTACTAATTGGACGATGATGGCAAAGAGGACGGAAATTCAGATAACTCGGTCTTGGCACAAACTCCAGGCTTCAGTCATTTTCCTAAATCGTCTTATACGTACCTTTTTGTTATTTCTACTCAAGTATTTGGTTCACTTAATCGTTCCTTGAGCATTCCTCGGACGTCTCCACATCTACAATTCACATTAGCATCATATAAGTAATCTCCTTACACTACTTTATTAATTTATCCACTGTACAAATCTAACTGAAATGATAATTGAACAGTCCAAAAGTTGATGACTTGTGATTATTGCAGAAATGCGATTGTATACTCATGTGAAAAAATGAAGAAATTAATAAACCAAATGTTTCACCTCTTTCTTACACTTCTTTTAACCGTACAGCATGTTTAAAGAGAGGCCACCACCGCCCCTCTCAGCGCCTCCAGAGAGGGGGGGGGGGAGGCGATATCATAACTTTGGGAATCTCTGCTATACACGTACAGTGACTACGTGCGGCCGTGACATTGTATCACGGAGGTGTCGCCGGTATCACATTAACATCCCCGTGGCATATCCAGATGTTGAACGCTGATATCAAAATTTGCAAATATCTCAATTCCGTGAATGAAATTCTTACTTTTTGTCAGAAATCTTCGTTCGAAGTAACACGATATTTATCCTTAATTAAATACGCATTAATGAACATCCAAGATAGGTCAAAGAAACATGATATGGCTATCTAACAAATACATTCATCTATAGTTTGTAATGCACAAAGTTGCTACCTATGATTTCTTAGATGATATGTCATCACATCAATAATACTAAAAAAAAATATATAAAAATATAATAATGATATATAATAATAATAATATCCATCAATAATATCAATAATACTCTATGTAAATCATCATGAGTCAATATTTTTTTTAGGTTTGACTGTTAACCGATCGTTGATGTTTTTTTCGTCATCACTACGTTTGTATATCTCTAACTATTTTTAACCTCACAGGGAAAAAAATGTTAAGATCACTTAACAAAAACCCATTTTTTATAACAATTAACGTTTAACTAATAGCCATACACGACTGAATGAGATAAGATTGGTCCAGAATAATGACTTTAAGTCTTCCGAGTAAATTATCCTTTCGCTGATTGTTTACAGATCCCTTTAAAATATCAAAAGATATTTTATTGTATTCCATGGCTCGAAGTGAATAAGTCATAAGTCACACGGTAAAGCTGATACGGTATGTCGTTTAGCTCCTGGGAAAGGTACGATATTGTCGTTTTAATTGGGAAAGGTTCGGCTGAAGGAATGCGGTGTTATCTGAAGACATATTACTGGTACAATAATCATCACTTTGGAGTTGGGGTCGGTGGTATAAAACTTTATTTCTCACCGAATCTTAATGCTCAGCCACTGAGTGGGAGTTTACTTCCCAAAACCAACAGAGCCTTTATTTTAATTTACACCATTCAGATAATGAAAAGGAACATGACTTCATACTGATACCAAATTTGAAACACTTATTTTGAAAATTGATCCATTCTAAAAGAAATATTATTTCTTTAATGTAACGTTTTATTTATATATATATATATTCACAAAAGAATCCTGTTAAAATATTTCTAAGGGTAGTTTGTCAGTAGGTACCTATATACTAATTATAATGGACTGTGAATACTTTAAACGAAACGAGAATTGTGTTTGGGGAATTGTGTGATAGTATGTGTAGGAAAAAACAAGGTATGCAAGGATCGATCAGTGGCTGAGTTGGCTTCGCGTTTGGGTCCCACCCAGGCGTCCCGTGATCGATTCATCGACTGGCTTAGTCCTCTATCACGACACAAGCAAAAGTTTCCACTGTGGTGGTAGTAGGAGATTTTCAAATGTCGGGTTATTCGTAACCCGGGAATGTTTATCTTTCAAAAAAAAAAGGAAAAATGAATAACTAATCACTCACCACTGTATCCCTGCAAATGAGCACATGAACCAACCACAATATCTTTATGTGGTTCCACCGCGACAAGAAAGGGACACCTGATTAAGAAAGGGACGCTCAGATGGTTTGGGCATGTAGAGCGAATGAACGAGGAATAGAGTGTAAGGAGAATATATGTCGCAAATGTGAATGGTAGAAGATGTCGGGGACGACCGAGGAAGACATGGCATGACCAAGTGAATCAGATACTTGAGTCTGGCCATGTGAAGAGTCGTAATAATAGAAAGCCTGTATGAGACGATGTATGAATGTGAACGAGGCAAGGAGTGTATGCCAAGATAGAGTTTTTTGGCGGTCCGTCCTCTCTGCCTACCCCTGCGGGAAAACGGCGTGATGCTTAGTTAGTTAATTAGTCACCGCGACACTTCGAGGTAATTTTCGCCACAACTAAGCAAATGAGTACAAAACGATATTATTTATACTTTTGTGATAGTCAAGTTCCTTTATTTTTACTTAAAAATGAGATTGTATGTTTGAGATGTTCTAATTCCTGACTATTTGCATTCGGAGCAAAATAATTACACAATAATATCAATAATTTATGGCCGTATTCTATAAAATTTTCTTTTGAAAATTTTAATGCATTGTTTCCCATCGCCCTGAATGCAAATTGTTGTCTTTTATAGTAATAAAGGTGAATCAGAAGGTTTAAAAAAAAAATATTAGTAGATATTTAGCGTATCCAGTCATCCAGAACATTTGTCTAGAAAACAAAGAAAATATGAGAATACATCATAATTATACGCTTCAATACAAATTTAAGTAATGTTTAGGTAAGTTTTTATTGGTTAGGTACATATATCTAAAGGTAAACATTTTAATAAACACACCACAAGATTCGATAATTTCTGGATGTTTTAGTTTTACGTAAAAAAACATAAATGCATTAAAACATCAATTAAGAGACATGGAAACACTAGAAAACTGTCATAAGATTCGAGTAAAGACTATTTTCTAGTTTGAACGGAAATGGTACCTACCTAGCTGGCTGCATCATCGATATTCCGAGGTGTAAACTGAAATACAGAGAGGAAGTGTCTCATTCCCGGCCTGTGCAAGTATGAATGGGACTGTTTGTCTAGTGGACAGAGTACACATATTTTGAGTCTCAAAACGATGTTAAATATTGACCAAACTATTTAATGTCGGGCTCCATTTAGGCACCTGTTGTTACTACTTGAGATTTTTAAAAGAAAATTGGAATAAAATTGACATATGTAATCTTAAAAAAAATATATAAACTCATTTTTACTACATATACTTATAGGTATAAGATATCTATTAATATATATCGGAAATGATCTCTTATCGTAATATCAAATATTTTTCATTGGAATCAATCTTATTTACATATTTCCTTTAATAATTGTTATTAGAATATGGATTGCCTTTTTCCATATGTTTAGTGGAATTAAAAAAGAAGTTTTTTTGTGTCTCTGTTATTTAATATTATGATAGTAGGTTCGATGTAAGTTAGCTCGTCAATGAAGGATGAAGGGGTAAATATTTTCAGGCCACAACTCAAAACTTTGTGTGCTCAGAGATAAGTCAGGCACTAAGTATGTCAAAATAACAAATATAGTTAGTGGTATTCAATATTTATTCTGAAAGTTAAACATGACACCTCCCAATACTATATTGCCATGCCAGAATCCACGGAGAAACAGTCTGGTTTAATGGGCAATATTTACTCTACATGGACAAGGAAAAAGACACACCTAGAAGACTTATTTCGTACAATTTTGCTGGTTTCCATACCATATGGATTTCTGTATGAGTAAAACCAAAATCAAACAAAGGCGAGACGAGTGTGTCGAAGAATATAGATAAAAAATATAAATATTGACTCTTTGGCTTTTGTTTTATGAGAAAGGAAATAATGTGGAGTGCATCGGACGACTGATAGGACTGTGAAGAGAGTCAACAGAGGGTTCTTGGAACACCGGAATGTCCCGTGTATTGAGTCAACTGTCGTGAGAATTTCGTGATGGATGAACTCCATTCATGTTGGCTCTGCTGAATACACAAATCATTTGAAAAACGTCACTTGCTATTACTTAAGAGAGGATTATTTCACATTCATAATTATTGCGAATTATATTGATTTTTATGTTTTCTATGACTGGAGATGTTAATGCCTTAAGCAGGGCTTTGTTTTGGAGCGAGCCGCCCTAGGTAAAAAAAACAATCCCCCTTCCCCCCAAGCCAAGAGCTGTAACAATTATTTTTAACTACTAAATTAATTTGATTGATTCAACAACAATAAAGAAGTAAGCATGATTTAACATAAATAGCTATTCATTATTTGTTAATGACTGCTGATATATCCAATGTAAAAACACCATTGACAATAAATGTATGGTTAATACGCGAGGTGGTGCCATTCCCATTTGAAACACTGCGAAGAAATTACTTGGGTACTATTTTAACACAATGTTTTTTTAACATATTTTAAATTAAAGTTTATGCAAACTTAAAACTATATAGTCTACACTGAAGACTAAGTAGTTAGTTACTAATAGCGTTCTGATTAAACCGTTTAAGTTAGATATACAGAAATGAGGATGTTTAACAGGATTGCTGGACGTTCACGATGGATTGAATTTATCTTGATTTAAATGATTTTATTTCTTTTTCAGGGGGATTGCAAAGGCCGGTGAGCCAAATAACCTGTCACCACTCTCGCCACCACCGGGGGTGCTTTACACGGACACCATGGTCCAGCACACCCTCCGGAGAAAGCAGAGAAAGCTGGCGAGGGAGAATCCGGGGGTGCTGACTGCGGTAGCTAAGGGGGCTAATCAGGCCATCGCCGAGTGTCAGTTCCAGTTCCGCAACAGGCGGTGGAACTGTTCCACCCGGAACTTCTTGCGGGGGAAGAATCTATTCGGGAAAATTGTAGATAGAGGTAAGTTAATTGCATATTTTTTTCTGTGATTTTGGTCAATATAACATGTCACTCATTATTGTAACTAAAAACAAAAAGTAAGCCTATGCAATAGTTCTCTAATTGAAGCATATACCTACCCACCTAAATAAATTTTACCACCTTAACAAATTATATTCTAGAAAACAATCCCATAACGTTATCAAGGTAGGTACCTACTCGTTCTATTCGAAGAACGACCGAAATTTATTACAAACGATTCATATGTACACAGGTTTATCATCGAGATTATAAAATGTGTTAATTGCTTCTTCTTCGAAACAAAAATACGAAGAAACGTACACACAGGTAACATCAAACATAAAAGCGCGTATAAAATTATAATATATTTTTTAAATTTACGTGAATATTGCACAAGAGTCCCAATTGCTTCCGTCTGGAGCCGGTGAGACTATGGCATCCCCAATCGGGGTATGTTGTGAGGCTGAAGTTAATAAGGAAGGGGAAAGTGGAATGGTACCTGGTTATTCAGATCTGGTTACCAAAAACGGCTAAAGCCATTTCAAGCAACGTTTCAATTCGGAATGGTGGTCTTATACTAGGGCGATACTAATAGTATCTTCCACTCTGGAGCGTGTCGCAAATATACTATATATTATTTTAAAATAATTAATAATAACATGAATTAATCAAATAAAATTTATTTGCGCACGTCTTGATTTGAACCCGCGACCTTCGGATAGCAAGTCGAGAGCCGTACCCCTAGACCACAGAGATCGTCTATCTTTGACAAATGTTGCACAACTTCCGCAGACGATTCTAAACGATATTACTACTGAATATAGGTAAAATGCCTGCCTGTTACTTTCACTTGACTAACTTTGTGAACACTTAGGAGGATGGTTTGTGCCTTAACAAAGAAGGTCTTTAGCTATTGTCAAACACCACAATTAACTGCGCATCTTCAAGTTTTTCTCAAAATCTATTGAAGATCCGCCATGCGTGCATTTTCAATTTCAAAATGTATTTCTTCACTTTGTAATTTGGATATACTTAGTGAATAATATATTATGCAGTGTGTTGGTGGAAGACAGTATGCCAAGAGACTTCTCTATTCATCCCTCATAAGCAAAAAATGTCTCCTTTCTTTTATGCTTTCCTAATAATACCACGCGTAGGAAAATGATTCTTCGTTATACTTAAGAACCACAAAAAAGAAAACATGATTGAGATTACATTTTTTGCAATAAACAAGTCGCTTTGTATTATCTTTATATTATTGGTACCTATTGGCATAGCAATAGTGAATATACTACGGTGGTTCATAAAGTAATAAATTTTGAAATAGGTCGATTTTAAATGTACGTATTTAATTTGATGGGGTAAGAATTATAAAAAAAAACAGATGGGTTCTGCCTGCAGATGGCCACTCACGTCATAGTAGTTGTCCGTCGTCACAACGTCTAATCTACCCCCTGCAAACAAACCCTCCCCAACTGACATACACACCCCTACCAACAATGGGCTGAACTGTTAATGCAACAATGTATAAACTTATCGGACTCATCTGAGATTACTTTCAAAGAAATCCGATACTCAAATAATAACAAATTTACTGTTTAGAGTGCCTGCTGATGGCTTAAAGTTACATCAACGAGGCATAAGAAATGTAATGAAATAGTTTAGCTTATATTATTTTAGACTAATTTTATTTTATTGCTGAGATGATCTAATAAGAGTTTAAAATATCTTCTTCTAATGACACACATTTATTTAAAATGTCTCTGCGCAATTTACATAAATTTCGTATTCACGAAAGATGAACAATTTATCTTCGTTATAATACGACAAAAGGTCCCCAGTGAAATAATTACCTGAATGCATGCGTTAATTTAAACAAGGCGCAGGTATAAGATCACAAAACAATGCATAACAACTTGTCAACTGCTAACAGAGGCTGTATTGTTTAGCTGCACTTTCAACACCTTTCGAAGCGATGAATGCAGTAGGCAGGAGGTCCGGAGTAATAAAACAAAATAACTAATTTCTCTTTGTTAAGTCTCAATTCTCCAGCTACTGTACATAATTGTGTATGCAATGGCGAAGGTATTATATTTCTGCCTGCTTTGCTCGCAGTTTTTTCAATAACATTTATTTGTATCGTAATATTGCAACAGGCACGAGCTCCGACAGATGTTGATGGATGAAAGGCCTCTTAGTTTATGTAATCTATTGATGTAATCTGACCTGCGTGCATAAGTACGCCGGGGATTTATACTGCTAATAGTCACCATAACGTCTCGTATGCCCTTCTATTGCAGAGTTATATTTTTCCAACAAACAAATTGTAATATTTTAACCTAACCTAATCTGTATTAGTATTAATATCTAAATTATCCTCGTATATTATAATTGTTGAGATAATTATGCTCCTGCTATTCCACTTGAAATCGTATTAACAACTCGGTAAGAATATAACATCAACAATCACTCCACACTTCAGAAGTAGGGCACTCGAAACCAAAATAAATACCATACTGAAGGAGCTTTTACCAGTCATTAACACAACGGAATAACTCGCCACAAATCAAAACATCGAAGAGACAATTTAAATATTGAATAATAAAAAAAATAATAATCAAGTATAAACAATGGCCGAGGCCGCCGCGCGTGAGAGGCCCCGTCCACTAAAGGCTATATTTCTTTCACGAAAGGCCGAAAATAATTTAGACGTAAAGCATTATGGCCCGGGGTTGATCTGAAGTATCATAATTACATGCTCAAAGTGTTGGGACCGGACCGCCTACCGCAGGGTCCGGCCACACCGAGAGCTCCGACCGCGAGAACAGAATCTTACCTGACTTGATTCACGGAGTTTCAAATATAAGATATTATACCGCGTTTAACCGAAAGTATGCTAAAAAGAGTAGTCGATTTCATTAGGAGGAAGGTTATTAAAATCACCAATTCATTTTGTGCGTGAAAGGAAGACTGAGAATCTACCAACCATTTCTATCAAGACACCTTGGTGTGCTTATAAATTCAGAATAAAATTGCACTCCCTTATTCGAAAGACATTCCTTCACAGTTCCTAAATAATTTTATCTCTCACATTATAAGCTTAAATAAGTTTATGCAAAATATTCTTATTATAAAGATTCTCAGTAGATTCCTAATACCCAAGCAGTAATAAAGACAGGTTATAGTATTTTAATCATTGTTTTAAATAAAAATTAAATATATATGTTACATTTATAAAAACATATAGTTAAGCAAAACAAAGGAAACGATAAATAATTTCGGCACATCGAGTAAATCAAAACAGAAAATGCCCCTTTTTCATCCCGAATGGAAACTGACGACCCGTATGGAAAAAAAGACGACCCGTATGGAAACTGGTCGAAAAAAACTATTTTAAACGCCTCTATGGGGTGTTTAAATCAAATATTATTTTTTTAATTATCGCTTTCCGTTCGCGCGTATTACTATTTTTTCCGGTGTATATTATCTTGAACGCTGTTTTGTTAATAATAAAAATGAAAACAATCGGCTAAAACCCATAAAGTTTATTCGCCAGTCCTTTGTGTTTGAAGTGTGGTACAATATGACTGGGAGTCGCTCGGTTTGGTTGTTTGGGCCGACACTGCCGACACCGCGTCCCGTGCGTTGTGGAACCAGCCGAGTGTAATTTAGTGTGTGATATGCCCCGCAACACTTGGGTGTCCTGGACCAGTAATAAAAATTCCACCCGCGGGGCAATCATCTCCCGAAGCCAATTCATTTTGTACCTTCGATATTCAGAATCTCTTAAATTAATACTTACTGTCAACTCCGACTATGCCGGGCTTAATAATCGAGAAGGAAACAGAATCAAATTGATTTCGCTCCGATGACATTTAAAAAAATTATAGTTAATTAACTTCGTATTTTATCGTGAGCATCGTAAATGACGTGTTATTGAAAGTTTTATTCCGTGATTAAATTGGCTCGAAACTTATGGGGAATATTTTTGAATGTTTATAATTTTATTAACTTACCACAGACAGTGGAGGTTTTTTTTTTAAATATTGTGTGCGCCTATTTATAAATATTTTCATATGCTACCTTATAAGTATGGAAACATTGAATTAGCTTTATATTCATAAAATACTTTATCTTTTATCTCAAAACTGGTTTTTGTAATGTATCAATATGTCGGACGCGTACAAATTAAACGTTGAATTAAATAACGAATTTCGAGAAACGACGGAGAATAAAAGCCTTAAACGATATTTTATGGTAGAAGCCTTCAGCGCCGTGATGTCATAATACTATTATAAAGACCTACCAAAAGTATGAATTAACACACTGAGGAATGTTCTAGAATTCTCGTGAACAAGGTTTTGTTTTTAAGTTGTAAATAGTTTTGTTTGGGAGACAAAACACCATTTCAACACAAATAAAAACATTCGATGCGGTGGGACTGAACATTGAAAATTTTTTAAATTATTACCCGTAAAATGATGTGACTGTGATCAATTTTTAACTTCGACACTAAATAACCTTTTTATTAAAACACTTGTGCCGGAAAATGTTACTTAAAAAATATTTGAAAAGGTATGTCTTAGGGGTTCAATAAAAAAACATTCAAAACAAAAATCACTTTTCGGAGTGGGTAACTTTGATATACCATTTTATAAACGTATTACAAACGCAAATTTCAAAAAACTTTAAAAAAAGTGAGATCGAATATTCAAGAACATCGTACAATCAATAGATACCAATATATCCACTTCACAATTCACAATATAAATGACACGAAACTATTATAATACTTTAAGAATATATATAATGTATTTTAATTTTAAAATAAAACAGCATCACAATTCAACCGACGATATTACGTTTAAATATAAATAACCAGAACAAAGTTGCACTTTTTTCACAATTTTTCGAAGCATCACCGTATCTGCGTTGACTGAAGAAAACATCAATAAAAATAATCACATGTAAAAGCAGCGAGAATTATTGCAGATATTCACTACGATCAAAGTCGCTACCCGATTCAAAAGTCGCCCCATATTACAGTTTAAGCATTTTTTTAACCTTGCTACTATTTTCTAAATGTTATCAAATGAGCGCGTACCCGTGTTGGGTCCTAAACCCAAAATCAAGGAAACTTGTCAATGATTTGAAATCTAACTTTACAATCAGCAAAAGCGGTCCAGTGGTGACTGGTGACGTCACCGGAGGTCAAACCATTTTGTCGCCACTCTATAATTCTATACCGCTCGTTGACAGCTTGAATTATCTCTCCGCCTGAAACTTAGTTTGCTCAAGTGTTTTTCGGTCTTAATTTATTTTTTCTCTTATACAGATAAAATCAATGATATATTATGAAGTAGCCTCTATGTTTTCAGTTTAAGATCTATATCTATTTACTTAGCACAGGAAGTGGAGATATTTTCTCTACACAGAAATGCGATTAATTATACCAATCGACAAAGAAGAAACACGGGTATAATTTGTGCTGAGGCAATCGGTAAAAAGTGATATTAATTTATGAATAAAAGACATTATGAGATCGATAAATACAATATTTCATCCAATAATATCAAACTGTCAACGACATGTTTTTTTTTAGTTTCAATATAAGGATTTTTCTTCTTCTTATTAAGGAGTTTAAGTTGATATCAAAATCTACTCTTTCACACTAGTTTAATTATTTGAGGAAAAATCACTTTCTGTTAGTTATGCTTTAAAGTTTAAAGGGGCATACATTAATTTCGTGAGCAGTTTTTCTTCCAATCTAGACCCCCTCCCCCCCTTGGTGAGATAAATTTTGGCCAATTTGTATATTCTTTTCATGTAACTTGAGATTTTGGACCCCCCCTCCTTTTGAACTCACGTAATGAATGTTAATTGTTTGCGTCCGTACATATGCAACATAAATATGTATAAATAGTTTTGTCAAACTCAATTCTTTAAAAAAAGACATACAAATACAATATTGTATCGGCGATTCAATTAATTATTGATTTTTTTACGTACGGACCCAAATAATTAATTTATTTAAATATTTTAAAGCATAGGTACCTCGCAAAAAGTATTTTTTCCTAAAATAATTAAACTTGCTTTTTGCCATCCATGAAAGAGCAGATTATGAATTCTTTTAAGCATTCATTTAAATGCAATATAAAAGTCAATGATGCCTAATAATCTTAACTTCTACATTTTCTAAATAAGGTTAAGAAATGAGGTTAATAGAATAATACACTGTTGATTGAGAAACGGTTGGGTGCCACAAATCATTTCTGGGTCCGTTCATAGCTAATAAATTAGATGGATTTTGTCTGCTGGGCCGGTCGAGGGGGTCCGAGGGTTAGGTCCTATACACTATACAGGCAGCCCTACAGCTCTACAGCCTGCAGACAGAATAGGATCAGGGATAAAGGAACATGTTAACACCGATGTTTCCATTGTGTAATCACCGCATCTGAACATCTCTCTTCTCCCGGCCGCGTGAGGTGGGCCATTTGGAGTGACCAAATCTGTATAATATATTGCTTCATTATTAATATAATTCGATCATAAGTAGTTAGGTATGCAATCTACTGTAATATTTATGGAATAGGGTCTTGGTGTGGGTTTGTTTTTTAAATAGATCTACAGTTGTATTCTGAGATAAAACAGCAGAAAGGTCACTGTTTATAAGAGATTTCGAAAAATTTGTCCCCCCCCTTTCCCACGCCTTAGAGCAGAATGTTAAAATTATGATTAACTTTTGCACGCATGAGGAAAACTAAGGGGAAAATTTCATTTTGTAAACTCTGGCAAAGCCTGTGGATGCCGGAAACATCAGCTGGTAAATTAAAAACAGTTATTAATTTACCAAGATTTTTATTTTTTATTTTGTTCATTTATTGTTATAAGAATAGTTATTACAAATCACAAACAAGTTCTGCTAAGCCAATTGTATTGGCTTGTCAGCAGGTGCTTATAATTAAGTTACATATAAATTTTAAATGTTATAATTTTACATCTCATATCTACAAATTCATTATAACATAAACAGCTATTTTATCGTGATCGTATTTAGCCGACGTTTCAGTCAGTGTTACAGGTTACAGGCGCAATACGGCATAATAACCCAAACATTAATTACGATAATAATTTGAATTGTACAAATCTCAATTCATATCAGCCATGCTTTTTCATACTGATTTTAAATTCATCTAATTATTCCAAAACAACAAGTTAAAGCGACAATGATGATCAAATGATACCCAATTCATCAGATAACGTATTTGATGAAAGGTTTATTGATTTCTAACATGTTAATCGAAACTATTTCTCTGACCTTTACAAAAAAAATTAAAATAGACACAAGGAAGCCATTAATTTGGTTGAGAACCTCTTATTGTACCATTTGAAACGTGGTCTTCCTACTCCCAAGTGATTTGTCTGGGGCGACCACACATCCAGCAGGGGCGGGACAGTTCATAATATTTCCTCGATGTCTCGATGACACCGGATCAATGGCAATAATTTGCGACCCACCTATGAATGACACAATGCACATAACACGAAGAATTCAGTATCCCGCAAGGAAACGCTTTGTGTGACTTGTGTTTAGTAACTGATCAAAGAAGGAAATCACAATGTGTAAAGCAATATTTCACAAAGTGACGAAAAGGAACATCGTTTGTAACTCACCTTTATTTGAACATTTTTCTTCCTTTTCTGTGGTGATGTAAGGATGTCACTTATTCATTCGTTTGTGTGTGGTCCTGGCAAATAAATGATCCTGTCCTTGCTTGACATCAGAACTCACAAATCCAAGATAATTTACATTACTACTTTGTCGAAAACATTCTCTAAAAATAAATCTTAATTTTCAGAAAAGAATAAATTTGTAATACATTTTCAGATTTTTTACGGCTTCCGTGGCTGAGGAGCGAGGCTCTTGACTACGAATCCGGAGATCTAGGGATAAAATTTTCAATCAAGGGTTAATTTTAAATCAAGATCAGGATTTAATTTTCAGATGAGAATAAATTTCCCATACGTTTTTAGATATTTTATAGCTTCCGTGACGGAGGAGCGAGGCCCTTGACTACCAATCCGGAGATCAAGGGTTCAAACTCCCCTGTCCACAAGCAAATGAAATTAGATAAATTTCTGTTGTTTTCCAATCAATTAATTTAAAAACACAATTTTTCCCATCAAACATTAAAAACAGCATTTATCACACTTGTTCTCGTGAAAAGCCACCTTTTAGAATTGAAACGCTACTTGAAATGGCTTTAGATGCATTTGGTGAACAGATCTCATTAACCATGTTACTTTCCCACCTTCCTCTTCCTTGCGTCATACCCTATCTCATATATGTATACCCATATCGTATATATATATATACGTGGCCCATATATTATTTTTTTCTGTCTGAGAGTACAAATGAAACGATATATGTATGTACATTTTTACGCAGCATCGCGTTCGCTAATCAAATCATTGTACATATAGTTTCGTATCAGTGATCGATGAACCGTGAATGCAATTTTTAGCCATAAGTTTTTATGTCTAGTTCGTCTAGTTTGTAGTTGGGAGGTAGAATTATAGAAATATATTATAAGTTTATACAGCGCCATTGAGGTGATTTTTCACAAAAACGGCGATATACCAATCATTCAAATATTATTATTATCGAGTATGGCATTCCCAATCGGGGATGCCATAGCCTCACTGGGTGGGTGCGGTATTTTTTTCCGATCTTTTTCATTTCTTTATAGTTTGCGAAAGAGACGACACATTATTATTTATTATAATATGCTTTGTAATATCAGTGAAAGGACAAAAAATATAATAATGCTTATGTAAATTGAGTCGGTTGGTCACCGTTACCCGGGGGCAGGCGAGGGGGGCATTACGCTCGGTTCGCAGCGGGACTCCAAAAATAAAGGAATAAAAAAAACAACAAAAAGCTCAACGAAGGGCCTAAACGTTCCCAAAACAGCGGGAAACCTTCCTTCGGACCTGCGCAAATGGACGGCCACAACACCTAGAGTCGTTTGGATTTTATTAAATAATTGTTTTTACACCTGTCACCTTGCTCAGAATGTCAAGGTGACATGGGACCACTCAATTTTAAGAACCAAATTACAAAAAAAAAACACAACTTTACCACCTCTGTTGTTTTTAGATGTTGAAATGATTAATTTTGCTACCTGCTTGATGTTTACTTAAATTAATGAAGAAATTTAAATAATATGGCTAAAGATATGATTTATGATTTTCACGGCCAGAAGTATTATCGTGAACAATTTTTGGGTTATTAAGAAGTTCACACCGTTGCAGTAGACAATAGTAGACTGCAGGATTGTACTGCATTCGAATTTGACTCAAGTTAGTTTCGAAAGTTCACACACACCTTCGTCATTTTTAGAGATATTGAACAACTCTGGTAATTTACCGTTTTGTTCTGAGTTTTATTTCACATATTCACTCGTTTATAATTTGTTTATTTATTATAATTTACCGTCATAATTAATTTTTAAATATTTTAATTTATTTATTTAACTAATTTACCGTCGTTTTTTCCTTTAATTTTTCTCCATCATATTTAAACACACGAAAAAAAAGTTGAGTTATGTCAGTAGCTTGTTTGTCGTGCGATCGAGGCACGCAATAAATCTCAGTGAAACTCCGCAGGTATTCATCTCGAGTTTTGGTGGAAGACAAAATATTATTAATAATAATAGTGTGGCAATCTGGCAACTGGCAACAAGTCCTACTAGCAACATTAGTTTCCTGGCAACACACGAGGTAGTAATGGCCGCTGTTGTCGCCATTGTCAGCGAGGTTATTAGCCCAAATCAGTGGCAATAATCGCCCTTTCACAACTTAGACAATGGACGAAATAACTAAAGTTTTTTATTTGTTTTATTATAATCTATTATGACGAAATAACTGTTCTCGGGGAGATGAGTGTTCGTGGAAGATGATCTAATACAGGGGAGACTGGAAGTCACTTAACCTTTTTCAACATCTTACAAATATATTTTATGCAAAACTATCGATAATTTTAAGTATATAGCATTTTACACCACATTTTTCAAACCCTTTTTGAGATATGCAGTTTTGACCTCTTCAATAAACTATCGAAAAGTAAAACAAGAAGCTATTCGTACCACATTTAAAAGTGATAAAAATAACGTGGAAATCTTCTGAACTTGAAATTTAATCAAAAGGGAAACCGGGTGGGAAAGTTAGTAACGATTTAAAAAAATCAATTGTTCAATTTTATTAGCAAATTAGCTCCCCGGCTTTACTCGGTCTGTAGCGCCCTTGAGGTGATTTTTCACAAAAACGGCGCTCTATAAATTATCCGATTATTATTAAACATACTTTTCAAAATCAAATCTAGACAGTAATAATTTTTCTCAGTATCAAAAATTTGTTTTAAGTGGTGTGAAAAAGGAGGTTGTTTTTGGAGCCGAGTTGACCTTTCGGCGCAATTTAAAAGACATTGAACAGCTGGTATAATTTTTCTGTTTTTTAAATTCGACCTTTGAAATTCCGTCTTTGAACTGCGATTCACTCGAAAACGAAAGCACAAATCAAAAAAAGTAGATTCATCAATTTTCGATTGTACAACGAGTTTCCTGACACCATGTATATAGTAGGCAATTACAGAAGTTAGATGATAGATTTCTTGATCGAATTCATTAGTAGTAGTTTTTCTGTAGAGGAAGCAGAATTTCCAGCCTCCCTGTATCCGTATGCAGGTTCCACGGTTGGCGTAAAAAGCCCGTGCCGTATGGCTGAAGCAATTGGTTCCGTTGAGCTGAGCCCTGAATGAATTCGGTAACATAATGAAATACGGCCGAGGCCCGTGTAATGTATCATTGTGATTGCTTCACGCGGTAACGTGAAATTATGGCTTTATTACTGCAGTGGCCTGCAAATTGATATTCATTATAGATTTGTATTGTTCGCCAAATGGCAGGGGACAATCGTTGTTTGGATAGGTATGTACTACGAAAAAATATTTGTCTGGCGAGGGGGGCAATTTTTTTTTGCCTAGTTCTTGCAGTTGGGGAGTATTGCAATCCCCCAAAGCCCCTTCTTTTAAAGTATTATTAAATGCATTGATTTACAAAATAAGCAAATACATAATATCAAAAAAATGTAATAAAATAATGTATTATTTACGATTTGGGAGGCGGGTACCGGTACCGTCGCGTAAATCGTTTGGTGGAAAAACAACAACCCTGACATAGGACGCCCCAACTCGTTCGCTACTTTTGGTGACTTAGCAAGGACGCCCGGGTTCATGGGTTGAGGTTGCGTCTGCCTACCTACAGACTCAGACTGGTTGAAGGAGGTATTTTTTGTTCTCTCCAACCGGACTCTCTCAACCCATCCGCCTGGCACCGCATTGACCTCCAGATTCCTGTCCACCCCTCATATATTTTTCCTTTCTTCTTTAGAACTTAATCTCCTTCTTCTTCATAAATGCATTATCCCCAAAGATGACATCTCATGAGGTACTGAGCATTTTTTTCTTCAGTGCCTCCTCTGTTGAGTTAACGTAAAAAATATGTATATTTACCTACAGATCTTTCAGTGGCGTTGCCAATATACCTTTTTGGAAAAATACAAAAAATCCACTTCTTTGGTCGCCTGTAAAGTTAAATGTGTCAAGCTATAAACCAGACACACTTTCAGAGCTTTGTAAGCTTTGAGGACACACTACACAAAAATAGTTCAGCGATAGGGCTAGAGGAACTAAGACATCTTAATTTTGGAAGATGTTGTGATTTTAAGTTAGTGACTAAACAAAACTACAACATATAAATACAATATCTCAGGATATTTTTGTTTTTGATTTACGTTGTAAAGCGGTGTTACCGCATTTCGCGAATAAAACCAAAAACAAAACAAAGCCTTGCGAATATAATGCAGATGTTTTTCAATACTTGAAGTGAAATAACACAAAAGTGCACCGTACAAAAAATGTTATTATCGATAAACCAAAATAAACAAGGTCTCGTGACTTCCGACTATTGAGTATTGAGTAATGCGTGTAATGCCGGCTTCACACGGACCGGCGGAACATCTGCCCGGTCCGTGTGAAACCCGAGACGCAATATGAAAATAATAATACCAACAAATGGGTGGGCGAGCCGAGGTCAGCAGAATTGAGCGGAATAAGACGTTAAAAGGTTCAACTAATGGAGGCGGCCGCGGGCTCGGAGCCCGTGTCACACGGTAACCTAAATATTAATAAAAAATTGATGTTTTTAAAAGCTTAAAAAATCACTTGTAGCCTTTGGTAAGAGAGTTATTTCATCTTGCAATGTTCTTTAAATGCATCGTCTCTAACCTAAACTCTATCTTATATCAGAAATTCTTTGTGGACTGCTAGACAAGGTGCTACAATCAATACATTGATGAAATCGTAAAACTGAAATCTATTTTTTGTCTGAATTATAAAAAAACTGATGAACGGCGTATTTAACACATTAAAATTTAAACAACTAATTCTATCTGAGATTTCTAAGCGAAAGAAACTATTTTTAAGTTGTTATATCATTTAAAAAACGAGTTATGAAGTTTGGAAGTATTGGAAAAAAATATAAGACGCCATCTTGTTTTTAAAAATTTAATTATTGTTCAAAAGCAGAAGAACTATTGAAACTTATCGTGTTGTGGGTAAAGCTAGATAATTACAAACCGAAGTAACCGAAAAAAACAAATAAATAAAAAAATAATTGATTAAATTATTAAACACTTTGTTTTTACCACAATAATCTTTATTTAAAATGTCGACATGTTTCGAGAACGATGTTCTCTTCATCTGGACATTATATGTACTAAAACTAAATTATCAAGCATAGAAAGACAGGCGTGGGTGGAAATGGAATTAGTTGGAGGGGGGGGGAGAGGGGCGGAAAGAGGAGGAGCTTAGAAGATAGAAAGGGGGGAGGGGGTTGATTAGAAGATCATAGACAAAATTACAATGGAAAATGTTTAAAATAGGGTTATTGACAGAATTAATTTGGTAGAATGTATTTTTTATTTATTGACAGAATTAATTTAAATTTCTATTGACATTTTTCCTAATTTCTAATATTTCTAAAAGATCTAATTGAAAACCACTAACGTTAGTGTGTAAAATTTTAAAACCAGTATTTATATCAAATGAATGGTTAAATTCAATTAGATGGTTAGCAAATTCCAAATAATTATTGCTATTTAGACATGTCTAGTCTAGTGTTCCTTAATCCTCGTTTCAAAATTTCTGCAAGTTTTACCTACGTAAAAATGATTGCAATCATTACAATTCAATTGGTAAACTCCGGATTTTTTTATTTTTTGGTCTTTGTCCTTGTTATTTAAAATATAATTTTTCAATTTATTATTGGTATAAAAAGTTGGCTGTATTGTATTAGGGATTTTTAGGTAGGTTAGTTAGTTAGGTTTTTTGTAAACGGACAGGAAGTAACCGAAAAAAAACAATAAATGCTAGGTGAGGTTAGATAAGTTTTTTGTTATGAAACCAAAAATTATTGAATGCCAGTTGAAAATTTTATTTGTCGAAAAGTTTTATTGGATTATATTGTTCGTGCGTGTGTGACGGTGCGGACCCGGAATGAGAAATGTTCTCCGGGTCACGGGTCAGCCAGCGGGGCGCCCCAGGTGCCTGGAAAACATCTCAATATCTCCTGCGCCCCCTCCTCCCTCCTCCCCCCCGCCCGGCGCTCGCGTGGCTCGGAACGGTGCATGTGAGGTGGTCCTTAATTATTACAGTATCGGTGCGGTTCAATCGGACCTCAGTTTAGATATAATTCAATTGTATTAGAAATTACGCTTAATTGTTATTATAAATGGAATGCATTGAATTGAATCGGTAAATACAACTCGATTTTGGAATGTAAAAAAAACTATTTCTATTGCAGAACCTATTTATTTAATATACGGACTCTGGTTGATTTGCACTTTTTTTAGGTAACTGCGTAGGTAAAGAGGTACCTACATTGTTTGATATAGGTATTTATTTTATTAGATTTATATGTTTTGATAAATTCGCCTGAAAAAGGCAGGTTTCAATTTCAAAAAGACCATGTGTTTTAATTGTTTTATTTGCGATACTACCCGGTTTCGCCCAGCATTAGGAGTGAAAAATATTGAACAGACAAGAAAATTTCAAAGTTCTGTAGCTCGTGATGGAAATGGTAATGTGAGTTAAAATGCTGATATTGAACTAGGAATACATTCCAGGCGGAGAACGGTGTGCACATTTCATGACCGCAGAGCTCACCGTTCGGCAGTTTTTCACTTCAGATGAGAGTAGGTATCTGAAATAATTATTGTAATTTTATTAAAAAACGAAAGCGCAAACTCAGGGGATATTATAATTGTAATTTTGAATGCTCGTCCTGAATGCAAACAAGTAATCTTTTACAATACAAATCTTAGATGTATATAATTATAAAACTTAAATGTAAATAATAGTAATATTTATTGGTAGAGCGCCCTTTGGGTGATTTTTCAAAATATTATTATTTTGATTAGGATTTGTGAATTGGAGAGCATTTATAAATAGAAATGACGGTATAAAATGTATATTTCGAATAAACATATTCATATATAAAAAAAAAAAATTACCAAAAAATGTACACTAATAAATGCACATTTTAAATATAGAATTGCTTACTTTATCGTTTGCCTGAATCGTTTCAACAATCTGTTCCAATTTTGAAAATCAAAGCACACACCAGTTCTAGAGGTCGTTGAACCGTAGTTACACAGAGACAAACATCAAAAATATTATTTTTGATATTAGTAATGTCCATCACAGTTTCGAAGCCTAAAAAGTCATCGCTCTCTTTTTCCTACAATTCTGTCCGATTATTTAATAACACAGGCAGGTAAGTCCCGATGTCCGACACAACTTATAACCTAATTGAAATAGTAATATTGTTCAATGCGTATTCATTAATTATCCTGTTCGTGATTTAATGTTGGCAGCGTTCTTTTTTTGAATTAGACTAATGATCAAAGATGGCGGCGTTATAAGATCATAACGAAGCGATGAACCTTCCTGAACTCCACGCGAAACAAAATGTCAAAATTCTAAATATCTAATAAAAAAAATGGCAGACTTATTGAATGCGAATTTAATTATGCAACAGTTAAGATGTTAGCTATCTGTGGGAATTAAAACGTTATAATAATAAAAAGTTTTTAATGGCAGCGGTAGAGTTTATTTTGAGAAATTCATGGTACGTAATAAATGTTTATTATTCTTTTATAGCAATTGTTAAGAGGCAGGTACTTGTGTGAGAACAGACATGCCGACAAACAGTTACAATTTTTTATTCCATTTTTTTTTAGTATTTGATGCAAAATATTACTGTAAGTAAGTAAATTAGCATTGTGACATTAGGCCACTTGCATCACAATTTTTTAAATTTTCCGAAAAATCAGACCATTTTTTATAAACCGGAAAGACGGGACATAATTTTATTGGTTCGAAAAAACGATAATTACATAGCCGAAAATCAATTTAAAAAAAAGAATGTTTCCCACACGAATAGCAATAAATTGTACGGGGTTCTCTTCGTAATATCTGTAAAAACACCGCCATCTTTATCAAAAAATTAAACCAAAGGATAAGTTCGCATAGCACAAAAAATAAATCTAGTGAACGTTAAACGTAAATTCAAAAATGCGCCGGAAATCAAAGTGTTGCCATATAAATAAAAATTAATCAGTGTGGAATATTACAAAATTATGGGAACATAATCGGAGACGGGGCATTTTCATGTAGTGACGTCACGAGCTCAAATAATGGATTTATTTATTTAAAAATAAGAAAAACTATTCATTTCTAAAAATTTTTATTAACATTTTCGTAATCTTAGTAAAAAAATCTGTCCACACGATTTTTTCCGAGTCGTTATGAAATCCATGCAAGTGGCCTATTAGGTTACACAAAAAATCTGACAGTTATTTTTCAAAAAATCGTCAAAACAAAAAAGTTTTTTTTTACACATGGCCCAAATTCTATATTCTACGTACGTAGGTGTTTATAGAGCCATTATGTATTTGAGGTTTTTGTCGATAGTTTAGTAAGCAATTTATACATACTTATATAAACAACGGTTTGCCGCTTAGCAATTCTTAGAAAGCACACCTAGAGCAGTTGTTTTTGAAAAAACTAAATAATTTGGAAATGCTACAAAGGGTAAACATTAAATAATTCATAATCTGCTCGATCGTAGATGTCCATCTTCAGACTCTGACGAGCTGAAACCGGTTACGGTCAATAAAATTAAGTGGAATAAAGTTTTTTATTAGTTTTATTATAATCTATTACCTGACATATTTGACGTATGAGGCGCACCTGACTTATTTATATCTTTTTTTTACTACAAAAATTTGGGATTGGTTTGGTTAGGTGGGTTGGGTTAGGTTAGGTTAGGTTTTGGAAAAAAATGTATGTTGATAATATCCCTTTCTTTATACTTTGCTAAATAAAGAAAGTTATTGCACTCATGTTGGATTGAAAATGGTCTCTGCTTACATACGTAGGTACTGGTACGATGGTCGGTCACGAAACATAGGTGAGTGGGAGGCGCCCCGCGGGCATACAAGCGCGCGACCCAAAGATTTAGAGCCCCTGTTAAATATTTTTACAAGCAATTAAGATCGTGATGCCCCCCTCCGCACCCCTGACCCCCCGCGAGATGATTTATTTATTTGAGGTATATTTCGCGGGATTATTGTTAGCAACATTAATATTTTTATTTTGATGCGAATGTTGTCTTTGTTTTGGCTTGCTTTAGCTCCATTGATTGCGCACGTCTTGCTTCATGTACCTTCCTCTTTCTCTTATCCTTTTACTTTCATTCTCAAAATGGATACCTTTTTATTTTGAAGATTTAAAAAAGGTTATTATTGAAAAATTCAAATATTTTTAAATTTTTTAGCGTTATTGAATTGTGTAGTTGGTTAGTACCTTATTTAAAACTCAAATAAAAGCAGGATACAAATCATCGAGGGGTAAGGCTCAAATCCTGCGTCCGCAAGTCAAAAAACTAATTGGCTCTGTTTCAAAATTAATTAACAAATAATAAAACACTACATTTCTAGAGCGAATTTCGCCCTGGTGAACGATCAGCAACCAGAATTGAGATGTTGCTTAAAACGACTTTGGTCGTGTTTGGTGACGAGATCTGAATATTCAGGTATTTTCAAACCGCCTTCTTTCTCATTTTCTCACTTTACTCACTAACTTCAGCCTAACAACATACCCCAATTATTCGCGATTTCATAGTCTCTCTGACTCCGGACGGTTGGGAGCACTTGGGACTCTTGTACTGGCATTCACAAAAAATAGGGTGATCTGATATAGAGAATACACTAATACCAAATAATACAGACTGAAACAGAATATAAGTACATATTCAAATAATTCAATTTTAATTAAAAAAATGCATTTTGATGAAAAAATAATTTTATTATATTCGTGTAACAGTTTTATTAAAATCATTGAGATTAATTTTTTATAAATATTGTTGTCATTATTTTGTGTTATATAAAATAAAAAATAAAAAACATGAGACAAGAGATCTCAATGAGGATAAAATCATTTATCTAAATTTGTAACAAAAAAATAATAAAATAGAACATTTATTATTATCATTACAAAATATTATTTTATGCATTACAATAATCATCAATCTGATCATTTTCCCTACTTCACATCTTTGAATACAGTTTTCCAGTGGCCGTGAAACCAGTTGTACAGCAAATAAATTCACCCGACCACCGGCGCGGTGTTGCTATTCAACATTGATAGCCAGTTATAATTATCACGCAATTTTAATGCCCGGGACTTTACGCAAAACAATCATTTAACAAACCTACGGTGCACTTTATATCAATAAATTATAATATCCAGAAGAGCTTAATAATAACTTCAACGTAGCACGGAACTTATAATCTTATTTAATTCGATAATATTTTATTTACCAGTTGAATTACACATTATAAATAATAGTTTGCAATAATACCTCAATAGAATTTTTAAGATTTAATTCAAAGGCTTTTATTTATTAAATACCGCGGTCTTTCAAGCACTATATTGATCGAGTGCTTTGAATTATCCCTTTCAGAATAAATTTGGAGGTTTCCTTTATTTAATTTGAGTTTAGGGGTGGGATTCATACGCCCTCTTCCGTTTGAATATTTGCAAGGATATTGGATACACGTAATTAGCTGGTTCTATTGCAAACAATGCCATTACACGAATAGTCAACTCTGCAATCTCAATTTCAGCAGGCGATACTCTACGAAGTAATGCAAAATCGTGTGTTTTTGGTTTAAAAATTTGATCACTTTGAAATATTTTTAATGCTTTAATTAAATACTGCGAGTAGTAGCACATTTTGGCCTGTGAAATAATCGATCATGTTCTTGATAAGTCTTTTTATAAGCACAGCAAAAAAGTGTCAGGATTGTAAAAACTGCTTTGAATTTCAAAATCTCCTACTTACGAATCCTTTTTCGGTCATGGCTTTATTGTATAATGTGACCAATTAAGTTATTTAGAAAATGATCGGATAATATTTTAATATTTGTTACTGAACTTCGTGTAATCAATAAAACACACGTTTCGGCGATGTTTTTTTCTTGCATAAATCAAAACAGGCGGCTAGCGTGAAGCGGGAATTTAAACCTTATCGCCATCTACATAAGAAGTGCTATTGTTTGCGCACTTAATTTAAAAAGCATGAATTGAAATTGAATTTTTAGTTTTCAAAAATGGAACTCATAAGAATAAATCATATCAGACGAGCAATAAAGCAGGCACCTAAATATACTAATTATTGGAGAAGATACGATTTCCAACAGAGAAATTAGTTGCTATTTTATCGTCCACTGCTATTTATATTATTACATTTATTTGATTAGATCTCTCAGTCAATAAAAAAATGTAATAATATTTTAAAGAAAATTGACAATTTTTGTTTTAGAAAGCGATGAGATTCAAAAATCCTACAATTATAATACACCGTGATTTTTCACGGGTCTGCGCTACTATACCTAATAATTTTTAATATCTCAATTGAAATTTGGTACAAAAACCTTCTCAGTGTTTTATTAAGTATGTAAATTCTCGTGGTACTGAATTCCAAATGTGATCGGTACAAAAAGACTGCGCCAGTGGTAACATTCAACGAACGTATTGAATTTACTCCTGACATTTGCGGAGTGCAGTTAAATGGCAATTATATCAATTCGGTTCGTTATTTATTGACACAATTATCATCACGGCAGTAATTTAGGTCTTGCATTCATCCAGCATCCAGCATCCATGGGTATCTGATATCTCCGAGACAGAGAGTACCAGCTACTCGTACCAGGAGCGCACAAGTCGGCAGAGGTAGAGCAGAGACCGCCCGCGCCCAGTTGGGAAGCGGGGTGCCCGCTTTCAACGCCGCAATTCAATCCAGAATGCGAACCCGACTGTCAGATGAATGGATTTATTTCAAATATATGCAGCCTCAACCGGGGGGAGTATGTATATACACGGAGGCTTATTCGGCCACTTAATGAGCTGTACCAACAGAGAGGAGACGGATAGCCGAACAAATGACATGTAAGAGCCATGCATCTTCTTTCTCGATGGGAAATGCAGATGTACAATGGATGCCCATTCAGCGAGCTAAGCGAATTGACGTCCTTACCAAAGTAAAAACTTGCCCCGCTTTGTTGTTTTGGATGATGTCTTATTTACATGATTGATGGAAAGCTCGAGCCTTTTTGCTTTTTGTTCAGTGCGTTTTTGGTGGGAAATTAATATTGGACATTGATCGCTTTTTGGCCACTTTTGTGAATTAATTTTAACATATCAATAAAAATGATGTAAGTAATAACGAGTGAAAACTTAGGATTTAAGTAAAAGTAAGATACAAAAAAGTAAAACGACAGTACCTACCTATGTAATTTTATAAACAAAATCAAACTTATTAACGGTGTTCGAAAACTCGTAATACAAGCGAAAAACTGATCAATCTACATAAATAACATTTGGACCCAATTTTGCGGCATTATTTTTGGTTTGGCAAAAAAACTTTTTGGGCGGGTTTTACGCTTCGGCGCATTTTGATATTAACCCCCAAGCGATTGATTTTTTCACATTTTACTTAAAAAATTCCAACTTAGGGCTTAATTTGCTCGAAAACGAAAGCTCAAATCAAAAAAAGTCATACCATAAAATTTACTCCAAATGTGATGTAGGTTCAACACTTTCTATCAGTGTACGTAAATAGTAACATTTCAATGGAGACTACACAAAATACGATTTATTTGGTATCTCTGTTAAACATTTAACATTTTTTAACGAATTATTCTATTTTGTCCATAGGTTGCCGTGAGACCGCCTTTATCTACGCCATCACCAGCGCCGGAGTGGCTCACGCAGTGGCTCGCGCCTGTGCTGAGGGCAGCATAGAGTCCTGCACGTGCGACTACAGCCACCAGGCCAGGGGCATCCAGCCCGCGGGGGCTCGGGCCGGCGGGGGCCCCGCTGGAGTCAGGGACTGGGAGTGGGGCGGCTGCTCCGACAACATCGGCTTCGGCTTCAAGTTCTCCAGGGAGTTTGTTGACACTGGAGAGAGGGGAAGGGATATTAGAGAAAAGATGAACCTGCACAATAATGAAGCTGGAAGAGCAGTAAGTTCAATATTTTGTTACAGTTGTCAGCATTCTTCTCTACTAATAGTCCTTTTATGATATCTTTAGTTCCAATATTGATGATAAAATATTGATCGTCTTTGTATTTGTGACTCGTTTTATGTAAGGGTATTATTATAAACTCGACCTACCTATTCCAGTGATTATTTGGAGTAAAAAATGTATGTGAAATTTTGCTCTTATTTTTGAAAAAAATTTCTAATTTTCAAAATATTATTTCTCAGCCCAGTAACTACGCAAACCCAACCCTAACTATCCGATCCCTACTGACTTTACATGTATTTCGTTGAAAAAAAACGAAAGTGTCACCGGAGGCAAAAATTTCATTAACATTTTTTTTCCTCAAATATTTTATGGAATCATTGGATAAGTAAGTCACTTATATTATTCCTCCCAGGGTTTAATCCTAAAAAATAGTGACGGTGACAGTTTCTTCATTGTAAAATTATAACATTATTTAACCATGAATTTTTTAATGCAACTATTACAAAATAAATATCAGGAATTTGTTAATTAGGGTTTGTATTCAATAAAAAATTATAAAGTATAAAGCCATGTACATTCAATTCGGCAATCAGTAGTCAAAATTTAGCTCCCGTAGCATCACTCGTGTCTCGTGTTACAGAGCCGGCTGATCAGAGATTCAGGGCGAGTGCAAACCTGATGGCATGCAAATTGGCCTCCGAGTAAATATATGATTTGAATACAGCCAGTTGGCAGTTGGCAAGGGGGAGTGACACGGGGCTCAGTCAATTTGCCATCTCCTCTGGCATATTTACATACAAACGGGGATACTGCTTACTGCTCGCCTTCTTGAAGACGTCATGCATCTGCGAGATTGATGTTGGTGAAGTGTTGTTGCCCGCTCTGGAAATTCCATTATGTAGAGTTGTGACTGTGAGGATTTATGGATTATTGACAACTCTATTTTATTAAATGATTGATTAATAACGAGAGCATCCAAGAAAATATTTTAAGAAAGATAATCGTTGTTCCAGTCACTTGAAACTGTTATTCTCAAGCAGCGATTCGAGAGCCATCGGAAGCTCTCCACACAAGATTTACAAGCATTATTCTACCTCCCGTGTTGTGTGCTGCATACAAATTCAAAATAACATGCCTGGACCAAGGATCTTTCCTTGGCCGCGGTCGCCTACGCTTGCCACGGAACGGGCAATCAACACGTATGCCGCGAATGCGCGAGTATGATTGGTCGAGTGGCTGTCATCTGTCGCCCACCGTGACAAGACCAATATATCAATGAATTAACAATACGCGAGGCGGGGACAAGAATCCATACCTACGATTGGATTGGGCATGCTTTATCGATTTGCATTCACGTCACGTCGCGGACGAAATGAGACACGATATCAAGTCTAATATTTTGGACATGTTTTTTTTCACTGTACCTATTGTTAATTTGTTGAGTCTACAAGAACGTCAGCTGTCATCTTGCCAATTTATTATCGTCTACTGTTGAGAATGAGATTTATCTACGGTCTGAAGTCTCAAGTGCTTTCGTAACGATTTATTTAAAACTTAAGACCGTTTGAAGTGTTATGGTGAAGAAAATAACTCTTGATTTGAGATTTTCACAGACAAAAGCATTATCATGATTTATTTTTGGGGTATTATGCCGTATTGCGTTACCTCCTTCTTCATCCAACATTTCGGACGCAGCTTCACGATAACCGAACGCTACCCGAAACGTTGGCTAAAGGCGGAGATAGCGCAAGATGACATAACACCCCCAAATTACATCACGATAACTCGATATACTAAATGTACGAGTATTTAGTAAGGATTGGATTGGTATTAAATTAGTATTTTTCTTTGCCTACAGCACGTACAAGCCGAGATGCGCCAGGAATGCAAGTGTCACGGAATGTCTGGATCCTGCACTGTCAAAACTTGCTGGATGCGCCTGCCAACCTTCCGAACCATCGGCGACAACCTGAAGGACCGCTTCGATGGAGCCTCTAGAGTGAGCGTAAGCAACAGGCCCAGTGAGAACCTTCCCCCCAGACCCGCGGCCAGCCCCAACACCCCATCAATCAACAGCCTACTCGCCGGAGGCAGGAGTCCCGGCCCGAGAAGAAACAGATACAACTTCCAGCTCAAACCCTGCAACCAGGACCACAAGACTCCTGGATCCAGGGACTTGGTTTACTTGGACGCCTCACCAGGCTTCTGCGAGAAGAACCCTCGCCTAGGAATCCAAGGGACTCACGGAAGACAGTGCAATGACACTTCCATCGGGGTAGATGGCTGTGTCCTCATGTGCTGCGGGAGAGGTTACAGAACCCAAGAAGTTGTATCGGTGGAAAGGTGCGCCTGCACGTTCCACTGGTGTTGTGAAGTTAAATGTAAATTATGCAGAACGAAGAAAACAGTACACACGTGCTTATAAATGAATGTTTTGTGAATTAATTAAAATGTATAAACTTGTAAAAAGTGAATTGTATGAAGGAGTAGTTGACGTCTTCAGTGTGAACTTCGCTGCAGTTCAAAAAGAACATCGGTCTCACAGTTGAGCGCTCCGTTGTAAAGTATAATATTAAATGATCGCTGTTCGGAAGATTTAGTGATCACATCAAACAGGAGAAATAAATTAGGATGCCCACTTAATTGCAACATCTGTTCTTAGGATTTTATACTGAATCTCCTAATTGAAGAGCCGCCTCTTCCTAAGATAAGGACGGCGCTTGAGTAACTTTATAAAAATGGATTCTAACAACCGGCAGTATCTCAATGTCCGTTCCTTGCCAGACGTGAGACGGGAGACGAAAAACGGGGTCGGAGACGAGAGGTGATCTCGACTTCTTCTCGCGTTCTCCATATTAAATAATTACATGCATTTCTATTTCTAAGTGTAAACCGGTTTTATGAGACTATCGATAATTTCACATCTTGCCACCGTAGAGCTGCGTTAGTAAGAACATAAAAAAATATCATATAAATTATTACTTAGTCCAGGTTGTTAATTTATCAATAATCGTAAGATATTTATCTGTCGTTTTATTTATGTGAATTGTAGAGAATTTATCAGTATTAAAAATGCGAGAAAAAGAGCCGGAAATAATTTGTATGATAAGCTATTTAATGTATTTAATAAGTAGGCTTCGTTACTTAGATTTAATATAAAGGCCTCCTCCATTGCTTCTATAAGCATCAGCGTATCATGTATAATTGTGATGATAGTTATAAGTTACTTTAGTAAAGTTAGTCGCCATTTTATACACTTATGGATGTATTCCCGGTTAATATTTATAGTTACTTTTACACTTTTTATATCTGTATTATATTATCATATTTTAATACTAAAAAGACTGACCCCGATCATCTTAGAATGTAAAGTTTCACTTCATCTGCATTTCCGTGGAAAATATGTTATTCCCTTGGCTTAAGTTATGTACCGTCTGTAACAAGGTTAACTTGCAGACACGTGCAAGGTTTTAACTTATATAAAATAAGCAAGGTGTTGTATTGTTAATCTTGGTACGGTGTTTTACCATAATTACGGAAGTAATGAAATTCCTTACTTAATAATTTATATGCATTAGATTGTAGCAGGAAATCAGCACATTCATGTAGTATCTCATTATCTTACTTTAATGCTTTTCATATTTAAATATATTCAAAAAAATAACTAATTCAATTATTTTGAAAAAAAAAACAATTTTAATATAATTTTATTTTGTCGTAATTTATTTTTGGGTTAATATGCAGCGTTGCGCAATATCCTTCTTCAGCCAACGTTTCAGACAGAATTACAGTGTCCGTCATCAGGGAAGTTTTGTTCGGAATGTTGGCTAAAGAAGGAGGTAGTGCAACACGGCATAACAACCCAAAAATTAATCACGATAAAACTTTTGATCGCGAATATTTCAAACCATGTCAACCATTTTGTTTATTGAAAATAATCCCGAAGATTATTTTCCATTTCTCACATTTTTGAAGTAAACATCTTTAGCACCGTTGTAATTTGAAACTCGATGAAACGAAAAATAGCGACAATAAAAAGAGAAAAAACATACATCTATAGGATTTGGCCTGCGAGAGAATGAGATGGTGTAATCGATCTCCTCTTTGTGCCGTGCTTCGTAGTCTTCCCACTCTTGTCTACTTTAGTTTTCTGAAGATTTCACTTCTACCGCGTGTGAACTGCACACTCTGTATTTTTTTATAGTTCATCTATCACCTTATTTATCTATGTACAAAATGTACATACATCATTCTTCTGAAAACTACGCTTTTATTTCCATTTTTAGCCGATAGAAGAATCTTTATAAGGTTTTATTTATACACTACTTGTTATTATTATTTATACTCGCTATCTACTTTATGTTTTAAACATATTTTAAAAATATGTAAATACTTGTAAATTATGTAAATAACTATGTTTAAGGGTGCTTTAAGGTGCCATACGTAAGACTTATGTTTTCCGGGAGAAAACAATCAGTTTACCCACCAGTGTAATTACATTTAATTAACATCATATTTGCCAGTTTTCAAGTGTTTTAACCACTGGAGCAACAGCGTAATTAATTTTTTTTTCTCCGATTGCTCGAGATTTTTTGGTAATCATTTTGAATACTATCCTCCGAATTTTAATATGGGGACATTCAAACTGATTATTGTTCTATACGGCCAATGAATTTCTCTAACTTTTGTCGATTATCACATATTCGTAGGATTTATAAAAAAAATATATAAAATCGTAAACTTCTACTTAATTACTTACAAATAAGGGAAAATTTGCCAAAATTGGCAGAAAAGCAATCCGAGGTATTTTAAATAGTGCCATATTGTGGCAAAAAGCGCTCCAGTGGAAAAATATTAACCCTGGGTATTTCAATAATAAAAAGTACTTTCGATTATTATTTATTTTCAACATGATTTTTGTAATCGAATGATTTCATTTGTTAATTATTTTTCCGATTTTAAAAGTGAAAATATAAGTTTTATGAATGCGGAAAGTGAGTGAAATGTATTTAGATGATATTAGAAATATTACGTTATTATTAGGTGTTTGAATAATTTTACTGTAAAGAGAAAAGTACTCTGATACTTTGAAGTGATCGTATATATATATATAAATATAAATGGCCATCAATGTATAAGACTTGTGATGTGATTCACTATAACAACGTGATTGTCATGGTATTTTTCTAATAAATTATGTCAACACATTAAATTATCAACATGTTTTAATTGAACTTCCTTTATCCTTATATTATCTAGTCTTAGAGACTGAATCACACTGCCGTAAGATTTTATTACTATTCCTAATCTTTCCCGACTTGTAAGAAAACCGATGTCGCAAAGTTACGTCATATATAAGAAAGACCCAGTGATGGTATGTTTTGGGATTTTTTTAGATAAATCGGGGGGGGGGGGGGACTTTTGGAGGGAAAAGCACAAACATCAAAGGAGGCTTTGAACCCATAAGGTAACACATGCTTTTGTGTTTCGAAATATTCTGGGGAATTTCGATCTAATAAATAATATTTTTAAAAATTGGCTTACCATCACTATAAGACGTTCCAATGAATATGTTTGTTTCTATTTTTCAAAGTGAATACTGCACTAGAGTCCCAACAGGACTCAGTGAGACCAAGGCATCCACAACTGGGGTGTGTTGTAAGTGGGAAGTTACTGGGGAAGGGAGAGGAAGGTGGGGAAGTAGCTTTTTTTAACATTAGCTCCACACAGGAGGCTCTGAGGAAAATAATTCCCCTCAGGGCCTATATCATCTGTGTAAATGGGCTTTTTAGGAAAGGAAGGAGTGGAAGTTCTGGGAAGAAAAAGGGTATTAGGGGTGACAAGGAATCTGGGAGTCAGTGAGTTCAGGAGTGACGGAGGTATGAATCCATCGCTTCCACTGTGGTGCAAGGTGATGTTCCGAGAGAGTACGGCTGGAGAAGTCAAAGGGACTTCCTCAACCATTCTCTCCCTATCCAGCCTGCCATGCAGCTGGTGGGCAGACGCATCCACCGCCAAATCTCACCCTATGAACCTCCCCTGCTAAGTCACCAAACGTAATAAACCACTTGGGGTGACTTGTGGCAGAGGTGTTGGTAATTCAATAAATAGTTCCCGGGCGGCGGTAAACATACCCTCCTCCCAAATTATTTAGATATAATCACCAATCACGGCTAAAGCCATTTCAAGCAAAGTTTCAATTCTGAATGCTAGTCTTACACCAGGACGATACTGAGAGTATCTTCCACTCTAGTTTTATCCAGTCGAGGAATTTTTTGTAAATTTTAAAAAAGTAAAGAAGAATTGAGCTTACTTCGGGCATATGGACACGCCTACATTACAATTCTATCGCCTTATCTTGCCAGTGACTTTGACAAGAATTCTTTTTTTTAGATTACATTAACAAATAAAGCTTGGCAATTTAAAGTTAGTCTTTGCAATAAAGAGATACGAATCAGTTGTAGAGATTGTATGTACAATGTAGTTGCAGTATTCCAAAATTCAATCAATGAGTAGCTGACTTGTTATCCCCATAACTAAAGGCATAAATCAAATAAACCAAAAAACAAACACGTAAAAAAATATTTGAAAGGGCCCACTGCACAGAAAGGGATCGATCCTATTCATGGATGCCATCCAGTCAAGCGATTCGACACGCAGTATTTGTGCTTTGCTGGTAAATTGAATATACAACCAGCCGTTAATTCGACAATATTGGGTCTGTATTAAGACGTCGAACAGAGATGGACAGAGAATGGGTGAATGGAAGGGTCCAGGGTAGGTACAAAGGCCGGCAGGATGTCATGCCTGTTTGCCGGGAGACCATCAACCAAGCCATTGTGCCTTGTACCAGTCTGCCATTCATGCCACGAAGTGAGAAACTGTCGATTAGATGCGATTAGTCTGATATTTGATCTGGGTAAAGAACCTTAAAGTTATTAGTATTTAACCCATAAAGTCCGCAGATTTTTACAAAATGCTCGTATTTCTCCATATTCTTGATTTTTTACTAAAATACACCAACCCAAACATGAAAAATAAACATTATTATTGAAGAAGAAGATAACACTCATAAATATAAACGAAATATGAAACAGAACAAGACACAGAAAAATAAAAAAAGATAACGGTCGCAACTGGAATCGAACCCAGGATCTATGGTCTTACCGAAACACAGCGCCATAACCAACATTGGGACGTATATTTTTTTATGTCATTTTTGTCGATCTAATATTATTTCAAAATCAGAATTAACAACATTATCCTCAACTAACTTTACCCATATTTTAGGCAGCTATCTTTTTCATGATTACAAAGTTCTTTAAAGAATTGATTTGTAAATATAAGTAGATGGTGTCTCGAAGAATGTATCCGATTTTATTTACACGGGACACTTGATGACTTTTCTAAAAGCCTAAATGAACACTTATTGACCTTTTTGATTTTCTTACTTTTCAATGATATATTACAATGATGGGTATAAACCTTAAAAAAGTTATTCAAATAAAAAGATATTATTATTATTGAACAACTTTAAACGGTGTCCGGAATCTCGTAGTACAAGTGCAATACTGGTGAATCTACACCACAGAGATCCAAAAAAAACTTTTAAGCTTTTTCAATTTTTTAAGTAGTTACCTACAACATAAATAAAAAAACATTATATTAATACATTAAATAAAAGACAATCAGTATTACTATATGCATACTTATAAATTGCTTTTAATAAAAGCGTTCATGTTTGATCTGCCTTGGCTGATGATACAAAACGTGGCGTCTGATTTATATTTAAAATAATTTGTATTTTGTCAAGATAAGTAAGAGATATGCCGTTTGGTTCTAATATCACCAATTATTGTAAGAATATATGTTAACCCCCTACCGATGATCTTTTAAAAATTTAACCTAAAAATTCCAACTTCGGACTGGATTTACCCGAAATCAAAAGCTCAAATAAAATTGTTATTTACCTTTTTTATTTGTTACTATTATATAAAATGGCCTCTTTAGGTTTGTACAGTTTACCCCCGCAAATCTTGTATACAGGGTATCAATGGACGTACTTTACTTACTTTAAACGGTGATACCTGACATTATTTGGAGTTAAACATGTTAATGAAATTCTGGTCTACGGTGACTTTTTTTTTTTCTTCAAAGCCTAACCAAAAAATATCTTCCACATGTCAACCAAACAAATCCCCACCCGGCCCTAACGGTTCATTATCTACTTTTTATGAATACCTAATTTTTTATGTTTTAAGTTGAAAAGACACATAAAAAATGACACCGGAGAACAAAATTTCATTAATGATATTAACTCCAAATAATGTCAGGAATCACTGTTTAAAGTAAGCCAAGTACGTCCCATAACACCCTGTATATTATCATCCTAAGCATATCAAGGTCTTAATGAACATCTTAAAGCAAGATTGTATCAAAAGATGCTGTAATTTCAGGATAATATGCCTAAAGGTATTTTAATTCTCGTTTGATATTGTGCTTTTAATTTTCAATAAATTAACGACTGCCTCACATATTGGCCACATCAGAAACGACGAAAAATAAAACAAATTTTCAATCAGCTCTTAATTAAGCCATAAACATTGCAAATTATTCGAAAAACATGTTAATTGAAATGATTTCGAAACCATATTACCCACATCAAAGATGTCGTTTATTAAGCATGTTACTACCAGAGGAGGTATCTGATAGTCAGCAAGCTTTTAACTGTGGCCAAATCATCACCAGACCTTGCCCCCCGGGGTTTGCCAATTCTCCGATTTATTTTGATGATATTTTCTCGATAAAGTGGGTACGAAACGTCGAGTCTTTTCGAATTACAATAAAATTGTTGAATTTTAAACGCGTCGAGAGAATCGAGTGTAATAAAAAAATCTTCGCCAAGGGTTTGCTATATTCATACCCGTACCTACAACATTTTTGCGAAAAAAAAAAAACATTGGTTAAGTATAAATACGTCGGTAAGCAGAAAATTGAAAATAGTACCAATTTGTCATACTGAATTGTGATTTATCACAATAGATTTCAAAATATTTTTGTTTGAAATTTATTCTTGCTATATATTCGGCCAAAGACTACGTTTAAATTTTTTATCAAACAACATTTATTAAAGTGTCAAAAATGATAACCTCCAATAATATTTGATTTACGTTATTACTTAGCAAGTAGTGTAAGAGTATATAACGCAAATGTGAATGGTAGAAGAAATTGGGGACACCCGAGGAAGACATGGCACGATCAAGTGAATCAGATACTTGAGTCGGGGAATGTCAAAAGTCAGAATAATAGAAGAGAATTAATGAGATGATGTATGAATGTGAGTGAGGCAAAGAGTGTGTGAGTTAAATGAGTGTCCCTATAATCTGCATTTGGAGGCCCATTTTTAGATGGGAATAAAGCCTGTAAGATTTGTGACGGGTTTCTTTATAATTAGTAAGCAGGCGAGTCTGTATTTTTACACCATTCTAAGATAAATATAAAGCATATTTTAGTTTTTTTCTTGAAATTTTCTTACTCACTCTAACAAACAGCTCTTAAAATCACATAAGAATTTTAGATCACTTCGATTTGTTAATGACTTTTGAATAAATTACACTTTTAATATTCTTTGTTTCTATTTCGATCGAAGGTATTCAGTATGTGTCAGTATGATTTATAACCAAGAAATACCTTCCACCAATACCGTGAATCGAGCATGAAAATGCATATTTCAGAGAATATTGGAGTATTTAACATATTTTTTACTGGTTTAATGATTGCCGGACGGCATACCGATGTCAGGGAAAAAGTATCTAAACGTTTCCACCATTATCACTTAATTAATTAATGGTTTTACGATGGGCCCAGGTGGTACAACAGTCATCGTAAATGCTATGTCTTTTTTTGACAATGTCTTAAGCAAGGTCGCTTCCGATGGTTCAGGGTGGGCTCGGGCCAATAAATTACTTTGAATTATGAATCGTATTAATGTGAAAATTAATATATGTTTAACGAGTTAATGTCAGAGGCGTACCCATTAACTCGTATTGTGTGATTTGATTAGTAAGAAATTTGATTTAAAACGTTACCTTAAGTATAATTCAGGATAAAGGCCTCGTCAAACAGAACGCGTGATTCACGCGGCGTTAGGCGTGAATAACGCCGCGTTAATAACGCTGCGTTGTGTTGTACTGAACATTACTAGACCAGTCAAACAGAGCGAGCGCGTTAGCATCACGCGATACTCTAACGCGGCGTTAGGATGAAGCGTTGTATTTTTTTGTTATTGCTTGACAGTGGTAAAAATGAATATTGAATAGTTGATTGAATTTTTTTTTCTATTCTTTAACATACACATTATAGATTATTACATAAATAATAAGTTTAGTAATAAGAAGAGACTGTGGGAGGACATTGGAATTGAAATAAATCAATCGGGTCTACGCTCTGCCTAACGCCGAAGCCGTTCAAACAGAAAGTAAACGACGTGACGTTAATAACGCCGTCGCGTTAATCACGCGTTCTGTTTGACGAGGCCTTTATTGGTCTTAATTTTGTACAGGTTTGTTGGTCTTAATTTTAAAAAATTATGAACTGTAAGCTCTGGCATCATTCGTTTTGTACCACACTGTAAAAATGAGACTACTCGATCGACGTTTGCATTTTCGGCTATTGACGACGTTTAGATGAAGAGCTGTGGTGTTTTGAAATGTGCATTAAACTGTCAGAAATACTGTAAGTGTACCGATTTATATCCACTTTAATAAAACGAAAAATTATGGCAATTAAAAAGTTCCATTCTTAAAACTCAGGTACGTACCATTACAAATAGTGGTATTTCACCATGACGATTTCATTATTATTTTTGACTTTTTTTGTATTTCTTGGACATTAATTATGTAACAATTTCTAGACTAATTTCTTTCTTTTTTTGAAGAGTTTTAATTTTCAATGTACGTTTGTTTCTTTAATTTTTATTTGTTACTTTTATTTAAAATCATTTTTTGCAATAATTCTACACAGGAGCCTCTAGTTTCGCTCAGGGCCTACTTATTCTTTGGAGATGCTGTGTGGAGAGTCTTTTTAAGTGAAGGAAGGAGAGGAAGTTCTAGGAAGGAAAAAGGTAAGAGGGGTGGGTAGAGTCCTCGTGTCTGGGAGTCAATGTGTCCAAGAGGACGCATGAATCCACTCCTCACACTGCGGTGCAAGTCAATATCCGGCTGGACTAACATGCTTTTGGCGGCAAGTCGCATTCGTCCCAAAGACCTCAACAAACCTCACATCGTGAAGCGGGCCCCCCTGCTAAATTATCAAAGTAGCAAACCACTGGGGTGACCTATGACAGAAGTGTCGGTTATCGAATGAATGGTTCCTGGGGAGGCGGTACCCATACCCACCTCCCACATTGATACCTATTATCTACCACCTCGTAAATATTACATAACAGCACGCTTTTCGAGTATTAAAAAATACACTTCCAAAGCAACGCAATTAACAAAAAAGAGACTAAATTACAGTTTATCATCCAGGGTTAATTACATTCCGTGATGTTTCACAGGTAACAAACTAGTTATCAATAAAATTTCAAAGTAACGATCAATAATAAAGTCTTCTGCCGGTTCTGGTTCAACCGCAAAGTGATGATGGCTTTCTGATGAAGATATTCGCTGGCGGAAATGTTCGCGGGTGGCATCAGGAGGTACGCAAAACCATATTATATCATAAACATATAAATACTCCTTTGCATGTGCGGTCTGAACGGCCGGTTCCTCTCAGCGGGGTGCCCCGAACACCTACTGCAGAGTTTGGGAACCCGCGGCTCGTGAGTGGTTATTACTTATTGGGTACAGCAATATAATACATGAGAGAAAAGGCTACCAGCTCCGTTATTGAGATATGTAATGATGCTAGTTCTAAGAAAGGTAGTAAATGAAAAGCGTGTAGTGTTATAAAATTGATAAGGTTCTTCACTTTCAATGCACCCTAATACGTGATAATTTTTGATAGGTGGTTTACCGTAGTGTCTCTATTTATTCTCTCCTGAGAATATTGTAATTACGATACGTACTTGAACTTGCATTATGATTTTTTTTTTGGTTGAAAAATATTTTGTTCAATATGCTTGCTCACCTTGCTACTGATCCTATTCCTATACACGCGACGGGTTTAAGTGATACACGCGCTATTTCACGTGTTACCCCGCTGCTAAAACGAGACCCAACGCTTATCAATTGACCGCTAGGCTATAAAGACGCTCCCAACTACCCCATTGCGACGTAAGATGGAAAAATCTTTACATATGTAGTATAAAATGAGGTCGCTCCCGCTGTCTGTGCGTTTAGATCTTTTAAACTACGCCACGGATTTTCATGCGGTTTTCACCAATAAACATAATGGTTCATGAGGAAGGTTTTAGGTATACAATTTTCAAGGTTTTGTGTAAATTAGTTGACATATATATAATATATCTGGCCATGCGGCAGCGGGCAGCGGGCTGTCAAACGGGTGGTGTGGATTTGATTTAACAGATGGCGTTGGTTATAAATGATGGGTAATGACGTGGCGTTGTGTTTCGTTAACCACGGCAACGTGTATCCGGGGCTGCTAGTATACTATAAATGTATTATTATTATTATGAAATATTTCAAAATCAATGAGGTTTATGTTATTTACACGTTTGAACGGAAACGTTAGATGAAATGGCTTTAACCCTGTTTGGTAACCAGATCTACATAGCCAGGTATTTCCCAACCATCCCCTTGCCCTAGAATAAACGTTGTTTACCATTTGTGATGATTGAAATGTTGTTTACCATTTGTGTTTTTGCACTTTATCATCTTTCTTTAGCCCACCTCTACGATATTTTTGCAATGTTCATTTGAGTGTACCGATCCTACATAAAAGCTTACATTCAAAACAAGCAATTCACATAAGTCAGTGAGAGTCTCATATCATATCAATATTAGTATAAGTTTCAAGCTATTTTATGAAGTAAAATCTAAAACAAAGCTTACCTACCTAATAAAATCAAACAGTGTATTTGTGTTTTATCTCAAATTCATTATATCCCGACCACACGAGTTCCCAACTTTCCCATTGTATTACTGCTCTACCGCACCGGTGCGCGGTGGTGACCACAAATGACTATACTCTTCGGAGGAAAGTTAGGTGATGACCGTGGTCGACGGGTAAGGCTCTTGACTCACAATCCGAAGGTATCGAATCTCAAAGTACGCAAATAAATTTTATTTGATTAATTTGTGTTATTTCACAATTAATTCATTAAAAATAATATATGGTATGTTTGCTCTCAGTATCGCCCTGGTGTAAGACCACCATTCACAAATGATACGCGGCTTGAAATGGCCTTAGCCGTGTTTGGTGACCAGATCTGAATAGCCAGGTACTTCCCCACTTTCCTCTTCCCCATCTCCTTCCTCTCAGCACTACCTTCATCCTTACAACGTACCCCAAATGGGGTACGTTGTGAGGATGTCAACACACAGTCTCACTGGCTCCAGAGTGAACAGCTGGGACTCTTGTGAGGTATTCACATAAAAAAAATAAAAAACGTGATTGATGTTACCATAATTTATTATGGATTGTGACAAACCTAATTGGAACATAAAGCCTCACCAGAAAATTTAGACACTTCTTTTGTTTACTTTAGCTTCACACAGGAGGCCTTGAGGAAAAAATATCCCTCAGTGCCTTTGTCATCTTTATGGATGCTGTGTGAAGGGTATTTTTAGGCAAACGAAAGCGATGAAGTTCTGGGAAGAAAAAGGATATGAGGGGTGGGTAAGAATCTGGGGGTCAATGTGTCCAGGAGTGGCAGAAGTGGGAATTCATCCCACATACTGCGGTGCAGGGTGATGGATGCAGGTCCAGAGAGAGTCCGGCTGGAGAGGTCAAACGGTCTATCAATAAGAGGTAGTGCAGTAATGCATTCGCAGCCAAAACCTAGACAAAAATAACCACATTAACCCAGGAATGCTAATTCACCATTTAGAGTATAGATTCTCACCCTTTTTTTGCTCACCGCTAACTTTTAGAATATTTTTATTTCTAGCGCCCCCTAACTCGTGTATTCAAACGGAGAGGGCGTAATGGGATACCACGACGGTTTATATTTGCCACAACGGAAGGGGCGTAACGGGATACAACGACGGAGGGGGCATGATGGGATAACGTAAGGGGGCATAATGGGTTACATTTGCCGCAGGGGGCGTAATGGGATAGGGAAAATATTGTCCCTAATGGGATGAGATGGGGCAAGATAGGATGGGGTTGGATAGGTTTCTCTGGGTCTCCTACCGCCCCCCTGAAAGTCTGAAATGCCCCCGAATTTCTCTTGGTCTTCTACCGCCCCCCCTGAAGGTCTGAAACTTATCGCCCACGTTGAGAACCTATGATTTAGAGTGACCTGCCATAGCAGGGGCGTTGGTTATCCAATAAATGCTTCCCGGCGCGGCTGTACCAATAGCCGCCTCCCAAATTGAAAGTACAACTGGTATGACAGTTAGAAATGGAAGAGACTCTTAAAATATCCGTACTCGCCTTTTAAGACATACACGTCCACGATTTTTAATCTCAACAGTTAATATAGATATGTAATAGAATAATTTTTTTAAATCTATATACGTCAATGGCGAATACTGTTCCATGACAAGAAAAACTGCAGAATTAAATGAAGACAATATTAGCGAAACTCAATCAAAAATCTGAAAACAGATAAATCATAAAAAGATATTGGCAAATCTGGGATGCTGAGTGGTCAGCGTCAGGTCAGGTCAGTGGAAAGCGAAAGGTCCTGGGTTCGAGTCCCAGAGGTGCCAATATTGTCTTCATTTAATTAAATAAAAAAAAAACTGAACGGGTTAGGTATAAACAATCAGACTCTTTGTAGTCGGATCGCCCTGACGAAGTTGTAAAATATTTATAATTGTGACATGTGAATTTATGACAATTAATGTCAGTGTTGCCCACTTTAAATATAAAACTAAGTTATATGGCCGTGCGAACATGAAAACATAAATTTTCATAACGGATGAAATATTAGGCTGTAAAACACATGTTGTAATCATTCTGCCATAAAATTCAATGACCGACATCTTTAAATTCCAGATTCTAGAAGGTCAATTGAATTAAGTCGTTTCTCTGAAATGGAGATAACTAAAAAAATTAATAGTCATTCGCTTATTCAAATTATCATAAATTAATAATTAAAGATTATAACGGAAATGGTCAGGTACCTACCGCTGTACATAATTTTGAAACATTATATTTTTACTTTATTCATTCGACACATTGTCTTCGTGTTTATTGCGTACATGAAAAAAAACAATGTTTTCTTACCAAATATGTCTCATTTTATAGACTGTTTAGTGATCAGTCTCCCACGTGAGCTGTTAACTAAATCTTCAATCTCTGGGAACATACTTAAAACTCCGTAAAACCGTGGAATCTAGCAAATCTCTAAAACCACAAGAATACACAAATTTGCATAAAAATTAAGATACCATCCAAAGCGTCTTTAGTCATTTTGTCTCCATAATGACTAGATTATTAAAATTTTTGAGAATTAAAAAAATCTGGGATGCTTAAAAATTTAAGACAATGTTAAATAGAGATTTGTTAAATATTTATCATTAGTCTCCACTTATCAAAACACTTTTGCGAATGTTTAATAAGTTGTTTGTTATAAAAGTCTAATAGGCAAAGAGTATATTAGTGGGCACTTGGCCCACCTTTTTTCCTGTCTGCTCTTTAAGAATTTAGTATGGATGGTATGTGGATAAGTAAATATTGTCACCAGTTTTATCATCACCAGAACGGAGACAATTAAGGGAACTATGAAGCTAGTAAACTGACTTTTAACGAGGCAAAATATTATTGTCACAAGACGTGAATAATTTAAAATACAACCTGAAACTAATATACGACAATGCTGTCGTAAATGTTGCTCCCACAGTATAATATACTCGTATGTATAAAAGATTTGTCAGAAAATCTGTAAAGGGTTGTGATTTTTTCTATAATTATAACTTTAAGAAGGGCATCATGGAAAGGCTACATGGTAGTATAAGAAGATGCTTGATTTCCCAGATACTGCAGTGCTTCCAACATGCTCACGGAGGGGCGGGTTTCAGGTTTTGCAGCCCTCATAAGAACCAGGGTGTCAAATTTAAGAGAGAGGATAAACAGCTCCGAAAATGTCCTAATCATGGAATCCCATTCCCACCCCCATACACACAAGCCCCGCCTTTTTATGGGGATAAATCAAATATGTACACATATTATGTAATTAATTATTATATTGAATTTATTGTAATTTATGTATCTTTCTCTGAATAAAAAAAAATTAAAAAAATTACCAGCATCATAGCACACTGCAGGAAGTTATTGGCCTTGTTCGTTTTATGGATGTGTGGGATAACACTAACCTCTCCAGATATGGAATAAATAATTGATTATAGGTATTATCATTTACAAATTTTCTTGATTTTCCATAATCTTATTTTTAAATGCGACTATTTATTTTCAAGTAGGTGTAAAATTGTGGAAAAGTTGTGTTGAGGTAGGAAAAGATTTCCTTACAAGGTGCAGATACGAGTATCTTATTCCAGTATTTTTCCAAAGGAAAAATATAGGTGACAAACATTTTTGTAACCGGAAAAGCTGCTCAAAATCACTTCGAATACCTGTGAAATGGTAGGTTTTTGGAAAAAATAAAATCTTCAAGTATTTTACTAAAATTCATATGGTTTAATGATTTAATCATCATTATTTAGTAAATTTTTTCCGTAATTTATGATTATATCCTAATTAATTAATGCTTTAGTTTAGCCTGAGTCCAGTATAATTAATGTTTTTTTTATTCGTTAGAGTCAGAGCATTCATTTTAATTTGTGTGACGTAAAGTATGTATTCTTACCTACTGAAATATCTCTGGAATGCACATTAACAGTTCACCTTAGGCCGGAAATACTGGACCTGGTGGCGAAATAACAACATATATTTTTAAATAATAATATAGGTATTTATTTTATCTTTTATTTGAGCGCTGCCTGTTCGAAGTGTTGTGATACAGATTTTTTAGTTTGATAAAAGGCTGTGGTAAAGAACAGTGATTGAACACAGAAAGACATGCAGGTAGGTAAATAGGAAAACAACGTCGTAAACGATGCTGCGCATATTAGTGACACGCTTTACAATCACTAATAAACACCGTAATATGGCGCGACTTTTGGATCCCGGGTCGACTTTGATCATTGCAGATATCTGCATAATTTTCGCAGACACTCAGAAATTATATCGCTTCTTTCAATGATTTTTTCAGGCAACGAGGATTCAATGAAGCTTAGAAAATAAATGTCAAATTAATTGATTTCTATTGTGAAGCTGTTTTTTTTTTAATATTTTCGAACAAAGAAAAATGTTATTACATTTTATAAATTCCTCAACAATTATGATAGTTTTGTTAAATTTATATTGTAAAGTGTATCAATGTATATCTAAGAATATACAACTACTTAAATATTAATAACTCGCATTTTTAACAACTTTTTTGGGGATTGGAATATCGTTGTAACAAGTTTTTAAAAATGGTTCATAAAAGTCTCCCCAAACAAATATCACACATATAAAATTGTTTATCTATATAATTATTCCGACAAAAACGATTTTATAGAAATGTTATTTAGTTTCAAAGTTTTAAATTTTTTAAGTCACCCCATTTTACGGAACATGTTTTCTACTGAAAAAAAATCTTTCTTACCCAATCCAATGGAATAAGGAATTTTTATCTCTTTTTTTCTTCCAGTGAACTATTTGAGTCGCTTTATTTCAAAACAATTTAAAGTTGTTTGCTAATCTGTGGCTACCATTGACCACAAACGTCGCTAGATTGGGTATAAGATTAAGTTACAGATTAGTTCATTGATCTTCTTTTTTACTAGGGTGAAATTATTTATTTTAAAAGACAGACAGAGATTTTTGACGAGTGAAATTCAGAATTGAAAATAAATTCGTTTTATTAAATGTCTGCGCCGTGTCTCCAGTTTCGTTGAATTTTATCTCAGGACAATATTATTTCTACACGAAAAATGAGAATAAGATATAATATAAAATAAAATAAAAAAAATGAGAGCATTGGCTCCATATTTTGGTGTTGAATAAATTTTCATCGGTTTTTGATCTTTTTGAGTTCACTACCCTATCTCACGCTCAATAATAAAATTGTCTATCCGAAAAGAGGCAGAAGATCAGAAATCAGAACCACAAGTTCAATAAGACAAAGGAGGATTTTTACCTAACGTTTTTTTTTCTACACAATAACTATAAGGTTTGTTTTTAATTATGATAACTTGTACTGGTAATATATTGTTATGTCGGCTTTGGAGCACTTTCTCTTATTAGGTACCCGATTTTACAAATGTGAATTTATTTATTTAACTTCGAATGAATTAATAATTCTTGTACTTTTTAAATTGATTGATTACTTTTTAAAAGATTTCCCCCAAATGTGAAGTTTTATAAATATCCGTGTCCCTGTTAAATCAATTCGAATCCACAATCTTTTCCACTGTAACAACCATAGTACTAACTACCTATTCACATCATTCATCGCTAGTGCGATTTCAAAGAACTGCTAATTATGTATACAGACCTTTTCGAAGTTTTTAAAACCCCTCCATCCTGCATCAGAGCAAATTTGTTGTTAATATAACTGACATGTTTATGTAATTTGTTTGTAAAATGAAAAGTATTTATTTTTCTAATATGCATTATATGTATGTACTGAAATATTTTTCTGTGTAATGTTTGTAAATGTTCGACATACGCGTAAGTTTTATTATGTCTGCAAAAGCCCTACGAGCATTTTGAATAAATAATCAAATGTATGCTGGCGTTTTTATCGATTTAAATTTAAGATTTGCAGATCATAATCGTATTTTTTTTAGATCACATTTTATGCTCTAATGTCTAAAATTAAGAAAAATAGAACACAACACATATGTAAGTCAGAAATTTGACGCTTATGCAGGTATGTACCTATACTACTAGGTAAACTTAATTTGAGAATTTATTGTTTTTTTTTCTACATTTTGTTATGAGTTACTGTGTAGAAATTTGATGGTCTCCATGGTCGAGGGGTAAGGTTAGGAATCCGGAGATCGAGGATTCAAAACCCGGCGGGCGCAAATAAATTTTATTTGATTATTTTGAGTTGTTTTACAATGAATTCATTAAACATAATACATAGTATATTTGCGCCACATTTCAAAGTGGAAGATAAACTCATTGAAACTTTGCTTGGAACCATAATAGGGGCATGTGCCTAGTGTGGTAGTTGAAAGACATGTAAAAAACTATGTGAGATAACTTATATGATGAATAAATAAAAAAATACAAACAATATATTTTTTCGTGTTTGGTGACTAGATCAGAGTATGCAGGTACTTGCACACCTTCCTCTTTCCTATCTACTTCTCCTCTCCACTAGCCTCACTGTAAACCTCAATAGAGAATGCCATAGTCTCACTGGCTCCAGATAGCTTGCGGTATTCCGATAAAAAGGTGACTAATGACAATGTTATGTTTTGAAAAACTTTAACAGTTCTTGCAAATATTAATTTAGATTATGAATACAATGTTGAGGAAATAAAAGGTCGTGCACTTATGCGATAACGACTGTAAATTATATAACAATAGATTATAATCAAGTTCAACAAACTAGAATTTCCTTTGTTGTGTCTTTCATCTATGAAATCAGATATCAAGGCCAGTAACGTGGTTCAGTTTTCATAAAATACCACTGCGAGACTGGCAGACAGTCAACTCTACTATGTATTCATAATATTTCTATACGCAATCGTATCAAGGACAACAAATAGCACTCACATATCACAGCGAAATATGAACCACCTCTAACTCTGTGAAAATTAGCGCAAAATGAAAAAGGCTCGCATTTCTGTCTGAAAAGATCTTGTTTGTCTGACGGTTTGCCGATTGACGCCGCATTCATCAGTCATCTCAGAAGTCAAACAATATGTATGAAAAGCCGATTTAGACAATATTTAATATTAATTTATGAAGCCTAATCCAATAAATACACGTTTAAACTTTTATAAATTTATAAAGAAATTATTCGTGTTTATTAATTTAAGAGACGGGTATGGGTTTCGCCGCTCCGGGAACCATTTTTATAGATAACCAACACCTCTGCCATAGGTCACCCCAAGTGATTCGCTACGTTTGGTGACTTAATATATTTAAACAGCCTTAATACATTTATATTAGGCAGTGTTAGGAATTATTACATATCTGACCAATAAAATAACGAAATTCAAAATTTAGGAATTAAACAAAGAAAAATATGTAACTTATTTAAATATTTAAACATGTTGAATAATTTTCAAATTGGTTTTTTAGTATGGAATTCCATCAAGTAGATAGGTACTAACAGTTAAAAACAAATCTTGCAGGGTTAAAAATAGTTATCCGTCAATATATAAATAACGATTTAAATTGTAGCAGAATCGTTAAAAATAAATACTTACCTACCATAGTCATATATGTGTAGTTGCAGATAATTTTTGATAATCTTTTAATCAGATTTTAAAACAGCGATTGCATTTCAGACAAGAATAAATTATCATTCATAAAATCGATTGACGGCACAACTTATTATACGAAATAAGGCTTAAAGTGTTTTATTAATCCAAAAACTCTTTATGTAATAGAATTATTAATCAGTTACTACTACTCATAACCAGCCGAAGATCCATACAATTCGTATGATAATAATTTAACGGTTTGTAAGGCTAGACAAGATCGGTTTATTTTTCTTTATGAGACTTGAGAAGAGTATTAACATTTAAAAAATAATTAATGAAAAATGCAAAAGGATCTTCCCAGATTAGAAAACAGCATTCTTAGGGATTAAAAGCGATTTTTTACAGAGCAAACTTAATATAATCTCATACTTATTGCATTATTGCATTATTACGTTAGTTTCTCTATGGAAACAAACTAATTCTTGGTTCCTAGTAATTAATATTAATGAATTCATTTATTTATTGATTTTATCTCTATTAAAATAGGCGGTACCTACTTGGATATACTGATGCAAATTTTTTCGAGTGATGTAAATGTAAAAAAAATCAAATATTATTTATCGTTTAGATACATATCAATTCTGAATGGTGGTATTACACCATAGCGATACTGAGAGTACCTTCTACCCCGGAACGTGCCGCAAATATACAAATACTAGGCCCTGTGGGCGGCTTTTAGGTCAGCTTCGCCCAGTTTGAGAGTTGGTGATCATTTTACAAATTTGATAGGAAGTGATTCCAAAAATAGCTAGTTCCTCGGATCCACTGTAATCAAGTGACAGCTAGTCACCGGGACAAAGTAACCGTAATGACGTCATATGTAATTTATAGCCTCGTTGTACTACTATTATTCACGACTGACAATTACAATCACAATCGTACTACCGTCAATCTCTCCATATACGGAGAGATACACAATATTTTCAAATCCGTAGTACTTAGGTATACCTGCCAGAGGCACGCCCTCGTGGGATCTTTTAACGCAAGTGGCACCATCCGTTGGCATTGTTAGCTACTTGTTTGAATTCGGTTCGATTACAAAAATAACTTTTTAACAAACTTCAAGTACGAAGATGGCTTGACATACGGCGCGGCGTCAGATTTGGATTCTAAAATTTCAACCATACAGACGTTAACGTAATCTCAACGTCCGATTATTTTTAGATCAGTATATTGTTAAATTACACAAATCAGTTAAATAAAATTATTTTCGCACGCCGGGATTCGAACCTGCGATATTCGTATCGATATAATCGAGAGTCTTACCTCTCGACCATGGAGGCCGTCAGACCTAAATATAATGTGTAACCATGTGTATAGTAATATTATAGCAAAAGCATATCCGACATTTGATTGTCTGTCTGTCAGGCTGAGAGACGCTTTAAGATGAGAATTCTGGTTTATAATAGCCTCAAATTACCCGCTAACATTGTTTCAACACGATGACAGTCCTCTGCGGCATTTCCCACGACTGCAGACTGCAATCTCGGAGGCATTAACATACGCGGAGGGAAAAAACAACGAGAATATTGTTATTACGCTACTTAAATATATTTTCGCATGCGTATTAGTGTCAATTGGCGTAATAATGACCATCATATGAGGATACCGGTCGTCGTAAATAGTCGTGGAAATTCTCTCAAAACAGCTGTCATTTCTGATACCATAAATTCGAACGAATGAGATTTGATTAAATTTAGTGGCTTACCTAATGCTAAATCACTATTTTAGATTAATCTTTAATTCTAATTGATTTACATTATAAATATTTTAAAAAAAAGTTTCAAATACAGTGAAGCTTTCCCTACCGTTTCTGTTGAGTAGAATTAATATATAATATACACTAAACCAGCCTTTAATTCCGATATACACCAGCACAAAACACGATCCCAAAATCAAATACACTTAGCATCATCTACCCACACAACTAAATTTGGTATTAACTCGTTACAATATATTGCAAATATACAATACAATGCATTACCTAATGAAATAAAGCAACCAGTAGATAAGAAAAAAAAAATATTAGTTAAAACGCTTAAAGAACATTTCCTGAAAATGTTTCTAAACCAGTGAATATTTGCTCGCCTTCATACGTTTGTTTTTTTTTAATGTTTTATGTGTATGGATGTCCTCAGTATTTCAAAAATCTCTATTCTTGGCAATGCATTTTTTTTCCCTTTTCATGTTGTATTTTTTAAACGTGTAATATTTGTGTAAAATGTACTTATATGTGTCTGTCTTTCCCGTAATGAGTTTTTTCTCAACGCATTGGGAATAATGTGTTACTTACCATGTTTTTGTAATACATTACAATTAAATAAATAAATAATATATAATTAATTATTACCATACAAAACATATAATCGTAAACCACCAAAACGGATATATTTTTTATCGGAACTGTATGAACGCATATAAGAAACAACTTTTAAAAAATACAATTTTATGGCGAAAATCATCTGTGACCTGTGACGGTTAGTTACCATTCATTAAATTATTCCTTTCTTATAAACATTTCACAACAAAAATAAAAAATCAGAGTGTGCAATTCACACGCAAGTGAAACTCTCAGAAAACTAAAGTAGCAAGAGTGAAGCTACGAAGCACTTTTTTTTATCAATGTGAAGGATGATTTTTTTTCATATTTTTGTCGTCGAATTCCAGTGCACCTTTTCCTATACATTTGGTCATCTTATTAGTATTTGTCTTTTCTTCTTCGGAGTCGCTAGATTTCGCCTTTCTTTGTGTTTTTTTCCTGTTGATTTTGGAGTGGTTTGAAGATTGGATATTGGTTTTACAAAAAATAAATAAATAAAATTTTGGATTTCGTGGATTTGGACTTGGATTCGATTCATGGCCCGCTGAATGTCTGCCGCTGATGTTTGTCAAGCGCTTTATACCAGCTGACCAAATGAGACTTGCGTAGGATCGTTACCGTGTTGTGTTGGACCCGAGTACCCGCAAATAAAAAATAAAAATTATTGCTATCTCATTCTCTCGCAGGCCAAATCTTATAGATGTACGTGTTTGTCTCTTTTTAGAGTCGCTCGCCTCCGTTTCATCAAGTTTTAAACCATAACGGTGCTAAAGAAGTTTTCACTTCGGGAATAATCTTTTACGCTTGAAACCGTGTCCTCTAGACTTCGTTTATTACCTTTATTCGTGGCGTTATAAGGAACACTAAGAATAAATACTATTTTGGCTTATGGCTTCCTCTTAACTACACGGAGCTAGTAAGACGCTGGCGCCTACAATTGGGGTATGTTGTGACGTTGAAGGGACTGTGAGGGGAAAAAATGGAGATAAGGAAGGTTTGGAAGAACCTGGATCTTTAGATCTGGTCAATAAACATGGCACTTCAAGTGTAGTATTTCAAGTATTTCAATTCTGAACAGTAGTCTCACACCAGGGCACTTCTGAGAGATACAAGTATCATTCTGTTGTTTATAACTTTCTGCAAAACTTTTGTAACCTACCTGAAAACTTGTCCATAACAGTTTTGATTGGTTTAATTTACCCGTGTGAAGTATCAAAGGTGATTTAATTGTAGTATATATAATTATCCTTTGCTTTCACCATTAATAGTACCCAAAATTAGCACATTTAAAGGGTTTCTTAAGCGTAACAAAGTTTTATCTTACCATTGAACGTCATCTACAATCATTAATGAAAATGGAAAAACAAACTCATTCAAACTTAACAAACACACTTTTTGGCATCATTTTTAATTAAATGAAAACAAATTACTTTGTATATCACCACTATATAATCTATATTATTGATGCGTTTCAAAAATAAAGTTTTCTTCGTCAGGATAAGAGATTAATACAAAAATAACAAAAGACAATAAGTATAGACAAACAAGAACATAGACAAAAAATGAAAGGGACAGGTGATTAATTACTTAAAAATATAATCAAAAAACAATTATTTTAAATTAAATATAAAAATTATTTTAGAATGTGTTTGTTTTGCTTTTAAATAATAAAAAAAACAATAAACACAGCAAGTCTAAATTACAAAATAAATGCTTAAGTACATTTATAATAATACTTACGAGCATTTTTAATGATTTATTTTGTTATTTAGATTTCCTGATTTATTTGTTTATTTTATTTTTTTATTTTCCTTATAAAAAAGAACTTTATTTTTGAAACATGTCGATAATATGGATTATAAAGTGGTGTTATACAGAGTAAGTACTTAGTTTGTTTTTATTTAATTAAGGAAAAACAAACATTCGAACGGAAATAAAAAAAAAAATATTGAGTCTTCAAATTATTTTCTTGATTGTTGAAAATTAAACTTGAATGAATTACCCACCTAGTAAATTCTTGGAGTTTTCCCAGACAGTTAATTTTAAGTTCCTACTGACTTTTTGCAGGCCAATTGATGGGAAGAAAGAATCCCCGAAAATTTTTAACCAATTACGATTTCAGTAACACGAAAGAAAACGGTTCGAAAATTTATGCGATTTTTTTCAACAATTATGTACCGTTGTTGAAAAAACAGTACGTGCTTACCCGAGAAACTTTCAGCATTTTTTACATGTCAAAAAATGAAAGTACGCAATGAAAAACCCGCTTCTTGTAAATCTTTATTAATTATGAAATTAAACATCTTCATAAATAAGTAGGTAGTACTTAGTACTACTTAGTACAGCTTAGTACCAAGTATTATGATTAATGGTTTATCAGGGCAGAATAATGACTAGAGTAACCTGATGTGAATAGCCGGGTTCTTCGACATCTCATTTTCCTTTTCTTTGCCGTTAGACGTAGAGGGAAAATGGTGGGAATATAATAGGGGTACTTAAAGGGTGTCGTTGGCGATTCAATAATATTTTCATGTCATATTTTTTTTTATTCTTTATAAATTATTTTGCATAGTTCAGTACATAATACTATTTATGATAAGGGTGATTTGCACGGAATTTTTCAATCGATTCTGTGAATGGAAAATTGCATGTTTTGTGAACACCTCACCAGAAGAGCCTATAAGATAGCCTAGTTAGTTTTTTTATGTTTTTTTTTATCGTTTTATAAATGTTTTTTTAACAACATCTACACGTAGGAAGCCCTGAAGTAAAATAAATTCACAGAACCTGTGTCACTTTAGGGGATGCTGTGTGGAGGGTCTTTTAGGGAAAAGAAGGGAGGAAATTCTAGGAAGGAAAAAGGTATGTATTCTGGGAAGGAATCTGAGAATCAGTGTGTCCAGGAGTGACGGGCGTATGAATCCATCCCTCCCACTGCGATGTAAGGCGATGGATCGGGAGAGTTAGGTCTCCCTCAACCAGTCTCTCCCGATTCGGCCCGCCACGCAGGAGGCGGGAAATCGCATTCACCACCAAGACCTAGACAAACCTCACCTTTGGAACCCGGGTACCCCTGCTAAATCACCAAACGTAGCAAACCACTTGGGGTTACCTATGGCAGGGATATAGGTTTTCCAACAAATGGTTCCCGAGTCGGCGTGCGGCGAATTGGAAATGAAAATTTATTGTAAAATTATGAGCAAAATATATTTTTCACACAGTTTCAGCAATTGAAAACCTATTACGGGATGTATATCTGTATAAAAATGTGATAAGTAAGTAATTCCTTATTAAACGAAGTTTAAAATTTTGTGAAACTTGAGAGCCATGCTCATCCTGCTGTTATCAAAACAACCGTCATCAACTTTTATCCCATGATCTTAAACCAAGAAGTAGTTTTTTTAATTAAGAAAATTTTCTTACTGCGAGTGAATTATATTAAAAAATGTAAAAAAAAAAACTTCTGCAATGCCCAACAAGATGTCTCCTGGATGAAATTTTTGAGTTTTGACATTCCTGCGCTGCGGCTGATTAGCGTTCCTCGTGAAATCCAGAGTAGCCGGAGTTATGCGCGGCTGACGGAGCTGGCTTCTTCCCACGGCGAGGAGGTCTGTTTCTGCTGCTTTGTGCGAAAATTCCTCGGGAAGAGGCGACATGACGGGCGCATTGCTGCGGCAGCCTTCCGCGCCGGCTCTGCCAACTTATTTTGGCCCTGTGTACGATGGATGTTCTGACACTGTTCATAATGAGCAGAGGTGGCTTCGGTCCCGTCCCGTAATAAAACGGCGCCTATAATGAAGAAAAATGATAAACAAGTAACAAAAAATCAGCAAACCTCATCTAAGTCAACGCAACGCAACTTAACCTAACCTTAACTAACTTAGGAGGTTTTTTTTTTTTTTTTTTTCATTTATTGTTACGTACATAAGATACATTATTTATACAGCAAAAATAACATGAAAAATATAATATTTATATTTCAAAATAACCTTTTTCGATACAAATAAACTACATAATAAATTTTCACAGATTTTTTTTTGTATGATATTTCTCTTCTATAGAAGCAGACGCTTGTGATTAGAAGAGGGACGAGTATCGGGATGAGAAAATATTTAAAATATATTAACAAAATATATTTTGTATCTTTTAATTTAATTGTGGTAGATACTTAAAAAAAAAACAAATTTACAAGTTATATAAGTTATGATGATAAATTTTATCAATTTGTTATTTTTACTTTAAATTGTTCTTTAATTGCTTTAAGTAGGCATTTATCGTCTTCGATTGTTTTTATTTTTTCAGGTAGGCTATTGAAGTATTTTTTTCCTAGATATGTGTAATGATGTTGTGCAAATGAGGTGTTGGAATTACATGTTTTTGACGAGTACGACTTTCGGTTAAAAAGCTATGATTTTGTTTTTCTTTTATTATTTGGATTATTACATTTTTTCAAACTAGATTATTAAATTTTATTACTTAAAATTCTTCAAAAATAAGGTGAGTTGGATAATCTCTTCGTTTTTTCAATATAATTTTTATAATTAAACGTTGCACAATTTCTTCACGTATTTAATTCACCATCCTATTTATGGCTTGTCCATAGGATAAAATATATTTTAAATTTACGATTTATGTATTTATAAGTCTGACTTTACTGTTCGGGACTTAAACCTATGCATAGTGGCTATATATCAGATAAGCTTTCAAGAAGATGGTTCCCTTATTTCTTTTATTTTTGTTACTTTTCATGTTATGTTGTTTTGTTACCGTAAAAATCAGTCATATTGAAGAGAAAACCTAAGGAAGTATTGGGCATGTCTTTGGGAGACCGATTAGTCTACCTCACTTTCTTGAAGGCTAAATCCTTAAGATACATGTGTTTGTCTTTTTTAAGTGTTGCTATTTTTAGTTTAAAATCCCAAATAAGTTTTAACTTCAATAATTGCATTGTTGCATTTCGAAAGATGAAATTCAAATGACATCATCTAAATTTCAAGATTCCAAAGCTATTCTAGTTAAAATACATTAGATATCAATAGCTTAAATTACCTTCTATCATATTTTTCAACATTAAAATTGAATGAACACCTTGACGGCCCTGTCTAACCTGTCTACGCCGCATCTGAAAATCGTAGTTTTATGAGGAATTCCCCCTCCGCCCCTCTCCCCCCTCGTTCCCCTTAACTTCCAGCTATGTGGGAGAGTCGAAGGGAAATTTCGCGAAATATGTCCCAGGATCCTGATATAGGTAGCTTCCCTCTGATGCGAGATTCTCCTTGCTAAACTCGCTACGTGGAATGCGCAGACGAACATTCCGCTATTTTGTAATGACATTTTCACATGAAATTCCATAGACGAAGGTTGGCTATGTGGGAGGACGCCCGGACCCGGACCACAGCGGGGTTAAAGGAAATTTCACAATATTTTTTAAGCTCTTGCGAAATTTTGGTAGCCGAACATTCTTGAAATAATATCATTCAAAAATATGATTTCGGTTTGAGTGAGCGAATATTGAATTTCATTTAAAAAAGAGGGATAACAATTTAGAAAGATATAGTACACAAAATAAAATGGAGGGTGGTTCAATTCTATGAGGGGGAGGGTTCGATCCTGAGGGGGGTTGGGAGAAAAGAGGGGGGGTTCGAAATTTCATTAGAAACTTTTTTAGAAAGTTTTCTTAGGAAAGGGAGGAATGAGAAAGAGAAGTTCTTAAAAAGAAAAAGACATGAGGGGTTGTTAGGAATCTGGAAGTCAGTGTGTCCAGGAATGACGGGAGAATGAATGTTCCGAGAGAGCCCCGCTGGAGAGGTCAAAAGATCTTCCTCAACCAGTCTCTCCCGATCCAGCCTGCCACAAAGTTGGTGGGCAGATGCATCCGCCGCCAAGACCTGGAAAAACCTCACCCCATGAACTCAGGCACCCATTCAAAGTCACCAAACGTAGCAAGCTACTTGGGGTGACCTATGGCAAAAGTTTTCCAATAAATGGTACCGCTGCCCCTGGAACCACCTCCTAAATTGATTAAATGGATGGTGCAAATAATATTGCTCTTTTTTCCAGGAATGTAATCTATGAGCACTATTATATCTATATACTTAATACGTGCGCTACGTCAAAACATCCCTTGGCAAGGAGTGTGGGAAGGTTCTTGTAAGATATTATTCTGGATTTAGCAGAAATATACAAATAAATTATCATTTTTAATTTATCATATCTTTTAAGCGATATTGTTGCTTTCATGTTTTAATTTGTAATCAAGTTTTATAGAATTTCCCACAAAGTGAAGGATAAGAATGATGCCTTTGGATGTTAAGCGGTGTATTATAAGCTAGTATTATTTGTATCGCATCTGTAAATAGTTCAATAAACACTTACATAAAACTTCAACACAATCTACACATCTGACCTGATGGTGGACAGTGTAACGCTGTCCGAAACGTTGACTAAACAATGAGGAAGCGTAGCAAGGAATAATAACCTAAAAATAAATCACTTTAATACTTTTACCATGAAAATTTTATAAAATAATGACTTCTGTTTAGTCTTAGTTAAAATAGGGTGGCCCAGCTACAATATTTTCGGAAGTCTTTTTACTAATGTAATTTTTCATAAAGGACATAAAGCTTTTATAAAAATATTATTATTAAAACCTACATATATGATACGAATGAATACGAACTAGAATCAAGAAACATAGCCCTCCACTTAACACGCATATCACAATTTAGAAACGATCTACGAGTATCTATTTTTAGGGCCATCTGTTGAAAATTTCAATACGAAATTACTGGAACTATTTTAATTGGTGTAGGGTTGTCTTTTTCGAAAAACTTTATTTTTGTTCTAGAAATATTTAAACTCATATCTGTGTAGTCTACAATCTCCTCAATTGTCTATTAATTATATATCGATCTTCCATATAAACAAAATGAATAGTCGAAATGTATGTACGCACATGACTTCCGAACGACTGCACCAAATTGGATAATTATTTTTTTTGTTCGTTATTGTCAGGACAAGGTTTGTTTAAAACTACTGAAGAGCTCTGGATTTATGAAATTTGTATAAAAATTGCAATAGGTGGCATGCGAGCTGTTTGAAAACTGAATGTGCCGGGACTGAATGCATGGAATGCTGGAGGGGGAAGGGGGGAGGGGGGGAGGAACCTGAGAGGGGGGGGGGGTAACTTGGAAGGGGGTTCGCAGGACGGGGAAAGGGAGGGAGTGGAGTTGGGAGAGGGAAGGTGGAGGAGGCGGAGTGGGAACGCGAGAGGGGAAGGGGACGAGGGAGAGGAACGGGAGGCAGAAGGGGAACGGGACGAATGGGAAAGGACACACAGGGAGAAACAATTTCTTTATTAAATGGCATAGCAACGCATGCCGGGAACCAGCTAGTATGTAAAGATCTATGCCACAGAAATTTGTGCTTTTATTAAAGACAATATTATTAATCAAATGAAAGCACAAAGTGTTATGGAGAAGATTATGGAATAAATAAATAAAATATGAGTACCGCACAAGAGTCCCAACTCCCAACTGCGCAACAATATAAGAATGGTCTTGGTCACCCATCAATATTTTTAGAACCTTACGTTACTCGTAATTAATTTTGATTTTAGAAAATAATTTTAGGAGTGTGAGAATAATTTTGTTGTGTTTTAAATAGCTTACATTGAAAAATATAATGTTTGTATGTAAATTTGTAACAGTATTGAAGAAAAAAAATGTTCTTTACTTCCATTCCGAAACTAGTTTGATGGAAACTCGAAACTTTGATGGCCGGCGTAGTCCAGCGGTAAGGATCTTGACTCGCACACCGAAGGTCACGGGATCGAATCCCGGCGTGGCGTGGCGTATTTCACAATTTATTCATTTAAAATAATATATAGTATATTTGCGGCACGTTCCAGAGTGGAAGATACTCTCAGTATCGCCCTGGTGAAAGACCACCATTCAGAATTGAAACGTTGCTTGAAATGGCATTAGCCGGATTTGGTGACCAGATCTGAATAGCCAGGTCCTTCCCCACCTTCCTCTTCCCTATCTCCTTCCCCTCCCCACTACCTTCAGCCTCACAACATATCCCAATTGGGGATGCCATAGTCTCACTGGCTTCAGACGGGAGCAGTTGGGACTCTTGTGCGGTATTCATATAAAAAAAATTAGGTAATGGAATGGAATGCATAAAACGTGTTACAAACGTTGACGAAAATTTCTTTTTGCTGCTTCACACAAACAGATTTTCTGCTTTATAGTTAAGACAAATCAAATTGAATCAATAAGCATCCGTCAAAGCTATCAAAATACCAACAATCACGTTATACGTTCCGCAAAGGCCGTTTTACATACCCGTTCGCAGCGGCGATCCACTTTTCGAGCATTACGATGCGCGCGGTGTACTGCAGACATTGTCTTGTGACGCTCTCAGCGCTCGACTTCCTCAGATAACATCTCTTGTCCTTTTTTGTAACGATGTCATAAGCTGAGTCGTGGCACCGTGTGAGATGGACTCTGAAAAAGTGTGCTTATTTGGAATTGCGGTTGTTTATGTTTTTTCCAAAACAAGGACGGCCTCCGTGGCATGACGCCTGCGTAAATTTATCTGTTGTCTGGTTTTAGGTTCGATTCCCACTGTAATGGAAACACGTATTGGTATCAAAATGATTTTTTTATATGAATGCCAGCCGCCAATAATCTACTCAACAAGGTGTCTTTTGGCATGCTTGTGGTCGCCTTAGTTTCTTGAAATGGCTTTAACCGAGTTTGATGAACAGATCTGAATAACAAGTTAGGTACTTAACGTTACCTTCTCCAACTTTCCTCTTTATCATCTCCTTTTTTTCCCCATTCCGGACAGTCGGGAGCAGTTCTTTTGTGCGTTATTCACATAAAAATCTTTTAGAAAAAGTTTAAATAGATAATTCTGAATTTGAAGATATTGATGAGGAAATCATATTGTAACGCTAACACATCGCTGTGGAGGATTTGAATAAACTGATAAACGTGCTTTGTATAATAAAATTCACTAATCTTTATACATAAAACTTAATATTTTTTTGTTTGTTCCTACACCATTCGTCTGATTGCTGTGAAAGTTTGGTGAGATGTTGTGCACACGCCCACGATGGTATCTATATATATAATGGTTCTGGAGTTATGAAATTTTTATTTATAAAACTTACAATAGAAGGCGGGGAAAGGGACGCGGGAGGGGGCGGGAACGGGGACGCATGGGGAAAGGACAAGCAGGGGAGGGTTGACGGAGGAGTTGGGGAGAGGAAGGGATCGCAAAGGAGACATAAAGGGGATAGCAGAAGGTTATTTTGGAAAATCCGTGCATCTCGCTTGGACATATCTGTATATGGTCTGCTCAAGCGTCGAAAACTGAAATGTGCGCACATTAATTAAATTAGAAGAAAACAAAATTAAAAGTATCTAAAAGTACTTCAATAAACAGATCTAAAACACAAATAGTTTCTTTCTTTGAGTGGCATTGCAACGCATTCAATTTGGGAGGCGGGAATGGGTACCGCCGCCCCGGGAACCTTTATTGGGTAATCAACACCTCTGCAATAGGTTATCCCAAGTGGTTCGCTGCGGTGATTTAGAAGGGGTGCCGGGTTCATGGGGTGAGGTATGTCTAGGTCTTGGAGGCAGATGACCAGGACACACTGAACCCCAGATTCCTACACACCCCTTAAACCCGTTTCCTTCCCAGAACTCTCCTTTCCTTCCCTTAAAAAAACCCTCCACACAGCATCCCCAAAGATGGCATAGGCCCTGGGGGAAATCATTTTCCTCGGGGCCTCCTGTGTGGAGCTTATGTAAAAAAAAAAGCAAATGAATATTCCTGTAAAATGGGCGTAGAATAAAACCTATTACCGGTTTTCAAAAGTCTCCATCTAAGCTCAAGGTATGCATAATATACATACAAACAACCAAAAATACAATTCTAATGAACAAGCCAAACATCACTTTGTCAAAAGTACACAAATTAAAAGGTCTTTAGATGGGGCAAGAATGTCATTGAAATACTTAACTTTACCCCATTCAATCCGGTAGCAAAAAATCCATCGTAATCGATTAATTTTAATAGACTTTGGTACCAACAATATCTCCTACAACGGGCGGAGACGCCGTGTGATTTTCTAAGAATCAGAATGATTTTCGAAAAAAGTAATCGAAAATGACGAATTCAAAATGGGATATGCACTCGTCATCGAGAGAACACCGATCCGATGACGTACTCCTTTGTGTAAACTAACCCTTCGTCTTCCACGGGGTCTGCAATTAAAAGAGGATAAATCTTGTATTACCAGGGGCGTACGACAGGGAACAAACAAAAATATCTTAGAAAATATCGGATAAAAGTAGGTACCAACCGCTACCTACCAACTCTAGCCTGTGATACTATCTCAAGTAGTGTTGTAAAGCTGAAAGTTGTGGGGAGGTAAGAGGAGACTGGTGAAGAGAAAGGTAGGAATGCACCCGGATATTTAGATCTGATCACCAAACACTGCCATTTTAAACAACGTTTCGATTCTGGTGGTCTTTAACCAAAGATATTGAAATATATATGATTTTTTATTTGAATATCTTTGTCTTTCACCCAGGTGATACTAACGGCCGTTGTTACCAATTTTTCGATCGAACAATATGAGGCTCCGGTCAGCTAAACTGTCTAGTAACGCTCGATTCGCCTGTTTGTCAGAGAGTTGCATTGGGAAGAGCTATTTGTGAATTTGAGGAGTGCTTAGCCAAAATTTCGGTTCCATGACAACTCATGAATCATGCAATTTCAACAGCCCTTTGAAAAGTCGTTAAAAGTTTGGAAACAAAAATAGTCCATAACCTAACCCAACGTAACCAATTTTTAATATATTTTTCACCACTTTTAATGACTTTTCAAAGGAAATGTTATGCTTTATTCTGCGTTGTCCGTTACCCAAAATTTCCGCTCAACAGTTTATCAGTAGGATTGGAAACAACGGCCGTGAAAGTATGTATCAAGAGAGCTAGCCACTGGTCACAAAATTCGACTGAAAGCAAAAAAAAAACATAGTCAAAACACAATGTGTTTTAGTACCGGAAACAATCTAAAATATTCATCACTTATGTATGTGGTTTTTTAACGTGAAAGAAATATATAGTTTAGAGGATTATCATAAAAAAATCAAATACAACTGACGTATGAACTATTGGTGATCCAACTCTTGATCCCTAGACATTTAATTCCTCGAGAGTTGATCCCTCGGAAACTTGACCCCTCGGTCACTTGATATCTCGGATACCCCAAAATTCCGCAAAATGCGCATTTTTTTGTACTTCCTCCCTGTAACGTATGAAGAGAGGATCTACGGCTATATTACAAAAATCAAAATACTTAAAATACCTGGAGGGTTGAGTGGAAATCTATAATACTAATATTTTGCTAACAATAACGCCGTGTCCACGAAGGAATATGCAGAAAATCCTCTCTGCATATTCCTTCGTATATATCATAACATATCCATGTTCGGAGGATCAACTATTCAAAGGATCAAATCTCGAGGGATCAAAGCGTCATAGAATCAAATTATTATTATTTATTTATTCATTTGTTTGACATAATAGCTTACATTTCAAAAATAAAATCAACAATGTCGGCCTCACTGGGTAGCTCACCTGTGCTGAGGCCTCCATTTTATAAAACAAAAACAAAATAAACTAAAAATTAAAATTTATAATTAAGTTTAAATTATAGGATAAAATTCTATTCTTATACTGTTGTTTAATAAATATTACCAAAATGTAAAGTGCCGTAGGTAATTAAGTAGGTGGCAGCGCGATATTAACATTATGTACAAAATATGATTGTAATTAAAATTATACGGATTTGTGCGACAAACGCATTATAAGAAATTATGAAACACCGGTCTTGGCCACCACTGATAAAATGACTTAAACCGCAATGATTTGTAAAGGAATTCTTCATTTCATGCCTGTTATATCCTATCCGAGTATGTCGTCATTACTTCTTGATCCTATTCCAGGGGTGGCCAACACTTGTATTGAATTACAAGTAAATTAACAACCTCACTTTTTCTTTAGTTTTAAAATCGAAGGCATTTCTATTTTTACAATTTAATCGTTTTACTCTTTCGAATGTAAGATTTTAAACACGAGTTTCTGGAAGTAGATAATATTATATAGAATCAAAACACATTCACACATTCATATCACGAACGAGTATTTTGAAATAATGCCATATTACATCCAGCCATGCTATTTAACATAGTAACAATGAATAGAGTTAAATTATGTACATTTATGAATATCATAATTATATACGGAATAACACTATACAAGGTTGGTAATTTATTACAATTTTAACATTTCACAAATTATATTAATCCAAATAGTCGTACGTATTGTGTAAAGTAATTTTAAAGCTTTATACATACAAGACGAAATAACACAGGCGAGACTTAGCTAGATTTGCCAGACACGTGGACGAAATTATACCTGTCGAAATCAAGTATGAAGACATGTACACCTACTTAAATTACATATAGAAATACATATAAAAGCGGATAGACGCCCTCGAAATGTGGTACTGTAGAAAAATACTCTGGATTCCATGGACAGCCAGACGCACAAATATGTCCATTGTGGAAGAGCTAGGCATCCACAATAGGCTTTCAACTATTTTAAGATACTTTGGACACGTTGCTCGCCAAACTGAGGACTCCAACCTGGAGAAATTCATAGTCACTGGCGAAGTGTTTGGCAGAAGATGCCAAAGATGGTCACCGCAGCGCTGGAGTGACCAAGTATCAACGGCGGCGTTCGGTACGTCGCGCGTCGCACAGTTAGTAATTTGAGGTACCTATCTACCTCGACTTTATTATTTTGGTATGTTTCTGGGACAATATAAATTACCATTATATGAAAAAAATGTTAAAAATATATATTGCTCGATTCAACCTGGTTCGGTCGTTTTTATACTTATAGCAATCTATATATATAAAAATTTAGGTTTCGAATGTTTGCGTTCGCAAATCTCGGAAAATAATTGATAGATTGACTCAAAAATTTTACAGAACATTGCATTTTAATAGAAGAGTGTTTCTATATGTATATAATGGTAAGCGCTGGCGTTATGAAATTTGTAAATATCGATCTGTATATCAAAAATCGCGTTGGTGATAAAAAAATTAAGTAAATAAAATTGAAGTAAACCCCATATGTTTCACAAAACTAAAGTTAATTTAATACATGAATGTCCATTAAATACAGAAAATGTAAAATTTTGCCGGATACATTCGGATACATTTTTAAAAGTCTCGTTGAATCCTAAACTTAAGAAAAAAAACGATTTGATAAATGGTTACTTCAATATTTTTTATCACACTAAAACACAAGTTAAATAATTATAATAATCCCTTGATATCCTAGACTCCGTCATAAAGATTCAGAAAAACATAGTAGTTATTGTTGAAATATCACGATGACGTGCACACGTACACCCGCGTAGAGATCCAAACTCGACGACATAAAATTACTCGTCTGCGTTTCAGGGTAGTTAGTTTTTGCGGTGTTGTCGTGACGTCGCAAGCAGCTAAAATGTTTTTTTTCTCAATTTCTAAAAAGATTAGACATTTAGGTACCTAATTAAATTTAAATTAAATTCAGAAAGAAACGTAGAGTTTTATAATAAAGTCGAGCTAGATTCCTTAAATTACTAACTGTGCGACACCCACGGCAGTCCTCCATGCAGCACAGAACCGCAAGGAGTAGATGAGCCTTGTCCACCATGGAAATTGGAGTAGGGGTCACCATCCTCAGCAATGAGGAATTGACTTAAGAAGAATAAAAACAGTTTTTTTACGTACGTATGTAATTCCAGTAAAATTAACTATCTCCATGTGTAATTTCGTCCATTTGTAGACAGATGTGTAATTCTGGTAGTCTAATATTAGTAGGTATACGAGTAATTTCGTCTTGATCCTTACTGATATGTTAAAGAGTGATTAATTATTTTAAATGTTCATATTATACAGGGATTAGATTAATATTGTACAATACATACGTAGTTTTACGGTCGCCGTGGTCGACGGGTTAGGCTCTCGAAGGACGCGGGTTCAAACCTTTTTTATTTGATTGGATTATGTTATTTCACAAATAAACTTTTAAAAATAATACAAGATATATTAGCGACACGTTCCAGAGTGGAATATACTCTAAGTATCGCCCTGATGTAAAACAACCATTCAGAATTGAAACGCTGCTTAAAATAGCTTCAGTCGTCTTTGGTGACCAGATCTGAACAGTCCTTCCCCGCCTTCCTCTTCCTCGTCTCCTTCCTTTCCCACTACCTTCAGCCTCACAACATACCCCAATGGGGATGCCGTTCACATTGGGTGGTATTCAAATATTTTATTTTTATTTTTATAGAATCTAAAATAAAAGTCCCCTGGTTTTTCTTTCCTTCTTCTGTCATTGCCAGCATCCTAATTTTTTATTCGGATTATTGTTATTAAAATCGTATTTGTAAAGTACCCGCCCGAGTAGTGGTAATAACGTCATAATTAGCTCGCGGTAGCGTGAAGGATGCTCACTGCTTACTGCTCACCATCCTCATTCCTCAGGGCTCGCGGTGACGGTGCTTTTCCTCAACAACTGCCTCGGGGGTACATTACAGGGATCGGTGGTTAGAATCAACAAATTAAGCGGCGTAAAGTGAACTTGAGATTTGTTGAAATTGAGAGCCACTGTGATACGTGGCTTTGTGGTTAAGTTTGATTAACTTCAGAATTATCAAAACTTAATTAAGTTAAAAGTTTGTTAATGAATACATTTTGATGCAAATGTTGTGGTACACAAACGTCACAATATAATACATTTTTGTGCAATTCATTAAGCTACGCAGAATACGAAAATCTGCAGAATCTCATTTTTATTTGGTTTGATATTTTCTTTTTTTTTGGAGACCATTTTTTCCACCCAGAGGCCCTGATGAAAAAATATAGCTCATGACCTGTGTCTTCTTTGGGGATGCTGTGTAGTGGGTCTTTTTAAGTAAATTAAGGAGAAAAAGTTCAGGGAAGGAAAAATGTGTTAGGGGTGGGTAGGAATTTGGGGATCCATCATAACTCCCACTGTGGGTGCAAGGCGATGAGTCGAGAGAGTCCTGCTGGACACGTCAAAAGGTCTCCCCAACCAGCCTCTCTGTATAAACTTTATTTATATATTTTTTTATTAGAATAACTCTTGTTATAATAGTTTTTTAAGGTTATACCCATCAATTAAAAATCAGCTGAAGGTAATATGGTTATTCTGAATGTGAAAAATGAGATTTAAAAGACTTTGAAATAAGAGGTCCCAACGGCTGAGTTAGTTAAGGCATTTCTCCCCATTAAGACAACAGATCCTGGGTTCGAGTTCCAGTTGCAACCGTAACCTTTTTATTTTTCAGTATATTTTTTTATTTTTTTTACATGAATACTGCACAAGAATCGCAACTGCTCCCGTCTGCGAGTCAAGATCTTTACCGTTAGACTACGCCAGCCGTCTTGTTCTGTTGAATGTCTCGTTTAGATTTATTAATATTATCTTCTTCTTCAATGATTATAATATGTATTAAATTGAAGAGTATAACATTCAAAAGTTAATATAACAAGAGTTATTCCAAACAAATTTGAATATTATTTTGGAATCTGACCTGTTGTAACTTAACAAATACTAATCTTTATTAACACGTCTTTTGGATTGTAATTCCGTAAACAGATATTTATTTTTATTTATTTAATTATTTTTTTATGTTTTTAATCTTCCACAAAGAAATGTATGTATGACTTAAGTGCGTGTGAAAACACAAATAATATACCCACACATTGGCGATTGCCAATGTAGGATTTTTTTTGTTATCTTTCTTATTTTATTTTTTATTAGGTTTGTCATCAGTGATTCACATCAAAGCGCTCACAAATACAATTATACTGAACATGGTTGATACTATCACTAAAGAAAACATAACATTGATAACATAATACTTACGTATACATTAAATTCATACACACACACATACTATGCATTACATACAATAATAAGTTTTTGCAACGAGGTTTTAGAAGAACAAGTTCATAGAACAACATAATAAGGAGCTTTAAATCTTGTTAAGAGATAATTTAAATGTGGCCATTGATGACTTTGTCAAATTAATGGAATGATTTTTAAAAATTACGGCACACTCTCGATAAAGCTGAGTAGTACCCTGAGTAGTTGTAAGTTTTCTTTTAAAAATATTTAACGAAGTATAATTATGCAGATACGGAACATAAAATACATATGGGCGTCAAATACAAATAAAATCGGATATATTTATTAGACACACTATCTAGTTTTTTTTTCGTTTCCCTATTTTGGTTTAGATTAATTGAAATGAAAACATCTTTAGCACCGTTGTGATTTGAAACTCGACGAAACGACACTAAAAAGAGACAAATATATACATCTAGTAATAGGATTTAGACTGCGAGTGAATGAGATAGCAATAAAATACTTACTTATTTATTTTACGGGTACTCGGTTCCAAAAAATACGATAAATCCACAGTCCCACGCAAGTCTCCTTTTGTCTATAATGGTATAAAGCGCCTGACGAACATTAGCGGCCAGATATTCATCGGATCAAAGATCGAATCAATTGAAATCCAAAAGAAAATAAATATTTTTATTTTTGTAAAATCAATATGCAATCATCAAACCACTCCGAAATGAACAGGCAAAAAACACAAGAAAACGACATCTAGCGACTCCGAAGAAGAAAACACAAATACTAAAAGATGACAAAATGTATAGGAAAATTTGCACTGGAAATCGACGACAAAAATATGGAAAAATCATCTTTCACATTGATTAAAAAAAGTGCTTCGTAGTCTCACCATTCTTGCCTACTTTAATTTTCTGAAGGTTTCATTTCTACCGCGTGGGAATTGCACACTCACATTTTTTTTTATATCTAAATAAATTTATATAATAGGTAAATAATCGTGTATTTTTCATTATAAGTACTTTATTTTTGTATGTTTTAAATACAAGTATCAAATACTCGTTCATAAAGTATGTATGATAAACCTACTTCACATTGATTATTATTTAACTGTTCATGCATGTACAACTTTGGTACATTGACGATCAACTTAATCAAGCCTAATTTGTTTCCCAAATCCCGTGCTTAATGGTCTCCGGGCTATAAATAAGGTACAATAACACCCAGGGCGTCATTAATTGAGCAATTTGCCCCAAAAATTTCTCAATCTAACCTTCGGCGGTCCGTCAAACCAAACACAAAACAAAACAAAACCATCTACAATAAAGAAATAGGAAGCACACGTGACCAGCCACAATCGGTTATTATTTTAGCTGGCCGAGGAACAACTTTACTAATAATAATAACTAATAACCAATAAATGCCCCGCAAATAATTATTATATTAAGATAGAGAGATGTTCTGGGTGGTCGGTGTGGCCCTCTCGTTCTAGCTTTGCTCTCTGGGCCAGGGGTGGAGTTTAATAGCTTTTATTTTGGTAATATTATTGTGAATTTTATATAATTTTTTTTATTCTTCATAATAAGCACCCGCTTAACTGCCAAAGCAGTTCGTCAACAGGTCAATTTCACAATATTAATTATAACACTAAAGCACACATATAACGAGAAACCACAATAGAAAATATAGATATATATATATATATATTTATAATTTTTTTTTATTATTTTTTAATTGTAATATAAAACATTACTTACATACGTACATATATATTTTACAAAATATTATAATAAAGGTCGTTATTGGTCATGTAGGTATACCTTATCAGAAAAGAGGAGCTCTTGTGCCTGATAAGGGAGCCACGATTATTACTTAGGTTGTAAGTTATAAGATATTTTGTATAAAATTATTTACTTTTTATTGTAATTTTTTTTGAAAATTTGTTTAATTTTATTTATTTGCTCCGATTCGTTGATGATACAGCGTAATTCAGAAGGGAGGTTATTAAAGTGTTTTATGGCTTGGAAAATATAATGATTTTGTATTTGAGTTGTTTTAAAATTAGGAAGATAATTATTATATAAGATTAACATTTCAAGTGACTAATAAAAAGGTATAAAATACATAGACAGATAGATATAACACAGGTAACATACTCATGGACATTTCAATCGTCCAGTTGATCAGGCAGGATTCTGAAATTGAGTTGAGTATACGGTTAAATGTAAAAGTGTGCCCTCTATCTGGTACAATACCCAGATTACTCATAAACACCACCAAATCAATTATAATACAGAAAAAAATTGTAGCGAATTAAACAAAATGTTGGTGTTTTCTGGGTTACTAAGATATTTCAAAATGTCCTACTAATGTACCGGAACGTTACGATTTCTAATAAATATATTAATATAATATATTATATTATGTTAAAATTTAGTATTTGGAGACATCAAAAAACAAAATATAAAATAATAAAAAAAATCTGACTAGTCAACCGACCGATCGATAAACACACTCAAAAGCTCACAAAATAATGAAACACACTCATAGGCATGTTTATTTATGAGATTACAAGCATAAAATCTATGGAAGCTAATGTTTAAGAGCTTAGTTTTAATAGTAAAATTTGTTCTAATAATCATTATTCAGCATTTTCTTGAGTTCACTGGTTAAATTTAATTCGCTTTTTATGAACATTCTGCGGTGTAATTTCGATACCTAAAGTAAAACGGTATCCTAGTTGATAAAAACCAAAGCTTTTTATAGAATTATGGTGCATTAGTCGTACTGTCTATTTGTGAAACATTCTTGCCTGACATTGCCTGTTCTTCATTCTTTACCTGTTAGAAATTGGTCAATATAAAATAAATAAATGGTAAAATTATATATTTATATTAATATTTTCTCTTTACACATTTGTTAGAAAGTTGGAAGGTCTGGTCAAAAATTCGTTTTGTTTTAGAGTCATTCCCGTCACTGATTTCAATTTAGTTTACCAAAACCACATATTGAAATAGAGCTTTCGCTAAATAGATTAACAAAAGTACAAATTATTATATTTTCTCTGTGTCTCTAGGAAAATGTTTACAGGACAAAAATAAAACTTAATATCACAATATAAGAGAGTAGAAGCATCTGTTCTCCACCACTGGGATGCGTGACTGGAGCAGGGGCCGTTCATTACACAATGGTCCATTATTAGCCGATCGCGCGAAAGGTGCCCTAATCGTCCGCCCTCTATCTCCCCATCCTCCCTCACCCACCTGATCCTCATATCCAGCAACATCACCAAGCCAATATCCAGTATCAGGCTAAATTACCACTCCACTTATACCCATAATTACACACTTATACTTAGATCACGTGGGGTAACCGTACGCAATTTTTAAATTAATATCTACGCTATAGACGCTTTATTTTATATATTTTATTTACTAATATGGCAACTAAAACAAGTAAAAAAACTTTTACGGTTCATAATCCATACGCGGGGTAAGTATACGCACTCGCCTCTAAAACTGCTCTTAAGTGCAAAATGACATATTCGGATGCTTTCTTATACAGGTAGGTAGGTACATACACCTACATAAATGTAAAAATTAAACAGGATATGATAAATGTGCATGATTCAAAATTTTATTTTATGTTGGTGAGGTAAGTGTACGCACCCAAATTACCGTGTACGCTTACGCTCGCACACTTACTTCATCAAACATTAAATAAAATAAACTTATTATTTTACATAAAAATGTCGTAAACCGCACCATTCTGATACTAATATTGATTACCTAATAGAACCCATAGTAACACAGATAAGAAAACTATTAAAATTTAATTTATCTGTGAATTTTTAATTTTCGATAAAGGGCTCACTTTACGTAATTCAATTTTAAACTAAACTTATTTATCGCCAGCCAATGAACAATTATGCCATATTTCATTTTCTTTATTGCGAAGAAAAAATGTTACATTTTCAAAGGGTTTTTCTTACTTTGGTTGTTTTTACTGATTTTTATAGCTGACCTAGAAAATATAAAAAGAACAATACATTTAAATGATTTTTAATTGACCAGGCTACGATATCCAAAGAATAATATTTGTAAATGTCTTGGGCAAAATTTAATGTGATTTATTCAAAAGTGCATAACAATTAAGATATCCATTTTATTACTAAATATTAACTAATTGATCTAATAAAGTACACCCACAATTTGATCTTAAATATTTTAACGGCTATTTAAAACCTCTTATTTTGGAATAGAGTTGTAAAAAAATAACACTCAACGATCCTTCTTACAACCTCCTTTGTATTTTATTTGATTACTAAAATCAATTAAAAAATACATTTAATTCATTTTAAAAATCTGCTGGATTTTTTTAACTTCTTTTCGCCAAATGGTAATTTCAAACATACGATTGATATTAAAAATAATCATACTAATATTTAAAATTGTATTTGCGGGGAAATAAAGGTAAATTTAAAGAAAATCTCACTTTATAAAGAAGTGAAAAGCTCTCGTGTTTGATATAATATGTAAAAAGGGAAATATAGTGTGTACTTGACTAATTACATACACCTGATTCACAGAGCTGACGTTCACAGCAATATTCCGGCAATAATATGGCAAGCGTGATAGGGGTATAAGGCATAATGCAGGGTAAAACACTATGGAGGAGATATAAAATAATCTAAGGGATGTAAATCCTGGATGATAGTACCTAGATATAAATTTGTGATTATTTGTTTAAAAAAACCTAGCATTTTATGTATTCCCATTTGAGGCATATTGCGAGCTTTGAATAGATGATATAAACTAGAAATGCCTTCCATATACAGAGATTTGAAAGGAAACCAACGTCGCTATTTACTTTGTTGCTTTGGGAAGGGAAGGAGATGGGAAAGAGGAAATAGGCAGTAACTGGCTATTCACATTTGATCACTAAATATAGCCATTGACCGGTCATTGGCTGGGTTCCTTCCACCCAGGCTTCATGAGTTCTGGAGATTCCTAGGCTGGCATCAGGCAAGTCCTCCATCACGACACAGGCAACACTTTCCGCTTACTCACGTTAGTAGGAGATTTTAAAATATTGTCAGATTATTCATTACCCGTAAATGTTTGTCTTTCGTTAACATTAATACACCATTCGACAATCGCCGCCCTGGGAACCATTTATAGGATAACCAGCATCCCTGCCGTAGTCCACCCCGAGTGGTTTGCTACGTTTACATTTAGCAGGGGTGCTCGGCTTCATAGGATGAGGATCGTATAGATCTTGGCGGTGAACGCGTTAGGACACCTACTGCGTGGCAGACCGGATCGACTGGTTGAAGGAGACCTAACTTACCTCTTCAGCCAGACTATTTCGACCCATCAGCTTGCACCGCAGTGGGAGGGATAGAATCATACGTTCGTCATTCCTGGATACATTGCCCCCAGATTCGTTTCCACCCCTCATACCCTTTTCCTTCCCAGAACTTCCTCTCCTTCCTTTCCCTAACAAGACTTTCCACACAGCATCCCCAAAGATGACATTGGCTCTGAGTGATTTTCTTTCGTCCTGTGTGGAGCTAATGTAAAAAAATGTACTAATATTGTCATTCAAGCAACTTTTTGATACTTAATTGGATTCTGAATTCTGTTAGTATCTACCACTCTGGCCCCCTAGCATGATCGGTCGATATAGATTTTATCGAAAATATCGGTAACTTGTCATCGCTTCCGAGCAGCAGTTACGACAAACAACAGTTTAAAATGACTATTTATTTGACGTTTCAGTTATTTGTTCATTAGCGGCCTGCAGTCGTGCTCGGGAGCGATGACAAGTTACCGACATTTTCGATAAAACCTACATCGATCAACCATGCTTGGACCCCTGCTGGAGTGACCCAAATCCATCCTATATGAATCGCAGTGGTTCTCCCCGTAAGGCATGGCATTGTAAGGTATGAGCTATAACATTAGGTAGGTAGGAGGTAATATAATTGCACTTTCACACGCTCGAGAGCGGCTCGAGTAGGTACAGAGTGTCGGATGCTGCAGAGGCATCAATGGACCACCCAGCCGCCCGCGCCGGTCCTTCCTATTCACACGTCGGCCGGCGTAATCGGTCCCTCCGACCGCCTTTTCCCCTTTAATATATTAAACATATTTCCCCTAATGCATCGTAAAGATGCGCCCCGGAATCTTCTTTGGTAGGAACTCACTCAGAATGATCCATAATATGGAGAATGCGTTGAATTTGAATTAGAGCTGCCTCAGTAGGTCACCTCAAGCAATTTGCTACATTTGGCGACTTAGCAGGGGTGCCCGGGTTCATGGGATGAGGCTTGTCCGGATCTTGGCGGCGGATGCTTCTGTCCACCAACCGCTTGGCAGGCCGGATATGAAGAAACCTATTGATCTATCCAGCAGAACTCTGTAGGAACATCCCATGCACAGCAGATAGAGGGAAGGATTCGTAAGTCCAACACTCCCGGACACACTGACCCCCAGATCCAAGCTCCTCAAACCTTTTTCCTTTGCAGAACTTCCTCTCCTACCTTTCCTAAAAATATCCTCCATACAGCATCCCCAAACGATGATATAGTCCCTGCGGGGAATTATTGCTTCTGCGTAGAGCTTCAGGTAAAAATAATCCATTTTAAAGTATCTGTCAAAAATTATGGCTCCAACTTTGATTTTAGTTTCAGATCAACATCTACATCATCGTTCTGCATCTTTTACATTTGTGCAATCCTTTGGTCTTCACACCTCTCCACGATGAAAATTACATATCTTTGATTACAGACTGAGAAGCCGTGCGGGTTGTTATTTCTGTTCTGAGCGCTTCTCGGACGGTTTTTACTGGGCGTTTTTTTTTCGCTCTAGGGATATCTCAGTTTGGCTAATTGAATCATTAAGATGGAATTTGGGGGTATATAACCTCTGGTTCACGGAGGAATTTTCACCCGGGGCATCCACAGATCGTGTGACGCCGGACTCGGTCGCGAATCACTCCTTCAAGATCCCATTATTGATATTATCCGCAGTTTTTAATATATTAGTCACTTGTGGGCAAATGAATTATGATTAAATTGGTGCTTTATTTAAAAGTCTGAAGACATATCTAAAAAGTAGAGTAAAAAAGAAACAGGGGAAATCTATAAACAATATTTTGTTCATGGCAACGCATTGTCTTCGTCACGACAATGAGACATCGAGATCGTTTAATTATTTTATATATTTTTTATTAATGACTATTAAAACAAAACGTACCTTCTTGTTTATTCGTAGTCCTCCTCCCCAGGGAGTCCTGTTCCGAGGCTGACTGTAGGTAGTTGTGTTAGTGTTAAATCATGATTTCCACGTCTCCGTGTTAATTGATTTCCTCATCTTCATGTTTATTGACTTCCTCTTCTTCGTATTAATTTACTATGTTCTTGATTTCCTCATCTCCACGTTCATTGACTGTATGCTGAATTGGTTTTAATTCATATTTTTTTATGATTTTCTCATCTTGATGCTTACTCTGATGTTATTTTCAAACTTTGATGTCAAAGAAATATTAAATTTTATTGAAAAGGAATTATACAATTTTGAAGCATGTTTTTCTAATCAAAAGATGTGTTTATTTGGAAATTTTATTAGATTTGAGGTTTTCGTCCTTGTAGTGTAGGTACTTAATGTTCATATAATCACGAAATATTTGTTTTTGCATTGCTTATTTTCATAACGACTCGAAATATATCTATGACTATTGATTGATTGAACATTGAATGTTTCATATTTTCTTTTTATCAGTCGGAAATTTGTTGCTTAACTATTGATTGCCATAACCGAGAAAATCATTGGAGACGTAATGAATCCTTGTCGATTTTGAACAATACCAACTAGCCAATTTAGCTAATTCTAACACCTAGAAGTAATTAATAAGACAATATATGCATTGCTAAAACTACATTCATTCACATTTATACCAAATACACGTTACCAGAGATAAACCGCGTTCGAGATTAGGATTAATATTGTCCGAAAATTCTTGGGGATCCCTAATGTGAAGCGGCCCATGAATCTTCACTAGGTAGCCACCAACCAAAATCTAGTTGGTTTCTTGAAAAATCTAGACAAAGGTCAAACAATGAATATGTTTTACCATCATATGGTAAATCAGAAACCGTAATACTCATAAGTATTTTTTAAATGATTCATAAACGCGTTCACTTAGTCATATATTTAGATTCTGCGTCGCGCAAGTTCGTGTTATTTTTCGCCAGGAAGTCACCAGTGTATTGTCAATATCCTGGTGAGGTAAGACAAGTGTCACTATACAAATTTTACATCACGTAGAAAAATGAAAAATTGTTCTTGAGTGGTCGTTGGTATTTGTTCAGTTAATTGTCAGATTCTTTGGTACATGAAAGCAAGAATGTCACCAGTAATATGTACCTAAAATGCGACAAATTACTGAGGTTAAGGTTTGCTTTTAGTCAGAAATATCTCCTCTGAATAAACATTAAAAATGCCTTCCACACTTCCATGTAGACTTAAAAGGACATTAATGTCTTCTCTGACGTTGTATCTTTTGGTTCTAGCCCATTTAGCACACGCTGTGTCTCTTGTACGTGCCTGACATCGTACATCGCCATTCCATTTGAATTTCATAATGATAATGAAACACTGAATTGAAATTGGTCAGACTTTTGGACAACGAAACACGCCCACAACGCATTTCTTGTGTTCTTCTTTATTCTATGGATATCTCAGACATAATATTGAAATCCCACGATTCTTCTTTGGAAGTCATCGAGATCTTAGATATTTCCTGCAGTGCAAGAACCCAATAGAATGGATATTGCATTCTGCAAGTGAATTCTTGGTCACCTGTTTTCCCAGAAGTATTACGATGCCCCATGAGTCTTGGCAAAGAATCTAGAGAGTCAGCAAGATCCGGTCAATCGTCATAGATGTAACGGAAGAACTATAACATAATTACCACGCGGATAATTCCCAAATGGTCAACTTGAGCACTTCGTCAAGGAATTCTCGGATTCCCTGACGTGTGACGATACATGACTCCCCCGAGGAACCGGGGTCCAGGGAGTAGAGAGTCCCCGATGTCTTGTCAGCCTCCATTAGACGTAAGACAAAAGGCTCAGTGGGATTGCTCCATACACCTGACATGCAGGAATCTCGGCCCATTGTTCTAGGGCCGGGAACTCGGGCCGGACAAAGGAGACGACTGGTGTGCATTACCGGCGATGATTCGACATATTCGCGGCCAATATTCCGGCTTGACCTTTTGTTATTTTTGGGCAATCAAAGATTCCCGAGGAGCGTTCCAAGAACATTGTGTTACAAAAAAACTCTATCGAATGAAAGTTTTACCAGAAAAATAAAGCTCTATGTATCTCTCCCTTAAAAATATCTCAGAAGGAATTTGATTGATGAACGATGGACAGCAGTAAATAAAAACTTATCACTTAAAGTGTGGTTGGTAGTCCATAAATGGGTTACAATACCAAACTTGATATTATGGAGTGAGTGATTGAATAGATGAGAAATTAATGCAGTAGAAATGAGATCCCTGGGATCCCCAGTTGGTAAAACCATGCAGATACAAGGAACAATAATATGATCAGAGGATTCTAATGAGGGGATCGAAAATATCGCTAAGCATATAGACACAGTAGGCTTAGAAATACTGCGTAGTTTGGAAACAGCAAGCATTTGGATGGAAATTTAATGTACATTGATAAAATTTCGCACAAATGGATGAAAGAAGAAACGGGTTTTCCCAGGTATATCTGAATTTATTAAGTGATCCAGAAGTTAGAGTAGAAGTTAGATTTAGAATTGCACAAAAGCATAGCTGAGACTAAATGAGCATAAAGCTAGGAGTGTATGTCAATTCTAAGTTGTTTGGCAGCAGTTCAAATATTATAGTCGAATTAAAATATATGGCGATGATGACAACAATGATGGAATTTTTGCCCAATACTTCCTTTTCCCACTTTTCAACCCTCTGGGATTAGATTCAAAAATATACTTTTTTTTAATATTCCTTACTAGTAGAAGAATTACACATAAAATTTCAAAAATGCTGTTTTCGAACATTCCCAAAATTATATGTTATTTTGAAGACTCATTCAGATTTTGATTTTACAAACGGACTATCAATTGAAAATATTAAAAATTTGAATGCAAACTGCGTATTATAATTTTAGTATACAAATGATTATAAAGGTTAATTGTACTTTAAAAAAATATTTATACATAAAAAAATGGTAAACCTTTACCGGGTGAACTGTTGGCGGTATTGTTTTTTTATTTTTTATTTATTATTTCCAATTGTACGGGAGCGACTATAGTAATCTTTTAAATGCAGAAAAAAGCTTCCTCTCTTCCAAATTTGTTTATATTATAACTGCCTGACTGACTCATAGAATAAATAATAACACAAGAAGTACTTTGTGGGTGTGTTTCGTGATCCAAATCAAGCCCAATTTGGGCCTATGTTCCCATACAAAACTGTGTTTTGAAATACCCCCTCCTGGGGAGAATTTGTTTCCATTAAAATTTATATGGAAGGCATTTCTAGTGATATATTCTTTATTCTATGGACTGACGGTAATATAACGGGACACATAAAGAGTTTTGCAAGAAATTCTGTATATTTTGGTGACAAATTTAGCACTTCGTGGCCTGAGTTATTACATATACCTACACAAATAATCATTACGACATTTAATATCGATAACCTTGTGGTTTTAATTATTGATATTCTTAGTACGCCCCTCTAACCTGCTGGCGATGAACATTAATTTTGAGGAGTTGACAGCTGTCCGTAATGGCGGATGCTGTTGTAGATGTGATATCTCGGGGAATCGTATCTGAATTCAACTGCCATCATTTAACTCGGAGTGATATAATATTGAATTTGGGCATAATTAAATTTGATATGATAATAAAATATAATAAAACATGGATGGTACGAGTATAATCGAGAACATATTTTAGAAAGGTATCTAATTAAATTTAAAACAATAACTTTGCTAAACCACTACATTAGACTAATTCCATGCGCGTTAAAAATAGTTTTTCAATTTTTTGCTCGCATTGACAGAACATTTTGATGTCTGGTCGGTGGTCGAGGTTTTGATTTTGTTTGTTAAAAAAACTTATAAATTTAAAAAAAATAATATGTCTAATCTACTTGCTATGATAAAGTATCATTAATCGTATTATACGTGTCTAATATTTAAATCGTTAATGGATATTTCAAAGTTCCGCTGAAAATGAAATTACGATGCATTTAACTAAAAATAGCCGCTCAACAGATTTTGTGTGCCTCAGAAAAACAGATAATATTTCATTAATGAAGACAATATTAGCCAATCTTAATCTAAAATTTGAAACAGAATAATCAGAAAAAGTTACGGTGACATCTAGGAATCGAACCCAGGATCTTTCCTGGTTGCCCAATATTACAATTTGATGTTTCACTCATTAAGTTAAAAAAAAATGCATTCTAGACATGCAGAAAAAAATAATAGATATCGCAAATAAAATAAAATAAGGATAAATTTGTCCACGACACTATTTAGTTCATTTTAGTAGCATTTAGTTCGAGATGAATCTTGCAATCATACATAAAGATAGTAGCATAAAAATGAAGATAATGTTGTCTTAATCGAAGCATGATACAGATTGTGACCGAATGGGATGGGATCCCATTAGCTCAGTGGTGGAGCACCGCCCCGGCAAGGCAAAGGTCCTGGATTCGATTCCTGGGTGTGACCGTATCTTTTTCTGATTTTTCTGTTTCAAATTTTCGATTGAGAGTTGCTGATATTGTTTTCATTAATTGAATATTAAAATTTGAAGTTTTACTCTTTAAGTTAAAATTAAAATAAATTAAAATAATATTTAAAAAAAATAACAATAATATTTACACACAATCCGAACCTAATGATTAATAATTTTAAGAACTGAACTTGAGACACATTATTATTGCTATACTAGTTTCAAAGAGGCTGTTTAACAGTACCCACGGATTTTTTTTGTCTAAAAATGATAGCTTCCAATAGAAACTGCCGAAATACCGGTATAATTCTAATAAATCGACGTTACTTTAGAATCAAACATCTTTTCAAGGATATCCGTCCATTGATTGATTCCAATAACGAAATGGCCCCGTGCATTAAACGGGATATACTACAATTTAAGCCACTGCATACGTAGTTCTGTATACGACGTACAAAATCATTCAATTAGTGGCTGTCAAATAACTAATCAGAAGCCATAACTTGTGTTTAGCAATCAATCTGTTTAACTTGATAATATCTATCAAATAGTCAAATGAAACGTTCAAATTGGCAAATAAATAACTTTCAATTAATGAAAGCGAACCAGACCTCGGAATAAGAACAAGATATACAAATAGACACGACATAAGTAATAGGTAACACAGCGTAATAATTTATTGTTCAATAATTACACACGATAAGGCGATACAAATAGAATATTTACGAGCTTTTAATATCGCAGTGATTTCCACTTTGCGACTCGCAGATAAAACCTGGCTTTTAGATTAGAATGAGAATAATAATAATGTCTGTACTGGGAGTTGACTATAGGAATGTTGGGGCCCCTGTAAATAACTCACAGGTATGTAACGTAATTGCAAGCTTTCGGACGTAGATAATCTGATACGAGAAAGCATAAACCAAATTCCCAAAGAGGCTGAATAGGGAGACAGAATTAGAGTGGTCTCTCGAACGATATAAAACCAGAGGTGTTTTTCATTGGTTGGTGAACTTCAGCTGGACTTCTACTTTAAGAATTTAGGTTGATGTGATCAATTAGGTACTGGTCTCTGGGCATTTTAATAGAATTGTGTGAAGTGACCCCTACACAAGGAGGAATACTTTTTCTTTGCATTGTGCTCTTAGTTTGAGAAGGAAAATCTGATTTTCAATGCTTTATGATGTAATGATCATTATAATCGGCAGTAACTACCCGATTTCACCTATGCTTCGTTGAAAAAAACCCATTATTTGTCCATTTTTTAGTAAAATTGATTTTTTATGTTTATCTTTTTGTGGATGACGATTTGCATATGATTGCTCTCTTCTTAAATATTTACTTTTTGATTGAAATGTGTTTTTATATTCATTATTAGGTATTCGGTATTAGGCCGAATAGTTGAAAGAAATCAGTCAAATATCAAATATTAAAAAAAGCCGAATATCGATTAGTGGCCGAATATTCGCTCCATCTCTAGACGTGATGGTCTAAAAAAAGCGTTGAATATATTCTAAATAAGCTGCAATAATTTCTGGTCGTCAAAGCTCAGAGAGCTCGAGAGTTTTTTTGTGAGGCATACATAGATTACCTGCTTTATATTAAAGGTTATAATACCCCATTGCATATAACTTTTCGTAAGGAAAGCAACCTTTAGACAATTAATTTAGGCGAGAAAAAGTGCACTCGTCAGGAAATATCATTAAATTGTGCATTATAATATAAATGTTTTTGGAATTATTATGAAAGAGATTAACTTCAGTGACCTTGAAATTGATTTTGCTAAATCAATACAAAAGTTTCGGATCAACAAAAAGCTGACATCACCGAAATTTTGATGATTGCGTTAAAAAATAATCGTGTATAATATGCTTGTGCATCAAATACCACAGAACGAATTTTTCAGTTCAATAAAAAAACTTTTTTTTCTTTCTACGAAGATGGCTGCATTTGCTGTAATTAATGTTTTTATTGGACTGCCTCTAATTTAAAATATATTTAATTTCTGTAATTATCGTATCGTGAGTTGATCACCGTGTTATTGGCAAAACTCTATTCATCACCTTTAAATATAAAATAAAAGACAATATTATTTATAAATGCATCAGATAGGTATAATGAATACGATCCTTCATTGTTGTGAGATGACGGTTGTGATGTCTGCTATATTATACGTATTATTGCATGTCCTATAAAAACTGCTAATTTACGTTTTGCTTTTTGCCCAAATTTCGGCCAAATTGCCTGTTGACCTTCGCGTGGTTCGGACGCATTGTGAGCCATGAGTAATATTATAATTAACTACCACCTATGACTAGCCCGTTAATAACATGTTTTGTGTTAACTTTGTTGCAATGTGACGTGTTTATCAACTATTCGGAACTTACAAATTGCTTTAACACATCAAGCAAAAACTTCAACAAAGGAATACCACAAGATTAAGCTATGGTTCACGCTCTTCTGAATTTTTAATTATTCTGAATTTCATTGGTATATTGCATATACATTGCAACATTTGAGTTAAAGAAGTTGGCGTTATCTGTTAACACTCAAATTGTTGGAGGAATATTTAAAAATTTAATAATATTATGCATATATATATATATATACGGAATGTTAAGGGACGCACTTGACGTACCTACTGATTCGAGTGATTCCTGACATCATTTGGAGTAAAAAAATTAAATGAAATTTTTGTCTGTGATGACTTTTTAGATGTTTTTTTTTTCTATTTTTTCCTTCAAAATCAAACAAAAATAAAATCTTCCACAGGTTGTCACTGGTCACTTAGCCGAGTAACCAACCAAAATCAACCCTTCACCCCGCCGCTAACTATCCAATAACTACTGATTTTTTCTGTTTTTTGTTGAAAAAAAAACATAAAAAATGTCACCGGAGTCCAAAATTGAATTTACGTTTTTTTTTCAAATAATGTCAGGAATTACTGGATAAAGTGAGTCAAATACGTCCCTTAAAAGTAACTAGCAGTCCCTTAGTAGTCCATAGAAATTATCATTGATTTATAAACAAACCATTTTTCTTCTGACGCTTTTTTCATTTTCATTGATTAAATTGATAATTTTTATGGAGAAATATTCAAATTTTTCATTTATCCTAAAATCCAAAATTTATTACGAAAACGGCGCTCTACAAATTATTTAACCATTATTATCCAATTAATGTTACACTTGAAATATTATAATTTTTATCATCAACGATTTTTTAAACCTATTTATAAGTATGTAATTCCAATGGTACAATGTTGATTGTCTTCAATTTTATATGAAATATGGATATTGGTTTATCATGTTTCTGGTAAAATGCTAATGTTAAAGTGCGCCTGTTCTCAACACTGTTTTCCTAGTGAGACAGGCACGGAACGTCACCGATGTTATCTAATTAATAAAGATAATAGTGAATGATTAATTAAGTAATGTAGATGGGATAAATAACATCTCAGTTACTTATGTTAAGTAATATTTTTGATTATCAATGAATTAATGAAATTCATCAAATAATGTCTGTCATATCTTAATCGGTCATGCACAAATCTTCCGCGTGGTCTCGTACAGAACACATTGCTGACGTGGCTTTACGAAACACACTTCTCATTCTTATTTTATTCAGTGATTACTAACTTATCAAAACGTTGAATCAGTCTACAAATTCAACGATATAGGTACCTAAAACATTGGTAAAATCGGAACCAGTTATCGACTACGGTTTGGTAAAATTATTTTATGCCAGAAAATGAAAACTTTACTTTTTTTTTTTTTTATAAACGAATATTTACAAATTAAATTAAATAAATATCTTGAAATTAGTGGTTATTTCTTTTTCAAAATCTTTATGTAAAATATTGTAATTCTATTAGTAGATATTATGAAAGATTTGAGGGTTGGGTAATTTTGTTTGTGGTCTTGTCGAGTTAACCAAAAAAAATTACACATGAATTTAGTTTTTAAGATGAAGCCATACTAAATAATGCAAAATCATACAAAATCGTATGTTTTAGTTTTGAAAATTTGACCACTTAGAAGTATTATAGATGCTTCAATTAAATACTGCGTGTAGAACATGCCCTTAAAAATATCGGTTATTTTTTTTAATAAGTCTTTTAATAAGCTTAGAAAAAAATAAAGTATTAGGTCTATAAAAAACATTTTTAACTGAAAACTCTCCTACTTATAAACACTTTTTCGGATATGGTTTTATTGCATAATGTGGCAAATTTAGTTTCTTATATAATTATCGCGAAAAAAAATGATATTTACGCCCGAACCTCACAAAATAAAATATAATATGCATTTTCGCGTTGGTATTTTTGACATCAGGGCGACAATACGGCAGTCGACGAATTTGTTATATGAAAGTGAACCTTATACCGTCCACCGAAGAACGACTGGCAGCCGCCCCCCTGTCTTCCGTCATTACTCCTCCGAACGGAGCGGAGAGCAGTCGTGTTATGCTCCGCACCGCTTATTTTCATGAAATCAATTTTAAAATTCCGTTTTATTGCAATAAACAATGCATAAAAAAGGAATTAATGTTTTTTACAGGCCTTTACGAAATCAACATGTAAAAAAATCTCAAATATCTTTTCCAACCTTTCCAAAAGCTTTTTCTCAAGTATTTTTAAACTCCTCCCATAAAAGGGCGTGAATTCCGATTTCGATTTTTTCCTGTACTAGTGGATCGCCTTAATGTTAAAAATTCATAAATCCGTAAGACATATGTAATTCTACATGAAACTACTGAAAAGTAACATTCCCAAAAATGTGGCTTGAAAAACACAGTCGGTGTATATATTTTGTACATTATTTTGTTTGCATGATTTTACATGATTTTTTTAATAAAAATTTTGTGTTCTTGATACTTTATGTCTTGCTGTTTTATAATGATTTAACAAGGCACTTTCTTGTCTTACACACCTGGTAACATTTTTAGTTGGGATTTTAAATTTATTTTTAAAGTACCTTTTTAAATTTGCTAAGCGCGTTTAAGATGTTACATTATTTCGAATAAATGGCAGTTTTAAAATGACATATCATTTTATTAATTAAACAGACATTTTTTAAAAAACAAAGACAAACATTCCCAGGTCGTGAATAACCTGACACTATTTGATAAACTCTTACTACCATCACAGTAAGTGGAAAATGTCATAAATAAGAGGAATTGGAGGAATTGAACTCTCGACATCATGTGGGAACCAGAAGTGATTCCAACTCAACCATAAAAAATAATTATAATCTTTTCCATAACAGAAGTAGGCTCATAATATTATGGAACTCGGCTAAAGTAGCTTATCCAAGGTAGACTTTAATAGAAAAAGCTTGAAAAAAAAAAAAAAATGTTTTATAAAACAGCATATTACAAAAATTAAAGGTTCCCGTCTAAAAATGTAAAAAAAATCATAAAATGCAAAATAGTTCAAAAGTGCCCCGTCTGTAAAGTGTAAAGAGGATCAGGGGCATCAAGAGCAGGGTCGCCTCGGGGAGAATCATCCCAATCCGCGCCCGCAACATAAACAAAGATTCTGGCACACGGATGATTTAGGTTCCTTGGACCCTAATGAGCCCCGCCAGAGCACACAAATCACCGTATTCCGGCCGCACTCACTCCGGCCCACCCTGGACCAGAACAATAAATAATTACTCCTTGATGTATTCATTAACTGCACTCTCTGTTTGACCTGGTGCATTTATTCGTGCGTCGATTCGGTATCGATACGTGGGAACTGGGAACCAGATCGGGTCGGATCAATCGATTGCTCGACGATTAAATCAAATTACCGGACTTGAAGATTCGATACGAAACATTATTTTTATATTTTTTTATACTCGTAGATTGAACTAGTTAAAGTCAGTGATATCAACTCTTTCACTATACGATCATCAAAATGTCAGAAATTTTATATTTTTCTGGGCACATATTACATTTAAAAAATAGAATGTTACATGCGTTTATTATTTGAATATTCTTTTAAACTTTTGGTAACTTAACTAGTTAGGGTCAAAGACTTAAGGCGGAGCTTAAAGCTGAATAACTATTTTCGATTAATCTTTACTAAGAACCGCTTTATGTTATAAGCACAAAAATATGTTTTGGATAAATTGATGCGTTTCTTACAGTTTCCTTTGAGTAGAATTAAAATAAAGCTAATTCTCTTATAAAAAATATTAGCGTAAACTACTTTTAAAAAAAATCATTATAAGTGAATGAATGCGTATAAGAAACACCTTTTTAAAAATTGGGTTTTAAAACTATAAATATAAATATAGTATTTATGAGGGTTCCGTTGATTAACTTTTTTTTATTAGAATTATTCACAAAATAAATGAAAAATCTTTTTTGCGCTAGACTCCCTTTGCCAAGCCGCTTGTATATACGCCTATTACCCATATTCGTGGCGATACAAGGCACCCTAAAAGCCATACATTTTTGGCAGGTGGCTTCCTCCTAAATTAACTCAATACTTTTAATAAACAATCACAAATATTCCATAACTCTTTGTATATTTCTGGTCATCAAACATTTTTCACGAACAATAGTTGGTGTACACTGTAGATTCGTCACAGCCTTCGTAATCAAAATACTGTTTATTGCTTTGAGAACGCAAAACACTAATTTTCTATAATTTTATTTTAACAAACACCTGCATAGATCTAAATTGTAATTATGCTGCAAAGCAGGTAGGGTACGTACTCGTATTACGTTTTTTCTTGAAATTTTTCAAAAAAAAAGTTTGGTTGGTGTTTTGATACTCCATATGTTTTATTGAAAAGATTACCATATTTTTCACGTGGAAATTTATGTTGAAAAAAAATCCATACTGATTTTACAATACAAAAAAGACATTTTGGTATCTCTCTAAGGAAAAGCCGGTAAAACTGAAAAATTCACGGCCCACTCTTGTACATATAGGGATTACATATTTTTGGTTAGTGCTGCGATTCCATGACAGTTGATCACCCAGCAGTTGATCCCCCCGCCTTCCTAATATACAATTTAAAAAATAATACAAAAATATAACTAAGTGTCCCTGAAGGGACGTGCAAAGATGTGTTACACCGAATAAAAAATGTATAAAAATATTTAATTCAAATGCATCAAGGATAAAACTACTTGTCTATATATTGTATATGATGAAGTTGAACAAACTTTAAACATCTCTTCTTTAGAAAAACATAGAAAGGACTCTGATCTAATATGCATTTTCAAAATTATTAACAGTATTACTGACACACCTGCTTTATTACAACTAATCCATTTCAACACCCCTTCCCGTAGACTCCGAAATAATGAATTGCTGTTCCTCAATCAACATTCTCACCTCTTCCTAGCATTCGATAAATGCTGCTGTCCCTCAGGGATCGGTTCTGTCTCCGACTTTGTTTCTGTTGCACATCAACGACCTCTTGTTATGTGCACCGATTGATTGCTACGCGGATGACAGTACAGTCCATGATAGCTTTTTGTTTGACAAGCCTACAAAGAGCACACAAACCCCAATAGCTCGGAGGGCTTTGAAGCAAAGAATGGACGGTTACCTCGAGAGTGTTTTCTCTTGGGGTAAGAATAACCTCGTCGAATTTAATGTTTCAAAGACCCAAGTTTGATAACGTCTAAAAGGGATAGAAATGATAATCTAGTCTCCTTCAACGGAAGCATTCTTCCGAACAGGACCTCCATTGATATGCTTGGTGTAACTCTGAGTGACCAGCTCAGGTATGGGGGCTCCATCGAAACCAGAGTTAAGTTAGCCTCTCAGAAACTGGGCGTACTGTACAGGGCCCGCAGATACTTTAATAGTACACAATTGCTAACCCCTTACAAATCGCAAGTGCGCCCCACGGTTGAATTTGGTAGCCACCTCTGGTCTGGAGCTCCAAAATACCTAAAAAAAACCCTTGACTCTGTGCAGAAACGGGCGGTCCGTTTGATAGATTCTCCCAACTTAACAGACGGATTGCAATCTTTAGAGCACAGGCGTCAGGTGGGAATGCTGTCCTTGTTCTACCGGTATTACAATGGAAGATGCTCCGAGGAACTAGCGTCATTGATCCCCTCGGCACCGGTGCATAGTTGGGAAACACGCCAAACACGCGTCCAACATTTGTACACGGTTGACATTAGTCACATGAGAACGGGTCGTTTTTACGATTCGTTCTTGAGTTCAACAGCTCGGCTGTGGAACGATTTACCGGCCTCTGTATTTCTTCTCTCCTACAACATGGGTCTCTTCAAGATCCATGTTCACTCCTTCCTTTCCTCAAAAAGACCCTCCACACAGCATCCTCAAAGATGACATAGGCCCCGAGGGAAATTATTTTCCTCAGGGAGTCTTGTGTGGAGTTAATGTAAAAAAAAAATTCTACTAATTATGGATATCATTCTGGTTTATCCAGAATGTGGATACTTGCCAACGTAAATCAAAGCATCGAATTTTTTGGTGTAAAACTAAAAGACTTTCGGCAGTCGATACGCAATGTGATTTTTTTAAAGTCTTTTAAATCCATCTTCAAGCTACTTATAGTTATTTTATATGTACTTTTATATTATTTGTATTTTGTCAATGCTGCTCATCTACATGTACTCTCCTTTCACTGTCATCTCTTTTTTATTCGTGTTATTGTTGTATAGTTAATGGTCTATTTAATATGTATGCTTATATGTACAGCGCCCTTGAGGTGATTTTTCACAAAAACGGCGCTTTATAAATCAGCCAAGTATTATTATTATTATTTGTCCGTAAATAAATAAAGAAATATACCAGCGAATAAATAGCAAATATCGACACTGTAAATAAATTCGTTGAATATCCATACTAACTTATTATTAAAGGTATTTTTGTAGTCGATTTTAGGATTGAAATTGGTAAATAATCCACAAAAAAGTATAATTTTATAATAATATAAAATGGTTCAGGTCTTATCTTAGTGATAGGAAACAGCAAATAGAGATAAATAATGTGTTAAGCAATAGTAAATCCATCTCCTTTGGAGTCCCGCAAGGTAGTGTACTTGGGCCAATATTGTTTCTAATTTATATAAATGATTTATGCCGTCTTAATATTCCTGGTAACATGGTTAGTTTTGCAGATGACACTGCCTTAATATTTGAGGGAAAAACTTGGGATGAAGCTTTTGACAAATGCAATATAGGTTTAAGAGTGGTAAATAGTGGTTTGAATAATAATATTTTAACTCTGAACACACAGAAAACCAAATATATTACTTTTAGCATTTCATGTAAAAGTCAGTCTTCTGCAACTCATAATTTGATTATACATAATTGCTTGCAAACATGTAAGTGCAACCCCTTAGAAAATGTAACCAACGTAAAATACCTTGGTGTAATAATAGATAAATTTTTGAGATGGAATGATCATGTCAATATGTTGGTAAATAATACTAGGAGACTTTCCTATATCTTTAAAGAACTCAGACATATACTAGACAAAGAAAAATTAAAAACGGTTTATTTTGGAATAATCCAGTCTATGCTTTCTTATAATATAGTGTGCTGGGGATCCTGTCATATACAACCACTTAATATTGCACAAAAACTGATTATTAAAGTTATGTTAAAAAATTTTTAGATATCCAACGAATTTACTTTATAAGGAATGTAATGTCATGAATGTTAAACAGCTATATATTACACAAACGCTTTGTAGATTTTTTAATAATATTGGTATTTCAGAAAGAACTCAGCAAATTCGTATTACTAGAGTTGGCTCTGGTCTGAATTTTATGGCAATTCATACTAAATCTTCTTTTGGTCAAAGGAATTATTTTTATCGGGCTCCACTGCTATTTAATAGCCTTCCAGATCATATTAAGTCATCTAATTCCTTGAGCGTTTTTAAAAAGACTGTCAAATTATTTGTGCTAGCCGAGGATTGTAAATTGTTCACTACTTTATCTTTTCTTAATTAATATCATTTTATTTTGTCTTAACTATTTTATTTAATCCTTCTCTTGCTAAATTAATAGCGCAAAATATAAATAAATAAATATTTCTCATTTTAATTCTCTGAAAATATTTTTTTTTTGTAAAAGTCAAATTTCAACATTATGGTCACCCTACATGCTTTCATTGTAATGTACTATCGCCTTCAGCTAATTAGGTACTAGTTATACTCATAATCTGCATGAAACATACAACAATATTGTTTTTCAATAACTGCGTTATTTTATTAAATTGTTGAGTTGTTAACCTCAATATAGGCTTGACCTAGTGAGGTTAAAAACTGAATTGTTAACATTAGTCCTAGGTACCATGTAAAGAAACAAATAAATAAATAAATCATAATTTCGAAAGGCCAACTGTTGGGGGATCAAATGTTTGGTCACCAGCAGAGCTGCGACACCGTTCTTTTATACTGTTTTTCTGTCTTTCATCCTCTATGAAATAGGTAATCGGATACTTCATACTATATCGTAGACTTTACGAGAGATTTAATAAAATTTACTTCTTGCAATTTTAACGACATTTCAGCATAGAGGGTGAGTAAAAATAATTTACAATGTTGCATAATATAAGCCGTAACAGCAGTTTTATTAACGATATCATATTATACATATTTAAGAAGACCGTATAAAGTAATGATTTACAAGTTTTGGTTTACTACCGAACAGCATGGCCATAAATTAAAACTAGCGAATACCCCCGAGCAATTAAATTAAACTTAAGTTTAATAATCGGAACATTGACTCTTTTTGTAACATTTATACGATTTTAGACAAGTCAATTAAGTAGTGTTTATAGGATTTTAAAAAATGTCTACCGCATCGTAACATAAATTTTTTTTTAGTATCTCGTGTTTATATCCTACAAAAATTTTACGACTCGGACGTGTAAATCTCGAACACATTGAGCAATTTATTATTTTTTACTGAGTTTAAATACTAAACGCCAAAAATTTTTGATTTTCAATTATAATTAATGTTGAATAAAAAAACATAACACTCGTTTAGTGAAGCCTGTCACTTATGTTTTGTATATAAATAAAAGTTTAATTAGTTTGATAGACTTACGGTTCAATGTTTACTACTAGCGCAGACCCATGAAAATCACATGGGTTATTATAATTTTGGGAAGAAAGGGGGTGAAAGTACTTACAATAACAATACTTGCAACTTTCATATCCACACAGAAGGGGTTGAGGGAAAAAAATCCCTCATGGCCTATATCACCCGTGGGGATGCTGCGTGGAGGGTCTCTTTAGCGAAAGGAAGGAGAGAAAGTTCTAGGAAAGAAAAGGTGTGATGGGTGGGTAGGAATTTGGAGGTCTTTATTTTTACATTTTGAACATTTTAGTATGTAGCCATTCGGTGAAGAACCAAATGCATCCAATTTGGGATGTGGGTATGGACACCGCCGCCCCGGGAATCATTTACTCGTCTCTTCTAGTCTCTTTTAGTCATATTTGTCTGTTCTTGGCTCTCCTAGTCTCTGCTGCCATTTTTTTGCTTCATTTCGACTTATTTCCTTGTCATTTGCATCTTCTTGATTTTTCTTGGTTCTTCTTACTTTTACTTGCCTATTATTGCTCCGTGACTCTTCTTGTTTTTTCTTGTCTCCACTTATTTCTTCTTGACTCTTCTTTCTAATGTTTTAATATAAGTTCACGATTTTGCCAAAAAAATATGCTCTATGTGTTCGATGTATTACCCTAAAGGGACCCCAACACAGCATCTTCAAAGATGACATAGGCCATGGCGGAATTTTTCCTCAGGGCCCATAAATTAGTTACAAGAATGTTTTGAGGATGCGTCATTATCCTAAGTACCTATCCACTTTTCAAAGACTCGCAAGAACAAATTAAATAATACTTCCCATTGAACGATATAATTATATTATACCTAATATTATATAGAATTAAATAATGTGAATCGAAAGATCGATCGTGCAGGATTTCCTCTTGTATAGTCTGAAGGCATTCTTATACAAGTATATGATATAGTAACCTACGCCGGCCCGTGACTCCGCATTAACATGGGAAACATGACTCGGCCGAAGTTATTACATTATCGGATGTATTTATTATTATTTGCATTATTTTACCGCGATTTAATGCTCACAAAATTTATAGACCACCTCGGATAAGCGTCTCTGTTTCTACGATCATTGTTCCAAGAGTTTAGTTTTGCTGACAAAATATTATTAACCCTAACTAACTAACTAACTAACCATCACGCCGTTTCCCCGCAGGGGTAGGCAGAGAGGACGGACCGCCAAACAACTCGGTCTTGGCACACACTCTTTGCCTCACTCACATTCATACATCGTCTCATACATTCTCTTCTATTATTCTGACTTTTGACATGGCCCGACTCAAGTATCTGATTCACTTGATCGTGCCATGTCTTCCTCGGACGTCCACGACTTCTTCTACCATTCACATTTGCGTCGTATATTCTTCTTACACTGCTTTCTTCGTTCATTCGCTCTACATGCCCAAACCATCTGAGGGTCCCTTTCTTAATCTTACTCATTATGCATTCATCAGCCTTACATTCTTTGCGGATATCCACATTTCTCACACGATCATACATTGTTTTACCACACATACGCCTCAAGGATCTCATTTCAACAGCATTCAGTTTACTTTCATCCTTCCTCTGCCAGTTCCATGCCTCACTGCCATACATCAGGGTAGGTACCAGGACTCCATTGTGGACTGCTAGCTTCGCTTCTTTTGACAGTTTTTTATTAGCGCCAACGGCATTCAGTCCTCCATTAAAAAGTTTCAAATATCAAAAGTTAAGTTATATTAAACTATTTTTGGTTTCTACTTATATGTATGCTAGAACTTTTTATTTGATTCGCACAAGAGCCACACAAGAGTATCCTGCCGACCGCGCCAGTTTGTTGTGAATGGTTCTCGTAAATAAAAACGCCTTCTTCGCAACAAAATAAGTTGTGTCTTAAATATTACCGAGGGGGTAGGGTCTAATTAGCTCAGTGGTAGAGCAGTGCCACGCAAAGGTAAAGTTCTGGGTTCAATTTCTAGATGCGACTATGTCTTTTTTTGTTTTTTCTGTTTCAAATTTTCGAATGAGAGTCGCTCATATTATCTTGAGTAATTAAAAATGCTTATGCTATTTAGACTCAATTCAAATCATTGGGAACGAGCGAGTAGGACAGTCAGATGATGTCCGTTCTATTATGCTCTCAAAATCTCTGTTGATTGAAACCTCTGCTAGCTCAACTCCGATCTGAACTGGAGGGGCGAATTTTTAAGGAGAGACATCTGGTGGATATGCACATATGCACACATATGCATATGCACATATGCATATGCACACCTAATTTTGAGGAATATCCTGGACTGAAAGAAATTGTGATTGGGATGAGTAAGACTGGAAGGAATCTGACTATTCAGTTTTGGCCGCTAATATTATTTTCAAGCTGTTTAATTTTTTTTTATTCTCAATGATGGTCTCATATCGGGCCATTACTATGGAGAGATTCTTGCATGCTAAATTCTAGCACCAAATTTATGTATGTTTGTGAATATAGCCACCTATTGCTAAAGCAACCTTGAGGAACCATTTTTTGCAGCTTTTTAAAAGCCAAACCTACTGATTTCTGTATGATATATATTTATATATTTCTGTATCACAACAGTATTTTTTTGAAAACGGTGGTTGGTACATCGAAATAAAATACCTGCCATAAAATTATTATTTTGTTGTAAGTGTGTTGAGAACTTAACCGAAACGTAAATTATTAATTAATTGGCAGTAATGAGTGATAATTTGAATTTAATAACTTTTATGATAAAAATTAGTGATGCAACGATTACGAATACGAATATTCGTATTCGCCGAATAGTAGACATTTACTGAATATTCGTATTCGGCGAATAAATTTTTTCGAATACGAATACTATTAAAAAAAACTTTTGTATGCATCTCCGTTTGATTATATCGTGTGTCACGCACCTCCGTATTGCAATGCCACAAACTTTCAGGTCAGAATTTAATAAAGTTATTAACTTTTATGTATTCAATTTCTTCAAATATGTTTATTATAAAATTATTTTTAATTTATTACACTTATTTTTACAGTTTCTTCTGAGGAGACGATATACATTTCCCACGACTGAAAAATTTCGAGCAAATATATTTTTCATACAAGCCATGTACAGTCGCCTCGGAGAGGCTTTTTACAACGGCTAGCAACATCTAAACTGAAAAAGAAATCGCCCGTCACCAGGGAATCTACAGATGTTGTGTTTTCTCAATAAAAATATGACAGTTGTAAATATTAATTATTAGTATAATAAAACAATCAGAAAAAGGTTAAATAATGAGTGTTTTATAACTCTGCCAAATTATTCGTATACGTGTTCGTATTTGCCGGATAGTAGGTTTGATATTTGTATTCGTAAAAGTAGCATTCGTTGCATCACTAATAAAAGTGCGTACGACCTAGGTATCTAACACTTTGAATACTTATACTTATGTATATTTTATTTATTTATTTACATATACTTTATACTTTTTAACTTTTTTAGACTCTAAACTTTTTTACAATTTATTAATTTTTTATATATACCTACCTTGAACTTTTTGCTTATTTTATGCTTCATACTTGTGTACGCTTTATACTTGTAACTTTATATTTATGTTAATGGCAAAGGTCACTCCAAGTTCGCTAAGTTTGGTGACTTAGCATGGGTTCCCAGGTTCATGGGGGGTGAGGTTTGTCTAGGTCTTGGCGACGGATGTGTCTGCTCACCAAGAAGGTGGAGGTCCGGATTGAGAGAGACTGGTCGAAGGAGACTTTTTACCTCTACAGCCGAACTCTCTCGACCCATCGCTTTCCACCGCAGTTGGAGTGATGGATTCATACTTCCGTCATTCCTGGACACATTTACCTGATACCTACCTACCCCTCATACCTTTTTCCTTCTCAGAACTTCCTCTCCTCAATTTCCTTAAAAGGACCATCCGCACAGAATCTTCTAAGATGGCATAGGCCCTGAGAGAAATTATTTTCCTCAGGACCTGTTTTGTGGAGCTCGCAAAAAAAATTGCACGTGTGGTGCCGAATAAATTGAAATAAGTAACACAGCAATTCTTTCATTATAAATAATAGGTGTACCTACCAAAACCAGACTAAAAATAGCTCTCATGTAAAGTTTGTAATTTGCGACTCCATCAAGTTGCTCTGTCGGTAGAGAAAAGGCTGCAGGTATACCATAACATCGATAAACCCTTTTCAAATGGCATCGCATGTCCAACGTCCCGGTGAACAAATCAGTGAGTGTAATATTCAGTTACTCGCTGGGTAGTTAGATCGCCATACGCAGAACACTTCTCTCATCTTACCGGAGCTGCGTGATCAAGAAATGCTATTAATAATCGAGATGCTAATGTCTTAATTTATATAGATCGCATACGATCACTGGGTAAGACCGCATTCCTATGCAAGTTAATGGTTTGTAATTATTTATTTATTTTATTTATGAGAGCGAACTTTCGATTTTCGAGCGAGACCTACAGCAGTTCGCTTGTTCTACGAGTAAAGCTGTATGCAATTTATCTAATACTGACATTAATATTATTTTATTACTAGTTACAAACTCCTTCGGCCTTTTATATGAATATTATACAAGAATCGTTTTGTCCGGAGCCAGCTGGACTATTTTTTATTATTAAATATTTATACCTATATGAGTTTCACTTTTGTTTTATTGATTGAATGAATATATCATGAATTAAGAGGGATCTTGGATTCTATTTACTTGGTGGGAATCACGCACACACGCTCGGACATGTAGATTTATCCCGGTTGGTAGCGCGGTTGATGCTGATCAATGTGTAGGAAGGTTTAATCCCCAGTCATTTTTTTTTTGGTTTTTATGTTTTAAAAAGCATTTGAAAAGAGAAATGTTGTTATTAAAAAAACTTTTTTTTCACCTTTCACCTTAACCCATTCAGACCCCTTGAGCATAATTATGCACACTAATTTCAAAGCATAATGTAAGGTGTAATTTTAGGTTTTTAAATATTTACCCTTTTTTTGTTAGACTAGCAACATTATTATTGCCTAAAAATATGACTAGTGGAGACATCTACCCGTGAAAGTTTTAAATATTGGTTCTTTCAAATAGTGCGACTGAACCGTTTGACAATAGTACTGGTAAGAGTGGTAAGTACATTTTGTTTTCATTGTTTTTACTAAAATTTCATAAATATTTAACAAAGGGAGTACGCAGATGCTATTTTAAAATGTTAATAACTATAATGTATGAATTGAAGATGTAAATGGTGAAATAAATAAGCGTATGGACGTGTTTGAATTTTGATGTGCAGAATTGTGCACAATCAGTCTCTGTGGCACCTTTCCACGATATACACAGAATGTAAGAGTTATATTACTATTTCACTTCATTTAAATCTGTTAATCGACACATCTCAAGTTTCTCTTACTATATCTATTGTTAATAGTTGCAATATTATTATTCACCTACTCAAATGATAACATTGATAACATAATTGATTATGAATTCACTCACCAAACACAAGAGCCTTGTCTCTTTATGGTGAGGAAAGGCTTTTATTACATTAATATTACAAATCTGTTTAATATGAAAAAAAATGTATAATTATTGTAAAAACATACAAATATTAAATAAATAAAAAAATAAAAATGTTGTACATCTTTGTTTATGATTTGGAAAACTTATTTTATATGGTTTATTTTAGGAAAAATGTATAATCCTATGAATAAATAAGACTTGGAGGTGATTTTGAGATTGTTGGAGAATGATTCTGACGCAGACCTGAGTGACAATGATAACTTTGACGTGGAAACTGAACATTTGGAGGACAATGCCATGGAACGTGAACCTTTGACATCTAGAAAACAACTTAGAATAGGTGCAGATAAAATATCTCCAGATACTATCATCAACGAAGAGGTATACTAATATAGAGAAAACTACTATTGTAGTTATGTAACTCTAAGTGACCAGCTCAGATATGGGGGCTCCATCGAAGCCAGATTAAAGTTAGCCTCCCAAAAACTGGGCGTACTGTACAGGGCCCGCAGATACTTGAATAGTACACAACTGCTGACCCTGTGCGAATCACAAGTGCGCCCCATGGTTGAATTTGGCGGCCACCTCTGGTCTGGAGCTCCAAAATACCTGAAAAATACCTTCAACTCTGTGCAAAAACGGGCGGTCCATTTGATAACAGACGGATTGCAATCTTTAGAGCACAGGCGTGGGGTGGGAATGCTATTCTTGTTCTACCGGTATTTCAATGGAAGATGCTCCGAGGAACTACCGTCATTGATCCCTACGGCACCGGTGCATAGTCGGGAAATACTCCAAACGCGTGCCCAACATATGTACATGGTTGACATTTGTCACATGAGAACGGGTCGCTTCTTCGACTCGTTCTTGAGTTCAACAGCTCGGCTGTTGAACGATTTGCCGGCCTCTATGTTTCCTCCTTCCTATAACATGGGTCTCTTTAAGACCAATGTTCATTCCTTCCTCTCCTCAAAAAGACCCTCCACACAGCATCTCAGATGACATAGGCCCTGAGAGAAAATTATTTTCCTCATGGTCTCCTATGTAGAGTTAAAAAAATAATAATTATGGAAAATTTTGTATTAAAAATCTATTAAAAACCTATTAACAACCTATTTAACTGACATTCTCCTTTCAGTCTTATGCGTACGTTGAGACCTATTGGGCATAATTATGCCTAATTATGTTCAATTTCCTAATATAAATACACAAAAAAATTATTTTATCGCCACAAGTAAACCTTATATCATTTTAAACGATTAAATTGTGAAATAACACAAATCAATCAAATAAAATTTATTGCGCACGCCGGAATTTGAACTAACGATATTCGAGAAATTTACTTCTCGAATACAGAGGCCCTTGAAGTACATTAATAGGACAATATTTTTTTCATGATTGAAGCAGTTTGTCTGTAAGCATTTTCTTTTTGAAGTTATACTTCTTTAGCCCATTTGGCGATTTGGAATTCGGATGAAACGGAAATGCGTCACAAATTTATTATTTGGCGAGCCCGCAGTTCTAAATATTGCGGTAAATTCGCGCTTCGGCGCGGGTCTTAGATAGCGCAGTGGGTAAGGCGCCTGACAAGTCTCAGCGGTCATATAGATAGACATCAAGCGAACGGATGTTCGAATCCTACAAAATCCAAAAAAAAAAAATTTTGTGAAATCAATAACGACCACCGTAACACGGACATCAGCCTAGCATGGTGGTCTAAAAATCCACTCACAATGTAAATAATTTATACAATGAATAAAGAAAAAAAAAATCTTCTAACCACTCTAAAATAAATAAATAGCTACATCTAGCGACTTTCTTGTTTCACTTCTACCGCGTGTGAATTACACACTCAGATTTTTTTTATTTCAATACACAGTGTCCTAAAATTCGTAGCACAAGCGGAAAACTAGTGAATTCTACATCGTAGTTGGAGTCGATTTTGTGGTATAACTTTTTTGATTTGAGCTCATTTTTAGGTAAATTGCGTCCGAAGTTTTTTTAAGTCAAATTTGGAAATTTAGTCACTAGGGGGTTAACATCGGCTGAATAATGTTATTAAAGTATTTTTGTTATTTAAAAAGGGGCGAATTAGAAAGTGCATCTATTATCTCGCTAGTATCTTCCTCTAAACAGTTCGTTCACCATCGGGCACGACTATATCGTGATCCGACCGGATTTATCTGGACCACATCTCCAACCGCCTCTCGCTGGGATGTTGGTATAATATTCAATAAAGAAATTACATAATGTACGTGCGGCTCGGACATAAATAATATGCCTCGCGCATAATTTATGTGTTCGCGGGGGCGGAGATAGGGAGGGGGAAGGGCAGGGGAAGGGGCTGCGGCCCCCGGCGGATCTGCGCATGCGCGGGGAGAGATTTACGGGCGGGAAATTCGCCGGATGTCATAGGTAACAGGAAACTTCGAGGTTAGTTTAAGTATTATTATGTAGCGGGTACTTTCTGCACCGCCTTGTATTTCCTTGTAACAACTCGGTGGGCATAACCGCTGAAGGCACGTTGTGGATTTGTGTTCATGTCTTCAAGGCTGTTGAATTTTAACGAAAGAACTTAGTGACTCACTGATTGTCATGTATTCTATTTCCCATATAAATTGCAGGAAATTTACCTCGCAAAATAATCATTTGAAAAGGATGACAGCACCAATACACATGAATCATTAAGAAATATCAATGAGGATATTTAATTTGGGAGGCGGGTGTGGGTACCGCCGCCCCGGGAAATATTTAATAGATAACCAACACTTCTGATAAAGGTCACTCCAAGTGTTTCGCTACGTAATTATTTTTCTTAGGGCCTCCCGTGTACTAATATAACAAAAAAAGTTTTTTTTCTTCTTATATACCTACATAATTAAGACAGGAGTGTCTGTGGGTTTGTTTTATCTACAAATCAACAGTTTTATTCCGAGAGATGAAATTTCGAACACTAAGGACGGGTTGCTTAAAAAATGTTAACAATCATCAAATATTTAAAATATTTGAGGAATTGTTCAAATTTATTGAAACAACCCATCCTTAATATTTAAAATAATACGAAGGTCACCGTCAATATGCAAAATCACCATCCCTTTTAATTACCACTTAAAGCAGAAGAAAGTCCGGGAAACGCTGTGTACTTCAGTAAGTGGGAAAGCTAGAACACGTATTACTTACATTTATATATATTTCGAATAAAAAAATACACCCCTGATCAAGATGTACCATCCTACGCCTTTTGAAAATTGAAGAAATGATTTTTTTAAATCATTCTCAAACCATACTACCTGGGTAGGCTGAAAATTAATCCACACATGCTTGTAAAACACGAAAAAAACGAATATCAGGATCTGGCAAAAATTACGTTACAATACGCTTCTTAAGCTTCAAAATCATATATTTATTATTCAACATAGCCAACGTTAAGGCTAACGCATCTCTCCCAAGGTGTAACAAGTTTTTTTCATTATGTAACTGAAACTTTTTTCCGGCATTTCTCGAATCCAGGACTTGACGGTTGCCTTCACGTTTCTTGAGTAGAGGAAAAAAATAAATATCACAAAGCGAAGGATCGGGGGAGTGAGATGGGTGTAGAATCGGTTCAAACTTCAGGTTTTGCAGAGGCTCTAATCGATGCTGTTTGTTCTCGTCTGTGAAACGGCGTAGTACCCATCGTCCACAGATTTTACGGATTCCTAATTATTCTATAATGAAGCCGAAATGTTCTTTGAATATTACAAAATGGTTTGTGATACGCTTTTGAGTGATTCGCCGGTCATTTTGAATCAAACCGTTGATGAGTTTGGATTGTTTATCGGCTATTCCAATGATCGGACGTCCGCTGTGTATTTCATGGACAATTATTGCTTTTACAGACTCACAATCATGAAATTTTATAACTCATCAATTTACAGTAAACCTATCAACCGCATCGTCACTATATACATCCTTTAAACGACGATTAATTTCAGTAGGGGTCACTTTTTCAGCAGTTAAAAATTCAATATCAGAAAGCTGTTTACCTTGCATATACATAACACTAAAACACGTCTCTAAATAAATATTTGCTTCTCAAAATATACCGGATGAATTCAATAACCTCAAACTTTTGCGTACGTATAAAGGAGAAATGTCACTTCCATATTCCACCTGGCGCACTTCTGAAGATTATTTTGTTCGCGCTGTACAAGCATGTGTGCATTACTTTTCAGCCTACCCACGTAGTTCTCGATATTCGCTCCAAAAATTTGCATTAATGTATATTCTTCACTAGTTACAATAACTCGTTTTAATTCGCATGCATGAACTAAAACTTATGTAATTCTTTTATTTTTATGCATTTTCTATGTAATGTATACTTACGATGTTTTATATTTTATTTTGCTTATTATTTTTTTCTGTTATTTTACTACTAAAAACGAAACCTTTATTTACGGATGATTTGAACATTTTAAATTGCAAATCCCATTGGAAATTTAGCGTAATAATTGTTAACTAACAGTTAAAAACACGCTCCGCAGGTTTTTGCTGCTAGGCCCTGCGGCCTGCTTTTGGTTTGGTTCGGCTTCGCTCAGTTTGGGTGTTTTATAAATCCGATAGAAACTTGTTCCAAATATAGCCGGATCCAGTGACAGTCAGTCACTGGGACAAAGTAACCGCTACAGGCAATTATGTCACATATAATGTATCGTGAATATCTCCATATCCGGAGAGATTCACGAAATTACAAATCCATTAGTACTTACGCCTGACAGCCGATGCTCCTCACACTAGCTGTCTACATAAGTGGCGCCATCTTTTGGCATTGCTTTAATTCGGTTCTTTTACAAAAGTAGATTTGTATACAAACTGGACGTACGAAAATGGTTTTGCGTAAGAGACGTCAGAGTTGTATTTTTAGTCGGATTCTTACATTTTAACCGTACAGTCGCTAGGCTATTTATACTGTTTGATGATGATACTTTGTAAATGTTTCAAACAATAAATAAATAAAATGCATTAAAACTGAAATTTTTTTTTTTTCAAAATAACAAACAATATTTGTTGTATGAATCTTGACTGCTAGTCTCATGTCGTCAATGATAAACTCTGGAGTTGAAGAATGAATTGAATATAACCAGTACAGTAATATAATACATAATATGAAATGCCTGCGATAAACAACTAATCGTAGGTTCACCGGCCATTTCCTTGCCGGGCTGTTTTTATCTCGGTGAAAGCTTAACTAAGCTTTATGTTCGATATTCTACGATCTCTTCCATTTAAAATGTTTCCATATCGGGAAAATCTACGACTATTGCCTGGATACCTTTACTCGCCGAGCTTTATTTCGTTGCGTATAAATACATATTATTTGTACAGTGTAGGTATGGGAAATTGTTGCATAACTAACAAGTGAAAATTCAAATTACATTTATGGATATTTTAATGAAAGGGTAAGGGAAAACACAATCAATAGCCTAGTTCATGGGCAAAGTATTCAATAGCCTTTTCATTTTGGGAGGCGGGTATGATGACGGGAGGTAACCAACACCTCTGCCTTAGGTCACCCCAAGTGGTTCACTACGTTTGGTGACTTAGCAGGGGTGACCGGGATAATGGGGTGAGGTTTGTCCGGGTCTTCGCGGCGGATACGTCTGCCCGCCAGCTGCATGGCAGGCCGGATTATGAGAGAGTGGTTGAGGGAGTCCCTTTGACTTCCCCAGCCGTACTCTCTCGGAACATCGCCTGGCACCGCAGTGGGAGGGATAGATTCATACATCCGTCACTCCTGGACACACTGACCCGCAGATTCCTACCCACCTCTATTACCTTTTCCCTTACCAAAACTTCCTCTCCTTCCTTTCCTTAAAAGACCCTCCACACAGCATCCCCAAAGGTGACATAGGCCATTAGGGGAATTATTTTCCTCTGTGTGGATCTAATGTAAAAAAAATAGATTAGTTTATGAGCAAAGTACTCAATGGTTTAGTTCATGAGCCAAGTATTCAATAGCGCAGTATGAGCAAAGTATCCAATAGCCTAGTTTATGAACAAAATATTCAACAGCCTAGTTTATAGGCAAATTATTCAACAGCCTAATTTATGAACAACGTATTAATTTGCCTAGTTTATGAGCAAATTATTCAATAGCCTTATTTTTTTTTAAAGAAAGGCAAACATTCCCGGGTTACGAATAACTTAACAATACGAGTATTTGAAAATATCCTACTACCGCCACAGAAAGCCGAAAATGATGCTTGTGTTGTGATGGAGGACTTAGACAGCCGAGGAAACGAACACGCGACGCCCGGGTGGGACCCAAACGCGATGCCCACTCGGCCACTGGCCGGTCATTCAGCCACTGACCGGTCATTCTATGAGCAAAGTATTCAATAGCCTAGTTTAAGGGTATGGTATTCAAAAGCCTAGTTTATGTGTAAAGTATTGAATAGCCTAGTTTATGAGCTAAGTATTCAACAGTCTAGTTTATGAACTAAAGTTGCAAAAATTATCCGATCTTGCAGACTTAATTTCCATTAATATTGGGTACACGTGTAGTCTGCACCAGTTCCAAAGGCAATCAATGATACTATAGAAGGAAAAAACAGCCTCTCACCTTACTTACTTCTCACGTTCTCAAGGAAGGTTGGCAAATCTATCACTTAAGAATTTTATTACTTCCTAAACGCCCTGGATCTCCTTCTCCAGACTAAAGATGGCTTTTGATGAGACGATGTATGAATGTGAATGAGGCAAATAGTGTGTGCCAAGACCGAGTTGTTAAGCGTCCTCTCTGCCCACCAATGCGAGAAACGGCGTTGTGGTTAGTAAATTAAAATGGCTTTTAAACTCGACAGAAAAGCTAATATTTTTTATTTTTTATTACTATTATTTTTCCAATGAGAAAGTACGATAGTAAATTTTATTTGATTGATTGGTGTTATTTCATAATGCATTCATTAAAAATAATACATAGTATATTTGCGGCAAGTTCCAGAGTGGAAGATACTATTATTATCGCCCTGGGAATTCAGATTTGAAACGTTGCTTGAATTGACTTTAGTCGTGTTTGGTGACCTTATCTGAATACCTTTCTTTTCCACATCTCCTACCATTCCCCACCATCTTCAGCCTCACAACACACTACAAATGGGGATGCCATAGTCTTACTGGCTCCAGGCAGTTGGGAGCAGTTGGGATTCTTGTGCGGCATTCACATAAAAATAAAAATAAATATGCTCAACAAAACATGCATTACTTGTATTTTTATTGTCATTCTTTTATTGGGAAAGTCATGAGCAAATGTATAGTAAAGTCTTACCAGAGTACCTACCTAGCATAAACTAACAATGATTCAATGATTCATGCATTCAGAAAAAGAATGCATTTCCAGTAATGACATGGGTTTATAATGGATCTACATAATATGTATCCCTGTAATAAATTTAGCAGTTAATCCCACGTTATCCTGTAGTAAGCTGTCGTTTCCACGAGACTTACGCGACTTATATTAAATTGTACAGACTAAAAAGACAGAACAAGACAAGGCATCATCATATTAACAAAATCTATGGGATTAACTGAACAATTTCAAATGTAGAACAAACACTTGTGCTGTATTTTTTTTTGAATATTGCTATTGCTGTCACTGTTGCACTTACTCCGTCGAATACTGAGAGAAAAAACAACTCCACCTTAGGCAGATGGAACCTAACTAAAATCATCAACATTAAGGTTTTGTATTCCCCATTTTTCTCCTCTTAAACTAGACCAATTTTTATGATTTTTAAAAATTTATATAATGCATAAGAAGAAAATACTCTACGTCTGTAGTCGTTTTGCTTTTTAAAAAAATGCATTGGAGGGTCTTAACTCCTATAAAAAGTAAATTATCAATGAAGTAAAAGTACCGACACGCTACTGGCCGATAACTATTTTTTTTTTGCATTAGTGAATGAAACCCAGAGAGAAAATTGGCGAATGCGTTTGTATAGACAAAACACCTCTCGGTTCCCTCTCAAACCGTAGTTAAATGTATAGCTTGTGAAATAAATGATATAAGCGAAATACAATCTTAATATATAAAACAAATTTCGGGTTAGTTACACTATTTATAACTCGAGAACGGCTGGACCGATTTTGATTTGTTGGATTTGTTTCCGCCCCGGATAACAGAATAACTATTAAAACATCGCAAAAATTCACGAAAAAGAAAGTTATGAAGAAAATTAATTTTTATACATTTTGAATGGAACGAATTCTCGTATTTTGAAAGAACTGCAGCAATATTGCAATAGGTACCTATAATATTGAACTGTGCGTGAATTCCAAAAATTCAAAAACGTCAAATATCAATTCGCGGTTTTTTTTGCTTTTGTTCTCAATCATATAATGCTCCCCTTCTTTCTTACGCACTAAATGTCAATAGTTGAAAATGAGACAAACGGTGAACGTATGTCTGCACTCCTCCTAGGGAAAAATACAATAATTATAATAAAGCTCCGAAATGAAACGATTTTTTTTTACTTAAGCTCCACACATGAGGCCCTGAGAAAAATAATTTCTCTCTGGACCTATGTCATCTTAGGGGATGGTGTGTGGAGGGTCTTTTTAAGGAAGGGGGGGATAGGAAGTTCTGGGAAAGAAAAAGGTATGAGGGTCTGGTTAGGAATCTGGGGGTCAGTGTGTCCGGGAGTGACGGACGTATTAATCCATCCTTCCAACTGCGGTGCAAGGCAATGGGTCGAGAGAGTCCGGCTGGAACGGTTAAAAGGCCTCCCTCAACCAGTCTCTCTCGATTCGGCCCGCCACGCAGCAGGTGGGCAGACACATCCACCGTCAAGACTCGGACAAACATCACCCCATGATCCCGGGCACCTCTGCTGAATCACCAAACGTAGCAAATGGCAGAGGTGTTGGTTATCCAATAAATGGTTCCCGGGGCGGCGGCACCCGTACCCGCCTCCCAAATTCCCTTAAATAAGTGGAAAACTAAAAAAATCACAAAAAATATAAATCCGTTCACAACGCTACCTCTGATACTGATAAAACAAAAAAATTGACAGTTGCGCGTCGATAATTGCTTCATTGCGTAATTTTTAACTTGATGAAAAAACTTAATTTAATTCAAAAGTTATTGATTCTGAGGCGGTACGACGTTTGTCGGGTGAGCTAGTAACCTATTATAAATTTGAAACAACAATTGGGAAAATGTTGGAAGAGGTGTTGAAAATTGCACCGTTTGTTGTAGCTACCCATTCGACATTTTTTATTATTTCAGTTTACCTATCTGCTTTGCAGTTATCAATTACCCAATCGTTGTCATCAGCATATCTTTCAACTGTCCAGAGAAATCAATTCTGTTCATTGAAAAAGTACGTTCGTTCGTTAGTTGCTCTTTTGCTCACCTTAATAGAAAGATACAGATCTAATGCTGTACCTTTCGATATATAAGACAATCCTCGATTGTACCACCACCTTCATATCGGCCAGGTCCCACGAGTTCCCGTGCCAAGGGGGTCTCACATGGCTGACAGCCGGTACCTACTCTGTCCGGCGCGGGCGTTCGATTGGCCGGTCGCGGGCCGATTGGGTGGTCTTAAGCGGGTCCGCCAATTATTTGGGTGTTGCTCCGAGCTAATAACGGCAGGGCCCGAAATTACGACTTCGTGAGATGAGAACGTCATATCGAAACCATGCTACGTCCAAAAACTCCACACACAAGATTACGCCTTAAAACCAACAGCGCAAGATCGAAATTCGTCTCAATTTGTGTTCTGATGTGTTGGTTTGCGTGTTTGGGTCAGTTATTTTTTCAACTCTTTCCTCTTTTGGTTTCTGCATCTCGGTGTCCTTGTCGGGCTGGGCCGTGAAATCTTTTTGACCCCGGAGCATATAGAGTGGATTCGGGGTCATCCGGTACATAAATGACTGTATCGATTGGAAATAAAACATATATATACTTTGCTTACTGTAGGTACACATCACGCTCTACCCAAATAATGTGCGGGTTTGATAAATGATGGTTGTTTTTTTTATTAATTGATTATAAATATTTAGTTTTTGAAGAGTTTTATTAAATATAATTATTTATTTTTTCTATAATTCTTTACCCCGTTTTTAGCGTAAGTAAGTTTTAAAGTTAGGCTAACGACAGACATGGACGCAACGTGTTTGTTTAAAAACAGGTCACGCAACGACGCGACTTGAGGTGTTTTTTTCCGGCATTGAAATGTAAAAAAAAAAGTAACAAATGCACATCAAATAAAACTCTCCCAAAAACAAAATGTAAGGCCAAGAAATAAAAAAAATAATAATATATTATATATTTTCGTGTCATCTGTTTTTTTAATTTTTAACTTGAACAAGTATTATCAAAGTGGATTTCAAGAAAAAAATCAACATGTTTATGGCATCATTAGAATTTATTAATTAATTTACCTTAGATTAAAATACCACTTTTTGAAAATTTTGTTTTTTCTGGACAACTAAAAAAGAATTGAGCAAGCCAATTGACACCTTGTCTTATTTTGGGGTTTTAAAATGATTTTTCAATGCTCTGTAACTTGTGATATTGTTAGATGAAAAACACTTACGTTGACCATAAATTCCAGAAAAAATAAACTCTGTAAATTTAATGATGCGGTAACTCACCTTTCAAGAGTTCATGCTTCTTCAGGCTTCAGTTGAATACTGTTTCTTCTTTATTGTTAGGACACAGTCTATTGAATATCGAAAAGCAATCCTCAGTTTGATTTTATACTTTTATAGAAGGAAATATAGATATTTATACTACACTATAGTTGTATCACCTTTGCACTAGATTTAATAACCAGATAGGTACTTCCCAACCCCTTCTCCTCCTCCAAATATTCCCCGATGAGATATTTTTACAAACTATGAACACCGTCAAAATGTGTGGAAGATTAAAAATTTATTGATCTGAAAAACTTCACATTCCGAAAAGGTCAACGTCATTACGACATAGAACATAGAAGACATGAAGACATAAAACTGCCACTGGCTTGTAAGACGGCTGTCACCAACGTTGCCCGGTGTGACGTCAACCCCGCCAAATTCACTAATAAAAACAAAAATGTCGTTTTGGCGGCAAATCGAAAATGGCACATTTCAAATAGTTATGGAAAACATTTTCGGTACCTAACACAAAAATTAAATTAAAACACCTTCATTACCGTTTTTTTCGTAATTTTTTTTTGAGAACAAAAAAAGCGAAAATACTTAATACGAATTTCCAACTCCCACTGGATTATGGCTGTGTGACTAATATATTTTGGCACATATGTGTAGATACTTACTGCATATTCATATTTATAAGTTTAAAAAGAAAGTTCTGAATAGGTTTTGGTAAAATTAAATTTTATTTATAATTAAGAAAAAAGGTGAAATAAGTACATACATTATAATTATTAAAAGATGTTAAACATTACAGTAAACTTATAAAATAAAATCACAAGCACTCTTCATAACACATTTCTGATTCAATAATTGTTTGAGAGAAACCTACCTACATCCCTTGCTATTCGTTTCAAATACATTTTCTGTCGTAGGTAATGGTTAAGAAATTACTGTTTTTTATAAATTCTTAAACATTTTACATCACGTACAAGTCACCATGATATTAATTACCTTAAATTGAATTGTTCGCAGTAGGTATATGTAAAATTAGAGTAAACATTTTTGATTTGTAAAATAAGCTAACATTATTTAAGGGGTTGAAAACGAGATATCTTTCGGCCACAGTATGGTGAACTTCCGGATAGCAAGGGAAAACTGTAAATATTATTACGCCTCGAAACTACATGTAATTTTTACGTAATAATGAGTGTGACATTCATTGAACATAGGAAACACATTTTCTACGCAGTTCACCGTAAAATATGGCACGTTTTAATTGTTCCTTTGTCCAATTGTTAGCACCATCGCTAAGGCTTTAAACAATGTCCCTTAGAAACTATCACCACACTTGTTAGTCGTTAGTAATGACAAAACGGGTTTTGCATTTACGAGTGCTCGCATAAACCAGTGACCTCTATTTGCACATTGTCCAAGTAACGACCAAGAAAAGACAGAATGCTGGAAACAATTTTCTAGAATTAACGAGGCACACAATGGCGTAAAATGAACGCAAGAAATAAGGTAATATTAATATTAAATATGTTGAAAGTTAAAAACAGAATACCATGGTTTGGTACAAGTTAAGATGTTTCTGGTAGGAACCTAAAAAGATGTTAGAGGATAAGACATAATATGTTTAATATCCGGATTAATTGACTTCATTTATGTTATTACGAATTTAATTTGCAATAAAACTCATTTTACTATGTTTTAGTTATGCTAGACTTTTATATTTACTTCTCGTTTGATAGGCGTTAAATATATTTAGTCACGTTTATTCTGATAAACGGAAAACTTTTTTGTAGGATTGACCATAATTCGTTAGTTTATCGAACTGAAGGCATTTTTCAACGCAGGTCATTCACTAACTTTCGAATTGATACTAATTTATCGTTTTGTTTCAACATTTTTTGATTATTTCTATAAATACTATGTATGTTAACGTTTCTAGTCTTGGTTTAAACAATGTTCAAAGTTATTCTTATTACGTATAAATGAAACGGCCGCCAGAGAAAATAAATGGCAGTATTTATAAACTAGAAAATTGCAATAATTTAATTTTTAATGATATGACTTTCTTAGTTAATTTGACTGTTAAATTAGTGAACATATATTATGATAGAAGCTTAATCTATTTTATTTACACTGAGAAAACATCTGTATTATAATTAGCACCAGAAGAGATGTAACACTACTTTTAATACTGTTCAATCCTTACACATGAATGATAAACACTAATCAAATATTCATCTTTCCCCTAACAGTCTCACTTTACGATCTTTGGTAGCTTCAGCGACTCTAGTTCCAACATTGTTTATTTTCAAACCAACAATATCTTGACTTCTAAACTCTTCTTCTGTCAGACAATCCCATGTTCATATGATTACATCTCCGGGTTACTAATATGAAACATTTATTATAATATTCAGATCATTGTTTAAAGACACGTGTTGATTTCTCGTATTTGTTCGCACTCATCACACGTGACGTCGCAACACCATTTGAACCTGCATCTGCAGTTCACAGTCTCGTTCTCAGATCTTTGGGTAAAGCCTCTGTAACAACAGAGGAGATCACATCCATCAACGCCTTGAGAAGTAGAGTTACACTCCCTTCCTTTTGTTCCCAACGATCCAGTTTTATGGTTTGGTTTGCAGAAATCTGGAGATTCTTCTGTATACACCAAATCCGCCTTTCCGGGAGGTTTTATTGTGGATCCTTCGGGTATGAAGCTTTTTCCATCGTTACCTGCTATGACTTTTGAAGCTCCATCGAATTTGTCTTTGAGACGGTTTCCGACTTCTCTGAATTGAGGCATTTTCAGCCAACAGGTCCTCAGCGTGCAGGAACCTGATAGTCCGTGGCACTTACATTCTGGCCGCATGTAGCTCTTGATTGCCTGTTGAAAAAATAAGGATGGATCAAAGGGGAAAAAAGAGAAATATACATATTCACCAAGGACGGGCTTTTTCACAGAATATGAACAATTCATCAAACTTCAGAGTTAAAATTCAAGACTGTGAAAGTTCTACTCGAGTTCGTATCATTTCATCATGAACCGGATTTTTTACAGCACTTGGATAAAACAGAACTTGAAAAGGACTTTCAATGAACTTGAATTTAAGCTGAAATTTAATGATTTACACCAATTCTGTGAAATAACACGTCCTAAGTATATTGAAAAAAATTAAACGAACATTATAGAAAGGAGGTGTTCAAATATTCATTCCTTCCCCTCCTAAAAAAGACCCTCCACACAGCATCTCAGATGACATGAACCCTGAGGGAAATTATTTCTCTCAGGGTCTCCTGTGTGGAGTTAATGTAAAAAAGAGTGGCTAAAATAGCAGTAAAAAAATCTTCAGGACGCGAAATGATGAAAATTGATTGAATAATTCTATCCAATGTTACGACACTTGTTTGTGGAAGAGACGAGAATGTAAAAAGGGGCGCAAATTTGTCGATGCCGGTACAAACTCTATCCATCTATTATAAAGAGAAGATTGACGAATGGAGGATAAAAGATATTCAATACGAATCTTACCAGTCTTCCTGCATTATTGTTGTGCAGTTTGATCAGCGTCTTGATGTCGCTTCTCTTTTTATACCGGGCATCCATAAAGTCTCTGGACTTCCTATAGCCATATCTGATATTGTCCCCGCAACCTCCCCACTGCCAGTCCCCGGGGGGCAGAGTTCCCCCTCCCCCCTCGGCTGCGGTGGGCGGGGAGGGGGAGGGTGCCCCGGGGATGGGGGCCAGCAGGGCTCCCTGGTTGCGCCCCCGGCCCCCCTTGTCGCAGGAACACTGGACCAGGTCGCCGTTGGTGCAGGCCCTGGTAATAGCGTAGGTGACTCCTGCGGCGGTGATGGCGTTCACAAAGCCAGTTTCCCTGGTATCTGGAAAAAATATGATGAATTAATTTATATTTTCCGAAATTTTAAATTTTATATTCTTTTTAATTCTTTCATCACTGAAATCGCAACCCCTCCGACAATAACTCCTGTGTCCTGAACACCTCCAACCTTCACTTCTCACGAATTCCTGACACCGGTATTATAGAAGCTTATGATTATGATACTGATAAAAAATTTAGGTGAGGAAAATTAATATTGCTACTTATTAAATTGATGTTAGGTCAATGGTAATAGTTTTGTCCCGATAATACAGAAGTTCAGGATTCAAAGTTCAAACCCCAGTTGCAACCGTTACCTTGTAATTTTCTTTGTCTTGTTCTGTCTCATGTTTCGTTTCGATTTATTTTATTGTATTCTTTTTTAATTTTCTTAATATAGTTACTATCTGCCATCATCCGAGTTTTCAAATTCTTATTTATACTTACTGAACATTTGTTGGCAATTTTTCCACCTTGATATTTAAAAGTTTTATTCCTCATGATGGGAAAAGTAACTAAAATTAATAGCATAATATATTATTTCAAATCAAATTTCAACACATGGTCACCCAACACGCTTAAATTATAAAGTATTTTCTTTCTTCTTTCCATTATCTGTAAGAAACATTAATGTTACATATTAGTGTTTTTTCAATACCAATATTATTTTATTTTTTTTATTACTTTATAAAATTATTAACCTCAACACATGCTTGTCCTAGCGAGGTTAAAATTTTTTTTTTTTAACAATAATACCTACCATGTAAAGAAACAATTAGTAAATTAATGTTTATTCAGTACTATTTGTTTTAATTAATTGATGCCATACTTCAGTTACATTTCATCAGTGCCTATGTAAAAAAATCAGATTATATAATTCACACGCGGTAGAAGTGAAACTATAAAGTCGCTAGTCGCTTTCTTTTCTTTTGCCTGTTTATTTTTAAGTGGTTTGAAGATCGGATTTTGATTTCACAAAAAATTTTTTTTTTCGATTTCGTGGGATTCGAAATTCGACCTCCGTTCGCTGGATGTCTGTCTCTCTGGCCGCTGAGACTTGTCAACCGCCTTGCCCGCTGCGCTATGGGAGGCCCGCGCCGAAGCGCGAATTTACAGCATTATTTTAGAACCGAGAACCCGCCAAATAATAAATTTGTGACGCATTTTCGTTTCTCATCCGAAATCATCATTTCAAATCACTAACGGGGCTAAAGAAGTTTCACTTCAAAAGTTTGTTGTTGGTAGGCTTATAGGCTGCTAAGAAAACTATAAAAAATACACTATACCGTGTGAAGAAAATCTGTAATAAATCGTTTAAAGAAATATGAAAGCAGGTAAACTAACTTTGAGGTTTGAGTAATGAATGCATCGTCATTTTATTATTTGCACAGTTATGTAAGCAATAAGCATCCTCGTCAATTTTTGCGAACAGTCATATTGAAACGAAAATTTATGTCGAAGGTTACCAGGATCAACAAAATGCAATGGAATTGTTAACTTTATGAGTCTTTGCGTAAATACCAATTATTATTATTGCATACAATGTTGACGAAGCATCTTTCGAATCTGACATCTCTCCGAACTTATTATGAGAACTAATAATAATATGATGGCCGTGCAGATTTAAGAACGTTTGCATTTGATTGCGAAAATCAGCAAATATGTACTTTTCTTGTACCAACTCCTTACAATATTGAGAAAAAAATCTTTCAGATGAAATAACATTCAACATATTTGAGATGACCAGACGGTTTATCCCCCTACAGTTGGTCCCCGGAAATTATAATTATTATAAAATTATAAATTTTTGGGCAATTATTACAAATTTAAACCTAAAATCGACTTCAAAAATATCTTTAATATAAGTTGATATGGGAATCGAACGAATTTATTTACAGTGTCGATTTTTGTGTTTATACGCTGGTATATCTTCTTTATATATGTATAAAACAAAGTCGGGTTAGTTTACACCATTTATAACTCAAGAACGGCTGGACCGATTTTTATGATCTTTGATATGTTGAACTTGTCTGCTCCCCGAATAGCAGAATAGCTATTAAAATATCGGAAAAATTCCCGAAAAAATAAATTATGAAGAAAATTCTTTTCATATCTTTCATTTTGTATGGAACGAATTCTCATATTTTGAAAGAGCTGCAGCAATATTGTGATAAATATACTATCGAATAGTGAGTGAATTCCAAAAATTCAAATGTCAATGCGCTGATTTATTTGCTTTGGTTCTTAAACATATAATGCTGCCCCTCTTTCTTACACACTGAATGTCAATGGTCGAAAATGAGACAAACGGTGTACGTATGTCTGCACCCCTCCAAAGGAAAAATACAATAATTATAATAAATCTCCCTCACACGTATAAATAAAATGAAACGTAATTCCCGTAAGTAATTGGAAAAGTTAGAAAATCACACAAAATATAAATCCGTACACAATGCCATCTCAGATATTGACAAAAACAAAACACGGACATTCATTCATTGTGTAATTTTTAACTCAATTAAAAAACTGAATTTAAAAAAAAAATATTGATGTTTTAAAACAGTTATTGATTCTGAGGCGGTATGAAGTTCGTCGGGTTAGCTAGTTAAAAATAATATATGTATAGTATATTTGCGGCACGTTCCAGAGTGGAAGGTATTCTCAGTATCGGCCTGGTGTAAGAAGATTCAGAATTGAAACGTTGCTTGAAATGACTTTTTTTTTTTTTCTTTATTCATTATATAATTTGTTTACAGTTTTACAGGTGATTCGACTACCATGCTAGGCACATGCCCGTATTATGGTAGTCGAATTATGAATATATATTTATATAAATGTAAGAATTGTTATTGGTTAATACATAGTTTAGTTAGGTACAATGTTTTTGTATAACAACGAATTCTTTAAGTGATTAAGTAATTAAGTAGATAGCATAAGCAATAAACCATTCTTATTGTTGGCTGCTTTTTTGCTTAAATAAGATAGGTACATAAATACATGATAGATTGATAAATAAATGAATAATTCTTCTTGTGGAGATGTTGAAAATAATTCATCCAAATATAAATATTAATATGATCATCATCAAAAGCTTTTTTTTTTTTATGTAAAATAAATTAAAAAATAATAATAATAAAGCAAATTAACTTAATTTGTTGACTTCAGGCATTCATTAAAATAGTTCCTCCCCTTTGTAAATAACCAATCCTGTTTTATGATATAAAACTTATCAGTTTTCGATTTCCTTGTATCAATACTCAGTGAGTTGAACATTTTGGGGGCAATATAGGAGAACTGTCGCTGTGCAAAAGTTGTTTTAGTTGTAGGAATTATGCATTTTAGGTGTGATGAGTACCGAGTGTGAATTTTTTTTTGTGTTTTTTCCCTCAAATCATTTTTCCATAAGAATATGAGAATTGTTTTTATATATAGTTGTCGAATGTCTAGAGAAGAATTTTGAGAAACTTTTGAAGAATTTTTTTTTTTTGAAAAACTGAGAATTTTTTAAAAAAGTGGCTCTAATGGGTGTGATGGGTTACATTTGAATATTATCCTTAGCAGAAGTTTTTGAATTAAGACCATGGGATAACGAATTGACATTGCACACCCTCCCCATCCCACAATACCATATGTAGCAATTGATTGAAACAGTGCAAAGTAAACACATCTCAGTGTTTGTACGTTAAGAATAGATGTGAGAGAGTAGAAACTGTAGCATAATTTGCGAAGCCTTTTTGTTGCAGAATTGATGTGTGCCTCCCAACGCAGTTGATCGTCAATAATAACCCGTAAGTACTTAATTTTGTTTGATGTTTTTAGGTCATCGCATGAGCATTTCCTGTGAAGTGATGTAGGCGTGTTAGGGTGCTGTGAACATGAATGTATGGTACTTTTATGATAGTTTTGGGGGAGATTTGGTTCCAGTGTTTTACTACATGTATGCCATAGTTTGCTTTTTCAAAGGTTGAATTCAAATTTTCACCTTCAAATACGATAACCGTGTCATCAGCGAAGGATACTATAGTGCCACCAGTATTCAAATTGCATAAAGAGTTAATGTATATTAGAAAGAGAAGTGGGCCTAGTACACTGCCTTGGGGCACGCCATATGTGATTTGTAAACTTGAACTTCCGTATTCTTTAGCCGTGTGTGGTAACCATATTTTAACAGCCGGGTATTTGCTTACCTTCCTCCTTCCCATCTGCTTCCCCTACCTTTAGCCTCACAACATAACCCAATGGGGAATGACAGAGTTTTACTGGCTCCAAATGGAAGCAGTTGGGATTCTTATGCGATATTTTCATTTAAAAAAATACAATTTGTTCAAAGTAAAATCACTATCTCAAGGACAATTCTTTTTAAAACTTTCTTGAGGAAGGTTTATGTAGGCGTCATAATATTGATTCCGCATTGACAGCTCATAATAATCCGCGCTTATGCGAAATCAGGCGAGAAAAAAAGCAGTATCCAACACAGGCACCATCTTGAAACAGAAACGGGACGTAGGTAAAAACAAATTTGCAGACAGATGAAATGCCAAACGGTTAAGTTAAAACAGGACTTCGCATCACTCAGTTAATAATAGAAATAAAGGATACAACGCAGCTCTCAGTGGCCGGACTACATTTAAAACATATAGATTGGCTTCACTATTATTTACCCCTTGAAGAAAAACAATTAAAGAATAACAAAGGTAATGTAATAATCTTAGAAGATCTTTCAATAGAACACACTTATGTCCGTTCTAGTGAAGAGAAACTTCTTCTTTCTTCTTTCTATGGTCCGTTCTCTGTCGGTTCTCGTCCGTTCCTCGTCCGTGAGCAGTATTACGCTCCGTTCCGGTTTTAAGGCTTTCGAAATTTGCATCGAAGATAAAAAGAAATTAAATTTGGCGAGGATAAGGCGAACCCGTGTCGGGACCACACATCGACTGTCCGCTCGGAACGTGTTCTCATCAGGTGTTGTCCGCGACCCATTCAACCGTGACGCCAGAGACGTTCAACATTCAACAACTACCATTCAACGGAGATGCTATAATAATGATATTATGAATGCGAACTCTGGACAGACTTGAGGAAACAATGGTTTTCAGGTACATTATTTTATTTTCATACAATTCGATTGTAGTAAATCATGGAATATCTACGCGTATTTTAGTTTGAACAAACCGTTTAATTATTTATTCATGCTGACTTTCTTTATGTAAAAATAATTTCCCTCAGGGCCTATAACATGTTGGTGAAGGGCATTTTAATGAAAGGAAGGAGATGAAGTTCTGGGAAGGAAAAGATATGAGGGGTTGGTCATCTAGATGTCAGTGTGTCATCCCTACCGCTGCGGAGCAAGACGATGGGTCAAGAGAGACCATCTGGAGAGGTTAAAATTGTCCCACCAAACCGGCCTCTCCAGATCTGGCACTGGCACATCTGTTGCAGCAAACGTAGCAAACCACTTGGGATGTCCCATGGCAGAGGTGTAGGTTATTTTAAGTGGTTCCTGGGATGGCGGTACCCAAAACCGCTTCCCAAATTATTATAATTATAATTATCCCAGGGTAAACTTTGAAAAATCTGGAAAAAATTGCGAGAGGCCTGTGTCCAAAGCTCCAAGAGAATATTCTTCCACAAGAATATTTCCTTGAAAATCATTGTACGAGAAATTGTACACTTTATTTTACAAAATGAAACTATTTCCCTGTAGAAAGAATTACATGTTTTATTTTTTATTTTAAGCAACTTTTCAGGTTTATGTTGGATTTTTGCTACATTTTTTTTTGTTTTAATTGTTGCTATTTTTCATAATGTTCTAAATACAGGAATGTAATTGATTTATCAATTCAATACACTATTTTAATATTGGCCTTAATATATATTACACACCGAAAATACTCTCATAGACACTGCCAGTAAACACAGCGAAAAGATTCCATAACTAATTTAATACATTTTGTAAATATTTTTATTTATTAATTAATTTTAAACTCTTGCGTCCTTCATCCAAAAAGTTGATGACCGTTGAATCGCCGGTTGAGGGCCCACCATATCGACACAGTTTTCCCGCGATGCGATATTTACCGTGAATTATCGTTGGGCAGTAAATCTCACGTGGCGTGTACGGACGTCCATTACACGCCCAGTACAATATTACGATTTATTCCTTGTTGTTTTTTCCATGAAAATTTACGATGGAACCTTTCAATTGCGAGTTTTTTTGGATTGTTCGTTATTGCAGCTTTCACTGGCGAAGTAACTGCACGATGAAAATGAAATTATTATTTTTTGTACATTAAAACTGAAGTGCGATTAATAACCTTGAGAAACGAACAAAATAAAGGGTTCCCAGGCTTTATGTTTAAAGTTACTTTCGCTAGTAACGTTACGACATCTGCAAACCACAATGTAGAAAATCTGTTCGATTTACGCAGGTAAATCGGAATTTGAATCAATTTTTCCCTGTAGATATTTAGGTCAAACCTACCTTTTGACACCTGTTATTTTTTCCATCGTGAGCAACGGAGTTTTTAAATGTTAATTAACAGTCAAAAGATAAGTTCCCTTATTGCCTTTTTGTATAAACAACAATAATGTATTTTATGTGACAAAAAGTGTATTGAAACTTGTGCTACGTCCGTTGACACTAAAGTGAACCAACTGTGCCAAAATTGATTTTGTGAATTGAGGCTTAAAGATTATTATTTTATGCCAAATTCCAGAGTTCTTAAATATACCTAGGCAAACAGATTTGCAAAAATGGTGAAAATCTTCGTAACTAAGATAGTTTTGGAGGCTTTTTTAGATTTAGTTATTTGTGAGGTAACGTGGCTTTGGCACCACCTCAACGAGGTCAGAATAGGAGCTTGGTGTCGATCTGCATGTTTGAGTGCTTATGGTCCCCAACGACTGGCATGGCACGTCCCAAGCTAACAGTAAAGTATTTCACAATGGGTACTTACATCAAAATCATCTAAATGATTAAATTGCATATAATTTATTTATTTATTTATTATTATTAACGCCGATTAAAGCGGCTTTTACAAAAATATTACAATTATTTTACATATGAATACGGCATATACCTAGATAAAAAAATATAAAAAAAATATAAATATAAAATACATAAAAAAGAACAATATAAATTGTAGTATCAACATAAAAACAACAACAAGTAGGTTATTATAAATACAATACATCATATTATAAATCCCAGACATTATGTATTAAGAAATTAATACTATAATAATAATAACGAATAATTTTAGATACTTGTGGCAGAATAAAAATTTTTGATAACAAAACCGATTTTTATAAAAAACAAGATTTACGAAAATAACAACAACAATAAAAACGATACCTATCTACATTAATTGAATTATGTTGAAATACGATTATATATTACTGGAGCTTGGAGCTCTTTCATTGATCCACACCACTCGAGCGATTAGTGTTCGGTTTTTGATTTGGCCATTCGATTTATTTAAAATCATTCCTCAAAATATTAATATGGAAATATTTAAACTGCTAAACTGCGGTTAAAAGCTAATTAATCCACCTAGTTTTCATTGTTTATCTCGTATTTGTAGGTTCGTTAAATGTGGTCCAATTTTGGACAGATATCAATCGCTGAAAAATAAAAGCGGTTCAAATTTGGACCTTAATTGCTCCAGCGGAGATATGCTCCTTGCGCAAGTTAAAACAACATGTTATAAAGCACTACGAAGTAAGCCAAAATCATGTGTTTTTTGTTTGAACATTTGAAATTTGAAGACACTTTTTGGCGATGTTTTTTTCTTGTATAAAACAAAACAGGTGGCTGGTGTTAAGCGGGAATTAAAACCCTATCGCCATTCACATAAGCAGTGTTATTATTAGTGGCCCGATTAGAATTCTACAAGACGTGATGCGTCACCCAGAAAGCAAAAGTCAAAACACCAAGAAGTTTTTTTAAATAAATATTTCAAGGAAAAACTAAAACTTCTACAGCGTTCAGTCTACTTTCATCCTTCCTCTGCCAGTTCCATGCCTCACTGCAATACAACAGGTTAGGTACCAATACTCCACTGTGAACTGCTAGCTTCGCTTCTTTACACGTATTACAATCAAAACGATAATTTTCTTTAGTACACAGTTGGCTTAGATTAGGTTAGGTTAAGCAAAGTCAGGCTAGGTAAGGTTAGGTTAAGTTGGGATAGGTTCAAATCAAAACGATAACATTCTTCAGTTAGAGTACTTATGCCTATTTGAAAAAATAACAAAATAAAAACTCGTGTGCTATCAATTATTTTTATTTAGCATATTGTTTATTCAAAAAGAAGCCTTAAAAGGGTAATTACGGATACGTATTCTTACGATTTGACCATAAATAAAGGTGGATGTACAGATACAGGTATGGGTACCGGTACAGAGTACATAGTTGGTGACATTGAGATTGAGAGCGGCCATAGTAAAGGGGTTTCGCTGATCCCGCAGTCCGCAGTCCGCATTAACATTAATTAACGTCGGATAATGTATACAGTATACAGGCGGCCGATGAAGATTAACCGCACTTATAAATTGAGTTCACCCATCAATTATTACTGGTTACCGAGCCGATTTATTCAATTTCACCAGCATGGTGAACTCTCTATTCTACTCCTGCAGATTCGGAGGGTAAATGATGCATTAAAATGCTTTCAGGATCGGAACTATTATCTCAGCGATTCTAAGCAATACAATTGTGAAAAAAAACCTAAGAATATACATATATCTCAATAATTCGTATCTAAAGCGCCGTTATTGAGAAAAAAACATTTTTAGGGAGCTATGCAAAAATAAAAGCATTCTTCTTTTCTTTTAAAAGAAAGACAATTAATATTAGGTACCGCAACCCCGGGTAGCACTTATTGGACAACCAATACCTCTGCCATAGGTCACCTCAAGCAGTTCGTTACGCCAGCAGGACGCACTCGAAACATTGCCTTGCAGCACGGTTGGAGGGATGGGCTCATACGTTCGTTGCTCCTGGACACACTGAACACCGGATTCCTATCCACCCTCATACATTTTCACTTCCCAGAACTTTCTCTCCTTTCTTTCCTAGAGATTTCCTCCACACAGCATCCCCAAAGATGACATAGGCTCTGATGGGAAATATTTTCCTCAGGGTCTCCTGTGTGGAGCAGCTAATGTAAAAAAAAGAAAACATTCCCGAGTTACGAATAACCTGACAATATTTGAAAATTGCCTACCATCACCACAGTAAGCGGAAAATGTTGACCTAAACGCTTTCGCCAACTCAGCCACTGACCTAAATAGTATAAATCAAAATAAATAAAAGCTCAACCTTACATAGCGCCGTTTTTTTTTTTAAATCACCTCAAAGGCGTTTAATAGCCTCAAAGATGAATTTATAATTTTTGAACTCTACGACTGACTAATGGGTGTTTTACTCGATGTTGTTTTTTCATACTTTCGTAGCGATTTTCAAACAGTTTGAGATGGTGGAAATTATTTGACACCAGTCGTCTGACATTTTTTTAAAAAAAAAAGTGATAAAAATACTCGTATTATAATGTGTGTTAATTACTGATTGTGAGCATGTATTTCAGTATTGTGAATTTGGCGTGTATTTTTGATGATGTGTTGATGCTCTCATGTGATGTGTCGATGTGTTCAAGACTGATCGAGCCGGACTCTCAATGGACATGTTTTTAATAGTTTCTATTGTACAGACGTTGAGAGAAGTTTCCAAATAACCACCTATAGAAAGTACCTATAAAAAAAATCATTTTTGTTTTTCAACGCACTGTATTATTTGATTGAACTCATATTATATAAACCGCGTCGCTATGAATGCCGGGTTCAACCAAAACTATTTGACATGTCTACCAATAATGTGGTTTTCAAGTACCTACATAAGTGCCCTTGAGGTGATTTTTCACAAAAACAGCGCTCTACAAATTATTATTATCTATTATTTATGTTGTCAATTTAGTACCGTCCCAAAATATTATATCGTCTGTAATGGTTAATAAATGGCAACAACTATCTGCATGAAATCGTAGGTGCGAAAATAATTATCGTGTAAAGCCATGAACCCAAAACGCCCTGGACAGAGCTATTCGAGTATAATTAGAAGCCGCGGGGTGAGGGGGAAGATTTATGAAAATTATCTTTACCTACTTGAATTTTTAAATGACTGATCCCATTCCATGTCTCTCAAATACCTCCAAAAATCATAAGCCGTTATAGTTGCATTATCAATATAAAAATAATATTAAAATAGATCAGTTTATACCAATTTGCATACAAATCATTTCGAAAGATTGTCGTAGGCAATTTCCACTCACCCTAGATTTACCTTCAACGTCATTTATAAAAAATTTCTTTATTGCTCTGTTCAGGGCTTTTTAGGTTCATTTTTTTACTTTAGCTCCACACAGGAGGCCTTTAGGAAAATAATTCCCCTCAGATCCAATGTCATCTTTGTGGATGCTGTGTGGAGGGTCTTTTTAAGGAAAGGAATGAGAGGAAGATATGGGAAGGAAAAAGGTATGAAGGGTAGGTAGGAATCTGGGAGTCAGTTTGTTCAGGGGTCAAGGACGTAAGGACGGACGGTGCAAGGCAATGTTTCGAGAGGTCGAAAAATCTCACTCAACCAGTTTCTCCCGATCTGGCCTTCCAAGCAATTGGTGGCCAGACGCATCCGCCGCCAATATCCGGCCAAACCTCACCTAATGAACCTGGGCACCCCTGCTAAGTCACCAAACGTAACGAACCACTCGGTGTGATCAGAGGTGTTGCTTATCCAGTAAATGGTTCCCGGGGAGGCAGTGTCCGTACCCGCCTCCCCATTGCGCGCTCTATGCAACCGTCTGCGTATGTCGGTAACCTGCATATTTAAATAAATATGTTAACTTTACTCTATACTTATAGTCTACGTTTTACTATAGTTTTTAGGTAGGTACCTACCCATAATGTAACCCACAATGTAACAAGCCACAAGCAACAATTTCTGCACTGCACTACACTATTATACATATGTAATGGTAATCGTTCATTCGTTTCCGTGTGTGTAACCATGTGATAATTGAAATGACAATATTTTGCTGTCGAAATGCAATGCCAATAATCCAATTACTATGCATTCAAACATTCCCAAATCATTACACACATTACGTATAATCTCAATTCATTAATGAACCGAAAACACGCGAACGCGTATACATTGTAACGTGCGGGTACATAATTGTCCGGTTCTCCGTATTTCGATAATCACCCCCTTCGATAAGGGGCCCCCTGCACTTGTCACCCCAGGACGGGCTCTAATGGGGACCACATTTTTCCTTGGCCCCTTCTGCGCAGAGATACGGACCTTATTTATTGCGTCCACTGCACAGTGCGTACGATTGCAGCCAGAGCAAATAGATAAATAAAGATGCGCGCGCAATATCTAAATGTGGCGGTCGTGTGTGATATAAAACGACGAAAAACTTTAGATTGTTATTTAGTGTTACTGCCGATATTATTTTCATTTGCTTAAGTATCAGAAAACCAGAACAATTCAAAAAACAATGTTCTACCAATGGGTTAAAATAAACTGAATGTTTGAGGGGAAAAGAGGTAAGCACGAAGAAATTGCAATTATCCCGAGCTCAGCACTCTGATTGGTTGATTTATTGCACACATCACATGCAAGAATTGTCTCGTGACACTTCGGGTGTTTCAGAATCTATATCGAAATTTATCCAATACTAGGTAAGTGAGTAATAAGATTGTAAATATGAATTTTTCACTTCAAAAAGTAAGCTATTTGTGTCAAAAAGTATTTTTAATAGTAAATATCACAAGTAGGTACGTTGCGGAGTGAAAGGATTATTTTCATTTTCAATTAGTCGACCACTTAGATCACTTAGAAAAACATCGTACCATCTGACATGTGATGCAATAACGAACTCTAAAGTATCTTTTTCTAGTGCCTATTATCGCATGATATTGCTGGGTCAGATGGAAACTATTCTAATATGCAGTATTGTAAAATGGTTTTCGAAAGTTCTGTTACATCGTCATTTCCATTGCCAATTTGAAAGTATTAGTCTATTTTTATCGGTTTGTAATAATACAATATTATTAATTTGCCAATATAACTGACACAATTTCACTGCCAAAAAAATGTTACAAATTCCGATTGCGACAACCGACAAAACTTCGAAGCATAAAAAAAAACATGTCTTGCAGCTTCAAAACGTGGAGAAAATAAGTTAATCGGCATAAAAACGAAGTGTTCGTCGCTTGTGTTATTTTAAACTTTGGTTATATACATACATAGGTGTTAGATATTTCAAATTAAAGGTGGTCATCGGTTCGTCGGATTTGATTGGGTATTTTTTTTTCTTAAAATACGTTGTAGATGGTTTAACTTGAACATCCCTTTATTTGCATACTTCGATTGCTACTAAGCACGACAAGGACAGCGATCTATTTTCAGTGTCAAGTGTAATTCCCTCTAATGGGATCGTTTAGTGGGAGAGTGAGACAGGCGATGGGTGCACGCGCAGAGCAAGTAATTTCATTGGTTGATGGAATTTGCATAGATCAAATAATGTCTCTAGAGAGGGACAACAAATATATATTTTTTAATTGAAAGCTCATTGAACTTATTTGCAGCGAAGAGATCGAGATAAACGATTTTTGCTAAAAAAAAATGATTTTATGGTTTTTCAAATGATTAAAAGTAATCATCAATTTAGTCAGAAATATCCACCTTACCACTGGTAATGTAATTTTAAGCAACGTGACTTGACTTGAAAACGAAGACATCTGATAAACTATAAATATCTTTGAAATAATACATGGGGTGATAAGGGACGTACTTGACTTACTTCAACCTGTAATTAAAGACATTATTTGTAGTAAAAAATATTTTAACGCAAATATGTACATCTATCTTCTTTCATCCAACCAATTTTCCATACCTATCCTACCTGACAAAATGTACCAATATTACCTACGAGTGAAATTGCGGAAAAATAACTAATAGGGTAACAACCATTCATTCTATTGAAATTACCATCGCAATTATCATCCACCATAATATCTCGGTCACTTTAATTTTGATTATTACGGAAACTTGTGCAGTGATTAATCCCGTGATCCCTCGGTGCCGTAATATCGAACCTCACAATAACGTGCTGCGAGAAATGAAGGTATATCAGATTCCTTCCAAGTGTCCACTCTTCACCTTGTAGTTGTTTCCATAGTTTTGTCATTTTGTAAACCCATATTTTTTTTATTACGTTCCATTTGAAGGCCTCCGTCGTCGAGGTGTAAGACTCTCGACTCATAATCCGAAGGTCGCGGGTTCAAACCTGGCGTGCGCAAATAAATTTTATTTGATTAATTCATGGTATTTCACAACTAATTAATTAAAAATAATATATAGTATGTTTGCGGCACGTTCCAGAGTGGAAGATACTCTTAAGTACCGCCCTGGTGTAAGACCACCATTCATAATTGAAACGTTGCTTAAAATGGGTTTAGCTGTGTTTGATGTTTAGACCTGAATAGCCAGGTACTTCCCCGCCTTTCTCTTCCCCATCTCCTTCCCCTCCCCACTACCTTCAGCCTCACATCATACCCCAATTGAGGATGCCATAGTCTCACTGGCTCCAGCAGGGAGCAGTTGGTACTCATATAAATAATTTTTTTTAAATTGATTCGCTGTCAATCTATCTGCAACTTCAAAATGCAAATGAAATTTGCCTACTGTAAATTTTTTTTCAACTAAAAACATTAAAACAGTAGGTAAAAGTTGTTACAAATCATGTTCTTTCAAATTTTATTCCAGCTAACCTATAAAAAATAATCGTTGTTCTGCATTATTTTTTTCTCAATGCTCTAAATTTAATTAGTGTTGGTTGCGTGGATGAAAATCAAGTACGGTTCTCCTAGGAGGCTGGGGTTGAGGAAGTAGAAAAAGGTTGGTTGGATTGCGCGGAATGCGTCCTTGTGCGCCCTTGCGCCGGGGAATCCGCAGTAATCACCGCACACCGCCTCTAACAAACACTTCCACACGGAATTTCATCTTATTTGAAGGGCTGGGAAACTGCAAACGATAAGTTCTGAATTAACGTCGTGAAATAATTACCTCTAAATGTTAGATGGTTTTCTAATACAAATTAAACTTAAGTAAATGGTATAACAGTGGGTTTTTGAACCTTGAGTATTCAACTTGGAATTTGGAGCTTTTAGCGTGGAGCATTTAGCTTTTATATGTATGAAATATAAGCTTTAAGCTAGTTACTTTAAATGTGGAATTTTAAGCTTGGAACTTTAAGATTTGAGATTTGAGTTTTAAGCTTGGAGCTTTAAGTTAGGAGGCTTAATAATAATAATAATAATGTAACATTTAATGCAGTTTTGTGTTATTTCACTTCAAGTGCCCTTACTTAAGGTTTGAGCTTTAAGCTTTTGGATTTGTGCATTAAATCAAATAAAATAAATCAATTAATATATATTATATTAATTTTATAAACAATGTGTTCTTTCAGAACTGCTGAAAACGGTATCGCGCGATTTCATCCCGCGACAAAATATCCCAGACAAATTGTCCTCCTACAAAATACCAATCGATATAATATCCCAAGAACAAAATGTCCTACAGACAAAACATCACCCGACAAGGAAGGAAGGAGACAGAGCAAGGATCTTAGTTTCGATTTTAATTTTAAATTAGGTGCCGAAAGGTTTTGATGGGTTAGGTTAGGTTAGATTAGGATAAGTTAGGTTAGGTTTTGTTGGGTTGGGTTAGGTTATTTTGTCGGGGGATGTTATGTCCGAAGGATATTTTGTCGAGGATATTTTGTCGGGTGACATATGCCGCGAGATGGAAAGTCGCGGAACCGCTGAAAACTGCTTCGAAAGTATTAAAAGTATAAGATTAAACTGTCAAAAAAGTCTTGTATAATATATATCCCAGTATAAAATACTGAATTTATTTTTTATTATAATATGAATGAGTCGCTTTGGTTCCGTCACTATTACGAAATCCTCGTCAAAGTATATTTATGAATATTTAAGAGAAAAATCGTATTTAATTAACATTTATTCAATTTACTTTGATTGTAATGTTGGACTGTCGTTATTATTAAAAATCACCTCAAGGGCGCTATAATTAGGTGTATTCTGCGATTTATTGCTACACGAAAACGGCACGGCAGAAATAATCACTTTTCATTATCGCCATAAAAAAATTGAAATCAGTATTAAAAAATTTTTAAATATTTTTCGCTTTTGATTCGGATTTCTCTTATCAACATCAATATTACGTAACATCAAGATTTCATTCGTTCAAAATCAAGATTACGAATGATGTAAAGTTTTTCATAAATTGTTATACAATTATTTTTTACAAATTGTCAGTTTTTACATAATCAGAGATTGTCAACCCTCGGACACGCGGCCCGCGGACAGTTGGAGGTACAAGTACGTACACATACACTCATTACTGCTGCCTTTGTGTTCACCGCATTGCTGCGGATCGGGAATAAATTACTCGCATTGCTGATTATGCCTATACCCAAGGCAGGGGTATTCAACCGTTTATATGCTAATTTCAATCATCATTCGCTGATTGCAAGCGATTCCCATGTCGAGGTAAACGTTCTAATGTTCCGAACTACAATAACGTGATATTTTATGTAGCTTCCAGGTACCAGTACCTATCATCAACAATAATACAAACATTTGAACAGTTTAGTACAATTGACATTTTCCACAGTGTCGTTTATATTAGATATATTACAATTGACATTTTCCACAGTGTGGTTTATATTATATAGTTGTATTACTACATTTTCCACAGCGTAGTTTATTTTATATCAGATTTTCTCTTCAAAGGCACAAAAAGCAAGTTAATGTTGGAAAAATCGTTGGAAAAAGTATTTTTACTTCTACATGACGTCATGAGTTATTTTTTAGGATGTACACACTGCACATGGACATTTCAAACTTCCACACTTCATAACAGATGTGACGCGTTGCTAATTGCAAGCTGTGGGCTGTGGGTAGTCTGCCAATCATGACTTTTCACAGTATCTTATTATGTCCAATCTCCATTCAGGAGGCGTATATGAGTATCGTCGCCCCGGAAATCATTTATTGGATAGTCTACGACTTTACCAAATTGTTCGCCGAGGTGAGGTTTGCCCGGGTTTTAGTAATGGATGCATCTGCCCACCAGCTGCATGGCACACCGAATCGGGAGAGACTGGTTGGGAAAGACCTTTTGACCTCTCCGGCAACCTCGGAACATCGCCTCGCACCGCAGTGAGATTCGCATGTGGATTCCTACATCCATCATCCCCAAACCTGACATAGGCTCCTAGGAAATCCTCAGGGCCTCCTGTGTAGAGCTAATGTAAGAAAAAGTACATAATTATTTTTTTTTTAAGAAAGATAAACATTCCCGGTTTCCAAAAACATTCCATTCAATGTTTAAAAATCTCCTGCTACCACCACAATAGGAGGAAAATGTTGCTTGTGTCGTGATGGAGGACTTAGCCAGCCGAGGAATCGTTATGTCATGTACGTTGTTTATATAATTTACATGGATCATATTTATGATTCATGGATCATTTTTATCAGCGAAAACATGTTTTTAGGCTTACTGTTTTATTTTAGCAATCTTTATTTTTATGTATCTTTGGAAAGCTGTTTGTTTTCCAAATAAAGATTATTATTATTATTTATTATTATATTATAATACACATAGTAAAGTAGTAAGTATCTACGTATAAACCTTTCTTACTTTCTTATGTATGAACTTCAGTAACGTAACATTTCTGGCAAGGACTATTTTAGGCTGTGTCCGTTGTTTCATTTTTTGTATTACATTGTTGGTCCGACCTTCAATTATTGAAACCGTCCTATATGTCAGATAAAAGCCCTGGGGACATTACGCATCGTATCTCATGGCAAGGTCTAAATTCTAAATTGACAAAATTGACGTAAATGGTATAATAAAAGGGTGAAGAACGTTGCTAAGAATTTTTTGATCCATGGAAACTTTATCATAAGTACAAAATTTCAGCATTGGACTGATTTAACTGGCCACAAGGGCTAACCATCACTGTATTTGTTTATAATTAGCCCGGCCTTTGAATCTGAAACTGAATCTTTCGTCAATGTCTTGACCCTAACTCTAATTTGGATTTCTAGATATATTGGTACCGTGGATATTGCAGATTTATTGGCAAAAGAAAGAGCACCAAACCATAGTGCTGCTCTCATAAACCACATTCCCCTATCTGACATTTTTCTATCCATTGAAACAAACTATCCCTCAATACAGAGGACTATTCTATAAAAACTGTGTATTCTACCATTCCCCCATTTTCCAAAAAAAAAAATATTTTTATTTTTTAAGTTTTCTTTATTCATTGAATTTTTTTTTATTACATAGATTGGGGATTTTTCGGCTACCATGCTAAGCACATGCCCGTGTTGTGGTGGTCGATTTTCTATATAGTTGGTTCATCTACATATGCAGTATTTACATAAAATAATATAATATTAAAGAATATTATGGAATACAAAATAATATAAAAGAATTTAAATTTAAAAGAGTTAGAAAGAATGTGAATATAAAAGAATATGAAAAGTATAAACATAGAAATCATATAACGAAAGAATACAAAAGTGTGTAATTATAAAATATATATAAAATCAAAGTGAGTACTATAATGTAAGCAAATAAGAAAGGATATTTATTATGTTGCAAATCTAAATGTGCGTGGTTATATTGGTAAGTACATTATTTTAAGCCAATTTTTGTACAAATAATTGTTAGACTTTATGTATCCAAGTCCGGCGAATTACACTGTACAGTTAGTATGTAAGTACCAATTCCATCACTTATTCGAATGAGAATTGCACCTTGTTCCGTTCCTTCTCACCTTTTTAAAATTTACGTGCTTGACTCCCCAGATTGTACTTTTTGTGGTCTAGAAGTGGGAACCTTAGATCAAATATTTTTTATTGTCGCTCTCCAAACAAATATTCTCTCATCTATCAAGCCTTATCTAAAGTTGCCGCCCCTCCATTCAACATCTCATCTCTCTATGTAAGTCTGAATACGACTTAAGTCATCCATATAATTATGAAATTTGCCAATTTAAATAAAATTAATATAATACAGGAACATCTTCCATCCTTCCACAATTTTAAATGATGTCCTAGAATTTCCTAGAAGAGTGAAAGTCAGAAAAAGTTGAAAAAAAAATTGGGTTGGCAAGTGTTCTTTACTTTTCTATGCAAGTAAAATCCTCATGTTTATATATTTTCAACCATGGATCGTTTTCGGCTGCGCCTACAACTGCTACTAACGTATTCGTTTATGTATACTATTTTGTGGTTATATTCGTTTGTGTATAGTCTGTCCGACCTTCAATTGAACCCCTCGTCTATGTCAGATATGAACCTTGGGGACATTATGCACCGTATCTTATTAGGTCCAGCCGCGCTGTCTCGTCCCGGGCAATATTTCACCCGCTGACGAGGTTTTTTGCGTCGAGCCCCAACTAAACGGGCGAGGACGAGGCCCGAACCCGAAACTCTGGCTGCCATCACCTGATGGATGGACGATGGACGCCGGACGCAGGACGGCCACTAGTGATGAGAGAGATATGTGGGACATGTCTAAATGCTACGTCAGATGTACTCTAATGCCTGATGCTTTATCGTGCCATTTAATTGGTAAGCCCTGGATACCCACAATAAAAAAATCAGTGTATACTTAATTACACTTCTTTGTGAATATGACTAAATGAAATCAAAGGCTATCAAATGAAGCAATCTGAAATTATTATCAAGTAGCGCAGACCCTTGAAAAACAAGGGACATTACAATTGTAGGATTTGTGAAGCCGAAAGTGTTTGAAAAAACCATATTTGCCCCAGGATCATTGTCTTTCAAAATAAGAAATTAACCATCCAAAACTTAGTAAACTTGGTGATCTTGAAAATTTTCTTTTAAATTTGGTGATCTGGCTCAAGTTTACGCATTAAGCTGGAATACAATTTCAAATCACACACCCATGCACTGAAAACCGAAATTATCAAACAGTATTAATAGCCTTGAATTGCGTGGTTGAATTCCAGAACCCGACTTCCATTGCATATCCGACGCCACGCCTTATGCGTCGCGCCACAAATAACATCTGTGTTCGTTAAATTTAATGCAAATCTACCGTTGTAATTCGGTTTTTAATTCAAGCATTTATCGCTACTTCCGTCAGCAGCTCGCATATCCTAGTAAGTACTAGGATTTATAAGCGGCTATATGCAATATATATTACATATTATGGCGTCATTACGTATCTCGGTTACTTTGTCACGGTTTCTGTGACTCGGTGACTAGCTGTCACTGGATCACAGTGGATCCGAGGATCTGGCTATTTTTGGAACCAGTTCCTAACGTATTTATAAAATGGTCACCAACACTCAAACTGGGCAAAGCCTAACTAAAAGCCGCCGCAGGGCTTAGCAGCAAAAACCTAGCGGTTTTTTAACTGCTAGTTATGTTTAATTCTTCAAAAGTTGTCGAAAGAGGAGTACGCATTTTAAAACAATTGTTTACATCATTTGTTGAGTTCTGCCATATTGCGTCTGTAACTTGTCTTTTGACCTTCGAACCAAGCGGTCAATGATTTTATTTGAAATTTAATTGTAATTTGTTTTTCAGGTCATTCACATATATATAATAAAGAAAAAAATCTGGTGAATAGATCGGCATAAAAACTGAAAAAAAAGAATTAAAATAATATTCAGGTACTTATTTTTTAATTCGGTAAGCAATTTGAAGGATCGTGTTCAAATCTCACAATAAGTAGGTACCTACTAACTATATTTTCAAAACAAGATATGTTGTGAACTGGTCCGTATTATATAGGTCTCACATCTTGTCAGCAAATCTAGTTGTTCGAATGCCTCCCTGACAGACTTACTACAGTCAGATTCAAATTCACAGTTCAGATCAATTTTAATTTTGTCCTCACAGTATCCCCGTTTTTACATTATTTCCCGGCGGGTAAGGGAGAGGGCAACGCATTCCGGCGTCACTCCGTCCCATTGTTCGTGCGGAATGCGTGCGTGGAAAAAACCTCCTTCGCATGCATCTCCCGGACTTGAGATGCATCCAGTCGCAGATCACGGCCAAGGATTTCGGATCCGTGGCGCAAATAATGCCGATTTATGTAGTGTCATATATGTCAGCTGCTAAATAATCTCTTTCTTTTTTAATGCTGTACGGTAACGACTATTGCAATCACAACTTATTTTAAATCATATTAATTTTATTTAATGGAAATCACAATGTTTTGAGAGAAACCTGGCGGACCTGTTTATAGTAAACGTAAAAGAAGAGTAATTAATTAAAATTAAGACAAATCACTATTTATTTAATTAAAATTATTATCGTGTTTCAAAATCTATGGTTTGTTTTTCAGGAAAAGGGCTTTTTTTAATTGGTGTTTTACAAAGCAATTTTTTAATTTTAATTTAAACAAAATTATGCCACAAAGAGAATTTGCGAATATTATAGAAGAAGATTAATTAGGTAACTGTAGTTTAATACCTTTACAAATTTAAGGTGGAAACTTCAGTGAAAAGTTGAAAAAAAAAATGAATTCAATTGTCAGAAAAAACTGTAAAATGGACAATACGACGATTCTATAGTTTTCGTCGAAGAATTTTAATGTTAATTTTGACAAAGATAGAGCAGTATTTATATGAATATTAACTAGATCAGTTCAGAATACGACAGAGTTACATGGCATTACAATCTAAAATGGTTAGCAGCATTATTATATTATGCTGGTTATATATTTGCGAACCAAGACGCGAGCCGAACCACGAACTGTAAGAAAAGTAACGAAGTAATCATTAGCGGCGTTTCGCGCCGTTTGCGGTTGCTTTATTCCTCCATAATCATTGCTCCATTTCACATAATTCGTGGTTCGGGTCGCAAGTACGGCTCGCTTGTGCGTACGCAGTATTAGGAACCTGAATTGTTTCAAACATTTAATAAAGAAGAACACAGAAAGTGATCCAATACAAAAATTCGATTCATCGTCATTATTAAATTTTCTTTTCAATCAAATAGATTAGCGACATTACACGATGTTAGGTAGTGTAAGCGAAACAGACCGCATGCTAGATGAGCCAGAGCCGAAAGGTTATAAACTAGAAGCGTAATCGGTTTAAATTCAAATCTATGTGAAAGGCATTTCTATTATGGATTATTAACTAGTCGGTGGTTCCAGAGGAGCCTTCTTGTGTGTAACGAAAAACAAGAGATATGCAAGTACTTTTTTAACGTTGACAAAGACAATAGCTCTGTCTTTCTATAAGATAAAATATAAAATTAGCGTAGTACTTCGATAGTTACATATATATGTTTAACAACCTTGATTGTTCTTGAAAGTTTTAGCTATAAAAATTAAAGCAAAAAAATGCCCATAGTAGATAAACTATGATCAAAATCTACACATTGTAAAGGTGTCTATTCTTAAATGATGCCACTTTCTCAACCAGCTTTTTGTCTATCATTTTTTACAATCTTTTATCATCAACCTCCGAATGTAACAAACTATTTTTATTGGCTGACACATTTTTTTAGTTTTCCCCACATTTAGCAAGTGGGATGTGTGTGGTCGGATTTTTTCATTAATATCAAGATAAAGTTCGTTCATTCATTTCATCAATGAAGATATCGCCTACACCAATATTGCTACCTTTTTCTCGATCTTTACAAAACCCAAAATAATAATTCGAACTCAAATGTCGCCACCGAATCGAAAAGGATAAAACTAATTCATACATTACTCCTCGGGGTGAAGCCAGTGAGATTAACATTTTTATAAATTCCTTAAACTTTTTCCTCTTCGTTTGGGACGGATCTAAGTGCCATTTAGTTTAGGATATCGTTTAGTGATCTCGATGATTGGTTTTCTTATCAGAGGATTATTGCCTGTGTTTGACCAAAGTTGCCAAGTGGCACTTAAAACAAACGACCTGTCATATAAATTCGCCCAAAACAACTTTGTTAAAATCAATTATTAACCCGTGAAGATGTTTAAGAAGTGACGCAAAATTTAATATAAAATTAATTAAATGCTGATTTCAATTTACAAGATTGACGTCGTCAATAAAAAAAATATTGGATCGTATATTATTCATATATAAATAACTATAAAGATACTTAAATTTTTTTCCCATCATTATTATGTTGCATTATAATGACATGAATTACTTAGGTAGGTAGTAAAGTACTAATTGTAAAGCCGAAAGTCATTTTGTCCGATGCTGAAAAAATTCCCAAACCGTGAGTTTGATGACATTAATATTGATCATCTAATTCTGTTTAGAATTTTTACCATAATAATTGTCATAATATTTCAATATAATCATTTCAAGCGAGAGTTCTGGTGCATTGCAATTACTATCTTTTCTCAAGCAGTGAGAATTTGAAAAAAATGATTTTTTCATAAAATTTACACAAATTTTTTCTAAAATATTCCAAATTAACGCAATTTTTTTCGTAACGTAGTGTTCCATTATGAGCTATGAAGCATCGGGGCATCGTTTAAACACTCGTCAAAAAAAGTGTGCCTCTTTCTTAATTTTATTGTTCAGTTGGGACTAAAAACACTTTTGAAAATAAGGGACTGAGAAAAGAGACTGGGTGTTAGTAGGATCCAGTATATTATATAAAACTTAAGATGAAGCACTACGACATAATGCAAAATCATGTGTTTTTGGTTTGAAAATTAGACCGCTTAGAAATATTTCAAATGCTTTATTTAAAAACCTTTAAGGGAATATATTTAGTTCTTTGAAATAATCGAGCTTTTTTTATAAGCGTTTTTTTAGACCAAAAAATGTATCAGGCATCTAAAAACTAATTTAAAGTAGATTTAAAGTAAAATAGTAAAAATCTCCTGCTTACGAATTACTTTAGGGTTTTATTTTATCGTATATTATTATTATTGGATGATTTTTATAGCGCCATTTTCGTGAGAAAATCACCTCAAGGGCGCTTTATAAATTCATAATAATGTGTATAATGTGGTCAATTAAGATCTTTATATTATGACCGGAACACATTTTCATATTTTTTGCTGAACTTCGCAAAGTAAAATAAAACATACTTTTTGGCGAAGTTTTTTCTTGCAAAAATCAAAACAGGCGGCTGGTGTCAAGCGGAAATTTAAACCTTATCGCCAACTACATGTAAGTAGAGTTATTTTTAGCGGCCCGATTCCAAACTTTTCACGACGTGGTACATCGCCTTAAGTTAGAGGATTTAACAATATTTTTTATCTACCTATAAAAAAGTTTGTTTTCTGTCCATCCTGTTCTGGAAGGAAAAATAATTTGTTTGATAATGAAGAAAATATCTTAATTTGCCGATTGCGAGTGTTCCAATTTCCCAGATAGGATAGGCTGGAATGCATTAATGCTGTGTTGGCAGTATCACGTACGGGGCCGTGACAGTTGCGTCTGCTGCGCGATAATACACCTGCCAAGAGAATGCGGACATACGTTATCTCTAGATTTTCAAACATTGACTGCAGATTCTCAATCTGTTCGGGCAGCTGAATTATCTGGATCTTAAGATATGTAGCAAAGAGTTTGAGAAGTCAAATGAATGAATCAACTTCAAACACACATCCTATCTACCAACATCTATCTATAAATAAAACTCTGTTCCTCACGGTACTCACATAAAAAAATATAGCAGAAAATGTTTGCCTATCCTCCTAAGCTTAAGTTTGAAAGCCTAAGCTTGTATACTCATTTTACTAAATGATGTATTATGTTGCTTATATGTCCATTTTTGCAATATGTGAGTAATTTCCTTAAAAAATTCACTTTTATAACTTTTGGTATAAATTCTATGTATTTATGTGTAATCCTCGATAACTTAAATATTGTTTTATAATCTATGTAAAAACCCCTATGGGCATATAACAACAATAAATAACAACAATTTATTGATGATTAATTGACAATGATGGATTAATTAGCTGTTAACCATTCTAAAGTTATTTCATATGTTCAAACTATTAGTTCACTATTTCTGTGACAAATTCTACAGTCAGCTTTACTTTATTATTTACACTTATTATTTATTATAACTACTTAAACTGACCACTTATGTCAACTTTTACGTTGAATTAAGCATTATTTAATGTATTTTGCTACTCCTCACGTTTATAATAAATCTACACAGTCCGTTAAACAACCCAAGGTGATGCACTATTAAGTAATCAAAATCATGTGATCTCGATTGAAAATTAAATCGCTTAGAAATGTTTCGGATGCTTTAATTAAATACTGCGAGTGGAACACATATTTGCCTTTAAAATAATAGAGTTTTTAGACCAGATTATTAGGCATATAAAAACAGATTTAATATTCAAAATCTCCTACTTATGAACGACTTTTCAGTTGTTGTTTTATTGCGTAATGTGAAAAATTAAATTCTTTCGAAAATGATGGTAAAATATTAAAATATTTTTTCTTGAGTTTCGCAAAATAAAATAAAACACGCTTTGTTGAATAAATCAAAACCGGCGGCTGGTGTTTATACCTAATCGCCATCTATGTAAGGAGTGTTATTGTTAGCGGCCTGATACTGAATTTTACACGACGACGTGGTGCAAAATATATATACTAGTAGCGAACGTCGTAAATTTTATTTTAAGTTTCGCCATTAATTTTGTAAATAACAATAACAACATTTCATAATATCTCCGCAACCTTATTAAAAAAACGACGAGGCTTACAAGCGTAGTTCCATTATTAATAATTAATATCCATCTACATACGTCCTTACCCATATAAAACAAATTAAAATTATAAAATCCTTAATAATCTAAATCCATAAATAGATTTGACAGGATTTACTACTGTAGGTACTGTATCTCTTCCCTCATTTATAAGAAAACTCTCTTTATGTGATTTACCCACACTTTCAATCATCTTTATGTTTAATTGTTAATTATATTACTCTTATATATGATATGTAATTATGTACCTCTACGCCTGTCTCAACACAGGTATACCCTAGCGAGACAGGCATCGAATAATATATTGTAAACATCACGTATATAGATCAATAAAATAAAAATAAAAAATAAGGATTGGAAAAGTACGCTATTTAAAAAAATATGGAGTCAAAATAATGTTATACGTACTTATCTACTTAATCAATTGTCCGCGATGGATTGTGAAGTGGATTGTAAAGTGTCACATGATCAAATCAGTGTCATCAAGTAACGATATTTTTAATTTTAATTTTTATTTATATTATAAAGAAAGACAAACATTCCTGGGTTACGAATAACCCGACAATATTTGAAAACCTCCTACTACCACCACAGTTAGCCGAAAATGTTGCTTGAGTCGTGATGGAGGACTTAGCCAGCCGAGGAATCGAATGCGAAACGCCTGGGTGGGACCCAAAAGCGATGCCCACTCAACCACTGACCGCTCAAAAGTAGTAAAAATATTTAGAAAATGGCGCTATTGTTTTTTTTAAGGATAATTTATTCAGATATAAAATGTTTACATTTTGTATCTAGTATAATCTATTCTAAAACAACTATGTATAATAATATTCTATTACCCACCTACATACTAAAATTTGGACTTCACAACATTGAGACACAACCCACGAAAAACTGCAAAACTTTAACTACTCCTTAACATTTACATGAAGTAGTATGAAAGATTTTTAAACCTTTTGTAATAAATATAGTTTTGTGTTCCCGATAAATTTGTCTTGGGAAGCCTAAAATCATTGCAGCATCTCGTAGGACAACCATAAATTATGGTATTCTATGGTAGACTAAACTTATAGCCACACGCTTAGAATGTTGTTGATACTCGTTGTTACTGCTGATTCGTGGGTTGTTTTACTCAAGTATAGTAGATAAACAGAGTTATCAGACTATTTTAAAGAGTGAATTTAATTAGTGACAGCACTGATAAACTTAATTTGGCGGCCGCGTACCAAGGCCTGTAGTCTAGTCCTTGACGCAAAGGAAATTGTGTTGGTTATTTTTGTTATTATAGGGAATAAATCCATCGATGAATAATAGTGCTGTTTATTATAGCTATCTAACCGTTTTGAATGTTTCAGGTCTACAAGTTCACGGGTCCACAGGAGTTCCAGGACACCCTGTGGTCCTGGCCCTGCTTGGTGGTCCGGCCCGGCCCTTATCTTTATGGGCCCCCGAAGTGAGCGGCCCCTCGCTACCGACGACGTCTCCAACCGTCATCACCATCAGCGGGCCCCTTTTAATTGCATCAAAACTGATAACAAGATGGCAGCCCCCAGATTGGGCCCCTATTTTATTAAATACCCCTTAGATTATTATTGGGTGATGGACAGGAATGACGAAGTAATTAACGCGGGGCTTATTACCCTATCGGTATTAATTCTGCTGTTATTTTTTATCGCCGAGTTTTATCAACACCAGGTTAAAGAGAGTGCTAAGGAATGTTCATGAATTCCGAGTATTTGTACCTCAGTACGGAGTCCGGAAACGCGTACCTAGTGCGAGTAGGTACATGCCGGGAATTTGAGTCTACATACATAGATAAATTGGGGAGCGGGAGCGCCGCTCCGGAAACTATTTATTGGAAACCGACACTTCTGTCATAGATCACCCCAAGTGTTTCGCTACGTTTGGTGACTTGAACACACTGAACCTCAGATTCCTACCCATCACTCGTACCGTTTTCCTTCAATGATCTTCTCTCCTTCCTTTCCTTAAAAATAACCTCGACACAGCATCCTAAAAGATGACTTAGGCTCTGAGGGTAATTAATAATTATCCTTAGGAAAATAATTCAATAATTTTCCTGAGGGCCTCATGCGTGTAACTTGTGTAAAAAAAAGGAAAAAACTGAGCATTTTGTTTTAATTTTTTAGGGTTCCAAACCTTTGGAGATATGTCTCATTGAGTAAAATGTAATTCTGGGTCTCCGGGGCTTCGACTCATTTGAAGAAGATATTAACAGCTGATGTTAATCCTCTAGCGACTCATTTTTTTTCAAAATAACTTAATAAATTTCAACTTCAAACTCGATTTACTCGAAAAAAGGTTCAAATCTAAAAAAGCATTTTAAAGCACTAATCAGAAAATTGATCACCAGCTACAAAACGCGAATAAGCCACGAGCGAGAATGCTCTTGTGATGGCAACACTGGACTTCTGGCAGAGTCCCCTTTACAAGCAATAGAGACAATTCCCGATGTCTCAGATTTCTAAAAGATTTACTTTATTTTCATTTTCTTTCTTAATATATTATTATATTTATTGGGAACCATATAGTGGATAACCAACACCACTATCATCGATCACCCCAAGTGTTCGCCACGCTTGGTGACTTAGCAGGGGTGCCCGGGTTCATGGAGTGAGATTTCTCCGGGTCTTGGCGGTGGATGCGTCCGGCCACAGTAGGCCAGCAACCACAAGAAAAAATCACAAAATCGACAACAGATTTGTTTCCCACTTGTACTACAAGTTTCCGAACCTATATATTCATATATTTTTTAAATTATACTTACAGTCCCCATCAGAGCCCCTACAGACTACGTTTTTAAAGCGCTGAATTTAATGTCACTGAAGCAATTATATACAAAATATATTCTTATGTACGCATTCAAAAACCAGGATAACTTTACACAGACACACTCGAACCGATTCACAAGATCTACATTACAACATACATTCCACCAACCTACAAACTAAATCGACTTTTGGACAAACAAATATGCAATAATTCTCTATAATTTTTTTAAATTTACCCCCTCTTGCAATAAAAACAATAAAAAAATAACCGACTTCAAAAGAAGAATAAAAATACGGATTATGGACATGGGAAGGAAGAATATAGATACAATTTTGCAACCTATCAAAGATTAATGCTTCTATTGTACATTCTTTTTGATTTAACTTTATAATTTTCTTCTTTTTAACATAGGTATTTACTTATATTTCAAACAAAAAACTTGTCCTTAAAAACTGTAAAATAATATATATAAATTATAATAAAATAATGTGTGTACAGTAGAATACGTTTGAACCTTAGTATTTTGGTGACGGGCCAACTCAGAACCACCTCAGAAAAGTCGTTAAGAGTGATGATAAAAAAAGATAAAAAATTGGTTAAATATGTTAAAGTTAGGTTGGGGTTATTTTTTCATAGCTTTTAATGAACTTTTTGAGGTGGTTCTGAGTTTGTTTCATAATGTCCTCTTTTGTATCAAGCATTATCGAATTGGCTATCAGCAATAGATCATCTCTTCCCAGTCTGAACCTCAATTCCAATTTTTGAAATAATTTTGTATTTTCGCGATTTCCGCCAGAATAACATTAAAATACAAAATCTCTATCCATTTCTGCCTCGTTTGAATAGATGGCCAAGAAAATGCACACTGACTAAAAGCCAGATAATTAAATGTTAACATTAATCATTAATTATTGCGGAATACAAATGTTAACTTTTCTAGATGTACTGATGATTGGTGGTGATGAATGATTATTTATCAAATGCCCAAAAATATAAGCGTTTCTTTCAGTGGAATTGAAGCTAGCACTTTCACTACCCTAACGAACATTTTGCAGAACTTTGGGTACCAATCTAATTAATTTAACTTTGTAAGTTTAAACAGCAACCTAACAAAAACATATTTCGGACAACAGTGTCATTATTTTCCAAACAAAAATAACAAAATTGCAGAAGAAGCACTCCTATCTATTTTTCCAGGAGCCCCTCCCGATACTTAATGAAGATGGTGCCTACTAATTAAGATAAATGAATGTTTTCCATTAACTTTCTTGGGTTTTTGATAATCGGCTGGCTCCGTTGGTATGTTTTATGTTGTTATTTTATGTGTTTGGGTGTGCTTCCTGCGTTATGAGTGTATAATTTAAAACACATTCGAGATTAGCCCAATCTCGGGATTGTAAAACTTTTCTGGTGTTTACGCATACGTAGCCCCAGCATAATATGACCTTTAAAGGTCACGAGTTTATGTAGTTTTTATTAATACTGTGGTATGAAGGAATAAAAATATCCACTCAGAAAAGATCTAATTAAGAAGTTATGTTTTCAAATGACATGTAAAAAAAACCTGTGTTAATAAATAGAAGAAGTTTCAAAATTGCAAGTCTAGTTGTAATGGTACTATTTTTTTGAATAGTATTTATTCATTTACTGATAGTCTACGTCCAATTACAACAGATCACATATTACATGAAGTTAATGTAGGGGGATATGATTCAGAACATAAATAATTTTTTAAAAATTCAGCCATTGCAAAAATAAGGCACAAAAAACAACATAGATAATGTCAGGTCTAAACAGGAACAAGATTTTTAATGGAGTTCATGACTTCTGCCGCATCAATACAAATTACTAATTGCGTAATGACTGACAAAAATCATTAAGACTTACATAAAAAAATTCAAGGCCCTGACATGAGTTGAAAAGTCTGGCCATTCTGAGCAATAATAATTGGTATCCATAATTTGTGGAATGTTGATTAAGGAAAAGCAATTCATTATTTCTGAGCCTACGCCAAGGAATATTGAAAGTGAAGAATTGCAACAAAGTAGGTGAGTCAATCAAACCGTTCACAGTTTTAAAAATGCAGATTTCAAAGCCTTTCCTACGTTTTTCTAAAGAAGAACGGTTTGGTCTTCAAGTTCATCGTACGAGTTATCGCCTCTTTCTACACCCAACCTCCAAGCAATTCCGATGATGCGATTCTACACGGATTCGATATGATTAATGTGAACATTTTAGAATAGAGATCTAATAAAGCAGGCATGTTTAAGATTAGAGTGAACCGACGAACAAACATGTAACATAGATATGTAGAAAACAAACTTTATGTGATGTTGATGATGATGATTTGCAAGAAGCGGCATAAATGTAAGTCTTGTATAGTTCTATTTTTTCATACATCGACATTGCAACTCACCTTTGACCAAAATTTTCTTAATGCTCTTATTAACGGTTGTATAGTTGTATTCCTGACGATCTGTTAGGTATCCGTTTTCTGCTGACCATCCTCGGATCGCAACGCTGGATCGATCAGTTATAGGAAGTTGAACGCATGAAGCCAACTCACCTTTGACTAGTATCTTCTTCATGCTCCGCCTGACGGTGGTGCAGTTCCACCTCCTGGAGCGGAACTGGAAGCCGCACTCGGCCGAGCCCAGGGCCACCCCCTTGGCCACTTCTCTCAGGAGCGAAGTCTCGTTGCGGCAGATGTCCGCCAGTTTGCCGCGCAGCTTCCGGGACTTCTTGCAGATCAGTCGGGGGTCCATCACCACCTGGTTGCCAGCGGCCCTGGAGAAGACAAATCGTTCAATTCAATTCAATTCAGGGGAAAAATGGTACGGTATTGTATATTACGAAAAAAAAAAAATTTTAATTCTCGAGGGAAAACGATTTCCCTATGTCATGTTTGGGGATGCTGCGCGGGGGGTCTTTTTAGGGAAGGGTAGGAGAGTAAGTTCTGGGAAGGAAAAAGGTATGAGGGGAGGGTAGGAATCTGGGGATTTTTTTACATGAGCTCCACACAGGAGGCGCTGAGGAAAATACTTTCCCTCAGGGCCTATGTCATCTTTGGGGATGCTGTGTGAAGGGGTTTTTTTTGAGGAAAGGAAGGAGAGGAGAGTTCTGAGAAGGAAAAGGGTTTAAGAGGTGGGTAGGAATCTGGGGTTCAGTGTGTCCTGGTCATCCGCCTCCAAGACCTAGACAAACCTCAACGCATGAACCTGGCCACCCCTGCTAAATCACCAAACGTAGCGAACCACTCGGGGTGACCTATGGCAGAGGTGTTGGTTATCCAATAAAGGTTCCCGGGGCGGCGGTACCCATTCCATTCTCCCAAATTGTAATTGAGTGTATTCAGGTTTGACGGAGTGACTCGGTGTAAGGCGATGGGTTGAGAAATGGTTCCCGAGGCGGTGGTATCCATAACCGCCTCCCAAGATGGAAATGAATTCTATTTTGCATTCTCGGAGCTACTTCTATTTCCTATTTAAATTTTGACAGTGGGCGTGGTCTAGCGCTAAGGCTCTTTACTCGCAATCCGAAAGTCGCGGGATCGAATCCCGGCGTGGCAAATAAATTTAATTTGATTAATGTGTGTTATTTCACAATTAATTCATTTATTTATTTCTATTCTTCAACATACATACATATTACAGATAATTAGGTACATTGGTATACATAGATATTAAGATAAGTAATAAGGAAAAAAATAAAATGTTCCTGATCCGTAACTGTATATAGGTAAGTACCTAGTAGTATTTTGTGAACACCTCACTAGGCGAACCTGTGCTGAGGTGTTCCCATGTTTTGGAATAATTGCAATTCTGACGACAAAAGTAGAAACACCGTATCCTCCTTGATATTGTCAAGAAGGAGACTGTGGGAATACATAAAATAAAAGATTAGTTGCATTTAGGATCTATACATATAGTTATACATAGCATCTAGTTTATGTACAAGATAGATAATAGTTTTGATAAATAGGTTGGTATATTATTCTAGGGACCACACGCCAATGGAATGAATAATATTGTGATTTTAATGTTTTGTCTTAAAACAAAGTTATAATTGCTTACTATTTCTTTTTAATATTTGTTTTTGGTTATGTTTGGTTAGGTGTTATGATATATTGAGTAAATTGAATACCTTGTTGTTTGATCTAGTCTTTGATGTGTTTTTTGTGAAGAATTGTATATGAATTTGTAATTAGTAGTTATTTCAGTGTGGTGGGCATGAAGTTATATAGTTTGATTGCGTAATACTTGAAGTGTCTTTGCCCGTGTGAGGTATGAGTTATCGGTATGTTAAGTGTTTTTTTTTGTAGAGGCCCTGGTTTTAATTGCTAATTGAGGTTGCATTTGAATGTGAAGTTTATGTTGAAAGAAGTATAGTAGTACAGCTTTGGCGTAGAGTTGTCTTATTGTCATGACGTCTAGTATTTCGTAAATTACATTCGAGCATGTGTAGCGAGGAACTTGGAGGATTAATTTAATTGTTGCCTTTTGAATTTTTTCTAATGGATCTACATATTGCTACATTCGTTGCACTTCCCCAAGCAAGTATGCCATATGTAATAATAGATTGGCAAAGTGCAAAGAATATGGTTCTGAGGATTGTTATTGGAAATAGGGTTTTGACTCGTTTCAGTTTGTTTGTGATATAAGTTATGTGGTCAGTCCAGCGTAAGTTGGCATCTATTATAACTCCTAGATATTATTTGTGGTCAACCCTTTCAATACGCTCGCATTGACGTCTGCGAGAAGTTTGTCCGCAGTCGTGTAAGATAAGGTCTATGAGCGGTGGAGGTTGGCCTCTTTTGTGATGCTGTGTGTAATATAATTGATTTTTGTTGTATTTAGGGTAAGGATGTTGTTGTTTAGCCAAATATTGACCACAGATAGACTTTTTTCGGCCTTTTTATATACCTCATTCCATGTTTCTGCCTGGCAGAGAAGTACTGTATCGTCAGCAAATGTTACGATTTTACCGTTGATATCAATGTCACACAGGTCGTTTATGTAAATAAGGAACATTAGGGGACCAAGAACGCTTCCCTGTGGTACTCCGTATCTAGATAGAAGTGGCTCGCTTACCATGTTGTTGATTTTAACCTGTTGCATTCTACCCGACATGAAGCTTTTCAGTAAGTTTAGTTCTATGCCACTAACTCCGACGATTTTTAGTTTATTGAAGAGTTTTTCATGAGAAATTGTGTCAAAAGCAGGCCCGGACTGGCCAGTTCCGTAGTTCCGCGATCGCGGAGGGCTCCAGCGCGAGGGGGGCCCCAAGGGGCCCCAAAAAACGTACAAAAAAAGTGTTTGTCTTGTTAGTAGTTATTTTGTGTTCTTGGTAATATTTGTTATTTTGTGTTCTTGGTAATGGACCCCAAAAAGTTTGACTTTATCTTGAAACTCCAAACATTTCCCACAGAAGCTCTGCACAGTGTTTCTAAACTGTGTAAAATTGAAAGAAGTCGGCTGTTGATAGAGCTGCGACAGTTTGCCCAACAATCCAGCAACTTCAAAGCGGCAGAGTCCACTGAGAACTACGGAGACAGATGCAGTGACGAAGAAGACGATTTGGACCCAACGGCAGCGGAAACAAATGCTGACATTTACTGCTCTAAAAATAGACAATGTTTCCAGTGTTTGACATGTGCTTTTTCTGTTCTGTTTGAACTTACTCAATCTGAACTGTTTACCACCCTGTATATTGTAAATAATTTTATTCTTACCATACCTTGTACCCAAGTCACATGTGAACGAGTTTTTTCTAAACTTAAAATCGTCAAAAATCGACTTCGGTCGTCCTTAGGCCAAGACCTTATGTCCAGTCTGCTTTTTATTAATGTTGATAGGGATTTATTTTATAATTTGGACAAAAATAAAATAACAGATGAAGTAGCTTTAACAAGTGAGTTGCTTACAAAGAATCTGTTACTTTAGGGCTAGGCGAGCAAAAAGTCGAATCATTTCAGTTGAGTTAAGCCCCTTCTATTCTAGTATATAACATTGTAAACTGTTAAACACACAAGATTTTATTTAAATGTTAGTATTATTTTTCTAATCCCTAAAATCCGTTTGTCATTATTTTTCTAAACAAATAATTTTGACATAATTTATTAATGCTTTGGTGTGAATAAAATTTATTTTGAACTCCGTTATAATTATTGGCAGTTCTACAGCATGTGTTAAGTAGTGTTGTGGTATACGAAAAATACCGTGAATTTCTTATTTCAATAAATAATAAAGTCAACAAAAGTCGAAAATCATAATATTCATATAAAAACTTATCTGAATTTCCTCTTCTTTATAGGTGCCAATATAGCGTAGAAACGCGTTTTCATTGTTTTCAAGCACCTAATTTTCAAAAATTATCCGAGTGAGGCCCCCGGACCCCCTTTTTCTCCCCCCCCCCCCCCAACCCCCCAAGTTAAGGGGTCCCTTTACAGGTTTTAGCTGAGGGCCCCAAATGGTCCCAGTCCGGGCCTGGTCAAAAGCTTTACATAAGTCTAAATAAATTGATATAACTTTTTTTTTAGCATCTAGGTTATGTGTAATAAACTCAGTTACAGTGGCAATTGCGTTTTCTGTGTTCCTATTTTTCTAAAGCCATTTTGGTTTATTGAAAGTAAATGCTTGTTTTCCAGATAATGTTGTAGCTGTACTTTTATTGCTTTTTCAAGAATTTTTGACATATTGTTTAATAATGTAATGGGTCTGTAGTTGTTTACATTGTATTTGTTCCTGATTTATAAATAGGAATAACCAGACCTTTTTTTAGAATGCTCGGGAAAATTCCTTCTTTAAGACTAAGATTAATTACGTACGTTAGTGGTATAAGCAGTTGTTGGCTTAGTGTTATTATTGTTTTAGAGTCTATTCCGTCAGGTCCCGATGTTGTGTTATCCTTTAGGGATTATTGTATTATGTGTTTGGTGTCTTCCAGAGTTACTTTTTGTAGTTTGAAATGTCTGTCAACTCCAACTCCATCATTTTGATTTTTATTTTTTGTTGTGAAATATGTGGAATAGTTTTTTTTGTGTTTTACAGTAAAAGCGGTCGAGATCCAACATTCCGTTAGGATAATAATTTTGAATACTATTTTGAAGAAGGACAAGAGTATGTCTAGTTCGACATAGTTTTTGTTGAGGGATCTTATATTTTGGTTGAATAGAGTTAGGGTGCCTGGATTGCTAAAGATAGAATCACATAGTTTTGTATCATTGGTCGAATATTGTAAGTGAGTGCTAGTTAAGTTCATAGTGTTTAGTAATTCGGCCATATTAAATTAGTTGCAATACATGAAATTTAGTTTAGGGGGATTAGTCATCTACGATTGTTTCCTCATTTTTTAGATCATTTTCATGAGAGATTTGGATATTTTTTTCCCCAGTTGCTTTGCGGACAAGCAGTTTACTAGCTTTGAACCACACGAATTGATAGAGGTTGTCTTTGGCCGTTTGTTTTGTTTTCCAGAGCAGTTCCTTAAAATATGGTGACAACACTTCACTAAGAAAAATTGGGGATTTAGAGTCTAAGGATTTGGCTGCATTTTTTAAAGAGAGCAAAGATTCCCTAGTTTTTTGACTAAAGAAGGTGATGTGGAGTTTGTCCGGGGTATTCTGTCTTCGATCTTGGGTCCTGGTCACCATGCGTACATCTTATTGTTGCAGGAGCAGTCCCAGTGAACTGGCTACCCGAAGTACGGCTTCCGTGGCTTGTTCTCCCGGCCGCAACTCCACACCTGCCATTTCCAAACTGTCGGAGAGCTTTTCCTGCTCTAAAACGGCAAGACGGCATTCTAGGGAAGAGATTCTTGTTTTTTTTTTCGTTCTCCTCTCTCAAGAATTTGGTTTCTTTTAGGGCCTCCTGCATTACTTTGAAGCGTGTGAGAAGGTCATCGTACTGGTTGCAGATGACACTGCTTTTTTTAAGGTCGCTAATTTCTGCCTCAAACATATTTTTTTTATTTCACTTATTTTATTGTCAAAGTGATTTGTGAGACGATCATATAACTCCTCGGCATCTGAACCAATGTTGAGGCGGACGGTGCTGGTGAACTCGGACGGCTTTTACATTTAGGGCATTTCCAAGTTTGTTTATTTTTAGTTGCCATTTTTTTAAAGTTAGTATCGGAGATATTAAGGCAGGTATTATGAAAGGCAATTTTGCAGATGGCGCACGTAAGTGCATGATTATTTTTGGTGATAAGGTGTAAGCAGGCTTCACAATTCATTGTAATTCGGTTTATTTTTGTCTCTGCGTCTGAATTATGGTTTTCCGATCACTTGGGTATTATTAACTTCAATGGTGTAGAAAGAAAAAAATAAAAATCTTTGGCGGCAGTAAGGATCGTTACGGGTTCCTTCGGATATCGGTGCGAGTGGAAAAAAATTAAAATCTTTGGCGGCAGTGAGGATCGTTCCGGGTCCCTTCGGATATCGGTGCGAGTAGGTACCTACTGTCTAGCTTGCCGGGCGTTCTTACCCTTCGACCAAGTAATGGTTCTTACCGCTAGACCACGAAGAGGTTACGGGTACCCGTCAGTGAACAGTAATATTAATGACTCGCTCTTGTATGTTTATTACGTGGTGTGTGATGATTATATTTTTGGTAACAACACTCTCTGATACAACACACTGTTTAAATCATGTTTAAATCACTTAAGATAATAATAAATCCGAATGATTAGAGTTCACTACAGTAACAAATTCACTTTACAGACGTTTACCGATGAGATGCTCGGTTATTGTGTACTGTGAGGTATAAATTTAGGTGATTTTTGTGGAGCGATATTTTGGCGTGCGGTCAGATTGAGAAGTACTTTAGAATTTATTTAACATAATATATAGTATATTTTCAGAGTGAAAGATACTCTCAGTATCGCCCTGGTGTAAGACTACCTTTCAAAATTAAAACGTAGCTTTAAATGGCTTTAGCCGTGTTTCTTGACCAGATCTGAATACCCAGGTACTTCCCCCACCATCCTCTTTCCCATCTCCATTCCGTCCCCACTACCTTCAGCCTCACAACATACCCCAATCGGGGATGCCATAGTCTCACTGGTTCCAGACGGGAGCAGTTGGGACTCTTGTGCGGTATTCATATAAAAAAATTGACAATATAATTGTTAGTCTGTAAATTAAATTTACTAACTAGCTAACATCACGCCGATTCCCCAAATGGGTATGTTGAGAGAAAAAACCGCCACACAACTCTGTCTTGGCATAAATTCCTAGTTTTATTCTCATTGATATTGAATTAACATTTTTTTTATTCTGACTCCGGACTCAGGTATATGATTCTTCCCCGACTTTTTGTAGCATTCACTTCCGCGTCATACATTCTGCTTACAATTTTCGCTGTGTTTGACAATCAAAGACATCGAAATCACATTAAATTTCCTATAAACAAGGATAAATAAATATAATAATTGCCATTGAATGAAAAATGCAAGCGTAAGAAATAATCGATAAATATTAACGTTAAATAACAAGTATTAAAGGCGAATATAATTAACGCCTTTTTACCACCATTTTTCATACATGTATGTAGATATAAAGGCTCTTACGTGAGAACGATAATTATTTATCAATCGTTTTGTTTCGTAATTATTTTTTAAACACGAATAGTGAAGAAATGCAGTGGTAATTTATCATAATGAATTACAAACAAAACTCTTATGAACACAATAAACTGATTCTAAAAATCGTGATTAAATTGTCGTACTTTCAATTTTAAAAACTATTTATTACCCCCCTTTCTCTCACTGAAAATTAAGATTTACCTAAAATTATTTATTATTTCAATGTAAAGGTGATTCACTAAATCAATTTATTTATACGTCGATATTTTTATAAACGCATTCAGGAAAAGAGATGTAAACATTTTTTTCATTTTCTGGCCTAACATCGGAGCAGAGGCGATGACAGACGCTTGACGCAAGAAAGTTACGATAGGTAAGGAGTGGGATGGGATTCGATGGAAAACCTCGTACTGCCATTTAATTATAACTTCTTAAAGTATTGAAATTTTATCTTACCCAATTTTTGAAGTGAAAACTTCTTTAGTACCATTGTGATTTGAAACTCGAAGAAACGAAAAATAGCGACACTAAAAAGAGACCAATACAAACATCTATAGGATTTAGCAAAATAATTAAATAGTATAATCAGTCTCCTCTTTGTGCGGTGCTTTATAGCCTCCACACTCTTGTCTTCTGTGGTTTTCTAAAGGTTTACCTTCTACCGCGTATGAATTGCACATTCTGTTTCTGTAATATTGGCGTACGTATCTATTATATATGTGAGGTTTATGATAAAAATATGGTTTTCTTTAGGAAATTTTTATTGACTTGTTACATTTTCAAGGGCAGAGTCAATAAACGCTCCAATAGTGTCAACCTTAGCGAATATAGGTAATAAGCCTAAAAATCTCTTGGCAAACGGAGTGTAGACTGTAGAGGTCAATATTTCAAGGGCAATATATTTTTTTTTGTGAATAATTTTATAAGAAAGAAAAAAGTTAACCAATGGAAATTATCAGATAATTTTAGCCATAAAATTATATTTTTAAATTATATATTTATTAAATTATATATTTAAAGTATTGTTTTTTATATAAGTTCACACATTTCAGATAAAAAAATACATTTAAAAAAAAATTATTTACACTATATTTTTTTATAAAGTAATTAACAATTTCATTTGAATTCTACTCAATGGAAACGATAGGAAAAGCATCAATTTATCCAAAGAAATACATTTCTTGTATTTATGATGTAAACCGAATCGAAGCTTAATCTAAATGGTGATTTAGCATTAAGCTTCGCCTTAACAAACACGCGACAGGACAGTTACTTAGTACAAATTATACGAAATATATAAGGTAAAGTAACATAGTTTTGCTCGAAACATTTTAATGGTTTTTTTGGAAAGAAAGTTTTCAATAAATTTATGTTATGTTTAACACATTTTCTGAAAAATTTCGTATTGACTTTGAAAGATAAGGGTTTTTTAAAACACACGTTTATGATTTTTTTTTTGTTCGTGGTGAATTGGAGAATATAAATCTAAATGTATAACTGAGAAGCTAAGAAACGAAAAAACAAAGATAAGATAAATATGCAAATGTTCAAAAATTATCTGGACAGGAGTTTACCCAAAAAGCCATTGTCATATTTGCATACCTTAAAACCAGAAGAGGGTTTTAATTAAATTATATGATAGTACGATGATTTATTTTTTTCACCTTTGTAAAATCATCTCCTATTAATTTTTTCAGAATTCTATTTTCTCCAGTAAATTAATTAGGTTTCTCATTTAAGTGGGAGAAAATATACATTACATTGATCTTTGACCTAATATAAAACGCAGAATTTAATCGAAAGAGTAAAATTCACGAGAAACTATTAATCACAAGACGAGTTGCAGGTGAATTAGTACCACGTCACTTTTACACTTATTTTAGAAAACAGGACCGGACCAATTATCTAGAAAATATGTTAAAAATGCAATTCCAAAAGAGAATTCAAACCTGTTCGTTGTTGAGAACTTAATATTTTATGTATTTAAATCTACTTTATTTGTATTTATACGTTACATGGTGCTATGTGAGCATACTCTTAATCAGAAAGCCGTATTGATCAATTTTCACTTAAAGTATTTAAAGCTACGGAGCTGCGGTTAGTATTTATGTAAATATATTATCACTTAAAACAGGCAAAAAGAGACCTCAAATCTATGGATATTTACCTACAGTATGATATGGTCTCTTTAGGAGTGGAGTAAGATCATCGATCCGTTAAACTATCCAAAAATTTAGTACAATCACTTTTTGAAGACCAAAGATAATATGTAGAAGTTACTGTAAAAATTATTAAAAAAATTATTCATTTGGCTTTTACCTAAATGGTTTTATAAATTCTGGAACGTAATCGTTTACAGGCGTTTTTCACCACTTTTGAATATTACAAAACTTTTTGAAACCTGAGATTGATCAATTATCCGAATGCGCCAATTTTTTCCCCTGAAATATGAAGTAATAAGAATAAAATAATAACTGTAGATACCTACAACTTACCAGAATACTTTCTCGTTCCCGCATCGATTTACCTTTTACTAATTAGGGCGAGTGATACCTTAGTTTTTCACCCTGCATGCCACTTAGGCTTAAATATTTGATCCCTGGAAGCGATGTCACAGCTGGGATGACCGATAATAGTTTTTTTAGCTTTTAGCTTTAGAAACCAAATTCACTTCCCGGTGCATGCCACGCTACTTCAATTGAAACTTTGGCGGGACTGACCCAAGGGACGATTTGTAAACCGTCTGCTTCGAAGTTCAGCTAACCGAGAAATAAAATACTCGTTGAAATTCTTTTGGTAAAATGAACTGTTAAGGGAACAATTAGGTTTCCTTCCCATTCAATAGTGAACCTATAAAGTTATTGTTAATGTTTATTATACTGTCTTGCTATTATTGAACTGCTTTAAAAACGTGTCATACTTACAATTTTTTGTATTAAATTAGAGTTAAAATTGTATAATTCTTTAATAATCCCGTTACAAAAGTAGTTAAACAAAGGTTTGCTTAAATAACTGAGTGCAAAAACTCATTCAAATCGGCATTTACCTTTAGTATGTGAATATGAGTGGGCTAGTGAGCTAGGCCCGATCTGCCCCTGAGAGCGAGTGTTTATTAGTTATAGGCCGAGAGTCGGCGGAGTGATGGAAGGATCGCAGATCTCAGATCGCAGACCGGCCGCGGACCGCCGACAGACGACTTGTAAACAAAGTGAGCTTTAATACTCCTTGCGTGTGATTACTTAATAGCCTCATTAAGCGCGAGTGGCGGTCGAGGAATCCGGGGAATTCTCCGTTCTGACTTCACCGTTATCCGTTTACTGCTCACCGTGGGGCGAACGCCGATTTTCGGGAATCGATATTCAGTTTTTTGTCTAAGATTGTTACTATTTAGCTAAAGTGATTCGATTCAATTTCCCATTAAAAAATGCATGGACAAATTGATAAGCATATAGTCATCTCTGAGATAAATCTAGAAAAATTTTCTTTTGCAATCGTAGGCGACCGACCAAAATGTTTTAAATCATCCATCAGCACGGAATATCAAATTCAGTTGGCATTATTGGCAATTCAATTAAATGAAAAATGATTTAAATAAAATATCTGAAATAATCATTGAAAACTGCTTAACCACTACTTTTCTACATTTTTTAACAATACAGAAGGTCCCGAAGAAGAAGGTCCCTTAGGACCTACGTCATCTTTGGAGATATGAAGGGTCTCCTCAGGGAATGAAGTAGAGGAAGTTCTGGGAAGGAAAGGGGTATGAGGGGTGGGCAGGAATCTGGCGGTCAATGTGTCAAGGAGTGAAGGACACGTGATTCCATCGCTCCACCTACGGTGCAAGACGATGATGGGTCGATAGAGTCCGGCTGGAGAAGTCAGTTCTCACTCAACCAGTCTCTACCGATCAAGATCGCCACGCAGTATGGGGCAAACGCATGTGCCACCAAGACCTAGACAAACCTCATCTTGACAAACCTCATCGTGACCTATGGCAGGTATTGGCAGGAGTGTTAGCCATCCAATAATTGGTTCCCGGGACGGCGGTACCCATACGGTCTCCCAAATTTTCATCTTGATCCGTATTTTCATATACTTAAAAAGTTGTCAAAATATGGTCTACAAGTTGTTTGTTTTAAAACGTAAACCTAGCAAAACATGAATTTTTTCCGTCAGTTTTCCGAAAACAAAATTTTGTCGAAGCTTACGTACCTATGTTATTTAGCAATACACCCTTGGCATAAGTTTCAAAAATAATCATTTAAAATATACGAAGAGAAATCCGTATCACTGATAATTAATTAATTATTGATACATATAAAATCAATACCCATTAAAGTAATTTACAGGTGAAGTATATTTTATTTGAATTTGAATGCGCACATCAATTACGAAACCTACTTCAGAAATGACGCGGAGTAGTTTAGCTAAACAAAAAGCCTGACTGATAACCATCAATCTGAATAACAGATGTCAGTTTGTTGAAGCCATTACGTGACCAATGTGTATTAATATTAATTAATATTGAATGGATATCGACTAACAGCTCTATATCACCTTGTATCAGAATCATACTTATGTAGGAGTTTCGTACCAGTTCGAATTATAAAGTTGGTGTGACCACGATACCAAATAAATGCTTTTTTAAAATGAAAATGTTAGTTGAAATGTAGACGGTGGCATTGTGACATTGCGAGAGCATTTGACAATGAATCACAAATGAATGCATTGGTTATAAGAGTCGTAAATGTTGGTGAAATTGTATGACAGCTTAAATACCATAATATGTACAAGCCTAGGGTGTATACATACATCCAAAAATGATGGCGTTACACCCTGAAGTGATTTATGAATTTACTTCGCGGAAAAAAATCAAAAATGGTAATCAGCAATCACCTAAATGTATTTTATAAACGATACGAACATGTAAAGCGAACATCTTCCTGCAAAAGCAGCTCTTCCAGATGGCATTCATACGTTAAAAACGTTACACGACTACAATTCCAATATAATAAGTGTGCATTAATTAATAACACCACCATCAGCAATAAAGCCTTTCGAGAGTCTCTTTGCTATCTCACTCATGTTCCTTGTGCCTGGATGTGTTGTTATAAATAAATATGAATTTAAAATAAATATCAAACTTAACAAAAGGTTGGTCGAAGGTTCAATTGAAATTATAAAACTCGTCCTTGCAATGCTTTTAATGAACAGAAACTTATCATTTGTTATAATAAATTTCACCGTTTTAATATTGTAATAAGTGAAACCATGGAGGGATAAAAACTTAAGGGCAACAACGTAAAAACTAATTAAAAAATATATATTTTCGAAACTCACTATTGTTGCTCATCTCCTTAATCCATTCGCACGCAGAATTAATAATTTCTTCAAAAAACATATCTCCTTCAAATGGTTAAAATTAAAGAATGTAAATGAGATCGTATAGCTCTCGATTTATTAGATTTTAACTCTTTTGGAGGTGTTAATATCTGAATAACTAACAGAAGCCAGTGGAACTACAGCACTCTACCTGTGAAGCCAAATAGTTAGTCTTGTTGAACAAGAATTTTACATACGACTTTGGATTGGGTTGTATTGCATCTTAAAATTTATTTTAGGTGAGGGGGAGAAGAAGAGGAATATAAGATAAGAATATGAGACACCCCCGATACATTCCATACTCTTGTATTAATTTTCGATCATACGAGTTACTTCCATTCGATATTTTTGAAGGGTGTTGCTAAAAATGAGTGTATTCTAAAATTTTGTGTTGTATTGCGCACATATACGGGGAATTGGAGATTTTTTTCTAATGTTGGTTCTACATGTGGTCCAATGAAATAAATTGGATTATATAGAATATAGATAATGATGGGTATGTTCAGATTGGTACAATTAGAATCAAATCTACGGTATGCTTACAGCATCATTCCTGATATAGAGACTTTATACAATGGAATCAAAAAGTCATATTGAAAACTGAATTCCACCTGAAGAGTAGATTTAAATACATAATAAAATTGAATTCCACCATGAATTAAAGATTTCAAAATTTGAAATAAGAATTTTACAGTTCTACTGTGGAAAAATATTAAAGAAAAATCAAAGATTGCATAAATTTCACTCAACCAGTTTGCGTAAAAAAATAATCACTTTGATAAAAGAACATAATTAAAACTTACCATACATGAGGAAAATTTGGTCACCTCCGTGAAGTCAGTCCGTTGAGAGGAAGGAGCCGTGTGAAATTATCGTAATTTATTACCGCCGTCACATTTAATCGACTGGAGAAGTGTTTGCAGCCATTCATTATCTCGAACAACTTTTAATTTTTCTATAATTAGTGAGGCCAAAAGAACATAATCAGATTAGTGCGGCAATAAAAGAACAACAAAATTCAAACTGGTATGAGAGAATCTGATATACTTCCACTCACTTTCGGGGAACAGAATTCTCATTTCGTTGGCTTTACTTTCTCAGGTATATCAGGATACGGGCCGTTTAGTTGCCAGCAGATCTGATAACTTTGTATGAAATTAATGTAATTCTAGGTGTTTTAAGAATGTTCGAGGCAATCGGGTTCATATAACTAGCTGAAATTCCCGGTGCCGGCGTTGTCCGGGTTTTAAGGAGAGTTTTTTTTAAAATCAGATGTAGACATTAATTTTCCTCTTGTTTTGAACGTCAAGTATGTAAAATTTCTTCAAGAAGTTAAAAGTATCAAAAAGGAGATGAAATGGTTTTTCAAAATATGAACAATGACATTTCTTTTATTTTGAAGGTTAAGTTTGATAAAATTACATTAACCTTTGAATAAAACCGTAGATTTGTATAAGAATCAAAACCGATCCGCGTCGCTCGCCACATACACTCTTCTTTTTATAAATACATGTTAGATTATGCTAGGGGAATGTATGGGTACCACCGCCCTGGGAACCATCTACTTGATAACAAACACTCCTCCCATAGGTCACCCCAAGTGATTCGCTAAGTTTGGTGACTTAGCAGGGGTTCCTGGGTTCATGGGGTGAGGTTTGTCTAGGTCTAAGCGGCGAATGCGTTTGCCCACCTACTGCATGGCGAGCCGTCGGAACGTCGCCTCGCACCGCAGTGAGAGCGATGGTTTCATAAGTCCTCCGTCACTCCCGGACACACTGCCCCTCAGATTCCTTCCCACCTAAATGACCCTCCACACAGCATCCCAAAATGACAGACCCTGAGGGGAATTATTTTACTCACGGTTTCCTGTGTGGGTCTAATGTAAATAAAATAATAATAATTATAGTTAAAACCTCTACTCGGGCGTATTATCTACATAACTTAATACATAGAAATAATATGCTATCCCAAAGATTGAAACTATAAAACACCTGAAAGTTTAATTTATTTAGACTTTAGATCAATAATGGCCTACGTCAATGATTTAGATTTATAATATAATAGAAATGTGTACAGCGGATTACTAATAAACTCAAGTCCAATCTTTATTACTTTGATTGGTATTTTTACAAATGATTTTCAATTATTTCAAACGTATTTAGAGGTTTATTTACCCATAACTATTTATACAAATTTTAGGCGTCTGTCTGGTTTGGTATAACATTCTTGCACATGGAATACCTGGCGATCAGCTGATGTGAGAGTAAGCAAGGTGGGCAGTGGGTAGACCGAACACTGTGCAGTGAGAGTGATGTGTCTGTGATCTGATTATTTTTTTTCACGTCAGTATCATAAACAACCGCATTCACAATAATATCGAAATTTCTTTTAAATTAATCGTTCATTCGAATCATTAAAAATAAATAACATTATTTTAATACAATTAAAATGTATGCATTATTTAAAAAAAGTGTGCATTATTTTAATACAATTAAAATAATTATAACATTATTTTAATACAGTTAAAAAGTATGCATTATTTTAATACAATTAAAAGTATTACAGTAGGTTGAGATGATTTTTAACAAAAACGTAGCTTTCCAAATGATTATAATTTTTATTATTTTAATACAATATTAAGTATTATAAAATTATTTTAATGCGATTAAAATATATGCATTATTTTAATTCATTTAAAAGATACGCATTGTGTTAATACAATTAAAAGAATTGTAATATTATGTTAATACAAATACAAAGTGTTCATTATTTTAATACAATTAAAAAGCATTCATTCATTTAATACAATAAAAAAGTATTTCAACAATGTTTTAAGTAATGTTTAAAAGTATTCATTAATTTAATATCTACAATTAAAAAGTATGCATTATCTTAAAAAAATTAAAAATATTTTAACATTATTTTAATACAATTAAAAAAGCATCCATTATTTTAATACAATCACAGTATTACCTGTACATTATTTCTCCCCCAACTTAAAATGATGCTTCAAGATCCCCAAGAGCACAAAATTTATCGAAGCATTAAAATAATAATCACCAATCATAGAGAATTAATCATTCAATAATTTATTCTTTAGGTATTCATAACATCTTTGTTGTAGGGGTTTCACAGATTACACCTTATTTTGTATTGTAATATTTGAAAAAAAGATATTTATACAAGACGACCTGCGTGGTCGAGAGGTGAGGCCCTCGACTAGCAAACTAAAGGTCGCGGGTTCAATTCCCGGCTCAACCACAAGACGTCACCCTCTCAACTCCCAACAAAGGGGTGTTCACCAAACAATAAACACGCGCCACGTCACCCATCCCGGCGGACAGAGCGATTTATAATATCTCCGTTGATTTGTCCGACGATTACGGAAGGCTGCGACGCGCGACGTTAAGTAGCCATGTATCCCGCGGGACGATTCAATGCAAATGTCCATTAACGGGGGCGCAGGACCTCCGAAGGAAAAATGACGACGTCGAACAATAAATAAATCCGCGGGAAGAACTGCCCGCCCGAACGACATGCAAACAAGCGTGATGCGAGGTACCGCACATCGCACAACCTGCTGCGCGATATGCTACCCTGGTACTTTTGGGACCGTTTTAAGGCTTCGTAGGTTCATAAAACTTACACAATGGGGTATTTCCACTTATTATACTTTATTATTTGTTGCTTAAAAAAAAATAAGCAAAAAACTACGATGATTATAACATTTTTATTTTATTTTTATGTTGACGAATAAATTTTCTACAGCGAACCAAAGCTTCCCATTTTTGAATTACCGATAAAACGATATTTTGGAACGGAGCTGATATATCATGTGATGTCATGAGCGTGGACGCTCACTGACAGTGTTTATTTATGCTGGCCAAGCTGAGCGACGCTAGTGACGTCAAAATCCGATTTGCCAACCACGGGCCGTTTTGATTTTGTCAGTTTTAAGTAATTGATCGTTTTTAAAATCAATAGTATTGAATGAAAACATAAAAAACAAACATTTTTAGTAGGATGATTAAAATCAGAAAACGATCTTTAAATATTCCTTATATTTTCAACAGAATCCCTCGTTTGAGGAAATACCCCATTAGAATAAAAATGTTTTAGTTTCTCAATTTCTCTTATGGCATTTTTACTTTATGACAGATAGCATTATCAAATATTTTTTCAAATGTTTGCCTATTTTAAATAACAAACAATATTTTTCCGACCTAATACACTGATTTAGGTTGTTGGTGCTTAGATAAGTTCTAACTTAATAAATAACATCTTCGATGAAATATTCCTGCATAACGCGTAGCATTATTCAAGTTCAATGAACTTTTAATTAAAAATTGCAACTACTGATTATATTAGACAAGCGATAAACTAGATTCCAGCTATATTTTATGAATTAAAAATTCTTGATTTGAAATGCGTATTTCATTTGTTCAGATGCTAGACAGATGGTGACCGGTAAACTCAGAATCAACTTCAACACCTCTTTTGAAAAGTCATCAAAAGTGGTGAAAAAAAAATATAAAAAAGGTTATGTTAGGTTAGGTCACGGGCTATTTTTCAAAAAAAAATTTCAAAACTTTTAAAGGCTTTTCAAAGTGTTATTGAAATTGCATGATTCTGAGGTGCCATAGAACCCAAATAACATATTTTAGCGACACAATCATGTACATACATAGTACAAAAATAGACATTTTCGAAAGCTAAGCGGTGAGAAATTTTTTGTTCGACTCGTATAAATACGAGTATAACGTTTCTTGTATTTTTATAATTACATTGAATAGATTATAATTTTTCGATCGGTAAATTTCGTCTTTTGAAAGGCAATGATTCTGAAGTAAATGTATTTTTGAATAAATATATTCAGCTTCACAAATTCTGCAATTATGACATTCCTGGATTTGGAGGGTCTCCGCTGGCATAATCCTAAGTGGTACGTAGGTGCTCTCTTTTAAACTTGCATTAACTAGCTAGAAAACTCACGTAAAGGCTCAAGTGAAGTTTAAAATTAGATCCGGTAGTAATTTGTTAATATTATGTATTTTGTGTAGATTATACTTTTTTAAGAGCATCTCATCCTTATAACAATAAGTTTACCGAATTGTAATGCAAATTTGTATAAATCATAGCTGTTTAGCCCCGTCTTTGAAATGGGCTATCGGTTTTCCACACAATTGTGCAATGTGCATGCCAGGCAACAATGTTGACTTCAATTAGCAATTCGATTCAACATCAATAGTGCAATCCGAGGCTTCTTTATTGGCCGAGCGACTCGGCCGAGTATTCCCAGTGCAAGTGTGCGGACTGCCCGGTATATACTGCAAGGTGTACAGGTATGGGGTAGATATAGTGCGCAGTTCAGGGTATAGTATTCCCGCGGAGGTACGAGGATGGATTTATGGAAGCCATATTGGCTCATTTACATGGGAGCCCTTGCAATTGTCTGTCAATTGTTGCCGCCTCGAGACTCTATGCTCGCCGCCGGTATCAGTCAACAATGCTGTCAAGCGCAGGAACCCGCAGCAAACAAACAAACAGACGGGTAGACAATTATTATGGTATTAAGATGATGTTGTGTGGGAAATGAGGGGGCATTTAGAACTAAGCACCTCATAATGTTGACCAACGATTGCAAACTATTGTTATTCAACCGATATCTCTAATAAGAGTTCCAAGCAGGAATGTCGAAGGAGCTAATAATATAAACGAAGATAACTTTAAGAAAACACAAGCGAGAAAAATTTACTGTCATTGTATGCTTTAGTATTGTATTAAAATAGGGACAGTGGATATAATAGATTTAATAAATGCCTTGACTGGTAAATTATGAAAGCGAAAACAGAATCAGGATATTATTACTATGATAATGGCAGGAGTTTTAATTAATTTATTTATTTTATTTCTTGTTCATATGGTTTACATGCAAATAAGTAATGATTGATGATAAATGTAAATAATACAAAAAAACCCTTATAATAAACACGGTAGTAGAGTGTAAAGTAATCAAAAATTATAACTGTATATAAATTCTTCTTCAAACAGAGCAAACTTATTTTGTGGCACCATTTTAATTCAAAATTAATAAAATACTTTCTTTTAACCACTTTTATTGTTTAAAAAAACCATAATATGTTTCGTTGGCGATATTTACTTCGCCAGGATTTACTTATAACTGATTTTGTAAACCCCGATGAAGTAACACAAACAGCGCGCAACACAAGTATACGAAACTTGTTGTTTTTTTTTTAACAATAAGTGTGGTTAAATCGAAGTATTTTATTAATTTTGAATTTGTAAATGAATGAGAAGTAATTTTTAAAGTGTAATTGTATTTTAGGTAAGTAGCATTAAAATAGTTGTGTAGTAAAAGACTTATATATTTCTATCATTTCCCTGTAATATAGGGAAATGATAGAAAAACATAGAATTATTATAATTATTGCTCTCTTATGCGACATTAATTTCTACTTGTTTCCATTAAGTGCCTACATGCATAGCAACAAACTTGAGAAAGAGTGCTACAGTGACATTGAGCGTTGACAGTGACATAGATTGCTTATTTCCTTCATATGTGAGGAATTGTCTAACAATTACTATGAATAAGTAATTATTAGAATTAATAAGTACCCACACCGCAAGTACGAGTACGGAGTACACTGATATCAGAATCTTATCTCTTCTCATTTCCGACATTTCAGAGATATTTCTCTGCCTCGCCAATTCTTAACATTTTTAAATGCATGATTCTCTCGTTTCGAAATTCACTTGTTAATAAATTCCTGGCGAGATTGCTGGCTGATCTGAGGCGATAGAGGTCTCAAGAGTCGGGTCTGCTGGACCTGAGCTGGTCAGAGTGGCCGGCGCTGTCTCACAGGACATCCACAGATGTCAGGAGATGTCTCGGAGGCCTCGGGGACGCGCCTGCAACTGTTTGCTGCGACGATTTATTGCCCCAGTCGCTTGACGGACTGTCACCGAACAGTTGTTGAATTATTTTGAATTTTTGAAAAGGAAAATTATTCTCTCTGCTCCTTGTTCGAGGCAATGTTGATCTCGTGCATTATACGCCACTCGTTATATGGTAAGTGATAATTCTCTTTAACGATATTTGTTTTTTCAATTTTGGGTAAGTGTGGTTAATATTCGTTGGAGATTTTATCACTTTTCACGTCATTTTATGATTATTACATCGAATACCCAAAGTTATGTAATTTGTAAAAATGTTTGGTACGTTCAGAAATCAAAGTCTACGTATTGTATTTTCTCAACTGCTTAGAGTTGTGGAAATATGGTATTACCATTTTGGAAAGTATTGTGAGACTGGAATATTATGAGTGACATAGGAAAAGGGCGGGGCATATGATGGTTGGGAAATAACTGGATATTTATAACTAGTTAATGTAATAGCTAAAGCCATTTCCAGTAACATTTCGTTTAGTAATGGTCAACTGTAAGCAAAGTAATGATGACAGTATCAAATGATATTTTATCATTCACGATGGAACGAGTGCAAATATAGCTACTTTCTAAATTAATGTTTAATTTCTTGTGACATATAATGTACGTTGAAAAAACTTTTTTTGTATAAATTATCAAAATACTCCCTTCAGCGGTGTCGATGCACGAACTTCTTCTATATAATAAATACTTTGTACACTTCACATTATAAACTTTCGTTTTACGAGTAAGAGTATTCGAGTTATAAAATTAATGAATTAATGGCTTTACTTCGGAAAATCAAATGTTTATTCGGTGAAGGTAAATTGAAAATTATATTTCATGCGAACCGACCGCCTAGAACAGGTTTGTTATGGACATTCTCACATGATCTACACAAATATTTGTTAACCCCCTCAAAGCAAGAAGCATTAGAAGGGTTAAAAAACGGAATATTTTGTCACCATTACCTAAAAAATTCGCGTAATTTTTTGTGAGATTTTGTGTGAAAACGGTGTTCTTGTTCAGCAGAAGCGGTGGTGTTTTGTTGACCTTTTTTTGCAGCAAAAATTAACGGCAAGATTTTCTGGCTATGCTAACTTGACAAAACTAGAACAAACAAATATTACTATCTCTTTTAATGGTTATATGACCGAAATTTGAAAATTTCGAGTAATTCCCGTCGAAGTGGCAAAATTTCTGATTTTCAGGTATAAAATCGGGTTATTACATTCACGAAATTTTCATATCTCAACCACTTACGTGTTTTACTAGTTTTTTGTTTAAAGTTTAAGGTTTCGAGTGAAGTGGTCTACATTATTGCCCACAGTGATGCAAGTTGCCAGCCATTTTCTTTCTTACAAAATAACGAAACATGTTAAAAAAATAATCAATTGTTAGGTAAACAAAAACATATTACTCGATTTTAACGTGTTTTCTAGTCCTAGGCGCAATATTTTACAATTTATTTATTATTTCCATGAAACCTTCCAGATAAAACTTCGACCTTACCCCGACTGGTAAATCTGATTAAAGGGTGCTAATTGGAATAGATCAGTTTTGTTATTAAATCTTAAATAAATAAAAAACTATATTTTGACAAAAATAACGTAATTCACAAGGCAATTGGCAATTTTTATGTTCAGTAGAATAGATATACGAACTGGCGCGGAGTTCCGGTTCGTCCCGGTTGAAACAGTACGCGCCTAGCAGGTTAAATTTCCGTAGTTTATTAAATTAACTGGGCAGCTTCCCTGTGGCCATCATACCACAGCTGACAAATCACTATCGACTGAGTGCACTTCTTCTGGTGGTAGAAAAAGCCTCCGTTGCGTCAACTGTACCATTATATTATTATACGACGCGTCTCCCATCAGCAGGGAGTCTTATTTCTTCTTACCCATTGCCATTTCTATAAACTAAGAGAGAAATAATAATTATTATAATATGATCTCTACGGGCAAAGCCGAGACGCAAACCAGAAATTCTTGATCTTTATTACTTGAAAGTATCAATCTGAGAAGTGAATGAAATGAACTCCGCATAATAATGATAAATTTCGCTTTGAATTATGTGCGAAAAGATTTGTAAAGCCGTTGCTCTAATATTTATCGGCTTCGTGGTGAGATTTTATTATCATTATTGCGGTGAACAGTAAGTTATGTGATTTTCTTTTCGCCTTCATACGTTTCTGACAACTGCTGGAGGAAATTTACAAAGCTAGTTTATATTACAAGTATCAGAGCAGCGACGATAAATGTCACATGTGGCTATTTTTAATACAAAATTGTTTGATTTAAAGTTTACCATGAATCTTTCCGGGTATGAAAAAATATAGTCTCATGTCTCTTAATTTCCAATAGTAAGACAACTTGAGTTGTGTTGCGTATTTTCCAAATAAGTTAAATAGTTGGTGTATTTGGTTATTGTGAATATTTATATTTAATATTTTACTGGACAGGCGTCCTTACTAGACTACACTGTAAGTAGTTCCGTTGTTCCGGCGGCGGGCGGACTGAGAGAGCCGGCCAAATCTCACTGAAGCCTTCAGCTATCATCGTAACCGCTCGTACCTAAGACACGTACGGCGATAGATGGTACTCTTCTGATATCAAACTAAGCTGCTATATGTTGGGATGTAGCAGAACTTCGTTATACAAACTAATCTTTCGACATCCATTGAAAGAAGCTGAAACGACATTAATAAATAATCAATATACTACATATTGTAAAACCTTAAGAAAACTAAAGTAGACAAGAGTGGGGAGATGGGGATAAGCACTTCGATATATGTTTTTGTTTCTTTTTAGTGACGTTTTTTTGTTACATCGAGTTTCAAATCACAACGTTACTAAAAAAGTTTTTACTTCAAAAAACTTATCTTGGAAATTTTCCGACGCGAAAACGTAAATAATTTTAAGTTATAAATGTAATAGAATGGATGCGTAATATGGGACGACTTTGAACATCGCGGATATATGTTCTTTCTCGCTACCACTCAGAAATTACTCGCATTTATTAAATTAATTAATCAAATTACTCGATCATTAAATTGTGAAGCAATTTTTTGGATATTTTCTGAAAGAGTTAAATGTATCTAAATACATTTTATAAGTTCCTCAGCCATTACAATAATTTCCTATCAGTTATTACAAAGTATATATCTGTATATCGATGTATGACAGACCTCCGTGGTCGAGAGGTAAGGCTCTCGACTAGCCATTCGAGGGTCGCGGGTTCAAATAAATTTTATTTGATTACCTTTCACTACCACTATTCAGAATTGAAACGTTGCCTGAAATGGCTTTAACCGTGTTTGGTTACCGGATCTAAATGTCCAGGTACTTCCCTTCCTTCCTCTTCTTCACCCCCTTCCTCTCCCCACAACTTTCAGAATAATACCCCGATTGGAGATGCCTTTGTCTCACTGGCTTCAGACGTGAGCGGTTGGGACTCTTGCGCGGTAATAACATAAAAAAATAATAATATATAATGCGTGTATTTTAACACACATTTATCAACTTTTTTTTAAGGCCTCCGTGGTCCCGAGGTAAGACTCTCGACACACAATTCAAAGGTCGCGGACTCGAACCCGACGTGAACAAATAAATTTTATTTGATTAATTTGTGGTATTTCTCAAATAATTCACTTAAACATAATATACAGTAGGTACATATATTTGCGGAACATTCCAGAGTGGAAGATACTCTCAGTATCGCCCTGGTGTAAGACCACCATTCAAAATTGAAACGTTGCTTGAAATGGCTTTAGCCGTGTTTGGTGAGCAGATCTGAATAGCCAGATACTTCTTCACCTTCCTCTTCCCCTCCTCCTTCCCCTCCCCACTACCTTCAGCCTCACAACATACCCCAATTGGGGATGCCATAGTCTCACTGGCTTCAGACGGGAGCAGTTGGTGACTCTTGTGCGGAATTTATATAAAAATAAAATTATCTAATAAAAAATGTCATCCCACTCCGAAAGGTGAATTTGATCACTGTGTTTTTTTTTCTTCCAAAACAGATATACGAGTATGTACATTTACATAGTTTAAACAGATCGTGCAATGAATAGATACGACATAAAATAAAACGAAACTTTTTTTTTATGAACAGTTGAAAATTGATTAAAGTCACTCCATTTTGGAGAACCTTTTTATTATTATGATCTCTCCAGAATCGGGTAGGTGTAAGTATTACAGAATATAAAGCACAATTACCTTCGTCCCTGGTCACAGGCATCCCCGATCGGACGTGTTTCCCTCGGTCCGTGCACCATGCTCCACGGTCCATCCACCGGTGGCTGTATTGAAATTAATCCCGCTTGCACTCCGGCAGATGAATAAATGCATACAGCCTTATCTCCCATCAGATTGTTTATTCGAGTAAAATGAGTACGGATTCCTGGTGCGGCCAGATCGCGATACGATGATCTTCACTTCATTCCTATATTATACCTGCATTCCTGGGAGGAAAGGAGAGCTTTCAAGGAGAAACTAAAGATTGAATGATTAAACTTTTACATAATCTTCAGATTTCGTTGAAGGTTACAATCATAAGTGATACGAATATCAAAAAATTTAGAATAAAGATTCCTACTTTTCAATTAAGTCCATGGCACTTATCGCAATATCTCTATCTATTGGGAGGATATTACAATGTGTAGTCGTAATAATGTTCCTTGTCAAAATGTTCTCAGTAAAAATGACCCCACTTAAATGTTCCCTACCAAAATGTTGAAGGTTTAAGTCATTGGGGATACAAATATAAATGATAGGAAAAAGCTACTACCTTTCGTTTAGGTGCATGACATTTTTCACAAAGTCTATGTATTTATTGGAAGTGCCCTGCAATTACAATGCGTGGCCGGTAATAATGTTCCCAGTCAAAATGTTCACATTAACAATGTCCCAACCATAGACATACAAATAGATAGACCAGAACATACAGATGAGGGGTAAAAACTAACTATGGCGGGGCGAAGAGAGGGACGATGACTGTGATTCGCCAATAAATCAATCAACAGTATATAGGCATCTTGCATTATAATATGACCATTTAGTTCTTAAAACTAAAACCTGCTTTTGAATGAATCAATCTTTTTACATGGATTGCTTGCCACGATATGAACAAATATCTGAAGTCCAAATTTGGCAAAGTAAAGTTTCACCTATTTTCGGAGTGAAATATTTTGTTTCCGTATTTGAGACACTTTTAGTTGAGACACTTTTACAAATGCTTCATAATTTACTTACCTCAGTAAATAGCGGCTTTATGTTTCGCGTCACCATGTATCTTGATGAAACAGCGGCTTTGTGTTTCGCGTTGCCATGTATCTTGATGTGTTATCATATTATATGATCTGAATAAGCCTAAAATAATGCTTACCTATGGAATGTAATACGAAAATTGGGTTCATTATCTTATTCACTTCTATTTTTACATGTTTTAATAACACAAGTCACCATTTTTGCCGTGTTATTTCGTAAAATATACCGATGAGAGCTCGACACTGGTCCGGACAAGAATGATGACGTCACATTTTTTAAATTCACGCAAGGCTCTCGCAAGCCCAGCCGGTTCTGATAAATGGTTCCAATGGGAGGGGGAAATAATACGCCTTTTATCACTTAGGGCAGGTCCATCTATTTGTATGTTCATGGTCCCAACATTAAAAGTTTCCTACCAAAATGTCCCCAGTCAAAACGATCCCTGCCAAAATGTACCTAATTAATAGTTGCACAGTGGAAATAACTCCAATAGATACCACAATAATAAAAAATAAATTTAATTAAAGAAGAAAATAATAAATCAGAAAGAAATATAAAAACGAACATGCCATAGAAAAATAACTTCACAGCTATAAAAATGTATGTAACGGTCGCAACTGGGAGCATTTGTGACGATGTTAAGGGACGTTCTTGACTAACTTTATCCAGTGATTCCTGATATTATTTGGAGTAAAAAATGCAAAGAAATTTTGGTGTCAGGTGATTTTTAGACGTCTTTTTAAATTTATGTTTTCAAAATAAACAAAAAAATACTTCCACTAGTCTCTCAGCAGAGTAACCGACCAAACCCTCACCTCGCCAATAACTATCCAATACCTACTGAGTTCTTATGTTTTTAGTAAAAAAAAAAACAAAAAACATCAAAAATGTCACCACGGACCAAAATGTCATTTACATTTTTTTACTAACTAAGCATTTTAAATTTAAGCAAAGAATGGTCAGAGTTTTTGATCACGAAACACGCCCACATCGCATTTCTTTTGTATCTCTTTACTCTAAGGGCTTTACTAATAAACGTGTTTTAAGGCGACCCAATAGTCCAGGAAAAATCGATATCGGAATTCACGCCCCTTTAAGCGAGGAGTTTGAAAATGCTTTTTGGAAAGCTTTGGAAAGGTTGGAAAAGGTATTAGAGAAATGTTGTACAGGTTGGTTTCGTAAAAACCTGTAAAAAACATTAACTCCTTTTTTACGCATTGTTTATTGTAATAAAAAGGAAATTAAAAATTGATTTCACGAAATCAAGCTACGCGGAGCCTGACGTCTGTTCCCCGCTACAGCCAGGGAAGCAAACACCGACTGAAAATAAGAGTAGCGTGGTCAGTAGTTCTTCGGTGGAAGGCATAGGGTTCACTTTGAAAAACCAAATTCATTGACTAGCGGCCGTATTGTAAAATAACAACGCGAAAATTCATAATTTATTTTAATTTGGGCGTAAATATATATTTTTTTAGCGATTATTATAAAAGAAACTGAATTATATAGCCACATTATACAATAAAACCATATCCGAAAGGGGGTTTATAAATAGGAGAGTTTGGACTTGAAAGTGTTTTTCATAGAACTTATACTTTATTTTTTATAGGCTTATTAAAAGACTGACCGATATTTTTAAAAGTGACCAATAATTTTAAGGGCCAAGGTATGTTCTACACGCAGTATTTAATTGAAGCATCTGTAATACTTCTAAGCGATCAAATTTCTAAAACATAAACATACGATTTTGCATTATTTAGTATGGCTTCATCTTAAACATTTTACACAACTGATGAACAGTCGTTTACCATACAAAAATGAATGTTTATCAGTTGTGTAAAATTTAAAACACGTCTATTGGTAGGGGGGAAAGTCTTTATTCTAAGTAAGGCGCGGTAGTCATGTTAGTATTCAGTATCGATACATTATCATATATTAACTTGAGGCGAGGGCGGGCGGAGGTCCGACCAGTATGGGAGTTGGTTGGCTCGCGGTACCGCACACGGCAGCTCAATTGCCAATAATCGTCGCGTAATGTCGCATTGTCGCCTCCTCCTTAATGTCAATACAGCCGATACCGATAACCCGCGATATAATAGCGCACGTATTATAAACGCCATGTGGGATTATTGGAATTGGGCGGTAGCGAGTAACAAGCGGGCTAGAATAGTGGGAGAGTTACGATATTGTTTACATAATGGTTTATAGAAGGTTTTGTTGTTTGACGAATCTATTGACAAGAAGTAAAATTCAAGTATGTATTATGTTGCTCATATATGACGTGTTACGCCATAAATTCAAAGGATTGGAAAGTGTTAAGCTTATAACGTTGAAATTTGCAAGTTTTAAAGAAAAATCAATTCATTGACATATTCGTTTTAATTGCAGTGGTAAGGAGGGAGCGTTTATATTGATCATAATGAAAACGGCAGTGGCGGTAGATACATTTTTATGGCAAAAAAATTGGCATACCTACTAATTGAATAACCAATGTATTTTTACACATACAGGACGTAACAGTACGTACCCGAAGGATTTTAATCAGCGATTGCTGAGAATATTTGGATAAAATGTAGATTTAATTTTGCTGTCCAATGATTTTTTTTTCAATGAAAAATGATGATGTATGGACTAGCAGCGGGTCACGAGATAAGTACTGTGTCTCGTTCCAGCAGCACTGTAACACACGAAACAGTGCGCTTATCACTGGCAACGTGTGATTGCATTTTTTTGTTTTCGTTTTCAATAGAAAAAAATATATATGTATAAACAAAATGACATGTAGGTATAGGCACCTGTTTAGTCCAAATATGGTCAGGAATCGCTGGTTTAAATCCTTCGGGTACGTGCCCTTACACCCTGTATAATATATTATTTATTACATTATATTCTCATAAATTTAAATCACAATAAAATATATCTAGTACTAGCGTAGACCTTTGAAAAGTCACGGGATATAATTTTTTTCTATTAAAATATTATATAATAGACCATAAAACCTATTGACTTTATCGCCTGCCTGAATTATTCTTCACAAAATCATTTCAAATTTTGAAAATTACACTTAAATTCAAAGCATATTACACATAATTGAACAAGATTCTACGCACACATACGCATAAAAAAGTTTCATTCATTTGCAAACTGTCGTTGCTCGATGGCACTGACTTGATCGCGTGACACTTCAAAATCCGTTGCGCGCCTAAGCCTGAAACTGTACCAGCCTTGACGAAGGACGGTGTGACGTCACGAACGCCTTCCTCACGAAATTGTTTTGGCGGCAAATCAAAAAAAGGCAAATTGTGTTAAATGTATTCGTTAACATAAAACTGTCATTACCATAATATAATATTGCATGTTAAAGTTATAGACTGATAAAAAACAGTGAAAATACACTATTATTTGTTCAAATGTGTAAAATCAACATATATCTTCATTCTAACCTCATTCATGATCACTTATCCATTACAGAAGATATGACTAGCAGATTACAAGTTCCCACCACATGGTGGTAAGGCATATCAGTATTGCCAGTGCAGCTACCGGCCACTCCAGTAAGTGTTGCCTTTGCAGCCTGTCCCGTTAATTCCCGCCTGATTCGTGTGTAAACATTTAAACATCCACAAAGCTTTAATGGCGAACATTAATGTCGAGTGTTCGTGTAGGACTCAAATTGAAAACGGTAAAAAAGTAAGAGATGTTTTGGTCTGATAAGAGCAGGCCCGCGGGTCATTTTCAGAGGCGTGCCACTGGAATATTTCATATCTACGCTTAGACTGGAAGATACTCTCAGTATTGCCGTGGTGTAAGACCACCATTCAGAATTGAAGCGTTGCATGAATGGCTTTAGCCATGTTTGGTGACTAGATCTGAATAGATAGGTGCTACCCCACCTCCTTCTTCCCCATCTCCCTCCCATCAGATTCGGTGTGTTTTGGTGTGATGCTGTTTTATTCGTTTTTAAATGACGATTTATAAATTCTACATGTAAAAAAACTTAAATATTCGGATATAGTCGTAATATTTTTCACTGGAGTTCATTATCCGCTGGAGTAACTAAGGTCAAAATATGAACCGCTTTTATTTTTCTGCGATTGACAGCCGTCCAAAATTGGACCAAATTTTTTTTACCAAATTTTACGATTTTATAATTTTTTTTTTATAAATCATACGAATATTTGATAATCGACAAAAGATAGGCGAATTCATTGGCTATATAGAACTATACTCAGTTTGTATGTCTACAGATTAAAAATCGGAGGAAATATTTTTTTAATGTCAGAGGAAAATATTATATAAAAAAAATCACGAGCATTCGGAGGAAAAAGTTTTAAATAGCACTATCGCTCGACTGGTCAAATAACACAATTACAACATTGTATTAGAAAACAAATGTTAATTTTAAATAAATAAACGAAATTATCGTATTTAAACATATCCTGAAGAAGATAACATTGTTATTGAAACATGTCGATATTGTTTATTAAAAAAGTGGTTTATACAAAGTTATCTCTTATTAATTAAATAATGCCACAAAGTTATTTTGCAAAGATTGAAGAAGAAATTATCATACTTTGTGTAGGTATTTTCTTGATTCAGTACAAAAAATATTCTTCTGTGCGGACTAAAAAACTAAAGGAATCGTTGGTGAATATTACGTTTTACCAAAATAAGATTTGGCCGAATTATGAAATGCCATTTTGTGAAAAATCAAAGGCTCTATGTAACTCTAAACTAAGTCTTATTTCTTCAGAAAACATGTTTTTATGAAAATTCATTATTATTTTCTACGTAAACGGAAAATACGTTTAGGTACCCAAAAAACAGCCATACTCAGGAACAAAAATGACCAAATCGTTTTGGCAATAAAACAAAAATTATATTTTTTAAATTGCCTTAGAAAATTTACTCGTCAACTAGTAGCGAGTACCTGGCATGCGTTGCAACGCCACTCAAATAAATACATTATTTCTTCCTGCATGTACTTTGCCATGCATCCCCATTCCCGTCCCGTTCCCCTCTCGCGTCTGTACCACCTTCTCCGCCTTCCCCTATCCATCGTCCCCCCCTACGCGAATCCTCAAACCTCCTTCTTTCACCTCCACCACTCCCGGATTTCTTTCCCCCTCCCGCCTTCCTCCCCGCCGCTAAACTATATGAAATGCACTATTTTTTTAAACAACTCGCGCGACACTTATTGTAATTTTTTTACAAATTTCAGAACGCCCGAGCTCATCATTATATATAGAAACCTTCGTGGGTATGCGCACAACAAATTACCAAAGTTTCATCACAATCGGATGAATGGTATAGCAAATATCTAATAAGGAACAAACAAATAAAAATATATAGTAAAAATACAGAAATAATATCTTAAAATCGACGAATATAATATTTTGTGCAATTTTTTTTTTCAAAATTAAATTATTTTTTAAATTTATTAAACCAGTAACTTTGCAGCCACTGGCCACTTGCTGCACGAAACAATCACAGATTACTTTATTTAATCAACGTCATCTCCCCCATAATGCAGTCATACATTTCGTGATACCGGGAAAGTGGACCAGCCATCACGTACTGCGTGAATACGTGTAGCATCCTTATTTAAATCAACTAAATAGTGTGCTCAACATTGTACAAATTACTTTCTTAAAACCTCGCGAAATATATATATTTGCCTCGATTGCTCGAGATTTCCCAGAAGGTCATTTATTAAATTTTTCGCCAACATTAAAAAAAATCGTACCTTCGAATTTTAACACGGAGGCATACAAAATATTATAGAGCTATATAGCCAATGAATTAACCTGTATTTTATCGCTTATCTCATGTTTGAAGGATTTATAAAAAAAATCATAAAATTTATAATCGCGCGAATCCTGCGTGTTTTTTTATTTGCCTGCGGTGAGGGATACTTATTCGAATCAACATAGAATTTTTTTGATTTCTGTATGTTGTCTGTGGTATACTTGATAATAAAAGGTGCATATCTATAGGAAAAGGACTTAAATTTATCCGTAAACAGCTGATCAAAAATATTTACAAATATATGTTTTTAACATTGTTCTAAAATAGTCTACGAAGTTCGGATTTGCGACATCTATGGTCATAAGAGACAAAGCATTTCAATAGCTTCGTTTTAAAATAAATGTCTGGCCAAAGAAATGTTTTAAATAATTAAAATACCGATTATCAATCGTAAAAAATAAAAGTGGTCCATTTTTCGACCAAAATCGCTCCATATGCACATTGCACACTGCAACATAATATGCATAATACAGAATCGCTCCATATGCACATTGTACACTGCAACATAATATGCATAATACAAAATCGCTCCATATGCACATTGCACACTGCAACATAATATGCATAATACATTATTGTGCAAAATGTATTTTTAACTCTCCGTTCACGAATTCCTACTTCAATTGCAATTATTTATTTATTTATTTATTTATTAACGCCGATTAAAGCGCCTTTTACAAAAGAATTACAATTATTTTACATATGAATACAGCATATACATAGATAAAGAAAATATATAAATACAAAAAAAATATAAATATAAAATACATATAAAAGAACAATAGAAATTGTAGTATCAACATAAAAAAGTACAACGAGTAGGTTATTATAAATACAATACAACATTATGCTACACTATGTGATAAAAATGTTTAAAAATACATTACAATACATAAATACAATTCAACAATATGCTACACTATGTGATAAAAATGTTTAAAAATACATTACAATACATAAATACAATACAACAATATGCTACACTATGTGATAAAAATGTTTAAAAATATATTGAATAATACCTATACTAGTGGTTCTGAAAATTGTTAGTAGACCTCGCGTCGAAAAATGTATGTTTTTAATTTTCTCTTATTTGAAATTTCTTCTGCTGATTATTTTTCTGTTTTCACTTTTACGTTTCAACTTTTTCCAACATCTCTGCCATAGGTCATCCCAAATTCACCATGTTTGATGACTTAGTAGGGGTGCCTGCCCAGTCAATAAAGTCCATGGGGTCCGGGTCTTAGCGGTGGACTCGTGGCGGGTCAGTTTTTCTCGACCCATCGAATTACAATTGGGGGGATGGATACACATGTCCTTCACTCCTGGACTCACTGTCCCCCATATTCCTACCCACCCATCTTAACTTTATCCTATTCAGAACTTCCTCTCCTTACTTTTCTTAAAAAGACCCTTCACAAAGCATCCCTTATGATGACACAGGCCCTCACGGAAATTATTTTCCTCGGGACCTCCTGTGCTGAGCTAATACAAATCGACAAAAAACTTATTTATCTTTTGCCAAATTATTTTTTTGTAAATCGTACCGACGCACCCGATAATGTGTTTGTATATATTTTTAACAAAATTAGTATAGGTATAATATATTATCATGCATATTTTCCCCGTGATAGCTAGATACACTAACGCATAAAATATATGTTTTTTGATCGTGCCTGTCGACAATCGCTGCACACAACAGTGCGACCATATTTTGCCGGAGCGGGATCGTAACAACAAAACGAAATACAAAACCGGCAATACTCAACAAAGTGGCATTTGAACACCCCTTTCCCCTTAGGCCTCGACCATTTTCTGTCATTAGGTCAAATTAAAATCCTAATACATGGAATATTTGTCAACGTCTTTGTATTTAAAAAAACAAAATTTAGCGTATGCCTCACAAGAGTCCCAGCTGCTCCCGGAGCCAGCGAGACTATGACATCCCCAATTGGGGTATTGAATGAAGGTAGTGGGGAGGGGAAGGAGATAGCAGAGCAAGGTGGGGAAGCTCTTAGCTATTCAGATCTGGTCACCAAATAAGTCATTTCAAAAAACGTTTCAATTCTGATTGGTGGTCTTACACCAAGGCGATACTAAGAGTATCGTCCTTTCTGGAACGTGCCGCAAATATACTATATACTAGCAGTTGAGAACCCGCTCCGCACGTTTTTGCGGCTAGGCCCTGCGGTCGACTTTTAATTCGGCTTCGCCCGGTTTGAGTGTTTGTGACCATTTTATAAATCCGATAGGAACCGGTTCCTAAAATAGCCAGTTCCTCGGATCTACTATGATCCCGTGACAGCTAGACACCGTCGGTGACTCACCGAGACAGAGTAAAAGTGACAAAATAATCGAGACACGCAATGACGTTATAAGTAATTTATAACAACTTCGTGTTGCCGACAATCTTTCTAAATCCGGAAGGATACTTGAAGAATGAAAATCCGTAGCAATTATACCTAGGGGGGGAATTAATTACACGCGAGCTGTTGACGGAAGTAGTGACATCACGTGACGAATTCTTGAATTTGAAACCGAACTACAACAGTAGCTTTGTGTGAAACTCCACCTACACAGATGTTATTTGTGGCGCTACGCTTACGGCGTGGCGTCGTCATGCACTCATGGCTGAATTCTGAAATTCAACCACACGCAGACGTTAACGTAATAATATACTCGTACGCCGATTATTTTTAGTGAATATATTGTGAAATAACACAAATTAATCAGATAAAATTTATTTGCGCACGCCGGGATTCGATCCTGCAACCTTCGGATTGTAAGTCAAGAGCCTCACCGATCGACCACGACCGGCCGTATACGAAAACTAAAATTTGTTTTTGAAAGGTGATGAAAAAAGCTTTCAAATTTTATTCTTTACAACAACCATGATTTTTTTTTAAATAAAAATTTATGAATGCAAATTTTCAAAATTTTCAAAAAATGTGTCACCTTACGTTTTTTAAGTCAAATTACTAGTAATGAAAAAAAAACTCTCTTATCTTATCGGAGACTTTGGTTTCATAAAGTTGTATTTATTTATTTATGTATGTATTTCTCACTACGATAGTAAGTGAGACACAACGATTTCTATGAGACCTGTATGCTGTATGAGTTGTTCCGAAAAGGGAACAAAGGGAGTAAAAAGTGATAAAGTCCAAAAGTACCTACCTGACGTAACCTACTTAACCTACTTTTTTTTCATCACTTTTAAGAAGTGATTATTTCCTCCCATAACTATGATGGTCTTACTTAATAACACACTCTTACTCGATAGAAGTCGAAGAAATATTAATCTCGTACCATGTTGTAAAGGAAACTGTGATAAATTCAATAGTAATAACAAGCTGCAATTCATTTAATATTCCAAGCGGCCGATGTAGGTATGTTAACATCACTTCCCAGAGACATATTTAGATTTGCTATGTCAATATGATTTATAGATATTTCCCATGTTTTCATGTCGGCAAGCACGCGTTTCGCACTAATTAAACTTGCCTACAAATAATAATATGCGCGCCTGACGCCTACAAATTATTTCCACAAATAATAATACTAGGTATTTACATAGAAACGATAACTGAGGGGGAGAAGTCAACATCACAGCGAAGCTTAATATTAAATCACTATTTTCGATCAATCTTTACCACGAATTGGTTTACATTATATATACAAGAAAATATGTTTTAAATAAATTAAAGCTTTTCCTACCGTTTCCTTTGAGTAGAATTAAAACAAAATTGTTAATTACTTTATAAAAAAAAAATACAAACATAAACTACAAAAAAAAATCTTCATTAGAAATGTATGAACGCATGAAACAACTCAGTTTAAAAAAAATCACTTTTATGGTTAAAATTATCTGTGACAGTTTCCTTTGATTCATCTTTTTTCTTTCTTACGCAATAAATCACAAAATTAATAAAAGCCACTCGTTTGTAATAATGACTTCTAGACTACGTTTGCCAATCTTTTTTTATGCCTATTACCTATATTCGTGGCGACATAAGGCGCATTAAGAATGCACACATTTTTGGCTTGTGGCTTTCTCTTAAACCTAACGTGGAAGTTATTCCAGGTTAGAATTAAGTTATGAAGTACCAATCATTACTGTGAACCTACCAAATAAGAGTTCCATGCCAACTCAGAATGAAACCAACTCTGAACCACCTTAGAAAGGTCATTAAAAGCTATGAAAAAATAATTTTAAAATAGCCGGTAACCCTATAGTCCAGTCAGTGGGGAGTTTTACCTTGCAAAAGATTAGGTAGTAGCGATTTTGACATATGTTGTTAAGATTGGGACTCTAAAGAAAAAAAAAAGTTTTCGACCTTAAGGGGGTCGAGCTCGACCCGCCATCTTGGATTGAAGGTGCCGAAATTTGTTTTTTTCAAAATAATTGTGAAATGGTTGATTTTACAACCAAATTGTTCAAGGCAAACTTGAAGACAACTAAATTATCCACATTTTTTGTTTAACAACTTTTTTTTAAAGTCTAATAGGTAACGAGTTACAGTGGCGGAAATGGGAATATTTTTCTAAAAAATGGTGAAAATCCCAATTTTTGTTATTTTTTCGGGCTATTCATCACAAAACTAGCTGATAAAAATGCGCTCCGCAGGTTTTTACTGATAGGCCCTGCAGGCGGCTTTTAGTTTGGCTTCGCCCAGTTAGTGTTGGTGACCATTTTATAGATTCAATAAGAACTGATTCCAAAAACAGCCCGTTCCTCGGATCCACTGTAGCTAGTCACCGGAACAAAGTAACTGAGACAGAGCAATGACATCATATGTCAAAGCCACTTGATACAACATATATTACCGTAAATCTTTTCACATCCGGAGAGCTACCACAAATTCACAAATTCGTAGCAGTTATAGGTACCTAGGGGGGAGACGTCCCCGTCCGACCTGCCGACGGAAGTAGCGACATCTTGTATTGACCTTGAATCTCCAGTAGATCTTCTTCCTCTTTATTGGCACTACAACCCATTTCGAGCCTTGGCCTCCTTCAACATTTGCCTCCACAGCCCACAGCCCTCTGTCCTCGGCCGTCGTCTTCCAATCTGCGACATGGAGTAATCCTCTTGCATCTTTCCTGACATCATCCTCCCATCTCAGCCTAGGTCTGCCCGCCTTACGTTTACCTCTCGGGTGTCCCTTCTTCGGTACTCGTGTACTTGGCATTCGATGCGCATGTCCGGCCCATCTTAATCTTTGGAACCTTAGATGGATATAGAGTCTGGGAGCTTGGAAAATATCATAGAGCTTTATTGTGGCGGATTTTCCATGCCTCTCCCTCTCGCACCGCTCTCTCTCCTTAGATTCTTCGAAGTACCTTTCTTTCGAAGGCGTCCAGCTGTTTCGCAGACTTCGCTGTTAGTGTTCCCGCCTCACATCCATATACCAAGACCGTTCTAATAATTATTTTTATATAAGGTTTTCCTATGGACGTTGCGGGATTTGAACACTGGCAATAACGCGAAGTACCGAAGTGTTTTTAGCGGCTGTGATGCACTTCTTACTTCTACTGGGTTTTCGTTGTCCTGCGTTATGATGGAGCCCAGGTATGTAAACTCTTCGACCACTTCGAAATTATAAGTATCTTTAAATTTTAAACTTTATCTTTTATTCTGTGGTGTAGTGGGGTTAGGGTTTGCATCATGATTTTAGATTTATTCTCATTGTTTCGCAAACACCTCTCTTACAGCCTGTAGGGATCTTCTGACAATGTTAAGGTCAGTAGGTCTATTCCACAGATATCCCAGCGATAGTAGATTTCGAAATGGCGCTTGAGCGCACAGAGTTCGACTAGTATTAGTATGATCTAACGCATTGCCTGTGGTACTGAGATTCTGGGCTTCCATTAACAAAATATATTCATATTCAATTGCATGAAATAAATTTTAATGAAGTCTCGGGTGCATCTTTGTCATTATTTCTTAAACAAGCCCATTGGTGCCACGTTTCCAGCCCCAGTTTTCTGGATTTTTTTCCATACCATTTTTGGACTTGATGGTATTTCCTAAATGCATGGTACCATGCAGCGCCATTCGTTGGTGGCAAAGGGGAAGATTGAATTTGCTTTTTGTTGTCGACTTTGCGATACGTTGGTAGCGGACTTCTTCAAAGGTTTGCTCATCCATGTCACCCCCGTACAAAGCAACAAGAAAGCGTGTTCCTGCATCTGCTATGTCTTCTGGTTTTGCATCATGTTCTTTTAATTCATGACTCGATGAAGACGCACTGGCAGACAAGCTTTTTTAAGGCTTACTAAATGTTCATTATCACTACAAAGTAGTTTCATCTGTGCACTCGATGACGTAGGGTTTGTCATAGTGTGATCCTAGCCTGTAGCAATATAGATGCTGAGCTGGCAACGCTGCAGTGAGGAATGCAGGCACGCGGTATATTGCCGTCTCTTTCTCTCCTCTATATAACACGGAAAATTACTGTTGTTTGAAAGAAATTTTGCCATATAATTTATATTGTGTTGTGGAAATACGTTAAAATGATATTGTGTAATATTTTCTTACAAAATTTATCAAGAAAACTTGAGTTTTACGATTTTTTGTCAAAATTTTCTTCTTTCAACCGTTGTAACTCGTTACCTATTAGACTTTAAAAAAAAAACATTCAACAAAAACTGTAGGTAATTTAGTTGTCTTCAAGTTTGCTTTCAACGATTTGGTTGTAAGATAAACCACTTCACAATTATTTTGAAAAAAAAACAAATTTCGGCACCTTCAATCCAAGATGGCGGGTCGAGCTCGACCCCCCCAAGGTCGAAAACTTTTTTTTTCCTTAGAGTCCCAATTTTAATAACATATATCAAAATCGCTACTACATAACCTTTTGCAAGGTGAAGCCCTTTTTTATTCCCCACTGACTGGACTACTAACCTAATTTAACTTTTTTAACCATTTAATACATATTTATTTTAACCATTTAATACATTTTTATTCACTCTTAGTGACCATTCTGATGTGGTTCACAATTTTAATGAAAGATTGCAGTTGTCCAGTATCAGATTGAAGGTATCCAACTGACTAACATATGTCGTGTAAGCAACTAGGTAGGTAGTGCGAGTTGTAAAGAAGAAGAAGCAACGCCCTGGAGAATTGCGTTGCGTGATAAATAATTAGGGTTGAACCCGGTTCGGCTTAACAATGACTAATTGACCAGTCTGCAGATGGAACTAGTCGCCAGTTAGATCTAACACTGTAATCGCTAAGTCACGATAATTACCCACCACTTGTGTACCTACACGCAACTTGTCAAGTGTTGCGCTATTTGCGTGTCAATATTTTTAAGTTATGAGAATATGTCTAATGGCTCTTGAATTCATTTTCAAAATGATAGAAAGATTATCGTAAAAATATTTTACCAAAGACAACAAATTATGAACGTAAGTTTTTAGATTTTCACGGCCAAAAGCATTTTTGTTGTTAGTTTTTGGGGTGTTATGTCGTGTTGCGCTACCTCCTTCTATAGCCGACGTTTCGGACAGCGTTACAGTGTCCATCATCAGGGCAGATCCGGTAGATCCGACGATGTGGCTATAGAAGGAGGTTGCGCAACACGGCATAACACCCCAAAAACTAACAACAAAAATTATGAACGTGTTCTATAAAATTTACGATAGAAATGTCAAAACTGATGATTTTTCGCTGTTTTTTTTACGATAATACAAATTAATACTTTGTTTATTTTTTTGTAAAAATCTCTTGGGAGAGAGTTGGGAGTTGAATTTTCATAAACTTACAACCATTTTTATCTTCAGAAGAACGCTTTAAGGCGGTCCAATAGTCCAGGAAAAAATCGAAATCAAAATTCACGCCCATTCATAGGAGTTTAAAAATACATAAGAAAAAGCTTTTGGAAAGGTTAAAAAAGGTATTTGAGAAAAAAATTACAGGTTGATTAAGTAAAGGGCTGTAAAAAAATATTAATTCCTTTTTTACGCATTGTTTATTGTAATAAAACTGAAATTTAAAATTGATTTCACGAAACTAAACGAAGCGGAGCCTGTCGTCTGTTCTCCGCTCCGACCGGGGGAGGACTGACAGAAAATGGATGTAACTTGTCAGTAGTTCTTCGGTGGACGGTATAAGGTTCACTTTGAAAATCCAAATTCATCAACTGCCAAAAATAACACCGCGAAAATGCGTATTGTATTTTATTTTGTGAAGTTCGGGCGTAAATTTCTTTTTTTTTCGATTATTATAAAAGAAACTGAATTTGCCACATTAAACAATAAAACCATATCTGAAGAGAGGTTTATAAATAGGAGAGTTTGGACTTGAAAGTGTTTTTTATAGACCTTATACTTTATTTTTTTATAGGCTTATTAAAAAACTGAAAAATCAAGATATGTTCTACAAGCAGTACTTAATTGAAGCATCTATAATACTTCTAAGCGATCAAATTTTCATAACAAAAACATACGATTTAGTGTGGCTTCATCTTAAAATATTATTGCTCATTTATTATGTATCCATTATTATTTATGCCCTGATAGGCTTTTACATTATTTTTACATTTTACATGACTTAGAACTTAGAGCAAATAAAAAAGACGGGTAAAGGTTTTGATAACAAATTTTATTTTTTTTTATTATTGAATTAATGCATATTTACCTACGCCGGAAAGCTTTTTGGGGAAAAGCACATCTCTCTCATAAAATATTTTTTTAACATAGGTACCTAAATCGATTATTGCGCAAGAAAACAATAATATGTATTAGGAAAAATTGACTCGTTTGGAGTCGGGTACGGGTACCGCCGCCCCGGAAACCATTTATTGGATAACCAACACCTCTGCTATAGGCTATAGGTCACCCCAACTCAGTCGCTGGTTTGGTAACTTAGCAGGGGTGCCCGTGTTTATGGGGTGAGGTTTAGCTAGGTCTTGGCGGCGGATGCCTCTGCCCACATATTATATTGTTACTGGCGCTTTGGGTATTGCTAACAGAAAATAAATTCATAAAAACATTCAATATTATAAACGAAAAAAATCTGACGCGTACAATACAAAATATACCATTACAGAGGTATATATATTGCATACATTTAGGTAACTAAAAATGATTCAATAAGTGGAACAAGTCGGGTCAATAATGTGATGCCACCTTGTCGGTGAGGAACTAAAGATTAAGAGATTTCCGGTTATCGGAGGTAATTTTTTTATTACTACAGTTCCTGTGCATCCAGATTGTTTCCCGCTATCCATTCAGTTGAAGAATAGTAATGCTTAACTTAAAGCAGGAATTTTCTTTCTTTTAACCATGTCGTTGAAAAGTCACAACGGATTGGAATTCTGTAGCTAATTTTAAGCATTTTAAAGGTAACAAAGACGGGGAACATTGATAAATTTATTGCGCGTGCCCTAATCAGAAATTACGATCCGCTCGAAGATGTATGCGACGAGTTTTTCTTGAATTCAATACATCGAAAACTGTAATTCTTCCCGTCCTTACCGCGTTGAGCAGTCGACGATTGCTTCTGCCTCTGTGATTTATAGCACACGCTCGGGGAACGGTGAAGCTCTCAACTATGGCGAGACACCTTCTTCTTCTGGTACCAGTACTCCCTTTTTCTATCTCTGCTTCTGTCTCGGTTCTCAGCAAAATTACTAAACCAATTGTCGAATTTACCTATTAGGTGCACTCATTAATTCGATATAAAATATCTACAGTTATTTCCTGGAATTAACAATAATTTAACCAATCCGAACGTAAAACTTGTTTAACTTGACTGTGGATTGATTTCGAACGTGTTTTTGAAGGGTATCAAACAGTGATGATTCCTACGAGGTTGATACCGTAAGAAACTGGAAGAAAATATTATATAATACGATAACAATTTTTATACAAATATACTAAGTCATGGGGTGAGGTTTCACTAAGTCTTGGCGGCAAATTCGTTTGCCCACCTTCTGCTTGGCGGGCCGGATCGAGATAGATTGGCTAAAGGAGACCTAACCTAGACCTCTCTAGCCGGATTCTCTCGATACATCGCCTTGCATCGCAATGGGAGGGATTGACTCAGGCGTCAGTCTCTCCTGGACACACCTACCGCCAGATTCCTACGCACTCTATTATTATTATTACTCTTCATGCCCTTTTCCTTCCCAGAACTTTCTCTTCTTCCTTTCCCTAAAAAGACCCATCACACCGCAACCCTAAAAACAACGATATTTTCCTCGGGACCTTCTTTGGGAGCTAATGTAAAAAAAGACCCATCTCACCGCAACCCTAAAAACAACGATATTTTCCTCGGGACCTTCTGTGGGAGCTAATGTAAAAAAAACTTTGTTATCAAGTACATGACTATTTTTGTGTAATTGCATACTGCGGATTTCAAAATCAAAATTAACCTTGTGATATGTTTAAATTATTGCATATTTAATTTCCCGAATAGATCATCAACTCTAATCAAATTTAAAAAATGTTGCGCATCGCTGATATACATAATTAATTAACTTAATATCGTCATAAATCACCGTAATGATGCAGAATTGTTGAGTCATTAAAATAGCCATTTTTCCACCTGTTTGCAAATACAATAAATCTCCTCTGACATTTCGCAACGTTAATGCATATTATTACTGAAATAAAACAGAGACAATGGAAGGTTATGTGTGGTATTTATTCTGATTACACTAATCTTAAATCTTAATACGTACATATCGTATGTAATAAATGTATCCTTGGACTTAATGTGATATGAAGCAGGTACATAATTATTTAAAAAAATTGAAAATATTTGAAGTCTCCAATGTATTATATTATTATGTCATACAGCTGTCAGATCACAATGGCAAAACAAAGAAGTCACTTGACCGTGGTTTTTGCGTGGGAAATAAAACTTCGCAGTCGTAAACGGTAGTTTATTAATGAGATTTTTTATTTGATAATATACGGTGTTATTTTCTCAGAAATTTATGAATGACGTGAGATGACAAAATGTTTTCATTGTTGAAATGTGAGAATTGTTAGTTGAATTGTGCAAAGATTTCTTTTACGTGAATACCGCACAAGAGTTCCAACTGCTCCCGACCGTATTGAGCTAGTAGGACGATGGTATCATCGTTTAGGGCAGGGGTTCCCAAAGTTTTCCAAGTCGTGGCACACTTTGAAATTTGAATTTTCTCACGGCACCCTAGTCATATAATATCTATCTGTTGTAGCTTTATTTCATTTTGTACGACTATGAAGAATAAACTAATAGGTACAACTCGTATTTAAAATGAACAAGTACATTAATTGGTAGGAAAACATAGATGAAAATACAAATAAAATGCAAATATAATTACAAAAACCACACACTTCCATATACTCTTGAGTTGTGTGTGTTTAGTAAGACGGGTGAGCCTGCTGCTCACTACACGGTTTTTCGAATCGGGGAATAAGGCTTGATACAGCTTCTGTCATTTCTTTTCCACATTTATTTTCAAGCGATATTAGCTTTTTATAACAGCAACTGCTGAAAATCCAGCTTCGCAAAGATATGAAGTCGGAAAGGGAATGAGGACCCTTACAGCTTTTGCACTTGATATTCATTTTCGATTAATACCCAAAACTCCGTCAAATACGAATAAGCGTATTTTGTTTTTAGGCTGTTGTCGCTCGAGAGGTCAATTAGATTTTCTTTTATTTGCGTAGTAAAATCTTGGAATAAATAATAAATATATAATAAATCGTAGTAAAATCTTGAGGAGTACGGAATGGATCTTGGATTCACACAAACTTTTCCACTTGTACTTTGCAAACCAGGCAGTTACCCAGAGCGCGGACCGGCCACGCGAGTGATTTTCCATTCCATAAAATGTTTGTATTCATATCAATTCCGATTTTGAGTAGAGACATCTCTCCGTGGCACCTCAGGGTGCCGCGGCACCCACTTTGTGAACCTCTGATTTAGGGTATGTTATTAGGATAAAGGTAATGGGTAATGGGGATAGGAAAGAGTTGAGGAAGTTGGGTACGTTCTACGTACCTAACTGGCTATTTAGATCTGGTCACCAAAGACGGCCAAAGCCATCTCAAGCATCATTTCGAATCTTAAGATTCAATATCGATATTATCTTGTACTTAGAGATTCAATATCGATAACGGAAATTTTAAATGGTGTAAAGGACAATAAATCCAAAAATGAGTAATAAATCAAAAATGGCGATGGTCCTGGGTTCGAGTCCCAGATGTGACCAAATCTTTTTCTGATTTTAGATTTTCGGTTGAGTTTCGCCTATATTGTCTATATATAATTCAAAATCTCTTTTTGGTTAGTGAGTTATTTTGGAGATGTTTCACGAAAAATACGCTACTAAAAATACTCATCCATCAGTCTTATGTGGTCTACATGTACCTATATAACTATATAGGTAAGTACCATTACTAGCATCATGTAGTTCTAATGTGTAACTTTAAATGAATCATATTTATTGCCTTCCAATTAAAACCATTTACTTAGGATCATAATATAATTCTCAATGGAGTTGTATTTTAATTGGAAAGCGCAGCTCTGCAAACATAATTTAATCAGGGATGTAATAGCGTGGCGGGCTGAAGAAAAAGGAACCAAGATATTCTACATGTCTATTCCTAGTACCTACCTACCACATGATTTATAATAAATAATATATATTCTGCTGTATAGATGGAATTCCACCTTTCCTACCTTCCCATCTTCCTCTTCCCAATCTTTTTCCACTCCTCACCACCTTCAGCCTCAAAACATACCCTAATTGGGGATGCCATAGACTCACTGGCTCCAGACGGGAGCAGTTGGGACTCTTGAGCGGTATTCATATAAAAAAAATATTGAAAAAAAATCTACTTTATTCCGCACGTACAATTTCTCAATTTTGGATGCGGGTAGATATGGGTAAATGTTGCAAACATTAACCAACGCTCCACATTACCAGTTTGGGAGGCGGGTACGGGTACCGCCGCCCCAGGAACCATTTATTGGTTAAGCAATACCTCTGATACAGATCATCCGAAGTGCTTCGCTACTTTGGTGACTTAGCAGGGGCGCCCGAGTTAATGATAATAAACCTACCCCCGCCATTAAAAATACACGTATGTAAAAATTCATCTCTAAACCGGAACTGTGACTGCCCATGCCTAGAGCAAGTAAACATGATCAAATATCTAGGAGTAACCTTCGATACACACCTAAATTGGAAGCAACATATACATAATACTACAAACAAAATCCGCAAATCTATATACTTTTTCAAACAAACACGCAATTTCCTTAACCTAAAACTTTTAAAAACAGTATATTACTCACTGTGCCAATCTCACATCGAATACGGAATTTTAGCCTGGGGTAATGCATATTCCAATGCCCTTGATCCTATCATAAAAGCACAAAAACTAATCATAAAAATAATTCTTAAAATGCCACTTACTACCAGCACGGATACTATATTCAATTCCTTCAACTTATGGACATAAAACAGCTCTACTCAAGATCCATACTAATTAATTTACATAAAAACAACAAAACACTATACAAAGCTACACAAACAATACACAATACCCGAGCCAAAAACAACGAACTTCTCCAAACTCGTTTTTTCAAAACCACCTTCAGGCAAAGACACTCTAAATACATAGCTTGCAAACTATACAATACTCTACCAACTACGATCAGACAGACTGACTCCTTCACAAAATTCAAACAAGATATTAAAAAATGGATTATTATCATTGGACGCCTCACTATTACAAACATCTGTAAAATAAATCACACATAGACAAAAATAACTATTCACATACAACCTAACCCTTAGAAAATAAATGAAAATAATGGAATCCTGTCAAATTGACATTTAAATAGATTAGGCAGAATTTACTTCTCTACTTCATCTCCCAACATTTATAAAATAACTCTCTTTAAAAGATTTACCACGCTTCCAATCACCTTTCTGTTTTAATTCTATTCAAAGATATGTATTTTACCTTAAATATCCTTCTAACTACAATATTCATTTATATACCTGTACGCCTGTCTCGACACAGGTATACCCTAGTGAGACAGGAATACACATAAAACCATTGTAAATATATTATATGATTATAGATAAATAAATAAAATTAAAAAAAATGACTTGAAAATACTCTGGATTTTTCTACTGTTATTTCAATGGAATGCACTCAGAAGAAGTAACCTCATTAATTCACAGCCAAATGCGCACTTCATTCTTACTCTGTTGACATATCATTCATATGTTTTCCACAACTAAAATATGATATTAGGGCCATTCGTGTAGAGCTGATATAAAAATAATTTTAAAATGCCTTCAAATAAAAATTTTACAAACCCGTAATTTCTCATAAGAATTAAGAACAATCCATCTTGTATTTTGATGTTGACGAATAAATTATCTAAAACGATTAAAAATGTGTCATTTTGGTTTACCGCCAAAACGACATGATTGTTTTTGTTCGTGAGTATGGCGTTGTTGATGTCACACCGGCCAACTTCGATGACAGCCGTCTTACCAAGTAGTAGCGTTTTTTACGTCATAATGAAGTTGTAGCCAGTGTGAACCGATTAGGAAAATGCAGTCAGATCGTTCTTAAGATGAAGCCATACTAAATAATGCAAAATCATACAAAATCGTATGTTTTAGTTTTGAAAATTTGACCGCTTAGAAGTATTATAGATGCTTCAATTAAATACTGCTTGTAGAACATATCTTGGCCCTTAAAAATATCGGTCATTTTTTTTTAATAAGTCTTTTAATAAGCTTAGAAAAAAATAAAGTATTAGGTCTATAAAAAACATTTTTAACTGAAAACTCTCCTACTTATAAACACTTTTTCGGATATGGTTTTATTGCATAATGTGGCAAATTCAGTTTCTTATATAATTATCGCGAAAAAAAAATTATATTTACGCCCAAACCTCACAAAATAAAATATAATATGCATTTTCGCGTTGATATTTTTGACATCACGGCGACAATACGGCAGTCGACGAATTTGTTATATCAAAGTGAACCTTATACCGTCCACCGAAGAACGACTGGCAGCCGCCCCATTCTTCCGTCATTACTCCTCCGAACGGAGCGGGGAAACAACGTGTTAGGGTCCGCGCTGCTTGTTTTCGTGAAATCAATTTTAAAAACTACGTTTTATTACAATAAACAATGCATAAAAAAGAAATTCCATTGTCCCATATTTTGAGGAAGTTATTAAACATTTCTAAGCCTATTTTTGGTGGTCAATCTGTCTCTGCTCTCGGCAGTAGCGTTTTCTACATCGTAATTATGTTATAGCCAGTTTGAACCTTTTAGGAATGTGCAGTTTTAGTTTGTTTTTTTAAAATCTATAAATTTGAATGAAAATACCGAAATTACGATTTTTAGAACGATGAACGAAATTAGGGAAAAAAAATACTTAAAATCTTCCACTGTCCCTCTCTGTGTAGGAATTTATTAAATATTCCTAAGCCTATTTGGATGGTCAGTCGTCAGTCTGTCTCTGCCCTCGGCCAAGTGCCAGATATATTCGCATCCAGCAAAGGAATCATCCGGTCTCAAGTTATACTTTGAAAATAAAGCGAGCGCAGAAGAATACCAGGAACTAACATACTAGACCTACTATACTCGCTTCACATCTACAGTTCCACAGTCTCTCTTCTCTAGGAGATCCCAAGATAATTTATTGCACTGGTGTCGAGTGGGAACGGGGTCCGGGCGCTGAACTGCAATTTATATTTTATTGGTCGTTGCAATGCAGTTAATATTAACACAGATAAATATATAGAGGCAAATGGTTACGCAATAACTTAAACATCTTAGAAAGTAAGAACACCGTCACAAGCAAAACAAGATGAATTAAATTCAATAAGGATATTATTCATTGAATCACTAGGAATATACCTGGATTTGTCATGTTTTAAAATCAAGATGAAATATATTCAATAAATTCAAAAATCTCGAAAAGAAAGAAGACCATACATTCGAAACAAGATTAATTATATTCAATAATAAACATTATTACTCATTGAATTCCTAGTGACATACAAACCTGCATTTGTGCTATTTTCGAATCAAGAAGATAATTATTGAAAAGTAATAGGCCACTTGCATCACATTTTTTTAAATTTTTTTCCGGTTTAGCCAAATATTCTAAGACGTTCTGTTTTTTTTTTATCGTATTTTTGAGGCCCTGGCGATTTTTTGAAAATTTCAATCCGAAAAATCAGACCATTTTTTATAAACCGGAAAGACGGGACATAATTTTATGGGTGCCAAAAAACGATACTTACATAGCCGAAAATCATTTAAAAAAAAGAACGTTTTCCACACAAATAAAAATAAATTGTACGGGGTTCTCTTCGTAACATCTTTAAAAACACCGCCATCTTTACCAAAAAATCAAACCAAAGGATAAGTTCAAATAGAACAAACAATAAATCTAGTGAACGTTAAACGCAAATTCAAATATTCGCCGGAAATCAAAGTGTTGCCATATAAAAAAAAATCAGTGTTGAATTTTACAAAATAAAAGGAACATATTCGGAGACGGGACATCTTCATGTAGTGACGTCACGAGCTCAAATAATGGATTTATTTATTTAAAAATAAAAAAAAAAACTATACATTTCTAAAAATTTTAGCTAACATTTTTGTAATCTTAGTAAAAAAAATTTTTCCAAGTCGTTATGAAATCCATGCAAGTGGCCTATTACTGCTCAAAAGAAGAAACAAGATTTTTTTTCTAAGCTTGGGTTGTTTCGGAAAATTTGACCACTTCATCAAATTTAATTTTCAGTTTTGTGAAAATTCTATTCAAGTTGTGTTATTATTTCAGTTTTCTGAAGCAACTGGCCCGCATTGATATAATAACAGAACTTGAATAGATCTTTCATAGAAATTTAAATTAGATGAATTGTTCACATTCTCCGAAACAACCCGTAACAAGAATTCCTTTTCTATACTCATCGAATCTCTTTATCACGAGTACCACTACTTATTTCGTAGTGTTTTTTTTTCATTAGCTTTTCAATTTTTCAACAATTTCCCTCGACAACAAACGTAGCGAACCACTTATGACAGGGGTGTTGGTTATTCAATAATTGTTTCCCGGGACAGCGGTACCGATATCCGCCTCCAAAATTGAAAAAAACATGCATCATATCGAATCATATAGAAAAATACTCGTATTATGCACTAATAAAAATTCTCCATTCTAATTGATTCGCAATACTTCACACGTCAGAGAACGTACGTAAACCTGGATAGGTACAATGTGTAGTTTTCAGAAAGTTCAATAATTAAAATTCCCAAGTTATGCATGATATCTAATATTGCATACACACAATATAGTGGGAAATTTGCAAAAGATGAAATATCTTTACGTAATAAATTATAAATGATTTCAAAAGTTGGCAATTTTATCCAAATTGCGTCTGGTACCGTCTTCCAATAATTACACTTTGTAAAATATCTTCAATGGCTATTCACTCCAAATTAATGTGCGAAGATTTCTATTTGCATAATTATATTTCAAAAGACTCTGCGAGGCTTGTAAAGACGATAAATTACCACCATTTATCCCATGCAAATCAAAACCTCAATCAACGACTGGCTACCGAGACAATGTGCATTATTATGCAGCGCTGCATATTACGGCCGATTAATGCGACAGCGGATCATTAAATAAACTAAGCATCGCGTACTAAGCGCAGTGGCTCAATTTAACAAAACAACGATCATATCAACTTGTAGCTCATTTACCAGCCGCTTGTCTTGTAAATTAATGAGAGTTAATCTATGACAATATTGTGACTAGTACAAGGAGCATTAGAGGCTGCTTACTGCCACCAGCCACCAACACTGCAGGCTTGCCTGTCATTACTAATTACTAATTACCTTGATAGAGCTGACAAGGATTATTTTCCTATCAGCCAGATTTACTAACTTGATTAAGCGTTAAGTTGTTGCATCGAAGATAACCAGTAAAGATCTTTGATATGAATTTTACAGACTTCTTGGAACGGTGTATCGAGGTGTTTATGTTCCTCTTAAAAAGTATAATAAATAAATAACCAGGTTCTAAGTAGTATGCCTGGGTTTCTATTTGCATTTATTTGCCTAAAAGCTATTTTAAACTTATGTGAAATGAAGAGGAATCATTGAAAATCTGCAAAATGTAGTGTTAATGCAACTATACGCATATCCCATATTTGTAAAATAATATTCTTATGTATATTCCTTTCATCCCTAATTAATTAAAATGTGTATATGTTTTTACGTGCTGTAAGTCAATACGTGAGAAATAGTTTGGATGCAGGTGAGGTCTCTTGTTGTTGTTTGTATATTATTGTTAATAGAAATCTCTATCTGTATTTTCTCCTTAATAATAAAAAATCCCTGTAACATAATATTAAGTTTCCCCATTCCTCCACCTAATCTGTTATTCTTCCCTATCTGACAGTGTTTAGCCAATACAAAAATAAATTATTGTTCGGTCAGTCTGTTAAAGAAGCTTGTGCAATGATCACCATAGTGAACTTTCAGTGCATTTAATATCGACTCTATTAAAGAAGCCTATGCAATGTTCACTATAGTCATCTCTCAGTGCATTTAATATCGACTCTGTTAAATCAGCCTAGTCCTTACAATTATCCAATGTCTACCAACTCCACATAGTGTCAACGTGAAAGATTTTTAATAATTGATTAAGGTCCACAAATTTATTTATTTATTTATTTGGAATTTCACACCCGGCTGGGCTTTTAGATGCATTTTTTTAAAACAAAGAAATCTAAATCTAAATGTGCATAACAAAATAAAAAACAAAATCATAAACAAAACAAAAACCAAATCAAAATCAAAATCGAAATCGAAATCAAAATCAAAATCAAAATAAAAATCAAAATCAAAATCAAAATCAAAATCAAAATCATTGATTGATTCGCAGATAATATATACGACTACATTATTTGATTTATTAAGAGATGAATTAAATTACTGCATTCTAATATTCGATGCTATATAATATCTTTTTATCAAAATGGAACTGAAACACAGGTAAATACTTTTTATTTTTATTTATTTATTTTGAAAACATTACACATTACATCTTTATATTGATTTTTGGCTGTCCAACTAGGCAATTTGCCCGTTTTAGAACAGTCAAATTGAGCAGATTTTTTTACATGTAATTAGTGTGTTGACTATAATATTGCCTTTAACTTAAATATAACACTTGATAAATAATATTAAGGTTTTGATGGTAGACACAAGAAGTTACTTATAAGTGTAAATTATATATTTAGCAATAAAAAAAATAAAAAATGTAGAGAAGAGAAATAAAATAAAAAATTCCAAAAGAAAAAACACATTTTTATAAACATGTACTTACGCTTTTCACCATTCCAAGAATTTTTTGTATGGATTTTCGATGAATTAATCAACTCGAGAATTGATAACAAAACAGAAAGTAGAGAAAAGAAAACGAAAAGAAAATTTTAAGCAGTTTTTGAACTTAGATTGCACAAAAATATTATTAAGGTGATACAAAAATAATACCAGTAGGTACCTATATATGAAATGTCAACAAAAAAAGAAAATTTAATGACTTTTGTTTAGCATATTTTCGCATTCAGCTCTCCCCAAGACCAGAAGCCAATAATTTAGCAGATTACGCAGAATGCTATCACTTTTTGATTTCCAAGCATCGGGTATAAGATTAAGCAATTTGGGATCTAAGTACGAGAATGGTCTTTGAGCTAAGGATGAATAAGTGGTGGGAGAAACTACTGGGTTCCTCTTAGCATGTCTGGCGTCGTGATAATGCTCTATGGAAGTGTAGTGGTGCCGCTGTTTTTGGGTATGTATTACGATTTTCCTCATATATGATTCCGTTTTTAATTAATTTAATTTCCTCATTTGCGTAGATTCATAACACGCTACTAGGTAATATCTACATTTGGTCCCATCACTTTATAATCCACCCCGTTTCCATTTAAAGTTATCAACATAAATTCCTAAGACAAAATAATTAAAATTATAAAAACTCTCAGTTTGAAGCAAAGATATTTGATCAAAAGAATTATTTGCGATTTGACTTTTATTTTTAAAATTGTTAATGATATTGTAGAAAGCACTGATTTATCAAGCTTAATTACCTTCCATGTTCCAACAAGAACTACGCGATCTTAAATTATTTATAATAGCTACAACAATATCAAGACTGAGTCATTTCGATACTCGCTTGTATCTAGATTGCTTGCAGAAATGCTTTCTCAGAAGTAGTGGATGTGTTCAACTGCATGGAATATAGGCTATAACAACATGTCTCAATAAATCAATGTTTGTATAATCCTACTATTTTTCTGCACGGGTTCTATATAATTTAATTAGCATAATTTATCTCATGATTACTGTTCCACTATTAAGTATGTCACATGTTTTGCAAATACCCATAAAGGCGAATATAAATAAATAAATAAAATAATATTTTAATATTTATGCAGTAATTTTGTTTTTTTTTTCACATTGTAAATTATTATTCTGAATGGTGTTATACTCGCGTGTGGAAGCAACACTTTCTGAACAAAATCTCAACCTTCTAATATTGTAAAACTATTTGGTTAAATGTAGGAGTCAAAAATTAATTAGCGGCCTGGCGAGGTTTACATTTGTGTTTGAAGTATAATAAAAACCGTGATAGGCTTCTAAACACTGATAATTGAATTATCGAAGCAATGTTAATGCATGTAACCCACATCCTCTGCATCTTGGGAGGGGAAAAGAGGAAGCGAGAGGAGAGAAAAGTCTAAAGTGTTTGGCCCACCGCGGTTAGAGTAGGTAGGTGTCTACTTTACCTACCGAATTATTTACCACTCTTTCGATATGTTTTCCTGGTAGCCTCAATGTTTTTTTTTTTTCTTTTTTTGAATGTGATTACCGCATAAGAGTCCCGATTTCACCCAAGTATCTGGAGTTAGTGAGACTATGGCATCCCAATTGAGGTATGTTGTGAGGCTAAGCTGAACCTGGCTATTCAGATCTGGTCACCAAACAGCATTAAAGCCATTTCAAGCGATGTTACGATTCCGGATGATGGTTTTTCACCAGGGCGATTCTCAGAGTATAAGTAACTACCACGCTGGAACGTGCCGCAAACACACTTTGAAATATCAAATGGATGTATTATTGTGAAATACCAAAAATGAATCAATTAAAATTTACTTGAGAACACCAGCATTTGTAATGCGAATTCCAGATTCACAGACAAGATTACAACCACTCAACCACGGAGGTTATCAAATTCAGCTTTTCATCATTTCATAAGGAAGTAAAAGTTCAATTCTTTTGAGAAAGTATTACTGGAAAAAACTGATAGCTTTAATATAATACAATTACATAAAAGCATTGTGAATTCGAACCTAACTATACCGCCGCCCCGGAAACCACTCGTTCGATAACACCTCGGCCATCGGTCACCCCAAGTAGTTCGCTACGTTTGGTAAGCAAGAGTGCCCGAGTTCATGGGGTTGATTGTCCGTGTATTGGTTGCAGGCATTAAATTAAAAAAAAAATCTCCACACGCATCCTCAAAGACGACATAGGCTCGGAGAGAAATTATTTTCCTGAGAGGAAAATTGAGATCATAAATTAATTTTAATTTAATAACAGAAATTAAGCCACTCAGGCGATTACCAACTACCTATCGTTCTACATATGTAAGACAACTAAGGAAACAGGGGTTATAATTCGTCCCCGTTATAATAAAAACAAAAAATTAGACAATTTAGACACACTTGAAATTTTAAAATTCCTAAATAATAACTCTGGTGTATTGAATAACCAAATTAATTTGTCTTTTTTTTTTTTTTTTTTTACAGTGAATACCGCACAAGAATCTCAACTGCTCCCGTCTGGAGCCAGTGAGACTATGGCATCCCCAATTGGGGTATGTTGTGAGGCTGAAGGTAGTGGGGTGGGGAAGAGGAAGGTTGAAGTACCTGGCTATTCAGATCTGGTCACCAAACACGGCTAAAGCCATTTTCAAGCAACGTTTCAATTCTGAATGGTGGTCTTACACCAGGGCGATACAGGGAGTATCTTCCACTCTGGAACGTGCAGCAAATATACTATATATAATTTTTAAATGAATTAATTGTGAAATAACACAAATTAATCAAATAAAATTTATTTGCGCACGCCGGGCTCGAACCCGCGACCTCCGGATTGTGAGTCAAGAGTCTTTTAGTCCTATTCTAGATATATTTCCAGTAAACCGCCCCGTTCCCGCCGGAAATCCCGTAATTTCCCCTTCTCCTTTGTTCACCTCCAACTCAAACCCCTAATTTTTTTAATATATATCTGTCAATATTTTCAATCGTAGGTTAGTTTATATATCCCTCTGATGAAGGAAGGGTTCTTCTGAAACCGGTAGAGTTTGAAAAAAATTAATGCTGTCTGTAACAAATTTGTGTTTTTTTTTATTGAGTATCCATTTTACTTTAATGTGCGACATCTATTGACTTTTCTTCTTGTGAATATCGTCTACTATGAATATTGTCTTCGATGATTAAATATTACGTTTTGAGGTTTTCCTCATTAAATTATTAGAAAATTAATTGAACACAAAACTTATTTATTTATAAGACACAAACCGCTTTTATAATAGGTTTAATCGAACTTTCTAGGTCAAATCGAGCCGTTTACTATGATCGATCTTTTCGTGTAACTGGCCCGCTCATTTGGAACAAACGTCCCTCAGCTATTACTAATATCCAGAATTTGGCTGAATTCAAAAGGGCTTTAAAAACAAACTTATTTAAAAAATCATACCTTTCATGAATTTTAATTTCTTTTCAATATACTATAATAAGCCATGTTCCTCAAGTTTCCGGTAATTGTTTGGTTTCGATTACCTCCTCAGTATAGTTTTATGTGCACTCCAAATTTGTATTATTTCTAAACGTAAACTACCTCCTGTTCTGTATTATATTTTAGTTTTAATGATTCTTGTTGAATGGCACCGTAATGGTTATCATTATCTAATGTCCTGTGACAAAACAGCACCCACAATTTTTGTTAATATTGTTCTTTTGGAATTGCTTTGTAATATTGTAATGTATGTATTGTATGTAATGTATGTATTGTAATACTATATATACTGTAAATTCTTTTTTACATTATTTAATCAATTTTTGTTAGGACTCGTAAGAACACTATATTTAAGTTTATTATAATTAAGCGCACTTGAAGTGAAATATCACAAAACTGCGCTACATAAATTCTAAGCTAACTAACTAACTAACTAACCATCACGCCGTTTCCCCGCAGGGGTAGGCAGAGAGGACGGACCGCCACACAACTCGATCTTGGCACACACTCTTTGCCTCGTTCACATTCATACATCGTCTCATACATGCTCTTCTATTATTCCGACTCTTCACATGGCCCGACTCAAGTATCTGATTCACTTGGTCGTGCCATGTCTTTCTCGGGCGTCCCCGACTTATTCTACCATTCACATTTGCATCATATATTCTCCTTACACTCCTTTCCTCGTTCATTCGCTCTACATGCCCAAAAATTCTATGTTATTATTATTATTATAGTACCTACAAATATTGTGTTTATGTATGATGTTAAATAATAAGTATAAGCGAAAACGGTTTATTATGCTAAAGTCGCTTAGAGATATATGAGTTTTTATTGTGCTGTATAACTAATAAGTGGGTAAATGGGAGAAGAAGAGGAATATAGGATAAGGATAGGAGATGTTCGCAATACAATCGTTACTCATGGATTTATGATCGTACACATTACGTCTGTTAGAGATTTCTAAATGTTATTGCGAAGAATGTTTGTACTACGAAATAGTGTTATTCTGTGTGCATATACGGAATTCACTTAATTTTTCCCAATGAATGATTTTCGAGAAAAATCCAAAAAGACACTAAAATATCTTTCGAAACAATTTATGTGGAAAATGTGATGCGTAAGTGAACACTCAGTACAGAACAACACAAATGTATAAGGAAAATGCGTGTAGTTAATTAATGCATGTTACTATAGCGATATTTATGATAGATAATATTAGCAACTACTTTCAAACGAAAAATTTAAACAGAAAAAAGAAGTTGATGAAACATACGTGTACAATTCATACGCTGTAGAAATGAAACCTTACAAAAACTAAAGTAGACAAGAGTGGGGAGACTACAAAGCACTTTTTTATCAATGTAAAATATTGTAAAAGATGATTTTTTCCAAATTTTTGTCGTCGAATTCCAGTGCACTTTTTCCTTCTTTGGTCATCTTATTGGTATTTGTGTTTTCTTCTTCGGAGTCGTTTTTTTGTGTTTCCTTTTGCCGGTTCACTGATTTTACATTTTTTTTGGCTTTCATAGGATTCGATTCTTGGTTCGCTAAATGTCTGGCCGCTGAGGTTTGTCATGCGTACCACTACACCAAATGAGACTTTCGTGGGACTGTGAATTAAATAAATATTTTATTCCTATCTCATTCTTTCGCAGAATCCGATAGAAGTATAGGTTTGTCTCTTTTTAGTGTCGCTCGTTTCTGTTTCATCAAATTTTAAATCACAACAGCGGTAATGAAATTTTCTCTTGAAAAATGTAAGGGAAATGCATGTAGTTAGAAGTCAACTAGTAACGGGTCTCTGCTAGACCTCACGCGATGTGAACATGATGTGAATAATCTCCCTCGTGACGGAAGACGGTAAACACCTCTTACTGTACCGCGCGACAATGGCTGTCAAAATATCGTAAAAGCTCGTCCCGCGTATGTGACAATGTCACAATCAACAAGAAGCAAGTAGCCACGATAATTGTCAGCATAAAGCATAAAGAGAACACGAGCCGTACAATAGAAGAAGTGCGTAACTGCGGATGGAAATGTTTTGCCTCTTGCCTTGCGACATCCACATCCACCTATTCCACAGCCGTGGAAATATCTCAAATAAACGACTGTCACGTTCATATATTTGTTTTGAATAGAAAACTGAGATGAATGTTGATTTGTTCGGTATATTGTATGTGGCAGAGGTAACGTGATTGAAATACAATAAGATACTTTATAAATAAAGGCTGCGACCTCCTTAAAGTAAAGTTGATCTCTCGACTCCGGTTGTTCTCCTAGAATTTCATCACGATATTATTTTTCCCGATGTAAATATATTACTTACTTACCTATTAGTTTATTAGTAAACATTTTCTTCGTTCCTGGTGTTATTAATATTTGTTATGGCTGTGTTCTTAGCTGAATACAAACGTAGAATAATATATAACCATGCGTTTAACAATAAATATTATGAATGTCTACATGCAGAAAATTGACTGCTTTGAAGTTGAAGTTTTGAAATTATTATTATTAGGCATATATTTGAAAGTTATGACATCAATTTAAGTGAATTAGTATTGTTTCATTTCCAGACGGCAGATGGAAATTTTTAATTATTGTCCGTTTTATATTCTAAATTACAAACATTTGTATTATATTTTCTCTTATATTCGCTAACGGTTCTATATTTTATATGCGTTAGACTCTTCAAAACAACCCTGAAAAAAGTGTTAAGTATTATAATAAATTTAATTTAAATGAATTTATTTATTTTAGAATCTGGTAATAAATATTCAGTTATAATAATTTACAAAAATATTCAATTGTTAGAAAACTTGGTCAAATGCCAAACAATACAAAGAGAGTCAAGAGTCAAGAGATACGAGGGACACACATATAGCAAAAAGAGACACGATTGATACAAAATACAATTAGCTCAACAATTGTTACATATTTTTTAGCAACAGCAGGACAAGTTTTATGAATCTCTACTTAACTAACTAACTAACTAACTAACCATCACGCCGTTTCCCCGCAGGGGTAGGCAGAGAGGACGGACCGCCAAACAACTCGGTCTTGGCACACAGTCTTTGCTTCACTCACATTCATACATCGTCTCATACATACTCTTCTATTATTCCGACTTTTGACATGGCCCGACTCAAGTATCTGATTCACTTGTGATGATCTCGCCTTTGGGCCTACGAAATGATTCTTTTAAAATTGAGAGATCAATTTGGAATTATATTCGATTTTGTAACAGGGTATGGTTTCAGAATACAATTCTCTGTTCCAACTCTTAAGGGTGATTTATGAAACCGGGTCATTACTAGGAAAAACACGTGTGCCAAATACTTTGGTTGGAGGAGGAATTCTAATGGATATTTCAGGTTCATTATCAAGTCAGGGGCGGCCGATGGATATTTGCCCGTGGGGTGGTTGATCTTAACGCGGGCAGATTGGATTTACGAAACAATTATCTGGTGAATTTTCTATGGCAGTAGGAAAATTGAAAATTAGTCAATAAGGATTGCTCGTTGGTGCATTTAAATATACTAGCGCGACGCGCCGATTACGGGTTGAAATATTTGACATATTTGTCGAAATAGGATTGCAGAATTCGTTAAATAGTGACGCACGTAGAAAGGACAAAAGCGTGTTCGGACAATGAATATATAATGTTATTATATAACCAATAGTCAACGCAAGTATTGAGAAAGAGTATTAGATTGAAGTACGCCACTGAGCTCTTCTTTTAAGCGCTATGGGGATAGTTTATGACTCCGTCGCAGACAAAATTAATTTACACCGGAAAAAAAAGCGAACATGGTTCCTACACAAAATTCTCTGAAATAATAGTTAAAGTGTGACATTTTTGACTATTAAAGTTGATATATGCATATTGGGAGATGTGTTTATCACTTAAGATTTGAAGAAGTGGCTAATATATTGTTGAAACCACACAAGGAGATGTTTGGGGAGTCAGGGGGCAGGGAGTGGGAACGATAGTCGGGGTATAGGAGTGTTAGAGGACAGTCAGGGAAGGAACCTAGGGCCGCGCAGACGGGATAAAAATCATCGAGTTTTGATAAACGGGAGAGTAATAATTTGGTGCGCGTAAACCGGGAATGATTCAGATAGTAATATATAATAATAAATACAGTCGGGGAGAGATTCTGGAGACGCACGGGCTAGCGAAAAATCATCGAGGTTGAATACACGATAGAATAATAACTCTGTGCGCGTAAACCGGGAATAATTCATAAAATTAAAGGAAAATAGTTCACGCGATTGAGGGGAGTCAAGATTTGGTCGTTGGGAAGCAAGGTTTAAATTAAGGGATCGAGGTCCGATAGTCGCGAGGAGACCAGTTTGGTGCGCCTAAATCGGGGATATTTCATTTTAATTAAACAAAGGAAATTCCGTTTTATTAGACAAAAAGAGTCCACGCGAATAGGGAAGTCAGAGATTGAGGCTTGCGAGTTCATATCGGTGAAGTTAAATAATAAAATTTGTAAATTGAGGCGGTCGGGACGTACTTTCGGGGCGTCTATCAGGGTCAGGGTGAAATTTAAAAAAGAAATCTACGCGAGAATTGTGTTTGACGGCTGCATCTTGGAATAAATAACTGCATGACGGGTTGTGGTTTATAAGTGCTTGTTTGAATTAAATATTATTGTAGTGAATTGATTTGTGAAATTATTTTGTGCAACAAGGCGAATTTGGTAAGTTTGTATAAAATTATTAACATATTTAGTACGGGCCTTGCAGGGAAGAGTCAATTAGGGTTTATATACTACAAGCCTTAGGAATCTAGGACCCTTTTTTTTTGTCGAGCGATGGGGAGCGAGGGGCTTTGCACGTTTCCGGGTTGACCGGCTAGCAAGTACCTTTGTTGGGTGAAGTTATTCTTGAGACAATAACGTTGTAAAATAATAATTTTGGGATACAATTAACTAACTAGCATTTGAAGCACAAAGTGCGCTTTCGGGCAATAAATCTTAGACGAGAGACTTCATTTAAAAGACGGGATTTTGAAATCACAAAACAAAAATAGAATCCTTTAAAAGTGCTTTGTTGGTGATCTAGAAAACTAGGTTACTGGGTATTCTACAATGCATAACGGGTAACAAAATACATAGGTATAGAATGTAGGTATAAATTAATGTGTGAAGCGCCTTTGAGGTGTTAATTATTATTTACGAGTTTCGTAATAATAATTTTAAACGTAGTTAGGGGACTATATTCAGGAAGGTTTTTTTTGAAAAGGCATTGGGTAATATAACGGTTTATGAAGGGTGCGTAGCATGGGCATTTTTGATTACTAACAAAATCTGACATAATTGAATTCCCATTCCAAAAATTTTCCATATCTTATTCCAAATTTTAGGTATCACAACAAGTCTATTACATAGGACTTTGCATAAACTTGGTTCGATATCTAATCATATAATCACCTTTGGTTCACGTTTAGGTATATTTCTTTCGACTTAGCAAAAAACTTTCATATTGTCGGTTGAATGCAGCCGTCGGTAGGTATTCACATTTTAGCGTGATGCGCTATATCCACCTACTTAATTAACAAACTCTTTTTCTTCAAACTTAATTGAGCGGGTTACGACTCGAGAATGGACGGCGGTTGTCGAATGAATTAACGGGTCCGGCTTTCCTATTTCACCATGAGGAAGTATCTCACGCGACTTTATCGGGGGCGATGTGATCGAAATGCAGGTGGGCTACACTATTTTTCTAATGTGGAGGCGAAGTAAGCGATGGTCGTGTCTGGTCCGAGCAAATTGGAATCCCTTGTGATCACATCTCGGTAACGTGGATCTCGTACCCGCTCTAGACTGGATTGGAAGCGTGGCCGGAGCCATTCCATGATGTCGACGTATGTACGTCACTAAGGCATTGGGGGACTTCAGGAGAACAAAGGACGTGCACCCATTTCGCCCTCCGTCTACCGCCGCTCCGAGGTACCAGCGGATAAAAGTTGTCGTCGCGGGAGACCAGTTTGATGCAGGACGAAGATTACGATCTGGCCGGACTACCTTCGTCATGGGAGAAACGAAGTGACGAAATTTGCGTGGGCTTCACTACCTTTTAGGTTACGCTCGTGTGGGGTCTGCCTTGTCGTCGGAACGAAGGGAACATGACATATGGAATCGTTTGGCAACCGATCGGCGGTTCTTTGTTGGAATCCGGATAAGTTTTCTTAACTACTTTTGGTTTACGCTTAGGTAGGTATATTTCCTTCGATATTCGATTTAGCCAAAAACTTTCACATTGTCGGTTGAATGAAGCCGTCAGTAGGTATTCATATTTTAAGCGTAATGCGTTATATCCACCTACACAAGTAGCAAAAGTTTTCTTAACTCCCTCACACTAGGAATAGGGACCATCCAGCATCAGGGTGGGAATGTACTCTGGACGAAAGCGCAGCCGGGGAAATGGAAGGAAGGGAAGCCAGATTCACGACCTGGTGCCTTTCATTCTTGGACCCAGCACCCTGGACGCCGAGCTTGACATTCCTTTCTTTGAGCTGATATTTGAGTTTGAGGTTGGGGTACGCCTATCGTAGAGCATATGCCCGTGACATTTCGGGGAAGGTCCCACGTTACGCCTGTGTATGTTATGCGAGGGGACGTATTTTTCATTCAAATCAAATACCGATGACCATCGCGATTGCAGGCTGGCGCACGTTTCTGTAGCGTGCCTAGGAAAAACGTAATCATTATTTCTACTGGTTCGAGGCGGCGTGCTGGAAGGAGAACGGGACTATTGAGGACATGAGTGACTGCCAAGGCGAGGATCGGTGACATCAAAATCTTCTTTAATTAAATTCATACATCGCCAGATCAGAGGAGAGAGCGGCCCCACCGATCTCCTGACATTGCCGATTGTCTAACCAACTTCGGTTTAATGTTTATGCCGGTGCTTTAGGAGTAAATGGAACTCAAGTCATCGGCATGCTGAAGAACTTCAAAATCATCATCATCATCATCAATCCAGAGTAGGATGTCACGATCTAAAACCTCGTGCCACCCACGCATTTCCTGAACAGTTCCTGACATCGGCTATCACGCCATTAATCGGAGCAGACCCTCATATCAAACGGTATGAGATGACCTCTCATCATCTTCATCAACACATTTATAATTTGGCAGCGTATTGGGCGATATTATTCCCATCACCACTCTATGAACCAGAAACACACATCGAACCCTTTCCCGACAGAAGGCAAAACATGTCGATTTTCATTCGTCGCTTGCGACCTTAACATTCTCCGGAGGCGTTGGAATTGGAAGCTGATTCGGCGGTCTATGACCATCACCTTATCAGTTGGGCTATGGAGGAGTCCAATTATTTAAACAGCACATGTTCTGTCTCATGTTAATCCAAAATACCTACCCGTAGAAACAAATTAACAAAATAAAACAAGCTAGCTAACTAACAAACTGCATCTAGCACTGTAAGTGTAGAGTTATTGCACCCCGTACTGCTTGAGTGCAAATCTTTTGTTAGAATGTACATAAATGTCAAATTATCTTCACGATAGCATTTTATAGAGCTGCAGAGAGTACGTGACGTCGCATCGAAAGGTAGGATCTTCTCAATTCGCCGTTTGAATGTAAATTTATATGCTAGATGCTAGGAGGGAAAATGCAGATTACTTCAAAAAAAATAGTCGTCGATGAGCGTAGGTGTATAACAGGTGCTAGGGGAGGAAGCTGAACGAATATAGATAGATAATTAGTTAATTTTCAAGCTAGTCAGACTCAGTCATTGTTATTCGAAGCCTTGCAAATTGTAACACGCCATATCTAAAAGAACAAGGGTTTACCACAAATAAATTATTAATTAAATTGGATTAACTATACCAAACCACTCAAACAAAAAAGTACACAACGTTGTGGGGTTAATTACAATTGATTAATTAAGAGCATCTCGTCACGTTTGCATAAAAGCATTACGTGATGGGGTTGAGAAGGCGCTTCAAAAGGAATGCAGTGGAGAGACGCGAGAACGGGCGAGCTACGAGCTTTTTAAAGGCCGAGCGGGGTAGCTGTAGCACAGTAGCAGCAAAATTAACCAAGAGGAAGGTTCTACTACTTCGTAGGGGGGGGGGGGTTTATTACAGTTTTGCTAAGTGACCAGGAGGTATGGTATTACAAAGTGTTGCATTTTGCTGGGTTTTATACAATGACTTAAACAAGAATAGAAAAAAAAAAAAATTAATACAGTAGGTATAACGGTTCGCATGTCATCCGAAAATGACTGAAAACACAACGAAAAAAAAGTAAAGTACTAGGAAAATAGATGTGTAGCAGAGGAATTAACAATAACGTTTACATTAGCTTAACTAGATAAATATAGGAAAGATAGGCCGATAATCTCCAACTTCCGATAAGACGCAGGATAAAGGTATCATATTTTGAGGGGAGGAACGCCGTACGGCTATGAAAAGTGGAACAAAACTAACCAAGAAAGTAGGTACTTCAAATAATGTATAGGTACATTAGCTTAACTAGATAAAAATAGGAGAGATAAGACGATGATGCCCAACATCCGATAAGACGCAGATTAAAGATATCATATTTTGAGGGAAGGAGCGCCATACGTCTATAAAAAGTGAAACAAAATAAATCAAGAGAGTAGGTAGTGCAATAATGTACACATTAGCTTAACCAGATAAATTTAGGAGAGGTTGGTTGACGATGGGCAATTTCCGATAAGACGCAGGTTAAAGGTGTCATATTTTGAGGGGAGTAGCGCCATACGTCTATAAAAGGTGAAACAAAATTAATCAAGAGAGTAGGTAGTGCAATAATGTACACATTAGCTTAACCAGATAAATTTAGGAGAGGTTGGTTGATGATGTCCAATTTCCGATGAGACGCAGGTTAAAGGTATCATATTTTGAGGGGAGGAGCGCTGTACGTCAATAAAAAGTGTAACAAAATTAACCAAGAGAAATTAATGATATCCAACCTTCGATAACTATTAGTGAGAAAGGGTGTTACGTTATTAGGGGAGATAGTCCTTCAATGATGCATTCAATATCAAATCGCCGGGGTGATAATATTGATGTTAGTCAACCTTCAATTGGGTTTGAACGTTTGGTAAATTGGATACCGGACGATTAGTTTAAAAATTATGCAATCGGACCAGCGTTGAGTAGTTCTGTTTACCAGAGTAAACATAGATAATCTACCCTAATCGTTATATAGAATAGAGATAGTTTAACAAAAAAAAAGGGGCACCAACAAACGATAGAAAAAAGGGTCCCTTTCATTTTGAGGGTAGATCATTTAAACATTTAACGCTCAGTGTGGAGAACAAAAAAAAAGGGAGGTCATTAAACCGAGTGCCGACTAGCGGAGATATGTGTCAAATAGGTTTGTGCGTTTAACGTAACGGTAAATTGAAACCCTCCCTACAGCCGGTCATCACAAGAAGTGGGTGACAGTCGGAATAAAAGCATTATTTTGAAACGTAATTTCAAAATAATCTGTACAGGATTAAACGAAATTAGTTTAACTAAATAGTCCAAAGAAACAGAATTTGTTGAGAAACAAAATACATGCAGAATAAACATTAGTGACGTGAACCGGATTAGGCGTGAAGACAATAAAACCAAATTAAAGATAGGAGAGGTAGGTAAAATGTTAGGCAACCTCCGATAAGTATAGGGAATAAAAGGTATTCCGATGTGAGGGGAGGAAGTCGGTTCTTGATGGCAAATTAAAATTTTAAAAATAAATTGTTTGCTAATATTCAACCCGACTTACAGAATAAGCGTATCCAAAATGTTTAATTCTAATCATGCACTAGATTAAAGGTACTACAATAATAATTACGTACTCAAACGTATGAATCTAAGGAAATAAAAAAATGTCTAGGTATTGTAGACAGTTGATTTCTCAGCAGTTAAAAATTTATAGATGATATTGGTCCCCAGTACCAAATTGTTAAATTTAGAACAACGGTCAGGTCCATTTTGGGCAAAGTTCCTTTAACGAAAAAACAAACAAAAAAAATAAGGAAAGGTCGTTCACACTCGTATAATTACGGTAGGGATATTTTGGAGAAAAAAAAAATACAGGCGGACCTTCGAGACGGCCATTATGTGAAACCGAAAGTACCGATTAAGGAGAGACGTACCGACTTAAGCGATCTAGACAGAGCCGAATTGGGGAAAACACTCTGGGTTATTTTATAGAGAAAAATACATTATGAGTTTAGACACAGTGAGATGTGGAGCATTGGAACATTTATAATGTTTAGTAGTAGATTGTGGAAGGGTTTACAAATTACGCAAACAGAGTTTATTGTGAAGCGGTGGGTATTTAAAATCAGTATAAATCGGTGATAAAGTTAGGCAGAAATTAAAATTTGGATAAATTGGTTTAGAGGCAATAATAGATACCTAACTGCTCACATACTATATTGTCGGCTTATGTGGGGAGTACAATAGGAGACAGTTAGGGTACCATGACTAGGTACCGTTGTAGGTGGTAACCGGGACAAATTCCAGGAAATATGTAGGCGTAACGCAAGGTACATTGACCGTAGTTTCAACATTAGACAAACATTGGGCAAGGCCGACGAAGAAACGGAATAGGGAAGGGATGCGATGACGTACAGGACAGGGCCGGATTAGGAAATATTCATCATTACAATTTTGGAAAAAAAGGGCACAAAGATTTAAGGCGAGTTCAAACGGGCTGACTACTGCTGAAGTTCTGGAACAAAATAGGTGGTTGTAGTTTGGATTTATATCTACCTCCACTATTTTTTTCCATAAAGGGGAGACTGTGATGATCTCGCCTTTGGGCCTACGAAATGATTCTTTTAAAATTGAGAGATCAATTTGGAATTATATTCGATTTTGTAACAGGGTATGGTTTCAGAATACAATTCTCTGTTCCAACTCTTAAGGGTGATTTATGAAACCGGGTCATTACTAGGAAAAACACGTGTGCCAAATACTTTGGTTGGAGGAGGAATTCTAATGGATATTTCAGGTTCATTATCAAGTCAGGGGCGGCCGATGGATATTTGCCCGTGGGGTGGTTGATCTTAACGCGGGCAGATTGGATTTACGAAACAATTATCTGGTGAATTTTCTATGGCAGTAGGAAAATTGAAAATTAGTCAATAAGGATTGCTCGTTGGTGCATTTAAATATACTAGCGCGACGCGCCGATTACGGGTTGAAATATTTGACATATTTGTCGAAATAGGATTGCAGAATTCGTTAAATAGTGACGCACGTAGAAAGGACAAAAGCGTGTTCGGACAATGAATATATAATGTTATTATATAACCAATAGTCAACGCAAGTATTGAGAAAGAGTATTAGATTGAAGTACGCCACTGAGCTCTTCTTTTAAGCGCTATGGGGATAGTTTATGACTCCGTCGCAGACAAAATTAATTTACACCGGAAAAAAAAGCGAACATGGTTCCTACACAAAATTCTCTGAAATAATAGTTAAAGTGTGACATTTTTGACTATTAAAGTTGATATATGCATATTGGGAGATGTGTTTATCACTTAAGATTTGAAGAAGTGGCTAATATATTGTTGAAACCACACAAGGAGATGTTTGGGGAGTCAGGGGGCAGGGAGTGGGAACGATAGTCGGGGTATAGGAGTGTTAGAGGACAGTCAGGGAAGGAACCTAGGGCCGCGCAGACGGGATAAAAATCATCGAGTTTTGATAAACGGGAGAGTAATAATTTGGTGCGCGTAAACCGGGAATGATTCAGATAGTAATATATAATAATAAATACAGTCGGGGAGAGATTCTGGAGACGCACGGGCTAGCGAAAAATCATCGAGGTTGAATACACGATAGAATAATAACTCTGTGCGCGTAAACCGGGAATAATTCATAAAATTAAAGGAAAATAGTTCACGCGATTGAGGGGAGTCAAGATTTGGTCGTTGGGAAGCAAGGTTTAAATTAAGGGATCGAGGTCCGATAGTCGCGAGGAGACCAGTTTGGTGCGCCTAAATCGGGGATATTTCATTTTAATTAAACAAAGGAAATTCCGTTTTATTAGACAAAAAGAGTCCACGCGAATAGGGAAGTCAGAGATTGAGGCTTGCGAGTTCATATCGGTGAAGTTAAATAATAAAATTTGTAAATTGAGGCGGTCGGGACGTACTTTCGGGGCGTCTATCAGGGTCAGGGTGAAATTTAAAAAAGAAATCTACGCGAGAATTGTGTTTGACGGCTGCATCTTGGAATAAATAACTGCATGACGGGTTGTGGTTTATAAGTGCTTGTTTGAATTAAATATTATTGTAGTGAATTGATTTGTGAAATTATTTTGTGCAACAAGGCGAATTTGGTAAGTTTGTATAAAATTATTAACATATTTAGTACGGGCCTTGCAGGGAAGAGTCAATTAGGGTTTATATACTACAAGCCTTAGGAATCTAGGACCCTTTTTTTTTGTCGAGCGATGGGGAGCGAGGGGCTTTGCACGTTTCCGGGTTGACCGGCTAGCAAGTACCTTTGTTGGGTGAAGTTATTCTTGAGACAATAACGTTGTAAAATAATAATTTTGGGATACAATTAACTAACTAGCATTTGAAGCACAAAGTGCGCTTTCGGGCAATAAATCTTAGACGAGAGACTTCATTTAAAAGACGGGATTTTGAAATCACAAAACAAAAATAGAATCCTTTAAAAGTGCTTTGTTGGTGATCTAGAAAACTAGGTTACTGGGTATTCTACAATGCATAACGGGTAACAAAATACATAGGTATAGAATGTAGGTATAAATTAATGTGTGAAGCGCCTTTGAGGTGTTAATTATTATTTACGAGTTTCGTAATAATAATTTTAAACGTAGTTAGGGGACTATATTCAGGAAGGTTTTTTTTGAAAAGGCATTGGGTAATATAACGGTTTATGAAGGGTGCGTAGCATGGGCATTTTTGATTACTAACAAAATCTGACATAATTGAATTCCCATTCCAAAAATTTTCCATATCTTATTCCAAATTTTAGGTATCACAACAAGTCTATTACATAGGACTTTGCATAAACTTGGTTCGATATCTAATCATATAATCACCTTTGGTTCACGTTTAGGTATATTTCTTTCGACTTAGCAAAAAACTTTCATATTGTCGGTTGAATGCAGCCGTCGGTAGGTATTCACATTTTAGCGTGATGCGCTATATCCACCTACTTAATTAACAAACTCTTTTTCTTCAAACTTAATTGAGCGGGTTACGACTCGAGAATGGACGGCGGTTGTCGAATGAATTAACGGGTCCGGCTTTCCTATTTCACCATGAGGAAGTATCTCACGCGACTTTATCGGGGGCGATGTGATCGAAATGCAGGTGGGCTACACTATTTTTCTAATGTGGAGGCGAAGTAAGCGATGGTCGTGTCTGGTCCGAGCAAATTGGAATCCCTTGTGATCACATCTCGGTAACGTGGATCTCGTACCCGCTCTAGACTGGATTGGAAGCGTGGCCGGAGCCATTCCATGATGTCGACGTATGTACGTCACTAAGGCATTGGGGGACTTCAGGAGAACAAAGGACGTGCACCCATTTCGCCCTCCGTCTACCGCCGCTCCGAGGTACCAGCGGATAAAAGTTGTCGTCGCGGGAGACCAGTTTGATGCAGGACGAAGATTACGATCTGGCCGGACTACCTTCGTCATGGGAGAAACGAAGTGACGAAATTTGCGTGGGCTTCACTACCTTTTAGGTTACGCTCGTGTGGGGTCTGCCTTGTCGTCGGAACGAAGGGAACATGACATATGGAATCGTTTGGCAACCGATCGGCGGTTCTTTGTTGGAATCCGGATAAGTTTTCTTAACTACTTTTGGTTTACGCTTAGGTAGGTATATTTCCTTCGATATTCGATTTAGCCAAAAACTTTCACATTGTCGGTTGAATGAAGCCGTCAGTAGGTATTCATATTTTAAGCGTAATGCGTTATATCCACCTACACAAGTAGCAAAAGTTTTCTTAACTCCCTCACACTAGGAATAGGGACCATCCAGCATCAGGGTGGGAATGTACTCTGGACGAAAGCGCAGCCGGGGAAATGGAAGGAAGGGAAGCCAGATTCACGACCTGGTGCCTTTCATTCTTGGACCCAGCACCCTGGACGCCGAGCTTGACATTCCTTTCTTTGAGCTGATATTTGAGTTTGAGGTTGGGGTACGCCTATCGTAGAGCATATGCCCGTGACATTTCGGGGAAGGTCCCACGTTACGCCTGTGTATGTTATGCGAGGGGACGTATTTTTCATTCAAATCAAATACCGATGACCATCGCGATTGCAGGCTGGCGCACGTTTCTGTAGCGTGCCTAGGAAAAACGTAATCATTATTTCTACTGGTTCGAGGCGGCGTGCTGGAAGGAGAACGGGACTATTGAGGACATGAGTGACTGCCAAGGCGAGGATCGGTGACATCAAAATCTTCTTTAATTAAATTCATACATCGCCAGATCAGAGGAGAGAGCGGCCCCACCGATCTCCTGACATTGCCGATTGTCTAACCAACTTCGGTTTAATGTTTATGCCGGTGCTTTAGGAGTAAATGGAACTCAAGTCATCGGCATGCTGAAGAACTTCAAAATCATCATCATCATCATCAATCCAGAGTAGGATGTCACGATCTAAAACCTCGTGCCACCCACGCATTTCCTGAACAGTTCCTGACATCGGCTATCACGCCATTAATCGGAGCAGACCCTCATATCAAACGGTATGAGATGACCTCTCATCATCTTCATCAACACATTTATAATTTGGCAGCGTATTGGGCGATATTATTCCCATCACCACTCTATGAACCAGAAACACACATCGAACCCTTTCCCGACAGAAGGCAAAACATGTCGATTTTCATTCGTCGCTTGCGACCTTAACATTCTCCGGAGGCGTTGGAATTGGAAGCTGATTCGGCGGTCTATGACCATCACCTTATCAGTTGGGCTATGGAGGAGTCCAATTATTTAAACAGCACATGTTCTGTCTCATGTTAATCCAAAATACCTACCCGTAGAAACAAATTAACAAAATAAAACAAGCTAGCTAACTAACAAACTGCATCTAGCACTGTAAGTGTAGAGTTATTGCACCCCGTACTGCTTGAGTGCAAATCTTTTGTTAGAATGTACATAAATGTCAAATTATCTTCACGATAGCATTTTATAGAGCTGCAGAGAGTACGTGACGTCGCATCGAAAGGTAGGATCTTCTCAATTCGCCGTTTGAATGTAAATTTATATGCTAGATGCTAGGAGGGAAAATGCAGATTACTTCAAAAAAAATAGTCGTCGATGAGCGTAGGTGTATAACAGGTGCTAGGGGAGGAAGCTGAACGAATATAGATAGATAATTAGTTAATTTTCAAGCTAGTCAGACTCAGTCATTGTTATTCGAAGCCTTGCAAATTGTAACACGCCATATCTAAAAGAACAAGGGTTTACCACAAATAAATTATTAATTAAATTGGATTAACTATACCAAACCACTCAAACAAAAAAGTACACAACGTTGTGGGGTTAATTACAATTGATTAATTAAGAGCATCTCGTCACGTTTGCATAAAAGCATTACGTGATGGGGTTGAGAAGGCGCTTCAAAAGGAATGCAGTGGAGAGACGCGAGAACGGGCGAGCTACGAGCTTTTTAAAGGCCGAGCGGGGTAGCTGTAGCACAGTAGCAGCAAAATTAACCAAGAGGAAGGTTCTACTACTTCGTAGGGGGGGGGGGGTTTATTACACACTTGATCGTGCCATGTCTTCCTCGGGCGTCCCCTACTTCTTCTTCCATTCACATTTGCGTCATATATTCTTCTCACATTATTTTCTTCTTTCATTCGCTCTACATGTCCAAACCATCTGAGGGTCCCTTTCTTAATCTTACTCATTATGCTTACATCAGCCTTGCATTCTTTGCGGATATCCACATTTCTTACACGATCATACATGGTTTTGCCACACATTCGCCTCAGGGATCTCATTTCGACAGCATTCAGTTTACTTTCATGCTTCCTCTGCCAACTCCATGCCTCACTGCCATACATCAAGGTAGGTACCAGGACTCCATTGTGGACTGCTAGCTTCGCGTCTTTTGACAGTGTTTTATTAGCGCCAACGGCATTCAGTCCTCCATTAATGGAGTTACCTGCATTTACTCTTCTTTCAATATCTCTATCAGCCTTCCCATCTCTCGTAAACATACTACCCAGGTACACAAACTCATCCACAATCTCTACTTGATTCTACTAATGTCTACTTGAGCATCATCTTATTATTTATTATACAGTCGGCGTATTTGGGTAATAGGGCTAAAATAGGAGACATTATTTTTAATGTATTCAAGAAAAAATTGTGAAAATTTATTTGTAAATAACTAAGACATAACGCAGTATTGAATTGTTTTACGAGTAAATAAGCATGTTAGACCAATCAATTGCCTTATAATTTTAAATGTGTTAATGTTGAAGTATTCAGAACGTACGTAATATATCAAAGATTTTAAATAGATCATATTTGAAAGATCAGTCATATCCTTTTTTTAACCGATTCTACGATGTTTTCATTTTTGCAGTAATGTGGATTCTAAATAGTGCTTCTATATTCTATTTAACTTCAAATTATTATTGACGAGTTATTATAACCATATTCATTGTACCTCTATTAAGTTTCCTATGATGAAAATTAAAAATTATATTGATGGAATGATGAAAAAAAGGATGAAAAAACAACTTATAATGGGTCTTATGGGACGTCGTCCATCGAGGTGGGTAACGTACATGAATGTATCATCGTGATTTTTTCCTTTCTTATACAACATAGGTCTCTTCAAGGCCCGGGTTCACTACAGCCTTTCCACAAAAATACCCTCCATACAGCAGTAGAGTAGACTTAGACCTCAAGGAAAATTATTTACCTCAGTGCCTCCTATGAGGAGTTAACAAAAAAACAAAAACAAAAAAATTTAACATAAACTAGGCCAACAAATAGCACAATTTAAAAAAATTACATATGCGTTTTAGGCTATTTTCCTACACAAAGGACCAGGAGCACATGAAACGTTGGGGGCAATTAACGATAAAGTTAGGCAGTTACTTACTGGTAGGATCCGGTGATGGGAGCCAGTAGCAACAGGCAGGCGGCTACGAGGGCGGCCCTCATCCTCCCGCCCCCCGCACCACTCACTGAGGCACCCCCAAACAATCCCGCCCCCACCCCCGCCCCATACCACTAGGTCCTTGAGCTGAAATTAAAATGTACATTTGTAAATAAATAAATACATAAATGTACAAAAGAACAAAAACAATGGGATAAAATTTGATAACTATAAGCGACTTAATAATATTTAAATCTACTGTGTAGTAGTTTTGTGAACTAGTACACATCGCGTCCAAAAATACATCATTCTAATTTTCCCTTTTTTTATAAATTAAAACCAAAATATCTTCTGATATCTTAACATTTGTTACTAGATACTGTAATAAGAAACCTACTAATTTATAAAACATATCTAAACAGTTATCCTTTTTGTTTTTATTTCAATTAACGAATTTTTCAATTTATCCAAAGAAATGTCACTACCTCAATGAAAATTCTATTTTAAAACCTACTTCGGGCAGGTAGATAGGTACCATAGTATTGAAAAATGCGAATAAAAAATACGTCGATTTCACATTTGAAAAAATATTCTTTCTGAACTTTACATCCACCATCTTGAACCGGTAACGAAACGCACAAGCAAATTTACAGATATGAAATACTAAGATGAGTTAAAAGGGAACTTTTTCCTTTAACGACCCTCCTTACAGCATCCCCTAAGGTGACAGGCCCTGAGGGAAATTATTTTTCGTCAGGGCCTCCTGTATGTATCTAATGAAAAGAAAATAAATCCAATATTGGTTGTTTTTAATTAATTAGTTACCGAAATTGAAGTAATTTCAAGTTTCAGAGATAACGTAAGATTTGTAAGAATTGCCTTTTGTATGTGGCGCTATGTAAATTGTACACACATTATATTGTACATAGGTACTCATGTATTCTCTGTAACTAGGCACGAAAACTTTAAATAAAAAAAATAATAAAAATCAGATTATCACTAATATGTGTGTAATCCCTCGATTAATTCCGTGAGAACCAACAAAAAATTCAGTTCACCTTAGCATTCAACAATTTTTAATGTATTGCGTCACGTATAAAAAAGTGATGATTTATTAATAATTTCTCTCAAAAATATAAAATTACAGCAATAAACATGTAATTAAGAGATATCTTGATTATTTTTTAAAATTCGGTTGATTCATGAAAATCCACACAGAACGAATAAAAACGGTAAAACAAGTTCGCTAGAAGCCATATTGATCAAGCAACGATCGAAAGCATTTCGTAAGCCTTAAAAACAATAATTTAAAACTGGATTTTAATATTTTTTCTGTCCAACCACCCACGTAGTTTGCGGGCAAAACTAATTAAAACCCGAAATATCTTTATCATGGTCCAATTAAAGTCAATTTGAATATTTAACGGTGTTTTCTTAATCGGTCACTGTTACTCTGACTTAGTACCTACTAATGGCTCTAACGGGAGGGGGAGGTGTGCGGGGGAGAAAGGACCAAGTTTTTCAATGGAAGATTATATTAACACCTTAAAAAATTAAAAGTCAGATTTTTTATTTTGTTTTAGCCTTAATAAAAGGGGATCGACAATGGACCTTTAGTAGTTTGAAGCCGCGTGCATTAAAATGTCGCCAACATCATTCAATCATACTGCGTCAAACCTTGTTCTACCGGTATCTTAATAAAAGATGCTCCGAGGAACTAGCGTCATTGATTTCTTCGGCATCGGTACACAGCCGGAAAACACTCCAAACGCGCGCCCCACACGATTGAAAATTGTCGTGAGAATTGTCTACGACTCGTTCTTGACTTCAACAGCTCAGCTGTAGAACGATTTCCGACCTCTAAGTTTCTTCCCACCTACAACATGGGTTTTTTTTAATGTTATTATTATTTTTCTTACGGCTTACTGTATAAAGTTAACTATCTATATATAACGCTGCCTGCCTTTTGTTACTACATACAAACCATATATTAATAACCATGACCGGTCAGTGGCTGAGTTGGCATCGCGTTTGGGTACCACCCGCTCCATCATGACATTCATGACACAAGCAACATTTTCCGCTTACTGTAGTGGTAGTGGGACGTTTTCAAATATTGTCAGGTTATTCGTAACTTTGTCGAATGTTTGTCTTTCTTTAAGAAAAAAAAAATAATAATAAAGAATATAACAAATGCATTACTTTCATTGCTGTGAAATTCGAAGACTACGCCGCTTTTATAGTCAGTGCAGTTTAGTCGTAGTTCGGATATATTCGGTACACTTTAATGCCATATCTCCTTTCGATTATAACAGTGGCAAAAGCATATAGTTATGTTGTCAAAATTGGAACAGAATTTCTATATATTAATAATTTTCAGTTCATAAACTACGAGTAGTTAGTCGATGTGTTACTATTAAATCAGACGAAACATTTTCAGTTCACAAACTACGAGTAGTTAGTCGATGTGTTACTATTAATTCAGACGAAACATTTTCAGTTCACAAACTACGAGTAGTTAGTCGATGTGTTACTATTAAATCAGACGAAACATTTTCAGTTCACAAACTACGAGTAGTTAGTCGATGTGTTACTATTAAATCAGACGAAACATTTTTTCATTCCAACTCTTTTATTTTTTATGTAATTTAAAATTTTATTCTGGAAAACTTTCGTGAAGCTATTTAAAAATAAGTGCCAGCTGTGGAAAATTTTGTACAGAACAGCTTCCTCAAGGACCAATTAAGTTCGGTAAGACTTTCACAAACAGGAAAACGTCTTAACCGTGCTCAGATTGCAAAATATTTGCAAAATTTAACTTCTTTTCAGTTTTTTTGGTTTCGTCCACCATAACAAGCTATCTATCCAGATTTTACTTATTAAAATTATAAGCTTCAATTTTACACAGTTTAATTCAAAAAGCTTCTTAAATAACTGTGTATTTTCAGTGCATTTAAACGTCCTTCCAATGATGTAGGTACACATATCATATACTTCCTGATAATATCAAACTGAGTCAAACACAGAAAGAATTTTAAAAAAATGTTAAAATTTGGATATGTTCTAATTATCGATCCTTTACTGGTGCCCTCACCCAAACGCCTTGTCATTGACGGTTATTGTAGTAATAAAATTGCTGTTTTTGTATTGTGCATCAGCAATAATGTAAACAGAAACAAAGTATTGCTGTATAAGAACATATATTATACATTCATAAGTAAACCATAGACAAAAATACGAGAAACAATTTTACTAAAAATTCTGCCTCAATACAGGTTCGCCTAGTGAGGCAGACTATGCACAACTTAAAATATATATTATGTTACTTCTATATAACAGTTCTTACCTCCATATCTTTTTTCCTATTTTGATACTGCTTTATTGGCATCAATTATTATTATAACATTATTCTTATAACAATGTTAATAACTTATAGATATTTACTTACTAATGCATCATTTATTACCTTATGTTTTTAACTTTGTAAGTAACATGTTATTGTCATTAAAATTATGTTATTATTACTACTGTGTAAAAGAAAAGGAAGAAAATAAAAAGGGACAATGTATTAAAAATGTAACCAATACCGACTGTAATATGATATTATATTATGTATTCATATATTTTTTGGATGAAATAAATAAAATAAATATAAATATATATTGTTGTGATTTATTGCGCGCTTTGCACTTTTTTAAATGTGAATACCTTACAAAAGTCCCAACTGCTCCCAGCTACTACGGCATCTGCAACCGGGGTGTATTGTGAAGCAGAAGTGTATAGGGAGGGGAGGGTAGGGGGATAGGAAGAGAGAAATGGGGAAGTACCTAGCTAGATCTGGTAAGATCTAGTGAACAAACACAACTAAAGCCAATTCAAGCAACTTTAATAATTCTGAATGGTGTTTTTTTATTGTGGCGATACTGACAGAATCTACTGTTCTGGTAGTAGAAGACCTTCCAAGGAGGTCGCCGAACCGATTTAAAAGTTTTCAGTGTTTATCAAAAGTTAAACTATAATTGAAAAACTGCTCAACATTTTGTGAAACCGGAAAACCTAGCGATAGTGAAAGCATAAAAAACCACGCAACAAGTAGCCTATTCTGTGGAAGAACTGCCACGGAAAGTTATATGAGAGGAGATAGGGGAACTGATTAGATAACAGAATTACAGGTGGGTTAGATGTACAAGGAGAATGGAATTCTTGGACGAAGAAGGATTGTTCTGGAGAAGAATCTCTGTTTACATCGCGTCGCGTGACTGATTTATAACTCCAAAGTAGGAGCATTTAACTTGTTATAATGATAAGATAGTTTGTAATAGTACTATGATCACGTGGATTTGTTTGAAATATCTCGTATCAGATTATAACTGTCTTTTAAAATATGGTAAATTGGAAAAATAGGTAATGACATAAAGCACTTTTAAAGGTAAAGTTTTCTAACTCTGCTTACTTCTTAATATTCACAAAAATTATTTAAATAACACTTTTTTTACATTAACTCTACATAGGAGACCCCGAGTAAAATAATTTCCCTTAGAGTCAATATCATCTTTGCAGAAGCTGTGTGGAGGGTCTTTTGAGGAGAGGAAGGAGTAAACATTGGTCTTGAAGACACCCATGTTGTAGGAGGAAGGAAACGCAGAGGCCGGCCAATAAATCCACAGCTGTGAATCAAGAACGAGTCGTAGAAGCGACCCGTTCTCATGTGACAAATGTCAACAGTGTACAGTGTACATATGTTGAGCGCGGGTTTGGCGTGTGTCCCGACTATGGACTGGTGCCGAACGGATCAATGACGATAGTTTATCGGTGCATTTTCCATTATAATGCCGGTAGAACAAGGACAGCATACATATCTGACACCTGTGCTCTACGTACTGCAATCCGCTTATTAAGACAGGGGAATCCATCAAACGGACACTTTGTTTCATCTTAATTACTACAAGAAACAACAATGTATTCACGTCGAGGGAGATGGTCTCTGTCGGTCTCCGTGGCTCTCGACTAGCCAGCCGGTTCAAATCCCGACGTGCACAAATAAATGTTATTTCATTAATTTGCATTATTTCACAATTTACTCATTTAAACATTATATAAAGTGGTATAACCCTGGTGTAAGACCACCATTCAGAATTGAAACGTTGCCGTTGCTTGAAACAGCTCTGGCCATGTTTGGTGACCAGATCTGAAAAGCTATGTACTTCCCCATCTCCTTCCCCTCCCCACTACCTTCAACTCGCAACATACCCCAATTGGGGATGCCATATTCAAACTGGCTCCGGGCGGTTGGGAGTAGTTGGGATTCTTGATTTCACATGTTTAAAAAAAATGGTAAAAGATGCAATAAACTTCAATTTTTTGAAATATTCGGCCGCCATATTGGATTTTGTGTCTTTGTTACGAAATTACGTTAGCCGAAAGGTTCCGCTTTAATCTAAAAGAGAACCAATCATTTATATACAACCCAAATACCTATTAACCTATTTTGTGGATGTTTTTCAATATCCCCCGACGTAAATAGAAGTTTCTTGTACAAATTAAGTTGAAACGAAGTGTTAGTTAAATAATTTTGGCGTATTTAGCAGTAAGCGGAGTACATAAGGGACTTTATTTTATTAAATGCTCTAGCTTTCGTTTGCCAAAATAAACGAGCATTAAAATTTGATATCTTAATTAACACGGTTGCCTATTGGTTTTTTTCATGTGAAAGAAAATTTATTAAAAGCTTACGAACTGTGTTTTACTAGAAATACTAGGATAGGTACCTACCAACCAGTCAAATATTAACAGTTGTTTCCTTAGATTTTTAATCAAAGTAAAGGCATTTATTATAGAGCAGTCCCTTATTTGGTGTTCACCGGAGGGTGAATGCGACTGCATTGCAATCACGTACGGTATCATAGAATACAAACATTACGGCATGAAAGTAAAAGTGAACTCGAAGATACTTAATGACGGTACGTACCTTTCGAAGGTGATATTGCCGGTCCACGTGGTAGTTGGTGTGTGTGCTAGGCGGCATGCGGCAGGTCGGTCGGTTGATAGGTCTGTCGCGGTCGGCGCGGAGTGACGCGATCCCGGCGGACTCGGTCGCAGCACCCGGGTCACATAACAATCAGGGGGCTCCTGGGTTCCTCACTAGCAACTGGTAGAGCCTTTTGGCGGTGTTTTGGTCGGAATTGGCACTCGATCGCGGGTCAGCGCGGCACTGCAAGTGCTGCGAGCGGCGCGGCGTGCGAGCGGGCTCGGACTGAGCGGGCTGGGCGGTCCGCCGCGCCCCCCTCCCTCCTGCCGCCCGACAAACCAACATAACATCATCAGTATCGCGCAACGAGCAGCATTTTCTTCTTGCCAATTCTTACTCTGAATTTTCTCCGGGGAAATCCAGACACCTCCTGGATAATCTGGACGCCTGGTAATGGGGATTAAATAATGCTAACGTAAGCAAATATTTTATCTAAACAGGTCGGAATCAATCAGCGCGCGGGCTTTAATGCCAATTTGTTTGAACGCTTCACTACAAATTGTTTAATTTTAAATTCGTTCCTGATATTACGGAACTTTCCTACAAAAAATGTTAGACAAGGGTTTCACTAAAATGAAATCCTTTCATGTTATTTGTTTGTGTCAGGAGAAATGGTAAGAATTGTCGGCAACTGCACCAAGAGTTATAACGTCCTAAGTATCAGAATTGCGCAAATTTCATTATGTATGACTAGGTAGCAACCTTACTAAAACACGTCGTAAATTTTTTATTCAATTGATAAGCGATCGATTGATGACGAAAAATAATAACAATTGTGTTGAATTATACTTATATAATAGTCTAATCGCTCGTAAATATCACAGTAATTTCGCCGCGCGTGAAAAAAAACATGATAGATCCACACATGGCAGGTCTACCGAAATTCAATGTTACCAACATAATTATGACATTTTTTTATTAGTAACGTTCTAAAAAATACAATGTGTAACAAAAACACCGGTTAATGGTATTAGTGAAGCGATTTTTATAAATAAGGCTGTAGGTGTGTTTTAAATTATGTCAATAGGAGATGCCCGGGGCAAACATAACCTATAGTCTCTATCCAACGTCCATATCATGTCTCTACTTTTAAGTCAACTTGATTACAATTGTACCGTCTTAAACCCACATTGCAGTATTCATGTACAAGCCATTGAAAGAATACAAAATAAATTCTTATGCTTTCTAAGTTTTAAAATGGGTATTTCAGTAATTTTGTTGAACTATAACACTCTTTTAAAATATCTAAATAAATTTTACTAATCGAACAGGCGAATTTTCCCCGACTCGGTATTATACAATTAACAATTCTAAATGATGCATTGGTCAGCTTTCGGATTCCACACTACGCAATACTAAAAGTAGGAATTAGTAGCAGTGAAGAAATTCTGGTACTATAAATTATCAAATCGGATGTTCCCCATTGCCCAGAGTAGATTCCAGGACAGCTACCAAATAACCGCTTATCTAACTAATTCAAAATCTATTAATACTGTAAAATTTAATATATAAGTAATTTAGTAAAAAAGCTCAATTAATTCGGAAAGGAGCCCTATCAAAATGTAAAGTCAGCAGTAAGTGAATAAAAATTATAACATTATATTGTAAAACCATTAAATCCCTATGTATGCTTAAAAAGAATATACATTTTTAGCTCAGAGGTAAATAGAATGACAAGACGACCATTGCACAAGCGAGTTCCACAAATGTACAAGTTGCTGAAAAGCCATAAATAATAATTTAAAATAACGTGTTGCAGTTTGCAACCTCAGAAAAACGATCTGTAAAACATTATAAAGCATGCATTTTTTAAATATTTTCATTTAGCATTAATATTGTTCTTAAATTGAAAAAGATCAAATTTTTGAAAATTTTAATTTATTAATACCTACCTGTAATAAAATAATTAACTAAACTATGAAAATAACAAATGCGTTTTTTTTTAATACTCTTTTTTTGTCATATTTTTGTTTATGGTTAGTTACTTATTTACATTTTTACTTTACTTTTTTTACATTAGCTCCACACAGGAGGCCCTGAGGAAAATAATTCCTCTCAGGGACTATGCCATCTTTGAGGATGCTCTGTGGAGGGTCTTTTTTTAGGAAAGCAAGTTCTGAGAAGGAAAATAGTATTAGGTATGGGTAGGAATCTGGGAATCAGTGTGTCCAGGACTGAAGGACATATGAATCCATCCCTCCCACTATGGTAAAAGACGCAGTTTTGTCAGAGAGTACAGCTGGAGAAGTCAAAGGAACTCCCTCAACCATTATTTCTCGACCCCGCCTGCCATGCAGCTGTGGGTAGACGAATCCTCACCCTATGAACCCGGGCACCCTTGCTAAGTCACCAAACGTAGTGAACCACTTGGGGTTGACCTATGGCAGAGGTGTTGGTTATCCAATAAATGGTTCCCGGGGAGGCAGAAACTTGATGAAGAAATCATCGGTTTAGAAACATATTAAATCATATTGAATGGAGGTGTAAAAGAAGTAGGTACGTAAATGTATTAAATAATAAACTGTGTTTAAACCACCATTTTAAAAAATGTGCAAAAATAATATATTTCAGAACCAAAGGTTCCTTCATCAGGATACTAAGTATACTTAATTATTTTAATTCATAATTATTATTTTCATTTAATTTAAATGTCATTAAGTAAATTTGACATCGTGTTTTAAGTTCAAAGAAAGGCAATTAAAATGCTAAGATGTATCTGTGCGTGAGCTGTCTATAATAATAAATAGATATTGTTAGTTACCTACCTGTAGATAATATTTATTTATTGTTTCTTTACATGGTAAGTATTATTATTTACCACTCAATTTTTAACCTCACTAGGATGAGCCTGTTTTCGGCTTAATAATTTTATAAAGTAATAAATTAAATAACAACATTGTTAAATTATATAATAACACTATTGTTACATTCATGTATTACTAGCAGTTAAAAGGCGGCTTTTGGTTCGGCTTTGCCCAGTTTAAAAATGTTTTAAATCCGATGGGAATTGGTTCCAAAAATAGCCGGTTCCTCGGATCGTGATACAGTGACAGCTAGTCACCGGGACAAAGTAACCGCGACAGGAAATGAAAACATATGTAATATATGGCCGCGTTGTGTTATTATTCACAACTGCCAGTTACAAAAATAATCAAATCTCAAATTACAAATCCGTAGTACTTACGCCTGCCAGGGGATGCTAATCACGCTATCTGTTAACGTAAGTGGTGCCATCTTTTGGCATTATTGGCTACTTGCTTGAATTCGGTTCTATTACAAAGGTAGCTTTTTAACAAACTTCGAGTACGTTGATGGTTTTGCATAAGGTGCGGCGTCAGAATTCGAAGTCGGATTCTTAAATTTCAACCGTACAGACGTATGCCTATTAATAATGTCCTTTTTTGTTGTTATTTGTTAATTATTAATAAATTCATTATTTATTTGTATTATTTCTAATTATACGATTTCTTATATCCCGAACTCAGTTGGTGTCTTCAAACTTCAAACTTCTCTGCAGGTAGGTACCTATCGTTTTACAATCGTGAATACGCCATTAATGCTAAAATGCCATTGTGGTTTTTATTATTTTATTAAAAAGCCGTTAGCGCTGAGGCAGATTTTTTATTGCTAGGCATTAAACGCAATGAATGAACGTATTCATTAAAAATATAATCATTTGAACCGGTCATAAATATGATATAATATATTTATTTTAACAAAAGCAGTTTTCCGTACTATGAAAAGTGCAATTGTTATTGGTATACAATATTAATTTACTGATTTTTGTTAATTTCACGGCAACTTCTCCACGGATAAATATTTACGTTGGTATGTTAGATTAATGAATATTTATAAACACTGTTAATAAGATAGCAATTTATTTTATTCCAATTATACACATTGTGTAAAGGTTCAATGGATAGGTATACTAATTTTGCAATTAAACCAACAAACCATCATGTTAATGTGTATCACACACATTAAAAAAAATTATTCATCTTTTTTTCTCACAACCAATGAAACATTTTGGGTAGTGCGAAAATTCAACCAGTCCTACTAGAAAATTGTATTCCATATTAAACATATATAAAATCTATATTCTATTATAATCAAAATTACGAATTTACGAATGATAAATTTTAATTTTTATAAGAAAAACTTTGTTTTTATACTTTTTTGAAGGTTATTCCTATCAGTGAAATATATCATATTAGAATAAGTAAACAATAATAATGTAAACGAAAATATGAAAGAGAATAAGATACAGAAAAACAGAAAAAAGACCAGTTGCGACCATTATCTTTTTTTTTGTTTTTCTGTGTCTTGTTCTCTTTCATATTTTCGTTTAGATTATTATTGTTAACTTATTCTAATATGATATAATTAACTGATGGGAATAACCTTAAAAAAAGTATAAAAATAAAGTTTTTCTTATAAAAATTCAATATTCATTTAGACTTTTATAAAAGTCAATTGTTCCATATAAATAAATTCGGATCTATCTATCCGAGACGCTATCCAGGTTACAAACCAATTCTTAGAATGATTGTTTCCAATTAAAAATGGTAGTTGCCCGTAATATGGAGAAAAATAATTAGTTGATAATAATTTAATTCTAAAATTTGAAATTGACAAATATGACGGTTTGACAGAAGGTGGCAATAGCGAAATTGGTTAACGCGCTCGTCCCGGTTAGACGGAGAAGTCTGGGTTCGAGTCTCAATTTTAAGATTTTTTTTTTTTTAAATAAGTTTAATCTTATGATTACACTAAATTCCTTTCACACTTTATGTCGTTCCCCATTAAGTTTAATTTAATAACACATCCTGCTGGCCTTGGAGAGTGTGGATACCTTGTATTGTGTTAAAATTATGCATTTGTTTAATCTGATGATCATTTTTCGTAACCCCATCTATCTAGTTAAAGACCTAATAAGACCTTAGAAAAACAGGATTCACGAAAAAAATCAACACGGCACCCAACATAATAATAGACCTACCAAAATATTCTACATATATTCGCACTGTAAAAGGAAATAAACCCTCAGCCTCCCGTAAAGACCTTTGCGCTACGGAGGCCGTCATTGCATTCAAACAAAATAACAATTAATGGCTGAATAATTCATAATAATAAAAAATATGATTGGGTTATTATTTAAAATAAAAAAATGACAAAATTACATAAAAATATGTTTAATTTAAAATAATAATGGTTTTCTGCAAAATAATCTTAACATCAGTAAACATATTAATATAACAAACCATTGCGAATAACACGCTAATCGCCTTAACAGGTTCCATGCCAACTCAGAATCAACTCAATTCAACCATTCTTTGAAAAGTCATTAAAAGTTATTAAAAAAATAAAATAAAAATAACCTATAACCTTACCTAACGTAACCTATATAAACGTTGTTATATATATTTTTTCATCACTTTTAATGACTTTTTAAAGGAGAGTTGAGTATTTTCGTTGTTAGTTTTTGGGGTGTTATGCCGTGTTGCGCTACCTCCTTCTATAGCCGACGTTTCGGACAGCGTTGCAGTGTCCATCATCAGGGCAGATCTGGTAGATCTGACGATGTGTACCGGATCTGCCCTGATGATGGACACTGCAACGCTGTCCGAAACGTCGGCTATAGAAGGAGGTAGCGCAACACGGAATAACACACCAAAAACTAAAAACGAAAATGCTTTTGGCCGTGAAAATCTAAAAACTTATCCGAGATTTGAGTACATTCGGTTCATTGAGTTGTCCGGTCACCGCATCAATATGCGCGAAAGAAAAAACACTTGTAGGTAATAGTAAGAGTTTAATCTTAATATATAAAAGTCGGGTTAGTTAAACCATTTATAACTCGAGAATAGCTGGACCGTTTTTTATGATCTTTGATTTGTTGGATTTGTTTCCACCCCGAATAGCAGAATAACTATTAAAACATCGAAAAAATTAACGTAAAAAAAGTTATGAAGAAAATTAATTTTTTCATACATTTTGTATGGAACAAATTTTCATCTATTGAAAGAGCTGCAGCGATATTGTGATAAATATAATATAAAATAGTGAGTGATTTCCAAAAATTCAAAAACGTCAATTGTTTTGCTTTTTTTCTTAATCATATAATGCTGCCCCTCTTTCTTACATACTAAATGTCAATAGTCGAAAATGAGACAAATGGTGAACGTATGTCTGCACCCCTCCAAAGAAAAAATACAATAATTATAATAAATCTTTGAAATGAAACGCATTTTTTTCACATAAGCTCCACACAGAGGACCCTGAGGAAAATAATTTCTCTCATGACCTATGTCATCTTAGGGGTTGCTGTGTGGGGGATCTTTGTAAGGAAGGGGAGGATAGGAAGTTCTGGGAAGTAAAAAGGTGTGAGGGATGGGTAGGAATCTGGGGGTCAGTTTGTCCGGGAGTGACGGACGTGTCAATCCATCCCTCCAACTGCGGTGCAAGGCAATTTTCGAGATTCCGGCGTCCGAAGAGTCCGGCTGGAAAGTTCAAAAGGCCTCCCTCAACCAGTCTCTCTCGGTCCGGCTCGCCACGCAGTAGGTGGGCAAACGCATCCGCCACCAAGACCCGGACAAACGTCACCCCATGAACTCGGGCACCCCTGCTAAATCACCAAACGAAACGAACAACTTGGGAGGACCTATGGCAGAGGTGTTGGTTATCTAATAAATGGTTCCCGGGGCGGCGGCACACATTCCCGCCTTCCAAATTCCCGTAAGTAAGTGGAAAAGTAAGAAAATCACACAAAATATAAATTCGTACACAACGCCATCTTTGATACTGACAAAAACAAAACACGGACAGTTGCGCATCGATAATTGCTTCAATTTGTAATTTTTAACATCATAAAAAACTGAATTTAATATTCTTCAATAAGTCTAATCTTCGAATTAGAATTAATTAAGTACTCGAAAAGCTGCATTTAAAACGCTGTTCAGAAGGCATAAATTTTCAAAGTAAATGCGATGTTTTTCTTTCAGTCCTATGCTCAGCATAACATGCATTCCCGTTTCCGAGAATAAAAGATATTCCCACGACAAAGATATTTATATAGATATTATTAATTGAGTCTCTTGAGAACAGGTTTCAGGTCTATCTTCATTCAAAAAATATAAGCCTCGTAATGAGACGTTTGCCCGTTTTGCTGCGGGAGCGTGTACGTCGAGAAAGCCTTAATTTACTTAATACGCGTTTAACGTTCTTAGATGATTATAATCAGTGGCGTCCCGACAAACACTCGGGCTCCAAGTCCCTGGGGCAACTGGGCTCCTCTAGAGATGGACAGACCGTACGGCGGTGATTTATGTGTAAAATTATGCCATTTTCTTTCTATCTCGACATTTTCTTTGTGTTGGAAGTAAATGCCGATACTAACAGGAATAACGGTAGCATGTGTTCAGCAAAAACAACCTATACACGCTTGCATAGCGCTCTTATAATAGATCAGGTCTGATAGGTTTTCATATATCACAATCCATCTTAATGATGTATTTTTAGATCAAGTAAAGTGGGTTTAACCCTTTTGTAGATATACTTAAAAAAATCATAGATTCCATTCCAATCATAGTTATCAATTTACTGGCTTTACGCGCTTTTTTTTTCATTAGCCTCGATCAGGCTTAGGCCCTGCTTATATTTAGGTATGAATGTATGCATCGTATATTGAAGGGTGATTTTTGTGTTTAATCTCGTCTCCAGCATCCTGTAAATGTTTTTTATTAATATAAATACCTATACCTACGTTTTGAAACTATGTTTTAAGTTTTAATAAGAAAAACTTTCTTTTTAATACGTTTTTTAAGGTTATTCCCATCAGTGAAATATATCATATTAAAATAAGTTAACAATAATAATCTAAACGAAAATATGAAAGAGAACACGACACCCGGTTAGACGGAGAGGTCTGGGTTCGAGTCCCAGTTGCGACCATTATCTTTTTTCTGCTTTTCTGTGTCTTGTTCTCTTTCATATTTTCGTTTAGATTATTATTGTTAACTTATTCTAATATGATATGTTTGAAGTGTCTAATTTTTATGATATTTTTTTTTAATAAATAAATTTTTGTTTTTTGTCTACAGTGTTCGATTTGTTATTGGTGACTTAATATACTTTCAATTTTCTTTCACTGTTACTAACCAATATTTAATATCAATTTTTCTAAGAAAACTTCTTCGGAAAGGTTTTCACTTTGTGATGGCATTATTTATTTTAATAAAAAGACAAATAACTTTATTTACATCACTTTTATTGGTACACAATCAATTATTTACGAAACATGTTGATTGGGTACCAATAAAAGTGATGTAAACAAAGTTATTTGTCTTTTTATTAAAATAAATATAATATCATGCGAAAATCTCAGCGCAAGTTCCCTAGTGATAACAATATACGTGCAGATACCGATTCTTTTAGAAGAAGGACCGTACATACTTTAAATATTTGGAATCTACTTTTATTGCAAAGCGAAAATATTTTGACCATCCGACAAAACAGGCCCGAGGCCTGACGATTAAGTCCAACCCAATCCAATTGTAGCGCCATTGAAACAAACACTCAGTGCGGTTGAAGTAGGTAATGATCTTTTGAATAGTTTAAGAACCTCTGTTCGCAGTAATTTCAATACATATCCATAGCTGAGCAAGTACTAGCCATTGATAATTCCCAGTTAATCATACAGGTGCTCTGAGAACCGAATCTTAATAGCCTCGTTTATTGGTATACCTATCCCAGTACTCCAGTCGAGGGGCGAGGGGCGAGGGCCCTCGAGACTCGAGAGGGCCTGCTGAGACAAGGGAATCCTTTTACCTCGGCCACTCGAGGCTTTCTTCGCGGTGACACTAATAACAGTACGCCAACATGACGGTCCATTGTGTCGAGAATACTCGGCTCAATCAATACTCACACTTCACTTCCATTGAAAGATGACAGTTTTGTTATCTTGTAGTGATGGGTCTCGTTCGGGGCTAATGTGGGATTGAAAAAGGAGCGATTTCTGCAATGCCAGAATAATTGTTTTTTTTTTTTAATTTTTCATTATCATTTACCATTTTAAATTTCAATGTCACTTTCTTAAAAATGTCAGTTTGCATACTTTTTGTAGTACAAAACACGTGATCAAGTCATTGCCATCGAGCTACGACAGTTTGCAAATGGCGGCTTTGTTGTTTATACTCGTTATTATGCTGAGTGTGTGTTGTTTAACCACAAATTTACTTAATTGAATTATTAAAACACTTTGTTTTTACCACAATAATTATTTTGGTAAAAACAAAGTGTTTTAATAATTCAATTAATAAAATGGTGCCACAAAGTGAATTTGCAAAATTTGAAGAAACAAATTTACTTAGTTTTTGGCAATCATCAACATTTACAGAGGGGTAAGAGGGCAGGGCAGTGAAGGAGCAAACCCAAATTGGCAGAAGAATTGACGAAGGAGTGCAAGGGTAGGAATGGAGGAGTTAATTGAGGAATAAGATAAGTAAATAAGTTAAATATATTTAATTATCAAAAAAAAAAAACAATCTTCTATTGAAGACTTACCACAACCGTTTTCCTCCTTATATGACCATGATTTTCCCTAATTATCTAATCACCCCACTCCTACCCCTTCCACTCCTTCATCAATATTCTTCTTCTGATTTGGGTTTGCCCCTCCCCCACCTGTCCTCTTACCCAACTCCACTCTCAATGTTAATCTAAATTTAACCTTAGTATATGACTCATCATGATTAAACGAACATTGTTCAAGAAACATGTAGATTTTGTGTCTGATATGGTGGAATAAAGAAAGTAAATTGACTGTAATTCAATTTTGACGGCTTCCGTGGTCGAGGGGTAAGGCTCTCGACTAAAATTCCGAAGGTTGCGGTTTATAATCCCGACATGCGCAAATAAATTTTATTTGTTTTATTTCACAATTAATTCATTAAACATAAAATATATGTAATTCCACAGTGAAAGTTACTTTCAGCATTTCCCTGGTGTAAGACAACCAATCAGAATAGAGTACTCCAGTCCATTTTTTTAATGAATAATGACCTTCTAACTTAAATAACTCCATATTTATTTTGATTTTTAGAGTTAGTTTTAATATTTAAAATAATTTTCAATGTTTTGATTTTTCAAGATCCTCAGAAAACCACCATATCTATGGTTCATCGTTTATTCACTTTCAACAGGTGCTGTCATTTTACTCATTTTGTATTGAAAAATCGATGGACGAATGATTTTAGATGTGAGAAGTCGAGGCGTTTTTTATTCAAGATCAACTGCTTTTAATATAGAAAAACATTAGGTAAAATGTCAATATCTCATCGCTACTGTCATTAATTAATCATCTTTTTCATTGCAAATATAAATGACATCTATGTTTTGTGTTCAGGTGTGACTTTTGCTTTAACATAATACATTGTGTTATGTATAACACATTTGGTGAAATCACACACATAATATACTGATCACGACGATTGTGTAATTACTTAAAAGTCCCTGATAATAAACCAATTCGAAAATACGATCGATATTATGGTAAACAAAATGTCAAATATGACACGACTCTCAAAGAGGCCAAATTTACTGTAGATTATCAAAAATCTTTTTTACAGCTTACTACGACTTTCAAAAACAACTAATAAGATGATTTATTTACTTAGTAGGTTTAACCCACGAAATTCAGCACTTAGGTACATAGCCCGTATTATATTTTTAAAACATTATCCTGGAAATATCAGAATGTCCGCAAATATAGCCCTTTTCCGTCATAAGTTTAATATATCTAAATCTCTATTAACAGTATTTAAATAAACCAAATAAAAAATACGAAATGTTGTGTTTGAATAACTTGCCCCATACTTCAAAACGCCATCACCAGGTGAATCTTACATCGTGACGTCATAATTCAGCATTACACAGCATACCAACTTGACGCTGTGTTTTAACGAGAATATTAAAAATGCACCTTTTTTTTAAAAACTGTACGTTTAATATTATTAAAAATGACTTATATATTCAGAATCAGCGTTTATTGGTCTATATGAACACATTTTTTTAAAGCCATAATATTTTTCACTGGAGTTCCTTATTGAAAAGTTGCTCGAAATGGCTTTAGTCGTATTTGGTGACCAGATCGGAAAAGCCAGGAACTTCCCCACCTTCCTCCTCTTCCCCATCTCCTTCCCCTCTCCACTACCTTCAGCCTCACATCACACCCCAATTGGGGATGCCATAGTCTTATGGCTATAAGCGGTTGGGACTTTTGTGCGTTATTCACATAAAAAGTCATCATAAATTACAAACCTGCCTTTTAATTAAATAAAGATAACGTAAAGTATTAACATCAATAATTTTATTTGTAATAATATTCCAAAAAAAGAGTTCTTCTTAACAATGGTCACCCCAAGAAAGGTAAATGAAACGATTATGATGGTTAAATATTGGACCGCGTAAGTGTATTTGGTGGTTACGGATTCATACCGAGAGCAAACCATCTTCTGTAGAGAGTATTGACAGAAGGCTCACTACTTACAATACCTACATAATAATATAATACCAAACTTATCTTTGGTTCGTAAGTCATGTTCACTTCTTGACACCGTTTCTGTAGCAAGTTATCTAGGAACAGAATTTAATAGGTAGATTAATAAACTTTTTTTGATGACTTTATTTTGATTTCTTTATTTGATACAAAAAAAACATTAACATCCTTATTTATTTATTGCAACATTAAACTTCGGTAGATCTGCGCATGCGCGGATCCGCCATATTGTTTTTCTCGCGTGGCGCAATTACGGTTTTGACATGTGATATTTTACGCGCGATTCATTTAATGTTTTAAAACATAATTTCCATTCTAATGACAAATTCGCTATTGTACCAGTAAAATTCAACATAATTACTATTATTTGTTTTATTTTACGTCAGTTTTCATTGTTTAAATAATGTTGTTAATTTAGTTTTGTTACCTGCTAAATATATTGTTTAAGTGTAAATATATTTAAAATATATTTTTTATGTTTAAATATATTTTTAAGTTAAATATATTTCTGAACCATTCTTTTTTTATTGACTTTTCCACATGAGTTTATTAAACTTCCATGAAGGTAATATTATTTAATAATTATGCCCTATGCGTGCGTAAATAAATACAAATTCGACAAATCCAATTTTAAATTGTGCAAAAACGAATCCAAAATGTCAGTTTTTTTTCAGCGATTCTCAAGGAATTATTAAAATTATGTATTTAAAAGAAAATCTTTAGTGTAAGCTTTTTTCTACTTTTTTATGTTCAAAGCTTAAAATACTTCAATGTATATCAAATACAAACATATTAAAGGTAATTTTTATCTAATTTCTCAAATGGTGTTTGTTTTACATCTTGTAATGTGTATAAATGTAATGTAGACGGCAGAGCAATGTCAATCCATCTCAAGTTAGTGGGAAATATGCTAGGTTCATCTCAAATGAAAGATTGTTCAAAGAGCAATTATTATTATTAGCAAAATTAACAAACAAATGTAAATATCTTATGCTACACGGTGATAACAGTAATATGGAGAGAGAGAGAGTCCCAAAACTAACCGCAAAACCGACGCGAGAACTCTTGGACGTAAATAACGTATGGGACCTCTTCCCATCCGTGGCCAGGACTCGGGACATACGGGCTTTTTTCCCCAGGGAACCTGGTGCATCGAGCATCCAGGTGTGTGGCTCACTCTTCCGCGACCGCGAAAAGAAGCCTCCATCCGAGAATTCTCATTCCCAATTACCATGCGCGCCTTGACTTCTTAAACCTCAGACAGGATGGTGGAGCATACGGAATCACACGTTCCAGCCACATCTGAAGACCTCCGCAACAGGACAGTCTCCGCTGAAACCCGTCTCGTGACAAATCCCAACGTAAAAGTCACATTGCCTTCTTCAGTATCTAGACCGCCATGACAGGCACATTTTCCTTCAATGCCTTCCGCTCAAAAATGAGACCAATGGACACAAGACTTCAAAATAACTGGCATAATCACTTGCCGCTACTGCATCGCCAATAACACCCCCGTATTCAATCCAAAAAAAATAAGGAAGGCCTCGTTCTTAAAAGAACCAAAAATAAAAACAGTCCCGTCAAGGAACACAAGTTCACGTCTGCCGCCATCTTGCCTTCTTCTCCTCTTTTTCGATCAATCCCGCCAACCTCTCGAGCAAAAAAAAAAAATTGTACCAATAAAACAAATTCTCAGTACTTACTTTTATTAAAATTAATACGTTACAATCTCCAAAAATAAGAAATATATGAGACATTTAAAATACCTTGGAAAATTTTTGAAATTCTAGAAATTATAAATCAAACAAGAATATAAAACAGATAAACTACCCTTGTTAGCTGTCTAAGCATCAATGGATATATCTTTCCGTGAAATTTTTTTCACATTAGTAAGATTTTCACATACACTTCGTTTATCAATTAAATAAAATTTTCACGGTGTTTTTTAGTAAGACATACGGAAGCTTTGACTGTCCAACTAGGAAGGTTTGAGATTTAGTTAATATTAGATAGGTATATGCTGTTAGTTATGATATTATGAACTTAATACTTTTTACAATAGATTCACATAGGAAGCCCTGAGGAAAATTCCCCTCAAGGCCTATGTCATATTAGGGGATACTGTGTGAATGGATCTTTTTAGAAAAGGAAGGAGAGCAAGATCCGGGAATGAAAAAGGTATCAGGAGTAGTTAGGAATCCGGGGGTCAGTGTGTTCAGGAGTTATGGGTGTATGAATATGTCTTTATCCGATTGTGTGGAATTACAAAGCGATCTTGATAATTTGTGCGCATCCTGTGAATCAAACTTATTGCACTCAATAACATTTACCAGAAATAAAAATAAAATCATCTATCCTTACAACTTGAATAAAAAAACCCTTACAATCTACATCTACCTGTAAAGATCTAGGTGTTTACTTAGACTGCAAATTAATTTTTGATAAGCATATCGAACAAATTATATCTAAATCTTAAAAGATACTAGGTTTCCTATTAAGAATATGTAAAGTTTCAAAAGTGCTGAAACCCTAGAAATGTTGTTTTGTTAATTGGTCAGAAGACCACTGGAGTATGCGTCAACCATATGGAATCCTCTGTATAAGGTATACATAGATTTAGTAGAAAGTATACAGAATAAATTTAGGAAACATTTAATCAAGAAATACAACAAAACTACAAATAATATGTTAACTTTACAAAAAAGACACACATTGTCAGATCTGTTGTTTCTATATAACCTGCTAAATAATAAAATAGATGTTCCCGAATTTCTATCCGTCATTAGTTTAAATGTCCCAATGAGGCGTAACAGGCACACTTCCCTTTTTCATATTGAAGCTAACAACACTAATGCAGCTAGTAACTCACCAATTACTCACACAATCACAACCTATAACCCACTACGAAAAATTACTACATTTAGACATTTTCCATGATTCCTTGCAAATATTCAAAACCAATTTATTAAATTTCTTGGCATGATGTAAATACATACTATAAACTTTAAAACTACTTACATTCAACCTTTCACCAAACAGTCAATTACAATTTAGTGAGCATATAATTCAGCTTTTAAAAACGTCTCTTTATCTCCCCCCCCCCCCTCCCTTTTCTTTCTTTTATTATTATTACTTGTTCATTCTCTAATTAAGTTTTAAAACCCGTTATTACACATGTCAGGCGTAACTACCAAACGACATACTATGACTTACGTAATAGGTACATAACCATGTAAAAATTTTATATCTTATAATTTGTATTATAATGTACTGTGAATGTCTTATAAACAAATAAATGAATATATCCTTCCCACTGTGGTTCAAGGCGATGTTCCGTGAGAGTCCTGCAGGAGAGGTTCAAAAGGTATCCATGAATCCGGCTGCCCCTGCTAAGTCACCAAACGTAGCGAACCGCTTGGGGCGACCTATGGCAGAGGTGTTGGTAATCCAATAAATGGTTCCTGGGGTGGCGGTCAAATACCCTCTATACTCGCCTCCTAAATTGTAAACTAAATGAATCACGGCCCAAGTGCCAATTACATAATTATATGCAGGGGCGTGCACTCCATATAGGCACATAAGCACTGCCTACCCTAGCGTATTTGTAAAACGTAAGCTGTAAATAATATTATAATTTATTAAATTATTGCTAAAAATAAATACACACTTTCAAAAATAAGCGCGACAAAGCTGAGCAACCAAAACTACGCGACCGCCACATCAAACGGCATACTACAAACGTGACATAAACTGTAACTAAAAACTACACGCGCCCTCCGACTACCTACCTCACTAATATGCGGGCTAAGCAGGAGTTATTTCTGCTTAGAGCTAACTTCATACAAGATATAATATCAATGTTTACGAAATGCACGTAGAACTGTCGTTTGAATTTGCTTCTATGAGGTTTTTTTGTTAGTATCAGGCAGTGCTTTCTGGAACAAATTATCATATGCAATCAGTGGCGACAGTGACATCTGTTGTTATCTGAAGTATGAAAGTGAGACAACGCCAACTGCTTTCATCAAGGCCACCTCGGATATCCATTAATTGGCTTGTGATAATACGCATACATGAAGCGATTATTTATTATTATTATTTGTATATTTAAAGTGGCTTAGATAATCCAAACCTACATCATCTACAGCCAGCAGCAAGCACACTTAGCGAAAACTTGTACGAAGGGAGCTATCTGTGGCAAGTTTCTTTTTTTTATTTATTTGAATCAATTCGGCGGTTTTCCTACTGCCTACCCTGATCAAAAACTCTGTGCACGCCACTGATTATATGACATACAATATAGTCAATTAATATATTCTAAAGGCAATTACAATATAGAAATAGTGTATCTCGGTACTTTAGATATTTTCAACACATTTGTAAAATTCATTGCTCTATTTTTCTCGGTTACCCAACAGTCGATCCGCCGACAATGCAAAATGAATTATTTCCAGATTATTCTAGAGAAGTCATTGCAGCTGAACTCTATTGACCATCGCGCATAAACAGCAAATGTGTTTCAAATAGATTTGCGCATTTATACTAAAGTCAAAGTGGTAAAAACAAAAATTACAGTACCCACAATTGCGCCACTTGGCTTGTTGAAAGGTAATCGAAATCTCAGACGTATACAATAATAATATTCCGCTCCGTAAGCAATCCTTAGCTATTCGGCCGTGACCGCTCCAGACATAATACTAACACATCAACTTTGCACGTGACGAAGCACTTATAAATATTTATGCTACTTTTTGGCATTCGGGACATACAAACTACAGAAACCTTTGGATCGCAGAACTGTGGAGGTGCGAAACAATGATCAAAGGAGTTATAAATCAGTTCTGATGTGGTCGAAGAAAAAAAACGAGTGTTTTGATTTCCGTGCAAAGGTATTACTAATTTATTTTTCAACATTGCTTCTTATTATCAAATTGAGAGGCGGGTGTGGGTACCGCCGCCTCTGGAACCATTTAATGGATAACTTGACATAGGTCACCCCTAGTTGTTCGCTGCTCTTGGTGACTTAAGGGGGGAATAGGTGTAGGACGGCGTATTTTTAGTGATTTTCATGAATTTTAACACATAGGGAATATATATATTTTTTTTGAACGTTTTATTGCAATAAAAAATAGTAAAACAAAAATATTGTTTAGGATTGAGTTTCAAATAGAGCGCATTAATATAAAGAAACTATGTGCTGAGTTTGATAACGATTGATCAATAACTGTAGGAGCTAGAGTGTACACAAATTCTAAGAAAGTAGTTGTGAGAAAAGCGCGTTTGAAAATAAGAGTGGCAGTGAAAGTAAATTTTAAGGCAGTAATGAATCAATTTAAACAACTTACTGATTAATCAGCTATTCCAGCACCATATTGCAGTTCTACAGTCGACCGCTTCGTACTACATGCCAAGTACTCCTACCTTTCGACCGAGGGACACTCACTCAAACTCTTCCTTTAAACGGCGCGGCGTGGAATTTTGGTTTCAAACTTTCAGAATATATTTTTGAATAGTTCTACTTTTAATTTGTGAAAAAAAAATTGAAATTTTGAAGCCTCTACAAATATTTCGGCCCTTAACAGGGGAGTCCAGGTTCATGGGGTGAGGGTGGTCTTGGCGGCAGATGCCCCTGCCCGTCAACTTTGTGGCAGGCCAGATCGGGAGACCTTTTGATTTCTCCAGCAGGGATCTCTCGGAATATCGCCTTGTCCCGCAGTGGGTGAGATAGATTCAAACGTTCTTCACTCCTGGATACACCGACCCCCAGATTCCTAATCACCTCTCATGCTGTTTTCCTTTCCAGCGCTTCCTCTCCTTCCTTTCTTAAAAATAGGGGACTTATTTTCCTCAGGGCCTCTTGTTTTCGGGCTTTTTTCTTATTGGAGTTTGACTATCATTACCAACCAGAACTTCGTCGTCGTATATTGAAGGGGATATGATGCAGGTTAAGGGTGGTATACTGAGATTTTTTAGCCAATCGATGGTAACGCTAGTTATTTTGTTCGGCACGGATGGATGTGCCTTCATGAAACTAGTGTAGGGGACAGTTTTTGTAGTTTGTTTTTATCTACACACAATTATTACCAGTTAAGCGTGTTTCGAAGCCATAAGTTGCGACGTCTACCAAATTTGACATCATCCTTACCAAGAATTGGATAATCTTATTATATTATATATATCGCCTCCAACGGACTAAAAAAATTGAGATTTCTTTTTTAAATATCTGGTACCTGCAAATGAACATTTTTTACCACGTGTGCTTTCAGCTTACATACAATTCAGCAGGACTGCTCTTTTACTAGTTAACTGTGCTTCGAATCCATAACTTGCAACATCTACAAAATCTGACATCATTATTACCAGGAGTTGAAAAATCTTTCTTCATTTAATCTTTAATACCGCATTCCGTCACTGTGCCTGCTCAGAACTCAGTATTTTGAACCGAAAGATCACATTTAAAAGCATCTATCTTCTGTGATATTGCTTGGTTTCGCATATAAATGCCCCTTACTAGATATGTAACGATTGTTACACCCGGGCCCTGGGATCTGATGGCAATACATAATTATTTATGAAGAAATTTTCTAGTCACCAAGACGTCCTCCATAACTTTTACCATTTAGGAAACCGCGCCACGCTCCTAGCAGAACACTAAACAGTTGAAAGTTGATATTTAGCGTCTACGTAGTTCTGGGAAGAAACGGTTGAGTCATGCTCTCGAGTCAATCACGGTTATCTCGGGCTGATCTGGATTTATTATTATTGACGGGTTCCACCTTCTTATGGAACTTACTGCGTATTGGAATCTGTACAACGATCTGTTAGAAGTGTCCAGAAACTATGGGTCGAGTGTCTTTTATTTGCTTGGTTTCGAAGGTATCCAAAGTAGGTAGAATCCCAAAAATCACCTTGCAATAAACGTTATATTATTTCAACGCATCTATTTTTGATTAGTAAATGTTTTTAAACGAATTGAGCAAACATCTCGAAAAAATAATAGGTTTGAACAAAAAATATTGTTTTTATCTCGTCTATCCACATCCACACTCTCTCCTTAATCTATTACACAAAGAGTTCTATGAACAATAAACCTCACGTCCAAAAGAGTTCTAATTTTCTCTTATTTAATAAATAAAAACCAAAATTTCCTCTGAATTCATAAGATTTGTAAGCTGGTACTTAAATATCTATCTAGTTAATTATAATCCATAAATATTTAACGAAACTTTTCATTTGATTTCAAATCAAGAATTATGCAATTTATCCAACGAAATGTCACCATCTAAACACGAAATCTTTTTTTAAAACTTCCTCCAGGCCGGTACGCATTATAATATTGATTTTTTCGATTGACATGGAACCACGGTCATGCGAATTCTGGCGGAGTAAAAAGGTGATATCTAACACGGCCACCATCTTGAACCGGAACATAACAACCAAATTTACAGAAAGATGAAATGCCTATTAGTCGAGTTAAAATCGGACATCGCTACGCTATTACCTTATTCCTTGTACCTTGTTCCTCCACTTCAAACAGCAATCAACAAACAACGTAAAATTATAATTCAACGTTGCAATCTTTATTTGTGGAATTAAGAAACAAAGCAACTTGAAAATAATGAATGGATAAAGAGTGTATTGAGAACATTTCCTATCTCCACTCTATACTCCTATTCCCTTTATCTAATGGTTAGAAATGCAAAATAAACTTGATAATTGAATAATACTAATAAATCAAACAAAATATCAACTATGAAATAAAACTCCAACATCTAACCAACAGATTTGAAAGTTTTTGGTTTAACCTTGTTCAACTTCCTATGTACCTACCTACAAATAAATCAATTTCTTTTGTTTTTCTTTGCTCTATTGATCTTCAAGTCATTATGAAACTTTCTGGATATTTGAGGCCTTCATCATAAACTTTAGTTGTACGAAAAAGCTTTCTGCAGGTAGGTACCAATGTTACAAAAGGGTTTTCACTCTAGATTTTCTAGAACAATCTAGAAGAGCTCATCTCGTCTCGTGGCCACGTCATGACACGGTTATATGGGAAATTCGCCATGATATGACTGGACACGGAGCTCGGAGCATCACAGACATGAAGGCGAGGGGCGAGGGGAGGCGGGCGAAATTCAACCGTGAAATCAGTAATGGATAGTTAGGTGTTCAAGGCTGTATTTTTTATGGAAATTATGGTATCAAACTTTGGATGTGGAGAGGCGAATGGATCACACTAGTTGAAGGTTCAGTTATATATATATATTGTTTTTTTGTATGCCTTTTTCGGGTCAAATAATAGGTAAATTTTCACTTTTTATGTGAGTAGGTACCGCACAGGAGTCCCAACTGGTCCCAACCGTCAGGTGCCAGTGAGACTAAGATTTCCCCAATTTGAGTATGTTGTGAGGCTGAAGGAAGGCTGAGAAGCACATGGCTATTAAAATCTGGTAACTGAACACGGCTAAAGCCATTTAAAGCAACAACTTTTCGATTCGGAATGATGCTCTTTCACCAGCGCGATACCGAAAGTAACTACCACAATAAAATTTACTTTATCCAGGTAGTCATTCAACCACGGATGCCGTTAAAATGTCATTATTAGATTAAATAATCTATTTTAATTGACTACCTTCTAACAGAAAGATTATACGTTTTTGTATTTTGAAGGATATTAACCTGGATTTCAAGAGAAACCTATTTAGGAGAAATGGAACACCAATATCGAAACTCGTTTCACCCAACTGTTGTGCAAAAAAACTTAAAATTCATGGCCGTGAAAACAAACCATTCACTTGCGGTAAAGGTAAAGTAATAACCGTTGTGGACAAACATTGAGCAGGCGTCTTGGTTGTTTCACAATTTTTTATCTGTGCCAAAGGGTGTAGAAACGTAGTAAGCTCTCAGACCGAGATTTAGGTTTTTCTCAGGAATCTATAACCTCCGCGTCATAGATGACTAACAAAGTCAACAACAGGTGCCTATAGGCCACACTTGCAAATTATATATATGTATATATTATTTATATTCTGTGGTTGTGTATAGTCGGCATAGCATAGTCGGTGAATGCGGATTCTGCACACTAAATACAGATTCCTCAGAAGTTTACTTAGCCTATTTGAAGCTTACAAAGGTTATTTAAGCCCTGGCTTAAATTGAGTCTCCGTTCCAGAGCTGGTCACTTACGGTTACACTATGAATAACAATGCACAACCCTTCCCTCATAAAACGGCTATTAACTCATCGAGTGATGTCGTAATAAAGAAATGGTTTTCTTACATAAATTTTAGCTTCCTCCGCAATGTCGCATCTCCCTTTAAAAAAATGTATCAAAAAGTGCTCCGGGATGTTAATATACGAGTATATCATAACCTACAAAGCACATAATATACACAAAATGTGATGCTATAACCGTGAAGTTAGTCACGGGTCTTGACTCACTTCTTTGGAACTGGTCAGTTTATTGCGATCAAGTGACACACCTACTAATTGTCTGATTTTACTACAATGAAAATGACTGTATCAAATATTTCCAAAACGTAATCTGATAACATGATTATGCAATTTGACTCCTTGTTTTAGTTTTAAATTTATTTATAATTATTTGATATATTTACACACCCTAGCTAGCTTTTTACAGAGTGTTAGAATCAACAGAATAATTCAATCATGAAAAATATATACCCTCACTCTTCATATTCGATATCAATTTAATAAAATAAATTCTTTAATTTCTTCGTTTTTAATGCTCCTGAACGTATGGAAGAATTAAGAAGACCCGTTTAGTAAACGGGTCTTCTTATTAAAAAAAGGTAGATATCTTGGTAGCCATAGTAATATCAACCAACGCGAAATGTAGAAATTCAGAATTATGGCCTATTTGAAATGAATTTTATCTAAACCGATTTTCAAACCTAATGGAGCATAAATTAGGAGTACCACAGGGATCGGTTCGCGGGCCTCTATTATTCATACTTTATATAACAGATTTGGTAAAAATATTTTCAAAATGCAAAGTACGAATATTTGCCGACGATTCACTCATATACATAATTGGAGATAAACATGAAGAACTAATAAATATTTTGAATAATGAACTAAATAAGCTATCAAGATGGCAATAAAAAATAAACAAGCTTAAATTAAATACAAAAATGTTAAATATTTGGACATACAGACATGCAGCCAGTATAAAACTGAAATAATCTTCATCTCTTGAACAAAGAGAAAATATGGATACCTACATCAATTTAATTGATGTAAATTTTATGCATATGGGAGAAAACTATCATTCTTCTTATTTGCTCCCGCAAGAATTTGAGAGCTAGTCTGAGGTCAATCTCATAGCCAAGGTTCACCACAGAGATCTTCAATACTTTTCCTTTTTTTAATTTCATCTATTTCATTGCAACATATCAACAGTTTTTACATTTAATTCCAATTCCAAGATTAATTAAATTTCCTCTACATAGGCATGTTTTGGAAAGTATACATAGTTGCATTCGGTTTCAAGTAAGTAAGCCATAACAGTAAGTTATTAATACATTTCAGTACCTGAATCCGGGTGGCGTTTTGTTCGTACAAACGTATACTCCAATTTCCTCTCTGGATTTTAACACTACGGCATATATATTTTAATATAATATAGATATCAACGCATGTATAAATGCCGGTACGTTTTCACGTTTTTGATAATAAGTTACTTCTTACAGGAGTTAGAACCCTCGAAAAATCGTTAAAATTGCCTGGTTAAAACGCCTTTAACAGGCGTTCAGTGTACAAGCTAGACAATGTATTAAAAAAAAGCAAAACCAGCAGACATAGAGTATTGTTATCTAATACAGATAGAACAAAAAATATTAAAAATCAGTCCAGTTTTGGAAGAAAAAAATGGTAGACATAAAACCTCGATTTATTGAGGTATTATCAGCCCGAGTGCAGTTGTCCCTTTCGCTCAGTATTCAAGGGAGTAAGAGCGATAGTTACGGCAACAGTTTGATAAAATACATATTGTTCAAATTTCTCGACGACCGGGTTTCCTCTTAACTCATTTTCGTCCAAAATGGGAGATGACAATATTTAAACTCTAAGGCAACGAACTGTTATAATATCTACAATAAAAAAAAATGGTTAAAATTCATCCAGAATTTTGGGCTTTTACAACCAAAGCTATTAATTTGGGTTCCTGAATATTAATAAAGACACCAACCTCGCCGTCCTCATAAATTAGCCTCTTTATCGTCCACATTTTGACTTTATAACACTTCTCTGCGTAGGATGCTTTTTAATGCATCATTATAAAATGCAATAACAGACTTTTGATATAAACTATGATATTTATTTTAAGTTCGAGCGATTCATTATTAACAATGCATGCATTGCGTAGGTTAGGACGTTAGGGGGATCTTTGAATGAAGCTGGATGCTATCATTGCCATTATATTTATTGTAGACTAAAATTAAGAGGCTACTCAACCCTTCAGAAAATCATTTCGAAGAATTAAAAATACTATACTTTAAATGATAGATATTTATTTTAAAACTTAAGGCCCATTAAAAAGCGGCTGGATGATAAAATTATATAATTTGTGAATAATGTTTAAGCAAAATACGTATGTCTGAAATATATATGTAAAATCTGAAATATATTAGTTTGTAAGTCCGTAAATAAATAGACAAACTTTAAGTATTTTTTGTAGATACGTGTTTTTTTTTAGAAAATAGTCACAATTTTTTGTAGAAAATAGTCGGTACGTCTAGAATTCGATTTAAAAATGGCGTATTTCTGGTTGAATCTGGATATTCCCTCTTAAAGCCCGGTAGTAAGCATTCAAAAAGAAGAAGAAAGGGAGATATGTAAATTCGAATGTAAGAGGGAGCGCACTAAAAATAAAAATAAAAACCGATTATAATTAAGCGAAGAAAGCGAACATTCTGGAATACAGAATTCAAAAAACTTAGATATTATATACATAACTTTATAGGTAGAATCATAAATGTTGATAGAATAATTTAACGCATTACCGGAAGACAAAAAAGAGACATCTATTTCAAAAATAAAACCAAAAGTCGGGTCTTACTATCTCCGTAGAGCATGAAAACAAATATATCACTATTTGCAATATTATACATACATAATTACATACAGTAGAAAATAGTTTTTAGAAATAAAACCTAATTTTAATATCACTCTACAATAAATAACAAATAAAATTTTAGTGTTAAATAGAAATAATTCTAAGGACTGATAAACACATTGTTTAAACAAATAAATGTATGTAAAAATGAGAGATTTCTTACAAATCAAACTGAATAATGGTCAGTTTTGTAAGACCTAATTAAAACATATCTACTGTTAAAAAAATTGAATAAAATATTTTTTAAAAAGATCTAGCTCAGAGTACATACCTAAATTCTGCAGAAAAGTTTTTCTTTTTGCGTCTTTTGATAAGTTGGGAACTTTTCTCCCTATTTATCTTTACGTAGGTCACCCCAAGTGACTCGCTACGTTTGATGGGGGTGGGGTTTGTCCAGATCTTGGCGACGGAAGTGTCTACCCACCTGCTGACGAGAGAGTCTGATTGAGGGAGGCCTCTTGACCTCTCCAGCCGTACTCTCGACCAATCGCGTTGCGCCGCAGTTCGAGGGATGGATTCATACGTCCGTCACTCCTCTACACACTGGCACCCAGATTTCTACCCTCATATATTTTTCCTTCCCAGAATTTTCTATCCTTCCCTTCCTTAAAAATACCCTCCACACAGCATCCCCTAAGATGTCATAGGCCCCGAATGAAATAATTTTTCTCAGGGCCTCCTGAGTGGAGCTTATGTAAAAAAAATAGTCTTGACAAATATTTGTGTAAATGCGAATTTTCGATTATTATTTGAAGATTTTTAAGGGTAATCAACAGCAAAACTTATAAATTACAATTTTTAAAAACTAGACATTTATCAAAAAAAATTGTACCATAAATTATTCTTAACCTTATTTTACAATTAAGTTTTTTTTTAAATCAGTACAGAAAATTAAGGAGAGAAAAAGGATATCTAATATTATCATTGTGAAAAATTAAAATATATTACTTAGTATAATAATTGAAATATAGATACTTTTTAAAGGGTTTTTTATTCTACTTTTGAATTTTGTATAATATGTTTCCATTCGGGTAATGGACCATGTCACTCCAATATATTTGTAAAATTGTTGGGCTGTGATGGTATTGCACTGGAATTATAAAGCCAAGAACACTTGGTCTATAGCTGTTCGAAAAAAGTGTTAACTTTTCATTGTTGAAACAATTGTGTATGTGTAAAAGGGTTGATTTTATATAAATAATTGTTGAAATAATCTGATAGTGGAGTAGCCGTAAGGCCTTTCTAAATTTATTTTTATTAATATTCTTAGGATGATTTCTAAACGCAAGAGGTAAGTTTTTAATGCACCACCTCAGCCAACAATTCCATATTTCAATTCATTTTGAATTCACATAGAATTTTAAAATGTTTCGTACTCTAATCAAAACATAAAAATTGATTTGTAATTTCCACTATCTATAATTACACCAGGATATTTTACATTCATTTTAACGGTCAGTACACAGCAGTCAGATTTACATAGAATGTGTAAACAATTATGAGTGTATAAATATGTTTAAATTTACAGGATAGACTTACAAATGTTTTATTAGTATTAAGCGAAAGTGGGCAGTGGAGTTCCATAAACTAACCATGATTATATTCCACAAGAAATCTCCATGCAATGATATCTGCGCATAATTATTTTGGCTTCCGACCGAAGTAATGTGTGATAAAGGCCTTGGGTGGTAAACAGCGACCAGCAAACAGCTAAAGGCATCTGCCAGAAGATGGCGTTTAATAAATACGGTACTTTCATAATAATATCCTCATTGAGTGGCCATTAAGCATGATCACCCTTTAAAGCAGAAATCAGCGTTCAAATTTAATGGAGCTTATAAAATAAGTATGTACGCGTTTCAGTTATGTTCGACTTCGTAATAAAGTAATAATTGTTAGTAATACTTATAATCTGGTTCCAGATTGCCAGCTGCGTGATGACTTCCTTCGTGGCGCTGCAGGTCTGGACTCTAGAGTATTATTAGTATCTATTCAGGATCTACATCCTGATACAAAGTCTGAATACGGTCCTGAGCCAAAGGAAGCATGGAGTACTTTGAAAAATGGCTCCTTTTGAAATATACAAAAATTTGTGGACATAAATTAAGATTTACACGGGGTGACGTTTTGTAAACTGAGATAATAAAACTATCTCTCGTAATTCTGTGTTAATAATATTTGGTGCCAATGTGTTAATACAGCCCTGAGAAAGGTTCATGCTGAAACCGTTTAGAGTTTCATATATTATATATGTTACGTACTCGACAAAGTAATTTTCGAAGTATTTTTTTTAAATGTAAATTATAAGTAGAAATACTTTTGTTATAAAGAGGCGATGAAAAATATAGCTTTTGTAACTACAAAATAACGCAATATCATACGTTTTCAAATATGTTAGATGGCTAAATTAATGCTGCGAGTAAAACACACCTTGGCTGATTAGTATTAGCAAGCCCAGAAAGAAATAAAGTAGCAGGCCTACAAAAACTGCTTTAAAGTTCGAAATCTCTTACGAAGCCATTTTTGGTTATGGTTTTATTTTATAATATGGCAAACTAAGTTATTTAGAAAACGATCGTAAAACATTTAAATATTTGTGTTTGAATTTCGCAAAATAAAATAAAGGTAAATTTTGGATCGCACTGGCCAGGCTTATTACGAATATTTTTTAGAAAAAAATTTTAGATTCGCCTTAATTACTATAAAAAGAAACTTTTTGCATTTCGGGTTGCGGAAAATAATGCATTTTAATTTTCAATTGCGTAAAATTAAAATTCACTTCGCGAACCGACACGATATCAAATCGAAGCCATTCTGTCACTGTGCTGTCACTGTTATGTTGGTATCCCTGATACATTACGAAAAACTAAATACGACTGCAGCCAACTTCGTGGGATACATGGAAAGGCGCGTAATTATGAAAACTTAACAGAATTATAATGTTAACAAACCTCTATTCGTATATATTTATTATTAACATAAAATAACGATTAGCTAGAAGTTACGTAAAATAAAATTAAAACATGCGTATTAGGTAAGCACTACTTTGACGAAATTCTGAAAATAAAATGAATAAAAGCCTTTAGGCAAGTTTTTTTACAGTGAAAAATTTTTTTTTACACCGAAATGTTTTTTATTAAAAAAAACGTTTTCATTGTGAAAAAAAAATTTCTATGTAAAAAAAAATTTCAATTCAATTTTTTTTTTAGATTAAAAATCGTGGTAAATATGCATTTAGTCCACCTCACGGATAATACTGAACTTTGAGGTTAAACTACGAAAGCTGCATGTCATCATAATTTTAAAAACATCCCAGGTTTTGAATGGTTTGTTTGGCAAAGCAGGGTTTGTCTAAAAAACATCCCAGGTTTTGAATGGTTTGTTTGGCAAAGCAGGGTTTGTCTACCGGGTTTGTGTAATTATGATTGATTGTCTGTGAAATAAAAATAAAATTAAAATGTTAAATGCATTTTTTTTGCATTTTTTTTGCCTCCCGCGACATAAAGACCCACTTTTCGTGATAATAAAGCTAAATCTAACTGTCTGAATAAAAAATATTCCGTGTTAGAGTATTTTTTTCATTCAATTATATCAATTTAATTTTAAATAAATTTAATATAATTAGGCGCCTTTTCATGTATCCCACGAAGTCGGCTACAGTCGTATTTAGCTTTTCGCAATGTATCAGGGATACCAACATAACAGTGACAGCATAGTGATAGAATGGCTCCGATTTGACATCGTGTCGGTTCGGAAGTGAATTTTAATTTTACGCAATTGAAAATTAAAATGCATGATTTTCCGCAACCCGAAATGCAAAAATTTTCCTTTTATAGTAATTAAGGCGAATCTAAAGTTTTTTTCTAAAAATTATTCGTAATAAGCCTTACCAGTGCGATCCATAATTTACCAAACCATCTACATTTATTTATTGCTATGTACATAAGGAGTTTTATTGTTAGCGGCCAGATTCCAAATGTTGCACGACGTGGTTACTCGCCTTAATAATTACTAATTTGTTACATCAAACCGAATAAGTAATTAAAATTATTGATTAACTCTATATCTTGTATAATTGTTCTTTTTTAATATGTCGTATTTAATTACCGTATAAATGCTTGTATTTTGTACGCCAAAGAAATACCTACTCTATTTTCTCAAAAAAACACGTAGAAATTGACATGGATCAATAATTATAAGTTTCTTCACATTCGTTACAGAATAGGAATTGCATTTTTTTAATGTTTTAAATAATCACATGGAACAACTTGTTGCTTAGGTAAGGTTCGCATTATGGTAGCAAATATAAATGGAGCGTTTTTTAGTAGTTGTCTAAGACGCCGGCAGCTTTCATATTCCAAATCGGATAAAGGTTTTATTCCTAGGGGAATCCCAAGAAAGGCAAAAGTTAATAATTTTATGTAATCACAGAAAACTAGATCATTAGAAAATAAAGAATTTATATCATTAGAAAAAATATAGGAAATATAACGTAGATACTAATGATGTATTCATCAAGTATATGTACCTACTTGAATAATTTAAAAAAATACATATTCTTTAAACATTTTTTTAATCCACACTCTAACTATAAAATACTAGCGCAGTCCCATATAAAATTACGGGATATTATAATCGTAGCATTTATTATAAAAAATATTTATTATGCTGTAGTATTTATAAAATATTTGTCTCAGGATCCAATCAAAACAATAATTAGAAACGATCAGAAATTTATTATTCGAGTGAACACTGATTTAACTTTAAAATCATTATTCCAATTTACACCTGTCAAAAATATGAACAAAAGAAATACACATTTCATATATTAAATTATTATTATAATTTATTTACTAGCTGGTCCCCAGCATGCGTTGCAATGCCATTCAAAGAAATGCCCACCTTCCCCGTCTTCCCCCCTCCCCCGTTCCACTTCTCGCTGCCTTTCCTCACTGCCGCTAAAATATATGAAATACACACATTTTCATTTATACAAAGTTCATTACACCAGAGCTTACCATTATATATAGCCTATAAATATGTTCTTCTGATGTATGAGCTAAATTAATTTAAAGTTTCATTAAAATCCATTTACTAGTTTTGGCGTGAAAGAGTAACAAGCACGCATACATCCATATTAACTTTCCCGTTAATAATATTAGTAAGATTAAAATAAAATATTATAAATTATTAAAAGAAAAATAATGGTGGAAGTTCCAATTATGAAAATTTAGATTACATTTAACTTGAATGAATTTATGAAAGTCTGTGAATTTTTACACCATTATTTGAATGGGTACATATAACTCAATTAGATTGAACAAGAAAAATGAACGAATGTTACTCGTAGGAATCTTAAATAATTCGCAATTACCACACCAAAATCTGACGCAAAATCCCAATAATTCCGCCGATCGAAATTCTTTCACCGGCCTGAAATAACTCAAATATGATAATTAACCAAATTTTAGCACCAAAGCGCGGTTAAAAAAATGGCGATCCCGCCTTTTCGAGTGGCGCCAAAGGAACGAAAAGAAAACCGACATATTTCTCACAGCCTGTCTCTATAACTCATCGTGCAAAAAGTCATAAACCAGATATTTGTGTCTATTAGTTTGGGAAATTATAAAACCATTAGCGGAACAAAGGGGATGACACGGCAGCCAGGCTGTAAGGAGATGAGAGGAGATATCTTCCGATCTTTGTAATTGATTGTAAAGGAAACCTCGGGCGCGGTTTCACATGCCGTCACTATCGCGGTACGATCTACCTCATGCTTGCTCCTGAACTCCTGGAACATGCTTTCAAATTTTAGGTACATAAATTTATAAATGTTAAATTTTTATCTAAATTAATGATTTTTAGTAATTTTATGTAACGAATTAAAACTGTAATAAAAAGGTTATCTCTAAAACACTTGTTAGTGTTGTTAGTACTTATTTCCATAAATAAATCAATCTGGTTAAAATCCAGCCGTGCGCAAATAAACCCTATTAATTTATTTGTTGAAATAAAACGTGTATATCGCTCACCGCACATCAAATATAGCGCAAGTGTGTCAGCCCCGTTATGCTGTGAAAAAATTAAAAATTAAAAAGTAAATTTGTTCAACATTGCAAATTTCAAAATTTTAAATTTTAAAAAAGACAAATTTGGGAGGTGATTCTGCGGGCTGATTTTTTAAATAGTATTAAAAACAATTTAATCAAATAATCCAAGAAAACGGTGATTACTCTAAATTTTGAAAGACTTTGCTTTCTTTGAGAAATAAAAAAAATTAAACCTACTGATATATTTTCCTACATACTTTTACTAATCACCAAATTTGCATGAGAATGAAATCGCACGAGCATTATTAGAAAGTTATTAAGCAGAAAAAAGTGAGCTGTGCTAGCGGTCAGAATTATCAGAATCGCCAGAAGGCATTTCAAAGGAAACGTATGAATTACCGGAATCGATGGTATTTAATGATTTCTTCCGGTTTTACCAATCTGTGTTTCCCGCTCCGATCTGAATCACCCCGAGCGTCTAAATCATTTCCGTTCTGGTGAGAAACTTGAATCATTTCGGTGATACGAATAAACTGAGACAGTTTCCTCAAGCCTGTCATTTTGGTACTTGGGCACATTCCAATAATCACTCATACGTTATTTATTTAGATTGCTTTGGACCATTTACATTGGTCCCCACTAACTGCTTTCTTTGTCAACGCTGTTATTTCAGTATTTAATGATAAATCATAACCTCAAACTACTATTCTCAAAAAATCAATTCAGTGAAATTCGGCAATATCAAATTAATTTTAAACCTTTTTTCTATCTTGAATTTTTAATTGAACGCATCTTCTTTAATTTTTTTAAACTAAAAATATTACCTATAAATTCGCGGCCTCATTGGTCGAGGATTAGCATCCAAAAGGTTGCAGGGTCAAATTCTGGCGTACGCAAATAATTTTATTTGATCAATTTGTGATATTTCGCAAAAAATTAATTGAAAATAATATATTTTTTATTTCCAACGCGTTCCAGAGTGGAAGATACTGTCAGTATCGCCCTCGTGCAGGACTACCATTCAGAATTGAAACGTTGCTTGAAATGGCTTTAGTCGTGTTTGGTGACCAGATCTGATCTGAATAGCCAGGCACTTCCAATCCTCCTTTTTCACATCTTCTTCCCCTCCCCACTACCTTCAGCTTCACAACATAGTAACATACGCCAATTGGGGATGCCGTACTCTAACTGGCTCCAGAAGAGAGGAGTTGGGATTCTTGTAATGCATGTGAATGCAGTATTCACATAATCTTGTGTGCGGTATTCACATAAAAAAGGCTGGGTAGAAAAAATATGTCAACTTTGTAGACATTGCGAATTTATCTACGTAGGTATTAATGAGAAATAAAATACGATATCTCAAAGTTTATGTTGCTGTATTCTATTTCATATAAAACACACATTATTTTATGCAAACCTTTACGACGTTCATGTAAAAGGGCCTCGGTAACTCGCAAATCATCGTAAATATAGCCTGGGGTAGGTGGGCGGTATATCTAGCTGGGTGCGGGTGGGGGTGAGGAGGGAGGCTGCCCTTGGAAGGGTCTGCGGGGGGGGGCACATTCCTCCCGAGAGTTAGCCGACCTTCGGGAACAAAACCTGCTCCAAATTCTTCGTAAAGGGATTCATTGAATATTTGATTCGCCAAGACTCATCCTCGAGCTACACGCTTTTTATTCGTGTTATTATTTTCGAACTATACATATATAGGTACCTACGTTCTACATTCACATTATGAGAAGAATCAAATTTTCAACCCCGATGGCGTACGGATACAAATGGTCGGGTTTTTGCTGTACGCTTGCATCACAAAACGATTTATAGCAAAAATGTTATTATTATCCTCATGTAAATCGATATACCCATGAATCGGATGAACGACGAACGAGAGAAAATATCAAGGAAGACCAAATAAAGTAGAAATGTAATCCCTGAGGCTGCTATGTAGTAAAAACCAAGATGACCGTATTACGAATAAGGAGAACTGGTGAGGAGGCAAGAACACCGTTGTAAAAACTATTAACAATATAGATATAGAATATCATACGGTTCATTGCACATTTCAAAGATATTTAATTGCTAAAAATTATGTGTCAGGTTATTCGTAACCCGGGAATGTGTGTCATTCTGTAAAGATATAATAGATAGAAATAGAAATTTCCATAATAGAGATGATAATAAAAGCTCTGCATCTCACATTAAAACTATAGTAGGTGAAAATACTTGCACTTTCTCAGAAATACTGCAAAAATTGGGCATATTTCTAATCCAATAGCCCCAATGTGTGAGAATTTTTGCTCTTAGATAATTAAATAGATTTCGAAGAAAATTTTTCTTTTTGAATATAAATAAAAAAAAACTAATGTCTTTTTTATACTGACCGAAATCAAAAATAATAAGGAACACACATGAACAAAACAACTACTGGCTATTGGACAGCTACCATTGTAAAACACCGAGCTACTAATACGCGTAAGCATTCCATTAAAACACACAGTGACAATACACAGGAGACATAGGAGTATAAATTCCTGTGCATCTCGTAAATGGACCAATAAATCAGAGTCATCCGAAGATGTGGACAAGCGATTTTATCTGCCTCGGGGTCAGTTAATTACTAGACCTCATTGGACCGGTCTTTAGCGAACGAGGAATTACAATCACCAATACGCAAAATAATCACACAAGTACAAAAGCTTTGATATAGTCAAAGCTGGCATTGGATTTGTGAGTGAATGGTGTGAGAGCTTTTGAGATGTGTTGTTGTTTTTTTTTAGACTAAAGTTCTTGTAAGTACTCGTACAAACTGAATATGAGAATGAACCATACATTAACGATTTAATGTCCATTGAAAACATTTTGGGATAATATGCAAAAATATAATGTAATGCTTTGATCGGTGTTTCTGCCTGAGTAAAGTACCCGTACTCAATATAAACAACACAAAAAGTTAAATTGGGACTTCAAAGCTCCACAAAACTTGGTTTAAGTTATACTACGGACTAAAAGTAGTTGCTTTGACCAATAACTGTGCGAATTTCACGATACCAGCGCTAACCTATCAAGAATTTGTGTTACTTCAAGAGATTTTTTTTTACTTTAACTGATTCTATGATTGTTGATCCCCCGACAGTTGCCCTCCCCGACATACCTATATGCAATATGCATTCGGTTTAGAGAGAAAAAGGTACATCTACTTACACAAAACATAACTAAGTGTTCCCGAAGGGGTATAAAGAGAGGATGCACCTCCGAATAACAAAAGTATAAAACATATTTCCATTCAAATTCATTCCATGCATCTAGGACAAAATTATTTGTCTTTATACTGCATATACTAGTTAACTAGAACATAGTACAAAAAATCGACACTAAATAAATTCATATTAGAATAAGTTAACAATAATAATCTAAACGAAAATATGAAAGAGAACATGACACAGAAATAAAGACAATGGTCGCAACTGTCCCGGTTAGACGGAGAGGTCTGGGTTCGTGTCCCAGTTGCGACCATTGTCTTTTTTCTGTGACTTTTTCTCTTTCATATTTTCGTTTAGATTATTATTGTTAACTTATTCTAATATGATATATTTCACTGATGGGAATAACCTTAAAAAAAGTATAAAAAGAAAGTTTTTCTTATAAAAACTAAATAAATTGGTTTAATATCCATACCAACTTCTTATTAAAGATTTTTTGAAGTCGATTTTTGATTTGAAATTGGTAAATTATGCACTAAAATTATAACGTCATAATAATTATAATTTCGGGGGTTCAAATGTCGGGGGATCAATTGACACACTGGTTCCCAACTTTACCTTTATCAGGCTCTCGAGTTTCTAACATAATTCAATAAAATATCTAATTGACTAATAACAAAAGGATAACAAAACACTGCTTTATCTTTTAGCACTGATAATTGAACGGAGACCTAAAAAACAATATTTTTTAAGCTAGAATTTTCACACGTCAGCAAGTTATTCCTGCTAACGTGTGAAAATTGTTCAAAATTTTTACGATCGATACGAATTTTTGCTTGTAATCTTAGTCAAAACCGAAGATAGCCATCTACGGACATTTAAAAATAGGCTTCCACTTTTCGATTGCGGTCTCGGGATCGTCTTCCGAACTGTGGGTGTCAACATTCGCACGTTCTGTCCGTCTTTACCACTTCGTGTTGACCACAAGGGCCGCCCCGCTCATTAAGCCCAACGAATGTTGACTAATAACCTGACAAGTTTAACGCATTTTCTATAATTATCTGTTTCTAGTCATTATTATTGCTCTATTAGACCTGGAACCAAATTGTTTTCATTTATGGGTGTGATGTTTCCTGACATGAGCGGTTCTTTTGTCATTGGTGCATTTATTTTTTATTTGTGCAACTTTTTATTTAATGAAGCACATAAACCTTTCGAAGGGTGAGCTCTACCATCCTGAAAAATTTATAAGTCTTTCCATTTCAGTTTTCTAAGGTACTTGTGACTTTTTTATCATAAAAACCTATTTACGAATAGAGCTTTCAAATATCCACTACACTGTCAAAATATAAGACACCACCCAAAACTTTCCACAATTTAGTCATAAAATAATATATCAGATATTTGCGGCACGTTCCAGAGTGGGAGATATTATCAGTATCGCCCTGGTGTAAGACCACCACTCAGAATTGAAACGTTGCTTTAAATGGCTTTTGCGGGTTTGGTGGCCAGATCTGAATAGCCAGGAACTTTCCCACCTTCCCCATTCCCATCTCCCCCCCCCCCCCCCCCCCCTCCCCCTCTTCTAACTTCAGCTTCACAACATACACCAATTCTGAATACCATAATCTCACATGCTCTAGACGGTTAGGAGCAGTTAAGACTCTTATTCGGTATACACATTTAAAAAAAAAATAGTAATAATTTGAAATAAAATACAAATCTTCAACAATAAAGCAGAAAATATGCTTGGGAAGCTCGCTTGGGATTATTGTGTCATCAACATTTTCAAGTGGGCACGTATCGATTAAATAAATAAAAATCTAGAAAAATAGTATCAAAACTCGAGCTAAAAGTTAGTTTCTGATTTCATTCGACTTTTTTAGCAAAAAGCGGACGCGTGATATCGAAAAAACCCATTTCCAACATCAAAGAATTACCAGGGAATCATAAAACAAAAGATGCTCATATCAAAATGTAGAATTTCCCGCATAAACGATTTCGGCTTCATTTCGCCGAGATTAATCGCTCGGTAAATACTAAATTCCAGGGGAGCACGAGATGTGGGGGGTGCAGTGCGCTGTGTATGGTGCATGGTGCATCGGCCCTATGCGCGGCAGGCGGGTGCGAGAGAGAGGCGAGAAGGGCGTGGGAAAGCGGCGCAGTTAATTACAGGGCCGGGTGATGGCTTCATCGGGCGCCGGGGAGGGCGCCTCTGGCGTCCAGGGGCGGACTGATAACTGCTAACACTGTTAAACTTAAACATTAAGGTTTTGAAACCGTTTTGACTTAATGGAAAATAATAGTTATAATTGTTCAGTTAACGACAACTGGTCACGCAGTTACTCACTGTCATATTGTAAAGTCAATATTTATGATAAAGCGCATATACACAAAATAATTAAATAAAATATTATTATACTTATACTTCGTAGTAATCTCTAGTCTAAGGTGAATGAATATACGATAAGTGCAAAATTGCATTTTTGTAATAAGAATGTCATTTCATTATGAAATCCATTTTTATTTGCTCTAAATACCTTTTAATTATTTTTTATTTTATTTTTATTTTAAATAAATAAACGGCTATACTGCCTTTTATAAATAAACATATAATAGAGTACAACAGTAAGAAAAAGAATATCATTTCATAATAGTAGTTTTAAATTTTAAAATAACATACAATCATTTTGTGTAACACAACAAAAAATAACAAAAATAACAATGAGAAATATCATCATTTCATTTCACCATGTCCATATTGCGTATATAAAGTTACATTTTGGAAAAATAATTTTTGAGTGCATGTTTATATTGCGCTAATTTTAAGAAATAAATGTCGCCGATGTTAGCATGTTCATTTCCCAAAATGTGTAATCGACTGATTGGTGAGTAATAATGTGATATTGTATGTGTGTTATTATAGTAGAACGGTAGAGTGAGTCTATTGTTAGCGCGACCAGGGCAATGAAATCGTATTAGTTCTATTAAATCAGGGGTATCCAGGACCGAGTGAATTATTTTATATAATATTAATAGATCACAGATTTTTCTGCGATCTGATAAATTTACGAGATTAGTCCAGTTTAATAACAAATTATAGTCTACGGATTCTCTTGGAATACCTTATTTAAAATTAATATACCTAAGGAATCTATGCTGGACTTTTTCAATCGCTTGAATATGGATATTGTAATGTGGAGCCCAAATCGTAGAATTATATTCCAAAATGCTTCTCACTAGCGTTATGTATTTGACGACCTCCGTAGTCCAATGGCTAAGACTCTTGACTCACAATCCGGAGGTCGCGGGTTCGAACCCGGCGTGCGCAAATAAATTTTATTTGATTAATTTGTGTTATTTCACAATTAATTCATTTAAAATAATATATAGTATATTTGCGGCATGTTCCAGAGTGGAAGATACTATCAGTATCGCCCTGGTGTAAGACCACCATTCAGAATTGAAACGTTGCTTGAAAATGGCTTTAGCCGTGTTTGGTGACCAGATCTAAATAGCCAGGTACTTCCCAACCTTCCTCTTCCCCACCTCCTTCCCCTCCCCAATACCTTCAGCCTCACAACATACCCCAATTGGGGATGCCATAGTCTCACTGGCTCCAGACAGGAGCAGTTGAGATTCTTGTGCGGTATTCAGTGTAAAAAATAAAAAAAAATGTATAAAATGCGAATAGTATCAATGTTACAAAATTGTTTGGTTATTCTAATAATAAATCCTAAAATCTTCATTGCTCTATTAATAATATTAGTTATATGGCTAATAAATGTAAGTTTTGAGTTAAAAATAATTCCTAGATCATTTATTGTTTCTACTGAGTTTAATATAATTTTGTCAAGATTGTATTCATAAATGGTCGGTTTCTTTATTTTATAAAATCTTATTATTTGACATTTACTTATGTTAAGTGCCAGTTTATTGCTTATACACCAATTAAACAAGTTGTTTAAATTTTTTTGTAAAATTATGCAATCAGAAGTATTTTTAATTTTTTTATATAATTTTAAATCATCAGCAAATAACAGGATATCAACATCGGAAAAAACGTCTACAATGTCATTAATAAATAAAATAAACAGTACTGGTCCTAAATGGGAGCCCTGTGGCACACCACTAGTTGCAGAAAAGGCATCCGATATTACGTCATTTAACTTTACAAACAGTTGTCTATTTGTTAAATAACTCTCTATCCATGTAAGAAAGTTTCCGGTTATTCCCATACTCCTTAATTTATTTATCAATATTTTATGACAAACTTTATCGAACGCCTTGCTGAAGTCAGTATATATCGAGTCTACTTGACATTTATCTGCAAAGGCATTCGCTATAAAAATAAATAAATAGTGTCCGGAATATAATGGCATTTAAGTAGATGCTGGATATCTCTGCTTACCTCATCAGAGATATCCGGGTTCTCTAAATAAATGGTCACGGAATTTAGTTTATAAATCATAACACTGATTGCTCGATAGAGTTATATTTTATTTGACACCAGAAGTGAGATATTACAAGGATTCTATCCGCGACAATAATTTGCGTAATTAAAAATAGCTCGCTGACAGGAGGAACGCTCAGACCGGAATGATCTGGAAGTTTTTTCCACTCGCGAGCTCAGTTCTGTCATCTGCGCATTTTGCTGCGCAGGCAAGTGTTGCTAGAGTCAAGATGACATTTTGCTCAAAATATAATAATAATCGCGGTGCCTACATACCTCCTCCCCAGCATTTTATGCGACAAACGCACATATGTAAAAAACTTAAAATTAAACAAAAATTACATATATAGTGTTCGATGCCCATTTGATTATTTTAAATTAACACAGTCGGACAAATTGGAATACTGGATCAACCAGTTTGTTGTAAGATCGAGAAAAAAACCAAAAGTAATAAACTTTAACTATGTTTCAAAAAAATAATTAAGTGGGCTTGACAAACAATGCTGACTAAAGCAACCTAGTTTGAGTGTAATAAACACTTACTGTAAAAGTGATAAGTGTTAATTAAATTATTAATTAATTAATTAATTTTTATAAGTCTCATAAGCTACGGAAAGGGGAAACCACGTCGTGCTAATACAAAAATGTAACCCGTTGGCTAAGTTAAATTACTTCAAATCTATTAAAGATGAGTGACGTGTGTCTTCATTATAACCATACAACTAGGGATAAAAATTAATAAGTGAAAATTTTACACAACTTATAAGTCAAGATTACTTCAAATCTATTTAAGATGAGTGACAAGTGTCTACATTACAAACATGTAACCAGAAATAAAAAAATAAATATGTGAAAACTTCACACAACTTATAAGTCAAGAAAGAAAATACGTAATGGGTATCACACTTCGTAGAGATAAGGAAAGTCCTATCATATCTATAACCGCGCCATATCTATATGAGGTATGATATTCACTTCATAAGTAGAATGTATCATATACATACTTGAGTACTTAAAATTAATAAAGTTCATTTTTTATGTATAGAACATCAGGAAACGTATATAAATATATAAAAATATTAAACGTATATAAAAATAAGGTGAACTATATTAAGAAATGTGTTTAGACATATGTCCCGTAGATCGTGGGATATCATTATGAAAAGTTGTAACCTATACAGATCAAAATTTATGTGTAACTAAAATTATATACATACATCATACATTAACTAGTATGGAATACTACAGGCAATAGTTGGTATTATAATTAGGTCCTGCATTTAAGTGCATCTAAAGTTACATCATGCCATTATTAGAATGGGAAAACGAATACAATATAGCTTGTATTATTTTCAAATCATACATCTAATATTATATAGATCATGCTTTTATCAGCATGGAATAAAGAATACAATAGTTTGTATTATTTTTAGATCATATTATTTATGTTCATCTAACGTTACATACTTCATGCATTCATTAGCATGGAATAAAGAATACACCTCAAGAAAAATCTTGGAAAGTTACTTCATGTTATAACATGGTATATCATCTTATGATAATAGTTGAAAAGATTTTTCCTATTTACATTTTTGAAAAAAATTGAAAAGATTTTTCATGTTTTGACATTTTTATAAAAATAGATGAAAAAAAAAAAAAATTTAATGCTTTAACAGGTGAGCATGGGTGGTCTACGTCATACATTTATAAGTACGGAAAGAGCAGTACCAAATTTACCTATAAATACATGATAACAATATGCTTCACGTTTTGACAGGTGTGGGCAAGGTAAGCAGTCATCACACACCTATCAAAATATGGTAATATAATAAGGAAATGGAGAAGGCAGTTCATTGTACCTTCTACACATATTTGAATTTTCATACTTAAAACGTATGGCAAAACTACATCATGTTTTCCCAGGTATTGTGGAATGATACATCACATACCTACAAAAACATGGAAAACACTCATCACACTTTTGTAAGTGTATGGAAAAGTACATCATGCACTTAAAAAAGCGTGGAAAAAACGAAACGACACATATTACATGGTATTTTGTTATGTATAAATATACATGTTGACATCATGTTCTATGAACATGAGATTTTTTAAAAACAACCCTTCCTTAAGACAGGATTATTGAATATATCAATTATGACGATGGTTAAACAAACCTAGAGTTCAATTTCTATCAAAAATTGTAGTCTCTAATTATTTTCATTATATAGTGAAATCATGTTCTATGAACATGGAGATTTAAAAATAACCCTTCCTTAAGACAAGGTTATCAAATATGTAAAAAAATAACATAGTTAAATAAACTTAGAGTTCCAACTTCTATCAAAAGTTGATGTCTCTAGTTATTTGTAGTTACAGTAATTAAAAAAATACTACCAAAATTTATGTCAATAATGTGGATTTACTAATGAGATATATATCTGTGAATCGAATTTGGGAGTATATAGTGATTTTATATCGGAAAAAAATTATATGGAAAAACTACGTATCTTTAAGCCTTTTTTCTAAAGGGCCTGGTACCTGTCTGGAAAATGCACTCTTCTACCGAACCTTGTAGTAGTAATTTTGTCCGGGGTCTGTTCTGCGACAGGTTCTTCGATAGTCAACTTCTCTTCGGAAGGAACGAAGGCTGGTTTCAAGCGATCAATAGAGACGCGCTTTGGTTTTCCATTGATGATAATGACATATGTCTTTTCGTTACGTTCTTCCACTTTGTAAGGTCCATCGTAAGGGAGTTGCAGCGATTTTCGTGCGGAATCAGTTCTCAGAAAAACGTGAGTAGAAGAAGGTAAATCCTTATGAAAAACTTTCCTGAACCGTGATTACTGGCAGGAGTAGATTTTATATTTTCAAATCTTCTTTGTAGTCGACCGACGTAAGTATCTGGCTCTTCGCGAGGCGTAGGAGTGAAGAAATCACATGGTAACCTCAGCGTTCTACCATAGGTAAGTTCAGCAGGCGAGCATTTTAAATCATCACGAACTGTTGACCTCAATCCAAGTAGTATAATAGGGAGAGTCTCCAACCAGTTCGGGTCGCCGTTAGCCATAAGTGCCGACTTGAGGGTTCTATGCCACCTTTCTATCATGCCATTAGCTTGAGGGTGGTAGGCGGTTGTCCGCGTATGCTTGATTCCGAATTTTTCTGTGAGTTTCTTGAAAAGACATGACTCAAACTGACGTCCCTGGTCTGTCGTAATAGTTTCGGGGACACCATGCTTCGAAATCCAGTGAGTTGTCAGTGCTGTGGCGACTGTGTCTGCTGACATATTCTTTAAGGGGACTGCTTCGGGCCAGCGAGTGAATCTGTCAATCATGGTGAGCAGATATTGATAATCACTACAAGCGGGCAGGGGTCCAACCAAGTCGATGTGGACGTTCCGGAAACGGTCTTCAGGCAGAACATACGTGGCTCTTGGCGCGACTGTATGTCTGGAGATTTTGGCCTTTTGACAATTTATGCAATGTTTGACAAAGAACTTTATATCCTTCGCCATGTTGGGCCAAACAAATCTCAATTTAATACTGTTGACAGTCCCATTAATGCCTGGATGACAAACATTATGCACATTTTCTATGACCTCTTTTCTCATATTAGATGGTACGAAGGGTCTTACATGACCGGTAGAGATATCACACCACAATGAAGAATTAGTTCCAGGAATCACCATTTGACGTAGAGAGAGAGAGGAGTCCTCAAGTGCCTTAGTAATTTCGTCGTCGTGACTCTGCTCTTGTCTCATTCTCTCATAGTCAATTGCAGAAGGGCTATTTATCTCTTCAATGCGAGAAAGAGTATCTGCAACTGTATTCTGGTGTCCGGAAATATGTTTGATGTTGGTGGTAAATTGAGATATATAATCTAGTTGTCTCTCTTGACGAGGAGAACTTGAGGCTCGTTTCTTGTTGAAAGCGAAAGTGATGGGCTTGTGGTCCGTGTAAATAGTAAAATTTCGACCTTCTAAGTTGCTCCTAAAATACTTTACTGCCTCGTAAACACCGGTTAATTCACGGTCAAACGTACTGTATTTACGCTGTGCCGGGGTAAATTTTCTTGAAAAAAATCCTAAAGGTTGCCATGCTGTACCTTTATTTTGTTGCAATGATGCTCCCATAGCCAGGTTGGATGCGTCCACCATAACTGCTAATTCAGCGTTTGGGTCTGGGTGTGCTAACAATGCGGCAGAAGCGAGGTGTCGCTTGCATTGGTTAAAATCCTCCGTTAATTCCGGGGTCCAAGTAAGGATACGTTTGTCATTCTTTTTATATCCAGAAATGCAATCAAAAAGTGTTGTTTGGGCGCTGATAGTGTTGGGTAAAAATCTTCTATAATAATTGAGCATTCCCAAAAAACGTCTTAATCCTTTGGCTGTTTTGGGGAGAGGAAAATCAATAATAGTTTTCACTTTCTCTTTAATTGGAGTCATCCCTTCCGGTGAAATGGTATGACCTAGAAAATTAACAGTCGGGAGTCCAAATTGACATTTTTTAATGTTAATTACCAATCCATTATCTGCTAATCTTTTAAATAGAATATCCAAATGTTTTTTATGCTCCTCTTCATTGCTGGAGGCTATAAGGATATCATCAAGATAAACAAAGCAAAAATCCAGATCTCTGGTTACGGCATGCATGAAACGCTGGAAGCTTTGGGCAGCGTTGGATAATCCAAATTGCATAGTCGTAAATTCAAAAAGGCCAAATGGTGTTATAATAGCCGTTTTGGGTATATCTTCTGGTTCCATAGGGATCTGGTAGTATGCCCTCAGCATATCTATTGTTGTGAAGATTTTTGCTTTTGCGAGTTTATGTGAGAAGTCCTGGAGCTGCGGAATGGGGTATTTGTCGGGAATCGTTTTGGCGTTGAGACAACGATAATCACCGCACGGTCGCCATTCACCATTAGGCTTCTTCACCATGTGTAAAGGGCTCGCCCAGTTACTCTTGGACGGCCTGCAAATGCCTTGCTCCATAAGGTAATTAAACTCCTTTTTGGCTGCTTCTAACAGTTTTGGTGCGAGTCTGCGAGCTCGTTCAGTTACAGGTGGACCCTTGGTCTCTATGCAGTGCGTCACTGTATGTTTCTTGTTATTTAGAGCTTGCATATTCGGTCGCGTCAGGCCTGGATATTTATTTAAAATCTCCCTGTATTTTTGTGATGAGGAAATACTGGAGATACCGGATGAGGGTCCATTGGATGTTGCGCCTCGAATCCGTAAGCCTGTAGACTGGTCTGTAAGTGTACCCTTTTTTAGGTTGACCGACAAGTTAAAATGATGGAGAAAATCAGCACCAAGTATGGCTCTATTCACATCAGCCACTATGAAACGCCATTTCATTGTTCTCCGGAGGCTGAACTTAAGTTCAATCGTCCTTGTGCCGTAGGTTCGGATGGAATTCCCATTAGCTCCGTATAAAGTTGTGGGGCACTTGTCGGAAGTTATGTAATTCTTCGCTATTTTCGATGTCTTCGGGATCACAGAAATGTCTGCGCCTGTGTCTACTAAAAACTTTTGGCTTGTTTCTTGGTCATAAAGGAAGAGACGACGAGTCTGAGTAGGAATTTCACATGTCTCTACTGTGGAATTCCTCCGTCGTTTCCCGACCTCTTCGAGCGGAAGGTACACGGTTGTTGGCATCGGTAGGCATTTTCACCGAACTTGGCATGTTTTTGCAGTACCCATTCGGTGCTTTGTTGGGCGATCTACCGCGGGACCTGGAACGTGGTCTTCTAGCGGGATTCTGATAGTTATTCTGACGACTATTATTGCAACGTGGACTCTCGCTTCTGTGCTCGCTGTAGGTAGATGGGCGGTCACGATTATGGACCTGCGACATCTTCAAAAGTTTCACCTCGTGGGTAAGAGCTGCGACCTGCTCTAAAAGGCCTTGCATTGACGTATCATTACGTTCGGATCTTGAAGTTCCGGGTTTGGTGTCGTGGTCTACCGCGCCACATTCTGTTGCCTGGTACACATCAACTATCTTATCGGCAGCTAGTGCTAGTTGGTTTAGGTTATTGTCTGGAAGTGCTGAAAGTATGGCTTGGACATGCTGAGGAAGCCGTTGGAGCCATAATGTTTTTACGATGGCGCTCTCCGCTAATGCGGGTCCAGCTAACTCCAGCATGTGTCGTAGAAGTCCTGTAGGTTTTCGGTCTTCTAATTGTAATCCCGTCAATAGTCGTGTTAAACGCTTCTCTTCGGAGTCTTGAAGTCTGTCTATCAGCGATGCCTTGAGTGTGCAATATTTGTCCTTCACTGGCGGGTTTATCACTATGTCGCTAACGCATTGTAATGTTTCAGCGTCCAAGGCGGCGACTATGATGTTGTATTTAGTAAAATCTTCCTTGATGCGGGAGTTAGTAAACTAAGCCTCGGCTTGAGCGAACCATAGACTAATGTTACTTCTCCAACAACTTGGTAACCTCACAGAAACGTGATGGATGGATGTTTCCGAAGAACAGCCCTCGTTGTTTGATTCCATTTTTGGTGTTGGATTTTCCTTGCGCAATATTTCTTCAGTTCTTTTAGCTATGTCGCTTGGTTCAATGGAGGGTGTCTCTCCGGTAGATGTCATTTAAGTGCAGACAATAAAGGCGAGACAAAAATATGGAATACCCGACAGTGAAATAAACTCCTTTGTGATAAAACTAGTTAAAATTGAAATTCTCAATTTTTAAATTAAAAATAAAAATCCACACTAATGCCTTTTCTCTTTCAAAAATTTTCAACAATAATTCTGATAAAAATAAGTGGGAATTATATACCTCCACTATTTATTAGTTGATTCGATAGTTGCTTAAAAACTTTAAAAATCGTTAAATTGTTAAAAAATTTTAAAATAGTTGAATATTTTCTAAAATTTTATTGTTAACATTTATTAAAATTTTGTTAAAACTTTTTTTTTTTTTTTTTTTTAAATTTATTAAAATTTTTTGTTGTATAGATAAACTCGTTTTCGATGATATTAAATAGTTTTAGATGATAAGAAAGGAACTTTAAAAATCGTTACAATTCAGAACATGTGCGATTTGCAACATTATTGTATTAATTTGACCTCAAGAAAAAATATGGCGTCATTGTCGTAAAAATATGTCGAACCAATTTTATCCGGTGACGATTCTCAGATGAATTCTGGATGCAGATGGAGTAGATGCTGGTCTCCCTGATGACGGATTCAGGATCCTGCGTTCTCTGGCGGAGATCTCAGGATTCACGTTCCCTGGTGATGAACTCGGGATGCCTCGTTCCCTGGTGATGATCACCTACGGTCATCGCTGCGCCAATCCGTTCTCACTGAAATAGAGGGTAAAACGCACTTATCATTCAGGAAGGAACAATTTATTTAACAAAACATAGCGGGATAATAATGTAAAACGCACTTATTATTCTGTAAAAAATGATTATGTTACTAAAACATTAGTGGGATGATGATGTTTCAATTGATAATTAGATGTAAAACATGTGTTTGACAAGAATGTGTGACAATGCTATCGAAATAACACGGTCGTGTATTTATTTTAAAAATTACTGGAACATTTATTTCAAAAGGGATTTTACTTTAAGTTATGCTATAAAACAATAGAATTTACTTACTTGCTGTCCAGGATTCCGTCTTGGAACGTTTCTCCCCTCCCGCCAGCAAGCTAGTTCTTTTAGTCGAAAGGTCACCAGCTAGAGTCAAGATGACATTTTGCTCAAAATATAATAATAATCGCGGTGCCTACATATGGTGCTGATTTTCTCCATCATTTTAACTTGTCGGTCAACCTAAAAAAGGGTACACTTACAGACCAGTCTACAGGCTTACGGATTCGAGGCGCAACATCCAATGGACCCTCATCCGGTATCTCCAGTATTTCCTCATCACAAAAATACAGGGAGATTTTAAATAAATATCCAGGCCTGACGCGACCGAATATGCAAGCTCTAAATAACAAGAAACATACAGTGACGCACTGCATAGAGACCAAGGGTCCACCTGTAACTGAACGAGCTCGCAGACTCGCACCAAAACTGTTAGAAGCAGCCAAAAAGGAGTTTAATTACCTTATGGAGCAAGGCATTTGCAGGCCGTCCAAGAGTAACTGGGCGAGCCCTTTACACATGGTGAAGAAGCCTAATGGTGAATGGCGACCGTGCGGTGATTATCGTTGTCTCAACGCCAAAACGATTCCCGACAAATACCCCATTCCGCAGCTCCAGGACTTCTCACATAAACTCGCAAAAGCAAAAATCTTCACAACAATAGATATGCTGAGGGCATACTACCAGATCCCTATGGAACCAGAAGATATACCCAAAACGGCTATTATAACACCATTTGGCCTTTTTGAATTTACGACTATGCAATTTGGATTATCCAACGCTGCCCAAAGCTTCCAGCGTTTCATGCATGCCGTAACCAGAGATCTGGATTTTTGCTTTGTTTATCTTGATGATATCCTTATAGCCTCCAGCAATGAAGAGGAGCATAAAAAACATTTGGATATTCTATTTAAAAGATTAGCAGATAATGGATTGGTAATTAACATTAAAAAATGTCAATTTGGATTCCCGACTGTTAATTTTCTAGGTCATACCATTTCACCGGAAGGGATGACTCCAATTAAAGAGAAAGTGAAAACTATTATTGATTTTCCTCTCCCCAAAACAGCCAAAGGATTAAGACGTTTTTTGGGAATGCTCAATTATTATAGAAGATTTTTACCCAACACTATCAGCGCCCAAACAACACTTTTTGATTGCATTTCTGGATATAAAAAGAATGACAAACGTATCCTTACTTGGACCCCGGAATTAACGGAGGATTTTAACCAATGCAAGCGACACCTCGCTTCTGCCGCATTGTTAGCACACCCAGACCCAAACGCTGAATTAGCAGTTATGGTGGACGCATCCAACCTGGCTATGGGAGCATCATTGCAACAAAATAAAGGTACAGCATGGCAACCTTTAGGATTTTTTTCAAGAAAATTTACCCCGGCACAGCGTAAATACAGTACGTTTGACCGTGAATTAACCGGTGTTTACGAGGCAGTAAAGTATTTTAGGAGCAACTTAGAAGGTCAAAATTTTACTATTTACACGGACCACAAGCCCATCACTTTCGCTTTCAACAAGAAACGAGCCTCAAGTTCTCCTCGTCAAGAGAGACAACTAGATTATATATCTCAATTTACCACCAACATCAAACATATTTCCGGACACCAGAATACAGTTGCAGATACTCTTTCTCGCATTGAAGAGATAAATAGCCCTTCTGCAATTGACTATGAGAGAATGAGACAAGAGCAGAGTCACGACGACGAAATTACTAAGGCACTTGAGGACTCCTCTCTCTCTCTACGTCAAATGGTGATTCCTGGAACTAATTCTTCATTGTGGTGTGATATCTCTACCGGTCATGTAAGACCCTTCGTACCATCTAATATGAGAAAAGAGGTCATAGAAAATGTGCATAATGTTTGTCATCCAGGCATTAATGGGACTGTCAACAGTATTAAATTGAAATTTGTTTGGCCCAACATGGCGAAGGATATAAAGTTCTTTGTCAAACATTGCATAAATTGTCAAAAGGCCAAAATCTCCAGACATACAGTCGCGCCAAGAGCCACGTATGTTCTGCCTGAAGACCGTTTCCGGAACGTCCACATCGACTTGGTTGGACCCCTGCCCGCTTGTAGTGATTATCAATATCTGCTCACCATGATTGACAGATTCACTCGCTGGCCCGAAGCAGTCCCCTTAAAGAATATGTCAGCAGACACAGTCGCCACAGCACTGACAACTCACTGGATTTCGAAGCATGGTGTCCCCGAAACTATTACGACAGACCAGGGACGTCAGTTTGAGTCATGTCTTTTCAAGAAACTCACAGAAAAATTCGGAATCAAGCATACGCGGACAACCGCCTACCACCCTCAAGCTAATGGCATGATAGAAAGGTGGCATAGAACCCTCAAGTCGGCACTTATGGCTAACGGCGACCCGAACTGGTTGGAGACTCTCCCTATTATACTACTTGGATTGAGGTCAACAGTTCGTGATGATTTAAAATGCTCGCCTGCTGAACTTACCTATGGTAGAACGCTGAGGTTACCATGTGATTTCTTCACTCCTACGCCTCGCGAAGAGCCAGATACTTACGTCGGTCGACTACAAAGAAGATTTGAAAATATAAAATCTACTCCTGCCAGTAATCACGGTTCAGGAAAGTTTTTCATACATAAGGATTTACCTTCTTCTACTCACGTTTTTGTGAGGTTACCAATCACGTCGGGGTCACCAGTTTTAGTAGATGCTGGATATCTCTGCTTACCTCATCAGAGATATCCGGGTTCTCTAAATAAATGGTCACGGAATTTAGTTTATAAATCATAACACTGATTGCTCGATAGAGTTATATTTTATTTGACACCAGAAGTGAGATATTACAAGGATTCTATCCGCGACAATAATTTGCGTAATTAAAAATAGCTCGCTGACAGGAGGAACGCTCAGACCGGAATGATCTGGAAGTTTTTTCCACTCGCGAGCTCAGTTCTGTCATCTGCGCATTTTGCTGCGCAGGCAAGTGTTGCTAGAGTCAAGATGACATTTTGCTCAAAATATAATAATAATCGCGGTGCCTACAGCATAAATGGGAAATTGGGGCATCTAAATAAACAATACCCCCATCCCAAGTCATCCCAAGTAATACGCTACGTTTCATGACTTAGCAGGGATGGCCGGATTCATGTGGTGCAGTTTGTCTATGTTTTGGTGGTGGATGTTCTTGCTCACCTACTGCGTTGCGGGCCGGATCCGGAAATACTGGTTGAGGAAAACCTTTTGACCTCTGCAGCCAGACTCTCTCGACCCATTGCCTTGCACCGCAGTGGAAGGGTTGGATTCAGACATCGTCATCCCTGAACTCCTGACACCCAAATTCCTACCCATCCATCATACCCTTTTCCTTCCCAGAACTTACTTTCCCTAAAAAGAGCCTCCACACAGCATTTCCAAAGATGATCCAGGCCCTGCGGGAAAGTTTTTTTCAAAGCCCCCTGTATGGAGATAATGTTAAAAAAACATAGAGATCTACTTTAGTGAACTAAAAAAAAAACGAAACGAAACTCAGAACAAAGACACTACAGTGATCTTTTAAAAAAATGCGAAAATAACAGTAAAAAAACTTGGAAGTTAATGAATAATATTCTTAAAAATCAGTCTAATACTCCGAATAATTTTTGTACTAAATTAATAATTAATGATGAAATAATCACTAACAATGTAGAGATATGCGACTACTTTTACAATTTCTTTTGAAACATTGGCTCCTCCCTAGCTAATAATATACGTAACAAAGTCGTACACAAACCAGCCAATGAAATAACATTAGAACATGATAGTATAGAATCTTTATATCTTCAATCAACAACAGAATTAGAAATAAGCAAAATATTAAAATCAAATGCGAGTGCCGGTTACGATAAACTCAAATACAAGACAGTGCTAAGTCTCTCAACGGAATTGGTTCCTATATTATCAAAATTGATTAACCAATGTTTTAAAGAGGGAACTTTTCCAGACAGCTGTAAAATAGCCAAGGTGATACCAATTCACAAAGGTGGGTCCAAAACAAATACCTCAAACTACAGACCCATCTCAATCTTACCAATCTTATCAAAAAATTTTGAACGTGTAATCTACGAAAGATTAAACAATTTTCTGTCAAAAAATCATTCTTTTATAAAAAACAATATGGCTTTAGGAAAAAATCGAACACACTTGAGGCAAAAAACGACCTTATCAGTGAACTTAGGAGCGGTATTGATGATGGAAATTATATTTTATCTATACTAATTGACCTTCAAAAAGCCTTTGATACAGTAAGCCATGATATACTTCTAAAGAAACTCGAGAAAATTGGTGTAATTGGTCCTGCTCTTAATCTATTCAAATCATATCTTAGCAATAAAAAGCAATTCGTAAGCATTAATAATCAAAATAGTAAGCACCTTCCAATAAACTATGGAGTTCCGCAAGGATCCATACTAGGGCTACTACTGTTCCAAATTTATATTAATGATATTTCGCAATTAGAATTAAACGGTGAAATTTTCTTATATGCAGATGATACTGCAATATTCTACTGGGGTAAAGATCTAAACATCCTACTAGAAAATGCACAAAGTGACCTAGAAAGAATTTGCAGTTGGCTCCAATAAAATATCCTAACAATGAATATTAAAAAAAAACAGGATACATGATTTTAAGCGCAACCCGTAAAATAATTCCTCCTCATGTACCTTTAAAAATTGAAAATAACGATTTGCAAATCCTGATACAGGAAAAATATCTCCGGCTGTGCATCGATAAGCATTTAACTTTCAAACAACACATGCAAGATGTGAAAGATAAAATTACACCCTTAATTAGCGTTTTTAGCCGGTTATCATATCTATTGCCAATTAAATTGAAAAAAAGTTTATATTATAGTCTCGTACACTCACACCTAAATTACCTGATTGAAATCTGGGGAAACGCATGTGAAACATACAAAAATGAATTACAGGTAATACAAAACAAGGTAATCAAAAAACTATTTAACTACAAGCCCAGAACATTCACAAAAAAATTATATACGGAAACAAAACTATTAAAATTAAGAAAACTATATGAATACAATACATATCTTCTTTTATACAAAATACAAAATAATCTCGTACGCACAAACACAGAAATCATTAAAACGTCTCAAGTACATAAACACTTTACACGACAACATGATAACATACATTTAGCGCCCTTGAGGTGATTTTTCACAAGAACGGCGCTATATAAATCGTCCAAATATTATTATTATTAAACACCATCCACACTAACTATGGTAAACAATCCATTGGTTACGAGGGGGGCAACTTATATAATTGCCTCCCAAATGACATTAAAAACGAAAATTAGTTGGGTAAATTTAAAAAAAATTTATTAATATTTATTCTTGATAAACAAAATAATGAAATAGAATAGCGCTGTATTGAAATCTTTACTTTATCTTAATGTGTATGATTATTTCTAGTTAAATGAGTGAAAATATAATTTTCTTTAAACTGCAATAAAAAATAAATAAAAAACTATTTAGGTATTTTTAATGTTTCCTTTTTCCTTGGTTAAAAATATGTTTGTGGCCAGTTTTATGTCTATTTTCGAAATATTTTCAAAGAAAATAAACGGCTGTTAGGTAACCCCCTAGCCATCGATTTTTTCATATTTGATCTAAAAAATTCCAACTTCGTGCTCGCTTTATTCGAAAACGAAAGCTTAAATATAAAAAAGTTGTACCACAAAATCGAATCCAAATGTAATATAGATTTACTAGATTCGGGCTTGTACCGTGTGTGTTGTTTTTATAGAAAACCAAAGAAATTTCTTCTTCCGACTTACAGTTACAACTACTGAATTTTTCGAACTTTTCTCCTGAGATATTTATTTTAGCGATTATCTATGCGTGGACCCTAAAAGTATACAGGGATATTAAATGGTTTTGTTGAAAATTGGAACTAAAGTTATCAATTCTTATCAATATATTATAGAGCCGAAAAAAAATTGTAGGGAATTTGAATGACCACCTATGAAATGTTAAGGAAATAATGTTTCTAACTCTGTTTCTAGTTCTCGTAAGGGCATCGGTCATCTAAAAACTGGATGCGGTCCTGCTTATCATTTGGCAAATTATATGAAAGGGGATAGTAGTTCCACACCTGTATCACACGTATAAACTTAAGTGATAAACTCTACGGGTTGATCCGAAAGACTGGATTTTGAAAAAAAACTTTTGGGTGAATGACTTATTGAAAGTAGAAAATTATCATTCTTCACTTTTTCTATCTACGTAAGAAATAATGGTATAGGTACCGCCACCCTGGGAACCATTTATTGGATAACCAACTGACATGGGTCACCCCTAACCATTTTGATCTAACCAGCCATATAGGATTCATACGTTCGTCACTCCCGGAGTCATTGACTCCCAGATACCTACCCGCCCCTCACACCTCTTTCCTTCCTATCTTCCCTCAAAAGATGCTAAACATAGACTGCCCGATTCATTAACCCCCTTCATACCATTTCCTTCCCAGAACTTCCTCTACTTCCTTTCCCTAGAAAGACCAACCTCACAACATCCCCAAAGATGACAGACCCTCGTGGATTTTTTTCCCAGGGCCTTCTGTATGGTGATAGAGTAAAAAAGATAGTATAGCTTATAAATATTAGGTGAATCTAATAATAACTGATCTACGTAAAACCAAAGTTTGGTAAAACCAAATAAAACCATTTTTTTAATCAATGTTGCGAAGGTAGGTACTTTCAGTCTTCCTGTATAAGCCTATAAGGACTATAAATGCTCCGACGAATGAGATAACCTCTCCAAGACCACCACGAAAACGCAAGTAAATTTAAATTACATATTTTATATCTCATTGGTTTACTCATACTACCTTATCAGGTAAGTATGAATCACGGTAATCTTCTAAATTCACATTACGTTAATAATAATAATAATAATAATAATTTATAGAGCGCCGTTTTTGTGAAAAATCACCTCAAGGGCGCTGTACAATTTATTCATAATTCTTAGGTTATATCTAATTTTAATATTTTAGTTAAGCATATCAATATCACCTAAGTATTGATTTTTCAGCGTGAAGCCGCTGTATCGGAGATTGAGCAATGTATTTGCGCTTATGTATATTGCAGTAGAATAGAATATTGTGGCGTGTTGTTCTTGGGATAGGTCTAGGTTTATAAGTTAAAGGAGTTCGGAACAGTCTAATTTGGAGTAAAGTATTTTAAATAAGAAAATTAAATCAATTATTTTACGTCTGTCTTCTAATGTGTAAATTTTAAGAGTAATAAAAAAAGTAATAATTTATGTTTTCTGACGGGATATACATTTTCAAATTCACTCAATATTATATGAATTTGTAAGAGGGAGACCAAACTACTGAGTTGTATTTTATTTTGCTTCTAACTAGAGCCACGCATTACATTTTTATGGCTTGTAGGTAATTCAAGTTTTCGGTTGTTTTTAAAATGAAGCGTAGTGTTTTTATACATTTGATGATTAATTCATATTTTAATGATGACGATTGGCTGGATTTTATTTAAATAATGATAATAATAAGGCTTAATCTGCGTGATTGTCAGCAAGGACGTGCCGTAAACTGTCGAAATGAATACAAGCCAAATTAGTGATATTTCAAGTGCAACAAAAAACATATTTAAAGTTTACAATCAACGAAAATCAACACGTCTAATTATTAATTTCAAAACAACTAACATATTCGATCACGTTTACTTTCGTCAAAGTTTTTTAAAGTCCTCGATTGCTTAAATTTTTCAAAATGACTTTTGTGTAGTGAGTTTGGAAGTGAGAACTTGGGTTAGTGCAAAGGATATATGTAGAAAAGTAATTTCAAGAAATTACTGAAAGTTCACTGGCTTTCAGTTACAGCAATGGGACGTATATTGTCCCTTCAGTAAATAACTATGGGGGGTCATATTGGTTTCTTTAGCCATGAAATACTCATAAGTACAAGGACTTTGAAAAAAGTAAGAAAAGAAAAGTGTATTTTATTTATTTATTCTTTAATCTTGGTAAACCGAATGCAGAAATTGGTTGACCCCTGAAAGGAGAAAGATGTCGCTTCATTTAAAATATGTTTTGTTTGACGGCCGGCGTAGCGCAGCGGTAAGGCGCTTGACTCGCATACCGAAGGTCGCGGGATCGAATCCCGGCGTGGCAAATAAATTTTATTTGAATAATTTGTGTTATTTCACAATTTATTCATTTAAAATAATATATAGTATATTTGCGGCACGTTCCAGAGTGGAAGATACTCCCTGTATCGCCCTGGTGTAAGACCACCATTCAGAATTGAAAGGTTACTTAAAATGGCATTAGCCGTGTTTGGTGACCAGATCTGAATAGCCAGGTACTTCCCACCTTCCTCTTCCCTATCTCCTTCCCCTCCCCACTACCCTCAGCCTCACAACATACCGAAATTAAAACAAATTGTTAATTACGAACCCTCTACCCCTGCTGTGTGCTATTTTCTCATTCTCATTATGTTGTTTTTATTTTTTTAATCATGCTTATCCTTGAACATTATCTTATTACGTGAAAATGTATTATTTTTATATAGGTTCATGGTATAATTTCATATGAACTATCCGACATACTTTAAATCTGTGTTTTTATTTCTTTTTCTAATGCTTTATGTTTTATGTAATGATTTAATCTATTTTTCTTTTTCTAATAATTTATGTTTTATGTAATGTTTTAATCTATGTTTTTATACATATACTATGAACTATTAGACTTAAGCCATATATATATATATATATATATATATATATATATATATATCTACTTTTTGTCAAAAATAACCTATAAAATAGACTACTTAGGAAAACCCAAAATTTAAGGATATTTTAGTTTTAGTTTAAAAAACTGCTATAGAATCAACTTTTTACGTACGCATATTTTTAAATAAATTATTTTATAATTACTGTCAAAGGATGCTCTATTGGTAGTATATAAAACATGTAAATTTCTGCTAAATTATTAGTACATTTTTCAAAACGTTTACTTTTCTTTACTAACTAACTAACCATTACGCCATTTTTCATACTCACTCCACACACTCCATGCCTTTTTCACATTCATACATCGTCTCATATATGATCTTCTATTATTATCACTCTTGACAAGGCCCGACTAAAATATCCGATTCACTAGTGTATACAATTTTGACGGGGGTCGCTATCTAAGAAATGTACACATCAAAAAGCTTAAAAAAGAAAATCAAATTATTCTAAGTGCAACTTTCATTTTTAAGAAGATAGGTAGACACCTACCTTTTGATACGAAGGTACCTGAAGATGAAACCGTGTATTTGTGTGTAGGGTGGCGCGTGAAAACCATAGAAAACAAATAATAAAGATGTAACTTATATGACCACACTAATGAACTCGAAGAGCATTATTCTTCGAAAACGTTTATTGCCCGTCGTACCTGCCCAAAGGAAACATAATTGAGGTTTATAACGTTGAGCAAGGGCCGGTTTTTCAGTGCAAGCTTAAAGTGTTAAACTACCGTGATTTGAAAACATGCAAGCGGTATTATACGTTTTTTAGATTTTCAAGGCCAAAAGTATTTTCTTGATTTGTTTCTGGGGTGTTATGCCCTTTTGCGCTACCTCCTTCTTTAGCCAACGTTTGCATATACAAATATGCCGGATCTGCTCTGATGATGGACACTGCAACGCTGTCCGAAACGTTGGCTAAATAAATGGTTAGCGCAACACAGCATAATACCCCTAAAACAATTAGGAAAAAAATGCAAGCGGTATGTTTAATGTTTGGTAAGTATTTTTTTACATTAAATCTACACAAGAAGCCCTGACGAAAATAATTCCCTTCAGAGCCTATTCCATATTTGGGGATGCTGTTTGGAGGTGGAGATAAAAGAAAGGAGTGGAAGTTCGGAAGAAAAATACTAGATTTTCGGTTTAAAAAAATGTTTAATAAATCTCAACGGGCGTAAATCATTAATAACATTTTTAGGTATATGATAATTAAAAAATCACAAACTGTGCTAGTTGGTACTGCGAAAAAGCATTAGAATTTTAATGCTTTTCAAAAACAATTCATTGGGTTTATTTGCAGCCTGCCAACATAATTTTATAGAATAAATATCACCTTATAAAAGAGCAAAATACATTACTCAACTGCAGAACACTTTTTCGTGCGCTATTCACTAATTTCTTTAATTTTTTTATTGGGCATTTCTAGTATTAACCATCTGAAAAATGAACAAAATTCCGTCCTGACGAATTTATTGGGAACCTACTCTATTATTTGGACAATCAATTAATTAATTTAATATTATGTTCATGTAGGTGTTATTAACTGAGAATAGCGAAATCCTATTTTAATTCAACCATTTGCCATGTTTTCTGACTATAAGTTTGTTTGTTACGTTCCGGTTCCGGTTCAAGATGGTGGCTTTGTTGGATACAATCTTTTTAACCGCCAGGGTTATGTGATCGTAGTTCATACTTCAAGCTGTCAAATAGGAATAATCAATATTATCATATCGGTCTGATTAAAGTTTGAAGAAATAAATCCACGACAAAATATTCAAATATTCCTTTTTTATTGAAACATAATGTTACGTAAAATATTTAAGGTTTATAATAAAGTTGATTTAGATCAAGGTTCATAAAAATGCGTTTAACAAGGTTAGCTTAACAGGTTAGGTTAACCGGTCAGTGGCTAAGTTGGCATCGCTCCCACCCGGGCGTCGCGTGTTCGATTCCTCGGTTGGCTAAGTCCTACATCACAACACAAGCAACATTTTACGCTTTCTCTGGTGATATTGTCGGGTTATTCGTAACCCGGGAATATTTGTATTTCTTTTAAAAAATATATATATATTTGATAAATATATTTTTTAAAAAAAGCTCATCAAGGGGGTAGAGCTAAAAATTCGTGACGTATCTTGAAGTCAGTCAGCCAGTTGGAAGCGTCCCGACGAGTTTTTTTCGAAAAAGGCCCGTATGAGCTAACCTAACGCTTTTTCACTTTGGGTTTAGATTTACTAAATAAGAGAATATTAGAAACATAAATTTTTGTACGCGAGGTCTACTGTTCAAAGAACTACTAGTATACGAGTATAATGTTTATTATGAAACTTTGACTGAAAACCTAGCTAAAATCTGATGTTGGTAGTAAACAGTAACCAGTAACCACACACAAGAGTAGAGATGCCACCAACCAACAGCCAGCAGCACCACATGACACGGTTCCGACACCAGCCACCAGCTACCAGGTAGGTACTGAATGAAGGTAGACAGGTACACACTGCCCCACAAATTGACACCGCAGACAAAATAGTGTCATTGACATTTTAAAGGCTCAATAAAGTGCTTAAAGTCACTATCCTGAATTGAGGCGAGACCGCAGTAAATCGGACCTCAATCTTTTTGGTATCATCAATGTGTTCTAATTTTTTTATAAGTCAGAATATTTAAAAGTATTTTGACCAATGGCAATCGTTATGGGTAGGTATAATGAAAGTCAATAATAAAAATTATTTATTTTCCATAACGCGTAATAATAAATCTTTTATATACCTACACCTACCCTTGATAAGAATGAGTGGTTTCCACGGCTCTTTCTAGAGTAACAGCTCGGCTTGAGAATTATTTTCCGGCCTGTATGTTTCCTCCCTCCTACAAAATGGGTCTCTTCATGTTCACCCTTACTCTCCTCAAAAAGACCCTCCACACAGCATCCCTCGGAGATGACATTGGTCTCGAGGGATTTTTTTACTCAGGGCCTCCTGTGTGGAGTTAATGTAAAACATAAGTAACATTTGAAAAAAGGGTTTGCATTCGTAAGAATTTTATTTTTTTATAAATTAAATACTTTCATTGTGGAGTTGAATTTATCCAAATTAACAAATTATATTATGAACGAAAATATCATCATACTCCCCACTCTTGTTTCGTATTTAAAAATACGAATGAAGAAATCATGTTTAATTAAAAATATAATTTGAACTAACTATATGTTCTAAACTTCGTAATTATGTATTTTTAAACAAAATAATCTACCCAACAACGTAAAACGTCAAAAACAACTCGCTTTGGTAATTCCAATCCATTAATTCCTAAATTAATTAAAATTAGACAAAATTTATTAAAGACACTATTCTTATGAGTTGAAATTCCCTAGGCAGAACCCAATTCACGAAGAGAGGAGTGAGGTGCGTGGGCGGCCGGTATGGCGGGTTTATTCCGAATAACCCATTAAGTCCTACTGCCGGTTTATGCGGCTTTATCTCAGGTGTAAATTGATAACTTCCCCGGTGAATGAAGTTTTATTTACCTGATTCGGCCACTTCCCACAGATAGGAAGACTCTGTTTCTAAGATAATGTAACTGTATGGATCACTCAAAATTCATGCAAAACAATCGGCTTCTTTCACTGTTTGTTTGTTGTCAAAATAATTACGTTGAAATGGAAGCTTTTTTATAATAAAGTTGACGAATATGAATATTCTACAATATTCCAATTTTAATTTGCCGCCAAAAGCATATATTATGTTCGGTTTGACCGTAGCACTTTTGTGACGTCACACCGGCAATCTTTGTAAGGTTCTCCGCAACACACTATAATATGTAGCGGCTGAAATACGCCCATAACTTTTGATGTAGAAAGTGGTTAATCGAAAATTTGGTCAGGCAAGTCATGCAAGAATCACGAGTGTCTGCGCGCAATATACAACAATCGAAGATGTATAGAAAAAATATTAAAAATGAATGTCACTGGCAAAATAAATATAGTTTCTTATCAGTGATCGATCAACCGGTGGATGCAATTTTTAGTCATAAGTTTTTTTAATGGTTTGTCTAGTTTGTAGTTGCAAGTAGGATTGTAGAAACATATTAAAGTTTGTACAGCGCCCTTAAGGTGATTTAAAAAAAACGGAGCTGTACAAATCATCAAAATATTTTTTATTATTATTAAAATACAGACTTGATTTGACATTCCTTGTTTATCCCTTTTAGTCTTCGTATGTATTCATGATTATTCCTTGCGGTATTGTATTGACGACCATTAATCGCTCAACGACCGATGTTGTATTGCAATCATATGTCTTACATTATCAGTTATTAAAATCATCTTTATTTATGCGTACGACGAATACGTGTAACAAATCGTCTTCAACTCTTCCATCCTTGCACTGTTTACTCTCCATATGGACGCGGACCGAGGACGGCAGAGTGGTTTAATAGCGGAAGCTTAATTATTTTTATCTAGTCATACCTTCGAAATGTTTCAGTGCTTTTATACACAGAACGCCAGTACCTGTGTACCGTGTACTGGTGTTTAATGGGAGTTGGTGTGGTCTCTTCAAGAATGTATCATTTGTAATCTGTGGATTTACAGCTATATGAGAAGTGTAAAACAAAATATTATTCAGATAATAATCTACGTAGCTTAAAGTCACTGTGATATTACTTGTCTGTGTGAAACGTTCTTATCCATGGATAAAACTAGTTTTCCGTTTGCATAACGTCACGGGCATGCATTTTATATGCTTTCAAGTGAAATAAAATCGAAATGTTTTTTTTAAATTATTTAATTACATAATGTACAGGGTGTAAAGAGACATGTCTGGCTTACATTAACCGTTTTTAATAATGTAGTTAACATTTCGGTATCTAGCGACTTTTTTCTTTTTTTTTACAACTATAAACACATAAAATAAGAAGGTTTTGGATAGATAAGGTTGGAGTGGAGGGTTGGGCGGTTGTTTGGCGGATAAGTGACAGAGTGACAAGTGACGAAATGTGAAAGATCGTGTTTTTGTCATAATAAAACAATCAACACAAAATGTCGCCATGGACCAAATTACTCCAAATAATATCATGAATCTCTGCTTAAAGAAAGTCAGGCACATCTCTTAACACCCTGTGTATGTAACAATTAAAAAGATGCATGTGTACCGTGAACCTTTATGAACATTTGATGTCCGCGCTGACTAATAATTATCATTATATTCTTAACTTTATAAAAAGCCTTTCAGGAGTACAAAAAAAACCTTTTCAGGAGTACAAAGAAATAAAAAGCCTTTTCTGGAGTTAAAAATAAATAAAAAGCTTTTTCAAGAGTACAAATATGTAAAAAAAAGCCTTTTTAAGGCGTATAAATAAATACATTTCAAAGAGATCTGGTGAAGCTATTTGCTGTAAGCTGACTTGTTTCTTAACTCTGAAAAACAAACATAGGTTCAAAATTGTTCGTTTCGTATTGTTGACAGAAAAACGGAAATGAAAAAAAATCTTTTACCACTAACTCCACAAAATTTTCCCTTGGGTTCTATGTCATCGTGGATGCTCTGTGGAGGATCTTTTAGGAAGAGGAATTAGAGGAAGTTCTGGGAAGGAAAACGGTTTGAGGGGTAGGTAAGAATCTGGAAGTCACAGGGTCCAGGAGTGACGGACGTATGAATCCATCCTTCCCACAGCGGTGAGAGGCGATGGGTGGAAAGAGTCCAACTGGAGAGGTTAAAAGGTTTCCCTAAACCATCTTTCTCCCGATCCGGCCCGCCACGCAGTGAGTGGGCAATTGCGTCCGCTGCCAAGACTTAGACAAACTTCACCCCATGAACCTGGGTACCCCTGCTAAGTAACCAAATGTCAGTATTGTGGATACAAAAATATATGCAAAGTTAAACGTGTCAAGCTGTAAATTACTTTATTCAATCTTTGAGTCGTGTGACACGAGAGTGTGAAGAATCTGATATTATTGCGTCTGTACGGTTGAAATTTAAGAATCTGACTTCGAATACATCTATGACGCCGCGCCTTATGCAAAACCATCTTCGTAAGTTTGTTACAAAGCTACTGTCGTGGCGGCGCCAGCCGCGTTTTATCTGCTAGTAAATATTATTATAAAAGCGTGCATTTTTAAATAACTAATACAATGTCTAGAGCAACTGCAGTATTGTTTGAATTCCGCTAAACAATTTTTATTATAAAATTATGATTGGTAATACAAAATTAGGATAGAAAGGTTTAAGGATATTTACAACACGTACAAAGTCTTTAGCAAACCTGATATTTCTGCTTTTGTTGGACTAAAGACTGATTTGAACTAGTAGTTTCTACACGTAATATAGACGTAATGACTCATGATTTTATTGTATAACCTGATTTTCACAAGTTCAAACACGTTCAAGTATTATCTCCGCTAATATCTACGTCACGTTGTCAACCGTAACCTTGACATAGAGTGATGCACACACCGAGATGTGAACAACCGCTCTGTTCGCGGTCACCTAGATTGTTAGTGTGTGTGTCACTTTATAATCCTTAAGCCTCAATTAGTTTGGATTACAAATTGGTGTGACATGGGCCCCTACTAATAACAGTGGGCAGAGAGACTAGAACCACTATCTGACCACTCTGTGTGGATGGAGCCTGAAAGCTTCCCGGGTAAATCCTCATTAAATCGAACGCATCGTCTAAAGGAAGAAAGTATTTGGTACAGCTTTTGTCCTGACCTGTAATTAAAAGAAGCTTTTTTACTATGTTACCAGATGCTGGGATGGACCGAAATTATTCAAATTTAGTTTGATTACAGCTCCCGATACAACTCAACGACTAGCGAAACTATTTTATTTGTTAACAGAGTGTATACAAAGTTTTAACGACTTTCAAAAATACATTAGTTTTCATTTTATTTTCTTTATTTACTATATTTTAATTTTGATAGAATATCCTGTGCTAAGGGAACAAGGTTTTAGATTTTTTTTTACATTACTTCACACAGGAGGCCATGAAGAAAATAATTCCCCTCAGCTTCTGCGTCATCTTTGGGGATGTTATGTGGAGGGTATTTTTAGGAAAGGTGTGTATCCAGGAGAGACGAACGTTTGAATTTATCCCACTGCGGTACAAAGCAATGTTCCTTGAGAGTCCTGCTGAAGAGGTCGGAAGGTCTCCTTCAACCAGTCTCAACCAATCCGGCCTGCCACGCAGTGGATGGGCAGACGCACCCGCCGCCAAGATCTGGACAAACCTCACCCCCTAAGTCACCAAACGTAGCAAATCAATTGGGGGGACCTATTGCGGAGGTATTGGTTGTCCAATAAATTGTTCCCGGGGCGGCGGTACCCATACCCGACTCCCAAATTGAGGGTTTTCTGCGACTTCTATGGTTCGAGTTGCGTTTTTGCAGTAACTTCTGAGATGATGTATTTAAAATACTAGTCAGTTCTTTTTCCGAAAATTTACAAGATTTAAATGACTGAATGTAGTTATTTTTTGTTTTAATTTGTTTGATCCTTGGTGGGAGTTCATTATATACCTTTACAGCTAAAATTAAGAGCTTAGTTTACCTTTTGTTTATAATCGACATCGAAGGTTGTAAGAATAATTATTTTTTCTACAATGTCATTTTATAGAGACCCTTTATGTATTGGTGTAACTTGATGGATCAAAAGATAATTTAATAAAGTACGATTGTACCATTCCAACCAGGAGCACTCCTGTCCCAGTGAGAAGGTTGGAGTTCAATCGACCGATATACATGGCAAAATGATAAGCCAATATTGTAATTAAGGATAAGAAAGGCAGGAAGAAAGATTTTTTTCTTTATGTCTTGCCTCTTCTTGACTCTTCTTGGCTCTTGACTCTTCATGGTTCTTCCTGGTTCTTCTTGTTTCTTCTTGGCTCTTCTTGTCACTTGTTGGTTCTTCTTGACTCTTCTTGACTCTCATTGGCTCTTCTTGTCTCTTATTGGTTCTTCTCGACTCTTCTTGACTCTTATTGACTCTTCTTGTCTCTTATTGGTTCTTTTGACTTTTCCCGACTCTTATTGGCTCTTCTTTTCTCTTTTTGGTTCTTCTTGACTCTTCTTGACTCTTATTGGCTCTTTTTGTCTCTTATTGGTTCTTTTTGACTCTTCTTGACTCTTATTGACTCTTCTTGTCTCTTATTGACTCTTCTTGGCTCTTATTGACTCTTTTTGGCTCGCCTTTACTCTTATTCTCCCTCTTTGGCTGGTTTCTTGGCATTTGTTGGCTCGCTTTGGCTCTTCTGGCTCGTTTCGCATATTCTTGCCCCTTCTTGATATTTCTTTAATATTAATTTTGTTTTTGTTAGGAAGCTGAAGAATGAAATAAAAAAAAACATGAGGAGAACATTGATGAATAATAATTGAAGATAATAAAAATTAATAATAAAAACAAATTGCTTATAATTTTTTAAAAATAGTAATACTTGTTTCATCATTTAGAAGTTATTTGAAAAAACAAATGAGAGAGGTATGGAACATGGTGCTCTTAGGTGAGCTACGTCACTCTAAGAATTATTTCATTAGCATGCCCAATTTGATGCGGTCGACTGCCGATGTTGATCCGTCCACACCCGCCCACAAAAGGTCACATCAGCCAGTGTCCTTGTCAACGAAAAACAACACTTATACAACATAGCATTAAGACTTATATTTAAACGTATTTAAAATAAAATAAAAAATAAATTCAAATATTTAACTTTTTATAATACGACAAGAATTGAGGATTTCAACAAAAAATATCAATGTACAAAAGGATACAAAAACAGAGTGGGTTCCTTAAATGCACCATTTCATTTTGTTTTTTAAGGCCTCCGGTTCTAGGTGAGAAATAATAATGTATCCGAGACAGTAGGTAAATAATAAAACGATTTTATCAGGTTCTTCGTAAAGGATCTGTCTTTATGAACCTACCTGTTTGCGGGATAATATAATTATACGATAAAGGGCAATATTCCTTGAATGATCCTAGCGGACACAAAGGAATCCGGTCATTAATAATACACGTTGTATTTCAGCCGTGTTTATTTTCATTGGTGAATGTGTTATTGGGATTATGGGCTTCGCGATATTATTCATATGCGTCTTTGGCACAAATATAAACAAGTCGATGTTTTGTGAGCAAATTCACAAGTTTCTGGCGTTTTTATGGTAGTTTATTATTAGTAAAAGCATATTATATATATTTATAAGTTAGTCTAATTAGTATTCACGTGGATAGATTTGTATTTTATTTGTACAGTTAAGTTTGTTGAAAAGCCATTTTATTACGTACGAGTGGGTATATTTATGTACGTGTAATATTATAGGAAATGTTTGGGATACTTAGAACCAGCGAAAAGAAGAGGATAGACAACCTCGAATTGCGGTGCTGTAGAAAAACGCTCAAAATTCCATGGACAGACAGATCCATTAGTACATGTGTTCATTTTGGAAGATCCTAGGTGTTCACACTAGGCTATGAACTGTCAGCATACAGCGCATTCTAAGATATCTTGGACGTGTTGCTCGTTGCAAATCGAGAACTCATACCTGGAGACACTCATAGTCACTGGCAAAATGGATGGCTGTAGAAGCAGAAGTATCACAATCGTCCGGAACGTCGGTGTCCTTGGCTTTCTATGCAGCGCAAGACCGTAAGGAGGGGAGTAGCCTTGTCCACGGTGGAAATTGACGCGGGGTTCACTATCCTCAGCAATAAGGAAACAGTTCAAGAATAATAGGAAACGGTTGATTAGCATATGCTTCATACACTTACATAGATATGAGTTGCTTTTTTTTAATTCCAAAAATAGGCATTGTACCTATACTTTGTGGGAACTCAGTTAAGGAAAAAGCTCGAGAACAACTACAAACCAGGATTCGAAAGGATAATCTAAGTTTAAATTTTAGTCCCCACCTTCCTCATCCCCATTTCCTTCTCCTTCCCATTGCCTTCAACCTTACAACACACCCCGATTGGGGATACCATAGTCTCACTGGCTCTGGATGGTTGGGAGCAGTTGAGACTCTTGTGTGGTTTTAATTTAATGAGAGAAATAAGGAGTTGTGGTTTTACAAATATTTAACGCAACATGGTAATACGACGATAACGATTCTTTAAATGATATTCTTCTAGCTCCCCAAACGTGCAAGAGCGATCTAAAAATATTCACATAAATGAGAAATCTTTTTATTTTATTTCGATTTTCTTTTGTTTGTTTTTTTATTGTTCGTATTCTAGATGCAAACAACCAGTTATTGAATAAAAATTAATGTGTTTTCATTTTTTTGTCTTTTTTGTTTTTGTTGCTTGTAGGTACCTATATGTATTGTACCTACGAGTTCTCTAAAGTCATCCATGTGGATTTAGCATTAGATATACACTAAATAATTATATTGAGTTTATACTTTATTTATTTATTTTGTAATCTTTTTTATTTATGTTATACTATTGTTATAAATGAAATTTGTATTCGATATGTAAAAGCTCAACAGGGCGTCAATAAATAAAATAAAACATCAAACCGAAACAAATAATGACATTGCATTGGCTGTATCGTGGTATATTTTTTCTTTCTTTTACATTTTTCCTTCCTGTCATAAATAAATGTATAATTTTATACATGCCTACAAATATGACTTCTTTCTATAAACCTTGGCTTACCTCTATTTTTATCTTCCTAAACATTCCTCTGTTTTGGAGGAAAGGCAGAGAGCTGCCTTTTTTCAAATCCTTCAGCTTGATTATTAAAATGTACTCCTTGAGTTTGATGCTTGGAGCTTTATGCATTGAGGCTTGAGAATTGAGTTCTTGTTTAGCTTTAAGTATGAGCTTTTAACTTAAAGATTTGATTTAAAGATTGCACTTTAAGCTTTAAGCTTTGAGCTTTTAAAAATGAATATTGCCTACTTATTGAGTTCATCCTAAACATCCCTCTGTTTTGGAGGAAAGGCAGAGAGCTGCCTTTTTTCAAATCCTTCAGCTTGATTATTAAAATATGCTCCTTGAGTTTGATGCTTGGAGCTTTATGCATTGAGGCTTGAGAATTGAGTTCTTGGTGAGCTTTAAGTATGAGCTTTTAACTTAAAGATTTGATTTAAAGATTGCACTTTAAGCTTTAAGCTTTGAGCTTTTAAAAATGAATATTGCCTACACTAACGAATAAGGAGTTCATTTACAACTATTGATGGGTTTTTTGCCAGTACCAAGATATTCAAAACAAGATTTCTGTACAACATGTCATAAATTCATAAAAATAAATGCGTTAAGGATTACACGCCCATTATTTTAAAATTATATCCATGAGATTTTTACGAGGCTCAAACGTCTCAACCGTCCTGGACCCAAAAGGGATCTGCTTAGAAACACGTCGCTGGTCGGCCGCTACAACAATTAGCCAGAAAATAAAATCATCAGCGCTCAACAAATGGACAATCAAACAATAGTCATTATGGGATGATGTTGCTCCACACCGCCTCGGGGCTAACACGTAAAAAAGAATCACACACAGCGCTGGCCCAGAGCTGGCCCCGCGCCCCGCGCCCCGCAACTATCACGCCAAAATGCGCACACAAAAACACCGCCGCACACGTCGAGGGGGCAAAAAATACAGAGTGACCTGCACACGACTTTCTACTTGTAATAATAGGTGCTATAGAAGAATGTCATGTAACATATAGGATATTAATCCCACTCAATTTTTATCAAATGAATCAAAATTAAGTGCGAAATTTAAAAAAATCATGCCGTAATATGGGGGCGGCTTTTTAATCTGGGGGCAACTTCGATCATCGCAGATATCTGCATAACCTCGCTAGCACTGCATTAATTCTAAAATAAGTATCAAATAAGTTGATTTCTACTTACATTAAAAATATTAAAAAAAAAACAAAGAAACAAAGTTCAATTGTTGAACTCTATCAAAAAGTATTTTAGAGAATGTTTCACTAAAAATCACACTTATTTTTCTTCTTACTAAATACATCTATGTTTGTATCTTTTAGTTTAAGGGTCTGATTGCCATGTGTCTGTATTAAGTGCATCTATATATTGAAATACATGACTATAGTAAATAGTAATTGTACAGATATGAAATGTATTAACTGTATTAACTGCATTGTATTAACTGTACACGTGACTGTATTTGTACATATATGAAAAAATGTTCTTCCATCCACAAGCTAATGCTTTTAATGGAAGACCAGTAAAATTATAATATGTAGCAATTTTAAGATAAACAAATATAAAAAATAAATATCGGTTGAATTGTGAAGATGTTCTTTTCATAAATTTTCAGGCAGAGATAAATATAAATGCATTTTGTAAATTCATATAAAAATAGTATATCAAAGTCGCACCACTCCGAAAGGTGACAAAGATCACCATGTTTTTTTTTATCTTCCTAAACTCATTTCAATAGTTCAAGAAAAATTCAAACGTGTGCAATAAATATTACATCAAATTTTCCGACACGAATTTTTTTTATAAAAAAAGTTATTTTGTTTAAAAATATTTCTAGATTTTTTTGTTGAATTCTGACGAACATGTTTACTAAATATCAGAGAAATTCATCTTTTCTTCATAATATAGATATAGAATATTTAATATTTTGCACAGTGTTATTTTTTTAATGTAAATACTTCACAAGAGTCCCAACTGCTCCCGTTTGGAGTTAGTGAGACTAGGGCATCCCCAGTTGGGGTATGTTGTGAGGCTGAAGGTAAGTGGGGAGGGGAAGGAGATGGGGAAGAGTTAGGTAGGAAAGTTCCTGGCTCTTCACAAACGGTTAATGCTATTTCAAAAAACGTTTCAATTCTGAATATTGATCTTAAACCAGAGAGATACTAAAAGTATCTTCCACTCTGGAACGTCTTATACATATAATTTTAAATGATTAAATTGTGAAAATTCAAATCAATTAATTTTTTTTTTAATTGAACCGCGATTTGAACCCGCGACCCTAATCGGAGTTAGATCGCTAGTCAAGAGTATTGCCCCTCGACCACGGAGGCTGTTAAAGCAGCGGAAACACAATCTTCATTTCTAGGTAGATCTTTAAAAAAAACTTTTTTTCAAAATAGTTTCTTTTTTTTACATTTGCTGCAAGCATCTTGTTTCTTAAGTGTGTTCCTCCCGCGAGTATCAAACTATAGCCGTCCAAGACATTGATAGGTTCCAAGATGTATTGTTAATAGTAATTAATTCTCAGGCTCAGACACTATCGTGTTAAAAAAAAGTTCAAACCATTTGCATTGTAATAAAGTCTAGTTCTACTAGTGAATGCATACATGAGCTGAAAATGTAGAAAGTATAAAAATCGCAAGTTGCTGGTCAGGCCGGGTCCGGAACAATGGGGGAATCATCATTTGCAATAATGCATGGCTAATTTCTTGTCTAAGGCAGATTGTGGTCGCGGGTGTTCCTCGCGCCGAGCCGGGCAACGTCGAGGCAGGCGCGGGGCGGGCCACCACAATAACGGACACTCGAAGGACAGTGTGAACGGAGCTTCATAATTCTGGACATAGATGGCACTTGGTACCCAAAAATAAGTATATATTGAATGCAGGGGGTATCTTCTTCTATAAGTGACATATTTCATACAAATCTGACAATTGTTGAAATGAGGCGTGGTTCGTATTCACATCTGTTTCTATTGTAAGGAAGCGCTTTTAAGAGTCGTAAATGGCAAAAAACACTATAATTGAAAAATGGGTAGCTTTTTTAAGTTTGAGTAATGCACCTTCTTTAAATTAGGTAGGTACATGTACTTTAGGAATTAATTTAATAATTAATAACTTTGGTTGTAAACTTATAAATAACTTGTTTTATTGATTTTTTTTAAAGTTATAAATAACTTTGTTTTGATAATTTCTATGATTTATTAAGGTAGTAAAATACCTACGCAAGCCGTTCAAAGCCGTTTTCATAAATTTAAGCCAAAAAAAATCTTTTAAGATGTTTGAATGATAGACAGTACCTATACTTATATAGGTATTCAATGTCAAATACCTAACTTTAGGATTATAATCAAACATGCAATTTCGATTGTCGGTGGCGTGAAATATGAAATGTTCCTGAATGAAATAATTGACTCGAAATTGATTTGAATTTTAAAATTGGAACTGATTGAGTGGATAACAATTCAAACAATCGATGAAGTAGGTCTTCCCTAAGTCTATTAAGAAAATGATTTTATTTTAATTAACTAATTAATAATTCTATAACATTTGGAATGCTATAAAAGTTTTTTTTGTTGAAACTTTTGACAGATTTCGTATTTACTAGCACTAATATTTAATAAATTATGGTTCGCTACGTTTGGTGCCTTAGCAGATCGGGAGAAGCCAATTTAGGGAGGCACTTTGTTCTCACCAGCAGGATTCTCTCGACCCATCGCCTTGCACCGCAATTGAAGGAATGGATTCATACGTCCGTCATTCATACCATTTTCCTTCCAAAAACTTCCGCTCCAAATACCTCCACACAGCATCCCCAAAAATTACATAGGCACTGAGGGAAAGTATTTTGTGTGGAATTAATGAAAAAAAATAATGATACTAGCTTTTGATTCAGATTTGGCTAAAATAACACTCATTTGTGTATTTGCTTATCAAAGGATTGGAATGGAGAACATTACAATTAAAAAAAAATTTACAACAGGCAAAATATTGTGAATTTTCTGATTTATGTATTATAGTTAGTATCATTTATAGTTATGGTAGTATTTATAGTTATAGCTAGTAGCTTTGACTAGTAGCTTTCCAGTATTTTTTTCATGATTCCATAGCTCTCCGCTTCTTTACAAAAATAAAAATCAGATTTTAAAACCGTTTTTTTATAAATACGCGCTTTACTCGTAATAGAAATATTTGTTATTAAAGAGTTGGATAATACTCGTATGAAGAATTATTTAAATAAACACAAACAGAACAGAAGAAACCGGAAACATTCATGTCGTGCTATGTGAGTTCTCACGGACGCGGAGATAAAGAATAAGTAAGAACACGCTAGATAAATTAATGTGCACCGTAACATTTCCTCAGAATTTCTAGATATATTCATAAATTAACATTATGATGTTCATTTAGCGAAATGAGGAGCCGAAAAAACAGAAAATCCCGACACGTGCTTTCAATCTCATTTGTAAACAAATAAAGCATGACGTTTACAACTCTTACTCCGGTGTGTGGCGTGTTTTATGTTTTTGTATTTAAGAACAGTAAAAATGTAGTGAAATCCTAAGGTAAGCCGAAGCAATGATGAAAATACTTAAGAGGACTTGTTTGTTCGTACAAGTTGTTTCAAAACAATTTATCAAATTTCAAAGATAAAATTCAAGTTCTGTTAGTATTTCATTATTGGCCGGTTATTTCACACGTTGACCGGTCAACTCAGAACCACCTCAGAGAGGTCATTAGGAGTGATTATAAAAAAATATAAATAAAATTTTAATGGGTTAAGTTAGGTTAGGGTTACCGGCTATTTTAAAATTATTTTTTCATAGCTTTGAGTGACATTTCTGAGGTGGTTCTGAGTTGGAATGGAACCATTCCACACTACTCGAATAATAAAATAACTTTAATTGGACTTTCACAGAACTTGAATTTCAACTTCCAAATTTGATGAATTCTTTATTAAAATTCTGTGAAGCGAAGGGTGAAAGCCAGAAACATTTGAAAAACGTAAGCTCTTTATAATGGTGTTTTTTTTTAGTTAAAGTCCTCTTTTTGAACTTGGAATTTTTGTACGAAAGCGTGAAGTGTTTCATGAAGTAGCCTTTAAAATAGTTAATTAATAAAATTTTAGAAAAATGAGATGAACATACAGTGACTATACTTTTTTAAAGCCTTCGATACCCGAATTTCTACCGATTTCTTACATATCCCTCTTAAAAATTTGAAGTTGTTAAGCTCTTAAAAAATATATGTTATTTTTTACGATAATATCTACACATTCCCCATGCCGAAACTTAAATTATATGAAATTCCCTAGATAGAAAAAAATCGCAAAGTATGCTCCTAAAATTATTATTTTCACATCTGATTCAGTTATTTTACAAGTTATATGTATGAAAAAATTCACAGTTAAATAAAATGCTGTTTTAGACAGCCTCCAAGAGACTTTTGTTCTATTTTAAACGAGTCGTGTTTTATAAAACATTTTCACAATTTTCACTTAAATTTTACCATTTTAAATATTCGCGCACTCTCTCCAACATTCGTAATTATCTATATCTCCATCTTCTTCTTTTTGAGCGCGGATGTTTTGAAATTTTCATTGTACATATTATTAAAGCGTTGATACTGGGAAAGGCAAGAAAACTTTTTGGGATAACCTGTTATGTATTATAAACGAATATTGTTTATGGTAGATATTCACATAAAATTGGATAAGGCCAATGGTCTCGGCTCTCAGAATTTCGAACTACAAGCTAAAAACTAATGAATCTATGTAATATAAAAAAAAACTAAAAATGTAGATATAACATAACTACCCGAGCATAATTTTTAAAACTTTTTTGTCATTTTTGAGAATTAATTGTGAAATAAGAAAAATTAACCAAAAAAAATTATTTGCGCACGCCGAGATTCGATCTCGCGACCTTCGGATTGCGATTTAAGAGCTTTATCCCTCGACCATGGAGGCCTTGTGCTACTAGTTTCCAGACACCGTATATAATAATACTCGGTATACCCGAGGTACGCCTCTACAGTTTTACAATCCAAGAAGCTAACTCATGTCTGGCTTAAGGTAGGAATGAGGTAAATATGGGATTTTATGTGCGTTTAATACGATTTTTATATTAAAAATCACTCTACTGTTTTCGTGTTCTTTTTCCGGCCCACTCCCTGACTTTGTTTGTAAACAATTCCTCGCGTGAAGTGCCCCAACGTCTGCAAAGTATCCTGAAACCTATTCGACGAATTGGTTATTTTTAATACCTACTTATCGATTATTTTTTAATCAGACTCAACACCTGCGCTTGTTATTAATTAATTTTGATTCTATATTTAAACATTAATTATTGTGGAGCAACTGAAAAACATTTATATCGACCAGAGATGGGTAAGTTCTGCATTTTTCCAGAGGCCTCCGAGACGTGCTTACTTTTAAAAGTACTTGAGTTTTTGGAGCAGGTTCCGGGAGCCACTCCCGAATCGCGAATAGCGCCCCCCCATACCCACACTTCGGAGCGACTGAGTCCCAGTCCCCGCAGAAAAGTAAAGACCATGGCTTACAGTGCAGTTCATTGTGAGACTTTTCTGCGCGGTGGCCTGAAGTGGCGCGGGACTCGGTCGCTCCGAAGTGTGCGTGTGGGAGGTGCTAATTAGGGATGTTATGGATATGCAATTTCGGATCTGGATACGGATACGGATATAGGAATAATATTATACCGGTTTCGGATACGGTTACGGATATGAAATTATTTCGGATTATCCGCTAGTTTCGGATAATTTCGGTTACGGATATTAGAATTTTAAAATTATAAAAGTAAAATACAAATGGCAAGATTTGACTTTTATTTCTAGTCTATTTTATCATTTGTTTTTACAATCAGTCACGCAGACAATCAGACTCCGCCTTTATCCGAAACTATCCGAAACTTTTATATCGGTTTCGGTTACGGATACGGATATTTTTTTATTTCAGATATCCGATAGTTTCGGATACGGTTACGGATCTCCATAACATCCCTAGTGCTAATGGCTCGGACCGAGACGCACGGGTTCTTACCTCGAAGCCCGAGCACGCAAAAGAACTCGAACGCGCAACCTGCTCACGACTCGCGCATGGCTCGGACCGAGACACGCGGGTTTGACGAGTGCGACTGGCTCGGACCGCCCCGAATGTGGCTCGGCCCGCTGAGTTCCGGGTACAAGTGCTGGACCGGAGTAGTCGATTTGAAAAGGGAGTAGGAGTAGAATCCGCTTTGCGTGAAGAACCCGAGTTTAAGAGCCCACTCCCGCTGAACCTACACATCGCTAATACCGACGCGTTTGCAGTTCGACAAGCGCGGTGCGGTGCGTCACTGGTACCCTCAAGTGTTAATCAATATCATTTTTAATTTTCATCTTGTCGGTGTTTATGTATCGTAAAATCAAATATATTCCTGCTGGGGAACGAGTACTAGCATTATGTGAATCTGAACATCCTAAAAGAATGCAAGGCCGATGAAAACGTCATGCATATAGGAATTTTAAAAAGTACCTACCATTAAGTGGATCAAATAATTAATGTATTTATATTAATACTAGCAATTTCGCGGCATGCGTTGCAATGCCACTCGATAGAGAAATTGTTTCTTCCTACGTGTCCTTTTCCATTCGTCCCGTTCCCCTTCCGCCGCCCCTTCCCCTCCCATGTCCCTTCCCCTTGCGCGTTCCCCCTCCACCTTCCCAGCCTTCCCTCTCCAACCAACGCCAACCCCCCTCCCACATTCCATATATTCAGTCCCAGTACATCCAGCTCGGGTGCCACCTATTACCTTTTTTCAATTAAAATTTTCATTTTCCATAGATTAAAAACAATAATTTTTGTATATTATAAGAACAAACAATCAAATTTAGTACCTAAAACAGGTGCCTATTTAACTCTTACTTCCTTGCTTCAAGTGAATTCATTAATTTAAAGAGTTTATTCGAAAATTGAATTTTTATTCAACAATCTTTGCAAAATGTGATTCTCAAATTGTGACATTTTTGACAGTTACGTAAGAGTTTTCGTAAGGATTAAAAAACTTTTCAGATGTATTATCATGTATTGTGGTTGTAATAATCCAGAAACCTTCGCGAGGGTGGAAAGAAGGTATTTTGAAAGTTTCAAACATTTCCTATGCTTAATATACTTACATATTTTTGGCAATACTGATTAAAAATACATATAAAGTTACATCGGTTACATAGTTACATAAGTTTTTAACAAAGAAACAAAAACATTGCCTTTCCTCACCATAAAGACACAATGCCCTTGTGTTTGGTGAGGGGATTCTAGCTCAATTAGTAAATTAAAAGATCGTGTAAGTTACATAGTAATAACGGCCATTGTAAGAAATAATTTAGGTTAGAAAATCATATATAAATTTAAAAATAAAAATCATGGTTAGTTTAAAAAATCGTAAATATATATCATATATAGATACATATATATAAACATTTTTTGATTTTTATATATATTGTGGGTCTACCATGGACAGAGGCCGAACAATCAGCACAAGACAGGGACTTATGGAGGAGCCTTGTCGATGCAATGGGTCCCTGACCCGAATAGGACAAGGGGAAGAAGATGATGATGATGATGATATATATTGTGATGTACGTAATAATTTTGTGGAACAGTAGATAATCATGTAAAATATGCAAATTAAATTATATAAAACCGGTTAACCGAAGAGTAGGTTATTCTAACATTGATTATTATTATTGAAGTCTGTTATTATGGCCTGTTTTTAAGTATATTCTTACAGTTGAACAAGTCTACTACTTCTGAGAAAGTATTGTCAACTGCATGCAATCTAGGTGCAAGCGAGTACTGATACAGTCAGGTCGTGTCCAAGAGAAAAATAATTAGAACATGTTTGAATTTGTGTTATTCCATCATTAGTTAGATACTTTCATTTTCACCCTGGTGAAAGACCACCAATGAAACGAAGCGTTGAAATGGCTTCAGTCGTGTTTGGTGATCAGATCTGAATAAACAGGTACTTCCGCACTCTCCCCTTTTCCATCTCTCTCCTCTTTCCACTATTTTGAGCCTCACAGCACACCCCAATTAAAAAATGACTGTCTCACTGGATTCAGGCGGTTGGGAGCAGTTGGGACAATTGTGCGGTAATCACAAAATAAAATTTTAAAAAAACCCAGGAATATCATTCGTTAAAAAAATTATGTTTTTTAATTAACACTTTAACTCCTGTTTTTGAACATTCTTGATATAATATGTACGTATTAAGTAATATTATTTTAGTAACTACACCTCTCTATAGAATCCTTAGCATGCTGCGATATATCCACAGTTTAATGGTAGGTGGGTTGGATTAGTTTTAATTATTTTGGGTGGTTAGTTGGATTCAATTTGGGTACCGCCGCTCCGGGAACTTAGCAGGGGTGCCTGGGGGAGGTTTTCCCAGGTCTTGGCGGTGTATCATCTCATGGACAATCTCGTCCCCTAATTTTGCGCCACAGTTGGAGGGATGGATTTATGCGCCCGTCACTCCTTGATAAACTGGCCCACAAACTTCTACCCATACTTATACCTTTTTCCTACCCAGAATTTCTTTCTATACAAACACCCTCCTCATAGTATTCCCAAAGATGACATAGGCCCTGAATGAAATAATTTTCTTCCCGGTATCCTGTGTGGAACTATTGTAAAAAAATATCATTTTTAGTAATTACTACGCACATAATTTCTTAGCGATGTTGACTATACTCGTAGATCTATAAACGATAAAAAAAACATGGTTCACATCTGTGGCGACAACTTCTATAATAAAGATGTGAACTTTTACATTTAAACAAGATTTATTTTTATTCACCGAATTAACTAAGTATATTCATATGCATAAATATCCCATTACGGTAGTGTTAATCATAAATGCCACCCACCTGAACATTACCTAAACCAGTTTCTATAAATCAAAATTGATCACCCACCATCTCTGAAATATGGAGACGTTTATGTCTAAACTATTTATGTTTAACGACGTTTAGATCTAGACAGTCTTGCAAACTGGCACGATTTTCTGGGGAACTTATGCATTATGCATCTTTTCTATCCCTAGAAGCTGCGCAAATAAAATTAATAATTTTATGTGTAAGAGAGATTTCATATCATTATATACTTACGCGGCCCATGGAAAATCTTTGGATAGTGTTAATTCTTGACAGATCAGTTCTGTAACATCCTAGATATTAGTGCAAAAGATGGCACTAGATAGTAGTCTTTTAAGTTACTCATAGATGGCGTTTAGTTGTCGATAATGTAGGTGTCGAGTGTATATGAGAAATATTGTGGGAACCTCAAGGCCAGGGTTCAGATTATTCCTACCGCACATATCAGAACTCATTGTTAATCCATCACAATAAAGATCATAGTATTTTGTTGACCTCGAAACCGGCGCAGCCGGTAGGATTCTTCATCTGTCACAATAAAGTCCAAAGTGTTTTGTTAACCCCGGAGTTTTTAATAAGAGTTTGAGACCAATCCAGAGTTACAACAAGTTCCAAATTTGAAAAATGACTGTTAATTTTATAGCAAGTTTAAGTTCTTTGAACCAGATTTCACGCTAGACTTACGTACAGACAACCGAGATTAGCAAGTATGTTTATCAGTGGTAGGTCAGGTTCAGGAAAGATGGTTTATTTATATCTATTCATTTTATATACAGTTAGTTTAAATTATTATTTTTCCGTAAGTTATGTGGTTGTTTTTCTGCCGAACCATTGAGGAAGCGGATATTCAAAATATTTTATTGAAATAGTAATTTACGGAATATTATCAATTTATTCGATATTAATTTTAAGCGTGAACCTTAGCGTTTCAGAGACGGAATCCTTTGCCCTCTGCTACGGACTGGAGCCAATGGTTCAAGAGCCTGATGTCCAGACTCACCGCTCCAATCTGTTAGATCTGCTTTTAACCACTGTGCCTCACAGTTACAAGATTGAAGTCACAGCGCCTCTAGGATCGTCCGACCACTGCCTGTTTACGACGTCAATCCCCGTAACCTTCAGACCGCCAAACGAGCGGTTGAAGATAAAAGTGTGGCACTATAGATCAGCAGATTGGTTTGGTCTGCGGGCTCATTACAATGCTTTCCCGTGGTCAGCTGTCTGTTTTCGGACTTCGGATCCCTCAAGTTATGCCCAGGAAATTTGTGAAGTCATCACATCCGCGATGGATGGCTTCATCCAATCCACTGTTAAAGAAACTGGTGTGGGCTCAAAGCCGTGGTTCAGTCGACAATGCTCCGAAGCATTGCGACGAAAAAATGCGGCTTACCGAGCCTACAACACATTTCGAACATCCGAAGACAGAATAGTATATAAAAAAATGGCAAACAAATGCAAGAGGATCATTTACAGGTCAAAATTCGAGCATGACCTGCAGATCAGCAGAAAGCTATCTGCCTGCCCGCACGGCAGCAGAGCGTTCTGGTCGCTTGCGGGCTCAATAGGTCGCAATTTCTGCAAGCCCAGTTTGCCACCTCTTACCAGACCTGACGGCTCTCTAGCAAATACCGCCTCCGGAAAGGCTAACTTATTAGGCAAAATGTTCGCGCAAAACTAGACCCTCGATGATCAAGGTGCTACCCCGCCGTCGGTTCCACATTGCAATTTTCGTATGAAACAGCTGAAGATCCGGCATCGGGATGTACTCTTACAGCCTTACTAAAAAAAACTACAGCACGTCGATAACTTGTGTTTTTGCAACAACATCAATAAAACAAATTTACACTAAAACACGAAATACTACTAATAACGAATTTCACTCTAAAACAGGTTTTAAAATCTGGCGACAGTGCAATTTTTAGTAATGTTCATACTTAATTGTTGTTTTCATGCATAGCCGCTAGATGGGGGCGCCAGCGCATTCGCTGTTCACAATGAAAACATATTAACATTTTTTCTCTACGGCGATGTGATGGCGATGTGTTTTGGAATATTATAAATTATATATTAATTTCTATTAATATAACTAATTGACTCATATATTCATATAATTGATATATTTACCGTGTTTTTGTGGTTTTTCATAAGTTTTAGTGAAGTTATAATAACAATAATTGTACTTTCAAAGTTGAAATGTCAAAAAGGTTTTTATTTGATTCATAAAAATTCATATTTACATTTAATGATATTTATTTTATGAGAATTTCATAAAAGTGGTGTTTTTTGTAAATATTAATGTCAAATTCATGTGGTGGTAAGCTTATCAAATAAATTAACATCTTTAGTGGTGCAAGAAATGTGTTGAAATGTCAGAGATATTTTTAGGTTATTTTTTTGGCAATAAAAAAAATTCGAAATTTTTTATAATTTTTTTATTGTGTGCACGAGGAAAAAGTGAGGTGACAGTTTCATTTCAAATCATTACATAAAAGGCCAAATTTTATTTAATTTTAAATATTTATATATTTCTGTACACTTTCATCAAAAATGTTTTGGTAAAAAATTATTTTACATTTTTTTCCGTGTTTAAATCTTAAAATATGGCAGTTTTTTAAATAAAAGTGTATTTCAAATACAAAAATCTAAAAGGTAATTTTATCTAGTTTTTATAAATGGTATTTGTTTTTACGACATCTTCAAAAATAAGAAATATATAGAGCATTCAAAATACTTTGGAAAATTTCAAATTTCGTTCAAACATCATCACTAAAACAGAGATAAACTACCCTTCCAGGCTGTGCAAACGGTGTGTATTTTTTCCAAGAAGAATTTTTTAATTAGTCATGTTTTGACATCCGCCGCCGTTTGTCAATTGAATAAAATTTTCACGGGGTTTTTTAGTAAAACCGTTAGTGTGTAGTTAATGTAGTCTTACGAGGACTTGATGTTAATAAAGCTAGCGGGCCTGACGGAATAACTGCCCTGGTATTGCAGAAGTGCGCTCTAGAAATAGCTCCAATTTTGACGAAGCTTTTCAAAATGTCCCTGAAGTCTGGCTCTGTGCCCTCTGGTTGGAAAAAACCGATCATTCGCCCCATTCCAAAGAAGGGTAACCGCTTCAACCCAGCCAACTACCGCCCCATAGCGATCACATCTGTTCTGTCAAAAGTGATGGAACGTGTGATCAATGACAAACTGCTCACATACCTCGAGAAGAACAAAATTATTAACGACCGTCAATACGGATTCCGGCGGAACAGCTCGTGCGGTGATCTTCTCGCATGTGTGACGCATGTTTGGGGGCGGTGCCTGGAACGTTTCGGTGATACCCAAACGGTTGGACTGGACATTTCCAAGGCCTTTGACCGGGTTTGGCATCGAGCGCTTGTCGACAAACTGCGTTCTTACGGACTTCCCGCATCCTTGTGTGCGTGGATTGCCGACTTTTTGAGGGGGAGGTCGATTCAGGCGGTTGCTGACGGTTTCACCTCTTCCTCGCATTCGATAAATGCTGGCGTCCCACAGGGATCGGTTCTGTCTCCGACTTTGTTTCTGTTGCACATCAACGACCTCTTGTCATGTGCACAGATTCATTGTTGCGCGGATGACAGTATAGTCCATGATAGCTTTTTGTTTGACAAGCCTCCAAAGAGCACACAAACCCCAATAGCTCGGAGGGCTTTGAAGCAAAGAATGGACGGTTACCTCGAGAGTGTTTTCTCTTGGGGTAAGAATAACCTCGTCGAATTTAATCTTTCAAAGACCCAATCATGTTTGATAACGTCTAAAAGGGATCGAAATGATAATCTAGTCTCCTTCAACGGAAGCATTCTTCCGAACAGGACCTCCATTGATATGCTTGGTATAACTCTAAGTGACCAGCTCAGGTATGGGGGCTCCATCAACACCAGAGTTATGTTAGCCTCTCAGAAAATGGGCGTACTGTACAGATACGTTAATAGTACACAACTGCTAACCCTGTACAAATCGCAAATGCGCCCCACGGTTGAATTTGGCAGCCACCTCTGGTCTGGAGCTCCAAAATATCTAAAAAGCACTTGACTCTGTGCAGAAACGCGCGGTCCGTTTGATAGATTCTCCCATCTTAACAGAAGGATTGCAATCTTTAGAGCACAGGCGTCAGGTGGGAATGCTTTCCTCGTTCTACCTCAGAGCATCTTACAATGGAAGATGCTCCGAGGAACTAGCGTCATTGATCCCCTCGGCACCGGTGCATAGTCGGGAAATACGCCAAACACGTGCCCAACCTTTGTACACGGTTGACATTAGTCACATGAGAACGGGTCGTTTTTACGACTCGTTCTTGAGTTCAACAGCTCGGCTGTGGAATGATTTACCGGTCTCTGTGTTTCCTCCCTCCTACAACATGGGTCTCTTCAAGACCCATGTTCACTCCTTCCTTTCCTCAAAAAGACCCTCCACACAGCATCCTCAAATATGGCTTAGGCCCTGAGGGAAATTATTTTCCTCAGGGCCTCCTGTGTGGAGTTAATGTAAAAAAAAATCATGTGGGTTGTAATTTTTAATATTAATAAGAAGAACAGTGCCTTAGGTCACCCAATTTCTTCGCGCGTTTGTGGTTTAGCAGGGTACCCGGGTTCGAGGGGTGAGATTTGTGTAGATCTTAGCGGCGAAAGCGTTTGCCCACCTACTGCGTGGTGGGCCGGATTCCTACCCACCCCACATATCATATCATTTCCTTTGCAGAACTTCTATTCCTTAAAAATCCATCCATACAGCATCGTAAAGGCAGAAACATTACTAGGTTCACGAAAAGCCATGGAAGGTGGTTATTAGGTCACTGAAAAATCTGGACAGAGTGAAGTCCGACAAATTCTGATTAAATCGGGATGAATGTGGCGATACGGATAAAACAGAAGAATGACAAAAAAACGATTTAAAATGTAATGTAATGTAAGGTTAATTAATTTTTTTTCACTTTTCTTCAATACTTCATTGTTCTGTTTTGACGCTGGTTTGTTTTGTTACTGTTCTATTTCATCACCGTTCCGTTTTACCACTGTTCTGTTTTATCACGGTTCTGTTTTGTCTTGGAATCATCCAAAGGTTAGTCAACTAACCTAACTGATCTGCGGGAGTTGGCCATTCTCAATCACAGGAACCATGATTCAAAAGAAGAAGAGTTTTTCTTCCCTGAGATAATTCACAAAATCCAATTTTTCATATTACTGACTTCCTCGTAACACGATATTCGAGTAATTCATTTTCCTTAGCCATAAATCAATATAAGATCGCACATAGTAATATGAACTCCATTCAGCAGGCAATAAAAGTGTTCCGAGCTGAACAAATAACACTACAAACACTTCGTCTTCTCTGCGGCCCTTCGACACATCATCGCCAATCACTCAACCCATCAAAGCACAGAGCATCTCATACACGTAAAAGTCAAGATCTGACAAATTGGAGTAGATACGTGTGTACCTTCATTTGCAGGTTGTAATTGAAGATCGGAGGAGGTAAACCATACTCACTAGACGATAGGCTTTTGGCTTTTCAAAAATGTATCACAAAATCAGTTCTTCAATAAATATTGCAATTTAACTTCGTGTCATGATTTTAATTAAAATATATATATATATATATTTTTTATCTTGGAATAACTTTTTAGGTTTTTTTTTGAATGAGCTAAAAATGTATGAGGGTTGCGTAGGAATCTAGGGGTTAATGTTACCAGTAGCGACTGACGTTCGAATCCCTCCCACTGCGGAGTCCAGCCGGAGAGGTAAAAAGGTGTCCCTCAACCAGTCTCCAAATCCGGCCCGCCACACAGTAATTGATTCGTTGGTTCCTCATTTGATAACCTAGTAGATTCCTACGTGATTTTAGTTTCATCTTTCATTAATCAAAATCATTGGTCAAAAATATTATAGACACCATAAGAAGACACAATTTGGAAGGCGTGGAAACCGGGAACCATTTATTGGTTTACGAACACCTTTTCCATAGGTCATCCGGAGTGGTTCACTACATTTGGTGACTTAGCAGAGGAGCCCGGGTTTACGGGGTGAGATAGTGACCGGATATTGACGGAGGATACGTCTCTCTACCAACTGCGTGGCAGATCAGATCGAGAGAGGCTGGTTGAGGGAGACCTTTTTACCTTGCACCGCAGTGAGAGGTATAGATCATGTATCCGTCACTCCTGGACACATTGACCCTCACATTCCTACTCACCTCTGATACCCTTTTCCTTCCCAGAACTTCCTTTCCTCTTCCTTTCCTAAAAAGATCCTCCACAGAGCATTCCCAAAGATGACATAAGCCTTGAGGGGAATTATTTACCTCAGGTGAACTAACGTAAAAAGGCGGTTTGTGTAATTAGCACGATTAGGTACAGTTCTGCAGTATTTTCGAGCTAAAAGTTGCAAATTACCTGAACTGCGAAATTTCAAAAACTTGATCGATGATTTTTGGGTAAGGTCATTAAAGTTGCATTACACCCCAACAAGAGAAAAAGAAGAATTTTAATATTAGGCATCGTACAACATTCAAAATTCACTTACATAATTAATTGACTACGCGTTATTTTTATTAAGTCATTACGATTCACGGCAGCCGGCTTGAAATTTATTCCTATAATAAGTGATCTCATTGGGAGGCACTTACACTGCCTTGGAACTTGGAACCGCAGCGCGCAGTCTCGGCGCGGTGCGGTGGGGTGATTAAACGCTATTCACACCGCAGCCTCCATTAAATTTGCATTTATAGATAAGTGGGGACGAACTTCAAATTTGTAATAATTATTGAAGTGAGCACCGTTGTGATTTGAAACTCGATGTAACGAAAAATAGTGACATTAAAATGAGACAAACACATGCACAGAATTTAGCCTGCGAGAGAATGAGGTCGTATAATCGGTTTATTTTTTGTGCGGTGCTTCGTAGCCTATCTGTCTCCTCTTTTTGAGGTGTTTCGTTGTGTCCCCACTCTTGTCTAAATTCTCACTCTGTTTTTATTTACACGGAGTGACATTGCCCAGATTTTGGTAAATAATCATTTTATGTAACTGAATGGAGACAGTATTAGAAAAAGACATCTAGTACTTGAACTTTCTGATTTTGCTGTTTTTAGATTTTCGATTGAGTTTCGCTAATATTGTTTTCATTTAAATAATTATTAGAAATTGAGGTTTTACTCATTATGTTAAAAATAAATCATTTTATTATTTTATAAATAAACAGCCGTTTTCAGTCTGTTCATGAAAAAGGGGGCTTGCAAGTAAGTACACCGGTTCTCAAAATTATCAACGCATGAAACTATATACTATATTTGATACCGTAATTTCCTTGAGCGAAGGAGTGAAATTTTCAAAATTTTAACTGATTTGTGTGTTGTGAAAATCATCATTTTATAAAACTTTTCTTTTCAAATCTAAGCTATCATTAAAGTACCTACCTGCCTATGATATATTTTACGAGGCGATTGTTTTTATTCTACACTAGCGCCGACCCTTGAAAAATTACGGGATTGTCTTGACAAATCAGTCCCTATATTGAAAATGACTCAATATTTCTATTTAAATATTATAATACAGGTAGGTAATTTTTCACTTGTCTGAATTATTTACAATTTGGAAGGCGGGTATGGGTATCGCTGACCGGCAACCATTTATTGGATAACAAACACTCCTACCATAGGTCACCCAAGTGGTTCGCTAAGTTTAGTGATTTAGCAGGGGTTCTTGGAGTGAGGTTTATCTAGGTCTTGGTGACGAATGCATTTCCTCACCTACTGCAGACCAGATCGGGAGAGACTGCTTGAGGCAGACATAATCTAGGCCTCTCCAGCTGAACTCTCTCGACCCATCGCCTTGCACCGCAATGTGAGGGGTGGATTCATACGTCTCTCACTCCTTGACACATTGACCAGTAGATTCTTATCCACCCCTCATACCCTTTTCCTTCCTCTCCTTCCTCCCTAAAAAGACTCCCCACACAGCAATTCCAAAGATGACACAGACCCTGAGGGACGTTTTTCCTCGGGGTCTCCTGTGTGGAGCTATTGTAAAAAAAAATAATTCACAGAATCAATTCCAATTATTAAAATGTACCTAAATTCAAACCAAATCCAGTTCATTTACCGAGAATTGCACAGACAGACACAAAACCGAAATTAATAATATTCAAAATTTAATATTATACCCAGTATACAACTAAAATTCTCTGATGTTTCCCATCTTTTGCACAGGAATCGGGGAATGCTGTTCTTGTTCTACAGGTACTTCAACGTAAGATGCTCTGAGGAACTTTTTTAAATTATTTTTTTTATTTAGTTACTATATATTTATTATTTTTTACATTTTTATATGAAACATGTTAGGTATATATATAAAATAGAAATTATATTCGTAGTCCTCCTCGCTAGGAGATCCTATGCTGAGAGGGACTATGCTTTGGATAAGTTTTCAGCGACTTCTATGGTTTAACTAAGGTATTCATGGTTTAGATAAGGTTTTCCAGAAACTTCTACGAAGAAAAAATCTCGTTCTTGACTCTCTAGGTAGGTGCCTACCTAACAAGGTAAAGCACGCCAAAGTGATTTAAAGTTTGGTCACGTAAAGCACGTGGACGAAGAAAGAAGTGTTACGATAATTTGTTACCCGCAAGGGAATGGAAGAAGGTATAATCGATCTAAAGTAAATCACGTTCTCGAGACTGGTAAGACTTAGTCAACATCAGAAAAAGCATTCAAATTGCAAGAAGAAGTTGAGTGAATGCGGTCTGTTCTAAGAGTGTGAGCAAGAACAAGACGTGGGCCTTGCATTTTCTCATCCTGCTTAAGGAGAAACGTCGGGACGATTAATTATGTTTTTTTTTTAATGTTTCGTCAGTAAAAAGATGGTCACCCTGCTGAAGTTACCACCCATAGAGCTATTGTACAGTCTACCTCATTACGGGCACTTGAAAACGGCTTTACATAAATAATCATCATTGATGCTCATCTCAAGCAAATGATTCTGATGCTGGATGCTGGATTCCCGCGAACCTTTCACATTATAACTCCAAATAAGTTCATATCAATTAAAAAAGCAAAGTGCAAAACTAGCGTAAAATTATTTCTGTCAAAATTCTATGGGAGTTTATGAGAGTTTTTGTTTTATCCTCATCATATTATACGACGAAAAACCATCACCCAACCATATTCAAACTAACTTCCCATATTCTTGTGTCCTTTTATCCTTTTCCTACATTCCCTTCCATCTTTTCACCCCTAATAGAATGTTATATCAACATAGAATGTTACTGACAAATTTATGTAAGTATATCTTTTAGGTACTGGTATCAGCGGTGGAAGTTTATAATTGGCATAATTTTCTTTTTTATTATCATATTTAATAAATATACTAGGCACTACTACTACTAATACTTCACGGCCTCAGTTGTCGAGAGGTACGGCTCTTAGACTAGCAATCCGGAGGTCGCGAGTTCAAATCCCGGCGTGCTCAATATTATTTATAGTGCTTTTATTTGATTGAGTTGTGTTATTTCACAATTTATTCAATAATATATTTGCGCCTAGTCCAGAGTGGAAAATACTCTCAATATCGCCCGATGTAAGACCAACATTCAGAACTGAAACGTTGCTTGAAATGTCTTTAGCCGTGTTTGGTGACCAGACCTGAATAGCCAGGTACTTCCTTACCTTCCTCTTCCCAATTTCATTCCCCTCCCCACTTCCTTCAGCCTCACAGCATACCCCAATTGGGAATGCCATAGTTTCATTGGCTCCAGTTGGTGGGGAGCAATTGGGACTCTTATGCGGTATTCAGATATAAAAAAATAAATTTTCTTACAATTTGAAATTATTGCGGTTCTTGGAAAATGTTGGTGCTTTGAGGTGAATGTATTGAAGAATAACTCCATCTACAATTTAGTTTGAAACAAGAGAAGAGCTCTTTCTCTTCCCGAATTGATAGTTTGGTTTATTCAGCGAATGTAAATGCACTCGAAAGTCGAAGTAGGGCTAACTGAATTGGGTATAATTATTAAGGATTTTAAATTATATTCATAGAGCATTTTTGTAAATAAATTAATGTCTATACATCGCCACACCACCGCACCTGAACCTGGACCCCTAGCACGGCCGATCGATAAGGATTGATAGGATAACTTTCGGTAACATTTCATTGTTTCCCAACATGACTTCAGATCGCCAACGAATAAGTAACAGTTCACAATTACTAAGGGTTCTTAATATAATCGACATTAACTGCTGTTTTTACGTTAGCGATCTGCAGTTGTCATAGGGAAGGTAAGAAGTTACCGAAAGTTATCGATACAATCAATCCTGATAGACTGTGTTAGGAGTGCAGGCTCCCTAGCACGGTCGATCGATGAGGATGAATAGGATAACTTTCGGTAACTTATCATCGTTCCCTGCAACGTCAAGAACTAAAGATCGCTAACGTACAAAAAACAGTTGACGTTGAATATATTAAAAGCGCTTAGTCATTGTGAGCTGTTATTTATTCGTTGCCAATCTACGGTTATGCAAGGGAACGATGAGAAGTTAGTGAAAGTTATCGATTCAACCCTTATCGATCGACTGTGCTAAGTGTGCTACTGAATTGTTACGGATTGCACTAAGCCGGTCGATGATTGTCCTGATTATATCTAACATCCAATAGAATGTCGACTACCCACGTGTTAAACAGACAAATCCTGTTTTTTCAGATGAGTTTTTAAATTCCAGACATTTCCACTTGACAAAATCAGAATTGCTTTAAAGGCATCATCTCGAATGCCGGAATTAATAACCCTTTAAGTATGGTGTTTAACAAATCGTGGTACTTGCGATGGAAGAGCATTAATGCAGGGATAAACGGCCGGCAAATCTTAAATCCATTGTATTCCGCAAACAACTCACAAAGAGGCCTTCCATTGTGACAAGGGTATTATAATTTAATCCCGCCCTACTCGTAAACTGAGTTACTGAGTACCTAACTAACAGATAAGTTACTATAAGCCACATCTCTATTCTAAGTTATTTATTCAATATCCTCCGTCCTTTAGACCGGGCTGCAAGCTCTCGAATGTTTTGTACCATTATTGTCTTTCGTGATTGTCGCAGAAAGAAGTATTTATTCATCTTGTAATTATTTCAGAGAAGCGCACAGCAGTGGGTGGTTTTTGCCATTGTTGCTGAAGACTTTGTTTTAAAATAACAAAGAGATGATCGTAATGATCTGTTTTGAGTAAATAGGGAGCTTTACCCCAATTTGTGTGCAACGAGCACTAGGTACTAGATTTTTTTTTCGACTCCCTTCACTCTGTCTTTTCGTTATTCATAGAAGTACTCGTACTCTCTCTTCTACATTACTAATTTTGCAAAAAAAAAACATTATTATTAACCATGTTTATTTTTACAATAACTCGAAACAGGAGGCCTTGAGGAGGAAAATCCCTCAGGGCCTATGTCATCTTTGGAGATGCTGTATGAAGTGTGTTTTTAAAGAAAGGAAGAAGAGAAGTTCTGGTAAGGAAAAAGGTATGAGAGGTTTGTCGTAATTTGGGGATCAATGTGTCAAGAAGTAACGGGCGTGTGAATCCATCTCTCCCACTGTGGTGCAAGGCTGGGTTGAGAGAGATTCCAGCTGGATAGGTCTAGGTTAGGTCTCCCTCAATCAGTCTTTCCCGATCCGGCATTCGTCACCAAGACCTAGACAAACCTCACCCCATAAAACCAGGCACTCCTGCTACGTCACCGTACATAGCGAACCACTTGGGGTGACGTATTACAGGGGAGTTGGTTGTAAATGGTTCACGAGGCGGTGGTACCGATACCCGCCTCCCAAAAAATATAAATCTAATTCTGTATTGTGTTGAAGAATCTGCAATAAACATACGTGATTTTAGGTTTAAATTTCACTTATTCATTAGTATTAGAGAGTCATTTGTGAGTAAAATAGAGTGTTATATCAAAATTAAGCGGACACAAAACTCAATTAAACGACATTTACTTTAAAAAAATTACCATTTTTCACTGATCATGTACATAAGAATATTTTATTATTTTATTAGATATAACTTGTCCACTAATTTCTAGCAAATAAAGATTTACATAAATAGATTTCCCAAAAACAAATCTTCTGAAATTATAGATAAGTAGGGCACTTATTGAATGCAACGTGTTCATCTTTTCGAGCCATTAGTATTTTTTTCTCTTCAAAACTGTTCTTTTGACACAAAGGGGTGATATTTGGCGGCATTTTTGAAAACAGACCTTTCCTTTAACATCTTTCTTCGTGGGCAGTCAACTTGACACAATTGCCAAAAATTACCTGAACATCCAGAGTGGGTGTTACAATGTACATTTTTTATACGCTAACTAAACTCGAGGGTTCTGCGTTATTGTGCTGCATATAAGATTGGAAACATTTGGGTAGCGATTGCCTATCATTATTTAATACAAATAAATAATACATTTTTTTTAAATGCGAGTGTGTGTTTTCTTTTGTTATGTGATACCGCCCAAGAGTCTGGCTGAAACTGGCTGAAGCTAATGGACCCACTTTGTAACGAAAAGAAGATGACTCCCTATTCAAACCTGGTCACACAACATAGCAAAAGCCACTAAGTTTGTAAGGAATATTTATGTTGGATTGACGTTGATATAAAATTCAAATTCTCCCTTTGACGGCTCGTTGATAGGTGATGAGCATTGGCTACGAATCCTCAAGTCGCGGGTTCAAATCCCGGGGTACGCCGGAAAGATCCAGAGTCGTCGATACATGAAACTGTGAAAGACCACCATTCAGAATAATTGTTTGACATGGCTTTAGCCGTGTTTGGTGAACCGATCTAAACAAGCCAGGAACATCCTCATCTTCCCGTTTCCCATCTACTTCCCCATCCTACTACCTTCAGCCTTACAACATACCACATATGGGGATGCCATAATGTCACTGGCTCCATACGGTTGGGAGCATTGGGACTCCTGTGCAGTATTTTTAATTTTTATAAACTCCTCCACCTTCCATACTACGCTAGATTTGACAGCGAAAAATGGTAAGTTAAATAATATTTTTGGTTTATTTTAAATGACACCGACTTGATCACGAGACACTTCAAAATCCGTCGAGCGTCAGTTTCGGGGTTTATAGAATGATGTAGGTATTTGCGTTGCTGTCCATCCTCTCTGTCAACCCTTCATAGGCTTTTTAGTAATTAATCTTTAATCTGCTTCATATGCCTCAATATTTATGAAGACTATTTTTCAATATACAATAAACTTGATGAAAGTTGTACGATAAAAATTTTGAATATGTAATATGTATGTATATAAATTTTACATAATACGTATAGTTGCCTACGTGATTCCCACATAATATATATTTAATATGAGTATATCGTAAAAAAAATTAATGGCGACACGAAATTTAATAGCGATTAAATCAGGGGATTTGTGATGAAAACGTTATAACAATGTCGCAATCAGATAAGTTAAACTAATTGACAAGACTAATATGGTGGAAAAAGAATTCGAATGTTTACAGCATTTCTTAGATTCCAAACAAAGCAACATCTTTGTATTTATAATAGTAAATTAATTTAGAGCAGTGAAGGAGCTTTCTAACGCTTTAAAAAATACATTTATGAAATTACAAGTATAAGTTCAGTTTTATATTACACTGTTTTTAATTGTTCAAAAAACATTTCATTGTATGGTGAATGGAATGATTATTTTAAGGAATTTTGTTTTTTGTTTTCTTGAAAATCTATAACCGTTTTAAACACAGAGTTTTAAAACAACCCGAAAGAAATGATATTCAATTTAATTGTCCTAATGAATTATTAACCAAGCATAAAATAAATAATAAACAATTTTTCAGAAAAAACTTATATTTCTTAAAATGTTTTTTTTTAAAAGAAAGATAACATTGTTTGGTTACGAATAACCAAACAATGTTTTAAAATCGTAAGCGTAAAATCGTTATGTAAGCGGAAAATGTTGCTTGTGTCGTAAAGGAGGACTTAGTCAGCCGAGTAATTGAACACGGGACGCCTGGGTGGGACCCAAACGCGATGCCAACTCAGCCACCGACCGGTCAATGTTGTGCAAAGATTTTTATAAATAAATACATAAGAAATATTATGCTCCAATTACGTTAAGAATAGTAGGTCTTTTATCAGGCGCAATAGCTCTTCTTTTCTGATAAGGTATACATTACAAATGATGCCCTTTAACATAATATTTTTTACAAAATATTTGTATATTTTCCTGATTTTTCTATTTCAAATTTTCCTTTGAGCGTCGCTAATATTGACTTCAATGATTAAATATTACTCATTAAGTTATAGAAAAAAAATAAAGTCGACCCTCATCCTAGACGGGCAGAAAAGTCGATGTAGCACATTAAAATACCCGTAAAATGGCTATATTTATCCAAGACACTACCTAGATTCCATTTAGGTCGGGAAGAATCATGTAATCATTTACATATGTATAAAGATAGCAGCCAATAAAAAAATGAGAAAATGAATATAATGTAGGTAGTTCTTATCAAGCAGTTAATATGACCGAAGGGGAAATGGTCGAATTAGCTTAGTGGTCAGAGCAAGAGCCCCGTCATGGCTAAGGTCCTAGGCTCAATTCCAACCGTACGTTTATATGATTTTTAATATTGGCTTCAATGATAAAATATAAGTTATATATGTAAATAATTACTTCTTCTCAGAAGCTTTTATTAAATTTCAATAAATTGATAGATGTATATAATGTACCCATCCCAATACAAATAACCATAGAAAATTGCTTTCATATAAATGTACTTAATTTCAAATGACCTGTTCCCATTTATACGAACGCCACTGATCAGCGAAATCAATTCCACTTATCTTTGTAAATGGGCATAATTAGGAACATAAGAATCTTCACTCAGATTATCTTGAGAACAAAAATGGAATGCAAAGTATCCAGGCACCTCGTACAAAAAAACCTTTCAGCCCAGTCGTTTATCGGTAGCACACCAAAATCTTTTCATTCGGTGGCATTTTTTAATTGCTTTAAATTTATTTACATTCCTCAATGCATATCAGTAGCACGAATCTTTAGAAAATCAATAATTTTCACCAGGTGAATAGGTTGTTAGTAAGATGTTGGTTTTCAGTGGATAGAAAATTCTCGATGAAATTGGGAAATGATTTGCATTTACGATGAGGTTGCTTTGTTTTGTGGTAGCATTTCCTTGTGTGTGTTTCTCGGGGGAATGGACTTCGGAAGCAGTATTGGTGGTGTCAGGCGGAGAGAAGAATCTTCCTGAAGATCGTGGGAAAGGTTGTGGCGGCCGCACTGAGTGAGGTGAGCCTCACAAAGGTATGTTATTTCACATGAAAGTTATCGATTGTGATGCTTTATTGGCAATGACGTAGTGGCATTCTTTTAATAACGCCGCTTCCCCAATATCACTAAAAGGAAAATAATTATACCACCTCTAGACTAGAGAAAAAGCCCCGAACATACCAGGACATGCATATCTAGACAACTTTCCCGTGAGACCAACTTTCAGGCGGGGAATTTAAGTTTGACGCGACGCTGAAACTTCCGACACGTACCAACTGCAAATCGACGTGCAAAAGTTCATAACTGTTTAGTATCCTCTTTATTGTTGCTATTATTAAATATATAATAGATACTTTCTTCTGCAATTAATCTCTGCGAGGGATGCAAATAATGAGGGCTTTTAATTATAGCAGAAAAAAGGAAAAAGTTGGGGAAAAAAAAATTACATTCAGATTTTTATGTGTTCTGTTTCTGTTTATATTTCGAAGTATAATTTGCGTTCCCTTTGAAAATAAGTTATAGAAGTTCGATCACGATTACCGTCGCTTTCCGTCGGTACAGTTACCCGAGATTTATTTAACCAAATTAAGCATATCAGTATGAAATTCGAGTTTGTAAATCTTTTCCCATTACGTACAAATGACTGGGACGTTTATCAGAAGCTGCCGCTCAAGACCCGGGCACGACATCTATGGACTTATTTTGTATCGAGGCGGCTGTCGCATTGTTTCTCGATAAAGTTAATTAAGTCGACCCTCCGTGTCAAGCGGCGTGACAGATCAGTGGACAGCTAATGACAGCCCCGGCAGACCTAATGACAGTCGCTAACATGCCCGCTTGGCTTATTGTTAATACTCCATGCTAATGGACTCCGTGGACTCCACTATACTACCACCCTACTACACTCCATCTACATACACTCGTGCGCTCCTGGGAACTTTGATTCCGACTCAGGATCGGGCCAATATTAAATAATAATGATTGAGGTAAGGTTTGTGATATCTGAGATATCTGCTCTTCATTTTTTATCATGACGAGAAGAAATTTAGATTGGATTTAGTTATGGGAGGCACAGATCAGTTTAATGAGCTTAATTTCAGGTGAAGGCTGTTAACTGTTACTTCAGGTAATATCAATTTTCAATTTGGTAGGCGGGAATGGGAACCATTTAGTGGATAACCAATACCCCTGCCATAGGTCATCCTAAGTGATTCACTACGTTTGGTGACCGGGTGAGGTCTTGGCGGGACATAGGTCTTGGCGGCGGATGAGTTTGCCCATCTACTGCGTGGCGGGTCGAATCGGTAGAGACTGGTTTAAGGAGACCTTTTGACTTCTCCAGTCGGGCTCTCTTAACCCATCGCCTTGCAACACAGTGGGTGTTATGGATTCACACCTCCGTCACCCCTGGACACACTGAACTCCAGATTCATACCCACCCCTCATATCTTTTCTTTCCCAGAACTTCCTCTCATTCCTTTCCCTAAAAATACCCTTCACACAGCATCCATAAACATTATATTGGCTTTGAGGGAAATTGTTTTCTTCGTGGCCTCTTGTAAATAAAATAAAAAATAGAGAATTCTGATGAGTACAAAATTTGTTAATTCCCTCCATCGGACGGTGAGCTCAGACCATATTAAATTTGTGCAAGTTTTCATTTTGTAATTTATGCGTTTATCTACTCGCAGCGTTAATTTCTTCGAGCTATGAGAATCTACATATACGATTAAAACTGAGAAAAGTCGACATTTTGTCTATTCCATATTTTCACCGATTATTTTTGGTCACCGTGTTTTTTGGGGTAAATTAGTGTCGAAGCCGGGAATTATGGGTTAATAGGTGTGAATACAATGAGAATGTGTTTAACCCAACGAGATAATTTTAAAAAAGTACTGCTTTTTAGATCAATTCAATTCATAGTAGTGTAAAAAATAAATGCTTGTAATAACTTTAATTTACCTACCTAATACATTGTTTTATCTGTATCTACTCATATCTACCAAAATGCATAAACACGCGAACAAGGATTTATTAGATCGCCAAACAGAACTAATGATTTAAATTCTTTTTTTTTTTTTAAATTAAAATTTCTTTTTTTTTTCAACAAAAAATATTAGAAGTTAAATTAAATAATTAGATTTTTTTTCTATATCAACTTTCTTGTACCTACCTAAGTTACGACTACTTACAGTATCACACACCAATAGTAATCGAAAACTTTAAAAATAAATTCGAAATAGTTTGAACACCTGCCCGCAGTCCCTTCTTACCCCTCAAATGCCCAAAGATACCTACTGGGTGCGTAGCGTCACGTCGCGACGTTTATCAATTCTGTTTAAATTTAGACTAGGTAGCGATTTAATTTGGCAATGTTTTTTGTTTCAATCTTCAGCTTCAAAACAAAAACAAAATTATTGTTGAATTAAATCTTTTTTTATCCAAAACAACACTTCACAAGCAAGGGTCTCCTTTAAATCATTTATTTATCCAGAACAACACTTCACAAGCAGGGGTCTCCTTTAAATGGTTTACCTAAAAGTTCCTACCAGTATTTAATTCATAGAGGAATAATTAAACGTCATGTGCTGTCAAAATAAAGTTCCGTTTCAATTGTTTATAATAAGAAGAATCTGGCAAGCCTTTAATGAATTTTAATATTAGGTCCTTAAATATGAAATTGGCGGTTTGTATGGGAGGAACTTTGTATGGGAGCTTATGGGAGTTTTGTATGTGAGCTTTTTCACCTTCCCAATTTGCTTCAAGTGGATTAAAACAGTTTTATCACTAACACCGCAGCCTGCAGCTAACTTGGACGTGGTTTGCGCTGGATCCCCTTCCACAATAGACTTCAATTCTTCATTATCATTTTTGGTCTCCGGCCGTCCACGGGGCTTGTTCTGCAGGTCGAAATTTCCAGAACGAAAACGTTGGAACCAAAAACGCACTGTGTTTTCTTTTGCGGCACCGTCGCCATACACATCATTAATCCTTCGAGCCGTTTCTGCAGCACTGGTGCCACGGTGGAACTTGTACTCGTAAATAACGCGATATTTCGCTACCCTGATTGCATTGCGCATTTCAAGTAATATACTAACTTGAAACTAATTATCGTAGATGTAAGTTTTCCATTTCGTAAACTAAGTGACGCAAAGAAAAAAAACAATTTAGGAAAAAACAAATGAATTATAATTTTCGAAACACAAATACATGAGTAAATAGCTGTATAAATTTGAATTTGGAATTCCTAACCAAAGAGAAGATATTTGAGATCAAAGTTGCCAGTACGGCAAAACGCCAATTTCATATGTAAGCACCCAATATTTAATATTTCTCCAAGTATGTAGGTACCCGTCTGTAATAATATTATTAGGCAATTAATAATAATAATAGCGATGTTTGAATCATTTCTATAGCGCCGTTTTCGTGAGAAAATCACCTCAAGGGCGCTTTAACTCTAAATTTTTACATTTATCCCATACCCTATCACTTTAACTTATAACCTTGATTTATCACTGGTGGCTTATAACTAAGATTAATAATTAGTGACTTACAGCTAAAACTTAAACTAATGTACTAAAACTATAATATATTTTTATGACCCAATGGGTATTTACTAGGGAATGCAATCCCGATCTCGCGGGATCTCGATCTCGCGAGATCTCGTGACATTTTCCGGGATCAATCCCGATCAATGACGAGATCCCGTTCGAGATCGACGGGATTGGGCGGATTGATTAATACCACAGTAGCAAACACAGAAAACGAAGATGACTTGCCTCTTTCTATGACTAATACATCACAAACTAATACGGCACTTCTAGAGGAATTAGAAGAGACTATGAGAGTATCCAAAAGTCCTTTTTCGCGTGTATCTACGAGTTTAGATAAATTAGAGTCAGTCATAAAAAAATAAATGGATCTATTTGAGTGTACAGGAACAAGGGGGAGATTTTTGCAGTTTGCATATAATTTCTTAGTCCCGCTGCTGCCAACCAGTGAGTCGGAGAAGGCATTTTCAGCAGCTGGGTACATTGCAACGGACATTAGATGCCGTTTAGCAGATAGCACCCTTAATACACTTTGTTTTTTAAGAAGTTACTTTCAAAATCACCCGTAATTACTTTCTAATCTCCTTAGGCTATATTTTTTCTTTTGATTATTTTAATTTAAAAAAAACTGTTAATTATTTAGTAACTAATATTAAAGAATAAAGGTTTTTGTTTTCTTTCAAATAATATTTTCTTTTAATTAACGAGATCTCGAATTTGCGATCTCGTGTCGAGATTGCATTCCCTAGTATTTACACAATACTGCTATATGATTTGATCTAGAGATTTACGATTTACATAACTAACTAACTAACTAACTAACCATCACGCCGTTTCCCCGCAGGGGTAGGCAGAGAGGACGGACCGCCACACAACTCGATCTTGGCACACACTCTTTGCCTCGTTCACATTCATACATCGTCTCATACATGCTCTTCTATTATTCTATTATTTACATACTTATCCATATTAACAAATACATATTTTTTCGATTACTACAGGTAACCTAACGTAATGAAAAATTAAGATCAAGCATTTAAATAGACCCTCAACATTTTAAAGTGATTATTAACTTATTTTGAAAAATATCATAAATTTAAGGACATTTTAGATTATATTTAGTGGAAATATAAGAGATTATACTGCTAGTGGCCTAAAACTAACTAAAAAATTAATCATCACGCCGTGTCTGTAGACAAGGATAGTGGCAGAGAATTGCCCGCTGCACAAATCTATGTTGCAACATACTTCTTGCTTCATTCACATTCATTCGTACCTACTCATTATAATTTTCATGAACAGACTATATAATATGACGATCGTCTATTATATGACAGGCTGGTCTCCCTCTACTTGTTGATTGACTTTTTGATAACTGGAAACATCAATGAAACCTAACAATATCTGTATCTGCGGGTGACCTAATAGTTGACTTTTTGATAACTGGAAACATCAATGAAACCTAACAATATCTGTATCTGCGGGTGACCTAATAGTTGACTTTTTGATAACTGGAAACATCAATGAAACCTAACAATATCTGTATCTGCGGGTGACCTAATAGTTGACTTTTTGATAACTGGAAACATCAATGAAACCTAACAATATCTGTATCTGCGGGTGACCTAATAGTTGACTTTTTGATAACTGGAAACATCAATGGAACCTAACAATATCTGTATCTGCGGGTGACTTAATAGTTGACTTTTTGATAACTGGAAACATCAATGAAACCTAACAATATCTGTATCTGCGGGTGACCTAATAGTTGACTTTTTGATAACTGGAAACATCAATGGAACCTAACAATATCTGTATCTGCGGGTGACCTAATAGTTGACTTTTTGATAACTGGAAACATCAATGAAACCTAACAATATCTGTATCTGCGGGTGACCTAATAGTTGACTTTTTGATAACTGGAAACATCAATGAAACCTAACAATATCTGTGTCTGCGGGTGACCTAATAGTTGACTTTTTGATAACTGGAAACATCAATGGAACCTAACAATATCTGTATCTGCGGGTGACCTAATAGTTGACTTTTTGATAAGTGGAAACATCAATGAAACCTAACAATATCTGTATCTGCGGGTGACCTAACAGTTGATCCCCCGATATTTGGCCCCCTGATATTATAATAATTATAAAATGACAAATTATTGTGCATTATTTACCAATTTAACGGATAAAATCGACTTAAAAAATTCCTTTATTAAAAACTTGGTATTAATATGAAACAAATCTATTTACAGTGTGGATTTTTTGTACTCACACGCTGATATACACATAACATAAACAAGTATGTAGTTTTATACTTGATGCATCCTTTGACCCTCCACACAGCATCCCCTAAGATGACATAGACCCTGAGGGAAATTATTTTCCTCAGGGCCTCCTGTGTGTGTTCAAACGAATATCTACTATCTACCTCTCAAGTAATGGGTACCTACCTAACTTATAAAAAAAATCATTTATCGTGTTTTAAGTCATCAGTTGATTCCGAGTAGGTAACACAAAATGTACCTCTTCAAATTAAAAAAGGTAGGAAGTGGTATTTACCTATCTCTAAAAAATAAATTTATCTTCGGCGTTAAACGATTACCAGCGACATCTGTCGGACGATTTCGTTTCAACTTCATCATACATTTTCTTGTTGCACACATCGCGGTGAAAGCCTCTCCGGAAAGAGGCTGCGCGCGCACGAGGGGCCGGCCCACTGAGGCCCCTCCCCCTGACCCGCCCCTCCCACCCCACCCACGCGGCTGGAGGGGGTAGGGGGGAGGGGGGCCATTCAACAAGTGCAGGAGGCTTCGCTTTGTTGTCGTGATGCCATAGCCTCTAGCCTAGCAATCCTCCAGCCCAAAAACTCCTTGTATCCTTTGTTGTTATTTGGGGTCTTACTTATTTGATTTGAAAGAAGTATGTAAAAACAACATTTCAATTGTTATCTTCGCAGGTAGGTAATAACTAGATAGGCTTAGTTATGGTTTAGTTCAGGCATATCTCCGTAGCTGTTATAAAAATGTTTATTTTTTGCCTTATTTTTACATCCACAATTTTTTGAAATATTACCTACCCTGGTTGTATTGCGCATTTCAAGTAATATACTAACTTGAAACTAATTAATGTAGGAGATGAATGAGACTGAGAAATGGATGCTTAGATGGGTTTTTTTATATTAGCTCCACACAGGAGGCTGAAAGGAAAATATTTCCCATGAGAGCCTATATTTGTGTACGCTGTGTGGTGCTTCTTTTTAGGAAAGGAATGAAAAGTAGTTCTGGAAAGGTAAAAGGTGTGAGGGGTGGGTAGGAGAGTGGGGGTCAGGGCGTCCGGTTGAAGAGGTCAAAGTGACTCCCTCAACCATTCTCGCAGCCAAGACCCGGACAAACCTCACACCATGAACCCGGGTACGGGTACCCCTATTAAGTCATCAAACATAGCGAACCACTTGGGGTGACCTATTGGAAAGGTGTTGGTTATCCAATAAATGATTTCCGGGGCGGCGGTAACCGTACTCGCCTCCCATACTGGTTTTGGAACGTAGAGCACATGAACGAAGAAATATGACGCGAAAGCGAATGGCAGAAGTCGGGGACGCCCGATCTGAACACGGTACGATCGAGTGAACATTTGCTTGAGTCGGGCTGCCTAAAGAAACACAATGAAAGAAGAATAGGTAACTACGTTCGAGACATTATACAATTGGGAATGTGAATGAAGGAAGGTGTGTTTGCCAAGATTTAGTTGTGTGGCGGTACTTTCTCTCTGCGTACCCCTGCGTGGAAACTGCGTGATGATTAGTTAGTTAATATATTATATATAATTAATTACCTATTATATATAATTAACAGATATCGTGAAATGCCGGTGGGTCAATTGACATCCGTCAAATAAAGCCTGGAAAAATAAATTCAAAATGAAAAACTAACAAAAAAATAGTGTCTGCTTAGTAGGGGTAGGAACCTACCCAGTTAAGGTACCGCGGGCTAACTCTGAAATAGGAGTTAATTTTTTTAATTTTTTGTCATAATATCCGTAAGAAACACTACTTAGGTCAAAGAATTTATTAGCTTACAAAATGTAAGTTTCTATTTGTCAGTCAAAGTTTTCAATGCACTGTAAAATAATGTCTGTTCTTATAATAAATTAATTAATTAATTTCCTAAAATTTCATTTTCCTAATATACAGTCACACAAACTAAAAATATATTTCACTACAACAATAATATCAATACCAAAATGGTTCATAAACTCTCCTATATACCACCCATACACAGCTTTGATAACCAATGCCAACGTGGGGAATAGCAGATAATTTTAATAGCACCAAAAGAACTTAGAAAAAAGCATTCCACAATTTTTTTGAAAACATATTAGCTTAAATTTTGTTTCCAGTAGCCTGATTGCAAATTTTAGATTTTTTTCATGCTTCAGTTTTTTTGTCCGGGTTAAATCTTCCCCACAGGAAAAACTGAACCTTTCCACACACTTTTCCACAAATGATCATCTAGTCCATAGGTTCTCAACGTGGGCAATAACGCTTCCTTGGGAGCGTCTCAGACCTTCAGGGGGCGGTAGAAGACCAAGAGAAAATTGGGGTGCGTTTCAGACTTTCAGGGGGCGGTAGGAGACACAGAGAAACCCATTCCACCCCATCCTATCTTGCCCCATCCCTTCCCATCAAGGGCCTTCCATAAATTACGTCACACCTTAAAATATTTTCCCTATCCCGTTACGCCCCCTTATTAAAATATTTTCCCGTTACGCCCCCTCCGTTCGGATTCACGAGTTAGGGGGCGCTAGAAATAAAACTATTCTCAAAGTGGGCGGCGAGTAAAAAAAGTTTTAGAATCTATAATCTAGTCAATTCCCGCTATGTGAGTGCACTATATAAGTATAATAAACACAAAACAATAAAAGAACAACATTTCAATCTACCAGAGATCAAATGGGAAAATAATTCACCAACTCCAGATATTTCCATATTAGAAGGTTCAGTTCGGTAGAACTCCTAACTGAACCGATGAATCCTACTGATCTCTCAATTAAAATATTTAAAAAATCTTTCGTAATCCTGCATTTATTTAAAATGACTGATTTTTGCATTTTTATATACAAATGCTTTGACAAATCTAATAATAACCTTTCCACCAGACAACCATTCGGAATTGAAACGTTGCTTAAAAATGACTTTAGCCGTGTTTGGTGACCAGATCTGAATAGCCAGGTACGTCCCAACCTTCCTCTTCACCACCTCCTTCCCCTCCCCACTACCTTCAGCCTCACAACATACCCCAATTGGGGATGCCATAGTCTCATTGGCTCCAGACGGGAGCAGTTGAGATTCTTGTGCGGTATTCACTGTAAAAAAAAAAAAAATGATAATATTTTTATATTCTGAGAATTCCAAATTCCTTTAATCTCATTTCCTAAATCTGTATATTTTCTTATTTTTTCAGAAATAAGTTTTTGTATTTAAATTATATTATTACTTTTACATTTTATATTTGTAATCCATTTTCATTTAAAAAAATATTATTTTGTGTATATTTATAGATGCTTGTACCGTAAATGAATAAATAACTTAATTATTTAAATCAATGTAAATTACTGGAAAGAATATTTTATTAACAGTGATAGGTGCCTACTAAAATATATTTGGTAATACTAAAAACAAAAAAGTAATTACCCATAAGACTTTAAAAAATTTCGCAAGAAGTTTTTCGACGTTATGTTTTTATTTAATATTTGACCATCGAATCCGTGCTAGGCATATGCCAGCTTTTGCACGGTAGGTAGCTATTTGGGGATGTTCTGAAAAGGAACCTAAAATAAAACTTCAAAAACAATACAGGGAGGTTATTAAAAAAAAAATCCTAAGCAGATTAAAACGGAGGTCGATGAACCATCTCACATAAAAAATAATTCGGTCAGTTCGTAAGAAAAAAAGTCTAAAAGTCTTCCGTGCGCATTCCTTCGTCTGACTCACGTTCACCGTACTAATAAACTTGTTTAATTCCCTCGAATAGTTCTCATATCTCCCCGTGTGAAACTTTTATAGCAATCGATCAACAAAAACAAAAGAATTAATCGAACGCGTCTCGATTACTTTATAAAAAAACTCGTGCGTGAAAGAGATACCCGATCCTGTATTTTAGTGTGGTCATGCCGTCTGTATCTCTGATGGTGGCTGGAATGAGATATTAACAAAAAGAAATACTCTCGTATTAATAGGAAATAATCACTCACAATTATTGATTCGATTATTGATCAAGTATAGATTCACGATAGACGATAAATATCTTTATGCTTCGGGCATTCGATCCACGAAAATTCAAACCTTCTCAAACGTTCATCACTCAAATGTATCGATTTCTTGTAGTCGCGCTTTGTAAATAATTGGAGCAATCAAAAATATTACATATGTCGAAGAATTAAAGACCGTTTCTCATTTTCAGAGACGTGGACATTATTTCTCAAAATATGGTGGCACTAGCGTATAGTTCAGATTTTCCCCTAAAAATCTTGGAAAGGGCTCAAGTGCCATGGCTCACCAAGTGCATCGATCATAAAGGGGACTATGTCGAAAAATACTACCTAAAATGTCATATGTTTTTTTTGTAAAAAAAAATTTTTCCTGATTTTTAAAATTAGAACTGTCTTTAATTCTTGAACAACAAACATACTAACTAAACATGTCCCGTCGGTGGAATGTATCTTTTCTTGGGAGATTTTTTCAATGTAGATGAGTGTTTCAGGCTAATAATAAATTATTGCTTATAATAACAAACATACTATTTTTGGAAGCGAGGTTTACTGTTCACAGAACTACTAGTAAACTTTTAGGGTTTTTTAAATGTTCGAAAACGCTATAACAATCGATGAACAAAGGTATAAAATATAATTTAACTACATACATACATATCTAGTTAAAAAGCTCTTCGCCAAACGAAAACTGCAAAAAAAATTGCGGATGTCGCGGGCTGTAAAAAGATTCAGATGTCTGTCATGTCAAAACCTCAACCCAAAACCATATTTTTTATATGAATGTATCAAAAATTATTCCTTTTCACAGTTACAAAACGGGTTACCCCATTAACCAAATTAGTTGTACCGCAAGTGGCACTGGTGCGGGGAATAAGGTATCAGGGCGGCAGAAGGAGCAAGGGGGTGTCGCCGAATCCCTCGGAGTGGAGTTTAATTAGATTAAAGTTGTGGAACAAGCGCCGCCGAACATAATGATCATTTATCACAGGGCTCTCACGGCTCACAGTACCTGACTACGGTACCTACCCGCCTGCCAAAACTGTTCTATACACACCCTACAACTGTGGCTCAGAATGCTTATTTATTTTTTTAACATTTAAAATCAAGTAAAATCTTACGAAACACAACTAAGACTTTCAGATAGGCAAGTAACTACACACCAAATTGCTGAAAATTTTTCAAATAAAACCTTATTTTATTAGCAATAAAAAAAATCATTACCGCCTTCATTCGCACGGCCTTCATGATTGAGTGGTTCCGATTGTCGGCTACGAATCTGGAGGTCGCAGGTGCAGATCCCGAAACGGGCGAAAGTAAGTTTTATTTTGAATGAAAAATACTATATTCTTAATTCTTCTTAAATTTGCGGCACGTTTCAGAGTTGTTGATACTTTCAATATCGCCCTGGTGAAAGACCACCATTCAGAATAGAAACGTTGCTTGAAATAGCTTTAGTCATATTTTGTGATAAGATCTGAGTAGCCAGGTACACCTTCCTCACCCTTTTTTTACATGAGCTCCACACAGGAGGCCCTGAAGAAAATAATTTCCCTCAGGGCCTATTTCATCTTTGAGGATGCTGTGCGGAGGTTTTTTTAAGGAAAGTAAGGAGAGACGAGTTCTGGGAAGAAAGGGGGTTTTAGGGATGGGTAGGAATCTGGGGTTCAATATGTCCTGGTCATCCGCCTCCGAGACCTAGACGAACCTCACCCCATGAACCCTCACTACCTTCGATTGGGGATGCAATTGTCGATTGGGAATGCCATAGTCTGACTGGCTCCAGACGGTTAGGACCATTGTGCGGTACTTAGAGCAACAAACACAGTAATTTCGGTTGTCTGTGATGTTCGTTATTCCTACGTGAAATGATTGACGTTCAATGAACTCAAAATTGCCTTGAATTTTTGTGTCATTTTCAAAACTGAATGTTATGTCAATAGTTCAGACAAGCGATCAAGTTTCTACCAAAAAAAATTACAGAAATTAATTTTGAGATTCATTTAGTAAAAAAAGGTTAAAATGAAGTGAAGGTCACAAAAATGATTTCTTTAGCATTCGTATTTACATTTTGTCTCATGATTTGTTAATTTATGGGAACTCCTACATTATATTAACCGTATGCAGTAGTGCAAATCCAAGTTGAATGTAGGTAGGAGATACCTAGGAGAGTTGTGACAATTTTTATTTTAATGGACATATCTCGCTCCAGAAACATTCCACAGCTATGACTTATGTGAATTAAGATAGCACCATTCCTTCCCTTTCCAAAACAATCATCAAAATTAATTAGTATTACGGTTTCCGAGAAAATCAACGAAAATAAAAACTACTCCCACTGTCACAACTCCCCTATCACCGAGGTAAGTTGTGACTGCTCTGTATTTAGACTATTTGAGTATTTGGACACTAGCAGTGCCTTTATCAGCCTTCGTGTATAGTTATTAGGCATTCTGAAACAAAAAAAAGTTGTCATCCAGCATGCAACATCACACCACAAGTCCAAACATTTTTTTAATCGAAAATGAATTTTTTCGGACAAGCTTTTATTGCGGACTGTACTTACAAGAATTGACCTTAATATACTAATGCACAAAAACACATACAGACATCACAAATTAATTTGAAAAAGTGTCGAAATAATTCAGAAGAAAAATGAAGTCAAAAGGAGAGTTGTGACAGGCTGTCACAACTCTCCTAGGTGCTCAAAATTACGACTTGGTCCGAATAATGATTCATATTTTCTAAACACGATGCAAACACAAAAGATCAATGCAACGCTTTGAGACTTAAATAATCATACAACTTAAGGAAAAATAGCACAACAACGCACATGTAATAAGACATGATGTAAATTCAATCAAAATTTCGAAGAAAAACTTACTTTTCCTAGGTCTCCCCTACTATGTAGGTAATTTGGGAGGCGGGAATAGGTACCGCCGCCCCGGGAACCTTGGATAACCAACACCTCTGCCATAGGTTACCCTAAGTGGTTCACTACGTTTGGTGATTTAGCAGGGGTGCCCGGGTTCACGGGGTGAGGTTTGTCTAGGATGACCTGGACACACTGAACCCCAGATTCCTACCCACCCCTTAAACCCTTTTCCTTCCCAGAACTCTCCTCTCTTTATATTCCTTTTAAAAAACCTCCACACAGCATCCCCAAAGATGACATAGGCCCTGAGGGAAATTATTTTCCTCAGGGCCTCCTGTGTGGAGCTCACGTAAAAAAAAAGATATAATTGTAGAACCTGGACAGTTTGGGAGCCCCTGGATACCAGCAGAGCAACAATATGGCGAGAGCGTCCAGGCTGAATATTCAATTATTCCATCTTGGAGGTGGTCCGCGGCCCATCATCGTCATTGTAGCCCCATCGGGACGGGACGGAGTCGGGCCGGGATGCGGGGACGCCGCGCCGCACAGTGTTGCAGAGACGGAAAAAATACGTTTTCTTAAAATACATTTTTTTACGTTAGCTCTACACAGAAAACCCTGAGGTAAACCATTTCTCTCGGGGTATGTGTTATCTTTCAGGTTGCGCGTAGAGGGTATTTTTAGGGAAGTGAAGTTCTGGGAAGGAAAAGATATGAAGAGTGGATCTGGAAGACAGAGTCCAGAAGTGACGAATGTATGAATGCAACCCATCCACTGTTGTGCAAGGCGGTGGCTCGAGAGTCCAGCTGGGGAGGTCTAGGTTAGGTCTCTAGGTACATGGGAAAACCAATTCGACGCCAAGAACTATTCAAACACAAACACGTATTGAAAAATTAAAATCTTAAACGTTTACAATTAACCTCAACCATTCTAAAATGAAATTTACTTACTCTGATAAACTTCAAAAAATTTTGGACATTTTAGGTATAAGTTATTTGGGAAAAAGAGATTTTTCTGCTGATGACCTAAAACTGAGAAAAAGTGGAGAAATACCTAGTTATTTAGATCTAGTCACCAAACATGGCTAAAGCCATTTCATGACAGTTTTTTGAATGACGGACTTACACCAATCTGACATTCTTAAATGTGCGGCCAATATGCTATACATGGTGGTGTACGTACAGCACGTACCCGAGGGATTTTAACCAGCGATTCCTGAGCATTTTTGGTGTAAAAAAAAAATGGATGTCATTTTGCTGCCTGATGATATTTTTTCTATTGAAAACAAAAACAAACAAATAAATCAATCACACGTCGTCACTGATTATACTCATATACATTGCGACGGCTTCACGTGATATGAATGCTGTTTCATGTATTACCGTGCAGCTGGATTTATACGGAGTGCTTATCACGTGACCCGCTAGGCTATACCTGACCACTCTGTGGCGACGGGTGATGGAATAATATTTTTATTGTTTTTAATTGAAATAAATACCATCGGACAACAAAATGACATCTACATTTTTTTCTTTGTGCACATTTTTTATAAAACATATCTTATTATTAGAATGAAATTATTTTATGATCAGTTAACATTGTTTTGTTGTTATGTCACTTTGAAATAATATCTACATGCTGTAAAGTACGTTTTTTTTTTCTTTTACTAAAATTTCTACTTTCTCACAAGTTATAGTTTTATTACCACCGCGTCTGTACCAGAGGCATCACTGTGCGCCGGCCGCGTCATGTGCGTCACGCGTCACGCGTCACGTGGTCTCAATCGGTGACGCGATCGGACCCGCTCATTTAGGGTGATTACCATAATGCATTAACCACTCCACTCCATTGACAATTTATTGATGGACCAAGAGGTTGGCTTACTTCAAGCGAGATGAGATAATTATAATCCAGATGAAGAGTAGGTGTCTCGATGAAGAAAATATATAATGACCTGATATTATGTACTTTCTTATTATTTTGGATGCAGATGTCGACGTTATTAATATTTCTTTTGGTAGCTGATATAAATAAATTGGCAACGGTTAATTTTTAAATGCAATTGAGTTATTGACGAAGGCGCCGCACTGCTATTGCGCCGAAATATAAAAAAAATATTAAAGTGATGTACCTGCACTAAGTACGGTGTTTAAATTATTAATAATTTATTATTAAATCGCTAGTACGTCACGTAAGGAAATACTTAAGATCATTTCTTTTCAGCAGTGAGAGTACCTTTACTGAAATACACCTATAAGTTGGCGAAAAGGGAGGGCGCTTTCGTCTATGACATAATGAATAGGTGTGGTTGCCAAATAAAAATATAAAGATTTTGCGTTAGTTCGTGTTTACGCCACCGCCAACTTATGCGTGTAGCCAAAAATATTGAAATATAAATCTTTGCGTGCGTTTGAAATAACCAGACAAAACCGGAAATTTGTCATTCTTAAATCAAATTTTTGACGTATTGACTATTTTCCACGAAAAATTATAAATTGATTTCGAAAGACTGTTATTTTATCTAGTAAAGCTTTTAATTAAATTTAAATTTTGAGAAAATATGTTTATTTTTAGTACAATAAGGTTTTACCGTGGGTCGTCGGCAGATTGGTTAAATTTTCAAACAAAATTTTGTATTAAATAACATACATTTCAAATCATATAACCATGCAGCAAAATAAATCAATGTATTTTTATCTGGGAAAGCTATGTTTCAGAATTTTTATTTTAGTTTAAATAAAATCATTTAAAAAAAGATCCACACACGTGTTTTATGACGAAAACACTTCAGTTTGTCTATTTATTTACGGTCTTACAAACTAATATATTTAAGTTTTTTTTTTATTCTTAATTTGTATAGACATTATTAAATAAAATTACAAATACTTATGACCAAAAAGTGACTTCAAAGTCACTGGTTGAGTGGGCATAGCGCTTGGGTCCCACCCGGGCGTCGCGGTCGCTTGTTCGATTCTTCAGCGGGCTAAGTCCTCCATCACAACACAAGCAACATTTTGGCTTTCTGTGTTGGTTGTAGGAGATTTTCAAACATTGTTGGGTTTATCTTTATTTAAAAAAAAAAATAATTTAAAAAAAAGGTATAAATTAAAGCAAATTTTGAATGAAATAAAATCGATATTAAGTTATTATTTAAAAAGTTGGTATGGAGAATAATTAATCTTTCTCATTGGAACCGCCCTGTACGATACTAAGAATATCTTTCGACGAAATGTGAATTCTCGGCCGTTGGCTTCGTGATATTAAAATGATTGCCAGACTATTTGTAATATTTTCTATAACTCAGGTAATTACAAACATAAATAACTGGTAGTTACTTACAGAAAACTATTATCTTATTGTAATAATATTTACAGATACCTAATTAACATTTTGCCATAATATTGTTTAATTCCCATTCGGGATGTATGGCGAGCGATATGCTGAAATTTAATGTGAAATATTTGGAGTTAATGTAAAACAAAAAAAAAGTAAAAGTAAAATATACAATCAAATAAATTACAATAAATATTTCCATCGACAAATTAACCCCCTTATAATGATCCAGATGAAAAAAAAAACAAACGATAATAAACGTTCAGTCAAAGAGTAATTCTCATACAGTCCACGTAAGTGTATGTAAGCTTACGGGCTCTAAAAGCAAGAGCATTACATCATAAATTGGCATTAGTCCTCTCGCTGTGTTGTGTTGAAAAGCTCCCCCCGGTTAAAAGTAATGATCGGTGCGCGGTGACCGCACACGCAGCACTCGACCCGAGATTAATCGAACCGAATGATCGAGAATAAAATATAATATGTGGCCGGTGTGGCCCTCCCAGCGGTGACCTTTCTTCAACACACTGCATTGTCCGCCGCGGAGATAAATCATCCGATGCTCTGGTATTTGATATAACAATCCGATTGTGAGATGCCACAAGACTCCCACAATAGATTGCCAGCCATTACCTGGAGATATTTGGGAGATGATCTTCCGATGATCATGATCATTGCCCATTGCCCATTGCCCATTGCCCTATTGGCCAGTCACCTGTCACTCGATTAAGATGAAACTGTTACCGAATCAGAACGATTGTTTTATTGTATTCATTGTGTTATCATTATGTGAATGTTGTTCCTGTTAGTTGTTAATTAAATGGACTTTTCAATATTCAATTGGTTTCGACTTGATAAGGTGACTAAGGTTATAATTAGGTTTGTTAAGTTTAGATAATGCCAGATAAGAAATTTTGTTTACACCATACGTACGTAAATAAGATTGAAAATTCATACAGGAAGTCCTAGGGATTCTCTCTAAGACTCTCTCTCTCTCTCTCTCTGGAAATGCTGTGCGGCGGGAAACATTCACCGAATTAAAGATTAAACTTCATAACTACTTAATGGATACCTAATAAAACATACTTTTTCAACGTTTTTTTGGTACAAGCATAGTACAGGAATATATTTTTTAAATATTGAAATTTAACGTCAAAGTCGTTAACGTCAAAATATTCTATTTCACGTATTTTTTTTCGAAATAAAACTTGCAGTTTTTTTAAATGGATAAGAGCAATTCAGAAAGTAAACGCCGCCCGCCTGAAAATAAATGTTTTTTAAAAAGCATACCTACAACCAAATATTTTATTACACGTCTGCTAAAACTGCAGATTTCCATTATGTTTTAACATATTCGCAATTATTCAAGCACTTGTCGAAGCATTTCAACAATTTTGTAGAATGTAGCCAAACTGTGACAGCATTTTGGAGATCTTCATCATCATCGGAGTACTGGGCCCCAAGCCACTTCTTCTTTTGAATGAACAGTTGGAGCCCGGCCATCTGTTATTTTCTGAACAACCCTCGTAATTGCGTAAATATATATATTATGAAATTCAATATTACAAAAAAAATACGAAGAATGATTTTCTGTTTTTTTCTTTATATTTGTACATACTCGAGAACAGGGCACGAACAAATCCTGTTTGGATCACATCAACGTACAAAATATTAACTTCACTGACTCATTCGATATCCACACGTCAATTTCCGACCACTATACGACAACCGTGTGCTTCAAAGATAAACCGCCTCCACCTCCTAAAATCAAGTACGTCCCTCGATTAGATTATAATAATTTAATATAGGACTTGCATTTAGAAAACTGGCAAAAAGTATTTAATCAAATTAGTACTGACATAGCGATGAAGGAATTCATTTGTGTTCTACTTACATATATGTCTAAACATACTAGTAACAAACTCATATCGAACAGCCAATTTAAACTTACACTCTGGATATCTCCCGGACTTGTCAAATCAATTCACAAAAGAAACCAACTCCACAAAAGGGGGCAAAATTTTCCAGAGAATATTTTAGTAAAAACTCATTACAAGAAATATAGGAACTTATGCAAAAAGATTATTAAATATAAGAAAGGAAAATTATTATAAAACGTTCATTTATGAAAATTATGATTCTCCAAAATGTATGTGGGAAGCATTTCGCAATGTTAGTAAAACAAAAATCAACAGGTCTTCCGAAATTAAATCGTTAGATATCGGTAACATAAACTCCTCTAATCCTAAAAATATGTCGAATTTTGCTAATAACTACTTCACATCGCGATCGGTGGGAACCACACTTGCCAAAAATAAAACTGAAACCGATCTTACCAAGTTGGTCACCTTTAACCTCGTCCATAAAATACAAACATTGACGAACGAAGTCTTGGAAATAATTGACGACCTAAAGCCATCTAACGCTTATGGACTTGCTTATGAAATCTGCTTAAAGTAACTAAGTCATCCCTCCGATAGCGTACATTCCCAATCTAAGTCTCAAATCAGGAATATTCCCTAACCATCTAAATCTAAAACATTCAATTGTTGTATTACTACAAAAAAATTGAGATAAATTTGCGATTCAAAATTACCGTCCGATATCTTTGGTAAATTCAGTCTCGAGAAAATTATATACAAAAATATCGAGAAAATTTGCTTTTACCTTGAAGATAATAACATTCTTTGTGAGAGACAATATGGCTTCCGGCCGGGTTTAGGTACCGAAAATGCCATTGGCAATCTGACTAAAGTCATTTCTAATAACATCGATCGAAGAATTAAAAGCATCGCGCTCTTTCTGGATCTGGCTAAAGCCATCGATACCATCTCGCACAAAATCCTTTTGAAAAACCTACAGCTAATCGGTATACAGGGGCAGTTACATAAATGGTTAGGAAGCTATCTAGAAAATAGGAGCCAAAGAGTTAATATTAGTGGTACTCTAAGCGATCCAGCTAATATCGAATTTGGTGTACCACAAGGAAGTTCTTTAGGACCGATTTTGTTTAATAACAAACAGTTATTCTGATCGACGATTGATAAATTTTAGCGTGGACTTCATAGTTTCAGATAAGTTTCGGTTAACCGTCAATATACACATATTTTTATAATCGAATTGAATTAACGAAGCCTTTAGAATTGAAAGAGATCGTATATGCGATCCACAGATTTTAATAATACATCTAAGATGCGACCAATTTATTCCGTTCGATCTTTGAGAACGTGGTTGAAATATGACTAAAGACCTTATTAATTATTGTTTAATGTCAAAAAATAATGTAGATTGCCAATGCATTTTTAGGTTCGTATTTCAATTTATTTTTGCGTAATTGTTTGGCGTTTGACGTTTCGTAATGTGAATTCGTGGAAACACCCCCAGTGTTGCCAGCGTGTATAGATTTATTATGTATTCCCTGTTAATAACAGTTCCACTGTCAACAGTGAAACCGTGCTCGGTATATCGATATTAAATCGATGGAAGTTATGCCTATCGATCCAATATATTAAAGTAATCGATTTCTCTGTGCTTGACCCCCAGGATTAATTAGATCGGTTAAAAAAAGTTTCATTGTTTCTTCGTGATGTCAATTTTGTCGAAAATTTTGTGAATAAATATTTTTGATAAAAAAGACTGCTTATTTTCTTCTTCTCATAATGTGTTGTTTCCTTTTGATTGCCCAAGCGACGCATTTATAAAAGAGCTGTCATGATTTCCAGCAAATTATTCACGGATAACAATAAATTCTGTTTTTTATTCGCTAAATAATCTTAATTGATTTTTCTTAGAACTCACGGTTGTTGAAATAAATCTGATGTCATATTAGACTTGAAACAGATTAGAAAATGAATCACCTACCAATAATAGCTTAAATTTGCGTTAGTCCAATATAATTTGTACTTTATGCTCGTAGGAAAATATTTGTGTATTTTACAATGTTTTGACAAAGACTTTTATGGTTAATGATTTTTTGTAATCTTGATATCCGTTATACATTTAATCTAGTAATAAGGAGACATTAAAGATGTCGTAAAAGACCTAAGTAAGCCGTTTATTGATAAAATCGTATAACCCTAAAATAATGTTGACTTTTATTGTAATCCACTCGTTTAACATGGAGTAATCCGACGTTTTACTTTTGAGAATAATCATGAATACCGCACACGTATTATTAAAATAATTTTGAAAATACATGAAAAAAATAATCTCAAACTGTACGTGTCTTCCGTTAGAAGCTCAATGGAATACAACTCGGTAATTTGGTCTCTCTCCTACAGATTTAGAAAATACATGAAAAAATAATCTTAAAATACAGGTGTCTCCTATTAGAAGCCTAATTGAATATAACTCGGTAATTTGGTCTCCCTCTTACAAAAATCAAATAATTAACACTGAGCAAATACAAATCAAAAATCTACGTTTTATAAATTTTAAATTAAATATCCCGACAGAATAATGCATTATCCTTTCCCATTAAATATTCTAAAAATGCATACATTGTAAGACAGACAGTAAATTAATTGACTTAACTTTCTTATTTAAAATACTGAAATCCAAATTTGCCTGTTCAGAATTCCTACAACTTATAAACCTACACATACCCACAAGAACAACATGATACAATACTATGATCTATTGCAGTATACATAAGCGCAACTATTGCCCATTCCCCGATAGAGCAGTTTCAAGCTGTCACATCACTTTTGTTATGTATTGCACATCACTAGTGATGAACTACCTGTTATAATAATTGTCGTCTATGGTCACTCTGGAAGTAATGTCAATGGTGTAAACACCTAGTCAAAAAAAGTCTTTTTTATAAAATAACAAAGTGTTTTCTATTACACATCCATATTAAATATACCTACAACAAAACACAAGCTATGGGAAACCAAGTGATATTGACATGTTTAATATTTTAACTTGGTGAATTTCGTCCTCTTCCTTAAATTTATTCCAACCCTAATCTAAAACCCTTGAAATCTATTTGATCACTGTATTTTTAAAAATTGTGTCTATTTTTTTATTTATTATAATGTTATATTTATTATTTATTCGTGTTGTTCTATCTATATTTATATAAAAACCCTCTAGGCGTAAAATAAATAAATATAATATTTTTTTATAAATATAAACAAAAGTCAATTATTTTTTTCTTTATTCTTTTATTGCATTGCACTACCCCTGCATACATTCTGGAATAAACTATTATTATTATTCCCCAACGAATGGTGGAATTTTTTCATATATTATTGGTTTTAAGATGAAGATCTCATGTAATAATTTAAAAAATGTTTTATAACATTTTTTAGGTGCTCATATCTGTTAACATGCCTAATTGCTTATAATGTTATTTTGAATATCTGTCACGAATTATTAATTGTTTTTGTGTTTAATTCGTAGAACTCCATTTTAATTTTTAGAAATTTAATTAAATTTAAATTTGATATGTTAATATCGAGTTCTGCAAGTATTTAAGAAAGTATTTTAGTTACAGCTGTTTCGACTTGTAAGGTCATTTTCAAACTGTGGTGAAGCCACGTACGGACGACTTATTTATAACATTTCGAATTTCAATTTATGAAGGTGTCAAAATTGATTTATTACCGGTAAATCCAATTTGCAGAGACACTAATTGAGAGAGTGATTAAAAGTGGGATTCCGAATCTTTCCCTTTTTGGTTTCACTTGCACTAAGTGCAAGGGTTTTCTTTATTGATTTAGAATGATGTTATTTCTATGACTCATTTAAGTGCATTATATTGTTTAGGTTTGGTAAAAATACTAAGTAGTGGAGAATAAATAATTTTCCTTACTTTATTAATTAGTGTTATGTTGGGGTCATTCGTTCGTTTATTGATTTCTAATTGTTCAAGCAAATTTAATCTAAGACCCTTTCGTTCTATATGTAATGGTTTTGGCTGGTTGTTTTTAAGTGGAACGTGATTATTTTCTAAGAGATGTTCTGCGAATTTTGAAGCGGTGTTTTTATTTTTATAACATCGTAAATGTTCTTTGAATCTAGTTGAGAATGCCCTACCCGTTTGTCCGATGTAAGTAGCATTACAGTCGGCGTGGTCACATTTTAATTCATATATGCCACCGTTATTTAGTTTAGGATTTTTACTTTTTGAGTTTTTAAGGTTTGTTCCCATATTATTATTGGTTCTAAAAGCTATATTTAAACCACATTTTTTAATTTCTTTTGCAATTTTTAAAGATATTGGGCCGAGAAATTCGAGACATGCAAATTTTTCTAATTTTTTTTTTTTTTTTTTTTTTTTTTTTTTTTTTTTTTTTTTTTTTTTTTTTTTTTTTTTTTTTTTTTTTTTTTTTTTTTTTTTTTTTTTTTTTTGTTTTGTACCGGATATATTAAATTAATTTTATTTTTGTATTTCTTGTTTTTTATTATTTTTTCAATGTTTTTTGCCTCATAGCCGTTATTAATCGCGATTATTTTAATAGTTTCCTTTTCTTTTACGAATGCTTTATTATCTAAGGGAATGTTTATGAGTCTATGTACCATTGAATGGTAAGCTGATAATTTGTGGGACCAAGGATGAGTTGAATTTGCATTTATTGTAGTATCAGTAAATGTTGGTTTTCTAAATATTTCGAAGGTATGTTTATTATTACTTCTACCGATTGTCAGATCTAAAAAATTGATTTTACCTTCAATCTCATGTTCAACTGTGAAGCAGATTTTATTATTAATGGTGTTGGCCCAATTGGTAAAGATATCTAACTGTCGGTTGGTGCCGTTCCAACAAATAAGGATGTCGTCTACATATCTGACATAGTATATTATGTGTTTTGCTAAGGGAGATTTAAGAATTATATTTTCTATATAATCCATAAATATCTCTGCTAGAAGTGGACTTAATGGTGACCCCATAGGGAGACCATCGTTTTGTTCATAGTATGTATCATTAAAAAGGAAATAATTAGTTTCAACGCAAATTTTTATGAGTTGGAATAGCTCTTTTCTTATTACCGGGTTAATATTACATTTTTCCAAGATATTTTCAATTATTTTAAGGCATTATACGATGTTATAAAAATAAAAACACCGCTTCAAAATTCGCAGAACATCTCTTAGAAAATAATCACGTTCCACTTAAAAACAACCAGCCAAAACCATTACATATAGAACGAAAGGGTCTTAGATTAAATTTGCTTGAACAATTAGAAATCAATAAACGAACGAATGACCCCAACATAACACTAATTAATAAAGTAAGGAAAATTATTTATTCTCCACTACTTAGTATTTTTACCAAACCTAAACAATATAATGCACTTAAATGAGTCATAGAAATAACATCATTCTAAATCAATAAAGAAAACCCTTGCACTTAGTGCAAGTGAAACCAAAAAGGGAAAGATTCGGAATCTCAATTAATGTCTCTGCAAATTGGATTTACCGGTAATAAATCAATTTTGACACCTTCATAAATTGAAATTCGAAATGTTATAAATAAGTCGTCCGTACGTGGCTTCACCACAGTTTGAAAATGACCTTACAAGTCGAAACAGCTGTAACTAAAATACTTTCTTAAATACTTGCAGAACTCGATATTAACATATCAAATTTAAATTTAATTAAATTTCTAAAAAAAAATAAAAATCTGTCACGAAAGTTATCGACATTAAACATTTGTGTTTCGTTCTCTTCATATTAGCTTTGAGTAATTTCTCAACAATGCACGTCAAATCCTGTAACAGCTCTAATAAAAGGTGATAAAAGCAAAACATATCTCCCACAGAACCTACCAACAAAACGATTAGCACTATAGTTGGAATGAAGTACTTGCCTTATAATGTTATAAACATTTATGCATGGATATAAACTTAAGTACCATTGTGATATTCTTAGATGAGTCAAAGTCTTAGATAAATATAATGACTTATCGTGATTTATTTTTGGGTTATTATGCGCTACCTCCTTCTTTAGCGAACATTTCAGACAGCATTACAGTGTCCGAAACATTGGATAAAGAAGGAGTATGAAAGCTACACGGCATAATAACCCGAAAATAAATCACGATAATTCCTTTGGCCGTGAAGATCAAGATCATATCAAATATGATATCATTGGTTAAATTCCCACAATACGAGTATAAACAGTTAATATATTGAAAATTTTAACATGGAATAAGAACATTGGAAGAAAAGTCACGGCGTATTTGTAGGCACAAAGTATATTATTATTTTGGTAATTTTTTTTTTTTCATTTTCCTTAACATAGGAGGCCAGTAAAGGATGTGTCAAGGAGTGACAGATACATGAATTCATCCCTTCCACAGTCGAAGGGTCAAGAGAGTCCGGCTGGAAAGGTCAAAAGGTCTCACTCACCCAGTATCTCCCGATCCAGCCCGCCACGCAGCTGGTGGGCAAACGCAGCCGTCGCAAGACCTTGACAAACAAAATCAAGAACAATTTTCTTTTCAAATGCTTATTTATGCAATTTTGTTTAATTTTATTATACAATCCAGTAATGTTGGCCTCACTTGGTGGCTTACCCGTGCTGAGGCCCCCATTTTAAAACTTCACTAAGTCGCAGAGGGTTACCTTATGATATTATTTATTAATGCAAGAATCGAGATTTTCTCAAAAAACTCGTCTTTAAATTACATCTTCAGAGTACACACCAGAGTAGATTCCATAAAATAAATGTTTTTCTTACTTTCACAAGCAATTTTTGTTTTATGTAATTTTAATACAAAATTTCATAATTTCTTATTTTATTATTATGTTGTCTTATTATAAATGAAGTCATAAGGAGGAAATCCATAATTGGTTTTATTTTGGCTGTACTACACAATCTACACATACTATACAAACTGATACAGTCGATTTCGATTATTGTCGTTTCCCAAAAATGAATAAATAAACAAATAAAAGTTGGTAGATAATAAAAGTTTAATTGGACCTCAGACATGCATTTACATTTTCCTAGTTAGCGATGATAAAAAATTTCTTCTCTGCAAAATGATGAATTTCCGAATTGACAATTATTGGATTCACACAAGTGCAATGCAAAAATACTTTTCAAGGACTATTTACGAAGCTAGAAAATATCATACCATCATAAAAACATAAAACGAAAACATCATAAAAATACCACTCCCAAATCATATGAAATGTGGAGTTGAAAAAAAAATTAAAGCATTTATATTTTTACACTTGCAGTTTTGCGCAATTTGTGGAAAGAACTGCCAAAATAAAAAAAATCAAAGGCCTGTTTTTACACCGAATTTGAGCAATTCATCAAATTTCAAAGTTGATTCTGAAGTTCTGTGAAAGTTCTGTTTTTATGTCGTTATGGGCCAGTTGCTTCACAAAACTTAAATAAGAAACAGATCATCCACAAAACTTTAACATTATCTTCGAAATTTGATGAAGTATTTAAATACAGTGAAAAAAAAGACCCTTTGATTCTATTTACAATAATCAAAAAATTTAACAAAACAAAAAACGACATAAAAAATGCACTAAAAAGTAAAAAAATAATTTCGTACGATTGTTATTTTTGGAGTCGGTGTCACCCAAGGTAACTACATACATAGGTAGTTATAGGTGAGATGTGGAGATCGAAAAATTGTCGTATTGAGAACCTCCTCCTTTTCGAAGTCGTTTGAAAAGTACAGAAAATTAGGTAAAATATTTTAGAATGTTGACCTGTCGATGTGAAAATGTTTGACATTTGTGATTGAGCTCACTCATGCGTAGAAAAACGCAAATTAAAATCATAGTATTTAGTGCTCGTGTGTAGCATAAAATGATTAACTGCCAACCTTTACAGCATGCGAACTAGGCCACAACAATATTCCCCGTCACAAATTAAGCGTCAATTTCGAACAATTTCATACAATTTAAGTTGATTAAGTTTTCTAATTCATTAATGAATTGACGCTGGCTGAGACGGATGCCATAAATCAGGGTAACGAAATACTTAAGTAAGTATCGGCTCTGATCCATCATTAGCGTCGGAACACGAGGTGAGGTCCATATAATTTGCAATTTTAGCGTTAACACATTCCATCTACTTTGTGGTCAGGCGGGCAATAAAGTCCCGAGTATGGAAATTGCTGTACTAGGTTGGATTCGTCACACGCCGGTGGCTTCGGAAAGAAATAATATTGTAATCCAGGTAAGTACGCATCTCGGATAACTGTCGTGAGCTGCCACAATGTGCGGCAATTTGTTCTTGCTTCGTTGTGTCCATTGTGAAAAACGTGCGGAGGTTTAGTTGGTAGCTGGATGGGTGGTTTGGTATATTTATGGTAGCTGGGGAAGTACGTAAACTGGTAGATGCTCAATACTTCAAAACATTGAAATTACTTAAACTGGGTAGGTACTCAAAACTATCAAAAAGAACTATTCAATTCCATAAAGTATAGGTCGATTCTCAAATAATAATTCCTCAAACTCAGAACAGTTCATGACATTTATGAAAGTACCCCTTTTCAACAGAACAAAAGTATTTAACATCCATTCAGAAAATTCAATGAAATCATAAGTCTGTTGGTGTGTTATCGACATCAAGACAATAAATATTCCTATTATGATGTCTATAAAAATAGCAATCATTTTTCCGACAATTCCATTTTCTGGCAGTCGAGGGAATCTAGTCCACATACCGGGTATTGACTTATGCCCGTTTTACAAGATGCTTTTCATAGTAAAATCTTGGTAGTCTTTTCGTGTATATTTTGGTATCGATGTTTATAAGATTAAGATGGTGGATATTATTTGAACCCCTATAGTCTGACGTTGTTTTTTTATATATTTTTTATTTATTTCATATAATGGTACAAAAATTACATGTTTTTATACATTAAATAAGGTTTTACGTCACTATATTATGTGGAAATGTTGCATGTTTATTTCATTTTATTTTTAAAATATTTATTAAAAGAAAACTATAATATGTGTTTATCGCTGATTATGATTTTTTTAAAGAAAGGCAAACATTCCCGGGTTACGAATAACCCAACAATGTTTGAAAATCTCCTACTACCACCACAGAAAGCCGAAAATATTGCTTGTGTTGTGATGGAGGACTTAGCCAGCCGAGGGATCGAACACGCGATGCTCGGGTGGGACCCAAGCGCTATGCCCACTCAACCACTCACCGGTATAGTTATTGTGAATTTCGCTTGTATTTTGAATGTTTTTTTTAAAACAATTACAAAGGCAAATAACGGATGCTTTAATGTGGTCTATGGTTATGTTCAAGTCATTTTTGACGATTTTGTACCGAACCAAAATATTATTTCTTCTCTAATGTGAAATTGGGAGGTGGGTATGGGTACCGCCGCCCCGGAAACCATTTAATTGATAACCAATACCTCTGCCATAGGACACCACCAGTTTGGTGACTTAGCAGGGATGCCCTGGTTCATCGGGTGAGGTGTGTTCAGATCTTGGCGGCTGATTCACCTACCCGCCAACTGCGTGGTGGGCCGAATCGGAAGAGGCCGATTTTGGGTAGATCCTCTGACATCTCTAGCTGGTTTCTCTTGACTTATCGTCTAGCATCGCAGTGGGAGGGATGGAGTTCATACTTCCGTTACTCCTGGACACACTGACCCCTCGATTCCTACCCACTCACGTACCTTTTTCCTTCCCAGAACTTCCTTTCCGTAAAAGACCCACCACACAGCATCCCCAAATATGACATAGGCCCTGAGGAAAATAATTCACAACCCTAATAATTTTTGTTTGCACAAAACTCATATTTTTATCATTTACGGCGAATTCGTAACTATAATAAGTTTTTTATTCACATTTTGTCCTGGGGATGTAAGTTCTTTATATTTAAGATTAATAAAAATAATACCTTACCATTAATATATTTTACGTACAACAATTTTAAAACTTTATAACCCGTTTTTTCAACTATAAATTTAGTGGTAAGCACCAGATTTTATTTTTCTAGACGATGAATGAATATCTTCGGGAGTGCGACATGGAGACACATTTTAAATATTTGTAACACGTTCTTCAGAATTAATTAAAATGAACGCGGCGGAAAGGTCAAATCTCCAGGCCTGCTAGGGTGAATTCGACCGTACAATACGCGTGCCGCGGGCGCATATTTGTTTACACGCTTTCTTCACTTACTTCGTTAAGATTCCCACATTATTTGTCTTCTTCTTTTCTTTGATAGGGCAAATTCGAAAGTAGGTCCGTCCAATACACGGGTCGCGAGTCGCCATTTGTATACACGGCTTCTTTACTTATGTCGTTAAGATTCTGAATATATTTTAGGGTGTATAAGTATGACTATAGTTAGTGATCGTGTAAAGCAAAGATTTTTCAAATGGTTCCCGGTATAGTTTCGGTGATCGATATGAAAAACATAATCATGTAAAACGCCCATTACTCTCATAAAAAAGTTAGGCTTAGTGAAAAGATATGTTGGTAGATACCTACTATAAATCTTAGGGTTGGTTCACAGTTATTTTCTTGTACTTTTTATCTATAAAGTAATTGAGATAAATATAACTTGTAGGCAACAGAGCAAACATAATTAAGCCAGGTTCAGTTGTCATAAATATTAGTTTCCAGCTAAATATACGAGCTTACAAGAAATCATATTTCGTTGTTTAATTTGAAACCCAAACAGCATGAACCTAACAATGCTTTAATTATCTGGATTTCTTTCACCACCCAGAGCCGGGACAAAGCTGAAAATTCCTTCGCATTATTAGAATGCCGGGAGGAAGGTGCAGATCTTTTATTGCACCTCCGGCAGCTTCCCTTTGGGTCCAGACAAAGGATTATTGCATTGGGTGCACTTCACTTTATAATGGTGCGTTCCTTGAGACTTGAGATGCGAAATATCGCAGTGCGGTGCTAATGACGAGTTACGGGTAATATGCTCATCTCGCTCCCCGGGACTCACCTGTTCTTATAATTCCAGAAGATATTCCGACCTTGACTGTCAGAGATTGTTCTGTATCCAGTTCTTCAGGGAGGTCTGAAACTATTTTTCCTTTAATATAATCACAGTATAACGTTGTAATGTCTACTAAATGCACTGCCTTTGCACGTTCAAGTAATTGTTTTAAGAAATGCATTACTTCGATATTAAAAAAGTGAATACCGCACAAGTGTTGGAACCGCCACAAATCTTCATAACATGGGATATGTTGTGAGGCTGAAGGTAGTGGGGAAGGGAAGGTGATGACAAGTTCCTGATTATTCTGATCTGGTCATACACAGCCAAAATCTTTTTTGGCCATGACTTTAGCGTGTTAGTAAATAAATAAATAATACACAGAAAATAATACGGCAAATGACAAAACTTGGTTATCATTTTAAATACAGCAACAACCTTTTGTTTGTACGGATCTTAGCGGCGGATGTGTGTTCTCACTAACTGCGTTGCAGGATGGATTGGGAGAGACTGGTTTTGACCTCTTCAGCAGGACACTCTCGGAACATCGCCTTGGGGGGAATAGATTCATATGTCCGTCACTCCTGTACACACTGACCTCCAGATTCCTACCATCTCCACATACCTTTTTCCTTCCCAGAACTTCCCCTTCTTCCTTTCCGAAAAAGATTCTCCACAAAACACCCCTAAATATGGCATAGGCCCTGAGGGGGAATATTTTCCTCAGGGCCATATATTTGTTTTATAAATATGTATTATTGGATTATTATAATTATAAAACTAACAAAACCCCTTCAAGGGTACATAGATATTTATTATTCCTACACAAGTTACGAAGTAGATTCAGTTTTTATGATGAAATAAAGTAAGCATCTAAAGTTTTCTTTTTTTATAGAGGTATAGCAACTTTTGTAACAAAAGACGACGCGACGGATTTACATAGCGATGGGGTTTTATTGGCTAACTGCGAACATAAATATTGTCATCCATTATCAACAATTAATTTAAAAATAATTGATTTTCATGATTTTGGTCCCTTCACATCTACTTACTTTTGCTCAAAATTTGATAAATAAACGTTTAAAATCTAATTTCGAGTTTCCGAGAACTATAATAGGTTTGAGCTTGTCATAATACTGACTCAATCCGGTTATTCAGAACTTCGGCGATCATTGTCCGGATTCTGGGAAAATTGTTTCCGTTCTTTTAATTCAATCAATCATCCCGTTACCAACAACACCCATTTCCCAGAAAAACGGCAATTGTGGATAGTGCCTGAAGCGATCTGAACTTCGTGAAAAACTTTTCCACTAATGTCAGAAACGGCATTAATTTGATGATTTTCAAATAAAATCAACGACGCACATTTCAAATTTTTTTAAATAGTACCTTGCAGGTTTAGGTACTAACGGAACGTTATTTTTATTTTTTTTATTTACGCTGCAAATACCTTTAAATACAGAATAAAAAACCTTTTTTCACATAAAAAATATATTACAAAACAGTGTTAACATACTTTAGTTGTTAAAAATATAGTTATAGATGTTAAAACGTACAACAAATGAATTCTAAGTTTTATTTCAGAAAATCGTTTTTTTTTTGTTTTTTTTTTAATTTCATTTTGTTGGTCCATCTGTAACTTTTCCAAATTTGAAACTGATTGTAAGTAAAAATCATAAATGCGTTAAAATGTATATCTTTAATAACGTGATATTTTGAAGGAAAATAATTTTTAATCTTTTTTAAAATCGAAATTTTATTACCTCGTAATTTTCCACTCGTCTGCGAATGTTGTCAATAAATTTCGAAAAGTTGTTTTCATTTTTTTATTGGGTAAGAGAATGGTCAAGTGTCCGGCTGGAGAGTACAATTGGTCTCCCTCAACCAGTCTCACGCAGTAGGTGGGCAAACGCATCCGCCGCGAAGACCTCGATAAACATCACCCAATGAACCTGGACACCCCTGCTAAGTCACCAAACGTAGTGAGCCACTTGAGGTGACCTATGGCAGAGGTTTTGGTTATCCAATAAATGCTTCCCAGGGCAGCTGTACCCATATCCGCCTCTCAAATTGTAAAAATTACTTATTAATAATTGTAACAAGGTGTAAACATTATTATTATTGCCCGTTGTAAAATAATTTTAAATTCATTGATGTTTATTGTAAAGTTAAGTGTGACGAAGCGTGTCAGATACAGATGTCATAACACGCGCCTCAGCCAAAGTCACGTCAGATCGGTTCCATTGATCTCTTAGACAAGCTCGCCCGCGCTACGCACCGTCAACCTACGACAACCGTAGTCTGGAACGAAACTAATTTTAACGTGCTAACCCATTTTTTGTGTCTTTTACAATTTTAAGAAAACAGATTTCTGGGGCTACTGGAATTTAATTCATTTCACTATAAGAGAATTCAGGTTCTATTGAAAATTATTTTAATGTAGATTCAAAAAAAAAAAAATACACTTAAATTTAATATTTTTTTGGCAAATGACAAATTTAAGAACCTGATGAAGATTTCATGAAATAAAAAAACTTTTTTAGGAGGTGGAGGTATAGTCAAAATAACATCTTTAAAACATAATCAGGTAGAAATGCTAAGAAATTTTTTCCATAGGAAAGCTGATAGTTCAAAAATGCACAAAATAATTTGCGAGGCAGATAGAAATATTTCGCCATTAAATTTATACGACGAGAATGCCAGCATTCTTATAAATACCAACCAAGAATTATTAGATTCCTGGTCAAATAAAATTCTTCAAGCAAAACACTTCAATTATCTCAACCAAACATATGTTGACAAATTTTCGTCAAACAAATGGTTGAGTATTGGAGAGTTGAGCGCAGAAATAGAAGGCTTTATGCTTGCCATTCAAGATAGAGTCATTAATACTAAAAATTATGGGAAGCATATCATCAAAGATGCAAATCAAATTAATGATTTATGTAGAAAATGTTTGGATTTTCAGGAAACTATTGAACATATTATATCGGGATGTTCTGTATTAGCGCCGTCCGAGTATACATTTAGGCACAATCAAGTTTTAAAAATAATTCACCAAATTTTGGTAATTAAACATAACTTGATTGACAGCCGTAATGTACCATATTATAAATATGTACCAAATTCATTTTTAGAAAATGAATTTTATAAAATTTATTATGACAAAACTATTCTAACAGACTGAACAATTAGTCATAATAGATCCGATACAGTTTTACATGACAAAATTAAAAAAATAACTTATATCATTGATGTCGCTATTCCAAATTCTTGTAATATTCAGAAAACTGTTTCTGAAAAAATAAGAAAATATACAGATTTAGGAAATGAGATTAAAAGAATTTGGCATTCTCAGACTATAAAAATATTACCATTTGTTATTTCGGCTACTGGCATTATACCTAGCTCTCTCATTCAAAATTTAGGCGTATTAGATTTGTCAAAAAATTTGTACATAAAAATGCAAAAGTCTGTCATTTTAAATACATGTAGGATTACGAAAGATTTTTTAAATATTTATATTGAGGGATCAGTAGGATTTATCGGACCAGTTAGGATTTCATCAGAGCCGAACCCTCTGATATGAAAATATCTGGAGTCGGTGAAATATTTTCCCATTATTTTTCTGGTGGATTGACGTATTGTTCTTGTATTGTTTTGTATTTATTATACTTATATAGTGCACTTACATTGCGTGAATTTACTAGATATTCATTTGTGGAAAAGTGTGTCGAAGGGTTTAGTCTTTCATTTGGGAAAGATTTAACCCGGACATAAAATCTGGAGCACCGTAAAAAGGTGTTTTATTTCAGAATTAAGCTAGCGCCGATCCGTGAAAAATCACGGAATATTATAATTAGTGGGAGTGAAAAAGCGCAGACTTACCAACAAGAAACCCTAAGAAATTTAAACAAAAAAAAAAAAAAAAAGGAATTAAATAATTTGCTGATATTATCAATGAGGCCATTATCGTTTGTCTGAATTCTGAATCAGTTCCAATTTTGAAAATGACCCTTAAATTCAAAACAAATAGTAGTTTATTGAACGAGAGTTACACACAAACGACTCTAAACCAAAATTAGTATTTTTCAAGGTTAATTGATTCAGTATTAAATTCCTCCGATTTGCCAAAAATGTAAAAAAAAATATATATATATATATATTTATATATATGTTTGCATGTGCACTATGTGCAGGTGTACTGGTAGAGGACAACGAGGTGACAAGTTCAAAGACGTCAAAAACATAATAAACTTATAATGTTAATATTTTTCGTATTTTCTATACTTGTCAAGTAAGTAGATTCCTTTTTGCTGAGGATCACGCCCCTTACTCCAATTTCCACTCCTCGCGGTTCTGCGTGCGTGAAAAGCTGCGAACACCGACACCAGACGACAATGATACTTGGTAACTCCAGTGCATTGGTACCTTCCTCTGCTTCTTCTTCTTACCACTTTGCCAGCGACCGTGAGTTTCTCCAAGATGGAGTCCTCGGTTTGGCAAGCAACATGTCCAAAGTTCCTTAAGATACGTTGTAGGCAGATAGTTGAAAGTCCAAGGAATCCTCAGCATTTTTCTCCAACGCTTTCTTTTGCTGGCTCTAATTATCCATGTTTCCTCGCCGTACACAAAAATGGGGGAAATCAATGCTTGGAAGAGTCTCATCTTGGTGGCTCATCATCGTTATGCCTCTGTCATTTTCTATAAGAGTCAATTAAGTAACTATGACATATCTAATATACGGAATCATTATTTTTATTCTACTAGTTTGTAATAAAATAAATGATAGTGTATTACAATTATTTTTTTCGAAACATAAGTAATAATTTACTTTAAACTAGCGAGTTCCCGGCATGCGTTGCATTGCCACTTAAATAAAGAACTTGTTTCTCCATGCATTCGCCCCCGTTCTCCTTTCACTTCCCCCTCCATCTTCCATGTCATCCTCCCTCCTTCTTTCACCTCCGCCCTCCCGCATTCCTCTCTCCCTCTTTCCTTATCTCCCTGCCGTAAAACTGCATGAAAAATCCACATTCTTCAAACTAATATATTATGTTTATGTGAGTGCGCACGTTGTTAGTAAAGAAAATTATTTCGTTACGCCAGAGCTCATTATTATATATAGAAATCATCAAATACGAATAGTTTCATCGCAATCGGATGAATGGTTTAGGAAAACTTAATGGACAAAAAAAAAAACATTAATTTTTATCGTATTAAGATTGACGACCAAACAACTCAGAACCACCTCAGAAAGGTCATTAGAGTGATGATAAAAAAATATAGTTAGGTTAGGGTTACCGGCTATTTTAAAATTATTTTTTCATAGCTTTCTTTTTGAGCCTTTCTGAGGTGGTTCTGAGTTGCTTTCATTTTGAGTTGGCATTGAACCATTAAGATTACCAGTACTATAATTTTCACGACCTTGGTTATAACGATCAAACTTTTTACACAAACTTCTTTAAAAATAAGATTTGTTCTGAATAAGATATAAAACCACTCCATATAGATTGATTGATCTGGCTCGAATTACAAAAGAAGATATTCACGTCACAGCTTAAGTAAAGGTTCCTAACTTTACCGAGTCGTAACAGCAGCTCCTACTAACGTGTATTGAATGAATTCAGCCTTTCTACCTCAGCTGACAAGTACCTCTCTGTACGTGACAAAGTAATTGTAAAGCCATCCAGTTTAATTCAGATTTAATTAAATAAAGAGTACAAAGAGGCCGGTAGCCCCTGGCGGCGGAAATACAAAACACGCCGACGGAAAAACAGCCTTGCCGGGGAAATCGATTAGTCACCAAAGTGATCGATTTGTCGCAATTGGATTGTAAATTATCCAATACGCTGACTTTATCGCATGCAGCATCAATTCGACGTGGTCTAGCTCCACAGAGATGAGAACTAAAACAGTAAAGGAGTAGTCCAATAAATACTTTATTATGATAGAAAATATTTTTGATGGAATACTTGTGTGCTGAAAATTATAGGTTAGAAGCGATTTTATCTCGCTGGTACAATATATTTTTTTCGCAACCGCTAAATTTTGTAAATATTTTCAATCCTCCGTAGACTAGGGGCAATGCTCTCGACTAAATTTATTTGATTGATTTGTGTTTTTGCAATTTAATAAACTATAATTATAAAAGGTATATTTGCATCATGTTCCAGAGTGGAAGACATCTCAGTATCGTCCTGGTGTAAGACCATAATTCAGAATTGAAATTGGCTTAAAATCCCTTTAGTGACTAGATCTGAATAGCCAGGTACTTTCCCAGCTTCCTCTTCCCCATGTTCTTTCCCTCCCTACTTATATTCAGCCACATAACATACCCCAATAGAGGATGCCATAGTCTAACTGCATCACTGGAACGTGCCGCAAATATACCTTATATTTCTTGGAATAATTAAATTGTAAAAACACAAATCAATCATTTGCGCACGCCGGGTTTTGAAACACGCGACCTCCTGATCGCTAGTCGAGAGCCTTACCCCTCGACCACGTAAGCCGTGTATTAAGATAAATAAATTTCTTGATTTTATCTCACCAATCTTAATTCTTCGTTTGTCATCTCCTCGTCGGAATGCATAACCTTCATGGATGTATAATAATGGGAATGGTTGGTTACGTTTCAATCCTGTGAGAATCTCTCGGTATGGATTGGTAACAATTGATTAGGTAGGTTCACCGAGAATTCTCAATTTCATTAAAATAAAAAAAAAATTCCGAGATGTCTTAATCCAAGTTTTCTTTCAGTCATTATTTTGTTCACGATCTATCACATAAAAAGAATCGGTGAAATTGTAAAACGTGATTTCTGATTCAATGCACTAACTCGGAACGTCATGTTTACAAATGCAAGTGTAATCGGTAAATTGAATTCATTCTTTTAAACCCTTTTTGTAAAACCCTTTTCAAATTGATCAATGGAAAAGTTATACGGATTGTCTTACTTATAATGTACAAATAATGTGGATAGATACTTTTGTTCTATGTAGGTACTTTATTGTAACGAAAAATTTACAAATATGTAATTTTAATTTTTCGTATTATTATCCTCATTGATGAGAGCGTATGATGCACAAATATATATAAAAAAAGATTCAGAAATTTTGTAAATGTTGACAAGTGTTTTTTACATAACTCCACACAAGAGGCCCGAGGAAAATAATTCCCCTCAGAGCCTATGTCATTTTTGGGGATGCTGGAAGGATGGAGGAAGTTCTGGGAATGAAAAAGGTATGAGGGGTGGCTAGGAATCTGAGAGTCAGTGTGTCCAGAAGTGATGAATGAATCTATCCCTTCCACTGCGATGCAAGGCGATGTTCCGAGAGAGTCCTGCTGAAGAAGTCAAAAGGTCTCCCTCAACCAGTCTCTCCTGATACGGCCTGCCACGCTGCTAAGTCCCCAGACGTGGTGAACCATTTGGGGTAATCTATGGCAGAGGTGTTGGTTATCCAGTAAATGGTTCCCGGGGCGGCGGTACCCATAATAGCCTCCCAAATTGAAAATGTTATATAAAGAACATAAACATACTTTTTGATTTAATATCGTAGTCAAATGTCCTCTCCACCAGTTTTCCGGAGCACATTTAAGCTGATTGAAATGACTACCGATGTCGTCGACTTCCTTAATAACGACTCCATTTGTGACCTGCAATTGTTGAACAACTCTCCTCCACCACACGAAGAACAGGAAGGTTTATGTTTCAGTCCAATAATAAATAAAAAAAAACTATTATTATTAAAACGTACACGGCAGACTTGGGGAATACCCAAGCACATTGGAAATTGGAATCCTACAAGAGTTCAAACCAACAACCCTTATAGACAATAATTGTTTTGGTTACCGAAGTCTTGTAGGGTCAGCGAAAAGTTTACGTCAAGTAAAGTATATTGATTTTAATTTCATAATGTGGCATAATGGCATCAATTCGCTGCAAGCAAAAATTTGTCGAAAATCTTCGTAAGAGGAACTAACGATTTTATATATTACTAGCTGACCCGACGGACTTCGTACCGCCTCAGAATCAATAACTGTTGAATTAAATTCAGTTTTTTTTATTAAGTAAATAATAACACAATGAAGCAATCATCAATGTGTTTTGTTTTTGTCTGTATCAGAGATGGCATTGTGTACGGATTTATATTTTTTGTGATTTTCTTTTTTTTCCACTTACTTACGCGAATTTGGGAGTCGGGTGTGGGTGCCGCCGCCCCGGGAACCATTTATTGGATAACCAACACCTCTGTCATACGTCACCCATAGGTCACCCCAAGTTGTTCGCTACGTTTGGCGATTTAGCAGGGGTGCCCAGGTTCATAGGGTGACGTTTGTCCAGGTCGTTTGATCTTTCCATCTGAACTCTCTCGTCCCATCGCCTTGCACTGCAGTTGGAGGGAAGGATTCATACGTCCGTCACTCCCGGATGCACTGACCCCAGATTCCTACCCACCCCTCATACCTTTTTCCTTCCTAGACTTCCTATCCTCCCCTTCCTTAAAAAGACCCTCCACACAGCATCCCCTAGAGGAAAATAATTTTCTTCGGGGCCTCACGTGTGACCTGATGTAAAAAAAATTGCTTTTCATTTTCTTTATACGTGTGAGGGATTTTTATTATAATTATTGTATCTTTCCTTTGGATGGGTGGAGACATACGTTCATCGTTTGTCTCATTTTCGACTATTGACATTTAGTGTATAAGAAAGAGAGGCAGCATTATATGCTTGAAAGAATAAAAGCCAAACAATCAGCGCATTGACATTGGACGTGTTTGAATTTTTGGAACTCACTCACTACTCAATATTATAGGTACTTATCATAAAATGCCCGCAGCTCTTTCAAATATGAGAATTCGTTCCATAAAAAATGAATGGGGAAATTTTTTTTCTTAATAACTATATTTTTCGTTAATTTTTGTGATGTTTTAATAGTTATTATCCTTCCCGGGGCAAAGACAAATCCAACAAATCAAAGATCATCAAAATCGGCCCGGCCGTTCTCGAGTTATAAATAGTGTAACTAACCCGACTTTGTTTTATATATTAAGATTATGTCAATATTATTATATTTTTTTTATTTAACCTACCAATACTTTTTTCTTTTCATTTTATTTGTTGTAATTTCGATTATTTTTTTCGTTCCAATCTTATTTTTATGTATTTTATTTGATGTAATGGATTTTTTGTTTTTTTTTTTTATTTATTTATCTATAATATAATATATTTACAATGGTTTTATGTATATGCCTGTCTCACTAGGGTATACCTGTGTCGAGACAGGCGTACAGGTATATAAATGAATATTGTAGTTACAAGGATATTTAAGGTAAAATACATATCACTTTGAATAGAATTAAAAACAGAAAGGTGATTGGAAGGGTGATTAAAATGCATTATGCAACCCCTGCATGCAGACCGGAATAAAATAATTATTACTAATCAATATGTGACACGTGTGACTTCCACCGAAGGATTCGAAGAAAATATCAACGCTTATTGTAGGAGTGACACTACTTGAGATCCCAAGACAACAAATTACTTGAATACTCCCACGTGCTAAAGATATAATAGCACAACTTAAATGGCGATGAAACAAAAAAAATTATGTTGTTCCTTTACTTAAAAAACAAAAAACAGCAGATGGAAGACCACTTAGAAGACCAAATCAGAAATGATGTAGAAATGGCAACTGTCCCAAGGAAGGAACATTCGATAAACAGAATGGAAGTGGGCGTAATTTACTTGATTGGACCTTAAGATTGAAGACATCAGGGACCCTTCTATTTAAACAGAGAGTTTATGAAGTGATTATTGTTTTTCCACGCATTTTATTTTTGTTTTCTATCACATTTAATTTGGGCCCAGGAGTCTTACAGCCATTATTAGTCCCATGAGTAAAGTCAGTACTAGCATAGCGTAGAAGAAAAATATCATGTATTACCACCATTGACGTATGATATCATTGATCGATGATTACCACCAACAGTACCTGTGTTATAAGGGATGGGTTTTTACATAAGTTTATATACTTCTATTGTTTTGTGAAGAGGTAAAATACTACGGTCAGTTTACACATACATTTGTAAACAACAATTCAATTTTTGTTGTGATGAATCCAATATCACGCTGCATTTATTTTGGATTCATTCCATTTCACAGATAAAAGTGTGCTTGAGTACACTGGAAATATCCAAACATCTAGATACATTATTACATTACAATTGGTAACAAAGCCACTTTGTTATAAATTGATTCAGGTAGTCAGAAGTAATTTTTTATCCCTTTTTTCCTTGGGTAGTCATGTCAGTAAACCATTAGTTATGGGAGATGACTTATCAACGAAATCTGTGTATTCTCCTACTGAACATGTGATTGGTCTCATGGAAATATTTCAAGCATCCCGCATTCCCGACATATCCCATATTCTAGGATAGTATATACCGTATTAAATTTTACCGGGACGGCATACCTCATATTAAATGAACGCATGTTTGAAATGTGCCACACAAGATTTGAAATATTTCAATTCCATGCACGAATTAATTAAAGTTGATGGAAGGAACAAATTATAAGAGGTTTTAATAAAATTGTCCCACCATGGTGCTCGAGACCCCGACTGCATTTTACGCATTCTATGTAGTTATGGGATCAAATCAAATTTGGGGACACTTTTAAAACAGCAAAACTTGGAAAAATTCAAATATTATTGAAAACTTTGAATTGGGGATACCGCGGTTTTCTGTTGAAATAAATGCATGAAACTAATTTTGATTTTATAAACGTAAAAAAAAAGAATGAATGATTGATTTGAATATTGATAAAAAATGAATCAATTTGCATTAACACATATAAAAAGCCTTGACTCGTATAAAAAGCAAAGCTAATAGTTTTGTTTTTACCTTATTCATTACAATATGGTTAGTAATTAAATAAATTATATGCTATTTTCATTGTTTAAAAACAACGATATGTATAATTTAATGGTTTTTAAGGGTTGTTTATTTCACCAAAATAGCTTTATTTCAATAATGTTTATATTAGCTCCCCACAGGAGGTCATTGGCCCAAGGAAAATATTTTCCCTTGGGGCCTATGTCATCTATAGAGGTGCTGTGTAGAGGGTTATTTTAAGGAAGTTACGGGAAGGAAAAGGGATTGAGTTGTGGGTGGTAATCTGGGGTCACTGTGTCAAAGAATCACGTATGTTGAATCCATCCTTCCCACTGCAGTGCAAGGCGATAGGTCGAGAGAGTCTTACTGAAGAGGTCAAAATGTCTATCTCAAGCAGTCTCTCAAACAAACAGATAAATAGAGACAAATAAATCTACTTTCGACGCTTTAATCCGAGATAGAAAAACAATTTTAAAAAAAGTTATTTTTATAAAATGCATACACCTGTAGATATATTCAAATTAAGGGACGCACTTAACTCACCTTAACCAGTGTTTCCTGACATTATTTCGAGTAAAAAATGTAAAACAAATTTTGTTCCCGGTGACTTGATTTTTTTTCAATATATTTTTTTCTTCAAAGCCATACCAAAAAAAATTCCTCCATATTACATCACTGGTCACTAAGCCTAGCAACCAAACAAATCCTCAACCTTACCCATATTGTCCAATATTGGTACTGATTATTTTATAATTGAAAAAAAAACATCGAAAATGTCACCGGAGATCAAAATTTCCTTAATATTTTTACTCACTGAAGAAATCACTGGTAAGGTAGCAAGGAACATTATTTGTTCCATTGAATAGGCCACTTGCATCACATATTTTTATTATTTTTTTTCCGGTTTAGGAAAATATTCTAAGACATTCCGTATTTTTGAAACCCTGGCGATTTTTTGAAAATTTGAATCCGAAAAATCAGACTATTTTTTATAAACCGGAAAGACGGGACATAATTTAATGGGTGCGAAAAAACGATAATTACATAGCCGAAAATCATTTAAAAAAAATAACGTTTTCCACACGAAAAGCAACAAATTGTACGGGGTTCTCTTCGTAACATCTGTAAAAACACCGCCATCTTTATCAAAAAATCAAACCAAAGGATACGTTCGCATAGAACAAACAATAAATCTAGTGAACGTTAAACGGAAATTCAAAAATTCACCGGAAATCAAAGTGTTGCAATATTAAAAAAAATTAATCACTGTGGAATTTGGGAACATAATCGGAGACGGGACATTTTCATGTAGTGACGTCACGAGCTCAAATAATGGATTTATTTATTTAAAAATATAAAAAACTATACATTTCTAAAAATTTTTACTAACATTTTCGTAATCTTAGTAAAAGGATCTATCCACACGATTTTTTCCAAGTCATTATGAAATCCATGCAAGTGGCCTATTGGGGCAATTCAAATTTCGAAGTAAATTTTCAAGTTCTGTGAAAGTTCTATTCAAATTATTTTATTTTATCATTGTAGGCCAGTTTCTTCACAGAACTAGAATAATAACAGAACTTTTACAAAACTTGAAAATTTACTCAAATCTGTGAAACCACCCGTCCAAGTCCAGTACGTCTATTTTGATTTTCTGGATTCGTTTTTTTCATGAGGTGTTTCATTAAAACGATATATTTATAGTAATAAAGTGATTTACATTTTACAAAACAGATAACCAATCGTTTGGTTGAAAACAGTTGTTTTTAAGTTGTGTACAATTTAAAACAAAATTTTAGTAAGAGAGTCTGAATTTAAATTTGCTGTTATTTACACAAAAAATTGACGGCGTTCTTTGCGCCTCTCAATTTTTTCCTCATGTGAGTGTTACAAATATTGCAATATTATATAAACCTGATGGAGGTCTTTTTGGGTGGAAAACAATTTTTTTAAATAAAACCTACATATACATAGAGTATTATAGTACTGACATTCACGGTGATGATAAACGATGACGACGTAAATGATAATGTTTTTTGTATGCGAGATGCGCCAAAAACAAGACAAAATAATAATTAATCGCAATAATCCCTAAAACGGCGGCGCTGTAGTGCTCTTAGCCTTTTAATCAAGTCTCTGACAATCGGCAGGTTGGTCATCAAAGCCATGGAGTCAATGCGACTCGAGGGCCTTCTCATCCTTTCATGGTATTCAATGGGAGTAATGCTTAGACCACTCGAGATGCCGGCAAAGGCGCCGATTCTATGGGGCTGATCTGGCTTGGGGATGGGTTGTAAGGGAGGCAGGCTCCCCCACGCTACCCTGTCCTGTGAGGGGTTGTGACTGACGCAAACATTCTATTGACGAAGATTAGAAATCGATGTGTTTAGCAGTTTACATTCCAGGGCTTGTCTTATATCTAGAGATGTTTTTAAAAATAAAAATTTGAATATAAATTGTACATGTTTTACTTGCAGTTCTTACCTTTTGTTTATTTAATTGTATGAAATCAATCCAAAGGTCGTAAGTACATATTAATCAGGGACCAACCAATTTGAATAATTGATTTTTTAATCTAAAGTCATGACAAATATTTAGTTCAGAAATGTACTATTTTATTATTTTTTTATAAGGCATTAAAGAATTCGATTTTGGCTGATTTTATAAGCAACTTTAGTAAATTTTGTAAGTTAATTATAAATAATATTAAATAATCTTACCCTTCCTAAAGATTAGTATAATGAAAAATATAATAAACAATTGTGAAAAGGGCGTTTTATGTGTAATTTTTTTTTATTTATATAAGAAAAATTTGTGTTCTAACATTATATAACTCTTAAATTTATATCAATTTCATTTTTCATTTAGACTTTTATAATAAAATCAACGTTCCAAATGAATAAAGTCAGATATATCTATATGAGACGCTATCCAGGTTACAAACCAATTCTTAGAATGATTGTTTCCAATAAAAAGGGTAGTTGCCCGTAATATGGAAAAATAATTAGTTGAACGACAATAATGTTAATAGGCCACTTGCATGACATTTTTTAAAAAAAATTCCCGGTTAAGGCAAATATTCTAAGAGATTCAGTGTTTTATATATTTTTTAAATCTTAATTTTGAAACTCTGGCGATTTTTTGAAATTTTCAATCCGAAAAATCAGACAATTTTTTATAAACCCGAAATACAGGACATAATTTTATGTGTGCGAAAAAACGATAATTACACAGCCGAAAATCATTTTAAAAAAAGAACGTTTTCCACACGAATAGCAATAAATTGTACGGGGTTCTCTTCGTAACATCTGTAAAAACACCGCCATCTTTATCAAAAAAATCAAACCAAAGGATAAGTTCGCATAGAACAAACAATAAATCTAGTGAACGTTAAACGAATATTCAAAAATTCGCCGGAAATCAAAGTGTTGCCATATTAAAAAAAAATAATCAGTGTGGAATTTTACAAAATTAGGGGAACATAATCGGAGACGGGACATTTTCATTTAGTGACGTCACGAGCTCAAATAATGGATTTATTAATTTAAAAATATGAAAAACTATACATTTCTTAAAATTTTTACTAACATTTTCGTAATCTTAGTAAAAAAATCTATCCACAGGATTTTTCCCAAGTCGTTATGAAATCCATGCAAGTGACCTATTCTAAAATTTTAAAATATGAGATTGACAAATATGACGGTTTGACAGAGGGTGGCAATAGCGAAATTGGATAACGCGCCCGTCCCGGTTATACGAGAGGTTTGGGTTCGAGTCCTAGCTGCGACCATTGTCTTTTTCTGTTTTTCTGTGTCTTGTTCTCTTTCATATTTTCTTTTATATTATTATTGTTATCTTCTTCTCCTATAATTTAATTTTTATTTTATATTTCATCAAATTTATGCATATAGTAAATAGAGTATAATTATTTTTTAAACAATTATCGTCAACTCACAAATAATTGCCAAGATATGCCTAAAAACAGTTTTTTTTAAAATTTATTTGTCGATTTATATTTTATAATTTAAAACACACACACATAAAGTAGCATATATCCATACCAGATATTTGCTACACCTTTCGATCAAAAAAAATATTTCTGTGTTGGTGTGGAGTATTCTGTAATACAAATTTAAGTTTTGTATGAAAAGGGCCAGACAGGCGTTTCTCTTACAAGACGTACGTGACTCACTTTAACCAAGTGATTCCTCGAATCATTTGGAGTAAAAAAAATGTTACATTTAATTAAATGAAGACAATGTAAGCGAAACTCAATCGAAAATCTGGAAACAGAAAAATCAGAAAAAGATATTGGCACCTTTGGGACTCGAACCCAGGACCTCTCGCTTTCCGGGTGAACGCGCTAACCACTGCGCCAAGGTGTCGATATCAAATTCGGTCACTTTTAACTGTATCATACTTCGACTAAGAACCACCCACATTATATTCATTTTCTTAACGCATATATTATTGGCTGCTATCTTTATATATGATTGCAAGATTCAAACCCGAACTAAATGCTCTCTAGATAGTGTCTGGATTAATCTTTATCCATTTTATTTGATATGCGACATCTATTGACTTCTCTGCAAGTCTAGGATGAATATATATATTTTTTTAATTTTTAACTTTATGAGTAAAACCTCAAATTGTAACATTTAATTAAATGAAGACAATGTAGGCGAAACTCACTCGAAAATCTGGAAACAGAAAAATCAGAAAAAGATATTGGCACCTCTGGGACTCGAACCCAGAATCCAGCCTGGGTTTTGGATATCGACACCTTGGCGCAGTGGTTAGCGCGATCGCCCGGAAAGCGAGAGGTCCTGGGTTCGAGTCCCAGAGGTGCCAATACCTTTTTCTGATTTTTCTGTTTCCAGATTTTCGATTGATTTTCGCTTACATTGTCCTCATTTAATTAAATGTTACAATTTGAGGTTTTACTCATAAAGTTAAAAATAAAAAATTATATAAAAAAAATGTTGGTAACTAACAAGTTAGTCTCTGGTGACTTTTTTTCAACTAAAACCATTTGAAAGAAGTAGGATTGGACAGTTTGGGCCAGGGTGGTGGATTGGTCGGTTACTAGGCTCGGTGACCAGGGAGGACACATTAGGTATTAACACTGGGGTGAGGTGGGGTTAGGTGAAATTATCTGGGGTGAGGTTTGTCTAGGTCTTGGTGACGAATGCGTTTACCCATTTACTTCGTGGCGGGCCGAATCAGTAGAGAATGGTTGAGGCAGACCTTACCTAGATCTCTAAAGCCGAAATATCTCGACCTTGCACCGTAGTGGAGGGATGGATTCATACGTCACCCCAAGTGGTTCGCTATGTTTGGTGATTTAGCAGGGGTGCCCGGATTCACGGGATGAGGTTTAGCTGGGTCTTGGAGGTGGATGACCAGGACACACTGAACCCCAAATTCCTAACCACCCCTTAAACCCTCTTCCTTCCCAGAACTCTCCTCTCCTTCCTATCCTTGAAAGACCTTCCACACAGCATCCCCAAAGATGACACATGCCCAGAGGGAAATTATTTTCCTCAGGGCCTCCTGTGTGGAGCTCATGTTTAAAAAAAAAGATTCCTGCCCGCCCCTCATACCTTTTTCCTTCCCAAAACTTTCTCTTCTTCCTTTCTCTAAAAATACACTTCCCTCAAAGATCATATAGTCCCTGAGGGATTTTTTTTTCCTCCGTGCCTTCTGTGTGGAGTTATTGTAAAAAAGCCCTTCTTACACATATTACTACAACAAATTCATAAAAATCGAAGTAGTTCAAATGACAAATAATAATACTCCCTTCACATTCGCCATAATGAAAGTAGTAATATGCATGAGCATAATAAGGATGGGTAATTAGTGAGGATGATCCCCAATGTTCTTTGTCAGGGATCACCCCCCCACCCCCCCATGTCACCCCATTCGTCAACCCCACCCAACTCCAAACCCCCTTCCCTATAGCCAGCATAAATCCCTTTGTACACTGATTGATTTGGGGTGACAACCCTCGTATGAATATATTAGTAGTGATTTTAAAACATTAATGTTTTAAAAGTGCATCATTTTCAAAATCCAATAATACAACCACACAACGACAATATGTTGACGATATTAGTGTAAGTTCGATAATAAAATATGTTTTGTCGTCCGTATAATTAATAAATGGTGAAAACTTATTACAATAAGAAAATTTAAATTCCTATTCAACTTATATTGTATTATTTATGGTACGAAAAATTTTTTAAACTATTTAAACATTGGACAAAAGGGGTTTTAAAAGCAAAGACAGAGACCGGTAAAAAAGTTTTGGAGGCGCTGTCAACTTATAAAATATTTAAAAAATAAAACTAGTATTATTAGTGATTGGAATTAACTTGCTCAAACCTCGTAGTAATATTTAAAAATAACATTAACTCGTATTCAGGTCCCTTAGCGTGACCAAAATTCTAGAGGTAGGGTGTTAGTCCCGGTAAGACTAGAGGATATGGGTTTGAGTCCCGATTGCGACCGTTATATTTTTATTTTCGTTGAATTATTCAATTTGCATACTTCAAGAGAGAAGAATTTTTATATTATTTTCAGTGACTACGTCCAGACTAAGCCGCACAACTCAACGAGCCGCCCCTAACCAGTTAGTTAATTAATAAATACTTCAACAATGTGGGGAAGGTCTGAATACAATACCATAGTCCAATTTGAGAGGCGGTATGGGTACCGCTGCCCCTGGAACCATTTATTGGATAACCAACACCCCTGCCATGGTTTCATTGGGTGAGGTTTGTCTAGATCTTGGCGGCGAATGCATTTGCCCACCTTACTGTGTGGTGGGCCGGATTGGTAGAGACTGGTTGTGGGAGACCTAACTTAGACATCTCCAGCCGGACTCTCTCGACTCATAGCCTTACACCGTAGTGGGAGGGATAGATTCATACGTTGACGATACGACACATTAACCCTCAGATTCCTACCCACCCTTCATACCTTTTTCCTTTCCTGAATTTCCTCTCCTTCCTTCCATAAAAAGATCCCGCACACAGCGTCTCCAAAGATGACACAGATTTAATAGGCCGTGAGAAATTTATTTCCTCCGGGCCTCCGTACAATTTATTTTGCCTTTATAACTGCTTAATTACTTAAGTATATGCTAGTTGGGAGCGACTCGATGCGATGTGCCGCTGTGTCTGAACGACAAACGTTTTAAAAACGACATTAAACAATAATCTTATATTTTTTAAATTTATTATAATGTAAAGAACATGAGTTACATTTATTCACACATATTTTACAAAATATTATATTTGAGGTCATCACTGGCAGGGGCGTGCACTCCATATAGGCACATAAGCACTGCCTACCCTTCCGTTTTTGTAAAATATAAGCATGTAAATAATATTGTAATTTATAAAATTATTGCTAAAAATAAATACACACTTTCAAAAATAAGAGCGAAAAAGCTGAGCAACCGAAACTACGCGAGCGACACATCCAACGGCATACTACAAACGCGGCATAAACTTTAACTAGAAACTACACGCGCGCCCTCCAATTGCCTCACTAAAATGCGGTCTAAGCAGGAATTATTTCTGACTAGAGCTAACTTCATACAAGACATAATGTAATGTTTACGAAATGCACAAAGCATAGAGTAGAACTGTCGTTTTGGATTTGCTTCTATGAGGTTTTTTTGTTAGTATTAAGCAGTGCTTTCTAGAACAAAATTAGCAAATTGCAATCAATGACGACAAAAACATCTGTTGTTATGTACTTCTATCAAATAGTTGTCTTTCATAAATGCTAATTGTCGGTTCAAAAACGTTTGTCGTCCTTTAATTCTGAAATTATCTGATAGAATATGGTGAAACTTGTTGTATTTTCTTACTGCCTACCCTGATCAAAAACTCTGTGCACGCCCCTGATCACTGGTCCTGTATACCTTATCAGAAAAGAAGAGCTCTTGTGCCTGATAAGGGAGTCACGATTTTTACTTAGGTTATAATATGTTATAATAAGTTTTGCATAAAATATTTACTTCTTAATATAAGTTTTTTTTTTTAATTGTTTAATTTTTTCGTTGTTCTGATTGGTTGATGATACAGCACAATTCAGAAGGATGTAAATTTACGCTTATTTCACTGTTCGCAACCGTGTCAAAAAAAAAAACAAAAAAGATATTGCAAAATAAAATATTTAACGCCACGGAATTGTGGTACTTTGGGTAGGTACGACCCTACTTCGAATGAAAAAAAAAACAAATGTTTGTGTCTACTTAAAATTATAATGATAGAAATTGAGAATCTTTTTACTATCTACAATAAGATTATTGTCTTTGCTTTCCATTTAACACGAAAACTTGCTTTCAAATTTTATGTTCTTTTCGTGTATTTTTTTTACATATTTTGATATTATGTATATATGCACAATATGGGTACTTGTACTTAGATACGACTTGGTTCAATTCATTACTTTAAAAAATCACTTTGCTGGCGAATTATTTTCACGAGTTTAGAGATAATTTGAATGATGTTTAACATTTCTCGACTGACATCATTGAGCCGCCATTAAAATGAACAATAGGTAGGTACCCTAAATACTCCTTAAATAACTCCTTTAGGCGATCGCCCACAAAAGCCTCCATCTTCAGGAGGGTCATCATATAAAGTGCCCATCGTGCCAATCAGCAAATTGGGCCTGTCATCCTTCAGAGGCCTTCAAAAGAGGTCTCCCAGTGCTGGCCAATAAAGGCCTTCTACTGACCGTCAATACATTATACAAAGTAATGGCTTGATGGATGGAAAAAACCAATTACTTTAATATATTATGTTATACATTATTACTTTAAATTATCGTGTTATACAAACTATGTATTTACATTATTAAGACCTGCCGTAGGCCGTATTACCTGCGTGAGAAAATTCTTTTTCCCGAATTTAATAAATTTGTTGTGCTTTTATTGTATAAGAATTGAACGTTTAACAAATCCGCAGAATGTCATACTAAAATTTAATTTATATGAATGATTACATTATTTCACTTCTTCAAACGCAGCTTGTTTTGTGGCCCCTTCTATAATAAAAAAATAATCAACCCATGATTCATTTTTAATTAAAACGGTGCCACAAAACATTTAGTTTTAATCACGTTTATTGTTTAAAAAGCCAACGTGTTTCGTATTTTTTTAATAATACTTAAATTATATGCAATGTATATAAACAAAGAAAATAAATTATATTATTTATTTATATTTCCTGAAATAAATATTAGAAAGTTACTAGTAAAGCATACTTTAACCCAAATGGGTATAAGACATTAAAGATGAGATTTAAGAAATTTTCTGGCATTGTTCTCGGGTACTATTAAGTAAAATTGATAATTGCTGAATCAATTTTACAAAAGCCTTTTTTCTGGTAAATAGTTAGGTACTTTCTTGAAGAAATTATGTCGTTAACTATCAGAAGACTTTAAAAACAGGAACAGGTTTCTTCTTACTTCTTTTAACAAATTAAACTTTAATTTGGTGTTCTTAATGAGAGTCAAAATTATTGACTAAGTATTGGACGTAAATGCCCAATTTCCTTAAAACGACAAATATTTGGTTAGCAAAATTACAATAATAACAAAAGTAAGAATTGTTATACCTTCTTCAACTATAAATTGCAAAATTACTTTGTGGCATCATTTAAATTAAATTTAAACAAAGTTGATTATTTTCGTGTAATTGTAATACCATTTAAATATCGCTCTCGATTTCTTATCCTGGAAATGCGCGTTTTTAATTAAAGGACTGGGATAAATGAATAAAAATAAGTAAAAGAAGGCTCGTAATGAGATGGGTTTCTGATTTCCCCTGTGGTTTGCAAGCGAATCTTCCAGTATTTGTTCATTAAGTATTGCTCCTAAGAAGACATGTAAGTTTTTCAAGCAATGTTCCATCATACGCCCACAAACATTCTGTCGGTTTGTAAGACAAATTAAATATCCCTTCTCGCTTTGAAATATTATTCGAGTGTCCGCCACCCAATAAGGCACTAGAAGCTCCTTTTACAGAATTGTAAATAATTGCTACTTTTTACACCATTTTGCGGCACATCTTTTGTGATATTTATACACAAGGGATTGTCATTAAATAAACCCACGCATGTTTTAGTCCGACGAACGTCCCACTCATACAAATAAGGCTTTTCTCTGCACACAAACGTGAAGTTTCTCGGAAATACAACTATTTATTTCCTCGGTTTAAATTAAGTAATTATCTTCAGTTAAATCAAAGGGAACTCTATGTTTTCAAATCGACGTAAAGGTTTTTTTTTTAATAATTATTTCTTGTACGACGTGGTGACATCTTTACAAAGCACTCGAAATGTTCATTCACGGTTAAATTTAGAAAGATGCATTTGAATGCATAATAATAATGTAGAATAGTTCTCATTGATGTGTCAGTGGTTTGTCTAGTTGTAGATGTGTCCGCGTGGCGCTATCATCGCAGAGGCTTTAACGCGGGAAAGACGATTCCCGGCCCACACTGCCGGAAGTAGACAGCGCCGGAAAGACGCGATTCTAACCAGGAGAGTTCTAATATTTGACAGTTCAATAACAGACTATAAATAAAGTGAGTGATTAAAATTGATAAATATTTGGAGAGATAAATAAATATACAAGTAGATTATACAAGCGTATAATAAAACAAATAATTTAACAATAAGTCTTAGATAGTTCACTTTTTTAAACAACCAATATTTGTACTAAAAGAATAAATTAATTGTGACGTGTTTTGAATAATTAATGTGGAAATTAAGTGTGATAATGATTGATATAACTTAAAGATAATGATTTCTAGCAGAGTATAAAGATAAACGAAGGTATTTTATTGTAACTTTACTTAAGAAGAAAAATAATATCATTACATTGTTATTTTCAAGGTGCCACTTCACATGAAAAATTTGTTTACGGAAAATGTATAAGGATAATCTAATAATTTTATTTTATTTAAAATTTTGTTTTATGATTGATTCAGATATCTTAATTTTTTATGGGGTGAGGAAAGTCCGGGGCTTGGCTGCGGATGCGTCTGCCCACCAGCTGCATGGCAGGCCGGATCAGGAGAGAATGTTTGAGGGTCTACATTTGACTTTTCCAGCCGTACTCACTTTTTTGCGTTACTATTTAAATCAACTTTAATAAATTTGTTGAATTAAACAATATATTTATTTAAATAATATGTGTGAGTACAGCAATCAGTTTTAAATTACAACATTTATTATATTAAATGCATAGATTTGTGAAGATAATTTTCATATTTAAAGTTTTCCTACGCTATCCGAAAGGGAGGTTTTTATTTATTTCATTAAAATAATTATTTATCTACCCACGCACTACAAATGCATTTCTGAAATATATGTCCTAATTTCTGTTCAGCTGCACTCGAAATTTCAACACTTTGTTATTTTTGGTGGTTTATTTCAAGAACATGGATTGAAAAATTCGAAATTCACGTGTTTCGTGACATTTTTTAAAATACGTATTTAGGGCTCTATAGCTCACGTAAGAAAAGACGTTGACTGTAGTTTTTTAAAGCTGTGTATTTAATTTCATTGAACTAAAAATTCCAGACGAAAACTGTGCAGATTTCATCACGCCAGAGCTCATAGTTCGAGAGCGATATAGTGGGGAAACGCACCAAATGCGCAACCAACATTTTTGTATGTGATATATATCACTTAAGAACGGTTCGCTCTTCCGACTCGTTCCATAGTTCAACAGTTTGGCTGTGGAACGTAAACGAACTCACGAACGAAAATGAACGAAACGAACTTCAAACTCCATGTTAACTACTTCATTTCATCAAAGATCCCCTCCACACAGCATCCTCAAAGATGGCATAGGCCCTGAGGGAAAGGAATTTATTTTTCTCGGAGTTTTGAGTGTGGAGTTAATTTTATTAAAATAATTAATATTTAATTATTATAATCTTTTGTATATCAAAAATAAAACTTATTCGTATAAAAGTCAACCTAAAACGTTTTTTAACAATACTTATAACTAGACATCGGATTATATGCATTTGCATATTTGCATATGCAAATGCATAAAACTCTCTAATTACGGCGTTAATGCATATTTAAGCCTTTTTTCCCAATCGTGCATATTTAGCGTTTGAAGACGCATCCATTATACAGAATATCGCCCTCATCTCAACACATTTCCATAAGTTACCAGATACCATAGAGAAATTGGAAACAAAAAACCTTCATCTATTTAAATCAATAGAAATACTGGAAACAATGATTTAACTCGCCAACGCCCTTCCCAATTCAATATCAGAAAAGATTCGTGAAAAGTTAGACGCTATTTTGTTTAAAAATCCGAGTCTTGAAGATATGAAGAACATTAATGCCTACATCAACGGCACAGGTCATACATACCCTGCATAAACAGGTATCTCCAGAAATGGCGCCAATATTTTTAAATTTTGTCGGATGACGTCAGTTGACGTAGAGAAATCGTTTTCGGCGTTTTGGGTGACAAACATCAAAAATTTTTGCTCGAAAACTTGAAAAAAATCCTTAATTGTATATTGACACAAAAACTATGCATAATTTTAAGAATATTTCGCTGTTTTTGTATCGTCTTTAATTAAAATATATACAAATAAAAATGGTTTTTTGATTTTGCATTGTGCATATTTTAGGCATTTCAAGAGTTTTTAGTGCATATTTCGGCCTTTTTTAGTGCATATTTGCATGCATATTTTGGCACTTTGTTAGTGCATATAATCCGATGTCTACTTATAACCTACCAAAAAAATATATAATTTGCTCAGCGTTTTTAAAACACCTACAAAGCGAACCCTCGACCATCAATTATTATTATTCGTAAGTTGAATGCTCATTACCCACTGCTGAAATCCTTTCTTCGTCCTTGCTAACAAGTGGCGATGACACGAGGCCAGGAGGGGTGCCACCCCTATTCAATCAACCAACCACCCGCCCCCCCCCCCCTAGCTGGAACCACCGTTTACCCTATGCCCTATATACCACTGTACCTTGTACCCTGTAACACGAGATAGTTTAATTATACGGAATCAGTTTTGAAAAGTTGTATTGAACAAAGACATAAAAAGATACATTTATTTTATACTTGATTGATAGTGTTATGATATTATTTTTGGTTATGGTACATTTAGTATTGTCGTAGTGTGCGACCAATCATAATCATTAAAATGTTTCTCGGGATGGCCAGGTTTTTTATGTGAGTCCCAAATGCACCCTTCTGGAGCCAGTGTGACTTTGGCATCTCCAATAGAGGTATATTGTGTGGCTTAAGATAGTAGTGGGAAGAGAAAGTAGATGAGGAAGAGTGTCTGGCTATTAGATCTCATCATCCAACATGACTAAAGCTATTTCAATGAACGTTTCGCTACTGAATGGCGATCTTTCGTCAGAGTGATACTGAAAGTATTTACGGCTCTGGAGCGTGCGCAAATATACTGTATATTATTTTTTAATAAAAAAATTGACAAATAACGCAAATAAATCAAATAAAATTTACTTGCGCATGCCGGAATTTCAACCCGTGACCTTCGGATTCGAAGAGGAGGATCATCTAACCTCTCATCCATTGAGGCCGTCGATAGAATAGATTCGAATTCTACTCTTTAATTTATTTCAATCTTGCAACATTATCAATAGAAGTTCAATAATTAACTGACTCGGTAGTTAGTACTATGTCTTGTATGGTATCACATAAAAATGAAGTTATTTTAGAGGTGAGTGCATAATAGTTGTCATTCGGTTACATTTTTGATTTTTAAATGAATGGGAACCTAATAAAAATCTATTTCAAATATGTATGTTTAAATTATTAAAAAAAGATCCAAAGTCTAAGGAGATTTTTGTAATTGTAAGTACCTGTTTGTGTATTATCTGAGTTTTTATAACTGGGTTGTTCTCACATAAGTAAGAAAATCTGTAAAAACCTAATATAAATAAATACATGCATGTTTCTGAGCAACTTGCTAACCGTCTTCTTGATAATCTAGATTCTAAGGGCGCAATAAAAATAAATAAAATTTTATGCTATCATCTCAGAAGAACCCCAAAAAGATACGGAATCAATCATGAAAAAATATGCGCGAATCTGCGTGATGTATTTGTGCCGTGCGTTAGGGGTGGCTTATGGGTTGCGCTGCCTCCTGCGTCCCTCCGTCCACCTAGCGAGGGGAGAGAAAAGCTGCAGATCTCGTCTCTGTTCTGTGCCGCTCGGCTCCGCTAGGCCGGGCCGGGCCGGGCCGACGCGGAAACGTCCGAAGCAGGGGGCAGGCCGTAGGTGGGGCCTATCCCCGGACCGTTTTTTCCTCGCCTTTTCGCCTTAGTATTATTGTCCGCGTCGCCGTCGAGCCAAACAAGAGCGCCCCGTTCGCAACTAATGTTGATATATGGACACATGTTCTGCGGCGCGAACTCGAACACGCCACTACATCAATTTTAAAGGTTCGGATTTGTTAGGTCGGGAAACAACCTATTCGCGTAACTAACATCACGCTAAACATACAAATAAATATATTTAAAATAAAAAGAATTAACAATCAAACATTATTTTACTATATGTTTATTAGGTTGTGCCTATGATCAAAGTTGATAAAATAGTGAAAATTAAAAGCAATTAAAAATAGTTTTTTTCCCACAATTGCATGTTTTTTTAAACCATGCCAAAAAATATAGTACTGAGGATATTCTAATACAAAAATAGCATCAGTGAAAATGTGTAATATTGATTATGAAAGCAAATCATTAAAGTTTTCGTACAAACTTCGGTATATCCGTAATTCAAACTTCGACCGAAAAGTTCGCAAGTGTTTCCGCCAGAGGCTTTCGGGGAAGTGGTGCCGAGGAAGTATGTACCGCCAGCGCCATCTGTAAATGAGATACGGAAGTGACCTGAACGAAACAGGATGCTGCATTGGATGCTCTTTGCAGCAGTCATATCTCTTCAGATACTGACGCCTTCTGGGTATGATATTACGTTTGACTATCTCATTGTAGCCTTTATTGTTATTTACCCTTGCTTTAAAAAAAAAAGCTTTTAAGTTTGTACAAATAAGTTATGTATTATTCTGAATTTGTAGTTTGTGAAGCAAACTGATCTTATACTTCTTTTAATCTTTCTTTAATTCTACTCTTTTAAAATGTAAATGTAACCGTTTGATAATGGGTATTTTCACATTAATTAATAAATTGTAGGTAAATAGTACCTGTAGTTTTGTTTGAACTGTAAATTAATAATATGTCATACAATCATAACACTCAAAATGAAATTATGTAATTTTAAAGTAAGTTTTCTCCATAAAACTTTATTAATATCTAATGAGAAATTGGTACACATAGCATTTACAGAATTTTTTAAAATTCATAATAAATAATAATAAAAAATTTCAAGTGAAACTGCAGTCGTTATACAGATGTGAGAAAAAGCTAAAATAAAAAGTTTAATGAAAGTTATATTCCAGTTCTGTTAGTTAATTGGCATTCCAGAATTATGAAACCACTGACCTACAATGGAGTTCATTTCGGAGCAGGTTTACTATAGAAACTTATCGTAAAATAATAAGAAGTAAAATAGAAAATACAAGAAAATTATTCTACGATGTTGATTTTCTGAAAAGAGTTGTTGAGACAATTAAATACAACATAATTTTAGGTTTTTAAAAAATCCTTAGTATATTATTTTTAAATATTACCGATTATATACATATATGAGTCATGTTAATAAATATGAGATTCATCTCATCTCTCGGATCCACTCAATTCGTCATAGTTGAAGGTTAAATCGGCGATTTAATGGTGAGATCACGTACTTGTATGGAAGTGAGTGAACTCCGAATGTGACAGAATTTCATGACACAAAACAATGTTTTGACAAGTTTACAGAGGTACAAATTGGACAAGCGATAAGGACATGCATCTTAATGAGGAAAACATACTTACCTACCGATTACATTATCATCTCCAGCCTCTAAAAGAAGGTCTAATCGGGTTTTTCGTTATTTTATATGCATATTTTTATTTTCTGATCTATTTATTCCTATAAAATTAACAATAGGGGCAAAAATATTCTTTTCTCATGCAAAATGGCACGTATGTTTAAAACATCGTAAAATTTTCGAAGCTAGCCGCTATTAAACTACCCTTCTTATTATGTCTTATAGTTGTAATTGTAGCGAGGACATCTCGCAGTAGTAATGGTTCAAAAAAAAAAGTTGAGAAGTCTACGTTACGATAGATTAAGTTTAGAAAGAAAGGAAATTTCATTTTGCATTGCCGACAATAAAATTGTGTTATTCCAATTATTAGAAGGATATAATCTAATCAATTAATATTTAAGTCATTCATGATTGTACGAGAAAATTATTTTAATTTATAATAATTTATAATGTTTAAAAGCACATTTGGGCATATACAAAAAATATTATATAGATAACGATAAGGTTGAAATTCCCGTTTAACACCAGCCGCCTCTTTTGATTTATCTATGAAAAATACTTCTCCAAAAAGCGTTTTATTTTATTTTCGAGGCTGAGACACCAATATTTTAATGTTTAATTTTAAATTTAATTTAAATTTATGTTTTACGATCATTTTCTAAAGAATTTAGAACATTTTGAACATTAAAGCAATTTTTATAGGCGTTTAACTATTTTTTTTTCTGGGCTTATAAGATGTATTCTACTCTCAGTATTTTATTAAGCATCTAAAATATTTCTAAGCACTCTAATTTTCAAACCAAAATAACATGATTTTGAATTTCTTAGTAACATTCAACATTTTGAAATTTGCGAAATTCTATAATTATTATACGAGCTTCATGTATGATTTTTTTGTTGAGTGTGACATATTAGCGCTGTATCATATTATACAGAAAAATAACACAATGTATGATTTGGTAACTTTGTTTATGATGTCAATTTTATAAGGTCAGCGAGTTCACAAATGAGTTATCTTTGGGAAAATCATAAAACCACTTTCTCGGGAACACCAAAAAAAATATTGGTAAAAACAAACACCTTTCAATTAAGGAAACCGCAGTTATCTTCACACATAAAAACCGTTTCTAAAACTGATTGATTCAATGTAGGTACCTGAAAAGTGTTAATTGAAGAGAAGTGGTTTTAATTCTGCTATTATTTTTGTACGTCATACACATAATGCAAAACATCTCATTTAACTTCGCAGTATGTAAATATCTATGTGATTTAGTATCATATCATAATTTTATGTAAGAAGTTGTAAGAGTTATCTCGGTAAGATGATTTTTTTTATTTAGTATTTATTTTTGCTTTTACATGAAAATTTTGCAATTGATTACAGTATTTAAGCATAACATGATATGCAGTTGTAGTCATTGTAAGAAAACAACACACATGTATATAAAATAAAATTTAATGCAAATTAGCAAAATACTAATACGATGATTAAAAATATAAAAGCAACATAAGCGTGAGATAGTAAGTAAAAGAAAATATAACATACAAAAGCAATGTGTGCTTACAAATGCTTACAATATTAATTATGTGTGTGATAACCATGATGTTAAAATCACCCTTTTTATGTGAATGCCGCGCAAGAGTCTCAACGCAACCAACCGTCTGGAGCCAGTGAGGCTGTGGCTTCTTCAACTAAGCTACGATGTGATGCTGAAGGTAGCTGGGGGGGGGAATAGACGTGGAAGACCAAAGTGGGAAATTGCCTGGCTGTTCATATCTGGTCCCTAACCCGTCTAAAGCCATTTCAAGTGACGTTTCAATTCTGAATAGTGGTCTTACACCAGGGCGATCCGAGAGCATCTTCGACTCTGGAACGTGCATAAATATATTATACATCATTTTTAATTAATTTAACTACTACTTCACTTACTACTACTGTTACCACACTACTTTAATTAAACCAGAAAATCAAGAACCCGGCCCTACGACTATATCCTTTTGAGTACCTTTAACTTAAGATTCTAATAATGGACACAACCCCATTTCAAATACATTTTTGAAAAGCACAATGAACCTCTTAGGAGATCTTAGCGAGGAGTGAGGATATCATTATCTCAACTTGTTACGAAAAAGAAGATATTAAAACATTTATTATTTATTTATTAATAAGTATATTTTTCCAATAAACCAATTGTTGACCAAAATTCAAGGGACTTTTATTTTACAATATCTCCAAAAGGAAAAAAAACCTCATCCTATGAACCCGGGCACCCCTGCTAAGTAACCAAACGTAGCGAACCACTTGTGGTGACGCAGTAGCAGGGGTGTTGGTTATACAATAAATGGTTCGCGGGACGGCGGTATCCATACCCGCCTCCCAAATTCGATGATTATGGTTATAATTGTAAGATTTATGAAGAGCTTTAAAACATTTATGAAATATTTGCCTCGGGATCATTGCACATTCAATAATAATCAGACGATAAGAAATTTACCATTCGAATGAACACCGTCGAACACCGTTAGTAAACTTTAAATAGCATAATTCAGATTTAGATCTGCCAAAAATATAAACAAATGATTTTATTAAAAATTCATTTTTAAAATAAAATAATTTGGTCCTTACTTATTTTACCTCTTGTCTGATATCAATTTTAAATAAAAATAGTCAATATTTTAACTTTTCGTAATTTGCTTTTAATACTTCCATAATTTTCATTTTCCATAATGTTACCGATAACGCAGGAATATTTCATATAACCGAAATTATTTAATAATATCAAGGCACCAAACAGCGCACCAACTCGTGTATATAAAACATACACGCTAGTGGCACCTCTTGGCCAAAATTGTAAACATTTATATTGTCTTAACAAAATTATGTTTGATTCGTAGTTTATATAAATAATATTTATACAGATTCTTTATAAACAGTTACTCAAATATATCAAGGACCGCAGTCGATGAACATCCAGTTATTTAATCAATAAATAATACATGACACGAATTTTAAAATGAGTCTTCTGAAATTTTTTTGAAAAAAATATTATTTGTTTATTACAAATATTGGACATTTTACACTTAATCGAAACATAAAAAAATATTTTATAAATAAAATTATTTAATTTGTTGCTTACGTTAGCTCCGCACAGGAGGCCCTGATGCTGAGATGCTGTAAGGAGCTTGTTTTCAGAAACGGATGGAGTGGTAGTTCTGGGTCGGAAAACGGTATGAGGGGTTGGTAGGGATAAGGGAGTCTCTATGTCCAGGAGTAACAAACGATCCAACCCTCCCACTGCGGTACAGGGCGATGTTCTGAGAGAGTCCTGCTGGAGATGTCGAATGGTCTCCGTTAACCAGTCTCTCCCGATATGGACTACCTCACAGTCGGTAGGAAGAGAGGTCAAAAGGTCTACCTCAACCATTTTCTCCCGATCCGGCCTGCCACACTGCTGGTGGGCAAACGCATCCGCCTCCAAGACCAGGACAACCTCATCCCATGAATCCGGGCACCGAGCTAAGTCACCAACTGTAGCGAACCTGCGTCTGAAGTGTTGGTTTTCCAATAAATAGTTCCCGAGGCGGCGGTACCCACTCCCGCCTCCAAAATTGAGAACACGAATTATAATTAAGTTATTGAACACAACCTATAATTCATTTATCCAGCGTCGAGTTGTACTGAAAGTTCTGGAATTTTTTTTAAACCCCCTTCGGAGTAATCAACTTTACTTTTGACTGCCTGATAACGGAAAATATTCGATTGACTAATCAATATTTTTTTAATATTCGTAATGCAAAATAACTACTATCGCATACCAGAAGTTTTTTATGCAGTTACGAATCTTTCCTCGCGATGACATTAATGTAACATAAATTCTGTAAATTATCCAACCATCAGACGGTGATAGTAAAAAAGTCAAATGAGCCGCAGTACTAGTTAGTTAGAAACATGAAATGATATTGTTAAAGGGCCCAGCTAGTTAGATCCATAAAATCAAAAAAAAACTATTGCATACAAAACATCGATGTAAGCTTGAATATTTATACTATATGTAAATACTTGAAAACATGAAGCAAAAAAATGACGTTTAAAAAAAAAAGAGTTTGACGAAAATTATGCAGGAATTATTGTTCTTCAAAATGGTGCATGCTCCAGCAAAAGCCAGCCATTAATTCAATTTCCATACACAAGCAGCCAGCTCTAGGCTTTGTTGATTATGCATATTTATTCTAATTTCTCTTTGACGTGCACAACTTGTTTGTAAACGCGAAGACAATGGCTAAATGGAGGGTAAAATGCCATACTACATAATATATATTCAGTGCAGGCGGATTGGCGGGAGTATGCTAAAACCTCCATCGCTCGTATTGACTGCTTTATTATCGAGGGTTTTCAAAAATTATCTTTGAATACTGAAATATTAAACACTAATTGGGAGTATGGAATACTAACAGGTCTACTACGAGCGATGCAATAAATTAAACATACATGCTTATTTTATGATTTCAATAATAATTATGTAATTTAATGTAATAGTAGGAACATACATTATTTTTAAGCAAGTTACAGAGTTATATTTCAATATTCTTTTCAATTATTTTTGTAATAGAATTTTCAGAATTTTGTGGATCCACCACTATGAAAAGTGTTATACTTGTAACTATATAGGTCTTGTTTATAAATAAACTGTTTTTATAAATAAAATAAGTATATTATTGAATGTGTAAAAGCAAAAAAAGACAATGGAGTTCTACAAATCAAAAGTAATTACAATACATAAATATATAGGCTCGATGAATTAAAAAAACCTTGGGTAGGCAGAGAGTACGGACCGCCAAACTCGGTATTGGCATACCTACACTTATTGCCTATTTTACATTCATGTATCGTGTCATACATACCCTTCTATTATTCAGACTCTTTACATGGCCCAACTCAGATATTTGCTTCCCTTGGTCGTGCCGTGTATTCCTCCGGCATCCCCCACTTCTACCTTTGCCGGTTTTCATGCTTTTGCATTAATCGTTTGTACAATTAATAGTATTCTAACGATCTAGTGTAGTTAGTGTTTAAACATTTTGCTAATCGGGCTAAGATAATGATTGTTTTAATAGTGGATTATGTTAGTTTAAATAATAATATAAATACATATTTGATTATGAATTATTGACAATTAAATATAGGTAATGCATCGGTTTACTTAAGAATGTATTAGACATGAAATACAACTTTTTTAAATGAATTAATTTACAATAAATTTGAATTCAATCAACTCCCACACAGTATCAAACAAATTAAAATAACTACAATAAGGTCATACTTAAAATAACTCATAACGTTTTCTTTCATAGATAGCGCGAGTATAATTATTTTAGGGTAAACGCTTTTCACACGTTTTGCTTTAAAGTATTAAGATTAATTAATTGTTTTCGCCTGTAACATATGCAATATGAATATGAATAAATGGCCTTGTCCATAAACAAACTCAAATCTTTCAAGAAAGTATTACAAGTACAGTATTGTGTTGGTGATTCAATCAATATTGTGTTTGTAAGCCTTTCTTGAAAGATTTGAGTTTGTTTATAGACAAAGCTATTTATTCATATTCATAATGCGTAAATACGTGCGCAAACTATTAATTATTCATAATATTTTAAATTTTAACTATTAAAAAGCGTTTTTCTCTGATATAATCGTACTCGCGTCATCTATGAATGAATAGGTTACGAATTCTTTTGAATATTACAATCTTGGGTTCAGAAACTATCGGAAAAACTTACCAGTATATTAAAAATATCGTCGTGGAAGTTAATTAAAAAACCCTACTCAAACCATAAAGTTGTACCTTAGAAGTCGCTAAAAACTTATCCAAAACGTAGTTCCCCTCAGCATAAGATCTCCTAGTGAGGAGGACTATGAAAATAATCTACATCTGTTTAAATTTTAATAAGTATCTTCTGTAAACGTAAATATTAAAATATAGTAATTTAATAATTTTAATAAAATATATAGTATAATGTGGCTTTATTCGGAAAACTATTATATCTTAAAACTGCGCAATATGAATTAATCATGATTACTATTATATGTAAATGTTCAAGCAGTAAAAATAACAACCTTACTCCGATGTTTTCTGCTAAGAGTGTCTTGTCGTTTGAAGAGCAGCCATGGCGCATCTTGTAAAATAACCGTTTTTCTCTTCACGGTAAATTCTACACCACGCAATTTTTTCAATGGGAATTATCAACAATGAACTGTACAGGGTTGGCATTCAGAATAACAATCAAGTATTTCAAGGTCGATGTAATTATGAATGTAATTTTAATCATGAAGAAGGTGATAATACAAACAAATTCAAAAGAAACATGAAAGAGAACAAGATTTTTTTAATTTACCTAATTTTTGTCGATCTCATATTTCAAATTCAGAATTAACAATATTATCATCAAATATTTTTTCACATGAATTAAATAGCTCATAATTGCCGAGTAGTTTAAGGCATTGTACCGGTAATACAAAGATCCTGGGTTCGATTCCCAGTTGCCACTACCTTTTTTATTTTCTGTGTCTTGTTCTCTTTCATGTATCATTTCGATTTACAAGTTATCTTCTTCTTCAGTGATAAATATGACATTGATGGGTATAACCTTCAAAAGTTATTTCAATAAAATGGGGTAATGGTCAAAATAATTATCGTGACTACTAAGCTCAATACTTGGAAGAAAATTCTTGAAAATTGTTAATTTTAGACTCTATTTAAGATACATTCATTTTTTTATTTTAGTAAATCTGTTAATAATAAAAAAAAAACATGAATTAATCAAATGAAAACAATATTAGCGACTCTCAAACGATAATTTGAAACATCAAAACCAGAAAAAGATTCGGTCACCTCTTGGAATTAAACCTAGGACCTTAGCTTTCCCGGGGCTCGTCCGTTAAAACAGTGATTCCACCACGAAAATGATCTCCATCGAAAGACGACATCAGAAAGCACCGTTTAAACTATTTAAGCCAAAATGTCAGTTAACATGGTCAATACATCCGAGCAGCTCAATTACGAAATTTGCCAGTTTAAATAAAAAAATAATACTACGTAAATAAATTATTCGGCTTCTATCTATCTCCGTAATTTGAAATGATGGCCTTGAATACCCTTGGAAGTTGAAAACCAGAAAAATTGAAAAAACACTAGTGATATGTTGATGTAATAATACTTGTACATTTTTTCTGATATTAAGAACTAATTAATACTAAGATATTAACACTAATTTATTAATTATTATTTTTAATTGATAAACTAACGTTTAAGACAATATTTTTTATGCATAGCACAAAGGGTAAAAATTATTATAAGCAATAATTTATTACGTATAATAATTGTTACCCTTTGTGCTATGCATAAAAATTTTGTCTTAAACGTTAGTTTATCGATTAAAAATAATAATTAATATTTGACAAGTTAAAGTATTTCACCAAAAAATGTAAACATAATTTGTCTCGACGCCACCTCGCGAGCGATTTAGTATTTAACAATACCTCTCTCACAAAAATAAAGTTGGTTGTTTACAGTTGGAAAAATGTAATAAGAAGTAATTGTCGAATGAAACACTAGTATATATTGAATTATTTGGCAGGTATTAGACAAGCCGCCATAGCTCAGTGGTCAAGAGCACTCGACCGGCAATCAGAAGGACACGGCTTCAAGTCCCGTTGGCGGCAAGTATCTTTTCTCGAAAGATTTTTTCAATGTAGATGAGTGTTTCAGGCTGATAATTATTGCTTATAATAATTGTTACTAATTTATTCTTTGTTTTTATGTTACTATTGTACATGAAACTAGCTACAAACTAAAATAATCTACAACACCAAATAAATGAACGACATAGGTTTTATTTACGTACATGATGCCTATATAAATAGTTTTAGGTAATTTATGGCTGCTACAAACAAATTAAAATTATACATTGTGAATTCATTATAAAAAACAAGTAATCATACAAAGTACCTAGTCTTAATTTAAACATTCTCAGTGCATCTCTGCATCCGATTTTCTAAAATATGTTTCCTTCAGACAATAGTGTCCGATCTGTCAACAGTCAACAGTCAACAGCGCATTGCAGCCGACAGTCCCACGGATATGCAAACTGCGCCCATTGTCCGGACAAATGTTGACTGATCTTTAGCTCAAATAAATAAATACATCCTTCGCCGGTGTTTATTCAAATGAGCGTTGAACAGTTGAACAGATGAACGGTCGAACGTGCGTCAGACCGCCACTCGCGAGGACCGCTTCGTGTCGGACACGCGCTGGACTCGGCCTCAGGGGGGTTGGTTGATCACCTAAATGCCTCAACGGCCTAGGACTGTGGATTGTGAAGGAAAGTTAATAATTTCACCTGTTTCACTAAATTAAAAACATACTAAGTAGGTATTTTTTAGTCTAACCGAATTAGACGAAAAACAATCCGAACGCCTTCTCCGCGCAATAACTCGAAATATGTTAAAATTATGGAAAAATGCACAATATAACCAATACAGTAGGTAATAATGTTTTCTATAACTTTAATCTAGCTTTCAACGATGAACAAACAACGCTTAGCAGGCGAGTTATTTGCGAAAACCCGATTTTAGTTATCTTAAATATCTTGACTTTGATCTTTAATATAAAGTTAAAGTTAAAAGTTAAATATATCGAATTGCCCCACTGATTTTATTAGGATTTTGTAAAATACTTACGTGTAACATCGAAACGGACGTGTACACAAAAAATTGAATGTGTTGAAATTATTCTAACCCAAAATCCTTATTTGTCTGGGATATTTTGGTTAATGAAAACCTAACCTCATTTTCGATTCTTAGAGATCCACGCATTAGGTCAAATTTGCAAACGTATCTACGTTTTTAATCCATTCGTTTTATCAACATTATCTACAGTAAAAACTAGATGGCTAAATCAATCACTACTTAACTTATTTTTCCAAATAATGAGATTCAAACTATTTTTACACCCGCACCGTTTTATTTGTACAAAAATATTCTTCTTATTATTATTTAATCCGCCTTGGCATATATTCTTTATTTTTATTATTATTAATATATTAGCAGTATTTATTTATAAAACATTATTCGACAATATGAGCCTCACTGGGTGCTCATCTGTGCAGAGGCCCTCAATAATAAAATAGTGTGCACTATGTATAATAACTATGCACTTACAAAATATGTACGTTTTTTATGTATGTTATTGATTAATTTTATCGGGTAATTTAGTTGGCGATACAAAAATTCCATTCATATTTTTAATGTTTAACTTTCAATTATAGTTTTTATAAGATGACCATTTCGTTCGAAGTTTCTTAAATTAACAATTTAAATATTTAATCATTCAAGACAATGTTAACGACTCTCAAACGAAAATTTGAAAAAGAAAAAGTTTCGGTGGCATCTACATAGGAATTAAACCCAGGACCTTCGCCTTCCGAGACTCTACTTCAACCTCTGAGCTAATTCGACCCCATCCCTTCGGTCATATTTTACTGTATCTTCGACTAAGAACTACCAAAAATAGCTTGATTGTCTTGGCGCTTTTTGAAGTAAAACTTCTTTACGCACGCTCGACACTTGGGGGGTAAAATGATGAACACGTTGCGAAAAAATATGAAACGTTACGAAAAATGATGATATGAAACGCTAATCAATGTGAAACGCTAATCGTGTAATATATGCATGTAATTAAAGTTACACAAAATAAAGGAAAAAAAATATCGTAAGAGCTGATTTTAACCTTATTGATATTATTTGATCCCATCAAAACATGTAAATATAAGTAGACCTTTTGCAAGAACGATATCCTTACTAGGTAGTTTTAAACATATTTCAGAGTTTTTTTTGTTAAAATAATGAAGCTCTTATAAATTTCTTATAGTTTAGATAATTAAATAGTTAAGTTATCCTTATAAATTTCTAATATTTTAGATAATTAAATAGTTAAGTTATCAGGTTTATGATTAAAATTAAACTGAGTTCGAGAGGGGAAGAAGAGTACAGTAATAAAAAATCGTTAAATACAATTCGTTGATCCCTAACACAAGAACTATCATGATGGCCTCTGGATTTGTGAGGACAATTTAGAAATGAACTCTGAATTATTAATGGTTTAAATGTAAGTGAGCCGGTGAACCGTATTACATAGATAATATGATATAATGAAGGGTTGATGGAGGGGTGATAAATGGGGACATTTGTTCATTGAGAACAACCTTACATTAAAAAAACTACCCTTTGCAAATACATATACCAACCCTAAGCATTCTATATTGATTGAAATGCCAACCAAACAGTAATATTGCAATGGTAATTGTGTTTTTATGTGTATTTTGGGTGCTTAAATCACTGACAGCCCACGTTCATACAAAATTTAAAATTGGTCTCAATTGTCCAAATGTCGAGTCTGGGTGTAAATTTTATATATTATTCTTCCGAAGCAAACTCTTATCGAAGGTTGGCTATTATCAAGGCACTCCCAACACTTCAAACAAAAGGTTAAATCATTATTTTCTTGAATTAACACCCCCGCTTAGTCATAAACATTGAGCAAATCGTAATACGTTACAGCGAAAAGGAATCTTGTGTTACTCCAAATCATAGCGCCTTGTGGACTTGTTTCGTGATCCAATTATAGGCTTAATTTGGGCTTATATTTCGATAAAAAACTATATCTCACCATGATTACGAAATTCATATGGGTTGGCGTCGTTGGCGATTCACATTTTAGGCAAGGGACAGTCCGTGTGCTAAATGGTCTAGAACCAGAGCACAATTCAGGAACAGATGTTTTTAAATTAAATTTGTTTGAAATGAACTTCTAGTGTTATTTTCTTTATACTACGCCCCTAACCTTCTGCTATGTTTGAATATTTATTAATTATGAGTTTGGCTTTTTAAAAGGGGTAAAAATTTTTATTTTTCATAGTGACGAAGTTTGACTTTCACTAAAACAATTTAATGAAATTAAAGCAACTACATTGCTGATTCTCAGATATAGCAGCTTCACGATAGGGGAAACTAGTACCATTTTATTAAACCTTCGTTGGTCTCTTTGTTAACCAATTGGTCACTTTATTTTTAATTTTAGTCTATTTTATTCCATTAATTCCGTTTTTTATAAAACCTTTTTCTGGATTTAAAATGCATTTCGATAATTAAGCACGCGTTAAATAATTTCAGATTAGATATGTGATTTAGACGACTCATTTATGAATTGCCGGACCTTATGAAAACAAAATAAATTACAATTAGGAGATAAGCAGTCCACTTTAGGCCTCGTCCGACCCTCGCGCGATAAGGCCATTCCCCGATGATAGGGCTAGGACCGGGGTAAAAAGCCAGCAGTAGGCTCGGCGAGGAGCAACAAAACCTTTACTCCTGGAACGTGGACAAACAAATTGCGGGCCCGAGATTCAGATCCCATCGACGGCATTCTTTCTGCATTCCCGGCCCTCGGATCCGTGGGAACAGCGTCACACAACGGACCTGAAGACAGGCCGCGAGCCACAAAACAGTACCCCTGCTCACAAAAACCACTGTTTTCATAGTATAAATATCAGCGTGATTATTTCAATACTACGGCAGTAAAAATGTTAAAATGTAGAAATGTGTCCGGTCGTTACATAAATAAGAGGTAATTATTTTTCTCTCTCAACTCTCCGAGGCAATTATAACGAACGTTGGAGGAGATAATTTTTGCTAAAAAAATATTGCAGTTCAATTCCATGCTTTACCTACTAACTACCTCGTTAAATATTTCCCTAAGCCATGCCAGCCTCTGGAGCGGAGATAAATGAGTAGGAAATATTATTATTGAAATTTCTGAGATGCTCGTAAAGCTACGGTTTTCAGAAAATCATATCCTTATGGAATATAATGTAATAACCTCGTTCTCGTATAAACTCTGCTTACATAGTTATTACATATCTTAGTTATTACATGTACATACTGTCGTAATCCTTTGCTTATTTGTGTCACATTAAACTATTTAAATACGGGGTGTAACAATACACACCGAAGGTTTTTAAACAGCGATTTCTGAACATATTTGGATTAAAAATGTAACTGTCTTTATGCTGTTTCACGTGATATGCGCTCTCTCTTATCTGTTACCTTGCTGCTAGAACGAGACGTAGTGCGTAACACGTGACCCGTGCTGGCGGCACCCAACAATTTAGTTGCGACGTGTAATGAAAAAATACCTTTTTGTTTTCTTTTTTTTTTTTTAATTATTGCACAGCTAAATTAACTACATTTTTAATTTAATTTTTTTCTCCAAATATGCTCTAAATCGATTATAATAAAACAAATAAAATTAAGTGGAAAAAAGTTTTTTATTTGTTTTATTATAATCTATTATGTATAATGGACTTCCACCACGAATTATCAGTTTCAAAAATAGAAATATTAAAAAATATGCTCTAATTCTGCTGATACTTACCGCTTTTTAAATTTATTTATTTATTTAAATTAAAATAGTAATTTTGTAGGTATAGTGCTCTCAGTGTGATACGGCAAAAAAACCCCAAAAATAAATTAGGATAATAGTTTAGGCCGTGAAAATCTCCAATAATATATATTTGAAAGATTGATTTTTCACGTATAAGTACATACAATAATTGTTCTTTCAAAATAATGCATTTGCTCTTCTGGAGTGGAAAATACCAACTCTAAGTAGGCCCCTGATGGAAATCAATCTAAATGTTGTCTGCAGAGGCTTACGCTACGTTTATTAGTCCCGTTTAACTAACCCTGTAGTTTCTTCCCAATCTTCCTCATTTCATCCCCTTGACATACCTCATTAAGGGTGCCATTGATCTGAACAAAACAAGATCAAAATTCATACTTGTAGATTCCAGATCACATTAGTTTCTAAAAGGTCTACATATTGAGTTTTTATAACTCTTTAAACGAACCTCGAAATGTTTATCAGTGGATGACAATCAGCCATAATCCATAAGGTACTCATCCTTTCTGTTGTCATTATTGACTTAATAAATTCCAAAATCTAAGACAACAGAATACTCCTTTATTTGTAGACCGATTACCTTAAACTAGTTTCCAAATCGTCCGCAGTCGGACGCACCCTAGTCACTAGTGGCGTCATTTCTACATTATGTCATCTCTTATTTTAGTCTAGGAGACGAGATAGGTAAACCCTACGTCATCGAGTACACGGATGAAACTACTTTATAGTGATAATGGACATTTAGAAAACCTTAAAAAAGCTGGTCTGCCGGTGCACCTCTTGGCAGGAGCCACGCAGTCATGGAAATAGTCAGCGATGTATTTCGAAAAAATTACGTCATAATGGTTTCATATGATAAAGATCGATTAAAAAATGAGAAAAAAGCAGGTCTGCCAACTGGCAGCCTGGCAAGTTCGCAGGCAGCCGGCGTCAAAGTGGGGTAAAAAAAAGTAAAATTTACGTCATCGAGTACACGAATGAAACCAATGAATAACTATAGTCCAAATCATTCCATTTAAGAATTTCTTGGTCTGCCGACCAGCAGCCTGGCAAACCGAAATGAAACGGACTGGGATTGGAAATTTCCGTCGTTTTTCGGACGAACACAGCTCTTACGGCGACGGTGTGGTGGTTGTTCGAACTTAAACTCCAACCACTATGTTCTATTAGGTAATTTTAAAAAGACTATTATTACAAATATATATTTGTTTTTTATTATTATAAATTTGAATAATAATATGGGCATGCGATGGCGGCGAAGTGCTCCGCGGCCAGTTTCCAGTAAGTTGTTTCGCGTCGAAAGCCTCTCCCGTCCGATTGGTACACTCGGAACACTCAAATTTTTTTATCATTACCACTTATTTTATTTAAAATCTGGTATTCTAAGTTTTTAAAACCATATTGAAATAAAAATAATAATAAAGATATTGAAAATAATTTTTTAAAAATTTAAAACTTAAAACTATCGTACACAAAAAAACTGCCAGGTTGCTGGTCTGCAGACCAAAGAAGTCATGAATGATATGATCTAGACTACAGTTTTTCGTTAGTTTCGATCTTGTATTCGATGTAATCGGTGTAGCAGGGCAAGCGAAACCGATGTGAAACAGACCGGGTTTCGGAAATTTCCGTCGTTTTACGGACGAACGCAGCTCTTACAGCGACCATGTGCGTTGGTTTTTCGAACTTCCAACTACTATTTTTTTTTTTTTTTTTTTTTTTTTTTTTTTTTTTTTTTTTTATTATTTTTTTTTTTTTTTAGGAAACATGAACTATTAGGCAATCTTAAGGGACAATTATTATTATAAATTTGTACAATAATATTGACACGCGACAGCGGTGAGGGGCTCCGCGGCAGGTTTCGTAAGTGGTTTGGCGCCGAACAGCTCGCCCGACGGATGTGTTCACTCGGAACTATCATATTATTTTTTTTTATCATTATCGCTTATTTTTTTTAAATATGGCAATGTAAGTTTTTAAAACTATAATGAAATAAAAATAAAGATACGACGAAAATTTAAAAATAAAAATAAAACTTAAAAAATCATACACAAACATTTGCCAGGCATTTGCATTTCTTGGTCGGCAGACCAAGAAATTCTTAAATGGAATGATCTGGACTATAGTTGTTCATTGGTTTCATTCGTGTACTTGATGAAGTAAATTTTACTAATTTTTTACCCCACTTTGACGCCGGTTGCCTACGAACTTGCAGGCTTCCAGTTGGCAGACCTGCTTTTTTCTCATTTTTTAATCGACCTTTATCATATGAAACCATTCCCGTTCGTGTAGGTACTCGATGACGTAATTTTTTCGAAAAAAATCTCTGATTATTTCCATGACTGCGCGGCTCCTGCCAAGAGGTGCACCGGCAGACCAGCTTTTTTAAGGTTTTCTGAATATCCATTATCACTACAAAGTAGTTTCATCCGTGTACTCGATGACGTAGGGTTTACCTATCTCGTCTTCAAATCTATTTTGATAATACTAGCAATAGCAATCGGCTGCGTTCATGTAATGTTCCTAGTGATTTGGAATACTTTTACACTTAGGTTTAATTCGACTATCAGCACGAAAAAGTACTATCTTTGTATGTGGAGTAAACATGTAAGTTATATACATACATTATATATGTACAGGTTATATAATATATTATGTTCATGATATATACTGTTGTGCACATTATATATATGCATGTTATCATTGACGTATGATATCTAGACGTGCCCTGTGAAATTCAAAATGACGCAAGAAGCCAGCAAAAGCAGGCTCAAGGCCAATTTATGAAAAAGTGCCTGCATTGTTTTGCACCGTTCAGATCGCATAGCGCTTTGTGTTGTATCTTTTATCGGTCTAAAAGATCTACACTGAAACTAATTTGTGTGTCAGCCGTCCGGACCGAGTTAATTTTTTTAAAACACAAAAATATACCACTTTCGAATATTGTACAAGGTACACGCCGCGGACTTTATTTTTGAAAATGTAGTCAGCTATCTAAATACAACAAAAAAAATATACCTTACAGATGTCTTTTAGGCAGCGTTTCAATAAACGTAATAATGTTAAAGAGTTACTTCGAGTTACCATCAAAGTTTCCTACGACATCAAATCACCGCACTGCTTGTGAAGTCACGATAGTTCGACTACTAATACATACAAGGAGGGCTAGTATCACAATTTGGAAGAGTTTTCAAACTTTTTTAAAGCGGGACCCGCTTTCAATAATAAAATAAATTATACTAATTCCATAAATTATAATTATGGTTACATAAATTCACCACCCGCTGTTTTTTATGAATGATCAACCTTTTTAGTCGAAGTATTATTAATGTATCCATTATTATTATGTACCTATGCGGACCTTGGTGGAAGGATAAGTACAACATAACCTGGTTAACTTTGTTGTCTGTGGAATCGCAAACCTACTTTATATATTGTAAAATAATATTTGTTTAATAAAACTATCAAAGTGGGTAAAAATAAAGCGCCGCAGGTGAAAACTTTATATCCGCAATGCCAAAACAATAAATGCCAACGATTTTTTCATTTGGAAATGTTAAATTTTGGCGGTTGATTCAAAAAGGGCAAAAATTGCCAGACAAAATTTTTACTACGTTCAAGGCCAAACCAATAAATGGTGTTGGTTTATTTTCGTTCGGAATTACAATATGTATTATAATATATAGAATATTTCATCATGATAATTTTTGTTATTTTGTAAAACGGAAACCTGTAAAATACATTAAACACAGATCTCAACAAAAGACCGTTGCAATATTCTTCAATTAAGGTCCATGTTAAACAATTTTTTTTTTAGCCACGGCATTCCGAATTTCTACCGTTTTATAACATTTTTCTCTTGAACACTTTAAGTTTTTAAGTTTATAAAAAATATTTGCTATTTTTGAGGATAATATCTATACATTAAACATTGAAACGGTAATTATATGAAATTCCCCCGATAGATGAAAATCGTAAGCTATACTCCAAAACTATTATAAACACTATATTTTTGATATTTTACTAGTTATATATAGGTATATGAAAAATTTCGTAATTCATTGTATTTTTAAATCCTTTTAAAGACATTTTCGGTCAGATTTTTGTTCTATTTCAAACGAGTCATATTTTATTAAACATTTTCACAATTTTCGCTTAAATATTATCGTTTTCAAGATAAGCGCGCTCCCTCTAACATTCGTATTTACGTATCTCCCCTTCCTCTTCTTTTTGAGGGCTTACTTATGGGCTTTAAATAACCACTAATTTCAGTAATTTTTTATTTATTATACGCATTGAGTAGCTGATTCAATACTTTGAAGAGAGATTATAGTTTTTGGCTAATACCTTTTGCAAAACAGAATAGAAGCCTTTGAACATTTTTTTTTCTTAGCAATTTTTTTATAATTTTTGTAGTCAGTCCGGAAAGCAGTAAATTTGCTTGCGGACCGCTGGTTGCTCATCACTGTGTTAATGATGAGCAACCAACTTGGGCAGCCCACGGTGCGTGGGCGGTAAAAAGGTGAATTTTTCGTAAATATTTTCAAGCAAACGATGAATGGATTTTTTTATTAAACTCATTAAGCTTACGGACCATCAGACGAATCCGCCGCCAAGACCTGGACAAACATCACTCCATTAACCGGGCACCCCTGTTTAGTCACCAAACGTAGCGAACCACTTGGGGTGACCTATGGCAGAGGCGTTGGTTATCCAATAAATGGTTCCCGAGGCGGCGGTACCCATACTGGCCTCCGAAATTAAATCGCTTGTCATTATAAAGTTAAAAAATATTTTTTTTTAATAAAATTTATGAATGTCTCTTGACCCACACTTTGAAAACCACTTACATGCAATACAACTTGTGGATATTGTTCACGCGACCAATCCGTGAACAACTGTTTATGTATTAGTTCGACAAATTACACAATAGGATAACTTGGTGGTCAGTTGTATATTGCCGGGAACTCTGTATGCAAGACGGCGGAATTGGAAGGAGAGTTGTATTGCGAAATTACTGTTACTGGCGTTATTTTATTCTGATTCTTACTATGAGAGGGCTTGTCTAGGATATACTTGGTCGAAGCATGTTATACATTATTGTGTTCCGTGTACATTATATGTGTACAAGTTGAATAATATATTATGTACACGATATATATTTTTGCGTTATACATGTACATTGTATATGTACATGGTACATAATACATTATGTACACGATATTATTGTGTTACATATGTACATATGTTATATAATAATAAATGTGATTTTTTAAAGACTTTAAATCCATCTTCAAGCTACTTATGTACTTTTATATTATATGTACTTTTATATTATATGTATTTTGTCAATGCTCTTCATATAAATGTACTCTCCTTTCATTGTCATCTCTCTTTTTTTATTCGTGTTATTGTTATATTGTTAATGGACTATTTGTCCGTAAATAAATAAATAAATAATATAAATTTTTTTTAGAGGGTGAAACAGCTGTCACGCGAAATAATAAATACAAAATAGAACTTGTTTACAGTAAACCTCTTTATAGATTAAATAATAATATTATTGAATGTATAAAAGAAATAAAAGTAAAAAACAGATAAAAAAAAAAAGTTAAATAATATATTATGTACATCTAATCCATCATATAAAAATATACAATATTTACCTTCCGATTGCAAGTAGAAATTAATTAATTTTGTACGTTTCGTCATGTTGGCAAGTATCTTAATCCTGTATGCCATAAGCATAAATAATGTATATATAAGTAGGTACTATATCAATTTAAATATTTGTATGTATAGTCTGTCAATTTAGAGTAAAAAATATTAAAAAATGGAACAAAAAAAATTGTAGGCTGGCAACACCAATTTCACTTGAAAACTCGCGCGATCACCAACATACGATTAACATTTGACTTAAAATTTGATTAAAATTGGTGTTGCCAGCCTACAATTTTTTTTGTGGCATTTCTTCATATTTTCTACTCTAAATTTACAGACTATACAGTTTGTCAAATAAGAGTAGAAAATATAAGAGGGCGCCACTGTTGTTCAAATGGCAATAATAAAAATATAATTATGGTGGTAATCTCAAGCTGTGTAACCTACGTTTTTATTAAAAATTAAAAAGACATAAAAGTGAAAAAAATATTTTTTCATTGCAATACAGATACCCACTGATCTCATAATTAGAATTGCATATAGGTACATATATTATTATACGTTTGCAATGTTGTTTTATACAGAATGAAGATAACAATATTGTAATAATATATAAAGCACACTTAAGAAATTGCTCACATTTATTTAATATTAGCTTAAGTACCTAGCGTTGTCCGGGCTTTAGATCATGTTTCTAATATTAGATCTGAATATATTTAATCATTCACATCTAAAAGTAGTGTAACTGAACTCAGCATTAATGATTCTTCCTTTCTACCTACAGTTAAATTCAAATTTATGTTAAATTTAATGAAAGCCAATCACTTTGTAAAACACAATTTAATCAAATTTATGTCATTAAGTAGGTACCTTAACAGTGCTTCTTCGATTTAATGTTTTTTTTTTAGAAAAAAAATGTGTATACAGTGTTCTGTATTTTCAGTGTCATTGCACTTTAAAAAAATATTTCACAGGTAAAATTGGTGTTGCCAGCCTACAAATTTTGTAGTTCCATTTTTTATATTTTCTACTCTTATTTGTCAGACTATACATAGAAATATTTAAATTGATATAGTACCTACCTATAGTATATATTATTTATGCTTATGGCATATAGGATTAAGAAACTTGCCAACATGACGAAATTAATTCATTACAAAATCAATTCAGTACAAAATTAATTCATTTCTACTTGCAATCGGAAGGTAAATATTGTGAAATAAACAAGCTGCTTTCATATGGAGGATTTGATTGAATAAGTTTCAAAGGAGTATTGTCGGGCTTTACAGATAGACGTAAGAAAATGGATAAATGATTCAAAGCTCTCAGCAATAACGGAACTCTACCAGAGTTGCTTGTTATGTTTATTTTTCCAAGTAAAGTAATGCATTCAAGCTAATAGAAGCAAGAAACCAAGATCTAGCATAATTAATACGTCTCTACAGCCTTTCTCAGTAGGATCTATTTCAGGTTGTTTCTGTGGAATGGAGTAGACTTGACAAATGGAAATTAATTAATCAGCCAATTCGTCCGATAAGTTGAGCTCCTTAATGAGGGATGGCGTCCAGAAAGCTTGTACTCATTTTTCAGAGGCTGCTCTACACAACAAAATTAGGTGCGACAAATTGCCGCTGATTTTATTCCGACTGGGTTTGTTTATTACGCGTAAACTGGTTTCCATACTTTACCTCAACGCTCTCCGAAGATGTTTAAAAAGACAGGACTATTTCGACCATTTGCGGCTACACACGTCCGTAATGGAATCAGATAAGAAAATGAACAAATACGGAGAAATGAAGGAATGTTTGATGAAAAATGTGAGGTAAAATGATGTTTTTCGAAAATATCCACATTTATAGAGCGTGTAACTCAAAAACCAAAAACGGCTGGGATTTAGTAAATTACATATTACATATAGAATAAAAGTTGTAGATAATTTTATTAACTTTTACTTAGTCTAAAAAAGTTTTTCTCTGCGACGCACCGTTTTCGAGATATAAACGGAAACCCGAAAATTGGGACCTTCCCCCCTCCTCCCTCCCCCCCCCCCCCCCCCCCCTAACTCACCACCTAGACGTCAGGACTTTTAGTATGTTCACATCCTAAGCACCCTAAACAAGTTTCTGAAGAAATCGCTTAGGTTACTTCTCACGCACTCTACACCTCCTTTCTTGACTGGACTACCATGGTTATAATTTTTGTAAATGTGTTGCATCCTGTAGAATGCTGCGTGTATTAATTACACTTATATTCGATAATTAATTAAATGATTTAGAGATAATCTTTGATTATAAATTAAATTTTGTTGTGCATAAATTTAATTACGAAGAAAGCAATGAAAAGTTCTGTTTCATAATATGATTTGCCAGACTTTAGTAAAACTTTAAAATGTTTGTATACTTCATTAGTCTGGAGCAAAATTGAGTATAACTCACCTATTTGGTCAACGCATTACAATGGTCCCTCAGATTCTATTAAAAAAATACAACTCCAATTTTAAGGCATGTAAATAATTATAAGGTTAGACTCCTATTCAAGATATAAACAACAATGCAAGCTGTCCGACAGATAATTGGTATCTAATGTCATTTATCTTTTTTAAATCGTTAATTCCCTTATTGACAGGCCTGCATATTTGCAACTTATATCATTTAATGTTCCTAATAGAGTCACACTAACTAAAAATATCAGAAACTCCCTTATACCACGCATACACAGCTTAGGTAACCAATATGCAGTAGTAAAAGATATTGTCGCAGTATCAGGTGTCCAAAAGTGACGGGCGTATGAATCCATCCCTCCAACTATGGTGCAGGGCGATAGGTTGAGGGATTCTCGCTGGAGAGGTCAAAGGACCTTCCTCAACCAGTCTCTCTCAATCCGACCCGCCAAGCAGCAGGTGGGCAGAAGCATCGACCTACAAAGGTTTTGTAAAACCTCACCCCCTGAACCCGGGCGCCCCTGCCAAGTCACCAAACGTTGGAAACAACACAATTATATATATAAAAACAATAACGAACCCACAACCATCGGATTGCTAGTCAAGAGCCTCATCTCTTGACCACGGAGGCCGTCGAATCGCTGTTTTTATTACAACGGTACCTGAAGGTGTCACAAGCCACAAAACACAAGAAAAATAGTTAACTATTAAATTGAGTAGCCGCTCTGGAGGAAATGCGATTGTATCGAATGGACCAATTCAATCAGCCCAAATAACTACTAGTATATTGAATGTCCAAATCCCCAAAGGGACGGATCATAAATTAGCCCGAACAAACCAGAATGATAAAGAAATAAATTAATGATTGGTCATTTAATTTTTTCTTATCAAAACATGACTTGTGGTAATGTGAACTAGTATTTGAGATACGTTTTGTATACATTTAACGATTCGTTACGTCTGCCGCCGGCACTTTGCCAGTTGGCAGGAAACATACCGGAGGCGGATTTTAAGTCCAATAAAGCAATATTATTTTTAAAGTTGTTTTACGCCCATTAGTGTCAATTAATTGTGGCCAGAGGCGTTTCCCGTTTTCGAAGCTTTTCATGTCATTGTGGAACTATCGAGTATCGAAACAACGATGGCTGAAAATTAATTAAAAGTTGGGCAAGCCGAACCAGCAAGAATATTAAGAGCACGTGGCTAATTTATAGAGAAACTTTTTTTGTGAAATGTTGCCTCAAGGGTGCTGTACAAAAAAAATGGTAGTGCACTACAGTACAAGTAAATCATTTTATAAAGATCCTTGCTTGTGTGATGGTGTACGGGATGGATAAAAAAAAATAATTTAATAATAGATAACATAGACCGGTTAGTGGCTGAGTTGGCATCACGTTTGGGTCCCACCCAGGCATGAGTTCAATTTCTCGACCAATCTAAGTCCTCCTTCACGACAGAAGCAATATTTTTCGCTTGCTGTGGTCGAAGTAAGAGATTTTCAAATATTGTCAGGTTATTCGAAACGCGGAAATATTTGTCTTTCTTTTTAAAGAAAGAAAAAAAAAGAAATTGTTTTTATTGGAACGCTGAAGAATGAAACATATAAATAACATTGTGGTATTGAATCGCGAATCTAAATTTAAAACTAATTGATAAACACTACCACACAAGCGTCTCTTGTAAAGGATTTACCTGAACCTAGTGGTCGAACATATTGATTGATTTTTTAAAATAATTTTCCGGTCTTCAAAATGAAAATAAAATAATTCATCCATACTAAAAAAAATAAAAACAAGAATATCCTTTTACACATCACATTTACGTTCAATAGACTAATTTATGTTCGAGTTGAGTATTGAGATTATTCAAAGAGTTCAAATCAGAAGGCATACATTATATAAATAGTGGTTTTCTCTCATTATACACATCTTTTGTGAAAGCATAGTATTTAACGCCCTTGGGGTTTTTACAAACATGTATTCATGGTACGATCAAGTCAATCATATACTTGAGTCGGGCCATGTCAAAAGTCAGAATAATAGAAGAGAATGTATGAGACGATGTATGAATGTGAGTGAGGCAAAGAGTGTGTGCCAAGACCGAGTTGTTTGGCGGTCCGTCCTTTCTGCCTACCCCTGCGGGGAAACGGCGTGATGGTTAGTTAGTTAGTTAGTTTGTATTCATAAAAACAACGTAAAAGAAATACTTTTACTTTTTTTTCGCCATCTTTTGGAGATGGAATTATACACCAAGTTTTTCCTTAATAGTTACGTATAAAATAAAACGCAAGATTTGCAAAGCTTTGCAAGAAATGATTATATGCTTGATAAAATTGAGTTATAGTTTGGTCGTAGTTGAAGTCGTATATCTATTCTACGAGAGTAATCCCAAATCTACTTCTCTTATTTTTTAGAAGTATAAAGAATCATTTATTTTTCAAACAGAAAATAGAAACAAAAGCAGAGATATTTACGCACACGTAGTTTGCTCAACCTTCGCGCTGACTCGTCGGAAAATAGTGGTCCCCGGCTTCTTTCATCAGCACAACCAGCTGCAAACTCCCTACAATACTTGCGGACGTTTTCGTCATCCATGCATGACTCACCATACACTTCCGTCAATTGGCGATGAATTTCAAAATTCGAATAACTACTTGAACTTCGTACTTAGCGGTAACACTGCGGGAGATCCATTACAAGACTACCAAGCCAAGATTAAGGATGTGGGGGAATTATTAAATAAATCATGCATCTAAAATATTCCAATTTGTTTAGATCGGGTCCGTCCGGCTGCCTGGCCGTGAGCGGGCTGTCACGCGCCCAGCGGCGGGTATGCTCGCGCGCCTCCCTGGCCGCTGCCAGCGCCCTGGACGGCATGCGCGCCGCGGCCCTCGAGTGCCGCCATCAGCTCCGCCGGCACCGCTGGGACTGTGCTGCCCTCAAGTCCAGGGCGGCCAACCCGCACTCCGCGCCCATCATGTCAAGAGGTCAGTACCAACCACATATTCTACTTTTCCTTTTGCATAGGTCCCATTTCCGATATTCGTATAACCCCTTTCCCAAAACCGTCATCTTTCTGTATCCACCCTCAATCAATCTGCTGCTTTCCGGATCCATCGTAGTGACCATCCAAGGTATGGGCCAATTTTCCTAACAACTCAACCGAAACAGTGTGATATGAAATTTGCTTCCCAGAAGCTGGGAGAATACTGAATCTATCTAATCTTTTGTGGGTAAATTATTAGTAAGTACCTATGTTAAAATATTACAAGAGGAAAATTATAAATAACTAACGAGTTCCCGGTATGCGTTGCTGTGTCACTCAATAAAGAAATTGTTTCCTCTGCGTGTCCTTTCCCATTCATCCCGTTCCCTTCCGCCTCCCCTTCCTCTCCAGCATCCCTTTCCCGTCTCGCGTTCCCACTCCGCCTTCCCCGCCTTCCCTCTCCTCACTCCCTTCTCCTGCTTCTCCCTCCCGAATTTTTAACCTTTTATAAGTAAAACCGCAAATTGAATATTTAATTAAATGAAGGCAATATTAAAGAAACTCAATAGAAAGAGGTGCCTTCGGTCCCAGAGTGCTATCTATTTCAGATTTTTCTGTTTCCTGATTTTCGAATGAGTTTTGCTAATATTGTCTTCATTTAATTAAATATTAGAATACAATTGTTTCAGAGATATTAAATTGTCTAAAGTTCGCGAATAACATCACACAAAAGCGCTGTTTGATATTAACATCAAATTCCTAGATCCGTAGTATCAGAAAATCTCTTGCCTCTGCTTATATGAGCTGACCCTTTGATAGATTTTATCGGACAGATTTCAACCCTTAGAAGAAAATATAAATGTACTCAATACCCTCACTCTTCAATAAAATAAACCCCCGTATGTCGTAGATATTATTCAAAGCCATGCTGGAAATCTTTAGCCTGTGTTGCCTCCTGTGCGGAGTTGTAGTAGAAAAAATAACATTCGGTTCTTCTTCATTAGTTCGGTGTTCAAGTGGTTCATAATTCCTATGCGACAATGGTTTTTCAGAAGTAAAGGTCGACATTTTTATAGTTTTCTAACTGTGACTGTCTCTGCATTGCTATCCTGCTAATCTGCATATAGACTAGGACCTTAAAATAGCAGCATTTTTGTACACTATTCATCGTTAATCTAAAATAACATCCGATGATATGGTTCTGAATAGAAATTTTTTTATGGTAATTAAAAACCTAATGACCCCAATCCTAAAACCAAAATTGCTGAATCATTCAAGAATCCTGCACCCTATTTAGTTTCAGTCACCCATTCGTGGAAACGTACCAAGGTCCAATACATCAGAATCTCTGCACAAAAGACCACAAGAAAAACGAATCTCAAAAATCACTAGCAGCATCCTGTCACCATTTGCTCATTGTCCTCGTATTGTCTGGGAGTATTAAGGTATATTAATCACGAATCAGTTCCGCCGGCCTGACTAACAGGAATCCATATTAATTATTTTAAAAACGAAAGAAAAGCCAAATTCTTAGAAATATTAACGGCACGGATTTACCGACAGGGCTTGCCAACAACGTTATATTCATTTAATATGTTTTGTTTTTCGTCGCATAACCAATGTTTTAGAAAAGACTGGAAAGACTGGAAAAACAGAAAAAAACATAATATCATAATAATAATAAATATATTTATTTATCAATACATATTTAGAATTTTTGTTTAGTTATGTTTGATTCTATTGACGAAAAGGTCACTGTTCAGCTATACATTCAAGATTTCTCCCGGAATGCAGCTGGATTTCAGCAGTTTTTGTTCAGTTAAGTTATCTATTAGAAACGGAAAGATGTCGATTGAGACGGTTTCCGTGGCCGAGGGGTAAAACTCTCGACTACGAATACGGAGTGGAGGTTGCGGGTTCAAACAAGATTATTTTATGTTTTTGCGGCACGAGAAACATAAGTGAAAGATTTTCTCAGTTTCGCACTTGATAAAGAACACCATTCAGAATCTAAGCTTTGCTTTAAATAGCTTTAGCCATGTTTGGTGACCAAATCTACATAACCAGGTACTTCCCCACCTTCCTCTTTCTTATCTCCTTTTCCTCCCGCTGGCTTTGGCCTCATAACATAGCCCAATAATTGGGAATGCCATAGAATCACCGGCACTAGACTTTTGGGACTTTGGGACGCTTGTGCAGCAGTAATATAAAAAATTCATAAAGAAGAATTTATCAATATTTTATTATGTTAAACATTGGAATAAAATAAGCAAGAAAGATAATTTTCCGACAACAAAATTTTGCCCTGAGCCTAGCGAAGTCCTGTTGTAACTGGACCGTTTTGCATTTCATCCATCTGTAAATTTGTTTGCATGCTCCGTTTCTTTTTCGAGAAGTTTGCTGTTTTAAAGGTTCAATAAAGATTATTTTCTTCAAATGTTAAATCGTCGTGTTTATTTGAATTTTCTTGTTCGCATTTATTCAATATTATCGTACCTACCTATCTGAGGAAAGCTTTAAAAAAGAATTGTTATTGAGATAGAAATATTTCTTTTGAAAAATTGTATAATTATTCCTTATTTGAAATAGAAAACAAAATACATAAAATATAAAGTTTTATCATTTGGTCTTGTAAGTTCATACAAACCTACTTACAAATCTTATGATTTAGAAGGATATTTTGGTTTTGATTTATGAAATAAGTACCTACATCATTTTTAAGATGCAAGCTCTAGAAACTGTTCACAGAATTAATAGTTTATGTAGGTGGCTACAAAAGTATTGATTTATTTTTTTACCTATTCTGCGATCATTATGTATGATTTAGACATCTTACATCTTTGTACTAATTGTGTTGTTCAGCGTTAAATGGCTCTTTCAACGCATTGAATAAAAGAAAGACCTTTATTACTTCCCTTTTCACCCTGTGGTCTCCGATGATCCCCGTTGGTCCATACACCGAAAGCTGAAGATGGAGGCTAGAACCTCGCACAGCAGCTGTTGACGTTTAAATTTACGGGTCCCAACACATTCTGTAATCCCAGGTGTCTCTCATCTTCGCCCATTCTATTCTCCTCCGATTTCACGCTCTTCGCTGTGGGTCCAATCTAAACCTGGGTGTATCCAACTCCCTTGTGTTAAGAATTAGTTTGGAAAATAACATGTATAACAATCACAATTTTCTCTGGACCCTCGTAAGAGGTCCTAACACATCCGCTGGACAAAGGCAGACTGGCATTTTTTACATGGTGTTTAAGAGTGTTTTTTTCTTCGTGTTTATTGTTCTTGCACCGTTGGAGTATGTGGGCCATTTGGGACTGAATGGAGTTGAATGCTGATAGTGGTTTTGAACCTTTAAGGATTTTTTTATTTGTTAATCGATACAGCTTTTTATTTCGTGTTCTTTAACATACTTGTTTCATACAGATTCCATACTAATCAACTTTTCAATGAATATAGTTACAAACTACCTATAATAAGACACCTTAATAATAATAAAATCAATGTTAATATAATACCGGCTTTCCTTCCGCATCGGTTCTTCATAAGTTAATTAGCATATTTTACTTAATGATTACTGTTCCACAAAATTATTATGTATATCACATGTTTGTAAAAGCCCGTATATGCGTATATTCATATAAATAAGTAAACAAATAATGATTAGACATGGCACGTTTTTGCCACCGGTTTTCGTCCAGTTTGATAGTAACAACTTCTCTCATGGGAAACGTTGCGAGAAAGTAGAAGGGCGGAAAAGTACCTGGCTATTCAGATCTGGTTACCAAATACGGATAAAGCCATTTCAAGAAACATTTCAATGGTGGTCTTTCATCGGGGCGATACTGAGAGTACCTATCATTCTGGAACATGCTGCAAGTATGCTGTATATTATTTTTAAGGAATTAATTTTTGTGAAACACCACAAATTAACATGTCATCGATTTACGTAACTATTTATGTTTATAAAGTAAGAAATATTGCTTATTTATTCGGCATGGGGGAAGATGTTGTATCTTGAACACAATTTGAAAAATTCCTCTGTAGCATCTTATAATAATAATAGTAATGGAATAACTTATAGAGCGCTGTTTTTGTGAAAAATCACCTCAAGGGCACTGTACAATTTATTGTGAGTCCTCTATCTATCTTATTATATTATTTACAAACAGATGCAGAAAACATAATTATCTGGTAGGTCAGTTCCGATAAACACACTATTATGAGAAAGTTTTTGCTCAATAAGATAGGACTTTGCAAGCGGAGGACACTATATTTAAAACACTGGACATTTGCACACTTGACATTTGCATGATTTTACATTTGCTACCCTCCATTACTATTGATTTTAGAGTAATGAGAAGTTTAGTGCCAAAAGTAGAGTTAATATTTAATTTAAAAGACTATATAAGTCAGTCTCTTTAAAACTGCTGATTTTTTTATGAAATAACCTTAAAAAGCTTACAAGTTCTTATTTGCTTACATATTTACACAATTAGTTATTTACAATGTCATGGAGATAACGAAGGCAATGAAGGTGAAGTTTAAAAGTTTTGGCTTTATAGATATGACTGTCTGAAAAGGTGAGTTTTAAGTTAAATGAAATAATAATAACTTACCCAGCCACTATTTAGCAATCATCGACCAACTATTTCAAGGTACACCAGATCACATATAATAACTGAATTTTTATAACTGAATTGTTCTCACGTAAGCGTGAACATCTGTAAGAGCCCTTACCTTGTAGAATCTTAATCGAATCGCAGAGTCTTCAGATCAATGCATCATATATTTGAAGCAGCCACTTAAAATCTATGAATCCACGATTTTCTTTGTAACAGCATCCTTTGATAGATGTATCTCCGTTAGCGTGTAGTGGGCAGACTTGGTAGCATATCGTATCGTAATAAAACAAACATAAACACAGATTCCCGCCGAGGAGCACATCCATCATTTTTAGGATGTGTTAACAACCCTTACTACAGACAGGAACATATCTCACGGTAGATCATAAACTGAGATATCCTTGTGACAGCCATAAACTTCACAGGTGGTATTTAGTTGTTCATAGTCCTGTGGTATCATTTATTTATTCAAGAAACAGATTCAACATGGAAGTTATCGAAACAATACAAAATACTGCTTTTGAGGAACAAATAATAAGGAAGCCACTCTTCATTTTTATGAAAAGAATGTTATTTTTTAATGTCGATTATAAAAAGTTTATTACATTTTTTTAATAAAAACTCTTTTTTAGATAATTACGTAATACACTCAAAATTCAATCGCATGATCTAAATTTCTCTAATGAACAAATTGTTAATCTCAAGTGACCTCACAGGTAAATTAAATAAAATGATACAATTCAATTCAATTTATTTTAAATTTTAAATTTCCATTCAATTTAATTTATTCATTTTAAAACATTACAAAATTATAGTTTCAAGACGTTTTTAAAAAAGAAAAATATTTTAGATGAATTAAATACAAAACGACATAAAGCTTGCCGTTTGAATTTTCCTTCATTGATGTTAAACATATCGATATTCGAAGTGATTCTATTTAACAACAAGACAGCTCTCCTGACTGGCGTAACCATGGACAAGTAGATAGAACAGTCTATGCTCTCGGTGACGGAGATAATAATAACCATACATTTGGTTCCATTCCAGCTCAGAATCAACTAAACTCAACGCATCTATGAAAAGCCATTATAATATATGGAATTTCGTTTTCAAAAATAGCCCATAACCTAACCTAACGTAACCTATTTAACAAATGTTTTTATCACTCTTAATGACTTTTCATGGGAGGTTCAGAGTTGATTTCATTCTGAGTTGTCCGGTCACCTTACATTTTTGCTACCACACTAGTGGTAGTCCATAATATTTTAAATAGGAATTAAAAAATACTATCTTATTGAAACAGATAATTAAAAATAAAACACACTAAATAAAAATTAAGAAATACTTAAAAGTAAGTGAAAAATAATGAAGAAGAAAAAATCATGTTTTAAAGAAAAAAAGAAATAGAAATGAAAATTCTATTTCTGAAATACATAAACTAATAATAAAGATTAAAGTGTTAAGAACTCAAGTATTCTATACAAATAAATAAATATAAACTTATATATCTTAGATGCAATATTTTAGTTATAAGTAGTTATAGTGGTTTTTCCAATCTGTAGTTAGAAGTAAGATTGTAGAAATAAATTATAAATTTGTACAGAGCACTTGAGATGATTTTTTTTTATGAGAACGGCGCAATAAAAGCCATACTTATATTAATATTATTATTATTAACCCCTCGGGCAATTTTTTTTGTTTTTCAGAACAACTCATGTAGGTCTCATAGAGATCATTGTGGCTCCCTTACTATCGTGGTTAGAAATAAGATCTAAATGATGTTAGAAAGAAAAAAAACACCACGCTTTATTTCATATCTAGAAGTTTACCATAAAATAATTAAAATGTACCCCCAAAGTTTCCAACCGCAATTTGCAAAAAAATTATGAAACTTTGGGAATTTTTAAAAAATTATTTTTACACGAAACGACAAATAGATGAGTTGACAATAACGTTTTCTAATACATTTTCCTAATAAAAATGCATGTGTTTTTTTTAAATACTTTTTGGTTACCAGTAATTTTAGCTAGGGAAAGTGTAAGGTGAACCACTTTTACAACATTTTTATGTTTGCATTAAAAATTATAGGTAAATTTTAAAAAATATGTGATTATTTTAGAATGATCTAATTTTGAAAGTTTTTTTTCACCACGTATCAAGAACAGTTTTTGATTTTCGGAAGCGTTCAAAAATAATCCTTTTTTTTTTTTTTATTGTAAAGCAGAAATATTTTGACCTTCTGACAAAAGAGGCCCGAGGCCAGAGGGGTTAATGAAATTGTAGGTTGGTACATTATCATTTTTAACACTGTACTAGTTTGATTTTTAATTTGATTCAATTTTGATTCAAATTATGAATAATCATTTTTATTAGCTAAGAACTGATGAATTGTTAAAATATTTTATTTATTACTGTTACATATCTTACAATTATTCAAGAAGATTCTAAGCTTGGCATGAAATAATGTATTCAGGGTATTGAATGAAATGCCTAATACGGGTAGGGAAGTAATTCCAGCAGGGTTCCAGGGCCTCAGAGCCTCAGGGCCTCAGGACCTAAGTACCCGCGACGAATGGGTGATGGAACTAATTTATAGGTGACATTCCTGTCTCTCAGACAGCTTTAGGTCTAAGGTTCTCTGTGCCCTTTCTTCTCTTTTCTTCTCTCATTACGGCTCTCATTCAGTGAATATCCAGTGATGAAGTGAAATACTCGGTGTTCACAAATAAACTGACTAGATCAATTTAATAATAATTAAGTTATTCCAGTTAAAATAAATAAAAACGTTCGAATTTGTAAATAGTTCGACTGCTCTTACAGTCAAATAATTGTTATGAATTAAATCGTTAAACGAGTAAATTGTATTTTCTCTGTATTGGTGATAAAGGTTTGTTGAGTTCAAAAAATATGATATTGTTTATTTAGAATTAAGAAAGCATTCCATTGTCTATACTTATCTCTTCGCACATTCAACTGTATTACGTTTTTATTATTAACGATTTTGACATTTTTTACCGTAACGTAGTCGTACATATATACCTACCTGCAAACATACAACCTTGGAGTCACAGATCAAATTCTCGTCACAGTACTTACGCAAATACGGAATACGTAATTTTAGCTTGACACCATTATTAAAGCACAAAACTAATCATAAAAATAATTCTCAAACCTCCTCTTACTGATACAAGCACTGATACTATCTTCAATACTTTCAACCTTATGAACATAAAACAGCTCTACGCAAGATCCATCTTAGTTAATTTACACAAAAACAATAAAACCCTATACAAAGCAACACAAACGATACACAATACCCGAGCCAAAAACAAAGAACTTCTCCAAACTCCTTTTTCTAAAACCATCTTTGGATAAAGACTCTTTAAATACATAGCTTGCAAACTACACAATACACTACCAGCAACGATTAGACAAACTGAATCAATGACCAAATTCAAATAAGATATAAAGAAATGGATTAAAAGTATTGGACGTCACACTACTGCAAACATTTCTAAAATAAATGGACAGAAATATCAATTTACATACGTCCCCACCCATACAAAACAAATTAAAATAATAGAATCCTGTATAATCTAACTCCATAAATAGATTTAACTGGATTTACTACTTTATTTCATATCTTCCTAAATTTATAAGATAATTCTCTCTATTTGATTTACCCACATTTTTTTCATATTTCTCTTTTAATTGAATTAAAATGAAAATGTATATAACCTTAAATGTTTTTGCAACCATGATATTTATTTATGAACCTCTAAGTCTCTCTCGACACAGGTATATCCTAGTGAGACAGGAAACATACTTTATACAGATAAATAAATAAATTGCGATAATTTTTTTCTGTGGGCTTTTGGTATGTTGACAGATAATTGCTTTGTGCAATTTTCTTAAGTCGGTACGTGAACAGGGTCGGTTGCTTCATCATTTATTCGCATTGAGAGAAGAAATCTTATAAATTTTCCACCCCCCCCCCCCCCTGCCTTCTTTTGCCCCCTCTGGGATCGAAGCATGGGAATGCTATAGCTACGCGCCCTTGATAATCATAATATTTTACTAAATATTGTACCTATTCACCTACCTACAGTCGTTAAATCCTCGTGCAAGGATCAGCATAAATTAAAGCAAAAAATTATTCTGGATGAAAACTATGACCTACACCTTTAAATATAATTTAATTATTGAACGTAATAGGTTTATTGTATAATTGACTAAAATGTTTGATTGGCTTATGTAGAGGGGAAACTGAAAAACTGTTAAATAATAACACTTAAAATTATACATCGTTATCAATTACCAAATGACGAGCTTAGTAAAAACTTAATAGATAAAATATAGCAAAATTCATTTGGCATATTCAAGAGCATTTGATTCCTTACAACAGGTAATCTGCCTAACTAGGAAATAATATCGACCTGACAAGACGTAAAACACTACGTTGATATACTGTTGCTTTGGATTGAAAAATTGAAAAGATTAGTACATAACTACTTCTGTATATAGCCTCACATTCATCAGAGCTGGACTACACTGAAATTAGAAAAATTGATAGATATTGCATGAATCATGTATTTCCTCAAAACTGTGTTCAGAAATCATAATCGGGGGGGTCAATGTGTCCAGGAGTGAGAGACAAGTGAATCAATCCCTCCCATTGCGGTGCAGGGCGATGGGTCGAGAGAGTCGGGATAGAGAGTTCTAGATTATGTCTGCCTCAAGCAGTCCCTCCCGATCCGGCCCGCCACGCAGTAGGTGATCAAATGCATTCGCCACCAAGATCTAGACCAACTTCACCCCAAGAACCCGGGCACCTTTGCTAAATCGCCAAACGTAGCGAACCATTTGGGGTGACCTTTGGCAGGGGTGTTAGTTATCCAATAAATGATACCAGGGGCAGCGGTACCCATACCCGCCTCCCAAATTGTAAAGTAGCTAATTTGTAGCCAAGTAACTACCGTTACCTTAGTTCATTTCTACTTTTTTATGTTCGTATTTGTACTGTGCTATTATTAGATAATTATCTGTAACAAACACGATAAATAAATAAAAGAAATTATAAATATATTTTATTATCTACCTTTAATCAAGGAACAATTTTTCAACAATATTTTGCATATTTTTATGTCATGTATTACAACCTATTTATATAAGAAGGTACATTTATTAGCATCTAAATATTTTACAGTGAACAAAACAAATCGAATGATAGCGTTTAAAAAATTAGTTTTAAAAAATATTCGTTTTTATTAACCCTGTAGTTGTTTTAATATAGATTTTTCACCCCAGAAACTTTAAATTACAAGATGTCAACACGTAAAGGTGTGAATTTGCCACGCCGTGTTCCAGGGGTGTCTTCACGCATGATTATCGACGGACATTGTTTGACCGTCCTTTGTCAATGGACAACCCACGGCACAGCCCTGAAAGGTAAACTTCTAAGGTACAATGATGATTGGCAATACGTGGTAGTATTTCTTGATGCACCTAGAATGACATTCCTGGAATGCTTATATATATGCATATAATATACTTATATTATTTTATTTTTTATTACTATAAAAATCAATATTTATTTAGAGAATACAGCTTTTCAAAAAATAACTGTCGATGCACTGGTATATTGCAGTAAGAATAGTATAAGGGTAATTATGAGACAATTTTTTAATATGAATGAAACAAGGAGTGTTTTCGTCCTATCTGCCGGAAACGGCATGATGGTTACTTGGTTAGTTCATAAAATAATAAAATTTAAAATAACAATTCATTTTTCCTAAAATAAAAATTATTATATTAAACAAGCACTTCGATGTGTTCAGGAGTGACGGACGTATGAATTCATCCCTCCCACTGCGGTATAAAGCAATGGGTAGATAAAGTCCAACTGGAGAGATCTGGGTTAGGTCTCCCTCAACCAGTCTCTCCCGATCCGGCCCGCCACGCAGTAGGTGCACAAATGCATTCGCCACCGAGACCTAGACGAATCTCACCTCATAAACCCGGTCACCCCTGCTAACTCATCAAACGTAGCGAACCACTTTGAGTGACCTGTGGCAGGGGTGTTGGTTATCCAATAAATGGTTCCCGGGGCGGCGGTACCCACACCACCTCCGAAAATAACTGCTTTCTGCGAAAACCTAACTGTTATACATATGTATATTGTTTTATTCAGGTTTTGTTCTTATCCGCGCGTTGATATTATTATTAAGCGCCGCGCCGTTCATAAAGATAGCTCGGTAAAGGAAAAATATTTTGAATGTCATAGTTTATTATGCGTTTTATTCACAGAATCACGAACTACACAAGAACTGCGATTTGGACGTTATTCTTAAGCAAAAAGTAGAACAGATCGTTTCAAAAGTAAAAATCTTAAATTTCGAAAACAGAAAATCGTTTCGTCATCATTATGAAATTTGGATTTCAATGAAATATAAAGGCGATATATGAAGTCAGGAAGTGTATGAGTTTTAACGCAGACCCGTGAAAAATCATGGGATATTATGTTTTATGGGATTTGCGAAGAAAATTTACGGTGCTCCAGATTTTATGTCCGGGTTAAATCTTTCCCAAATGAAAGACTAAACCCTTCCACACACTTTTCCACAAATGAATATCTAGTAAATTCACGCAATGTAAGTGCACTATATAAGTATAATAAATACAAAAAAATACAAGAACAATACGTCAATCCACCAGAAACATAATATGGTATATTACGGCAGTCAATCAAGTTATGTTTAATTACCAAACTTTGGTGAATTATTTTTAAAACTTGATTGTGCCTAAATGTATACTCGGACGGCGCTAATACAGAACATCCCGATATAATATGTTCTATAGTTTCCGGAAAAGCCAAACATTTTCTACATAAATCATCAATTTGATTTGCATCTTTATTGATATGCTTCCTATAATTTTTAGTATTAATGACTCTATCTTGAATGGCAAGCATAAAGCCTTCTATTTCTGCGCTCAACTCTCCAATACTCAACCATTTGTTTGACGAAAATTTGTCAACATATGTGTGGTTGAGATAATTGAAGTGTTTTGCGTGAAGAATTTTATTTGACCAGGAATCTAATAATTCCTGGTTGGTATTTATAAGAATGCTGGATTCATAAAACAAATATGCATTTCGAATAAAGAACTATTATTTCACACAAAATATTTTAGTACCTATCGCTTATCTAATATTAATAATCCTACTAATATTATAACTACGAAAGTTTGTATGGATGTATGGATGAATGAATGGATGAATGTATGGATATTTGTTACTCTTTCACGCAATAAATACTGAACGGATTTTAATGAAACTTTACAGTAATATAGCTCATACATCAAAATAGTCTATGCTATAACTTAGAGCTCTGGCATTATGAAATTTGTATACAATTATACGTTTATTGTCCAGACGATAAGCAAAGCGTTGCTACGTAATTTTTTGACATGCGCTGTCATGTTGTTATTTGTTTAGGTTGCTATGGCGCGTGTTTGATTGTTACGTTGAGGAGGTTGGGGGGAGGGTGAGGGGGTGGGGTGGGGGGTTGGGGGGAGGGTGAGAGGAGGGTGTTGGGGAGGAGGGGTAGGAGAGGGGGGGGGGGAGTGGCGCGTGCGAAGTCGGGGGCAAAAGCTAGTTAGTACTAATTTTCAAAATTAAAAGTTTACGCAGTAGGCAGAATATAATTATATCACACGACAACTGCCTGTTTAATAAAGTTGTCCAATAATAATTTTGTCACGAAAAAATTCCAACAAAATAAAAATTGGTTTATTGATTTATTTCGAAAATTAAAACCTTAATTTAACAACCCACTCTGAAGAAATTTTAATTTTCCTGTAAATATTCACATCAGGTAGTATCCTGGTGTTAGAGATCAGTAGGGAGCGTGGTAGTAGCGTCTTACTTCCATGGCGTGGAGGGAATATAACAAGAAACGAGAACTCGATCAAATTCTGGGGTCGGACACAGATTCTCGACAAGAAGTGCCAACCTTATGGCAGAGTGCGATTATTACGCTATTATATGTAAGTTGGTGATGGCGAAGTAATTCTTAGTTAAACTTATCAAATATTCAACTTCTGACTTGCACATTATCCCTGTTACATCTTGAGGAAAGAGATAAATTGTTTTTTTACATTAATTCCAAACAGGATGCCCGATGGAAAATAAGTCCCTCTGGGCCTATGTTTGAAGATGCTGTATTTCAAGATATTTTTGGGAGAAGGAAGGAGAGGTAGTTGTGGGAAGGAAAAAGGTATGTGGTAGGAATTTGGGAGTCACTGCGTCCAGAGTGACGGACATCTCTTTAACGGTGGTGCGAGGCTATGGGTTGAGAAAGTCCGCCTAGAGAATGTTCTCCCGATCCAGCGCGCATGCAGCTAGTGGGCAAACACATCCACCACCAAGACCCGAACAAACCTCAACCCATGAATCCGCAACCCATAATCACAGGCACCCATACTAAGTCATTAAACGTAGCTAACCACTTGGGACGACCTGTGCCACATGTGTTGGTTATCCAATTAATGGTTTCCGGGACGGCGGTACCCACGTCCGCCTTCCAAATTGATGCCTTGATTTGCACATATCTCCGGAGTGGAAAATGACCTCAGTGTCTCATTGGTGGGAGACTATCATTCGTTATGGGATATTTCTTAGTTACTTCCTATTATCCAAACGCTCTTCTTATTCCTTTCCTCCACTTTTATCAGCGCATGGTTTTTTATAAGTTCCTAAAACGAGTTGCCATGTACCACTTCCAATTGTAACGTCGCCCCGGGAACCATTTCTTGGATAATCAACACCTCTGTCGTAGGTCACTTAGCAGGGGACCCGGGTTCAAGGGTGAGGTTTGTCCGGGTCTCAGCGGCGGACGCAACTGCACACCTACTGGGTGGCGGACCGGATTGAGCGAGACTAGTAGAGGACTCAAGGGTGAGGTTTGTCCGGGTCTCAGCGGCGGACGCAACTGCACACCTACTAGGTGGCGGACCGGATTGAGCGAGACTAGCAGAGGAGGCTTTTTGACCTTTCCAGTCGGACTACCTCGACCCATCGTCTTTCACCACAGTTGGAGGGATAGATTTACATGTCTGTCACTCCTGGACACACTGACACAGATTCCAACCCACCCCTTGTACCTTTTTTCTTCCCTGAACCTCCTCTCTTTCCTTTCCATAAAAACAGCATTATTTAAGATGACATAGGACCTGAGAGAAATTGTTTTCCTCGAGGCCTCTTGCGTGGGCCTGTTATGTAAAAGAAAAACTCGATCTGAACAATTTGTTCTCCTGTGCGGTATCAAGCAAAATATAACATTAAACAAAAGCAAGAAAACTAATTTGTAGATATTTAGTTGACGTATTTATTTATTCTTTATATATGTAAACATTGCAAATTTCACAAAATATCCATATATGGTGCAATAGTAGTAATTACTGTGAGGTATCTGCTTACATATCTTTGCATCGCTCGCTGTTGAATAAACACGGCTTTTTCATAAATTATCAATTTCCATATAAAACCTCATCCCAGACAGCCGACAGTTACGAGAACTACTCGTATTATTTCTCGGTAGAAAGCCTACTGGTAGGAAAAACACGTCATATAATATAAAAGCCGCTGTTTTCTCGGTATAAATCAATAAATTAAAACAATACTTGTTACCAACGTATGTTCTACTAATAATACACTGATTAAAGCTTTTTGCAATGAACTCGATTTCCTATTGTAGAGATTGACATTTCAACATGAGAATTAAAGATGACAGAGAATCAAGTTAGCGAATGCTTTAAAAACAGGTAACATGTTCCATAAATACTCGCGTAAAAATATAATCGAATCTACCTTGAAAATGACTCGTTTTGGAACTGCTAATTCTTGGAAGAATTCTATTTTTGAGATAATTAAAACCAATTTTATACTTTTTTCCTCTTTTTTTTATCCGATACCGATCGAAGCAGTTTCAAGAGAATCGCATCCATCTTCAGATTGGTACACTTTAACTTAAAACAATGTATATTATTTAAACACGATTTGTTCATTACTAGAATTATCATCTATTTACAATGTCTTATTACAATTTAGATTTGCCTACTGTAATCTACCTTGCCTTTTTTCAAGATAATAAAACACAATAGATAAACACAGGTAGATTAATTTCCTTTTGATCACGTCGATCAGTAATAATAATAATAATGATTTATTGTCTTCCTTTCTTTACAAACATCTAAAGATAATGATATCCTCACTGGGATTTCCCGTTCTGAGGATTTCATTTACATATTATAATTTAATTATAAGAAATTAATATGAATTAGTTATAAACATATAGGTATCATGTAGTATTTTTTTAAATAATTAAAAATTAAATAAAATTGTGTTTTTTTATAATTCAGTTCAGTAGATTCGGTTTTAGTCTGTATTTGATATCAGTATATTTTCTATTTCTGTTCTCCCTATATTTAGTATCCAGCTTTTTATTTGAGATTTAAATGTTATACTGTTGAGGTTTTTAAGTGAAAGTGGTATTTTATTTTAAAGTTTAATACCATAATACAAGAAGCTTTTTTGCCCAAATGTTGTGTCAGTACGCTAAATGATTTTAGTTTGATAAAATAGCGTTTCAATCGAAAGGAAATAACTTTTAAAAATGATAATGTAAAAGAAAGTTTTTTTTAATAACTTAATGGGTAAATTCAAACCTCAAATTGCAATTATTTAATCATTGAAGATAATATTAGCAACCCTCAAACTAAATTTTAAAAAGAAAAATCAGAAATTCAATTCCTAGATACGACCGAAATATCGATTAAATAAGCTAATTGACGGAGCCAACATTAGTAAAAAATCGATCTCTAGATAAGGTTTATTTACGATGAATATTATATAAATGAATATTATTTTAAATTTAGTATTCGGATCGATGTAATTTTTTTTCATGTGATTTTACATTAAAAAGTAACAATATAAAAAATGTTGATTATATCAATTAGCCTTTCTGCCGTCGATATATTGTAAATCCAGCCCTCAGTTAGACAGAAAAATAGTTCATCAATATCGAAGAGACATGATATTCAGAGTAATTTATTAAATTCGTTAAATTTTCTTTCAATATGAAAACTTGTGCTTAACTTGAGATCGGACTGCAAAACATAAAGAGGGTTAATTAGAATTCATTGTAATTCACGACAGCGCAGCGCATTGAGGACAAACTATCAGGGACGCCAGCAAATATACTAAATAAATGCATTCTAGGCTTTCTAGGTAACCGTTGAAATTATGTACTTTTATATTATATGTATTTTGTCAACGCTCTTCATATATATGTACTCTCCTTTCATTGTCATCTCTCTTTTTTTATTCGTGTTATTGTTATATTGTTAATGGACTATTTGTCCGTAAATAAATAAATTAAAACCAGCGTATTTTGTGAACAAATCAAAAGTAGATTTATACATTTCTAAACTAGCAAAGATCTTTGACATCGTACCTACTTAATTAAAATTAAAGTTACACTTCACAATCTACACCGAAACCATTCAATTCTCTTCAAACACGGCACTTAATTTTTGATCCAATCCTATTATTTATTTTAAATTATAATGGACTGAACTCATCTTAGCTAACCAATTTTATGAAAATCCACGCACCGTCAATAAATTTCATACAGAACTAATGTTAGAAAAAATTCCCCAATTGGTCCAAGGTGCGTAGTAAGAACACAATTTCAAAATGTTGACATTTTTAGCAATGCGTATGATCAATAATTTAATCTTATTCTTAGATAATCTAATTTTTGTCCCCCCCCCCCCCCCCTATTGTACCACCCCAGCCAGGAGCACACCAGTATCTCGTGTCCTGGTGAGACCGTACACCAGCTGGCACTGATTTATTAGGACTTGGAACACATGCTCGGGGGATGGGAAAGAGTTTGGTGTTTAATCTATCGGTATGCATGGCAATTTTATATGGGGGCATACATTAATTCCGTGAGCTTAAAGGGGGGGGGGGGGGGGTCCAGCAAAATCTCACATTACTTGTAAGGAATATTCGAAGTGGCCCAAATTTATCTCAGCAAGGGGTGGAGGGGTCTAGATTGGAAGAAAAACTGCTCGTAATTAATGTATGCCCCCTAAGCCAATATTGATGGGCAGGAATAAAGGAATTGATTGAGCGTTGTTTTTTCTTCCTTATGTCTTCCTTCTTCTTGTCTCTTCTTACATTTTCTTGCATCTTTTTATCTCTTCTTGGTTTTTTATACGTCTCTTCTTGGCTCTTCTTGACTCTTCTTGTTTCTTCTAATTTCTCTTGGCTCTTCTTGCCCTTCTTGGCTTGCCTCGGTTCGTCTTGCATTTTGTATTTTTTTACACATTCTTACGTCTTACGGCCTTTTATTGTATCCTCTAATCTCTTCTTGCATCATCTTGCATGTTCTTTCCTCCTCTTGTCTCGTCTTGCCTCTTCTTGGCTCATCTTAAATATTTTTATTTTTTACCGCCATTTCTATTCCTTTCTTAGCTTTTCTAGTCTCTTTGTTGCTCTTCTTTCCTCTTCTTGCCTCTTCTTGTATGGGCACTGGAGGTCTAGATTTGTTCAAAATAAAATGTAGATTCGTTCATTCAAAAAAATTAGAGTCCTTGCGAGAGTCTTGAAGGAGCAACCATCTATTACTTACACCAGGGCGGGTAAGTGGTGGATAACCTCCAATGCCTCTTATTGCTCCTTTTCATAATAAAACTCCTATCTTTAACTAACTTTAGGATAAAAAACGTTAAGGCTTAACCTTATTTTACCTCACATGTACATGTTTAACTATGTACCTTTGTGTCATAAAAGCTGGTTATTTCTTTCGAAAATTCATTTGGTTTCATAAGCACTTTGTCTAAAAAAGTTTCCCGTAATAGGGCAATAAACATTTTACCCTGACTGCAAACAATCTCATCACGAGTAAGAGGGACATTACATTAATTTGTACCACGATAACCACAAGGATCTTCATAATAAATAGCTTCTGGGAGTCGTTAATTATCGATGTATTATAACGTACATCACTAACCCTGAATCTGATGAGAGTTTTATGGACCTCCTGCTGCGAGACGGGACAAGCGTGCTGAGAACTCGATAGTGAGCCCCGATACTGATCGTCTTCTTGTGAGATGTTTTACTTATTATTGCAAGATAGGTACATACTTCATAATAACATTATACTCGTACTGTAGATAAATAGACATTGGTATATTCCATCACTGTTCAATTTAGTAAACTAACTAACTAGCCAAGAATATGACATTTTTTATAGGTTCTTTGGTCATTTCCATCTGCATATAAAGGTAAGATGTGATCATCATCTTTGGGGATGCTGTGTGAAGGATCTTTTTAGGGAACGAAAGAAGGGGAAGTTCTGGAAAGGAAAATGTATGAGGGGTGGGTAGAAATCTGGGGGTCACTGTGGCCAAGAGTGATGGACGTATGAATCCAACCTTCCCGCTGCGGTGGAAGATGAAGGGGTGAGAGAGTCTGGCTGGAGAGGTATTGTTTAAGTCTTCCTTAATCAGTCTCTCCCGATCCGCAGTAGGTGGGCAAACGCACTCGCCACCAAGAACTCGATAATCCTCGCTCCATGAACCCGGGCACCCTTGCTAAATCAACAAACGTAGCGAGCCACTTGGGGTGACTTATGGCAGGGGTGTTTATTATCCAATAAATGGTTCCCGGGGTGGCAATACCCATACCCGCCTACCAATTGTGTGATAGAGTGGAAGATACTCTTAATATCGCTCTGATGAAAGACCACAATTCGGAATTGAAACTTTGCTTAAAATATATCCAAGTAGTTTTAATTAATCGTCTAACTTGATTGTCAAGATAAAAACTAAGAAATTTTGTTTTTACGGATTCAAAAATATGGAAATATAAATGATCGTCTTTTAAAATATAAGACAGGTTATCGCTGGTCTGGAATTGAATTATTATTTTTTTTTAATTAATAATTTTTACATTTTAAATAAATAATTAATACGACGAAATACAGTTCCAATTTTTAAAATGTCACAACCTACGGATAAGGATATTACATTGTCTAATTAATGAATTCAATACAATTGACTGCCAAAATTATACCACAATGATGACGCCATTAGTTAAATTTCATTTACTGAATCATGTATGAGCTGTTCTAATTGAATGCTTAATGTGCTACTTGAAAAAAGCTGGCGCCCAAAAATGCATCAAAAATCGAGTCGGAGTTTCTCGCGCGTTCCTTCTCGCCGGATCCGTTTAATATGCAAGTCCCGTCAGAGGCATAATGCAATATAATTAAAACTGCCTGGAACACTTTGGATGAGAGGCGCATCACGATCTTGGTCTTATTTGTTGATAATTAAGAGGTTTACTTGTTCTGCGTTGTGCGCAATGTGATATTGAGTTATTAGTATTTATTGATAGCACGTGATTATCATTTATTATGTTAACATAATTATATGTTTTCAATCAAGGACATGTTCAGTTTCTTAACGCCGTTGATACCCAGATCAATTAACGCGTTTTAATCATAACCAGCTGAATTTCTTATTATTATTTATTAATTATTCTAATTTAGAATAGAAATATAGGCCCAAATTGGACCTATATTTGGATCACAAAACACAACCACAAGGCACTTACTGTTATTGCAATAGTCGCAAGGCATAAACTATTTTTGGACTACATAATTTTTTCCTGAAAGAAAATTATCAATTCGTACCTAATGATTCGTAATTCATTTAATAGTTTGTCTTGAATTGAAAATGGCAATCTGCTCCACAAATTTTTTAAATCACATCAACTACCAAACTATTTGTATAATCTGCGAATGCGTTTGACCGGTCAGTGGCTGAGTTGGCATCGGGTCCCAACCGTGCGTCGCGTGTTCGTTTCTTCGGCTGGCTAAGTCCTCCATCACGACACAAACAACATTTTCCGCTTACTGTGGTGGTAGTAGAAGGTTTTCAAATATTTTCAGATTATTCGTAACCCGGGAATGTTTGTCTTTCTTTTCAAGCAACTTCGAAACGGAGGAGGTTCTCAATATGACATTTTTTTTATTTTTTTTTATGTTTGTTACCTCAGAACTTTCGATTGGGTGAATAAACAAAAATTTTAACAAAACAAAAAACGACTTCAAAAGATGCACTAAAAAGTAAAAAAATAATTTCGTACGATTGTTATTTTTGGAGTCGGTGTCAGCCAAGATCTCCACATCTCACCTACATACGTAGTTAGTTGTACCTTAAATAAACCTCTCAATACATTTTTTGAAAAGAGCAACTGAAAACCTAAATAAGTGTTCTACCAAAAAAATTGTTGTGCTGTTTCCATAACAGATTCTGTGCATCGCACGAACATAATGTATTATTAAAATTAATCTTAACTCATTCGGTATATTTTACATTACCACCTGCAAGTATTTTCATTTGTTTTACGTACAAAGTTACCAAAAAAGAGTTTTTCGTATAAGTGCGTACGTTAATAATGAGTACTCACTAGAAAATATGTTACTTACCATTAATTTAATTCTTGGAATTATAAAATATGCACCGTGTCGGGAAACTTGTAGTACAAGCAAGAAAATAATTTCGGCTTAATTTGTATTAATTATCTCGACCTAATACTAAATTCAATTTTCAGCGGAATAACTTTTAATATATAATTGAAGAAGAAGATAATACTTTTAAATCTAAACTGAACATGAAAGAGAACAAGACATAGAAAAATAAAAAAAAGGTAACGGTCGCATCTGGGACTCGAACCCAGGATCACTTGTCTAACAGAGCGCTTTGGCCAACTCGGCAATTGGATTAAATTAAATTATTTTATAATCTAATCGCACAGACTATAAACCATGTTTCATCCTTACTTTCTATATAAAATTAAGAAAATTGAACATAGTAATGTTTTTATAAAAGGGAATTTAAAAAAGGTAAAACAAAAAATAGAATAAATAATTAATAAAACTAATTTTAATTTTATTCAGTCGAAGAAACCGTTGGTTTTGAACCATGTTTCCAATTTTGATTTAATAATTGGTGTTTTATAAAGTAATTTTTTTAAATTTAATTAAAATGCCGCCACAAAGATATTTTGTAAAGATAGAAGAAGTAAATAAAACTATCTTTAAAAATATAAACGTATTTAAATAGTATTGAGCATCAATCAATGACCCTGCCGTGGTAAAGAATTGTTTTATAAGGACTAACTAAGAAAGTTATTATTTCTCCTTCTTTGTCCTTTGTAGCATGGTAGATTTTATTTATGGAAAACCTCGGCGGGACTGAAAACTACAAACTTAAGCAAGTCGGCCACAAATGAAGGCAAAAAGTATTCGTGTAAAGAGGAATTCGGTATCTGCCACCCGTATCACATACACAAGTCGAAAAAAAATTACGCATTCTATTACAGCTTTAAATTATCAAATCCAGTTGGCTTTAGTGTGACCACAAATTAGGATCAATGATAATGTAATTTTAATTTAATTTAATAATGTTGTTGTTAAGTTCTGCAAGTATTTTAGTTTTTTTTGTGACAGCTATTTCGGCTTACAAGATCATTCTCAAACTGTGGTTTAACTACTTTGAGACGAATTGGTTTAACCGGTAATAAATCAATTTAGACACCTTAAAAAATTGAAATTTAAATCGTCTCAAAGTGGTTTAACCGCAGTTTGAAATTGGCTTTGTAAGCCGAAACAGTTGTCACAAAAATAAAAAATAAAATACTTGCAGATCTGAATAATAATTAAATTTAATTTTAATTATTTTTTTTTAATTAAATGAAAATAAAGACTTAAACAATTAATAGGATCAGTGAAGTAATTTCGTAATTTATGTTGTTACTTACTTTTTTGAGAGTTCCAACTGCTCCCAACGGTCTGGAGCTAGTGAGACTATGGCATCTCCAATCGGAGTATGTTATGAGTTTGAAGGTAGTGGGGAGGGAAAGAAGATGTAGAAGAGGAAGGTGGGGAAGTATCTGACTATGCGGATCTGGTCGCCAAATATGTCCAAAACCGTTTCATTCTGAATGGGAATCTTACAACAAGGCGATACTGAGTGTGTATTTTTACTTTGCAACCAGCCGCAAATATATTATTTTTAATGAAATAACACAAATAAAATATTATATTTTTATTTCATAATATTTTATTTGATTCTGTTTTTGAGTTTTTTCGGCTACCACACTAGTTTCCTATTGTGTAATTTCCGTGTTGCGGTAGTCATGCATTTAATATTTTATATATGTAGGAAACAAAAAATACTATTCTATTGAAGCAGATAATAAACATATTAAAAAAAAGAAATACATAAAAGTAAATGAAAAATAAAGAAAAAAAATCATATTTAAAGAAGAATAGAATTAAAAATAAAAATTTTGAAATACAGAAATTAATATAATTAAAATTTAGTGTAAAGAACTTACGTATTCTATTGAAATATGTGAGTGAAATAATGAGTAAAATATTTATGGGAATGAAAAAAAGTAAAAGACAATATTAGAAGTGGTCGGATTTCACTCCACTGGTGTATCATACAAAAAATACACATATCAAAAGATAAATGAAACAATGTTACTTTGCTTGAACCACTTGTATATTTGTTTAAAGCCGACCGTTCCTTCCTCAAGGCATCTATAATGGATAACCACAAAGTTATAGCATTGAAAAGTATAAAGATAAAACGTTTAAACAAACTGATAGCTGGCAGAAGTAATTTTTGACACCAAACCAGAACGTGTTGTCTCCCGCGAGATGGCGTTCCCTTATTGGAGATGAAATCGATGAATTTGTAATCGACGCATGCTCGAGGATTCGGTACTGCGGCCGAATGATCGAATCCTACCAATATCGAGCTTTTTGCTAGACTCTACCGTTTAGGAGCTGGCCGGAGTCGACCCTCGATCGATCAAATCGACCGGCAATCTATCAAATCGTACGAGATCGATAAATTGCCGTGGACATTTCGAATTGTAAATTATGAATTTGTCAATTGAGAAATTGTTGCGTTATCGAGTTAATCGGCATTCTTACGACGCGCAGAGTTATGCTCCCAAGGGATCCACCTACAGCAGAGAAGCCTCAACAAATATGAAAATGTTCCATCAATCAGTTTCTTCATCCATATGATCGGAATGTTCTCCTTCTTGCCGTAAAAATAAAAACATTATATTTCTCTAATGATGATAATGTCTCACTTAGAAAATATAACAATGTTTCTTTATATGAGTTGTTAAGGGGCGTACTTGACTCTCTTTAACCAGTGATTTCTGATATTATTTGGAGTAAAAAGCGTAAAAGAAGTTTTGATATTCAGTGACTATATATATACTTTTTTTCAATGACAATATATTTTTTAATTCTTCCAATTGTCGTCTCTGGACACTCAGCCGAGTAACCGCCCAGCCCCTCACATCAACCCTAGGTGTCCAATACCTACTGATTTGCTAGGTTTTTAGTTTAAAAAATGATAAATTGAGATCAAAATTTTACATACATTTTTTACTCCAAATAATGTCAGGAATCATTGGTTAAATTAAGTTAAGTACGTCCTTTAACAAAACAAACAAAAAACTTTTGAGCATTTGAACTGCATATTTCCTATCTTTCTGGAAGTACCTGTAGTCTTTTGCATTCTATTCTATACTATTTGATGAAGTCTACAGATGCAATCTTTGATCGAAGGCTTTCATTCATTGACTAATAATATGCTTGCTGCGTCTTTTATGCATCTTCATCCGTTAATACATACCGTTGGCTAGCCTGGCATTGCGAACTCCGAGAGTCGGTCTGCGAGAGCTTTCCGAGAAAGATGAACGAATTTAACTTATCTGGCTGAGAGTCTCGACTGTCGCTTAACAACATTCGCATCCGTAAATTAAGTACACTCACGTACAAAATGTCGCGGGGCATATAAGGCAGCCGAGGCAACAATAAACATTTCGTGGACATGCGTGGCGCTTTATATGGCTCAGTGGGGCCCGTGCTTTATAGTGTATCAAGCGGAGAGACATAAATCTCTCAGCTGTCGCGGGCCGGGCAAGGCTGCTCACTGCGCACTGCGTACTGCGCACTGCACTCGGTCACAAGTTCTGCGATCACCGATCACCACAGCATCTCTGCGAGCTGAGAGCTGAGAGCTGCTCGGGGTGTGCTCAAGGGAAAACTGACAATCCTATAAAATTTCTGCATGAAGCACAATCAAACATAGTCTCATATTAGTACAGAATTGCCTGCATTGATTAGCTTTCGGATTCCGCTTCGTAATACAAGAAGTCGGGATCTATTTCAGTGCAGAAATTACAAGGGAAGAAAGAGAAGGGACTAACTACCATATTTATTAGTCAGTGGACATCTCCAATTTGTCACTAAAACAAATACAAAATGATGTTACCGGCACATTTTAGTTATAAATATAAATACTGTATTATTTTTACTAGCTATTTATAAAAACCCCTTAAAGGGCGTTAGTAAACAAATATGTAAAAAAAACTAACAATGCTATAAGATTTCTGCATGAAACGCTATCGAATATGATCCGATTGTAATATCTCCTTCTGTTTGTTCTGCATCGTTTATTATAAAGAGTAAAATTGTGTTGCGGTAATGTATTCTATTTTATGAGAAGGTGAGGCAACTCGAGGCAATGTAGTTGGCGGGCTCGCCTCGCCTCGTCGTTCTTCAATTCGCCTCGCTTGCACCCGTCACTGTTTTGTGCAAGTTTGTGCTTGATGGTTGGGGAGAAGGTGATGGGTAAACACAGAACATGGCCACAAAAATTTTAAATTATAAAACAACTGTGCAGTACGAAATTGAAGACGTAATACTCAGGCTCCATTGCAACTGAAAAAGTCTGACTGAATGAAACAGTATTGAGCAAGCTTAAACGGAATGACAGAAAAGCACGAGTACAGGTTTAGTGTGCCACTCAAATTCGCACTATTACACGGCGATTATTATTATTATTCTAACTTTTTTTAGTTTTCCACCTTATTTTCAAGTATAATACAGAGTTTGCTCGCAACGTCGCAGTCACTGGAGTCATGTATAAAGTAAATTTAGTCTATATTCCAACAGTTCAATGAATAATGGAAACTGGAAACCACTGGAGCAGGTCCCTCTGGCGACACTCCGAGCTCGACAAGTGGCCTAATAAATACGGCTGTGAATCGGGCGCATCGTACGGCGAACGAAGTCGCGAAGGAACGCAGAAATCGGGCGGATTGTTTCGCATCTGACAAGCGATTACAATATGTCAACTGCTTGATGGATGGTGCTAGGTGTCTGTGTACAGTGTACACGGTGCGGCGCTACTTGCAGCCTTGCCGCCTTACCGCCTTACTGCTCACTGCTCACTGCTGCCTCCTCAACTCCTTACTCAGGCCTGCTTCCTTTGTACTTGGTACCAGCTCTTTAACAACCATCATGAAATTCGTTTCCCAACCAATAACTAGCTTACTTTCTTGTGCTTCCAATCTTTAATCAACAAGTCATATTGCTGGTTTAAAAACAACTTTCAGTTTCGAGTACCCAATTTCCTTCCTGTTTTCCATTAGTTACCTATTGTATTTTAATTCACACGTTTGTTACGCACAGCTACAAGCAATATCAGGAGTGAAATCTCGAAGTACTGGCTTCTCTTATTTGATAATAATAATCCAATGCTCTTTGATTACAACATGGCCACTTATATGTACTATACAGGTTTATCACTCTTATATTCCAATACCGATTAAATATGTATTTTCTCTTCACTTCTCAGGTAATAGATAGGCGAAATTTCCATTGATTTTCTTATAGAATGCTTTCTCCTACGTGTTCACTTTCAAAACACCTTGCAAACTTGGCGGGATTAAAAAGACATCTTTGGAATGTTTCGATAAAGGATTGTTTCTGGGACTTTAACAACCAATTAGGTTCGAACTTAAAGTACTAAATAATTCAATTTCATATTATATTTTACTAGCAGACCCGGCCACACGTTGCTGTGGCTAAAGAAACACAACGCCATTACCCAACCTTAAAAAAATCCACACCACCCGCTTGCCAGCTGCCCGCTGCCCGCTTCCTGAATTGAATTTTTCAATTTCTCGGCTTTCCTCTACTATAATAAGCAGATATTATACATATAAACCTTCTTCTTGAATCACTCTATCTATTGGTGAAAACCGCATGAAAATCCTTTGCGTAGTTTAAAAGATCTAAGCGCACAAACATTTTGAGCGACTTCATTATATACTATGTAATGATGAATATTTGAATTTCTCGGCTTTTCTCTACAATAATAAGCATGTATTATACATATAAACCTACCTCTTAAATCTCTCTATCTATTGGTGAAAATCGCATGAAAATCCGTTGCGTAGTTTAAAAGATCTAAGCGCACAAACATTTTGAGCGACTTCATTTTATACCATGTAATGAAGGTACAGTCCTAGATAATTCAATAAAAATAACTAACTAAAATCAATACAAATAACTAGAAATCAAAAAAAAAATCAATTTACAAATTCAATTTTCTATTTCTAAATTCAACAAAATATTGAAGTAAATCTCTGATTGTATTTCCCATTGGTTTGTTCATTTTTTCACGATATCTTTTTTTTAATTAATAATCTCTTTCGCTAAAACAACTTTTGGCTAAAGAAATTTGAGATATTTTGCAATAAAACTATACAATGCGCTTACACTGGCCATTACAAATTATTTGAAATAAGAATCAACTACCAATTCTTCGTTCATCGGCCAAGACAGGGTATAAGTATGTATTTCCAATGATACGATGTACGATGCTCCTTGTTTTCATTTTAAATGAAATATTGTTTTTGGTATTTTTATTTTTATTTTTGTAGTAAACTGCTTATGTTATTATCTGCGCCTGCTAACATAGAAGTTCCTAGTGAGGCAGACATAGCACATCACCATTGGGATGCAATTAATAAAGATGAATATAAAAAAATACTTAACTGACCTATTTGTAAACAAAATTAAGACATTCCCGAACATAAACAATATGTTTACAATATTATCTCTACAAAATTTTACTTGACAGGGTTTTAGGCAAAACATCATCACTTTTATGTAGAAACAAGAAATAATCAAATAGCCCAAAAAATTATATTCATTTCAGCAATTATTAACATATTTACTAGAAAATAACTCAATTAAAATAGTTTTTGCGAGGACTTCTCGAAAGATTTTCAACGAAGATAATATGATTTTAACTATTCTAACAATACACCTTAAAAATCAACATAATCTTGTTAGAAAACGATTTTTTTAACAGTGGTATTTTTCCTTGACATAAAATTGATACTATTTTAAAGGGTACCACTGGCCATTACTTCTAACAAACGTTTAATAATTTTGATCGCGTATCGCACGGCAGGCTTTTTGTCTGGTATCCTGTTAGCCTACGACCAGAGTGATTGATGATGTTGGCTGTCACCTGTACTGCACGCGACAAGTATGTTTTGTTCCGTCTATTGTGTTTACCTCTGCGAGTCCTCTGCTCCCCTGGTATCGAATAATTGATCCAACTGACAAGACCACTTAACCGTTTGATTGATCGTAAGTCACTTGCTTTTTTAAAACGTGTATTAAATACCACTTGAACAATCGCTAGATTGTATTATATGATAACTCTAAAACACTATCGATTAACAGTATCAATTAATTGGAGATTTAATCGTGATTTGTTAAAATGACATGCTTTTTATTACGTGATAAATGATAACCTTTTCTTTATTATCCATATTCTATAAAATTGTCCTCTTTTTGAACAATTGGACGATTCTTCAGCGGTGAGCTGTTATTTAAAAAAATAGTTGACACCATAATATTATGTATTTCCAATATTATATCTGTATTTTTTACGTGAATCAAGAGTCCCAACTGCTCCGTCTGGAACGAGTGAGACTATGGCATCCCCAATTGGGGTATGTTATGAGGCTGAAGGTAGTGGGAGGGGAAGAGGAAGGTGGGGAAGTAATTGGCTATTCAGATCTGGTCACTAAACACGGCTAAAACCATTTCAATTGACGTTTCAAATTCTGAATGGCGGTCTTACATCAGGGCGATACTAAGAGTAACTTCCACTTTTGAACGCACCGCAAATATACTATATTTTATTTTTAAATGAATAAATTGTAACAAAAATTAATAAAATAAAATTAATTTGAGCCTACCCCCTCGACCACGGAGGCCCTTTGGTTTTGAAATGAGAATACGGTTAGTTCCTACCAGAATTTCATTTATCCATTTATTCCACTCCCTAAGTATTTGAAATTCGGAACAATGGCAAGAAAAATAATGAAAATTCGAGTACTAGTTTTATCTTTTACCCTCACAAAAGATAGAGCGTTTAGTGGGGATAACCAATATTTTTAATTTTTCTTTTTCTTTTTAACTAAATGAGCAGAACCACAAATTGTAATATTTAATTAAATTACGACAATATTAGCGAAACTTAATCGAAAATCTGAAAACAAAAAAATCTGAAAAAGTTACGTTAATATAGCAGACCATAAAAATATGCATTGAGAAAATGAAGATAATGTTGGTTGTTGGTATGATATCTACAGTTAAATATGACCGAATCGGATAAGGACGCATTATATCAGTTGATAGAGTTGCGCCCCGGCAAGGCGAAGGTCTTGGGTTCAAGTCCCAGATATGACCGTATCTTTTTCTGATTTTTCTGTTTTCAAATTTTCGATTGAGTTTCGTTAATATCTAATATTGTCTTCATTAAATTAAAAAATAATAATAAGATTGGTACAGAAAAATAGGTATGTCGGCACCTGTGGTTTTATTGCAAAGAAAGACAAACATTCTCATCCTTTATCTTCACATTAACTCCACACAGGAGGCCCAGAGGAAAATAATTTCCCTCAGGACCTATGTCATATTTGGGGATGTTGTGTGGAGGCTCTTTTTGTGGAGAGGAAGGAGTGAACATAGGTTTTGAAGAGACCTATGCTATAGGAGGGAGGAAACACAGAAGCCGGCAAATCGTTCCAAAGCCGGGCTGTTGAACTCAAGAACGAGTCGTAGAAACGACCCATTCTCTTGTGGCATGTTTCTCGACCATATACAGGTGTCGAAGGGATTAATGACGCTAGTTCCTCGGAGGATCTTCTATTGTAATACCGGAAGAACAAGGACAGCTTACCTACCTGACGCCTGTGCTCTAAATATGGCAATTCGTTTGTTTATTTACAGAGTATTATTCTGCACAAATTGAAGGTTTTTTCCAGTATTTATTTCAGACCAGAGGTGGCTGCCAAAATGCGACAGTCGGGCGCACTTGCAATTTGTACAGAGTTAGAAGTCGTATACTATTAAGAATTACCTGACAATATTTGAAAACCTTATTATCACAAAATATGAAAAATGTTGCTTGTGCAATGATATAAGACTTGGCTGGAAGTTGATAAAACCTGCGATGCCTGACGAGAACCCCACGCAATTACCCTCTCTGCTACTTACCGGTCAAGAAATAATCGGTTGTTCTGTGTAAAGATTATAACGTTATTCGAGTTTCAACACAATTTTTTCGGCATCTTAAATAAAGCCAAGGCCGACTAGAGTAAGGCCTGGGTGCGCGGAATTTAAGGTGTCACGTGATCAACTTAGTGCCGTAGAACAACGACAGTTTGCAAATGGTGACAGTTGTTGTTGATACTCGTTGTTATATATCTCGTGGGATACAGAGCAAATAGTGGTGGCGACCCTGGCAGTAGTTGTTCGGTACGAACAATTTATAGCATTCTAAGAGGTATAGGCTGTCAATGTAATAGTTTATAACTTTGAAAGCTGTGACTGTTAGGGTCCCATTCCTTCTAGATTGGAGACTTTCGAAACGCGTTTCAGATAGCAAATCTAGATGATGCATAAATCGCGGGTATTCACCATGCATTCTCATACATACAGAGATACCTTAGAAATTTTTTTTGGATTTGTTTCAATAAATCTATGTATTTTTTCTGATATGGGGCCCAAAGAGCAGAAGCGTATTCTAATTATGATTGTATAATGCAGTAGAACATTGATGTCATTGCTTCGGGCTTGGAAAATTGTTAACTTATTCTTATCACAAATCCAAGAAGTTTGTAACACGATGATGTCAACTCCACTATATGATCTGATAAAGTAAGTTTGGGATCAAATGTAACCCCGAGATGACAATATTTCATTATTTAATTTGTAATCAAATTTAATCGGGTTTTTGGAACGCATATACGTCAAACAGCGTCCATAGCTTTGACGTTTGCCGTAACAGTCCCATAACAAAATCCAATGTTTATCAAAACATCATAAATATTGACAATTTTTGTTGTTCTTGAGCTTCCCATGTTCGACGGAAAACATTCCAAAACGAAACATAAACATTCCATCCCGGGTGAAGTGGGAAGGCAGGCGGGGGCCGGCGGGGGCCGGCGGGGGGGGGATAATTCATTTTTTGACAGAAGCCGCGCGTTGCGGTGGTGTATGGAGAATAAACGGAACGGCCTTTTGTGGTTATGTGTAATGAGCGACCATAATCACGAGTTTAAAACATTAGTATAACTAAATATAAAATAATAATAAAAATATTTGATAATATATATATATATATTTTTTAATGTTCTTTATTCAGTAAAGTTTATATATTACAGTAAATGGGTAATTTTTTGGCCATCACACTAGGCACATGCCCGTGTTGTAGTGGCCAATTAAAATATAATATCAAATATTAATATTATTATTCTGTTTTTGTCGTAAATATTTACGCACTCTAAATTCTTAATAGTATATTTAGGTCGTGCAATAATGGATATTAGTCGGAAATCTTTCCTGATAAATAAATATCTATTAAAGTGTTTTCTCCCTGATGCATATCTTTTTTTATCAGAATGCATTTTAACATTAATATAAACGCCAAAAACGTTCAAGGTCAAATGTTCATTGCCTAAGCGTGGACTGGACACATCATTCTCGCGGACCGCAAGCCAAATTGTGACAATAGGCCATTTGAATCACAATTTTTAATTTTTTTTTCCGGTTTAGGCAAATATTCTAAGACATTCCCTATTTTTTAATTTTTTTAATCGTATTTTTGAAACCCTGGCGATTTTTTGAAAATTTCAATCCAAAAAATCAGACCATTTTTTATAAACCGGAAAGACATAATTTTATGAGTGCGAAAAAACGATAATTACATAGCCGAAAATCATTTAAAAAAAGAACGTTTTCCACACGAATAGTAATAAATTGTACGGGGTTCTCTTCGTAACATCTGTAAAAACACCGCCATCTTTATCGAAAAATCAAACCAAAGGATAAGTTCGCATAGAACAAATAATAAATCTAGTGAACGTTAAACGAAAATTCCAAAATTCGCCGGAAATCAAAGTGTTGTTATATAAAAAAAACATAATCAGTGTGGAATTTTACAAAATTGAGGGAACATAATCGGAGACGGGACATTTTCATGTAGTGACGTCACGAGCTCAAATAATGGATTTATTTATTTAAAAATTAAACAAACTATACATTTCTAAAAATTTTTACTAACATTTTCGTAATCTTAGTAAAAAATCTATCCACACGATTTTTTCCAAGTCGTTATGAAATCTATGCAAGTGGCCTATTGTGTGTGATCGCGCAAACTTCGCACCAATCTTTCAAATGTTTGGTGTTTTGTTTAACAAACGGAGGAGACGGAAAACAAAAAAATGTTTTAGTGATGTTTGAGGGATTTTTATCAAGGCAAATGTTTGAGCTTTGGACCCGTTTTCATAGTGACACATTTTTTTACATTAAAGAAAAGTTTATTCTCATCTGCCCATGAAGATATTGCGTCTAAATCAAGTTGTAACTAACCGAAAGCTTATAAACTAAACAGAGTGATTATACTATTTCAATAAGTAAAGTTTACTAAGCGACAGCACTCTAGTCGGCCTTGGGCACAAGTGTCATATTGTCTCATACGTCCAGCGTATTGAATTGTTTTAGTGACAGAAAAATTGGTATGTTGGAAATGGCTATGCGAGCTTAAAAATATTTATGTTTTCCTATAGATTGCAGTCAGAGTGAGTTGTACAAATATCCTGACGCCAGAGTTTATTATTTATCTACTTATACAGTCTTACATCTCATTTTTTCCTCTACACAACATTGTCCATTTTCAAGTGGAATTTTTTTTTATTTTAGAAACCTACCCAAACATTTCTTGTGATATGAATCAAACCTGCATACATAACTACTGTAATAAGTGTACCAGAAACTTGAAAAAAGGCTTCGAGACAAACATAAAAGTGATTTGGGAGGCGTGGATGGGTACCGCCGCCCCGGGAACCATTAATTGGATGACCAACACCTCGACCATAGGTCACCCTAAGTGGTTCGTTACGTTCGGTGACTTAACAGCGGTGCCCGGATTCATGGGGTGAGGTTTGTCCAAGTCTTGGCGACGGATCCGTCTGCCCAACTGCTGCGTGGCGGGCCGGATCGGGAGAGACTGGTTACGGGAGGCTTTTTGACCCTTCCAGCCGGGCTCTCTCGGCCTATCACCTTGCGCCTCAGTTGGAGGGACAGATTCCTATCCACCACCATACCTTTTTCCTTCACAGAACTTCCTATCCTTTATTTCCCTAAAAAGACCCTCCAAACAGCATCCTCTAAGGTGACATAGGCCCTGAGGGAAATTATTTTCTTCGGGGCCTCCTGTGTGGAGCTTTTATAAAAATAATAATAAAATTATTAAAATAACGTTAAACCAGTATCATATTTATACATCTGATCAATCATCAGTCACCCTAGTCCTTCCATCACGTGACAACAAGGGCTCATCGAATCCTAACTGGTGGCTGGCCACAATATGAATAATATCACATCTTCATGTTATGATGAAGCAGTTCAATTTGTCATCCTTTGATCGATAGCTGGCTACTACAAAAAGTCAGATGTCAGATGCTAAGGAACAAAATGCCTGACAATATACATCAACGTTTACTAACAACGTATCATGGACGATTGTGAAGTAGCGTGACCGACTTTGACTGATTATACTGAATCTTAAAGGACAATATCACTAAAATTTTAGGTTTTTTATCGTACTGACAAAGGGTAGAAGGCTTCCTACAAATATGAAACTGGTCCCGAATAAAATGATCAGTTGTTTTCAATGTTGTCAATAATATTATTTGTTACTGTCATTTACATTAAAAATGCAAATGAAAGGATTTCCAAGTCTTTTATGGCCATTTCATCCAAATTCAGATCAAGAGCTTATTGGCAGTATCTGCAGTCATTTCAAACCAAGTTAACTCTGAAGGTAACAGTAATATCATTACTAAATTACTCCATTTTAACCCATTCTTTGAATTCATCGATATGCACAAATAGAAGTAAAGTATATTATACTTGATGTTTACAACTTTTCTAAGAAGTCACATTTATTTACTTGATTTTATTCTGCTTAAATAAAATTTGTATACTCTGTACGAGTTAATATTCTTTTTTTAAGTTAAAACACATAATTGTATCCTAAAACTAAATACCAGTTGTTATCATACATACTTTCTTTAATGTACATTCTTTTTTCTTTTTTTTTTACATGAATACCTCACAAGAGTCCCAACTGCTCCCGTATGAAGCCAGTGAGACTATGGCATCCCCAATTGGGGTACGTTGTGAGGCTGAGGGTAGTGGGGAGGGGAAGGAGATAGGGAATAGGAAGGTGGGAAGTACCTGGCTATTCAGAACTGGTCACCATACACGACTAATGCCATTTCAAGCAACGTTTCAATTCTGAATGGTGGTCTTACACCAGGGCGATACAGAGAGTATCTTCCACTCTGGAACGTGCCGCAAATATACTATTTATTATTTTAAATGAATAAATTGTGTAATAACACAAATTAATCAAATAAAATTTATTTGCCACGCCGGGATTTGATCCCGCGACCTTCGGTGCGCGAGTCAAGCGTCTTACCGCTGCGCTACGCCGGCCGTCGAATATTGTTATTATTATAATTACCCTCCTGTATACCACTGTGTAATCTCATGTATCACTTGATTGTAAAAGACATTTTAAGTCGTATCTTCTCCAAGTTTCTCCAAGCTTAAACCTTACCTAATATGTAAGGTTCTGTTACTGTTTCTAAATAATACAATTAGGTAGAGCCTAGGAACTCATAATTATTGTACAGCGCCCTTGAGATGATTTGTAATAAAAATCACTATCACAATAGAGTTTTTAGATATAAAGGGCTTCATGTAAAATATGTCCATAATTAACAGGAGTGAGCACCTACAATTTGCACAAGGTCGACATTTGGTATGTCCTCGATGAAAATATAAATATCGTATTTGGAAAATTTGATTCAATCAAACTAAAATCAACACTCAAAAGTTTAGCCCATATATTGTACACATAAGGGAGATCGGCCATGGACCATTATTAGCACAGAAACGCGAGCACAAAACCGTCACCAACTTCGTTCATCCACACTACTCTGGCTTTTGTTTCTAACGCATACATGCGCATACCAACTTTCATTGACTCCACTTTGACAGTATTTGCAGTTTGATAGTGACTCGGCGACAATCGACACTTTTCCATGTCATTTTTCCAGAGTTTCTAGTTTCTATCAGGTAACTATGACTTTGCCCATCGGAGTGCTTATCATAAAAAATACTTCGATATCTAATGAAACTAGAAGCTGGGTAAGGTGTACAGGCACGCAGATAATGCACAACTGCTGAACCTGCACAAATCTCAAGTGCGCCCCACTGTTGAATTTGGCAGCCACCTCTGACCTGGAGACCCAAAGTTTTTGACAACACCCTCTTGGTTTAGATAGATCGGCAACGGTGCGTAGTCGGGAAATAAGCCAAACGCGCGCCCAATATTTGTGCCTGCGCGGTTGACATTTTTCACACGAGAACGGGTCATTCTTGAGTTCAACAGCTCAACTGTGGAACGATTTGCAAGCTTCTGTATTTCCTTCCACAACACGGGTTCTCGATGTTCCCAAATTCACTCCTTCCTCTCGTCAAAAATATCCTCCACACGGTATCCTCACAGATGACAAAGCCCTGAACGAAATTGTTTGCCTGTATATATACATTAAATAATTTATGTGCATTTTTCAGGTTACCGAGAGTCCGCCTTCGTGTACGCCCTGGCGTCTGCTGGGGTGGCTCATTCTGTGTCCCGAGCCTGCGCCCAGGGGCAGCTACTCGCCTGCGGCTGCGACCCGTCCAGCTATAGGCCCGGGGGCCCGGAGCCCGGGGACCCGGAGCCCGAGAGTGCCGCCCCCGCCCGCCCGCCCTCCAGCCGCTGGAAGTGGGGTGGCTGCTCGCACAACATGCAGTACGGCCTGAGCTTCAGCAGGCAGTTCCTGGACTCCAGGGAGACGGCCGGAGACCTGCAGTCTAGGGTCAATCTGCATAATAATGAGGCTGGTAGACTGGTGAGTTTGAATGCAATCGTAAAAATTTTAGATTTTTACAAAATGGCGTAGATATCGGTCACAGTTCCTAGAATTGAGAGACGATAATAGTTGGCGATCGCGGATTTCTCCATATTATTAACTAGACATACATAAGTACATCATTTCTATTAATATTATTTTTATATTAAATATCTATTTCTATTAATGGGACGGGGCGGATCTAAGACTCAAAAGGCAGCCACTAACCTTGGGGCCCTTGGAAGGGAGGGGCAAAAAATCTGTTTGAGTGTGATTTTTATCCAAAAAAATTACTTAAAGAATTTTCATTCTAAAGTTAATTTAGGATTTGAGGCCAAAATATCCATGGGCACACTGAGTTTGGGGGCACATTTTGAAAGCCACAAACCCCTTAACCTACAGGAAAATAGTAAGCCTGATGAAATGTTTCTTTAATTTTATTGAAGAGGTTCATGCGAGAGAGCTGCAACACCTAATGGAGATTTGGTGATATATGGGCAAAAAAACCTTTCTTTTAGTATTGTTTCAGACGGAACTGCATGGGGGTCCAGAGGGGCCTAGCTGGGGGGGGAGGGGGGGCACTCAGCATTTCAACAAATGCCAATAAAATTATAAAAACCCTTAGATCCGTCCATGGTACCGGGGTAAACAACACCCACTTTGGAGGGACAAACAACACCCACTTTGGACTACATGATTATGCAATTAAACAACACCCACTTTGGACTACATGATTATGCAATTAAAATAGATAAATAACTCTTTAAAAAAAAAAAAAAATTCTCATATAAAATTTTTTTGTTTTTTGTTTTATGAATTTCCGAAAAATTAATTCCCAGAAATTTACCGATCACTAGCTCTAGGCTCTAACAGGTTGACAAATCACAAGCTTTCAAGAAACGATTAAATAAAATCATACAATACGACATAAAAATTTCATAGACTTATCATAAAATAGTAGGTATGCGACGGATCAAAGTCTTTTAATGAAAAAGTATCCATCTACAAACCCGATCAATGAAAAATCTGAAAAGTATTTTTATTCCCTGCATCGACGACGATTCAAAAGGTATAAAAAAACTACCGTGTAAAGAAAAGGCATTGAACTCAACTAAACATCAATTCCTCCACTTTGGTGATAATTAGCCTGTCGAAACGTATCGCGCCTTATTAATTATTTTTCTCTATACAATTCGGTTGTAAAAGCTACAGCCGGGATGATGTTAATAAAGCTTCAATGGAGAAAAGGACATTGTGCGCGAATCACTTCAAAGAAATTACCGTATCGAGCTACTAATTGGCTGTTACTGGCTGGATAAAAAGGTTTCTATTTCTAGCAGACTCTGAAGAATGAGGGTTGAAATACAAGCAAATTAAAGGTGTAGGTAAAATCAACTGACATTATTTTTCCAGTGGTGAAAAAAATGGATTTTTTTGCAAATTGGCATAATTTAAGTAATCAATATTTAAATAAAATTGTTTGGATGTGTGAGGACATAAATATGTATTTACTATTATTTGTTCTCGCGATGAATATTTATTCAACGATGGAATAACTTAATTGACATCTATATATATATATATATATAAAAATCTCGTGTTACGGTGTTTGTGTATCACGGTGTTGCCAATTAATAAATGATAATATTAAAAATAATTGGATAATTTTTAAACCGCGTTTTTGTGATAATCATCTCAAGGACACTGTTCAATTTTTTCAAGGACACGATAAGATTTATGTGAAATGATTATATACTATACATTGCAATAAATTAATAATTATCCAGTTACATAATTCAATGAGTTAAAGAAGATAATTAGTTTAATCGGGGTATATTGATTACTAATATTAATTTAAAGGTTCGTTATTTTAAATAAGGAATAATTATGTTCATAACATATTTTAAACTGCTCATGCTCGTATTGACATTTTTTCATACGATGTTTTTTCTATGATTTCGGAAAATTTATTAAACAATAGTACCTGCATGGATTTCGTAAAAAAATCACGATTACATAAAGGATACCGACTGCCTGAAATAAAGCCTGAAATGCTACTAGGTACTATTATTGCCATCTGTGGTGTGATTGAGAAAGTAAGTCGTTAGTTTCTTATCATAATGGGTTACGCGGTATCTAGTAGAAGGCAATATGGCTGTGCTTTGTTATTTGTTTTGCACATAAATTAATATATTTATTATCTGAAAATACCCATATTCATTTTTTTAATAATAAATATTTAACAAACTACTATTTTAGCAAAAAAAAATCGACAACGTTAAAATATAAATTAAATGACACAATTATAAACAATAAATAAATGACCCAAATGTACTCAAGTCCCACTTAAGTACAATTCTCCCGCCAGGAACCCACATTGTAAGATACATGTACATATGCACAAGCTGTTGAAAGAACTCAGAGAAATTCTTACATTTTCGAAATTTAAAAATGGGTATTCCGGTAATTATTTAGAACTACAACACTATTTTAAATTATATGAATATGCTCAAATTGTCAGACAGAAGAATTTTCACTGACTTAGTATTTTTATATAAAATTCTAAATGATTTAGTTGATAGTCCGGCATTGCTTGAAATGATTTCGGATTCCACAACGTAATACTAGAAGTCATGATTTATTTCAGTGCAGAAATTCTGGGACTAACTACCATACGTATTTCTCTTTGAACTCTTTTAAAAAAAAATTCTACACACGTAAAAATATTTTTTGCTTACTATTTGTTTCGTAGTTGCCACTTACCGCATTAATTTTCTCTAAAGGCGTTTCCTTACAAAGGTCACCTGAGAAAGGTCGCACGTATCGAAGCAATGGAGCAGATAATACTATGTTGTTGGATATACTGATTAACTAACGTTTAAGCACACGTATTAGACAAACTACGATCTTAGGCCATTTTCCATTAATCTGCCGAACCCGAGTTCATGCTTGAGCTATAAAACTAAAATAATGCGCATTGAGACGTTAAGTCTACCAGACAATCTCATGCGGATTAACTTGGAAGGCTTTTAACGTAATTAAATGAATGGGAATATGGTTTTGCTAATAACTGGCGAATAGTTTGGCGTCGAATTTTCAACGTTGCAGGCTAGAGTTAGAGTTCAATTCCGGTGTTGGTTACCACGAATCAGCAGCTTTCTACTTATAGTCTAACCATATCAGGCTAATTTCTCATAGAAATCGTTGTGTCTGCCTTATTATCATACCGAGAAATATGATCTTAACTATAAATAAACAAATAAATTAAATAATTAATAAATGAATAAAAGAATAAATGAATAAATGTTTTTATTATTTATTTTATATGAATACCGCACAAGAGTCCCAACTGCTCCCGTCTGAAGCCAGTGAGACTATGACATCCCCAATTGGGGTATGTTGTGAGGCTGAGGGTAGTGGGGAGGGGAAGGATATAGGGAAGAGGAAGGTGGGGAAGTACCTGGCTATTCAGATCTGGTCACCAAACACGGCTAATGCCATTTCAAGCAACGTTTCAAGCAACGTTTTCAAGCAACGTTTCAATTCTGAATGGTGGTCTTACACCAGGGCGAAACAGGGAGTATCTTCCACTCTGGAACGTGCCGCAAATATACTATATATTATTTTAAATGATTAAATTGTGAAATAACACAAATTAATCAAATAAAATTTATTTGCCACGCCGGGATTCGATCCCGCGACCTTCGGTGCGCGAATCGAGCGTCTTACCGCTGCGCTACGCCGGTCGTCAAATAAATTAATAAATTAATAATTGAATACATGATTGAATTAATAAATGGATAAATGAATAAATTAATAAATGAATAAATTAAAACATTAAAAAATTAATAAATAAATTAATTAGTATTTAAATAAATATATAAATGAACAAACAATTAAATAAATCAATAAATAAGTAAGTAAAAAATACATACATAGATAAATAAATAAATAAATAAGTAAATAAATAAGTAAATAAATAAATAAATCAATAAATAAATAAATAACTAAATAAATAAAGAAATAACTGAATGAATGAATAAATAAATGAATGAATGGATGAATGTATGAATTATTATGAATGAATGCATGAACGAATGAATGAACGAACGAACGAACGAATGAATGAATGAGTGAATAAATAAATAAATATAAACTAAACAATTCTTCCAGAGATTCTTCCAATTCTTCCTTCATAGGGGGACATCCAAGTCTGCTAGCCAGTCTAGGGCCTCAGGCGTTGCACTGTGGACCTCGTCAATCCCGGCGGGGAATGAACGGAGCGGGCATTTGTTGACCACATATTCGGTGGTCTGCACCGCACCGCATTCACACATCGCGCGCCGTTAAGGCCCCATCTGTGCATCATGTGGGTATAACGGCCATGGGAACTGGGAACACCTTATCCTATTGATGGCGGACCAGCGTTTGCGAGGCAATGAGAACCCAGGCTGTCTCTCAGTGGGGTCTTGTATAAGATGGGCATTTTTCACGTTGGTCGATTGCCAGTCAACTTTCCGCCTATCTTCTGGGGTGAAAGGTGATTGGAGGAGTCTTTCTCCTTCTGTCCAGAAGGGCTTTTGGGACTTCAAGCGGCATGCCGGGTGAGAGACGACATCATCTTGCAGGCTCTAGCCTGATATTTGGTGGGGTTATGTTTGCAAGTACGGGGAGCTAATGGAGAGGAGTCGATTTTAAGTTCCGCTGATGGTTCGTATTGTGGCATTAAGCTGAATATATCATATATGAGTACCGCACAAGAGTCCTAACTGTATGGAGCCAGTGAGACTACGGCATCCCTAATTGGGGTATGTTGTGTGGCTGACGGGAGGAGAACGTGTTGGGGAGGTGGGGAAGTACCTGGCTATTCAGATCTGGTCATCAAATACGGCTAAAGTAATTACTAGCGACCTTTCGATTCTGAATAAATTGCGAAATAACACAAATTAACCAAATAATATTTTACTTAAACACGCCGGGATTTGAACCCGCGACCTCCGCATTTGTACCACCCATCCACGGAGGTGATTTTCTGACATCCTTCACCATTCCACTGAGAAAGAAATCTAGTCGGTTGGAGTTTAGGGGTGAGGAATCGCCATTTTCAAGAGCTACTTCGTCATCGTAATAATAATATAATGTCTAACTATCACAGTATATAAATATCCAAACATTTTCTACATATGATTTATGTAGAAAATGTTTGGCTTTTCCGGAAACTATAGAACATATTATATCGGGATGTTCTGTATTAGCGCCGTCCGAGTATACATTTAGGCACAATCAAGTTTTAAAAATAATTCACCAAAGTTTGGTAATTAAACATAACTTGATTGACTGCCGTAATGTACCATATTATGAATATGAACCAAATTCATTTTTAGAAAATGAATTTTATAAAATTTATTATGATAAAACTATTCTGACAGACAGAACAATTAGTCATAATAGACCCGATATAGTTTTACATGACAAAATTAAGAAAATAACTTATATCATTGATGTCGCTATTCCAAATTCTTGTAATATTCAGAAAACTGTTTCTGAAAAAATAAGAAAATATACAGATTTAGGAAATGAAATTAAAAGAATTTGGCATTCTCAGACTATAAAAATATTACCATTTGTTATTTCGGCTACTGGCATTATACCTAGCTCTCTCATTCAAAATTTAGGCGTATTAGATTTGTCAAAAAATTTGTACATAAAAATGCAAAAGTCGGTCATTTTAAATACATGTAGGAATACGAAAGATTTTTTTAATATTTATATTGAGGGATCAGTAGGATTTATCGGACCAGTTAGGATTTCATCAGAGCCGAACCCTCTGATATGAAAATATCTGGAGTCGGTGAAATATTTTCCCATTATGTTTCTGGTGGATTGACGTATTGTTCTTGTATTGTTTTATTCTTATACAGTGCACTTACATTGCGTTAATTTACTAGATATTCATTTGTGGAAAAGTGTGTGGAAGGGTTTAGTCTTTCATTTGGGAAAGATTCAACCCGGACATAAAAACATAATAGTGTTCATTATATATATATTTTTTTTTTTTTTTTTTTTACAGCCCCCATTTTTAAAAAGTGAGGTCAGAGAGGCCCACATTACCGAATAATGTTTTTTTTTAATATGTACCAATAATAAAAAATAAAAATTTTAATAGTTAAGAAATAGATTAGGCATCTACAAAAGTTTATAACAATTAAAAGACTTGCAGTCTTAAAGATTGCGAGAGATTCTTTCAACTTTCTCTTTCTCTCTTTCAAGAATATTTTCCTTTTGAATCTATTCTCACATAATAGTAGATAATTCCGGTGGCAATATGATGATATGGTAGAATAAGAAGAGGAGCGTAGCTGTAGCATTCAAAAAGGGGGGGGGGTTCGACCCTAAGGGGTTCCGTCCTGGGGGTGGCAAGGAAAAAGGGGCGGGTGTTGGAAAATTATAAGAAAGTTTTTTGAGACTTCTACCTTCCACAACTTAATATTTACATCACATTGATAAAAGAGATGGTGAAAATAATATTGTAGTAGTTTCGAGGAACATAATCTACGAGTTTTAACACTCTTATTTTTTTTCTACGCAATACTGAGACCGATGGGGGATTTATAAATACCACTACCTCCCTCCCCCCCCCCCTTATATACGCCCTTGGAGCGTAGATATAACGTGATTGTGCTTGGATCAATCTCCTAACGAAACTTTTTTATAGGCGCAATTTTAATATTAATTGTTTGGATTTAGCTGTGTGTTGCTGCGTTGTATGTTGCAACACTAGTTCTAACTAAATTTGGGGGTAAATAAATAATTAAATTAAATTAACCAGCCTATCCGACACCAGCGAAAAGTTCCTAGCGGCCTCTTTAAACTAAAGAAGAACGTTTTCGTTGTTTGTTTTTGGGGTTTTATACCGTGTTGCGCTACCTCTTTCTTTAGCCGACGTTTTGGATAGCGTTGCAGTGTCCATCATCAGGACAGATCCGGCAGATCCGACAGATGTCGACAGATGTCGGATCTGCCGGTTCTAAATATATAACATAACATAAGATACAAGTAATGTAAAATATAGAAAAAAGTAAAGGAGAAAATGCTTCCATTTAGCAGAAAATTTCCCATTATCTACTTTGTCCTATATATAAATAGGACAAAGTAACAAACGCAACACGGCATAACACCCCAAAACAAACAACGAAAATGCTTTGGGCCGTGAAAATCTAAAACGTATCTAAATAAGAACGTTATTACGTCGAATTTTCCAGATAAATAAATTATGTGAAGTAATAACCCGAGAAGTGAAAACCCGATTGTAATTACCCACGCACAGGCAGTGCCTTACTTTGTCCTATTTACATATATATTCCTATGTATAAATAGGACAAAGTATATAATGGGAACCCACTGCAGTGCCTTACTTTGTCCTATTTACATATATATATTCCTATGTATAAATAGGACAAAGTATATAATGGGAACCCACTGCCTGTGCGTGGGTAATTACAATCGGGTTTTCACTTCTCAGGTTATTACTTCACATTATTTATTTACCTGGAAAATTCGGCGAAATAACGTTCTTATTTAGATATGTTTTAGATTTTCACGGCCCAAAGCATTTTCGTTGTTTGTTTTGGGGTGTTATGCCGTGTTGCGTTTGTTACTTTGTCCTATTTATATATAGGACAAAGTAGATAATGGGAACTTTTCTGCTAAATGGAAGCATTTTCTTCTTTACTTTTTTCTATATTTTACATTACGTGTATCTTATGTTGTGTTATATATTTAGAAATTACGTAAAATATTACTTTTGAAATATATCAAAATATAATGGGAGCAATAAAGAAGTAAAAAATTAAATTTATAATCGCGAATAATATTCAAGTGGTTCATTATGTTTGATGGCTTAGCAGGAGTGTGCGTATGCTCGCGTGCGTATGCTTTTGCCCATCACCTTGCACAGCAGTGGAAGAGATGGATTCATACGTGCGTTACTCCTGAACTCATTGAGCGCCAGATTCCTAAACATTCTTCATACCTTTTTCCTTCCCAGAACTTCCTTTCCTTCCTTTTCCTGAAAAGACCCCCACACAACATCCCCTAGAAAATTTTTCAAAGATTTTTTTTCCTCAGGGCCTCCTGTGTAGAGATAATGTTTTAACAAAGACCGATTTAAATAAATGCACAGCGAAGGCGGTAATATGAAGGACAATCATCGAATCATCCTCAATTTTTTCAAGAGTTTATCGTTAATGTAGTAATTGCCTCTTTATAATTCAAAACTGATTCATCAAACAACCACGAAAAAGTATTAAACATTCTTCGTGTGCAACATTCCAGAACACATTACACGACTGACGAGCCATTACCACTTGTAAACCACGGCCATGTATATTTAGTGCCTTGCCGTGGCCCGGTGGCCGGTGGCGAGCGCGTGACGCGACCCACCCCGTCCCGGAATAGCGGGCAACGGGCAGCGGGCAGCGGGCGGGCAGCGGGCAACTAGCACGCCCTTCCTTAATTATTCCCAACACTTCCCCGGCTTTCCTCGGCCGACCACCCAGCGAGCAACACTACTTTGTGGTCAAGGTCCGACTTTCAATTAATTCTGACCCCTTTTAATATATTAAATAAATTGAATGGGTTTTTGGTGTGGATGTCGGACGCTCATCGTGTGAATATGGAAATTAAGCCCAAATGACCGCCTTTTAACATTCCTTCAAAGTTATGGGAAATTACTCATAAATATTTTTTTATTATTTAACAAGAATTTTTTTTATCTCGATCATGTTTAATGGACTCTTTATAGTAGTCCTAGAGAGAGGTGGTAGTAGGTGACATCATTATTCAAGTATCTTCTGTCTTTTTTATTTCCATAAAAATGTGCGAAACGTTATTTGGTAAATTATTTCTTGTAAATAAGAAAATCTACGTAATGAATCAGCAAAGTTCACGAACTATGAGCTCTGTCACCCTAAAATTAGCACTGTTTGGAATATTTAGTAGTCGGTATCGTGAGCTAAATTGAGAAGAATTAGGAAAAGAAGATAAAGAAAGATAAAAAAAATAAAGAAAGTGGTTGAGTGGGCATAGCGCTTGGGTCCCACCCGGGCGTCGCATGTTCGATTCCTCTGCTGACTAAGTCCTCCATCACAACACAAGCAACATTTTCGGCTTTCTGTGGTGGTAGTAGGAGATTTTCAAACATTGTTGGGTTATTCGTAACCCGGGAATGTTTGTCTTTCTTTTAAAAAAAATAAAAATAGTTATAAATCTAAATGAAACATGAATTAAAACAAGAATTAGGGAGGCGGGTAACGCCACGCCGCCCCGGTAACCATTTATTGGATAACCAACACCTCTGCCATAGGTCGCCCCAAGTAGTTCGCTACGTTTGATGACTTAGCTAGGGTGCCCGGGTTCATAGGGTGACGTTTGTCAGGTCTTGGCGGCAGATGCGTCAGCCCGCCTGCTGCATGGCAGGCCTGGTCGAGAGAGACTGGTTGAGCTTTTGACCTTTCCATCTCTCAACCCATCGCCTTGCACCGCAGTTGGAGGGATGGATTCATACCGCTGTAACTCCTGGGCACACTGACCCCCAGATTTCTACCCACACCTCATACCTTTTCCTTCCCACGACTTCCTCTCCTTCCTTTCCCTTAAAATACCCTCCATACAGCATCCCCAAAGATGACATAGGACCTGAGTGAAATTATTTTCCTCGGGGCCTCCTGTGTGGATCTAATGTAAAAAATAGTTGCAGAAACAATAAAAGAAACGTGCAGTTCACATGTGGTAGAAGTGAAACCTTCAGAAAACCAAAGTAAATAAGAGAGTGGAGAGGCTACGAAGCACCGCACAAAGAGGAGATCTATAGACTACAAAACACCGCATAAAGAGGAAACCGATTAGTCTATCTCATTATTTCGCAGGCTAAATCCTATGGATGTATGTGTTTGTCTCATTTTAGTGTCGCTATTTTTCGTTTCATCGAGTTTCAAATAACAACGGTGCTAAAGAAGTTTCACTTTAAAAAGGTAATGGTCTAAATAGCTGTATTAAAAAAGTAGTAGAAGATGCCAGGCGCTTTTAAATTATGTTTTTTGAATCAGTGAAAATTTTCTATTCAAAAGTGTTAAAATTCGACCAATGCTGGGTAGTGACTCAAAATAAAGTAACAGTTTCCTAAAGCATGCCCCTCTTACCTCAATATTGACTCATCACACCTCGAATTCATTGATAGTATTTAGTGACGGATATCATATCATTTTAATATTGATTTATGGCGCACTTGACTTTCTGTTTGGCTTTCTTTCAGTCCACTGGCCAAAGCAAATAATCAAATATGTATAATATTTGCCACGAGCAGTCTGTAGTCTGTTGGATGTTACATGGTTTATTCAAATGTTGTAAGATAAACCAAAGATTCATATTGCGTTGTCGATCACCTCTTTTATATTTTACTAACATCAAAAAGAGCCACATAACAAACAACGCCTGGATTGTAGGCAAAATGCATCGCACCAACTTTTCTTCTGAATATCGTGTTATTTGTTCAAAAATGTACAATAGTTTATTCGGGTATACTTAAATGATATAAAAAAACTTTTTTTTATCCATTTATTATCTTCGTATATATACTTTATTAAAGATGAGAATGGAAGATATTGACATTATCGTCCTGGTGAAAAACACTATTCAGAACCAGAACATTGTTTGAGATGGCTTCGGGCTTCAGCGGTGCTTGGTGACCAGATCTGACTATTCTAGGTAGGTACGTTACGTTTCCACCTTTCTCTTCCCTATCTCCTTCCTCTTGCCACTATCCCTAGTCTCACAATACGTATTTATATTATTATACGCCCATACCGGCTTTTACAAACATGTGATATACAACAATCTTGTAAATAATACAACATAATCATAAACATGAAGTAAAATATGTTATTTAAATTGTATACAACCCGTGCAGAAGTATAGTATTGTGCTAACATTGATTATTATTATTGAGGTATGTTATTTTAGCCTTCTTATAACTTTATTCCGTTCAGTAGAAAACATCTACCAGGTACTTCTAATAAAGTATTGCCAACTGCATGCAATCTAGATATTGCTGTTGCAATTAAAAATAATTTCAGATCGAGCAGTTCTTGTTGGTATATGGAAGGTAATTATTAATTAGGCTTAGTGAACCAGTTGCGACAACTTTGCTCAAACCACCAAGTTAAGCTAACAGGCTGTTAGTAAAACGTAAAAGATAGGGACTAGGCCCCCAGGGCTATCTACATATATATATTCTGCAATGGGGATACCATAATCCCACTGGCTCCAGACGGTTGGGAGCAGTTTTGACTCTTGTGCGGTATTCACATAAGAAAGGATTGTTTTGCTTTGATCTGCAAAGTTGCCGCATGGCTGCTTGTCTGCAATAATTGTCTTACAACCTATGACATGATGGCCACCACGCAATAGAGGCATGCCAAATTGTAGCTCTCGTTACTATATCATTATCGTTGATATGAGTTAATAAACATAGTAAGGTGGTCCGACGAATATTAATAATTTATGTTTATTTTCACTGATGAGATTTTCGCCTCTCGACTCGTGTGGCCTCATAATGATGATAAATGAACCGTGGAAAATCATCGCGCACGTTCGCCTCAATAAATCACCATGGCCTCGAATTCAGTCTGAAGAGGGGTTCCATCCTAATATTTAATATTTACCCGCACTCCAAACAAATGATGACCCTCAAGATGTTGTAACGCGTAATGTTCCCGAACATCATCTTATTTGTAAGTGTTTGAATATTAATCATCTCGCCCGTCCTGCAGATACAAATATAAAATCATTACAGCATCCTGAGTTCTCAGTTCTTAGTACGTGTAGATAAAGGATGTATCAGGACATATCTGATCAAGCGATTCCTGAGTTTATTTTAAATAATAAAATTAGATAAGTAAGGCGTTTTACACGAAGCTCTTTTCATCATGGGTCTCGTAATGATGTGGATTTGGGAAGAAAATAAAAATGTATTCCAGTTTTTTTTTTTAATTACTTAAATTTATATAGCAAAAACCAAATATTATTAATATTGCATAGGTAACTGAAAATATTTTGAAATGTGTACAAGTGTTATTAGGTTGATATTAGTTCCTAGCTAGGCAGATTGCCCGTTCTAAGGAAACAAATGCTCGTGAAAATGCCAAAAAATTATTCTGTTTTAGAACCGATTTTCGTACAGTTTAAGATGCCAGACATTATTTAACATCTTCTATAGTCATTATTTAAAAGTTTATAACATGTATTTACTACTGATTAAGGGCGTAGCTATAGCATTTACATGGGGGGTTTGACCCTGAGGGGGGTATTTATTATAAAGTTTTTTGGGACCTCTTCTTACCACAACTAATTATTTACACAAAATTAATAAATAAATGCAAATAATATTATTGTATTTTTCAGGAATGTAATCTACGGGTACTATTCTGTTTTTTCCTACGCTTACTGAGGTCGACGAGAGGGGGGGGAAGTTGAACCACGTATATACGCCCTTGATTGTCAACGTGTGTTATGCTGCGTATAAATAGAAGAAAAAATGAGCTAGCGGAATCGGAGCATAATTAGACGTTTGTTTCGCGCATTTTTTTTCCTGTTTGTATGCAACCTTAGGTGCTGTGGTATTTTGATTTTCGCGTGTATTTTGGATGTTTTTTGACGGGAACGGCAAATGCAAATGACAGATGAATTGATGCCATCTATTTATTATGTTTATATTTTTTGACGATTTAGTTCCATCTCAAAATATTATTTCCTTTAAAATGTCAACTATCTGTAAGAATTCGTAACAATTAAAATAATTATCTATCGTTTGCAACTCTCAATCGAAAATTTTAAACAGAAAAAGATACGGTCATATCTAGGAATCGAACACAGAACCTTAGCCTTGCCTGAATGCTGAAAGCAACGTGTAGTGGCGGCGGGGGAGTTTTTTATAAAAAAAAAATTCTTGTATTTCACCGAAGACCAAAATTCCATCTACATTTTTACTCCAAATAGCTGGTTAAAGCCTATCGGGTAAGTCCTGATACATCATGTATCAGGACCGAAAGAGTTAATAATGGTAATTTAATGGGAGGCTTTGAAGCGACTGGGGAGGAGTTTGTTGGGACTAAACTGGAATAATTAAATTGCATTATTATGATTTATAATGTTGTGAATGGTGTTCGTTAGCGATTCACGTCCAAAGATATGTGAATCATGAACATTAGGAATTTCGTGCAGGAATTTTTAAATGTAATACGAATTTGTGAGCTTCCTGCTGAGTAATGAAATTGCAGTAATTAGGTACTCTGTAATCATTTATGATATCATGTTGGGAAATTCTGTGTTAGAAAGTCAGTAAATACTAAAGAAGTGAGACCTAAGAAGGAAGTACTTCTGCACATGACAGGATTAATGGGATGAGTTCTACTCTGATGGCAAATTAAATTAATACACTTTTTGTCCTTGACGGAAAACTTTACGAAACTCGAAGAAATAAAAACACATTCCCTGATTTTGACGCTTAACGAAATTTGTGGTAATTCTCGACAAAACCTATTTTTTTCCTATTTTTAAGGAAAAATGTCAAACTTTTCCAGGGAACGAAACTTTACGAAATTTGTGGTACCAATAAAGAACTTAAGTGAAAAAATATTACGGCTTAAAATTCTGGCTTATATTAATGTAGATCATGAAGCGCTGATGCAGAATAAATTTTTTTGTTGCATGATTAATTATATTATTTATAATTTGGGGATTTTTCGACCAATATGCTAGGCACATGCTCGTGTTATGGGTTCGACTGGTTCTAACATAACTTAGGGGTCGTCCATTAATCACGTGAGGCTCGAAAGGGGGGGGGGGGTCATAATGAGATATCACGTGTATTTATTTTTCGTTGAACGCACGATTTCTAAACCAAATGCCAGTCAAAAACAACCTGCAACTTAACGTCTCTCTGGAAATTTTTATCACGATGCTTAATTTTCCAAAATTTAATCAGATTATACCTGTATTTAAAGATAATATTCTGAAAATGTCAATATACTTTGTACTAAAAAATACACGTGATTTTGGGTAGGGGGGAGTCTGAAACCTCACCACATATCACCAGGGGGGGGGCAAAAAGTTGTTAAAAAACATCACGTGATTAATGGACGACTCCTTACACCGCTACCTCACCGATCGGGCGACCGCACGAACGCGGACAATTTTGTGCTTATAGACTCGTACTGTACTGTACTCGTACTTAACCAGAAATTTGCTACATAATTTAATAACAAAAATATGGACCTTGGAAAAAATCCCAGAGGAATGGCAAATAAGCATAATTTGTCCAATTCTCAAAAAAGGTGACAAACTAAAATGCGAAAATCACATAGGCATATCACTTCTATGCACAGCATATAAAATCTACACCATGATACTGAAAAAAAGCATTGATAAGTACGCAGAAAACCTACTGGGAGAGTATCAGGCAGGCTTCCGCACCGGTAGATCCACAACAGACCAACTTTTCACCGTCAGACGGATCTTGGCAAAGTGCTGGGAGTTTGATATAAATATAATAATAATAATAACTTTATTTCACATAAAATTGAACAATAAAACATATGTGGAAACTTTGACTAGCCAACTAGGAATGGATCCGGTTTTAGGCCAGTCAAATTGACAAATTTAAATTCATATTACATTGTTTACTAACATATCATGTTATTTATAGCAGGAAAAGGTGTTAATTATGTATTCCTAACAGTATATAATTTTGTACTCATAAGAAAAAGAAGACAAATAATGATATCTTAAAATCAAATTCAGATATTTTCCCCTAGAGCGCTTAAAAACAAAAACAAAAACAAATAAAAGATAAAAGATAAAAGATAAAAGATAAAAGATAAAAGATAAAAGATAAAAGATAAAAGATAAAAGATAAAAGATAAAAGATAAAAGATAAATATACATAATATACATCAACTATTCATAGATTTCAAGCAAGCATATGATAGCACAGATCGGGAGTGTCTATATGACATATTACTTCAATTCCAGATTCCACCTAAATTGGTTAGGCTCATCAAAGCAACAATGTCAGACTCAAGATGTCAGGTCAAAATAGACGGGGAATTGTCGGAAGAATTTACAGTATCGCAGGGACTAAAACAGGGGGACGGTCTGTTTTTTGTTTATTTCAAGAGCAGTCAAGTTGTCGGATATGAGGATGACATTAACATTGTCGGAAGATCAATTTCAGCCATTAAGGAGGTCTTCGACCCTTTAGAAACAGCGGCACGGGAAGTAGGATTGCGGGTTAATGTTGACAAAACAAAAATGATGGTACAGAGAAGGAACCCTTCACACAGAAGAAGAAGTAGTGCACAATTTAAAGACAACTACTCATACAAAGTGGTCGATCAATTCACCTACCTGGGCTCCAGTCTGACAGAGAACAATGAGGATCCAGAAGAAATCAGAAGGAGAATCAAAGCAGCCAACAAAACATACTTCTCTTTGCTGCCAGTGTTTAAGTTACATAGTGTCCACAGAAAAACCAAAATAACCATATATAAGACCATTGTTAGAACTGTATTGGCATATGGATGTGAGGCGCTGACACTGACGGTAAAAATGGCTGAAATACTGGATACTTTTGAAAGAAAAGTGCTGAGAAGAATATGTGGACCCGTGAAAGAGGGCGAACAGTGGCGCATCCGGCACAATACGGAATTGTTTGATATATATAAGGCCCCTAGCATCTCAGCACATATGAGACTCCTCAGGCTGAGATGGGCTGGGCATATACAGAGATTACCGGATACACGCGTCCCAAAAATAATTTTGACTGGACACCCAGGTGGAAAGAGAAAAGTGGGAAGACACAGACTGAGGTGGGAAGACGAGGTAAGAGGGGATGCAGCACAGCTTCTCCAGGTACCAAACTGGAAGTCAGCCGCTGAGGACAGGAGGAGTTGGAGGCGACTGTTGCAGGAGGCTAAAGCTCGATATGGGCTGTAGCGCCATCGAAGAAGAAGAAGACTCGTACACGTTCACCACTATGGCACAAAAATATTTCAATAGAACTCACATTTTTTGAAAATGATTAAGTATTTTAATATGGAATTTATTGATTTCATACCGACCCGAGTGGTATTAAACATACATCCGGAAAAAACGAGGTTTGAAAACGTATATAACGAGTGCCTCGTCAAATTTCGGTCGTTTTGACGGGCTTTGAAAATGTAAACTTTTAAAATTATTTTATCTATGAATTCCACATTTGTAAGAAAAATACTGTTTGTTACTTTAGAAGGAGAACATTTGTTAAAAAAAATACCGGAATTCCTCAACAATTAGGTATTAATTTTTTACGAAAAACAGCAAACTTTCCCAGGTTTTGAATAACTTGACAATATTTTAATTCCTTATGGCGAACCCATCGCTCAGGGAGTGGAAACACAACTTGCAATAGCCATCCCAAGCCAAGGTGAGAGCTACCGTGCTCAAGTTGAATGTCCTAGGGAACAGTGTCACTAGCGGTGCCTCCGAGAAACAAAGGGTCGCATCTCGTATTTAGACCCTCCAGCACTCGGGGCTCTGCTGGAGTGGATCTTCTATTTCCCGAGACAGTAGTGGGGCAGAAAAAATTGGACCAATCGAAAACTAGGGAACCTAGGAGTGCTGAGGCCACCTCTGTAGGCTTCCTTCGTGGGGCCTGCAGGAGGAACCAAGAGGAGAAACTCTGGAGAGGAGAACTGAGGTCACCTCCATTTAACTCTTCCCTTGTGGGGCCATCGGGGAACAAAGGGGAAGGGCACTCTTCCGGCATGGGGCCTTCGGCCTTCGGGGAACCAAGGAGGAGAGTAAATAGTATTTTGTTGTTAATTATTCTAAACTTGTAATTGTTGTAAATTCCAGGCAGTGGCCAACAATATGGAGGTGCGCTGCAAGTGCCACGGCATGTCCGGTTCGTGCCAGCTGCGCACGTGCTGGCGCGCCGCGCCGCCTCTGCGCGCAGTGGGCCGCGTGCTCAGGCGTCGCTACCGGGACGCGCTGCTCATGGACCGAGGCAACGACGGCCAGCCCAACCGACAGCGCACGAGGGCACGCAACCGACAGAAGACGCACAGGACAGACAGGGTGAGTGCAATTTAGATCTGTGCATCATTCGAATGTAATTTTTCATCTTCATCACGGCGCTACTTCCCACAAAAGCGATGCTTTATCTTTTGTGGATTCGGAATCGATTCCATACGTAATCGCCTGTCAAATTTGTGTGATTGTCTATGGTTTGCAATTGCCTTTTCAACTAGTTTAAAATATGAAATTATTTACGTGTAAATGATTATTTATTCATTTAACGTACGTTTAAAGTTGTACAGCATGGATTTGACATTTGCTAAGTTTCGTTTCAATCTAAATAAGCACGAATTACTTAGTTTGCCCAAATTAAAAAACTATACACGTACAATAAATACAACTAAAGCGTACACGTACAGAACAATTGAATATTTGGGCACGAAATACATTAATTATTCCACTAACCGCTGCACTTCGGGGCACGTTTTATGGGAATTAAATTTCATTTCAACAATTACTATAAGAAACAACTATTTACGTGCACAAAATGGGTTATTAAATTCTTAATTTGGGCACACTAAATAATTCATACGTATTTAGATTGGAACGAAACTTCGCAAATGTCTAATCCATGCTATGCAACTTTAAACGTACATTTAATGAATAAATAATCATATATACTTCAGCATTTCGGGTTTAAACCAGTTGAAAAAGCAATTTCAAGCCATAGACAATCACACAAATTCGACAAGCGATTACGTATGGAATCGATTCCACATACACAAAAGATACAGAATCGCATGGCAGGGTGGAATTTGGCCTTCTCCACAAATATTCTTCACTGCCTTCTTCCTAGCCACAATCCATAATGTTTCCATTCTTCCGAGGAGTATTATACTCCTCCAGTCCTCCACACAGTCTATTCACTTCTTCCTTGGTCTGCCTCTGGGTAGAATATAAAACGCCCTCTAAAAATATTATTTTTAGGATACATCAGTAAAAGCCTTATTTTATTTATGTAGGTACCAGTGGCGGTTCGTAACGTTTCATAGAGCTAGAGAGCTAAGATTGAAGAATACAACATTATAATGTTGTTATAGCTGAAAATGTCATTTTTTTTCTTTTCAAAATTTCAGTTTTTTCTATGAAAATTTTCAGAAAAATTGGTTCAAAAAATTGAAATTCTGAACAAAATAAAATCCATTTTCAGCTACAACAACATCAATAGTGTCGTATTTTTCAATCTTAGCACTCTACTAAGTGAAATCACGAACCTCCCCTGGTAGGTACCCACTTTGTCTATAATATCGCTACCAGAGACGGAACTTTCTTCAGATTTATTTTCTGATGTCTCTGAATCACATAAGGCCATTGATCTGCGTGTTTTCCATTAAAATATCATCTCCCCGGTGTCAGAGATTAAAAAATTCTTAGTGTGTGCTCCAATATCCACTTGATTAAACATCTTTTCTTTCAAGTAGGTTGCCTCAGTGCTCAAAGCTTTTAATATCATAATATTATGAAGGCACATGATGTTTTTATTTAAAATACGGAGATCAACAACCTTGTGTCAAAATGTGATTTAGAGATATCAGAAAATTATTCTGCTTCATCCATATTCACACACTATCTTTTACATACCCCTCTGCCTGTCTCAAGTCTCGTGGTTAATTGGCTTAATCGATCACGTAAATTTGAAATGCTGTAAAGGAGAAATTGTTAATTGTTCGGGAGAGCATAAATAAAGTTTTTGTATTTTTTCAGAAAATCATTACACCTTTTTTGTAGACCTATGATTATGATTTATCATAAATAACATTGAATAGATCTTTCAGAACACATTTTTTTGTTGTAAAATTTCTCTAACGACAATATTTTATTTATTTTTTATATTTCAGAAAATATATCTTAAAATGCACGTCGTAAAAGATGGCCTTATTTTCCTAGAAATATTTCGAAGACGCTGATCGAAGGAGAAAAAAAATTAGTTCATTCTTGGATTTATTGTCTATTGGAGCATTTCAAAGCTCTATTATCGATATTCTTTAGTATTTTTTTAGTGAATATCGACTGCACTAAGAAAGACGGTATTATTCCGAAATTAAGTTTTTGACTTTCTTCCATTTCTGGGAATCCAAAAACAAATCATTAACACTAATTTGCACTAGAATCAACCTATAGGTACCAAAATTAGCTTTTTTTAAATTAGCTCCACATGGTCTCCATGTGGAGCTAATTTAAAAAAAGCTAATAATTAATAATAAATAATTTCCTTCAGTGCCTATTTCATCTTAGGGGATGCTGTGTGGAGGTTTTTGTAAGGAAAGGAAGGAGAGGAATTATGAGGGGTGGGTAGGAATCTGGGGTCACTGTGTCCAGGAGTGACGGACGTATGAATCCATTCCTCCAACTGTGGTGCAAAGCGATGGGTCGAGGGATTCTGGCTAGAGACGTTAAAAGACCTCTCTCAACCAGCCTCTCTCTTGATCCGGCCTGCCACGCAGCACGGGCGGACGCATCGGCCGCCAAGACCTGAACAAACCTCACCCCACGAATCCGGGCTCTCCTGATAAGTCACCAAACATAGCGAACCCCTTGGGATGACCTACAGCAAAGGTGTGGGTTGTCCAATAAATGGTTTCCGGGGCAGCGGTACCCACATCCGCCTCCCAAAATCAGAGTTTGCAAGATCCTAAGTGTTATTTTAATTATTTTTCAGTGGGGTCCAACAAAGAAGTGGCACGAGAACGACATCGACCCTCCCGCCGAGTCGTTGCTCTACTACGAGCGCAGTCCCAGCTACTGCGAGCGCGACCGGACGCTGGAGGTGCCGGGCACGGCGGGCCGGCGTTGCGCGCGCGACCGCACGGCACCGGGCTCGTGCGCGGCCTTGTGCTGCGGCCGCGGGCATGACCTGGTCCGCACGCGCAGCTCGCAGCGCTGCCGGTGCCGGTTCCACTGGTGCTGCAAAGTGGAGTGCGACACGTGCGAGCGCGAAGAGTGGATCGCCGTCTGCAAGTGATCGGTGGAATACCAACAATTGTGTTTAATACAAATAAAATAAAAACGTAACCAGTGGAGAAGTTGCAGCTAAACTCCCAGTGGAAGGACCATGTTATGAGTGATGCAGTGTGGAGCAATGGGGGACATTGCGAAGTTGTACGATGTGGGTTACGTTAAAGTAATATGGAGCAACTTTAAAAAATATGGAAAGCAACGGAACGAAACACTAGTTTTCACTTCAGCACCCAAAAATGACTCTGAAAATCACTTTTTTAGTTTGCCAACTCAAGCAATACTATCTACAAATGATTTATCTGTAAATTCTACCTGTGTAGTTAGGAAAATATCTAAGGTTTCGAGTGACATAAATTCCATTAAATACATTTCAAAATGTCTGTAAAAGGTGCAGTTTGAAAACCAGTGGCATTGAAAGACATTTTCTAACGTTTTGCCTAAAACCCCATTCCATATTTCATGCAGAACAGTATAAGAACTTTTTTCACTGGAAACCTTATACATTTTTTTAACATTAGCTCCATAAAAGAGACCCAGAGGAAAAAAAATTCAACATGGCCTATGTCATCTTTGGGGGTATTGTGAGGGGTTATTTTTTAAGGAAAGGAAGGCGAGAAGGCGAGTTCGGGGAAGAAAAAGGTGTGAGAGGTAAGTCTGGGGGTCGGTGTGTCCAGGAGTGACGGACGCACGAATCTATTCCTCCCACTGCGGGGCAAGGCAATGTTCCGAGAATCCTGTTGGAGAGATCAAAAGGTCTCCATCAACCAGTCTCTGCCGATCTTACCTTCCACGCAGTTGGTGGACAGACGAATCCACCGGCAAGATCCGGACAAACCTCACGAACGCGCCATGAACGCGGATACCTCTGCTAAACTAGTTAACAACTTGAGGGTGACGTATGGCGGAGGTATTGACTATCCAGTTGGTACCCATAACATATTGTGTATTTTTGAGTGCTGACCGTAAAAGAGTGTCGGAGTTGGACTATCAGTCGCACATGGATTAGATAAACAAGATGCAGTACTTGCCAGAGTAGAATAAATGTATACAATATTTAATATCTGATTATGTAAGACAAACAGAGGACAGAAAACTTGCGCTAAAAAAATAATACTACCGTGTATTTCTTATACGTACACGTAGATACCGAAGTGAACTGCAATTTATTTGGGATCCATCACAGAAGGGACATCAGGGGCATGGGTGTGTAAAGACCGACAGGAAGCAAAGATGCCTACTTTCCAGATAAACTATCTGGCCTGTTATCCAATCACTCAAACTATTGTCCATGGGGGAATTCACCTCTAATTGAGTTCATACAATTTGATCCTACGCTTGATGATTGAGGCAGTGGATCGTTTTGATCTAAAACTTGTTGGACTGTCACATCTAGCCTCTCAAAAGTTAGTGGCCTGATTAACAAAATTTAGGAAAAGTAGTTTGGAGAATAAAATCAATTATTTATCCAATCACTACATTACAGAAATTGTTGAAATACAGCAACTACACGCATAAGCTGTAGCTGTACTAAAATTAGAAGAAAAAGAACATACGATAGGAGTTCAAGAATTCATCTCAGATCATCAATTAAACCCAGAGGCCCATTTTGTTCTTATTAAACTATTGTGTGCCCACCACCGCCACCACGTCTTGAGAGGAACGGCTACGCAGTCTTTTTCATACAAAACTTAAATTTGGATTTGAGATCAAAATACTAGAACAAACTGAATAATTGATTTATTTAATCAAAAGGTGTAGCAAATATCTATACGGATATTTGCCTGGGGATTGTTTAAATTATAAAATATATGTCATTAAAGAATTCTTTTTTTCATGTTTTTATAAGCTACTTTGCCAATTATTTGTGAGTTAGTAATATTTATTAAAATATATATATTCTATTGATATTTGTAAAAAAAACGGTTTTACAAAAACCGCTTTTTAAAAAGATGTTTTATTTTATTTTATTTAATATTTCATTATAATTACAAAGTAGTTTGGGTAAGATTATTATTATATTACCAAACAAGAAACACCTAAAGAAATACACATAATAATCCACTCTGTGACAAATACAAAAAAAAACAAATGCAATATATTATGCACAATCATATAAGCAAGACCGAAATTAAGTACCTGGGCATAACAATAGACCAGCGTTCAAAATGGTTGTTTAAGGGATATTTTTTTAATGACAAATTACTTAGTACCAAATACTTCGCTTACTGTCCATCAATTATACAATACGGCATTATAGAATGGGGTGGTACATATACAAATCAAACACAAATAATTTACGTGTCACACAAATTAACAATAAAAACAATTTTTAAAAAACCCTACTCATATTCGTCAGAACTTTTATTCAAACAATTTAAAGTCAGAAAATTAAGTGTATTATACTTTTATCATGCAACATTACAAATTTATAAAGATAATATTCAAAATAAAGTTGCACCCTTTAAAAATAACAGAAATCTTGGACAAACATCAATACTTCATAACCCAAAATGTGAAAAAACAATAGGACAGTTAAATAATAAATATCTCGGAGTTAAATTTTTAATTCACTACCTGAAAACTTAGAAACATGAACGGTAATATTAAAAAAATTAAAACTCAGCTTAAAAATTATACCGAAAATTTGAGCTGATTAGAAAAAAAATTAAACCAATATAATAACACCCCTCATACACACAAGCCCTGCTTATTTATGGGGGGAAATCAAATACTTATATTATGTAATTGATTATTGTGATTTATGTATCTTTTTGTGAATAAAAAAAAATAATAATAAAAATTAACTCACAAAAAAATATTAAAACTGCCTCTAAATTCATGAAAAATCGATTTCTTTAATGGCCTATATTTTATAATTCAAACACAAATAAATAAAATCATGCGACATGCTAACGTAAGTGGCGCCATATTTTGACGAATTCTTAAATTCGAAACCGAATTACAAAAGTAGCTTTTTTAGCGTATTAATAATATAGATGGCACCACTTCCGTTTGTATCTATTTATGAATCGAGTGTGTACCGACAGACGCAAGGCTATTAACACTGTTTGATTGCAGCACTTCCGTTTGTATCTATTAATGAATCGAGTGTATATGACAGAGCAAGGCTATTAATATGGTTTCATATTTGCTATACCAAATTTAAGTTTTGTATGAAAAGGGCGGGACAGCCATTCTCCTTAAAACGTGATTTCTGTGACGAAAGAATAAACGTTATCTTGCCCATATTGAGAACTCGAAAGAGGCCTCATAATTTATAATCCTCAAGTTGTACAAGTGCACAAAGCATTTAAACACATGCAAAGTATTTCGATATTACCTTTAGGAAGTCGACAGATTTTCTATTACATAGATATATTACGTAGAATAATATGGTTAAATATGAGCTTCCGATTCAAATGTTTCATTACCAAATCTAATCTCATAAATGTTATATTAGTTAATCACAAAAGACTTAGAAATTAGTTTAAATTTAAGATTTTCTATATAATGTTAAATTAATGTAGTTATTTATTTTGCAAATATGTATAAAACCCTCATTTAACATAATAAATAATAACCATAATCCATTAACTTGAATAAATAAATTACTGAAACACTGTCATTGTTTTTTTATGTTTTTAATGCTTTTTGGTATTATCTATTTATTTTTAAAGTGATAGCGTAAGAAAAATATATTTACCTACTTATATTTTTAACAAACTTTATGAAGTAAGTATGCAAAACTAAGATATTTAAGCCGTCCGATATATTGATCGTCCAGTTGAATAGTCAGACATCTCCGAAAAACCTAATGCAAAAGCGTACCCTCTATCTGGGACAATCAATTATAATGTATCTAAAAGCAAAACTTGTAGTAAATTAAACAAATTGTTGATGTTTTCTGAACCACTAGTACGATATTTCATTTAACTGATTGTACCGGACCGATATGCCCACTGCCACTGGTGTTATTTTGTAGCATATTTAATATATAAAACACAGACACTTGTAATTTGAATTATGGAGAGCAATCGAATATCGCTTTCCTCTAATAGGTTATCCTTAAACTTAGTATTTGGAGATGTCTGACTAATCAACTGGACGATCGATGTCTCTAACTGAAGTCCCCAGAGTTTTCCGAGCTTTACACAGATTTTATCAAAATTTAATGTCGACAAGTGACCTTCCTAAAAAATTTCAAAATTTTGCAGTTTCGTAGTAAAACCAGATTTCCCAACACATCAAATCCATGTCACCCACCATAGGCAATAGGCACTCAACTTTTTTGTAAATAGATGACAAGATATAATAGTAAAAAATAATCTAGAAGGTACGAATTTATTTGAACTATAAAGCAAAAATATATTTTTTTTAGAAACAACGAACTACGGATGAGCTTTGCAAGAAATTTGCAAACCATTTCTATGTGGAATTTCTAGGTGAACACAAGTTGACCTTAATTTTCAGTTTGAATGTGTTGTGCTAAGAGGATTTGAAACCAGTTTAAAAAAATTAAAGACGCAATTGGTTTGCTTCAAAATTTTTAAGTAATAGTACGATAAGAAAAAAGACCTATAGCGAGTGGCAACTCGTGACTTTTCAGTGAGTTAAAGTGATAGGATTAAAAAATAGATGTGTTGCCGAAAAAGATTTTTTGGATAACCAACACCTCTGCCATAGGTCACCCCAAGTGGTTCGATACGTTTGGTGACTTAGCAGGGATGCCCAGGTTCTTCATGGTGAGGTTTTTTGGATCTTGGCTCACCAACTGCGTGGCAGGCCGGATTGGGAGAGACTGGTCGAGGAAGATCTTTTGACCTTTCGATCAGGACTCTCTCGGAATATAGCCTTACACCGCAGTGGGAGGGATATATTTATACGTCCGTCACACTGACCCCCAGATTCCTACCCGCCCCTCATACCCTTTTCCTTCCCAGAACTTCCTCTCCTTCCTTTCCCTAAAAAGACCATCTATACAGCATCTCCAAAGATGGCATAGGCCCTGGGGGGATTTATTGTCCTCAGAGCCTTCTGGTAGAGCTAATATAAAAAAAAAATATATATATATATATATATATATATATATATAATAAAATAGAATACTCGGGCAAATACGTTTAGTAAAGCTGGTGTTATATAAAAAAAATTATGTACTAATGGTTATTATATCAATTATGTGTACCTACATATTTATAAGAATGTACAAAATGATGTTATAATTCCATTACACATAGCGACGATTGTTTATAATGTTTACGTGTCTGCGATCCGAGACGCGTGGAAAGTAAAAGTGTTATAAGGTGAGTAGTTGAAGAGTAACACCCGCCAGTGAGTAGAGTAGGTATTGACAGTTTTCACTAATGAACTCCCTCCGTTTCGGGGTGATCTAATCACGTAAAGCCGTGAAGCCCCTCGAAGCCTTGTAAGGCCTCCCCTACCCCCACAGCTCCCAGGCCTCATCTGATTAGGGATGGCTTTGGACTTTTGCCTCAGTCGTCGTTCATTTCCCGCTGCAAACCAACAGCTTTCAGTCAGAAGGCTCTGAGGGCTTTCGTGGATGATATTTGAATAGTTCGTGAATTGGGTTGATTGGTGTTCTGAAGTGGAGTCCCTCACTTGCTTGGAGATTGGTAAGCTTTCCTCAACCTATAATACTTTAAGAAGTATTCGCCAAGATGGTTGGTGTATTTAAAATAAAGGCACAATCATTGATAATGGAAGCAAGGAAGATAGGCTGTGATACATTGTTTTTTCTTAGAAAGACAAACGTTTCCGGGTTACGAATAACCCAACAATGTTTGAAAATCTCCTATACTGCCACCATAGAAAGCAGAAAATGCTTGTGTCGTGGATGGAGGACTTGGCCAGCCGAGCCGACCATTATTTGATAGTCCGTACTATTCGGTCGCAGTTTGGCGGCAGTCTTGGATACAAGGTTGACATTTAAAATTTCAATGCTTGAAGAATCGATTTTTAGTCTCATCATTTTTTATCTCATGGCTACCAAACAGTGCATAGCGCATTGGTATTTTATATGCCACGTTTTAGAAATTGAGACTAAAAATATGAATATTAAAAGAACAGTGTTTTTGGAATGGTTACCGTGGAATACTTGAAAATGTTAAAAAAATAACAAAAAACATTTCAAACAACCAAAAGAGTCAACTCCACAACGTTTTAATGCAATAAAATAAATCAAAACTTTTTTTTATTTTTTTTATTGTTTTCAAGATACAATCCCGTTAAACCGCAATAAAGCAGTTTGTCAACAGGATTTTAATGTTCAATTACAATTTAAACATACATACATATTATTATTACTATAACTATACAAATAGACACAATTAACAAACATTAATTAATATAAACAATCTCTATTTAGTAACCATTGTTTCAGCATATATCTGAATCTATTTGTAGAGTCGCAATTTTTTATATTAATTGGTAACATGTTAAATATTTTTGGCACGTTAAATTCCAGGGTTCGCCGTCCGTAGTTATTATTATATTTTGGAACAAGCATTCCTTCATTCTTTGTGAACCTCGTATTATGCTCATGTTCCACTTTCTTCTTATAATCAGACTCAGATACATGCTGAATCAATATTTTATACCATAATAAGGCCTGCACCGGTAATATTGTTAAATTCTGATACAACAATGAAATGTTTCGTCTCTGTGAAAAAATATTTTTTTGAACTAATAACTTAATCATATAATTTTGTACTAATTGTAGGCGGTTTAAATTAGTTTTGCAAGAGTGTCCCCAAGTAGTTAATCCGTATCGTAAAGTTGATTCTGCGAGTGATAAGAAAATAATTTTTAAAATATTCACCGGAACGAAACATTTCAGTTTGTACAGCCTACCCACTATCGCCCTCAGGCGTTTACAAATTTTGTTTATTTGTATATCCCATTTGAAATTACAATCAACAGTCACTCCCAAATAAACATATTCATTTACAAGTTCAATACTATCGCACATGCAGGGCTGCAAAAAGTTTTGATGAATACACATAAAGTCATGAGATATTATTTTAGGCGTTTTCTGAAATGAAGCATGTGGAGATCGTATATGCATCAATTTAGTTTTTTTTTTGTATTAATGATTAGACCTGCGTCATGTGACCATTTTATCAGGGACGTAAAGTCATGTTGCATACATTTAATCGCATTGGATAATTGTTCATCAGATATGACAAGAGCAGTGTCGTCAGCATATACAAAGTGTTTTACATATTTAAATAGTTTTTTCATTATTGATACTAATATAATATATAGGGTTGGTCCCAAAATTGACCCCTGCGGGACTCCAGCACACATTTTTTTCCTCCTACTCATTTTTTCTAATATTTTTACACAGATATGTCTATTAAATAAATAATTTTTAAACAAATTAAGTAGATTTCCTCTAATTCCAATTGCTTCTAAGATTTTTAATAATTTTTGTGGGTCAATTGTATCAAATGCTTTGGAGTTATCGATAAATAGTACTAAAATATGTCTTTTATCGTTTAATTCATTATTAATATAATTTGAAAAATCCTGTAATAAATTCTCTGTACTTTTTTCTTTTGAAAGCCATATTGTTTTTTGTCTATAATGCCAAATTTTTCTAAGTAATTATTTAATTTTAAGGAAATATATTTTACAAAAATTTTTTCCAGTGCAGGCAAGATACTTATAGGTCGATAGTTTCCTATTTCTGAGTGCTTTCCTCCTTTGTATATAGGTCTAATAATAGCACATTTAAGATCATTAGGCAATTTAGCTTCTATAATAAGTCTATTAACAAAGTGCGTTATAATGGGTCCTAAGATATCTATATGTCTTTTTATGTCGTACATTCTTATGTTGTCCATTCCCAAGGATTTTGAATTTTTCATTTTTTTAACAATATTTTTATCTCAGTAAGAGTTGCCTTTGGTAAATACATACTATGAGGTAATTCTGTTTGATTAACATTGGATGCTTTAAAATCACATCTGTGCAACATTTGGCTTATACTATCTGAGAAATAATTTACATATTGGTTTGTTACACTTTCCACTGTTTGTTCCTTTAACACATATCGTGAGATGACTTCATCACAATTACTTTTAGTTTTTCTTCCCAGTATTTTATTTAGTAGACCACAAAAGTACCTAAAATGCTTAAAGATTTAAATACCGCACTTTAAGATTTGACCGACTAGAGTTCGAACAAAGGCGTTAGAAAATTGACTGCCTGAATTGTACACATATCGAAAACTTAAATGAAAGATGAATCGGAATAGACAGACCTACCTGCCTCTTATTTCCAATTCATCTGATAAAGCAATAGTATTAAAACCAGTTACAAAAACAGTATTTTTCATCACAAATCTTAATCACACAATTACAGGCTAGAGTTGACCCACTGTTGGCGAAAAATATCACCTACATATTGACCCACTGTTGGCGCAAAATATCACCTACACCCTTTATTTTGCAGGCGACCAAAGGAGGAACTAGCAAACAAACTAACTATTTTTTAAAGACATGGATTAAATAATTGTGTCCTCAACTTTTACATCACCGACTTCAAAGTTAAGGTTATCAATGTATACAGTTTTTTAAAAAGAAAGGCGAACATTGCCGGGTTATAACGAATAACCTGACAATATTTGAAAATTTCCTCATACCACCGCAGCAAACTGAAAATGTCGCTTGTGTCATGATACAAGACTTAGACAACTGAGGAATTGAACTTACGGCGCCTGAGTGGGACTCAAACGCGATGCCAACTCAGCCACCGACCGGTCGTACTTACGTGATGTTCTTGTACTTAAATTAGTTTCTGACCGGATAACTCAGCAAAGATAAACTTGTCACTCATAAAAACTTTTAAATAGATTATTTCAAGTTAGGAAATGGGATATTTTCACTTTTAATGACTTTTCAAAGAGGTGTTCAAATGCCACTTTGTTGAGTTGTCGTGGAACCAAATCACTTGTAGGTTTTAGGTACCTAAAATTCTAAATTCCGTACCTTTCCATTTCTCGGGTTAAAAATGTCTCGAGTTACAAGTTGAAAGTTGAAAATGAAATTGAAATTTATCCGGAAAAACGCAATTTTTTAAAACAAAAAATAAAATTTTAAAAAATATATTATTTTTATATACGTTTTTAGATTTTCACGGCCAAAAGTATTTTCGTTATTTGTTTTTGGCAGATCTGTCCTGATGATGGACACTGTAACGTTTTCCGAAACGTTGGCTAAAGAATGAGATAACGCAACATGGCATAACACCCCAAAAAAATAAAGAAAAAAAAATATTGTACCTAAAAAATACGTCTTAATAGTCTTCTTTAGGGATTCCCGTGGATTTTTTTATCGTGGAAAAGATTGGTAAACATTGGAACTATACCTTCATAATTTTTTTATCAATTTGTTCCGACGTGTGTTAATGGCAATGATAAAGTTTGTTGAACCGTATTAAGATGGCTTCTCAACTATGTATGGTTGATATTATTATTACAAGAAAAAAAAAACATCCTCAAGTATTTTCAACGATTGTGGTAACTTATTGTAATTAGTGGATTATTTTTATTATCCGGACATAAGCTGAGAAACATGGCCGAATGAAACCAATGAAGGTATCGAAGAATCGTCTTCTGTTTTGCGGATTACCATTAATTATAAAAATAAATAAGCCAAGAAGACTTCATTATTGTGGTGAATACTTACATGGGCGATTTAGTAAACCTCAAATGACACAAGAAGAGATTGCCCCAGATGTAAATTCATGGCTAATTGGATTTCCCGACAGTTTTATTTCTTCGGGCGGCTCGCACATTCAGCTTTCGATGGCTTCCCTTGGAGCTGTGGACATTACCACAGGGCAAATGAGCTTATTGTATAATACCAACGGAAACCTGGTTGCTTTCATTTGCATAAAAAAATCTTTCTCTAATTTGTGTAAAGTAGTAGTCTTTAAAACGTGAATAAATTTGCGCGTGATCGTTGGTAATTTAATATGCCAAAAGGATATTCGAGAGACAATATTGGCGAGTAAGGAATCATTATGCTGTAATAACTTCCATTATTATCTTTGGATAAAGATTTTCAAAAACATAACTTGTGTGCTGACTCGCAACAATAACATTTGGCTGTCAAAAGTTTTTTTGTTTTGCTCTTTCAAAAATCGTCTTAAACCAATCTATTAATTGTTTTTTGGTTGTAAAAAGTGTAGTGTGTTGTGTCTTGAGGACTCTTCTCCCCCTGATCTTCCAGGAGTCACTTCTTGCTGCTCATTTTCAGATATTTATATACTTTTTTATTACTTCTACTTCTGTCACTTTTTGTACTTTCTGTAACTTGAACAATGGAGGAGTATTTCCCTCCTTTACCTCCTACAAAGCCCCCAGATCCCCCTCCTGACCCTCCAGATGGAGACATTTCGGACATTTCAGAACCCTCAAACATTTCAGACCCTTCAAACATTTCAGACAGTGAATCTGTCATCCTAACCTCAATAAAAAAAAGAAAATTCAATCCCTCTTCCTCAAAAAAAAATGATTCGCCTTCGTCTTCACAGTCCCCACCAGCTCTTCCTCAACCTTCTCCGCCAAACTTTTACTCTACTCATTCCTGTGGCCCCTTCATTGTATATGCGCAAAAAACTGAACAAGGTAAAACCATACATCCTCTTGAATTTGGTAAATTCCTTTCAACCAACAAGAACCTTTCGATTAAGCCCGGAGGTGTAAAAGCCGAGGGTCGCTTCCGAATCTCTATTGAATTCCTCTCAGGTTCAGCCGCCAACAACTTCATCAAAAACATTTTTATTACATCTAATTCTAAATTCAAGGCGTACATCCCAACTTTCAATGTCACTCGAATGGGCCTGGTCAGGGGTATCTCGACCGATCTGTCCATTCCAGAAATTCTGTCTTCTCTTTCAACCCCCCAACATATCGGCAATCCCATAAAAGCCAGGAGGCTAAATTATAAGGACACCTCTGAGGGCATCGTTTCCTGGAAGCCCTCCCAATCTGTTGTGATCACATTCGAAGGACAATCTCTTCCCTCTCATATCTATTTATTTTTCAACTCCTTACCAGTTGAAATGTACACTTACCCCACCACCCAAGTTACAATTGCTGCCGTTTTGGTCATACCAAAGCTGCATGCAGATCCCCTCCCAGATGCTTCAAATGTGGAGAAAACCACACGGCTGACCAATGTTCTTCTCTCTCTTCACCTAAATGTTTTAACTGCTCAGGCGCTCATTCCGCCATTCACTCTTCTTGCCCTGAACAATCTCGCCAAAAAAATATTAAAATTTCCATGGCCTCTGAGAACTTGTCTTTTTTGCAGGCTTCTAAACTATTCCCGCCTGTCAAAAAATCTTTTGCCGAGGTTTTATCCAGTAACTCTCCATCCAACCCTCTCCCCTTCTCCTCAACATCTTCTCGTTCAACTAAATTTATGTACTAAAACCCTGTCTCTAAACCGGCTCCTGGATACGATCGGCAACAACACAACTCACTTCTCTTAAATCCCAATGGTTCTCCTCTTTCAAATGCCACAAATGGGTGCGCAAACAACTATAATTCGTCCTCAACAAACCATCAAAAGCTTTCTGAACAACTCTCACAAGACAATTCTTCATTTATACAAACTCTTATTATGCTTCTAATTGACCTAATATCTTCTCAAACTAATCTACCGTCCAACGCTGCTTCTATTATTTCCACGTTAAAATCATTTGTTCAAAATGGCACTTCAAGATGTCAGAATACTTCAGTGGAATAGCCGCAGTGCTATTTCTAACAAATCGAACCTTCTTAACCTATTAAATTCAAACCTTGTTTCTGTGGCTGCTGTCTCGGAGACATGGTTTACTCCATCCACCCACTTTAATGTGGGAGGGTACTCCTGTCTCCGTGATGATCGCCCGGAAGGTACGGGCGGCGGTGCTGCCCTTTTTATTAAAAAATCCCTTCCGTTTTCCCCAATAAATAATATCAAACCCCCCAATGCTGACTTTCACATGGTTGCAGCTAAAATAAAGGACACATCCTTTGTTTCTATCTATATTCCCCCATCATCGCACTTCAATAAGCAAGCTTGGTTACAAATTGTCCGTCAACTAAGCCCTCCATTCTTTTTATTGGGCGATTTTAATGCCCATTCCCCCGTCTGGGGTTCTGCTTTCTCTGATCGAGATGGTCGAAATGTTATGGATTTTTTAGATGAATCCAATCTTTTCCTTTTGAACGACGGATCTCCTACGAGAATCTCTCGCCCCAACACAAACCCCAGTGCAGTGGATCTCTCCATATGCTCTACAAATCTGGCACCTCTCTCCTCGTGGGTGGTGTCCCCCGATCCTTGCTCCAGTGATCATTTCCCGATCACCATCACTTATCAAACTTCTTTCCATTCAGACAAGTCCCATATTTCGACGAAGATTAAAACAAAACACACCAAATGGGACGAATTTAACTCGCATATGGATACGTTTATACAAAATTTACCTTCTTCCGATATATTATCTGTCAAAGATGACTACGATAACTTCAAATCGATGCTTATAACTGCAATAAATAAATCAAATCCTCCCCCTAAAACCAAATCTCTTAAAAAACTCCCTCCGACTCCCTGGTGGGATGAGGAATGTTCTAAGGTAGTGAGAATTCGGAAAGCTAAATCTCTTTCGTATCGTCACAATATGACTATGGAGAACTATCTTATATACAAAAATGCCGAAGCCAATGCCAAAAGGGTATTGAGGTCAAAAAAAAGATCCGGGTGGTTCAACTTCTGCAGTTCAGTATCTCCGAATACTCCAATTTCGGAAGTTTGGTCTATGATTCGAAGATTTCGATCCTCCTTCAGTTCAACATCTCCTCGAGCGTCTCATTCTAAATGGATAGATGAGTTCTTGGACAAAATTGCCCCCCCTTCTGTACCTAACATAGATGAAATAACTCCCATCCACAACACTCCTATGTCTGATCATTGGCTAGACTCTCCATTCACTTTAATTGAATTAAAAAATTGTTTATCAACAGTCAAAGACTCAACTCCAGGCAGAGATGGTATTCCTTATAGCATTATCAAAAATAGTAATGATAATGTTCTAAATCACTTCCTAAGCATCTTAAATAAAATCTTCCAGTCTGGCATAATGCCTGATGACTGGAGTTCTCAAATAATCATCCCAATCCTAAAATCAAACAAATCACCCAATTCTGGATCCAACTACAGGCCAATTGCTCTTTCATCCACCCTTAGTAAAATTTATGAAAAATTAATTAAAAACCGGTTAGAATTTTTTGTTGAAAGTAATCAGCTTCTCTCTCCATCTCAATTTGGATTTAGGAAAAAAAAATCTACGCAAGATAACCTTGCCATCATCAGCACTGATATTAATTTATCCATTTCTAACCATGAAGTATGTCTTGCAGTCTTTATAGACATAGAAGGTGCCTTTGACAATGTTTCCATCCCAATCCTTAAAAAAAAACTTTTAGGCCTTGGCCTTCCTCCCATGTTTGTCCAATCTATTATTAATCTATTTCTTGATAGAAAAAATTTCATTGAACTACCAGATGTTACTCCTCAGAGTAGATCGATTTGGAAAGGTTTACCCCAAGGCGATGTATTATCCCCTATACTGTATAATATATACACGTACGATATGCATCTCTCTATTCCCCCTCAAGTAAAAGTTATTGAGTTCGCAGATGATTTGGCTTTCTTCTTATCATCCAAAATCATCCCACTTGCCGTCAAATATCTTAATGAAGCCATGGATGCCCTTTGCACATGGCTCACTTTAAATGGTCTGGAACTTTCAGTTCAAAAGAGTCAGTGTGTCACCTTCTCAAACCGTCATAAAAATCCTCCTGTTCAAATTTTATTTAAAAACTCTCCAATCCCCAACGCCTCTGAAGTAAAATTTTTGGGAGTAACATTTGATAGGAAACTTAAATGGTCTTCCCATATTCACAATATAGTTACTAAATGTGAAAAAAATTTAAATATCATCAGATCATTGACTGGCGTTTGGTGGGGTGCTCACCCTACCTGCATTAAGTTGCTTTACAATGCGCTTATTCGAAGTCATCTCGACTATGCATGCCCACTTTTTAGTACTGCCTCCAAAAATGCACTCAGTAAATTAGACAAAATTCAATCAAAGTCATTGCGAATAATAACTGGAGCGATGCAGTCGTCACCCATCAATTCCCTCCAAGTGGAATGTTCTGATCCCCCACTTTATTTAAGGCGACAACTGTTTGCTGACAAATTTGTTCTTAAATGTTTAAATTCTAAATGTCATCAGGTTATTCCCAGAGTTTCGTTGTTCAAAGACTCAACACATTCATCTACAATCAGAGCTCGAACTAAACCTCTTCCTGCCATCTGTAAAAATTTTCGCTCTCTCTCAGAGCTTCAAATTATCCAAAATGATCTTCTTCCACTATACAAATTAAAATATAGCCACGTCACCCTATCCCCGACAATTTTGGAAGGGATCGGCATCCTTAAAAGTCATTCCAATCTCCCAGCCCGTACTGTCAATAATATGTTCAATGACATTATTTCTTCTAAATGGCCCAATTCTTCTCTTTTATTTACTGATGGCTCCATATCTCCTGACTCTCCTAACTGTGGTATAGGTATTAACGTTTACCACAATAATTCTAATGATAGAATATTTTATTCAATTTCAAACCAATTTTCAATATTTTCTGCTGAGTGCATTGCAATAATTGAAGCACTCAAATATATAATCAAAAATAATTGTGAACATTCCCTTGTTCTCTCTGACTCTCTCAGTTCCCTCCAAAAACTTAAATCCTGTCCTCTTCTTCATCCTGATGATCACTTTGTATGTCTCATTAGAGTGCTGATAGCCTCCATTCAAAGCTCTGGAAAAACCGTAATTCTTGTTTGGATCCCTGGACACATTGGCATAGTGGGTAACAATATTGCAGATTCTTTGGCAAAACAAGGAGCGTCCAACCCTATTGTTACCCTCGTAAACCATATTCCCCTATCTGATATTTTTTCCATCATCAAAGATAGATCCCGCAATGTTTGGACAGAGCATTGGAACATTGCCAGTCAATCCAAGGGAGCTCGCTACGCCTCAATACAAAGGACTATCCCATCAAATCCGTGGTTTCAAAAATTTCCCCATTTTTCCAAAAAAGAAATTTCCTCACTTATTTGAATGAGAATCGGTCATTGTTCCGTTCCTTTTCACCTTTTTAAAATTCACATCCTTGACTCCCCAGATTGTACGTTCTGTGGTCTAGATGTGGGCACTTTAGATCACATATTTTTTGGTTGTCCCTCTCTAAATAAATATCCTCTCTTCTATCAAGCGTTATCTAAAATTGCCTCCCCTCCATTCAACATTTCATCTCTTCTAAGTCTGAACTCGACTCCAATCTTCCATATAATTCTGAAATTTGTACATTTAAATAAAATTAATATATAAATTCACCTTTCCCTTTCTCTGTAATTTTAATTGATGGCCTAGAACACCCTTGAAGGGTGAAAGCCAGAAATAATTGAAAAAAAAAAAAAAATGTGTGCTTATGTCCCAATGAATTGCGAATCATCTTTGGTGATCTATAAACTGGACTTTATGTCTCAATTAAGAAATATTCCAAGATAAAATCAACAAAGTGGAAAACACTCGAGGGTCTCGGATAAACTTTTTTTAAATATGTTTGCTATAGGTAACTATGTAATGTAACATCTAATATAACGGCCTCCGTTGTCGAGGGGCAAGGTTCTCCATTACCAGTCCGGAGACCGCGGGTTCAAATCCCCGATCCAAAGTGGGGTGGTAAAAAAAACGCATTTGTAAGTGCAATTAAATAGTATAACAAAATTGTAATTTTTGGAAACAAGCCCGAACTTTAGTTTACCCAATTAAGTATTTTATATTTTATAATATAGTTGTGAATGATGAATACTTGGACCAGGTGGATGAGTTTGTGTATCTGGATAGTATGTTTACGAGAGATGGGAAGGCTGATAGAGATATTGAAAGAAGGATGAATGCCGGTAACTCCATTAATTGAGGACTGAATGCCGTTGGCGCTAATAAAAAGCTGTCAAAAGAAGCGAAGCTAGCAGTCCACAATGGAGTCCTGGTACCTACCCTGATGTATGGCAGTGAGGCATGGAACTGGCAGAGGAAGGATGAAAGTAAACTGAATACTGTTGAAATGAGATCCCTGAGGCGTATGTGTGAGACAATGTATGATCGTGTGAGAAATGTGGATATCCGCAAAGAATGTAAGGCTGATGTAAGCATAATGAGTAAGATTAAGAAAGGGACCCTCAGATGGTTTGGGCATGTAGAGCGAGTGAACGAAGAAAGTAGTGTAAGAAGAATATACGACGTAAATGTGAATGGTAGAAGAAGTCGGGGACGTCCGAGGAAGACATGGCACGATCAAGTGAATCAGATACTTGAGTAGGGCCATGTCAAAAGTCAGAATAATAAAAGAGAATGTATGAGACGATGTATGAATGTGAGTGAGGCAAGGAGTGTGTGCCAAGACCGAGTTGTTTGGCGGTCCGTCCTCTCTGCCTACCCCTGCGGAGAAACGGCGTGATGGTTAGTTATTTAGTTAAGTATTTTATTTTGTTCACATAAAAACCAAATTCTTGGAAGAAGTATAAGTAAGTTTTTTTACGCAGCCAGCAATTTGCGCGCTACTGTAAAAAGGAGTAGTAATTCGTAAGCAGATTTTATTTCCGAGGACTGAATAGTGATATTATAATGCGAGTTCCATGTATAATGTCAGATTCAGTTATTGGCGAGTCACGTCGCCACCCGCCCTCCACTTTGTTCCCCTTTCCCTGACTGGCAAGTCTATTAATTTGAATGGAATGTTCATGAGCAAAACGTTCAATCTCTATTTTCTCCTTACAGACGAAAGTGATAGAAGTGACCATCGCCGCGATGGGCGAACTCCTGGATCCCGCAACACTCCCGGACCCGCGCGAGCGCTATGAACTGGGCGAGAGGCTCGGCTCGGGGGTGTTTGGGCAGGTGCACGAGGCCACAGATGGTGAGGCAGCGGGGAAGAAGGTGGCCGTGAAGATCCAGACGATCACGCCCGACTCCGAGAAGTGTCTGCTGGATGAGTATGGGATCTTGAAGGACTTCTGCACCAATCACGCCAACCTGGTGGACTTTTATGGAGTGTATTGCGACAGGAGCGGCGATTCGGATAAGATCTGGTTCGTCATGGAGGTAAGATATATTTTCAAATCGGTAAATACTTGCCGGCAAAGGGTATCAAGACTATTTTTATTTTTTTTATTTTAAATACATAAACGGCTATACTGCCTTTTATAAATAAACATATAATCGAGTACAAAAGTAAGAAAAATAAAATCATTACATAATAGTAGTTTTAAACTTAAAAATAACATACAATCATTTTGTGTATCACAACAAAAAATAACAAAAAAAGAACAATGAGAAATATCATCATTTCATTTCAACATTTAATGAAAAATAATTTTTGAGTGCATGTTTATATTGCGCTAATTTTAAGAAATAAATGTCGCCGATGTTAGCATGTTCAGACTAGGTACATATGCATGAACTTCACGCACACTTACACAGCTAGAATAAATTACACACGGGCGGAATTACACGTGGACAGAATTACATTAAAGTACCTACTTACATTATAATGTTGGTTTGTTTTTTGACTTTTTGAAATATTGGCATACAGAGCTCCGGGCCAAAAAGGCCCCTTTCTCTTTCATCATGAATTTATATTTACAGTTGTTGAAAGTTTTTGATTTTTTTAGTTGTTTCTTTAAAATTTTTTTGCAAAGGTACATGGCTGCAATATGGGGAGGTTATACTTTACGGAGGATTTGCTTAGGTTTTTTATGTGTGGTACGTACGTTTTCGTCGTACCGGGCGAGGCAGTTTATGGACGCGTTTTCATGGATGGGAATTCCCGCATAAAAAGTTTCCGCGATACTTAAAATGTGTTTTTTTTAATAAGGGGATTTCAGAGTCTTTGTGAAGTTGGGCAACCCTCATCCATCTGGGGGCGCCCAGGGCTATTCGTATGGCTTTATTCTGGAATGTTTGAAGTTTTTTCAAGAGGGACTCTGAAGCGTGGGCCCAGATGGGTCTTGCATAAGTTAGTTTTGGCCTTATAGTTGACTTGTAAATTAGGAGTTTATTTTTAGTTGAGAGTTTTTTTATTTTTTTTACTTAACATGGGGTAAAGGGCTGCAAGGATTTTCTTTGCCGAGGCTAAAGTTTCTTCTATGTGCTTTTTCCAAGTTAATTTACTGTCTAGCGTTACACCGAGATATTTAATGTTTTTTTTCCACGGGACGTTTTCTCCGAACAAGTGAATATTGGGTGGCCTTTTGGGACGTCTACGTGAGAAAACGCAGGCGGCGCTTTTCAGGGGATTTATACTTATTCGCCATTGTTTGAAGAATGTTTCTAGTTTAGATACGTGGGATTGAACTTTACGGGCAGCTTTTTTTCCCTTACCGATGTTGACATGACGTCGGTATCGTCTGCAAAGTTTCCAATTTTTGTGCGGATATCTTGGCTACCGGGGCGGGGGATGTCGCTTAAATAAATGTTAAAGAGAGCTGGTGAGAGAATAGAACCTTGAGGGACACCGGCTCTTATCAATCTCACTGTGGAGAAGATACCATCTAGTTTTATTCTGAATTTACGATGTTTAATAAAGTGTGCAATAAGTTGAATCATAGAGAGGGGAATACCTAAGAAGTTCATTTTATAAATGAGACCTCTAAGCCATAGTTTGTCAAATGCTTTGCAGACGTCTAAGGAGAGGACTACCGTGTGTTGGCGATAATTAAAACCGTTTGTAATTTCTTCGACCATCCGCAAGAGTTGGTGGAGAGTGGAGTGGCCCGATCGAAAGCCGTGTTGAAAGTCAGGGATGAGCTTAAGTTCGTCTACTGATTTTTTAAGCCTGACGAGGATAAGTTTTTCTAGAACTTTTCCTGCACAGGGAAGGAGGCTTATTGGTCTGTGGTTTTGGGCCAGAAGGGGATCTTTACCAGGTTTGGGGATGAGAATAACGTCTGCTGTTTTAAAGTCTTGGGGGAATTTTCTAAGTCTAAAGGACGCATTGCTGATGGCTGTAAGGGAGCAGACGGCTTTGGAAGGGAGACATTTTAAAATTTTATTTGAGATTGAGTCGGGTCCGGGAAATTTTTTTGTTTTGAGAGTTTTAATAATTTTTGTGATTTCCTGAGGGGTAGTGAATGGGATTGGATTGTCTGTGGGGATTTCGGCCATGATGGCTTCGACTTTTGAGTCAACGGTGGAAACGAATTGAGGGTCGTCGTAGGTCGTAGTCGGGGAAAATTGTTCTTCGAGGCTGTCTGCAAAAGTCTCGGCTTTGTCTCTAGAGGAATAAACTGTGCCTTTTGGGCCCGTAAGGGGACTTATTCTGGTGGAAGGTTTTCTAAGAGTTTTTGAAAGTTTCCAGAAGGCTGTTTTGTCGTCGTCTAGGGTGGAGATAAAATCGTGCCACTGCTCGTCTCTGTACTTTTGAAGTTCGACTTTAACCTGGTGTGAGAGGCGGTTCATACGAATGCGATCGATCGGGTTTGAGAATCTTTGCCACTCCTTTCGGGCATATTTTTTCTCTCTAATGAGTTCTTTCAATTCTGCGGGTAGGTCGGGTCTGTATTTATCATTTGCGACTTCGACAGTGGCAAGGTTTACGGCTGATATGATGTCGTTGGTAAAATTTTTTGTTGCTAAATGTAGACTATCTTCGCTGGTAATCGATGTTTGAATTTTTACTGATTCTAGGAGTTTGGGGAGCTTTTGCCATAGAATTTTTTTACGTGTGGTTCGATGTGGTGGTACTGAAGGGAGGGAGCCGTCTGATAGAAATAGGAGAACTGGGTCATGACCTGAGGATAATTTTTTAACTGGTTGGAGGGTGTAAACAAGGGGGCAGTTTTTCAAAATTATTATATCTAGGACGTCCGGATTGTGATTCGCGTTTTTGGGGAATAGGGTGGGAATGTCTGGGGTATTTACAATTAGAGATTTGTCAGCGACGTAATTAAAAAGAAAAGTACCCTTGATGTTTGTGGTCCGGGAGTGCCAAGAGCCGTGCTTCGAGTTTAGGTCGCCTGCTTTTATTGTGGGTAAGGGGCTATCTAGAAGTTTATCGAGGTCCGGGGCCGTTATTTTTCTTTTGGGGGGACTGTAAGCTGATAGGAGTTTAAGTGGACCATTATTTAAGGTATTTATAACTATTGCAGTGATTTCGATGTTTTCATTTGAAGGACAATTTACTAAACAGTGATCGATGGAGTATTTTACAATGTTGGTTTGTGAAAATCACGCCTCTGTAATTACCCTTGTATAAAATACAAACATTGCGGCGCAAAAAACAGCAGGTCTATTTCTCAGTGCGCAGAATCTAATGCGCGCTTGGGGGACGATCCGAACTATCCCCATATGTTCCTTGCGTTGTTTTGCGATCGAATGCAACTGCGCACGCGCAGTCGTATGTGAATTCAAATACCCTCGGGGACAATTCTCGCGTTGAAATTAATTAGATAGTAATCTTGCAAGATAAAGCTTTATTTTTATTATAATATATTGTAAATAGGTACATATCTACTATCTATAGACATTTTATATTATTTTGTGTTTAGTGTAGATATCCAACTAGCATGATTAGCAGTGGCGGTTCTTTACAGGGGGACAATGGGGACAGTCCCCACCAGTTACACTCAAAATCTACTAAAAGTAATTAACATTAGCAGAAATAAAATACAAACAATTATTCCGGATGATTTTAATAAGACCCTACGCGCGTACAGCGAACAATGTACGGCGCAAAAAAAAACAGGTCTATTTCTCAGTGCGCAGAATTACTGCGCACTTGGGGGACAATCCGAACTATCCCCATACTTTCCTTGCGTTGTTTCGCGATCGTATGCAACTGCGCATGCGCAGTGTAGTATGTGAGTTCGCATCTGCGGGGACAATCCTTTGGATCCCCATACCATTTGTTTGCGAAGTTACGGGCGGGAATCGCTCGCGTTCAAATTAGTTTGATAATAATCTCGCAAGGTAAAGCTTTATTTTTATTATATTTCATTGTAAATTGGCATATTTCTATAGACATTTTATATTATTTTGTGTTAAATATATCCGACTAGCATGATTAGACCATCAAAATTTTTTTTTTGAGAAATTTAATAATATATAATAATAATAATATTATTCTACGGGTGATGAGATTCCGGTACGTAAAAAAGTCGATCCCCACCACTAAAGAAGTGCTCGAGCCGCCACTGATGATTAGATCATCAAATATTTTTTTGAGAAAAAATTACGTAAAAAATGTCGATCCCCACCACTAAAGAAGTGCTCGAGCCGCCACTGCCCTTGCGGGTGTTTAAAAGTAGACATCATTTCTACAGGCTAAATAGGTAACACTAAAACAAAACATGCCTTTAAAATCTTGAACACTTCAACATTAGTAGTTGTTTTTTTACGAGAGTCCAAGCGTCTGGAGCCAGGGACACTACGGCATCCCTAATTGGGGTAAGATGTGAGGCTGATGCGCTGAAGGTAGTGAGGAGGGGAAGAAGTTGAGGAAGAGGAAGGTGGGAAAGTGCTTGGAAATTCAGTTCTGGTCACAAAACACGGCTTAAGCCATTTCAAGTAACGTTTCAATTTTGATTGGTGGTCTTACACTGGGTCGATATCGAGAGTTTCTTCTCAGAGTCTTCTTCAGTAGGGTTCACTAAATGAATAAATTGTGAAATAATACAATTTAATCAAATAAAATTTACTTGCGCTTGCCAGAGTAGTAACTAAGTAGGCACTAAATGATAGCGTTTAACTAATGAGTTTGCATTAAAATGTTTTGTAGTATTGCGAATGCGGAGCAGCAATCGACCTGGTGCGTGGTCTGATAAGCATGGAGAGGAAAATGAGGGAGGAACACATTGCTTTCATCTTAAAGGAAACTATAAAGGTTTGTTGATATTTAATGCGCGATATGCAAAAATGCGTAATCATTACTACTGGGGCGATGATATCGAATTTCGTTTCTTGCAGGCCTTGACTTACCTCCATGAGCAGAACGTGATCCACCGCGACGTCCGCGCAAGCAACATTCTGCTGAACCGAGATGGTGACGTCAAGCTGACTGACTTTGGTCTATCGTGTAGACTGGCCACCGACGAGGGCAAGAGACACTCCGTGGTGGGGTCGCCCAGCTGGATGGCTCCTGAAGTGGTCAGTGGCGGGGACTCGGAGTACGGCATCAGAGCCGACGTCTGGGCTCTCGGGATCACGGCCGTAGAACTTGCCGACGGGAAAGCACCCTTCCAAGACATGCATCCCACCAGAGCTTTGTTCCAGATTGTGAGGAACCCACCTCCGGGATTGCAAAGGGCCTCAAACTGGTCTAATGATCTCAACGACTTTATTTCTGAGTAAACTTTTATATTTATTTAATTTTTAATATACCTAATAACTTTTGAATGTTATTCCCATCAATATAATATATCATTGAAGAAAAGGGTAATACTGATAAATCTAAAAGAAAGTATGAAGTTGACAAAAATTTATCACAAAATATGAAAAAGAACGGTCGCAACTGGGACTCTGGGAATGGAATCGATTCCATTTTATTTTTCTGTGTCTTGTTCTTTTTCATATTTTCGTTTAAATATATTAGTGTTATCGTCTTCTTTAATAATATATATTTATTTATTTATTAACGCCTTTTTTGGGGCTTTTACATAAGAATAATCAAAATCATACAATTTTATACGTAACAACTGCCTCACTAATAATCTTACTATTATTACGAGTATAAACGCGAAAGTTTGTATTGATGTTTAATGCGTGATATGCAAAAATGCGTAATCATTTAATCATTTGTTCAATAATTAAATTCAAATTAATTATTCACGTAATCGTTTATTACTCTTTCACGCAAAAACAACTGAATGCATTTTAATGAAACTTTACAATAATATAGCTCATACATCAGAATAACATATATAGGCTATAATTTATGTTGCTAGCTAGGAAGGGGACGCGGGAGGGGAGCGGGGACGCATGGGAAAGGTGATTCAAGGAGAATCAATGTATTTCTTTGAATATGGCATTGCAACGCATGCCGGGAACCAGCTACATTTGTTTAGTGATAGTGTCCACTGACTCGGCATCATTAGTATTCTAGACAATCGGGAATACATATGTTAGTTAGTCCCAGAATTTCTACACTGAAATAAATCCCGATAGAAATACCAAGTCAGTTAAAATCCTTCTGTCCGACAATTTAAGAAGAAGCACGGTCGCTGAGAAATTTGAGTAATAAGTATTTTACCAAACTGAAGTGAATGAAGTCACTATCGCTGTTACACTCCAGAATACTGAGCGAAAGGAATAACTGTACCTCAGGGGCTGATAGTACCTAAGTAAAATCGACAAAATCGATTGTATTGTTGTTATACAGAACGTCTGTTGATAACGTTCAAACCACGCAATTTTAACGATTTTTGGAGGGTCCTAACTCCTTTATGAAGTAACTTATTAAAAAATCAAAACATAGGTACCACACCAGTGGTTGACATCTACATTATATTAAAAAATATTTGCACTAGTGTTAAAATCCAAAGAGAAAATTGAGGAATACCTTTGTATCGCAAAAACGCCACTCGGTTTCCATTCGTGTTGTAGTTCAACAAAATTGCTGGAATATCCATTTTAGAATTTAGAAAACATAAAAAATAATTTTGTAATTTATAATATTGTAATCAATCATGTTTATATATTTTTTAATAGTTATATATTATATTACTTTAATGAAGCCATGTATTTTCAGATGTCTGGAAAAGAATCCCGAACACAGGCCGTACTCTGTAGAGCTCATTGAACATCCATTCATCCAGTCGCTACCGGACAATGATTACCATGTAAGTAAAATAATACACCTGCTGATGCGTATTTCACCTCAAATCCAATGAAATATTCGTGATCTGAGGAGCCTCCAAAACAACAGTATTTATGTGAATGTTGTTGGATTGACGTAATAATAAAACCGTTGCAATTTTAACATGTGAAACTAATGCTTAATTATATAGGTAGGTACCTACTTGTGTCTGAAGGGAAAACAAAAGGTCAACATTACTGCTACTTAATTTCTCCACCATTAAACTGCTACAGACATGGCTCTTTGCCAATCACTGTTAGAATACGGTATTACCTGATGGGGCAGTGCAAATGACAATATATGTACTAAATCCAATAATAACAACTCAAAAGCCAGAAAGAAAATTATAGGCACTGAAAGTCCCTGTAAAAACTAGCACTGATGAAATGTCATGTCAACTAAACAAATCTCTTCTAAAACTATAAACACTCATTCACATTCATAAATACAAAACACAAGAAATAACAACCAACATGTATAATATTAGAAACACTGCCTACATCTCAAAGTCAAAAACGTATCCAATAAGTAACTACAAATAATATAACCTTTGGGCAAAAATAGCAGCTTCTAATAGGTGTTTTTTTTCTGCGAGTACAACCGCTCAGTAAAGCGGATGAAGAACGATTTTTGTTCTTATAGGTGTTACCAGCCAACTCAGAATCACCTCAGAAAGATCATTAAGAGTGATGATAAAAAATTGGTTAAATTGGTTAAGTTAGGTTAGGGTTACCGGCTATTTTAAAATTATTTTTTCATAGCTTTTAATTAACTTTCTGAGATGGTTCTGAGTTGGTTTCATTCTGAGTTGGCGTGGAACCTCTTATAGATACTAAGAGAATTGGCTCTAAAATAAAATAAAATCCCACTCTCATTCAACGCAGTGACAGACGAAAATTTCAACTTCATAAAAAATTGGTCCGTCCTGGGGGGGGAGGTGGCTAGAGAATTGCGCTCTTGGGGGTGATACTCGGTCGAGTGGCACCCTCCCCTCCCCCCCCCCCCCTCCCCCCATCGAGTGACACCCGGGCGGACCGCCCCCCCCTCGAAAAAGCAGACTACTGAACCCAAAGCATTCAACTGCATTGAAAACACGTAATGTAATACATTTATAATGGTTCCATTCGAACTCAGAATCAACTCAACTCAACACCTCTTTGAAAAGTCATTAAAAGCTTTGAAAAAAATTTGAGAATAGCCCATAACCTAACCTTTGTAGGTAACCTATTTAACCAATTTTTTCGTCACTTTTAATGACTTTGTCCGGTCATCATTTATAATAGCTTCATCTTATTCATACTATTAAATATTAATATGTAAATGAAATCCTCGATATGGGAGATCTTAGTGAGGATATTATTATCTCTATTTATTACAAAAAAATAAAGAAAATAAAACTTTTATAATAAAAATAAATAAAACAAACTCTTTGTATTTAACCACGAATGTATTATGTTATATATCGACCGGTTTCGCTTAGATCAAGCTTCTTCAGGAGGATATAAGTAGGTAATAATAACTAAATGCTAAGCCAGAACTATGGCTTATATATGTATAAGTTCAATGACAGAGGGAGAAAGAAGATTATAAAAGAACATAATTAGATAGAGACAAAATATTTGACAGAGGTAAAGTGGATAATCAATTAGTGGGAGGGAGACAACAATACACATCTAATCACACATAAAAAACCAACAGTTTAACGGTAATAAATGAGATATTACACAAATTTTTACGTATTTTTACATTATAACATAAGGACAATATTTAGATATATGATAATATTAATAATGAAGGACCTCAGACTAACAGTACAACACATATGTAATATCATGGGCTAGGATGGATTGCAGGAAACAAGTTAAAAATTTAAAGTTAAAAAAAACATTTATTATTATTCAAAAACAACATTCTGAGAAAAGATACTTTCCTAGAAAAGTATCTTTTTTCGGGAGATTTTTTCAATGTAGATGAGTGTTTCAGGCTGATAATTATTGCGTATGTTATGATAATTTCATATGATTTATGGACAATGTTATTTCTCAAGCTCACTCAAGAGTTGAAGATGCTTGCCAACGAAGTAGGCGAGGCCGGGAGGGAAAATCGTATGCCGGAGAGGCTGATCAAGGATGGAATGCTGCAAACAGAGACCAGTCCAGAGCCTGAAGCTATGCACGTGGAAGATTTGGCTGCTCTCGAAGTGTTGACTGAGGATTCCATATTAGATGAACTGCAAGTGAAGATGTCTCGTGGATCTTTCCAGAGCTTTGTGGGAGATATATTGCTAGTTTTAAACCCTAGCACGGAAATGGATATTTACAATGACTCGGTAAGTGGCTAATTACATATATTTATTCACAGATTTTTTATTTTACAGTTGAAGTTTTGGTTGTAAGGTAGAGGCGCTGTGGTGGGGCACTTCACAGGGCTAGTGGGAACTGAATTTTGAGGGTTGGGATTCCTCGATTGGCACTTGAATATTTTAGAGTGACCACAGGCACTCGTAATAGTTTTTTGTGGTGACTTATTCGTACAATGGCGGTATATTCGATTGGTGAGTCAAGTAGTTTGTAACGTTAAGTTAATAACTGTAAGAAATAACATTAGCAAGCGGTTTGTAATTCAACGATTGGAATGATAGAAACTTCAAGACGGACTGCAAGCGGCGATTCATAGCCGAGCAAGAACAGGATGGTTCCGGTGTACCCATGTTGTAGGAGAGAGGAAACACAGAGGCCGGCAAACCGTTCCACAGCCGAACTGTTGAACTCAAGAACAAGTCATAGAAACGACCCGTTCTCATGTGACAATTGTCAACCGTGTACACATGTTGGGCGCGTGTTTCCCGACTATGCACCGGTGGTGAGGGGATCAATGACGCTAGTTCCTCATAGCATCTTCCATTGTAATAGGGACAGCATTCCAATCTGACGCCTGTCCGGTGGGAAGATTGCAATCCGAATATTTCTCAGAAATAAATTTTTCCATGTAAACGTATAACTATTTCCTATTTTAAAACAATATTAATCGAAACGTGTTTATCATTTCAGTATCACGCCAAGTACCAATACAAATCACGTTCCGACAACGAGCCTCATATTTTCTCAGTGGCCGATAGCGCGTATCAAGATGCTCTACATCACAATGAACCCCAACACATTGTCTTCTCGGGTGAGAGTTGTTCTGGAAAAACTACTAATATGCTTCAAACAATGAAGCATTTGGCTTACCTGGGACACAACCGAGATATCACCGGAGAGAGGATAGAAAAGGCTGTCAAGATACTTCACGCGGCCACCAGCGCAGGCACTACCATCAATGAAGACTCCACAAGGTGCATTCTGCAGACTCAGATGACGTACAGCAGGTCTGGAAAACTCAGCGGTGCCATATTCTGGCTCTATCAGTTGGAAAAGTGGAGGATGTCTACTACCGATATGTAAGTAAAATATACTTAATTAATAGAATCCTTTAAAAAAAACAACGATTCAGATCTACTAATAAATTCCTGTATAATAGTGTACCCAACATCAAAATCAATAAAAACCGGTTGGCTTAGATTTTTATACATTAATAATTTTTCACCTTCACGTGTTTCAAATGTTCAACAGAAATTATAGTCGCTTTCTACACTAATAATAACCTAGGCAAACTTCGGACCAATTCAAAGGATAAAGAAAATATTTTAAGCAATTCTGGCATCTATAAGCTTAAATGTAATGATTGCCCAGCTTCTACATAGGTAAAACTGCAAGAAGTGTTCAAACAAGCGTGACCGAACACTTGAAATGCCTAAACAGTGCAGGTTTGTTAGAATTTGCCACACACTCAATAGATTGTTTAAATAAAAATTTTAACCGAGATTAGTCCCGCAAAATGTCTGCGGGTTCCCGGTATTTCGGGATCCCGGTATACCGGGATTGCATTCCCTAAGTGGGTATGATAACAAAAATTGATTGGTTTACAGGACACATGCAAATTTCAACTTGATTTACTACTTTTACGATGGTATGGAAGCAGCTGGTAAATTGGAGGATTACAACCTGGAACCTGAGAGGAAGTACAGGTACCTCAGAGTTCTCGACACACCACCCAAGCTGCCCAGCAAACGTGAAAACCCGGAGGAAAATGTACAGAGCTTCCAAGTAATTGAACAGTATTTGAAAGATCTCGAATTCGAGGAGAGTGAAATCGAATCTCTATGGAAGATAATTGCAGCCATTCTCATCTTAGGAAATGTCAAGTTCAAAGACTCTAACAGCGGTGCAGCTGAGGTAGAAAATATGGAGGAAGCAAAGAAAATAACCACCCTTCTGGGTTTAGACGAGGGCAAGTTCACCTGGGCTCTAATAAATTACTGCCTCGTCGAAAAGGGTACCGCCGTTAAACGAAGGCACAGCACTGATGAAGCGAGAGATGCTCGAGATGTGCTGGCTGGAACAATTTATAAACGTCTACTGGATTGGCTTGTGAATTCCATCAATTTAAAGCTATCTTTCAGTCGATCCGTTTTGTGAGTATTTCTTGGTTCACTATAGTGTAATTTATAACTCCCAGGGTATCTAGCAAGATCGATCAATAAAGGTTTCATCAATAATGTTGGTAACTTGTCATCAGTCCGAGCATGACCGCAAAACGCTAACATACGTCTTGCTCATCGCGACATTATCGATAAAACTTTTACTGATTGATCATGCTAGATATTCTTCAGTACCTATCTAATAATGCTGATAATTATTTTTTTATTTTTAGTGGAGACAAGTTCTCTGTCAGCATTCTCGACATGTTCGGCTTTGAATGCTTCCATCGCAACAGGCTCGAGCAACTCATTGTCAACACCATGAACGAGCAGATGCAGTTTTTGTACAACCAGCGAATCTTTGCGTGGGAAATGCAAGAACAGGAAGAAGAACAAATTCCAGTGGTGACCCTGCAGTATTACGATAACAAGGCGGCAGTGGATCAACTCATGGGGAGGCCACTGGGGCTGTTCTACATTCTTGATGAGGCATGTCGCACTAATGGCGGACAAGAATATATCATGAGTAAGTCGATCATAAACCATGCCAAACATTCAACCAAGTATTACGAATCGCGTCACGCTAATGATAACAATATTACTCCAGGTACCATCAAGAATTCGTCCAAGGGTCCTTATGTCAAGCTCTCAGGAAGTCACGAGTTTAGTGTAGCTCACTACACCGGCAAGATTAACTACGACGCCAGGGATTTGGCCGAAAAGAATCGTGACTTCCTTCCCCCGGAGATAATTGAAACCTTGAGGGCTTCCAGTGACCAAACCGTGAGGCATCTGTTCACCAACAAGCTGACCAAGTCTGGCAGCCTGACCGCTCCGTCATCCATGATCAAGCAAGCTAACGACGCCAAGGAGGATGCGGAGAAGACAAGGGTAAGCAACCTTCAAATACCAATTCAATTTAACCCCTCAGATCTTGACAATATTTTATTCATTTATTTACTTATGTTCTCTTCATTTGAGAATAATTGGAGGTACATGAAAGTATAAAAAGGTCATGGGGCAGTTTTACTATTGCGTGACTTGTGTCAAAAGATAGTTAGTGAACTGTCTGTAAGTGACATTGAAAATGTCGTTGGTCAATGCAGAATCTTTAACCAGTTGAGTCGCTCTGTTGATTGGCGCATTCCTATAGGCAGAAGTCCTCGCTTTCGGAGCATAAAAAAGTGCATGAGACCACGTAAATACTTCATAGGCACATATAAGTTAATATCTTTCAACAGTATAGTTCCAGAGTAATCTCTTGAACTATACTTAATCCACCAATACTTAAAAAAATGTTTACATAAATATATTTTTCAGCAGGCTTCTGAAGGTGATATTAGACCAAATGAGAATAGAGCTAGAGCTGGAAAAATAGCGTTCTTTCTTGATCTTTAGTATAAATAGTATTACATTTAAACCATTTACACCAAAAGAATACCAACGATCAAGAACAAGAACATCAAGAACCAGAATTCTTGCAAATGCTATAGGGATAATTATAGTCTGTAAATTGAGTAGAAAATATTAAAAATGGAACTACAAAATTTGTTGGCTGGCAACACCAATTTAACTGTCAAATATTCCTGAAGCGAATAGATTATTATTAATTTAATATATTCCTTTAAGACACTGAATTATGGAACACCATAAATCACATTTTAAAAAACATTTTTTTGTTCATAAAGAAAAAAAAAATTAAATCGAAGAAGCGATGTTGTTAAGAGGGAATAACCAGACAAAACCGGAAAAAAGTCATTTTTAAATCAAATTTTAGACGTATTGACTCTTTTCCACAAAAAATTATAAATTGATTTTGAAAGACTGTTCTTTTATCTAGTAAAGCTATGTTTTAAATTTTGAGAAAATATGTTTATTTTTAGTGCAATAAGGTTTTACTGTACGTCGTTGGCAGATGTGTTAAATTTTCAAACAAAATTTTGTATTATACAACACACATTTCAAATCATATAATCATGCAGTAAAATAAATCAATAAGTTGTCTGGGAAAGCTATGTTTCAGAATTTTAATTTTAGTTTAAATAAAATCATTTAAAAGAGATCCGCACACGTGTTTTGTGACAAAAATACTTCAGTTTTCCTATTTATTTACGTTCTTACAAACTAATATATTTAAGATTTTTTTTACATTCTTATTTTGCTTAGACATTATTGAAAAATCATAAATACTTATGATCAAAAAATAATTTAAAAAAGTACATCGTTTTAATAGTTTTATCATCACCCTTTAAGCATTTTTGAATTTAGGTATAAATTAAAGCAAATTTTGAATGAAATAAAGTCGATATTGGGTTATTATTTAAAAAGCTGGTATGGAGAATAATATATCTTTATCATTGGAACCGCCCTGTAGGATCGTAAGAACATCTTTCGACGAAATATGAATTCTCGGCCGCTGGCTACTTAATGGCCCTTAAGATACTTAATGACATAAATTTAATTTAATATAACATAAATTTTAATTTAATAGTGGGTCAGAAAGGAAGAATCACTAATGGTGAGTTTGGTTACACTATTTTTAGATCTGCCGAGGGATTCTATATCTTTCGTGGAATCGTTATGAGATAAAGAACGTGATCTCCTGTCAGATGGATGTGATTTATTTGCTTTTTCTATGTACAACATAGTAATAATTAATTAATTCGAAATAACGAAAATATTATTTCGCAATACAATAAAAATAATGTTTTTAATGGGAAAAAAAGTATTACGTAATTTTTAAATTTACAGGGGGTTAGCATTTATCAAAAATGAATCAGAAATCAGACCCTTTTCTGACCGTCCTTCCATATGTTTTACAAAATATTTTCAAATGATGAAGACCCTTAAAAATACTCAGGAGGTTTTTCTTTAAAATGACATACGTAAATTAAAAATAAATCAAGAATAGGGTTTTGGTTAACTTTTTTCATAAATCCTAAATTCAATTTTTTTTTTATTCTAATTACAAAACGTTGGTTAAGCTTATTAGAAAAAACGAAATGACAAAAAATGTTAAAAACTTTCTCTACTTTTTAAAAATATTTCCATATTTTTAAATTTCCTATTAAAAGAGGTTTTCGGGACTTTTAAAATAATGAATTACATTACCGTAACATGGCTCCTTATTAAGCCCGTGGCCCAAACATGAACCAAAAGCTTTTATATTATGGCAACAGGATACGGCAAGCGATATAATACACTGAATACACTGTTGCCAATTAATAAAATCATCACCTTCACTTCTGTCCATGAGTTTAGATAAATAATGTCAGCCTCTCTGACTTCCGAGTTAGCCTAGTGGTAAAGCGTTTGATTTCGGCCACTGGGAGGTAAGGTTCGAGCCTTGTTTAAACCAAGTTTTTGTTTTAATTTTTATAAATTTAAAAACTAAAATAGATGGCTACGTTCCGATTATGCTACGGTTCTGGGAAGGAAAACGGTAAGTGGGGTGGGTAGGAATCTGGGGGCAGTGTGTGCAAGAGTGATGGATGCATCCTACTGCGGTGCATGGCGATGTTCCGAGAGATTCCGGCTCGAGAGGATAAAAGACCTCCCTCAATCATTCTCTCCCGATCTGGACTGCCGTGCAATTGGTGGGCAGACACATCCGTCACCAAGACCTGACAAACCGCACCCCATGAACCCGGGCACCCCTACTGAGTCACCAAACGTAGCGTACCACTTGGGGTGACTTATGGCAGAGGTGTTGGTTATCCAATAAATGATTCCCGGGGCGGCGGCAACCACATCCGCCTCCTAAATTTATTGGATAACCAACAACAAAGGTTTGGTGAGCAGGAGTGCACGGGTTCTTGGGGTGAGGTTTGTTTAAGTCTTGGTGGCGGAGGCTTTTGCCCACCTACTGCATGGCAGGCCGGATCGGGAGAGACAGGTTGAAGGAGACATTTTGACACGTCGTCTTTTGATCCCCTGATTCCTACCCGCCCCTCATACCTTTTTCCTTCCTAGAACTTCCCCTCCTTCCTTTCCCTAAACAGACCCACTACACGGCATCCTCAAAGATGACATAGGCCCTAAGAGATTTTTTACCTCAAGGCCTCCTGTATCGAGATAATGTAAAAAAAGGAACACGCACAAATCATCCTGTGATCCACGTGATCTTGAAATTTTGGGTGACGATAAATTGGCTAAGCGTCAGAAGGATGTCACTTGCTACAACCGACGTGCGAAGCGACGTAGCCACATACCCCAATTACCAAACACACAACATACCAAAATATATAACTATTATAATTACTTCAGGCATTGAGATTTCAGGTAGGTTTTTCTCAAAACGTTGCCGTATAGACACGTGCATAAAACCCCTAGCCGGCTAGCCGGCCGAATTATGTGATGCGACCAGATGCGACATGTTGAAATAATAAAATAAATAATATTTATTTTTCTATTGGCATCTTTCGGACTTTAATGAAACTTTTTGAAAACAAAATAATCTCAAAATGAATCATAGAGACCGTTCTGACCCGCACTGGAGTGCTCTGATGCAGTTTTGTACTGATATTATACCTATTCCATTTGGCGTTAAATGAATAAAAAATCATGCAAAATTGCAGGAATTCGTGTTTAAAATGATCTAAACTAAAATATGTGACAGTAAATATGTACAGATCACACAAATCTGACAGGAGATCACGTCCGTTATCTCATAACAATCCCACAAAAGATATAGAATCGCTCTTCTGAATTAGTTAAATATATTCAGATCTAAAATTAGAGCCCGAGATTTTAAAATCTAAAGCCCGGGCAACGCTATGTACTTAAGCTAGTATTAAATAAATGTGAGCAATTTCTAAACTGTGCTTTATATTTTATTACAATATCATTATTCTTTGTTATGTTAACACAAATTGCAAAGGTATAATATACCTATATGCAATTCTAATTTTGAGAGTGAGTATCTATATTGCAATGAAAAAATATTTTTTTCACCTTTATACCTTTTTAATCTTTTTTACAAAAATGTATGTTACACAGCTTTACATTTTCACCATAAGTTATGTTCTTAGTATTGCCATTTGAACATCACTGGCGCCCTCCTATGTTTTCTACTCTTATTTGACAAACTATAGATCAGGCGAGGGAATGCTCATTGCTCATTCTTCAACAATCAGTGATAGTGTTCACTACATCATGTCCGACAGTGAGAGCGTTATTGTAATTTCAAGTGCTGCATTTATTGTTTTGACTCATTTATTGAAAAAGAAAATAAGGAAGAGATTTATTTTTATTCTATTTTCCATAAGTTATTATTACTATTATTTATTTTTATTTTCCATAAGTTAGATCCCACAGACATCTGAAATTTTGGTATGCTTCTATCATTTGTAGATATTTTTTATTACTCAAATCTATAATTAGTAAGAACAAGTCGAAACGTGTTATAAGAACACAAGAACTTTGAAGAGACCGCCACGGGGAGCGATCGCGTCCGACCACCAACAAATGCACTGGGCAACTCATAGGCAACTGTTCAGGCGCACTTGCAGTGTTTACTTCAAACAAACGAGCATTCTGCTAAATTTCGGCAAACACACTTGGAGCACCGAAAAAATGCTCTATAATTGTTTACACCAAAATAATTTGCTAAGTGCAGACTAGAATGAGCTTTTGCTCATTTGGTCTAATCCCACCTAGAGGTGTTGAAATCGAGCATTTCTGTTAAGAACGCGAATAGGTAAAGGAATGGATAGTAGGTATGTATATTCTCTCATGTACAGGTAACGCATAAACCTATATAGTATTAGTGATAAAATCTGTTAGATTTCAGATTTATTTTGAGATATTCCTGAATATTTTTTTTTAATGAAGGTTTATTTTACGCTAAACTTGAAAATTCAAAGAGAAAACTTGGTTTTCTCTATTTATAAAACCGTATATTATGTCTGACCGTAACAGAAAAGAAGATAAAATGAGTTTTATGAGGACATGTCTGGTGACGAGGTGACAATATAACACAATTGATGTTTCGTGACAAATACTGTGTGGCCAAAATGGTTTTAAATCTGCTTCTCGAGTATAATCTTTGACACGAAGACTCCCTTCGTGACAAATACAGCACTGTGTGGCCAAAATGGTTTTAAATCTTCTTCGCGATTATAATCTTTGACACGAAGACTCCCTTCGTGACAAATACAGCGCTGTGTGGCCCAAATGGTTTTAAATCTGCTTCTCGAGTATAATCTTTGACACGAAGACTCCCTTCGTGACAAATACAGCACTGTGTGGCCCAAATGGTTTTAAATCTTCTTCGCGATTATAATCTTTGACACAAAGACTCCCCATTCCCAAAACTCTTCCATTATCATGGATACTCTATAGCTATCATGAGACAATTTCGCCAAGAAGCTTTTTTGTTCTCATTGGGTATTGACTGCGCGGGTTGGAGAATATTATTATCAAGTAGGAACACTTATACACAAGTCTCCCTACTGTTGAGTCAAATCTCCATTAATGGAAATATTCTTGTGATTCCAGAAGTACAATACGGAGTCGAAGGGGCTGTACTCCCAGTTGCATCGAATGCGCACGGCTTCTTGCACCTTCCGCGCCGCCAGCCTGGAGCTACTGCGCGGGCTGTCATCGGGTGCGGGCAGCGGGGGCGCCCATTTCGTGCGCTGTGTGCGCGCCTCGCTGGACCACGGCACGCCACTGGACTTCCAGCCCGAGGTCGTGCGCCAGCAGCTGCGTGCGCTCGCTGTACTCGACACGGCGCTCGCGAGGCAGAAGGGCTTCTCGGTTCGCATACCCTTCGCAGAGTTCATAAGGAGGTAATACAACTATCATTCGTGATTACTTTATTCTTTGTGAACTAAGGAAAACAGTTTGATTATGTACCTAGTATATACTCTCATAGTAATGTATATGTGGGCTTGGCCTATTTCCTATGAGGAATGTGTGGCGAGCAACATGATGAAATAGGCCAAGCTCAAATATATTATGAGAGTATAGCTTGTTGAGACTAACATTATTCAAATAAATACAGGACCTCTTCAATACTGATTACGCAGGGCTAACTCTCTCTTCCACACATCATAATAATTAAGATACCCCCTAAGTATTTTAATTATTGTGCTCCAGATTTATTATTTATTATTTTATTATCATTACTATTTTTATTTTTTATTTTATTTATATTTACGAAAGTTGACAGCAAATCATAAATTACACAATAATACAATTATAAAATGGTTAATTATGCCAATTTTAAACTTTTCACAGATAATAATAGTAAATTATAATGTGTGACATTATAAAGGTGTTTACTTAATTAGTTCATTTTTAGTTAAATTATGTGAGGGGGGGAGGAGAAATATAGGATAAGGATTAAAAGGCTAAGGACGCGAATATATAGGGGGAGGGGTAGATTGAACTTCCTAGTTTGAGTCATGTTGCTTAGTGAGATTTTGTTTTATGTCATATAACGTCGAGTTAAAAATGTCAATGTGGTAATAATTTAAGTTGAATGAATGTGTGGATCTGTAGATAAATGAGTTATGTTTGGAGTTAGTCTTGCAAAGAGGAAGATTAAAAGTAAGCGACTGTCTGCTGTTGCGATTAGGAACATGGAATGATAGGCGTTGAAGAAGATCAGGACTATCGATTAAGTTATTTGTAATTTTAAATAACATTACCGAATCTGCTATATTTCTTCGACAGGTTGGCGTCTGTATTTTGAAGAAAATGAGATTGAAAAGAGCGGAAATTGAGATACCTTAAAAATCTCTTTTGAACACTTTCAATTCTATTTTTGTGTACTGCATAGCCTGGGTTCCACACTTCAGATGCGTATTCAAGAATACTACGAACATATGAGAAATATAGTGTTTTGAAAGTAGTAAGGTCTTTGAATTGTTTACGTGAGCGGATTATGAAACCAAGCATAGAAGATGCATTAGTGACTATTTGGTCAATATGTTTATTAAAATTCAGTTTACTATCAAGTATAACCCCAAGGTCCTTACTTTCGAATTTGATAGATAACGGTACAAGATTAATTGAGTATTCATGGATAAATACGTTTTTATTCCTAGTAAAGCGCACAACGAAGCACTTAGATATATTTATTTCCAGACAATGGGCATTACAATAATAATAATAATGATTTATTGTCTTCCTTTCTTTACAAACATCTAAAGATAATGATATCCTCACTGGGATTTCCTGTGCTGAGGATTTCATTTACATATTATAATTTAATTATAAGAAATTAATATGAATTAGTTATAAACATATAGGTATCATGTAGTATTTTTTTAATAATTAAAAATTAAATAAAATTGTGTTTTTTTTATAATTCAGTTCAGTAGATTCGGTTTTACTCTGTATTTGATATCAGTATATTTTCTATTTCTGTACCTGCTGAAACATTACAAATCATCTTGCAGCTTCAGACAGTCCTCTAATGACTTTATAGGTGAGTAGATTTTCATGTCATCGGTATACAGGATGGTTTACGAGTTTAAGAAACAGTTACCGACATCATTGATATATATGTTGAATAATAATGGTCCCAACAAGCTGCCTTGAGGAACTCCCGATGTGACAGCAACAGAATCGGATTTAAATCCTGCAACCACTACTATTTGACTACGGTTGGAGATATAAGAAGAGAGCCAACGATAAAGATTGCCGTGAATACCAATTTCCAAAAGCTTGTTTAACAGAGTCGCGTGATCGACCATGTCAAACGCCTTACTAAAGTCGGTATAGACAGTGTCCACTTGTATTCTGTTATCCAAATTATCCTTGAGGTACTCTGTGAAAGTTAAAAGATTTGTGGTTGTTGATTTACCACTAATGAAACCGTGTTGGTTCATATTCAGGCTAGATTTAAGAGCAGCATATAGTTGATCATAGACTATTTTTTTCAAAAATGTTGTTAAATATGCAAAGTTTGGAGATTGGCCTGTAGTTTATGTATGTACTATTGTTCATATTGCTTACTAGTACCTACTTCATAATAATTTTCAATTTTTTTGTTTCAGGTACAAATTCTTGGCATTCGACTTTGATGAGACCGTCGACATCACAAGAGATAATTGCAGACTTTTACTAATCAGACTAAAAATGGAAGGATGGGTTATCGGAAACACAAAAGTATTCCTGAAATATTACAACGTTGAGTATTTAGCCAGGTATGTAATTTCAAATAAAACTTTAAACTAGATATTTTATTATCAGAAAATAGATGTTAAAAGGAGTTTTTATTTGTAGATTGTACGAGGTCCAAGTGAAGAAAATAGTGAAGGTCCAGTGCATGATGAGAGCATTCCTGGCCCGCCGGCGAATGGCAACCAACAAAACAGCCAAAGCCGGTAAGGAAGCTATTAGCTTATATCTCTCTATACTCAACAGAATACACATACAATTATTATGTACAAATAACAACCTTTTCAATTAGCAGCGTCCGACCTACAACGTCAGAATACTAAAGAAATGTCAGAGGAAGACGCCGCCATTAGGATTCAGAAAGGTGAGCCATGAATTGGGTAGTACACCTGTAGTCACATTATGCACTCAAAGTATGTCGCTATTCACCTATCACAATTCTTAGCTTTCCGCGGATACACCGTGCGCAAAGCGTACGGTCCCCTCATCAACAAATCCACGGGTAAGATCGACGTGGAAACGGCAGAATTCCTCCGGCGTTTTGCGAAAAGGTGGCGCAGTCGATCTATATTCCAAGTACTGCTGCAATACCGAGCCATACGGTACCAAGATTTGGTTAACTTTTCGCAACAGGTAATCTTGCACTCTTAGATTATATAAAATATCATTACGCTAACGTAATATATTCCCCCACTGCTATCGACGTGAAATTTTATTTGAATTTCTCTAATTTTAGGTGCATCTGTTCAATCAGGCGATGATGCAGAGCCTGATGAACACTAGCGCGTGTGTGATACTAGATCGCATAGACCCACAGGCTAGACCACTAGAGTTCCTGGGACCCCCTCAATCATCCGTGTGGAAGCTTCCATTCCGATTATCAGACCTCCCTTACTTCGACACAACATATATGTGTGATCCCTCTGCAAAGTGTAGGTAAGTGTTCCAAAACAAACTGTCATCAGGGATGCAGACTCACTTAATACAATTGAAATCAGGATATCACACCATTGTACATCTTTCAGCGACACCCTGGCGCTTGGCTACGATTCGGATCATGACACCTGGGATGAGCCACTTCGCAGACGCACTCAAACTGCCAGTCACCAGATCCGATCCTCAATGCAGAACAACCAATACCATAATGAAGTACCAGCTTCTTCTTTGGTTGTCACCCCACCCTCCAATCAAGACCTCATACACTTGCCCTTCAGTAGGGACCCTTCGCAACCACCTAAAAAACTACCCACTGAATCCAGCACCAGTCGCCAGTCTAACCACAGCAGCTACACTCCACAAACATACAACAGGCAGGGATACGGGTGTATACAAGATCAAGCTTGGCACGACAATGAAGCCCCTACTAGTCGAAATGCAGTTTACAAGAAGAAGCAGGCGCCCCCCACTCCAAACAAAGTGGCTTCAGTCAGCAGGCAGCCCACACCAGCTCCCAGATCAACCGTCAACAATAATACGGGTGATGATTGGCAATTCCCCAAACTCACAAAAACTGATGGAAACAAAAACATCTACGGGGGATCCGTGCCAAATAACATGAACAATCCCATAAAAGAACTTCAACAGATCGCTGGATCCAGAGATTCCGTAAAAGGGGATGATCCACCATTCAATTTCCAGGCAATGCTTCGTAAAACTCCCAGGAACAGAGCATCCATGAAGCGCACCGGAGAATCTCCCATTTCCGTTCCAATTGAGTCCTACTCGCAAGTTGTTCTTCCTGCCTACTTTGATAATAATTCTAAGCCGCCAACACCAGATCACGGAAAAGGCAAGGCTCCCCCGAGACCCAAGTCTTGTCAAGGTTTCAAAAGAAAAGACTCGGTGGAAAGATTCAAGTTGGCTATCAAAAGAACAGATTCATCGCAGGGCTTTGTTTCTGCCTTGTTGAATGGCAACATCGGGGAAACTGTACAACTAGCGCCTGGAATTACAGTAGAAGGATATGTTATTGATCTGTAAATGAGTCTATTACATAATGATTGTTTCAAATTATCTACCAAAATTCATCCACAGCATTCTTCATTTATTTTTTTAAACTGCACCGTGTTGGAATTTCTCACATATTTATCTATAGGAGTGATGTCGTATAAAATATATAAATATTATTAATTTAATCATGAAAATGTCAGGAATATTTAAAAAAAAAAAAAAACTCTTTATTATTTCACATTTGCTACATCGCAATTCCCCCACAAGTTATAAAAATCATTTTGGAAAAAAAATATGATTTCTTGTCTTTCTCAATTTATACCAAAGAAAAAAATAACAAGCAGTAAAAATTAATTTCGAGAAACAGCAAATGGGAATTTTAAAATATCCTTCAATATTGTTGCTTTACGCAGTTTTGAGTGAGATGTTTAAGACATAAAACATAAAAAGGGAGAAAAAAACATTTATTTTAATTTTTAAGGTTTATTAGTTTATTGATATATGTATATGAAATTTATTATAAAAATACTGTTGACATAGACATTATAAACTCACTCACACATCACAATTATTATTAAAAGATTATTGCTCTTGTGAAAATATTTCCAACAATACTAATACAAGGTACAAAAAATTTTATCACTTAAATACATTGGATTTGATTTTAAAATTTGTGTTTTCATTCGAAAAAATCGAAAAGCGTCCTAAATTCCGGCAAAAACCATTCCTTATAAAAAATATCAATACCTACTTCAATTCACTTTGAACTCTGCACTTGAGCAATATTTTTAATACATAGCTACATTTAATGATTATTATTTTTTTACATTAATAGGGTGGGCATATTGCAATCGTTGTATAATCAGGAAGCATTTTTCAATATCAAAATATGATTATCAGCACATCTTTAAATCCAATAGTCCAAAGGCCAGTTATACACTAATCTTAGAATGATAATATTTTAATTTGACAATTTTGTTTGTTTTATAAAACTGGTGTAATATATAATATTTATCAAAAAAAAATATATATATCAATAATCACGCGTGTGCTATAATATATCGAATACAAATAATTTATATTTATTAATTTTCGAGTAAAGAAATTATTAATTCGTATTAGATATATTTTCACTGGCTAAATTACATGGCACGTGCTTACTAGTTAAATAGCCACTTCATTTGAAATATTTGCATAATTCAATGACTTCATAAAGCCCTCAAGTACATTACACAGTAGAGATCGTTTGTGAATCGTTTGGAATAGATACTCCTATTCAAACATAACATTACATTCTAGCAAATAAGTTGATTAATTGACACACCTCTCTATTCATAATACTAATATAAAATAAAGTTATTGGATAATTGAGATGCTCTTACAACTAAAATTATCTTAATGACTAGTAGAATAATGTCACAGATGCACTAACCACAAATTACTTATTATTTTATGAGACATTTGGTCTTTGCTTCAAATTACTCGGCACAACCCTTTCTTGGCAATATTCACTTCAGGCTTTCAATCAGCTGCTCGGTTTATACAAAAATACTCCAACTCGTATCCTGGCTTCAGGAGAGTGATACTGTTCTTTAAACTTCCCATAAATAAAGATATTTCTTAAAATAAACATTTTGTTACAAAACACAGCTGTCACACATCAATACATTACATAATTTAACTTTTTTCCAAGTTGGTTCCACTTTTCATAATGGCCTGCAAATGTAAGCCATAAATACAGAGGTACATTTTTAATTCTAAATAAAATTAATCGATATTAAGCTAATCTCACACAAGTGCTATACTCTCAAGCGATATTTCAGTTGGGTTTTATTAGCCTTTAAAGATGTTATAATCTCACACGGAAGCTTTAATCTTCCTCTTCCCCCTATGTTAGGGGGGGTGAAGAAGTTTGGGGGAGGGAGGGATCTGTGTTCTGTTTATCTGACAACGTCATTTTCAAATACCGCTCGACTAGCAGATCACATAATGTATTATATGTGTAGGCGTGACTTGATGGCTATTTGACAGCCGGAGTAGTCCAGTGGTAAGGCTCTTGACTCGCACACCGAAAGTCGCGGGATCGAATTCCGGCGTGGCAAATAAATTTTATTTGTGTTATTCCACCATTTTTTTAATTTAAAATAATATATAGTATATTTGCGGCATGTTCCAGAGTGGAAGATACTCTCAGTATCGCCCTGGTGTAAGACCACCATTCAGAATTGAAACGTTGCTTGAAATGGCATTAGTCGAGTTTGGTGACCAGATCTGAATAGCCAGGTAATTCCCCATCTTCCTCTTTCCTATCTCCTTGCCCTCCCCACTATCTTCAGCCTCACAACATACCACATTTTTGGGATGCCATAGTCTCACTGGCTTCAGACGGGAGCAGTTGGGACTCTTGTGCGGTATTCATATAAAAAAAATTTAAAAATTATCTGTCTTGTGTGAGACAACTGTATGGGATTGTATGCGAGCGAAATGGTGATATAGGCCACGCCCAAATACCGCATATAGCACCCGTATGAAACTAGCTTTATACTTTTGGGCACTTGATACATACAACCTGTTTCATTTTGTTGAATATTATTTATATAAAAAGGCACGACAATAAGGGATTGAATTTTAAGACGAAGGGGTTCAGGTTCAGGGATAAAATGCTCTAATTTCGGGCGATGATTCCACATGATGGTAGAAGTAAAAAAGATACATACATTTTTAGAAATTTCATTTTTTATCCATACAAAAATATTTTTCCTTATAAGATTTTTTAAAGCAATTCAACTCTTTTATTTGAAAACTACCTTAAAACGAAGAAATTTTGAAAAAAATATTTTTTTTTCTACTTGTATCATGATAATATAGTGCATTTTACCCCTAGACACACCTCGTAAATATATTTTTTTTGTTGCCACTTGACTTTAAATTAGTAATTACATATAAGAAAATATAAGGCAGGCCAATCAAGTTTGTGCCATTCTTTATCTAATCTATATCATAGTCATATTTTGACATTGTAGAAGAAATGGTTTTACTTAATACATACTATTGTATTATTTAAAAATAATCACAACTCCAAAATATAAAATAGCTTTCTCAAAAAAATATTTCCAAGACTATACATACTCTCTTAAACATATATTATTATGATTGTTTCCAGTTAAGTGATGAATTATTGGCGTCCATGACAGTTGACCCCTGACAGATGGCCCTCAGGCATATTTATGTACAATATGCAGTCGGTTTAGGGAAAATACGGTACACCTACTAACACAAAATATAGTTAATCTCCGAAGGGGTGTCCACAGAGGATGTACCGCCGAATATCAAAAGAAAAAACTACTTGTCTGTGTAATAAGTACATCAAATCGACACTGTAAATAAATTCGTTTGATATATTATTAAGGTTAAACGTCACGTACGTTATAATCTACGCATTCACAGATGGCGCCAATCAAATTATTTTAGGTTTTTAATGCTTTTTGCACGTTACACTTTAAAATATTTGGGTAAATTAATTGTTCGCGATGGTGCACATTTAATTAGAATATAAAAAAATAGTTTTGTCCATAAACAAACCCAAATCTTTTAAGAAAGGCTGAAAAATTCAATTTTGTATCGGTGACTCAATCCAATATTGTATTTTTCAGCCTTTCTTGAAAGATTTGGGTTTGCTGGCGCCATCTGTGAATGCAAAGATTATAACATACGTGATGTTTAACCTTAAAGGTATTTTGAAGTCGATTATAGGCTAGCTTTACACACATAAGACAAGTTACTCACAGGAGCGTTTACATATGCATCCGACTTGTGGTAATTAATGCTCACGGAAGTTGTTCGGAATTTTAACTTGCGTAAGGTCTCACGGGGACTGCTACACATGTAATTTCATTTGGCGTGAGAAGGCTTCCTATCAAGAACGATTTGCGACTGTCAAATTAATGCGATTTTGTCAATAAGACGAAAAGGCCCAAATAAAGTGTTGAAACAGAAGTTGGCTTGAAATAAACAATTCTCCTTGCACTTTTGTTCCATTGTTAATGAAGTTCTTTAATTTTATACGAATGACAGCTACTTGACAGCAATCGAATTTGAATTTAAATATGTAATATTATAATCGGAAAGATTGTGATTAGAAAGGGTTGGACCGATAATTAAATAGAAGGATGCTCATTTTTAGAAAATGTTTTTCCACCTGAAAAATAAATGATATTTCTTCGGTTTGCACACAAGTTCCGTAACTTGCTATAACTTACGTTAGGTGACTTTTGGTGTTGTTTGGTAATTTGGCCATAAATCGCTTATGTGAGCGACTTACGGGAAAAAGCTTACGAGTGTATAGGCAGCCATAGGTTTGAAATTGGTAAATAATACACAAAAAATAATAATTTTATAATAATTATAATTCCAGGGGCCAACTGTCGGGGATCAACTGTCGGGTCACCGAATCATTGAATTATCAAAAATATACATAATACAAACATTATACCCAATTATAGTAAAACCTGCATACAGAGCAGGTTTTCTCTGGTCCCAGTAACATTGGAATTAACATTCTCATGATTACAAAAATAAATATAAACTTTTACTGAACATACACTACATTGCACATTTGTTTCGTACATATTTACTAAGATACAAATGACAGTCAATATGTAGGTACCTGCAGTTTCAAGAGCTAAACGTCGTCCACGGGAATGTCAGCCAGGAGCTGTGCGGGGCTGGGGGGTGTTGGGTTGGTGCTAGTGAGCACGGCGTGGGCCTCCATCAGCACCACCAGGCACTTGCGGGCCTCCACGCGCGCCACCTCGTGCTTGAGAACCACGTGCTCGAACCAGCTGGCCTGCGAGGCGCACGTCAGCAAGCACAGTTTGCAAACCGGACTGTTTAATGAGAAGAAAAGAAAATATTACAAACATTATGGCATTTAGCATACGACCAAAATTTCATTTACATTTTTACTCCAAATAATGTCAGGAATCACTGGTTAAAGTAAGTCAAGTACATCCCTTAACACCCTGTACATTATAAAACTATATATAAAAAGTATATTTTAAAGCTATCATACATAAAGCTTCCATAACTCGTGATGGAAATGACATTGCAAGCTGAAAATAGTGACATTTACAGCAATATGCGAGCGAAGCCGGGGGCAAAAGCTAGTCTTCATATATAAAACAGTCGTGATAGTTATACCATTTATAACTCAGAATGGCTGGACCGATTTTTATGATCTTTAATTTGTTGGATTTGTCTTTGCCCCGAATAGCAGAATAGCTAAACATCGGAAAAATTCACAAAAAAAATGTTATGAATTAGATTCTTTTCCTAATACATTTTGTCTGGAATAATTTTCATATTATGAAAGAGCTGCAGGAATATTGTGATAAGTATAATATTGAGTAGTGAGTGAATTCCAAAAATTCAAAAACGTCAAATGTCAATGCGCTGATTATTTTGCTTTTGTTCTTAGACATATAAACTGCCCCTCTTTCTTACACACTAACTGATCACAGTCGAAAATGGGACAAAAGGTAAAAGTATGTCTGCACCTCTCCTCAGGAAAAATACAATAATTATAGTAAAAAATCTACCTCACTCGTCACTCAAAGAAAATGAAACGTAATTCCTGTAAGTAAGAAAATCACAAAAATTATAAATCACAACGCCATCTTTGATATTGACAAAAACAAAACACTGACAGTTGTGCATCGATAATTGCTTCATTGCGTAATTTTTAACTTAATAAAAAAACTGAATTTAATTTAGATAATTAGTTCGTTCGTAGTCGTAGGCCGTTCGTTCAAAGTCGCAAGGCATTCGTTCGTAACACAACAGTTATTGATTCTGAGGCGGTACGAAGTTCACCGGGTCAGCTAGTATGTAATAAAAATGGAATAAAACAAACAATTGCGCCATTTTAATAAGCGTGCATTCGAGAACAAACTTTTCTTAACTTAAGAATGAAATAACGTGCAAGGAAATCAGGCTACAACAAAAGGACAAAGTGAATACGCACTATAGTTTACTGTACAAAGGGATGAAGTTTTATAAACACGCTGCCAGAAACTTTAAAGTCTGCACCAATTGGAAGGTTCAAGATGTATTGTAGGAGCTACATCAAACTGGAAAAAATATTATATGCAATATGTAATGTAATAATATGTAACAATATGTAATAATTAATTGGCAATTTGTTGATTGTTATTGATAAAACGGGAAAATATTACATCAGCTTTCTACTAGCCCAAACTGTAGATTGCGGGAAATTTTAAAAAATGTTTTATGAAAGGTAGATAAATATGGCACATCATAGCCAGCGATCGCTTAAATCATTTTGCAAACTTGTCATAATATGCCAAAAATCGCTAAGTGAATAAGGTGGGTCATCCAGACAAAACAGGAAAAAATAAAGACAGCCTTTGAGTTGATAATTCACAAAAACGGCACTGTACAAATAATACAAACATTATTAAGTAGTGGCTATCTGGGTCCGCAACGAACCAAGGCTTCGACGCAGTTTCCCTACCTAGAAAAACTAATAAATAGGATGTGTAAATTCCCGTGATTTTATGTTACGTTTGGGGAATATTTCGGAAACGGGGAACATTGGGGGAATTTTCCAAGGCTAACGAATGAGGTTGTTGCCTACAATGATATTTCATTTTATAATGAAAACAAATAACTTAGTAAGCACCACTATTTTATTAACATTATCTACGGCCGGTTACAGTGCACGACCGACGGTCGGTGCGTACGTCGGTCGCCCTTGTCATTTGTATGAAAATTCATAAACCGTTCAGTGCAGGACCGACCGTACGCATGCGTATATCGCTACGCAGTGCGTACGAGAACCGTCGGTCGAGGGTGTGCGCATGCGGACCGTCGGTTGACCGACGAGCTAGACAGGTCGGTGTACCGATCGTATGGATGTCTGTATCATCGTCGTTTCTATTCCTAATACGTCAACGAAGATAATAAGCAGCAATTAAACTATTCGTAAACGCGTCCATTTCACGTACGACGTCCGGTCAGCTTGTTGACCAAGCGTGAACTGACGGTACGGACCGACGGTCGGTCGGTGGTATGCGATCGTCAAGACCGACCGCAACCATGCATATCATCAGGACCGACCGTTGGTCATGCACTGTAACCGGCCTACATGTTTCAAAAACAATGTTTTCTTCGTCAGGATAAGTAATCAATATAGATTAAATATATTATTAAATGTTAATAATATAGTGGTGCTTACTAAGTTATTTGTTTTCATTGTATCAATAATGACGCCACAAAGTATATTTGCAAAGTTTGAAGAAATATTTCATATTGTTCACAAATGTATCAAATTAATGAAAGCATGCTGAAAACAGAAAATATTGATTATTTAAAAGACATGAAGATAATATGTATTGCCGGCCGATAAACATGTGATGTCACGGTGCATATAACACGGTGCATCAGCACTGCAACACTACCATTCCAATTATGAATTATACGTGAGACACCATTCAGTATAAGTTCAGGGATCATTGAGACTCAACAACGGAGGCCTTCGTGATGTCATGTTTTCTATATGTCTGTCCAGATCTGCCCTGACGATGGAAACTGCAACCATGTCAGAAACGTTGGTTAACCCATTGGTTAAAAAATTGGCCTTCACCACCGAATTAATTTTGTACCAAAAATTGAAAACCTGCTTTGGTGTAATAAATCTATTGTAACTTTTGAACCATACATTCAAATGAATTAATTTCTTTAAATTTGTTTACATATTGGATTAAGGTGAAGAAAAACATAAAAATTTAAATTTAAAAAATATGAAAATATTTGTAAATAAGGATACAAATATAACCTTATCTTTTTTCATAAGTTTTTTTTCACATTTTTATTCATAAACTTAAAAAAAAACATAATATTCATAAATCGAACATTAATAATTTTTGTTTATTACATTCATATATACTAATAACTAATAAAATAATTTGTTATGATAGTCCTTAAAGCAATCAGGGATGTGCAAGGTCACAGCCAAAAGCCTAGAACCACTCGCAATTTTGAAGAAATTAAATGGCGGCTGGCTGCATACAAAACTTCGAACATAAATATCAGTGAAAAAAACATAAGAAACATAATATTGTCAATTCTACGAAATGAATTATTAATTACCTACAGAGCGTTCGGCATTTACATTTTTTAGAAGTGCAACACCGCATAATAACCCAAAAATGAATCACAATATATATATTTTTTTTTACAATAGTCCACACAGAAGGCTTGGAGGAAAAGGCCCTGTATCATTTTAGGGGATGCTGTGTGGGGGTCGCTTTAAGGAAAGAAAGGAGAGGAAGTTCTGGGAAGGAAAAGGTATAAGGGTTGGGTAGGAATCTGGAGGTCAATATGTTCTGGAGTGATGAATCCATCCCTCCCACTGCGGTGCAGGCGGTGTTCTGAGAGAGTCCTGCTCAACCAGTCTCTCCTGATCCGGTCCGGATGCATGTGACGCCGAGACCTAGACAATCCTCACTCCGTGAACCCGGGCACCTCTGCTAAGTCACCACACGTAGCGAACCACTTGGGATGACCTGTGGCAGGGGTGTGGTTATCTAACAAATGGTATGATTGGTATCCATACCGACCTTCCAAATTGATATAAAAAATAAAATAATTTGTGCTCACTTATCAGCTTGGTGTCTGTTCTTGATGTGGCGCCTGCGATACCCCCAGGTGTGGTAAATCCGGGCGCAGAATGGACACGGAAACTTCGGGATCTTGTAATCATTCATGTCACTCGCTTCTTTGCATTCTAAAGCAAAACACATTCCGTGTCATAATATTACACAAATTGAGGCAATCGGTCAGCAATAGAGTAATAACTTAAGCCGTTCACACCTGAATTAAAACGGGCAGTGATAAAACATACTTGATGCTTGATAACCTTGAAGAATTGTTTTTCTTTTTCTTCAATTATGTACAAGTTATTGCTACTTTTATTAAATAAAACATTGTCTCTAATTATGTAATCTAATACAACATTTTTTTAAAACAAAAAAATTACTTAAAAGTTAAACAATAAAACATTTCAAAGGTGGCTAATAAATAAATACTTTTATATGCATTTGAAAAAGGAACAAAAATGCTAAAAGTCCGACTATTCGGTTTTGACAGCGTTTGTAAGTCACAGATAATTCAAAACACAAATAGTGTAGTGTGGCCACATGAATGAAATCTTTGAAGCCACCAAGAGAGATATTGGCGCAAGCGATTGTTACCTTGTCTTTCATACAGTTTCTTTATACACAAGGGTCAAAATTGCATTCCAAAATACATTTTTTTAAATACGGCCGCGGCCACTGGGTGACAAACGGCACGGATCGAGGGAGGCGCGGGCGGAGGGTGCCGGATTATTGGACGTTTCGGTCTGTTTAAGCACCGGATTTGTGAGATTGTAATGTAATTGGAAAACTTAAACTGTCAACTTTTATTTTCTCTAGATAGGGAGGAAAAAAATCTGATACCTCCTATATACAGTAAACCCTCTGTCTACCGTTTTTGAAGAATCGTATTAAAATAAACTATAAATGCAGGAAAACAATGGACGGGGGAATCTATAAAAAAGGTAGTTACATTCATACTTAAATTTAATATTCTTAAAAAATGTACAAATTTCACATATGTTTTAGGCCACTTTACAATTTTCAAAAAATCACAAATTTTTTTGGCTTAAAGTACGCTTTATCAACAAAAAATGGTTTGCCGTTAGTTGCAAATCAATGTCTAAAGTGAAAGGGCAATTTTTGAAGTGGAGAAGACTTATTAATTATTAATCCATAACGATATAATCCATAACTTATTAATCAATATTTGTCTTTCTTTTTATCAGTGTGAAAAAAAGAAATTTATATTTGGAAAATATATTTAGAAAATCAGATTTGGAACGGCCTATCTACCACCACTTTCTGACCCTCAAACATACAGAAACCACTGTGAAGACATCGAAACAATTTCATCAAAATATTCTCACTCGAAAATTGTTATCCTTGGAGATTATAACTTACCAAACCTAACATGGAAAGCAAAAAACTATGGTCTCATCACAAACGAAAGTGAAAACGATCGTGCACGTGAAGTTTTCACCAACATAATTTTATTTATAACTGTAACAATCGCTTATTAGACTTAGCTTTATCAAACTATCCTAAAATATCTGTAGAACTCTCAAATGATCCACTACTACCAATAGATAATCAACATCCTCCCCTATACGTTAAATTAAATATTACATGCGAAAATGAAAAAATACCTGTACAAAGAGTCCTAAACTTTAAACGAGCCGACTTCGACTTAATTAACAGCCATCTCTCAAATACAGACTGGTCGTTTTTATCCGATGAAAACATTGATGAATCTTTAGACCAACTTTATTCATACTTTTCAAATATTATTGAATCCTATGTACCTTTTTATTCACCGAGAAGCTATACCTACCCGGTTTGGTTCTCATCAGAGCTTACTGGCTCTCTTCAGCAAAAAAAGAGTCAACACAAAAAATTCAAACAAAGCAAATCCATAAGTGATTATAAAATCTTTAGCGAAACCAGGAAAAAATGTAAAGATCTTTCCAAACAATGTTACAAAATGTATATAACCTCTATCGAGGACACTGTCTTTAAATCCAAAAATCTTTGGAAATTTCTTAAAAAACTAAACAATGAAAACACAGACTACCCGCCAATAATGCAAATGAATGGAACCAGTGCAAACAATACACAGGACATTGTAAACCTTTTTTCGGACTTCTTCAAAGATGTATATGATGAAGAAACCCCAGTTGACAAAATACCTGAATACAAATTTAGCAAGACTACAACACTTAACCACTCAGCAACATAAGCAAATATACACGTTAATATGCCGACATCAGTTAAGTACAATAAGCGTGTTTACACGTCAACGCATATGTTTATACAGAAATCGTCATAACTCCGTTATTGTTCTAGTGACATCCCTAAAACAAAAAGGAGAAGCTCCATAATAAATCAACCTACCCATCACTATTCAAGATGTCCATAGAAATAGATAAAAAAAATCTTTTCTGTCAGATACATGATAGACCGCCAAATTGCCTATTCACTGTTCGACATCGTTATTTTTTTATTAAATATTCTTGTATGAAATGATAAAAAAGCGAGGTGACTAAATTGTTTATTATACATTTATAAGATAGAATAAATATTGTCTTTTATATAATCCGTGATTTTAGTACCGTTTTCACATAAAAACATCACGTGAGTCATTTTTTCATTTTTTTTATGTTTCCATTCTAATTTTTAATGTTTACAAATGTTAATATTTATTTGTAACATAACAGTTTGAAAGCTTATTTCATATCCTTTCAAAAACAGTTTTTAGTATTCGGCTAAGTTCGGAAATGTTTCATTTATAGAGCTTTAATTGTGAAGCGGAAATAACATAAAGTTTTTGTAAATCTGATATGTCGTTTAAGACGTAAAAAGTGTATATTCGCGATGTATCGGAGTGGTTAACAAATTGCCATATCACACAAAAATGTTGCGAACAGAAATTATTTTCCTTAGACACTGACAAATCCGCTGGCCCAGACAACATTCCACCAATATTCCTCAAAAAATGCTCTAATACATTATCTAAACCACTCACATTATTATTCAACCGTCTCTTGACCCTTGGACACTTTCCAGACCGCTGGAAATCTAGCTTAATTACACCTATCTACAAAAAAGGAGACGACATTAATATAGCCAATTATCGCCCCATTTGTATACAGTCAGTACTACCTAAGCTTTTCGAATCACTGGTCCTTGATGAAATCTATCCCAAATTAATAAAATTAATTGACCAAAATCAGCATGGTTTTATCAAAGGTAGATCTACCGCAACTAACTTAACAATATTTTAAAACTTCATACATATTACAATCTTTTGCAGAAAATAAACAAGTCGACTGCATATATACAGACTTTTCGAAGGCATTTGACAAAGTATCCCATAAACTACTAATCCAAAAACTATTTGCTCTAGGAATAAGGGGTAACATGCTAAAATGGTTTACTAGCTATTTATTAAATCGTAAACTGTTCGTCAAAATAAAATCTTGGATGTCGATGGGCTACTAGTGGCCTACTGCAAGGCAGTCACCTTGGCCCGGTTTTGTCCCTCATTTTCATCAATGATATAACCAATTGCTTCAATGATGTCGAGGTATTGCTCTTTGCTGATGACATCAAGCTATACAAGAAAATAACTGATATAAATCATTGCCAAATACTACAGTCAAATATTAGCAAGTTTAAAGATTGGTGCATTCAAAATAATTTATTTTTAAATGTAGAAAAGTGTAAAACCTTGACTTTCTTCAGAAATAAAAATCCTGTTTTATTTGAATATTCCATCAATAACACAGCTTTAGAAAGAGTCACAGAAATGAGGGATCTTGGAATCATTTTGGATGAAAAACTAAGTTTCGCCAATCATATCCACCAAATTATGAACAAAGGTATGAAAACACTAGGTGTTTGGTTTTGAAGTGATAATGTGCACAGTACCTGCCGGGATGTCATTTTATCCTTCCTACCTTCCCCAACCATGTCACATTGCTGAAGAAAGCTGGGAACCGTGACAACAATAACAACCAACAATTGGTGACTACAAGTCGACTTGTGACATTGGAAGGAAGTGTTTTTTGTAAGTTATGTGTTCGCCTTCTAATTTGGTAAGTGCCTTGGTTTTCCTTTCTTCCTTGTAGTCCACAATTTACCAGCACACATATAAGCATTCAGCTGCAATCAATTTTTTTTCGTATTTTCGTAATTTACAGTCCATATCGCCAGTTGCATTTGAGGCTGTCATTTTCGAAGGTAGCTTCGGATGCAACATTTTTGTTCCAATCGTGCCGGATTTCGTGAGCCTTTGGAGTTGGATGCTTGTATGTGTTTTTCCAATAACCTTGATCCCGTGTTCCTAATATTCCTGGCATTTCGGCCTTCGAATTGGGCATATTGTCACCTCAAAGGGGATAAAATTCGTAGTAAATTGTGCATTTTTCGTTTGTTGAATTCTATTTTCAAATATTAGCAAGGGATTATTATTATTCAATCTTTGTATAAAATGGCTGCTTCTGCTATTGTTCGTAATAAATTGGCCATTCTAGGTCTTCGGGAAATTCATGATTCATCGATCAAAGCAGTTATTTCTGGTAATTTAATAGATAGAAATAGTTTACTGGTTAGAATCAAAGATATCGAAAAGCAAAGGAATGACTTTGTTGAATCTTATGTGATCTTAGAAACGTCAAAGAGTAAAGAGTTAGACCTAACCGATTTGGAAAATAAATATAAAACCTTTATGAACATGTATTTTGAAATTCATACGAATTATCTAGCAGTTTTTCCACCAAAGGAAGATTCAATAAAAACATCAAATAGTCTCGGTTTTTCACTTCCAAAAATTAGCTTGCCAACTTTTTCGGGTGGAATTACTGAATGGATAAATTTTATAAATACGTTCGATGCAATTATTCATAATAATGAGTCTCTAAGTGACATACATAAACTGCATTATTTGTTAGGAGAGCTATCGGGTGACGCGTTGAATATTATAAAGCATCTTCCGGTTTCCGCAATCAATTATCCAATTGCTTACAATTTGTTGAGAGATCGTTTTCATAACAAACGGATAATTGCAGACAGACATGTAGAGAACATTATCTCATGCCCCATAATAAAAAAGGATTCGCTCAGATCTGTCGTTAATGTTTTGAAGGAAAATAATCAGGCGTTAGAAGCCTTACATTTTCCAACAGATCAGTGGTCATTTTTATTACTACATATTGTTTTGAAGAAAATTCCTGATGACCTCAGAACTAACTTCGAGATAATGGGTCACAAGGACGAAATTCCTTCTTTTTCGCAATTATTGTCGTTTTTAGAATCACAATCTAAAATTTATGAATCAGTTCATGGGTACGGTGTGAAAAATGAAGCGCCAAAAGCAAAACCAAATCGCTTATTAAATTCTTTTGTCAGTACACAAAAATCGGTGTGCTTAATATGTAAAGGTGGACATTTTCTCTCAAAGTGTGACCAGTTTTTAAAGCTACAACCACGTGCTAGATTCGATGTTGTGAAGAAATATAAATTGTGTCAGAATTGTCTTTCCGGTCAGCATTTGGTCAAGAACTGTTCGTCGCGTTTTAATTGTTTTCGGTGTCATAAAAATCATCATTCGTTGTTGCATTTTTCTCGTGACGTAAACAGCCAAGTACAGGCGTCAAATAGCAACAATTTCGATAACACTTCTAGACAAGAGATACTTGATTCCCCACCTGAAACCATCGATCCAATCGTATCGGCCATCGCGGCAACAACACCTCATTTGGAGAGGTTTAATAATCCCAACGTTTTATCGAGCTCTAGCCAATCATCAGTTTTGTTAGCTACGGCTATCGTAGAAGCTCGTGATAAAAAGGGTAACTTTCACAAGGTTCGTGTATTATTGGACTGTGCAAGTCAGGCAAATTTTATTTCAAATGATTGTGCAATTCGTTTGGGCCTCGACTGTTCTAATAAACAAATTCCTATTCGAGGAATTGGACAGTTGTCGGCCATCGCGCAGAAGGGACTGGTCAAGTGTCGGATCCGTCCTCTATGTTCGAATGAGCTTTTTGATGCGGAATTCGTCGTGTTATCAAGCATTTGTGCACAGTTGCCTAGTTCTCCCATTCGTCGGGGAGACTGGGATCATTTGAGAAATTTAACTTTGGCAGATCCAAATTTCGATAAGCCCTCTGCAATAGATATTTTATTGGGTGCTGGATTGTTTTCGTCAGTACTTCGTTCGGGGCAGGTGGTAGGAAAAGTGAATGAACCGATAGCTTTGAACACAGCTTTTGGTTGGATTTTAATGGGAAATGTCGATCACAGCACATCTCCTATTAATTCGTTTTTGACAATATTAGATTCATCAATTGAAACTAATGTGAAGATAACTTGTGAAATTGAGGACATTCCCAATCATCCTTCACTGTTATCTCCAGAAAAGTTGCTTTGTGATAACATATTTTCAACTCAGCATTATAGAGACGATGCGGGACGGTACGTTGTTCCACTTCCATTCGGGGAAGTTAAATCGGCTCTTGGTGATTCATATCATTCGGCAGTATCTCGTCTGCATCACCTCGAGCGCCGTTTTTCTCGGCATGCAGATATAAAATCTGATTACATTCACTTCATGAGAGAATATGAATCTTTGGGCCACATGATAGATGTGACAAGTTCATCAGTTTCGACTGGAAGATATTTCATTCCTCATCATTGTGTGATTAAGGATACTGGATCCATTAAAAAGCTTAGAGTTGTTTTTGACGCAAGTTCAAAAACATCTTCTAACCAGTCGTTAAATGATATACTTTTAGTAGGACCTAAAATTCAGCAAGATATTATGAAGTTAATTTCAAATTTCAGAACGCACAAAATTGTCTTTACAACAGATATTTGCAAAATGTATAGACAAATATTGGTTCGACCAGAGGATAGATCCTATCAACATATTTTATGGCGTGAATCACCAGAACAAATGATTAAAGAATTTGAACTGCAAACTGTTACGTACGGAACGGCTTGCGCACCGTTTCTCGCGATACGTAGTTTACAGCAAGTCGCATCGGATGCCAAATTTTTGACAGCATCAAAAGTTTTATTAGAAAATACGTATGTTGATGATATTTTAACTGGAGCATCCACACTTGAATCGGCACGTAAATTGCAGCGAGACTTGGTGGAACTACTTAGTCTTGGCGGTTTTGAATTGAGCAAGTGGTCGAGTAATTGTCGTGAACTGCTTTCTGATATTCCAATCTCACACCAGGAAGCACCTATAGAAATTGATTTAGATCATGCCAATAACATTAAGATATTAGGTATTGTTTGGGATTCGCAAACTGATTCGTTCTCGTATCGAATAAAAACATCTTCTAACCATTCGTTGAATGATGTATTTTTGATTGAGCTTAAACTTCAACATGATATTGTGAAGTTAATATTGTATTTCAGAGCTCACAAAATTGCCTGTAAGTTAACTGCTGAAGAACTTCGTTCAGTTCTAAAATCGTGGTTTATGAAAGTGCAATTCGTGCATTTTCATCCCGTTACAGGCAAAACTTGTCAAAATTTGTCTCTCGGTTGGCAGATTATACCTTTTTTGAATTCCATTAGTTTATTCAGAGGTGGTGGGCGATTGCAGCATGTCCATATCGCCTCTAATGTCCAACATTTTGAACTTTTGCCCAAGAAAAGTCATTTTACAAATTTGATTATTGACTCGTACCATAAAAATTATTTACATGTGGGGCCTAGGACGTTATTTTCAATTTCACAATCAAAACATTTAATTGTTTACGCTCGAAACGCCATTCGGTCGCATCTTGGTAAATGCATAACATGTTTTAAAGCTCGTCCTGTTGGTGTACAGCCTATGATGGGAGATTTGTCCCAAATTAGATTTCGTGAAGGTCGTCCTTCCCGCAATCTTGGGGTAGGTTTTGGTAATCTATTTTCAATAGAGAAAAGTAAGCGTAGAGGAGCCAAAGTTTTGAAGGCTTATTTGTGCTTATTCATTTGTTTAAGTACTAAGGCAGTACACTTAGATGTTGAATCTGAATTATCCACAGAAGCCTTTTTAGTGACTTTGGATCGCTTTTTAGCCAGAAGGGGATTACCTTCTTGTATCATTAGTGATAACCACACAAACTTCGTTCTTTACTTATCAGCTCGTGATTACCTCACATCTGCTGCCACCACGCTGCAAATCAAATGGTATTTTCACCCCCCTTCTGCTCCTCACTTTGGAGGCATATATGAGGCAGGAATAAAATCTTCAAAATATCACCTAAAACGAGTAATAGGTGAACAAGTACTCACGTTTGAGGAATTAGCAACATTGTTTAGTCGAATAGAAGCCATCTTGAATTCTCGTCCATTATCTCAATTGTCTTCTGATCCATCTGAACTTGAAGCATTGACGCCTGGTCATTTTTTGATAGGGGCTCCTCTTACATCGGTTCCGGAACCTGATTGGTCTGAAGTACCAATGAATAGGTTATCACGTTGGCAATTGTTGCAAAAAATAACTCAGGCATTTTGGAATCGATGGAGAAAAGAATATTTGCACACCCTTCAACAACGTGGAAAGTGGATGACTTCATCACCCAATCTTAATGTTGGAGATTTGGTGTTATTAAATGATGGAAAAATTCCATCTATGCACTGGCCACTGGGACGCATCGAGGAATGTCATCCGGGTCCTGATCAAATCGTACGGGTTGTGACAGTTAAAACTGCACAAGGAACTTTTCGTCGACCAGTTGTCAAACTGTATCCATTACCACTCTGAAACATTTTATTTTTAATTTTATATTTATCGTTTTCATTTTCGTTTGTTTTCTCTTTCTTTTTGTTCGATTTACCGCAGTGTCGGTTGCTATGAAAGATAGTTCTTAGATAACTTTTCTTAGGAACATATTCGTTATGTACTAATTTTAGCTCTATTTTAGACTTACGTTCCTATTTTTTAATTTCGTTAAAGTTTACGTTGCACAAAGATTGAATAATTGTTTGTCGTTTGTTAATTATAGGTTGTTATTAGATTCATTTGTTTGTTGTCAGTATTCGGAAATGTGTGATTTGCCATCGGTCGTAGATAAGAGATTTCAATCTCTTCTCGGGGGCGGGAATGTTTGGTTTTGAAGTGATAATGTGCACAGTACCTGCCGGGATGTCATTTTATCCTTCCTACCTTCCCCAACCATGTCACATTGCTGAAGAAAGCTGGGAACCGTGACAACAATAACAACCAACAATTGGTGACTACAAGTCGACTTGTGACATTGGAAGGAAGTGTTTTTTGTAAGTTATGTGTTCGCCTTCTAATTTGGTAAGTGCCTTAGTTTTCCTTTCTTCCTTGTAGTCCACAATTTACCAGCACACATATAAGCATTCAGCTGCAATCAATTTTTTTTTCGTATTTTCGTAATTTACAGTCCATATCGCCAGTTGCATTTGAGGCTGTCATTTTCGAAGGTAGCTTCGGATGCAACACTAGGCTTCGTTTTAATTCCATAGAAGCCATTAAACTATTATATGTATCTCTAGTTAGAAGCCAAATTGAATATAACTCGATAGTTTAGTCTCCATCTTTCACAATCGTTCAAAATTCACGTTAATAATATTGAGCGAATACAAAAAAATATTCTGCGTTTTATAAATTTTAAATTAAATATCCCACTAGAAGACTTAAAATATAATCTATTACTAAATATTCTAAAAATACACACACTAGAAGACAGACGTAAAATAAACGACTTGACATTTTTATTCAAAATACTTAACTCTAAATTCGACTGTTGCGAACTCCTACAACTCATAAACTTACGAATACCGACAGTAACCACACGACAAAATACACTATTCTACTGCAGCATTCATAAGCGGAACTACATTGCCCACTCTCCGATACAAAGATTTCACACTATGGGAAATCAGTACTTAAGTGATGTTGACATATTCAACATCAACTTGGCGAATTTTGTGGATCTTGTAATAAACTTATTCCAAAACTATTCCTAAACATATATGTATTTTTGTAAACTTATCAAATCGCTGTATTTGTGTGACTTGTGTGCATTTTTATCTAATTTTATTCTTATCATTTCTCTATCTGTTTAAAAATCATCCGTCATAAACAAATTATACTACTGTAAAAGCCCTCTGGGCGTTGAATAAATAAATAAATAAATTGAGTTTTAAAGAAATATCAAAAGCTTGTATGTAGCGGGCATAAGGGCTCTCGGTCGAATGTAAATTACCCTGATAGAGCAAAATATAAAAGGGATGCTATACGAGCTCGGCTTCGCAAATAGGTAGTTTTTAGTTAAATCATCTTTAATCACAAGTAATCTGTTACGAAACTTTAAGCGCGTTTTTCTGAAAACTGCATTTAAAAAATCAGTTGTTTTATTTTATTTGTGTTATATGTAATTATCTAGCGAAATACGTATGGGTTTTTCGAAATACATATTATTATCTAAATTTTTTTGTGAAAAGCGCATTTTTGGTAGCTTTTGGGCTACAGAAACTAAATTCTTTTTTGTTCGAACTCAAACCTGGAGTGAGTTATTGTCTCCACCTCACGACCATCGATTTTCACAAAATCACCTGTCAAGCCACAATTATTGCAAAAAAAATTACCTTACTGTACTTTAATTTAAATAAAAATGATCAACTCTTCAAAAAAAAATCTTGAAAAAGAGTAATTTTTTGGAGGGAGAGAGTGGTGTAACCCCTTAAATACTTGAATCAAGTATCATCTTGTCTGGGTGTTGCAATTCTGAATTAAAAGATACTCAAATTTGTAAAAGGCATTATTTTTCATACATACAGTCATATTTACATACATTACGGTACATAGAAGTCATATTTACATCGACAAGCTCTATGTATTAATTCTGTAAATCCACTACTCTACACAATCGAATTGTGAAGTTATTCTTTACTTGCATAGTATATATCCTGAAATAATAATGTTATATAAAAGTAGCAGGGGCGTGCACAGAAATTTTAGTGAGCTAGATGGCTAAGACTGGAAAATACAACATTATTGATGTTGTTGTGGCTGAAAATGATTTTTATTTTTTTTCGAAATTTCAATTTTGTGTATGAAGATTTTTATCTAGATTTTATACCTATAGGTATGCCTACCCTGAATAAAAAATCTTCATACAAAATATTGAAATTTCGAAAAAAATAAAAATCATTTTCAGCTACAACATCATTTACGTCGAATTTTTCAATCTTAGCATTCTAGCTCACTTAAAACTCTGTGCACGCCACTGAAAAGTAGGTATGTACCTAGCATCGCAAATTTAAAAATAAAAAAATTCACACAAAGCTACAAAGAAAAAAAACTTGAAAGTTTGATACAACTGTGAAGTGACATAAAAGTATCTTTACTACAATACTACGCTGATTCAAAGTAGAATAACAGAAATGTCTTTACCTTTTTCCAGATTAGGTTCACAATTCACATTCACAAAGCTGGACAAGGCTTCCACGGCAATAGTCTGTTCACAGTTCACAGAATCTTCCATTCCTTTCTCCAAATCAATCTCCTCCACTATATTCTCTTTCCCGCTCTCAATAAGCTCCTTATTTTTGTCTAAATCAGCAGTCAGACAAATTATTTTGTCACGATTTTTAAGTTTTGTTTTTTTCTTCTTTGTTGTACTTTTACTGGTATTTTTCGGTTGGGTGGTAAGGTTCTTATTATTATTTTGGCTGCAAATCTGGTTGTAATTGTAGGGAATCTCACAGATCTGGTTGTGGTGAGGCGTGTCACCGTCTGCGAGGCAGGTGGAGTCCATGGTGTCTGTTCCCTCGTCGATGTTACCCTCATTTTCAGACCAAACCAATTCGGGAGGTTCGCTTTTCGGAATAACCTAAAAATAAATTTATTAAATTTCAATTAAATCGATATTCCTACAGCTAAAGCTATATAAAACCTCCACAGTCGAATTTCTTCAAGACTAATAGTTGACTTCAACTAATAATTATTATTGAAATCATTGAAACAGACAAGCCGCTTGATTTCTCAGCCAAGTTCTTAGTGAAGCCTGTAACTGTATTACTTAAATTTCACAAAAAAGGCTTATCAAGAAAAGGAAAATTCCTAACGTTAGATTTCCAAAAAATGTTATATTTATGTACGTTACAAATTGAAAAATTACCTGCTCAATATCACATAAAACATGACAATCATCAACAAAGTTATTAGATGATTCAATTTTTGGGTTTTTTCTAGCAGTCTGTGATTCGGTATTGACATTCCAGGGAAGTTTTCTTTTTAGCAGTATCTCAGCATGTTCCTCTGCTTCAGCTTGAGAATCTTCAACAACTGAGAGACCCTTTATTTTCAAGGATTCGGCGGCTTTCAATAACTCTGGCAAAAACTCTTGGGTGACATTAACTTCGCCACTGTAAATGAAAGTCAGCAGTGTTTGTAGTGCAAATAAGCTTACACCTTGCAATATGATTATGGGATGCTTATAGGGATTTTGCTGAAAGAAAACAAATCTTACATTATTTTTTGCACCATCTAAATATTTAACTCGGGAAGAAAACAAGAGAGCAATACGACTTCCAATCATCAACAGCACATGGAGCACAGCTATCAGATAATAAAAAAAACGGTACAATATCAACACGCAACATTGTATGTAGAAAAGGGGAAGGATTGGTATATGGTATATAGGAAGGTATATGGTTACTAGTTAGAGTAGTTGGTACTTAAACAGTAATCAAAAAGTAATTGACTTACAGTGAAAATGTTACTAAATAGAGGGCTACAAGCTGACAAAACAACTTTATGGGCCTTTAAACTCTCCCCCTCGGAAACTAGGGTTACATCGGTATACCCCTGATTATAAAACAGAGCTTTCAAATTGTTTAACATATTCACTTGAAATCCGCTCCATTTTAAACTTATCTCATTTAATGCCATTTTATTAATAAATAATACTGTCAAATAATTATTGAAACATGAGGACAACGAAAACAAACACAAAACACAAACATCGACCAGGGATGTAATGCCTAAAAAAATTATTTCCCTAGATTTCGAGGTGAAATTTCCCTAGAATTTACCTAGATTTCGAGGGTACGGTTTGGCAAATCAAAACTCGCGAACTTTTTTTTTTAATTTCTTGGGCAATAACTATAACAATTTCTAGACATTTATTTTACTAAAATTTATTTTATTTTATTTATTTATTGTTTTGACTTAATTTTTTTTTAATTAAAAAAATTTAAATTAAATTTAAGTAACAAATAAATGTACACAGAAAAAAAAACTTTTCAAGACAAAATACATAATGAACGTTTGTTTTACATGTCATAAGGCTCGATGACACACGGCGAGTTTACAAGCTACTATCTACTAAATTTAAAAGCGGGTGAATCGGCGAGTGAGATTGTCATGATGACACACAAAACTGTCCACTCGGTCCACTCGCTCAGTAGCTCGCGACATTTTTGTAGGAAACCGGACTCGCACGTAGCTGCTAGCGCCAATAGCGGAAATAACGTGAACTAATCCTTCAGAAAGTTGACAGTCGAAATCAGCTGGTTTTTGGCAGCCATATTGGAAACACAAATAAACCAATCACGAGTCGGCTTGTAGCGTGTAAAGTTGAGGACCTTTCAACTTTTTCCGTGGATTGTCAACAATTTGCTAGTTAGCAAGTAACACGATGACACTGAGCGAGTTTACTAACAGATAGTGAATTTCCGAGATAGTAGCTTGTAAACTCGCCCTGTGTCATCGACGCATAAGCAGACAAATTATTCAAATAATCACATTTACGCAAGTACGTAATCAGCTGATTGTGTAACACTAATCCTGTTATATGTTTATTAATCGGAAATATATCGGAACTTAGTAAATGTACTTATAATACCTACTGTGCTTTTCCAAATAAAACACTTTTTGCTAAGAGAAATAATTATTTCAAAGTATGTACCTATTCCTCTACATGATTGGTTTATTTATGTCCTCTACGTGTAGAGTCAGGGTTGGCAGTGATCTGTCCGAGTCCTTTGAAGCGCTCCACGGGGTGAGACAAGGAGATGGATTGGCCGGCCTCTTATTCAACATAGCCTTAGAAAAAGTTATTCGTGACTCAGGCATTGAGATAAGAGCAACGATATTTGACAACTCTATGCAACTATTAGGTTACGCTGATCCTGATGATATCGACATAATCGCGAAAACTTCCGATGCTTTACGTGACGCCTTCATAAATCTTGAAAGTTCTGCTAAAAATATGGGTCTCATAGTAAACCAGCAGTAGACCAAATACCAAAACAAATAAACAAACCCCAACTCTCTTATGTGAAAGCAATAATGTTGAAAGCCATACCCCCCTGTTGCATCGAATTGAACACGGAAAAGGAAATACGCATTCCGGTACCAGCTACTTTGTCCCGGCGACTTTTGTGTCACTGGATCGCCCGAAATTATTTTTGAGGAACTGGCTCATAAATAAACCAAACTGTGTTAGAGTACAATATAATTTAAGCACTGGTGGACTCCATTTCTAAGTTAAAATCAATCTTGTGTTCATAATGCTAATTCAAATTGCGGTCAAGGAAACCGTCCAAATGCAAAAACAGGAGAAAAACATTTTCGTGTTCTGGGTGTAGTATCAATTAAAGCTGAGGACTCGAGTATAGATTCACTCTTATGTTAAAACCAGTTTCATCTTCCGAATGATCTGTCAAAATTCCAGTAGCGGATTATCTGCTAATGCGTTTCGAAGAAAACCGTTCTAACGTTTACAGTGGAATTAACATTTTTCTAACTTTTCATGAATACCGCACAAGAGTCCCAACTGCTCCCGTCTGAAGCCAGTGAGACTATAGCATCCCCAATTGGGGTATGTTGTGAGGCTGAGGGTAGTGGGGAGGGGAAGGAGATAGGGGAGAGGAAGGTGGGGAAGTACCTGGCTATTCAGATCTGGTCTCCAAACACGGCTAATGCCATTTCAAGCAACGTTTCAATTCTGAATGGTGGTCTTACACCAGGGCGATGCAGGGAGTATCTTCCATTCTGGAGCGTGCCGAAAATATATTATATATTATTTTTAAATGAATAAATTGTAAAATAACACAAATTAATCAAATAAAATTTATTTGCCACGCCAGGATTCGATCCAGAGATCTTCGGTGTGCGAGTCAAGCGCATTATCGCTGCGCTACGGCGGCCGTCCGTGTGTAATTATTATTCGTGACTCCATAAATATACCAAACCACCCACGTGACTCTCTGACCCCCCACCATACGAAAGAAGAAGAAGAACTCGTAAATTGTCATGAAGATTAATTCGCAGAATCAATCTTCAGTTGTAAAAATTCGAGATGCAAAATCCAATTACATGGATAATAACATTATCGATTTCCGAGAGCAGTTATGAATTTGTAGTAGAATTTATTTATAAAAAAAATATTGGAAGAATACCGTCACATGTGATATATAAAAATCGGTGTAAAATGAGGTCGTAATAAAAAAATTATACACCCCCCCCCCCCCCCCCCGTCCAACCCACGGGAGATGTTACGAATTTCCAAATGGACCCCGACCGCAAAAAAGTTCCTCTCCCTTGCACTAAACCATAGGTTCTCAACGTGGGCGATAACGCCCCCTTGGGGGCGTTTGAGACCTTCAGGGGGGCGGTAGAAGATCCAGAGACAATTGGGGGGCGTTGAGATGGTACAGGGGGGCGTTGGAAAGTAAAAAAATATGGTTTAAAAAAGACAAAGAAAACACGCTAATCACATACTAATAAAGGAAAGTAAACTTTAATGGGTAATTTTTGTTATTGTGTGTATTTTAATCATTTTTATCACGTTTGCTAAAATTCATTCGAGAGTTCGGGAAGTGAATGAAAATTGAACTAATAGATTCCGTTACATTCAGATCTACATTAAATTTTATGAATGATAATTTTAATTTGTTGATTAGAATAAAAAAATATTTTAAATTTAAATCTTCCGATTTCACGTGAAATATCTCATACAACGGGATTACCTGTAGGTATATATTACCCTATATTATCATACGGCAATATGGTGTGGATTATATTAAATACGGATTTATCGAAAATACTACAAATCCATCATCGCCAATGTGCCTTATTTGTCGAATAAGAAAGACGAATATGTGACCTTTTTTCGAAACATGAAAAAGAAGTACGAAATTCAGCCAAATATATCAAAACTATTCTCGACAGCTTCTAAGCAAGACGATGATGGACTTCGAGCTTCGTACAATATCTCATTTTTGATTGCTAAAACAGGCAAACCACATACTATTGGGGAAGATTTAATTTTACCAGCAGTAAAAGAAGTAATAACCGCTGTGCTCCATAAACCAGCTGCAGATATTATCCGAAAAATTCCTTTGAGCTATAGTTCAATTGAAGAAATGGCTGAAAACATTGAAGAATCATTGTACAATCATCTGCAGTCTTGTCGATTTTCAATTCAGCTGGATGAGTCCACTTTACTAACCAATGAAGCATTGTTATTGTCATACGTGAGATTCATCAAAGATGAGAAAATATGTCAAGAATTATTGTTTGTTACAAATTTGGAAACAGGTACAAAAGGAGAAACCATATTTAATACACTGGAAAAGTTTTGTGACGAAAAGAAAATTCCTTTAAATAATATTTTGTCATCTGCTACGGATGGCGCCCCAGCTATGACAGGGCGTCACAAAGGCTTCATAGCGTGCTTAAAAAATAAAGTTCCTGACTTGCTTGCTGTGCATTGCGTAATTCATCGCCAGCATTTGGTTTCGAAAATCTGAGTGAACACCCCCATACATCACTGCAATATGTTATCAGAGCAGTTAATAAAATCAGAAGTAACTCATTGAATGACAGATTATTTGGACAGATTTGCTTGCCAATGATGAAGATTTCAACCGATTGCTGCTTCACACAGAGGTGCGTTGGCTGTCAAAAGTTTCATGTTTGACTCGATTTTACAATCTGTTTGAGTCTGTGATAGAGTTCCTATGAAACAAAGACACAGAATTGCCCGACAACCTCACCTCATCGAAGAACGATATTGCGTACTTGAAATACCTGTATAAATTGTTTTATGATGTCAATCTCCAACTTCAAGGAGACGACTTAAATTTGATTAAGACAAAAAATTGTGTTGCAGCTTTTGTATCCAAACTGCTATTATACAAAAGAAATATCGGCAGACGGGAATTTAATAAAATAAATAAATAAATAAAATAAATAAGTGTTTATTCCAGTATGTGGGGAGGAGAGTGCAATCCCACACATTCCATAAGGGTATAATATAAACATACATGTACAAAGTATAAAGTATTTGAAAGGAAAAAAAAAGAAAAAGAAGGTGGATATGAATGTACACGAAACAAAAAAAAAAGATAATAAGCTAATAGTAGTAAAAGGAAAACAAAAGAAATAATAATATTAAGCTTTCAGGATTCTGTGAGCACGTAAGGAGCCAGTATTTTTCTCCAGTGTGCATCAATACTGGATGATGGACTGAGGCGGGCTTCCATGACGAGGATGTTTCCAGAGCTGTAATTAGCTGAATAACTTCTCAAATTTATCAGCAGTATCATTCAAGAACGACGACTTGCTTGTTTACAGTCAACACTTGGAAAACCTCCACAGTGATTTCAAGGAACGATTCCAGGATATTTTAAACATGGACATACCAGATTGGGTTTTGGATCCTTTTTCAAATGTCAACACAGCAGGATCATCACAGTTAGAAGAAGAACTAATAGAACTGACGACAAATGAGGAATTAAAAATTAAATTTAAGAATGGCTACCAAGAGTTTTGGCTGCAGAAGCCGATTTCGCAACTGTACTTAGGATTATGGTCGATAGTTCAACGATTTTTAATAGCATTACATCGTCCTATTTAGCTGAACGTGGATTCAGTGCTGTAGCAACGTTGGTTACCAAAAAGAGAAATAGGCTCCATATTACTGAACGCGGCGACTTACGTTTGTTTTTAAGTAAAATCGAGCCTAATATAAACTTCTTAAAACGCATCAAATTCAACCATCTCATTAAATAAGTTATAAATTCAATACCTTTTCTATGTTAATAAAAATACTTGATTATATAATTAAGTACGCGTTTTAATTAACAATATTCTTCTCAGAAATAAGAAATAGGATAGGAGCCGTAACCCATCGCCCTCCCCCCCCCCCCCCCAAGATGGTATGTAAAAGCAGTTGGGGGGCGCCAGAAAAAAAAAATATTGTCAAAGGGGGCGGTGGGCAAAAAAAGGTTGAGAATCTATGCACTAAACAATGGGTCAAAATACCTTGGATTGGCGAAATATTAAAAAAAAATATCCAGATTAACTAATAACGATAAATGTCAAACGTCATGACAAAGAAAGGGGTGTTAAAATTCTCCATACTTGTAATAAAGGTCATACTAGATAGGTTAGAATTCTAGAATCCTTAGAAATTACCTAATAACTAAAAAAAAATAGAACCTAACTTTGTAATGAATACGAAATTCGAATCATTTGCTAAAAATAAGCGTCCATCTACCCGCGCCGGCCGCAACGCACGCACCGCACGCGACGGATTTTTCTAAATCTTTACATAGAAAAATCCGTTGCGCGAGCCGGACCACCGGTATTTACCGGTGACAGATGGACGCTCACCATAAATCTCCACTTCTATATCCATTGTAATTTTCATCATGCGTTCTAATGTAAAACATTTATTTTGTTTATACATATAATTACCATTATAAGATTATTTCAATTACAATGTAAAACAAGGGTCCCTTCAAAATTCCATATATCTTAAATATAAAAATGAAACCAGTTACGGTCAATAAATTAAATGCATCAACATTACATCCTTTTAACCACTGTTAAACTTGACAGCTACCTCCATAAATGAACTAATACCGTTACCTCCATGCTACCTCTAATCTGGAGCCCCAAAATACCAGAGAAAAAAACATGATCCTTCAAAAGGTTTGGAAAAGTGGTGGGTGCCCAGTAGCTGCTCCCCCTACCAACGCCTAAAATTGGCTTTATCCTTTTTCGGTGTTCTGATTTCATTGCACGTTGATTGATATTGAACAAGACTATTTTTTAAAATTAAGTCTGGTATCACACACACACACTTATAAACGATGTGCCTTGGCCTATTTTAGCATATCGCTCTTCATATATTCGCATTGGGAATGTACGGTGAGCGATATGCCGAAACACGCCAAGCCACAGGTCTAAACGGCGTAAATTGTAAATTAGATTTTGCTTTCGACATTCGAGAACGACATATTATATTACATACAAAATACAATACAGCAATCTAGAGTAGGTACCCAATTCAATAAAAACTCTACTCTAAGATATCTATGATATAATCAGAATATTTTCTGCATATTTTTCAATATTTTTGATCTATGCATGGCATGATCTATGCTTTATAGAAAACTGCCAAACTGGCTTCCTCTATTCCAGATTCCGGTATTTTGTTTTGGCTGTAGAAGCAAGAATATCGTTTTCAAAATATTTGTAGGGTTAATGAATCCATCCATATCAAGTTAATTTTTTTGTGGAAATAAAACACATAAAATGTCGGGGTAAGTATTAACATAATTTGAAAGCCGTTTTGCGTTCTATTATCTTGATTGTGAATCGCAGTGTCACATTCTTGCTATCAGTAACTTTGCCGCTTTTATTTCACGAGTCTATAGTGCATAATATTATATCACATTGAATGAACTGTGGTATTGTGCACAATTCGCCCAATTTTTAGCTTTATTTTTATCTTACCTTATTGAGTCTGTTGAAGTTTATATACGTTCTTGGCTCGGTATGTTTTTTTTCTTCACAATATCGTGCAATTTATCGGTGACCGGTCAACCTAGAATAAAACCAACTCAGAACCACCTCAGAAATGTCATTAGGTTACGTTAGGGTTAACGGCTATTTTAATTTTTTTTTCAAAGCTGACTTGATTCTGAGTTGGCATGGAAACGATTGTGGAAATCCAATGCAATTTGCGTGGAGCGGTTTGTCGGGTTGGAAATCCAAGCAACCACTCCACACCTACCTTGAATGTGAATATCGTCGGCCGCACAGACCGCTCCTCAAATATATTTCATTCGCTCACATGTTCTCGGAGAGGTTGGACGTGTCATTGTTAATTAATTTCACATTATATTTTGGGGTGATGTTTGTCCGGGTCTTCATCACCAACTGCGTAGCAGGCTGGATTGAGAGAGACTGGTCGAGGGATTTTGATCTCTCCAGAAGGACTCTCTCAGAACATCGCCTCGCACCGCGGTGGAAGGGTTGGATTCATACGTCCGTTACTCCTGGACTCACTAACCCTCAGATTCATATCTTTTCCTTCTCAGAACTTACTCTCCTACCTTTTATAAAATCATCCCCAAAGATGACACAGGCCCTGAGGGGAATTACTTTCCAAAAGGCTTCGTATATACATGGTTACATACTACAAAAACTGCTAAGAAACGAATAATTTTTGTTTTGTTTTTGTTTTATTTATCAGAGTGTCAATTAAACCTGCTGACTAACAAAAAAATATCCAAATCAGTTCAGTTATTGAAATAATTTTGCCAGTGCGATGGTTCTAGGGTTGAGTATATTTATGAGTATATTCATTGAGTATATTTATGTGAGAATAATGGTTCCATTTTTGCAACCAGCCTTTTTGTCCATTTACTCTTTGTCTATCTTTCTTGATGTAAATAGAGAACAAATGAAAGCATAAAAACAGAGAGCTGCTGTGAGTAAAAATTCATCTTCTGAATTAATTTTTCCACCGCAACCACGACAACCTCCCTGCAAAATCACTGCGCTCCTGGACTGGATCACTGGACTGACTGTCGACTTCTCAAAGAATCGGGAAAAAATTCTAAACCATGCCAATGATTTTTTCACTAATGTCGGGAAAAAATTAGCAAACAAAATGTCCTCCCCTAATTCTAATACAAAATTACAGGAAAAACCACATATACCCCATTCTGAACAATTTAAATTTCAAACGGTTACACATGACGATATTAAGAATACAATTAACTCATTAAAAGACACAAAGTCCGCCGGTATGGATGGCATTACCGTAAATTTACTCAAGACACTTGTTCATGAACTATTAAAACCTCTAACTTACATAATTAACCTCAGCATATCACAGGGAATTTTTCCTAAACAATTAAAGCAAGGGCTCGTCATACCCATATACAAAAGTGGTCTAAAATTGGACATTAACAATACTTAACTCACTCTCGAAAGTAGTTGAAAAAATAATTAACAAACAACTGAAAACATTTTTGGAAAGCAAGCAACTACACTCCGAAAATCAATTTGGCTTTCGGTCAAATAAGAGCACTGCCGATGCTATTATTGCTGTTACAGACTTTCTTGTTTCAATAAGATAAGGGTAAAAAATGCATTTCTATCTTCCTAGACCTCTCAAAAGCTTTTGATATTATCTCCCTTGACATCCTTGTTAATAAACTAAACACAATTGGTATAAGAGGGAAAGACCTAGAATTTCTTCAGAGTTACTTAACTAATCGAACTCAAAGTGTCAAAATCAAAAACAAATTCAGCCAACCTCTCCCTATAACCTACGGAGTTCCCCAAGGAAGCGTCTTAGGCCCTACTTTGTTTCTCATACACATAAACGATCCTTTTAACCTAACGATAGATGGAAAAATTGTAAGTTTTGCTGACAATACTGTGCTTCTCATTCAATCCGATACTTGGTTAGACACACACAAAATGGCTGAGAAATCAATTAACTCTGTTAAAAAATGGCTAGATATTAATTCTCTTGCACTAAATACTACCAAAACAAAATACATTTATTTATTTATTGAAAAAAATAAGAAATACATGAAAACATAAGCTGCACATCTCACTAGGGCATTCCTGTATCGAGATATGCAGTTTAGTTACTTTTAGTATTAATATCGTTGGCCAACCTAATCAAGATGTTGAAATAAAAGTACATGAATGTTCTTGTATTCATGATACATTATGTCAATGTCCTTGCCTAGATCGAACGGACCATATCAAATACCTTGGTCTTACATTTGATCAATATCTTAAGTGGAATACACATTGCCTACTCATCACGAATAAACTTAGAAAATATATTTATTTCTTCAAAAACATTAGAAACATACTAGATTCCAAATCTATGAAAATTGTTTATTACTCCCTTTGTCAATCAATCATTGAATATGGAATAATCGCATGGGGAGGTGCAACACTATCCGCTATAGATTTTTTATCGAAGGCACAAAAATTAATTATGAAAGTTATTCTTAAAGTTCCCATAATAACAAGTACTGTAGATATATTCAACAAATTCCATGTATTAGATATTCGACAAATTTACACAAAAACAATCTTAACTCATCTGTTTAAAAATAAAACAAGTACATTTTATGAAAATACCCAAAATATTGTAAACACGCGGCACAAAACCAAAAATCTCATACAAACACCTAAAACAAACACAACATTTGGTCAAAGAAATTTCAAACACATTGCGTCTAAAATATACAATAACCTACCTGACAAAACAAGAAAATTGAATAATATTAACAAATACAAAATTCTGATAAAACAATGGATCATCGAAAAAGGTTGTGCAATAATTAGTCACCTCACCCAAATATAATCCTCTTATCCCATTATTGTTACCACTACAACCAACCTGAAATTTTTTGTCAAATATTTTTACTTTATTGAAAAATGTATTTTATCTAATATTTATAAAATATTTGTAAACTAGTCTGGTCTCGACACAGGATTTCCTAGTGAGACAAGCAAGGCCAAAAAAAATGTTAACTTTATTGTATAGATGCATAAATAAAATAAAAATAAATAAAAAAAATTGACTTGTGTGGAGCGGTATGAACGGTGATGTGAAACACAACGCGGTTCACATGGAACCGCTCCATCGGAGCGTGCTGGAGTTGGTCACGCGAGGCAAATAACGTTGGTGTAGCAGCATGTCAAAAAACCATTGCGGTATTTGAGACCGATGGTCTCTAACAATCCGATCATGCGATGGTTCTAAAATGAAGTTAGTTGAACATCATATAAAGTTTCATCTCCTGGGAGAAGGTTAAAGATGAAACCTTAAATTTCTTTCTGTTGCTCACTCACAAAGATAAAAATGTTTTTTTAATTGTTTTGTTTCCAGCTCCCGAAACTCTTATACTATGAAGGAAATGAAGAAAATTCTTGAATACATAAAAAGTAAGGATGCATATTCCGAAGTAAAAGGCCGCCGATTTTGGACAGAATATGCTGATTCTGGGGTATGACAATTTTCCTACAACCTGTTTGAATGGAATATTGTTGCTAGCATGTATCTAAGATTACGAAATACACACAGTTGATTATTGTGGAACTATAACCAAACAAAAAAAAATAGTTATCACTAATAATATTATTATAGTAGGGGAGGCGAAGCAGGGATTTTGGGATTTACTCAAGCGCGTCAGATTAACTAAGGGGAGATACCTCCCGACCCTGTTATGGACTACCACCATATATGAACCCATAATAATGGTGGGTGCGGCTAGGACAACCGATCAGATTAGTTAAAAAAAATCGATCTCCATAGTTACTCGAACGTGTCAGATTGAGGTATTGTGAGTTAATTACATGCAGAAAAGTTTACATTTCAATAATATGACGATTTGAACGTGACGTAAGAAAATTAGCGAGTCACAAAGTTCGCAAAGAGCGCGGTTCATTTTTTTATTATTTTGAAGGAAATAATGTAAGGATCATGGAAATAATATAATCTGACGATTTCTACATGCCGAAGAAGCTAAAATCATCACTGAGTGTGGAGCGTACAGCGGCTGACGGCACTGAGAACTGCCTACTAACTGTCGAGTCCATAGACATATGAATATTACTAGACCAGAACAGACAGGAGAGGGGTAATAACCAACAATAGCGGGGTGCGGAGCGGCAAGATGATTGAAATGATATGCGATTCGTCCATTAATCAATCTGACAGTATTTAGGCATCTCGCATTATAATATCACCATTTAGTTCTTAAAAGTAAAATTTGCTTTTGAATGAATAGACCTTTTTACATGGGAGCGCGAATAACTATGCCAATACGTAAATATTCAGTTTAAATACAAAAGATCGTACTAAGATTCTATCTAGGATTAAAAAAAAAAAATTTAAAATATTCTAGTGGTTTTTTTATGCAAGTATTACTTCAATGAAAATTATACGGCTGCGACAGCACCTACGCCGGGACGTCTATTTGAATTTTTAATACATGATATTTAAGTACTAAAATATTATATTCGTTCATTTTCTTACAAGGTCAAGCTTTAATTCATTACGTATAATAATTTATTACGTATTTAGTTATTAACGCCCCATTTAGGGGCTTTTACAAATGGATATTAAAAATTGTAAATGATTTATTGTAGATAGGTATTTAAAAAAAATAGTTTTCATACAGATCCCTAATTTCAAAATATTCTAGAGCCTATGTTAATCTGGAATAATGTAGCATTATAATAGTAAAATAATTTTGAAATCGGTTCAGTAGTTTTTGAGTTTATTCTTTACATACCTACATGTACATACATACAAAGCTTTCCTCTTTATAATATTAGTATAGGGTCCCACCCCGGCTTCGCATGGGTATTTAATTTAACTAAAATTTAAAAATTATAATACACACGCATAAACCCTTCTATTTGCGTCAGGTTACTAAAAAAATATAAAGAAAGTTTGAATATTATTATTTTTGAACTTTTATTTTTGTTTTTATGATTTTTTTTTTGTTGTTTTTTTTAATAAATATTTGATTATTTTTTTTATTTTTAATTTTTGTAAAAAGATCATATGTACAAAACAAAAGCCATTCAATTTATTGAGTCAGAGCTTCCCTGTAAACGATATTTGATGTTGTTTTATTTTGTGGCAGCAAAATAAATTGATTTTCAGGAGCTCCGACCTGTGATAGGCCAACATACAGTTGGCCATGAGTAAAACATTATTTTCATAGGTCGATCCAATTATTAGATTCCGGGTGGTTATGTTCTGAAAACTGAAACACATACAACACAGTTTAAAATACAATTTAAACAATACATTTAAAAAAATACTTTAGGAACACTGAAATAACAACCAAAGGAAGACTCCCACCTGTAATTTTGTTCCAATTACGGGTCCTTGGCCGCGCGGCACTTCATTTCTTGACTCCCTCCCCGCCCGGCCCGTAGCCGAGCGGGGTGAGCGGTGACCACGCAACTTTTATCTAATACTTACATTTTTAAACTCGTGATATCTTTCGAATGGAATGTCCGAATTGAATAATTCAAAAAGTTAAATAAAGGTATTGAAGCAGTCTTAATATGAAGTAATTTATTTTGATAAGGATTAAAACCAAGATACAAATAAAGAGCCCTTTCAAGCGGCGACATTTTAATTAAATTTTTAAAATAAAAGAACACTAATTGTGGCATAACTATAATAGTTAGACATATGCTGTCGCGACACTTTTTGTAAATAATGATGTGTTCTGCAAAGTCGTAGTACATTATTTTATTCTATCAATAGTTTTCGCAGCACACGCGATGTTAAGAATATTTTAGGTAATTTTTTTACACCTTGGGTTACATTATTGGAGTTTTAGTAAGGATCCCTAATTTTTTTGAAAATATAATATAGCCTATGTCACACGGGGATAGTGTAGCTTCCTGACAGTGAAAGAATTTTTCAAATCGGAGCCTATTCAATGCAAACAAACAAACAATCACATCTTTCCTCTTTATATATAGGCAGACCGCTTTTATCGCTTAGGGCAGGTCTAGTAATATTCAATTTTTTTATTTTTTTTTTATTAGAAAAAAAGTAAATATTTACAATAAATAATAATAATATTTTACATTTCATATCAGACTATCTTTTCATTCAGACTATTTCATATATGTCTATGGTCGAGTCATACGTTGACAGGCGCTTGCTTGTTTTATATTCTGTCGCAGAGCCGGAGGCCCTTAGGCCGCGCGTTCGTGTACAACCCTTTGGTTTATTCATTGTGTAAAGAAATTTAATAAGTGAATTTTTTAAGAAGTTTAATTAAGCGATTTTATTTTTATCATTATAGGTATATATTATTTTTTGTTCATTGTAATTCTATTCAGTAATAAAAATTTAAAAAAAAAAACTTAAAAGTGTTAGGAAAACCCCTCCACATAATTGTCAGATTATAGGTCAGCACAACAAGGACATCAAGCTGAACCGTCTGTATAAAAATCTGACGAGCTCGAGTATGTCAAGGTCACGATTTTTTTTTACATTTTCAAAAATCAGCCACGAGTTTAGGTTACGTCCAAATCATCAGATTATTGAAATGTAAACTTTTCTGCATGTAATTAACTCACATTACCTTAATCTGACACGCTTGAAATTTTTTCAATTTTCTACCTCTTTATATGGCCATCCCCACCACTCAAGTCGTCAGATTAATATCTCTCCGTTACCAGAAACATGTAGGGCGTATACGCAATTAATATCTGACGCACTCAAGAAAGTCTTGTGACGATTTTTTTTTTACATTTTTGAAAATTTATACTCGCTCCCCCCAACACTGAAAGGGCATACATCACATAAACTTTTTTTCTTTTTAGCATCTAATCTTTGCAATCCAATAGGTCCCCACAACGCTCGAGTAACTACCCATTTAGCATTAATCCCTCCCTTACTATTACAAGGCCTCTAGATGTCTGAACCCATGTTCACATTTTATATTTTAATCAAATTGGCAATGAGCACCATTTTCTTTTTTTATATTTTTTATTGTCCATTTTATGCGGCAAATGATTTATTTTTGTTGTATTTTCATCAGGAGACAACCAGAACATGGCAAAGCCTTAAAGAAACGTTTATAAAACGAATATTGCCAGATATTGGTAATCCGTACTATGGCTTGCTACACGTAGAAAGAAGGAAATTTACTATTGGGTAAGGGATCCAAATTTTAGCTTTTTTTACTTTAACCTTTGGAATGCGCAACCTAAGACCTCCATTCTATTTTTGTATTGTTTTTTGCAACTTGATGTTTTTTGTAAATTATGCCGCCTTACCAGATAATGTGTTTATATGTTTATAAAAATAGTATATAATAATTACCATCAGTAGTGTCCCCAGAATAGCCACTTATATTCAATGAATTTTTTTTTCTCTCATCTTAAAATAAGTAAAATTTTCAAAATTTTAAGTAGGTAATGTTTTTTAGCAACTTTTTAACCCCCCCCCCCCTGGTAATATGTGGTGAGGTTTTAGACTACCCCTCCCATACCCAAAGTCACATGTATTTTTTTGCACTGTATGTATAAGATGTGTAGAAGTATTTTTAAATGTAAATACATACGTTAATTATAAATCTCTAAAGTGATAATTGTAAATATGTATGTCGTTGAGTTCAGTTTTAGGTCAGCATTTATATTTATTTATATATATAATTTTTTCATTTATTTATAACAAATTACAGGCAATATAGCCTAAGACGTTATAATTGTACCATTTATGCAGTGTATATGCAATGCCAAAAATCTTACAAATGCGCTATAGGACACAAAAAATAAATCTATGTTTTTATCCACTGCATTCAAAAAACACGTAGCTCTCCCCACAGGTGAGTTCATAAATAAGTTAGTGCGGCTTGCTCTACTATATAGGAGGTTGTGATGACGTTCTCGAGAGTGAGACTCTTGTACAAAAAAATTAAGGTATACATAGAGAGGTTAGAATTACTTCTCACTCTCGGAGTGTTACGTTGCATCATTGGTTGCAGCATTTCTCCGAAAAAACCATTCATTGAATGCAACATGATTTGGCCATATATTCGGGTCCATATAAAATGAAAGCTTCGATTCCGGGACTCCGATCCGGAAAGAGGCGTAGTCAGCTTTGGCTGTCAAAACAATATGTCTTAGTCATAAGTCACTAGCTATAAGTCTTAGATGTAACTCACTAGTTATAATTATAAATCTTAGTTGTAAGCCATTATTTTATATATATTTATTTGTACAGCGCCCTTGAGGTGATTTTTCACGAAAACGGCGCTATATAAATTAGCCAAATATTATTTTTATTATAAGAAAGTATAAAAAACACAATGAAAAAGGGTTAAAAATCGAAAAATATCATATAAAATATGCAATTTCATTTATTTAAACAATCAAAGACACGTAAAATTCATTGTTCGTGATAGTGGCAGGCGTATTTCAATAATACAAATCGAAAAAAACCGGGCGATTGCTGATAAAACCGAATTGAAACGCCAATTTCGGTTGCGCGGAGGGCTGACTTTCAAACGCTGCTGCCGCCGTCTTCTCCACTGTTTGGTAATGGCAGCAGTGGTTTTTCTTACACAAAAATTGATGATCTGTCAGATAAGCTTTGGTTTTTTGAGGAGATCGATATGTATAGATAACCTGTATAGATAACCTGTACCAAGGTTTATTTTTATTTATGCATCTATACAATAAAGTTAACATTTTTTTTGGCCTTGCCTGTCTCACTAGGAAATCCTGTGTCGAGGCAGACTAGTTTACAAATATTTTATAAATATTAAATAAAATACATTTTTCAATAAAGTAAAAATATTTGACAAAAAATTTCAGGTTGGTAGTAGTGGTAACAATAATGGGATAAGAAGATTATATTTGGGTGAGGTGAGTAATTATTGCACGACGACACGAGGTGTCTCTTATTTCTCGGCAGCAACTGATACGGCCCATCATGGGGACGGGCAGCACTGCTTTTTAGTATAGTCCTACCCCTCCCGTCACGAGGAACAATCAGAATACGGGAGACTTATATGTACAGAAACCTAGAAAAAAATTTTTAGGCGGGCATCTTGAAGAATGATGCAGTAGTATAGTACACGCCATATAATATTTTGATATAGAAATCGTCGCGATAGGCCAGTTTAATTTTTATTTATTTTATATATTCAATAATTTTATTATTAAATTAATAAAAACAGTTTATTTATAAACAAGTTCTGCTGGTAATTATTATTGCGCGTGACAGCTGTTTCGCCTTCTGAGGGCATTATCAAACTGTGGTCATACCACATACAGACAATCTATTTATAGTATTTTTGGATAGGTTTGTACTATGACTCATTTCTAATTTCTCATTAAAAATGACTGAAAATATTAACAATTAATAAAACAAAAAAAAAAGGCCGGTTTAAGGTCAGAAAAGCGGCATGCCACCCTGCCTATGCCTTTCTCTGTCGCACGTATGTTTTATCCATCTTTTTCTTTCGCTTACGGTCTTTATGAAGTCTGTAAAGTGATTGTACCTGCGCGAGAATGGATCGTTTCATGTTCAGGTCGGCATTTAAGTTTGGCGCGTACTGTAACTTTGTTACTATTTTAAAATGACTGCTCTCTGTTCATCGGCCACGGCGGCATTCAAAGGGTACAAATTTTCGTGGCAGATAGGCGCTTGGCGCTTCCGGCACTCAAAGAGTTAACACAAACAATAGAAAATTTTCTATGTTTCTACTTAACCTTTATTCTTTCTTACACTTTTTTTAAACTGCTGACTAGATTGAATGGGACACCAACTCGTGATTTTTCTATTTTTCATTTCAGAGCCAACTCCAGCATTTCTAATTTAGGTAAGGTGAAATGGATTAGAAAACCTAACCAAACAGGTGAGTTATTAACTATAATGAAATTATTATACATATTATGTATTACAAATTTGCTTCAGTCGTATAGTTATTTCCATGAGAATGTTTCAAATGTAATTTAAGCATCATACTCATCACTTGGCATTTTAATAGTCTATAGTTTAGTTTACGCTGGATCTGATGGCCACCGTAAATTAGTCCTGGGTCGATCATGAACTTTTTTTATTTTCTGATTTATTTATCTATAAAAAGTATATTTACATTGGGTTTTTTTTATGCCTGTCTCACTAGGATATATTCGTGTCGAGAATATACCTAGGAGTAACAACGAGTAGGCTGCGTAATGTCGCCGTGGCTATTCAATCTATACATGGATAATTGTATGCAAGAATTGAAAGAGATGGGATTGGGCGCGAAATTGAGTAATCTGAAAGTATGTTGCCTGTTGTATGCTGATGATGCGGTGCTGATATCTAACAGTATGGAAGATCTACAGTCTCTCGTGTCAAGGATGAACGAAGTATGTATGAAGAATGAGTTAATGATGAATGTAAGTAAGTCTAAAGTCATGGTGTTTGAAAGAGAGAGTACGAAAACAGTAGAATGCAGGTAACTCTATTAATGGAGGACTGAACGCCATTGGCACCAACAAAAAAACTGTCCAAAGACTCTAAACTAGTCGTCCATCAGGCCCGGACTGGCCAGGTCTGCAGGTCCGCGATCGCGGAGGGCCCCCGGCGCGAGGGGGCCCTGAAGGGGCCCCACAAAATGTGTAAAATTGTAAACACTAAACTGTGGAAAATTGAAAGAAGTCGGCTGTTGATAGAGCTGCGACAGTTTGCACAACAATACAGCAACTTCGTGGCGGCAGAGTCCACTGAGAACTACGGAGACAGATGCAGTGACGAAGAAGACGATTTGGACCCAACGACAGCGGAAACAAATACAGACATTTACTGCTCTGAAAATAGACAATGTTTCCAGTGTTTGACATGTGCCTTTTCTGTTCTGTTTGAACTTACTCAATCTGGACTGTTTACCAACCTGTATATTGTATATAAATTTTTTCTTACCATACCTTGTACCCAAGTCACATGTGAACGAGTTTTTTCTAAACATAAAATCGACAAAAATCGACTTCGGTCGTCCTTAGGCCGAGACCTTATGTCCAGTCTGCTTTTTATTAATGTTGAGAGGGATTTATTTTATAATTTGGACAAAAAAAAAATAATAGATGAAGTAGCTTTAACAAGTGAGTTGCTTACAAAGAAACTGTTACTTTAGGGCTAGGGGAGGAAAATGTCGAATCATTTCATTTAAGTTAAGCCCCTTCTATTCTAGTATACAACATTGTAAACTGTTAAACACACTTATTATTATTTTTTTCATTATTTTTCTAATCCCTAAAATCCGTTAGTCATTATTTTTACTACACAAATAATTTTGACATAATTCATTAATGCTTTGGTGTGAATAAAATCCTGCCCTTTATTTTGAACTCCGTTATAAATATTGGCAGTTCTACAGCATGTGTTTATTAGTGTTGTGGTATCCTAAAAATACTGTGAATTTCTTATTTCAATAAATAATAAAGTCAACAAAAGTCGAAAATCATAATAATCGTTTAAAAACCTATTTGAATTTCTTCTTCTTTATAGGTGCCAATATAGCGTAGAACGCGTTTTCATTGTTTTCAAGCACATAATTTTCAAAAATTATCCGGGGGAGGCCCGGACCGCCCGTTTTCTGGATCTCCCCCCACTCCACGTTAGGGGGCCCCTTTACAGGTTTTAGCGTAGGGCCCCGAATGGTCCCAGTCCGGGCCTGTCGTCCATAATGGAGTACTGGTACTTACCCTGATGTATGGCAGTGAGGCATGGAACTGGCAGAGGAAGGATGAAAGTAGACTGAATGCTGTAGAAATGAGATCCCTGAGGCGTATGTGTGGTAAAACCATGTATGATCGTGTGAGAAACGCGGAAATCTGCAAAGAATGCAATGCTGATGTAAGCGTAATGAGTAAGATCAAGAAAGGAACGCTCCGATGGTTCGGGCATGTAGAGCGAATGAACGAGGAAAGGAGTGTAAGGAGAATATATGACGCAAATGTGAATGGTAGAAGAAGTCGGGGACGCCCGAGAAAGACATGGCATGACCAAGTGAATCAGATACTTGAGTCGGGCCATGTCAAGAGTCAGAATAATAGAAGAGCATGTATGAGACGATGTATGAATGTGAACGAGGCAAGGAGTGTGTGCCAAAACCGAATTGTTTGGCGGTCCGTCCTTTCTGCCTACTACCCTGGAAACGACGTGATGGTTAGTTAGTTAGTTAGTAATAACGAGTAGGTTGTGTAAAATGAAGGATCGACCCAGCTCTAAGGCAAATATCTTATAGTATGACATTGCTTGATATTTTAACGCTTATTTGTAGTTCCTATTTTTTAGCTTTCACAGATTCTGGGACATCCTGGGGCAGGGAAATTAGTGAAAATTCTAATAACTGGATATTTGTCAAAAAGAGACCTTCTTATTACAATACATATCAACGGTTCCGATGAACAATGTCGAATGTGCGATTTTGTAGTTTTGCAGTTAAAAGTTTTGTTTCTACATTTTTGCTGTTTTGAGATTAAGAAATATAGTGTTTTTTTCATAACACTGATGGGTTTCGTTCGTATTTGTGTTCCGATCGGCCTTTAGGATCGGAAGGAATCCAGATTTTGGTATTCTGCACAATTAGGGTACTTAAGCAACGGTATAGACAGAAGTCAAGTACCGCCTTATCGTGAGTCGTCAGTCTGTCAACCAACATCGGAACATATCGTGTCGTGACATTTTGCTCTACGTCGAAGTGTTATTATCGCAATATAAAGTATAATCCAATCGTATTTCTATCGTATACTTGAATCGTGACGTGACTCAGATTTCTATCGTGGTTTTGTTCATGCTTTTTACATAGATCTGTAATCTATATAGTCTATTATAATTATCCCATTATGTAAGAAAACTTCTTGAACCGATCCAGCCACATGGTAAACATGGCATTTGCAAAATTATCTATTTTCAAGCAATCCCCAACATCGCTGCGCTCCACCTTAAATTGTTATATCCTTGTTAAATTCATGGTTTTCTTTCTTTATTAGGACCAGGAAATCACAGACCTTTACGCTCACCTGCAAAGGTTAAGGAACCCAATGATCGTCCCAAATTGGTTGAATCATCGCCGGACTCTGATTCAGACACCGATATCGAACTTGTATCTACTCGCGCCAAAGTGTCCTCCCCAATCCAAATAGAAGCCATTGTTGAATCTTCATCCAATGCCTCTTTCACTCCCATTACTCCAAACTGCGAGATTATTAAACCAGTTATCTCACCCTCTACGATTGATTCGAGTTCTGAAATCGTAGAGCCAAATATGGAGGATGCGCCTTTACAAGAGTCTCCGGACTTGGAAACACAATCTTCCGAAAGTTTTGCCCCTAATGTTTTTAAAAATAGCTTCTTGTTGCTGAATTCCGACGATACGGACGTTTCTGATCCACCAGTGCCGATGGAGGAAACCAGCCAACGTAAAGGCAACTTGTTTGGCTTCTCGACTGGTACATATATTTGATTTTCTTAAAATTGCATGCAAATTTAAGTTACGCACATTCCATCTGTAACTTTAGCTTCCTAGAAGTTTGACTTTTAATGCTTGTAAAACAAAAACATCTTAATATACAGGGTATATATACAGCTTAATATAAGTGATGTACTTGACTTACTTTAACCAGTGTTTTGTAAATTTTTTTGTCCGCATTGACATTTTATGATGGTTTTAAAAAGAATTTTTTTTTTTCAAAACCTTACAAAATTTTTTTTTCCACATGTCATCACTGTCATTACATCCGAGTAACCAAACAAACCCTCACCCCCACCCGTACTTACCAATAACTACTGATTTTTTATGTTTTAAGTTGAAAAAAATGTCACAGGAGACCAAAATTTCATTAACATTTTTTCTGCAAATAATGTGAGGAATCACTGGTTAAAGTAAGTCAAGTATATCCCTTAACACCCTGTGTATCTGCTTATCTTACTAAGGGGGTATATCACCATCCTCCTCACAGATTGGCCATATGATAATGCACTTTTTGAATTAATTAATCACGATTTATTTATTTAAAAAGTCTGAATTTACTATTCAATACCTGAACCTATGAATAGTGGCGATATATGCATAGGATAACTTAACTGAGTTTTTTTTACCTGTTGTGAGTATTTATTTGTTTATTTATTAATATTCGTCATCGTACAGATAAGCTAAGGGGAGGATGGTGAAATACTCCCTAAATTTCATTGCCTGATTTTTACATAGAATAAAATAATGCATGCACGCTTGTTAGTTTTTGTTACTCTTTTATCATCCCCAATAAAGTAATATTTAGGCGTACCGTACATTCATTGTGAACATTGATTTAAATATTTACTATGTACACATTTGTTACTTTTTTTTGGTGTTTATTTTATTTTAATATTTTAGGTAAACCGACTCTTTTGCCCCACAACTCACAAAATAGAAAAGGAATGTCTTCCAACTCTGAAATTCAATACAAGAAAGAGTTCCAACCATGTTGCAGCAAAAATATGTGAATATTGAATTATATTTATTATCTTTTATTTCTGATTCTAATTAAAAATTTGTTCTATACTGCCATCATAAGAAAAAAGACAGCTGGATATTTTCAATGGTCACATTCTGATATACTTTTTATAATAATAGTTTGTTAAGCATGTGTGTTCATCAGAATGTGACAGTTGAAAATTTCCAACTCCTTTTTTGTTTATGACGGCAGCATGATACAATTGTTTAAATTAAACTTTGTTTAAATACTGAAGCTAATGTATTTGGATGTAGTGCTTTTAGTACCCCCACGAAGCGATCCAATGTATCATTGAAGCGATCAAGGCCGCCTGTAGATGAGTCCTCATCTGAATCCCAGAACGATGATAGCAGTGAATCGGACAGTCAGTTCACACCCCTTAGGAGCGAAGAAACAGTTAGGTTTGTCCTTGTATTATTACACTTATTAACCAAATATTCTTTTTCTGATTCTTCTGCCTTCCACTTTGCCAGTGACTATGAGTTTCTCCAAGTTGGAGTTCTCAGTTTGGCGAGCGACGTGTCCAAAGTACCTGAATCTGTGTGTGGATGTACCGGAGGCCGCCAATTTTTCAGCAAAAAAACAAATTAATAAAATAATCTTGTTCTGAAAAAAAAATTAAAATATATAGACTTTTCATTGTATGTCGTTTATGTCGCTTTTCGATTTTTCTAAATAGTCATTTAACAGAACAGCTTGTTAACACACTAATTTTGTATGGTCGGCCTCCTGACCATGGCTACTAAAACCATGTACACAAGCTTAAGGCACATAAGAGGTTAAGATTCATTGTAGGCAGATAGTTGAAAGCTTATTGTGGTTGCCTAGCTCTTCCAGAATGGACCTGTATCTCTCCGCTTTATTTCGTTGGCTCTAAATGTCCATATTTTCACACGGTACAGAAATATGGCGAAAATCAACGACCAGATTATATAGTATTTGCGTATTTTGTATCATTGCGCCGCCACTGGAAGAACATACCAGATTCACCTACTTGGAGAACACCAACCGCCAATCAACCTACCTACAGCTATGGGTTCGCGCCGCGCAATATCGGGAAGCATACCGAAAGGCCTCGACTCGACAGCCGACGCATTGTTACGGCCGCGGAAGGTTCGAGAGCCTTCTCCCTTTTGCGCGGGCACGCAACAATATTACTTGGCGCTACGGGAAGCTACTCTACTGGTCGGCTATATAAGCGCAGTGACTCAACGCTCAGTCAGTTCCAGTCCAGTACCGATAACAGTTCACCAACACACACAGACAACAGTGCACAGTGATAACGTCCCCAGTGCGGCAACCGGTAACTGGCCAGGTCCACGGCGACTCAAAGCCGAATCCTGTGCCGGTGCATAACAACCTTCGAGGACGCACCATCTCTCAGCTAAAATGGTCCATCGCACTGTCAGCTCAAGAGACTCAATTTCCCGCGACAATAAGGCCAACCGCATCTTCTGTCTAGGGTACAGCAACTTCTCAGGCATATCGAAGCCCGTCGCGCTTCGCTGCCACTGAGACCTCAACTCTCCTCACAAGGTTCACCGCTGCCCATCTCCGCGACTCACCGCGTCGAGCATCCATCCTGGACGACTAGGTCTTCTCCACCACTACGGTGCTGAACTACATGCTGGCGACATGCAGACCCGAGGTCTGCTCCACCACTGCATCATCGGCCTACATCACTCATCACCTACGTGCCTCATCAACATCGCTCCTGTCTGTACACTGTTACTCCTCACCACATTTACCATCGCTACGTAGCAGCAATAAACGACTGACTCACTACATCAACTGACGCCTTTTATTTAATCGTCCCCCGTCTCTGCCGATCCGCAGTCCTTTCCCTCAAATAACAGCTTAAACCTTGCCAAGTGCAGTGCGCAACCATATTACAGGAGTTTATTTTAGAATTAACATTTTTTTTAAATATTTTATTTTCAACCACCATAACACGGGCATGAGCCTAGCATGGTGGTCGAAAAATCTATAAATGATGTAAAGAAAAATTCAAAAAAAATTCATATCAAACATTAACTATGTATCAAACCTTTTATCATTAAAGCGCTACAAAAAAAGGAAAAAGGATGTTTTGTTCCTTGAATGGAAATCTTGTCCAATTATACCAGCCGAAACACAAAAAATGCTCAGAGAGACAGAAAATCTACACTCAGTATGAAGATGTTTGTAAAAGTAAGTGAATATGCACATATCATTGATTCTTGTAAAAATAGTTAATTTTTAATTCAGCAACAAAATCAATGTTTAGTTACTGATGGATTAATTGATAATTTCAGATAACCCTCCGAAGAAAAAGCAGAAAAGCATTTACATTGAGGAACCACCAAAATTACCTGTCAAACAGTCTCAAGCCTTAATAAGGAATGGAAACCATAAGACGATAGGTAAATTATTTTATTTTATTATTAAGTCCTTTATTTGCTCATGATGCGGTGCTGATTTCTAATTGTATGGAAGATCTACAAATCTACAGTCTCTTGTGTCTAGGATGAACAAAGTATGTATAAAGAATTAATTACCGATGAATTTAAAAAGTCTAAAGTTATGGTGTTTGAAAGAGAAGTACGAAAACAGTGTGCAATATAGTTGTGAATAATAAATACTTGGAGCAGGTGGATGAGTTTGTGTATCTGGGAAGTATGTTTACAAGAGAAGGGAAGGCTAATAGAGATATTGAAAGAAGGGTTAGTGCTAACAAAAAAACTATCCAAAGAAGCGAAGCTAGCAGTCTACAATGGAGTGATATATGGCAGTGAGGCATGGAACTGGCAGAGGAAGAATGAAAGTAGATTGAATGCTGCAGAAATGAGATCCCTGAGAGGTGTGTGTGGTAAAATCATGTACGATCGTGTGACAAATGTGGAGATCCCCAAAGAATGCAAGGTTGATATAAGCGTTATGAGTAACATTAAGAAAGGGACGTTCAGATAGTTTCGGCATGTAGAGCGAATTATCAAGGAAAGGAGTGTAAGGAGAATAATATATAATGCAAATGTGAATTTGAAGTGAGTCAAGGATGCCTGTGGAAGACTTGGCACGACCAAGTGAATCAGATTTTTTTTTTTTAAAGAAAGACAAACATTCCCGGGTTATGAATAACCTGACAATATTTGAAAATCTACTACCATCACAGAAAGCAGAAAATGTTGCTTGTGTCGTGATGGAGGACTTAGTCAGCAGAGGAATCGAACATGGGATGCCTGGGTGGGACCCAAACGCTATGCCAACTCTGCCACCGACCGATCAATCTTTCAGTCAAAATAATAGAAGAGTATGTATGAGTGTGAATGAGGTAGGGAGTGTGTGCCAAGACCGGTCTGGCGGTCGGTCCTCTCTGCCTACCCCTGCGAAAGGCTTGATGCTTATTTTGTTTACATTCTGTATCGTATTACCTGCCTATAAAATGCGTTCAATACATTTTAATTTTTTTTTGTTTTTATTTGCTTCATTTATGGCACTATTGATTGGTTACGATGATGTATGTATGTGCATATTATTATATCAATTTTGTTTTCATTCAAAATTTGCAATTATTTTGCAGATGAAGTAATTGCCAAGAATAACGTTGTTCAACCGGATGCTCTTAATTACTGGAAAATGAAATATATTGCAGAGAAAAAACGTGCAAATGATTTGTTCAGGTAAATAAGTTTGTATACATAAATATGTACATACCCTAGAAATGTCAGTGAAAATAGTCTGTGATAAATTTAAAATGTAATATTGGCATTTGCATTTTCAGAATACTGTCTATTGAGCGGAATCATCTGTTGGACCCCGAGTTAATAGAAAACCATGATTATAAGTAAGTACCTACATATACAGGGGGTAACATTACATACCCCGTGTATTTTATCTAGCCATTTGGAATAAAAACATTAGGTGTCATTTTGCTGATTTATGATTTTTTTTTGTATTAAAAACCACTCCTCTCACTCGATCCCACTCCTAGAAATTGCGACAGGATCATGTGAAACATGCACTTTTCGTGTGTTACCGGTTGAAACGAGACGCAATGCTTATCAAGTGACCCGCTAGGCTATAAACGCGCTACTCTCCTGACTACTCAGTTTCGACGTGTGATGTAAAAATATGTTTAATGTTTTCCATTGAAAAAAATATATCAAACAGCAAAATGACAACTACATTTTTGAAAAAATTACATCATCGAGTACACAAACAGGAATGGTTTCATATGATAAAGGTCGATTAGAAAATGAGAAAAAAGCAGGTCTGCAAACCGGCAGCCTGGCAAGTTCGCAGGCAGCCGTTGTCAAAGTGGGGTAAAAAATAGTAAATTTTACGTCACCGAGTACACGAATGAAACTTATGAATAACTATGGTCCAGATCATTCCATTTAAGAATTTCTTGGTCTGCTGACCAGCAGCCTGGCAAATTTTTGTGTATGATTTTTTAAAGATTTTTTAAAGTTTTTTTTTTAAATTTTTCGTTTATCTTCATTATTATTATTTTTTCATTATATTTTAAAAAACTTAGATTGCCATATATTAAAAATATAAGCGATAATGATAAAGAAAAATAATATGAGAGTTCCGAGTGTACCCATTCGTCAGGTGAGCCGTTCAATGCCAAACCACTTACGAAACCTGCCGCGGTGCCCCTCATCGCTGTCGCGTGTCAATATTATTGTACAAATTTATAATATTAATAGTCCTTTTAAGATTGCCTAATTGTCCATAGTAGTTGGAAGTTCAAAAAACCAACGCACCGTCACTGTAAGAGCTGCGTTCGTCCGTAAAATGACGGAAATTTCCGAAACCCCGTCCGTTTCATATCGGTTTTGCTTGCCCTGCTGCACCAATTACATCGAATACAAGATCGAAACTAACGAAACACTGTAGTCTGCCGACCAGCAGCCTGGCAGTTTTTTGTGTACAATTTTTTTAAGTTTTAATTTTTTTAAAATTATTTTCAAAATCTTTATTATTATTTTTATTTCAATATGGTTTTAAAAACTTAGAATGCCAGATTTTAAATAAAATAGGTGGTAATGATAAAATAAATTTTGAGTGTTCCGAGTATACCCATCGGACGGGTAATCATTATCGCTTATATTTTGGTTGTTTTCAGGTGAGAAAAAAATGTAATAAGCAGTAATTGTTGAATGAAATATTAGTATATATTGAATTATTTGGCGGGTGGGAGATAAGCCGACGTAGCTCAGTGGATAAAAGAGCAGTTGACCGGATATCAGAAGGACGCGGGTTCAAGTCCCGTCGGCGGCATTTATCTTTTCTCGGGAGATTTTTTCAATGTTGATGAGTGTTTCAGGCTAATAATTATTGCTTATAATAATTGTTACCCTTTGTGCTATGCATAAAAATCTTGTCTTAAACATTAGTTTACCAATTATAATGGACTATAGTTATTCATTAGTTTCATTCGTGTACTCGATGACGTAAAATTTAGTATTAATAAAAATAATAATAAAGATAAACGAAAAATTAAAAAAAAAAAAAAAAACTTTAAAAAATCGTACACAAAAATTTGCCAGGCTGCTGGTCAGCAGACCAAGAAATTCTTAAATGGAATGATCTGGACTATAGTTATTCATTAGTTTCATTCGTGTACTCGATGACGTAAAATTTACTATTTTTTACCCCACTTTGACACCGGCTGCCTGCGAACTTGCCAGCCTGCCGGTTTGCAGACCTGCTTTTTTCTCATTTTCTAATCGACCTTTATCATATGAAACCATTCCCGTTTGTGTACTCGATGACGTAATTTAAAAAAAAAAAAATCGCTGACTCTTTTCATGGCAGCGCGGCTCCTGCTCCTACCGGCAGACCAGCTTTTTTAAGGTGTCCATTATCACTAAAAAGTAGTTTCATCCATGTACTCGATGACGTAGGGTTTACCTATCTCGTCTCCTAGTCTAATATACAATAAACTACAATACAGTGAAACCCTTTTAAGAAATTTTCATGCTCAAGAAGTTTTTTTTTCGGTCCCTTGAAGACAATTTATCCCACGTATAAGGTTTTCCCGCTTGAGAAGTATTTTTTTCCGATCCCTTGGAAAACTTAAGAGGGTTTACCGTAAACAGCACGTACCTAAATGATTTTAAACAACAATTCCTGAGCATATTCGGAGTAAAAAATGTAGTTGTCATTTTGCTGTCTGATATATTTTTTTCAATGAAAAACATTAAACATATTTTTACATCACACGTCGCAACTGAGTAGTCAGGAGAGTAGCGCGTTTATAGCCTAGCGGGTCACTTGATAAGCATTGCGTCTCGTTTCAACCGGTAACACACGAAAAGTGCATGTTTCACATGATCCTGTCGCTATGTCTAGGAGTGGGATCGAGTGGGAGGAATGGTTTTTAAAAAACATATCTAAACCTAAAGATATGCGATAAATGGTGAAATCTAGGTGGATTCATTAACTTTAAGCAGTTCATAAGTTTCTGTATGGAAGTACGATACTAATTAAATTGAATGGGCATATCGAAAACCACCCGAAAATCTCCATTGCTCTGGTGGCTATAGGATTCAAAATAGAAATTTTTGTTTTAAAATTAGCAATAGTTTAGAAGTTATAGGTATTTTTTCGCACTTAAATTTGAGAAAAACTCCTAAAATGTCGTTTGACGACAGCAATACTCAATACTCCTACATTCTAATATTACATAAAGGCAGTCTATTTATTATTTTTTTTTCAAATATTACTTGCACAGAATTGGATTACTTTGACAATATTATAATTCTTTAATGTGAATTACTTTTTTCAAAATTAAATGTTAAAAATATAAAAACAATAAAAAAATAATGTTGGAGTTTTACCTAGCATTAAAACTCTTATTATGTTGTCTTGCTCGTCCAGAATATATATACTGTGAGATATCGGGCTTGTTTCCCGCCAGCGCCCGTCGTATCTGCTGCTATATCTTGAATTTCCCGCCTTTCTTTTGTAACTCCCTTCAGTTGTATAATTGTCACCTTGCAGTTGGCGCCCTGAGATGCCATCTTCAATTTGGACTCACCAAGCAGAGCTTAAATATATGTTCTGGATAAGCAAGACAATGTAATAAGAGTTTTAATGGTAGGTAAAACTCCAACATTATGTGTGTCGTTGCTTATCCAGAATATATATAATGTGAGAAGTGTTTGTTATCGCTTGGTGACAATTCTAAAGCCAAAATTGTGACTATTACTGTATTGCTTGAAATAACTTGGTCAAAGACTAAGAGTGAATGGAGGGATTCAGCACCTCAACATTGAGACCTCTGATTTGCTTTCTATAATATTTCTTGAAAGAATTTTCTGAACACCAGTTTCCTTTTTCCAAAATGGTGTCTATAGGACACTCTTTCAGCCAACTTCTTGAAGCTACTGCTGATCTCAAACTCCCAGGGGAGGCATCAATCCCAGCGTCCTTCAAAATTGTTTTAATCCATCCACCAATAACAGTTCTCGAGGCTGGCCTTGCAGGCCCCAATGTGGAAATAAACAGACATTCAACACCTGCTTCATGTCTCCTGTTCTCACCCAAAGACATAAGCTTTCTCAACCAAAATATAGGATCTATATTACGATCCTCTGCTTTGTAAAGCTTCTAACCAGACTGTCTATGTGTAGAGGTGTCCGTCTTAGAACCAAAAATTGTCCATAATATAATGTGATCATCATCGTCAACAAGATTATCAGGGGATGTATGTAGTAAGTTCAGATCATGTACTTGTCTTCCTGATGCCAGAAGTAAAATAACAGAACATCTACGAGATGCTTCGAAAAGAGTCAGGTCCTTTGAAGGATTTTTACAAAGCCAAGACCTGGTGTGTCCTGGATCCCAAGTAAATGCTCTAAGCTTCTTATTTGCAGAATTCCCGATACCTCTCATCACTCGCTTGACCAAGGGATGATTACTTATCCTCAAATCGCCATTGGGGTCACACAAAACCGACACTGCAGACTTGTGAAGGGCTATAGTACTGGGAGCCAAGCCTTTCTTCACTCTTAGGTATGCTAAAAACCGTGCCAGCTGAGATCCCGAAGGGTTATTAGGATATGTATTATTAATAGCGCACCATTCCTCCAGCTCTTCCATGCCGTGTGATAAGTTGAAAGCGTAGATTGGTCTAGGGTAGAAGGTTGGTCTAGGGCTCTTCTCTTTAGGTCTGGTAACCAAAACACTTTTGGCCAATTTGGGGCTACAGCCAGGTACACCCCTGATGACTTTTTCAGGTGTGCCAACACTCTTGGCATTAAGCAGGGGGGAGGAAAGATCCATGTCAAGGGGAAATGCCAACTCCTGCTGAACGCGTTGTGAAACAGCGCTCTCTTGTCGTGGGAATCTATCGAGACATACTGATCCACGACGTGAGCCTTCGAAGAAGCGAATAGATCCACTACTGGACTGCCCCACTTGGTGAAAAACAGCTCCTACCGCTGGGGGTAGAAGTGCCATTCTGGTAATGTCATCCCTCGGGATAAATGATCCGCGAGGCCATTGTAGCATCCCCCCAAATATTGTACTTGTAAAGAGATTTTGTGCTTGTCCAAAAGCGCAAGAATCTGAATTGTCAGACGAAGGAGACCCATTGACTTGGTGCCTCCCTCGTTCCTCAAGTAGGCTACGACTGTCCTATTGTCTGATTGAATGAGTAATGGATAACTTCTCAAATTCTGAGTCAGAGATGTTAAGGCATTTAAGATTGCTGTCATCTCCTTCATGTTGCAATGTCCCCCCCTCTGACTGTCTGTCCAACAACCCGATAGAGGTACATCGTCGATCAGGGCTCCCCAGCCGTGATCCGCCGCATCCGTAGTCATAAAATGTGTTGGGCTGGGAGCATGAAGAGTTGAAACATGATCTAAGTTGATCATCCACCATTTCATTTCCAACAACACCTCCTTCTTTATCGGAGACTTCTGCTGAGGGGTCAGCTTCAGCATTAATTGCAACTGTAATTGCTCGAGTACGGAGTTGACCTCTGGGGACCACAAAGGTAGCAAAATCCAACTTTCCGAGAATACTCTGAGCTTCTTTCAGAGTCCATCTTCCTTTTGTCACGAAGCTCTGAAGTGAGTTCCAAAGACCTTGGCGTCTGTATTTGGTTAAGGGCTTCTGATTCAGATGGGGGTTCCAATTCCTAGATATTCCACTAACTGTGCTGGCTAACGGATACACTTTTTGGAAATTTACCGACCAACCTAACCGCTCCAACAATTGACGGGCTTCTCTAGTTTGACTGAGGAGGACCTCTCTGGTCTGATGAGCCGGGAGAAAGTCGTCTAGGTACACATTGACCCTGATACCCCGTCTCCGCAGGATTTCTGCAATCCAATTTGTGATAGCTGCAAAGGCCTGTGGGGCACTGCTCAAGCCTTGAGGCAGGCGTGTCATCTGTAAGTGAAGGCCTCCGTAATACAATCTCAGAAAGCAACGGTGAACTTTTGCGACCGGTATGTGGAAGTAGGCCTGCGAAAGGTCTATTTTTGTCACCCAATCATTGGCTTAAAGAAAGTGTGGGACTTTGTGGTGAGTATCAGAGAAAACTTTTTCCAAGCTACATTTAAATTGAGAGCTTTTAAATTGAAGATTGGCCGTTTTGAGCCGTGCTCTTTTGAACCAGAAAAAGTGTTGATAGGAAGGAGGCATTGTCGCCAGCTCTTTCCAGTGTACCATCTCTCATCATCTTTTTTATATCGATGGTCATTTCTGGGGTTACTTTCATATTGAACCTCCTTGCGGAAGCTTGGCTTGGACTTATCAACAAAGGCTTTCGGATGAATGGTATGCGGTATCATCCTCTTATCATACGTAAGATGGTCTCTGGGGCATCTAGGGCCCGCCATTCTCTCCAATAATTCTGTAGTTGACCCGCCCGAAATAGTTTATAGTCACTTGTTAAAACGGCCAAGAGAGGTCTCCCCCCTCGCGCCACGCTTCTGTTCTCTCCCCTTACCCCTCGTACAGGAGGAATAGTGGGGGTCTCGCCCGTGATGACTGCTTGGGGGGAAAGGCAACAACCTCCTTAGATGTTGAAGGGCGGTTGTGCGCCGAGTGGCTACCCTGAGGTAGGCGCACTGGACTGAAGCACTTTGTTACCCCACCCAGTTTCTGCAACTGGGCGGACACTGCTTCTTCCCCAAAAAGATGAGTGGAAGAAGGAGGAATTCTGTTGAATAGCCTCTGTTCCACTCCAGTCTTATAGTTATACAGCTGTTCCTCTAAAGTCTCTCCTGACAGGGAACCTTCTGAACTCTTTATCATTTAATAAATTTTTTGGAGAGCCTGTTGAAGGCACTCTCTCTGCTTCAATGAGGCATGCAATGCCAGAATATTTTCCATGGCCGGAAATATTGGTGGTCAAATGCCAGCACCTCACAGTTTATTTCCAGCTCCCTGAAGCCTGAATCAGCTAAATATTCCTTTAAAGGTAATGCGTAGCGAACATTGGCCCACTCGTCCGAGTTTGAAACTTTCGAAAACAGTTTTCAGTTTTTGGATACGTTAATAAATATTCCATTTATATGGATTTTATTGCAAGTCGAGGCCTGTTTTGGAATTAAAAAAAAATTCATGGTGCAAAAATACTGGTAGATATCAGTTTTCAGGTTATTATTTAACCGTATGATCATTTTATGGTGTTGATATTTATTTACTGTTTACAAGAATCGCCAATTTCTCGTAATTTAGTTCGATGTTATCAGAAATGTCAATTTGAAATCGTAAATAGATCGACGCGTGTCACAGCACTCGACAACTTTGTAGTGAAAAATGGGTGGTTTGGTATATTTATGAGTGAGAATGTCGAGTGAACTCTTATTTCGAAGGATTCGTCTGAACACGCGGTGAAACGAAAATGGAACATTTCATCGAGTAAACCTTCTTCCGACTGAAATGTCTGAATTCGCCTTTATACTGTCAAAATATTAACACTATTCACTTGCATTAATTTTTCATAAAATTGCGGTAATTTGCGGGTAGCAACAGATATTCTTTTCGTTAAAACAATTACGAACGAAAAATTTTACGACCAGCGTTGGCGAAATAAACGCCAAAATTAGATGGCGTCTCAGGGCACCAACTGCAAGGTGACAATTATACAACTGAAGGGAGTTACAAAAGAAAGGTGGGAAATTCAAGATATAGCAGCAGATACGATGGGCGCTGGCGGGAAATAAGCCCGATATTTCACGTTATATATATTCTGGATAAGCAATGACACACATAATAAATAAAGTAATAACTTTGTTTAAAAATTTAAACATATGTAATTGATTAACATTGATTCTTGGTGTTGCCAGCTCACTTGGAAATTCACAACCCAAACGAGCAAACAGCCACGAGTTGCCCAGTGCACATAATGCCCCAAGAAATACTCGACTAAGTGAAATGTCTTCCTCGTCAACTAATAAAAATGCGCTTGAACCATCCACCACAATATGTCCATCAAGTAAGTTTTATTCATCCAATTCTGGAAAATCTGGATCTAAACATTATCGTTATTTATTTTTGGGGTATTATGCCATGTTGTGCTACCTCCTTCTTTAGCCAACGTTTCGGACAGCGGTACAGTGCCTATTGCACATCTTCCTCGAAGAAGGAGGTAGCCCCACACAGCATAACACCCCAAAATAAATAAAACTTTTGCTGTGAAAATCTAATATCAAATCTGGATTTAAACATGTTAATCCGATCCTCTCCCCTGGTTTTTTGTTCTAAGGTTTCAATTTTTAAATATTTTTATCTTTGTCCAGTAATGTATCATTTTTTGCTTCATCCATTTTTAAACTTCAATATTATTATAATGTCTAATATTCTTTAACCCATTGGTCACAAAATATGCCTAGGCAGGTTTGCGTCAAACTATACGTAACCCCGAACCCCGTGTATGTGGCCATCTAGAAGTAGTCGTTCTCTGTTCATATTTATTGCACTTCATTAAAGTGTGTTCTATTTTCTTTCCTACACTTTGTGTTAAGTTTCATTAATCATAATTATCTTTTGTAGATGAAAATGTTAAAGAAAAACGTGGTTTGGTGATAGTCCAGCATTCCAAAAATGATGCTGACAAAAATTTGGGTAAATTTGAAAAGGTTTGTGTGTATCAATATTTTACAAAGTACTTCATTGAATCACATAAATTTCATTAGATTGTATTTATTAAATTTTGTTTTTAATTTTCAGGATAGTAATGTTATTTTAATCGATACCCAAAAGGCTGATGTTTTGTTTGCACTTTTGCGTAAATTGACAGAGACAGGAATGCCCCCTGATAATGGCAAAAATGATAAATCAAAAAATATTTCATCTGCTGAAACATCGGAGGCTGCTGAAAGGAGTAAAGATAAAATTGCATCAGTTGCTAAAAGGAACAAAACCACGGATGTTGTCGATACGGATAATTATGTTTTCCGTTCACAACTCTCAAAAGCCAAATTATCCAATTTAAAAAACACCAAACATAAACAGACTGATGAAAATAAAGCGAAACAATCTGAAAAAGAAGAAATAGACAAATTATTTCGTTCTCAGGAAAAAAACGAGGCGGTATCCATAGTTATTGAGGATGAAACCCCTGAAGGTATACAGAGTCCTCTTTATTGTCTCGTTTTGAAACTATTATTTCATTGGTATCTTCGAAAAAAAGCATATTTAAAGTCTTGACTCTTAAGCCGGAAGGACATTGTCTATGATTTTAATAGAGGAATGTGTTTCTTTTTTCATTGCAAAAACAAATTAGTGTTATCGCGAGGTTTCAAAATGTCAAAGAATGCACATTAATTTTGTGCCATTTAATTTACAAGTTGATTTTGAATAAAGTCAGCATGCTGCTATTTGCGAGGATACTAATTTTAAATAGTTGTACTGGAATCATTACACTGAAATGAAATTATTATACTGAAAACAAACTAATTTTAGAGTGGAGCTTTTAAAATCCCTCATTTACCTTACCCACACTGTTATAGATTGAGTATCATCCTTTATCAACTAATATTATCAACATTTCTCATCGCTCGATGAATCATCAAAGCCTGTACTGATAAAAGCAGGCAATTTACGCACAGTGACATAAAAGCATACAATTTTGTACGTAAATTTCAAATTTGTCATGTCTCACTGCTAACGCCCTGGCACGGCGGCCTCTAAAAAAAAAGTACTTTGCGGCTTATCAAGGATTGAGTGGCCGATTTAGCCCGCTTAAATTTGAGCGAGAAATGATGTCCATAGCAAGGTGCCAACAATAAATGATTCCACGTACGCGGCTCCCAAATTGAAATATTTGTTTTCGTTACATCAATAATGACGTCACAAAGTATATTTGCGAAGTTTGAAGATGAAATTAATTGCTTTGAATTATAGCAAAAAATACTAGAGTGAGTTTTTTTTATTGTGAGGTGCATTATTGGGTTATTTGTAATTGCAGATAGTAATGTTGCCCGAATTCGAGAGAAGGAAAAGCAAATATTTGATAAAATCCTGTTGGCGGGTAAAGAGGAAGAAAATGCAGATAGGGGGAGGGGGGTATTTACAGACAAACAAGTTAAAATGTTGCAAAGTCAAAACTCTCCTAAATCCGATAGTGGAACTGACGAGAATACTAAAACTGTGTCTCCGTAAGTATAATATTTAATTATTTAGTATAATAGTTTTACTTAATTGTAAAGTAGGCAGTATTTCATACATTCCGATACAATATTGAATTATAAAATAATTGCATTTATAGAAAGAAAGGGGGACAGCCACAGAAAAAAAAGTCACCATTAAAAGAAAAAGTGTCAACACAAGTCAATTATTTGCTTTCAAGCCCTCGCCTAAATCCCCAGCCAAATGAGGATGCCAATACCCCGCTGATTACTGGAAATACTAATTTGCAATCTGGTATTGAACGACGTTCTCTTCGCACACGGAAAGAGAGTGCTGGCACACCATCTGCAGAGATGAATACAAATTTGCAAGCTGGTATTGCAAGACCTAGTTTGCGCACACCAAAAGAAGGTGGTAAGGTAGAAAGTAACGCTATTTCAGAATCTGAAGCAAATTTGCAATCTGGTATTGCAAATTCTAAGCTTGGCAGCGAATTAAAAGAGGCTTCTCCTACTCCACCAGTAGATAGCAACGCTAATTTGGCACTCGGTATTGCAAAACGCACTTTTCGATCGCAACAAAAAAAGGATTCCAGTACACCCCCTTCAGCAGATAAAGTTAAGGTCTCACCTGCTCCTGGTGAGAAACCTAATACTTACATAAAGAGAATGAGGAAGGTCAAAGGTAGGAAACCATAAACTTATATGCCACTTGACTTGATATAATGACATAATGATATTTAGGATGGGTTATTTCACAAAATTTGAACAATACATCGAGTTTTAATGTTATTATTCAAGTTCTGTTATTATCCAAGTACTGTGAAACCGGCCCATAATTAAATACAGTTTGGCAAGAAAGTGTAGAAAATAAATGATGGCGCCACAATCGTTTTTTAGGTTTTAAATGGCAACACCAAGATGGCTCATAAGACAATGAATATAAGTTTTAAAAAACACTTTGTTCAAAATGCATATTTCATAATGTATTTGTATTCTCAAAAATTTTGCAAAAAAAACTATAATTTAATCGAAGTAAAATTACAATAAAATAAAATAACACAAAACAAATTTTAAGTGGGCTTGTATTTCGTTATAAGGTAATAATAATAATATTAATATAGGATGGGGCGGTATATATACAAATCAAAAACAAACAATTTTCATAGGTATCACAAAAATTAATTATAAAAACAACAACCTTACTCATATTCGTCAAAACTTTTATTCAAACAATTTAAGGTCAGAAATTTAAGTGCATTATACTTTTATCATGCAACGTTAAAAAATTTATAAAGATAATATTCAAAATATAGTTGAACCCTTTAAAAATAACAGAAATCTTAGGCAAACCTCAATACTTCCTACTCCGAAATGTATAAAAAACAAAAGGACATTTAAATCATAAATATCTCGGAGTTAATTTTTTTAATTCACTACCTGAAAAAATCAGAAACAGGAACAGTAATTTAAAAAGATTTAAAACTCAGCTTAAAAATTACAACGAAAATTTGTACTGAACAAAAAAAAAATTAAACCAATATAATAACCCCCTCCCCCCCCCCCCCCATATACACGAGTCCTACTTATTTATGGGGGTAAATCATCCGTCCATGCCATTCGTCAAAAAAATCATTTTTTTACATAGTACGTAAAGAAGTCCCAACTTTAAGAACTTTACTAACCGTACTCAAAGAAGACATTGGATTTGATGGTAGCCGGGAAAATTTACGAAAATTTTTGCATTCCATTGGCTTTGTTTATAAAAAAGTGCAAAACAAACAGAACTGCACTTATTGAAAAAAACAAAGATAGCGGCTAAAAGAGAGCATTACTTAAAAATTAACATGGATATCCGAAATTTACCAGAAGAACTGCAAAAAAATATAATTAACTTAAATGAAAGTTATATCCATTCATCCTACAAGCTAAAGATATTTCAAAAGGTAAGCGCTGGATCATGGTTCACGCTGAAAGCCAAATGGGTTTTGTCCCTCATGCTTTTTTCCTTGACGATTCATCTTACCGTTGATTCAGATTTACCTGTGTGTGGAAAATATCATTAAAATTATTATTCTATAGAAGGGAGTTTAAAAAAACACACTAGATAATATTCATTTAGAAAGAAAGACTGAGAAAACTAAGAAAAAAGTAACTTTTCTATGAGTTTAAAGAAGTTGCATATTATTATTATTTTTTTGTTAATTGAGTTATTGCCTTTTTCTTGTGGCCTAATATTAACTGTCAAATGTAAATGTCAAATTCGGATTTTTTAACATAACCTCACATCAGATTGTAATGGTTATAATCGCTCGAAAATTGGCATAAATCTTGTAATACTAATGAAATTCATTAAAAAACGATACTACGTACCAGTCATTTCTGTAGTTCGTTTGTAAAGATCTTACGAATTAGGCATAGGAGCTTCTTCGCGCGATAATCGGCTAGGCAGCGTTGAAAACCCAGTATATAACTTCTCTTGCACCACTACGTATTGGTTTGTTCATTTTTATTCAATTCAAACAATGTACAGGCAAACAATAAAAAAACAAACATTAAACGAGTGATTTTCAGCATTTTCTACACTTTTTAAGTCAGTAAAGCCAAGAGCCATATGAAATGTCATTGAAAAAACGAGTATTTCGGTGTTACCATAGTAATGAAAAAATTTAGTTCCAAAATAATAAATTTCTAGACTTAAATTGCCAAACAATAATACTAAATTTAACTTTGAAATTTAATTAATTGTACAAATTCTGTGAAAACAACCCGTATGTATTAAGTACATACATAGTTCTGCACTGAACTTTCATTTTATTTATTCTTCCTCGGCTCGATTAAAGAATAATGCTCTGAAAAGGCAAATCATCATAATTAATAAGGACCGGATTATATGCAACAAAAACAGCCCAAAATATGCAATAAAAATAGCTAAAATATGCACGAAAACGTCTCTAATAATCAATATCAACTAAGTCGTGCAAATTTTAATAGTGTTTTCGTAAGTTTATAATTTTTTTATTTTGTGTTTCAGAAGATTTGCCTTCTACAAGTTCAGTAGAAAAAAAACAAAAAAATGATATTGATGAAGAAAAGGACTTGTTTAAAATAAACCCGAAATATTTAAAACAATTATTTCCTAAAGAAAAATCAAAGAGCCCATCCAGTGCTGCTCATGTGGTGCCGTCGACGTCAGACTCTGACGAAGAATCTCCCCGCTACCAACTGGCCAATGCTTTTTCTAACCTCAAAAGACAAAAGGGGAGGCAATCCGAAGGCAAAATGCTTGGTTTAAAATGGTTTACAGAAGATTCGGCACAAAACATGACCCGGTAAGTATAAACAAACATGTTCCCGGCAACAAATAAGAAATACATAAATCATTATTGTATAATCACTTCTTAGAATAGACGTAACATTTGTCAACACACAACAAAATATTTCTAGCAAGTCAAATCAGTGACTTTGAATGATTTTTCATGAAAAAAAAAATTAAATTACAAATCCTTCAAAATATATATATATTTACATTTGGCGGAAAGATTTTATAAATAATGTTAAATCTATATTTTTTTGGAAATGGAATCCAAGTACATACATACATGTGTATATAATAATGATAAATCAGGTGCAGGGTGATATGATATACTGTGCAGTGTTGTGAACTTCTTTATGCGCCCTTGGCCTCAGGTTGGAGTATATTCTATGAATCAATAAAGAAATTGTTATATTTATTTATACAATGTTACATAATTGTACAATAAATTACTCATATGTTATTGGGGGCAAAAAGCAAGGTTCGTAGATAATGCCTTTAACAAGGTTAGCTCATCGAGGGGGTAGAGCGGTGATTGGCTAAACGTTTGTGATGTAGCAAATTCATGTTCCACTGGGAGATTTGAATTAACTGCAAAACAAGTGGCAGTGTTTTATTTCAAGTTACGTTAAGCGTTTGAAATTTCGAAAGAGGCCCGACGAGTTTTTTTTTTTAAAAAGGCCCGTATGAGCTAACCTTGTTAAACACATGTTCTACGAAATTTGGGGTAAAGGAACAAAAAACCTTTTGAAAAATGATTTTGTATGAATTCTAGATATCTGCTACAATTTATGATTATTGATAATTTCTTCCGACGTTTTTCTGTTTGTATCTTCTTATTTTAATGGAATTTCTCATCAAACTGCAAAAAAAATACAATTTGTGTGCAGTTCACACGCTGTAGAAGTTACACCTTCAGAAAACTAAAGTAGATGAGTGGGGAGGCTACGAAACACCGCACAAAGAGGAGACCGATTAGTCTATCCCATTCGCAGGCTAAATCGTTTAGATGTATGTGTTTGTCTCTTTTTAGTGTCGTTATTTAACGAGAGATATGTAGATATATATATTCTAACCATATTATTTAGTACCAATGTAACATTAATTCCTCATTTCACCGCCGTTACTACAACAAAAAATTGCACTGCCACTCCTTGAACGTATTAATGTCAGCATTAATGCACGCACACTATTAAAATTAATTTTTATTTTTTATGCTTCCCACACAATATAATGTGGTTCATACAAATTCTGCCATTTCAAAATATACTGAAAAACACCAGTTAATGAATTTATCACAACCGTTGGCTTATTTTCAGTTTATGCAAAAATTGTGATCATATGTACTTTCAAAGGTTGTTATTTTTATTAGTTATAATAATATTAATTCATAATTATATTATATGTTTATTATAACTTAATAAAATTCTTGATGATAAATCAATCTCTAATATTCCCGTAAGAAAATTAACTTGGAGCAATCCAAAATTATTAGTTGGGCAAATCAAAAAATATTGCAGGTTCTCTGAATTTATTGTAATCTGCGGATTATATGGTGCTCAGTAAAATTATAATCTATTATTTCTGTACATATTATATTATGTAGAAGGAATTTGGATTTATATTATTTTGTATTTATTTAATTATCATGATAGAACACAATTATAATGGATTGTTTTATGCCTGTCTCACTGGGAAATTCCTGTGTCAAGACAGGATATAGGTATGCATCATTACTTTTTATTTAACCCTCCGTCAGGCGCAACTAATCTGTGAGATAAAGTGATCTGTTATTTTTGTGCCAAAGGGTAAATATCGCCGATCTAGGGCCGTGGCTTCCTGACTTTTCCTCCGTCCCCACCACTCACAGTGGGCCAGTTTCCGTTCGCCTTGAAAAATTTAAGGGGGAAATCTATTTTGATCTGTTTTTCTATGATATAATCTCACAGATGAATTGTGCCCAATCGTGTTAGGATTTGCATTGCGCCCGAGGGAGGGTTAAAGATGAAATAGGGCATATTATATAACACATTTAGTTTGTAATCATACATAATAATTTATTAAATATCATGTATCACCATTCTTATCTGAATGATAATGTAGGTATGAAAATTGCATTCTTTGTGAGCTAATAATTTACTGTTCTGTTCCACGCACGAATTTAATATTTACAGTTTATAATTTTAGTCTAAGTACACCTAAATTTTATTTAAAATTGATTGATTCCATTGTTAATTTTTCAAGTTATTAAATCAATTTTATACATTCAATTGCATTTTAATTTTCCCATTACATCCTCTCGTTTGGTCAATGTGTTAAATTTTCTATTTTAAACATTGTTATCAACTTAACACGAAACTTATTTATTTCCTTGCCTTGTTCCAGTAATTTCAACTCCAAACATCCCAGCACAGATAAATATAACCGATTTAAACACCCCACTCACCCCTCAATCCAAATCACATCATATGAACGTAATGATAATGATCCGGGAGAAAAGGAAAACAATTTTGGAACAATCAACCAGAGGATCAACAAATTCGTGGATCCATTCCACTTAAAAGAACTTGAATATAACTATGAACAAAATTCCACACCAGAAACAATAATAGAGGATACTTATTTAGAATCTGAAGAAATCCCATTTCAGCCTAATTTGTTTTATTTTGCCAGAAAACCTAAAGAAACACCCAACCTTTCAAAAGGTAACCTAAATCAAACTTTTGAACAAGTAATTAGTCATAAAGACGGCCTGGATTTGACTTTACCACTGATGGAGCAAGACATAGATTTGAATGCTCATAAAGAAAGTTCAGTAATAAAGCTATCAACAGTTGCTGAGAAAGCTAGCTATGAAACTATTATAATAGATGTTGTGGGGATTGATTCTCCAATTCAAAAAGTGACTGAAAGTTATCAAAGTGATAAACTTAAGCACAGTGCATTTAAAAATATTCAAGAAATTCCTCTGACAGGTAAAATTTAACTATTTATTGACTTCCATTTTGTTGCGCGCTGTCAGACTGCAGCCGATTACTGGCCGGTGCTAATTTGTATGACAATATAGGCAGAATGACACATCTACACTGGCCAGGTAGTCAGCTGGAAGACGCATCGCTTTCAAAACCCAAATGTCAGACTGAAAAAATGGCAATTGATTTGATAACATTTGCTTAAATGATAATATGGCATTATTTTTAATCAATAAACTTGTTAAAAATATATATTATGATAATCTAATTATGTATAACAATTATGGATAAGAAAAGAATTAATATTCATTTCAAAGATGAACAATTATTTTAACAATGCGGAGACAATTTAATATGATCTCCATTGAATCTTACATTAATTTATAGCTAGTGTCTTATCGGAAGGAAATCCATATTCTCATACACATATGTAGTTTATCTTAAAAATAATATGCATTATTCCATTGTAAGTGTTCAAATTCACAACTGACTCGTACAGTAGCCAGAAAATACTGCGGAGACTTGACATCTATTTGGAAAACTAGTCGGTGCAGTGTCACCTCGTTGGAATAACCAACCGGCACCAGTCTGCCAGCACGCTTATTCGCTCTTATGCAGATGCTTCCTCCTGAAAAAATGTCACATTTCATCCTAATCCTAATATTCCTTTACATTTTATTTTCAGATTCTCTATTCCCTTGTAGTGACATATTCTTATCACTTACTGATGAAAAACAAGCAAACCGTATTGACAATGCTAAAGCGACTAACTCCCATGGCTCCATAAATAAATTATTGCCTGAAAAGGATGATGATTCAATCATAGATTGTTCATTCTACAGCAAAGTTTCAGGTACAATATTTGAAAGCCAGAACAGCATTTCGCAAAGCATGAAATCTGTTCTTTCACATTTAGATGCCGAATCAGAACATGAAAAATTTAACACTGGACCACTAATTTTTAATAAAGATGTTGCTAATGTAGTTGGTGATACAAGTGATGATACCAGTGGAAAACCCGTTGATTTAGAAGAATGGAGACATATTATGACAGAAGATGAATCTGAATGAAATGAAGGTGTTTTATAAATTAAAACACCTGTGTGTTCCTTTGAAATTAAATATTATTGATTTGTTAAACATTTATTCTTACTTGGTGGTGGTAAGGTTGGTGCCACAGGCAGTACTGTAGATCCAGGATGATGAAGCGCCATAAATTCTATGACACACATTTTTCGGTTCCATGACAACTTAAAATCATGCAATTTCATCACCCCTTTGAAGAGAAAAGTAATGAAAAAAATATATTGGTAAATAGCCCATAACCTAACCTATACAAGCAATTTTTAATATTTTTTTCATCACTTTTCAAAGTTGTGTTGGAAGTTGCATAATTCTGAGTTGACCGGTCACTGCATTTTTCATCCCCTTTGTCTTGTGTTTTTTTTATTGTAATAAAAAATAAAAAATTCAAATAAAATTATTTATATTATTTTAAATGATTATGTAATGTAATACAACTTTTTAATTTTTTTGTTCTCTTAGTACTTATATAAAACAACTTCACACAAATGTTAAAACAATAAACTCACATTTTCAACATTGTGACTCCAACTAAAATATGAATACAAATATTTATTTATAAAAATACAAAAAATAATTTTTGGCAAAGATGGATCTTTCAACCTTTTGTTTTTCTTTAGTAAATTTTAACTATATTTGTGAATAATTAGTACCTACTTCAAATTTTGTTAATTCTGCAATAAATGATCAAATAAGTATGATATTAAAAAAAACTTTTATCAATTATATTACACATTATACATAGTTTTATATACCTATTCAATATCAATTGCAAGCCCTACAATTTCCGACGAGTGGAATATTTTTTTACTGAATCTAGTTCTGCATTAATTTTTTTATCTTTGGGCTTGATTATTCTTTTAGTAGTTTGACTTACTTCTGTTTTAACAATTTCAGTTTCTGCAGGCGTTGCAATTGATTTGCTTGTGGTTTTGTTTCCATAAACACGGATTTTGGATGAACTACTCGAAGATATTGAAAATACTGGACTGCTCGATTTACTGCTGAACTCCTTTTCTGAGCCATTAGAATCTTTTGAATCAGACTTTTTAAACAAATTAACATTGGTTCTCACTCTTGGCTCTTTTTCTGAGTCAGTAGAATCTTTTGAATCTGTGGTCTTAAACCTCGCTCTTGACTCCTTCTGGGACCCAATAGAATCTTTTGAATCAGTTTTATTTAACAGTTGAGTTTTGGCTCTTGCTCTAGATCCTTTTTCTGTTCCAATAGAATTATTGGAATCCGATTTTTTTAATCTGACTTCAGACTCCTTTTCTGATCCAAGAGAATCTTGAGAATCAGACTTTTTAAACAAATGGGAATTGACTCTTACCCTAGATTGATTTTCTGAACCACCGGAATCCTTTGAGTCGGATTTTTTGAGCAAATTGAAATTGGCTCTTACTCTTCTTGCTTCCTTTTCTGAGTCAGTAGAATCTTTTGAATATGTTTTCTTAAACCTTGTTCTCGACTCCTTTTGGGACCCAATAGAATCTTTTGAATCAGTTTTCTTCAATAGTTCAGTATTGGCTGTTGCTCTAGATTCTTTTTCTGTTCTAATAGAATTATTGGAATCTGATTTTTTTAACCTGACTTTAGATTCCTTTTCAAATCCAGCAGAATCTTGAGAATCAGACTTTTTAAACAAATGAGAATCGACTCTTACTCTAGATTGCTTTTCAGAACCAATGGTGCCCCATGTTTTCGCTCTAGGTTCCTTTTCGGAAACTTGTGTATCGGATTTCTTAGTCAGATCAATATTGGCCTTTACTCTGGTTTTGGGTGTCTTTATAGAACTATCAAATAAAATTATTTTCTTCTGACTTAGTTTAGGTGCTGGCGTTTTTAACATATCAGGTTCAATGTTATTAAATAAATTAAGCTTGTTGAAATCTGGTTTAACGGATTTGGTGCTTGTGTCTTCGTCATCATCGTCATCCAGTGATAATTTGATGGCTGGCCTTACAAATTCAGTAAATTCAGCTTTTCGTGGTGAAGGAAGAGTATTTCCTAAATTTCTTCTTACCTGATTCACCGCATTTATCTTCTTATCACGCGGAGTCATAAAACATGCTGTATTTTTATTCTTTTCCGGTGTGATAATCAATTTAGAAGTAAAATCACTCTGCAAGTCATCAATGATGTCTAACTGTGATTGATTTTCATTTTCTTTCTTAAAAACTTCAGTTTGCAATAAAAATAATCTCTGTTCATTTGCAAGTTGAATCAAGAAATTATCACTATCTGTAACTTGCTCGAGCTTTCTCAAAGCTTTAGTGTTGTTTTCTAAAGCTTTATCAATTTCATTTTCTGTTATGAAAAAGTAATTAGCATCTACAAGTAATTGACATTCAGCGTTGACAATTTTTTTAAGATTAAAATTCTCCAATATGCTGGCTAGATGTGATTGAAGGAATAATTTGGAATTATTTTTAACTACATACTTCAGTTTGGCTTGCAGACACTTGATAAGTTTTAAACCTCCATTGTAAAAACTGTCGGTTACATTTGATTCTCCAGTTTTGAAATGCAATTGAGCTTGAATTCTCATGAAGTCTAAATAAACTGCAAAATTGGAAACAGCGGAGCACTTGCAGCAATCGCACATGTGTTGGTGAGAAATAAAGTCAGGCAGACTAAAAGGCGTTGGCTGGAAAGTGGGAGAACCTCCCATTGAAGGGTTGCAGTATTTATCTGCAGGGACGTCCAGCACCATTTCAAACTGTTTAGCATCGCCCTCCACCATGTTTTTGGATGGGAAAAATTTGTTTGAAGTGACGGCTTGGGCTTTCTTTACTTCATTTTTAGCAGTCCTCTCGTTTGTCTTAATTTTCATATTATTTTGTTCACCTAATATGTAACGTATGCCATCAAGTTTGACCTAGAAAATAGAAATAAACATCAGAGACTTAATCTTAGTGAAAATGTCTGAACTAAATATCTTTTGATTAAATTATAATGTTATCAATAGCGAGGATCAGCAACATACCATGTGCCTAAACAAAACAAACACTATAACGCATTAAAAGTGCGGGTATTCTAGTGATATTACCGTGCAATCATCGTGGCGCTCTGCCGCCAGATCAGTGGCGGCCAACAGGGACAGTAGTTGAGCCGTGCGGCGGGGCAACAGCAGCTTCTGAGCCGCAGCTAGGGGCGCGCGCAGCAGAGCCCGGGCCCGCCTCACCAAGCCTAGGGACAGGGCTACCCGGCCTGCCTCTATCCCGGTGACGAGCCAGAGGCGTTGGCTCAGGGCTGCCACTCGACCACCATTGCGGGCAACTAGGAAATAATTACATTTATGTTCAAATTGAAGGCCACGCGACAGTCCCACTAACCTGAAGTCTTTAAAATATTTTTTCCTACAAGTCCCAAGAACAGAATGAAATTACAGAGAATTGCTTCCGAATGAAATGAAAAATATCGAAATGCTTCTGAGGTTTTATGATGTGCTAATATTTCTTATTTTTGAAGTTGATTTAAAAAGAATTACCATTTTAGAACTTACATTATCTTTGAGATGATTGAATTAGAAAAAAACATAGAAGATAAATAATAAAATTTTAATATCAAACATGAAAATGTTAACAAAAAGGCTTTTCAAAACATTTTGACTCAAAGCGTCCACAATTTTGAAAGAATTCAATATTTAAAAAACACATTCCTTTTGTGTAGGAAATTGGTAAGAAAACTGTCATTTCACTTTTTATGCCTTTTATAAAATAAAAATTGTGTGCTGTCACCAACGCTATTTTTTGTTGCACATCAACGACCTCGTTGAATGATTGCTGAGTATTTAAATAAATATTGTCACCAATTCATTTGCTAAGCTAATGATAGAACCATTCACGAGGGCTATCTTTTTGACAAGAAGCCCCCTTCCACTTATCATGAAAAAAAAGATTGTAATCATACACTTTAACAATTTTTGTGGATTTTATCCATGGAATCGAGTATGTATAATTATTTGAGACAAACTGAGAAGAATAATTACTTCTCTTTCCACTGACAAACAAATCACTTATATCCGCATTATTGAAAAAAATATTTTTAGAAAGTATGGGCACCCCGGTCAGATCTGAGCTTGAGAACAGTGGTCCCCAAACCCCGGGCTGCGGACCGGTACCGGTCCGTGGATCAAATGGTACCGGTACCCCCAAAGCCCCGCTTAAAAATCAAAATTATGAAGAAAAAAAAATCGAACATATCCATTCAAAAATTAAATAATTATCGATAAAAAATAATTATTCGGCTGAGAACCCCTTCACGCCAAGTTACCGCCGACACAATACCTTCGAAGTAAAAAACACGACTGGGCTTCCATCTTGCGCACTCGCATATACAACATAAAGAGCTCGAGTGAGATGTAACGAGTCACTACTCTTATATTCTGCCTGCCCAAGTGGAATCGTTTTATTGAGAATACATGACATACTAACACGATTTGATTGTATCGGTGAATTTATTCCCGTTTCCACCCCCTCCCCCATAATTATGAAACATTGCCCGGTCCGCGGCGATAAAAAGATGTAGGTATATATGGCTAGAAATATCCTTCCAAGGCTTGAGAGGTTAAGGTATGTTGAAAGGCTGATGTAGTTCAATATTAGACGGTGACCTGCCAACTCAGAATGAAACCAACTCAGAAAGGTCATTATGAGTGCTGATAAAAAAATTGGTTAAATAGATTAAGTTAGGTTAGGGTTACCGGCTATTTTAAAATTATTTTTTCATAGTTTTTAATGACCTTTCTGAGGTGGTTCTGAGTTAGTTTCATTCTGAGTTGGCATGTAGCCATATTAGACATTGGCTAATGGTATATCACCAGGACGACACTGATATCTCCTGCTCATAGTATATCATTATAGGTTGGGATTTACAATTACAAGTACATTTTGGGAGGGGGAATTGATACCGCCGCCCCGGGAACCATTATTGGATTGACCAACACCTCTGCCATAGGTCACCCCAAGTGGTTCGTTATGTTTGGTGATTTAGCAGGGGTGTCCGGGTTCATGGGGTGAGGTTTGTCTAGGTCTTGGAGGCGGATGACCAGGACACACTGAACCCCAGATTCCTACCCATCTCTTAAACCCTTTTCCTTCCCAGAACTCTTCTCTCTTTCTTTGCCTTAAAAAACCCTCCACACAACATCCCCAAAGATGACATAGGCCCCGAGGGAAATTATTTTCCTCAGGGCCTCCAGGGTGAAGCCATGTAAAAAAAATATATATCATTGGAAGGCATAATAGTGCCCCCCACACACACACTTCGGAGTGACCGAGTCCTGCGCCACTTCAGGCCGCCGTGCAGAAAAGTCTCACGGTGAAACTATCGGTCTTTACTTTTCTGCGCGGCGGCCTGAAGTGGCGTGGGACTCGGTCGCTCCGAAGTGTGCGTGTGGGGAAGCCTAATATGTGTCATGGTTGAGTTTGTCGTAAAACATCAACAACATGAATATTAAAACTTACCTGTATTTACAAGGTCCGAACACTCCGTGTGAGCACTCACTAGACAGGTGAGGATGCCAAAGAACTCTCGCTCGCTTTCATTATCTCTGTGACAGTAACTATAGAGGGACTGAACTACCATCAGCTTCATATAGGAAATCTTGATGTCATCCAGCTTTCTGTTATTGTGTGATTGACCTGTCAAATAATCAGCCAATATTCTGTTGTTCACAGAGCTTAGAATGGCAAAACCTTGGTTTTTCAAATCAATGTTGAAATAGTAAATCTAAAATGTAAAATAATATATTATTATTTGACAAAAATACAATTGAAAAATATTCAAAAAAACATCAAATCATGAAATGCAACAGAAAAGATACAAAATCAACAGGAAAAATAAGCTTAAAAGCCCAGAGATTTATGAAGTAATATAATTAGCCACACCCTGTGTGGGTTTTTCTTATGTTTAATGTCTGTTTTACATTAAACATGAGAAAAACCCACTGACACTTTCAGAGGCGAGGGAGCTTTAAATGTTCTTTTCGCTCTTTTTCACACTTTTCACTGAGCAGATATTGCTTGGATTATTATTATTAATGATTAATGAGCAGGCAACATTCTGCTGATGCGCTCCTATCTAATGTCACACTAAGTTAAGTTAAATAGTAATTTATTTTTCCGCTAAAACGAGCGGAATCCGAGCGGTAAGAGGCGGGGTATGTGTGTGTGACGTCATTTGGGCTCTGAAAAACACATCACTTGGGGATCTTGTATGGAGATGTTTTTAATTCTTCAATAAGGAATTCCAGTAATTTCAGTAGTAAAAAAAATTCCAATATTTAAAAAATAATTCAAGATTTCATAGTTATTTAAATTATTTAATTTTTAGAAATTAAATTTGATAATGTTATTATAGAGTTCTGCAAGTATTTTGGTATGTATTTTAGTTACAGCTGTTTCGACTTGTCATTTTCAAACTGTGGTGAAGCCACGTACGTATGACTTATTTATAATATTTAAATGTCAATTTTTTAAGGTGTCTAAATTGATTTATTACCGGTTAATCCAATTTGAGTCACTAATTGAAAGAGTGATTATGTGGGATTTGGAATCTTTCCCTTTGGTTTCCCTTGCACTAAGTGTAAGGGTTTTTTTTTATTAATTTAGAATGACGTTATTGCTATGACTCATTTAAGTGCATTATTTTTAAATTTTTTTAAAAAGAAAGACAAACATTCCCGGGTTACGAATAACCCAACAACAATGTTTGAAAATCTCCTACTACCACCACAGGAAGCCGAAAATGTAGCTTGTGTTGTGATGGAGGACTTAGCCAGCCGAGGAATCGAACATGCGACGCCAAGGTGGGACCCAAGCGCTATGCCCACTCAACCACTGACCGGTCAAATATTGCTTAGGTTTATTATATTGTTTAGGTTTGGTAAACATACTAAGTAGTGGGGAATAAATAATTTTCCTTACTTTATTAATTAGCGGTATGTTGGGGTCATTCGTTCATTTATTGATTTCTAATTGTTCAAGCAAATTTAATTTAATCTAATAAGTAGAAATCCTAAACTCAATATCGGCGGCATATATGAATTAAAATGTGACCACGTAGACTTTAACGCTACTTACATCGGACAAACAGGTAGGGCATTCTCAACTAGATTAAAAAAAAAAAAAATGTTATAAAAATAAAAACACCTCTTCAAAATTCGCAGAACATTTCTTAGTGAATAATCACGTTCCACTTAAAACAACCAGCCAAAACCATTACATATAGAACGAAAGGGTCTTAGATTAAATTTGCTTGAACAATTAGAAATCAATAAATGAACAAATAATGATAATATATATTTATATATTTAGAATTGATATTTTTTTAATGATATGAACATATTTTTCATAAGTCAAAATATACATATTTCACTCAACTTCCCTATTGCATAATTCTATTGAAATATTTACAAAAGTAAAATAAATACTCTCTAATAAAAACAGAATAAATACATACAGCTAAATTCAAAAGATATTCAAACGTGGCATCCATTAGTAGGGGGTTTTCTGGAACTTTCTCATCCGACTTTAGAATATCCTTGACGGCTTTGTTAGTGTTATGAATAATAGGTGTAAATGAAGAGTGCGGGCAAGCAGCGTGTTCAAGAAGGAAGCCGGCCGTGCGTAAAGTACAAATTCTACAAAATTAAGTTCACACAAATTAAAAACCAGAATAGTATTACCTCACTTGTTTTATTGCTTTTTGCTTTTAGAGTACTTTTAAAACTGCCTAAAATATTCACTCAAGAAGGAGGAAACATAACATAGCTTCCATAAAAACAACTAACAAAACAAATAACAACAAATATTATAATCAATAATTATCAGCCTGAAACACTCATCTACATTGAAAAAATCTTCCGAGAAAAGATACTGGCCGCCAACGGGAATTGAACCCGTGACCATCTGATTGCCGGTCAGCAGCTCTGACCACTGAGCTATGGCGGCTTATCAAATACCCGCCAAATAATTCAATATATACTAGTGTTTCATTCGACAATTACTTATTATTACATTTTTCCAACCGAAAACAACCAACTTTTATTTTTGTGAGAGAGGTATTTTTAATACTAAATCTCCCGCTAATTGAATTATTTGGCGGGTATTTGATAAGCCGCCATAGCTCAGTGGTCAGAGCTGCTGACCGGCAATCAGATGGTCACGGGTTCAATTCCCGTTGGCGGCCAGTATCTTTTCTCGGAAGATTTTTTCAATGTAGATGAGTGTTTCAGGCTGATAATTATTGATTATAATATTTGTTATCTACCCTTTGTGCTATGCATAAAAATCTTGTTTAATAATAATAATAATAATAATACTTGGCTGATTTATAAAGCGCCGTTTTTGTGAAAAATCACCTCAAGGGCGCTGTACATATAAGCATACAATAAAATAAACGTTAGTTTATCAATTAAAAATAAAACAAATAACATAAAAAACTTGGTTAGTGAAAAAACTGAGCAGTTAAATAACAAACTAAGTTAAACAGCATTACAATAATCTAATACAATAATGTGATATCTATTGCAACAGAACAACAAAAACTCATTAGCAGAATCATGCAATTTCCACACCTCCTTTGAAAAGTCATTAAAAGTTTAATTAAATTAAGACAATATTAGCGAAACTCCATCGAAAATCTGGAGACAGAAAAAGATATTGGCACCTCTGGGACTCGAACCCAGGACCTTCTGCTTTCATGGCAACAACTCTACCAACCAAGCTAAGGTGTCTATATCCAATTCGGTCACTTTTAACTGTATCATACTTCGACTAAGAACTACCATCATTATCTTCATTTTCTTAACTCACATATTATTGGCTGCTATCTTTATATATTATTGCAAGATTCAAACCCAAACTAAAAGCTATCTAGATAGTGTCTGGATAAATACTTATATTTATTTTTAACTTTTTATGAGTAACACCACGAAATGTAATATTTAATTAAATGAAGACAATATACAAGGTCCTAGGTTCGAGTCCCAGAGGTGCCAATATCTTTTTCTGATTTTTCTATCTCCAGATTTTCGATTGAGTTTCGCTAATATTGTCTTCATTTAATTAAATATTACAATATAATTGGATATAGACACCTTAGCAGAGGCGGCCCCTGCCTTAGCGCATTTGTGCAATGCACTGCCGAACATCGACAAAGATCAGAAGTGTAAATTCATACATCCACTCACGAAGAATTCCCGCTAATTCTTTATAATATCTATACCAATTGAAAATGAAAAAAAAAAACATAAAAAATAGTTAAATCGGTTAGGTCAGGGGTCGGTAGTTTGTTATGGGCTATTTTTCAATTTGGTTTTTTTCATAACTTAATGACTTTTCAAAGAGGTATTGAAATTGCATGATTCTGAGTCGTCTTGGAACCAAGTAAAACACACAGGATTTGAAATTTAAAAATTAGTATCAGAAAAACATTAAAAATAATTAAGATTTCATGGTGGTGCGGAGGTACTTGTTATTTATCCGGGATCCCTTTAAAATCCATAAAATTATAGAAAATATAAGTCCAGGTGCACTCAGCAACTTTAGTTGTAGGCGACAGTTGCGTCGCAACGGTTTCGTGCATCAAAATCCATTATGGTATATGGAGGAGCACACAAGCCAACATTTCAGATTTTGAAATACATAGTAACCAACTGTCACCATAACTGAAGTTGCTCGTTTACGGGGCTCCTTACAGTGTTAGGTTAGGAAACTTTGTAAATAAATTAATTTATGGGTGTGCCTTAAGACAGCTGTACAGCCTTCCTGGTTCAAAACTTAATCAGCATCACCGGACTGGAAGAAACCACATATGAAATGAAAACATTTATATCAAAATTTATTATGTTGTTCTTTTCACAATGCGGCAGGAATCATATATGTACATACAACTATGGAGGCTGTTGGCAGAATTTATAAGAATAACTAAAAGGTTCCTTTATTTTTAAACATACAGAAAAAGTAGATAAAATTTTTGCAAAGCCCACTGACCTGTTTTCTGTTAAAATAGAAAGAGAGTACGCTATGTCTGCAGCAAGTAGGGAGTGAACATCCGCATCATGGAGAGCCAGGACTTGGCAAGCTATTTCTGTGATCTCCGCCGTATGCTCCAGGTATACTTTTAGCTTGGGATTTACAAATTTCTCTTTTGAAAAACCTAAAATTGTGAAAATAAAAGATCCAACATAAATGGTTGCACATATGTATAAAATAATATGACAATACCAGATTGCGTGGCAGAAAATAAATTCCATTCTCGAAGGTCTACCTATAATGGTTCAGAACGAGAAAAAGAATATAACATGGTCATAATTTTTAAAATGATAAGAAGAAAAGCAATTATTAATTATGTATGTTGCGTTTATACCCAGCATTCTCATGACTGACAAAGTGCAGTACTTTTCTTCATCTAAATTACATTCGTAGTTGTGGCACTGTGTAATAAGGCGGGTCACGATTGTATGGGGGAAAAAAAAAACTTGTTTTGGTTTGTCTGTTAGTGATAAAAGGGTGTTAAATGAAGATGTAAAATCACGTAATTTTTTTAATAATATTTGGATATCATCTTCTTCCTCCGGATTGAGTTTGAAATTTCACAAAATAGAGAAAAACCCACCCTTGTTAAATCTCTAAAAAATATTAGATAAACAATTAAAAATGATTTTTTTTCAATAAAACACAAATTAGAGAGAATATTCTGACTTACTTATTAAAAAAAAAAAATGATTATAATTAACATTATCTCAAGACAGTGTATTCAAATACCAGCAAAATCCTTCTTACTCTCAAATTTCGGCATTATTTTGCGAGACTCAATCTTTGCCTTAATAAGACCTTCTCTTGCAGACTTCGTACATGAAGTAGTCGAGGCTTCAGTAACAGTCTTTACAGCTCTTTCAACTGCTTGAGTATGACATGGCAGACGCAGAAGAGGCAATTTACCTTCTCTCCCCTGTGCTACAAATAATTGAAGATCTTCATCCGATATATTCTTCAGTATTGGGGGTTCGGTTACATTTTGCTGCCAATTAATAAGGTCGTAGTAATACGTATGATGCATCGAGGTTTATGTTTGGAAGTTGGAACAGCCTTGTTTTACTAAGTTTCTTACTGCGTGCTTTAAGAACACGACGCGCAGCTAATTCCCGGATATACTTGTGAGGGTCAGTTAACATTGCAAGTAGTAAATTTTCGGGGTGTGCGAAGTAACTGTTTCTTTCTATGACTGGATCAATTATAGTTTTTAGTTCAGGGGATAAGTATCTAGACGCTGAAATTAGCTTCCATAGGTGACGTGCTTCATCTTTACAGGTGGGATGAGTTTTAATACTGAACCAAGTCGGAGCATAAACTTTAACAACGTACGTTGCTAAAATAATAAGATTCTCTGTAGGAGCTTCCGTTGCAACATAAAGACGAAAAATTCGGTTAGCACGCGTAAGCCATATGGCATGAGACATTTTTCCAGGAGATTTGTGGCCTAAATCTTCAGGTAATTCCCCCACCGTAACTGCAGATACGATTTTATACAAATATAACTGATCTGAACTTAGGTCTTTAGTTAATAATTCAGGCAACTCTCCGTCAATTTTCTGAAAATGAACAATAGGCTTTTTTTCACAGTTTTCTAAAGCTAGTCCTATTGTCCCTGAATATGTTTGAGGTCCAGATGTCTTACCGTCAAGATGTGTGAACAAATGACGAAATGGTCTCGTTCATGTGAAGCAAGCAAATTATCCATTGCAATGGTTTATCCAAACGTTTTTCAAGCAAACGTATTATACCTCCATGTTTTCCAACGTTCACGTTCGTTCCGTCACATCCAATAGCCATTAATGGTTCAAATGGTATTTCTTCCTTTAAAAAATAATCGAAAATTGTTCTTTCTATAACTTTCGTTCAACGCAGTTTTCATTCGTTTTGTTGTAGCGGTATCCACATTTCCTATTATCATTTTTCGTGTAGTACGTTGGTCACTAATGAAACTCTGTTCATTTACAGGTATTTTTTTATCTTTAGGACAGTCACATTTACTGAAATCTTTGCATTTGCAAGACAAAATATCAAACAGCACTTTACTTCTGCGACGGAATTCCTCCATTTTTTTCTCCGGTATTTTAGGATGTGACTTAAGAATGTTTTTGCATTTAAAATGATATGACCTCAACATGCGTGCTACTCGCGAGTATGTAACGATGGGAATAGAAGCCTTTCTCCATATTTCTTCAATTCGTGCTGTCACAGTACACTCTATTTGCTGAAATTTGGGTTCTAGTTTGGTCTCTTGATTTAATTTTATTTGATGCCTGGTCCACTCAAAAAACTTCATAACATCACATTAAGTTGGTAAAACATTGTCTTTAACGTCGCAAATTTCACCAAATATGGGACTTTTTAACGCATTCTGAGTACGTTCCATTGCGAAAACTTGTGTAACGCTACCTACCGCTTAAAGAGCCGTAGCGATACTGACTCCAAACTCAGACGTCGGTTGCGCAGAGTCGCTGCGCTTAGTGCAATCGGTGCTTCCCCCGCCCTTACCTTGAGTCACTAATAATCAAAACTCGGATTTTTTGTAAATGAATTCGTAAATACGTACCATATTTGCCATAGAATATTACAAAAAATATAGTATAAAGGATTCGTAGTAACTTTTATACACACTAGAAAATACCTCTAAAAATGAAATTTTTCAAAACTTTGAAGTGAATCCGGAGGAAGAAGATCGTATCAAAAATTTAAAAAATTTTAAACACGTCGGTTTGAACCCATTTGGCACCCTTTTATCGCTAACAGAATCTAAAATTATCATATTTTTTTAAATGACCCACCTTACTGTGTAAGCAACATCACCCTAATATGTACATATACGAAATAAATCGTCACCTCATTTGGATACGGTTCTAATTTCATTTTACCTTGTTATGAGGTGTCAAAGTTTGCAAGGATGATTTCTCATAATCTATTTACCAATTTATGATTTTCAGGTTGAATCTTGTATAAAGTATTTTTTTTTAAATATTTAAATAGGACGTGTACTTACCATTTTAGAACATACCTAAACATACAAATTTATTTCAAGAATTTTGTTTTTAGATTACAAATGATTACATATATGCAAGGTTATACAATAATTCATTTTTTATTCTACTACTCCATAAGTTGAGCTCTAGGAGCTCATGTTTATGGGAGGAGTATTTAAATGCAAAAAAAAAATAATTAAATGAAATGTTTAAACAATGATCAAAGAACTTATGAAATACATAAATACAAACATTATTTGACATAGGTACATAATTTATATAATAATATAAGGACAATAACAATATATTTTAAAAAATATTAAATATTACAGTTTAAGTAAGGGTAAATTAATTTGATGCTGATTTTGTTGCCAGTAACTTTGTCGCCTGAAAGTATGGGGTAGTATGTGTCAAATCCGGTAGTTCTGATTTTTTGCAGACTTGTTTATGATGTTGGCCTAATGAATAATCCAAGTTTGTGACCTCGAGCGCCGAACGCAACTTGGTCAAAAATCGAAAAAACTGCGAAATAATCGTTATTTTTTGAAATTTTGGCGATTATAATGACTAAATGACTAGTTTTTGAAAAAAGAAGACTAAATTTGCTACAATATGATACTAGAATTGTCTCTGTATACCCAATAGTTTACGAGATTAAGCCTTTCAAAGTTTATCATTTTTTTCGAACTTAACGAAGTTTGTAGTAGTAGATGGAGGGTATCTACTTCACAAAGTTGTGTGGCCTCGAAGCTCATCATTTGGCGCGATAGCTGACAGATACATACAGTACATTACTGCTCACTATGGCTCAAACGTGGCAGTATTTTTCGATGGTTACCCCGTAGATGCTGTACAGAAAAACACAAAGAGCTCTGAGCGTCTTCGAAGAGCCAAGTTACACTCATCGCGAGAGATAATCGTTGATGAGAAAATCATGGCACAGGTTCCTCAACAGAAATTCTTGTCAAATGACAAAAACAAGATTCGTTTCATAAAGCTGCTGTCAACAAAAATGGGAAATCACGACATTACTAAAAAGTAAAAGCGAAACTATTCTAAAAAGGGTTAAAAATATAGCTGTGCTTGCAAAAAACTTGCCAACTATGTAGTTTCGAAGCACCACGTTCATTTGAAATGTTTATGTCAGAATCTGAGAGTATAACGGAAATTAAAAATAAATTTGAATTAATTATTGATCAAATCAACGAGAACACTGTTACGTTAAACCCAAATTCTGAACCAGATTATTCGACTTGGGAGCAATTTGAAGAATTATACACGCGCATTCTACGTATACGAAACAATTTTAAAACAAATTTAGCTACGGAGTCGAAAGCATCTACAAGTGCTTGTGCAGCTAATAATAATACTTTTATTAAGTTACCTGCCATCAATATACTTACATTTGACGGCCGGACAGAAAATTGGAATATATTTTATGAAATATTTAGAACAAATGTTCATTTAAATCAACAATTATCTGATTCCCAACGCGTTCAATATTTGATTGGAAATTTAACTGGAACCGCGAAAAATGTTGTGTCAGGTTTAGTGCCAACTGGAGACACGTACAAAATAATCTGGGATACGCTAGTTAATAAATATCAAGATAAGCGATCACTTGCCACTTACTACCTGAATAATATATTTCATTCCAAAACCGTAGCACACAACGCCAACAGTTTAACAGTTTTTATAGAAAAATATTCAGCATCCATCGCCGCGCTAAAACAATTGGGAATAGAGGATCTTTCGGATTTTATTTTACTGCAATTCGCTTTACAAAAATTAGAGTCGCAAACTGCCCAAGCATTTGAGCTCTCAGTTCGAGAAATTGAGATTCCCACCTGCAAGCAATTGGTATCGTTTGTACAAGTTCAGGTCAAAATTCTGCAACGAACATCAACAACTCGTGGACCTAATGCCGCCAATATAAATACAACCAGTTCCGGTGGAACTGCACGCACAACTCAACCCCGCACACATCATACTTACATAATTATTACTGATATTCGTGTAAATATAAAACAGTTTTGGAATTATACTAACTCTCAAAAAAATAATAACTTGGGTATTCCAACTACTATGAATTTCAATGGAAAAATTGGATGTAATGATGAAAACATTGCAAATCTATTTGCTGATTATTTTAAGTCTGTGTATGAAGAGGATATACCTAGCAACGAAATTCCAAAATTCTCATCGAATCTTAGCCTGGATATATCTGAAATACGCATAGAAATCAATGATATCAAAAACCATGTAAATTTGTTAGATGCTAGAAAAAATGCAGGACCTGATAATATTCCACCAGTGTTAATTAAAGAATGTTTAAATGGCATAACTGTTCCTCTTTTTCTAATTTTTAACCAGTCACTAGAGACAGGCAATTTCCCTGATACATGGAAACACAGTTTTCTAACACCCATTTTTAAAAAAGGGGACAAAACGGACGTAACAAATTATAGGCCAATATGTATCCAATCATCGATTCCCAAGCTTTTTGAAAAAATTGTACTCCATAAAATATCTACAAATATAAAAAAAATTATAACACCCTACCAACATGGCTTTTGTTCAAATAAATCTACACTAACCAATTTACTAATTTACGAAAACTTCATATCTAAATCTTTAGCAAACAGGTGCCAGGTTGACTCAATATATACGGACTTTAGCAAGGCCTTTGACAAGGTGTGTCACAAAATATTAATCAATAAATTGGCGACACTTGGAGTTTATGGTAGCTTATTAATTTGGTTTGTTAGTTATTTGTCCAAAAGAAGTCTTAGTGTGAAAATAAATGGCACACATTCGTACAAATTTATAGCAACAAGTGGAGTGCCGCAAGGCTCCCATTTAGGGCCCATTTTGTTCATTATATTTATAAACGATATTGTTGATATATTCACAAACATAAACGTGCTACTGTTTGCTGATGACATGAAACTATATAAAGAGATCAACCACATTAATGATTGTATTACACTTCAAACTAATTTGACATATCTTTTTGAATGGTGCTCTATCAACAAACTAGCATTTAACATAAATAAATGTCAGTTCATTCATTTTTCCAAAATAAATAATCCTATATTTTTTCAGTATTCATTAAATGATGAAAATTTAAATTGTGTTAATGAAATTATGGATCTAGGCATTATGTTCGACAGTAAACTCACCTTTGTATGTCATATTAATAATATTATCAACAAATCCCTAAAGACTCTTGGCTTTGTTTTAAGAGCTGCAAAAGATTTTAATGATTTAGGCACATTTATTATGTTATATAAAACCCTTGTCAGATGCCAACTTGAATATAACTCTACGTTATGGTCTCCCTTTTTCAATATTCATTCAGACAACATTGAAAAGATACAACGGAAGTTTCTAAGGTTCATAAACTATAAATTGCGTATTCCTATACTAAACATTGATTATAATTACCTCCTGGATAAATTTTCTCTCTTGAAACTTTCAGAAAGAAGACTAAGCACAGATTTAATACTGTTACATAAAATACTTCATTACAAAATTGACTGTCCAGAATTACTTCAATTTATCAATATCCATGTACCCAAAAAATCATGTCGACATTTATTACCATTTTACTTCAATAACACCAGGACACTAGCTTATCAAAATTCTCCGTTTCCTAGACTTCACAGTCTCGGAAATAAATATTCTAATCTAGGTGATATATTTCATCTTAAAACCAATCAGTATAAATGTTGCATATTCTATCACTTTTATTCTTCTAGACACAAATAGATTTACATAATTTCTGCAGTTTTTTGTTTATATTGAATGTGAGACTTCTTATCATTTTTACATATGTACTTTTTATTTTATTATGTGGTTTTGTTTTTATATTGTATTACGTATTTTCTTTTCTCATTGTATTATATTTTCTTCATTGTTTTTATACTCAACTTATAAACTATAATGTAAAAGCCCATCAGGGCGTGTAATAAATAAATAAATAAATAAATAAATAATAAATAAATAAGCACGCAATCAAAATGCTTTTATTGTCAAAATGAGAGCCATACGCAACTGTACACACACAATTTTTAAAATTATCGCCAAAGGAAAGGTTTTCCTTCGTAAAGGAAAAATCTTTGTGTTTAAATTGTTTAAGCCCGTAACATACGTCTACAAGTTGTAAATCAAAGGGCACTTGTCATAAGTGCCATGGTAAGCACCATACGCTTCTTCATTATGAGAAACCCAGTCACGCAAACACCAACACATCCAATGAAGAAACTCAACCTAACGATTCAGAACCCTCGGTATGTACCATGTCAGCAACCACTCGACAAGGTGCAACTACTGAAGTACTTCCCACCGCCAAGGTTCACACTGTTGATCGAAACGGTGAAGAGAATACCATTCGCTGTCTTTTAGACCCAGGCTCACAAAAGCATTACATAACATCACAATGTTGTGAACAATTAGGCCTGGCAGTTAGACCAGGAACGCGCTTCGCAGTCTAGGGTTTAGGGGGCAAAACGCAATCAATAAGAGGAAGTGTCACATTGACAATTCAATCTAGGATTGATCCCAACTTCAAATACTCCATAACCGCTCTAGTTTTAGATAAAATTACCGCTCATTTACCTACTTGCAAAGTGGACTTGGCGTCATACAAGTTCATAAATATTCCGCTGGCAGACAACACCTGGGCAATGCCAGGTCCAATTGATTTGCTAATTGGCGTTAGTCTGTTCTCTCACCTGTTGTTACCAAATCACTCCCGGTTTCCCAGTCGCAATTCAAACCACATAAGGGTATGTCTTCATGGGTGACGCTCCAGTAAATTCTCAATCAAACACCACTTTAACTTTCTGCGCTACGCACGAAATTGAGAATTTAATTCAAAAATTCTGGGAAATCGAAGATATCGGTTCGGAACCGGTTCACAGCCTCGAAGAAAAGGAAAACTGAAAACATTTTTAAAAGCACCACAACTCGCCTTGAGGAAGGTTCTTATGAAGTGGCTTTGCCATTCAAAAGCAACCGGTGTGACTTAGGTGATTCATTGCAAGCTGCGTAAAATCGGTTTTATGCACTAGAGAGAAAATTTAAGCATCTGCCAGAATTAAAACCGCTCTATAATGAAGTGATCAGAGAACATATTCACAAAGGTTATCTGTCTCAGGTAGAAGCTTTACCATCAGAAAACGCGTACTATATCCCGCATCACGCAGTTAGGCGTAAAGATAAAATGACAACGAAAGTGAGAGTGGTTCTTGACGCAAGCGCAAAAACAAAAAATGATTTATCTTTGAATGACATTTTACACACGGGAACAAGCCTTCAGAATGATTTATTTTGCATTCTTCTGAATTTACGCCTTTTTCTTATCGCAATTTCCGCCGATGTTCGTCAAATGTATTTATGTATAAATGTTCACAAAGAAGATCATCGTTATCAACGAATTTTATATAGATTCGATCCGCAAAAGCCGCTACGGCTTATCAATACAATCGCGTGGCATTCGGCCTTAAATGCAGCCCGTTCTTAGCCCTTTGAGCAATCAAAAAGTTAACGTTAGATGAAGGCGCTCGCTTCCCTCTGGCAAGGGATATTATCAATCGCAATGTTTATGTAGATAACATCGTTAGCTCTGCTTTAAACGAACAAGAAGCTATCCACGCGGCTGGAGAGTTGATTGAGCTCTTCCAGTCAGGAGGATTCCAACTCGCTAAGTGGGCATCTAATTCCAGCAAAGTATTATAAAACATTCCATTGGAACTTCGCTTGTCGCAAAGTGTAACTTTCGATAATGATGCATCACTAAAAATCCTCGGGCTACGCTGGCATCCTTTGGATGACATTTTCGCATTTGAAGTCACTCCAGACAATCGAACTTGTACAAAACGCAATATATTATCATCTGTCGCTAGACTCTTTGATGTGATGGGTCTGGTGGCGCCTATAATTGTACAAGCCAAGCTTTTGATAAAGGAGCTGTGAATTTAAAAACCGATTGGGACGAAATCCCACCCACAAGTATATCACGACAGTGGCAGCAGTTCAACGCGGAATTGCCGTCAATATCGTCAATTCGTATTCCACGTCATGTAGGAGTCGCTGAAGGATGCACGTTAAACCTTGTTGGGTTTGCGGATGCGAGCGAAAAAGCATACGGAGCAGTGATATACGTTCATGTGACCACTGCAGATAACCGAATTGAGGTTCAATTAGTTTGCGCCAAATCAAGGGTAGCGCCGTTAAAGGTCGTCTCCTTAGCACGCTTAGAATTATGCGCAGCATTATTGTTATTGCAATTGTTGAAAAGGGTAATTGATAATTACTCCGCGAGGTTTATTGTTCATTCAACATTTGCCTTTTCTGATTCGACTGAAACTTTAAGTTGGATTCATTCATTACCTCACCGCTGGCAAACCTTTGTTGCCAATCCTGTAGCAAAAATACACAAAAATTTACACAGTAGTCATTTTTATCATGTAGCAGGTGATGAGAACCCTAGCGACTGTCTGTCGAGAGGTATGCTACCATCACAATTGATGGCAAATGACATTTGGTGGAATGGACCAAAATGGCTTTGCCAGCCGCATTCCGAGTGGCCTATTGCGCCATTTAAGCACGCAAATTCAGAACAGTTACCGGAATTGAAAACCAATCAGTATGAACCGCCAATTACTTTTGGCTTGTGCTCTCACGTGGCTGTTCCACCAGAAACTAAAACTGGCAACCATCAAACACTTTTATCATCTCAAATTGTACCTAATTCAATTATTAGTAAATATTCTTCATTTAACAAATTACAACGCGTTGTCGCATGGATAATGCGTTTCGTCAATAATTGTCGTAAACTTCCTGGTATGGGTAATACAAACTCGACTTATCTTAGCTCTCGTGAATTAAATGACTCGCTTTTGAAAATCATATGCATCGAACAGGAAACATATTTTTCTGTCGATAAACGTAACATGCGAAATAACTTTCCATGTTCAACGCACATTCTAAACTTGAAACCGTTTCTTGATAGCCACGGTATTATCAGGGTGCGCGGTCGACTCAAGTATTCAGATCTGTCATCTGACAACAAATTTCCGATCTTATTACCGAAAATCTGTCATATAGGTTATTTCATTATAGACTATTATCATAAACTATATTTTCATGTTGGCCCGCTCAATTCACTATTCAACATATGTTTTGGATAATGGCGGCACGAAATAAGATTCGTTCACAACTTTCGAAATGCATTATTTGCCATAAGATAAAATCTTCAGCGTTACCACCTCCATTAATGACTGATTCATCACATGTACATCTAAACAGATTTACAGATGCATGTCTAAAATAGAAATACCTATTAAATTAATTTTTTTTTTTGTTTTGCTTGGCGACCATTGGGGTCTATGCCTTCTATTGTTGTTATTTTATTTCCTTATATTTTTGGATGCTTATGCTCTATTTGTTTTATTGTCAAACGTCAATGGTTCATTGAATCCTATCGCATCGCACTTCTTTTTTTTGTATTTGTATTTTTTTTTACCATTTGGTCAAAGCGGGGGGCATGTTCGCGCCTTTATTGTTGTATGTTGCTTTATTGTTGTATGTTGCTCTTTTCGAACTGCCTAGTGTGTGCTCTCTGCTTTAATCAATTCAGTTCCATTAAACTCGCCGCTCCGGATGCAAGTCCATAATCCACACCGCTTTACAGTTAAATTCACCTCACTCCACGAAGGATACAAGTCCTATAAAACCGCAACCATTTCGCAAGGTATCGCCGCGAGTTGCCTGTTCTCGTTTATCAAACGCTCATTATTCACCTCGCTCATATATCACCATTCCTTCCCCAAAATCTCTTCCCACTAACATACCCTTCCTGGTGAACATCACTGGAAGGCAGAATTGCAGTTGGTAAGTGATATTAAATATAATAAAGTAGATATTTTTGAACCGCACATACAGTCCACCTTGGCAGTTGATCCCTCGACCTCGAGGCGGATCATTTGCCCCCCGCAACATTTGGCCCCAACAGTATTGTTAATAAAAGGTCAAACAGGGAACTAGTTAACACATTGGCAAATGAAGGGTAATTCTTCGGAACAAACGTCAACGGTTAATACGGAATATTTATTTCATAACAATCAATCATAATTACACAAACCCGCTAGGATAAACCCTGCCTTGCCCTCAAACCATTCAAAACCTGGGATGTTTTTTAAAATTATGATGACATGAAGCTAAAGGTTTTACCAAAATAAAATGCGTATTAACAGTTGACGTTTGTTCCGAATATTTACCAAATGAAGATATTAACATCTTCAACACCAAATTACTTGCTTTGACTATGACGTTTCGTATGGCTGTAATGTTATGTTGATTTACTTGTCTTAAAAACGTGTAGAAGATACTGAATACCGCTCATTTAATAATAATTTTTTTCATTGTTTGAACATAATTAAAATGAACAAACCAATACGTAGTGGTGCAAGAGAAGTTATATACTGCGTTTTTCAACGCTGCCTAGCTGAATATCGCGCGAAGAAGCTCCTATCTAATTTGGAAGATGTTTACTAACGAACTGCAGAAATGAATAGTAGGTAGTATGGTTTTTTTAATAAATTTCATTAGTATTACAAGATTTATGCCAGTTTTAGAGCGATTATAACCATTACAATCTAATTTGAGGTTATGCTTAAAAATCCGAGTTTGACACTTCCATTTGACAGTTAATATGCGGCCACAAGAAAAAGGAAATAGCTCAATTTAAAAAATAAAATAAAAATGCAACTTCTTTAAACTCATAGAAATGTAACTTTTTTCTTAATTTTCTCTTTCTTTCTTTCTAAATCAATATTATCTAGTGTGTTTTTTTTACAACTACCTTCTATAGAATAATAATTTTAATGATGTTTTCCACACACAGGTAAATCTGAATCAACGATAAGATGAATCGTCAAGGAAGGGGGAAAGGCAGATGGAAAATTTGAAACACAAGGGAAAACGGAAAATAGCATAAGTGTTGATTGGAAAAATTGTTGCAAACACGTGATGAAAATCGAAGCAGAATATTATAATAATAATACTTGGCTGATTTATAAAGCGCCGTTTTTGTGAAAAATCACCTCAAGGGCGCGTTATGCACAAGGAAGTACTCTATATGTAATAATACGTTTTGATGAAGATGAAGATATGGAAGAAGAATCATATGAGGACGAAGACAATAATTACATGTCGAGTGTTGAATTAGTAGACTCTAATTTTTAAATACCTATGTACCTACGTTTTTATAACGAAATAAACGCCCACTTAAAACTTGTTTAGATTTATTTTACTTTATTAAATTATGGTTTTTTGTGCAAAATTTTTGAAAATACGAATACATTATGAAATATGCATTTTAGCCGAAGTGTTTTTTAAAACATACATTCATTGCTTTATGAGCCATCTTGGTGTTGCCATTTAAAACCTAGAAAACGATAGCAGCGCCATCACTTATTTTCTACACTTAATTGCTAAACTGTAGAACCGTATCCAAATGAGGTGACAAAATGCTATAGAGAAAATCAAAGACTGTCACTGACCAAGGAAGTGCTTTGTACGTTCCAAATGTAACAATTTATGTTTACCAATTTCTGTCACTGCCTCCCTCCACAATTTGATGGCTTTATAAACAGATTGAAGGATCTCATCCTCCACTGCGAGGCTGAGGAACTGGTGCGTGGGTGTCACATCACACGCATCGTCTGGGTGAGGGGGCGGCTGGTGCGGGGCAAAGGGGGCCACGGGAGCAGCCTCCGCCACCACCTTCTGGGCCCCCAACTTCCTCTTCGCCTGGGTCTCGCAGGAGCTGTAAGCTAGCAAGGTGTTTCCAAGAAAAAGCTTTGCAAGCACGAAACCCTCTGTTGATTCACCAGATGAAAATTTCTGGAAAATAATTAATAATTATGTACATAAAAATAAACAATTAATTAAAGTGAGAAAAAAAATAACAAAATACAATGAGGTTGTCTCATAATTTTTTTATTTTGATGGAAAAGTATTGGGTTATAACGGGCAGTAAAATTAGATTTATGATATCTTCGAAAATGACAAAGTTATGAGATTAAATGATCTTGGGTAAAACGTATGCAATGTTAAATAAAAAATTGTTACACTTTTTAAACTCACGTTTAAATAATTTTCCAAAAGCTTCAATGTTACTTTTACAAACTCATATATTATTGGGTTGTTTAGTTTGGTAGGATAAATTGTAATTAGTGTGATAACTTTCCCAGCCTTTATTGTAAGACCATCCATGCATAAAATTCCTGTAAATAAAATTAAAATATTAAAAAGTTGAAATACTTTTAAACAAATTTTGTAAATCAAATGTTAAAATTTTTTAAAACTCACCAAGTTTCTCATCATTAGCTGCCGGTTTACCGAGAGGATTAGCTAATTGACACAGTTCTTGTAAAGACTGACATATCCCTACCATTAGTAAAGTGCTTGGCCACACTTTAATATAAACCTGAAGTTCCGATAAAAGAATCTCGCTAGAAATATTAAAGGATCATTAAAATATTGTAAAACAGTAAACAAGTAATCAAAAAAAAAATCTACAAAATTTAATGACTTTCTAGTTTTCTAATATTATGAAAATATCTGTAGAACTTACCCAAAATCAGCTTTTGAAAATATCTTAACAAAAACTAAATTTCTTTTGTCTGATACAAATTCCTTCCAAGCACTCCAGACGGTCAGGGTTTGAACTTTATCCGACTCACTCTGACCTTTATCACTGTCCATTTCTTCTTCTACTTTTTCATTTGCTGCTCTATCACCTTTTGACGAAGCAGATGAGCATTTTGCTTGTGACATGGAATATACTTTGGATTTGATTTGCACGGCGAAGTTGGCATGCGTCATCTCTTGATGAGAACGTAATGCGAGAGCGTTATTTATAGCCATGCTTGTGTAGCAACTCATCAATGCATTGTAATGTTCGCCAAGATCCGACTGACATATCGCCATGTTGTAAAATCCCCTGGACAAATGATTCAAGTCGCACGCCTCTATTTCCCAATTCATAATCCGTGTAAAATTAGTTATGTATATTTTGAATAAACTGTATGAATGCATATAAAATTTCAAAGAATACAGAAGAATGGCATCATTGTGAAGGTCATTTTCCATTTTTGTCCAGAAGGTTTTCCAGTTAGGACAACCATTTAAATATAAAAAATTCAGATTTGCCATTTGCTCGGCTAACATACAAGCTACTGATTTTACCAGCACGGCAATATCCAGCCCACATTTGGCTGACATAGTGGCAAACATCCCGGGAAAGCATCCCAACAGAATAGAATCATGTATAGCGCTTTTGTATTTGCAGTTTGCACATTTCACCACTTGCGTATCAGATTGGCTCAGTACTTTAGTTATTAATATGGTTAATTTCAACATCGCATTTTGCAGGTCTAGTGAAATATTATTTTTCCATAACTTATTCCCTGCTGTGACCCAATAAGATAAACAGAGGTTTAACATCTTTCTTAAATTGGAGCATAATTCTATCAAAGCGTTTGTGGGCTTTAGTTTTGGATCAAAGTTCTGATTCATAAAATCCGATACTAAATTTTGAGAATGTGTTGACATATTTTCTACAGCTGAAGTCAACACAGGAATAAGACTATAAAGAGACTGAATAAGGCGAAAATATTCGGATTCCCGTTCAAATAAATTCATGCTAAATTTCAATACTGCAATTAAAGCACTATTGTTCATATACCCGCAGCTCGTGATATTCTGATGAACAACTGTGCTACAAAAAATTAGATTTTTGTAATAATCCAATGCGTCTCCTGATTTCAAAGGAGGTAGGTTCTTGTTACGACTGAGAGAGCAGAATAACTTTTCAAAAAAAGAATTCAGAACATCCGGATCAGACGTGTTTAATAACACAAAAAACTTTCTTACTAGCCATACAAGGTTTTCTCTGCAGAATTCAATTTGCACAATTTCACTAATTTTAAGTATTATGTTTATGATTCTTTTGATATTTTCTCCATCACAGTCAGTTTCAATTGCGCTCACACAGTCTACTAAAATGATCCAGTAGAGTTTATTATAATCTGCAGACATCTCCACGCCTCTGTTAGAAAATGCACATTGCGCAAGCTGCAGTGATAAATTTGCAGGAACTTTCTGAAAGAGCAAATACTCACTGAAGTTATGTGTTTTTTTTAATGAATAAATTGCTGCAACTAATCGAATATTTTTGATGGTGATAAATCATTATGGTAAGTAACTCACCTTCTTAACAACACATCGATGAATATTGCAGATGGTTGCCAAATACTTTTGAATCTCATTTTGAGAACTGCTCTTCACAAATTGGCTGAGATGTAACGAAAATGTACACAGCAATTTTTCATTTACATCAGTCTTCCATTGAAGTTTATCCAATAGCCTAATAAAGTTAAATATATCATTATACATGTGTGCAGCTGTAAAAATACTAATCAAATTTATTCGAAAAATTATTCCCACCGATATAACTCAATTAGTGTCTTCAGCGCTGCGTCTGACTTTTGTTTATCTGAATATTCCTCAACAATTTTATCAAATTCCTTGCATGAATTTAAGAGGTATTCAGGATTTTCGAGACTTTTAATCATAGTTGAATACATTGTCTTTCCTTTTATAAATTTAAATTGACATCTCACAGTAAAAATATTAATGAAAAATGAAGAATCTTTGATTAAAGGGGTATAAAGGCCTTATCTAATATTTCAGCTCACAAAGTAACAGATCTTGTCCAATCAATTAATCGGTTCAATAAACTTCAGAAACGTTTTCGAAACGTCAATTATTATCAATAACCGCCAGCCGCTACTTTTGAATAATGTCATAGAAAAACTGAAATAGACTTTACGGCCATAGACAACAGGAGGTAAATAAAATCAGAGAAGTAACTCCAGATGGATGCAATTATTTTATTTTTATTGCTTTTCAACTTTTCACCCCAAAGAAGCGTTCCAAAGTTACCATTCGAAAAAATATAATGCGTTGCCGTGGTAACGTCCAATACAAGCGATCAACAAAAAAATTGATCAAACTTTAAATTTTGATAAATTAGGGTGTTGGAGCCAAGTTATAAAATCTGTTTTATTTACCTATCCAAAACCTTAAATATGTTACAAGGATCGAGAAATCAAAGTATTGGTTACGAAAAACAAACTAAATTCATTCAAGATAGGATAACGTCCGTGGAGAAAAACTTTTCTGAAATGTGTAGCGCTCTTGGAGCATATGCTAGGAAAGTTGCTAGGTGAGTTAAGACAAATGCAATTTTGTTGTTAATCTTCCTTCTTAGCACCTTTATAAATAAATAATGTTTTAATATTTGTGCTATTTATAGGCTACGAGATACAGGGGATGAATTAGCCAAAGTTTTGCAGACATATTCCAACGGAGAAACAGTAAACAAATCGTTGAGCGGTGCTTTGGCCAATTTAGCAACAACATTTTCCGCTATAGAAGATTACAGAAATGCATACGTCCAACGCATTGAAATAAAGGTGTGTTTCTTATTTATAAATCAACTTTTTTTCAATACTACTATAAAACATAGTTTCTCTAAAGCTAAAATATGTATGGTGTCCGGAAACTCATAGTATAAATGGGAAACCTGTGAATCTACATACATCAAATAGAGAACCTAAAAATATATATTTTTTCAACTTTTCCTTTTTTCTCAGCTAAAAGGGTTACAAATACTTATATAGCCGGGCCATTTAATAGCTGATAACTCCTTAGCGACTGATTTTTTTCAAATTTGACGTAAAAAATTCCAAATTTGGTCTCGATTTACCACAAGTTAATTTCAACAAGTTTCCCGCTTGCACTAAGAGTTTTCGGACATTGTGTATAATATGGTACTGAAAAAATTTGCATATTTGCATTGAAGTACATTTTGCATGGTACTTACTAATATGTTACCTATACAATAAATATATTTATCATGTACCAAGTACCATGCAAAATATACTACAATTTGGGAGGCGGGAATGGGTACGCCGCCCCGGGAACCTTTATTGGATAACCTAGCACCCCTGCCATAGGTCACCATATATTTTGCATGTTACTTACATGTTACCTATAATAAATATATTTTGCATAGTATATAATTGCTAATATGTTACTTACATATTATATAATAAATATATTTTGCTGCCTCCATATGTACGTATTTTAATATCTGGATTTTGATCTGCCGAGCGATTCTATATCTTTTGGGGGATCGTTACGGGATAACGGACGTGATCTCCTGTCAGATTTGTGTGATTTATTTGTTTTTCTACGTACAACGTACATTAAATGAATAAATAATCCGAATGAATCGTTAATTCGTGAGAAATAGTTTGGGTGCAGGTGAGTTCTCTAGTTATTGTTTTGTATATTATTGTTAATTGACATCTGTATCTGTATTTTCTCCTAAATAAATAAAAAAAAAAAAAAAAAAAAAAAAAAAATCATACTTACTAGCAGGAATTCGTGTTTAAAACGATCTAAACTAAAATATGTGACAGTAAATATGTAAAAATCGCACAAATCTGACAGGAGGTCATATCCGTTTTCTCGATAACGATCCCACAAAAGATATAGAATCGCTATGCTGTACATGTGTTGGTAATATGTATTTAATTATACCGTAAGTAACCGATATATTTTGAATAAACCATTTTTTGAAGGTAATTACTGAACTTTCCCAGTACGATGGAATCTGTCGCCATGCTCGAGGTGAAGTCAAACACACCATATCGGTGCGAGACAGTGAAGTAGCTCGGAAAAGAGTTTTGGATCGAGTCAAAGAGAGAAACCCACTCAGTAAGCAACAAATTGTAAGTTCATTTTAACCCGGCGAGAGTAAGATTGGATGTGGTACACCCAGATCAAGATAAATCAATCAATATTTTAATAGCTTATTATTATTATTCTCTGCGCGCCTGATTAGCTGCGCGGGGGGAGGCAAGGAAGCGATAACGAGGATTTAGTCATCCACCGGTCAGTGAGGATGTTAGTCGACGTCAAAGTCGTCGGCGGATGAGTTTTACCCACCTGGCGCTCGGTGTCCCTTTTTTCCACAAGTATGTACTAAGATTAGTTTTAGAAGAAAAAAAAATCATAATTTATGTTGGTTATGAAACCTTAGAAGATGTTAGTTTTTTTAATAATATTTATTTTTATTTTTTATTGGTTTTTATTTTAGCGACTATATAAAATAATTGTTACATACAAAATATAATGGTGAAATTAAGTATAAAATATTGTATTTCTTAGTCCTCCTCACTAGGGGGTCCTGTGCCGAGGCGGACTAAAGTTATTTAAATATGGTTATTTAAAGTTATAATAAGTCAGTTCACCCAGGCTATGCAGTACACAAAAATAGAATTGAAAGTCTTCAAAATAGATTTTTAAGGTATCTCAATTTCCGCACTTTTCGATCTCATCTTAGTAATGAAGACTCTGCCAAATTCTTCAAAATACAGACGCTAACTTGTCGAAGAAATATAGCAGATTCGGTAATGTTATTTAAAATTACACATAACTTAATCGATAGTCCTGATCTTCTTCAACGCCTATCATTCCACGTTCCTAATCGCAACAGTAGACAGCCGCTTACTTTTAATCCTCCTCTTTGCAAGACTAGCTCCAAACATAACTTATTTATCTACAGATCCACACATTCATGCAACTTAAATTATTACCACATTGACATTTTTAACTCGACGTTACATGACATAAAACAAAATCTCACTAAGCAACATGACTCAAACTAGGAAGTTCAATCTAGCCCTCCCCCTATATATTCGCATCCTTAGCCTTTTTAATCCTTATCCTATATTTCTCCTCCCCCCCTCACATAATGTAACTAAAAATGAACTAATTAAGTAAACACCTTTATAATGTCACACTTTTTACGGTGCTCCAGATTTTATGTCCGGGTTAAATCTTTCCCAAATGAAAGACTAAACCCTTCCACACACTTTTCCACAAATGATTATCTAGTAAATTCACGCAATGTAAGTGCACTGTATAAGTATAATAAATACAAAACAATACAAGAACAATATGTCAATCCACCAGAAAAATAATGGGAAAATATTTCACTGACTCCAGATATTTTCATATCAGAGGGTTCGGCTCTGATGAAATCCTAATGGTCCGATAAATCCTACTGATCCCTCAATATACATATTTAAAAAATCTTTCCTAATCCTACATGTATTTAAAATGACCGACTTTTGCATTTTTATATACAAATTTTTTGACAAATCTAATACGCCTACATTTTGAATGAGAGAGCTAGGTATAATGCCAGTAGCCGAAATAACAAATGTTAATATTTTTATAGTCTGAGAATGCCAAATTCTTTTAATCTCATTTCCTAAATCTGTATATTTTCTTATTTTTTCAGAAACAGTTTTCTGAATATTACAAGAATTTGGAATAGCGACATCAATGATATAAGTTATTTTATTAATTTTGTCATGTAAAACTATATCGGGTCTATTATGACTAATTGTTCTGTCTGTTAGAATAGTTTTATCATAATAAAATTTATAAAACTCATTTTCTAAAAATGAATTTGGTTCATATTTGTTGCGGCGCGGCGGGGGCCAAATGATCCACCTCGAGGAGGAGGGATCAAATGCCGAGTGGACTGTATATGCGGTTCTACAATATTTAATTTATTATGTTTAATCACTTACCAAAACTGCAAGTCTGCCTTCCACTGATGTTCACCAGGAAGGGTTTGTTAGTGGGAAGAGATTTCGGGAAGGAATGGTGAAATGAGCGAGGTGAATAAACGTTTGATAATCGTGATTACGCAACTCACGGCGATGGTTATTTTGCAAATGGTTGCGGTTTTATAGGAGACGAATTTTATTGCAAAGCGGTGCGGATTACGAACTTTTCGTAGCGGCGAGTTTAGGTTATAGTTTTATAGGTTCATATTCATAATATGATACATTACGGCAGTCAATCAAGTTATGTTTAGTTACCAAACTTTGGTGAATTATTTTCAAAACTTGATTGTGCCTAAATGTATACTCGGACAGCGCTAATACAGAACGTCCCGATATAATATGTTCTATAGTTTCCGGAAAAGCCAAACATTTTCTACATAAATCATCATTTTGATTTGCATCTTTGATGATATGCTTCCTATAATTTTTAGTATTAATGACTCTATCTTGAATGGCAAGCATAAAGCCTTCTATTTCTGCGCTCAACTCTCCAATACTCAACCATTTGTTTGACGAAAATTTGTCAACATATGTTTGGTTGAGATAGTTGAAGTGTTTTGCGTGAAGAATTTTATTTGACCAGGAATCTAATAATTCCTGGTTGGTATTTATAAGAATGTTGGCATTCTCGTCGTATAAATTTAATGGCGAAATATTTCTATCTGCCTTGCAAATTATTTTGTGCATTTCTGAACTATCAGGTTTCCTATGGAAAAAATTTCTTAGCATTTCTACCTAATTATGTTTTAAAGATGTTATTTTGACTATACCTCTACCTCCTAAATTTCTAGGTAAATTAATTTGTTCTATAGCTGAATTTGGGTGATGGAAATAATTTACTATTATTATCTGTGGAAAGTTTATAATTGGCATAATTAACCATTTTATAATTGTATTATTGTGTAATTTATGATTTGCTGTCAACTTTCCCAAATATAAATAAAATAAAAAATAAAATAAAGTCACATAAAAATAGACAATTAAGTGCCATAAGTTGAATTCTCTAAGAAAAATGATGATTCTAATAAAAATGATTAAACAACTAATTATAACTTTTATACCTAGTTTCTAATAACAAGTACTTAGAAAACAAGTCAAATAAGTATACTATAGAATTAAAAATAATAATAAGTCGAGAATAAAAATAAAATCTTAATAAGAATTTCGGGTGCAAAGTTCCACCACGCTCGATTTTACAAATTTGAACCTTACGCTCGCCGTATATACAATCACCATCGCCATCCGCCCTCGAATATACAATCACTATCACAGCAGAAAATCTCCCTATAGAATTTCTCCCTATAGGCTTTCTCTAAAAATATTCTTCCTGGCTCCGATTTCCAACCAATTTTTAGATTTCTTCCATATAGTTCCACCCTTCGTCAGTCTGTTTCCGTTTCACTGTCTGTATCCCTTCCACTGGAACAACAAGTTGGTTTTGATTTCTGCGTCCTATCATCTGGCTTTATATCCACATGGCCAGCCCGATGCAGTCTTTGGTAACTAAGAAACCTTTCATTGTAGAGCTCATGGTTCTTTAAATATGTAGCTTCCATTGTGATATATTTTTGGAGTATTACGCCGTGTTGCACAACCTTCTTCTTTAGCCAACGTTTTGCGATACAGTGTCCATCACCAGGGCAGATGTGCTATCGATAGCGATAAGGTGCTTACCTATGTTGGTACGATACCGCATTGCCAGCTCCAATCCTCAACGAGCTGGTATTACAGTTTTAGTACTGGCAACATGGTGTCTTCACGATAATACTTTTGGCCGTGAAAATCTAAAATCATATCACGCACCTTCCACTTTCTAGCATAGGCTTAATTTTTATATATGTACTACATAGTGGCACCACAGAATGTCAATAATATATATGTATGTGATTTTTGTACAACTAAGAAGAATTTTTTAATTATAAAAAAAAATTATTCTAAAATTTCTTATTTGTATATAAAACCGCCACGTTTCGAGAGTGATGCTCTCTTCCTCAGGATTAATAAAAACTAATTATAAATAAACTTAATGGTATCAATAGGAAAGGTAGGAGTGGGAAGGGGGGTAATTGATGACACAATTTACAAAGGGAACAGGTTCAATAATGGGTCATTTAAAAATATTTTTTCTCGGAGTTTACCAATCATTTGTTGGAGACTAGTCACACTTTTGACTTCAATAGTGGAATCGAATTATAGCATTGTAATTTTAATGGCATTCAGTTAGATAAATTGGAAATATTACAATTTTTTTACATGAGCTTCACACAGGGGATGTCATCTTTGGGGATTTGTGTGGAGGGTTTTTTAAGGGAAGGAAAAGGGTTTAAGAGGTGGGTAGGAATCTGGGGTTCAGTGTGTCCTGGTCATCCGCCTCCAAGACCTAGACAAACCTCACCCCATGAACCCGGGCACCCCTGCTAAATCACCAAACGTAGCGAACCGCTTGGGGTGACCTGTGGCAGAGGTGTTGGTTAATCCAATAATGGTTCCCGGGGCGGCGGTACCCGTTCCCGTCTCCCAAATTGGAAATTAGAAATTAGAAAGAGCTTAAATTCAAATCTAAATATTATAAATAATCAAAAAATATTTTTGAATAACTGATTATTGAACATGTTCCCTGTGTAAATTGAGCCTTCAATTACTCCTCTCCTATCTTTCCTATTGACACCATTAAGTTTATTTATAATTAGTTTCTAGTAAACCCCGAGGAAGAGGGCATCGCTCTCGAAACATGTCGATTTTATAAACATTAAAAGTGGTTAAAACAAAGAAATCTTTTAATTTTTAATTAAAATACAATTTTTAATTACTTTATATAAAATATAAGCGTAAACTGCTAAATAATGTAGGTATTTTTCAATTACATAATTATGAACATATATAAAAAAACAACTTTTAAAGATTATTTGTGACAGTTTCCCTTGATTAATTATATTTTTTTTTCTTATAAAATTATTCACAAAATAAATAAAAGCACCTTTGCGCTTAAATCAACTGTTCTGGACTTTGTTTGCCAAGCAATTGTTATGCCTATCACCCATAGTATACAGATGAACTTCTTATTCGTGGTGATTGGTGATAAAAGATGCACTAAGAATAGAAATATTTTTGACTTGTGAATTCCTCGTAATAATGAAATATTAGATTGTGTTAACATTACATTTTAAAGATAAAGTTACATCATTTCAGATGCACGCCGAGGCTGAACTATTAAAAGCATCAGCGGACATGAACCGAACCAGCAAAGAACTAGACGAGCAGACAGATTTATTTGAAAAACATAAACTCGAGGACATAAAAACTATTTTGAGAAATTTCATTGAAATGGGAATGGTCTTCCACTCCAAGGCTTTGGAGTTGTTAACTGTAGCACATCACCAAGTCATCAGTGTTGACCAAAAGGCTGATTTACAAGTATGTTAATTAATTCATTTATAGGCGGTCGTAATGCTTAACATTACATTAATGAAAGATGCTCCGAGGAACTTGCGCCACTGGTTCTTTGGGAACCGGTGCATAGCTGGGAAACATGCCCGACATTTGTCGCATACGATGGCAGTTTGACTGTGGAATGACTGTGTTTCTTCTCTCGTGCAACTTGGATTTCTTCAATTCCCGGGTTCACTATTTCCTTTCTCCAAAGAGACCCTGCACCATCCTTTGATAGTCAGGATCAACACATCATCAAAGATTTCAAAAGCCAAATTTCCAAAGGTGAAGATATTCGCAGTAATGCCCTGGTTTTAGAGTTGAAATGGCTTTTGGCCGTGTTTGGTGACCAGATCTGAATAGCCAGGTCCTTTCCCACCTTTCTCTCCCCCATCTCCTTCCCTTCCCTACTACCTTCAGCCTCAATGTACCCAAATCGGGGATGCCATAGTCTCACTGGTTCCAGACGGTTGGGAGCAGTTGGGACTCTTGTGTGGAATTCAGATAATTTTTTTTAAATCTATATCCCCTTATCCCTTAGAGAAACGGGTGTGCGGCCTATTCTATACAAAACTTAAATTTGTATTTGTGGCCAAAATACTTAACCAAGCTGAAAGATTTTTTTTTTAATAAAAAGGTATAGCAAATATCTAGCACGGACATGTTTGTTTTTTACTAATTGCCTCTAAATTCAATAGAATCCTTTGGCTTATATATTATTATAGTTTAAATTTTAAATCATTAAAAAAATAGCACATGTCCTTACTAGGTATTTGCTATACCTTTTGATTAAAAAAAATATTATTCAGTTTGGTCGATTAATTTTGGTCACAAATACAAAATTAAGTTTAGTATGAAAAAGACCGCGCAGCCTTTCCTCAAAGGTTTTATTAGTACAGTGTGATCAATGGAACCTGAGTCAAATGGCGCCTGAAGCAGTTTGAATTTATCCCATCCAATTTTTTTTTTAAATCTGATTTCTTTCTGGGCTGCGTAATGATAATATTAAGTTTGATGGACATTAATAAAATGGTTTTGTAGTTTTCGAAAAGAACATTAATAAATAAATGTTGATTTTCCATTAATAAAACAGGTCTTCCAAGAAACGAGGGAAAGCTTCGAACCGGTAAAGATTCTTCCTTGTAATGTATGAACACATTAGTGGACAAATAACAGACATTATTTGTACTTGGCACGGGACACGCCCGCAAACCTAAGATTGGGGTGTTTTGCAGAAATTCAAATGTTACATTATCATCAAATTGGCCAATCACATTAGTGGATATTTTGTCTTTTTGACATTTGAAAGGTCTTTGTCCTGATTCCAGGTCCTTTTCAGTTTTCCATCATATTGTGATCAGCTCACAAGCATAACAATAGTTTTCTTTTCTGCTGATAAACTTTGTTAAAATCGGCGTTTAAGGGGTCATTTCAAATGTCAAAAAAGAAAAAAAATGGAGCTCATTGGCTATTTGGTGACAATTTTTGTATTTTAATATCTGCGAAAACCGCAATCTTTTTTTTTTTTTTTTTAATAGTTGGGCTTAATCTTCTGATGATACAGTTGCTGCCAACTCTGACAATGATTTCTGTAGTGATATTTTTTAATGTCTGAGCATTTTTTTCTTTAATTCTATTATACTAACACACAAATTCATTGCTTCAACTTTGCTTCAACATACCCTTATTGTCCCCTAATCGCTGAAAACTATAAATAGATATAAACAAGGCGGCAAAAGACTGTTTCTCAGTAACATTTTGCAAGGACATGTCAGAAGTGTGCACATGTGCACCAATACACATAATCTTAAATATGCGTTGGTTGCCTCAACTCTAATTTTGCAAACTATAAGCGTAAATAGATTAATCTGTATATAAATTTTACACATAGATTGAGATAGCAATAATTCACTAAAGTTCCTAATTTTGGGTAATCTATGAAGCAAAAATTAACAGAATAATTATTATTTTTAATTGAACGTTTTTTAAACAACATTTTTATGCATAGCACAAAGGGTAGATAACAAATATTATAATCAATAATCAGCATCTTTTCTCGGAAGATTTTTTCAATGTGGATGAGTGTTTCAGGCTGATAATTATTGATTATAATATTTGTTAACAGAATAAGTTCTGCTGATACTTAATTGGTTTAAAAAGGTCTTTTAATATATTTTTATTTTAAACAAAAAAATATGTGTAGTACCTAAATGCATTTTTTAAGTATTATTTCACCCACTATGCTAGTAGGGGTGTCCCTGTGTTATGGCAGGTGAAATTTACAGATTGAATTTATTCATTATGTGATTGATAATACATAACAATAACTGTTATACAATAAATATATGTATATTCAATGTGTGTGTAGGAATTCAGAGCCCAATTGGGTTCACAGACAGAGCAGAAGTCTCTTCAAAAGCACCCGGGCCATGGTTCTCTGGCTTCACTTTTGGGGCCCAGAGAAAAAGCGCAGTCTAAAAGTTTCAACTCCATGGTAAGCTGTAACTCTTGAATTGTTAGCCTGAGAAAAATCTGTGAAAAAGCAGAAGTGGTTTGTCTGAAGGAGAAAAACTCTCATACAGTTAGCTCCGACATGGTGAAATTTGAACAGTTCTTTCTATCTGGAATTTGATAGTAAATACACTTATTTACTACTTTCAATGTCATTTGATCACATCGGTGAACTATGGAACTTTGATTAAAATATTGAACCTTTTGAATAGACCAAACACAGTGGTTCGCTTATGTACGCCATCAATGCATACCAGTTTTGCACAACACTACTATACATACAATGGAGTGGGGTGGTTTAATCAACTAGCAATAGAGCTGAGATTAGAACCTGACTACAATAAATTAAACAATAATTAATATCTTAAAATAATTTAGCTACCTAGAATCACATTAAAAATTAATTAACAATACTTCAATTAATTAATCAACATTTATTAGTTTATTGTTTGTTTATGTACGCATATATATGTATGTGTTGTAATTTTAAATTTTAATTTATTTAATATTAAAAAAAATCTTTTCCCTTTACGCACGAGTAGTTACACTAAAGATTATATATTATATACTCTCGTAAAGGTTATATATTATATACATATATTTTTATACAGTTTCTGATGTTCCATGTTAGTATTTAGTGATTAGTAGACATCGGATTATATGCATTTGCATATTTGCATATGCAAATGCATATAACTCGCTAATTACGGCGTTAATGCATATTTTAAGCCTTTTTTCCCAATCGTGCATATTTCGTTTCGTTTTCGTCAATTTGACAATCCTGAGGCCATCGCAATTCAGTCAAGCGCAAGCTAGCATTTGAAAACGCATCCACTAAACAGAATATTACCCTAATATCAACACATTTCCATAAGTTACCAGATGCCATAGTTAAATTGGAAACAAGAAACCTTCCTCTATTTAAATCAATAGAAATACTGGAAACAATGATCGAACTTGCCAACGCCCTTCCATTCAATATCGGAAGAGATTCGTAAAAAGTTAGACGCTATTTTGCTTAAGAACCCGAGTCTTGAAGACATGAAGAACATTAATTCCTGCATCAACGGTATAGGTACATATACCTGCCTTAACAGGTATCTCCAGAAATGCCGCCAATTTTTAAATTTTGTACAATGACGTCAATTTTCGGCGTACCAATGAATACTGGGTGACAAACGTCACAAATTAGGGCTCGAAAATTTGAAAAAACAGTTAATTGTCATAAAAAACTATGCACAATTTTAAGAAAACTTCGCTGTTATTGAACCGTCTTTATATAAAATATATACAAATAAAAATGATTTTTTGATTTTTCATTGTGCATATTTTGGCCATATCAAGAGTTTTTAGTGCATATTTCGGCCTTTTTTAGTGCATATTTGCATGCATATTTTGGCACTTTGTTAGTGCATATAATCCGATGTCTAGTGATTAGAGTTTAATCCGATTGTAACCTGAAAATGTAATTACTCATGGTTATATTACATGTATATGTAAACAAATAAAATAAAAAAATTCAGTTTAATAAAAAAAAACACATGCTAATATTTAACCACAAAGGGAAATTAAGAAAGAAAAGATTTTTTTTCCCCTTTTTTTAAGAAATGAAGTATACATTTTATTCATTTGGCCAGTTACAAGTTATCAGAATTATCCTGATCTGTTTCTTTCTTCCCTGTGCTAATTATACACTGGCATCAATTTTCAATAGAAAGGTCAGTGGTTTGGTTTATTTATGATATAGTGAGCCAACCAGCGATAGCACCTTTATTTATGAGCGATAGAATAAGAACAGAAAATGAAAATCCTGTAAAAATTTGCTTGTATCTTTAATATTCCCATAAAGGGTTTAAAATATTTTGTACAGTAAATACAATGATAGTATAGTAAATACAATATTAATATTTTTCGATAAATATAAAAAAAAACAATGCATTTTTTTATTATATAAATATTTGGCATTCAATCTGAATTCCTTTTATATTCAAGGTATTCCAAACAGTTTTTGGTGACTATCTCAAGATTTCTCCACAACTCAAATAGTAAATGATTTTTAGGACTCCCTGAGGACATTAAGCGAAAATTCGGATGAAGAAGATGTTACTGAAAGCAGTGATGAAAAAGTCAGTCCAAAGACGCACAAGAGGAGTAATTCATTTTATTAAATGTAATCAACTTAAATTGCATTTAAACAGACGAAAAAAATAACCATCTGTCTTTCTCCACCACAGAACAGGCACTAAAAAGCTCGCCATTGTCAAGAATTAAGTTTTAGATAATAGCAGTGGCGGTTCTTCACTGGGGGACAGTACCTACCACGTATACCAGCAGCCTACTAAAAGAAAAAGCAGTCAAAGCTTTACCTACGCCAAAATGAATGAATTATTACATAAATGCAATCAACATTGAATCATTTCAAGGAACAGGCGACCCGGTGACCACCCAGGCTGACCAGCGGACAGCCGACCAGCGCACGAATCATCAGAGTCCATGGGCGCCCGCAGAAAATTTTTTAGGGGGGGCAAAATATTTTAATGGGGGTAAAACGCTTGAAGCTCACTTCACACCGGAGCGTCGCCAGCCTGGCGATGATGTTGCTCCAGGCTGGCCAACGTTCTGTCTCCACACTTTCTTTATGCTAACACAAAGTGATTTAAAAATATAAGTAACATTTTTTTATTATTTTCTATCAATCCAGCACTTGCCCCCCCCTGCGGGCGCCCATGTCAGAGTCCATTTCTCAGTGCACAGAACTTACCGTGCACTTGGGGACAATCCGAGTTGTCCCTTCAAGCATGTTGGTTCGTTAGAGAGTGCATGTGCACTTGTATGTGAATTTCTAATACCGCGGTGACAGTCCACTGAATCCCCTCGTAACAAAATACTGTTTTAGTTCAAGAAAATTGCGTGGTTTCGAACGGGAATCGCTTGCGTTCAAATTAAGTTCGATGATACTCTTGCAAGTTAAGTGTTATTTTTATTATACGGTAAAATAAATTAAATATCTATCACATATTATTTTATTTTGTGTTTAGACATTTGATTAGTTGCATGAAAATATTTGTTTGAGAAATTTTATAATGTTCTCCAGGTAGTGAGGTTACAGTACAGCAGGTACATGTAAAAAAATGTCACCCACCATCAAAGAAGTGCTCGAGCCGCCACTGGATAATAGAAAACTAAAAATGACTTTGGGCTGCTTTTTTGAAGTGAAACTTCTTTAGCCCCATTGTGATTTAAAAATTCGGATGTAACGGAAATGACTTGTTACATTACCTACAAAGCATCACACTGCGCTCATTGGCCGCTTTGATTATGATGTCAAGGCTCCTATTGGTTGAGATATGAAACAGAAATGACGCATTACATTATCTACGAAGCCTCAAACTGCGCCAATTGGCCGCTTTGAATATGACCTCACTTTTCAAGGCTCCTATTGGTTGAGAATGTGTGGGCAAAGGTTTCACTTCAAATGTGCATGAACTGCGCTGGTTTTTTTTTCCGTCTGAAAGAGGCATTTTCTGTGTTACATCATAAGTGTAAAATAAAGCACAATGATAGTGAAATATACAACTATTTTTAAAAGGTTTATAAAAAGTATATTACGTAATTAAGCCTCCAAGTATATTTGGTGTTCGTAAAATTAAAATGGTTTTTCATTAAGAGTATACAAGTTTTATTTAATGAATTTTTGTTAATTGTAATTGTAATCATCAGGGTACAAAATTAATTTGTACCCTGATGATGCTTGAGTAAAGCGAAACCGGTCGGTTCAAAAAATTAATAAAACTCGTGGTTTTAAACAAAACAGTATTTTATTTTATAATTTTATAATTTCACTTCGAATAAGAGAATGGTTTCCTTGAAATGTGACAGCAGATGAAGCCACAACTGGAATTTAATCGTTACATTGATCGAGTGAATCTGCACGCTAGTTCCCAACTTTTATTAGTATCACTCTCATCTAAAACCGAATCTACTGAACTGAATTATAAAAAAAACACAATTTTATTTAATTTTTAATTATTTAAAAAAATACTACATGATACCTATATGTTTATAACTAATTCATATTAATTTCTTATAATAAAATTATAATATGTAAATAAAATCCTCAGCACGGGAAATCCTAGTGAGGATATCATTATCTCTAGATGTTTGTAAAGAAAGGAAGACAATAAATCATTATTATTATTGTTATTATAATAATATGCGTATGGTTTTCCTACGAATTAAGAATGGTTTGCAACAAAAATTTTAACTCCACTCGAAACATTAGAACGGATTTGTTCGAAACGCGTCAGCAGATTAATCTGCTACAGGAATTTTTACAGATCATTCGGATCATGAATCTGGGTTTAACTTAAGAGTGAATCTGCATGCGAGTCTCCAGCTTTAATTGATACTACACCCAAAAACCGAAAATGGTTTTCCTCCGATTTTTGCATTTGGAACACATGGATGGTTTCCTTCGAAATGTGTCAGCAAATGAATCCGCAACAGGAATGTGCATTATGAACACAAGAGTGGTTTTAACATAGGAAAGAATCTGCATAGGCATCCACCAATCGACCACCTTAAATTATATTGTACTTATCTTATTTCTTATATTAGTGCTCGCGGGCTGCACCAAAAAGTTTAGGAGACACAGGCGGCCCGCGGGCCGGAGGTTCCCCACCCCTGCTGTAACAGGTGTGGCAAATCTTTGAACCAATAGCATTACCATTTTACACAGGGATGATACATTTCTACTTGATGAATTATTCTAGCCATAATTTTATTTTAAAAGCAAAGGGGGCACTTTAGTGCAATTTTTGCAGTTTGTGGTAGTTGTAATATTGCAATTAGTTTTACTCTGCAAGAGAAGCAAAGCGTATTTTTGGAGCAGAATATATTATTATTCCCAATTTATCAAAATTGATAATTAAATGTTTTGCATTCAAAATGAAAAAAAAAATGTATGTAGCAATTTCAAACTACCCACAAAATATTGTGTTATTTTTTAAATTATAAACAATTAAGGCAAATTAAAGCAGTACGGAGAAACTTGAAAACAGAAGGGACTAAATTACTAGTCTATTCGTATGTTGTTTCACGTCTAGATTATTGCAACGGAATATATGCTAGTCTCCCGAAATATCAAATCAACAAATTACAATCTGTGTTCAACGCTGCAGCAAGACTCATCACCGGCGTATCTAAATATTCCCATATTTCTGAGCATCTCAAAAATCTTTACTGGCTCAAGTGTCCTGAAAGAATCCAGTTTAAGCTCTGCTGGATGGTATTCAAATCCCTTAACAGAATGGCTCCGGCTTACTTATCGGAAATGTGTATTTCAGAAAATTTAAATTCGCGACAGTCAACCCTCAGGTCAGCAGCAACATCAGCTATCGGAAGGTTGAAGGAACCAAAGCGCACACCAGATACTAAATTCAGTGAGCGTGCTTTCGGAGTGTCAGGACCTAAAGCCTGGAATGGACTGCCGCACGAGTTAAGAATGATCACAGATTCAGCGGAATTTAGAGCTTTTCAGACAGTCGTATCCATAAGTTAAAAAAAAAAACCTTTCACCTTCAGCTTCACGGCTCGCGACATAGTAAATAACTAATTTTGTAAAAATAAAGCAAATTCTTACAATTCTCCAGTCTTTCAAAATAAATATTAACTCAACTTTGGCGTTAATCTTCTTATAAATATGTATAAATGTAAAACCAATAGTGATGAGAGTAGCAAAGGTAAAGTCATGCAATGTCCAGTGTTTTAAATATAATGTCCTCCACGTGCAAAGTCGTATCTTTCCCAGGCATAAACTTTTTAATAAAGTGTGTTTTTCGGAAGTGACCCGCAGGTAAGTATGTTTTTGTATCTATCTGTAAATAATAAAATTAAATAGAACCTAGGAATTCATAATGAATTGTAAAGCGCCCTTGAGGTGATTTTTCACAAAAACGGCGCTCTACAAATTGTCCAATTATTATTATTATTAATAAGAGTCCTATTTCCTTTGGTTACCAAAATTATTGTGGTGGACGTATGTCTTAGTGGGGACGAGTACGATTTCCGTGACCCCGCAATATGACAATGTATTCAGGTAGAACAACCCAAAATAAGACGAAAATGAAGAATAAAATTTTTCGATATCTGACTTAGTTTTCGTGATATCGATACTAAGCTCGATATCACGGCCGCTCGCACAGAGCCGACAGATACCGTAAACAAAGGTCGAATGTCTACCCGCGCCACAGCTAGAGCAAAGGAGGGCGAAACAACTCAAGTTTCTGGGACCATCGACAAGGGGAAGAGGCCGCTGTCCGGCCCATCTAAACCGAAGATGTCAACTCCCGTTGCCCCCCTTACCGACACTGTAACATCGAAGACTGCAGAAACCGATACAGCAGAATTTGAAACTGAAACAGAAACCTATGCCTCCACTTCGGCTAACCCCAATTGGCGCCGAGTTACACATAGGCGAAAAAGACGACCAGTACTTTGTGGTACCGCGACTGAGCATAAAGGCCTCATAGCCGTCAAAAGGCTCAAGTATATTCATGCCTGGCAATTTGATGTCAACACAACGGTTGAGGATATTGTAAAATTCCTTCTCAACATAAACAAAGAAATTGTTTACGATGTTGTTAAGTTGACAGCCAAAGCTGACTACGCCTCTTTCCGGATCGGAGTCCCGGAATCGAAGCTTTCGTTTTATATGGACCCGAATATATGGCCAAATCAAGTTGCATTCAATGAGTGGTTTTTTCGGAGAAATGATGCAACGAAACGCTCTGAGAGTGAGAAGTAATTCTAACCTCTCTATGTATTATCAAAATGTTCGAGGGCTAAATACGAAATTGGCAGTATTTAAAAACAACCTATTTGCTCGTGATAGCTTAGATTTAATAGCAATCACTGAATCGTGGCTGAAACCAAGTGTACATAATTCAGAGCTATTTCCAGAAAATTATGTTGTCTTTCGTCGTGACCGTCAACACGCGCAGGAGGTGTCGTCCTGGCTGTTCGCGCTGATTCTGTAACCCATGCTGAGAGGATTTCTTCAATGGACATGCCCGATACTGAATCCCTGTGGGTGAAGCTATCCTTGAAATCTTCAACTGTTTTTGTATGCGTGATATATGTGCCACCGCGTTCTTCAACTTCATTATACTATAACATATTCGAAAAAATAGAAAGTAATTACATATAATCTTCTCAATGACAAAAATATATTATTAGGTGATTTGAACCTCCCTTCCTGTAACTCCAATATTGTGAATATGTATAATTATTTTAAATGTTTCTACGGTTTGCAAGAATATAACTTGATATGTAATGATTATAATAACACTCTGGATGTAGTTTTATGTAATGCCAAGGATCTTGTAAAGTGTGTTGAGAAATGTCAGGACCCTATTACAAACGAAGACAAGCACCACCCTGCTTTGTCTATAAGTATTAGTGAGGCTCACTCAGGTGGTTCAAGTTCATGTCTAAACCCAAGTCCAATAGAAGTTCCCTCCTATCATGGAGCTAGAACCATAAACGCCTGGAGATTCAACAAAGGTAATTTCCACTTATTATATGAATTGCTTTCTGAATGCTCATGGAAACCGGTCTGCCAAAGTTCAACAGATATAAATGCATTATGTACAAATTTTTACAATTCAATTTACAATAATATATATTCGATAAGTGTATACCCATTTCCACACCTCGCACTACGGCACACAGAGTATATCCTAAGTGGTACACCAATAGTATTATTTCAAATATTAAAATTAAACATATGTTTCATAAGCAATGGAAAAAAACTTGGACTATGCTAGTTTTTCATCCTATCGCTCCACCGTAAAATGTGAAATCAGTGAAGCTTTTAAAAATCAATTAACTTCAATGGAAGAAAAATTGTCTATCGATCCCAAACAGTTTTGGAAATATATTAAGGATCTAAAAAAATCCAACAACTCATTTAAGTCTATGATTTTTGACGGAGAGGAATTGACTACTGATGATAAAATCGCTAATAGTTTTGCTACCTTTTTTTCATCTGTGTCCAAAAATGTTCAACCAACTCTCGATATTAACTCTACACTCCACACTGCACAGATTGGGCCCTCATTTGACCTGGTCAGTATTTCAGAAAAATAAAATCGGTCCTGACGATATTTTAACATTTATATTAAAGGGTTGTTCCGACCTTTTAATACCACCATTATGTCCTCTTTTCAATGTATGCCTAAAAAACGGGATTCTCCCAGACATCTGGAGCTAAAATAACCCATATCTACAAAAAGATTAATCACATTAATCCAATTCTTGACGACCGTCAATATGGTTTTAGATCCCAGATGTCAGTAACATCAAACCTCTTATGCATCTCAGATTTCTTATCACAAACTCTCGACAATGGTGGCCAGGTGGATGTTGCTTATTTTGACCTGGAAAAAGCATTCGACAAGGTTGACATCGACATTCTTCTAAATAAGCTAGCTTCATTTGGTTTTTCCAAAAGACTACTCTGTTTTTTTGCTTCATATTTTCGAAATCGTAGACAGTTGGTTTATTATAAGGGTTCCAGTTCTTTTGAATTCTTAGTTTTTTCTGGAGTTCCTCAGGGGTCTATCCTTGGACCACTTCTGTTTTTGATTTTTAATTGTTTATTATAAGGGTTCCAGTTCTTTTGAATCCATAGTTTTTTCTGGAGCTCCTCAGGGGTCAATCCTTGGACCACTTCTGTTTTTGATTTTTAATTGTTTATTATAAGGGTTCCAGTTCTTTTGAATTCGTAGTTTTTTCTGGAGCTCCTCGGGGGTCTATCCTTGGACCACTTCTGTTTTTGATTTTTATTAACGATATTGGTTCAGTCATCACAAATTCACTGTATTTACTATTTGCAGATGACTTGAAACTATATCGCTCAATAAAAAATCTTCTTGACTGTATTCTCCTTCAACGTGACATTGACTGCGTCTCAAACTGGGCCAAAATAAATGGCTTGAACTTCAGTACACCCAAGTGCAATATCTTCTCGTATACAAGATCAAAGAAACCGCATGTATTTCAATATACAATTAATGAAATTATTCTCCAACACCTAAACCAAATCAAAGATCTAGAAGTTATTTACGACAGCAAACTAACTTTTCACCAACACATCGATGATTTAATAAGCAGAGCACAAAAGCTTCTCGGCTTCGTAATTAGAAACTCATATCCGTTTTGTAACACAAAAACACTGACGTTATTATATAACACACTAGTCCTGAGTGTACTTGAGTCAAATTCGATTATCTGGGCCCCACACGAATTAACATACACTTTACGCATTGAAAGGGTCCATAAGAAATTTTTAAGGTTTTTATTCTCGCGGCTCTATGGACGTTACCTTTGGCTTTACCCACGGACGCACAAAATACATGGACTTGCCCTAAGCGATAAAAGGCGTATTATTTCCCCCTCCCATTGGAACCATTTTTCGGAACCAGCTGGGCTTGCGAGAGCCACGCGTCAATCTAAAAAATGTGACGTCATCATTCGTGTCCGGACCAGTGTCGAGCTCTCATCGTAAATAACACGGTAAAAATGGTGGCTTGTGCTATAAATACGTGTAAGCATAGAAGAGAAAAAGAGAATAAACCCAATTGTGGTATTACATTCCATAAGCAAGCATTATTTTACACAATTTTAAGCTAATTCAGATCACATAATATGATAGTTTTTGAACATACACCATAAATATACCAAACCACCCACACATACACTATTACTCCGAGATACATGGCGTGTGCCCGTCACTGTTTACTGGGGTAAGTAAATTATGAAACATTTGTAAAAGTGTATTAACTAACTACAGGAGCAAAATATTGGACTCAACCTTATAGGCGACCTTACTTTGACGTATTTGAACTTCAAATTTGTTCATTGCGTGGCGAGCAATTTGCGCTCCCATGTAAAAAGGTCTATTCATTCAAAAGCAGAGTTTACTTTTAAGAACTAAATGATGATTTTATAGTGCGAGATGCCTATATACTGTCAGATTGAGTTTTGGCGAATCACGTATCACCAAAGCCATCTTCCTGCCCTTCGTCCCGCTGTAGTTGGCTTCTACCCCTCACCTTTATGTTCTGGTCTATCAATATTCATATGTCTATGGCTTTACCCATCGATTTATATATTAGGCATGACCAATTACCACTCCCTAGAGACACGTAGAGGTATTGCTTTGCTTAAATATTTTTTTCAACTAATAAACGGTCACTTATCTAATAATGAGATACTGGTCCAATTAAATTTTTTTGTACCAGAGTCTCACTCTCGAGGACGTCATCACAACCTCCTATATAGTAGAGCAAGCCGCACTAATTTATTTATGAACTCATCTGTGGGGAGAGCTACGTGCTTTTTGAATGCAGTGGATAAAAAAATAGATTTATTTTTTGTGTCCTATAGCGCATTTGTAAGATTTTCGGCATTGCATATACACTGCATAAATGGTACAATTATAACGTCTTAGGCTATATTGCCTGTAATTTGTTATAAATAAATGTACAAATTATATATAAATAAATAAATAAATTGCGGGGTCACGGAAATTGTACTCTCCCCTCTTAGGGTAAGAAAGAGACATGCGTGTATGAGTGAGACAGCCTGAGTAATGCATAAAAGGGTATGATTGTTATTCATTTTTGCTCTTTGCATACAGGCTTCCTGGAAGACCACATTGTACATAATATCTCCTAATAAACTTAACTAAGTCTACCCACGTCTAGTATTATTGTCTCCCCACCTCAAGTACTGAGATCACCATACAAGGAACCTGGATCCTCACAAATTGGACATCCAGTACATCACAATTATTAACTTGACTATCTTCACATAATCACACTAAAGAGGAATTGGAAATATAATAATTGTAAAAATTACTTATTTATAACAAGAAATTTATGTTTAAAATTATCCATTCATCCCAACAAACCTTCTATGAGATAAAAAAATACTTGGCAACAAACAAGGGGTTTGTTTACAGAAACCAATAATTTCTGATACAACAGGGATCACCAAATTTAGTAGTCAAAACACATAAATAGGGTGGAGGGTGACGTAAGTTTATTGATATTCTCAAAGTGTACAAAATGTGTTTGTTAAATCAATGCGCAAGTTGGTACTAAGAGGAGACTGGCACCAAGTTTTCTAGGATTGAGAAACATTTCAATGATTGTGAGAAGATATTTGAATTCTAGGGCAATAATGTTAAATATACATTAGGGCTACTTTTCAGATCCATCTACACCTGACTGTGTCATTAAATCGGCGATGTTCTTTTCCAGGTCGTCTATTCTGTTGCCCATCTCATCTATTCTCGTTATTATTTGGTCTGACATCGTCTGGAATTTGTCCTGCATGTTTTGGAGTAAGGCCTGAACCTGTAATAATCAAAATTAACGTCAAAATTGTTAAAAGAATAATGAAAACGACAGAAACGTATCAAATAATCGCCGTACGAAGTTACAGGTGTAAGGTAAGTGCATTTCTAAATAGCAAATTGCGTGTCATCTACTCACATAATTGGTAAGCTCCAGCATATTTTTAGGATCGGTATTACTCACAGCATAATTCTTTTCGGATTCATCGTGAATTTCTGATCCGCTGTCTGCCATTGTCGATTTTTCCTGATACCAAATACCGAGCGAGCACCAAAACGTCAGACTAGTAGTAGTGATTTTGAACTTGTTGTATTCCATAGATACAAGATACAAAACGTCATGGTACTGTCATCGGTATCAGTTGGTGATGCCACATCCCAAAAATTAAAAACCATGATTCAGGGGCAAACCTTGTTTTGGAGGATAAAAAAACATGTTTTTCGCAAGCTTTTATTAAGAATTAAAAGAAAACAACCGCATCTAAATTAAAACCAGGTAGAGGTCAAATTCACGTTATCATGGATCATTCGAAAGGAATGTGCATGTTAACTTGCTCCTTATAATATTGATGGGTGACAATATTATTTTATAATTCACAGGACCTTTATAATTTAATATTTTCTGATAGTATTAATACGTTAGCATCTGAGCGGTTGAAATTTAAGAACCCGGCTTCGAGTCCATGTCTGACACCGCACCGTACGCACCGTGTCATATAAACATATTATGTGTACATGAAATTTCAAACAAAGCTTCCATTTTAATTCGGTTTCGAATTCAAGAATTTGTCAAAGGATGGCACCACTTCCATTAGTAGGTCACGTGAGAACGTGCCCCCCTAGGTACAAATACTACGATTTTGTAAATTTGAGTATCTCTTCCGATGTGAAAAGATTGGCGGCAATACTTAATTGTAACACGCTTCTTTATATCACATATGACGTCATTGCCTGTCCCGGTTACTTTATATCGGTGACTAGCTATAACTGGATCACAATGGATCCGAGGAATGGGCTATTTTCGGAACAAGTTCCTATCGGATTTCTAAAATGCTCACCAACACTCGTACTGGGCGAAGCCGAACCAAAAGCAGCCCGCAGGGCGTAGCAGCAAAAACCCACGGAGCGGGTTTATAACTGTTATATGAAAAACGTTGCATTAATTAATTAGTACCTTCCTGATTCAGATGTATAATATATTGTTTTTTATAATAGCACCCCGCACACTGCCATTTCGGAGTGACCGAGTCCCGCGCCTCGATCACTTGTTTTGTTTTTAGAAAAAAAAAAAAATATACGGTTTTCAGCGCAGTTCACTGTGAGACTTTTCTGCGCGGCGGCAGCTGAAGTGTCGCGGGACTCAGTCGCTCCGAAGTGGCCGTTTACGGGGTACTATTATGCTACGTCCAAACCCTTGCGACAAGCTGCTTGTCGCAAGCTCAGGCAAGCTTTGGCAAGCGAATGGCTGGCGTCCCCACACTTGCAAGCGCGCCAGTACATTAGCAGCGCCCAAAGATGGAGGACGTCGAATCAGCTACATCAGCTGTCATTTTTGCGCTAACCTATTTCTATTTTAAAGCGAAACAAAATGAAAGAAAGCGAAGAATTCGAAAAAGGAGATGGTGGATGATTAAAATCCATAGAAATCGTACCAGGTAATTAATTTAATATTATAATATTTTGTTTATTTGTGTAAGTTGTACTAACGTGTGGATGCCACGACAGCGTTTGCCGCTTGTGGCCAAAATATCCGACCTCGATCGGATCGGCGGCAAGCTCTTGCAAGCCAAGCCACATGCGCGCTCCAGACGTTGGGACTTGTGGACGCTTGCAGAGGCTTGCCAAGTGCTTGGAACTGGCATTAGATTATTAGAATAATGTTTTATTTTATTTTTGGGTCATGGCATCACTTGGATTGGTTTATTTATGGCATCACTGCTCACCACTGACAACCGCTGGCAACATTGTTATGACTAATTGTAAACATGGCTGCAGCTAAAAAGAAACTGGATGACAAAAATTTGTCAATTTTACGTGAATTAATTACTCAGAATGGTAACAAAAATTGTTTTGATTGCTCTCAAAGAGGTCCGACTTATGTCAATATGACAATTGGTTCTTTTATTTGTTCCAAATGTTCGGGAATGCTGTAAGTAGACATTTTATTCATAAACACTTTCTATTATCCTTAGTGAAAGTTTGTCTTTTCTTTGTTATTGGTTATATTGTCGTATTTTATAAGTAACTTCAAATTGTATTTGTTAATAATGTCAATGAACTTTACCGCCTCATGGTCCAATTGATTCAGAATAGATCGGGAGCCTATTTCGCCCCTCCCATTAATTCTAATATTTCAACATTATAATATCCTTAAATTTAACGTGCGTACTGGTTTCATGCTTATTACTGATTCGCAATTTAGGGTTTCAAGTCCAACGCTGGCTATCTTCCAAGTAAGCCTATACAATAACAACTTAAAAAGAACCTCTATCAAAACACATTATTCCAACAAAATAAAACAATAATTATTATTTTGGAAATTTCTTTCGGGTACATATTATTTATATTGTATTATTTTTGGGTATGTATACTAAACAGGAAAATTCTTAGTTTTCCTAATGTATAATAATACCTTGAATTATTAATTATCATATAAAAGAACTCGGGCTTGTACTAGACGCTAGACAGACTAACAAAACAATTGAATTACTTATGTGCTCTCTGTTTTTTAGGCGTGGGTTGACTCCCCCTCACCGAGTGAAATCTATTTCAATGGCAAGTTTTAGTCCAGAGGAAATAGTGCAGATTAAAAGCCAAGGCAATGATTATTGCAAAGGTATTTGGCTGGGCCTGCACGAAGGCAACCCGCCTGCGCTCAAAGACGAGCAAAGCATCAAGGACTACATGTCGGAGAAATACGAAAAGAAAAGATTCTACTTGGATCCCAGCTTCTCGAGGAAGCAAAATATTAACATAGAAAAACCTGCTGTAGTCCAAAATACTAGTCCAAAAGATAATGGTATTTGGAATAGTTCATCCATTAAATTGCCTACTGCGAGACCAACATCTTCTGGGACTCCATTATCCTCGTCCTTTAACATGGTTAAAACTGCTCAGGTTCTCCCTCCGCCCACGGAGCCAATAAACCTCAATCACGTTCCGGTTTCCTGCCCCAAGTAAGTTAAAATCATCAACTATCCACAATATAATATGCCATCAAAATAATTGCAGGCCTTCATTTATAACTTCCCTCAAGTTTGCATAGTTTGCCCACTTCAAATAAGTTATGGTCATCTACAATATTCAATATGTGCTTGAATTATTTATAACTTCAATCAAGTTCTTACTTCCTGTCTCAAGTAAATTAGGTATACTTACCGACAATATTAAATGTTTGGTCTAATCCTGAGTCGATCGATCATTTTACACAACTCGGGTCGATCACGTCCCATTTTACGAAGTGATTGGGTTAAAAGGTTCCAGTCTTTGATCGATCGATAATGTAGACCGTAGAAGGCATAGAACATAGAAAAAATGCCGTTTATAGATTGATGCGCCATGTAGTGTATCTGTTTGTCTCCAGTTTCATGCTCGGTTAATATGAATCACAGAGAAATAGACATGGTTAATATGAAATGATGATTAATATGAGAAAGAATGGATGAAGTGTGAAGAACTAGAGTCGTACAGTCATAGTCACAATGCATTCAAACTTCACAAAAAATTGAAGGAAATTACAGGCACTTCTAGAAGAATTACTCCATCATGTTTAGTTGACGATTCCAATAAATTAATATTGGATGAAAAAGATATTTTACAAACATGGAAAAAGTATATTCATGATACATTCAAAGATATTAGACCTGACATTAATATTCCTAACGATCAATTGCATGGACCATCGATTTTAAAATCAGAAATTCTTCATGCGATAAAGACTTCAGACAATAGAAAAGCGTGCGGACCAGACGATATTCCAGTTGAGGTGTTGAAGCTCTTTAATAATGAAAATGTTGACTACCTGTTGAGGTTATTTAACTCTATATATGACACAGGGAATATACCCCAAGATTGGCTAAAATCCACCTTCGTGACATTGCCTAAAAAACAATACCCTAAGAAGTGCAGTGACTATCGATTAATAAGCCTGATGAGTCATGTCCTTCAATTATTCCTTAAAATAATACATGCCAGGATACGCAATAAGAGCGAGCAGGACTTGGATGACACTCAGTTTGGCTTCAGAAACGCGTGTGGGACGCGTGAAGCATTATTGTCTGTCAAAGTACTATTGAAAAAGTGTTGTGACCAAAGAAAGGAAGTCTTTGCCTGTTTTATTGACTACGAAAAGGCATTTGACAGGGTAAAACATGCTGACCTAATGAAAATGCTTGTAGTTTGTAACGTTGGCACCAAAGACCAGAATCATTAAAAACCTGTATTGGTTCCAAACAGCAGAAATAAGACATGGGAATGAGATTTATTGCAATCGCCATTCAGCGTGGAGTACGACAAGGCTGTATCCTGTCGCCACTATTATTTAATCTCTATTCCAACTATGTCTTTAAAAGAGCCCTAAGTAATACCGAGAAGGGTCTGAAGATCAACGGAGTTGTCATTAATAATGATGATACTGTATTACTAGCTGACAGTACCAGTGACCTCCAAGACCTATTAAATCTTGTTATTAATTCTGGTGAGCAACTGGGCCTAACAATCAACGTCAATAAAACTAAATGGATGACATTTGGACGACTAGTTCACTCTGGATCAATGATACAGTTAAATGGTTGTAATGTCGAAAAGGTGGAAAGATTTAGATACCTCTGCAGTATTCTCACGGAGACTATTGACCCAGTTGTAGAGGTTAGGTGCAGAATTGAAGCAGCAAGAACTGCGTTCAGTTAAATGAAATCCCTCTTCTGCAATGACAATATCAGTTTAAAACTAAGGCAGAGAATGCTAAAATGTTATGTTATGTGTGTCTTGCTGTATGGATGTGAAACATGGACCTTGAAAGTAAATACCATGAACAGGTTAAAGACTTTTGGAATGTGGCTTCACCGGAGAATGCTCAAGGTCCCATGGACCGACATGATGACCAACACAGAAATTCTCAGGCGGGCTAGAGCAGATACAGCGTCCTTGAGGTGATTTTTCACAAAAACGGCGCTATACAAGTCATCCAAATATATTATTATTATTATTATTATTATAGAGAACTGCTCACATTAATAAAAATCAGGAAAATTTCAAATCTGGGTCATATACTTCGAGGGGAGAAGTATCACTTGCTCCATTTAATATTGAAAGGCAAGATAGAGGGTCACCGAGGGCCTGGTAGGAGACAAATGTCTTGGCTGCAAAATGTACGAGAGTGGACCGGCATTGTGGAGGAGCTATTCCGGGCAGTGCAAGACAGAGAGACATTTTCCAGAGTGATCGCCAACGTTGGGAAGACCTGATAGGGCACACAAAGAAAAAGAAAAATATGAAATGGACTGTCACTGTAAAAAGAAGCGGTTCCATCAATCTCCGGTAACTGGAACCTCGGCCTATTTCTGGTATCAACTATCTCTATTTCTCTGCCTCGAGGGCGAGATTTGAGAAGCCCGGTCTACAAAATTCATACATCTATGTTTTCTCACCATGCCTAATATGGGTGTTAATCTTTTTTGAAAAAGTGAGATCGATCGTTTGTTATCGGATAAATTATGATCAATCAAGTGCTAGTGTGAACTATTATAGTAATTGCCATTATTTATTAATTTACAGCACGGAGTAAACAAATCGTTTTCAAGGTTGCTAAGCATGTCAAATTATAAATGATTGCCAGATTATTCTGCATGTTACAGAACAATTCTCTTAATAAAGTTTTAATTATAAAAATATATAAAATAAAAATATTAATTTTTTGAAAACAAAGCCATGATGAATCCTCGTTCTCCCATTAATCCTAAGTTTTACAAAATTGAAATATCTATTTTATGGTTCCATGCCAACTCAGAACGAAACCAACTCAGAACCACCTCAGATAGGTCATTAAAAGCTATAAAAAAATAATTTTAAAATAACCGGTAACCCTAACCTAACTTAACCTATTTAACCAATTTTATTATCATCATTTTAATGACCTTACTGAGGTGGTTCTGAGTTGGTTTCATTCTGAGTTGACCGATCACCCTATTTTGTTGTGGAATGGATTTTGATTGCAAGATAAACACATTGTGGAATGGATTTTGATTGCAAGATAAACACAATATTTAACTCTTTGATTAGTCAGTTATTTTTTATCATTTACATTGTGGGAGTGAGTTAATTTTCAAGTCTTTCTTTATTTTAAGTAATCTATTAAATTAATTATATTCTTACCTTTTTTACTACACAAGTTAATTTTGGAGCTTTTGTAATTACTATAACCTTTTCTTATTGCATTATAAATTATAGTTGGACAAATTAAGTGAATTATAAAAAAAATGTTAGAAAAAATTGAATAAAGTCGAACGGCCGCATGTTTGTGGCGATACTCTAAACTCTAAATGGATCGTTCGAGTGCCGTCGCATACGTACTGCGATACTCCTCAAAGGGTTAAAGAGATATTTTTGTGTTTCAGATTTCCTGTTGATTTTGCCTCAGCAGATATATTCAACTCTAGTCAAGTGAACAATAATTTTGTAGGAGCTTCGCCGCCGACCCATCATATGACCAATTCCGACAGTAAAAATGCAAATACCGTTTCCCGTGAGTATAAAATCAGAGAGTCCTCGTTAGTTGAATTTCTAATATGAATTTATTAACATTGAGTCGAGTATTTTATAATTGGTCTAATTGCCTGGCAATTTGGTTTTAGACGATCGATACGCTGCACTGGCCGATTTGGATTTTGCTCTTCGTCAACAGTACACTCAGCCAGGTTTGTTGTCTTTCAATAATGTTGAACCATAGAAATAGAATGCTCGCTCCTTCCGCTGAGAGCTCTTTCTGTTGCATGATGCATTGTCTGAGAAAGGGGAAGAGGTTACGACAGATCTATTAATGCCCACACTTGCTTAAAATGCCAACACTGACTGTATGTTCACACACTCCTCCTCATAAGTGCTTCTGTCTCCTAATATGTTCTACATGTCCACTTGTACCATTGTAACAATGTTGGAGTACATGTGTAGCTGATTCCATTACCTAGTGAAGGGAGATTAAATAAGAACTCCAAATATCACAGATTGATTTATTAAATTCAAAGACACTTTCATCAGTTATGAATTAGTGTCAGAAGGACACGGAAACATGACACTGAAAGGAATTATTATCTGCGATAATTAGGAACCACCACACTATCTAAACAAACTTCCTTTTTCTTAATCTTATTCATTAGCCTTGCATACTTTCAGAGTCTCTAAATTTGTAACATGTGCCTTAAGAGTATATTATAGGGGCAGAATTGTAATTTGCTGAAAAACGGCTCTCTAAAACGGCTTAATACTACCTTTCGTGTGTCATTCTTAGACTTGATATTTTTTGTTACCAAATAATGGACTTTTATTTTTCAATCTGTTTATTTTTTTTTGTAATCGATGTAGGCATTTGACCATGAAAAATAAAAACATTGATACACCATTCAACCCACTTTTAAAACTTTAGTCTATGATTATCGCGTAAATAATGATTTTACACAATATTTTAAATTTAAAATATATACATAATACACACATCTGTAAAAGTACGGCCTCTTATTATCGTTATGATATCTGTGAATATTGATAATTAAATAAATACTTCATTTTTCACCAAAATCGAACACATTTCGTAGCTTCTATTCATTCCGGGCTAGAATCTCCCGTTGGCAGGTAGGGAATCTGTACGCTCCTCGTTTGACAGCGTATATATTTTGAAAATACGGGCGAAATGTTTTATTAATAGCTTTAAACATAGAATACCGACTCACTTGAACCACTGCAGTAAACTCAGTAAGCTACAAAAACAGGAAGTACTCGAAAATTCTCTTTTTTAGTGTAAGTTTGTCGAATTGTATTTTTTCAACCGCCATATTGTATAAATCGTTTAAAATATAACATTTCATGTGCGTTATACTTCCGAAAATGGTTTGTGCGATGTTCATATTGTTCCATGCGTGTGGCGACGGGCACGTTTTGCAAGTATGTGTGAGAATTCAATGCTGCGTACACACACACAGCTATAATATATGTAGCGTGACGTATTTCGGAATATCAGTATTAGTTCATTTGTTTGTGTCGTGGACATTCATTCACTCGTCGAACATTTCTCCGTAGGTACATTATGTACGCTGTGTTTGGTAGTAGATACAAAAATTACCTTATATGATTAGTATTAGTATTAAGTATAATAGACAAAGAGACAAGATAGGTAAACCCTACGTCATCGAGTATACGAATGAAACTACTTTGTAGTGATAATGGACGTTTATAAAACCTTAAAAAAGCTGGTCTGCCGGTGCGTCTTTTGGCAGGAGCCGCGCTGTCACGGAAATAGTCAGTGATTTTTTTCGAAAAAATTACGACATCAAAACAACGAGAATAATAAAAGTCGATTAGAAAATGAGAAAAAAGCAGGTCTGCCAACCGACAGCCTGGCACGTTCGCAGGCAGCCGGCGTCAAAGTGGGGTAAAAAATAGTAAATTTTACGTCATCGAGTACACGAATTAAACCAATGAATAACTATAGTCCAGATCATTTCATTTAAGAATTTCTTGGTCTGCCGACCAGCAGCCTGGCAGCTTTTTGGGTACGACTTTAAAAAAAAAAAAAAATTTAATTTTTCTTTTTCTGAATTATTATTTTTATTTCATTATAGTTTTAAATTAGAATGCCATATTTTTTTTAAATAAGCCAAAACCTGCCGCGGTGCCCCTCACTGCTGTCGCGTGTCCATATTTTTGTACAAATTTATAATAATAATAGTCATTTTAAGATTGCCAAAATAGTCCATACTAGTTGGAAGTTCGAACAACCAACGCACCGTCGCCGTAAGAGCTGCGTTCATCCGTAAAACGACGTAAATTTCCGAACCTCGTCCGTTTCATATCGGTTTCGCATGCCCTGCTGCATCGATTACATCGAACACAAGATCGAAACTAACAAAAAACTGTAATCTAGATCATCCCATTCATGATTTCCTTGGTCTGCCGACCAGCAGCCTGGCAGTTCAAAAATAAAAACACCATAAAATCGACTCCAAATGTGAACCACGAGAATAATTACGAAGCAGAATATGTTTATAATAAACTGTTTTTATTCAATACATAACTACGAAATACATAATCACGAAACAGAACTTGTTTATAATAAACTTTTTTTTATACATTAAATAATAATGTTATTGAACATTTAAAAAAAATAAAAAACGAGTGTGCAAGACCACACGACTGAAATAAAATTTCACTTATCTTATAAAAGAACATATGACATTGGGGTGACATAGACGTTGACATTCCAGACAATTTGGTTTGTTGCATTTCACACAGTAGTACACACTCAGGCGTCTTTTTTTCGCTGGGCAAAAGTTGCCCCGTTTTCTTTTGCATGCTTCGTTTCCTTTTTTAATAACATTAATCACCGTTCGCATCGATCACTGTTCGCATCGATTACCGTTCGCATCACACTTTTCGTAACGCATTCACCAGTTTACCCCCAAGTGTCGAGCGTGCGTAAAGAAGTTTTACTTAAAAAAAATTATTTATACAATGCATAAATACGAAATACATAATTACGAAGCAGAACTTGTTTATAATAAACTGTTTTTATACATTAAATAATAATATTATTGAACATATAAAAGAAATAAGAAATTAAAATGGAGTTCTACAAAATAAACTTAATAACAATAAATGCACCACGAGATTCCAAACGTCGCGTCAGTAGTTTATAATGAGAGCTGCGCGAGTGTATACGAATGACGTGAACTATGGGAAAAAACCATCAACAAGCAAATAATGAAACATCCGTAAAAAGGATCATACTAAATATTCTACCAAAATAATAAGTTCCATAAATTAAACACACTTTGTTATTGGTTTAGTTTTTACTTCGATATTTAAAAATATTGTGCACGTCATAACATAACACAAGTTGAATGTTGAAGTTTTAAAATTCGCGATGGCATTACTACCGACATCTAGCGATGTAATAATTAATACATTTTGACAGTTTTCGAATTCGGCCGTGGCTAGTACATCCCTTTAAGCATTTCATTTATATAGCATTCAGTCCATTTTTTCCTTTCTCTGGCAGTTCCATGCCTCACTGCCTTACATAATGGTTGGAATCATCACTGTGGACTGCTAGGCTCTACGGACAACCTTTTTATTAGCGCCAACCGCGTTCACTCCTACATTAATCATCACATGTGGACTGCTAGGCTCTACGGACAACCTTTTATTAGCGCCAACCGCGTTCACTCCTACATTAATAGAATTTCTTGCATTTACCTTTCTTTTAATATCCTTACCAGTCTTTCCATCTTACGTAAACATACTTCTCAAATGCATACACATCCACTTGCTCCAAGTATTCATCATTTGCAACTATGTGCATATCTATATGCACCTGTTTTTTGTACTCTCTTTCAAACACCACGACTTTGGACTTGCTTACATTCATCAGATACGAGATGTAGATCCAAAGATATGCATGTTCTGTTATAAATCAACACCACATCAGCATTGCAGCATTACAATAAGCAATATACTTTCTGATTGTTGAAGCCCACAGCTTTTAATTCTTGCCTGCAATTATCCATGTGCAAATTGAATAACCACGGTGACATTACACAGCCTTGCTTAACACCTTTTGTGATATCAAACCACTTACACAAAATCATCGGACAAAGAATTTGCTAATATAAACATTCATAATATTGCAGCGTGTAATTATTGGTACTTAGGTATGATTGGCAATAAAATATAGGGTCGGGAAGGTCAATATTATATGCATCTAGAGATAAAACCTTTCAGACAGTTGAAATATAGTGTGCTAATTGTTCATTAATTTTATTACATATGAAATGATTATTCTTACCATTATGTACAACAATAATTTCTAAGATGACATCGCGTAATGTGTCGATATAGTATTAAATCAATTATTACTATATTAGTTTGGTTATGTAACACATCATGCTTTGTTTGTTTAGCTGATCCAAAGTCCCCACAAGCCGCTAACCCGTTTGACGTGGCGGCCATGAAGGAAGCATCGAAAAATCCATTTTCCACAAACAATATTGCCATCAATGGAAATAATCCCAATAATTATTCAAATCCGTTTGCTGTAAGTACCCTTCAATATTTTAATACAAAAGTTATATAAAAAATCCATCTTCAAAGTAAATTGGTTAAAATTAAAAAAATATATTTATTTATTTCTAAATTTATGTTTAATTTAACTTATGTTTATAATCCTGTGATTTTTCACGGGACTGCGCTAGTAATAACTGAAAATGCGTAGTTGCAAAAAAAATAAATTATTTACCTTACAAAAAACAATAAATTGATGTGCATAATTTTACCTTATGTTTATTATTTACTCGAAAGTTGTATGCAACATTAGTGGAAGGTAGTAAATCTTATTCTGCATCTAATTTTAAATGGTCATCTTTTTAATTGAGTTTTAGTTATCAGGAAAGAGGAAAATTAATTGCAACCAATTAAATTATTTATTTATTTCAACCTTGACAATCCAAACTATAATATTACCGAAGCCTTAATATCTGTTAGCTATGCAAGTCTGTTTACCAAATTATTCGGTTAACTGGGTTTTACACAAATTAACCATTTTCAATGTCAATTTATTTATCTTATTTTTCTCTATATTGTTTGTCATCGACAGTGGGAAAAACAATGAAATTTGAGAGATAAGATAAAACCCTAAATAGTCAAATAAAGCGTTCATCATAAATGACCTCCTCTTATTGATAACTCGTGTCCAGGATATGTACAGTTGAGGATACATTTTTTTATTCTTAAGTTTGTGGGCATTATTGAGAGATGAATGATACATCCTTATTGAATTAGAATACATGTTAGATATTAGATACGAGGGCTGTCCGTAAAAGAAGGTCTCCAAGGTGCTGCGGTCGCGAGGAACAATTTTACGCGAGATCCAGGAAAACTGGCGTGTAGCCTGGTTTCCCTACGCCAAATCACCACAACGCCGCACTCTCTGCGACACTTAGTCTCGGTGTGGCAGCCGTTCGCGATGAAGCTTCCGCTCGCCGCACCCGCCAGGTGTGAATTATGCTCTATAATTTGTTTTTTTGTGCAAAGAACAAAACCCCGGTAGAAATTCATTCTCAGCTACTTGAAATGTAGACGGGAGCAGTTGGGACTCTTGTGCGGTATTCATATAAAAAAAAAAAACAAAAACAACAATAGTGCTGTTTTGGCACAGGACAATAGATAATGATATGATCCCTGATGTCAGTAAGACTATTGGCAAGATTTTGACAAAAAAATTTGGGAGACCACAAAGTTTGCCTGAGGTGGGTCCCAAAATGCTCACCGAAGATCACAAACAACAACGGGTTGAAGCAGCCCGCGAATTCCTTGAGTGCTACGACATCGATGGCGAAGAATTCTTGGACTCAATTGTGACTGGGGACGAGACTCAGATACACTACACGACCCCAGAGACAAAGGAACAATCCCAGAGGCATCATTCAGATTCGCCGAAGCAATGTTTAAAAACGAATTATAGAGCGTAACTCACACCTGGCGGGTGCGGGGAGTGGAAGCTCCATCGCGAATGGCTGCCACGCCGAGACTAAGCGTCACAGAGGGTGCAACGTGGTGGGGATTTGACAAGGGGAAACCAGGCTATACCCCAATCTTCGCGACCGCAGCGCCTTGGAGACCTTATTTTACGGACAGCCCTAGTAGAATACATAGATGGCCCCCCTCTTGTGACTGCTAAATAATAATCTCATTTAAAACCACGATGTATTAAATATAAAAAAATCACGCGCTACAAAAACAAAGGGTTTTTGCCTCAACCGGGATTTAAACTAAGGATCTTCCAATATCCAGATGACTGCTCTGACTGAGCTATTGTGTACCTCCGATACCAACACATGGAGCAACAACCTTTATCTGTTGCGAGAAGTTTAATCACTCAATCGCCGCATCGAGGAATTTCATTGTTATTTCAATTCAAACACATTGTAAAGCACATAGACATTCAATGTAATAGAGCAGCCAGTCAGAAAAAGGGGAACAAACCAAGTTGCGCAGAGTGCGGGAGGCGACTTAACCGTCCTGACTGTTTTGCTCCTAGCATTGATCTAAAGCACACGCATTGTTACAGAATTTGGGAAGTTCGCGGAGTAGATGTAGCTAACGCTTTTGCAATACACTTCCAATCAGTATATAGTAATGAGTCTCCATTACTAAATACGAATATTGCTGCCAAGTTGAATATAAAAGGTGCCCAGAATATCGATATTGATCAAATTGATGAATCAGATGTAGAAACTTCCATCAAAAAAATGAAAAATACACATTTACTTGGTCCAGATTTTCTTCCAGTATTCTTTTTTAAAGGTTGTGTCGAGTTTTTAAAAATGCCACTCACTTTCTTATTTAACCTTTCCTTAGATACTGGTGTATTTCCTGATACCTGGAAAGTTTCGAAAATTTGTCCGATTTATAAAAGCGGCACAAAAACTTCTGTAGAAAATTATAGGCCGATTGCAATACTATCTGCACCGGCTAAATTGTTCGAATCGATTATCCATAAATACACACTGCCACAAGTGGAGCCGTTCTTAATTTCAGAACAGCATGGATTTAGAAAAGGTCGATCTACAGAAACCAACTTATTATTGTTTACTGATTATGTATCAAATTCTTTAGATAAAGGCTATCAGGTTGATTGTTCATATAACGACTTTTCAAAGGCCTTCGATACTGTTAATCACGACGTCTTACTCAATAAACTGGCTGAAATAGGATTCTCCATGAGACTACTCATCTTTTTTGCTAGCTATCTTGCAGACAGGAAACAATTTTGTGTCTCACGGACTATTCCAGTCTATTATATTTTTTGTACGATCAGGAGTACCCCAAGGTTCTAATTTAGGTCCACTCCTTTTTTCAATATTTATTAAAGATATTTCAGAAATAATTCTGCACTCCAGGTTTCTTCTTTTTGCTGATGACCTAAAACTGTTCTTAGAAATACTAACCCTAGAAGACTGCAATCGACTCCAGTCAGATATTGATAGAATTATTGACTGGAGTAAAAGAAATCGGATTAAGTTCAATATTTCTAAATGTTTAGTTTTGTCTTACACTAGGGTATACGATGGACGCCCGAAATCTAAAACGTGTCTCCACTATGAAGGATCTTGGAATCATGTTTGATAGTAGGCTGACATTTCATATTCAGATGGCTTGTAGCACATCATTGAGAATGCTGGGCTTTGTTCTGCCTACTGCAAGGAACTTTAGAGACACCCGGGTTCTCATAATCTTATTCAATTCTTTAGTAAGGAGTAGACTTGAAAGTGGGTCGGTAATTTGGAGTCCACACCAAGTAAAATATTCACTCATGTTGGAGAGAGTTCAGAAGAAATTTCTGAGATTTCTGTACATGAGGGAGTACGGCTATTACCCGTGGCTCTATCCTACCGACTTTCTTTTGGGTATGCTTGGAATGAACAATCTACGGGTCAGAAGAGATGTGCACATTGCTACGCATTTCTTCAGATTGATTCGCAGATGTCTTGAAAACTCAGCTATCATGGAGAGCATTCATTTCTATGTACCCGATGGGTATCTTCGCCACCGACAGCATAGACTGTTCTATCTTCCGGCCTGCAGGACTAATTTGCCAATGGTCATGCCGGTCGGGAGAGTAATCTTGCTATTAAACAGGATTAATTCGGATATCGACATATTTAGCATTAGTGAAGCTGTCTTTAAAAGGCAAGCTCTATTAATGCTTATCCACTGGAGCGACGGCGTTTTTTTTATTTTTTTCCTCGGATTGCTCGTGATATCTTAATGACCGTTTTGAATATTTTCCGCCGACCTTAAAAAAATCATACCTCTGAATTTTATTACGAAGGCATACAAACTGATCATAGTTCTATATAGTCAATGAATTCACCTATCTTTGGTTGTTTATCGAATATTCCTAGGATTTATGAAAATAATATTATAAAATCGTAAACATTCAAAACGGAACTATTCTCAGTATTGCCTCCCTTTAAACTCGCCCAGTAAGTTCAAATTTCCCTCCAAATTGAATATTTTCTATTAGGTTTCTTTTAAATGGTCTAATTTATAATCACAACGTATATGTATATAAGAAAACTGAATTTTGATATGTTTTGAACGGTTGAATGTTCCCTTTGAATAATTTTTTACACAAATTTATTCGAAAAATGGCGTCACTTTTAATTAGACTAAAATGAAATTCTTACGACTCACCAAAAATAGCTGTAGTACATCAAACAGATACATCAATTATCTTAAATCCACAATACCAATTAACTCGATTATTGGTTTATTTATAGAAAATATTGCATTTTCAAAAACACACGACGATCGGAAAAAATGTCAAAAACATAACCATAAAACTTTGTTTTATTAATAATCAGTGAAATTTTAAGTTTGAAACACGTTGAAATAGTTCAATGCATTACTCATTCAATTATTATAACACTGGTACACAAATTTGTCATAAATATCCACTAAAATACGATAAAAAAGCCGAATTTTAAACTGACAGCTTCAGAACGTTTAACATTGTGATATGCAAATTAAATCATAGAAACAAAGAATTGAGACATCTCTGGAGAAAGCGCTAAAGGATTTTGTCAACTAAATTGATCACGGGAGTTTTCGAAAATATTTAAATAAAATTTTTAGTGCGTCAAGGGAGAATCTTCCGAAATTCGGAAGCTTTTCAAACGTATGTTTTGTAAGTGGTTCCGAAATTCGGAAAAAATCATTCCAGTGGTTAGATAGTTTGTGTTCAATGTAGTACAAATGTGCAAATGTATTTTAAAAACGCATTGAAATGTAAAATTTTGTAATGTTTTTGAAATAATAAAATTGAATTGAATTGAATTGAGAATATCTGGCGAGTTTACAAAAGTTGGGCAACATACGTGCCCGTGTAAAAACCTCTGCGCAGGTGTGGTGGTAGTCGCCAAGACACTTGATTCGTAAAGTATTGTATACTTGCTGATCCCTGTGAACAAAGGGCTAAAAAGTTTTCTAGGTCTACAAAAAAAGAAAGTGTAAAAGGGAAAATTATTTGTCTGTTTAGTTACAATGATTAATTTTTGTATTGGTGTTGTGTTTCAGATGGGTTCGGGAGTGACACAGAGCGGCCACTCGAAGAATCCTTTCTTGTGATATAGTCAATATCGGAGCCTTATTCCAAAGTGACCTTTCTCAAAGACTTGCTGCCTTAAAGTTTACACATAATATTTGATAGCAATTTTTTTTGCTATCAACACAATTATTTTTTATTATATTATGACACTTGCATAAGCGATTATTTTTAAACCAACAATTTTAACCACTTTCATGACTATTCTTATGTGTTAAATTTGTACGTTAATAATATTTAATCAAGTATTAGATGCTCTCTTTTTATTAATTTATGTGTTGATAATATCTTATTAATGTTCCGTTGACAGAATGTCTGCATAATCCACAAAAATTAGTCAAATTATATGTTTAAATGTTTGTGTTTAAATAATTCATAATGTGAGAGTTTATATATTTAGTGGTAAAATTGTTCTATAATTTATTGTTCAAAAAAACTAAAGGAAAATAAACGCTTGCCACGGCTATTTTATAAAAAAACATGTTGTTTAATTTATGTATTTGTCGCAGGCCAATCATAAAATCAGGCAGATCATGATGTGCCTTGCCTCATCATGATCTGCTACCATTTTACGATGTGTCAGATATAAGTCAGGCACATCATTAAAAGGCAGATTAACAACCAGGCGTATAAGATGAACGTCCGAAGATCCCCCTTGCTACTCACTTAAGCATTTACGATATAAGAGTAGCTAGGCATATCGATAATAGTTGTAAAATATACCAATGGAGGTGCTGACTGTTAACATTAGTGCGATCATGACGTTTAACAGTAAAAGCGAGTTTGTTAGCTTATGATTAGATAAAATGGAGAACATTGAGCAATGTGGTAACAAAAGTGCATTACAGAAGAATTAAGAATGAAAACTAATTTCGTTTTATGGAAATCATACAAGTTCTGAACATAATGTACTTGTTGTCGAAAAGCCTATGTTAGATAGATGTTGCATAATAACCACTTGGACCCCTGAGCTTGTTTACACGATAATATAACAGTAGCAGTCAAGTACAATAAGCTTGTTCCCACAGTTGTTATATATAACTCTGTTTCTGTTCTAGTTGCAACCCTTAAACAAAAAGCAGAATGTCTATAATAAAACACGCTACACATCTCTATTCAACGTTGTCCATAGAAATTGATAAAAAAATACTTTTTAAAAAAATTATTTCAACTTTATGAGTAAAAACCTCAAATTGTAATATTTAGGGGGTTTCTCACTAATCTCTCAAAATGTTTCCAGTAGTTACGGGTCACATAAATTTATAGGCAGGAGAATCCTGCCTGTAAAACAGCCCGCATCTCACCACATGAAAAATGGTGTCAAGTAGCTATTCGGATCTAGAGCCACGCCTATCGCTCGCCCATCTAAAATGCTGTCGTTTCTGTGGAATCACAAACGTCAACATGAGTTTTTGACAGGGTTCTTTATTATTGTTTACGAAATTATAAGGTAAGTTTAACAGGCTTTTTAAAATTTATTTATGCCTTTAATTTAATTTTTTTAAAATTTTATTTACGCCTCTAATTGAATCCTTTGGTTATAATTAGAGGCCTTATCAAGGGAGCAACTAATGATGACCTAATGCATTCCCTGGAGAAACAAAATAATGGGATAGGTATAGATTTCTCTGAAAAAATACCCATTAAATATAAAAAAAATCATAGGAATACACTTCTTTGCAATACCATATTAGAATTATCACCAAAAAACTGGAAAAGCTTGATAGAAGCTGGCCATATCAATATAGGATACCAACGTTTAAAAGTGGAGGATCAGTCACCATTGGTCCAATGCTATAAATGTATGGGTTTCGGACACACCCAATTGTTCTGCAAGGAAGAAACGGCCTGTGTTCACTGCGGCGGCAACCACAAATTCGAGGCCTGCCCTAACAAAAAAGACCAGCCTACATGTACCAACTGTAATAAATAAGTCATAATGATCACAGAGCCACCAGCTCAGAATGTCCAATCTGGAAGATGATGGATGAACGTGTTAGGGAAAAAGTGGACTACGCTGGAATTTGTTGAAAAAGCTGGTGACCAATTAATCATTCAAAGGAAGTACCATTCGGTGGATGATTATATGCCTATAAAAAAATAGTTTGAGAGTCCTGTACATTAATGCCAGAAGTATTAGAAACAAAATAGAAGAAATGCTCAAAAGAATAACGGATACTGTGCACATTTTAGTTGTCACCGAAACATAGCTGGGAGATGGAGAAGGATCTTTGTTCAACATCAATGGCTACCAGGGTACTTTTGCTTCCCGGACTACTGGAAGAGGAGGAGGAGTGGCGATATATACTCACAATAGATTTTTTATTTATTTATTTATAAAATACATGATACATAATTGAGTAATTAACATAGTGTGGATATATTGGATCACCATACTAGGCGGATGCCTGTTTCATGGTGACCAATGGGGTATTGTTACTTTTTAGGAAATATGCAGTCTATTGTAAACATATGGATTTATTATAAGTGATGTTAAAAATTGGAAAAATTATAATAAAATAAAAAGTGGAAAATAGAAAATAGAAAGGGGAAAAGAAGTGAATTAATATTAGGTTAAAAATGTACATAACTTTTTTTCAATATGTGTGCATGCAAGCACAACGTATATATATATAGGTGCACACATACATATACAAACGTGCAGATCTATACAGGTATAAACTCACATATATGTACCCATATGCGCACCTACTCATATGTATACACACATCTATATACATTACATACACACATATATATATATATATATATATATATCAAACCGTCTATTTGGCGACCATCATGGGCAAATATGCATTTAAAGTGGCGACCACCGACATTTGGCGACCGATATACGGTCGCCACTTTATTTTTCGAAATTTTTACACAGTTCATTAATATATGTCGTCACAAGCATCTTGGCGAAATTTGTCCTGGTCGCCAAATTGGGCTTGAAGTGGATGATTTCGAATATTAAAGTTCCGGAGTCTGTCGCTACGCAGCTAGGCGCTAGGTGATATACATGGCCATGTATTCTGCATTTCATTTCTACCCTTTAGTGGCGACCGAGTGTGACGTATTCCACATTTCATTCCTAGCATTTAGTGGCGACCAGAAACGACGTATCCTGCATTCCATAAAGTCCGAAATGGCGACCGCGAAGAACAAGATGTACCTACCTATGTTTCACTTCATTCCTAACTTTTAGTGGTGATCGGGTATGACGTATACCAAATTTCATTCCGAGCATTTAGTGGCGACCGGGAATGACGTATACCGCATTTCATTCCTAGCATTTAGTGGCGACCGGGTACGACGTATTCCGCATTTCATTCCTAGCCTTTAGTGGCGACCGGTGACGTTGGCAAATTTTGGTGGTGTATTCGGCAATTCGTATTAGCCCAAATTGGCGACGTTGCCGGTTCAAGTCAAATCCCGTACGAGTGTTGAGGTGCACACCCCGGCGGGGTGATTTTGCGACGTTGCCGCACATATTTGGCCGGTTACTGCGAATGTTTTGCCTTTTCAAATTTTGTCGCGATCAACCGTATTATCGTATACCGAGCATTGACGTCCGTGCGGCTTATGGTGTATTTGGCGACCGATCATTTTAGTGTCTTATTTACAATACAGTATTGATTACTGTTGATGCATTGAAATGGAACAAAATAATTGAAAGAATAACAGAATAGCCATACCAAAATTACTCTTCGGAGTCACACCGGCCCTCTGATGTAGAATTCAGATACTGTGAGATGTGAGCCTTCAAATATTTTCAATCGTTTTTACGGTCAAATTTACTTCTATAAAATTCCCTTTTTATTATTTATTGAGTTAGTTATACTACATGAATATAAACTAATAAGCACAATGTATCATTTCATTTGATAAATTTAAATATGTTTACAGTAAGCATAACATTTATTTTTAAATACATTCATTCTTTCTTCATCCTTAATACTTTCAGGCATTTCATCATACATCTTTAGTCCTCTATATAAGGCAGTTCTGTGATTTTTATTTCTTCATTTGTGGCAATCGAACTCTGTTTATATTTCTTGTTTCGTAAAAATGTACGTCTTTACTAAAACAATTTCATCCTTAAAGTATTTTGGCATTTGGTTTTTCACGATTTTATGCACAAAAATTAACACATTAAATGGTAGTCTCTTTTTTATTGGAATCCAATTTACCTCATCACATCTCATCATATTTACAGCTCATAGCACTGTTCTGTATAACTTCTAGTTTGTTCAAATTTCCTTCATTGGCCAAATATAACATCTTAGAGCAGTAATAAATGATAGTTTTATAAATGAGCTCCGTAGTGTTTCTATTTAATTTATATCGCAGTTTTCTAAAAAAATTGACCTTTTTGATACCTTTTTTAGCACATATTCAAAGTTTGCCGTGAAAGTCAGTTTTAAATCGAATATTACACCCAGGTATTTGATTTCATTTACTTTTCCAATCTTTTCACCATTAATTGCCAAATTTAACCCTGTGTTACGCGTCTTATTGCCTATTTCCATATATTTTGTTTTGTTTACATTCAGTTTCAACTTGTTTAATTTCAGCCATTCGTAATGTAATCTTCACACGAAATATAGATTAAGGTATCGTCTGCAAATAGTCTAATTTTGCAATATTAATTTCTAATTTACAGGAGTATCACTTACTCTGAAGGTGATGGTGGGATACGACCCAAATCCCAAATTGACACCGATTTCAGTTTTTAGACAGCGGATGTGTGAAACAAAGACGAGCTCACCAATTAATTTTACTCGAAAAAATTCTGATAACGACCTTCGTACATCGTTTCCACCAAACTTCAATGTATTGACCAAATCCAAGAAGAAAATATAAATAAATGATATATAAATAACAAACACATACACTGCGCAGTTCACACGCCATAGAAATGAAACTTCAGAAAACTAAAGTAGACAAAAGTGTGTAGGCTACGAAGCACCGCACAAAGAGGAGACCGATTATTCTCGCAGTGTAAATCCTATAGATTTATGATTTTGTCCCTTTTTAGGGTCACTATTTTTCGTTTCATCGAGTTTAAAATCACAAAGAAAGATAGACTAACATTGTTGGGTTACGAATAACCTAATAATGTTTTAAAATCTCTTACTACCACCACAGAATGCCGAAAATATTGTTTGTGTTGAGGTGGGACTTTTTTTATATTAGCTCCACACAGGGACCCCGAGGAAAATAAATTCCCTCAGGGCCTATGTTGTCTTAGGGGATGCTGTGTGGAGGGTCTTTTAGGGAAGGGAAGGATAGGAGGTTCTGAAAAGGAAAAAGGCATGCGGGGTGAGTAGGAATCTGGAGGTCAGTGAGTCCAGGAGGGGACATATATTATGAACCCATCCCTTCAACTACGGTGTAAGGCGATGGGTAGAGAGAGAACACTACTGGAAAGGTCAAAAGGCCTCCCAAAACAAGTCTTTCTCGATCCGGCCCACCACGCAGCAGGTGGGTAGACGCATCCGCCGTCAAGACCTGGACAAACTTCCCCCCCTGAAACCCGGATATCTCTGTTAACACACAGCTATAATATGCGTGGGATGGCGTTTTTCGGCATATCGCTTGCCGTACATTCCAAATTGGAATATAAGGCGAGCGTTATGCTGAAATATGCCGTCCCACGCATATTATAGCTGTGTGAACAGTGAACACGCTCAACCTCCAAAATACACGCGGCACGCGTCGTGATAAACCCGCCGCGCGCGGGTTTATCACGGCTTGACCCCAACCCTCGTACGGGAGAGTTCAAACGAACTGACAACGAGTTTTGAAATGCAGAATGCATCTTCCCTTCTTGTCGTCACTAAAAACTAGGAATGAACTGCAGGGTGGGCGCGCTTTGGCGTATTTCCCGACTATGCACCGGCGCCGAAGGGATCAAAGACGCTAGTTCCTCGGAGCATCTTCCATTGAAATACCGGTAGAACAAGGGTAGCATTCCCACCCGACGCCTAAAGATTGCAATCCTTTTGTAATAATGCAATCTGTTTGTATTGATTGAAAGATTGTAATCCGTTATATTTTTTTACATTAACGCATGAGTAAAAGCGTACATCAATCAAATACAAAAATGCTATCTTTATTTCTAAAAATCTTAGCTCCGGTCATCCCCGAGGTTCCATTCGAATATTTTAAAAACCAGTAGCTATTATTATTTACGAATCACTTTTGCATCTTTTGTTGATTTTCACAAAATAAACAATAAATAAAATTAAAAGTATTTAAGTTTGTCGTCTGTAGGTTACGTTAGGATTACTCTATAATTTTAATTATTTCCTCATTTTCATGTTTTCTTAGCCATAATTTGATGTCTTTTTTAAACTTTTTTTTCTGCATGGTGTTCTTAATTTCAATTGGAAGGGCATTATATAGTTTTGTAGCATGGAAATTATGGTTTCTCTGCCCAAAAGATCTATTTAATTTCGGGATGTCTAGTAGTTTTGAGGATTTCATCCTTGTAGTGTAGGTGTGTTGGTCAGCAAGGTACTCATATTTTTCTTTAAATTTGATAAAATTGCATTTTTTAGTATAGTTTAGTAATGCTGAACACATTTTGAAAAATTGTTTTTCATAGATTTTAAATTTACTAATTAAAAAAATTATCAATTAAAATCTGCCACGTTTTTGAACTTTTACATTAATTTACCCCTCCAGTCCTCGGGCATGTTTTGTCGGAATGTCACATAATTTTCTGCTTCGCGATGAAATCCAAATAAATGGAACATTTTCGAATGTATCCAAAAACGAAAAACTGGTTTTGAAAGATTTTTATTATTAGAAAGACATATAATTTTGAAAACATTAAATTTTTCAATGCAAACGTTAAAAAGTTTTAATAACGGCTCACCTTACGATTTTTTAACTAAAACTACTTATAGATACCGAGAAAAGAATGAATAAACACATATTTTGTTAGACAAATGTATTTTAAACGTTATTGCCACCTCAGATTTTTGTAGTTTCATATTTAAAAATAACTGAGTATGCGATTCACACGCCGTAGAAGTGAAACCTTCAGAAAACTAAAGTAGACAAGAGTGGGAAGGCTATGAAGCACCACACAAAGAGGACACCGATTACACTATCCCATTTTCTCGCAGGCTAAATGTACATGAAATGTAAATGCTATCCTGTACATGAATTTGGTTTTTTAAGGTTTACACATAAAAAAGAAGTTTATTTGTAACCTTCCATCCCACATTCAAATTTTCACCGTAAAACGTCCCCCTGAATAAAGGGCGTTTTCAAGCACTCTGCGGGCAGCTTTTTGCTGAACTTCAGGTCATGCATATGCATTGTCATTTTAAAGACGCATTCATATAAACAATGATTTTTTTGTTTGTTTTTTTTTTAAAGAAATACAAACATTCCCTGTGGTTACGAATAACCCAACAGTATTTGAAAATCTCCTATTACCACCACAAAAGGCTGAAAATGTTGCTTGTGTTGTGATGGAGGACATAGCCATAGCCAGCCGAGGAATAGGGCACGCGACGCCCGCGGGTGGGACCCAAACGCGATGCCCACTCAACCACTAACTGGTATTTTTAATGTGCTTGTCTGTCTTCGTGGTGCTTGGGATAATGCTCGCTTCCTGAACAGAAGACCTCTGGTTAGAATCCTACCCACGTCCGCAGGTTTTGTCCTATTTTCCACTACCCAAGCGCTTAAGAGCCGTTGAAACACGCTATGTATTTTATTCGAGTGAGGAGTAAAGTAGTATCTAAACGCGTCCGAACACCATCATTTTAGTAGAGTGGGTTAGTCAGCTTTTTAGTGGATTCAATCAATTTTGTTCTATTTTTAGAGCGTATAAGGACCCCCCCCCCCCCTCGCGTCCCTGTGCACTGACATGCCGTTTTAGCAGAGTTCATTTGTAGACCCGCGGAAATGTCGAGGCATCGGAGCGAAGTTGCTACTCTAAAATTATTTATTTGTGCTGCTATTAATCTCTTTTTGTGGACATTTTATTTATTATTATCTCACTAATTTATTCTTCCACGTCTTCTATAATAAGCATTAAAATCAGCTTAATTAGCGTATTTACTTTGCTTTGTAGCAGCCCGTCATCCGCCGTCATCCTACAACGGGCGGCGGGCACAAATGTATCTACTCTATTTGAAATTAAGGCGAACGGTTTTCGGCGAGTCAGGTAGCAAGTGTACTCTCTACTTGACTTACTACTTGACCAATGTGAACAAGCCCTTTAGCTATGCGTGGAAATAATAGAATTATAATAGTGTATTATTGTACAATTTTATAAGATTTCTCTTTTTTTAAACATAATTTGCTTTCAGAGCCGTTAATACTCCACTTTATTATTATTTTTAAAAAATCAGAATAGAATTCTGAAAATTTAAAACGGCAGATGATTTCATGATATCATTTTATGTTGTATAATTGAACAGAAAAATAACAAAAATCTTTTCATGACATCATTATTTGATGTTGTATAATTGAACAGAAAAATAACACAAATCTATAAATATCTTTCTACTCGGGTGTCAAAATTATCAATCGATTTTGACTTTTATTTTAAAGCTCCGCTTTCGATCAAACATTATGTTAGTTACCAATAATTATACTGAATGCATGAAAATGGACACATTTTTGCGCTGGGTAGCAATTTGGATCGAGAACTGCGATGAAGCAATTATTTGAAGTGAAAAATTCTTTAGCAACGTTGTGATTAGAAAAAAACTCGAAAGGAAACAAGCGACACTGAAAAGAGACAAACAATATAGGATTTTTTTTTGGTACCTAAATTGGTATAAATTTACAATACATATAATGGTTTTTATATAAACAGTTGAAAAGTAAAGAATAATACAATAAGCAGATTAACCAAAAAAATCCCACACAGGCATCGCCAGTTCGTGGGTGTACTTCAGTGGCGGACTAAGGGGGGGGCGGGGGGGGCGGCCCGCCCCGGGCCCCCGGTCCTGGGGGGCCCCCAAACGCCTCCATGTTCCCTTGACCAAATTCTAAACAAGACTTTAAGGCACACTGTAAAAAAAAATATTATTTCATTTTTTGATTGATGCACTTGTTAAGAATGCTCTCACCAAATTTATTAAAAATAAATTCGAAAAATTGACGGAGATGCAACATTTTATGTGAAACCGTTTGAAACAGTTTGTATGTTGAATTATCCCTCAGCAAAACTTAGAATGCGTTTTATTTTTGAAAGAATTTTATTTTCGTTTTTTTATGGTAGATTTTCACCCTTCATAAAAAAAAATAGAACGGGGATATCTACAAAACAATCCCTACGTAGGGTCATAGTCATGGCCAGATTAAACATGTCGGGGCCCCTAGGCAATGGCCCCGCATCGGGTAGGGGCCCCTAAGCAGTGTCCTACACTGCCTTATGGACAATAGGGCCCTGCCAGAGCCGGCTTAAACTTGTCGGGGGCCCTAGGCAATGCACGTCTTGGGGCCCTTTTACCCTAGGGGCACCTGCCCAATGCGGGGCCCCTAGGCAGTTACCTATACGTCTTACGGATAGTACGGAATATATGTTTTTTTTTCGATTTTTAATGTAAATTTCATGGCATCGTTCATAAAAATAAAAATAAATGGAAGGGGGCCATTTATAAAACAATTCCTACGTAGGGTCATAGGCAGGGCCGGATTAAACATATCAGGGCCCCAAGGCAATGCACGCCTCTTGGTCCTTTTCCCCCTAGGGGCCCCTACCTGATGTGGGCCTTATGGCCATTTGGGCCCTGTCAAGGTCGGCTTAAATATGTCGGGGCCCCTAGGCAATGCAAGGCCCCTAGGCAGTGGCCTACACTGCCTTAAGGACAAAAGGGCCCTGCCAGGGCCGGTTTAAACATGTCGGGGCCCCTAGGCAATGCACGTCTTGGGGCCCCTTTACACTAGGGGCCCCTATCCAATGCGGGACCCTAGGAGGTTGCCTATACGTCTTATGGATAATACGGAATATAATGAATTTCATTTTCGATTTTTTATGGTAAATTTCATGGCATCATTCATAAAAAAATGAAAGGGGCCATTTATAAAACAATTCCTACGTAGGGTCATAGGCAGGGCCGGATTAAACATATTGGGGCCCCAAGGCAATGCACGCCTCTTGGCCCTTTTCCCCCTAGGGGCCCTTACCTGATGTGGGCCTTATGGCCATTTGGGCCCTGTCAAGGTCGGCTTAAATATGTCGGGGCCTCTAGGCAATCAACGTCTCGGGGGCCCTACCCAATGCAAGGCCCCTAGGCAGTGGCCTACACTGCCTTAAGGACAAAAGGGCCCTGCCAGGGCCGGTTTAAACATGTCGGGGCCCCTAGGCAATGCACGTCTTGGGGCCCCTTTACACTAGGGGCCCCTATCCAATGCGGGGACCCTAGGATGTTGCCTATACGTCTTATGAATAATACGGAATATAATGAATTTCATTTTCGATTTTTTATGGTAAATATCATGGCATCGTTCATAAAAAAAATGAAAAGGGCCATTTTTGAAACAATCCCCTACGCAGGGTCATAGTCAGGGTGGTATTAAATATGTCGGGTCCCCTAGGAAATGTACGCCTCGGGGTCCCTTTTCCTTAGGGGCCCCTGAACGATGAGGGCCCCTAGGCAGAGGCCTACACTGCCTTATGGACAATAGGGCCCTGTCAAGGCCGGCTTAAACTTGTCGGGGCCCCTAGGCAATGCACGTCTCGGGGCCCCTGCCCGATCGATGCGGGGCCCCTAGGCAGTGGGCCTAGCCTAGGTATTCAGCTATTTTACAAGTAAATATGTATGGAAAAATTCACAGTGTTTCTTTAAATGCTATTTTAGATAGAAAGATTTTTTCTCTATTTTCAACGAGTCGTGTTTTATGAAACATTTTCACAATTTTCGCTTCAATTTTACCGTTTTAAATATTAGCGAACTCTTTCCAACATTCGTAATTACATATCTCTGCATTTTCTTCTCATTGAGCGGAGATACGGTGCCTTAAGGCACCAGGACACTATAAAAAAATGTTTATAATTTTTTTTTTTTTTTAATTTTCCGAAGTTAGCAATGCTTTCACCAAATGTTTTTTACAGCATTTTATATGAAACCGTTTGAAACTGCATATATTGAATTATCCTTCAGCAAAACTTTGAATGCGTTTTTCTCGAAAAATTTTTAGCTCGTTTTTTAACGTGGTTGACAACAGATTAAAAAAAGTATACATCCGCCTGTATGTATTTTTATTGCATTTGCGTTTTCATTTGCATGTACAAACTCTTAAACTGTTCGAAAATCCGGTATCTATGGCACCACGGAGGGGAATTTTCATATCTAAAAAAAAAAGAAAAAATGGCGGACCAGCGAATGTTATATTCGATTTTTTAGGGAAAATTTTCAGCATTCTTAAAAAAAATAGGAGGTCGCAAAATTAGAAACCCGGAGGCCCTTTATTAAAAAAATCCCTATGTGGTGCCATAGTGACTGTATTTTCTAACAGTTTAAGACTTAGCGCATGCAAATCGGATCTATAGTTTTTCTAAGATGTCGTCAACCAGGTAGTAAAACGTAGTTTCTAGAAAAACGCGTTGAAGGTTTTTTTTCCAACATACAAACGGTTTAAAACTTTCTTGAATTTTTTTTTAATATCCTTAAAACATTAGGTGATAGCATTATTAACAAATGCATTTTTTAGAAAATGAAATACAAAAAAAAACATTTTTTTACAGTGAGGCCCCCCAGGACCAGAGGCCCGTGTGAACTGAATAAAATCTTGCAAAATTACATAAACTTTTTATACTAATGGGGGGGGGGGCCTCATTCGCTTTTGCCGCCCCGGGCCTCTGACGGGCTTAGTCCGCCACTGGTGTACTTGTGTGTTTTTAAAACAGTTAAAATTTTACTCATAAACATGCACTATCTTCGTAGAGATTAAAAAATAAAATTAAATAAATAAAAAATAAAATCATTGTGATCGTGATTACTGAATTACAATTCACACGATATGTTAATAAATATTAATAAAATTTGTGAAGTTACATCGGCTCAGATGTTACAGCAAGTAAATGTCGGTTTCAATGGTATTTATCCAAGACTTTATACATTTTTATATTTGCTGTACGAGGATATATTTTTACTTTCAATTTCTGTAGTCTTATAGAGAGCATTATAAATTTCTGGTGTAATAAAATTCGCATGTCTTTACGCAAGCCTAGTTTTACACAGTGGAATTTCAAATACATTATTTAACCTATTACTAAATCGTTTTTCATTTTTTGAAAAAATTGTATTTCTAGAAAATGTCTATTTTAAACATTGTACACAGTACATTTTTCTCATCTCTTACAATTCAGCTTCTTGGAATAATTGCAGGAAGGGGTAGTTCATATCTTTATGCGACATTATTTTTATTTTTATACACCCCCTCCCCTCCCATCCAATTATTCAATAAGATTCTGATGATTGCACCAATGCATGTTACACAAATTTCATTATTTTAATGTCGACTCTTTAATTTAAACGTTTAAAAATATAAGTTAAATACATAAATTTATTTACAAGCTTTTCTATGTGATCTGTCCATTTGAGTTGGCTGTCTAATGTAATTCCTAAGTATTTAACTGTATTCGATGGCCGGTGTGGCCGGTGTTTAGCGGTGAGGCTCTTAGCTCGCAACCCGAAGGTTGCGGGATCGAATCCCGGTCTAACAAATAAACTTTATTTTGTTAATTTTGTTATATATCACAATTTATTATTTTAGAATAATATATGGTATATAATGAATAACAGATCGCTTTGTATAAACCACTATATTATAAACAATATCTACATGTTTTTTTAATTTAATATTTTTTTAAAGATACATATACAGATATCATTATACATGAAACATCTAATCATCCATTTTCACAAAAATTAGCAGCTTTTCATACCTTGCTAAGTAGATTAATTAATGCTCCCTTATCTTTGCGTAATTTTAAAACAGAATTAAATACTATTAAATAAATTGCAATTAATAACGGTTATACTTCAAAATTAATAGACAATATGTTAAACAAAAAATACAAGAAAAAGTTTTTTAGATCTTTTGTTTATCCACACGTTGTTGAAAATGATAATAATTGGAGAAAATTTTTATTTTTAAATAATAGCATTTCAAATTTAATAATTAAAAACATGCCAAATAATGTACAACCAGCTTTTTATACAAATAACAAATCAAAAAATTATATATTAAATAATAAGGATAAATGTGATTTTTTGAACAAATCTGGAGTTTATAAATTAATTTGTAATGATTGTAACTTTTTTTTATATTAGAAAAACTTCTAGAAATTTTAACATTAGAGTTAAGGAACATATAAGATGTTTAAATAATAATTATTATTCTGAATTTGCCAACCATATTTTGGAAACAAGTCATTCTTTTGATATAAATACAGGTCTTAAAATTAACACTACGGGCATACAATTGGATAATTTAGAAATTTTAGAAATTAGAAAAAGCATTAATAGTAAATTAAATTTTATAAATAACCAAACATTTTTTAAAAATAGCCATCTTTTAAATTTATTTTCTTATTAATACTTACAATAATTATAATTATTTATTTTTTGACTTAGACTAATTATTTGAATTATTTGTTCTTAAAAGTTTTTTTATAATCTAAATGCAATTTTATTTTTCCTTAAATAATTTTTATATTTAATTTTGTATAACTATTTTTTATGATTTTTAAACAATTAATCACCTCTACTTTTTAATATTTTGTCTATGTTATAATTTGTCTATACTTGTTTGTCATTTATTTTTCTTTAAATTAACATATCCTGATGAAGATAACATTGTTATGGAAACATGTAGATATTGTTTATAAAATAGTGGTTTCTACAAAGTGATCTGTTATTCATTATATAATTAATGATGCCACAAAGTAATTTTGCGAAGTAAATATATGGTATATTTGCGGCACGTTCCAGAGTGGAAAGTACACTCAGTATCGCCCTGGTGTAAGACTTTAGCCGTGTTTGGTGACCAGATCTGAATAGCCAGGTACTTCCCCACCTTCCTCTCCCTCATCTCCTTCCCCTCCCCACCACCTTCATCCTCACAACATACCCCAATGGAAGATGCCATAGTTTTACTGGCTCCAGACGGAGCACCTGGGACTCTTGTGAGGTATTCATATAAAAAATCCCCGTATTCATTTCCGTACAGTTGGAGCATTAGACAGGATTGTAAGTATTTTTGTGAAACCTTATATTTAAGGGAGTTAAGGGTGTCTGTCGCCTTTTTGGTATTGTTAAATGGAATATAAAGAGTTTTTCCGCAGTTCAGAGTTATAAGGTTTTGATTGAGCCATACTTTGACAATGGATGTGCATTAATTTGCATTTTCAGAGACCAGATGTTAGGATTATACATATATAGGAATTAGCCAGCGAAAGAATGACACTAATCTGTGCCCTCTTTGTGCGGTGTTTCGTAGAATAAAATAATTTTTACACTTGGTAAAAATATTACAATAAATGAACTCTACAATTATCCTACTCCCGATTCGTTTCATTCTTTCTAGGTTTAGTTTTATGAAGGCTTCACTTCTCCCTCGTGTGAACTTTATTTATTTATTTCAATATAAGTATTACAGTATTTACCTAATTATTAACATTTTTACATAATATATTTGGCAATTTTATTATGTTGGGTGTAAGGTAGGTTTGTGAAGGTGAACTGCACACAAGTTTTATATATTTATTTTAAAGATAGAATCATTGACCGGTCAGTGGTTGAATGGGCATCGCGTTTAGGTTTGGGATGCGGGTATGGGTACCGCCGCCCTAGGAACCATTTATTGGTTAACCAACACCTCTGCCGTACGTCACCCCAAGTGGTTCATTGCGTTTGGTGACTTAACAGAGATACCCGGGTTCATGGGATGAAGTTTGTGCAGGTCTTGACGGCGGATGCGTCTGCCCACCTGCTGCGTGGTTGGCCGGATCGAGAGAGACTGGTTGTGGGAGGCCTTTTGACCTAACCAGTAGTGCTCTCTCTCTACCCATCGCCTTGCACCGTAGTTGGAGGGATGGGTTCATACGTACCCTCCTGGACTCACTGACCCCCAGATTCCTACCCACCCCGCATACCTCTTTCCTTTTCAGAACCTCCTATCCTTCCCTTCCCTAAAAGATCCTCCACACAGCATCCCCTAAGACGACATAGGCCCTTTTGGAATTTATTTTCCTCAGGGTCCCTGTGTGGAGCTAATGTAAAAAAAGTCCCACCCCAACACAAACAACATTTTCGGCTTTCTGTGGTGGTAGTAGGAGATTTTCGAACATTATTGGGTTATTCGTAACCCAATAATGATGGAGATTTTCAAACATTATTGGGTTATTCGTAACCCAGCAATGTTAGTCTATCTTTCTTTGTGATTTTAAACTCGATGAAACGAAAAATAGCGACACTAAAAACGGACAAAAACTTAAATCACAAAGCACAAAGAGGAGAATAATCGGTCTCCTCTTTGTGCGGTGCTTCGTAGCCTACACACTTTTGCCTACTTTAGTTTTCAGGTGTTTCATTTCTATGGCGTGTGAACTGCGCAGTGTATTTATTTTGTTATTTCTATATCATTTATTCATATTTTCTTCTTGGATTTGGTCAATACATTGAAGTTTTGTGGAAACGATGTACGAAGGTCGTTATCAGAATTTTTTAATATTTTTTCGAGTAAAATTAACTGGTGAGCTCGTCTTTGTTTCACACATCCGCTGTCTAAAACCTGAAATCAGTGTTAATTTGGGATTTGGGTCGTATCCCACCATCACCGTCAGAGTAAGTGAACTCCTGTAAATTATAAATTAACATTGCAAAATTAGACTATTTGCAGACGATACGTTAATCTATTTTTCGTGTGAAGATTACATAGATTCAATTAACAAAATAAACGAAGACCTACAAAATATAGCAAATGGCTGAAATTAAACAAGCTGAAACTGAACGTAAACAAAACAAAATATTTGGAAATAGGCGATAAAATGCGTAACACAGTGTTAAATTTGACAATTTATGGTGAAAAGATTGGAAAAGTAAATTAAATCAAATACCTGGGTGTAATACTGACTTTCACGGCAAACTTTGAATATGTGCTAAAAAGGTATCAAAAAAGGTCAATTTTTTTAGAAAACTACGATATAAATTAAATAGAAACACTACGGAGCTCATTTATAAAACTATCGTTACTCCACATTTGGATTACGTCTCTACGATGTTATATTTGGCCAATGAAGGAAATTTAAATAAACTAGAAGTTATTCAGAACAGGATTAATCAAATGAGAGATTAGCTCAATTGGATTCCGATAAAAAGAGACTACCATTTAATGTGATAATTTTTGTGCATAAAATTATGAAAAACGGAATGCCAAAATACTTTAAGGATGAAATTGTTTTTAATAGAGACGTAGATAATTACGAAAAAAGAAATATAAACAGATTTATTGTTATCAAGTTTATTTGTAGAACTCCATTTTAATTTTTATTTATTTTATATATTCAATAATTTTATTATTAAATTAATAAAAACAGTTTATTTATAAACAAGTTCTGCTGGTAATTATTATTACGCGTGACAGCTGTTTCGCCTTCTGAGGGCATTATCAAACTGTGGTCATGCCACATACAGACAATCTATTTATAGTATTTTTGGATAGGTTTGTACTATGACTCATTTCTAATTTCTGGTTAAAAATGACTGAAATTATTAATGGTTATTATTTTCTGAATAAATGTTATTTCCCACTTCGACTGAAAGTCGTTAAACAATCTAATTGTGAGTCATTCACAAATGTTGACTCATGGTTTTCTTTTCAAGTATAATTAGTTATTTAAAAATTGGTTTTGAATACATCTAAAAGCGGAGAGTGTATTATATTTTTTTGTTCATTTATTAAAATAGCTTTAGGATTATTATTATGTTTGTTAATTTCCAGCTGTTCTAAAAGATTAAGTTTACGTCCTTTATTTTGGATGTGTAAAGGAGTTGGCTTATTATCATCGCTAAGTGAGTGATTCTCATCTAGGAGATGTTTGGCAAATTGTGATTGAATTTTATTATTATTTTTAAATGATCGCATGTGTTCTTTGAATCTAATATTAAAGGACCGGCCAGTTTGTCCAACATAAACAGCGTTACATTCGTCACACTGGAGTTTATAAATGCCGCTATTTTTAAGTTTGGGTGTTTTACTTTTTGAATTTTTAAGAGATGATCCCAAATTATTATTAGTGCGGAAGGCAATGTCTAATCCACAATTTTTGAGAATTTTAGCAATTTTATTAGATGTAGGTCCTGCAAATTCTAAACACGCAAATTTATTATTAGTTTTATTATTAATCGCTGGGTAAATTGAGTTAAGGTTAATTTTGTATTTTTTATGACTAATTATTTTATCAAATCACTACCCTTGAAGCCGTTATTTTTTGCAATGGATAAAATTATATTTTTTTCTTTTTCGTATGCTTTATTGTCAAGAGGGATGTTAGTAAGTCTGTGTATCATTGAGTGATAGGCAGATAATTTATGTGACCATGGGTGTAATGATTTAGAATGAATGGTCGTATCAGTAAACGTAGGTTTACGGAAAATTTCGAATGTACGTTTATTATTTTTTCTACCGATTGTTAAGTCTAAAAAATTAATTTTATTATTACACTCTCTTTCAACCGTAAAGCAGATTTTACGGTTGATGGAGTTAGCTAATGTAACAAAAAGGTCTAATTGTCTGTTGGTACCTTTCCAACAGATCAAAATGTCGTCAACATAACGCACATAGTAAATTATATATTTGCTAAAGATTGAGTTTAAAATTTGATTTTCAATATAGTCCATGAATATTTCAGCAAGAAGTGGACTCAGCGGTGACCCCATGGGCAAGCCGTCGTTTTGTTGATAGAATTTATCATTAAATATAAAGTAATTGGTTTCCATGCATATTTTAAATAGGTCTAATAAGTCATTTTTAATAATTGGGTTTATGTTAGATTTGTCTAATATATCTTCGATGATTTTAAGGCACTCTTGGATAGGGATATTGCTAAAAAGGCTTACGACGTCTAAAAATAAAAATTGGCAGTTATGTGGGAGATCTAAGTTTTGAATTTTATTTATAACTTCCAGAGAATTTTTAACACTATGTTTTGGAGAGAATTTAGTATACTAAATTAAATACTAAAAGTAAACGAAATACTACACATAAAATTTTCAATATTTGTATGGAAATCACACGCTTCGTAACTGTCGATCCGCCCAAATCACCATGCGTTGATGATCCGCCCAAATTGCCATGCGTTGTTGATCCACATAATCGTATATCTTATGTACCTATATGTGCTTTTACTATAAAATTGTTGATCTGACCATTGGTCATGACCAATCAGAATGGCGTTCAAGATGGCGTCATGAACGAAGCCTTCTGATTGGTCATAAAAACACATATACCTCTATCTGGTTTTACTGTTCATTGGTTGAGCCGATATGGAAGTTGCAAAACGTAATATTATAACGGCCGCGGCAGCGACTTAAAAAATAAATCTTTCTGTATTTTATAAAATTCTAATATTATACTTCCGCGGGTTTTTGCGGCTAGGCTCCGCCGCCCGGGAAACATTTATTGGATAACCAACACATCTGTCATACGTCATCCCAAGTGGCTCGATACTTTTGATGACTTAGCAGGGGTGCCCGGGTTCGAGGGGTGATAATGCGTTGCATTACGATCTTCACTACGAATTCGGAAGTCGCAAGTTCAAATTGTGGCGTGCGCAATAAATTTTACTTTGATAAATATGTATGATTCCTCGATAATGCATTGCATTATGATCCTCGACTACGAATTCGGATGTCGCAAGTTCAAAGTTGGCGTGCGCAAGTAAATTTTATTTTGTTATATTTGTATAATTCCTCGATAACACGTTGCATTACGATCTTGGTTATGAATTCAGAAGTCACAAGTTCAAAAATAATAAATTTTATGTTCGTAAATATTTAGATATAATTCCTCGATAATGCGTTGCGGTACGATCTTGACTACGAATTCGGAAGTCGCAAGTTCAAAATTGGCGTGCACAAGTCAATTTTTTTTTGATAAATATCTATGTATAATTCCTCAATAATGCATTGCATTATGATCCTTGACTACGAATTCGGAAGTCGCAAGTTCAAAATTGGCGTGTGCAAGTAAATTTTATTTTGATAAATATCTATGTACGATTCCTCAATAATGCGTTGCATTATGATCCTTGACTACGAATTCGGATGTCGCAAGTTCAAAATTGGCGTACACAAGTAAATTTTATTTGATAAATTTGTTTAATTCCTTGGTAACGCGTTACATTACGATCTTGGCTACGAATTAGGAAGTCACAAGTTCATATTGTATTTTATTTTGATAATATATGTATAATTCAAACGTCACCTCATTTTTATTTTATTTTTTATTTTTATTTATTACATTAGTTACATTTATACAGCAAAATTACATAATAATAATAATATTTCAAATAACTGTAGATATTAAAAAGTGTACAAGTGTTATTATATTATGTCTTGTACGTTATTAGTTCCTAGCTAGGCAGATTGCCTGTTCTAAGGAACCAAATGCTGGTGAAAAATGTCTTCTGTAAAAAGAAAGAAAAAAAACAAAATATTGTTTTTTTTTTTTTTTTTAGATTAAATATACATATACTAAGTTTAAATATACTATACTAAGTTTTTACTGATTGTGCCATTAATAGTTAGCCAAGTTTTAAATGACATTATTTAATAATTTTTCAGACTCAATCCTACCTAAGTCTATCAACCATTTAGTTATTATTGTACCGATGCATGCCATTTTACATGTTTTAATATTTAATTCTGGGGGGATTTTATTATACAATTTCGGTCCCAGATATGTATATGTCTTTTGAAACTTTGCCGAATTGCTCCCTGGGACCACGAGATCCTTTCTGGTGTGACTTCTTGTTATATATTTATGGTCAATTTGCTTAAGATTTTCTACATTTTTGTGTACGTGGATAATTACCTTTTTTATATAGTTTTGACGAACATCAAGTACATAAAATTTTTTGTAGAGCTGATCGCTAGAAAACCTATAGGGTTTACGCATAATGACTCTAATTATGGATTTCTGGGCCTTCACTAATGGATCTAAAATTGTTCTACCTGACGCTCCCCAACCAATACAACCATACGTTAAGATGGGGTTGCATAATCCGAAATATATTTTTCTTAAGTCTTGTTGTTTGATTATGTTTCGTAATACAAAGAATACATGAATCAATTTTCTTACCCTTATTGAAAGTTTGTCGATGTGAAATTTCCACTTAAGATGATTGTCTATAATAACGCCTAGATATTTGATGTTTTTCACACTCTCCAAAGCTTCACAGTTGCAGTTAGAATCAATATTATCGGAATTACAGTCTTATGTGTTTTTATTGTGTATGATGTACTAGGTTGTCCTATTATAGTTGAACTGAATCTTATGTATTTAGTTTTAGCTATATTTAATGTAAGTAGATTTTTGTCAAGCCATTGTTTTATCGCATTGATTCCACTTTCAGCATGTTTATGTGTTTGAGTCCAGTCGTCTCCTTCAAATATAGCTACCGTATCGTCAGCGAATGTAATAATTTTTCCGCCTACTTTTAGGTCGCATAACTCATTTATGTAGATTATAAATAGAAGAGGTCCCAATGTGCTTCCTTGCGGTACCCCAAAGTTAGTGTCTAGTGAATTACTTACTATTTTTCCCAATTTGAGTTGCTGGCTTCTACCTGTTAAGTAACTCTTTAACCATTCGTAGGGCATTCCTACAATGCCAATATTTTTTAATCTTTTGAGGAGTAATTTATGTGAAATGGTATTAATCCTTATAAAAATTATAAGGATTAATACCATTTAATTATCATGGTTCGCTACTTTTGGTGACTTAGCAGGAGTGCCCGGGTTCAAGGAGTGAGATTTGTCTAGGTCCGTACGGGGAACGCGTTTGCCCACCTACTGCGTGGCAAGCCGGATCGGGAGAGACTGATTGAGGGATATTTATATTTTTATTTTTTATATATGAAGAAAATATACCCCTCAGGGGGACTATGTAATCCTGCGGACGCTGTGTGGAAGGTATTTTTAGGAAAGGAAGGAGAGGAAGTTTTGGGAAGGAAAAGGGTAGTAGGAGTGGGTAGGAATCTGGGGGTTAGTGTGTCCAGGAGTATGGCGGTCGTATGAATCCATTTCGGTGTAATTTTCAGAGATTTTCAGAGTAAGGCTGAAGAAATCGAAGAGACTCCCTCAACTACTCTCTCCCGATTCGGCCTGCTATGCAAATGGTGAGCAGATGCGCACAAACCTCACCCCATGAACCCGGGCACCCCGGCTTAGTAAGTCACCAAACGTAGCGAACCACTTCACCTGGACCTACAGTTTGGGAGGCGGGTATGAGTACCGACGCCCCGGGAACCATTTATTGGATAACCAACACATCCACTCCGAGTGGTTCCGTAAATTAAAACCAAATGTTGTTACAAGTCAGATGCGCCTCCTACGTTATTCGTATGTATACCCACATTAAATTATTGTGAAAACGTGCTTTTATCACAATATTCAATTTTTTTTTAAACCAACGGGATTAGCAGACCGGAAGTCGGCGTCCCCGCAGGAATAGGCAGAGAGGGCGGACCACCAAACAACTCGCTCTAGGCACATACTCTTTGCCTAACTCATATTTATACATCTTCTCATACATTCTCTTCTATTATTCTGACTTTTGACATGGCCCGACTCAAGTATCTGATTCACCTGATCATGCCATGTCTTCCTCGGGCGTCCCCGACTTTTTCTACCATTCACATTTGCGTCGTATATTCTTCTTACACTACTTTCTTCGTTCATTCGCTCTACATGCCCAAAACATCTGAGGGTCCGTTTCTAAATCTTACTCATTATTCTTACATCAGCCGTACATTATTTGCGGATATCCAAATTTCTCACACGATCATACATTGTTTTACCACACGTACGCCTCAGGGATCTCATTTCAATAGCATTCAGTTTACTTACATCCTTCCTCTGCCAGTTCCATGCCTCACTGCCATAGTATGTTTACGAGATAGGTATGTTTACACTGGAGAGTATGTTTACGAGATATATTGATAGTAGGTAAGGCTGATTGAGATATTGAAAGAAGGGTGAATGCCGGTAACTCCAGCAATGGAGGACTGAACGGACGGACGGTTTCATGTAATCAGAGCGTGATATTTTTTACGTTCGTTACAGGTCAAACTCATGATATCTTTCCAATGAAATGTCCGAATTAAATAATTTAAAAAGTTGTATAAAGATATTGAAACAATCTTGAATATGAAGTAATTTATTTTTATAAGGATTAATACCAAGATACAAATAAAGAGCCTTTTCTAGCGGCGATATTATAATTAATTTTTTTAAATATTAGAACACTTATTGTTGCATAACTATAATAGTTAGACATATGCTGTTGCGAGACTTTTTGTAAATAGTGATGTTTTCTGCAAAGTCGTGGTACATTATTTTATTCTATCTATAATAGTTTACGCAGCGCACGCGATGTAAAGAATATTTTAGGTATTTTTTTTACACCTTGGGCTACATTTTGGGAGTTTTAGTAAGGATCCATAATTTTTTTGAAATATAATATAGCTTATGTCACCCGAGGATAGTGTAGCTTCCTAACAGTGAAAGAATTTTTCAAATCAGTTCAGTAGTTTCGGAGCCTATTCAATGCAAACAAACAAACAAAGAACCAAATCTTTCCTCTTTATATATATAATAATAGTGTGTTAGATGTTGTCCAGCCTCTCTCGCCTTTCAGAACGGTGACCAGAGACAACTCAGAACCTCTTCTTCCTTTCCTAAAAAATACGCTCCACACTGCATCCCCAAAGATGACATAGGCCTTGAGGGAATTTATTTTCTTCAGGGCTTAGTAAGTTATTTTCTTAGAGCTAATGTAAGAAAGAAAAGGTCTCCCTCAACCAGTCTCTCCCGATCCGGTCCGTAACGCAGTAAGTGGGCAAACCCGTTCGCCGCAAAGACCTAGACAAATCTCATCCCTTGAACCCGAGCAGCCTTGCTAAGTCACAAAAAAGTTTTTAGGGTGACGTGTGACGAGTTGGTTATCCAATAAATGGTTCCCGGGGCGGCGGTACCCATGCCTGACTCCCAAACTACAAGTCTAGGTTAAATGGTTTGAATGGTTGAGGGGGTTCCTTCGCCGTACTCTATCGGAAGATGCCATGAACCGCAATGGGAGGGATAGATTCATGGAACGGGGACGCACGGGAAGGTGATTCCGGGAGAAAAATGTATTTATTTAATATGGCGTTGCAACGCATGCCGGGAACCAGCCAGTTCTAAAATAAAGTCAATCCGACGACTTTAACCAGCCATTCCTGATCTTATTTGGAATAAAAAGGGTAGTTTTTATTCGCTCCTCATGCCCAAACCATCTGAGGGTCCCTTTCTAAATCTTACTCATTATTCTTACATCAATCAGCCTTACATTATTTGCGGAAGTTTACCTTCATCCTTCCTCTACCAGCTCCAAATATATCAAATATATCAAATACATCAGCAACCATTATTGATTTAGTTATTACAAATAATTTTTACTTGAATGTTAATGTTGTGGATACTCCAAAAATATCAGACCACGAAAATATATTAACAATATTTGAAACAAGTATAATTAAAAATGAATCAAGGGAAATTACATATAGAGATAAAAGTAAATATGATCAAACAAAATTTTGTGAAACTTTACAAAATAGTATTTCTCAAGTTACCGAATCAAATAACCTAAATGACAAAGCAGAAAACTTCGTCAATATTTTGACTACAGCGGTCAATAAAATTATGCCAATGAAAAGGGTTAAGTTTAAAAATACGAATAAATGGTATTCGAAACCATTACACAACCTTCAGCAACAAAGAGATAATGCATATAAAGCGGCAAAATTGGAACCATCAGAAGAAAAATGGAATGCATATAAAAAAGTTCGTAATATTCACTCCAAACAAATTAAACAACATAAATGCGATTATTATAAGCAAAAATTAGAAACACAAAAGAATGAACCAAGAAAACTTTGGATAACACTAAAAGAAATCATAAAGGGTAAACAAAAAGAAATTGTAAAGTCAATTGATTTCCCAGATGGAACTGAAGAAGAAGTAGAGAAGATAGCGACTAAATTTAACAAGCATTTTATTTCGAGCATAGATCTTATAATCGAAAGTATTCCACAACATCCTGAGAACCAACTAGACGAGCCTATACGCACTGATAAAGAATTTAAGTTTAAAAATGTGGATTTACCGTACTTAAAGAGGGTGTTGAGTAATATGAAATCGAAGGAATCTGCAGATGGTATTACAATAAATATAATCAAAGACTCTATAAATATTATTGGCGAATCGATGGTCCAAATTATCAATGAATCTTTGAATAGTGGAGTATTCCCCAAAACTTGGAAGACGTCTGTAATAACTCCTATCCCGAAAATTGATAACCCAAAAAAATTTTACGACTATAGGCCGATCAATTGTTTACCCAAATATGAACAAATACTGGAATACATTGTAAAGGAGCAATTAACAGAATATATTGAGGCCAAGAAGATATTAGTTCCACAACAATCTGGTTTTAGAAATAAATGTTCTTGTGAAACCGCTATTAACTATGTAATAGATGAGTGGAAAAATTTTAGAGATAAAAAAAATAAAATTATTGCAGTATTTCTAGACTTAAAGCGGGCATTTGAAACAATCGATAGAGATAGATTAATCAAAAAATTAAGTAATATTGGAATTAATGGTAAAGAAAATAAGTGGTTTGTTGATTACCTATCAGAAAGAACACAAATTACAAAATATGGTGGTAAAACATCTGAACCACATAGTACTAATAAAGGCGTTCCGCAGGGATCCGTCTTAGGTCCATTGTTGTTCATTATATACATGAATGATATTATCAAAGTGTTAAAGCATTGTGCAATTAAACTATTTGCTGATGATACATTGTTATACATAGCCAGTAAAAATTTACAGGACGCCATTGAAAAAATACAAACTGATTTAAATTATGTAGCGCTTTGGCTTCACCAAAACAAATTAAAATTGAATGTTACGAAAACAAAGTTTTTAATTGTGGATAGCCTAGGTGGAAAGGAGCAGGCAATACTAACAATCGATAACGAAAACATAGAAAGGGTTAGCAGTATTAAATATCTGGGTGTAATATTGGATGATAAATTAAAATTCGACGAACACTTAGAATACATAACAAAAAAAATTGCTAAAAAAGTTGGATTCTTAAAAAGGATCAGAAATAACTTGGATCTCAAGACAACGCGCCTTGTTTACAATTCTATTGTAACTCCGCATTTAAATTATTGTTCTAGTGTTTTATTCCTATGTAACGAAGCCCAAAATAATAAACTACAGGTTATACAAAATAGGGGGATGAGGATGATTTTAAAATACAATATGTTTACTAGAGTCAAAATTATGTTACAAAATCTAAATATGATGACGACAAAACAACATATAACATATAATGCATTAACAATGATTTACAAGCTGAAAAATAATATGCTACCAAATTATCTGAAGAGTAACATTATGTTTCACGAAAATGTTCACAACTATCCTACGAGAAGACGCGGAGACTTTAGGCTTCCCAAAACTAAACTTTCGTGCACACAAAATAGCGCGTTTTATAAAGGACAAAAACTTTTTAACAGCCTGCCAAATGCCGTAAAGGAAGCCTCAAGTCTTAGCACTTTTCGTAGGATGTGTGCATTATATGTGAAGAATGTTTTTTGATTCATAAAAATCTTTCGAATATTATTCTCATATCTGTTTCCTCAAAATTTATTTTTATTTTTGTAATCTTTTTTTTTTCCACTTAAATTGTATTTGTAAAAATGTAACTGTATCAATTGTATTTGTTTATATTTTTTTACTAGATGTATGAAAAAATTTTTGCATACATCTAAATAAACATTCAAAAACAAACAAACAAAGCTCCAGGCCTCACTGCCATACATCAGGGTAAGTACCAGGACTCCATTGTGGACTGCTAGCTTCGCTTCTTTTGGCATTTTTTTTTGCGCCAACGGCATTCAGTCCTCCATTAATGGAGTTACTGGCATTAACCCTTATTTCAATATCTCTATCAGCCATCCCATCTCTCTTAAACATACTATCCAGATACACAAACTCATCCACCTGCTCCAAGTATTCATCATTCAAAACTATATTGCATACTGTTTTTGTACTCCCTCTTTCAAACGCCATGACTTGAGACTTACTAACATTCATCATTTAGCTTCATCTTAATGATAAATTAATTTAGGTAATCAAAAAAAAATTATTCAGCAAAAGGTATCGCATTACTATTTTTTTTTTTAATATTAAAGTATTCGTATTTCCCATCCCACCTCGTCTTGCCGCAGTAGTACTAAACGAGCGAGCTGCAAGCTGGGCGGTAAATACTACTAAAAACCGCATTTTGATAGAAAGGACTGTTTTGTAATAATTGAGTCATGCTCGCTTTCCTACTATCGCTTTTACCATTTTGCGTTAAAGCTGAAAACTGGACAATGGTAACCGGATCGTTCCGTCTCGGTAGCATCCGGTCTCTGGCTAGGATTTTATTAGAAACATTAAGAGGGTAGCAGGACAATCGATTTTGTCGAAATTCGCTATAATAGTTTAATTTTTGGTCGCTTGTGTCGCCCTCATCGCACTTTAAGTCAATTCTGCCAAAATTTATTGTAAATGGTTACTAAAAATGGATTTGATACTAGTATCCGCTCGTAAAAATCCGAAGTTACACGATCATTCCCGACCACAAATTAAATATAGGCAAACATCTTGGCCGATAACTTGGTCGTTTTCGTTTGTCGCTGGATTTCTATTTTTCCCCATAACGTGGGGAAATTTCCCTCGAGATTCCCTATTTCGAAGAATTAATTAAAAATATATTATTTGAACACCTTTTTAAAGACTTACGGAAATTCACGATTCAAGAAGTATAATTTTAGAAGTAAATCGTGAGTTGTTTATGGGGTTTAACGCTACAATCTATATATATTTTTTATTAATTTAAAAAATATCAACGACAAAAGTTAACCAAGTTCTATAAAAAATGTTATGTTCTCAATATGAAAAATATTAGAGACATATTGATTTATTTTACATGTGAATCGATATTCCCACATTTTACAAGTAAACTAATTTTCCATAAATACGGGAATTTTTTCGGCCAACTGTCAACCCAGAACAACACCTGCATGTTGAACACTCAACACGCCTCGCGATGAATTCTGCGGAGGCCAGTTGAATAGTCCCCAGGGCGTCACAACATGGAAATATAAAACGATTTAAAAATATAATTGTTTATTTAAAAGTTAAATTTGTTCACATTAAGTAGTCGTTATATATATTTTATTATCAACATTGTTATTATTTCCTATGAAATAAAGGTATTCTGCTGTGTAAGCTGTATAATAATGACTTATTATATCACACTATCATCATCACTATATCATCTTAAGGAATGCTGTGTGGGGGATTTTTTTAAGGAAAAGAAGGAGAGGAACTTCTGGGAAGGAAAAAGGTATTAGGGGTGGGTAGGAATCTGGGGGTCTGTATTCAGGCGTAACAAACGTACGAATCCATCCCTTCGACCGCGGTGCAAGGCGATGGGTCGAGAGATTCACAGTATGGAAGATCTAGTATCTAGGATGAACGAAGTATGTATGAAGAATTAGTTAGCGATGAATGTAAGTAAGTCTAAAGTCATGGTATTTGAAAGAGAGAATACGAAAACAATGGGCAACATAGTTGTGAATGATGAATACTTGGAACAGGTGGATGAGTTTGTGTATTTGGGAAGTGTGTTTACGAGAGATGGGAAGGCTTATAGAGATATTGAAAGAGGGGTGAATGCAGGTAACTCTATTAATGGAGTACTGGTACCTACCCTGATGTATGGAACTGGCAGAGAAAGGATGAAAGTAGACTGAATGCTGTAGAATGAGATCCCTGAGGAGCATATGTGGTATGTATGATCGTGTGAGAAACGTGGAGATGCGCATACTGACGTAAACTTAATGAGTAAGATTAAGAAAGGAACGCTCCGATGGTTTAGGCATGTAGAGCAAATGAACGAGGAAAGGAGTGTAAGGATAATATAAAACGAAAATGTTAATGGTAGAAGAAGTCGGGGACGCCCAAGAAAGACATGGAACGACCAAGTGGATAAGATACTTGAGTCGGACCATGTCAAGAGTCAGAATAATAGAAAAGCATGCATGAGACGACGTATGAATGTGAACGTGGCAAGGAGTGTGTACCAAGACCGAGTTGATTGGCGGTCCATCCTCTCTGCCTACCCCTGCGGCAAACGGCGTGATGGTTAGTTATTAAAGTTAGTTAAATTATGAATAATAATAATTATCCATTTATTTGCACAGCCCTATTTCGTGTGAAACTTGACACTCGTTTTTAAATAATATAATAATTTAAAAGAAGAATGAAATACATACCTACTTCGAAAAAGTAAGACGTGACGGAAATTTATTTATTATAAACGCACTGATGGGGTTTTACAAAGTGTATAATATTTACATGGTTTATATGAGAAATCGTTAAATATTACTAGGTATTTAAAAATAATAATTGGATTATTTGTATAATGCCGTATTAGTGAAAAATCACCCCTAGGGCGCTGATTCACTTGATCGTGCCATTTGACGGCCGGCGTAGCGCAGCGGTAAGACGCTTAACTCGCACACCGAAGGTCGCGGGATCGAATCCCGGCGTAGCAAATAAATTTTATTTGATTAATTTGTGTTATTTCACAATTTATTCATTTAAAAATAATATATATAGTTTATTTTCGGCACGTTCCAGAGTGGAAGATACTCGCTATATCGCCCTGATGTAAGACACCATTCAGAATGGAAATGTTGCTTGAAATGGCATTACTGGCATTAGCCGTGTTTGGTGACCAGATATGAATAGCCAGGTACTTCCCCACCTTCCACTCCACTTCCCTATCTCCTTCCCCTCCCCACTACCCTCAGCATCACAACTCACAACATACCCCAATTGGGGATGCCATAGTCTCACTGGCTTCAGACGGGAGCAGTTGGGACTCTTGTACGGTATCCATGTAAAAATAAAATTCTCCTCCCGACTTCTACTACTAAACACGTTCACCTCGTTCCTTCTCATCACACTCTTTTCTTCATTCATCTGCTCTATAATGCATTCATAATCAAAGAAACTAAGTAAAAATGGTCAAAAGGAATAAAACTTCCGAATAATAAAAACTAATTCAAGTTTCATATATTATTGTTTACAAGTAATGGCAGTTTTGCCTACCAAAGTCATCGCCAAATCAACAATTGTTGCCGGTACCCATATAATTAAAATCATTAAAAATATCTAGCAGAACTTAATTAACAGTAATTGATTTCAATGATAACATAAATTTTTTTTTTCGAAAACCTACATATAAAAATAAACATAAAAGCAGTTAAAGATTGATTCGTAAAACCGAGTGATCACTGTATTCATACCGATATTATTTTTTGCACACAAACAAGGCAACATGTAGGAAGGTACAAGTATATGACCGTCCGTGTCCTTGCCACTATCGTTTTAGAATATCTTTTTGACACGCTTCATTTACTTTACCCGTTCTAATTCGGCGGTGGAATTTCTTCCTTCCAGAGCATACGTATTCTATACAAGAACCAACACCTGCATATATTCTCAATACTAGTTTACAGAACAGAGCGTCGCGAAACGACTTCTTGTGGCGACTGACAATCGCGGAATGAAGAGCAGTTTAAAATGCGATCGTTTTTATCTGTTTTGTGTACAGTTAAAAATTGATTATTACCAAATAAATCGTAAAATTATTTTTATTTTTTTATTAGTTTGGATTGTTTAAATATTGTTTTAATACACAATTATTTTTTTTTTTCAAATACTTGTTTTTTAATACATAAAATCGATTTCAAAGTACATTGATTTACGTAGTTTTTAAAAATAGTTGTACATCACTATTTACGCATTTTATAAAAAAATATGGATGTGGTGGTATAGGTTTATATGTTTCCTATTACATTATATTTTTCAATATTTTTTTTCTTTTCGTATATGACGACAGATGGAAAACATTCAGCGGTACAATGACGATTTTTTGAAAACTTATCTTTTATAAACAGTCACAAAGTAAGGAAAGATATTTTTTTTAATATTTAATTTTAGCTTGTGGCATAGAAAATACATGTATCTAAAAAAATATAATAACAACCTTTTTTTTTGAGATGCTGTTATCGACACAGATGACTTCGAAAATACGAAAAAATGCGCAAAAATACGAAAAAAACATTAAATATTGAAATATCCCTCGTGGGCTCTTAATAAAATTGTATTTGTCTCTGTTTCTCATACGAAATACAAACAGATTAGAAAGAGAGATTTATTTTATTTAAAATTGAACTTGCGGTGCAAGGCTGAAAAAGTCGAAGGGACTCCCTCAACCATTCTCTCCCGATCCGGCCTGAAATGCAAATGGTGAGCAGACGCGTTCGTGGCCAAGACACCACAAACCTCACCCCATGATCCTGGGCACCCCGGCTAAGTCACCAAACGTAGAGAACCTCTTAACCTATACTAAAAGTTTGAGTGGGTATGGGTACTGCCGCCTCGTGAACCATTTTTTGGATGGCCAACACCTCTGTCACGTTTCGCTACTTTTGGTGTCTTAGCAGAGGTGCCTAAGTTCATCGGGTGAGGTCAGTCTAGGTCTTTTCGGCGAATACGTTAGCCCATCCACTGCGTGGCGGGCCGAATCAGGACAGACTGATTGAGGGAGACCTAATCTGACTTTGTAGGGGTGCCCTGGTTCAACGGGTGTGGTTTGTATACCGTGTACCTGCTTGTGTACCGCCACCCCGGGAGCCATTCATCGGATAACCAACACCACTTCCGTAGGTTACCCCAAGTAGTTCATAATTTAATTTTAAAAACCTTCACATCCTATAATATTATTTAATTATTTTAAAAAAATAATACTTTTTCTCTTCATCATTGTTACCAACTTACAAATAATGATAATATCTTACAAATGTAGCTCTTCTTATGATGTTGTTTCCAGATTTTCTTAATTTTTATTGTTTCATTGGAAAGAAAGTTCGTTTCCTGTAGTGACGACTGGCGTAGTCTAGTGGTAAGGCTCTTGACTCACACACCGAAGGTCGCGGGATGTAATCCCAACGTGGCAAAAAAATAGATATGATTAATTTTTGTTTGCACAATTTATGCTTTTAAAATAATATATAGTTTATTTGCGGCACGTTCCAGAGTGGATGATACTCTCAGTATCGCCCTAATGTAAGACCACCATCCAGAATTGTAACGTTGCTCGAAATGGCGTTAGCCGTGTTCGGTGACCAGATCTGAATAGCCAGGTACTTCCCCACCTTCCTCTTCCCTTTCTCCTTCCCCTCCCCACTACCTTCAGCCTCATAATACACCTCAATTGAGGATGCCATAGTCTCACTTGGCTGACTAGACGGGAGCAGCTGAGACTCTTGTGATGTATTACTGTTAAAAAAAATTTACTCAACATGAAATATATTTTACTTATTATTTACCCACCATTAAACATTTTCAAAGTGTCTCTTTAAGTTAAATTATTTACATATATTATAAATAGAAATATTATTTCATTGTTGCAATATTGTAATATTTAAATATCGTAGCAATTTTATTTTCGATGTTTAATCTGCCTAACTATATTAGGTATATCTTTCTCAACTAGATTAAGAAAGGGACCAAAAAGATTAAGAAAGGGCCCCTCAGATGGTTTGGGCATGTAGAGCGAATGATCGATGAAAGCAGTGTAAGAAGAATATACGACGTAAATGTGAATGGTAGAAGAAGTCGGGGACGTCCGAGGAAGACATGGCACGATCAAGTGAATCAGATACTTGAGTCGGGCCATGTCAAAAGTCAGAATAATAGAAGAGAATGTATGAGACGATGTATGAATGTGAGTGAGGCAAAGAGTGTGTGCCAAGACCGAGTTGTTTGGCGGTCCGTCCTCTCTGCCTACCCCTGCGGGGAAACGGCGTGATGGTTAGTTAGTTAGTTAACTTCTCAACTATTTCTTACATGTTGGTCGTTTTCGTGCTTGGTTGAATTTCGATTTTTCCCTATAACGTGGGGAAATTTCCCCTGAGATTCCCTATTTTGTTGAAAAATAATCTTCAATATAACACGAACAGCTTATAAAAACTGACAGATATCCAAGTTTCAAATATTATGATTTTAAAATTAAATTGGGAGATGTTTACTGGGTTTTAACACTACATTCTATGTTATTTTTAATCTTAAAAATTATAAACCTCAAAAAGTTTACCAAGTTCTATAAAAATCAGCTTCTTCTCAGTATGTAGTTAAAATTAGAGGGGTATTGATATATTTCATCTTACTAATATTCCCACATTTCACGAATAAAGTACATAATTTTCCATAAATACTGGGAACTTTTCAACCTCTCAACACCGAACACCTGCTAGTAGCGTGCCAGCTTGCGCCTAGCGAGGACCTTAAGAGGAATATAAACGCTAGAAATATTTCGATTCTTGTGTTTTATTAAATCTAAAACCGAGCGCCGTGTACCGTCATATTTTGGTCTGATTTGCACGAGGCAAGTAATTTGAAATAAATACTGTTGCTATGACGTGGTGCTTGCAATATGTAAGAAGCGCCCAGCGAGATCTCCGTTCGCCGATGCTTCTACACATACCTTGTTACCCGGTGGATGAATACCGTCAATTCTATTTTACCAGCAGCGGCCGAGACGGGAACGGATCGAGAATCCTCAAACTATGGGGAATGCTAATAAAAGTAAATGTTTATAAAATTTGAATTGATTTTATTTATTTACAATCTAAAAAATTTTATGAAAGTGAATTATTAATACATATTATTTTAAATACATATAAATATTAATAAAAAGAAACTTGATTCAAGTTAAATATAATATGTATATATGTTAACAAAATGTAACTAATACGTACTTTTATAAAACTAGGTATAGGTATGTACTTTTATCAAATTTACATACACTTTCAAAATACCCAAATTACATATACTCAAATTTCCACATCTAAAATTTTTGTAAAATTCATAAACAAAAATAAAATTTTTGGAAACAAATCAATAAACCAATCTCAGTATTAGAAATGATGACGGAACAACTCACAGCTAGGTTTAAAAATATTCTACATTTGATACATCAGTTTATTGAAACATACACTTAAAAAAAACGGTGAAAATAAATTACTTGCATCCTCATATGCTGAATTTATCCTAAAAGAGCATAATTAAAACGAATGCAATATAAAATTTTAAAATAATAAGTAAAATTTCGACGGTCTCCATGGTAGAGGGGAAAGGCTGCCAGCTAGCGATCCGGAGATTGCGGGTCTTAGTATTAGACATTATCAAGGAACAGTTCCCAGCTACATGAATTAATAAAAAGAAACTTGATTAAGTGAAATGTAATATATATATAATATACGTAACTAATACATACTAATAAACTAATGTAAATGTAACTAATATATACTTTTACAAAATTTGGTATATGTAGGGTAGACTGGGGACGATTGAAACACGTTATGATTGAAACATCTCAATTTACTCGAAAACTATAATACAGTGTTGTAACAGTGTGATACAACACTCGAAACTCCGTCAGGTCTGTTGGGACGTATCTACAAAAGTGCAGTAGCCGGCGAGTGACTCAATCGTGCATAGGGGACATTATTGAATTTCGCACTAAAACGTAAATATTTAAGACATTATTGCTTATCTTATAACTCATTTTACTCTCGCAGCTTGACGAAATGTTTCATTACATTCTCTTCTTTATCTATTTAAGAGTATTTATAATGCATTTGCGTGGCGTTAATGTCTATTTAAAAAGCATGTTTTTGACTTTGAAGCAGGAATTGCAGCGTAGGGATGTTTTAAACAACCGTGTGGGGATGATTGCAACGTTTCAATCATAACCATGTTTCAATCGTTCACACTGAGAGAAAATTTTGTATTATTCAAATTCAAATCATTAAGTCGAATGTACTTCTGTGATCTTAAATGGTGAACTTCTGTGATCTTGGTTGATGAAGTCGATTTCATTCGACCACATTCGACGTCACACACCCTCACGTGACAATTTCGTAATATCATATCTTTATTGATTTTTTTTACATTTATAACTAAAAAAAAATCAACGTTAATAGTATACATTGTTTTATCAATTATGTAAGTACAAAACAACAACAAAAAAATTGTGTTATGTAGAAAGTGTGTTCCCCTTCTCAAGAAACCGAGGTTGCAAATTATGCTAAAAAACAGCCCACATTTACCTATTTTGGGCTATCTTCAAAAGATTTAAGACAATTAGCATTTGATTTGACCACACGGTATAACCTGGCAAGGCCAGATTCATGGTACACAAATGGAATGGCCGGAATAGAACGGCTCCGAGGATTTTTGCGCGCCATCCAGAATTTATTATCTATAAGATGTGCCCAAGCCACGAGTATGGCACAAGCAACAAGTTTTAATTGACATAATGTTGATGAATTTTTCAACAATTTAGCGAACGTTATGGATAGTTTTAAATTTGAACCAAAGGACGTCTATAACGTAGATGAGACCGGTGTCACAACTGTTCAAAAACCTAATCGGTTTATAGCCAGGAGAGGAACTCGGCAAGTAGATGCAGTAACGTCGGCCGAACGAGGAACTTTCATAACTGTCTGTAGCGGCAAATGCAATTGGCAACTCAATTCCGCCGATGTTCACATTTTTACGTATCAATTAAGCCATTTCTTAAAAGATAGTTCGATTGGTAATATCGGTACCACGAACAAATCTGTCTGGATGCAAGAAGAAGATTTTACCAAATTTCTTATTCATTTTCAAAAATACACCATTTCGTCCTTAGATAGCAAAGTTCTTTTATAACTTGATAATCATTCATCGCGGTCGAATCAAACGAAATCAAAAAAGGATATTATTTTGTAAAATCAATATCTAGTCTTCAAACCATTCAAAAATAAACAGGAAAAAAAACTACACCTAGAGAGTCCGAAGAAGAAACCACAAATAAGATGACCAATGAATAGGAAAAGGTGCACTGGAATCCGAGGACTAAAATATGAAAAAAAATCACCCTTCACATAAAAGATAAAAAAAGTGTTTCGTAGTCCCCACTCTTGTCTACTTTAGTTTTCTGTATATTTCATTTCTACCGCATGTGAATTGCACACCCAGATTTTTCTTTTCTTTTAATAGATAATATTTAATTGTTTAATAGATTTTAATGCCACTTAACAGATTATTTAAAAAAAAAAACTCAAATATTGCGATATTTTGTATAATGATGTCACATCCCAAACCATAAATTCAATAATTTTTTATTTTTTCGACGTCTTAATTGTTGAATTTTACACACAAAAAATGCTCTTAATTCAGAGGTAAATTCTACATTGTTATGATTGAAACACTGTGATGGTTGAAACAAGCACTTTTGTATGAAAGCAAAAAACTTATTTTTAATACCGTTCTATTCTGCTCCAGGATAATATCGCAGTAAAAGTATGTTGATTATGCCAAATACTCATAATAAGTATAACTAAGAGCACGTAAACATAAATAATAAAAAATATATTTAAAGTTGTTTCATTTCAAGACATTTATGTTTATAATTTTAAAAATACTTGGGATATGTTTAATCACTATTCATGATCTCATTGAGTACTGTTTTAATAATGAAAATGTTTAACATTGATTACAATTATTCCAATTATTCTATAGATATTTAGAGTGTTTCAATTATCCCCACATACTGTTTCAATCGTCCACACTATGGGGATAATTGAAACAGTTTTTCCCATCGTCTTTAAGTGGTCATTGTAGCTTACCAGTACGAGTTGTGGCCATCCAATAAATTTAATTTGATAAATCGATAGATCATAGAACATCTAGTACAAACATCTTATCCATAATTACAAAAGAAATATTACTACACCTAGTTAAAGTAAAAGTGTTTCAACCATCCCCAGTCTACCCTACTTTTATCAAATTTACATACACTTTTATCAAATTTCCGCATTTAAAATTTTTGTAAAATTCATTTACAAATAAAACTTTTGGAAACAAATCAACAAACCAATTTCAGTATTAGAAATTATGACGGAACAACTCACAGCTAGGTTTAAAAATATTGTACATTAGATACATCAATTTATGGATACACACACTTAAAAAAAACGGTGAAAACAAATAACTTGCATCTACTTATGCTGAATTTATCCTAAAAGAGCATAATTAAAACAAATACAATATATATCACGGGTTCAAACCCCGGCAAACAAATCTTAGTATTAGACATTATCAAGGAACAGCTCCCAGCTTCATATATTAATAAAAAGAAACTTGATTAAGTGAAATATAATATGTATATATATTAACAAAATGTAACTAATACATACTTTTACAAAACTAGGAATATATACTTTTATCAAATTTACATACACTTTTATCAAATTTCCGCATTTAAAATTTTTGTAAAATTCATTTACAACTAAAATTTTTGCAAATAAATCAACAAACCAATCTCAGTATTAGAAATGATGACGGAACAACTCACAGCTAGGTTTAAAAATATTGTACATTATATACATCAATTTATGGATACACACACTTAATAAAACGGTGAAAATAAATAATTTTTATCTACCTATTCTGAATTTATCCTAAAAGAGCATAATTTAAACAAATACAATATATCGCGGATTCAAACCCCGCCAAGCAAATCTCAGTATTAGACATTTTCAAGGAACAGCTCACAGCTACATATATTTAAAAATTATTCTTTTAAAATATTAATCATACCGATAATGAATTTAAGCATTATATTCGTCAACCTAAAATTTCTCAAATGATATAACATTCTGAACATCAAAAGAGTTGAAATCAGGAATAGTTGATGCTGACTCATTTTGTGCTCACGCTGTTTGAGAACCAAAAATGCTCGCTGTAACAACGAATCCGCTACGTATATTGCAAGTAAAAAACTTCGAAAACACGGGCACAGATCCCACGTCCGTTTCTGGCCACGGCTCGCGGCATTATGGTGGAATACAAGCGTTGGGCGCAGATCGTATGAATTAGTACGGTTCTAAAAATTTGACGTAAGCGCCAAAGCGGTTTTTATTTTTTTTGTGCATAATTTTATAAGAACGAAAAAAAGTTAGAACGTAGAAAACGTCAAAAATAGTCTTAGCCATAAAGGGGTATTTTAAAAAAATTGTTACTTACATTACTTCATAGTAAAGTCATGAAAAAACTTTTTTTTTAGTGGTTTACGCTTATTTTTTTTGTTACGTAAATAATAATTTTATTGTTATTCTGTTACGTAGAAAAGGTAGTTAAAGCTTCAATTTATCCGTAGCATATTTTTTTATATTCGTACTGTAAACCGATTCGTTGTAAAGATTAATCTAAATAGTGATTTCACGTATAGCTTCATCTTAAGGGGTCTCCACACGGTGCTGCCGCAGTACCGTGTGGAGACCCCTTTAGAGTAACAATATAAAGAGGGATGACTAATATTTGTACAAATCGTCGACAAATTCGGAAAATATAGCTCTCCCTTTCCGCACGAACGTATGAGAAACAGAGACAAACGTTTCCTGTTAAAAACATAGGATTTAAACCATATGTAGCCACTTTTGAAAGCGCGCGAACTTAACACTGGTGTGATCTGTCAGATGTGCGTACGGTCGAAAGTGCAAAAATATTGATATAATTTCATTAATTGAGAGAAATTTAAAAAAAAAACGCTATGGCTATATGTGCAGTGTATGGGTGCTTCAACCGTAGTTCAAAAGGATAAAAAAAATCAGTTTTCACAGATATTTATTAAAGAATTCATGTTTTTTGCCTTGTTCAATCTTTAATCTCAAATATTTAATACGTTTAACTACAAAAACCATAAATAACTTCCACCAATATTTAAACAATCCTTTCACTATTTGTGTCTATACAATAAACTCACGATTTGTTTGCGTTTTAACGAACTTTTAATATGTTTTAGTAATAAGAAATCTTGCCGAATTATAAGAATGCAACATACCGATTTCAGTCGGCGACTGAATGTATCTCTGTCTCTTCCTATCTTATAATACCACGTTAAAATGTTGGCGAACGTATAGAGATATAATAATCTTTGTCTTTGCGTTTCATTTTCGTTGTAAAAAAATCAGGGTTGTGCTAAAATTGGTTTATTATTAAATATTTAACTATTCACAGATTTCCAAAGGATGAAAAAAAGCTTAAAGAGTGGATTAAAGCAACTAATAGAGAAAATTGGTCTCCAAAATACCATAGTGCAATATGTTCAGCCCATTTTATAAGTGAGCACTTCAATATGACCCAAACAAAGGTCCATCTGAAGGATTTCGCTGTGCCTTGTAATTCAAGAGTCTTGGTACAAAAGGTAATGCATATTTTTTATTCGTCCGTTTTGACACCACCATGAAAAACTATTTGAAACAAAATGTACTTATTGTTAGCAATTAAAAAAAAAATAATTACTAAAACTACTTATTTACTATTGACTAATACAGAATAATAATTTCAGATTATGCCAAAAAAATGTGTACTCCCCGACTCGGTCAGAACAGGTGCTTAGATTAAATTCGAAAATAGATGTAAGTATATCGTGTGTAATAAAAATATAAATATACATATAGCCATGATAACAAAATTGAAATAAATAATTATTGGGTTGCACTTTTACAGAGAAACCACAACAAAATAAATAAAAAAACACATTTTACTTATTATCAATATTTTTTTACGTAATGACTAATGACTAATAAACTACTTACTACCAACTGTGCACACTGTGCACCTAATAAGGGCAGTTGCTTCTAAATATTTAAATATCAGACTTGATTTCCTGGCCAAATCGGCTGTGGAGCCGACTAAACGAGTGAGACAATATTTTAATAAATTGACATTGTTTCTCAACCAATAGGTTAATACTATTTTCGTGGAAATTCTTAATGTTTTGAAGTGTCAATTAGTTGAAAAAAAACGTCAATTTATTAAAATATTGTCTCACTCGTTTTTTTTATAAAAATTTATTATGGAAATTCATTTTATATATATAAGTTTTTTTGGTTTATTACTCTTTCTCTAAAAACTATGTTAAAATGTTATTTAAATCTCCGCCTGTAATTGTACCATTAAGATTAATAAATAAGTAAAAAAAGATTCGTTTTTATATTTTTATTTATAATCTAATATCTATATTTAAAAAAAGATATACGTATTGTTATGTAACGCAAGTAGGTACATGATAAATTTTTCGGGAAAGAGTGTTTCGCGAAGAAGGCAACACCGGAAGCGTTCGCTGATTGCAGGGACACAGAAACAAGCCAGCCGTTGCGGTATCCACCCGCGCTCTCGCGCACGCCGTAGGCCGTTAAACCTAACATGTGATTTTACGCAGTCCTAATCTGAGAGCGGGGAGAAAGTACAGTTGGTCCCCCGTTCCGGAGTGGCATTCTACGCTGGGAGATGTCCAAATAACGTACGGAGTAAGTGACGACAATGCTGCCCGACAACGCCGTGAGTTGCTACTTTTTACCCTACATTGTGTCCATGTTAAATTTCCTAGCACCTGCGCGTACACCCAGACTTGGAGAGAGAAATAGCTAGTATTCAGGTAGCCAATTTACCCTGATGTAACTCCATGTAAAATGTAACCAATTTTAGATTACAATACACTGTTTTGTTACCCCGAAACATTCTTTGCTTTGAGACGAGTCATGTGTGGAGTTTCCCAACCAACCATTTCTTGCTGCCTACTCGCCCCCTGGGTGGAGAGAATCTGCTCTACCACCGAACGACTGAGCTAGACACCGGAACCAGGTTTGCTGTAACTTGGGGGGCTTTTTTAAGTTAACCCTGGCTTCCCCCTGGGGCTCCTCTGCTTTTAAGTTAACACTGGCGCCGCAACTGGAGGGCACAGGAGGTGGTTGATTTTTTTTCTCATGTCTGTCACCTTTGAAATTCCACACGTGAGCCGTTTCGGGCGAAACTAATTGTTCAACAAATCTTTACTATCATATGTCCCTTATTGCCCTGCCGAATTTCGTGAAAACCGCTGTAAAACAGTGACTTTTACGAAGTCGGGAGACAAAAAATCATGTAAAAAAAAACGTTGGTTAATAAATTGCACGCATAATTGAGTGCAGCCATTTTGGATCCTTCTAGAAACCGCTGTTTCCGCGCGAAATCCCAACCGTCGTCCAGGCGTGGGAATGTTCGCGCGCGGACGGCGAGAGCATTGCAAATGGCCGGCAATACCTACTTATAACACCGACAATTCACGTAACATTAGTGCCGTCTAATG